>OY776662.1:10002500-14802500 GCA_963675795.1 Crossocerus cetratus
ACTTTTTTTCCAATTTCACCTTTCGTGAGCAGTTCTTCAATTGAGAAAGTTTCTTCTTGTAGGAGCGACTTCAGGGACAACGTCTGAATATTATCATCGTGGCAGAAGGCGCCGTTGATCGTAACGGCGAACCAATTACAGCGGAAAAAGTGAAGAAAGTTGTTGTTGATAAATTACAACAAGACACTAGGATAACTGTTCTTGGCCATGTACAACGAGGTGGAAATCCATCAGCTTTCGATAGAGTATTAGTAAGTACACATCAGTGCGATGCCTATGGTGAGAATCAGCAGGAATGTCTTACAATATGCATCGATTAATTGTCTTTCAGGGATGTCGTATGGGCGCTGAGGCTGTGATGGCTTTAATGGAAGCGACTCCTGATACAGAAGCATGTGTCGTTACTCTGGATGGTAATCAAGCTGTCAGGCTACCCCTCATGGAATGTGTACGACGTACAAAGGCTGTAGCTAAAGCTATGGCAGACAAGGACTGGAATCTTGCAGTACAGCTTCGTGGAAAGTAAGTTGATCGAGTTAGTTATAGAACACTAAAGATTCCTCGATTCATACTCATTCTGATACTTGCAGGGGTTTCGCGCGCAACTTGGAGACATACAAAATGTTAACTCGTCTAAAAGCGCCAGTTGACCATGACCCGAACAAGGTAAATATAGTTAGCACATTGCAATCGAGCCTGCGAACTTAAAACCTCCGATCGTACATTGACGTTACTTAGGCAAAGCTTTAGAACACTAAGGGTTCGTAGCAATAGCAAACGTCGAAGGTTTTCGGTTCAATCCTAAGCTGTAGCTAAAAAGTCGTGATAACGTAGAACGAATTCTTATCAACTATTTAATGCTGCTTCAGGAAGGTAACGGCCCACAATTAACAAAGGTAAATTTGTCAAGGAACTATCAGTGTACATTACTCCTGGCTTAGTATTAGATTTAGTGCATTACTACACATGTCTTCCTAACGTTTGTTCCCTTTCCTTCTAACAGCAATTCACTTTATGTGGACAAGTGAGTTAACCCCGTTTTAGATCATCAACTTATTACTTCAATGTTATCGGGTTCTAGATTCATGTGTAGCCAATATTCATAGGCGAGGATGCGATGTATGAGCATCGTCCACCGTTTATTATTGAAAAATGCGTTGACTTGCAGAGAATGTGGTCGCGAATGTGTGTGCACGCTGCATGAGGCTTCACGCGCGTGTATTCCCTTACTTAGAAATGAGACTTTGTTTCAGGATCATTACACGCTTGCTGTAATGCATATCGGTTCACCATCTTGCGGGATGAATGCGGCTGTGCGTTCCTTCGTGCGAAATTGTATCTATAGAGGTGACAAGGTATCTGTCCCAAGAATTATATCCACGCACCAATTGCGATCTGTGCACAAGTTTCATAAATGCTCCATTTGTAGGTTTATGGTATTTGTGATGGTGTGATGGGCCTGGCAGCAGGAAAGTTGAAATTGATGGACTGGCCGTCCGTAACAGGCTGGGTAGCTCAAGGTGGTGCGTACCTCGGTACAAAGCGTGCTCCACCTACAGACGAGCAGTTGCCTATGATTGCACAAAAGTTGAAGGAGTTTGGAATCCAAGCGCTGCTTATCATCGGTGGTTTCGAGGTAAACTTTCGTTGTGAACGTTGTTTTCCATCAAGTTTCTACTATATAATTGACGATCTTACACTTAACTACAGGGCTACAAAACGGGCCTTACGTTCGTGAAAGCCAGGGATAAGTTCGAAGAATATCGTATTCCGATTGCTATGATTCCTGCAACGATTAGTAACAACGTTCCGGGAACTGAATTTTCATTGGGCTGTGACACCGCTATGAATGAAATAACAGAGGTGAGCGAGGCGTAATCCGAGCTTGCGAAATTTATTCATTTTAAATCGGAATCTGATGAAAACATTTCTATGATTTTTAGATCTGTGATCGGATTCGCCAGTCAGCACAGGGTACAAAACGACGAGTATTTATTATAGAAACTATGGGCGGTTACTGCGGGTATCTGGCCACCCTAGCTGGGCTAGCAGGTGGTGCAGACGCAGCCTATATCTTTGAAGAGAAGTTCAATATTAAAGATTTGAACCAGGATGTTATTGCTATGGCCGCGAAAATGTCAGAGGGCGTACAAAGAGGCTTAATCTTAAGAAATGAAAGCGCTAACTTAAATTATAATACAGACTTTATGCAGAGACTCTTCAGTGAGGAAGGGCAGGGTTTGTTCAGCTGCAGAATGAGTATTATCGGTGAGTACACACACACACACGAAATGGAATATAAGAGCAATGTTTATGGTTCTGAGGTGCAAAACATAAACGTAAAATCGGCGCGCAGGTCATATGCAACAAGGTGGCTCCCCAACGCCGTTCGACCGTAACTTGGGTACAAAGATGGGTTCTAAAGCTGTGGAATGGTTCACCGAACAATTAAGAAAACATACCGATGCTGATGGACATACTAATACTGCCGATGCGGAATCCGCGGTGATGATCGGAATAGTCAGACGCCAGTACAGATATACACCGTTTATGGATCTTGTAGATAACACTGACTTTGAGTGAGTCCCCTTCTCGAGTTGTAGAGTTGATCGATCCAAGAAAAGCACAATTATATACCCTGAATATCTTTCCAGGCACCGCATTCCAACGTATCAGTGGTGGATGAAGTTGCGCCCGCTGCTGAAGGTTTTAGCCAAGCACGAGTCTACTTACGAAGAAGAGGGACTCTACATCACCGTCGAGGAGATGGACCTCGAGAATGATCCACCACTTGTGTAAGCACTATCAGCCAAGTTTCGTCGTCGGGTATGGTGGAAGGTAATGTTCCGCAACATCTACGGTGATTAATTAATTGTATTGAGAGTAGAGTTTATTGGGAAGCATTGCAGTATTGTATGGCATTACGATAATCATGTTCCGTTGTTATTTAACAAGAAAGACGAGCGAATATTAAATTTACACCGATAGACTAGTATTCCACGAGAATTTTATTATAAATTAAGTACTTTGTCGTTCGCTAAAACCAAGTCACAATGTATACGTGCACACATCGCCTGTACCTCTAACTCTTAGTTGTTTTACTATCGAGGGGCGCGAAATCGATGTGTGAGACTCTAAATAAATGGCAAATTGATGCAGCTGTCGCGGACGATAGTAGTAGGTGGATGTTTCGTTTATAAAGTCAAGTTGTTAGCATAAGTGTCAAACGCGGCTCGACTCAGGTTTGATGTAGGTACAAAGCCGGTACCTGAGATGCAAAGGTAAGCTATACTAAGGTAATTCTCTAGCACGATGGGGTGACAAGTGAGAATGATAGCCAAATATTTATTCCTGCTGAGGCGAGTGTGTCTTGTTGCGGGGAGTACAGATGTGTGAGAGAGCGAGAGAATGCATGAGTACGTATTAAGCAATGTTAAGATACCGGTTCCTCACTATTATTCGGCCCATTCTGACAGTTAAAGAATGCCTCGAGGAACGGGGAAAGGGAAAGAGTTCTGTCTCACTCTACGTGATACTTTGAACTCTATTCTGTGTATATCAACTTTTATATCCTGTACCTGGCGACACAGTCCAAGTTGACAACCATCATAATCGACATATTCTCTTGATGCAATCCTTCTGCAAGTCACTCTACTTCTCGACAATACAATTTTGATTTCCTCTATGCGCGACCGCGACACGTGTGCTAGATTAGACAACAGGAGGCACCATTGACGTACGACGACAGATTAATGGACGGACGAAACCAGCGGGGTCCTTTACTCGTGATTGATCGAGACGTAGCAGTAAAGTTGTGGCATTTTCGTTTATGAAATATTATCCTTTGGTTGAGCATTACCAAAAGCTATAAAAAGCTACTTGGAGAATACACTCGTCTACCTCAAAACATAATTTGCAACCAGGACCGATTAGAGCGGGCGATCTGCTCTAAGTCGCACCAGTTGCACGTAAAGTTAAAATGTTTCGCTAAAATTTAAGAGTTGTGATCACAAGATGTATTTAGATTTAATTCGTTTCACTACTATACTCGTATGCTTATCTCCTAAACGAGTCCTTGCGGATAGCGAATGTATCCCGCAATTGCTTTGCCTGCGTAAAGTAGATCTGGTGTTTCATCAAGTTTCTATAGAGTCACCTGGGTGTACCATTCAAGTTATACCCTTTGCCTGTTTATTCGTGTTTCTATGCCCATCTTCCCCACTTTCAATTCTGTCACGGGAGTCCCATGAGAATATCAAATGCACAAGAACAGAGTCGAGAAGACCTTGCGAGCAACGAGCTGCACTTGTTCCAATTCACCAGAGTATATCCTGCACGTAACACACACCCCAAACACACTTGGATGGTCGATTGCACAGAATACAGTAAATAATATTTCACGCATTCAGTGCTTTGCGTATTCCTTTGAGGCACGATCAATATACCTTTCACGTGCTTTGATCGAAGCCGCGAAATGTTCCTGTGTATAAGTAAGACATATTGCATGCACACAGTACAATATAGCATGAATGTATGTGTCCTCGGGTTCTAGCGTAATATAGTTACTATCAGAGTTTATTAAAGTATACCTGAACGGCATATAATGATATACACATACGTAGATTGCTTGGTCGAAAATTGTTGCTAACTCAGAGAATTGTTTAGATTAATGGAGAGGACAATAGGCCTGGTTGATGGAGTACATTGGGGAACGATTGCGCTAGCAATAGCAAAGAGATTATAAGATCGTTGGTCGATGTAATGTATAAGGAAAACAAAATGTACTACGTGTACTCTTGAGCCTAGAGTGTGTTACACCCAATTGTAACCAAGTGACAGATGGTTTGTACAATTTTGTCATTGGATTTCAAGTTCCGTGTCATATCTCGTCTCTCGTACCTTTCCCATCGCATTATATAAGAGTCCGCGCATTATTGTGCACAATAGTGCGAATGGTGACCTACCATTTTACCAGCCACTAGGACCGTAAGGATATATGAAAGAATAATAATACATTATTTTTGCGATCGCAGAGATATATTTTCGACTCATTGTTGATCAATGAGATTTACATTTATCTCCGGGGCATGCCTAGACCACACAAATGATCTTATTTTGATGCCAACTTGTTGATTGATTGTTTCTCTCTATCGGCGTGTGATGATTGTCACGTCTCCTGCTAGGTAGGGTCGTCGCAAACTATAACTGTTATAGGAAAGAGTCCAACCCATAGACGTAGAGCATAGACACAGCAGACAAAATGTACCCACGTTAAAGAATAAAGTATATCTTCTAGATCTGGTCAACGCTAATCTCATTCGAGTCGACCCAACGTTGCTCCAAGGAACTGGAACATCTCCGAATCTATCTTTTCCTTTGAACAGAGCAGGTCTCTTTCCTAGATTATGTGTTAGCTTTAGAAAATGAGCACGCAGTCCGCTCGCGCTTCCAATCAACCGAGCGTCCAAATATTTCCTTCAGCCCCTGTACTTCTACTTTCAACTGCGAAAATGTTTCTCAAGAGTATTCCAATATTTTAGGAAGGTTATCGGTGTAACTGTCAAATTTTAGTACTGTTAGATGTGAATTTCGAAAGAGAAGTGTTTCTTCGACTTGCGTGGTGCCAACAGGTAAAGGGAGTAAGCGCCACATTGTCGGCGTTGGCTCTATCGCTACGGTATTCCATAGAAGTGTGTGCCGGTCGCGCTTGTGTGTGCGTCCAGTGTCAGTGTGATCGTGCACGGGTTTGACGTGGTTTGACGGCGGTTAGTCAGTAAAGTATCACCGTCGCAGACGTTCTCTTCGTGCAGACTTGGTAATTTCTCAGCGAAGACGCAGCTAGACTTTCGCAACGATGGTCACGATAAAGGGGAGGAAGAGTTCGAGCAAGAACCCGCCGATATTAAGTCACGAATTCGTCATTCAAAATCATGGGGACATCGTTTCGTGCGTGGCTATGGTGTTTGTAATCGGCCTGATGGTGCAGGTCAGTACCCGGAACACCTGCCCTTACTTTCAACACGTTTCTACCTTTAATATTTAAGGAAATCCCCTTTATCCTCTCAATGACATTAAGCACGTGTCCGCCGCTTTTCCATACGTTCACCCGGCCCTTCTCTCTTCAACTTCATCCTGCCAGATCACCATATGTTACGGGATCAGGGATCAGTCCTATTGAATGAATCTACTGCCTCCAGTTTTAGAATTTTTTAGAAACGCCCGAGTTCATTTTCTAGGACCGAAAGAATAGTGTTAATTAATTTACACCATTTTTATAATTTAAAAATATTGGAGTAACAATATGTATTTCAGGCAACATCACCATGGGCATTCATGTTTATTGCTCTCCATCATAATGTAACATCGGATGTCGAAGATCCATCAACAATAATAAAATACACAACGGGATGGAAAGATATGTGCGCAGTCTTTTTTTACTTTCTAATTACTATAGTAATGCATGCAGTTTTCCAAGAGTATATTTTTGATGTAAGTATTAGATTGTGTTGGACTTAATTTATTGACACAAAGCACAACAATAGTTATGAACATAAAAATATGTGATTTTAGAAATTATCGAAAAAACTCCATTTGAGCAAAGTGAAACTGGCCAAATTCAATGAGTCTAGCCAGCTTGTGCTGTTTTATGCATTGTCCGCCATATGGGGTCTCGATATTATTGTCAGGTAATACAAAAAACTACATAGTTGTCAGCTTGGTCACAAGACTGTGATACTTTGTAGTATAACATCAATGTACATTTTGACAGGGAAGAGCTGCTACAAAATATCAGCACACTTTGGAAGGAGTATCCAGTACCGATGTCATTCTCTTCTAAATTGTACTTTGTCGGTCAACTTGCATACTGGTTGCATTGCTATCCTGAACTGTATTTCCAGAGGGCAAAGAAAGAAGATATTCTGCCTCGTGTAATTCAAGCTACCATTGGCTTGATCTTTACTGCTGCTGCATACATGTTCAAGTATGATTTTACTTATCGTGTTGGTTATTAATATGATCATATAATCCCTGTATTGTACTATACAAACATACACTTATAGCTTCCAGCACGTGGCTCTGATGCTACTGGTTCTTCATTATACTGCTGATGCTTTCATGCATGGTGCAAGGATTACCCACTTTATTAGTAAGAAGGAGAAGGTATCTCAATGTAAGTTCTGATTCAAACTCTTTTCATTTTCTTTCTCTATTGGAACACACAATAAGTTCATCTGTTTTTAGTGACGTTCCTTGCCGCGAATGCGATATACGTATTTGCGCGCGTGGCAACTCTCGCTATTAGCGCATTGGTCTTCCTTTACGGATTGGGCCAGGTTGAAAGTTCCTTCGACTATGTTACCGGCAACTTCAACATTCCGGCAGTCCGATTCTCCGCACTCGCTATTGTCACTGTCTTCCAAGCGTACCTGTTGTACGTATTCGCGAATAGGCAATTGAAGCGTGCCCGCGAGAATGCCGCACCCGCGCCAGTCACTACAAAGCCGAAGCAAAAGTCGAAAAAGAAGGAAGGTGAGTTGGCGTACTTCAATTTATAGTTCTCCGTCCATTAATTTCGATCAAGTATCTACTAACTAATCTTACCAATGCTTGTTTTGTTAATTTATAGGAAAGAAATCAGCCGCGTCGGAAGATGACGACTTGCCCGAGGTCGATCAAGCGACAAAATCAAACTTGAGGTCTCGACCCTCGGCGAAGGCGAAATAGACACCTGCCGAATTAGGAATTTATTTAAGGCTGACTAGATTAACCACATTTGCTTGTGTGTCATCGACGAAAACTCTGAGATCTAGCACTATTCATAGAGTTCACGAACATGAGATTACTGCATTTGACCTCTATTGCCCGACCACCTTTTTCAGACTAGCTCGAGTATCATTTAATACCAGGTCTCCGGAGATGTATATCTTCCATCCTCATACAAACTGTAGATAACGTGAATTTTCGTAAAGAACGAGGACTTAAAACTATTGTACATAATCTTTTATAAATAACACGTGCAAGAAAGACGCAGATCGAACCATCACAATGTACTTTGTAAAAAGGATGAATAAAAATTCGTATTTAAGGAGGTAACTGGAAGGTGATCGATGCAGGATACATCGAGTCTCATTAAATCTCTTTATTTTTGTAAGCTTATCGCATTGTGTATTCTTTTAAAATATAAACGTAAAAATGGAACAATCATCATTTCAATTTCGAATTTCGGTAATAATAACCATCGATAGGTGTCTATATTTACATGGTGTATGTACAACACTGACGCATCCCTTAAGATTAATAGGTATTGCAACGGTATTCTAATTCAATAAGCCTATTTAGTCGGAGGCATTGGAAAACACGCAAGACGAACATGCGCATTAGACTTTGGGCTAGATTCACTTATTAATGAATTACAATTCTACGCATTCTAATGATATTCTTTGATTTCCTTCGCCAGCTTATCACACTCGTATTCGCTGTAGGTCGCTGCAAAAGTACTCGCCCAATAACGTGAACACCCTATAGCAGTCAGTTTTATGTTTTATGTTATGTTTCTTCTTTAAAGCTGTTCCGGTCGTTTACCTACAACCCAAGCCATTTCGCGAATCCGACATATCGGCCAACAGACTGGAAATAATCTACAAAATGATAGCTCGTATCCTTCCTCCAAAGACTTCTCGGTATAACGACCATATAAAAGTTCCGCTCGTGTGTTATGATCCTAAATAGAACAATTACGAACTCACTAACGAAAGTTCCTTCATGATCATACTATCCATTCCTGTTATTGTAATAATACGCTTACAACCTACTAATTCGTTATTGAATCGCACTTTGTGTTCTATTCTTTTAATTCATTTATTAATTTCTCTTTGGAGCCCAATAAGCGTCTAGCATCATCGTCCTCAAGACTCAGCTAAGCTCCTTAATTATAAAATAATTTATTAAACATTTAACGGTATCAATTAATAAATACTATGCAATATACACTTTCAATACTAGATATAGAAAGAACAAAACCTAATCACGTGTCCCTTCATAAAGGCTCAGCCAGAATACCTTACTGGAAAAGGGTCTCGAGTTGATTCAATAGACAAAGGGCTGAATTCAACAATTTAGATTCTATAAAAATGTGCAGTAACAGAATACTTTCGAATTGTGAGAAAGAATTCAATAGAAAAAGTTCTAGCCGCTCTTGTGTGAAATACGACCCTCTCAAGCATTATTTGATTGGCACTGACAATGATATGTTAATATAGTTATCAGCTAATTCTTTCTCGTACATAAATAAGTGATTGGAAAGGAATAAGTTGGTGAACAGGTATAAGGAAAGAAATATGTGTAAATGTGTGAGATTTCGAAGATTGAACGGTAAGATGATCTCTCTGACCATTACATCCGGGACTACCTGCAAATATTTGGTCAAATCACTACCACTTCCTATAGATAGTAACAAGTGGCTTTGACTTTATTAATTGCTCGAATAAATCATCACTGTGACTTCTTCAACCCACTTTCATCGAATGTCAATTAACAGCCTATTTTTCACCGACATATAAAGGCTCAAACAACTTTTGAAATAATTTAGAAAATAATTGATTCATCATTTGTCATTAAATGCGCATCGCGAATATTTCATTTGTAAGATCGAGTTATCCCGTGACCATGCTCAAAGTGGGTTGACAATAGCAGGAATACTATATTAATGATAAATAGCATCGGGCATCGTCAACCATTGATATAGATAAGTGGACGAAAATAAACCCTACTCAGCGCAAATCACACGTTTTCTATACACACAGATTCCAGAAAAGATTCACCACCACATAAAGCTTGATTCTTTCGGTTTCACGTTTAATTTAGCAAAGTACATTATAAAATAAACCGTCCAACTCTCCTTTAATCGTACAGTATTAATTAACTTCCGTTTAACATTTCGGCGAGAGCTGTGTATGCAGTTTACGGGCTGTATTCTATAGATTAAATATACGGTCCGAATTTGGTTTTATAGTAATAATGATATATACATAACAAAGCTTCACAGAGCAACTCTATGAACGTATGACTTAACAACTCAACGTGCAGAATACGATATGCTTGGATTTTGGAAAATAGAAACAAGAGACACAGTAATGGATAGTCAAGGGTTCAATATCGCGGGCCTCGGATCTTAATGAGGCGCAGGTTTGTGTAGCGTCGTACATAAAGTGCTGTACAGGGACAACAGTGTTGACGTCGAAATAGCAGTTCAGTGTAATCCTAAAAAAAATGGGGTGGAACAACTGGCGAGATCCCCAAATGTAATGTTGGCGCTTTAGTCTGAAGATTCGTGTTGAATTTGTCGTGGATTTCCTCGTGCAGCTGGTAGAAATGTGCAATTTGGAAATGATGAGTAAAACAATATAAATCTCGTATGCCTGCATTCGAGATATTGAAAACAACTAACAGCCATTGGTAGGGAATATTGTTGACTGAGATAACGGCATTCTTTCGTGCGAATTCCTGTTGTATCTTTCGACACTCTATTTGTGGTGGAGATTAAGGATTACCGAGGGGGTAAGATTTGTTTTCCTTTAATCGATAACAAGTACAAATTGGTATGTTCGAGCCGACCCAGTGTCCCTGGCAAAAATTCATACACTGCGATTAGCCTTATGAAATTCGTGGCAGGGGTTCATCGTTGCGACAGGTATTTTTTAAATTTAAGTTGCCATATTCCACGCGCGAAACATGTTACTACCAACTGCACAATTGCAATAGCAAAGAACCGAGTAGGAGAAAGGGATAGAAGTGAAGTGCTATCTCCATGGTTGACATCCAGAATGCTATTTTCTCGTTTCACTTATGAATTATTATCACTCTGCGCGTCTTGGCAACATACACTCTTAAATGTTAACGCTCCTCCTCCCATTACAGATTTACGACTTGTATAGCGGGCTACCTTGTATCCCATTAGAAGTCTGTGCATTATTCGGGTTTCAGTTCTTTCTTTTTATTGATATAATGCCCTGATTATGCAATGGATCTCTTAGCTTATTCTCGTGGCACCATTGTGATTCACTTTATGATTTACAGTCCAGTTGTCTTCTTGCACGCTCTTCACGTAATCTTCTAATACCGACGCCAAATTACGCCTTTTAAACCGCAACGATTCCTTTACAATATCCCGAAGGAATGCGAGCCGTATATCTAGAGTCCCCTGAATTTGATGTAAATGCGAAAAGAGTGTCGCGTAATCTGCAACAAAATGACCAAGACTCTTCATATCTCTTCCCTTTACATTATATGATTATTCAGAATTGGTAGTTATTCGCGTACAGGTATCGCAAAGTATCAAAGGTTTACGCTCATTTGTTTTCTGCTTTTAATCATCGATTCATGCACGACATTAGAGAAGAAAGGTAATATTTTTGTATAAAAAAGTAACTTACTGGTTCCTCTCCTTCGTACTTCTTTGTAGACGAGTTCTCTGACGGATAAGTTGTGTCTCCTAATGTCTTCCAGTTCCTTTTTCGTCAGCACCTTCTCCTTTTCCTTTTCCTTCTCCTTCTCCACCTTGGTCTCGCGCTTCTCTTCTACGTGATTCGATAATCTCTCGTCCGCTGAACTTTCAACTTTCACACTATTTTCAACACTGTCGTTCGGAGGTAGTTTATTACACTCACTTCTAGCGCTATCGGTTCGTTCGCTCTTTACCTCGACTTTCGTCGAGTCAACGTTATTAACTACCGGCGTTAAAGTCGGCGGCACGTCCATGTGATTATTGACATGTTGTTCTACAGGGATTGGCTCGAACACCGGTATTGTAGGCATTTCCGCCAAGCCGTTTACAAGCTTATCGGGCGGGTTGATAATGGGCGGATTCGCCGGAGGAGGCGTAGAATTTGCATTAGCGGTCGGACTGCTCTCAGCAAGTACAGTAGTTGGACTCTTTGCCTCTTCGGTCCAGGGTATAGGAGAACTTGGTGGCGTACTCGGAGGTGTGTAGGAAGGTCGTCTAACAACCACATCTTTGGGTATTGGACCAGGCTTCCGTTTATTTGGCGGCGGTCTCGGGGATAATGACCCCCCTCCGTCCGTTTGAGGCAGACTGCGTTTGAGACCGCCTTTCGATGCGGACGATGTTGCACCAACCATATCAATATCGGCCTCATCTACCATCATTCTTTTATCGATCTTGAATGGATTACCTGTAATCAAAAATGACAAATTCTATTGACTCAGAGCATCCAAAGAAGGCATGATATATTGAGGGGCAGTTTGATAGCTCCAGACTTACCAAACATGTGTTGCCTAACAGGAACACTCTCAATTTCCCTTAACGGTGGCGTCATTCGTTTCAGATACTCTTGATAATTTCCCATTTGCGCGAGAGGCATTGAATGAACGTAATCGTCATCCAGAAGTTTAGTATGTATTAATGCAGGTTGCAAAAAGTTGGCTCTCATCCTGACAACTTGGTCCAGAAGGGATTTTCTTGGAACATCGAATGCGTTCCTGTAACTTTGTGCGCCTCGTTGTTGATTTCGTACTAAGCCCACGACAAAACCACCAAATTCATTTAATTGATCTCTAAGGCCCGTAAATTTATCTTGTAATAATGGGTGTGAAACCTATGCAGAGGGAAGGTAATATTCTCGTTAGTACACCAAGAAGAAGATGGTAAAGATGGAAATTGAGCTGGAAAGAATCGCGGGACTTACTAAGTCTTTTTTAAGCGGCGTACGAGGCATAACTCGTACACCCTCAGTTATGGTGGTAGTGCTGCCATTCACCATATTTTTCGTCATATTAGCTGCAGCTATTTGCTTCGATAGTACTTCACTACATAGGCGATCGAATTCAATTTTGGCTTGATTCTTCAGCCGTTTCAGATAATTTAAGACACTATAGGACAATGAGTTGTCCATACTATCGGGTATCAGAGTTTGAGCTAGTGGTGCAGGGGCACCCATTCTGGTCAGTGCTCTTCTCAATGACTGCAATTGAAATACATTCGATGTTATAGAGAAAGCAGTGCGCTTTTGATAAACGCAAACTTATATATATTTGATCAACTTACAGCTGCATAATATGTTGGCATAGTCCTCATATAATTCTGAAATTGAGTTCTCCATTCGTTTGTTGGCTTTAGCCTATGCACTTTAAACAGTTCTTCTAGCAGTGGCAATAGTACTGGGTAGTTGTATGGCATAACAAATAAGTTGACACATGTTAAATTTGTACTAGCTTTTAGATATCCAAAAGGATGGCCAACTTCACTCGACTTGTACGAATTCGCGACGAAGACTTGCCAGCAAATCGTTGGTTGCTTTCTAGCTAGTATATACTGAGTTAAAGGACTCGGTTCCAACTCATACTTGTCAAACGGTAGATTCTCAATTACCATCGGCTCTTGGCTTGTGCACGTGAACTTGACGTTCGGATGGGCCGATCTGGGGGGTAAAGAGCTGGCACTGAGGTCAGGCCAGAAACTTTCCGGAATCGGCCAGAACCCAACGGCAAACCCTTTCTGGGCGGAACGTGGAACGTAAATCAACCGTCTGCAAGAATGCCATGCTGTATTCCCTGGTAATGCCGGATTTGACGGATACTGAGCACGATTCCCATTGTTCCCATTATTCTCCTCCTCATTCTCATCGTCCTCCACATGTTGAATGTCGCTATTCAGCGGCGGCGGATCAGGACCGATTTTTTCAAAATTTATTACTACTCCAGACTGCACTTTTTGTACTAGGGAATCTATGCATTGCATCATCATTCGGAATGATGTTATACAATACGAGCGACCTGTACAAACCACAATAACAATGAATATCACCAAGAATCATTAATTGAGCCATAACAATATGGGAAGGCATTGCACTGTACCTCCTGTGACCTCACACATGGCATCTATGGGAGAGGAATCACTGGCCACTAAACCTGTGTCTCGCTCAACAGCTGGTGTACCGGATAATCGTAAAACCAAAGAGAATAATCTTTGGTCCCATCTAAATGGCTCCTTTGTCAACTCGGATCCTGGGATAGGAGAGTGCATAGGCAAAGTGAACTGTAGTGGAGAAGAAGGGTATACTTTTTAATTATTCAGCTAAATGTAAATCTGCTTGTGTACTAGACGGTATATCATCCAAAGTTAACACTTACATCCTGGTGGACTCCGCTGTTTGTTGTGTATTTCCCTCCATCTGTAATGACAACTATCACCGATGGCTCAAGGTAAAACGGGCATCTCCCCTGGCCATAGGTGTCGATGCCTGTTTGCATACGATTTATGTTCAGTACATCCAATGCATGTTTTAAAGCAGCACCTAATGTTGTCAACCCAACACATTGCAAATTTTTAAGCTCGTTCATAAAAGTCGCTAAATTTTCCTTCCAACCAGCCTAAAAGAAAAGTGATGGCTTTGATTGATCATTAGTTTGGAAAGCAGCCTAATCGCAGAGAGAGAGTTGCCAGTGCCAGGTTGAGACTTAACGTTTCATCACCGAGCATCTGAGGATACATTATTGAGATTGCAATTTGTCTAAAAAGCTAGCTGGCTGTGTTTCGTTCGAAAGTGCGACGCGTAATACGAGAGGCAGGAGGGCGCCAAAGGTTCTCTTGGCGGAGGAGGTCCATCCGCTATTCGGTATCCGTCGCTCATCGGCCGGCAGCAGGCAAGCTGTGTGGCATGCCATGAATTTCGCTATCCCGAGTCTGAGACTCTCTACCGTGAAGCAAAGCGTAGGATACGGCAAGTGCATGCTGCACGTCGTCCTTCCGCCCCACTGAATATCAATGATTCAGTAGCCGAACGGGCCGAGCTGCAAGCCGATCAGAAAGTGCACATCGGCTCCCAGGGAGCATGTCATTTAAGCATCGATGCTTTTATCAAGGGGAAAGCTCGTGGAACCGGGCCCAGGAGAAGCTTTACTTTCCAGGAGAGCGCAATATGGGTTAACATGGCAGCAGCGAGTGGATGAGAAAAATCGCGTGTCCACGCCAATTGGCGAGAGGGCAGGAAAGGGAGAAGGAGAGATAGATATATAGGCGAGAGAGAAAGTGAGAGTCGAGAGAGCAGATAGAGGGAGCAAAATAAGAGCGAAGGAGAGCGAGACAGGGGAAGGTGGGACGACGGCGACAACTACGACGACGACGACGACGGTAGAGAAGAGACACGGTGCCGATCTACAGAGGAGTCGTTCGTACCTTGATATTCTGGGGCGGATCTTCGAAGGTCAGGAGCATGTAACGATCTCCTCGGCTCTCCGGTGATCTTTGTCGAACCTAGAAAAAAGGGAGTAAGCATTATTGGTTGCGGAGAGAAGAAAAGGCTGACAGAAAGAGAGAGAGACAGAGAGGCAGAGAGAGAGATGTATATATATAGAGAGAGAGAAAGAGAGAGAGAGAGAGAAAAAGCGGGAGGGAAAGCAGAAGTCGTAATCCACGTTGCTCGGAGGTTTGCGAGCATCGAGGTTCGATGGTTGGCACGGTTGGCATGGTGGGCTCGACATCGGAGACGATCGAACCATTGAACCTCCCGGCCCCGGAAAGCTGTCTTGCTTGCATACCTTCACGAAAGTCTCCACGGCGCTTTTGGCTACATCCAAAAGCGTGGGTCGCCCGCCCAAATATGCCCTCTGATTCATGGAGGCCGACGTGTCGATCAAAAAGACTATTATGGTCATCTTCGCGAGGGGAACCCGCTCGTTCTCGAGGTCGTAACTGCAGCTCGAGACCTCCCGTAGTTAGAACTAGCTAGCTGGGAGCCCTACAACGGCGTGGCGCATAGCTGCTCCGACCATTGAACGCTCCCGAATACGCTTCGAAAAACTTCTCTTTTATCGTAACGGCGCCCGCTTCGTTCTTACTCGCTCTTTCTCTAGTCTTCGCTCGCTCGCTCGCTCGCTCTCGTTTCGCTTGCTCTTTCTCACTCCCTTATGTGACCGATGCCTCGCCTCGCCCGCTCTCTCTTCCTCTTTCTACTTTATGTGTATAAACGTGCACGTTCGTCTCTAGATGTATACGTATATATCTCCTCTATCTATATATATGTATATATATATGTGTGTGTATATTAGACAGAATATGCGTATGTCTCTCTCTCTTTCTCTCCGTCAGTCTGTATACAGATGCGTTTCTTTCTCCTCGTTTTTTTCTGCGAGCGCGAATATCCGCTGTTACACACGGCGGCGCGATGGCACGAGTCGCGGCGAGTCGAGTCGAGTCGAGGTCGAGAGCAGCAGCCTCTTCTGCCGGACAGAGCGGCAGTGCGGGACGGTAGTGGCTGGCTGAAATGGAGCCACGAGTTATCGCGAGTTTGTTCCAAGTCGGACAGGCTTGCTTGCCAGCCTGTCTGCCTGCTCCTCCTGCTGCCAGCCTGCCTGCTTCCTCTTGTTCGTTCCTCTCTTCGCCCCTCTCCACCGGCAGCGGCTCCCTAGTTGCCCCCACTCTGCCTCTCCGGCGAGCACTCCGTCTTCCTTCTTCCACTTCCAAACGGCACTCTCTCTCTCCGTCGCCCTTTCACTTCCCTCGCTGTTGCGCGCCGGCCGCGCTGTCCTCTTCTCGTACTAACTGCCAGCTTATCTCCCCCCTTTCTCCCACTCGCGGCCCTCCCTCTCCTTTCCTCTTGGCGACAACACCGCGTGGAGCACCCTCTACTCTTCCTTCTCACTTCCCGCCACACGTCGACGCTCCGCTCTCTCTCAGACTCACGCGAACGAGCGTCCCCGCCAACCTTCTCTTTCGAACGCCGGTTCGTCTCTGTTCCAGGTTAACCCGTTCTGCTCGCGGTCATACTGCGCCTTCGACCACGTGATTTCATTTACCGGCTTCCCATTTGTCCCTCCTTCCCCCACCACCGGCCCACTATCCCCCCCTGGCGGCTGCTCTTCCCCCACCAGTCTGGACGAGCGACTGCTCCCATGTTTCGGTGGGAACGAGCAATACGTGCACTCTCCAGCATAGATGTATGAGTGTCAGACACGCTGAGGCGGCTACACCAGCCTGTAGTGGGGAGCCCCACTCTCTCCGACTCACGACTTATGTTTACTTCTGTTGCGAATAGGCCTTGCTCGCGTTGCTAGTTGCTACATGTCACTACAGGTTTTATGCGCTTGCTGGCGATAGTGCTGCATCGCGGTAAAGTAGAGGTCCTGCACAGATTCTATGAGCCTCTTGGCCTCAGAGACATTAGCATGTGAGTTTCTTCTTCATTTGGCACACCATTCGTGGTTGTATGTGTATCCGCTCTTATCCTCGGCACCTAATGTATACATCGATTGAAATTAACGGATTGACACGTCTAAGTTCTGTACGTATGACGCACATGAAATAGGATGTGGCTAATGAAGGTCACGATTAACGGAGCTTCATTTTCTCAGATCGTAATTGTAGGATTGTTATGCGCGTGTCTAATATTTTAAGGTTTTGTATGGAAAGCTTTTATACTAGAATAAGTTTCGTTGTTCAAAGAGAGCCCTGGTCGTTAGAATTGACCTCATTATCAGCTGATTCGATGAATTGATACGAATCAACTAAATAAAAACCCGCGCCGGTTTTACTGTAGTATACAGAAGTTGAGCAAGTGCAACTGGCGACGCTTTCACAGCGCTTGCGTCGTCTTCCGACACTGCATTCGAAGGTTGCCGGAGATCCACAAAGTCGGCTGACACCCGCATAGTTAGTTGTTGCATAGTTCGCACAACCGCCAGGATGAGTACTGGTAGTCCACTGAAGCGGCAAAAACTCTCTCACCTTTTGCAACAGTTTGAAATTGCCAGGCGAAATGTAAGAATAATAGTTGAGTTAGAGAACCTTCTCGCGAGTTGAATTTTTAATTGCTGCTTTTGCCTTCAATTTTAGGCGGCAGAATCGGTAATTTCGTTCAAGTTCGACAAGAATCGTGTTCGTCTCTTAAAGGACGAGAAGAATGTTAAGGAGGAGTGCGAAGGCATTTTATATTGGATGATTCGTGATGTGAGGGTCCAAGGTAGGCAATAAGAGATGTGCTGACTTTTGTTAAACTAGCGCGCAACGGTATAGACACGTGCATATTAAATTTCAGACAATTGGGCACTTCTCTTCGCGCAGAGGACGGCGTTGAGGAATTTCTTACCCCTTCATGTATGTTACTGTGTTCCGCCGACGTATTTACACAGTACTCTGAGACATTATAAGTTTCTAATTAAGGGCTTAATGGAAGTCGAAGAGGAATGTACAAAATTGAATATAAACTTTCACTTATTGCATGGAGAACCGGACACAACCGTTCTCGATTTTGTAAAAGAGTATGATATGGGTGCGGTGGTGACGGACTTTTCGCCCTTACGACTACCAACGTCTTGGGTTGATAGTTTAGTGAAAAATCTTCCGCCGCGAATACCAATGTGCCAAGTAATTAACAATTCAATCGCAAATAATCGCAATATTTGTTGTATTAACCATAGATATCCTTTTTAAAGGTAGACGCGCATAACATTGTGCCATGCTGGCACGCTTCTCCGAAACAGGAGTACATGGCGCGCACATTTAGGGGGAAAATAAACGCTGTTCTCAATTCCTTTTTAACTGAATTCCCGCCGGTTATACATCACTTGTATACGTCAAACCAGGAATTCAACAAAAATGATTGGTTCGATATTTGGAACAATGTGAGCGTTGACAAGTCTGTGGACGAGATCGTATGGGCTGAACCAGGATACCGTGCGGCCGTTAAAGAATTGGAATCGTTCTTAAATGAACGTTTAGAAAGATACGCGGCGGACCGTAACAATCCAGTTCTAAATTGTACGAGTAATTTATCCCCATGGTTCCACTTCGGTATGATTTCCGTTCAACGCTGTGTGTTAGAAGTCCACAAGTACAGGAATCAGTATGCGGAATCGGTCAGTTCTTTCAACGAGGAAGCTATCATTCGCCGCGAACTTAGTGATAATTATTGTTTCTATAATAATAAGTATGATTCGATTGATGGGGCGAGTAGCTGGGCGATAACAACTCTAATCGAACACAGGTAAGTTGTTAATATTTATTCTAAAAAAAAAACCCTCCTAAGCCGAAGATTGCTTGTAATATACAAAAACACCCGCAGCAACGATACACGAAAATATTCATACAAGTTGCATCAGATGGAAGACGCAGAGACCCATGACGATTTATGGAACGCATGCCAAATACAATTGGTGCGGCATGGAAAGATGCACGGCTTTTTGCGGATGTACTGGGCAAAAAAGATTTTAGAGTACACTGAAACGCCGCAAGAAGCACTAGCATTGGCGATATACTTGAACGATCGGTATAGTATAGATGGTAGCGATCCGAACGGATATGTGGGTACGTTCGACCAGAGTGATACTTTCCCCAGAGGAAACCCTTTGCCTATTCTTTCATTCAATTTTAGGTTGTATGTGGTCTATCTGCGGTCTTCACGATCAAGGATGGAAGGAAAGGGACATTTTTGGAAAAATTAGATACATGAATTACGAAGGGTGTAAGCGGAAGTTTCGCGTAGGTCAATTCATCTCAAAGTGGAAGAAACAAGCTACTGGGAATAAATCTTGATCTGTGCACGGCATGTTTTCTACGTATCTTCGAGAAAGACAGTATTTAATTTTGATAACGGTATATATGCTTTAATAATTATAAGTGTAGCAATGGTTGTGTCGCGTTTTCTATCGTATACCAATCAAACCTACTCAATTTACAGTACTTTACATTACTGTTATATTATAAAACTTATGAGCCTATGAAATAAAACTATGTTTCTCACTATTGCGAGAATTACTCTTAACGTCATAAAACTTAAGTTAAGGACATAAAACTCAAATGCAGATATCTACACGATCTTAATATCGACATTCATCAAGCATTCGCGTGACGTAACATTGAAAGTGTATCGGGGACGGCATCAAAGGACTTTAGGGAGAGCGATGCAGCTCTTAGAGCGACAGAAATGCAATTCCTTTCATTAAAATTCTTATGAATACCATAGAGTATACCAGCCGTCAAGCAGTCGCCGCAGCCGCTCACATTGAACGTTTCATTTGAATCGGCCCTGATCCGAGTTGTCGGAGGATATAGCCGCGAGGTTACAGGCTGGTTCCTTATCAATCTTCCCTGAGCATCGTAGAAAGGCTGATCTGCTACGCCCCGTCGACTCACCTACAGACACAATACGTTTCTTTCCGAGTTTCTTTTTTTTCATCGCAGACTCTAATACTCACCAGAACACCCTGGGAACCCAAAGTGCTTATGATAACAGGTACAATGTCCAGTAATTGTTCCGCAATTGTCGTTATTTCGGATGTAGTTGTAGGTTTCCCCGCAGGTACGGGTATTCCGAAATATTTGGCGATGAGGGTCAGTTCAGTTTGATTCGGAGACATAAAATGCAAGACGTCTCGCCATCCATCTCCGGCCTCAAAAAGCTTCGTCGCTTTGTTTATATCGGTGGGTTCGTACCAAACTGAAAGAGAAATTGCATTCTTGCAAATGTTGTATAATCGACGAGAATTCTTCGAGAAAAGTATTCTTTTAGTAACATCTGACAATTCCCCTTTGAAATATACCGCGTGCCTTGTTAGGATGACTTGCGTTAGGCGGCGCGGCAGGTTCCAATCTGGAGCCAGTTTGCTCGTGAACAGGTGCATCTACAATCGCATTTCAGCGTTGTAAATACACAGGTTACTGCTGACACACTGGTGTGGAACCGTAAACTTTGGGGTAAGAACGAGACAAGTGTCAACAGAAATACTATGTCGGGAGAGAATTAATAATTGGTCCAACATATACAGCACTGGTATCATCGAGCAGCGCTGCCAGAGGACAAATGACATAATGGGAAAGACGAAAACAGGAAAGAGTGCAGCCGCGTGTACGGCTATCGCGTCCGTACTAATTGTGATCGCCTTCACCACACCCAATTGGCTCGAAACAGACGGAAAATTGGAAAATCCCCAGTTTATACGAATCGGTAAACCAATCTCGTGCTTCTTCAATGATTTCATCACGAAAGTGAACTCAGTATATGTCACTTATAATGGAAAAAAGCCTGTAATATAGAAAACAAAGTATCCACAACGATCGGCTAGTTTATTAATTAGTAGCCTATTGGTTCTTCAATTTAGATGAGGAAATCATCTGATAGTTATTTTTCCTTGCAGGATTGTGGCAAGTATGTTTCCAAGGGTACGAAGATCCGCACCACTTATACGATACTAAATTCTATGGTTGCTGGTGGGTGTTCGAAGAGGAGTATTATATCATCCATGATATCCTGCTGCCAGACTTCTTTGTCGCGACACAGTTCTTCTTTACACTCTGTATGACTCTGTTGCTGATAGGAGGTTTCTTGACCATTCTTTACACGTGTTGCTCGAGGCACCATGCCAAGTATCAACTGCTTCTCTGGACCACTGGAGGAAATCTCACTCTAGCTGGAATATGTGGTATTATTGCTGTAATAATATTCGGAGCTCGTGGCGATGGCAGGGATTGGATGCCCAATTGGGACCACAATGACATCAGCTGGTCCTTTGCACTTGCTGTTGTTGGCAGTGTCCTTTTGGTGGCTTCAGGGATACTGTTCTTGGTCGAAGGGCGTAGGCATAGAAAGAAGGTGGAAAGAATACTGAACGACGAGCAAAAGACGCACACGACTATTTAACGTAACGGACTCAGTCCCGCATTGAGATTTGTGCGAAAACCTTTTGGATAACTTATTTATATAATCCAAGATCAGTCTGCAGCTCGATAGACTCGTCGTTCCGTCCACTCTTTTCTAATCGAGCTGCATCTTCAAAGACTCGAGCGTATATTTTTATATTTATACTCATTAATTTCGAAATAAGTTTTTACAAAAAGAGATATCGTTTATGCTTGTAAGTAGATATCATTAACAAATTCAGAATGTAGTACCAACTAATGGCATGCTTCATTGAAACTAGAACAAACTACGATCTGTTGAGTGCATGTTACATGCATCCTCAAAGATAAATCTTTAAATACTGTGCCTTTTAGACATTTATATATATATAAATAATAATAATGTTACGAATCCGTCCATAGGTCTAAGGATTTTTGTAGTCTGTAAATAAAAGCAGCTTCGCTGTACATCTGCCGATATCTAAGACTTTTACACAACTCTCGCATTGCACAAGGCATTGTACTAAAATGAAATGAAACAACGAATAAACCCTGTTGATCAAAGTATAGCTGTAGTTTCAAAATTGCTGTAAGCAGGATGGAACTCCCTTATTGCATAACGACCACGTATATCCATGTGACCATCTACATCTAAACGCAAGCGAGACCTTGGGTATAATCACAGCATTGTAATAATTGATGCAAATAAAGCACTGCTAAAATCATAGCTGCTGAAAGGCGCGATGTTTCTAGGCGGTTGCTTCTTGCCCTGCAGAGGTTCACTAGTAGAACCTAGGGCGGTCCTAGAGATCGATGATGTTCGCGTCACCGATTAATTACGTCGCAAAGGGCAAACACGGTCAAGCTACGACCCAATTTCCCTATCGGGCCAAATAACTCAGGCTGAATTATCCACAGGATTGCGTGTCCGAAGATCGACTTGAGGTGTGAGTCGTTGACCCACTTTACCTCCTATTTTAATCGTCGCCTTCTACATTTCGCTTCATTACAGCAACCGTTGTCTCTCAAGTTCCGCTACTTCATGTATAGTTAGCAAACATTTATTGATCGACAATGTGCCATGATTAAACATCAAAATTCTAATTATTGATGAGGATAAAAGAAAAATATGCAAGGGGACGGTCATAAATTTGTTCAAAGTTTCGTCGCGCTTAGTAGGGGATCAATAAAAAAAATTGACAAAAGGGGTAGTGGCTGCACTGATAATAATGAAACAATTGTCAAGGTGGTTTGGAAACGAATATCTCGGAACCTAAAAACGATCGAAAATGTATGCAATAGAAATGTCATGAACTTTGAAGAGCCTTTTTCTGTACATATAAACCCCCCGATGTGTCACCAAGCTTGAAATGAACAGTTCAAGCGAGACAAATGATGCACTACGTCCTTACTAAGGTAATTTACATAAAAACCAGTGCGTGCATACTTGAGGCAGCGACTCCCAAACCCGTATAAAACAATTACGATTTCTCAGAGCATACACATGGTGAAGAAATGAATCTTAAAACTCTCCGCTTTTTTGATGAAAAATTCCCTCTATGTATTTGCTATTAGCCGGCGCCTGTTCGAAGAAGTCGAAGAAATCCAGATCAATATCTAATCGAAATGAAGTGGCGGATTATGAGGATAATATGAAATTCTGCGGGCCACCATTTCAAGGAGACAGAAGAAGCGTACAAAGGCGTGTATTGTTATGCACGCAAAGTAGAGGATGTAAGTGAAAGAAGTTGGGAAACGCTGCGCTGCGCCTAAGGAACTATAGCACAGCTTCTGTTGCTCGTGGGATGGTGACGATAGTGGCGATCACAGTCTCAGAGAGTGACGACTCCACAAGGTTAGGTTGGCTAGCAGCAGGTAGTACGCGCTACAGGGACGACACAACATAACGTGTTTGGGTGTGGTTAATACCGTGGGATCTTTACTGGATCAGTGAATGCAGATTCCTCGTACGCCCCGGTAGTCTACAGTTTGCACTCGGCTCGGTTTTGAAGGAGTTGGACGCGCGAGCAGTGAAAATGAAGAAAAGAAGCTTGGCTGGGAACGTAGGAGTCGGAGTCTTTTGTGTGGCGTTCGTCTGCGTCTGCGTTGCGTTTGCTACAGCAGCGTGGCTTGTCAGCGATTATCGCATAACAGGTGCCCGGCTTGATAAGCTTGGCCTGTGGAGGCACTGCTTCAGGTCGCTCCCCAACCCCAAGGAAGCCGATGCACCTAAGCGTTATTTCGTCGGATGCAGATGGGTTTATGACCCCTTCACCGCTGGATACTCCGATATTCGGGGCTTTCTTTTGCCTCGTAAGTGACAATTTCGCTGACATCATTTCTAGTGCATTAGACATTCGATGAATCATGTATAATGAGACCCTTGGCAACTCGGGCAGAGAATCAGCATCGAGTTGTTGAAGAGGGCGAGCCGAGTGCACTCCAAATTAACCGTCCTGGATGTTTGTTACAGCTTTCATGGTAGCGACGCAGTTCTTCTTCACGGTGTGCTTCCTGCTGGGCCTGTTATCCTTCGGATTGATATTGCTCTTCTCGCTGTGCAGTGATCCCGAGCAGAGGCGATACGTCCAGCTGATCAAAACCATCGGATACTCGCTCTTGGTGAGCGGCATAAGCGGTGCTATCGCCGTGATAGTATTCGCCTGCCTCGGGAATGCCGATGGCTGGATGCCCGGACACGCGAATAATTACTTGGGGTGGTCCTTCGGCCTCGGTGTCGTCGGCACCGTACTCACCCTTGTCGCGAGTGTGTTATTCCTCGTCGAAGCGAATGTCCAGCGAAAGAAACGCGACTGCTTGAAGGAATCTCAGACGAAATTTACACTGGATGGTCGTGCCTAACTAGCCTACTTCATTCGTCACTGAACGTTAAGACTCGCACAATATTGCATTACCAAAACGAAACGTTACTCCGTCCACGTACGAGATTTTAGTAGATGAACAAAGTCTCGCTAGAGAGCATAGTTTAAGCGCCATGTTTTTTCTTCTCTTTTTTTTAGTACAAAACGAGGCGTCCAGCCAGATTTGTATTTTTCTATGAAGTTTTATACATATGTACACAGGCTTGAGAAATGTCCTGCATGCGACTGTAGACGCGATGCGTAAGCTTCTTGCGACAGGCTGAAACTTTCGAATCTCAACTCTAACTTATCGAGGCAACGCATACTGCCCCTTAGATTATGTATAGCAAAAGACTGCCGCGATGTTCCACTTTTAGGAGCACGAGATTGGCAGAAACCAATTTTAAATTTAGTAGTCTAATCAGTATCCGTCCGTCACACCAGTATCTTGTATAGTGTGTAATAATTGTAAGTAGAACTATCTAAGTATAACAACATAAAGTACAACACTCTTTTGTAATGCGTCTTTTACTCAATAAAAGTACGTCGAATGTTGAAAGGGGACATTCCCTCATTGCAGCCCGAATTCCTAAAGTTTTAGCATAGAACTGTAAAGGGGACTGTGTTGACAAATATTACGAGACGCGATTACTAGAGCTGGCAAGAGTATTTTGATGGAGGCGTGGATGGAGGCTCCATTCAATGAAGGTGGAGAAAGTCTGAATCACCGGAACAGGTCGTAGCAGATCGTAATAGTATTAGTGCAGTATGGCGGAGTATAGGAGAGGTGTGGCAAGTGTACAAGGCTAGAACCGCGCTGAGGTATAAACAAAAGTTAATCCCGAGTGAAAGAAGGTTTCGTTTTCCTACAGGAGAATCTAAAGTTTTCGGCATGACTGCCGACAAGCAGGAGTATCATCGCGCCTCGAGTAAGGATTTGCTTAGGTTGACTTAATTGAATGCTGACTCTCTTAACCTTCACTAACTTACTGTATTTCCTTCAATTAGACGCTGTTGTGTTCGGGGGTGTGATCACTTATATCGCTGGTGTACTTTTGGTGATGTCCTTCACAAGGTAATGCAATATTTCCTTGATACCTTTATGTCTGATTGCAACAATGAGTCAGATTCCAATATTCAGGAATTTCATTATTCATTTTCAGCCCTTACTGGATAGAGTCTTACCAGGAAACATTCCGTCATTTCAAGCATATGGGTTTATGGGAGTACTGCTTTGATGAGTTCAGATACCCATATTACCAATTTGACAAGCAGTTCAACGGTTGCCACCACATTTTCTCCCAAGAGTACTATGTCATCAGAGAGTGGCTGTTGCCAGTCTGGCTGATGGTAGTGCAAGGATTTGTCACACTTGCACTCCTTCTCTCGTTCTTCGGACAAGCATTGATTGCCTTGGTTTTGGTGAGGTGGCCCTTGAGATTTGTCTTGAACAACGAGTGGCTTCTATCTTCCGTTGCATTTGCTTGCGATGCAGCTGCAGGTATGTCTTGTAATTTTGCTTACTTTTTGCCTAATTTTGCCAAATAGATGCTAATCACAGTTTGATTGAATTTCAGCCGTACTTTTGTTCCTGGCGGTTTCAATATTCGGCGGTCAATGTTGGCGCCGGGATTGGCTCATGTATCCGAACTTCAACCACTTGTCCTGGTCGTACGCATTGGCCGTGATTTCATTCATGTTTCACGCTCTCGGAGCTTTCCTCTTGTATTTGGACGCGCGTGCAGGATATAAAACGCGTAGAGAATCACGAAATTTAGTTATGCAAATGCAGCCCAATCCGCAGAGTCATCACGGCTCGCAGCGCAGCGGGTATGTGTAGTTATGGTGTTAATGATATTTAGAGAACGTGGGGGAAGTATATACAAAGTGTATTAATGGCTTGTGCCAACCACAACGAGTGATGTAGATCTGACATAATGCACGGGAGACCAAGTATTTAACTTATACACGTGCCCCTTCGATGTGTCTCAACTCCGTCCAAATTTCTTTTATATGAATTTATCTTTTATATAGCTTTAGAGTAAGTAGTGGCATCATAAGTTCCAGATCTGTTTTATAATGGAGCTTATTTAGAAGTACGAGAAACCGCTGCGGTTCGACGTTGCCGTCCCTAATGTACACTTTATTATAACACATATAGTATGACGCGACACATGTATTTTTTGTACGAATGTTATGATCAATGCTACAAATAAAGATGAGACCAATCTTACCTGGGATTTTGTAGTCCGACGCCAGCTCGAGTACGAACCGCATGGTATCGAGCGGAAGGTTTCCATCTAGGACGATGATACTCGCGTTCTCCACTTCCCTGCGGTGTTTGTCTATCAATTGCGGGCTAATGGCAGTGAATGCTTCCATCTCGCCTATCAGAAGGCGGCATTCCCCTTTCTTGTCTACAATCACGTTACACCTGTGCAAGAATCGAGTACTCAAATGATCCGACTGCAGTTTCACCCGAGCCAATGTCGTACTTTGAGTATTTTTAGCCCAAGGAAAAAAGCAGAATAATATTGGAAATGCAATTGAAAAAGGGTGCTTGGTGGCGTCCTAGATCCGCGGGCTGAGAAGATGCATACCTCGCGGTATTTGTGTGGGACAACTGTTCAACGGTCTGGGCACCATTGCCTAGACTTTTAATTATAGCTTTCCCAGGCTGGTCGTTACCAACGACGGATATTAACCGCGTACCATTCAGACCAAGGCTGATCAAGGCGTTGGCGACGTTTCGTCCGACCCCGCCGCAACTTTCGTGACTTCTGCCGGCATGCGTTCTACCGTCCGCCTGGAAAGAATATACGTCGATTATTGATTCGGATTTTCATCGTCGAGATGTGGCCCCTCATTACCGTGTCCCGCATGACACTGTCGCTCGATTAATTGATTGCCTGCCGATTCATTTGGACGGTAAGAGATTCCGATAAGCCGAGCCTCGTCGAGTTCTAAATCTCTACCATCGTTATTAACGCAACATCCTCCGGTGACCCTGTCCTACAACCAAGGATCGACGAGCCTTCGCCTTTCAATCAAGAGAGACAGCTATAATTAATTGCCGGCGCCCGACTTATTTCTGTGAGCATCCCATTGCCGAGTTTACAGTTCACCTGCGAAGCCAATCGACTGTGCTTTTTTCTCGGAACAATCCACGAGGTGACATATTTCCCTAATACCGGTAAGTCAAAAGAAAAGTGGACAGGTTGTTTCTAGAGAGCGGGAAGATGCAAAACCAATGTCACGACGAGCTTTCAATTCCTACCCCCCTCGTTTGCTTATGTTCCCTTGCCGCCGCTTGATCTTTGCATTTATGTACTTTGTTTTCCGACGGAAGCCTGTGGAAAGGCAGTGCGCGTTTAAGTAGAACAGCTACTTCTTCAGGTGCTACTCCTGATTTCCTTCTTTTGGAGGAAGTTGGAGTCTACTTCTTGGCCGTCGGTGCGGTGGAAGGCGGCTGCTTTGTCTCGTCTCGTCTCGTGCTCAACGTTCTCGCCCACACTCGCTCGCGCCAACACTCTCGAGGAGTTTGCCTTTCCCCCTCCACCTCCCGACCCCATCCTTGTTGGCCGAAACCTTCTCTCTGTTTGCCTCTCGTCCCATCCTCGACACACTAGACCTTTCCCACCTCACTCTCGCATTCTCCCGTCTTCCCTTCTCCAGAGCGTGTGCATCTCGCACACAGACCTACCCCCGCTCTCTTTCTGGCTGCCTCGCGCGCTTTCGAGTGGCTCGCAGCCTCGCACTGCGCCTGCTTCGCATTCACCATTTCCACTTTCCACCCCGAACCTCTCGCCGTCTCTTTTCCAGCTTCTCCTCTCGGATATGTGCTTCGAGCGCGCCTTCCTCTCCCTCTCTGTCTGGCGACGGTTCTCTCAGTCCGTTCTGCGTGCCACGTACCACGAGGCTGCCATTTCCACTGCTCGGACTCGTGGAGTCGTGGGAGGCTTTCACCCCTCCGGCTCTCCGGCCTTGCATCATCCCTCTTCCTTGCCCGTTCGCTTGGTTACCACGCTCTTTCCACTCTCCAGTCGGCCTGTTTCTACCTTCGGGCTTTATTCCCGACTCCCTCCCGATCGCCGATTCGGAGTCTCTCTCTCTCTCTCTCTCTCTCTCTCTCTCTCTCGCTCTCCTTCTCGCATTGTCACTCGGAGCGCGACTTCTCCCCGCAGGCGTACTATCGCGAACTCTCCTTCTCGCTCGGACAGCCGGTGTTGTCTTTCTCGCAAGCTCCCTTTCGGCGCCTCGGGCACCCTCTCGCAGTGCTCGAGCTGTCTGTCGCCGACAGCGCGCAGGCCGCCTCAGTCCGGTTGCCTACCTCGGGCGGCGTCGACGGCATCCGCACCCGCACCCTTCCTCGCCAATCGCGACATAACGGCTGCTCCCTCAGACTCTCCCGTCGTGGGCCGACTTCGACTCCCTACACACCGCACCACAGACAGACAGACAGAGAGACGGAGTGGCTGCTGTGTCAGCGGCCAGTGGGAAACCTTGTGGAATGCATGTCTGAGTACCGGCGAGTCGCCGTCGCCGGTTTGAACGCGCGAGGACTCCCTTAGAAAGGGGCGAAAGGAATATCTCTCGGTGGTGAATGCTGTTTCCTCGCTAGAGGATTCTGGTGTCGCGCGGCGGAGGAGAGGCGGCGAGGTGGCTTCGCTCGGACGCAAGAGAGAAAGCAGACTAATAATAATACGGAAGGTGGATATCAGGGGCTGCTCTCCACGGGCCTCCGGAGCCTCGGCCGTCCGCTATGCGCTGCGGATGCTGGGCCCTCGAGCTGTTACCCAGGACTCTGTCGAGCAGCGTCGCCCTCGGTGCGAGGTTCGCCAGGTCGGACGCAGGAGCTGCTACCAGGGGGATCGGCGGGAGGCGGCTCGTCTTCTCCGAGAGTATTAGGACAAGGAGGGCCGAGTCGGTCGAGAGGAGCAGGAGCGGCGCCAGGAGTAGGAGTAGCAATCGTACCAGTCCAAGTAGGAGAGAGCGGCTGCCCTCGGTGGAGGTGGTGGTGGTGAAAGCGTTGGAGGGCTCGCGGTTGGCTTCGGCTTGGGCTCCGGCGTCGGCGTCGTCGTCGTCGGTGGTGGCAGCGGCGGTGGCGGCGGCGGCGACGGCGACGACCACCAGCTCCACCACCAACACCAGGAGAAGGAGGAGGAGGCCGAGCGGAAAAGAGTGACGCGGACGACGGATCGTGTGCGAGAGTGCTGGTGAAGAAGGCGTAGATACGAGCGCGACGCGACGCGTATCAGAGGCAAACGCTCTCAGGAGCAGCCTCGGGAATGAACGAGCGGAACACCTACTCCTATCGCCGCGAGCAGCATCGCCGCGCGATCGTTATAGACTTTGCGCGAGGACCAACACGGTGCTTCTCTCCTTTCGCTCGACAGTGTCCTCCTCCACCGGATTACTGACGCTTCCTCTCCGACCCGAGAGTTCTTTTCTCTGTGCCGAGGATGTGCGTGCCAGGTTGATCGTGTGTCTCTGTCTAAGCTCGTCGAGACTCGCCGCCTAAGGTCAGTACCAGCGCTACATCCTCCGCGACGACAACGACAACGACGACGACGACGACGACGCTACTTCTCGTCAGTTACCTTCGTCTCACTCGTAAGTTCCTTCGCTACGTCTTCACTTTCTCTCTCTCTCTCCCTCTCTCGACTTGAACAGTCCGCCAGAGATTCATCATACCAATCGATCCACCCGCTCCTGATCCCCCTGCAAGCTCACGTGTACTCCCTGAATTGGAACGATTCCAGCGGCAGGCCAGTCCCGCGAGACTAGCAAGCGGTTTTTCGCGAGAACGCAACCCTTTCCTGTGTCCTGCGTCGAGGATGTTCGGGAGAGTCGTAAAGCGAGTTGGCCAGTGGTGGTCGCAAGTGGAGTAGGAATGGGGACGCGAGGATATCGAAGGTGCGAGTGATGGGAAAGGGGGACAGGACACATCGTTACCGAGGAGCAAAGTGAGCCAGGCGTTAAGGGTGGTGACAAGGAAAGCTCTGTCGAAGGGAGAGGAGTTTGGATGTGCCGTGGAAGGAAACCGGCGATAAAACCCTTCGGGAAGGTCGGGAGGAGGATTGCATAACGCCACCCCGTTCTCTCCCTCGCGCTTCTCTCCACTATCCCTTTCCTCTCTCGCTCGCCCTTCTCTCTCTTCCGACCCCCCGACACTTTCCCGCCCCTCTCGTCCTTTTCCATCCTGCATTCTCTCGCTCACGGCGATCCTTCCAATCTCGCCTACGTCGCTTCCTTTCTTCGCCCGTTGGTTTATTCGATGCCTATTTCTCTCGCAGCCGGCGCCCTCGGCCTCCGAGAATTGTATCAAACACCCTCGACAATTGTTAATTAAACAAGGCGCCGCGCCGGTCAACGGAATTTCATTAGGAAGCCAATCGGAATTCCGCCTTGGCGGGATTCGCTTCAACCTTTTCGAGGGATGCAAGGTCAGCCACGCTCTTGCCTCCACGCAGGAACCGTTCGCCGCCAGCTAGACTTTTTACCACTGTGAAGAGGTAGAACAGAGTTGGCCTAGGATCGGCAAAGTTTCCTAGGTAGGAAGTATGTGTATTCCCCGAGCAATCGAAACGCTCGAGTTTCCTGGGTCGACGTGCCCGCAATATTTGCGGGTGTTTCGTTGCGTTATAATGCGCCGCCGGACTCAATCCACTCTCGACGAGGATCCACTTTGGAACATTGCTAGTCCCAACACTTTCATCTTGCGAGCATCGTCGATAACCCGCTGGTGGATCTATCGCGCGGCTCCTGCTCACCCCGGCTGTCGTCGCTCTTTCTTCCCGAGGCCTGTCCGTCCCTTGTCACTCTTGGCGAGTCGCCCTCACTCGCCCTCCCTTGCCTCGGCAGACCTTTCGCTCGCGCTCTCTCTTTCTCTCTCTTCCTCCCTCTCCCTCGCCCTGCACTCCTATCGCCGTATATAGATGGCTATATATAGATGTGGTTGGTCGCACATACGTGCATCGTAAAGTGCACTAGGTACACCTATATCTTGGCCCTGCAGTGTGCTTTAAAATACACAAGTATGTATTATCCTTCTCCGGCACGAAGGCACATGTGGCTCCGCTGCGCGTCCCCCTCGCCATCTATGTACCGACACGAACAGAGCGACGAGCAGAGACTGCCCACGGCAAATACACAGCCCGCAAAAGTTCGCCCCCGCCCCCCTCATTCACTCACTCTCTCGCATGTACATACATAGAATCTCGGATTTCGAAAAACGAAACTCCAATATTCCCCGAGCCAAATGAACCGCTGCTCCGTGTCAGCTGATCCCGAGAGGCCTACATAGGATTCCGGATTCCAGTGGACTAAAGCGCCAGTGGTATTTGGTAAAGGTACGCTCAAGCCCAGACGACGACTTGGGCGGGAAAAGTTGGTTCGCTGTAGGTGCTGAGCTCATGCTTGTTTAATGGCGAGCGCGTAAGCCAATCACAGGCTTAATTGTTGGATTTCCGATCACCCGTGAACCGAGGACGAAGAAGATACGGTGCTTGAAATCGTTAATTCGGTGAAATCTATTGTACGAAGATCCATATTCATGGATTTCCGGCGCGCCGCGCCGAGCTTATTTTCAAAGTTGAATTCGCTCGCCCCGGTTTATGGTTAACATACTGGTTCCAGGCGAGTCGCTTTAATCTAACTATGAGGGTGAATGGAGGGCCTCTCGCTGCCAGCCGGCGACATAACCTATCGAGTGGCAATTCCAATCTCTCGGATATACACTTTTAATTGCAGCGCGCGCTCTCCGCCTGGCTCGATTCCTTCCGACTGCCCACCCAATACACGGCTTTATACGCGCTCGGCGCGATCCAGCCCAACGCTTTCTTTTTCCCCGCAATCGCTGCGACGATTAAAATCCATCTGGTTCGGCCGTTGGAGCTTTCATGAGGCACCTAAGCCAACTGGGCCACTGCTCGCTCGTTGCGTGCCGTAAGAATTTCAAGGATCGCCATGTGGAGACCATAAATTTCTCTCTCGATACGGGGCCGAGGGATATTCCGAAATGCGCTGCTCCGACTTTTTTCCTTCTTTACTAGTATGTAGTAAGATAGGGGAGTTGAGTTATCGTGTCGAGCGACTACGCACTTTCTGTCAATCCAGCTAAAGTAATTCTTCTTTACTCACGACAACGGAGGCATCTCACGTGTAATGTGTATGACTTGATATACGAATACACGTCGGATAGAAAGATATGTTAGTTTAGGCATAGTTTTAAGCAAAGTTATGTTAGTATTAAAAGGTTTCAAGGTCGCTTTTCTGATTGTACTCTGAAAATAATAACACGGAAGGAATAGGAACTTATTCAACTTATATGTTTTGCTACCAAAAATCATAGGAGTTCGGTGAATTGCCACCAAATATTATACACTGGATGAGTTGATACCAAATAATAAAAATTGCATGAGTTGATACCAAATAATAGAAGTTGGACAACATATGGTAGCACCTTGTCCAACATTAATTATTTGGTACAGACTTATCCAACTTATATTGGTAAGAAAATGAGTAGAAATTGGACGAGTTCCTGCGAAATATTGGGAAAAAAAGATAACACAGGAGGAATGGGAAGAAAAGCGTGCCTGTAGCTATGGGGAAAATGTTAATTATCCGGCATGAAGAATGGCAGAGCAGCCAGGCGTGTGTTCGTGGTAGGAAGGGAAGCTGATTGATTTTCAAGAGATTTCTCGGTGGCAGTGGAGGCGCGAATGTTCGCCGCGCATTAGTAGCGATTACAATTCAGGCTGCATCATCGACGGAGGTAGGAGCTCGCTATTTTTTTTGCCCGCGCCGGATTGAAATAATCAGGCCTGACGAGGGCTGCATCAGCTTATGCGGCTGAGTTTTGAAAGGCCTACCTACACCTATCTAACGGCTGACCTATTCACTATTCACCGCTCTCCCTCTCTGTCTGCCGAGCTGCTTTTTCTCCGCGGGCTCCGCGGAATGTTTGGCAGCAAAACCTCCAAGACGTGCCCCCCGCACGTGGCGAATCCACTTGCACATTATCGCGTTATTGACCGGCTGCGAAAGCAACTGCGCGTCATGGGCCATTTCGCTGAAGGAAAAATTCATGAAAAGAAATGTCAATGAATTGATTCAATTGCTAATTACAAATGCTTGACAAGTTCGATTCTATTGTAGGAAGAGGAGCGGGCTGATTAGTGCGCTTGATCAATTCTGACCAAGCACTTTGGATGAGTAGTCGAAAATTGTCCGAGGCGGAATAGGCCGATCGTAAGTCAAATCGGACGTTTTCGGGGCAGGAACGCCGGCGCATACACGCGGAAAGATTGGATTGGCGTGTGCGGATACCTGGACATCCATCTTTCCCCTAGACCGGTCCTCTTTACGTGTTGGACTAGCTCTCGGGCCGGCTTTCCCTTGCACTCTCGCTCCTTCTTCCCGGTCTTGTTGTCTCCCTGGCCCAAGCAGACTTTCCTCCTCGGCCCCGAAAGAGGGCTAACAATACCGGCGAGCAGATCGATAATGGAATTGCCTATTGCACGCTACAACTGTCAGAAAGAAATACAATTTAGCCTTGCTAAATCCCGCCGCCTTACTTCGCCAGAGAGTTGGACGTCTACCATCCTCGTTCTACACCAGTGCTACTACAAGCCGCATGATCTACTGGCTGGCGCACTCGCTCCGCCGATTCTCCGCATTCTGGCACCTGCTCTCCTCATTTACATAGAGGCTCATTCAGGGTATATGTACATGTGGCAGTTTTTAATCAGCGATTCTTCACGGCAAACCAGCCAGAAAATTTTAGTGGCTTTCTGATCAATTCGACACGGTTCCTTAGCTGTAGTCCTTTCAAACTAATGCGATGGTTTTTAAATGCTTGTGTTTTGAAATGGATGTTCTGTTTTCGTTATAATGGAAATGTATTATTTACCATGAAAAAGATTCAATCATGATGGGGAAGGACCATAAACCCCCATAAGAACCACATGAATGTTGCAAAATGATGTATAATTCGAGATGCTATTTTCTTGTTTGGTTTGGTTATATGGGGTGAATAAGTCTCTAGGATGCCAATTAACGAATTTCTCTCGTGAAATCCAAGACTTTCCTTCATTATCACATGAGTAGCAATAAATTAGTACTTTTCGGATGGTTTACAGTGAAGAGCCAGCAGTTAAACCTGTCGCATTACTTCTAAGACAGCCTGTATTTGCAGATGATCCACATAAAAGTGGTAAAAGCGTCTTTTTACCCGCGATTTTACCCTGCGATATCAGTGGCTGAAGGGGCGCCGACTTTCAGAAGGCAATTGTTATCGGGCCGCGGTGCGTTTCGGTCGGATTATTTCCGCCACTTGGCTTATCGGCTTCCGACCAGAAGGAGCGGAAACACCATGAGCACAGGTAGCCCCTTGCCATCGAGGATTACAGTCAGGAATTATAGAACTTTGATGCTAATTTCCTTTGCGGTTCTTTCACGCCTCCCAGATCGTACCTCCTTTATTCAGTATTTGTTATCTGCATCAATCCTCGAAAATTCTACTGGCATATCCTCACATTTTCCAATTACTCAACAGTCGAACGTTTGTTCTATTTTACTAAAAGTTGGGAGGAATCCAAATAATTTGACCAACGCCATGCTAAGAATTCAAGAGAAACAAATCCAGAATTCTTGAATCTCACTCGAGCAAATAGTTTCAGTGTTAAAAGAGTCTATTTCACTAAAAGTCGCGAGAAATCCCCATAATTCTACCGAGGCGACTCTAAGGATTTAAAAAAGAAAGAAATCTGGAATTCCTGAATCCCACTCGAGCAGATAAAAGAGTGTTAAAGGGGACAAAGATTTATTCGTCAAGTGAAAACTTTGTTAGTAAGAAGCAGGCTCGAGGACGTATTGTGAAGATGTACATGCTTCTTTCTCTGGCAATAAGAGCGTACGAGGTTCGCTGGTAAGCCGCTTGGCAAGGGAGACTCAGCCGTTTATAAGACGAGGGGTTGGCAAAGGCGGAAAGAAGGGCTGCTACTTCTAAGTAGATTCTCCGTCGACGAGTGACTACAATTAACCAAGCGGTGGAAGCTGTGATGCGAGGGAAATCGGATGTTCATCCCCAATGAATCCGCTAGAAACTGTCTCAGTCCCTGCCTCTAAGATCAGCGCGCCGGAGCCCCTTGTAAAAGGGCCTGGGGAACAAACTGCCTCCGATTTATGGAGCGCGCGCCCCGTGAATCCGACTCTCCTCCACCTTTCCCAGCAGTAGCCTTGCCGCAGACTGTACAAGTCGCTCGAATCAGCAATATTCCCTCCTCTATTCGTAATCTGCCAATTGAAAGGGTCTCGGCAGCGTTCCTTGTTCGTTCTTCTTGGCCTTGTTTCGGGATAGGGGGTAGCGCGGAGGATCTCGCCGAGTGTATCGGGTATCCCTCAGCCGGGGAATGAGCAGCCGCTCGAGTAAGCACTGGCGCGAGGAGAGGAAGGAGGCTATCATTGCTTCGCAGTGGATTCTTGCCGGGCAGTTCGAGCGGACAACGTCTCGTCAATGGCGCGTGCGGTCGATCAATCTCGCCTTCGGATGATTTATCCCCAATCGAGTAGATAAAACTCCCCCTCCCGGGATTCCAGCGGGCCGCTTGCGCTCCGCGCACGATTCTCATCGTTTCCCATAAATGTCGCGACTAGCCGGGGGAAAGCGAGGATCGGCACGTATCGCGGGAACAATACCGCCTGATTATGTGCCTCTTCACGAGGGTGATGGCAATAAACGCTCCACGGCTCAGTCTAATCTTCTCGGCGTTAATAGCGCGCTCGGCACAAGGTTACGCGCGTCTATCATTAAAGCCGGCCATATACGCACGTGTATTCCTGGTGCGATGTTTGTCGAAGGAGCTCGGATCTCGAGTCGCCGATCGTTCTGCTGACAGAAGAGAGTTAACAAACCCACCCTCGAGAGCGCGGGCGCGAGGCCTCGCTCCATCGAGCATGTCAGGGGCATCGATCGAGGAAGCTCTCTAATCGTGTCCTAATTAACATGGCTAGGCCTCGAGCGCTAAAAAAGCCCCGCTCAAACCGAATGTCAGTCCCGCAAATCAGTTTACCACATTGAACTAGTATCCAACCCGAGGGAGAGACAGAGAGACAGAGAGAGAGAGAGGGGGAGAAAGGATTGATAAGGGACACTAAGGGAGCCGCATATTCATAAATGTATGAAAAAATGTCTATAAGTAAAGAATGTGTATCATCCCCGATACCAAACTATTTTTCGTTCTTGCAAGATTCTACTTTGTAACCTCTCGAATATTAAAAGTCGACCTTTTGGGGATTGAAAAATCATATCGTAATGAGGCACGGACAAGAAGAAAAAGTAGCTTTGTACCACGGATGGCTTACTTTTCTTATGCAAAGAATTTCAGAGTTTTTGGAACTCGTAGGTTGCCGCCATCCTTGAGTCACGGCACGTAAAAGATAACTTTTAATATCTGAAGGGTTGGTTTCAATTCTTTACTCGTAGGAATTTGTTCCGAATTTTTGGAATACCCGGCTTCCCTAGTCTCAATGAGTTGCTATATGTATTTTAAGGCGAGAAAAAGGAATTCACTGACGTGTTTCTTCCACAGGCTCCAGCCAGGGCCAAGGAGTAAGAGCGAGGCGAATTTGAAGACCCAGCAACGTGCAATGAAGAGAGTGAACGAGGCTCGCGGAAGTGAGCTCGCGTGACACGGGCTCTGATCCCGAGAAGCTTTCGAGAGAGTGGAAACCGAGTGAGAGCTCCGCGGAGAAGACGACGAGTGCGAGGCTCGGTTAGCGATTGAAGCCTTAGGACACGAGGACACGCGTGAACCAGGGAGGCACGATAGTATGACGGTGATGCTGCTGCTACAACGTTCAGTCACCCCGCAGTCGACGCACAGCCAAAAGACAGCGAAGAAGGACTGCAGCGCGAATCCGCCCTTCCTATTCTTCCTGGAGGACCGCCGGGAGCACCACCGGCACTCCAGCGACGCCACTACCGCCACTGTCACCCACAACAACAATAACAACAACAACAACACCATCGGCAACATCATTGCCAACAACAACAACAACAATAGTAGTAGTAATAACAATAACATCGTGAAGAGGAACAGCAGGCAAAGCAGCAGTGGCGAGTACGTCGCCGTCGAGGCGCCGTCCTCGGTGACGACCCCACGTCCCGCCGCCGCCGGTTGTGGCCAGGACGTCGCGATGCGATATTACCGGCTCTGGATCTACGCGTGTAACATCGTCCTCCTTGGAAGCGCGCTCGGCTTCGCCGCCGCGGTCTCCCGCACCCTCCTCTTCACCGGCGACCCGCGCCGATACGTCGTGCCCGGGGTCCCGAGAGCGTTCGACCCCACCGCCCTTTACGCCTACCTCGCCCTAGCCACTCAGCTCGGACTTGTACAGTTACTCGGCTGCATCGCCGCCAGGAGACTCAGTGCGCGACTCCTCAACGCTTATTGGGTCTTGCTCCTGGCGCTGCTCTTCGGCGACGCTGTCATCGGCGTCGCCTGGGTCTTCCGCTTCGAGAGGATGCGCGCTGAGCTCAAACCATCACTCAGACTACGGCTTCAGGTGAGGTTTTCTCCATTGGTTTTCTCGGTTAGTTTTAAGAGCCGGTTTTAGTTGGCGTGTGACTTGAGTGGAGGTACCTGTGTATGTACAGTGATAATCTCAGTTAATGGAGCTTGTGCCAAGCCGATTTCCTCTCTGGCTTTAACTGCTGGAATTTATCGAATTAACCGGTATCGATTGGTCAGATTACCAAGTTATTCATTGGAATAGAGCGCGGATGTAATCGATAAGTATCGTGCGATGGGGTATAGCGAGAGGGGATGGTTTGCTCAGAGATTTATCCTAATTTTCTAATCCCGGGGGAAACTTACGAGGACTTTCGCTCCCAATTTCCAATACGCGCGGAGCCGATAAACGGCTGATGGTATCCTCCCGAAAATTCATACATATTTATTTCCATTAGGCGTCGAGGGTCAATCGGACTCTTATCTGTCACTCGCGACCCTCACGCGCCGCTGGATTCCAGGGGGTAATGTCCCGCGATAAATAATCGAAATCTAAATCCTCATCTTTATCCCTGAAATGGCAGGATTAAAGATACAAGCGGCGAGAGTTGGCTTGGCGGCTTTGGTTTCTCGGACTATTTCCCGCCGGAGAATCGGCCCGATCATCTCTTCTCGCTGCTTGGAGATGTGTGTCGATCCATCAAATCCCTTCAACCTGCTTTTTCGGGATTACGCTCCTACGCGAATTAACGTACAGATAGCGGGAATATCGCTGGCTCGGGCGGCCTGTTGCCCGAGAAAAAAGTCAATCATCCAATGGGTTGATCGTCCCTGAATTTCCGAAAATAGTAGGCTGGATAGGTTGATAGGAAAAATCCATTGGTTCTTCAATTATGAAGTATTGATATACATATTGACGAGGCTTTAAAGCCTACGTACTGGAAGATTCACTTGGATTGGAATGATAATGAGTTTTTAGTCATTTTCATCAGATTTTTGAGATATATTACCTGTGCGATATACTAGTTACGGCTTGCGGTCGAGTAATTCTGTGGTAAACACTAGCTTTAGAGCTAAAACTATCCTAAAATGTGGAAATTTGACCGAGTTGGAAGAATTTACGATTTTTTAAAGGGTTTCGATAATGCTCGAATGCTTGATATTTCATCAGTTTCAGTCTAGAAACTGGGATACTGGACGGAATCAGTAACCCAAAGGACACATCTGGCTAGTAATATAATAATAATAGCAAATAATCTAGAATAATCCATCGCAATCTAAACTTGTGACCACTAAACCCATGCAAAACCAATCGTCTTCTAAACATTTGTTATTTGCCGTTGGAAAAATTGTCAGGGCAAATTTTGGAAAATGTGGAAGAAGGCGGCTCCAGCAGGCACGGTATAGGAGGCAGGCGGGTCTATTGAGGCTCTCCATTCTCAGGCGAGTCCCGCGGCCCTCCGGTAGACAGGGTCATTGTCAGGGAGAGAAAGAATTGCGCGAGTGTCGCGCGATATTCACGCTCTGTTTGCCTTACGAGAGCATTGTGTAAAGAACCGACGGCGCTTAACGGGCCGCTACGCAGCCGAGAACTTGCAACTTTGCGCTTATGTTTCTGCAAACACTCTCCTGGCCAGCCGCCGCCGCCGCCTCCTGGCTCGACAGGCATTCTCTCCCTCAGCCTCCGCTTTTAAATGCGCAGTGAGAGCGCGTGCTCTGCTCCCAAAATATATCCGGCGGAAAGATGCCCGCTCAACTATTAACGGCGTGTCGAGCCTGCGGTCGTTTACCCGCTATGAATGAACAATAGCCGCCTATCCCAGCCGAGTAAGTGGTGCGCTTTCCCCTCAATTCCACCCCCCGGCGAAACTCTATCTTTCATCGGGCAAACCGAAGACTCGTCCGCTCGCATTTTCAGCTCGCTCTGCGCCAGAGACGCGCAGTTGTTATAACAATAATAATATGCGCTCTCTCTCCCACGGTGAAGAGTATCATCCCACGTGGCGAGTTGTGTTGGCGGTGATATACATGTGGAATAAACAAGGCCGCGGGGGTGTAAAGGTGAAATTAGGTAGGAATATTTGGAGGCCGAGCCGGCGAATATCAGAGGGCAAATAGCATGGCTGGGTGAGTTCGCGTAATCTAGCTTAATGCTCATTAGAGTAACCGAGAAGTATATATGCCTGGCTATCTATGTACACGTGCACCACTAGCCGTGCCGAGGAATCCTCGCGGAATTGCCGGCGGTGAGAGACTGGTCGAGAACCACTTCGCCTTTGAATGAACCAACCACATAATAACGAGACTATGAAAAAACATATAACAGGCGACTATGCAGAGAAAATAACGAGAGTCTAATAAAGATTAGTCCTTGGCTCATTGCCAGGCCTTTTTTACGACTCTTGACTCTCGAGTATTATTTACCGCCGGCGTAAAGCGATCGAATGGCCGATACGAGCTCGAAAATATCCTTCGAAAGATTGTCCGTTGACGCTGACCGAACCGTCTCGAAAGGTTCGCCTTGGAGCTGCAAGAAAAGTACGAGGAAAAATATAGAAAGATGAGCGTGGCGGTTCCACTTTTTAAATCATAATCAATTCGAGGCAGATTGTGGTTTCGAAGCCCCGCTTTTCAATAGTTTCTTATGCTCCTGAGAGATTTGTCTTCTTTTGAAGATGACAGGCTTTCGTGCTCCCGAGAGAATCGACATTCTCCCAGGCTCTGCAAGAAAGAGGACTTTTTTCTCCGGGCTCAGCCCGACTATCAGATTCCAATGGCAATTAATACGACGGAGAATCGCGGCTGACTCGCGCAATAAATCGGCATATGAATTATTGGAAAGGTGAGTGGAGCGATTAGTCCGCGAGGGCGAAATCGATTAGTGGCGGCTCTCAATCGTTTAGACGCTCCTTAGGAAGCACTCGTAAGCGTCTCCAGTGCTATCGGCGGCGAAGCACGTTCATTCTTGCATAAGGAGGGTGGAGAAATTTGCAAAGTGCATAGGCATTAGGATCAAGTGGAGTCAGACGGTCCCCACCTGCGCCACCGATCCCCTCCCGCCAGTCAACCACTTGCCGAGTGTGTTTTCGCCAACATTTCACGCTCGTTGGCTACTGTCATTAAGGAAGGCCGACAAGTGCCGTCTTTTGGCAGAGGATGAAGTCGATTATGTCCGCGGTGAATCGACGGCACTTGTTAAGGTAGTTGGTGCAGAAAACCACTTTTCTTAAGAATTTCATTCCTTCACAAGAGCTCAGAACTACTCATCAAATTTTATTCGACTTGACCACCACATTCATTCATCATACTTTTCCATACTTTTTCGAATGACTGACACCTTTTGGCTATTTTTCACGTAGAAAACTTGCTAACTTCAAAGTCGATTATCTCGCAAACGGTATATGGTTAAGTCCAATAAAATCTTGCTAGTACGTAGTCACAAGACCGTGTAAAGATTAATATGTGAAGATTCAAAGAAACTCTTAAGAAAAGTTATTTTCTGCACAAACTATCTTAACTCTTTCAACCGTATGATGCGAGATTCTTGCAAAAACTCGCAATGTCAGCCTTTTGAGAAATTGGGATATCCGCCACTTTCCACTGGGAAGATACTCTTTCCAGGGCAGGGGATATCTTGAAATCTCAAAGCTTCCTTGCCAGAAGACATATTCAACGAGTTATCCCGGGGATACGGAACATGAGAAAAGATCGCCTGGGGCGCGAGCCGTCCGCGAGGATTGAAATCGATTAAAGCCCACGGATTAAGAGGAGTAACCGCGAGCCATCGCAAAAATCCCGATAGAGGAAACACTTCTCCTAGAAGACTCCAGTAAAAGTGAGGCGCGAGACTGGAGAGGCGTGGTCTTCGTCACTGGAAGGTTCTGCTTGTCGGAGCTCGGGGGGATTCTAAAAATATAGACTGTCTATACTGGATTGATCAGTGTGCGCTAAAACTGGAGAAGAGATCGACGAGAATGAGAAACCACCCGCTACTTTTAACCCTGCGGGAACATCAGTCTCTATTGTCTCCAATTCCAATATGTACCGCAAGTGAACTCTACCACTAGGTGGCAAGTTAGATGAACGAACGAACGAAAGGAGAGAATTATCGGCAAATTAACAATCGAGTAAATGAAACATAATTATTAATTGCAGCGGCTGCTTCTCGACAGAAGCGGCGCGCCGGGGCAGAAAGCGATGCTTGAACTCCAGCGGGACTGGTTGGCGTGAAAGGTTAATAAAGGCCCTGGGATAATAACAGGCGCGTTGAATACTTTAATTTCTGGGGAATGCCGGCTGGCGTCGCGGCCCGTGGCCATTGCGAGCGGGCTATCGGCTCTCATCGTTTAATCGATAACTATAAAAGACATATATACACCCAGAGAGAGAGGGAGAGAGAGAGAGAGAAAGAGAGAGAGAGAGGCGTCCACGTGAACAGTCGCGGAGTGCGCGATCTCGCAAAAATCGATTTCATAATTCCACCGGTGTAACTGTCCCGTTGGGAACCCCGGAGAGAGACCGCCTGCTCCCGATTCCAGTCGCTCTGGGACTGGAAAAGAGAAAAAGTTCAAAGGTCCGTTCCTTATGGTGGGGAGTATAGTTTGGAGTGTTGCCTTGCCACGCGAGTAATGAAAGATCGCACTTGGCAGAGAGTCTACCGCGAATTCTATAGTCGCCGATACTGCAAATATTCTCTCCAGTATGTGTATTGCGCTCTATGAACTCGACTTGCTGGATTTATATTTATGGACTGCTACGGCAGCTAGTCTATGGGAAGGACGAGCTTTCGTTCTTCGAACTGAATTTCTCCTCAACCCAAGCCCTTGAGTTACGCGCAATATATTTAATAAGGATATATTTCCGTAAATAAATGTCGGTTTATTTAAATTTACTTTTAATATGAGTGAGGGTGTGGACAAATCAGATGGTTTAATCCTTCCGTGGAATTAATCGCGTAACTTTGGGAACGTGCCAAACATAATAGCTGTCCTACCCGGGTGGCACTGATAACATAATTATTATTAATACACTAGTTTACTTTGAGGACCTTCTACTTCGAGCCTTGGAAGTGTTGTCGAAATCTGTTGAATACTTTTTTGACCAAGTCTTAACAAACAAACTTACAGAAAAGTTCAACAGATTTTGATAATAAAAACTTGTATATTTGTATATTTTATCCAAGGAGGGAAAGTAGAGATCAGAGATTAACTTATTAGAGTGCGTGGAGTGTGAAAGAGGTGGTGGGAAATGTGACAGTAATGTCGAAGGGCTGGCAGGTATCGGGATGAACTTTGATGGGCCTGACACTTGACATTAGAGGAGGATCGAAGCTAGTATAGATGTACATGAGGCCGAGAGCGGCTTGATCGAAGAAGAATGAAGGCGTCGTGCTTGAAATTTCCTTTTTCTCGCTGTTCCTTTTGATTGCTGGGCTATCGCTGGGATATCCGGCGGCACACTCCCCAGTCTCCCGGCCTGCTTGGCTTTCAGACTCGCGTCTATTGCCCTTTGCCTTTTGAAGAAACCGAGCCAGACACAAACCTGCCGAGAACACCCAAACCCCCGCTGCTTCCGTTTATTTATAACTGGCCAAGCATTCGCCTATACCTTCCAAGCTCGTCAATATTGTGATACTTGGCATTGACAGACGACTTTGAACGGTCCTAGTCGAGCGGAACATAGGTCGCCGGCTCATAAACCCATTAGACAACTCAGGAAGAACTGATTCTCTTTTATTAGTGAAATTTTGGCAATTTTTCTCTTATATAAAGATTTATTTCATGCGGCTTTTCCCGCGGCGCTAAATGGGACGAAGTAATTTCTGCTTGGACGTGAAAGGGGATTAACAATGCGTGGCATAAAAATGAGACTAAAACGACAGGAAGCCACTTCACAGGCAACTTTATGGAAATATTCATACAGGATTTCCAACATATTTTACGGTGGTTGCTTTCAAATTTCGTAACAAGTTAGCCAGCAATTCATTGAAGCTTTTCTCAATTAATGGAGATACGTTTATAGCGAAAAAAAGGCAATCGACTTCTTTGGGTAACCGAACATATATTTCTTAACTGTGATTCGCAAGCTCCGAGCGGACTCCCGTGAGATTAGTCGGCCACTCGTGTTCTTTACTGTTGCAAAGTTTCACTAAGATTGACCGGCTCGAAGGGGGAGTGATGGGGGGATAGCTCGAAGAGGGACCAATCAACCCTGCCAACTGGTACCCAAGGGTCCCGAGTCTCTAAAGCGAGCGTCGAACTTAAACGGGAAAGTTAAATGTTCTCGAGAACCCTAAATAATCAGGCCAACTTTCCGACCAACCACCCCCTCTTGCTCGAAGGGATCTCCAATAACGAAAACAGTCAACACCAATCGAAAAAGTTTATCCGTCGTTTGGTCTTCGAACCTTTCCCTCGGTGGCTTCGGTTACTGTGTGCTATAAACGTAAACATAAAGTTTTTCGAAGTTGACTCGGGCAAATCTGGGCCACTTATCCTTTGCAAAATGTTAGCTTTCGACCTAAAACGGTGGAAATATGAGTTGGGAACATTGGGATGTCGATCTTCTTATTTGTTTTCTCAGATTTTCTCGGAATGGTTCATAATTCGACAATCTGAGCCCCATTACTGTCATTCTTGCAAATAATAACTCTACCCGGCGTGTAACAAAGCCTCTTAATTCGCGGGTTAATCGTTGCTCGGATTATAAGGTAGCCGAAAGAAGAGCTAATTTACTTAGGCTCATAATACCAGCAGCACCGAGAGCCGGTTTAACTAAGACAATCCCGTCGTTCTCTTCCGCAGGGTTGGTATTCCAGTTAGGGCGAGGAGGTGCGATCGATGCGGGCTCGCTTCTAATTCTCCAAAAAACAGCTCCAAGATAAATGGGCTCGCGCAGGAATTGGGAGCCGGTGCTCGAAGCCTAGTTTGGCCAAGCGGTTATTATTGTTTCTGGTATAGGTGGAAGTCAGTGGCTCGTAGTATCGATTAGCGGAGCGCGTCTAAGCCGATTGTTCTGGCAGTAACAATCCTAATCCAGGCCGGTGGGTCGTCACGATTCTGGCCCTGCGTCCTTTTCTCCCTCTCTCTCTTTCTCTTCGCCACCGTTATTAGCTGTCTTGAGTAGATCTGGCCTCATTATTCTTGGGCTAGCAGCTTTCTTATCGGATTATCCGCTGCGGCGAATCACGTAATCGGAGGGTAGAACTGCGTATCGGCGGGCGATATCGAGGGCTGATTCCCCCGTCGCGTCGATACTCGGACTTATTGTCAGTGTAATAGTCGAGTCTGCCGCGGGCGGAGGGACAAGTGGTCCGATTATGTCTGGGTATCGCGTAATAATCAAGTCCACCCTCTCCACTCCTCGGCGCGAGGCGGCCTCCAGCTTCCTACTTTCCCTCTTTCTCTCGCTCACTTTCTAGCCTCGCCCCGTCGCTCTCTCCGCGAGGCTTAAGTTAATTGGAAGAGCGGGCAAAAACTTTGACCTTCTTATTATCGGACTTCTCCTCTCTCGCTTCCTCCTTTCCGCGGGGGGTGAAAGGGGTGGAAAGTACAAGCTCGATACCTCCGGGAACTCTGGCCCCACGTAGTACAGACGTCCACGTTTCCTCGCTTTCTGAAAGTGGAATCTTTTGCAAGTATATGTATAGGACGGTAAGGCCGATGCGCGAAAAAATAGGTGCACTCGCTGAGGGATGAACTAAGCTATTTCTCGAAGGGAGGAAAACCTGGGGTAGTCGTCGTCGCCTAGGATTTCCCCGCTTTGCTCCTCGTCACTCCGGCGAGATTTATTTACCAGGCTTTTTGCCGTCGCCGCCGCGCCCATGCAGTTTCGCCCGGGCTTCCCTTCCGGCTTCGGGAACCTCCCTTTCACCCGGGAAGGAACTAATGGACCTAGCTCGCCTCACGTATAATCGATTTTTCACAGGATAAGGCCGCTTTTTCCTCGGGCGCTCTAACGGCGCATTTTCGAGATCGAAAAACCACCCTCGAGCCTCGTTCACACGGCTTGACGGCTGCTAAAAACAATTATCGCGCTAATTTTGTGGGAGTGAAGCTGCGTGAGACTCTGGTGAAACAGAGTGTGGCAGGGTTTGGACCTTAAGGTAGTTGCTAAAGAAAGCCATTTTTCTTAAGATTGTTTTTACATTTCCCACATTAACCTTTACACGGATTTAAACGGATCTAATCTTTACACGGATGCAATTACTGTCCACAATTTATTAGACTTGACCACATCGTTTTTGATATCCTCGACTTTTATACGTGCGAGATAATCAAAACCTGCCAGTCATTCAAAATATTGCGATCAAATCTACTAAAGTTGGCCAATAGTTTTAAGCCCTTCTAAAGATGATTATGTGCAAGTTTGAAATTCTTAAGAAAAGTGGTTTTCTTCACCAATTGCCTTAAACGCTACCTCGAAGAAACCAAGCATAGTTAATCGAGTTGAATGAACCCAGTAGCTGCTTCTTACGCTTCATCATCCAAATGCATCCTAGAAGCTAAACCCGCTCGCCGGCGCGGCGCGTAGGAGGAAAAATGCCGAGATAGCAAATGGAAGTACTGGCGGGTCTGCGAAACTGGGTGACACCGAGCGTGGAAATCGAGTTTGCTCCGATTTCGTCCATTCTTTCGCGAGCCCGGTCCCTATTTAACAGCACACGCGCGCTTCGCTTCGGAGCTGCCGTAGCGCAGTTCCACTAATGCAAATCGGTTCGCTCCAATTTCAATCTAGAAACTATTGCCGACCTCCCGCGCCGGGTGTCTGTTTCCCTTCAGGCTGAATTACACTCTGCCAACATTCCCCCTGGAAATTCTGCGCCAGCGACTAGATCCACCTTAGCGAAGGGCGCCCTAACTCCAGAATCAATAATCTTTGGAATGCGTTTGCACCGAGGAATCGGCGGGAAATAGTATTCCCGGCTGTGCAAGCGAGCGAGCGAGGAAGGAAGGAAGGAAGCAAGCGCCAGGGATAAAAGCTAGAAGGGAGTGTAGGGGTGAGAGGAGGAGAGCGCGGGTGTATGAGTGCGGGGGTGAGAGAGAGAGAAAGTGTGTTGGCGTATGTGTTATTGATCGAGGACACTGTTTCGACGTTGCAGATGGAGTACGGGAAGGAGGCGCGATTCAGCGAGCAGTGGGACCGCTTGCAAAAGGAGTTCGCCTGCTGCGGGGTGAGCGGGCCCAGGGACTTCGGCACCCGCTGGCCCCAGACCTGTTGCGGCCCGAGCGGCAACGTCACCGACACATGCCAGCAGCCGTACGCGAGGGGTTGCGAGGACTCGGTGATGCGCTGGCTACGCAAGACTGCCGACCTCCTCTTCGTCCTGGGCTTCTGCGTCATCGCCTTCACCAAGCTCTGCTTCCTCGGGATACTGCGATACGAGATACGCGAGATGATACAGAAGATACGGCTTCTGAGGGAGCCGCCGCCGCCGGCGACCACCTTCGCACAACCACCCTTCGCCCAGATCCTCCCGGAATCGACCAATAATGGGAGTATCGTGCGACGCACCACCCTGCCCAATGCCCTTACGCCTTCTGGTAGGTTTCCACATGCTTCTTTCTTTCTCCATTCTAGCTTTCCCACCGCTCCCCCTTCCTTTCCTCTCCTCCGTTCACTCTTACCTACAAATTGTTAAATTACCTATATAGTTAATGTTAGATCTGTGCTGGGTGCAATTAGTGAAGGTACTTGCCACTCCATAAAACGCCTATTGGTAGAGGAAAGCACGGGGAACTGAGGGAGGCGTCGAGGGCGCACTCGTGGCGCTCGGGGCGAAAGGGGGATGGCCGTGGCCGGGCGATTCTCAACCGATAGGGCTTCGCAGTCGATACCACTTACGCATCGAGTCTCGCTCGGAAGGTGTGCCATTTCAAATTGGCACGGAGGCTTACGGGCCGAAAGCTCCGTTAACGGCGAGAATCCGCCGGAAGTAATTGGATGAGCATACGCTTGAACTAAGCAGAGCTTACTGCCGTTTGCCACGAGGCAGATATACATACCTCGGCTCGCGCGACCGAGCTAAATTAGAATGATGGCAGAGCCGCGATAAATGCAGCCCCCGAAAAAGAGAGAACTATCCACCCGGCCGGAGCGACTAGAGCTTTGGAACGGCCGGTGCGCGGCTGGCTGCTCTCCGGCCGACTTGGGCTAAACGAACCGGGCGGCACGCGAGCGCACTGAGTAATTAAAGAAAAGGAATGAAATTAGTCCGGGCGAGCGTATAGATCACTCGGCGAATGGTAGCAGAGGCGGGCGCAAGCTCGCCAAGTTTGCGCGATCGCGTGGATTGGCGCGATTCCCCGATGATAAAGGCTAACATAGTTCCAGGCGGGCAGCGCCGGCTTCCTAGGCATTCTAGATTGAGTCGATTCCAGCCGCGCCGGTCACGCAATTTCTCTCCGCGGAGGAAAATATGTTTACCGCTTCGAGCGGGAATGGCTGTCGTTGCCGTGAGAGCCGAGCCCTCGCCTATTTCCACGGGGCTTGCACATTTTCCTCATCTATTTCCTTTCAAATGGGAATTTGTTTCTACTTTAATTCAACGCTCCCAGTTGGCTCGGCGGCCAGGTGAAGCAGTGCAGCACACGTTGATCTAATTCCCGAGTCGCTGTCGAAACGATCGGCGAGCAGCGGCTGCTCGCAGTTCTCTTCCTGCCGGGGATAATCCCAGAGGCCGAATAAGCGCGAGATTAGCCAGGTTTTCCCCGTGCGGAATTACACGGGGCCTTTGTCTCCGTTAATTTTTCACGAGTCCTGGAAGCCCCGGCCCACCGGCTCTCCGGGAGTCATTTCCGAGAGTCACCAACGAGGCAACCTCGCACGTGAACTACACTTTCCGGAGCAACGAGCACTTTAAATGCGAAACACCTGGCCAATTCCCCATTTCCAGCGGGCTCTTCTTCACGTGCCAGTGCTCATCCAGTTTTTCGTTTTCCGCGCGGGGCACACGGGAGTCGATGTGTTTTTCCCGTCGGCGCATCCGAGACGGGGAAAGAGGACTAATTTCGAGGGATTAATTAATCGAGGCAGACACTCGACGCGGCCACTCGAGGAAACTGAAGAAGTAGACCGGGGAGAATTTCGAGGGCCACTTTCGACAAGTCCTCCATCGGCCGCGGATTCTTGAGAATATTCCTCAGGATTCTTCAGGATCGGCGAGTGGGCCACTTCATCTCTTTTCCTCGCTGATTGCGATAATAACTGGCGGGAAAGGAAGCTCATTAGAAAAAGGCTCGATACGCCCGGGGGCCAAGCAGCACAAGCAGCACAAGCAGCAAGCTCCCCCGAGTTAAGTCGCCCTCGAAACTAATCAGTCGCTGGATTCAAACGAGCTCGCGCGTCGCCGCTCTTAATTTCCCAGCAGTCCGCGGCCCACTCTCTGTAATTACTTTCTCTCGCTAGAAAACTTGGCCGGCGCCGAAAAAGCTTATCTATCGGTCGGATCTAAACTGCGCGCTTCTAATTTCGTTAAGAGAACCACCGCGGCCCGGGAGAGGAGGGAAGGGGGTGGTGCGCGGTGCTTGTGGTTTTATCGCGCTTTAATTCGAACATAAAATTAAAAAAAGGAGGCTAGCTGCGAAGTAGCCGAGGGCAGGTTAATGTAAAGGATTAAAAAAGTAAGGAGAGCTCGCGGCTGGAAAAGAGCCCGACTAAATGGGGGAATCGGGCGCAGTTTGGCTGCCTGTAAATATAGACGAGACTTGCGGTCTCTCTAATATCTCTCTCTCGCTCCGAAAGCGCAAAGTTACAAGTCCGTGCGGCTCGCCGCGGATATAAGCGGAAGCAAGCGGTTCCTATTGAGAGTAAGACAAGCCGGGTAGCCGCGGACTCGGCTCGCCCGAATCGTTGCCCGGAGGAACTAGGACATTGCGTGCTCGGGGATAATAAGTGTTTGACACCGCATGTATACATATGTATAGCAGGCGCAATCCTCGCTTATTTCGACGAGGTGAGCCTTCGCCAGACTGCCAGGAGCACTCGGCGTCCCTCGGATTTCCCTCGGCCGGGCCCAGCCACTAAGCCAACAGGAGGTTTCAGCCTCTTCTCTTCTCCGAACAGCCACCAATTACTTGTACCGCATAATGCCAGCAGGAAACGGCAAGTTTCCCGAATGAGCCTCCGCCCGAAAAGAAAGCGGCCGTTTCCTATCCGCCCGACAAAAGCAGTCTCGCCATCTCACCAGGAGAGCGGATTCCGCTCATAAATATCAATGATTTCTTCCGGCCAAGTTAATGCGAGCACCAGCTTGCCAAAGCTCGATAGTCCGCCTTTAACCATCCCTTCAATATCCTCCGTCATCCGACTCTAATTATTCCTGGAGTTGGCAGCAAATATTGTCCAACTTGTATTATTTATTACCAACATATCCAATTTTGATTATTTGGTACCAACTCTCGTGGAACTTCTCTTATTTTTGGTACAAAATCATATAACCCGGTTAAGTTCCTATTCCTCCTGTGTGTTATTTTCGGAGTATGATCAGAAAAGCGACCTTAAAACCGTCTATTGAGCTGGCGGCGACTATAGACAAAGGTGTCTGGAATCAAACGCATCACAGAAACTACCCATACTTTGAATTATAAAGGGGGAAAGAGAGAAAGAGAGAGGGGGAAAGGAGAGCAGTATATCTATGTGGCTGTGGACGATCGACCGAATTAATGAGACGTATAGTTGGTGGAGATTCTGCGCGAGAACTGCTCGATTTCCGGCGGGGTGGAAGGAAATGATGTACCATCCCCCATCTAATTTCCATCTACAAGAAAGCAGTAGCCCCAGGGCCGACGTGTAGATCGAGAGAAATGAAAGGGCGGGCAGAGCTCTGGTGTTGGGAAAAATTGCCCTCTCATTCGGCAGTTCCTATCATCTCGGACTGGGACTCCCTCCCCCAGGTCTGTGGGACGGGATAGCAAGGGACGAACCCCTGTCCGCCTGCTTCCGGGCGATATCACCCCGCGCACACCACTCTCCTCCTCCATTGAATCAGGCCAGGATTTCGAAATGGCCCTTGGAATCACTATGTGCAGCGAGGATCATCTTCGCCGCTGCGCTTTACGAGCTCTCCGCCACTAACTCCCAACTGCAACGGATCTCTCAATCAGAATGGCGCTTTAAAAAAAACGGAAGAAAAAGTGCACCGCAGCATTAACTCGGACTTGGTGTGCGATGCGAGTGATACGATCTAATCGTGGCAGTGTGCCTTTATAGGTGTCCGGTGGGCGAATAGTTTTTACGCTTCCTTATCTCGGACATGGTAGGTGTCTGCTGGTAATGCTCGCCCTCGTAAACCGAGGCCTCTTGACGAGGGAAGCACTGGCTGTATCGGAAGGTCGTATCGCGGATGCTGCGCGCCAGTCGAGAGTCAGATTCCTCGCCGAGATTCGCGGGAGCGGTTCGTGCCGGAAAACAATAGGTTTATCACAGTGGCCGGCCCCCGGCCTACCCCACCCTTTCCTCCCTTTCATATTGCAGGCTGTCGCTCCGATTCATCCCAGCGAAAACCCGATGGCTTTCAACCGCTTGAAAGATAAGCTGATAGGCTCGGACTATTTAATAGACGCGCAGTAGAATCTGAGGCTGATTGGATACGTGTTTTTCTAGGTAACGCATCGTTGCTGATGCAACCAGACGACTGCAATGCCGGCCGACACCCCTTGCTAGCGAACAACCTCCAGGACGGCGGCGCGGATAGCGACACCAACAGCCATTGTGCCCTCATCCTCGAGGAGACCACCCCCACCTCGATGAATAATCACAATTGCGGCTCGCGCGAGAAGAGCAACGGCAACAATAACTACGAGATGCGCGAGTTCAATCGGAGGCTGCTCCTCTCGAACGGCGGCAGTCCGGCGACGGGGATAACAGCGGGCGGCCAAGGCAGGCGGACCTGACTATGGAAGTGGTGGCGAAACACCTCGAATCACTTCCTCTACAGGAGTAACCGGCCCGCCGAGATCACCATCTATAAGTAAGCCACTTTCCTTCATCCTACATTCGTCAATTACTCACCCCCTTTCCAATTACCACTCGGATATGTGCAATTCCGTAAAATATCCAACCCCCCTTCACTCGGTGCACTCCGTCCGGTAAAGTTAGTAGAAAAGCCTTTGCAAATCGGGAGAAACTGAAATCCATCATATTTATCAGTGAACCAACAAATGGGGATAATAAGGGGCACACGAAATTCGAGTTGGAAATTATTCGAAAGAATTTAAACCGCAGAAACTAACATTCGTAGGTGGAAAATGAGACTCGTGTAGTTGAAACATGGCCTTTCTTCTCACTCGAGAAGCCAGCTACACTTGTGACTTTTGAATGCATACTTTTCTCTATCTCCGAGAGCCAGTTAGAACACTTATACCTGCATTCTCGTGTTTTCTCCCGAGTTCTTTTTGCCCTCGGAAACTTCCAGGCACTGGGAAAAGCAAAGTTTCTTTCATTCCTGCTAAGGTTTTTCTGCCCCTCTCCTCACTTGTCGGACACGCAAGATGAAGGGAGGAAGATCGTAAATCTAATTTATCCGAACCTTTTCTGGACGCGTGCACTGAGAAAGCCGATTCCAATCTCGGCGAAACACTCGCGTCAAATTCCTTATGAATTATTGTCGCGAGTTAGTCGAGCGGGTCTAACAATGAGTAAAGTCTGTCCTTGAGGGAACGCGGCTGATCAAATCCAATTCCGAGACACGTGTGCATTTCTTCCGATTTCCAAGGAAGGTTGGACAGCTCGTATGACATTATACGAGGCCGGTGCAATTTAGAGTTCAATATTGTTCGTACTTATGCCGGGAGCGACGACGACAGAGGGTATGAGAGTCTGCCGCTAGCAATAAATTCCTTGCCAGAATTTCCCTAACGCGAGAATAAAGCTTGATCTTCCTAGAGAAGGAAAACAGGGCGCGAGGCACAGTTGGCCCAACTGGATGCAACTATACCGTCCCATCTGATTTAATCTGTACCAGGTGCTTGCCAGCCACGTACCTCTTTAAATTCGCCATTCAAGCGGCTCCGAGAAATATTATAGAAACTTAGTCGGAACTCCTCAACCCCTTTCGATTGCGAGAGATCCAATTAAATCGGAACGCTAGGTCGTCGGGGAGCTCTGCATGCACCCGAAAAAAGCGAGTCCTCGGGCCAAAATTAAAAAGGGAGCTGTCGAGACACGCGAAACTTATTACGCGGATATTGCTTTGGCCTCGTCGCTATTGGAAGCTCGTCGAGCACTCTCACTCACACCCTCTGTATCGTCGATCCTGTTACAAGTCCGCTCGGTGTATTTCTCAAAACCACTCCAAGTGAATCGCCAATTCCGCTGACTCCCAAACGCACCAATTGCCATAGTCCATCTTGAACTGTTGGGTGACGTTTGAATCGCACGTGTCTCCTTTCAATGTTCACATTTTTCACATTTTTCACATTTTCACCTGTACATAGATGCGCACCTACACACACCGATATATGTCCTTTCTAGGTATTACCGTTTCTTTTTTAAGAGAGAACAAGTCGCGGGCTTGAAACACGCCTGAAGTCTGAAAAAGACAAAGCCAGAGAGAGAGCGAGAGCGAGAGAGAGCGAGAGAGATGGCCAGAGAGAGCCAGAGAGCGAAAGAGAGAGAAAGGGAGAAAAAGTGAGAGAGCGAAAGAGAGAGAGAGCGAGAGAGAGCGAATCACGATGGCTGGATGGTACGACGAGAGAGCAGCAGAGGATGCTGGATGATATTAAATAGCGGACTGCTGAGAGCCGACCTTGTTAATCGTCCAACCGGCTAGTGTCTACTGTCATGCCGCTTATCCTTCCAAAAATGCTTCTCTCCATTAGAGCAACCATTACTTGCGCGGAAACGGGAGCGGAAAGAGAGGCGCCTTACCACGAAGAACCCTCCATCCCCCGCCAATCACCGGATCTCTCCAGCAACTCTATCTTCTGCTCGTCGGAGTACACTACACGGCATCGAGGGGACTCGCAACCCAGGCCCGTTTTCACCGCAATCCTTACAAGCAGCATCCTACGTTACTGGACAATCGAGTGCACCGAGTTCGGGGCGCAGTAGTATGAGTGGTTTATCTGAAAGGAAGCTGCATCCTACTGGTCGGTTGGCATCATGATCTCGACCGTCGGCGGGGGGAGAGCTGGGGGATAATAATAGTTGATATCTACTCGATCGAACTTAGAACTACGTAGATATGTACATCGTGAGTGTCTCCGACCTAGAGTCTAACACTAGAGCAACACTATAATGCAGACTATCGAGAGAGGGAGAGAGAGAGGGATGTACCCAGGATACGACCGTGTGTTCCAAAAGTATCGTTCACCGAAGCATCTACTGATACGTGTTCCGAATCTCTGTGTCCAATTACTAAACTATAGTCTCCGCCAACTCAATAGGCGATTCAAGATCGCCTTTGCTGATTGTACTCCGAGGATGATAACACAGGAGAAAGAGAAACTTATCCAACTTATACGATTTGGTACCAAAAATAATAGAAGTTGGATGAGCTGGTACGAAATATTATGTTGAAAAAAATGAAGAGGGGAGGACTGGGGAGAAAAAGCGACCTTGAAACCGCCTATTCAGCTGGCGACGACTGTAGTCGGATACAGGACTTTTCGCCGCTGCGATCTTCTTCTCTCGGCCGAGTCCGCGGAGGCAGTGGTGCAGAGGATGAATTCGGAGGAGGACAGGGCCGACAGGGCTAGCTGACGGGAAGGGGTGGGTGGGAATGCGAGGGTTGTATAAGTATGTAGAAGGAGTAGTGCTGTCGTGGTTGCCGTGGCTGCTCTTGGCGAGCCGCGCGCGCGACTCATGTTCGACCTAGAGATAAGAAGAAGCGGCGGGTATTGATCTCACAGGAAGGAGAGGCCCGATCGTAGATAAGTTAAGGACTCGCCTAACTTAAGACTAATGTCGCCGAGCTGGCGCGGAGATCGTTAAACGAAAAAAGTTCCCTTCCTCCGACCAACTAGCAGTTTCGCACGGCATTCAATCTCAGAATGAGACCAAGTGGGAGCTCTCCGCTTGACTCGGTTAGCCTCTAGTTTCCCATTAGCTTAGAACATCATTCCACTAGGAAAAGAAAGCTGATTTCAGCATCGGCCATACTTGCCAAGTATACACCTACAAACACTCATAATGATTCCAAGCTAAGTGAATCATCCTGTATGAGAAAGGGATGGTAAAACAAGAGCATCGACTTGCGAGCCTGGCAAACCGGGAAGACTGCTGAGCGACGAGTGTTAATTAAACTCCAAGATCAAACTATGCTCTAAAACCGTTCAAGCGGATATGCTCAAGGGAGAGAGAAAGAGAGAGAGAGGCCGCGGCGAATTAAACATAACGAATGACCAAATCAAAATATATACAGTTCTAAGTGCATCCTCATTTTTTAAACTGTAGTTCCTCGGGATGTCGCTTGTAGTTATGTACTTCAGGACTGGAAGCTACCGGGGAACGAAGTGGCCTCGCGCAAACCGGCATTCTACTGAGCCATCTTCCGCAGAATAGCCCACCATCAAAGGTTCGTTAAGCTCGCGTTAGCTGTTAGCATAAAGCTCGATTTGGCAATGGGATTTATGCGGGTGTGCCCTTAACTGTGCGGTCGCTATGCCCCACTTAATTATGCAGAAGGGTCGGCCATTCTGTGGAAGATGGGTGTACTGGGAGAGGGCTGGTTTCCGTGAGACTGGCGTGAATAGAGATAGAGAGTGATGGAGTCCAAGGATAGGACCCTGCTCGAAGTGTACCTGGAAGACAAAGCGGATCATTGGCAGGGTGAGGGACAATGACAAAGCACAAGTACTCGGCGACTAATAACGGCAGAGGAGAGGCCGGAACACAACACAGCCCCGAAAGGCGAAGCAAGAGGTGACAAAAGGAAACATGCAAAAATACAGAAGGTAAGGAGACGCGAGAGACGCTGCCAGGCGAGTCAGTAGAAAGGTGAGAGGTAACATAGTCAGATTGCCTCCGGGATCCTTAGACTCACTCTCTCCGCCGCGTTCTCCCATCCTTACAGATCTTTCCGTCCTCGCACGGTCGATCGAATCCCTCGGTTTCACACATTTCGTTTTAGCCGTAAGTCTTTCCTATGCGTTCTTCTGGGCATGAGCCAAATGAGAGACGAGTCTCCGTATACCGTGCGTGCGTGCGTGCGTGTGTTCTCGATAGGGCCGGGGCCCGTTGTCTACTGACTCTTACGTAACCGGCGTACGAATCACGCGAGTAGTATGTCACAGTGGGATGTAACTATCGTTAACTAAAGAGTATACATCAGTACCAGTGTCGAGTTACGAGTCTCATTCGAGTTTCTCTAGGGGGGGTAGAGAGCACTTAATTAGGTCCTCGGACCATTCTAGTTAAAGGCGATTCTCTTCTTCCAGTCCAGATGCGAATCCAACCAGCGCGGAGTATACTTACCGTGGCCACTCGTCGACGACGGCAGCGGGACACGTTATTTCTACATTTTTACGAGGAGTACTCGTAGTAGGGGATCGAATCGAATTGCTTCACACTCACTAGGCACCTAGATCGTAAAGAGTGTCGGAGATCGGGAGAGCATGCGCGTGGGATGTGATTCGATTGGGGGGGTTGCTTGGTGACGAAGGAGAACTGGATTCTTTTACCGTTAAACAAGTACATAATGCGCTCTACCTTTTTTGTTCTAGTCCTCGCGTCAATCTCATCACCGAGCGTTTCGTGTCATCTCGTCCTATCTAGTTAGTCGGGCGGGCAACAGACACGCGGGGAATACAATAATTTCTAGATACGATAGTTACGGGAGGATATTGTGAGATACTACTTACTGCCAAACTGATTCCCCCTTCCCTCCCCCCCACCACCCGAAAAACTCCACCACACCACCACGAAACAAAAGGACTATAAATCAGTTTTCAAGAGCTACTCGTAATAGGAGAAGTACGTACGCGAGAGGAGTACACGCTGGGTGTGCATGCGAGGAAGTTGCTCGCGCTCACCGGGAGGCGTGAGACGACTATAAAATTCCTAGTTCTTTTTATATAAATCAGATAAAGAGTACGTGTAGTACCGAGGAGAGTAGCTCGTATTGATTTGTGCTGTAAGGGTATAGAGGACATTGGATATAACCAGGAATATATTCAAAGTAATTGGCTTCCTAGTTAAGACTAATCGAATCTTAGGGTCATACATTTATGAATGCAAAGATAAAGGACACACGTGACTAGTAGAGTGTATATAGCGGTGTATGCTAGAGATACTTACACACAAAGTGTCGATCGTCTGTTTAAGAAAAAGCCGAGGAAGATTCGTTGTCCGTTGACAATAGAAACGAGTGGCGAATGGCGCCGGCGTTCCTTTCGCGACTAGGAAGAAGAAACCATTGACCCCTCACGGACCCACCTATGCGCGAGCTAAATGCTTTCGTTCGTTCTACACGCGGAATTGCATCGTTTCTCTTCTCGTAATTATATCGGTCTGGAAAACAGGGTATTATTAGTGTCAAACGTCAAACGCGTAGTCATCGCTGGAGCTCTTAGCGGATATAAAATGTTTCTTGCCGCGCGCAACCTCCCCGTAAGTCGCGTGTTCATTTCGACGAGGCGTTTCAAGGGCGTCGTGGCCGTTTTCGATTAATCGAACTCGAGGCAGGAGATGCCCCCCACGACTGGTGTATTGGCGACGCGCGTAATCGTGACAGGTTCTTTCTTAACCAGGCCATCGAATTATTGTTGAATGTAATAAGCTAATAATAATGTCAGAAAGCTTACACCTCGCAGACACACAGCCTCCGCCACTAAATGTATATAAGGGAGGGCTATGGTAACGAGACAGCTAGATAGTAACTGATTTTTCAATCAACTACTTACCATTAGACGGCAACCGTGTTACTGGAGGAAGAAGGAGAGAGAGAAGGGAGAAAAAACCGCCCAGAAGTGGAAGATCCATCTACTATCTTTTCAACTAGGAGTACGAGCTGTCGCAACTCTTGCCTGGCCCAGACGACACAATGCCCCAACCCACCAGTACGTTTCTCATCGTTCCTTTAACCCTAGCTATTGAATCCTCACGTCGTATACTATGTACTATCAAATGGTAAACAAAAGCCTGGACGTTTGTATCTCTGTACTTTACTCGGATTATATACCCTCGGATATAAATTATATACCATCCCGTTTATTGAGGACGGCTTTAAGGGAGTTCGAGCGTGTGTTGAGATTTATAACTGATTGATACACGCGAGCGTATAAACATGTATATTCGAGAGGATGGAAGTGAGGGAGCTTTGAATAGTGCCTGCTTAAACACCCGATTTACTGTATCTCAGATGGTTAGATATGGTACTTACGTCGTACGAGATTAACTCGCTAGGACTACTGTAGCCGAGTATGGGAAAAAGTGTAACCGATTAATCGAGACTACCTTCGTTCTTTCCTTGATTACGCATCATCATGCACAAGCAACACTCACTCTTATCTCGTCACTTGCCCGAATTATCAGACACCAGTCATTCGTGCGAATATCCATTTCTCTCACATTCCTTTTCATAGTCCGCCCTTTCTCACTTCAATGCTTATCCGCGATTAGTCCTGGTGCTAGATAGACACTTGATTTCCAGACGGAGTCCAGTCACACATCTAACTCTCGCGATTTATTACGACTTTCGGTTAAATTTCTACTGCGTGCTACGTGTATACCGTGTCACTCTTCCCCATACTATACTATGAGTTCATGTTACTCGATATTCTTAAGTGTACATAAAGCCTCTGTGGTCGTAATTGTATGTAAATACTGTTACACGTTCTACAATAACTATGAAATATGAATACAAAGAAAATTGGTTATTTAGTATAATCATGTCTTTTACTCACCGTGAACTCCGCATCCGTTACCTGCAGGGTGATGTCCATTATCGCCCCTCCAATCACCACCTGTCTCCGACATACTTAACTAATTAGTTTACTGTTTAATGGATTAGTTGAGCGCGCGCAAGCATTCGTACTTACAGGATTCCCATTTGTAGAGAGGATGCACTCCGACCTCCTAGCTCCGGGGGCCGATGCATCTTCCTCGGCGAGCTCCACCGCAATCTCAGCGGCAACAGCAGCATTATTTTCTATCAAGGCAATGTCTGCAAATTAGATAAGAACTTGAATACACTTATTCAATACTTAGTTCGCAACATATCGCGGAAGGATGTTTATATATACTCACTTGACTGCAGAGAAAGCCCAGTGGTGAGTTTATTAAGTTCTTGCAGTAGAAATGGTGTGACAGCCTTGCCGGTTATAGACTTAGATCTTGCCCTTTCCAAAGCTTCCGATATGGCATTCTCCATTTCATTTGGATCGAGCGCGAATTCCGAGGGAATCGGAACCGCAAATAGTATGCCGGATTTCAAGCCTAAATCAGTCTGGGCTTTTATAATACCCGCGGCAGCTTTGGCCGAGGGGGTTCTGTAGGGCGCCTTAATTTTGTCATGAGTCTCGGTGCAATAAAACGCCGGGAATTCATCAGTCTCGCCGATTTTTATCACTGGGACACCTTGGGTTTCCTGAGAGGAGAAACATAGTACCCGAGGGATCGTAAAATTACGTAGACCAGATAAAGTTAGATCACGTTACGGCTACTAACCAAGTACTCCAGTGTCTTGGGTATATCGAGAATGGACTTGACCCCGGAACAAACAACAGCCACGCGCGTTTGTCCCAATTCTATTAGATCTGTGCTAACGTCAAAACTTAATTCGGCTCCTCGGTGGACCCCGCCGATCCCTCCGGTTGCCATTATCGGTATATCTGCTAAATGAGCCAGTAACATCGTTGCACTGACTGTCGTGCCGCCGTTAAGTTTTTCTGACATAATTAGAGCAAGATCGCGCCGTGAACATTTTATTGTTGTTGAAGGCTCTGCCTTCGAGAGTACTTCAAGTTGTTCGTGACTCAGACCGATGTGTATTTTCCCATTCAAAATTCCAATTGTTGCCGGCACTGCACCCTGAAAGTCATAAAGTACATGGAAATGTCATTGGATACAGCGAGGAGAACAATCAGTGAGGTATAATAGACTCGGTTACCAACTTTCTTTCGTACTACGTCCTCGACGCTGATGGCCGTGTGCAAATTGTTCGGATAAGGCATGCCGTGCGTTATGATGGTTGATTCCAACGCGACAATCGGCAACCCGTTCCTCATCGCCGTGACAACATCCTCGCCGTAAACAAAGGTATTAGTTCTAATCGATCGATGAATTCCCTGGCCCCAGGATTTCTTCAGGTTCCCCAACAACTTAAAAATGCCTCGGCGCTGCATTATTACTGATAGTCACACCGCGCGTTGATAATCGACTCCGCTTAGTCGGCTGGAAAGGAAATCGATTATGATAATTATTGAATCCTGATGAGAATTGCGCTCGAGTTATCATGTTAACTGATGAGTTATCTACGCGTTAAGTGACACGGCAGTTCTGCCGCTTCTTTAATATTCAGTGCGAGCAAACATAACAATACCAATGTATATGTACGTGAAACAAAGGGCATTACATATGTAAAGCATATATTTGCCAACCAATCTATAGCTTACGCATAAACAATCTTCCACATCTACGAACGCGGTGGTAGAATTCGCGGTCGCAATCTTACCTAAAAAAGTATAAAAAATAACCGCACGCTAAAAATACACATTGCCGGGAGTTATAGTATATACAAACATAAATGATATCTACCGTCGTTGCTGTTTAAAGATAATATATGCTTCTCGATTGATATGCAATTGATACGAAAAAACTTTATTAATTCTCGGCTAGTTGAACACTATAGCTCCCATCAGCTTCCATTGCTCGACGAAACGCCGAAGGCTCCTGTTATATGTCTTATTAAAATAATTCAGTATCGCACACGCATTACACCGCCGATTTTACCTGAAAGTCTATCGAATCGCGATCTGCTGAATTGTAGAAGTGAGGATGGCAAAAGGTCAAGCACTAAACCTGAGCGCGATTGGTTGTGTGCACCAGTGTGCACGTGTGTGCCAGCTATATCGTCTTGGAGAAGCGGAAAGAGGCGTGGGTGTGTGCGTGCTTGAAAACCGGATTCTTTTCCTTGCTGACTACACGCTGACCACGTATGCCGAGACTGCCGAGGCCGAGTCGCTTCCTGACATTTGCCAGTGAAACTTCGACTGGTGGAATCGCCGTTACAGTAAATGTTCCAGCACCGGCACAGTTAACCCCTAGTGCTCGATTATGGCAGCTAAGACTACGAAATCACGGAAGCCTGGCTTCATCGCTAAGCTCTACTTGAGGGCATACAATCTCGTCCAAGTTTTAGGGTAAATATTCCGTTTAGTTCAATGATTACTCTAATCACCAGCGTTCTAAGCACTTGGCCCAGCTTCTCTTAACCTACTTTCGATGTATCGCTTGGACACTGTGTAACATTTTTTTTCTAATAATTTTACGGTTTTCTGTGAAGATTAAGTGGGTACATTTCTGCTGACTAACGAGTTACTCGGATTTCTTCATATAAGCCTTGGAATAAGTCGTCGATAACTATGTGTTAATGAGGCTTCCTCATCACGAATATTGAATAATTGACTGTTTTCATTTCAGGTGGTCTTACATACTATGTAAACTTGTACGTCATGACTTCTTCTCCAATGTTGAAGGCCACTTGTGGCAAAGTGAGAAGTTACTATTAATGGTCTTCCAAAATGCTGCTGTATTGGAAGTATGAATCATGATTTAAATATCTTTATCTCTGGTAGAACATTGTCCTCACAGAGAAATAATACTTAATTCTGTACTCAGGTCTTTCATGCTGCTACTGGCTTGGTACCTTCAAACCCAGTTATAACAGCAGTCCAGGTAGCAAGTAGAGTAATGGTAGTGTGTGGTGTTCTAAATGCAACTCCACTTAGTTATGCTGCCTCATCACCTGGATTACCGTTATGTTTGCTAGCATGGTCTATCACAGAAATGATCAGATATTCGTATTACTTTATGAATCTGATTGGCTTTGTGCCACACATACTGACTTGGTTTAGGTAAGGATGTTGACAATAATCTGATTCTTTTACTATCCTCAATGTTAATCACAAAATTATCAATTCTTAAAATTTGGTTGTTTTAGGTATACATTATTTATTGCCCTGTATCCTATTGGTATAACGGGTGAACTGTTGTGCTTGTACGCTGCGGCTATGTATGCTAGATCTCACCCGGATGCCTATAGTTACACGTTGCCCAATTCGTGGAACTTCACGTTTAGCTATTACTATTTGCTTATTATAGTCATGCTATCGTACATTCCTGGTAAGTTCTCTGTTTAGTTGATCTATGTAGTAGATCATATAGATCGTGCGACTATTAAAGGCATTCTTTCCTTTCCAGTTTTCCCACACCTGTACCTTCACATGTTCAGCCAAAGACGCAAAGTATTAGGTAAAACTGACCCCCAGAAGAAGGCAGAGTAAGAAACTCAATTGCGATAACGCTGCCTCGTCGGTCGCACAGTTGTTTTGTACATTTTTTGAAGCGCAAATATATACGTTTCTACTGTTTTTTACTGAAAGTGTCTGTTACTCACCCTCGACGATCTTCGAGCACTTCCCACTGAACTACTGAGATTCGCTCTACACGTAGCGAACTCGCGACATCGAGAAAAAGCGGATCTTGTCGACGTGTGAAAAATTTGAAAGGAATAGACGTGAATCGCGCGCGGTCCAAGCGTGGTCAGATCTTGGCGACACCAGCTATACTTCCATTATCGCAGTCGGCACGACGTAACGTAACACCTCTTCACGCTCCCGTAATATAATCTTTTGAAAGGTATAATAAACTTCGCGGAGAACAACGCGCGAAGGAAGTGTAACATGCGGAGGATTCGGGAAGAAAGGCGTTATTCGTCCGTGCCTGGTGAGATTAGCCAAGAAATGTTTTTGAAGTTGCAGTTGCCGCCCAATTAGGACTCGCATACCAATTGATTGCCAATCGCGGTCCATGTATCATTTATCTCCCCTGATACATCTGCTCTTATTGGGCCAGATGGTGCATTGGCGATTTGTTGTTTTAAAAGTTCGAATTAGCGCATCCGGTTACAGCACTTCCTGCCTCGCTTTAATGGCGCTTTGTCCGCATTAAAGAATTAATGCTTTTTTCAGACATTTGGGCCCTACCAGACTGGATAAAAAAGATGAGCATGAAAATAAAGAGAAAATGTTATTGATATCGCCAGAGATTGTGCGTGACACGTGTTCTGCGACCCACACTACTACACTGACAACACCGACGAGGCCGACGAGGGTTGATGTCGATCGCGTATGCGTGTGCACGCGAGACTTTTAAAGTGGCAAAGTAGCACCGAATATATAAACATAAATTTCTGCAAATCACATCCGCGCCCGGTTGATGGGAATTGTTTGTGTAAATAGAGGGAATTGCCAAGAGTAGAAATAAAGGGACAAACAATCGAAGGCTATGGAGGAGCGCAAGGATGAGAAAGAAAAGGGTAATGTGACAACGATTTGTGCAATCTTTATTCGAGAATGTATATGTATCGTCCGCAGAACATATCTTGCGATTTAATACTTGGAGCGGATTAGTCTTTTTATCTACGTAAATATAGTATTGGCCTGGTTGCTTGGTGTGTCTTTATCGGTTCATCGACGATGATTCCTTTACCAAAAATTTATGGTCTGGCTCGGTATTGAACAACCCGATTGTCAAGTTCGTTATTTAACATAGCACGATCAATTTATCCATTATTTCTATTATTACCATGCAACCTTTCGATGCAGGCTCGGATGAGGAGGTGGTATTAGCGCGGAGGTTACCTGTCACACAGGGGAATATTAATCAATTGGATTACAGTTCTTAACTAAATTACCTGGTGAAAAGATTCTGTCGAGGTTGAAGGTCTTTCAATGATTTCGTAAAAAGACACGATAATTCAAATGTAAACCGAGCAATAAGTGTTTCTGTATAATTGATAAATCTCCTGTGGAAATACAGCAAGTGCTCCAGATGAGGGAGCAGGCAAGTCGTCGACGGATCAAGCCGAAGCGGAAGACCCAGAGATGGTGAACATAAGAAAGTACTTGATGCAAAAATTGAAAATCTTTGGCCCGGCCGAAGATGGGAATACACAAAATCATCTTACCGATCTTACAATGGATGGAATAGTTGAATACATAAAGGGCCATGACAATCTGAAGATTATTACCATGGCTGGTGCTGGCATATCAACATGTAAGCTACTAATATGGAATACTCCAAGACTATGTGAAAACTATCAAGACTTTCCTACGCTCTTCCAGCTGCTGGAATCCCGGATTTCCGCTCACCAAACAGTGGAATTTATCACAAGCTAGACAAATATAATTTGCCACATCCCGAAGCTATTTTTCAAATAGACTATTTCCATCAAAATCCTGAACCGTTCTTTGCACTCGCCAAGGAATTGCTACCCGAAGGTTTCAAACCAACACCGTGCCATTACTTTATTAGATTGTTGTGGGAGAAAGGTATGCTGCTCAGGCATTACACACAGAACATAGATACTTTGGAAAGGGTAGCTGGTCTACCTCAAGAAAAATTGGTGGAAGCTCACGGCACTTTTCATACTGGCAGGTGTTTGGAATGTAGGGCTCCATATACTTTATCATGGATGAAAGGTAAGATTTGTGAATACTCTACATTTAGAGATTTCGTACAAACTTATAGTATTTTTCATTATTGCAGAAAAAATTGTGAAAGGTACTGTTCCAAAATGTGAAGAATGTGACGAAGCAGGTGTTGTTAAACCTGATATCGTATTTTTCGGAGAATTATTACCCGACCGATTCCATCACCTATCCGATCATGATTTCGAGCAAGCCGATCTTTTGATCATAATGGGATCTAGTCTTGTGGTTCAACCGTTTGCATCCTTGGTCGATAGGTATGCAGAAGCAATACAGTGAGGACTTAATCACACAAGATTCTTAAATGCTATTTTCCACGCAGAGTTCGATCGAGTTGTCCTCGGCTTCTCATTAACAAAGAGAAAGTTGGAATGCAAAATAGGATAATGAGGCTATTGGGAATGCGTCAGGGATTAGTCTTTGACCCACAGAGTTCTCATAACAGCCGCGATGTTGCTTGGCTAGGCGACTGCGATACCGGTTCTCAGCTTCTTGCGGATAAACTCGGCTGGGGTGTAAGTGTCACAAAGTTTGCTAGAATTAACAAAAAAAATTGGTTATTCATCATATATTACGTGTTTTTGAACAGGATGAACTAAGGGATCTCATAAAGAAGGAGCACGAACGTCTGGCAGCCGAGGTGGAGAGCGGAGGTGGAACCTAGGGAGTTTTGAAATCATTCTTCTAAAGGTGACCAAGCTTTTTGGGGGATAGTTTAATCGAGTCCCCTACTTTCTGACTCTGCAATATTTATCACGAAATATTTCCCGTGCTAACGGAGAGAGACGTACAATGAGAAAAGATGTTTCTCCGATTTATTTTTTATAGAACTCAGTGACTCACTGTGCAATCATTGTACAAAATTGAAATTGGAATATGTTTCCGCTGTGGGGCGCTTGCGTTTAATAATCGATCCAAGTAGTTGCAGCTTATGAATCGTTACGGTGTACATAATTTATTTGTTTGTCTACAATTTATTATAAAGTAACGAGGATGGTACAGCGAAGTGGTGAAGTTATGGATATGTATAAATGAAATAATAATTATTCAACCACATATACATAGGTTTCATCTTCTACTTCTGATGTTTCGTGAATCATTTCATAGAAAATGGTTTAAGAATAACTTCTTGAGCTTCTCTTTGGTGTACTTGGCCTTCTCCAACAGCAGGCGCTGCCATACTTACACGTCCCGAGTATTTGATCTAAATTCAACAATTTTTTACTATTACATTAACAGGTTCGCAGAACGATGAAACAACATTTCATTCACTAACCGTTCTTCCACACAAGTTTTCGAATCGCGGCTTTACAAAACTCCATGCGCCCATATTCTGTGGTTCCTCTTGACTCCAAATAAAACTCTTTGCATTCTTGTACTTTGCGAGTTCCTGGAGTAGATCGTGCACAGGGAATGGGCAAAGGCTTTCAAGTCTGAGAATAGCCACGTTCTTTTCACCTGCATTATCTCTATGATTGTCGAGGGCATAGTAATGTTTCCCGCTTACGAGAACCACTTTATGTACAGTAAGAGGATCCACCTTATCATCCCCTGAACATAAATCAATTATTCATCTTTTAGTACACGATTGGTTGAAGATCAATCTTCGCATCCTTACCAATTACATTCTTAAATCCAGTCTGTGGCCCCATATCGGTGATCGGCGACGTCGCAGCAGTATGCCTGATCAGAACCTTTGGTGCAACTACTACAAGAGGTTTCCGGAAGTTCCTCACCATCTAGGAAAAGTACAAGGAATATATTGGCGTCCTTCTTCTTCAATCATTGAACATAGAGTTTAATTACCTGTCTCCTTAATAAGTGGAAGTATTGTGCAGGGGTAGTAGGATTAAGAATTTGCATATTAACGTCGTCACCGTCGGGCTTGTCCTCTTTACTATCAGTTAATTGTAAGAATCTTTCTAGTCTGCAAGAACTATGCTCCGGCCCAGCACCATCGTAGCCATGCGGCAGAAGCATTGTCAGTCCGCTACTGAGCATCCATTTTGCCTCGCCACTACTTATGAATGTGTCGATGATTATTTGGGCCCCGTTAAAGAAGTCTCCGAATTGCGCTTCCCAGATAGCGAGAGTAGTCGGAGTCGCAATACTAATACCATATTCATAGCCCAGAACTGCCTCCTCGGACAATATACTGTTAGCAAGTTCCAACTTTCCCGTTTGGCCTTCGACCATGTGGTTCAGGGGAATGTGCATGTCTACCGGTCGATGCAGATCGATTATTAATAAGGAAAGCAAAAGGTAAAACGCCAGAAAGATTGGATAGTAATCGGCTACCTCCAGTAGATTGATCGACAAGCATCGCGTGACGGTGTGAAAACGTTCCGCGGCCCACGTCTTGTCCACTTATCCTGACGTTGTATCCTTGGTATAACAAACTGCCAAATGCCAATGCCTCAGCGCTGGACCAATCGAGTTCAGTGTCACTTGAAATTCTCTTCAGTCGGGCTTGAATGTGACTTTTTACTAGGGTCGGATGTACAATCTAACAGATAGAAATATTAATCCTTCCTTTCTCAGAGGAATCCTTGATGAAAAGAAGCGACGGAGTATATCTACCAAGTTATCCTCCGCGCGGACGCTCTTTTCACCTATGAATCTCAACAGAGCTAGATCGACCCCAGTGTCCCAATGGGATACACTTGATTCTGCTTGTTTGATTTCGCTCCAGCGTCCAGTGTAATACGTCGGCTGTGGTACATAGTTATCCACTTGTTTTAAAGCCTGATTCAACCAGGCATGGTGCTTCTCAACGATGTCCTTTGCTTCCTCCGTGGAAAGCACGTTGCTTTTCGATAGCGTCTCCAAATATCGATCTGGTATAGATCTACACCATGAAAAAGTAGACAGCAACTTTGGTTGAGTTAGAAGGATTCTCTGCAATACTTACGGACGATTGTGTATGATCTTATAGGTGAGAGGACTAGTGAAGGTTGGATCATCGAGTTCATTGTGACCCCATCGCCTGAAGCAATTCAGATCGACAAAGACGTCCTTACGAAACTTTCTTTGATAATTAAATGCCATTCTGGTAGCTTTGACAACCATCTGAAATCATCACTAGCGTTGGAGCTCGTGTATTGAAGCTTGTGTCGTTACTTACAATTAGAGGGATCAGTCTGTGTGTACCTCTGGATCATCTCCATTGACGTGGATCACAGGAGCCGCGATTATTTTAGCTAAGTCTGTACAATATCTGGAGGATCGTCCTCTTGCCGCCGGAGTCGTAAAACCTACTTGATTGTTTACTACCAAGTGTACCGTCCCGCCGATGTCAAAGTGCGGAACTGCTGATAACTCCAAGCATTCTTGGTTGACACCTTGCCCGGTGTAAGCGGCATCGCCGTGTACCTGTATTTACCAAGGAATTTTCGATTCCATCGACTCATCCTACGCTCATCTTCCCAGACTTACCTGGACATTCAATACTTTATCGCTCCACTGTGCGTTGTGATTATCGCCGTAGGCCCCTTCTTTGATATCTTGCATAATACCACGAGCCTTGCCCATCGACACTGGATTGACTGCCTCGAGATGCGACGGATTTCGCAGCATCGTAACGTGAAGACCTCTTCCATCGATATCGAGATCAGTGGACGATATGAGATGACTGATCACATCGCCAGTAGACCTCGCGTCGTCGGGGAATTCCGAGAGACCGCGGAGCTTGCGGAAGAGCTTTTCAGGTGGGAAATCTAACATCCCAGTGAGGAAGTTTAGGCGACCACGATGCGGCATGCAAAGAACTAAATGTTCCAAATCAACTATAACCAGAGTCAGCGTGTTAATGTGTCGTATCTTACTAAAATTTATAATTAACGTCGCAGTAACCGATTTTTTATTTGTTTACCCGATGAAGAGAGCTTGAATAACTCGTAGAAAAATGCCATCATACTCTCAGCTCCCTCGCCCCCGTATCTTTTAAGACTAACGAATTTAATGGCCAAGAAATTATCGAAAGCCTGACTTTTCAACATCTCCTTGGCAATTGCCCTTTGAGTCTCGCTCGGCAAAGGTTCACTCACACCTTCTTCGACGGTTCTGGCGAACCATTCTCGCTCTTCTTCGCTCTGTGTCGAGATTAATACAAGTCAGTACCATATCTTAAAGACATCTTCTACCAAGAAACAAGCGTAGTTAAGAATGTCCGCAGCTTCCTTGGAAATATCGCGGTTAATTACCTCGAGGGAAGTGAATTCTACACCTATTGGACCACAGTATGTGGAATTGAGGATCTTCAAAGCCTCTTCGACTGTGCCTTCATCCTTATCTGTCGCCAAGATTCCCCGAAACATTACCCTATCGCTCGCACTTAATCCAAATCTCTCGGGATCAAGCTCATTCAGAACCTCAGGCTTGGTTCTAGCTATCGGATTTATTGCGGCCTGCTTGTGACCCAAGTCTCTATAGGCCGAAACTAGCCTGAAGAAATTGCTGTATCTAGATCGCATCTCCAAGTCTTCTTTGGCCACTGAAACGCAGAAAGAGTGTATGTGTGTATGTACATTTGGACGATCGACTTCTTAGAAAGGGGAATGGGAGAATTCTCCAAAATTAGCCCGGGAGTTCAACGATAGCGATAATTCTATACATATTGCGTGTCTCTTATTATCACCCTGCATTATCGGAACGTGAAATCTGACGGTGCCCTTGTAACGGGCATTCTTTTATTTACCTCGCGATGATACATACATACACATATAAGTTAAGTTAAATAGCATCGTGACTTCTTCTCGCGAAAACACTCTAAAGTATAATTGTCTTATCATTTTCGGCATAATATTTGGTAGAAACTCGTCCAACTTGTATTATTTTCGGTACCAAATCACAGAAGTTGTATAAGTTCCTATTCCTGATGTGTTATCATTTTCGGAGTAGAATCAGAAAAGCGACCTTGAAACTGCCCATTGAATTAGCGGGGACTAGTATTCGTGACGAATTACTGTAGAAATATGATGAATCGAGATGAACTACATATGTAGAGTGATAGATTGGCGAGATATAAAAGATAGAAATGGGGCAGATCGCAATCGTCGAAGGAGAAGGGCTGAGCATTCGAAATAGAGCGCGCGTGCGTAGGGCGGCGCTTTACCGGCTTCGCATGACCATGTGGGATTCTGACGCCGCAGTCACTTTAGGGAACGCGGACATAGCCGACCTGCTCGAACGCGAAAGCATTCGCAATTGCCGGTGGTGCCGGTCAGTCGCGTTTTGCGTCAATTCGACAATTTTCACTTTTTTTATACTGTTTTGTGCTGGTTGACTGGTACCCTGTGTCATTGCTGAACCCTGAAGGCATCGCCCAGTCATTTGACAAGCGAAACCAACGAGTTTCTAAGGTACGCGATCTTTCGTTCTCGACTGATTCGGAGATATTTTCGCCGGTAATCATACTGCACCGATTCACTCTATTTTCTCTATACACAACGCAACAGAACTTGAACAACATTGCTTCTGGCATACTATTTTTGCGTCATTATTCACTGACGCGTCGAAATCACAAGTGATGCAACGTCAAGAACCACCAAGTAATAGTAAAGTATGATTCTATCAAAGAACGTGATGTGAGCAAATATTATTTGTGTCCCGAACAATGAATCTGCTCGACCACTAGCTATAGCCGATCATCAAACTCACTTAAAGCGAAGATCGAGTAAAAACAAGGGCAATAACAGTTTCAAGGGCATAATTTTTGTTGTTGGATCGAGAAAGTGCCGGCGGGATTAATGCAGGCCAACGCAGTATGATGGCGTAGAACATTCATGCAGGTTTAATCCCGCGCTTTATTCGGCCTCGAGTCACACTCGAGCAAGAACCTTTGTTTACATACATCCTGTTTCCAAACTAGACCAAGCATTTTTGCCCCCCGATTTCCGTCGACGGAATACTTTTTATCTATTGTATATTATTTGATACTGTGTATGCCGCGATATTCAGTTCATGTGAAAGTTACTAGAAAAATAGATTTCTCGAGGGAGCAGCTGAAGACGCTAGGGGTCACAGCTAGCTTGATACCAATCTCCGAGCAGAAGCCGAAACTGTGCCGGCGTATAAGGAGCGCAACAAGTGTAGAATGAAATCAACGGAGCGGGAATGAGGAATACCTTGGGCATGTCGGCGGGGCTTCGCTCTGTATCCGTAAACTCCATTCTCGCTGTGGTACGAGCGCAGAATATAATTCTGAATAGAGTGGAGTTGGAGTCTCCTCGCGTATCCAGTATTCCCATGGGGAGATCCTAACTTATTCTGCTTGGAGAGTGCTCGTAGTATCGCGTACATGATTCTCGCTCTATCGAGGCCGACGAGGCCAACTGACAGAGTTCCCATTGCGATCGCCGGCCCATCGCCTCTTTATCGTCGCGCACTCTCTCCCCCCTCGCACCGAGCATCTCTCTATCTCGTCTCACTGGCATCGACCGACCTTATCAAAGCGTAGTCGCCTTCTCTCGCGCTTTTACTTATCTGTTTACCTTCTTGGCTTCTTTTTGTCTCGCGGATAATTTGGGCCAACGTCGAGTGCAGTTGCTACTTTGTGCGGGAAAGGGGAATCCGTTGATCATTTATCTTTTCAATTAGTCAGTCGGTGTACAGTTATCAGGATCTGATTTATTTATACGCTGTATACGCTATTTACAAGAGATTCGCATTTATTGAGTATTCTCTGGAAGCTTAATTGACCTACAATTCGTCAGTTGATTTCAATAATATATCCTTTACTCCTGGCTTCTTCACTTTAAATATCAGGATAAGCAGTGCCAACAAGATCGTTTCCGCGATACTTGAACTTGTGCGTGATAATATTGAACTTTGTACCACCAAGTGATACCGGACAACTGGCATCGGGCCTCGCGAAGAAGCAGACGGTGTAAAGGGCCATTTCCAATTCGGGCGAAGTCCCCACGAATATCGTAGTCACTGGTTTATCGTTGCCGTTAAATCTGGCGTGGAGCTTGAGAATGGAGGCTTTCTGAAAGTCGAGGAAGATAGTCAGTGAATGATTCAAGACGCTCTTAGTCAGATAGAAAAGCTAAGAGACTAGATACTCACGTTTCCTAGATCGACTTTCTTTATGTATCCGAGATAGTCGACGGTCCTCTTGGCCTCCTCGGCGCTGAAGTATATCCAATTGTGAAGACCAAGTACTTCCGGATTAGGAGTGCCGGGCTTGAGCTCCGCCATGAAGACATGCTCGAAGCCTGTGCTACCGATTTTCCCTTGGCCACGCGAGAACAGGTTGAACCAGAGCCTCCTAAGAGTATCCTTGTACTCGTAGTAATCCTTCCTTACGTGTCCCTTGTCCGCAAGGAATCTCATTGCCGCGGACATGACGCTGGTGCTGAGGAAAGTGTCTACCAGTAGACTTTCCTCCTGCCTTTGTGCTGGGCTTATGTACTCGTTGGTGTGGGTGTCCAATTGGTAATTGTCGAAAATTGCCCGCACCCTGTTGATCGTCGGTATTTGATAGGCACTCGGTTGGACGGTGAATAACCTGTTAAAAGATATTAAAGAGTGATGGTAAATGATGGCAAGTCTTCGAGGTCGATTGGCTCATTAAGTGGCTTACGCTTGAGGCGCCTCATCCGTAGGACTACTGCTCGAAGTCCTCTTTTGCAGATTCAGGGTAATGTAACTGTTGGCATTGGTCGTGTCCTTGATATAGAGAGCTTCGGCTAACTTCTCTAGGTCCTCATCCGTGATGGAGGTTCCCTTGCTGTAAGTTGGGTTGCTCGAGTATTGCTGGCCATTTGTCGTTGCTGCCCCGACTGCTGCAGCCCCTGCTGCGCCGGCTACAGCTCCTCCTGCTGCGATTGCCCCTGCGGATGGTCTGTTTGAGCCTGGTTGGTTTGGTGTACCGGGACGTGGTTGAGTTGGACCTTTGAAAAATTCAAATTGATAAAAACCAGTTAAACGTCTTCTCCAACTGTTAATGACTGATCAGTCGAACATACCAGGAGTTGGTTGATTGGGGTAGCTGGGTTGCCTCGGTGAAGGTGTGGGCGAGTTGGGCCTGCTTCCTCCAGTACCTGCGATATCAGCCCAGGATCTTCCAGGATCATTGGGGCTCCCTGGTCGTGGAGCTGGCGTTGTGGGACTGCCAGGTCTTACAGTTGATACTTGACTTCCTCCAGGTTGGTTGGACGGTTGATTTTGGCCTCCCGGGGTTCTGGGTCCGAGGGGCGGGAAATCTTTGGGAGAAAATCGATTACTCATCGTTCAATTACTTATTCATAAATTCGTATTAAGTAATATTTCACCTGGATTTGATATCGGGCCTGCTGGACTTCCGGGAGAAGAAGGTCTTGATCCTACAATAGAATTCAAAATAAATATCCGCCTTTCTTCAATGATTATCCAATTAAACCAAATGAATATACCTGGGGTAGAAGGTTGCGGGTGTGCGGGAGTGTTAAACGGCGCAAGAGTTGGCCTGGGTGCTAAAAGGTTACCAAATCAAGACATTTTCTTTCATACAATTTTCAACAGATTTTTGTATAATTAATACGAGTTTGCACCTGCTGTCGAAGACGGGGTCGAAGGTTGCACTGGTCCACTTGCTGGGACTGACGTCGGTCTGGCCCCTGGAACATATTGAAATAATCATTTTTACCTGCGACAGATTATCGCGCAGTGTTTCAGTAGAATTATAATTCGGAAAGAATGTATACCTGGTGCCTGCGGCTGGGAGGGCGAGCCCGGGACGGATGTCGGTCTGGAACCCGCAGGGCCAGGTCTATCGAAAGCTGGTCCCTGCGATGGTAATCTGGGTGGTTGTCTACCGGGTTCTCCAGCTCCAGTTAAATCAGCTGCCCAATCTCTGTATCCCTGGCCACTGGTGCCCCCAGTTCCAGGTCTCCCAGGCCTCGGCGCGTTGGTATCCAAGCCAACCTCAGTGCCAGGGTTCGGCCTTTGTGGTCGAGCATTGTTTCGGATCTCCTGGCCGGAGGCGCCGACTCCAATTGCTAATCCAGGATTAGCAGCTCCGATGATTGCTGAGCCCGCGTTCGCCGGAGAACCTGGAGGCCTCGAAGTAGTCGGTGTAACTGCTGCTCTCGATGCTGCTGTGGTCGCCGGAGTTGAGCTGGGTGTTACTTCAGTCGTCGAGAGCTCCGGTGCGACCGTTGTGTCCTTGTCCTTCTTCTTCCAGAACTTCCATCCTGCCTCGGCGCCTCCTGAAACAATGGGCAGTTTTGTTAATTTCTTTCTAGCATTTTTATCAGTTTCTTCTAAGTGCCGCTGTAAGATCGGGAGAAATGGCTCGAAGAAGCTTTTCTCGAGTTTCCTGAACTTCGGCCTCGGGTCACTCTGGTCACTCGCTGAAGATACGATGGCATTGTAATTGGGTCGAGTGAAGATATGGCAATTAGGTTCCCCTCAAACCCGTCGTTATTCCTTTCCTCGAGATCGACAAGTTATAACTTTGTTATTCTAACGGAAAGAACCAAGTCGAAGTTTCGCAGGAAAGCAGATTTTCCGCATGTGATCTTGACCCTTGTAATCCGTCGGAGAAAAAGTCTTAGAATCCCAATCATTAGGGGTAACGCGCAGCGTCTTCGTGTCAGATAAACCGTTGGCGATTAAACCGCGAAATTATGCAACATGCTGATAGATAAATTCGCAGAAGACCATCTCTCGGTTCTGCTTAATCGTATTCAGTGCTGCTGCACGATTAACGCACGCCATGAAAGGAGTAACGAGCACTTCCTCGGAATACTTGGACGATTTGAAATGTCTGCACGTCTGCCTCGCCGTCGTAAAGTATCTGCGAACTGCGAAGACGCGTATCCTCTTGAGCGTAGTCAACAATGTATGAGAATGAGAGTTCTCTCGGAGTTTGGGGAAGGTCCACCTGCACGACACAACCTTTTTTTTTTCCTCTTCTTTTGACCGAGTCGGATGTCGCGACGGTTAGTCTTATGTGCGCGCAAGTGCCGAGCATAATAGGAAGGCCCGACGACTTCCAAGAAGACATAAGTCGAGCTGGCTCGAGCAACACATGTCAAACTTCGTCCAATGAGTATCTTGTATGTTCAGCAATATTCCACTGTTATATCATGCCTTGGACGATGAAAAGATTCCGAAAGCGAGATCAATCGTGCGAAGCGTATAAGCTTGTTTCCTTTCACGCGCCTCATAAACACAGTCTGGATTGAGTCAGCGCCGACAATAAACCGGTATTTGAGTCGTCGATGTATGTATACTAAATACGATGTATACTTCATTCATAGATATTCAGAGTGACTTATTCATCGGACTCAAGAGTTCTAGACTCATAATTCACTGGGCAAACATCTGCGCGGCAGTTAAAACGGACTAAACGGAAGGGAAACTCACCAGATATAAGGCAGAGTGTGAGGAGGAGCAAAAGAAAGGAGGCGTTCGCCTTGAGTCGCATTGCTCCGGCGGAGGGTCCTTGCCGAGATTTCTCGAGGATCTTGGAACTCTATTCTTTCCTGGCTGTGCTGGCGATGTTGGTAGTGCGTAGACGTTTTCGGACCAACTGATCCTCCGCGCGTCGATTCGAGAGCCTCCAGCAGAGAGTTCCCCACACTTTCCAGTCGCCGCCCGACTCCCGTTTGCTCATTGGCACAGTTGCTCCGCGCTCGACCCTGACAAAGGTCACTCACTAGCCACTACAAGTCGTTTACCATCGAATTCAGTCTACGTGTTTTTTTAAAGGCGAATCAGTCGAAGCACACTTTTACGACATAGGTAAACTCGATGAAAAAGTAGAAACAAATTGTAGCTTTGGTTGTGGATGTTTTGTAGGGTTTGTCCTTTGTAGTCCTGGCCCTGTTGGATGATCTTGTAAGGATGATGTCATCGCTCTTGACATTAATCCTTGCTTGCTATGACTCGGTCAATTTCAACTTTTCGCGTATAGGCGTCCGGAGAATTCCTTGGATTATTATTCGTATGTCTGGAGTTGGGTATGTGAGGTGAATTGATTAAGCGTGGGCACGTGGGCCTTCGGTTTTAACCATTTCTCGCAACCCTAGCCAAATACTGAGAAAAGAATTTGCGTCGCAAAATCGAGTAGATGTGGTTCATACGACATAATTACGGCTTGTGGGCGACTATGTAGACTATGGCTGTGACCATGTAGAATCTTAGTTCTAGGGCTAAAATTATCGCAACATCTTGAAAAGTATAACAAAAATTAAAAAACGATTTTTCGAAACTTTCTCAACATGTCCAAATTCTTCACAATTTAAAAGTTTGAGCACGCAAGCCAAGATTTTGAATAAAACTAATGGTCAGGAGTCCACAAATTTTGTTGCGAGCGACCATCAAAGCAAGTTAGGCCTTCAACCTTATTAGCAGTTGGTACAATCGAATGAAACGAACCGCTCCCCAAAACCCATTTTACTTCTCTACAAACGATACAAAGTGAGCAAGTGATCAATTCCGGCAGACTTATTTACATGGTACGGTAGTGTTCCTTATATCGGAGAGAACTTAGGGATAACTTAGGCGCTAGTAGTTGGTAATTGAGTAGGAAAGCATGAGTCCGTCTAGGGAAGTTGGGTTTAACTAGTGATTATAGGGAAGTAGATGCAGGCCCAGAGTAAGAGGAGGAGCATAAGACAGAGCATGATCTTGGTGCGATTGCTGTCCCACCCGACGAGGACGTATCTCGGCACCCTCGGCCCTTCTTCCATACAGGAGGACTGGAATCAAAGATCCAACATATCAGAAAGAGCAAGGTTCTCCTTCGGTGAGAAGTTGTATCTCATTGGGACAGTTACTTCATTATCAGGGTCATCGTTGGGACGTAGTTTCTCGGCGCTAGGGTTCTGTCGCATTTGCACAGCCTTGTCTTGCGAGGTGCGCGGCGAGGACTTCCCTTGGCGTGGTTCGATGCTCAAATTCGACTTTTCCGGAGACTTAGAGGGTCCGGCTTGTTCGGAGCCAGCCAACTGTCCTACTCTTTCCCCTGCTTTCTTGGAGCCCGAGAGGTCCGTGCGTCTGATTTCTGAAACGAAATGAGCCGGTTCGAATGGATGTTCCAAATATTAATAGAAAACAAGTGTGAGAGGGAACTCACGGGAGAGCGGAGTTCGCCGTTCAGTTAGTCCAATCTCAGGGCGCGATGCCTGAGTGGTGGCGAAAGTCTCCTGAGATCGTGCGATCTTCTCTACGTCTTTCTGCTTCAGCTTGGCAATCTCGTCGAATCTCACCAGTCTTCTGCGTATCATCTACCAGAAAGGTCAATCCCTTTCTAACCGACTGAGCGTGACCACACGCGCGATCGCCTTCCACCTTCTGCCACTCGTCTATCTTCACTTCGATCATTCGATCAAGTCAGTCCCTTCAAAATCAATGCGTCCAGCCTATTTAGCATCACATGGCCCTTTCCTTCAGACTATTTTCCGCGTTTTCCGATTATTATCTTTAAACGCAATTCTCTTTTTTTACACGAGAATTTTACTCTTTGAAAGTATTTAAACAGGTTTATTTAATGGGCAATTTGATTTCGAGATTGAATGAGAAGAGATCACGAAGGGTTAGGAGAGCTAGAAAGCCAGACTTCTCAGTCAGATCTGTCTAATCTGACTAAGTGTCACAATTGGAAATATTGTACCTTTGATACATACTGGCGATGGCACGCGGACCCAACATGTGTCAGCCTCACGGAAATACAAATATATACGATGAAGAACTCCAAGGCCAACGGTAGGTTGCGTATCAGGTGTTACGTGGAGCGTGCAGCTTCGAATTACACGTGCATTAACGGTGCATTGTGATTGCCAGCCAGCTCCGCTTGTTGCCCAGGAACATTCGGACCTTCCCGATACTCCTTTGCCACTCGTCGGCCCGAACTTGCCAAAAGACAGTCGCACCGTCAAATATTTCCCACTTGTAGAGTGGTACTTCACACTTTTGACGGGCCAACGACTCTTGGCCGCTTCTTCCGCGTGAATTTCTTTTATTTTCGTGCTGATCGTCCCCGGTTATCCGAAGTCGGGAGATAAGATTCCCAGAGTACACGTCTGGACACGATAAGAAATCGGGAGCGACCACACTAATAATAACAGGGAATTACTACCGGTTTTCTAATTAAGGACTTTATTGATAAGTATGTACAAAAGGAGACGCGTACAAAATTCGAGGCGAGAGAATTCGAGGGAAATTCATAGTTCGGATCGAGCGGAATTACAAAGCGCAAAATGTAAACCGCCGTGTCGCGAGACGCAAAAGATCGCTGCGATAACTTTTACACGAATTAGGGAGAAAAGGCGGATTGCTCAACAGCTGTCTTAAAGACACACTCTCGTTGTCGATCCAGTGACAGAGTAGTATAAATAAGTTTATGTACAAAATTGCACTACGCGCCTTGTGCACATCGAAAAGCAATGTGCCGAGGAAGATAAGGCGGCCACGCTGCATTCCCGAGACACAAGTGGGAAAGAGACGCAGAGACAGTTGAAACATTTGGTTCTCGGAGTTTACGCTGGCGAGACAATGCGGCCTCCGATAAGCAATCCCAATAAGTTTATCTCGCACATTTCACCCGCACACCACCCGGCGAGACTCATTCTCCCGGCAATAATGGCCGCATTCTCTGATGGTGAGGATTTTTGCCGATGCTCCCGAAAATATTTGCCGCCGACTCTCTCTCTATATCTCTCTCTGGAGTGAGGAGAAGAGAGTGCTGAGTGCTCTGCGAGAATTGGAGGGCTCTTCGAGGGAGGCGGCTTAGCCCGAGTGCGGTCAGACGATTTGGTACTGGGCGAGGAGGGTGTAGACGATGACCCAGACGAGGAGGGCGACGATCACCGATACCAGGAAGACTGTCTTGAGCATGTGCCAAGGGCTCTCGGCGCGGGGCTCGATTCTGTTCCTGAAGGCTTTGCAACCTCCACTTCGGCAGGGTAGGTTCCCAGGCTGGATTGGCGTGGAGGTTGCGATGCTGCTCGTCGACGTCGTCACCTTGACCTCCCCCAATTCCGTCTCGCTCTGCAGCTCCGTCTTCGATGACTCGAACCTCGATGAGCTCTCCATCTAAACATTAATATTATCGGCTGTAGGCGAGATAGAATATGTGTGAGGTGGGTGATAAGACTCCTCCTGGCCACAGCTGGGTCTGTTGTTAGCGAGTGATATTTTTGTCGTTTGGGCAGTGGCGCGTTACAATCACTAGGGGTTCTAGACAGAATATAATTTGGGGCCCTTATTTTATACTATTCAAATTTAATTATTTTCTTTGAGCTTCGATTCTAGGACTTTCAGGTCTTGGAACTTCAATTCTATAACCCTTGGGTCTTGGAACTCCAACTCTCTGATCCCTCGATGCCACGAAATCCATGAACGTGACATTTTTCAGTCAAAAGAAAATTTACTGTATCTGTTGGAGCTTTAGTCCACGTTCGCCAACGAAAGAGCGAGCCAATATACGCATATAAAGAAAGTTGATTCTCGTTAGACTGACAAACTCATTTATCATCGCTCCTTTCGTACAGGCCGCAGAGTTAGATAATCAGAGTTTACACTGTGGATTGTGGAAATCGGATAGCCTCGCGGTGAAGGCAATATTCCGCGATGTATCCGTGGTGGAATAAAGCTGGCGAGGAGATTATAAATCTCGCGTCATGGAGAAGTGGTCGCGAGGATAAGTCGCAGCTCGCGACTGAAGAATCGCAGAGTGTGTTGGTAATGCGGTTTGGGCTGCGGCACCGGTAGAAACCGGGGCGAGCCAGGTTTCCCCAAACCACAGTTTCCTATTTACGAAATGAAGGGCACCCACTCGACCCGCTCGACAATCCACTCTTCAATCACCCAACTCCACTGGAAGCGAAGGAAGAAAAAGGAGTCATGCTAGAACTCATGTTGGGTGTCCGAGATCGCTCGTGAATGCCGCCAGTGGGCAACCGGCCGGTTGTCTCTGGAATACCAAGGTCCCTTGCGTAATTGGCAGACATGAAATGCTGCTGGTCCGCCGATGCAACTACTCGAAATCATCGATTACATCTCGCAATCGCTCGCGAGGGCAGCGTTTCCATTGTCTCTCGCAATCGGCTGCATATACCTATTTGATGATTCGATCAGGGAATTCCCCTCATGTTTTCTATCGTTAGTGCACATCCAGTTAGATAGACTTTTCTGGTTATTCATTCGTTCACGTTCGAGGGAATAATTTTGATCAATAGCATTGCGAAGTACACCCAAACACTGCAACCAATTATTATCGATTATTACATACAACCGAGCGAGAAATGAATATTCAAGAATCTCCGAATAACAAGGAAAGGATTCCGGTTATAATAGGAGTAAAACAAAAAGCAAAGAAATAAGACGAATCTGCAATCTCGATGCGAGCGAAATAAACATACGTTGAATATGGACTGGAGAGTACGCAGAAATGGGGGGTTGACTCGGGTGAACGGACGGGGCGGTTAAAATGAAAGGTGAAAGGAAGAGTGGAAGGTATAGGAGTTATTACGCGTGGCTCTGGAATCCGGTTCTTGGGGGGGAAGGAATCTGCTCGTGGTCCAGCTGGGATGAGCGAACCACCCATTAGGCGAGTGACCTGATCGAGCTGTGGATAGTCCCATATCGTACTCGGCGATTCTGCTACCATCTGCTAATAATCATTTCAATTCCTTTTATACTTTCCCAATCAACAATTCCGACATTCCCGTCGACGCGGCCGCTCTTATGCAACGACACTTTTTCCTTTTGACATTCTACGAGCGTTAATCGTCGCCGATAAGCCAAAGGCATCGTTGGCCTCCTGCTTGGAGCATTAATTAGCACGTTGGTATGCGTCACTACCGACAAACCAGCTATTATCTGAACCAAAAAACAAGTGTTACGCTACTTTCCCTCGAGGAACTATCAGTCGAGGCCGAAAATAATTAAGGGTGTGTGGGAGTATGTTTATTTCTATCGCGCGAAGGTACTTTATGCATAAGAATCGGGCACAGTATTCACCAGGTCACTGATTCCCCGTCTCGAATTGACCTCATCGCCGAGGTCACACTGCTGGCAATAAGTGTAATAAACAATTCTAAATGAATCTTGTCACGGTGGATCCGGTCGGAATACTCGGGTCTCTAATTCTACTAATTTGAGTTGGGACCGGTTTCCCGAGTCATTCAACAGTTGTAAACAATTGTAAGGTGAATGGATGGCAAAAGGATCGACCGTCAACTTACGTGATTGAACGTGATTCCTTGATTCCTGACATTGAGATTCTCGTCCTTACTCATATTTCTAACGACCGGCCCACTCAGATCGGGCACATCTTCAGTTGGACGCACTAGTCCCAATCTGTGATTGGACGGGGGCTTTGAGTTATGTTGTGGCGAACGGACGCAGTAGGTGGACGTTTCTCGAGAGGAGAAGTGAGCATTGGAGCCGGGCGAGCAAGCGAGCGAGCGAGCGAGGGAAGCGACCGGGGCCTCCGTGGTTTACTAGAGCAGAGCGCAGTAAGCACTGACCACTTACGCTGAATGCGAGGCCCATTATCAGTCCTTATCAAAGCCGACCCCTGATCCCCCAGTATATCGAGCAGTTCTCCCTTCCCGCTATCGTGAAAACACGATCATCTAGCCAGTACTCGGATCAGTTAAAGGAACTGGTGCGGTCCTCCTTCCTTCCTCGATCAGCTTCAGTTTAGTCTCTCGACCGCGGGCTACTTCTCCACAGACCATTCGGTCAATTGAAACCAAAGAAACGGGTAGTTGGTGCAACAGGTTTTCGCGAATCCAACAGGTGTACACCGTAAGCGGGCTGGCAGTTTCCGCGAATATAATTACAGTAATACCTTGCGCAACCTGGCTCGCACGCACGCACACAAGTAAATGCACACGGGCGCTTACTGTTGTTTCCTGCATACGATGCTCGCGCTGGATGACAATATGTTATTATTTTACTAACTTTTTAATATTATTGCGCTATTGTGTATTTCTTAAATGGTCTTTTCTCACACTCCTGTCACGGAAATGTCAAAATGCGACAAGCCAGACGTGAAACTTGACAGGTAGCTGTTCAATTATTTTGACACGTGTAGAGCCAACTGGTAGTTTGGGCGGAAGTGGGGATAATCAGTTGGTTCCTCTCGAAATGGGACCAACCGCGAGAGAGTACCGTTTCGGAAATCGGTGACATTTTTTGCCTGGATTTCTTTGGTGAGCCGTAGCTTTTGGAGAAGAACCGTCTGGTGGTTCTCGAGGAAGCCGTTCGATTGGATTCGTCAAGGTGCGAGAGCGGGAAAGGGGAGAAAGCGCGAGGTCCTAGAGGAGGATCGAATAGTGAAAGTCGCCCTCCTATCGAACTCAAGGCTGCGACTAGCCATCAAACAGAAGGAAGAACGCGTGCCTCCAGCGATTCTGCATCTCTATCCCCGAGAATTAGAAGTGTCTCTCGCACTTTGCACTCTTAATTTTCCTCGTCGGACCTTCACGCCGAAGACGACCGGTTTTGCGGGCTTTCCTCGCCGCTTAGGAAGGAAGGATTGCAAGATCGTTTGGAATCCGGAAACCAGTTTCTACTGGTGTGAGGAAACCAGGTCCAAAATAGAACGTGAACGCAAAGAAAAATGCCTAGAATTGCAGAATTCGTATTTTCCACGATTCTGTTAGAGCGTGTAGGACGAGTTTTCTTTAGCAAGTGTTGCCTTGTACGAGAATATATGAGATTCTGTAGTTGAGTCGGTCCATCCTCACCTGTTGCGGGTGCCAGGTGTGCTTGAAGAAGCTCTTGAAGCACCTCATGTTCGATGGCATTCCTTCACCTTTACTAATCAGCGCATTGTCTCTCTCACTCTCTCTCTCTCCCTTTCTCTGTCTCTCTTAAAGATCGTTCCTCCCTGCCGCTCTCTCACTGAGTCGCGTCGACTTAATCGCAGCTTTCCTTTTGAAATCTCTTTGAAATCTTACACTGAGCACACTTGTGATACTTACTCTGGCCGTGGGCCGATCACACATGGGCTTAAAGAAACTCGCGCGAGTGCTTTCGAGGTCCGATGGAGCGACTGTGCGGCGAGAGTGCAGGTGCGAGGTCGAGATCTCGAGGCGCACTGATGCACTCCAATCACCGGGAGAGGGTAGACCGATCGGCGAAACGTTATTCTCTGTCCTCTGTACTGAGAGAGCTGGCTGCGTGCTCGGCAACTAATGAGCTACCAGCGACAACAGGGACCCTGCCTCGAATCCACCAGCGCAAAGAGACACTCCCACTTCATGCCCGAAAGACCAACACTTTTACTTGCTTTTAATACACCGCTCAATTAAACAGTTGCATTGAAAGAGTCGCGTCTTTTGTCAAAAGCGTCGCTCATACTTGGGAAATTGGAAGAACTGGCGGGAGATGTGGCACATATGTTATTTCACTCGCAAGAGGAGACTGTTTCCTCTTGGGATGGAGAAATGGCCAATGTTCCCATGAACCGGCTGACATTTGCGCGCTGTGTACACTGGCAATAAAGTCCGGGAACGTTGCAGTATAACGGATCTTTAGGTAACGGGATGGGCTTTAAAAGTTTCGCCCATCATTCTGTCAACATACGCAAGAGAAGAATTGCGTCTCTCAAGTGTCGATCTGACAGAATAAACTTTATTGACTAAACTAATTACGAATTGGTAAATAGTTGGAGCATTGTGCGAGTGTTCTACGAACGCGAATAATTTATCTTTACATGGATTAAAGGGCAATTGTACTAAAAATAAATAAACTTATGGGCACGAACGATTGGAAGGCACTCGTTTCAGTGTTTTATTTGGAAACCGGTGAGGCTCGGCTGGGATATCTCGGCCTCGTTGCGAAATTCCGCTTTGTCTACTGCCGATTCCGGGCTACCCTTATATTGCAGCCACTGCTTCCTGCAATGTTAGGAGATTATTAGCATCACAATCGCACGCTGTATGTAAATCGATTGTACATACATTGCCTCGACTTTTGCTTTATCGCCTTCCAAACGACCCACCACTGTTCCTCCTTCGGTATTCATGCACCAACCGTTCAGCCCCAATTCTTTACCTTGTTTCTGAGTGTACTGCAATGTCACGAACAAGATCAGCGATAAATATACATATTGCGAAACTTAAGAAAAAGAAAGCAAACTAGTGCTTTCTTGAAATTGAAGTCGGTAAAGTGTAATGTGTATGTATTCTCAGGAGTTAGTGACGACGAGGATCGCCAGATGTCGCCGGAGGGTAGAACCTCAAAAGAGTCTCTCTCCGGCGAGCATAGTACGGTTATCGTTTCGTTCTCGTAAAAATCGCATCGAGTTTCTCAAAGGTGGACTCACTTTTCTGAAGAAGACACCTGAAAATTACGGAGTATTTGGTGAGTGGCGGGTGGGACTATCAGTAGCGCGCGTATGTCGTGCGGCCAATCTCATACCTTGCACTCTCCCGAACACCTCGAAGTCGACACCGACGAGCTTGGGCATTTTCGGAGGTTCCTCCTCGGGCTTTCGGCCAGCCAATACTAGGATCAGAAGGGCGAGACACGAAGCGAAGGAAAGGTAGCCGCGTTTGAGCATTTACTGGTTAGTCGGGAGGGAATCCAACATGTCGATCGCGTACGGTGGGAAGAGGAGTCGGCTAGACGAGCTAGATGTCGGTAGCGGGCGTTACATCAGCTGTTCCGGCTGTCCGATCCCTTTTCCTGCGGCTTCGGATGTATGTCGGCTGTAGATCGTGCAGCTGATTGCCACACTCTGACACGTCTGCCCCTTGCCCGTTGACATCAGCCGCGCTCCTCTCTCGCCCGATTTCGATGGGAAGACGCGCGCCGAGAAAGCCCAGAGCCAGGTAACACCACTTCGAGCTCGACCCGCTCGAGCAAACCTCCGATTCCTACTTCCGAGAGTCCTCGCATTAGTACATGCGCCAAGCGAGTGCACCGTTCGCCAGAGGGATTGTTGGTTCCATGGCGAAAGCGGGATTAGTTCGGGTCAAGTCCTCTCTTCCAGTGACATCGGGAGATAATATTATTCATTGGTACGGGCGGGCAGGCGAGTGCTTTTCTAAGGCTCTCACCTCGCCGCGGAGTTATTACATAAAAGGGATTACGACGCTCGGCTGTAACAGCAGGCGCGCGAACCCGGGCAGGATCGGTGATGAGGAAAACTGACGGGAAGGTTCCCCTGTGTTTCCAGGCGCGTCTCGAGGGACGTCGTGATACTCGCAGATGCCAGCGCGGATTCGGAGTCGCGCGAGGCATTGGTCAGTGAGTGCACAAGCGCAAAAAGACGGTGCCGCCGGTGCCCACGGGAGCCAGGAACATCGGGCGCAAGAGCAAGAGCCGCAGCCGCAGCAACAGCAGCAGGAGCGAGAGTTGCGAGCCGCCGGGTATAAGTCTTCCCCACCGCCAGGCCACCGCCAGTCTCGAGCCACATCTGGTAGGCGCAGAGCCACTTGCGTCCACGACAGCTACTCTCTTGCTCGCTGCGAACTCGAGCTCACCTCCGCACTTAACAACTAGTATATACAGAGCTATTTCCGCAACAGGATACCGGCAAAAGCGCGGCCGGGCAATCATCGATCCTCCTCTAGGGCTAGAGTCGGCGTGCACTGGGATGCTAGCAGCCGATGCTGCCCTGTGCTCGGAACCGTTTGGATGAACTACAATCGTAGGAGTGCGCTCGGCGTGCCTCTATGTGGTGTCCGGCTGCAGCTGCAGCCACTGGGAAGCCGCTCGCTCAATTGCCTTTCGAGTTCCTTGCCGTGGAGATTGATCGTGCAGCCGCGAGCACTCGAGCCGAGCTACGCACTGCCGCGAGGAGGAGCAGCAGCTAAAGGGCCGAACAAGGATCGCGAGAGGAGTAGTGCGCCGAGCAGTGGAAGAGGACCCATGTCAGCCAGCCCCATCGAGAGGGAGAGGAATCACCAGTTGAGAAGTAAAAAGAAGTGCGCCAGTGCTGTCGGGAAGGAAGCGGTCGATGACAAAGTATAGAGTTGTTGGAGGGCAGTGTCGTGATCGGCGATACTCGTGACTCCTCCTCGTACCGGAGAACCCGCAGTCTGACTTTGACTTTGACAGCCAAGCGTCGGAGCGACGAGAGCAGAAATAGCCGGTGGTGCGCGCACTCGACTCTGTCGGCCCTGTCCACTCGCTGGCACGGCAGTGTCTACCCGCGGGTGTCTATACTCGCTGGTTGCTATTGTACGTGCGGATATAGCCGGCTCTCTCGCCCAGCCTCTCCTGCGTACCCAGGGGACAAGACAACGCACGCTCTCCAACACCCTCTCCGCTACCCGTACAATGACGGCGATGTTAGTGTCGGTCGCGGAGCTCTCCAACATTTTCTCCGTCCTCGCCGTCATCATATGCTTCTGCGGAGTCTTCCTCTTTATTATGAGGTATGCCTTTCTACCACCCTCGTTATATCTACCTAAGCTATGCGAGTGTTGTGCTCTAGTGTTAGACTTGATTCAAGTGCCAGCGGTGTTCGAATCTATCCCATCTCTATGCGCGGATGCTCGCGGTAGTGTCAGTAAGAAAGCCCGGCGTAAATTTAACGATTGGACGGTGACAGCCGGCCGAGAGATAGGAGGACCATTCGTCGTAACACTGCGATTCGATGTTTCTCAATTACGCGCTCGCCGGAACCGTGAGAGTCTTGCCCGAGCCATTGCGTCAGGCCGCCGGCCGAACGATAAGATAACCAGGCGATCGGTGTTTTCGCTAGTGGAAGTAGGAAATGTCGCACGATTTGACAATTTCACGAGTACAAGGAACTTGTCAGCTGTTGTTGAGCGGGATTCCCTTGGATATTCATTGTGGGTTGCGTGCGCTAGGTCTTACGAAGGTTCGCTTGGCTTGGATAAAGCCGGGAACGGTCGATCACCGGCTTCGCCGGCATGCCAGTCATTTTCCCGAGTGACACAGCCGCTTCCAAGTAGGCTCTTCTCGAAAGTAGGCTCGTTGAAAGCCTTATGAATATTTGCGAATCGTGAAACCTCCGGGGGCCCCTCGTGTACCAAATCTCTATTGGCGCTCTCTGTTTTCCAATCATTAATTAGACTCGTCATCAGGATAAAAATAGAGCCGGCGCCCCTCTCTCTCGCGTATTCCATTTTAACGAGATTTCGAACCCACCGGCCGCCGGCTATTCCGATGGTTGTTTGTTTGGGTACGCAAATAGCGCGCCGCGGCGATTCTTTGCCGCGCTGTCATAAATACCCGCTGAAAACAATTTCGATGCTATCAATCGTCCTCGATTCCCATCGGCGTGAGGCCTCGCGACACTTGACAGCTCGATCAAATAACTCCTAACAAATAACTCGACCAATAACTCAACCGAGCCGATCTTTTTTACAGTCAAATTACCGGTTGCAATAATCCAGTCTCGATACTCGAATGAAAATCGACACTGGATTAGTCAGGCGGAGGTAACATGAATATACATCGTGTCACTCGGCTGACTAGATGATTACCGTGATTAGATTGGATGAGTCACTTGAGCTAGGATCCAGGAAAATTGGAGCGCGAACTGTGCGCGCGTTGGAAGCTGCGGCATCCTCGGGGCTGATTTCGCAGCCGGCTTGGAAAATGGGTCGACGCACTTGGAATATCTCGGCGGGTGTGCGGCTGGCATAATACGAGAGACGAGGAGTCTGCTTAGATTTTAGCCGCTAGTCGCGTGCTGCGGGATTATTAATCGGTCGTATAAGGTGGGAAGGCAAGCGAGCTTGTAAGTCGTTGTCAAATAGTCGTAAAGTTATCACTTAGCACCTGCGGATCGAGCATACTTTTCAGTATTCATTATCGCCTTTGTCGCTTGTGCCCGAACGATTCAATTGCTGTACAAAGCCACCAATCATCGCACCATCAACTGGTGTACAGTAGCACTGACTCCTCTTTCGATAGGTTTTCCTTCCCCCGAGAAACCACTCGTTTGCTCTCGGCTTCTGATCGATTTTGAGAAATCCTTATGCAATTCGTTACTCGGCCTTCGCCGACACAAGTTCCTCGACAAGTCGATCGTAAAAACTATCCTGCGGAAGACGATACTCTTCCCTTTCTTACAATTGCTGCCAAGGTCGCCCGGGTACCATTGGCAGGGCCTGCTCGCGCCGAATCCTCGCCTCGTAGAACGTCTTTAACGCGCCGGACCAGCCGCGAGAAATTCACGGGTCCCCTCGTAATCCACCGCAAGGTAGCTTTTCATCTCGCAGCGTCGCTCGTAACCGCTCGCTTCTTTGCGCGTTAAAGTCAGTCAAATCGACTAGCTATTTGTTTAGGAATGAGTTATGTGCATTCTTTCGACTCGGCGACTTGTCGGATTCCTTTGAGAATGCCAGGTTCGAGGTACAGTAACTATTACAGCGAGGAAAGCCCTTTTTGTACATTTAGATTAGCTTATCCGGACGCCTGGCACCTAGGAAATACACCGGCCATTAGATCGCTCTTAGGCCTACTAGAAACTCGTGTCTAGGAATACGAACTGCCCAGCAGGCGACTGAGGCTTACATAAGACTGAATCTTCGAGGGACATACCAAATTGGGCATTTCAGGCCTTCTCGAGAGGACCAACGCCTCGGAGGCGCGCAGCATCAAATCATTTCTAGCTCGGTTCGTTTATTTCTGGAGGCCCTCGCTTCCACGCCGCTCGAAATTGCCGCTGGAGATTACGTAATAACACTTCTCTCGTCCAGAGGGAACTCATTAATTTAGGTTGGGAATGGGAAGTGTAACCCCGGCACATAACGCAACCCTTGCCTCTCTCTTGGTTCACATGCCGGTCCGCACTATGATAAGATCTTCCCCCAGGGTGGTTGCGCAAGACTTTTACGCAATTACTCTTAGAAATCCCAGGGCTACCCTCCAATCTGTATCGGCCAAACGTTTTTGCTAAGCGGTCGCCCGGCCACTCGAATACCCACTGGGATAAGAGCAGGTTGATCGCCGCCGCGAGCGACGAGCGGAATAGGCAGCTGGAGAAAAGGGCCTGGAAGTGAGTGAGCTAGCACTAGCGCGGCATCGATTTGTAATCCAAATGAACGGGGCTAATTGACATTATTGTTCGGTTCCTCGGCACACCAGTATTTTCCCACTCGTTCCATATTAATGGCTCGGTGCGTCGGCCAGTTGCTCCGGACGGCCTGGGATCAATAGTGATTATGGTAACGAACCATGGAAGGCTTCTATCGGTCACGTGCGCTGTCTTTGACAATTGATTTCAATGATTTCGAAGGCGTCGTCTCTCGAATTTGCATGGCGATGACCTGCTTCGTGGAATAAGTTTGACTATAGTCGCCGCCTACTGAATATGTAGGCGATTTTAAAATCGCTTTTTTTCTTGTTTCTCCTGTGTTATTATTTTCGACATAATATTTTGTACGGATTCACCCAACTTGTATTATTTATTACCAACTTATCTAATTTCGATTATTTGGTACCAATCCATCCAATTTCTAATATTTAGTATCAGATCATATAAGTTCAGCAAGTTCTCATTCCTCCTGCGTTATAATTTTCGGAGTACAATGAAAAAAAGCGACGATAAAACCGCCTATTATGTCGGCGGCGACTATAGCTGACGGGACTGTGCCCATAAGAAACCGAGCGGTCCTTCCTGGTGCTCCGAATCCGCCGAGCCTCCCCGCTCACCGTCCGCATTTCTTCAGACCCGGTTCATTACGACTTGGGAGTCATCGGGCTCGTTAAACAGATCGGCGAGAATGCGTCAAGCATTGAAGAAGATTTCTGCCCGGCGGAGAATTGCTGACGATAGCGTTTGATTGCGGTTCGGAGTGGTTGGTGATTGTCGCGGCAGCCGTCAGTCCTTGGGGAGAGGTTGCTAGTTGCGCCGGCTCGCTGAGCTGTAATTCGCGTATGCTCGCATAACTGTAACGCCGTGTAATATCAGGCTGTCTCAAGGCTCGCCGAGGTCATTGACAGCCGTGATAATATGAGAGGTCGTTCGCACTCTGATCGATCTCTCTTCTGCCAATTACTCCATTCATAAACGTCCGCGACTCGTACCCCTCCCCCCGCGACGCATCCGCTCTTGGTCTTGTCGAGTCTTTGCCTAGCTAGTAAATCCCACTAGGGGAACATCTACGAGATCTCCGGTGAATCCCCAGTGCTAGATGAAATTGGAGAGTGCTTGTGTAATTAATGCTGGTTTAAAGGGAGTTGCTTTGCCATGGTTTTCGGCTCAAGGGCGATGCTGTGGATCTGATAGGCGCGGTTACGTGGCCTTTCCTTAACCGGCTTAAAGCGATAGCTATCGGAGCCTTGAATGTTTTACCAACTATCTAGAAGCACCAATACCTGCGCGACCCTCCTTCACATCGAGCCCTGCCCTAGCTGCACTTCCAAAGGCGCCTCGGGCACGTAGGAATTCTAGATAAAGAGTGTTACTAACTCGTCCCGCGAGACTACGCAAACTCTCTCCACCTTTACTTCGACCGGGTTCGTTTGGTGTATTGCGAAGTGTGTTTATTACTTTGCCAGCTTATCGTAGGATCATGTAAATGACACTAGTCAGAGTTAGAGGCTGCCGGGCACCAATTGTGAAACGCGGTTTGTCGACAGAGCGCGCGCATAGCGCGCGGCGAGAAATTTTGCGACACTCATGGGTGCCTCTTCCTCTCGTGCGGATGATGCAAGCGTTTTCAGGAAGAAACTGGAAAAGTTAAAGTTCAGGGGGTAGCCATTGCGAGAACCCGGCGACGAAGAAAATGTCAGTTCTTTGATTAGCTCGTTGAAATGAAGTCGGCGAGTGGGCCTCGCGATAGTTCGTCAATTGGCTCGATCGATTAGACGGGAAGGAGTCGGCGGGACTTGCGAAATAGGCGCTTAATGCCCAGCAAGCAGGTTTTGGGGGACGAGTGGGTGTCGGTGGCTCTTTGCGAAATGAGTTCCGCAACGGCATTGCGGCAGGGGCGGCAGGGGCGGCCGGGCGAGCCTGTGTGTTTGCGCGAGGAAAGTTCAAAGACACGGACATCCGGCGCACTCGCTCCTTCGGGCTTTTCATACCGGCTGTATTGTCTTTTCGAGTGTTTGAGTGACGTGGCCAATGCGAGCGCAAGCCTCTGCTCCGCGATAGCGCAATGATAAAAGCAGGAGGATACTCATAAGTGAAAGGATACATTGTTCTCGCGGTCGCCTCTTGAATAATGCCCGCTTCTTTTTTTGCTCGACGTCCGCCAGACCTTCTTTCGACAGTGTCCTCGCCGCTCTTTTTTCACGTTAGATTTATTAGCGATTTTTCCCAATCCTCCCGAGAACCCGCCGATCGATTAGTAGTAGAGTCTCGTTCTCCTCGTGGTATTCTTTCTCTCGGCGGTTCCGAGCTCGCCTAATTAGTCTCCAAAAATAGAGAAGTCGGCACTCTTCGCGTTCCGTTTGCCGGCAAATTTTTTTCCAAATCCTTTATTGGCGTTCGGAGGCCATTCCTGTCACTCGCCGGATAGCGAGCGGACGTATTAAGACATTTCGAATTAGATCCTCGTCGCCGACGGTGAATCATTGGTTGGTGGGTGGAAATGGTCTTATCCACTTATTGCCACGGTCGAGAGCGAGTGATTCATACTCGAGTTTTTCATGCCCACTGTTTGCCAGGCAAAGCACAGGTTCAGCTAGGGTCAATGAGCACTTCTGCATTCTCAGAGATCGCATTAGAATAATGAGAGCCGCCGCATAATACCTTTATAATCGAGAATGCTCATATTTGTTGAGGGGCTTTTGCCATTGTTGCGCCACTCTTGCTCAAGTAATCGGCCAATCAAGCGGCAGATGTCCAAGTGGAAAGGTCAAATCGGGAAAGGGGGGTCTGGGGGCCCGAGTGTTTGCAGAGTTGGCCTGGTTGTAATTTCAAAGGAGCGCGCTCGATCCCTCGAGTACTAAAGTATTTATTACCTGGTTCGCTTGAGCTATCCCGGCTCGTTTCAGCCGGTCAAAAATGGCCAATAGCGACTAATGGCTCTCGAGTGTGCCAATGCGACTTTTCGCAAGTACGAATCGATCCTTGAAAGAAGAGCGGGAGCGGCTCGGCGGGCACCGCTCGAAAAGAGCCGCGCTCGCGTGGGGGCTTATGGGCACTTATGGTGCGCTTTCTAAAAAAAAGTATTACACAGGAGGAGCAAGTATTACATCGGTTATTGACGTCGGAGGAGCTCTTGCGTAATTGGCCGTTGGGCACACGCGTCTCGTTTCGCCCTGGTGAATGCACCCGCGTTTAGCATACCTCTAGACTTTAAGCGGACGAACTGGCACATTCATGAGCACATACTAGCTTTAATTGTCGCGCGAACGCGGCTGTCACCGCAATTAGCGAGTTTATTACGCCCGACAGTGATAAATAATTTATGCCGGCCGGGCGATACGCGCAACCTTTACCGAGCGCATTTGATTCCGCGCAGTTCTAGCAGCACTTGAACTCGGGTGATTTAGCGATAAATGTGTGCAGTTGGAGTGCGGTTACGTAGAATGGGACACCGATTCTAAATCTCTAGTCTTAATCTAATCTTCTAATTGGTCGGAATGTTACATTGAAAGTGGTAGTTGATTCAAGGCCTGGAACGGCGAGGGTAGTTATTGAGGCGTTGCGCGAGAGCTATACTGCATTCTTGAAGCAGTGGGAAGGCGACTTGGAAGGGGCAGCAGTCCCCTTGCGAGTGAACTTGATATACCCAAATTGCTTGTATTTGCATCGGTCCGCCTTGTACGTATTCGGCTCGGCTCCCACTTTACTTAGCCGCCACTGCTCATGCACATACTGAGTGTCCCCAGAACTCTATGCACACTTTGTATGGTAAGGTCGTATTTAAACGTTTAAAGATTGCCAGTAGCTGTTGTGACTCTTTCAATTAGATCGCAAGTAGCAGTCTTGGAATGACTCTACTCGCCAAGGTTTGTCTAGATTGTGGTGGTTTGGAGTGGGAGGGAGGGAGCTGCTTGTCGAAGTGTGGATAGATTTGGCTGGGCCACTGGGTGTATTGGAGGAGCGTGTTAAAATGAGCTCTCGGTACGTTGGCTGCAGGAACATGATCATACTTCGTATTCACGGCGACGAGTTGATCGGCGTGGGAGGAAGCGTAATGACACATTCGCCGCGCATACCTCAGATGGAGATGATGAAGGTTCACATTCCCTTCACCTTCAAGCTTCACGAGAGTTTCAAGAGCACCTATGCCGGTGAGTCGAACAAAAGCCATACCTCAGGCGCAATTCTACTCTATTTATTTATCTCGCACACGACACGCGCGCCCGCAACCAGCGCAGCAAGACACACTTCCGTGCGGAGAGTCACGTAGCTCTCTCGGAGCCGGGTTGTTGCAGAGCTCCCCTTAATGTCATTCAGCAATCAGTCAGGCAATCCCACTCGCCAGACCGCTCGAAAGAATTCCGAGCGAGCGGGGAGCTGTAACTGTCGGTTCCTTCCTTTTTTTACTCCTTTCCACCTTAACACTTGGGCGCACACACGCACACACACGGAGACTGGCCCCGCTTGTACGCTTGGCGCTTGCACGTGGATTCTAGTCTGGCGGCGCGCGGGCGCTTCTTTTTTTCAGAGTCGCTGATTTATTAATGAGAGATTCGGGTAGGAGCAGCAGTCACTTAACGAGTTTACGAGGGAATTGACTGCACGAGGGAGACCTCTCTCTTTCGTTCCTCCTTTTCCCCTCTCCCTCTCTCTCTCTCTCCCGCACTGTTTATCTGGATCTCGGCGTAGCGAGAGCAGAAAGGAATCGAGAGAGCGGAAAGTGGGTTACGAGCGGGCGCAACGAGAGAAAAAAGGATGACGGTGCCCCACCATAATTGGTATGCAAGTGCGATACGCCACCTCGAATTACGAAATCTCTTACCTTGACCGCTCTCGGCCAGGTCACTCTGAGTCATTTAACTTGAGCTGGACGGAGCGCGGCCACATCTCGCCCGGCGATACATCCTCTCCTACTTTTTCATCAACAGCTTTTTATATCTGCTGATAGAAAAAATTTAATGCTAGTAATAATCGTGGAATGATTTTTGAGCGGCCGTTACGTTAAAGACGGGATAACACACGGGTCGAACTTACAATTAGGCGGTGGAACCGGTTTCGATAGTTGTCGTATTATTAGCCGGCCACCTATGCACTCGATTGCACTCTAGTCGAATTTTCCACTGCGAATAATCGTGCGAATTTTATTTATTTGCACTCGAGTCTCTTTTACTTAATTGGAAGAAAGATCGAGGACACTCATCGATTCTGGTTCAAAATCGTAGGTTAATAATTAATCGAAACCCACGCACCGGTTACTATATTTTCGTGGACGTGCCGGTTGGCGAACGACTACTTATAATTGGACTGTTTGGCTATTAATAGTTCGATCGCTTTCGGCGCGAAGGCATCGTCGCCGGAATCCGGGAGCCAATAATATGTCCTCCATCGATCTCGCCGAGATGTTTGTATAATGCCAGATCGAGTGGGCCTAGAGTTTTTGCAATCAGGCGCAGAGCGTCTCGTAGCTCTTCCGAGCCTGCCGGTTAAATCGCTCGATTCTTGTCGGCTACGGTTTTGCCACTGTAAATTAATGGATACAAGGCGCTCGAATTGCCATTAGGCGAACCTGCGCTCATTAGGATATAAATGATAAAGCGGCCAGCTCGCTAATTATACGACAATTATTACTTGAGCGCTCAAAGACTTATTTCCAATGTAAATGCAAACGGCGAGCCGACGCGTCCACTGTCGCCGCTCGCACGCTCTGATTAATCTGCTATTGTTCTCGATCTCCGATCAATAAGCGGGGAAACAGTGTCCACTGAATTAGCCTCGGGATCCTCGGCCGTTTTATACCGGAATTGATTATTATTACCCAATTACGTCGGAGTTGATAACTCGCGTTGGCTCATGCATCCCATTATGCGATTATTCAATCAAAAACTTACGTACCAAACAAGCGATTTGAAAATCATTTAAATACACGGCCGATCGTTCCTTTTCAATTGTGGGGATAGAAATAATTGAGTAGCTGGTCCAAGTTGTATGGAATTCACCGAGGCGAACAATGTGTTAATTAGAAGTGGCTCCTAAAGTATTGACGACGGAAGGTTCCACTGTCTCGGCGACTCGATAATCGAGCCTCTTGACTCCGAGATTCTTTTTACATTCCCGCTAGCGGGAATCTGGTCGCAATAAAGTCCTACAGCCTGAAATGTAGGAAAGTGAAAAAGAGAGGGGTTGAAATGTCGGAGGTGTCGCATCCGCTGGACTTTAGCTCTCCACGGACTAATAATTCCCACGGCGATCCTCTCTTTTCGGAGACACCTTGCTTTCCCCGGGCAGGTTTCTCGGTATCACGCGGCAGGGATCAGTCTCGACGAAAATACGAGAAATGGGATGCAGGGAAGAGGCGCGAAGGTCTAATCTGCGCGAGGTGTCCGCCGCGGGAGAAAGATGAGGAGCGGATGGTGCGGAGGGAGGCAAGGGCAGCTCGTTTTCGAATTCCAAGCGTGTAGAGCCGGCCATGTGAAACCCGTGCGAGGGTCGTTAGTAAAGTTTAGTCTCGTTCATCGAGGACAGCGCTCTGTTACTGGAATACGTGAATATTACGTAAGTTGCGCCGGCAACTTGTACAACAATTTAATACACACACCTCTTTTTCTCACTCGGCCTCGCCAAGTAGGATTGTTACAAAGAACTTCGAGTCATTATCTGCGCTTCCTCCACGTTCTAGATCCACAGTAGACACTAGACTACACACAGACACACTTGTCGGAATAATCTGATAGGCGAGTTGGAGAAACAGCAATTAGCTTGCCAGCGTTCGGTACTGTCCAATTAATTGTCAGGCTCCTACTTCCTCGATCATTAGTTCTGGCGAAATAAAAGACTGGAAGTTTAGATTGTCCCACCTGCTAATTCATTCGGATCCGCCGGCTGCTCTGGAGGACGATTAGCATGCAATTAGAAGATTCTATTAACTATGGATAGTAGCAGGGAAATGGAATTAGTAAAGTAGCACTGGCCTTTTGCCTTAGCTCGCAGCCGCACACGTACCTCGGCGAGACTCTCCTACACATTGTGTAACGTGCAATCGCGATTGGATCGCCGGAGAAAGAAGAACTTGGTCCAGGTTACGAAAGGGAGAGACCACTGACGTAATATTATAAGTCGATTGCAAGATCGTCATTCGAGAGGCAGAGCCGAAGCCTTTTGCTCTTAGAATCCTAAAGAACTCCATCCAATGGACCAATGTTTTGTAAGTGCCATAAAAAGTGGCCAGTTTTTGCGAAAATTAGAGTCCGTCGTTTGAGTAGATCAGTAGATAAACGTGTCAGTGTCGTTGATTTCACCGGGTTTCAACAAATGATGATTGATTGGTGCGATGTAATAGTCGTGCGCGGTTGTGGAGCGATTTGCATTAATGAGGACATCTACTCACGTGCGCGTTTACTTGTTTTATTGGCCGCGCAAATGCTGGAGACGGAAAGAAAAATGGTATTAGCAAGTTCCTCTACTGTGTATCAGCAGTTCTCACGTTCGAGGACTGGGCAGGCATGTGCACGTGCACGGGAACCGCGATAAATATTTATGCCAGTAATTCCGTTGCTTGGTGTTAATCGCGTGTTCGCGGCTCGATCGACAACTGGACATTGTGTGCTCGTCTGCACGTCCTCCCCAGTAACACTTGTCGAGCTCTAATACTTTTAATAGAATACACGTAAGTTCTCCGCCTAGACAGGAACTCTTTCTTCACTTATAGTCCTTGAAGGACCATTAGCGTCGCAGATCACCGCGCGACTTTTATCCGAATGTAGGAAAGACTTTGCGACACTCAAGATGGGAGTCGAGATTGAGAGAGTGGAAAGGTCAGGACAGGCAGACTGTGAGTCGCATGACAGAGTGACGAAGGGCCGCGCGCGCATCTTCGTATCTTGTCAAGTTTGCACGGAGACAAAACAAGGGAAGCGGCGAGATAAAGATTTCACCTCTGGTTCTGCGCTTTGACTTTGCCAGCATGCGACGCCGTTCCCCATTACCGAGCGAGGTCCCCCTCATTAATTAGCGCGTACATGGCTCGATCCCGTCCGGTTAATATTCGAATCCTCGGGAAAGATAGATATCCGAGATCGCGATAGCTCGAAGGATTCGACAGGAATATCTGTTCAAGGATATGTCGGTGGCACAAAGTTTCAAGCTGATAAGAATCTTAATGCTAACAGTTACGAGGGCTTTTGCTATGTTTATGTATACTTTGAGCAGATTATGAAAATTTAAGGCGGTCGAAAGAAATTTACCAGGGTAATGTGGCAGTCTGTAACTATAACAGGGTGATGTTAAGAATTTTAAGGAGGAAACTCTGAAACTCGCAATTTCGACGCGCTTAGTACTTGGTAGTTCCACTTTTAATGCTCATGGATGTAAGAACAGGCTCAGACGGAAATGTCCGCTCTTTGTTTGCAAAGATCGTAAGCGCACGAATATGGACTCATGGAATCATGGAAATGATTGGTTCCATAAACCGGCAGATTTCCCGCGACGTGTCTTGCTCGCCGAATAAGCAGCTCTCGATGCTGCTGTCTTCTCTGCGGCGAGCTCTGGAGGATTTCAACACGACGGCAACACTTCAAGGCTGAGACAGTGTACAATGGGAGATCGGAGCGCTCTCGCCCGATCGCTCGAGCTACTTCTCCATCGGTTTTGTTCCTTGTTCGCAGATAGTCGTAATGGAAACTATAATAAGCGAGCCTTTGCCAATCCATCGCCGGCCAATTGAAACGTGGCTCCCTCGCCAAACCTCGAGCGCATCAACCAACCAATACCGGAAGCGACGATATAGAATGTTTTCCCTTTCTGAACCAGTTTCGCTTATTCCCCCGAAAGACAAAGTAACTTTACTGTCGCGAGTTTATTGCTCGATTAATTGACCCCGGTAGCTGGTTCGCTCGCGTTTGCTAGTTCCAACATCTCGCACGAAGGGAAGAAATGAATGACACGTAAGAAGAGAGTGCAGTGCAAATAGATCTGGTTTGCGCAATCGAAAAGTAATGAGGTCAAGGAGTCGAGGTGACACCTGAGTTATCGGAGGGAAAAGGTCTACTGGAATTCCAGAGCGAATAAGTACAGGGTCGAGCATCGAAACCAGTAATCTGTGCTCGACGAAGTTTCTACTTCCAGCTGATCTTCAATCAAAAGACCACTTTACGCACTTGGTATGGAAGAATCGAGGACTTGAGTAAGCTCGATCCGATATTTTCGAACAAGTTCACCGCAGCCGCAGTAAACTGCGGTGTTAGCACACGAGCTAATACACTGTCTGGCCTTTCACCAAACACACTCGGCTCTCGGCGCGGCCGAGCGGTTGTTGTTCCTCGCGGCTGGAGAAGGTTCCCGATCTTTGCCGCAGCACACTTCCACTATGTCCACGTGTGTTGCCTGTTGTGTCCCATTCAGTCGATTCCGAGGGATTCCGAGAATCTCGAAATTCCCCATTGCGAAAAGTCGCCTGATGAGTTTAATAGTCCGTCCGGCTGCAGTTCGCCTTGGCTCCGAAGCATTTGGAGACTTGGCTTTCCCCACTCGGCAACTCCGATACTCGGGACTTTGCGCACTTCTCCAGTTCATGCGGGATCGAAGATATTAATTGAATTCTTTGAACGGTGCTCACGTAGATTGATATATCACGTAAGAGAGATTATTAATTCTCTAACCGGCCTTCCTCGGACTAGCGCACACATCACTTTTCCCATAGATCATTTGTCAGCCGACCCTCAACGACAACTCTAATCATCCTTGCTTGACGAGTTACTCGGATAAATCTTCCCTAATCGGTCTCTTCGTCCTCGAAATGCCTCAAAGTTCAAGAGCGACCTGCCAAGAGTTATGCTGTCGACTTTGTTGATGGCTCGGTGGATCGACGTTCGCCTGAAATCGTAAACACAGACTGCAATTATTTCTTTTAGCAGTAAACGACGGTGGAATATGTTTCGCTGGCGAGTACGTGGCGTGTCGTCCCGCGGGCGTCTTGAACTTGCGGATTTTCACGTCCGTTTTGCCGGCACAGAACTTACGTAATGCCGGCTGACGATCGTGCCTGCCATGCAAAAAGAGCCGTTGCACCGAGGCCCGAGGAAGAGATTCGTTCGATAAGCAGTCAGCCATTTCAATGATAAAAGCGACGATCTTCTATCGCTCGGTTATTAATGCATTGTTAACCGAGCACTCTATGCAAAAGCAGGCGCCGGCTATTTTTACATGTACCACTCGTGACTCTCGAGCAGGCTGTTAACACTAACACGGAAACACGAATACAATTCTTCGAGAAGCGCTCTCGCCGATAATTCATAACTTCCTCATGCGGACGCGTCGGGAACTGGTTCCTTCCCCAAACACAGTGGAACTCCCTTCGGCCGGTTCGTGCCGTTGAGTGCGCTTCCGTTTGCGAAAGCGCTGATCGTGTTTAGGTTCCCGTCGCGACGCAACCATCCTCCCTGATATGCGCCCGGGAGATGGACCTCGGGGAAAAAGGAAGTAATCTGCAATCGCTGTAACGAGACACAATTACCGCTTGTTATCGGAATACAACGTAAACAGCGATACCCTCGGCTCGCTCCCCCCTTTTAATTGAAACGGCTCTCCGCGTCTCCCATGAGCAAACGGATGGGCATTTAACTCTCCGAAGCATCGTGGGAATAGTCTTCCTGTCATTTCAAATCATTCAATTCAAAGTTTGATGTCAAATTTTATGGGGCAACTTCTCTGCAAGAAAGGTGTTGGATTTCATGGTTTTATTTCACAGAAGATTCGAGCAACGCAGTGGTCTGTACAAATCGGAGGCTAGCTCGGCCAGAGTAGGGCTAACTTGAGCTTTTCTACCTAAAGTCCCGAGGCTCGGGATGTATTTTTTAAGTTCAACGCGATTATACTAAACTAAAGCTACCTCTAATTGAATTTCGTCGTTCTCTATCAAAGGCATTTTTTCATTGTGAAGTTCTTTGCTTAGCCCTGCATCGATGTCAAAGCGCTTCGATTATAATACTACTTTTTCTTCTCGTCCGAATGCACCAGACCCCGTGTGTGTATTCCTTCTCCATTGCCGAATCCAGTGAGCAGAAGCTCGCCAACAACATCTGCAAACAGTACACAGTGGTTATCGGTTGGTTACCGGCGCCAAGTGTCGCAAGGTCAGCCCGCAATCATTTTGCCCATCTCGAGAGACAGTCCAGTATATTCCTTTCGGCGAGAAAGAATCCTCGAGTCGAGTATTATTGATGGGAATCAATACTGCGGAGGTGGCGGAGGTTCGATATGCTCTGGCTCGGTCGGCCCTGAGGCGAATCAAGAGCACTAAGACAGTGAAGAAAGGATCGGCGTGTGTATCTGGCTCCTCTCACGCGTGACCTGGAAACCTCCTTGCCTCAGAGATATCCCGGCCGACGAGACAAGCAGCAGAGGAGGGAAAAAAGTTGAAAGCGGCCTTCTCTTACGTAACGATTTTCAGTTACTTCATGTGAAATAACACCCGGCCGGAAAAAGAGCGAGAGAGGAGACTTCTCGGCAGACTCGTTCTTTCTTCCCTCCTCGCTTCTGATATAGTTATACCTGGCTCTTGGCTCCGCTGTCGGAGAAGTCTGAATTATTTCCTCTCTTTCGACCACTCCACCTAGAGCTACAGTCGCCGCCAACTCAATAGGCGGTCTCAAGGTCGTTTTTCTGATTGTACTCTGAAAATGGTAACACAGGAGGAATAGAAACTTGACCAACGTGTATGATTTGGTATGATAAATGATACAAGATCGACGAGTTGATTTCAAATATTATGAATTGGACGAATTGGTACCAAATAATAGAAATTGCATAAGTTGCTTCCAAATAATACAAGTTGGACAATATTTGGTACCAACTTATCCAACTTCTATGATTTCGTACGAGAAATAACACAAACTGCACGAGATGATCCCATAAATACATATACCGAAAATGGTAATACCGATGGCCCAGGCACAAATCTGCCATAATTTTAGACAATCAACTGGATGTCAGTATCACATAATCTGTCACGCAACCTTCTTCCAGTCATTCGCGATAGAGTCCTCTCGAGTTTAGCAGTCAGAGGACTTTATGCAACGTCCAACGTCTCTGAATGAGAATCGGAAGGAGAGTCCGCTGCTTTACTGTCGCAATTCCGGGATTATTGTGTAGAGAGGTTGTTTCCAAATATTGCGTAACTCGGAGACAGAGTGGCTGGGTGTCTGCGTGTGTGCGCGTTTCTATAAACAGAGGCTAATACAGATTTACCAACATTACAAGGGTCGTCAATTCAATAGCCGGTTTCAAAATCGCTTTTCCGATTCTACTCGAAAAACAATAATACAGAAGGAATAGGAAAAGCGTATTAAACCACCTATTGAGTTGGCGACGACTATAGGGAAAGCCGGGCAACTGGGGAGTTCGGATGAGGAGGTGGAGGAGGTCTGGTTGGGTTGACATGTGCCTGCATACTGATCCTTTGTGCGTTGTGCGTCTGCTTGCAGAGGTGGAGTGCGAAGTCTCAAGCCAAGTGGAGTACTCGCTCCAGGCGATCTGGGGAGTGAGTATAAGGGAACTTCATCTGGCGCTGTGGAAGCCCTGGAGCACCCTCCGTGACGCATCCTTGAACGGCACTCTTCTCCAAGGGCACGCTCAGTACCTCACGCCGCCGCAAACGTATCCTTTTTCAATAAGCGCGGACACTAGTCATCTCGGATTCGCACAGCCGTAAACATATCATTCATACTACAGTCATACTCCTTGACACGGCGAACCGCTCACGAGTTATGCGGCTCACACGCCGCCGCCGAAAAGAGTTAATTTATGCTTGCGAAATCCGCATGAATGGCCCGAAGACACTCGAGATTTACAACTCGAAAATCCGTTTCACTGTTCTCGCACTGTAGTCCGCTCATGGCGACAACGAGAGAGGAGCTTTGTTACAGATTCATTAGAGTAGTTGTTGGGATTTATGAGTGTCGGAGCTCTTGGAATCATAGACTCATAAGCATAAATGTGAGGGGCGAATTTGCCCGAGTGCGAACATCTGATTTCCTTGACTGCAATGTCTAGACGGCAACCCCATGGTGAAGAAACCCTGAGATTATCTCTGCCAGCCCCGGAATTGGAGCTGGGAACACCACCCCGTCTCTGCTATCCCCTGGTGATCTTCCTCACCAGGCGAGACAACGGGGACCCTCATCCTGACGAGACTGTGAGTATCCCAGCCCTTCCTTCCACTCTCTCACTCTCTCCACTTCTATTATTACCAGCGATACCGAGTGTCGCAATTTTTCGTGTTAACGCTACTTGCACCGCGCGAGAGAGCGGCTCGCCTCTCCCATGCAACATTGGTGCGTCCAATTTGCGTCTGCATCATAATTGGCTTCACGCGCTTGCTAGACTCCGCCAGGCTATTGCCATTTAACGCAGTTTTCCAGCTGCTTTTCCAAGCCGATCTAGTTCTTCGCCGAACGATTACACTTTTGCATTGCGATTGGCAAATCGGCCCGGCTTTCCAAAGCGCAGAAAAAGCTGATGGATGGACTCGCATGGTGCAAGCGGTGTGTCGGTGTAGCAAAAGGAGCACGCGAGGAGCAGTCAGATGTTAGATTAATCGCCGACGGTGTTTTCCCCAAGACACGTATATTAATTACATTTCTTTTGCATTTGTTTCATTCGCAGGTCGCGTTGGTGAACGTGGTGCACATAAAGGATAGTGTCTGCACACTCCCCACCTCGATACTGGCGCAGTATTTGAAGCAAGCTAACGGCCAGTTATCCTGCCTCAAGGTGAGCTCTCCGCGTCTTATTAACCCTTGAATCTCTCTCGCTCCCAAACGCCATCTTCCCACTAACGAGATACAATGCAAATTTCCCGGTGAAATGATGGGATTAGCATAGCCGCGAGCCGGTACAGTTACGGCGACCTGCATACCGAAATAGTTGCTCGATTGCGCTCGAACGGATCTCCGCTCGGTAGATGTATTCCAGTTGAAAGCGGTTAAGGAGTCTCTTGATCGAGCAGGCTCGAGAAGTTTGGCGTTTGGCGCGGTTCAATTAAAGCCTTAAATGTCAGGATAGCAATGCTTGCGCAAAGGAAAGGCAGGGTGAAGGTAGGGCGACCTTCGAATTCCAGGGAGTGGCGTATTGCCCGGCAGATCGCGTTTCCCGCCGACAAATAGACCAATTCAATTAAATATCTTGCCAATTGCTAGGAGCTCCGCTCGGGTAGTAGAAAGCGAGCAAAAAGCTTGCCCGGTGATTTGGGTGTCGGCTGATACCGGCGACCTAACCAGCCTAACCTAACCAGCATCCGCGTACACGTCCGAGAATCCCGCGGAGAATGGAAAAACAAGTTGGTTTCCCTCATCTTTTTGTCGTTCACGTGCCGCAGAGTTTTTCGTGAGGTGTCGGGGAACGACACGTGCGTTCTCCGTACATTTGCCATTTTTATTCGATGCATAAATGCAAATGACCCTCCTGACCCTTGGCATAAATAATGAAAGATCGGCCGAAAACAAAGTTTCATCTTGCTATTAGAGAGTATTACTCATTGCCGATTGTCGGTTGGATTACTCATTGAAACGATGATGGAGAGCTCATCCACGAGTGTCCATACAATTACCTGGCATATGAAGTACTCTATCTACCGCAAATATTTGCATAACGTATCTTGATGCTTTGCATCCTCCTCTATACCGGGTAGATGGTCGCGTGAACGATTAGCCTCTCGCTCATCCTCCAAATGCATACTCAATCAATTATTCCGTTTTAGAATCCTCGAATTTGGGACAGTGTGGCGCTCGCCGTAATGATATTCGTGAATGTCGGCCCAAATTTCAAACCTGTTCGGCTGAATAGCGTGACTGGTGTTGCAGAATATGCTTGAAAGTCTCATTGCGAGTTCTCGGATCTCCCGGGTGGTTGGTTCGCGTATTGGGAAAGGCATCGCCGCCGGCGGGGAGGGTCCAATGAGAGTTGAGGAATAATTAAAATTCTTTTTTTCGACTCTTCCACTCCTTTTTCGTGTCACGCGAGGCGCTCATTTAAATTTATATTGGTGCTCCGGGAAAAGAATTCTCAAGTGTCTGGGACGACCAATAAATATCTTTTGTCTGTTAGTCCGGCAGCAATCTCGGAGTCACAATGAAGACTGCATGAACATTCTGTCGGCAGTGTGGTAGCCAATTGTTAGTCTTTACGAGGGAAGAGTCGAGGCGCGTAATGAAGAATCGCAATAACGCTGAAAGGTCGCGACATGTGTCGCTATTGTCCTGCCCGTATAACGGCTGCCAGTCACGTTGCTTATTCGGATACGCAGAAAGTTCCACTTAATCTGTCGGCAATACTTGATAATAGTTGATAAGCACTCGAGAGTTTTATCGGAAGAGAAAGATTAATAATTGCATTTTCTTGACAGCAATTATATTTGGCGACTGGGAACTCGACGAACTACGACGAAGGAGACGTCTCATCGGGACTGGGTCCGGCATTGGCATTAGCGGAACCATGCAACAACAATGGGAGCTCGGCGCGAGGCGCCTTAGTTGCATCGGGGGCTGGCGACACAGAGGGTTCACTCTGGAACACCGCGGGCGAACAATTGTGCGTGGTATGCCAGTACTTCCCTTTGTCGCGGGCCCTGCTACCCTGTAGGCATACGTGCATCTGCGCCTCCTGCTTCGGCAAGTTGGACCGCTGCCCCATGTGCCGTAGTCCCATCAAGAGCTACTTCTGCATCCGGGGCGAAGAGTACATGCCGCCGGAGAAGGATATCAACCCCTGCAAACAGAGACAGACGAATCACGGGCCAACTCATTGGCTTCACGATTGGAACGATAGACTTACCGACTTCCTTGGGTTCGCACGGTAAACGTAGCCCGCGAGAGTCTGGTCTTTTTTACGTGCATATATCTCGGGCTGCGGCCGAGCATCAGCCTTCAATACTTTACGCACCCTGGCCCGGTACAGGAAGGACGGTTTGACCCGCGAGATTCTTGTCCTCGAGTAGCTACGGGTGTCTGGGATTGCGGCCTAATTCTGAGAGCCAATTCGCCCTCGGATTCAGAGAGATTTCCAAGTCAGCTGGATGAAAACCATGCCGACGCTGCTTTGTCGATCGAAGTGTCTGAGTCTGACAATGAGAGAGATGGGATGATGCATCCAAGATGCACAACAGTACACTTGAAACGTTCAAGGAGTCGGCTAACGCGAAAATATTTGCGCTCCGGAGAAAGAATGGCGCACGAAAACCCGCTTTTGTAATTAACCGGGTATCTAGTGGTATCGAAGTTTCATCGCTCTGTTTGCGCCAAATACTCTTTTTTTTCAAAAGCTTCTACCTCTAGACGGCCGTCACACGCCCGTCAGACACGAGAACAAATAAGCGGAGAACTCGATGCGTCAGTGGTAGCATGTCAGATTTTCAGACGCTGGGACAAGGTTTCGCTAAATGTTCCAAGAAGAAAGGTTCTGGATCACGGCAGGCAGGTGGAAATGTTGGGTACGATGATAAATCATGAAATCGATCCACACAATCTCAATGAATGAGGCTCTCAGACAATAAGTTCGATTACCATTTCGATTATTCACTATAGCGTAATGCAATGCTTTGTTTCCTTCACCGAACTTAATTTGACTGTAGAATCGCAAAGATTGTCGGATGATTCAGAGAGTTTTCTTTAGATGTTCTGTTAAGGTGTCAAAACGAAAAGTTACAAAATGATGTGTCAACTGCCAATTAAAGGTGTAGTAATTGTTTCCAAGTTCGTTTGCATTCAGTTATAAGCAGCAAGCGGTCAAGTCAACTGCGAATTATGAATGAATAACTCGTATCATTCCATTCGTCAGTCTATCGTGACCGATATTTACGCGAACAGGTCTTGCGTTTGGCATGAAATTTTTCAGCTTTTGACCATTCAACGTTGTATAAATACTTAAGGTGTAAATAGGAGATGCGAGTAAGATACGTCCGTTTTTAAGACATAAGTGGTATCAATTAAGTTATTGATATTGTTTCATACTTTATGCGCTAAATGGTAACGTTCCGATATGCATGCCTTTAAAAGTATTTTTCTTCCTTGGTTTTCCTCTTTGAAACCGAACCGAGCTAAGGAGGGGAGAGAAAGCGAGCAAGTGAAATATAAAGGAAGAGCATTGTTCTCGCGAGAAAGGGAAGTGAAGAAGAAAATCGCTCTGCCGTCCAATAAAGCAGCGAAATCGGCTCCGATTTCAGGAGGACATTAATCGTTATTCATAAGCGAGGGGTTTGTTGCGCTAGCGTTTAAACTGTAAATACACAGACTGTGATAATTCTAATAACATCTACGTGAAGAAGAGCGGGCGATGAGTCCCCCATAGGGACGATCTCGATTGCGAGGGATTTGAGGGAATTGACGGAAAGGAAGAGGAAACGCCACAGAAAATCATTGACGATTGTCGCATTGATCTTTATCAGCCTTAATCGTAACCTCCGGGCACACTGTATGTACAGGATTCACTTGGCTTCGAATCATTATGATTGTTTAATGATTTCCTTAACAATTTTGGAAAGATCCTCAGAATCTTCGTTTTAGAGTTAAAACTATCGAGAAATATTGAAATCGAGCGAGTTAGAAAAATGTCGAAAAGTGGAAAAAAGTTCCCATGGTCGAAAGTTCCCAACTTGACCCGAATGCCTGATATTTCAACAATATGAACTTAAAAACTAAGATTCTGGAAGGAAGCAGTGACCCAAAGAGGATATGTGGCTAGTAATGCAATAATAATAGAGAATCATCTATAATAATCCATCGCAATCTAAACTATAATGACTGTAGTGAGTCTAAGCCAAGTGAATGACTCTGTATTAGAGTACCAGCCTGTTTCTCGGCTTTGTGGGGAACTATTTTCAACAGCTACAAAGGCAAGAAACGGATCGAACATTCGGCAAATCCGAGAAATAGGTAGACCCGCGTAGGAAGTACGCGTATGTGTTAGCGAAACAAACATAAGGGCCTCCGAAGTCAATGTTATTGTAGTCGAAGATATATATAATTAACATCCTAATTTATATTTCATCAAATTCGTATGATATCTTGATGATGTGGCAATGCCTCTGTGTGAGAACCTGTATATAATTTATTTAATAAAACATACTCTATCGAAACCCTTCACAACCCTTTAAACGGTATATGCAAATAGTTTGATGTTGTAGAACTCTTACGTTTGCCAGGATCATCCAGCAGCCCTGGACTTCCCCTTCAAAGTCTGACGCACAGTTTGTATTACTCCAGTTACAATTAGTAATATCCTATCAGCAATTAGACTTGATTAAAACAAAGTTATATGCAGCGGTGGTAAGATATATATTTTCTCCGCGGTGGCTCGATGCCTTTGTTAGCAGCGCCATCAGTACTTCCTGCGGAGCTTTCGGCGTAACCTGCAGGCCAGTAGTCAACCGCTCAGGAGCGCAATATATAATTCACTATGCTGTGTTGTGCCGTGCTAACCGTCGATCACGTTGACAGTCTATTTTACATTTCGATCATAAATGCACGCGAGCAACTATTCACACAAGAGTGTGGACAGTGAATTTGGAGGCCGGTTCGATCTAACTCGGTGAAAAGGTGTGCCTCGGGAGACTAGCTCGCCAACGTGATTTCCCTTGAGATGATTTCGTGAGACAATTGATCCTGCACAGAAGGAAGTAGATCCGTTTACCTTTGTGCGCTGATAAAGCTCGCGTCTCCCGTCGAACCGGTATGTATTATCTTGCATTAGCAATGACGGACTAGCGGCGTTCTCGCAATTATTATTAGTAACAAGACCAATTTTAAATCTCGCCTTTCGTTCAACTGGCAGGAAGCTGGAATATATACAGTTATCTTTCCAAGGCACAATACTCATCGATCAAAGGGAATGTTTGTTTTGCTTTTCTCTAGCTCGGAGTCCAGTGCCACCACGAAGGTTAGACCGAATAACAACACGATTACTTGACGACGGTGAGCGAGTGTCCTAATAGCTTTATTCCTCGTGTTCAACTATGTCAAATTCATATTTAATGAGATAAGTTGCCTTTTTTCTCATTTTCTCTGTCATATGTGAGGCATTAGATGGTAGTTGATCGGATATTAATCCATAACGAGCTATTTTTGTTGCTGCAGATACTCTGAGGACGTAGGAAGGTCTGTCTAGCCCTGTGATTATTAAAAGTTGCGTGCATCAAAAATGGCGGGCAGCGGAGAACTTTGGGTGCAGTGCTTCACTTGCTGCCTGGCTCAACAAGAGTCGTCAAGGACCGGAAGGCAGAGGACAACACATCAGAGGCTCAGGATAGACAGGAGTATGATAGGCGTTCCTACTAACTTTAGGCACATTGGCCATATTAGCAGCAGAGACCTCGACATGACTAGCGCACAGTTGTCTAGTATACAATCGCAAATGCAAATGAAGGATGCATTCAGTAATGCATACAGTGTTAAGGTACAATAGCATTGTGACATATCAGGATCAGAGGAAACGCATCTGTTTTCGATTGTCCAGATTCCCGCATATCGTATTTTTTGTTTAGGCTTGCTGAACACAGCGGAGGGGGTGCTTTAGACTGGCCTATAAGGAACTTTGTAATGGGACTGTTGATAACACGACTGATTTTTATTGTTGATGTTCCTTACGTTTTGCTCGGAGCATTTGTGCATTTTCATTAGAATGTTATGTGCGAGATAGTTGCATTTAAACTCTCAAACCAGGCTGCATTTAGTATTGGATAACATTTGGAAAGACTTGACCGAGAATTGAAACTGCCATTTCTTACACGCGTTATATATATATATGTAAAGGGATGCGCACACTTTTTATCGCAAAGTTCTTCGACTTCTAAGACCCCGCGAGTTTCAGTATATGGTAGTATACTAACATACTAGTTACTTTAAATGGTTACTCATATTATACTCGACTTTTGATACGAAAACGTTTTCGCACGATTTTTTATCCAAAGTGAGAAGGCGGTGAAAGCAAGTACTGTAATTATGGCATTTTACGTAGAACTCCTAGTACGAGGAAATGAATAATTAGCGTAATTTGTATATATCGTGAACATCTCCGTTCACAAAGCACGGCCCACTCTTCCTATGTCTGTATTCATCGTTAGAATGTAAAAATTTGCAGTTGGCAGCTCACGGCGATCGAAGTGAAGAGACGACGAATGAATTCATACGTATTTTGCCTAGTCTACAATTAACTTTTCTATTTCTTTTAAACGACAAGCCTTTATACTAATTTAGAATCATATCACTTTTTCTTCTAACGGGAAGTCTTAGCCGAACATGTTTACATACTTTTACATCCTTCAGGAATGCTTTATTTATGGTTCCTAGACACGCAGCAAAACTAATAACGATGTAGTTGGGAAACGACAATATGAGTATTCAATTAATCTTAGTAATTAAGTATAAGGACAAAGTAAAGTCTAGAACATAGTCGGAAACAATGTATTTAGAATATAAAAATAAATCTATGTACAAATTAATAGTATGTTACGAAATATTTCTGGAGCAATTACATCTCACAAGATACAGAGTGCAGGAATTCAACAATGATCGGTTCGCACCGAGATAAAAAAGGAGGACCGGCTTCTGCAGGTTCTCCAAAAGTTGGCTAATTATTGGAAAAAGCTAGAGCTCACTTAATTGGAAACATTGTCCGCTGTACGTGCTCAGATACATTTAGAAAAGTACATAAGAAGTTACTTTACAGATCGAGTCGATACTCTATCGCTGAAGACTACCCTGATAGCAATATCCCAATCCAAAGATGCCTTCCCAATGTTCTACAGCTTATCTATAGTGAGTTCAAGAATAGGCATAGAGATGGATGCATAATTTCACACGTTGAGTAGCTCGACAGTGCATATGTTGGAAGGTCGGAAAAGCTTCCAATGCATATACTGCAGCATTGATCAGTGAAATTAGACATCTGTGTCGAACGTAACGCTGCTTTTACATTACTATAATTATAATATCACATAATATCACATAACATAGATCCGTGTGCATTGTGGAGAGTCACTTCATCTACCAATCGATAAAATCCTCGACATTGCTTTGTATACGTAAGACACGCCCAATATATCTCGCGTCCTCGTACATCTCGGACTCACGGCATACGTATATAAACAGCCAAGCTGTCTTTTAATTTCTACTTTCGAGATCCATGCCGTATGGATGAATGAAGAAACGCCTGCGAGTCTTTCATCGCCCCCAAGTCTCTCAATTCCACCAGCTAGGCTGGCGGATCATCCCGCACCTCCTGCACGAAGCTTCCCTCGAGGCATTCACGCATACGCTCCTATTATATACAAGACTTCTTATCGTCAGAATTGTACTTGGCAGACTCCTCGCGTGTCCGCTGAGATTCGGCCGAAGCATGTCCCCGTCCCCACCCTACAGTTTTAGCTTCACCATTCACTTTCTTCGGCGGCGCTGCGGCACGGGGCTTTGGCTCCTTTGCTCACCGATGAGACCGATTCTCGTCAGTGGGTTCCCGGTGAACTTTACGTGGCAGCAACAACTCGATGGAAACCTGAACATGTCAGGAGCAACTGTTCCGTCATTGGAGATAGCAGCGAGTTGCCGATAAATGTACTTCTGCTTGCACGCGGTCCTGTATCCTTCAGCCAGACCATCTATCACGCTGCACTCCCTGTTCTCAGTACTGGAAAGCATATTGTATTAACTATATGACAAATGGTAATTGCGCGAATTTCGTATGTACAACAAGTCTGGCACATCTTGAACTTTAGTTCCATCACGCTATTTTTAACATCATGACGAATTTGTGTGCGAAGCCGAGACTATCTTTTTGTGCAGAGAAACCAGAAGTGGGAGTTACATATCATGTGTTTTAATACTCGTCGCATATAGTTTTTCAGTACTGACCTGCAAGTCTCAATCCGGATCCCCTGCTTGAAATTGTCCTGGTTCACCACGAACAGCCACTCCTTGCGCTTGTTCTCCGCCGATTTCGGGTATACCACTTGCTCCTGAGAGCAACCAAAAAAGCTCGACGAGTCAACAACTTACTGCCAAGTAAATCGAGGCGGAAAACGATTTCTTTTCTTTGGGTGTCTGACTTACCGTAGACAGGCAGAGAGGAACATCGTCCTGGACATCGATTCGTTGCTCAATATCGGAGACCTTGCAGTGAATATATAAAAGCGTTAATGGGCGACGGGCTAATAAAACGTGATTGGAAATTCATTCAGGTATAAATTATGACTAACCACATCGACGCCCGCCAGGAACTTGAGGGTGTCGTTCAATTGCATCGCCTGGTTGATCAAGTTCTCCGGGTAAAAGGCCGCTCTCTCGCAGAAGGTCGCCCCTTGGCAAATAGGCGGTGGCCTAGCGCTAAATTTATGTGGCACCCCGATCGTTCCGTCATCCGATGGAAAGACAATCTTCCCGTCCGATTTGTCCGATCCCAAGGCCATCGAGGGTGCTGAAAGGATATAATATTACATCAACTATCCTGCGTGTGTCAAGTCCAATCTCGTTGGCGATTTAAAACGAACCATTTTGGGCCCCGAACAACCGGCGCTGTCCTTGCTGCCCTTGCGACCTGTTGATTGCATGAGTCTGCAACGATATGCTGGAGGCCTGAGTCTCCTCCTGGTGACCGGTATCCCTCGGGATACCTTTCACGGGAGCCTGATAGGCATTCATACTATTTTCGTCAAGGATATCACCATTCTCGATGGTTAATCGGATACCATTCAGTCTTTCTGTTTCACGCACTCTCCGAAAACTCTTCAACATGTCATTGGGATCTGAACTTCTTCCGTCAGTCTGTAAAGGGTTGTTGATAATCCCCGGCGAATACGCGCTTGTCGGATGCCAATTGTCATCCAAATCCGACGGCGAGTCAGTCGGCGGCATTTGAGTGGGATAGGCGTACAGCTGACCGGCCTGTAATTAAAACATTTCTCTCGATTTATGCGCATCAGGCTTATTGAGGATATTCACGTAGCTGATTAGCTCGCTTTTAAATAGCCGAGCATCATTTTCTTTTTACTTCTCCGGGAATACTGTGCTGACTCTAAGGAATACATTACCGCGATGATTCCAGCGCCGATTTCTATTGCAATCGTGTCGATCCAATATTTGCAAAACTTTTTTACCACCTTCGCAAGTGGACATTAGATCTATTTAGCATAATTCTCCGTATTCTATTCCAAGTTAATCGTCCTCTTCTTTCACAGTACAAATAGAAACCCACAGTTATGACGACAATCTTTTTCCGCGAAGAAGCGTCTATTCCTGAAGCTAAGCGTACAGTCAATTTACACGTCTGGTAAAATTGGAAGTAGCACGGGGGGCTCAAGCCATTTCTAAGAAGCCGGGAAATCCTGAAGAGTACGTGTAACTACGGATGTCTTCAATGTCGTCTTTACGCGTCTTCTTTATCATCTTAGGAAGATAAAGAAGACGATGAAAGGAATTGGATGAAGAACATTGTGACCTCAGATACGCGTTGAAATTTAAAGCTAATCGCACTATGACCCCTGCTACGAGTCTAGGAAATAAGTTCTCATCGAGTTATTTATAATCCCAGGCACTCTGACTTGGAAACATTTGTCCGGCCGCTTTCGCGGGAGACCTTCGATCGTTGTATCTCCCGTATTTCCCTATGCTACTAAGAATAATTAATAAAACTAGCAATTTACCGCGGCACAGGTTCACCGTGAAGTCGGAGATCCTGTTGTAGAGGTGATAACGCATCTCTTGTTACGTAAATACAAGTTCACGATCTCAATTACAGTCGCCGCGACCATACCATACGTAGTTCCCTGGAGTGGCGGTATCAACTTTCATGTCGGCTTTGTCTCGCTCGATAACATTTGCCCCGTCGATCGAATCTAAGCTCATATGATCGCTTTGAGTGCGGCCGGAGCACGGACATAATCTCCAAGGCAAAGGCCTTCCAATCTCCCGAAATCCTGCTAAGTGCCAAACCGTGGGAGGCCGATTCAGAGTTCGAATGTCAATTCAAAGGGTATGGTTTTCTTCGAGCTACAACAGATCGACGTAAGCACGCGTAGACAAGCAAGTGCCGTCAGTTGCCTTTCAAAATCCCTTCGAGACTCTTGGCGTCCCCGGGACGAGATGCTGTCTCGATTTTCAAGATCGGCGTAGAATATACTGTTACTCACCAGTAACAGTAAAAAATAGGCAAGCATCCGAGTGGTGGGTCGACGTCGCGCTTCCATGTTCTCGCTGTTGGAAATTCAAAGCGGTGCACTCTCCGAGGGGAGCAGGAGCCGCGGAGTGTGTGTATCCCGCGGGATCTTCCAAGTACACGGCAGCCACAAAGCACTCACTATTTTTCTCAGCCGAGCTCACCGAGCCACGATCACCAGTACATTTAGCACGGGAGAGCCGGCGCGGCGCGGCGCCCCCTTCCTTTTTACGATTCGGCCGCACCGAACCTCCACTTCTCCAGGCGAGAGCAGCAAGCTCTGATAAACAGCGCACGGTGGAGGGAGGATCGAGGATACACTCACACGAGATTCTTCACAGGATGCGAGATCTGCCCGCGAGCCCGAGCAACAACTTGTACAACAACTTGGAACCGCGAGTGTCCGCTTCGTCGAAGGAGTCGCACTACGATACTCAACCTTCGAGAGATCGGACGCGATTGAACGGGTCTGAACGGGTCTATCGTTCCGAGAGAGCTATCCTCATCATTTACGCGAACCGCTGTCCTTGCTTCGGTGACCAGCACCGGTTCGGGGCGGAGCCGAACCAGTGCCGGACACTTCCGTCCCACTATATGTATTTCCTCTTGCATCGCTCGCCGATTCCCTCGGCGATCGCACCGTTTACCGGTTTCGTGTATTCCCTCCGAACCACTCTCAACACATACACACTCACTATATATAATATGTTAATTGTTATACGCAGCCGCGCAGCTCACTTTCATTTCGTGAATGGCCCGGCTGCGAGGTAGAAAGTGGGATCCCGCGGCTAATGAGGCATTCCAAGGGCCCGGGGGAAAAGCGGCTGCCCTCGAGCCTTCCGATTATCCAGCGTGTTGTGTTTATGCTGACGCATCTTGGAAGTTGAACGTGTATCTCGGGTATAATATCGAGAACTCATGCAGGGACTTGAATCTGTTACTTCTGTATCTTTTATATCGAATCCGCTCACCAAACATTCTGTTCTGCATTGTTGCTTTGTGTACGTTTGGGTGGAAGCCTCGAGCAGGTAGAAGTGCACCCAAAACCATCATAAAGTTATAATCACTGCGCAATCGATGCGGAAGGAGCAACAGGTAGTTGGGGTCCGGTGAGCGCGTAGGTTCTCAAAATCGTTCCACCTGTTGACCGCTAATCGCTTGATCGCTTTCCTTTTGTTTTCTAAGCCCGGGGCTAATATATCTAGCACGGTGGCTTGGTAATCCAGGCAGTACCGGCTTGACAAGCCACGGGAGACAAGTTCTCCCGGCTTATAACTATATATAGTGCTGGTGCTGTATGTACTCTCGCATTTTCGGAATTCCTTAGTAATCGGTATTCATCGATTGGCGCGCGCTACATTCCAAGTAATATTGGCGCCGCTTTACCTTCGACTTTTATTCTACATGGAATATAATGCGTTTGATCGCCGATCCAGTCACGTGCGCGTCCTGCTCGCCGCCAGCGCGAGCTTCCCTCGCCAGTGCGGTGAATTTCAATTGCAGAAATGTCTGACATCAAGAGTGTGCTATCGTTGTTGTGCCAGCATTTGAACCTGTCGATCGGCGTCTCGCTCAAGCCGGAATACTTTCGATTAGCGAAATTCGACGAGTCAGCTGAGAGTGTTGTTGGTATATCTTCTACACATAACCTTGCTCGCTAAGCGACGAAATTGAAACCGTGTATATTCACACTCCGTAGACACTCAGCTTCTGGCATGTCCTGGACATCTTGAGTTTTCATGCTGTCAAGCGGGGAAAGGTCAGACTCGACCTCCGCGATTTCGGTGGGAAAAATGGTTTTTGTATAAAATTGCGCTGATCTTACTCGAGTTTTAATTGGCGAATTTTGATTTAGACACACAGGCAGCAACTAAATTGCGCTTCGCTTATCTGCAATACCAAACAATCGAGTTTTACTGTCAATCTAAAGAATCCGGTAGTAACAGGCAGTTATTATTAGCTCTCGCATGGCTTGTCGGTACGCAAAACGTGATGGAGGCGGTGGTCCAGGAACACTTGGGCAAGAGTCGCTTGGGAAAAGAATGCTCGCAAAGCACAGCCTACAGACTAAACGAGGAAGCTTTCGACACCAATCCAGAATCGTTGGTTTCGCAAATTAATATGTTCCTGCATCTAAACGGCAAGATCAATTGTAACATCAAGCAAATTAACGAATTGCTCTCGGAGAAGGGGAAATTGGTGGCGAAAGTGCACGCCGCCAGTACGAATGCGAGCGGTCTCCCGCACTTGAGTGTCTCGGAACTAGCTTTGATAAAGAATTTATCGGAAGGAAGTAAAAATCTCAAATCGCAGGACGTGGAGAGGTACACGAGAGAGTTGAAGGATGTGAGCTACTTGTTGGACGTCCACATGAAATGGACGAAGAAGGAGCCGGTGTTTTTCGAATGGATGGTAATCTCATCAGTATGGATGTGTGTTAGAGGGTTACAGCACAAAGGGGAGCTCTACTTTACAATCGATCTCATAATTACAGGTAACCGTGATGGAAGAGCATAATAAGCCGGAAAATAGCACAGGCGATCTAAACTGGCACGAATTATTAAATTTCTCCTCTCTCCTCCATTGCGAGATCAAAAAGAGGCTCAATGCCGCTCCGAGCGATTTACAAGATCGTTTCAACGATTTGGCGTGCACGTCGCGATTCCTTAGAACTCACAGCGGCACCACGGAGGCTGAAGTTTTATTGAAAGATACAACCAATCGGCTAAACAAAGAGACGGAAAACCTTCAGAAAAGGAAAGAGGAAATCCGACGGGAACTCGGGGATCTGTTAAAGCTGATTCCAGCCTGCGCTCAGATTTAAAAGGAAATCTTTATTTTCTAGCAAAATAAAAGTGACATAAGAAAATAGTTTGCATTACAATGTTATTGCGTGTCCAGCGAATAGTATAATACCATTTGCATTACGTATGTGTGTCGCGTAGATTCGGTCGGTTAGTTAACTATAGATTTAACACAGTAACGCGTACTCAGTCATTGAGAGTGTTCTCTTGTCAAAGTTTAAAGTACAATTAACTATAGCGGGAATACAAGGCTTTCGTCAGGTGGTCGGCGTTGAACTTGCTGTTGCGACCTCATCAACCACGCCGAACGACGAGATGAACACATTCAGTATTGTCACGAGAAAAATCCCGATCACCGTCCAATTGTTGGCTCTGTCGGCCTTGCACATTTGAGCGTCGTCCTTGACGTTGTACCGACTGTTCCAAATGAGACCGATGCCCACCACAATTTGTAGAAGCAGGCTCGCACCGATCATAGCCAGCGAGGGGAAGTAGTACGGGTGACCACCGTCGGTTTGCAACACATATCTCAATTGATTGGCATTGGCAGATAAGAGTGCCAAGTCCATCATACCCTGGGCCAGCGTCTTCTTGTGCTGGTAGACGTTGACGTCGGGTGTAGTAATGATTGGCGGCTGTGGAAAGTAGGGTAACTGCCTCGGTGGAACCCTCGGCAGCTCAGGTAGCAGATCATCGTCGATGCCGAGTCTAGACTCAAAGCCGATTGGTAATTTACCGTCATCTTCCAGGTCATCGATCTCCGGGCCAGAAGTCGGCCGAGGGTTGTTGACGTTGTCTGTTTCACGCAACGAGCCTGACCGGGATCTCACCATGCGCGCATCCACTGGTTTCAGTGTCAGGGGTTTCGACACATCCTCATTTATGTCATCCATAAATAGGATATCGTCGCCCGTATTGTTCGTAGCGGTCATCTTCGATGGGAGCATTTAACACTTGGTAAGTTAAGTTTCACTCGGTAAGTTAAATTTCACTGTCGCTGGGAGTAGGGCGTGTGGGCCTTCCGCAGTGCATTGCCACCTTCCGAGACTCCCCTTGGATTTCTCATCAAGTGGAAAAGTTCTGGGAAAGAGTGGCGACTCTTATTGTTGCCACTCTTTCGCAACACTAGATCGGCATTGGTGCACGCGTACTCGGTTTGATATTATTCACAGTGCTACTCGATTCGCGATTTAACACGTATCGGCGGTTCGGCTTCCGAAGGGATGTTGGCCCAGCCAGCGGTATCTCTTTCTTGAATATTAATACTCGAAGCGCGCGTCGAATTTTAAGCACACGGCGCCTTCCTTCGAGGGGCGAAAGGACTGGCGAAACGACTCACGCACCTCCAGTGCGGCTCTGGCTAATGGGCAGCGTTGGATTTGGAAGGGACAGACACTCGTGGTCATCAAACGGGTAGGAGACCAGGAGCTGATTCATGCGGCTCGTGATGTCACGGGTCGGACGTCATGGTTTTCTCGGAGTGGATTTACCCGCTCGAGACTCGCGGGAAACTGGTTCCCGTTCCGATGTAATTGGTGGACTAGACACTTAATAAAAGATCAGCACTCTTTAATTGCCACCGCGACTCCTTCCAAGGCTACGTGTACTACGCGCACTATGTATCGCGCACAATCCTCACTCACAGAATATTACTGGATGGATCCCTCAACTGTGCACTCGAATCTAAAGCAAACTCGTTAGCATCGATTTCGCTGTCTTCATTTTGATTTATGCAGTTCTCTTGATAGTTTGCTTTATGATAAGACAGTTCCCACACTCGTCGATCACTCTCAATTTCACCTAGACCGTGCCTCCAACTTTCCTCAGTTGTTCTTGATTTCATGTACGGTTTCTATTCAACTGTGACTAGAGACTTGATTCGGAAGCAGTGGGACGCGCGAACGTACAATAGTAGCTTAGGAGTCGCGTGCTACTGGCACGTGTTACCGCGAATAAGCTCGAGAAACCAAGTCCAACAGCTTTACGCAAAGACCTTCGCGCAATCGGGGAGAAGGGGAATGGCAATGATCCAGTAAAACCTTGCAAGATCTGTGATATGTTTCTATAAATACAGTTAGTATCGAATATCTAGAACAACTGGGTGGATCCAGCTTTACTTAGGCGTAAATGCAACTGTCTCGTTGTACTTCCGAATTTCAGACATGTGTTTTAGACAGTCAGTGGTCTTCAATGAATGATTCTTTGGCGAATCCAGTCTGAGGCATTGGTTGGGTGGAGACCTTGCGCGCGGACAATGCCGAGAAGGGTTTCCACCAGCTTCGCTACACATGTAGTCAGACCGGTAGTTCCCCGTCCGGAAGTTGCCACGCGCATTCGAACGCGCTCGGCCTCTGCAAGTGAGTCACGAGCACGAGTACGACTCGAATCGCGAATCTCTTGTGTCATATACATTACGGGGAATTAGCTCGATGAGGAAAATTCATGAACCCCCGCGCGTAGGAATAAGAACTAATAATAAGACTGTGATTCCAACAACGGTAAAAGTATCATTTCCATGGAAATGGTGGAATCCGCGGTGCTCCGCCTCTCGGGGTATAGTTATGTAAGCCGAACGGTATTGAGCTCCCCGTTGTCAAGTAAACAATACCCGCGCTACCTGGGCTTCCACCCTAGGACATTCCTCCAGTCAGTATACCTGCCCTAATTACACAAGCGGTGGCCGTGCGATGGAAAAAGGATTGCCGACTTTGGAATATCAGTCACCTAGTGGCCAGTTCTTTATTCCACGTGTGTCAAGACAGCGACGGGTCCACTGCTGCCTGAAACGAGAGGAGACCATGAAATTCCTCGAGCATGAAAAGCCAGAAATGTTGCGCCCATTGTCCTGGCAAGCTGATTCTTACCGGCTCGAATGAGTCCCACGATTGCTGTCTGCCGAAATACGTCACGGGGAGCTTGAGAATGTCTTCGCTGCGGAGACAAGTACCCGCATACGGGAGGCAAGAGAAGCGCGCTACGAGGAAAACTGTCGAGCCAATTTTCGAAGAGGCCACTTCCTGCTACGACAAGTTTTCGCTCGCAAAAAGACTGCACGCTGAGAACTTGGAGCACCAGCCGTTGCCTGATAGAGTTGATGATTCGGTGTTCAAGAACGCAGGGAAACCCTGTAGACGAATACCTCCGGGAAGGTGTGATTGCGTCGGTCATCATATGGAGGAAAGAGATGGCGTCGATAAGAAAGCTCATCGTTATGGTCCGGTGCTCGGTTGTAAGAAACCCGAGACGAGAATGGACCTCGCTATCTGTTGGGAAACACCGGTTAATCCGACTTACGAGCCTCGGAGAGCCACACACATAGATGGGTCCGAGGGCGGCTCGGCACCGGCGATATTCGCACTAGTTCAGCACACACCGCACTCCACCAGAGCCTCTATTCGCTCGACACCCACACATCTGGAAAGTCCCCAATCAAGCAACCACTGTTCCAGTTGCCCCGGCAATGGCCAGGAGGTGGGAACTCAGTGTCAAGTAGAAAACCCCAACGAACAAGAGAACGGGGAGGAAGATAAAAAGGATGGATGTTGCTGCGAAAGCCTTTGCAAGAATCTGAACGGAGTGACCTTGTCCAAACACGGACGCGAGCGACGTTCCAGATCAGAAAGACCGTACAGGCGATGCATAGCGTGTGCGGAGAAGACCAGAAGGGACGATCCAAGATTGATAAAATCGGCTGTGGGACTTGCATTGGGGCTCGAGAAGAACAATACAACCCAGGAGAGAAAGAGGAATGGTCTTCCTACAAGGAGCATAGTGCCGCGGCCCAGAACCCCCTTCGCGAGAAGATCTTTTTGTATCGATACATTGACCCCACCGTTCAGTGTGGTGAATGGCTGCAGAGATGCAGACTATCCCGAACATTGGAGACTTATGTCCATTTACCAGCAGTCGTATAAGAATCCTCAGAAAAGGAGAGCGACACTCCATTCTTAGATCAATCAGATTGAGCAATTAAGGTTTCTCTCTGTGATATACATTATTTGTTACACTTTCTTTAGAACGGCTTGAAAGTTACAGTAAGGCTTAAAATCTTAAAACTATTACTCTCGTCTCTTGTTCTTTAGGGTGCTTATGTTAATATGTATCGGAGACATGCTTCCCTCCAAATTGTAAGCCTCCTCGAGCAGTAGCGTCCGATCCAATTGGTCCAGGACAACAGTCTGCAGTCGCGTCAGTAGACCCGGCGTTGGCGTGATGACACTTTGAAAATCGGCACGAGAGAGAATATAGATCTCGCTAGTTTCCGCTGCAATGACACTGGCGATTCTAAACTCGTTCTCCATAACGAGCGAGATCTCGCCGAAGTAGGCGCCGTCCTCCAAGTGACAAATCTTGCAATAATTGGAGACATAAACTTTGGATCTCGAACGAAGTTGCCTTTACCTATGGCAATGTAGAACACTCACTTCTTTACCAGTGCTGGTATAAACCGCAGCTGTTCCACATCCGATAAAGTAAAGAGCATCGCCGCGGGTACCTGCTCGTACCACCACGTCTCCAGTCATGTATACTTCCGGTCGCAAAGCGGCAATTATGTCTACCATCAGTGGCTGCGGTATATGCCGGAATAGCTCGACGCCACTGACCACCCTCAAGTAATTATGCAACATTAACTCCTGAAATCGATAAATATAGAAGGAAACCGCCAGGTATCAGTGTCCGCAACAAGTATATACCTCTCGCAAATAGGGTGATACTTGATTAAGAATGCGCTTGTTCCTATCGAACCCTTTCCTGTAACGGTAGTTATAAAAGACGAGCAACCGATTTTGCAGGGCCTGTGGTAGTTCCTTGTACCGCATGTAGTCCCGCAGTTGTTGTACTAACATCAGCTGTCTCTTGCTGGTCGAGTGGAAGCTCGCCAGTAATTGTGAGAGCTGAGCTGCAGGATTCCAACGCAATTGAGCTAGATTACAGAGGCCCGTTAGTCAGTCCTACCTAGGAGGTATATGAAGCCGAGGAATCCGATGAAAGTGAAGATCAAGTTCAATACTATATCCTCGGGCGTCTTCATGTCGAGGTAGTGCTGCGAGCGAACTAGGGCAGTTGTCGCACGATTCAAGCACATCAAGTACTTGGTTAAAGTGGTATCCTTGCTCGCCATGTATTTCGAGTAAATCCATGACCTGCAATCGAGCGATTGTAATTCGCCTCTTGGAGAGGATAACTCGAGCTTTGAACTAACTCCTCATTTTCACCGACAATCTTGACCACCATCAATGGTATAAAGTACTCGAGGCAGGCTGCCCAGTGGACACACATACCGACGACCACACTTATTTCGAGTAACTTGTTGAGCTGAAAGCCGACTCTAAACACCTGGAGATTTACGTTTGATCACAATAAATTTATCGAAAAACTTGGACTTTCATTCCATGCCGACTTACGTAGCGTAGTCTGTTCCAGTAAATAGCGGCTATTCGCATTCGTAAGATCTTGAGCATGTTCAGGCAAGTGAGATACCAGGTCGAGTCCGATAACAACTCGATGAACGTATCCAGCGGGATAATTGGTACGACATCAATGATAAAGTAAGTCTTTAAATACTCTCTGTAATTGGGGAAAGGCGCTCTTTCATCTGCGTATAGCAAAAATAAGGTGAAAGGGCTATACCTAGCCACGATCCTTGGGTCCAATACAATTACTTTGGTCCGGTCATCGTAGTAACCGGTGAAGAACATGACGATGACGTCGCAAACGAATATGCAGTCAATTACATTGTTGAGGATGTGTTTCCAGCTTGTGTGACCGGCGAAGTAGAAGGAAAGATAGTACGGTGTTATTAGGAGAGCAATTATCGTATATATTGTCATTACGGTTTCCCAGAAGATTCTGTAAGAATATTCACCGATAAACATTTATTGAACCACCCAATTTTGATTATCACCGAGGAGTTTGAGAAACCTGAAACTACTGAAAGGGTGGATCATATAAGGGTAGGTCCTCAAATGCCTGTTGATCTCGAAGTTCACCGCCGACGTACTTTTCAAACACCATCGCGTGAATGGATGCTTCCGGGAGATGAGTCGGGTACGCTGGAACCATCGGCGCAATCGTGTGCAAAATGTCTTTCCTTTAATGATTCCTTTCAATTCGCTGCGCTTTTGTGGGACCTCGCATACGTGCTCGAGCACCGGCAGCGGCTGTCGTCGAACAGAAATAGCATGGGATTAACGAAACATGATACGGCTTTCGGTGCCATCGATTACCTCAGTTTCAAGCTTTTCTCCGTAGTTAGGCAGATATGCCATTAAATCCATTTTCTCCTTTGTTTCCTTTGCGCTAAATTCCTAGTAAACAACGTGGAAGAATAATAAAAAACAATAAGTTTATTTATGAGGAGAAATGTCAATTAAAAGACAAGTCTGGTGGAATTTCGGTGCAGCATCGATAAGAAAAAAAAATGCGAATCACGGGGAGCATGATTGAAGTGCGGCATATCAGATGTGGAAATAATCCTGAGAATCGCCGCAGATAACAGAGAGAGGTGCAGGGTAGCTAATACGCATGTGCTGAAAATCCCTCCAACGCAGTGTTTGACGTTTTGCGGCACGTGCCTCTGCGGAACAGCTGTGGAGAGCTCGTTCCCGTTGCTAGTGTGCGTCAGTGTGGATGACTGATCCTCACGTGGATCGGCTGGATCAGCTGAGGGCAGGCCGTGCTTTAATTTGCGGCCTTGATGCCCCATGACACGGCACAGCAATTAGTTGGGTATTAGTTGAGTACGCTGTTACAACTATCGGAAATCATGGCACAAATGTCGGATAGCAGAGACACGCCTGGCGATATGCCAGACGAGGAACCGCCTCAATTACCTTTAGAAGTAAGTCATCCTCATTTTTCCCAATTCATATATTCAACATATACGAATCGCAGAATTATAGAATCTTTTTATATTAATATTATACTAACTTTATTCTATTGGATTTTGCATTGGACATCAGTGATGCTATGAAGGCAATGTATCTTTTGCAGGTTCTCATACATATAATGTCATATCTATCGGTGTCGGATAGATTGGCAGCAGGTCTAGTTAATCGTATATGGAGAGAAGCATCTCTTGCTCCAGAGTTTATAGACCAAGAGCAACTATGCATTGGGAAATCCTCCACGAAAGGTGCTAATAAAATACTGGATATGCTGTGTAATTCTACGAGACCTTACTTTCATATGAGTTTTACACAAATAGAGATAGCGAGACTCATGCAAATTTGGCATCAGCATGGTCCTTATTTGAGAAGCCTTGTTCTGGTACAGTATACTAATGTAATCATTATAGAATCTAGTGGAAATTGCCAATCTCGAAATTTATTATAGTGTTTTTTTTAGTCAGCTTGTGACATAACTGAGAAGGCTCTGCTGGAAATTCTCAAGACCTGTACCTCCTTGAAGTCACTCCACTTTGATAATTGTCAAAATTTCTTGATATCCGGTAGACTTCTTGAGGATGAGAATGATATAAAAGAGCTTTCGGAGACATTTCAAAACCTACTTGCACTCAAGCTTACCTACAATCGTTTCTTGAGTGACATGTTATTCAATAGACTAGTCGCGATATGTCCAAATTTGGATTCACTCTCTGTGATGGGTTGCCAGATATCATTTCATGCTGGATTGTACAAGAAGTTTTATCCAGAGGACAGTATATCCAAATCGGAGGGGTCAAAGTCAGTGCTCACTTTTAAGAATATGGCCCGCTACTTGGAGAAGCAAGCAGCCAAGCTGAAGCATCTCGATTTAAGTTGTACATTAGTTGATTCAAACGCCTTGAACACTCTGTGTGCTTTGGAGGGCTTGAGGCTTGACACGTTGGCTCTAGCAAATTGTCAACAGTTATCGCTTGCTGGTATTCGAGGATTGAGTCAGCATCAAACTAGCTTGCAAGCGCTCGACCTGAGCCGCTGTGTTCGATTCACCGATGCTAGTCTACTTTGTATATGTAAAAATTTAACCAACTTAGAACATCTGAATTTGGAACTGTGTCGCGCAATTACGGACGTCGGTGTACAGCATATTAGAAAGCTGAGACGATTGAGATACTTGAATATTTCGTTGTGCGAGCAACTCACGGGGAAGTGCATCACCCGCGGTATATGTTGGAATGTTCCTTCTGAAACACATGATAATGTTCTCATTCACGATGATGAACAACAATTGGAAAATCATCCTGAGGATTTACAGGACGAGCGAAATGCTGCAGGGGCAATGCTGGAGAATAAATGTTTCAGAAGCCTCGCCGCGAATATTGTGAATCTCTCTGAAGAATCAATCGAGTACATATGCCTGTGCTTTCCAAATCTGACCTCGCTTGATTTTAGTCTATGCAACAACGCCGTTACAGATAAAACGTTACAGGTGAACAGACCATTCGATGCTAAACTTAATCAAATCCAGAATGCGATCTAAATTCCAATGAATTCTCTTTTTTTGTAGATAATATTTAAGGAACTGGTGCATTTAAAAACGCTAATCCTGTACGGTTGCGAAAGAATCAGTGATGCTGGAATAACTGGCATGAGTCTCGGTAATCAGAAAAGTGCCATAGATGTTCAGGTTGACAGTTTAGCCGAGCCAGTCGAAAGCAGATTAAGGATCAGTTTACGATCCAAAGCGGAAGAAGAGATCATTCGTGATGCCGCTCGGAAGCGGGACATCTCGAAAATACGTGATGATATCTCAATGACCTCGACTTTACATATTCCCCCAGGTTATTCTATTATGAGATTGAAGGGTTTGCGAAAATTGGACCTATCAAGTTGTACACGAATTACCGACGATAGCTTAGAGTACGCTTTCTATTTTCCTGAATTGCAAACACTCAACTTATCAGAATGTGATCAGGTATGGTTGAACATTATTGCGGATAATGACATTGTCGTTGATTGTGTTGGTATGTGGATTTGTAGCTTTCGGATATTGGGCTTGAGTATTTAACGAGGAACAGTTCTGCAATTGAAGACCTTAATTTACAAATGTGCTCACGTTTGACGGACACTGGAGTATCATATATTGCTCGTCGGTTGAAAAGATTGAAACGTCTACAAATAATGGTATACGATATACGATATTCCGATATCATGCAGAGTTGGGATTGGAAAATATGATTTGTCCATATTAAAATTCTGTTCTGGTAGGGATGCGCACAATTGACCGACCGCAGTCTCAATGAATTGTACTCGCATTCTAAAAGTCTCCAGTACTTGGATGTCCGTCTTTGCGTCAAAATGACAAGTGCGGGTTTCGACAGAATGAAGGACGTGTACGTGGAAAGAACCAAGTAAGTAGAAACGATCACTTTGCATTGTTGGATATGGCCTGACCATTTCATCTCAATGCCACAATGCTTCCAAGATTTTAATTAATTGTCGGGGATGATGTGCGACTACTTTCAATGGTTCAATAATCCATGTTTCCATTAAATGATTGATGTTGTATATTGACCACTATCGGAGAGAGCGCTTTTTATACTTAATTTAACTGCATGCAGACTATTACACAGTTAATTGTCATGTGGGCGATTCAACTGCGTATTTTTTTTTACCAAACTTTGGCCAAGATGTGTTAAGTAAAATGTTAAGGGTGGTCGTTGTGGTTTTGTGAAGGTTCGTAAACGAAGGGGTTTGTGGAGAACTCGCACCCGTGCCAAACCCACCACCGATGCCATCCTTCCGTTCTTCAAATTATCTTGAAAACTAGGTGGGAACTTCCATACACATGTCCACAAGGGATTGCTTTCGTCGTTTCATTAGCTCCTCTCCGTTACATCAATAAACATCCTCCCGAAAGTGTGTAGTGGGTGTCCGGTGTCTGCGGAAACGGTGTGATTTACACAAGGCTTTCAATGTTACTCACACCAATTGAACTCACCAGGAGGATATTACGTTTACATTATTTATGTTTGTACCATAGTCGTCTGTGAGATCTACGAACTGTCCTGAGACATGTAAAGAGCAAATTTTGTAAATGGGATTCATTCGGATACGTCACGAAAGTGTGACATATGGAAAGAGTGCAGATTTTTATAGTCTTAACTTTTTATCTGTGATCATATACAAATAAATGTAAGTAAAAAATGTCAAAGATATGTAGATTAAAAATATATATATATTTAATTATGAACTCTCAATGATGTGTATTGCAGATCTTAAAAGTAGTTCTGTATAAATTCAAATATTTCTAAATGCATAAATAAAATAATAGGGGGAGAAACTTTCCTCCCCATTGTTATATTTTTTCCGTAGCAGATATAACAAATCAACAATTTTTCTTTTTAACAAGATTTATTGTATCTTTCTCTTACAAGTTTAGTAAACATGTAAACAAATATTTTGTAGAACTATTACAGAAATTATGAAATTATTAATTATATACAAAATTTTACATGAGCTATCATTTAAAAGGATTCTACGACTTCTCTACACCTGTTTCCTGTTCTTATAATTAACACAGATGTCATCAACTCGATGCTATCATTCGTAATGTATTATCCTCTACCAAAGAATCCTTGGTTTAGTTTAGTTTTTCCATACCATATAGTATCGCGCCATTCGGTGAAAATCGTCAACGTAAATAGGAGTTTTCCTTAGGTAACAAACAGTGTGTTGTAAATAATTTGGACATTTGTCCCCCTCAACTCCGGTAGTTATTACTATAATTTATATTCACGTTGGGTACAGTGATTACACGGTCTTACTTCGCGCCTATAAATTTGTTTTTTTTGGGCTCAGGGTTTGCCTAGCTCCAAACACTCGTATGTAACAGATATCTATAAACAATAGTCTAAATTTCCTTTGAAAAGGAACAAAATCAACATTATACGGCGTACTGTAGTTCAGACTTTATGAGTGTCAAACTTAAACGAGTAAGACGTGATATCAGTGATAATAATAGTTTAATATTATATTTTCAATAAACTGTTCCACCAGAGGGTGCAGAGTGTGGTTTAGCAGAGAAATTCGATTCGAGACACGTGATACAAATCCTTCGGTTTCCCTATGAATTTATATTCTTAGATCCTCAGTGTTCGTGTAAATTGCAAGTAACTCGCACATGAAATCGCGATTTCGAATCCGCGGATATCCTGAGATCCATATTGGTATCATACAAAACTTTTACTGTATTACAAAGATTCGTATCTACTAAGCAGTGTAGTATCAACTATACTTTGTCGAAACGTCGATCATGTTGTTGACCGCCGATAATTCCATCCTTGTTCGACCTTACATATCAATCAACCAGGTTCTTTCACCGCCAGCCTTAAGTAATATTACAAATTTAATTTTACAAATGTCACGCTGATTATTGGTGAGAGGAATCTTTCTGTTCCGTAATGATTATTATAAAGGTTTGCGATGGGAAATATAATTCACAGAGGATTATTAATTATCTATATCAAGATACTCAGTTTTGTGAGGATAATCAGAATTGTGTGCGAATTGACTGCTAAACGTCCATATGTAAATTACGTAACACGTGTGTATGGTTGACACTCCACCGTACATGGAATTATGTAACATACATACAAATATATGTATAGATATATATATACATACACATTGCGGTCTCTAGGGTAAATGACAATGTGTACAACTTCTGGCGGCAAAGTCAATGTAAACAAATATTCGCACAATCAAACTAAACCGTTAATGCGAGAAAAGAAAATTGTATTTCTCTGATTATAGCGCTCTCATATACACAAACACAAATAACTAACTTAGTCATGAAAACGATCAAGTTTAAGATTTCAGTGATTTGATGATCCATTCGATAGCAATGTGTTCTCTGCTAGTTCTCACTTCGTTTTTGGTAAGCATTACCACTAAAAGCTACAAGATAAAACTAATTTATACATTGTACCTAAAGTACCGTATCAAATATATAGCGCAATATCTGACTTTACTTCTTAGAGTTAGAATAAAGTTACTAACATCAGTGTTCAATTGACTGTGTCAGAAGGCCAAGCATCAAAGGATTGGCGAAAGGAGCAAATTAATCGGCTGATGGAACAAAATAATTAAGCACTTTTTGTTAAGCAATAAAAGGCAGTGATAACATAAAGTTACTAATATATATAGTCACTAAAATATAGTCACCGAAATCTTATCTTGAACTATATCATTAACTAACATTCCACCATGTACCATAAGTGTAAAATAATTGTTATGAAAAGATCCCTATCATAGAAAAACCACGCAGCCCTATCTTGTGTATGCATATGTTTACATAAATAATGAAAGGAAGGGGAAATAGGTGCTGCAGCACCCTTTCCAACTTCCTTCAGGCTACCAGCATTTGCACGCACATCGCACTGTATTAATACTTCGCTTTCTAATGAACTGGTTAAAAAAAGTGTTACCGCGAGATGGATAAATTCTACAAAATTCTGAGCTTGACTTGTCTGAAGCGATATCCTAATCGCTTATTTACAAATTCAATTGGTACGTGAAGTAATTTTGTTGGACATTTATAAACTTCGCTCCCCTAGCGTTACTTTATCATTATTAAGGATGCGCCCGGCGACAATGCTATGTTTTTCTCAATTGGGCTTTCCCTTTCACGGCGAATTTTCACTGTAATCCTTTCAAGCAGCATTACTTTTTAATTACAACGAAGACATTACCAACGAGGTAATACACATCCAGCAGACCTTCTTCCAAGGCTAAAACGAAAAGAAAAGTTAAATATATATGTGCAAACTAACAACAGTCTACACCAACGCCTGTAATATTTCATTTGCTAACCAGAAAATACCGTCTTAGACCTAAACAACTGGTGTGGTAGATTCAGTGAATACTGAATTCACAAATAGGAATACGTGGCGGCAAAGACGTGTCTTCTGGTTACCAAAGATAACTGCTCAGATTTTAAAGAGGCAAGGAAGAACTGTATAATGCTTTAGTGAACGTGACGAACAAATATCAGATGTGTAAATTGTTCTTATACACAAGATCTCTGTTAAAACTCGAAGTATTACATTTCCTGGAAATTCCGAGGCTTCACAATTACCTGGAAAACGCGTAGTCAAGATAGTTTCATATGCATAAGAAGCAATTGGTACAGTCATTTACAGCAGTCGAAGCATTCATTGATGTCGAACTTAAACTAAAGGTTTAAAAAAGTATATGTCCGTAATTCGAGGGTGAGCAATATAGTTGTATTAATGGAGATCGAGTAATTTCAATTCATGTGTACTATAAGGATGGAAAATCATGTATGAAAATAATGATTGGTTGTGGAAGAGAAAATTGGATCCAATAATCAACTTGTATAGCATGTATTATAACAGTTTACAGAATTAAAATGCGGTTGGCATCATCTTTTACGTAATTGTCATATTATCTGCATCATTGTTATTCTTTCAAGTTCATGATAACAATGAACTTATCCGTAGCGGTGTTCTAGGCATTCAATATGAATGACAGTTCTTCATAAACTATGACAGTACAGGTGATCGCATCGTAGAGTGGCAATTTTCAGAGGGAGTATTTACATATGAGACAAAAGGGGGGGAGCGAGAAGAGAGAAGAAATAAATAATTTAGGCCACAAGTGATCAATGTCAATTTAACAGAACTTCAATATCGTTCACCCTGAATACACAATACATGGCGCACTAAAGGTATCGTATATAAAAATATAAAATCTCTTTTTTGGTTCGTATGTACAACCTTTCCATCCATCAACATACTAATCAGTTAATCAGTAAAATGTAGGGAAAATTCGTAGCAATTCGTAGAATTCAAAAGGTGATACTTTCACACCAATTACGAATTTCGTATATACTTTTTTAAATTACTTGCGCTTGAGAACATCGGCACATATTGCGCTTCCTCGCGTAGAAAGCGGGCTTAACCAAACAATGGTTTTATCAAAAGGAAAACGGTAGTTTCAGACATGTCGCAGTAACAATCTTCAGCTGCTGTATGGTTACCGTTTCAAGAGCGCAGAACGACATTCCAAGCACGAAAGATTTTGACAAGAAACAATTCAACGTGTGAACAAACGCAGAAGACAAACAACCAAAATCCGTATAAGGAAAGATATAGGAACAACATTACACTCCTGCTTAAGAAATGTAATGAAGAAGATGCAGTGTATATGAGTTACTACATCAGCACGCTTCATCTTAAAGTAGAAAAATGTATCGTGACATTCATTATAGTGCATGAGATTCCTAAAAACGCACAGCGTGTCAGTAAAAACAAGAGGGCTCGTTGATGATGTACACAATGCAGTAGTATAACACAAGACAGCGAACATCAGGAGCGGTTGAAATCAGGCGCCTCTAACAGCAAATCCAGAGGATTTTATAGGCTGGTCAGGTGGCTTTTTAATCACAAACTGAGAGTGTTTATCGAGATCGAAACCGCCACCAATAAGAGGTATTTTCGTTTGTACACTACAGGCTCCTTGCTTATTCAGTATCAAAATACACTGGGGGAGCGTATTCTCATGGGACCATCCGCGAGGAATAAAACATACTGAAACCAAAGCTTTGGTTGCAACACTGATCTGAACCTGGAAAAAAATCTCCCCTAAGATAACTGTATTTCGTATATAAACTGGACCTCAATCGAACATCATTTTCAGAGCATTATTCAATATCAAAAAGACGGTGTGAAGGGACGATGCCAGGCAAGTTCGCGTCAAAGTATTCAGATACAAATTCATCAGAGCTCTACTGTAGTCTTTGAATAAGACAATTGCAACTGCGACCATGAGATACTAAGTTTGGAGGTGCAACCAGTTCTTCTATCGATAGTATTTGCTAATCTAAGAAAATAACCGTGGGAAAGACTTACCATAGGAATGGGACTTTACGACGCATTGTTAACATCATTCGCTACCAGAGATTCGAGGAGCGATGCTTTACTATCTTCCAAATCGAGAGGATCCGTAGCATAAAGATTGTTTTGACCCGAATCCCCACTAGGACCGGTTACAGGCGATGATGATGTAGCACCCAAGAAGATATCGTCGTCGAAGTCCAGTAAGCTCGGTGCAGGATTATATGCCATAAGTTCACCACCGCCAGCACCATTCATAGAGTCTACAACTGCAAAGCAGCCACACATGAATTAACATTCATAAGAACTGTTTAATGGAATCGTGAGATATCGAAGAATAATACTGTACCATTGGTATGATCATTGTCGTCCTTTTCACAATGTGGATTCAATTCAGGGTTCACAGGCAGACCAAATGCCATTGGATCGTCAGCGCCAAATAGCTATTAAAAACACAGTAATTGTAGACGTTTGATATCATATTTAAAATCCTGATAAGCATACAGGGTGATTCACTGGGCTTGAAATCATTAGCCACACGTATAAGTTGCGAAGAATAATTCTAGAGTTTTACCCCTGAAACTAAGATTCTACATCGAATGAGTCGGCCGCAAGTCGTAAGTATGTCGCGTGGGTGATATTTTTCAAAATTCTGAAGAAAATGACTAGACATTCATAACGATTCCAAAACAAATGAATCACCCTTCACAGGCTGTTTGGTTACTTACACCAAGCAGAGTATTAGCATCGATGGTGTAACCCTCGCATCGTAAAATGTCACGGAGATTTTCCAACTCTGACTGCATTGTTTCGAGATGATTATCCATTTCCTCCCTAAAGACAATTATTCAAAGTAGATCAATATGTATAAAAGAGCATAATTTTGCACAAATTTGCCCATGTCTTTCTGGGCAAATAAGGGAAACGAAGATTATCGCCATTAATACAGATCCTGAAAAGCACAATCTTCGTCGTATATCATAACAGCACAAGCAGACCTTGTCGATTGGCTCTTTTACTTTCGTTTTACATGGAAAGCATGACAAGAATGATTGAACCCATCACTACTAGAGCGATGAACTCTAAAACATAGTGAAATTGATTTTGTTGCGTAGTATTACTAACAACGATGAAGCGAAAGCTTAACAAGGTTTACTCTTAACTAATATTTAATGTGCATGTTAGAATGCCCAAGTTCTTTTCACATGTTAAATTAGTATTTTGGTTCATCGTGGTGCGGGTTTCGAAAGCAATTATACCGCCAGATATAGCTCTGCTTGTGCGATCGCAAATGCTTGCCAATCTCATATACACTCTTTGCATTTTTTTAATTGAAAGCACTAACTCAATTCAGTAATTCAGTAATCCATGACTTCTAGAATTGTTCTTAAGTAGAAAATAATAATGTAACACGAAAATATCGCGGCTATTCGTATACGGGAGCACTATATACTATGATATCATCGATCTAATTAGAATTTTAATTTTTCGTTAGATCACAAATATGTTTTCAAATGTGTGAAAATTGAAATTAATATCGGATCCCCTAAAAATCTATGAAGTAATTCTTCTCTCAAGAAGTACTGTTTTGAGGAAACAAACTTGATGCCTTTGGAGAGAACTTAAAGGTTGTGGAAAATTAACATGATTTGATATGAAAAAGATGATACTCATGTACACGTATATTCTTCCTCTCCGGTCTTTACGGGAATTCGTGAAATTCCTAAATCAAAGGCAACCATTATAGATTTAACAAAAAAATTGTTGCAGGCAAATCATTAATAAGTAGTATAAGACTATCTTTTAATCAGCAACATGAAAAGGATAATAAGAATAGAAAAAATTGGTTGGCTCCCACCTCTGTCTTCTGATTAAGGATTTCCACTAAGAATAAGTGGAATGTACTGCACTCGATTTGTTTACCCATCGTCTGTGTTGAACTTACATGGGTCCGAACCTGTAAGCAGCGTCAGACATGCCAGAGGAATTGACGCAACTCAATGATAAATCTTTCGAAGCACTTGTGCCCGCTCTGTTGCTATTGGTCTTATCTTCCTCGAGTGATTTCTCTGCGGCAATTGCATTATCTATCCCTTGAGTATTCTGTTCCCCATTACCACCCATAGTATCCATAGTATCCAATTGACCATATCTGCTGCTCGGTCTTGATGTAGGTTGTTCAGCAACCGAGGCTTCTCCAAGTACTCCAGTTTCTCCATCGCCGGCGACAACAACCCTCTTTCCGCTCATGTTCCCATTGTCAATGAACTCCCCACTTTCCATAGTTGCTGGGTCCTCTTCGTTAATAATCTCTGGAACTATCAGGATGTCCTCTAGCTTCACCAAGCGAGGATCATTGTCTTGCATATCCTCTTCAGGCTCTATAGAGGCGTCTAAGTCAAGTTCGGTATCGACGTCGTTGGACTTGTTCATATTAGCTGCCATTGCCGCCAGCTTGGAGCTGCGCACGGTAGCTACCGGCACAGGTTTAGAAGTTAGCGGCTTATTGCCCAGTAATGCGATTGCCACTTCCGAATCGTCGAGGGGCATTTCATACAAGTGCGTTTCTTCCCTAGAAAGTGAGACAAGTCGTTGCCAATCTTCGTTTAGTTTGAGTGGATCTCTGCTTCAGCCTTAATTGCGATGTTTCAAATAATCTCTTGGCTATAATCTCGTATAACGTGGTAGAAAATTCGTGGGCAGTACAATAGCTTAAAGCAGATAATCGGGATCATGCATGACCTTTAAAACTCAAGCTGCCGCTGCTGTTAGAGCTTATTGTGCTTACTTTGGCTTATTGTCCCGTTCATACAAGATCATGCATGATGTGACAATCTTGTACATACAATATTTATACATAAATATATATATATACCACTACCAGTTACAGTGAGGATTCATCACACATTACGAAAGTAACATGTATACAGTACAGTATAAGAAAAGGACTACTGAATTCTGCTGTGTATCATCAGATTCGACGAAGATTAGTATATACTTGAATTATAGATTATGTTTACTATATCAGGTATTAAGCATTCTTACATGACTTCGAGAAGTACTGAAAATGTAAATCGTAAGACATATGTTATGAACCCATTAATGATGTCTAAATGTGCTCGCGTTCCGGCAAGCTATAATGAGCCATAAAAAAAGCACCGAACGCATGCATCGTAGGACTAATAAAGTGTATCACAAAGTGCTGGTTCGTTTATACAGAAATGTATGGAAATGAAAGTGCGAAAATGAACGGACCAAATAGTACATAGTCAACCATGGAGATTTAAAGCCACAAACACTATGTGTAAGGGCGAATTGGTTTTAGTATCCGTGGGTTAGTTCCTAATGCGAGGCACTCGCATCAGAGATACTTTGAGGAAGAACTGAATTGAGTAATTGCTGAACGCTCATGCAACGAAAATTGAAAAAAGCAAGTTGCGATACAATCTAAATCAATCTCTATGAAAGTACTATCGAAAATAGGGACACCAACACCAAGTGACAAGAGAAAATTGGTAACCTTGGCTTTTCTCCTTTCTCCGTTGGTGGAATCAAAATTTTGACAGGCACCTTGTTTTTCCTCCTAGTAATATTAATGCCGAGGGTGTGAGTATAATACCAGGAATCACAATTGTATCGGAGGATAAGAACATTGGGGTGGATTTCATAGTTAGGCAATGAGAATGAGAGTGAAATTGACTGTCATGTACTTCTCGCTACATAATCATTTTCACAGTGTAAAAATGTAACATGCTCTTTACTCACTTCTTTTTCCCTTTGTGCCCACGCTTCTTCTTCACCTCGATGTCTTGCGGATTTATTAACTGTACGTCGTCCCTCAATGGTACTGAGTCCTCAATTAAATGTATGGTCTCCATACTATCATCTTCCAGTACGCTAGTATCATCGTGTTCTGGACTTTCAATAGACGGATTTTGATTGTCCAGCATTCTACCAAAGTTGATACATATAACTAAGTATGAATGCAAAATTTAGGGATTCCATTATTTACTTGTCATACATACTCTGCAACAATATATTGAGAATCCAAGTCTGGCTCGGATGCATCGAGTTCATGAATTACCGGACCTGTGGGAGATGCTTGTGGCTGGAAGAGACATTAGCATGTTAGACAATCCTAATAGATGATAAGAAAAACCTTCAATAGAGGCCAGGGAGTATATTACCTTTGACAGTTTGCTTTGTTTGCTGCGCTGACGGTTTGAATCATCAATCATTAGTGGGTATCGTCTTTTAACTGATAGGCCACTGCCTCTTGATGGCTGTACTAGTGTTACTAGAAAGTGAATTAGCTTATTCACAATTTGTTGTTGTTTCAAATGCTTTTGCCTCAGCATTGCAAGTTCCCGCCACAAAGCCTCATTTTCTCTCTTCATTGCTCCCAGCCTTGAATCTAAGTGTTCTTGGCGACCTCTCATACTTCGCACTTCTGTCAGCATTTTATTCATAAGTTCTGGTTTCATGGGAGCAAGAGTCGGATCCTGACCCTTACTAGATGCGATCTATGGAAATGATTAAAAGAAATGGAGTAATAATTCTTCTTTCTGTACAATGAACAATGTACCATATCTGGCAAAATTATTGATTGCACACCTTTCTTTTAATATGTTCCACGAGATATGGGTGTCCTTTGCAGAAGAATTGATGGGCAAATTCCATCTCATCCCTATCACACTTTAGACCACCCAATTCTACAGAAACTTTCTTGTGAAAACCATCTGGAAATTAAAAACACTGAATAAGACAAATGTTCACTAGCAAGCTGTCTCATGTGCATTGCATCTTAGGCCTGCTTTCACTTACACATGTTTAGTTGCCGTACAAAGCTGGCCATATTGTTATGTTTATAGTAATGTGGCAGCAGTTCTCTAGCGAACTGTGCTTGGTTTCTGATAAAGAAACTTCTTCCATTCTGAAATGTTGATGGAATTTATTATAATCAGCAGATATAATGAATTTTTGTATTATGTAATTCGCACATGGGTGAGTTAATTGTCATGACCTTTCTCAAATTTAATATATAATTTAACAGTAATCGATGTAATTTGGGCATAAAAATATATTATTTAATATCCAAAAGCAGTATAGCAAGAACTCTGGCCAGGAACAGTATTAAATGGTTCATGGCACGAGTACTTGTGACAATTGCCCCACTCCAAGCGAGCTAAATAAATGATCAATCCCAGTATCCTGCTCAATAAATAATACTTAAAGATCAATGGCCAATCTCGCAGAGTGCACCACTGTTAAAGTGCATCTAAATCATCGGGATAATTAAAAGTACATAGTGCACAGTGCTCTCAGTAGACTCGCGTTCTTGGAGTCCTATCCTGCTCGAGGAAAACTTTATCGCCGCTGGCACTGAGTGCATTAGAAAGGCGAGTACATATGTTGTCTGCTTCAAAATGAACTCTCCGAACAAATTGGAATCCGCGGAGAAAGAGATCGAGAAACAACCTTCGGTTCACTGTCAGTAAACTGAATCGAGTAAATCGGAGTTAGATTGCAGAGAACAAGAGGAAGACAAGCGGAGCTGCGCGAGCTGTCATAATTCGCTAAACATTCCCCATTCCGGACAGGTATGAATACATGCAAAAGGGATGATGCCATCGCAGACGGCTGGATCTAGGTTGCGAATGTAAAAATGTGCAGGTCGGAGGGCAACGTTTAGCGAACGTTTTAAAGGACCGATCGCGAGCCGGATTGAGGGCAAGATTTGCTAGCGACCGGTCCAAGGGAAATCACCAGGTAGCACACATGCAATACAGCTGGCGAGGATGCAGGGGCGTGCGGTGCTGCGGGGTGATCGAATAAAAGTACTCACGGGCGACCAACAAATAAGGTCGTCGGTTTCTGGATCCTCGACTAACTTCCACAATTTGGCGAGGAACGCTGGCACGCTCGTCCCTAATTCCGGAATGGTGTGCATCTTTCTCGCTTTCTCGGCCACTTGCTCTCACAGGACAATGCCAACAGACACGGCTTGCGCGCTTTTTCTCGGGTGCCGGATACAGATCGCGGAAAAATCCTTCACATCGCACAACAATGGCTGACCGCTGACGATGTTATTCTGCTATGGACATTCGCTACTGCGCGGTGTGGTGGAGGAAGGGGCGCGGGGGACGGGCGGCTCGTAATGGGTTGAGTTTACTGGCTCGCCATTTACAGGCAGAGCGTAGCCATCGCTAGCAGCGCTTTCTGGTGATTGGTCCCTTCCAATAGAGCGCCGCCTCCTCCGCCAATGGCAGCCTTTTGCGTGGCGAAACTTTGAATTCAAATGCTCCCGTAAATATATATGTATGCTACACATATGTCTACCACCTTCTGTCAGCCGAGCGCCACTCGCAAAACGCGACACACGAACCCGATTTTTCCATCCATATATGCAATTAGAAAAAATTCTCTTATTCCCGCTGACGTAATAGTTTCAGCCCAGCGTGATTTATATGCGGTGGAAAGCGCGCCCTGGCGCGCCAGTCGACTTCCGGCGTGTATGAATTTTGAAGCAAGCCGCGTCGAGTGTTTATTTTTTTTTACAACGAACTAAAAATGATTGTGGAGTGGTATTTGTTGGGAGTATTGTTTATTTAATACTGCATTGGATTCGTACCCTAGGGTGTAAAATTAACTACGCAATCCTTGTTTTTTGTAAATAATCACAGGCGGTAGCAGATTGTAATATAATATAATATGTGGAATCTTAGGAATTATGTATCTATATATATATATATATATATTGCACATTGAATCTCCGTACTTTTCCTGAATATCTATAATTTAAACATAATAAAAACAGCGTAGAAAACAATCAATTAACTTGCGCAACTATAAAATGCAAAACATAACAGATAATAAAGCGCGGAATATCTTCAAACCTGTCGCAACTAATCCCTTGTTTTTCAATAATTTGACAACGACGAGGGCCTCAATCTTCACAATTAAATTGTATCAAAGGTCTTATAAAAATGTGAACCTCTATCTTGTACTCTCTCAAAGTACAATTATCAAATCGATATAAATTACTATATTCAATTAATCGCTAAAAACCGCCCATTATAAAAAGTCTTCGGTGGAAGTGACCGTTGCTTCAATCAGTAAGCCGAAGTCCAACTCGGCCAGACTCGCTGTAAAAGAAAGTCATCCTTCATTCTATGAACTATCGCACATGGAATTGAACATTGGTGAAGTAGTTGATACCTTTTGCGGTAAGGAGATCGAGGAACGTGTCTAAAGGCGATAGACGATCAGCTGAAGGGAAAGCAGCAAGACCTGGGAAAATTCCATGATAGATTAATCAATGTCTCTCATTGTGTTCGCAAGGAATTAATAATGGTTTACCATTATGATGATTTTTGTGCTGGGAAGTTCGGCCTCGATTCGGACAAATCTCACCAGAAAGAATATTTGCTGCGTGTTCTCGGGCTCGCAGCATAAAACTCACAGGATGCAACCATTGATTCAACAGCCTTTTAGCCCGCGATCGTGGCAGTAACGACAGCAAATTTAACTTACGAACAGCGTTCTCTTTCGTATCACTTATGTCTATGGAAATGTATTGGATGTAGAGTTACTTTTAGTGTTACAAGTTAATTCATCGTCGAACTTACCTGCCATGATAATCTTGCTAACATCAACTTGTAATTCAAATACTGATCGCTGCACATACTGCATGAACATCGTGTACTTTAGGGCTCGATATCCAAGGTATGTAAAGAAGGAAGTAAATCCCTGGGGTGATGGATAAGCTATGCCTTCAATCGCACATCGATATCGCTCCAACAGAACGAAAAGCAACCATCGCCTTGCTTCATCTAACTGATCGCTGACGAAGTTATAACATTGGGATGATAAAAAGTAAAATGTCGAATGCATCCTTCAAATTAAACAAGACGATGCTTACATGAGAATGAAACCACGTTCTTGCTCCACACGTGCGTCAACACTGGCTGCTCGACAGAGCATTTGACAAAGAGCTCGCGAGGCTTCCAACTGCGCGGCCACATATCTCGTAGCCATTGCATGGACGTGTAATGGGGTACAGGATCCTTGGATGTAAGCCACCGAAGTCTGCGTGCCGTGTTTTAGCAAATACATGGACAGCTCACGAAGGTTCACTGATACAACATGCTCTTGCTTGGAGGCAGTGCAACTCTCTGTCTCATGAAATGGCAAGCACGAGTCTAACATTTTGTTACTGCGACTCCCAGTTAATTCCCCGAGAGATACAGTCGCTGATACCAATCTGTAAAATAGTTATTTATTAAAGACTGTCGTGTGTGAGCGAAGATTTAGATTGGAAGCATCGTACCCTCCGCTTGGAGACATTGGCGTGCTGCATCTGGACAAAGCTTCTGGTTGATAGCAGGCTAACGAGACCAATAATTTCTCTGCTATCTGACTCGGTTTGAATCTCGCCTTTTCTCCACCGTTCTTATTCAGCTGATCCCATAGTTTGGTCCACAAGTCAGCGCGATATGGTATTAATCTTTGTTGCGGCGAGAGCAACATCACTGATGTGTTCCATAATTTTTCATGACTCAAAGTAATATTCAAATCGTTCACTTTGATCTCAAAGCTCGTGTACTCCTCGACTGTGGTCACAGGAAGTAAAGACAGCAATGGGACTGCATCAGGTAGGAGATTCTTCTGCACTAAGGCGTAAGATCCACCAATGAGGATCTCCTGCATGTATCGAGTGATTTCGAGAGCCCGCGGCTTCTCCGCAATTATACAAACCAACTCCGAAATAATGTCAATATCATTCCTATGGCATAAAAAGTAATGGAATATTCCTAGTCGTATCTCGACTGATGTTTCCTTACGAAAGACTTCGACAAGAAAGTCAGACGGCATGGATAACTGTACAAGATCCAAAGTAGGAAGATCGAGTGTCAGTATGGAATTGAAACAAGTGTTGGAGCCGTTTCCCTCCAGGGATGAATCATATTTCTTCTTCGTTGCTTTGCTACTAGTCTCCAATTCAAGCAATGGCACTAGGTAGGAACATCGCGATGGAATGGTAGTTAGCGGCCCACATAATATATGGCAGCAGGGTTCATGATTTACACCAATCTCTAAAAGATGCGTAAACAGCCCTTGTACATAAACTATCATATACTGACTGTCGTAGATCGCGAAGGTAGGTCTGATTATCTTTGCTCGCGACCACGGTATGCCCGGGATCACGCAGTGGATCACGCAGCTGTGATGAAGAAGCGTTACTGAATAGGCGAAATGCACAGTGTTAGATTCACTCAGTGAGTTAAGTACATGCTGCGGTGGCTTCACCGGCCGATACAGATAGTGATGGCAAACACAAACCATCCCCTTAGAATCCGATACAACGATTAAATCTAACGAGCAATCGTGCACTCTCAAGGGGATAACATCGTCCTCGTAAGTTCCGCAATTGGAAGATGTCAATAATTGGGGCAAATTCAGTGGTATGTTTAGCTAGAAAGAGCAGATAGCTCCGGTTAAAGATCTCGTCCGACACCAGAGCACAAGACTTTAGTATACAGATCGCATTGTAAGATTCAGTAGTGCAGTCACATGCGAATGATTAGTACAAAGGAAGTCCAGTGCGTAACTGCCATTACTGAAATCCAGCAGGGCAAACACTTACCACTGTTTCATGGGGCAAATCATCATGAAATTGCAGACCACTAAGCGTCGGGTTCGTTTTGGTAGGTTTACTCGGTTTTTCCTCGTCATCTTCCGACACTAGACTCACTGGGATCTTTCTGTGATGAATGTGGTATAATACCTGATTGGTCATATCCCACTGAGCCCAAATAAATTCTTTCACCAGTGGTTCTGATTTCAGTTCTTGAATCGCCCTTAAATCCTCTGTTGAGGTGTCAAATGTAATAGTGTATATGGTAATACCTGTAAAATAAATACTTGTGTGACCCAAAGCCAATTTCAAATATAATTATTTCAGATTCGTATCACATACATTCTTGATGTATGAGTAATAAGAATTTATCCCACTGTAACTGTGCCTTTTCTTGATTTAGAAACTGAATGCGCACTTGCTTGGTTTTCTGAATATCAAGATTATGAATCTTTGATTCCGAGCCATTCAACTCTATGATAAATGCCTGGTACACTTCTGCTTCTGTCGGTGTACATTCACTTTCTCCCTTTTCAACAGGCTCCTCATCCACTTCTCCCACTTGCGCAGAAATCTTGTGTTTTGTGACATATCCGCACACTGTGTGACTTTGATTGATGGTTGCCTGTACAACATTCAGTATATCTGGAAACCTATGGAGGACCTGGGAAAGAATATGCGGTTCAATTATCGTCTGGGAAATAATTGAATGAAAAACTTACGTGTAATTGTTCATTAGTTCGGTTGTAGTGGCCAATGACAGTGCAGGAGATGCTCTGATTATCATCTTTGCTTGTTTCTTCCACCCAACCGAGCAACAACGATCCGTCCTTCTCTTGGCCTAATAGTTTCCATTGTTCGGCTGTGTAAAAAAGTTGAAAAACAATAGAATCCGCTGCCAAAGATCATAATCAGTCAAGCGAACCGATCGAAGTCGATAGGAATCTTTTACCTGAATGCGCATTTTCCGGCAAAAGCAGGCATAATTTCGCCGCGAGATTTTCTATCATATCTTCCAACGGGCTCTTGTTCGGCAAAAATGGCACAATCCCTTGGAGCGGCGAAATCAGCGATTGCCACTTCTACAAAGGTTTCAGCTGTCAAACTCAAAACACATGTAGCTCTGCCGATTGATCCCGATAGCCTACTCTGTCGTCTGCTCGGCGTATACGCCTACTCTCTCACTTCCCTGTCACTTCACTCCGTTTAATTTATCGGATTCTGCAGTGGTCCTCAATTGACGATGAGCAGCCAATCTTATTTCTCTATCACGGAAGCAAATGTATAAAAATCCTGTCCATGATAAAAATCTAACAACTATCGATAATATAGTGGGCGGCTCTGTAAATTCCTGTTGGCCATTTACTTGAACTGCTCTCCTCTTCAACTTATCTTTCTTAAATAACAAGCCATGAATGAGAATCGCTGATTCGCCTTGAATGTGTATGTACAACTGAATCACACATGTTGCACGATTCGAGATAATTACGATTACTGTGATTAATTGTATCCGGGTGCGGCAAGTGCACTGTTTGCAGGATCACAGAAAAGTGACATACTTGATTCAGTGTAGCAAGTGTAGCAATCAACTTCGGTGAAAATGGTTTTCGGCCGGGCACTGCATTTCGTCTTTAAGATACCGGATCGCAAGCTGACAGCGAAGTTTTATCGCGAAATTCTCGGCATGAAGGTTAACACTAAAATACAATGCAATAAGGAGGAACTGTTGATTACATAAATCAGTGTTTTCCAGGTCCTGAGGCACGAGGAATTCGCAGATGGTTGTGATGCTGCATGCAATGGGTAGGTGATCGTAAAGAATCCAATTTATTTGCCAAAGCTACAGGAATGTTGTCTATGCAGCCCGTACGATAACCGGTGGAGTAAGACGATGATTGGATATGGTCCAGAAGACTCGCACTTTGTGATTGAGTTGACGTACAATTATGGAATTAAAGAGTATGAAACTGGCAATGACTTTCGTGGGATTACTATCAGATCTAAGGAAGTTGTTGAGAGAGCCAGAAAGGATGGCTGGCCAATGAAGGAAGAAAATGGAAAATTTGTCCTCCAAGCACCCGGCGGATACAAATATTTTATTATCGATGAGCCACAGCCAGTGGATAAAGGTCACTAATAGTAGTGGTATTATTTAAGTATAACTAACACTTGTTATATATCATGCCTTGTACTTTATAGATCCAGTGGAAAAGGTGACTTTAGCTAGCTCCAATTTGCAAAAGACTATTGGTTACTGGAAAGACATACTGGATCTGAAGGTATTTGAACAGGCAGATAAGACTGTTCTTCTGGGGTATGACAAGAATCAGGCAAAATTAGAGTTTCAAGATATTGGTATTCAATTTTATTAGAGTCAGAACAAACAATTTGAAATCACAGAGTTTACATATACCAATTATTGTAGGATCTGAGGTGAATCATGCAAAGGCATATGGACGAATCGCTTTCTCAGTGCCTTTAGATGATCAACCTGGGATTCAGAAGAAAATTAAGGAAACTGGCAATAAGATCCTGACAGATCTTATTACTCTTGACACTCCAGGCAAAGCGTCTGTGAGGGTCATAATCCTTGCTGACCCAGTATGTTTGAATATTCTTATATTCGTCTCAAACATTTCATTAGGCTTTTCACTGAACTTCAAAACTATTTTCAGGATGGCCACGAAATCTGCTTTGTGGATGATGAAGGCTTCCGGCAATTGTCAGTTCCCGATTACCCGAGCGAAGCTATTTTGGATAGGTTCATCATCAAAGAAGACAAGAGTGCAAATTAAAGTGCGCCAAAGGATCTACATGGAACAATTGTGGATATAACGTTCAGTATTCATTAAAGCTCTTGAGGCTGTGTTCAGTCTGGTGACGGTTTTTCCCGCATTCCGAACTTTGCGCAATTTGTAACCATTACAGGTTCAATCAGCCTTTGTATTTAACTCCGGGCGGGTACTATTTTTATAAAGAAATGTGAACAGTGTTGGGGCTTGTTATGTATATACCGAATGACAATAAAAATTTATTATTTCGATGCTTCTAACTTGGACTATTGTGTTTATTCAATAACATGACTTTCTTCCACTCGTATCGGCAAGTAAATCGTCGGAATAGAAGTGATTTCGTTTGAAAAGCCATTAGAGCATGTTAACACTATTCAAATAGTGATATCTCTGCGAGGTCATCAGTAGTGACCCACGAACGCGCATACCCGGCACCAAACGAATCGAAGAGGCAGAGATAAACTTCCGTAAGACGTAAAACGTATACTGCGAAAAGCAATTGATAAACCGAGGAGGAAAAAGAGAGGGGCACACGTATACACTCTGCTTGCGTGTTCCAGTAAACTCTGACTACCAGTACCGACATTACTGCTCTCGCGAAACATAAGGAATCATCCAAAATGAAACTTCGTGGGCTACTGTTTCTACTTCTCCTCGTGGTTTGTGCAGTAGGCAAGTGTTCACCGAACCACAGTTCGATTGGGTAATTGATTATAAGAAAATAATTGATCTAATGTAGAAGAGATACGTGGAAAGAGAACTTCAGGGGGTAGGAGGCCCTCACCGAAAGTGAGCGGAAATTATGGCTCCCATCATGGGACTTCGCATGGTACATCCCATAGTAACAGTGGTACCAGTCATAGTACATCCCATAGTAACAGTGGAACTACTACGCATCACGAGCCTAAATCGACACAACAGCAAAACAAGGATGTTTCGACGTCGTTCCTCCATGCAGAAGGGGGCGGCGCTACACGACCCGGTATGCAAGTCAAACCACTCCTCATCAAAAGTGCTGAGGAAGTAATACATTAAGCTGAACAAACTAAATATATTTGCAGCCCAGTCGCCGCATCCATCTACCTTTGGTGGTAGTCATTCGCCATCAGCACCACCGGCTCAACCATCAGGACATACGCCATCCGGCCCATACTCACCGAGTGGCTCCCCATATTCACCAAGTGGCTCCCCATATTCACCGAATGGCTCCCCATATCCTTCGAGTGGCTCCCCATACGGTAACAACAGACACACTTATCAGACTTATCGTGTCGAGCAAATGTCTCAAAGCATATAAATAGAAATGTCTGATGAATCGATGTATATATCTTTGTAGGTCCATTCCCGTCACACGAGCCTGGAAAGCCCCGGATAGATAAAGATCCGATGCAAACTTCCCCGCACGCTCCGTCGGCTCCAACGAGTTTCGGCCAGCCTGGTACACCATACCGTCCTGGTCAGAATGCTCCATGGAGTAATCCGCATCTGGGACCAAATCAACCTGCTGCCCCAAATCCGCAGGCACCCCACATTGGTTTCAAGGAGCATCTCAACACTCCGTCCTCTGCACCTGGTCTTAATTCGCCTCACCCAAACGCGCCGTATCCAGTGCAGCATGGATCGGGTCCTTTTAATCCAACGCACGGGGGAAACGCACCTTATCCGGTACAGGGGTCGGGCGCCCCTTACCCAACACACGGGGGAAATCCATCTTATCCTGTTCAACATGGTTACAACCCATCTTATCCCGTTGGTGGACAGTCTTTCGGAAATCCAAGTTATCAGCCAAGTGCACCGATCATGCCTGGGCAGAACAACTTTAACTCGTTTGGTCATCCGAGTCAGCCCCCCATGGGCAATCCTTACTCGACTAACTACGCTGGAGGTGGCCAGATGGGACCGGGCCCATATAGTCCGCCTCCGCAAATGATGTCGCAACCTGCTGCTCAGCCGTATGTACCTGGTCACACGGTGATAATGATGCCAGGTCAACAGGATTCCGGCCGAGGACTTGGTCAGATATTCAAGGAGGCTTTGGTCTTCTCAACGGTGAATGCTGCGGTGAATCGCGTTATTAATCCGCACACTCACCACGTGATTGAGAGTAAACCGGCGGAGAGTAGTGGCGGATCCGCAGCTCCGACTACTCATGTAACTTATAATAATCAGTATTTCAATACCTATCCTGGGGCGAATGGAACGGACGGCGCGAGTGTGCCACCGGGTACTCCTGGAGTTCCTCCGGTTAACCCGGTTAGTGGACCCAGTGCAGGGGGTACCAGTGTACCAAGTGCCTCGGAAAGCACGAATGTTACAGGTGTTCCTTCTGTAAATCCGGTTAGTAGTGGAGTACCAGCAGGAACTGCAGCGGCTGGCCCTGGAATGGTTCCAGGACCTCCGAGCATCCAGGCAACTCAGGCCCCTCAGACACCTCAGGCAACCGAAGAAAATGGAAATGCTACCACCGTTCAAGATAATCCTGCAACTTATGTTCCTACGTATACAGTTTCCGATGATGATTTAATGAAAATATCGGAAGAGCTGTTTGAAAGCCAGGCTGTCAATGTGTCGAAGTATGTGACTTTGAATTTGCAAAATCGCTCGACTTCCCAATTTCCCAATATAACTGACGAAGCTGAAGAGCCGTAAGTGAATTTTACTGTTAACAAAGCATTCTTAAAGAGATAATTGTATACATAGTTGATCTTTTACCGCATAATTGTAATTATAATTGATAATTGTACCGCATTTTTCTTTGGTCAACAGATTATTTTTGGTTGAACCTGAGGTCCTCGAATACCCAACAATCCTCGTCACCCGAGCGCTTTATGACAATTACGAGTTCGACTCCGAGAAAAAGGAAACTCACACTATGGAGCAGAGGATGAAGGAGAACTTGCTGATCGACACATTCCTCGAGACGAATGTGATGTCTCGGGCAATGCAATGGCTAGCCGATCACAGTTTCGTCGATCCCGACGACTTCGAGAGGAAAGACACACTACGCCACGTCTGGTTCCATCAATTTTCCGGCAGTACATCCGGATTTGAGAGAATCTTCACCGCCGAAAAGTACGGCGGCACTGATATCCTGGGGGTCCAGGACTGGCTGTATTTCGAATACAAGGAAGCCAAGAAAGAATTGGAATATATGGGATACGTGGATAAATTGGATCTCGGAAGCGTAAGTTTGTAAAGGAATAAACAATGTTACTAATGTGCTAAGATATGTTATCAATGTTTTAGAATGCCGCGCTAGTGAAGCTCAACTTCCAAATGGATGGAATTATTCGGCCAAACGCAACAATCTTTGTCGGCACTTTACCTGAATTGGAGATGTCCCTCTACACGATCTGCTTTTACGCCCGGCCGAACAATTTATGCCCAGTCTCGTTGGGTGGTGTGAAATTCAATATCTTCACCCATTCCTTCCGTTATTACGGAAACGACCTCATAGATCTGGGAATGCCAATGTTCTAGTATCGACTTAGCAGTATCGTACAATTGACACAAACATTATCTGTTTTCGTACGTTTTTATTGGGCAATATGAGCTTTATACATATTTTTATTTAAAGAACTGAATGTACGGAACTCGAAAACTCGCGAAATACCTGGGATCTCTACTTGCCGAGCACCCAACTATTGGAGTACAAATAATAAAATAATTGCGCAAACTAAATAGTTTTCCTCCTGTCTATTATTTTCTCCCTGATATAATTTACGTCTTCCCGAGTTCAGCTCCTTGTCTAACATTCCAGGATGCACACTGTACGCTAAAACAATTTGAGAATTATGCAAATGTGCAAATACACAGTGAACATGCTACTGAGAAACAAATAGGTCTTTGATTAGATATAAACCCCAGCAATTAATAACCCCAGCAAGAACATAGGAGGATAAAAAAAGAAGAACAATTCCCTCTATCCGGTTTTTTGAATAACATGGGTTTCTCCCTGCTCCTATCGGCAGCTAAAATCTCCCCATCAGAAGGGATTCGTTCGCAACTATTCAAGGACTGATATCTCCACGAGGTCATAAATATCGGTGACCCATGGATACGCTTACTGCACGCAGATCCAGTAGAAGCCTTGTTGGATATATAAATCCCCTACAATTGATAAATCGAGCAAGAACATAGTAGGAACGAAGAAGAAGCTGGCGTATTTGCTTTGCATGCGTGATCGAGTGAAGTCTGAACATCGCCACTGACAATACTGCGCGCGAAACATAAGTAATCATCCAAAATGAAACTTCATTATCTACTATTTCTACTAGCACTCGTGGGTTGTGTAATAGGTAAGTCTCCACTCATTTAAAATTCAGTTGCTGATTTGTTTGTAAGAAAAATTAATTTATCTATACAGAAGAGTTACATGCAAGGCCGACTGGGGATGGCGAGTTTGGAAGTTATGCGCTCGCTCTCAGATCAAAACCTAGACCCAGGCCAAAAACTAGACCTAAACCCAAACCCCACATTTCTAAGCCCCCACGTACCATAGAAAGGGATGCTGTAACCCCGAAACCGAATCTACCGCAAGCCATTGATGAGGGGTTGAAGAAGGCGCAACAAGGCGGCAAACGAATTCTTAAGAAGGTCGGGGATGCTGTAATTGTCTCTACGGCGCAAGAAGCGGTTGATAAGGTCTTTAATCGAGATCGTACGAGCGAATCAGCTGAGAGCAGTGAATCCGCAGCTGGAAAACCAGGCAGAACTACAGCAGCTAAATCTAAATCAGGAGTGCCTGTTGGTGCGATCGTAGAAGGAGCAACGTCCCTAATTCCTGTAGTTGGTCCAATTGTTACAATCGGATGGCGCTTGATCTCGTTGTTTACGGATTAACCGCTACTTTACCTGAATTAGAGATGTCCCGCTACACGGTTTACTTTTATGTCCGGCGCAACAAGTTCTGCCCAGTGTCTTTGGGTGGTGAGAAATGTATTATCTTCATAAATTCCATCAGTCATTACGGGAACGACTAGATCATCTTCGGACATCCAATATTCTAATACAACTTACTAATATCGCACAATTCACACAGACATCATATGTTCTCGCACATTTGTATCGGGGAGTATAAACTTTAGAGATATTTGTATTTAAAGAACGGTAACGTATGGAACTTGGAAAATCACCAATTATATTTTTTGCCTCTTCTTCAGAAGGACCGAATTATTGTAGTATAAATAATAATAATTGCCAATAGAAAATAATTTGCTTCCTGTCTATCATTTGCCTGTAATCCTTACATCTTGCGATGTAGTCCAAGTCTCCCAAAGTTGAGTTTTTTCTGAAACATTCCAAGCGACACTCTATCATTACGAATTCATATTTTATTAGTTCATCAGGCTGTAATCGTCGAGGTTCCGAGAAGACATTGATCTATCCGCAGTAAACATTTCTGTCCACGAATCATTATACAATTAGAGCTAGTGAAGTCGTCGAGACGACACCAGTGGCTTCGAGGAAATCCCTACTACACACCTGCCGAGCGCGATGAGGATCAGTGGAAAGAGAAAGCCCGGAGGAGCTGAGTCACCAGCCGGTTCACTACTCATAAGTCCTTCAGTGACGCGCGGACCGTCGAGGAGAGCGCAACCATTCGAAGCGAGGACCAACCAGAACCACCATCGCAGAGTGCACTACACACCTTTGGAAGCTGTGAGACCAACACACGGCTGCAATGAAGACTTGGCCGATCCTGACTTGCACGATCGTCGCTCTGCTCCTGTTCGGTATTGTCAATTTCCGCTAATAAGAACTAGTCGCATTAACACAACTAGTACTGTTAGAGTTGCTTTTATAACAGGAAGAAATGAAAACTGCGAAGAGTATAGAAAGAAAACATTTGAACGAACGTTCCGTCTACGCGGAAGGAATTACGTTTGAAGTCTTCCTGCTAATTGTCTATCATTTGTCATTTCGAAGGTTCTCTCTCCCTCTCTATCAAACGGTAGTAAACACTTGCGAGCGCCGTTCCACTTCCTGTCTGTCGAGCGAAGTAGCTCGATCGGCAGGTTTCCATGCCTGAAAGGATACCAGATTACCGTGTGATCTCAGTGTGATCTAAGATACTAGCTCGCGCGAGGTCTGACGACAGCTTGACAGGACTCCCAGTACATAAAGCGAGGATGCGAATCAAGTCGTAAAGCGATCCAAATAGCAGGCAGCTCGAATTACACGATGTAGCTGCAACCAAACAGACTCGCTCGTAACAAGATCACCGGGCAAATTGTCCCCGTGCGGAGAAACGCCAACGCGCTCGGCCACGTGACACGTCGCGCATTATTCACTTGCCAGTATAGTCTCGGCGATGCACAGTTGGAATAAGGCGGCGCGTACCACGCCAATTCGACTCTCCTATTCTAGAAAGCGAGGGGAATTCCGCTTGGCATTGACGCGGTAATGAATTCGGCGAGATCTCCTGGAATCCTGAAACGCAAGAGGTTTCAGCCGCTGCAAACAGAGTCGATTTTGCTTTATTGCCCGAATTGGTAAATTGCGTATGGATTGGGCGTAATCATCTATCGTGGGGTGATTGAAGGCATAGTAGTATGACACTCCCTGATTGTCACGTAGCCGCTATCATACAGAAACTCGGCCGAACGAATTGTAATTCGCACTTGCAACGTGTCGAATGCGTTTGATAAATTGGATTTGGCTCTGTAGCCTTTTTATTGCGACGTTACTGCGTCGTGCAGGGCGCGATTTCTATGAATTAATGAAGTATTTCCGCGGTATTCAGAGGCAAGCGTCATCGCGATGATGAGGAATCATTGTTCTCATCATTTTTCACACCACAGCTCTCATTGAGAATTATATATGCAAAAGATTTGATTACTATCCGACGCGTGTTTCGCTCGCCTGATTCCTGCTCGAGGACATGCGGAAAATTGGAATAATATTTCAGGAAAGCACTAATCTTTCTATGTTTGTTGCAAAAGGCGATGTCGAGGGCCGGAAGACCAGCGGGGGCAGAAGAAGTGGAGGATGGGGATGGGGCTCCAGCTCCAGCTCGAAATCCAGAACGAACCAGCAAGGTAAGATTCCGAGAAACTGCTCATGTTTACTAATTGCAGACTTTCTTGCTTGAATTATTCCATTCGATTGATGGAATATTTAACTTGCCATTACAGTAGGCTCGAAACAAACAAGTCAGACGAGGGCGCATTCTCATACTACTGCAAGGCCATCGGCACCGGTTCAAGAAAACGTGGCTAAATCGAGTGTGTCCAATGTGCAATCGGGATACAGCCCTTCGGGTAAGCGTTTTCTGTCTTTCCCTACATCCGACTTGAGATTCGAGATTTACTAAAATTGATATCCTGTTTAGGTGGGTATCCGCGTCAACCTGCTACCAATCCCAATTACCCGGGGGTGAACAGTCAGCCAGGAGCAGGGTACAATCCTTCAGCGGGAGGACACTCGCCCTACGGCCAAGGGTACAATCCTCCAGTGGGACATTCGCCTTATAATCCTTCGGCGGGTCACCCGCCACCGTATCAGCCGCCAGGTCATTACAATCCTCCTGGAGTTGGACAGGCTTACAATCCATCGTACGGCAGTCCTTACAGTCAACCACACAATCCCTCGTACGGCAGTCCTTACAGTCAGCCGCACAACCCCTCGTACGGCTCGCCTTACAGTTCCGGTATCGGACAAATGCCAGCACAAACCATTCTCGTCCAATCTGGACAATCGAGGCCGGGTATCGGCCAGTTGGCTAAGGAAGCCTTCGTCTTCGCCGGCGTGAGCGCCGGCGTGAATGCCGCTGTGAACCGAATCATTCCTGGAGGAATATACGGCACAAGAGGTCATGATAGTGGATCTTCCGGCACTCCAGTTGCCGCTGGCGTTGCCCCTGGCCCCCAAACTTCGATTACGTATAACAATTATTATAATAATGGATCGGCGCCTAGTCCTGGCGGCGACCAGGCTGCAGCAGCTGCAAGCAACCCTCAGAGTCCTCCTCCTGCAGCAGCAGCTCCTAATCCCGCAGCTCCAGCGGAGCCGATGCAAACGGCGCAGACCAGTGCCCCGAATAATAATGCAGCGCCGCCGACGCAGGGCAACGCTCAAGACAATGCTCAGAATAATAATCCGAACCCGCTGGGATACGTGACCTCGAACGACGACCTCAAGAAGCTGACCGAGAGCTTGTATGAAAAGGATGCGAATAATGCTAATAAATTCATCACGGTGAATCTGCAAGGCCAGAAGAAGGACGAGAGTACCAACGACGATGCGCCCGAGCCGTGAGTTCTTTTTTTCATTAGCTCTAATTGTCCGTTTCAGGGAAAAGGATTATAATAGAAATTTTGTCTGTTTTTTGCGGCAGTTTGTTGACTGTGAAGTCGGAGGCATACGAAATCCCAACGGTAAAGGCTGTCCTCGCTCTCCACGACAATTACGAATGGGACGTGAGGACGAAGGAGACGGTGACCTCGGAGGAGCGCCGGGAGGAATCCGAGTTCCTCGATAAAGTCCTCGAGACCGATGTCATGAAGCTGACAATGAAATTCCTCGCGGAGAAGGGATACATTCCGGATGACGAGTACGAATTCAAGGATGGCCTCAAGCGTATTTGGTTCTCCCAGTTTAAGCGAATCGACGGCGATGCTTCGAGCTCGGGATTCGAGACTGCTTTCCTTGCGGAGAAGTTCGACACGGATATCCTTGGACTCCACGATTGGATTTACTATGCCAAGCAGGAGGAAGCGAAGAAACTCAACTACCTGGGATACATCAAGGAAGTGAAACTGGGGGATAAGGGGTCGGTGTTGAAAATCCGCTCGTCCCAGAATGACATTGTTCAGCCAGTAACTACGATATTCGTCGGTACTTCGCCGGAATTGGAACTCGCCCTGTACACAATGTGCTTCTTCACGAGGCCGAACAACGTTTGTCCGATTTCTCTCGGTGGAACCGAATTTATGATCATTGTAAACAGGGTCAATTACTTCGGCAAAGACATTCTGATTTCGGCCTATCCTGATATCTAATTTCTGCATCTTAGAAAGTATGAACACGTTCAACCCAGCTCATTCAGAATTGATTGCGATCGATCTACAGTTGATAAGAGTAGAATAAAACTGGGTTGAACTGAAATCCGTTCACGCCTGTATTTCCATTATATGTATTAGTATATTTGTTCGCACGCGTATTGGTGCCGATTGTAAGTGCTCTCAACGTAAACCTAAGAACCACGAGCGATTTTTATTCTAGTAGTCTAATCGTAAACATATACTAAGTTTGCATGTTGTACCTGCGTAGTCTCCTTGCGACTCTTGTCCCAATTCGATAGATCCAGCATAGGAACGATAGAAGGCCGACCGTGTGCACATTGCGTTGGGATCTTCGTCCTCTTCAATAACTCAACTAACGATTCGCACTGTTCTAAACTCAGCTGGTCGCCGAACTTTATTGCCCCTGAAATACTCTTACCGTAAGTAAAGTCTTGTAACAATGTGTATAAATAAAAGTTGAACTTGTATGTTAAAGCTGCGACTGTTATTTCGTGATGAGAACGTTATGTCAAAAAAGAATTACCATGGCAAGCTTCCGTTGCGATGGAATTCTGGAGAGTGGCTGGCAGATTGAGGACTGAAAATGGACAAGCTTTCCCGAAGCCTTGCAACAGTTCGTCGATCAAACTTTGGATGGTCGTTTTGAGCCTGGCTTCGTCATTATGATACTTGTTCTTCTTAAAGCACTCGGGGATAGCGTTAATGATGACGGTGTTTCGTTTAAGGGAGCTCAATTTAATACCATACTTTCGCAACAGATCCTTGTTTGACATAACTAAATCGTACGTGTCGGGTATCTCCATAACAATTGGTTCCTTGAGCTTAACGGAAAGAATTTCTTTTCGTCCGAATGACGTGTACTCTAAAAATTCGTATGTTCAAAATTATAATGAATTTCATAGAGCATGTGCATTTCTAGCACACAAATGTGTTTAATGTCTTACTATTAAGCAGGTCTTCATAGCGAATCCTTTCATGGATCGCGTGTTGATCTATCAGCAAAAGTACTTTTTTTCCTTCGTGACTTACAACTCCAGCTATTAATTGGTTGCAAATCTGTCCAAGCACCTGCGAGCAGTTAAAAATAATGTCAGTACAAAAACAATATATATTTTTGTAATTAGACTAACCTGGAGGGAATGGAGATGACTCTTGTCAAATCTAAATTCACAGAACTTCTTCACGGTCTTACACGGGCGCACGTCCAATTCCTGATGATTCAAAGTTTCTGAAACTACAGAGTTGCTGGTGTAGATGTTTTTAATATTATAGAACGAACTATCAACAATAAAGCATTAGTTCAAAAACCTCCAAGTCCATATCGGCGTTTCATTGAAACGATACTTGCGTCGGAGCCACTGCATAATTTAAGTGTAATCAGCTTTTTGTTCATGTTTGGCACCATTGCGTCCAATTTGGGCGGTAAAAAATTAAAACGTTTACGAACTGACAAATGAGTATTTTTGTTTATATTCGTATTCTTCTGCGTTTTCTTCTGTAATTCTGCTTTCGCGTGAAGTTTACTACTGTGATAGGACCAGTCGGATAATTGGGAAAGTGACAAAGCGAAGTTTTCCGTGATTGTCTTCATCCTCTTAGGTTTCGGAGTGATAAACCCACAAAGTTCATTCACATAATCCAAGTCCAGATTGCTCATGTCCGATTGCTGTTTTTCGCCAATTGTAGGATTTTGGACAGTAACAATATTGTTAGTGCAATCCGGTTTTAAAATATTGATGGGAGTTTTCCGTTTCTTTTCCAATATCTTCGTTTTTGTAGTTCTCTTCTTGACAATCCGGCCAGACCTGACCAAGCGTCGCCGATTCTTTTGATCTTTGGCGGTGAGAAGTTTCGAAGCACTCCCGTCAACGTGTAACAAACCCTGTTGATTGATCGTTGGTTCGGGATTACCAAAGACACTCGGCTGTTCTCGACAAGTACCATTTTCTCGATAACTTGGGCCGATCATGCGATCAACTTGCACAATTTTAACCGACGAAGCATTATTGGACACGAGTTGTATGCCAGTGCACTTCTCGATTACACATTTCTGAATAATGCTAATCATTCTATGAAGATTCGGCAGGATCAAGCCGTCCTTCAGCGAAAGGGAATATCGGCTGGAAGTAACAAAGAGTAGAATGAAAATTCCTTCCGAATTGACTTGATCGATGCAAAGCGAGATGATCGAAGTGACGCATCGCATGATCTGCGGCGCCCTGACCGGCCTGTTATTTAAAAAGACGTATTGCTTCGCAGGTAATCTCTTCGAAATTCCAATGAAAGCTACAAACTTCACGCTTGAATCATAAGAGGATTGATGGCTAATGAACCACGGCCTTTCTCCAACGATGTCTGCTCGATAGAACTCTTGTAAAACCGACATCGGCCGGCGTGACTTTGGCAAAGCCAAGGTGACCTTCTGTGTTTGTTCATCGCGAATGGAAAAGGAGACCTGTAAATTCGCGCGGAAATTTCTGTCAGTTCTGACCCGAAAAATTCTATAAAAGATCATCACGTATGTAACATACATTTGGGCAATTGAGAGCGATGCTGCCGATTGCGTAGTACATAGTTTGCAAGTCCCACTTGTTAGGAGATATGTCGTAGAAACCGTAAATACTGGCAGTAGTTCCGCAAGAAGGTCTGCGTTCGGTAACAGTTATTTTCGGTGACTCGTGAGTTCGAAATTTCTGTGTGTAAAAATATATGTTCAAGTGCCTGCATAATCGAATATAGTAGTGCGCGTTGTTACACACTTTTGCGTATGTCGTATTGGAGTCGGATCTCCTCGACGAGACAATCATAGCATCTGTTAATCTTCTGATACGAGAAAACAAATGCTTTCCGATGGGATTGAAGTTGATTAAATCGTTTGGCTGGTGTTCTCCAAGTGTCCCCAAAGACTGCCTGTTAATTCCTAACCCATTGTCAATCACGCGAAATGTTCGTTGCCTATTGTGAATCCGAATTGCAATGCACGTTGCATTTGCTTCCAACGAGTTTAAAACCTGGAATAAAAAATAACGTAGGATGCTACAGACAGGACAAAAGAGCGGTCCAATGTTCCACTTACCAATTCCACAATACATTTGGCAAAGGAAAGATGAGGAGGTGCGAATGAAGACAAATCCATTGGAATCGGTTGTATTCCTCTAAACTGTTTATATCTAATCTACGACGCAACTAAACTCTTTTCGGCAAAAGTAGATTAACAATGACAACCTCCAGACCTTATGAACACCGACAGAATATAACAAAAGAATCTACACTAGAAACGTAATTCCGAATTGCCCAAAAGAATGTTTCATAGAAAAGTAAAACACTCGCTCTGGATTGTCGCAGGTCGCGCATTAGATTGCAAAAGCACCAATCAACATTATTGTACACTACAGCGAGAGATATTGGTGGGTTTGAACCAATCAGATATAGCCATAGTGGTCTCGCTCGATACTCGAATGAGGAGCACCGTTGGTACGAAAGGAGCCATCCGATTCGTTCTGATCATCGATTTCATTGGGGTCTAATCATGCAGGTAAGCGTAAACGAATCTCGTACAACAGTATTTTCTCGTTTATTTGGCTAAAAGTATTTAATACAATTTATAAACGCCCACTTTCGTGTAGAGAGTAGGAAGTATTTCGATCCTAATTTTACGTGTAGACGCGATGCTCTCGCCGAGTTCGACTTATGGTCTAGTGTATGTCAGAGTCGTTGGTGGAATCAGTATACTGTTAATTACATCCACAGATTTTCATGCTGTCAAGCTTGCACATGGATTACACGTTCAATGGATATTCCTGCGGGAATAAAGTATAATAGGGCTATCGGAACCGCGCTTGGTACAGTCGAAGAATACAACAGGAGTTGATACGTAATTGACCAATTTTTATTAGTTGCATCTAAATGCCTAATATACTTTCATTTCAACATCGGGGACTCCGCTGTCGATTAGCTTACAGTTACCAATACTTAACAAATGTAGTCAAAGAGAATTCAATTCCGATGTACGTGAAGCCTCTCAATCGGATACGTACTTGGGTGGGCGAGAAACTTACAGTAGCTCCTCCCGCACCTTGCCACTATACGTTCGTGTCGCAATGTTTATCGATAATTGACATTATGTTCAACAGAACAACCTTTTGTACAATGTAAAAATATGTACGTTGTATACGTAAGTTATACAAAATAGTGATAACATTCTCGGTCGATTTAATATACATGTGATAGCCAGTGTTCCACACAACCTACGAGGATTCTGCCATTTATTTACATCGATAGCATTCAGTTCTGGCGCGCCGCGCCGCGCTTACAGAAGGTTTTGAAAGTCGAATTCGTGCAATAATCATATATGCGTAAGCAATATAATGTAACAGATATTACGCTCCTAGACTTGGTCAACTAGTGAATTTATTTGTCTGCCGTTCTTATGCAGAGTAAGAGTACGAGTCTATCACTTACTTCGTTCACACTCGGTATTCGTACTATGTTAGTTTTGGTTCTGAACACTGGTTGCACATCGCCCTGTTTTCCACAAATAATCACTATCGTTCTCCCGGCCATGTACAGGGATGGCAGAGTAACGCGAGAAAGACGTTCTTACGGGACGCAGACTTAAGGGAACAAACATGGGGAAAATTAACAGCATACTTTATTCGCCGAATGCGAGACAGGCGCTCAGCAGAATCTGATCGCCATCCTTTCACAAAGAGGTTTCATTCGTGATTCGTTCGCACAATGGACATGCAGAAAGAGAGAGAAGGGGAGAGAATAGGAAGTAGTATAAAACGACTTTTCAACTGGTTTTCCCGCGAGCTCGCGAACGGGACCTCTGAGAGAACTAACTTGGAGCAAATATGGTTTGTCTTCGACGCTAGAAAAGCATGAAAGTCGAATTGAAGCTCGCCCGTGAATGGTGTAATTGTTTTATTGTTGTAAAATTATAGTAATAACAATCACATATCGTGTCATCTATCAACGAGATATAACACACATGTTAAAATGATGAGACATAAATAATTTAGACGCATCATCGAGTATTCGATGCAGTGTTGTGCTTAGAAATCATGTAACATTAAAAATATATATATATATATTTATGTATAATATATATAATATGTATAAATTGTCAAGTTACTCCTACTTGCTGTTAGGGAGTAACGTATAAACGTGGCCACTGTCCTATTGGGTAGTATATCTCAACTACAACTGGACACTCACAGGCAGAACACGAGTTATATTGCGTTCGCTCCCTAATTGGGAGCTGCTCGATCGGGGCAAATCCTGAGGATGTCATTCGCTCTCGCGTTCTCTCGTCCTTTCCCCCCGCCACTTGCCTCACCCTTCTGCAGTGTTTCACTTACAGCACACAACGGATCGAGCGTAGCAGGTTTATTCGCTACCCCCCGTCAACACGTATAATATATATATAATATGTATAAATTGTCGAGTTATACCTATAAATATTCTCTAAAATCTGGCGTGGCAAATTAATCACTTAGAAACGAGTTCACAATTTTAGTCATTAACTTGAGGCACCAATGGTGTGAAGACCCTGTCTTTGGTACATACGACCGATTCGATTTTACTATATATCTGAACAACGGAAGACCGTGCCGATCTTCAACTCCGGATAATTGATCAGTTGCTTTGCGATTCCTTCGGCTCCCCGTGTTTCGTTTTTCCCTTTGTTCTGCTACGGCACCGAGCAATTGGTTATATGCGTTTATCAGTGACACAGTCCTAAAGCATGTCCAGTAACAAAAACTCAGTCTTCTTCTTTCTTTTCAGGCTTCAAGTCTACCATTGCGTGAAGCTCCTCCGGACTATATCTGTAACCAATACACATTTCCCATTAGACACCCCATCCAGCCAAACGATAGACTAAACACACGAGCTCCTTCTCTCTCTCTATCCTCTACTCACCCAAGTAGACCTTGCAAGTCGCAGACGAAGCGGTAGACGTACCGCTTGCCAGCGGTTTTGTGTATGATATTCTTGTCGTAATAGTAGCGGAGGCCGCGGCTCAGCTTCTCGTAGTTCATCTTAGGCTTGTTCTTACGAATACCCCATCGACGAGCAACCTCGTCCGGATCGGTCAACTTGAATTCCCAGCCGTCGCCGGTCCACGAGATGAACCCTTGACACGATTTGTCGGTCAGGAGCTCGAGCAGGAACTGCCACAGCTGAATGGGCCCCGATCCAGTAAAGCATGGTCCCCCGCCTGTGATTAAAGCATTTCAATTACACACCAATCCATGATATACTTCTACGAAGATGCTCGAGCCCTGGGCAAGACTTACTTGTATATCCAGCGAGCATGGCGCTCTGAAGTAGTGGCTTCTGGTCGGGGTTGTTGCCGATGGACGACTGATGATGAGGATTGGAAGAGTCTCTTGGGCCAAGACTGGCGAGGAAAGCAGGGTGATGAGAGAGATGTTCACCGAGAGGCCCAACGGCCCACTGTTCACCACCGACGCCGCCACCTCCACCCCCGCTTCCGCTTCCAGGAACCGTTTGGAATGGCGTTGCATCGTACTGCCCGTAACCACCTCCCTCACTGTATCCTTCATGATACCGGCCTGTAGAACCAACCAATGTTCATAGTTAAAATCAAGATCCAATCCCCTTCAACTGTACATCTCACGTTAAAGAAGAAGCAACTTTACGCACCTCGGGGATAGTTTTTGAAAGGCGACGGCTGGTACTTGGGTTCAAGGTGGATACCACTGGCGCTATAGAACTCGGGCGAACTATCCAAGTTGTATGGATGAGGTGGCTGATGGTCCTGCGGGAGACTGTGGTATTCCGAAGCCTCATCGTACCCGGAGTAATGTGCCGGGGTGATGTAGTTCTCGGTTGCTGCTCCGCTCACCCTGAGATCACTCTCGTTGCTCCCTGAACCTCCTAGGTCATTGCCACTCGACAATCCTCCACCTCCACCTTGGAGGTGCTCCGTTATATGGTGGTTACTGTAGTTAGCTGCAAAATCAATCCCCAACATTAGTCCACCACATTCTACCACAAGCCGTATCCCTCAATATCATCCACCGATCAAACGAGACAAGGATTACTTACATTCCGTTTTGAGCTGGTTCAAGTTCCGTAAGTGTATATACGCGTTGTTCGCGTTATTATTGTTATTGTTATTGTTATTGCTGTTGGGAGTATTGGAATGAGAGTTGGGCGGTTGATTACTATGGTTGTGAGGTGGTGGGGAGGTTTCATCCCTCTGAGTCTCCTCTTGGCACACGGGGCTGCGAAGGTGGTTGTAGCCTCCTGCAACAGAGAGAGGCAAGTTGAATCAGTCCAATCTTCCACGGGAGTACATCAGTGTTGCGTGTTTGCGAATACAAAACTTTTGCTCTATGAACCAACGCGATCATTTCCCTAGCATCGCGGCGAGCGGCGCTAGTTCACCTTACTGACACGAGTTCATGAATACGAATCGATGGTAATGGCATCGGCGATCGCACTCGCCGCGATAAGATAATGATGATAAATGCAGCCTAAACCCCAGGAAACCGCTCTAATCAACCGGCCCGATAAACTCGAGTTTTAATTGGGAGAGTCAATCGCGGCGAAATTGAAGCCACAACAACCGCGGCTCCTGGAGAAACGACCTATTGGCCGCACTGAAAATCAAACATCAATATATTTTCGATCGAACCTCGAGGTTCCGGGACGAGAGAGAAAGAGAGCGAGAGAGCTCTGCCGGCGGGCGGATTCCCACTGTGGAAAGGAATGTATCGAGAGATCGCTGGAGGCAGACTTGCGCTCGAGCGACGGAGTCTGCACAGTAGGGAGAAACAGCACGGTGATACGTGGGCGGTGCGCATCTCGACGATTGGCCTGAGCCAACTCCGCCTATTCTCAACTTCCTTTCCTTGGTCGCGAGAAAACCGCCGCACTCCTCTCTCTCTCTCTCTCTCTCCCTCGCCCGGATTGCGGAGGCTGCGGAGTTGCGATTCCCCGCGAATCTCCGTGTCTAAGCGCGAGCCATAATCTCGGAGATAGGGCGGAACAGCGAGTGCTCCACGCGGCCAGATAAATCGACATTACTTTTTCTCTTGGCGCGCGTCCACACTTTTCATTAGCGCGCGAGTTGATAGGCGCGGTCGACAAAACCTGTCGGGTAGCCGCGCACAGATCCCAACAAGGACCCAGTTGACACCCAGAGGTGCGACGCTGCAATTAGACTTGTGCTACAAGCAATCGCCGAGAACATAAAAGAAGCCATCGCATCGGACTAATTGTCATGTCGAACATGACTCGAGATCGCTTATGAACTCTCGTCTATAATAACAAGGAGATTGCACAACGAGGAACTAATACTCGCTTCTCTCTCCCATTCTACCGGGCTCGCACTCTCGGAGCCAATCTCGACCCATTGATGAATGAAGCCTAGTTTGCGTGAAAGTAAGAATCACGATTGTTGATAAGCCTGCGGTGGAATGGGTCGATAAAGCTTAGTTTTCTAGATTTCTCACTCAATTAACGTAGATAAGATTCGTAGGTGAGAGGAGGAGCCGAGAGGGCTGTTAAGAAGGCGCGCTGCTGCTCGCCCGGCCGGAAGTCGACGGAAGTCGGCTAATCTTATCAGGATTTTTGCGTTTACCGTTGAGCCGCACTTGGAGTATTAACTGTCCGCTCTTTTACACCGGCGACGGGGCCATTGTTATTCAGGAATCGGTGATATCTATCAAGCAGTGGGGGGGCCGGCCGCGGCCAGGTGGCCTATCGACAGGGGAAAATGACGATAATTACACGCTTTTCGGACACGCAACACTAATTAAGGGTTCGAATCATTCTCAGCCGTGTTACTCAATTCTTTATTAGCGAGCGTTGAATTCCGCCTTATCGGGGCCATTGTGTACGAGATTAATTAGCTTGTAGATGCCCTGGGAGATACGTGACGCCGGCCATTTCGGCCGACTGTTAGAAAACTGAGGAATTACCGGCGAAACTTGTGAAGAGGACTCGAGTGCTCGCTTGCGTATGTTAACGAGCGAGGCAGCCCCCGCCCCCCACTTTAACAGTATATGCGGACAATGGCTTCGATTAATTATCATAATCCAGTGGGTTTAAACGGGCGGTGTTGTGTGAACGGTTGAATTATCGTGCGGTAGCCTAGCAGACGGCGTTCCCACAGTTGTATCCCTTAATGACGGGGAAAACAGGTGGTGGCCTGGCTGGCAGGACACCTCGGCCGAGCCAGGTATCGTTGCCCGCTTCGCGATAGCCCTCCCAGATAATAGCTCTCCTTAATGAGCCTGGATAGACTCGATCGAACACCTTTCATCTCGGCTTTCGATACCTCCACCCACCTATCATACTACTTGCTACATTCGCTGGAATATTAGTTGGCAAGTTGTCCGGTTCTCAGTCGTGAAATTGAAAGCATCGCTTTGGAGATCCGGGGAGATATTCCTCATTCTCCTTTGGAGGAGATAATTGCGCGAGGAAAAACGCTCTTTTCCAGCCGAGCGCCGACTGCATCAAAGCTGCGGGTTCTCAATTTGCACGAAAGAAAATCTGGCGTTTTTACTTTATTAGTCGCAAACTAATTTATGCACTTTTATGCAGTTTTCTTACGTCGTTTACACGGAAAGATTGTTTTTGGAAAAAGAGTTACGTCGATTTTGGGACTAGTTGGGTGAAATTGTTGATGAATTCTTTAAAAGAAGATAGTTTGGTTGAGATGAGATTGTCTATGGTAAATGAGAGTGTAGGACGAAGGGGGTACACCTGGCGAAGGGCTCGCGTGTGGCGGCAGGTCCCCGGACTGAGGCTCAGGGCAGCCCATTTCATGGACGGTGAGCGTGGGAGTGCAGGTTCCCGTCGGCCCTCACGGGCGCGCACGTATGTACATATGTGAGGAGAGTGCGAGCAGAGGGAAAAAGGGGCCCGAGAAACAGAGCGAGAGAGAGAACTGGGGCTCTTGCGTTTTCGTCCTCTACCTAAATGCACCCTCCCCTCGGGGACGAAGGGCGGCGGGGAGAACCAGAACCGCGCTCGCCCGAGACAACTATTCCGAAATTCCTCCGCATTCATCGACCGCGCCTGTTCACACGGATGAACAATCGCGCGTCGGCCCGCCGATTTTTTACCCCGCGAGCGAGCCCTTTTATTTATGCCGACTCTGCCAAATGGGCAGAAATTACGGCTTTTTTAGACTCAGCAATGCGCTTGACCATCTCACCGAAAACAATTATGCTATTTTCTTTGTCTTTGGATTCATAATTTTACCGGATGATTCGCTTGGCTTGGAATTTGTATGAGTGTTTAATGATTTTCTTCAGAATTCTGCAAAATATCGTATCTCACTGATTCCGTGTGGAATTCTAGTTTTAGGTCTAACACCTTCGAAAAATATTAAAATAGGGCAAGTTGGAAAAGTGCCCGGAAGAAATCAGTGACCCAAAAAGGACATCCGCCTAAGTAATAGAATGAATCATGTATAATTATTCATCGCAACTTACACATATGACTACTGATTCCAAGCCAAGAAACTCACCTTGCACATATTTAAACCTGTCAAAGGGAGTGCTTTGTTAATAAAGAAAGCAGTGATTTCGGGAAATCGGCGATCTTCCTTCATGCATTATAACATCGATAAGATAAATGATTTCTTCGCATGCAATCGTGAAGCGATCGATTTCTGAATGGAACTGTTATCTCCACTGGGCTAAGTCGAGATCGAAGCTTCCAAGTATCAGTGAAAATGGTAGATTGGAGTGAGAGCGCACTTGAAGTAGAAACTCGGCTGAGAATTTACGACCGGGCGACATCTACTCGAGACTCAGTCTCGTCGCACACTAGACGCAGAACTGTCGGGGTGAGAGCCTCTTGAGGAAGAAATGCGAGAAACGGGAATAATTTTACAAGACGATTCCTCGCAGACGGTTTCGCCGAGCGGTTGGGAGTTCGGAAGGGCGAGTGGTGGTGTGCAGTCGAGATGGATTTCGGGAGCAGCGTCCGCGTATCAGCTGTGGAACAGGTGCCGAGGGTCAGGGAGAAGTAGGAAAGGAGACGGAAGAAGTTCTCAGCTGGAAGCGGCCAGGCAGAAGCAGGCGTCGAGCGTGTCTCGTAAAGAGCTCCTCTCTCCCTCCTTCTCTCTTTCTCTCCTCGTCTCTCTGGCAGGGAGGTTCGGACACGAGGCACGCGCCAAATCGAATGAAACGGTGCGCCGGCCGGTGGGCCAGGCCTTCGCGGCAGAGCACAGCTGCTGCCTCCGACTCTCCGGTCTCCTCTCCAAAATTAAAACCCGACTACTCAGCCATCCTTCCAACTTTCAACGCCGGAAGCCCATTATCTCCGTGCACGGGATCCTCCACTTTTCCACATGTGATTCTCTTCCTCCCGATCGGCCCACTCCGCCGACCACGGCCCGTTCGGGAATCCTCGCCGTCTGGCTAGTCGCGGACCAATTCTACTTGTTCCTGCCTTCAGAGTGCGTAAAGGTCGATTGGCTTTCATCGAATCCTCGCAGCTCACCGCAGAGCTCTTCGAAACTTGCCCGACTTTCCTCCTATCTTGGCGATGATTCCAATCATCGAGCATTGTTCAACGCAGTAATAAAGAGTCTGGCGGCAGTTTCTCGGCTAGATCGGCCCGCATTCTGTATCGAAGCCAGAAGGCACAAGGAGCGATAGTGCGATGCACTCATAAAAAGAGAATCGTCCTCGCTGGCAACGAAATCGCGCATTGTTCGGTAGACCGGTGACCTGCGAACTCTCCCACACTCCTCGCGCGCGCAATCCACCGTCTGCGAGAGAGAGTGAGAGAGAGAGAGAGAGAGAGAGAGAGCACAACCTGTGCTCCACGTCCCTCAGCCGCCAGTGCCTGTGTCTGCGTGTGTCTGCTTTCTACCTCCGCCGGCCTGTTCGTCTGCACCGAGTATGTCGGCAACACGAAAAAGTGCTCGCGCGGAATCCTTTAGAGCGCGAACCTGCCCTCCAGCTGCCCATTTAACTCGCCATTGAATTCGCCGCGGAAAAAGATCGGCCAACTTTATGATCATTTTAACAGGAAGTTTCTTCATCCATTATTGAAGCATTCTTTCAATTATGGATGTAGTGTATTAGAAATTAAAACAGTATTAATTTGATGGTAAAAGTGTTAAGGTGCCAGGTTGTTTGGTGGGAGTAGAACGCGCTTTCGCGCGATTACCAATAAGAAGAGTCCGCGAGCGTAATAGCGGTCGGCCAAGATCACTGATATTGACTTGACAATGTGTCTTCGGGTCTCGTTTACCGAGCGGGCTCCGATTACACTTTGTAATCGCGGCGACCAGCAGAGCACGCCAAAGGATCTCCGGACAGAGGGAGGGAGAGAGAGCGACCGCAATGCGGTGAACTTCACTTATCGTTTTTCCACGTTTCCGCTAACAACCGCTCGTTGCTTTTCCTATGCGTCTATCCAACCTCCGTCCAACTACTCTATTAACACCCATAAGTAATGCAGCATTATTGCCAATATTGCGCACCAACGCAACATTTCATTCGCAACTTCTTCTCCGATCCCGAACGCCTGCAACGAGTCCTTTCGAGCGTGCAATTTCACGGCTGGTGTGCGTGCGTGTACGAGGGACATTTTATCGGCAGTTTAGCATGGAGCCGCACCTTAGTGTCGAACAAAGCCCTGCACAGCGAAAAACGACGAGCGAGCTAGCGATGATTGCGCCTGGTTATTATCCGTCAATGGCTCGTCGAGAATCGATCGATTATTCGATGATGAAGCGGACCATTCGCTGAGGACACTTCTCCCTTGAGAGAGGCTCCGAGGTTCCAACTACCAACCATCTTACTATCAACTTCCACTGACGAAAATGTATTCCTCTCGCCACGCAGCTAATGCACTCTAATGCAATCGTGCGAGAGCGACCTTGGTTAAATGGCCAATTAGCCATGCCGTGTAGACGAGTGGCTCATCGAGACGCGTCAGGCACCACCGCCGGACCATCCCCGCCCCGTCTATTTCCTACGTCGGTCCCAATCTCCGGACACCAGCGCAGCGCGTCTTCTCCATTCCGGCGGAATCGCTCTCCAGTGATTGGGCGAGAGAGCGACGAAAAGGCGAAGTGTCAAGTGCAAAATGCCGCGAGAGACGTGCGGGCCGATCGGAGCGCGATCGTGCTGGCTGCGATCCAAGGGAGATGCGCGGCGCGTCGAGGTCGACGTGTGACGGCCTTTGAAATCCCAATGAAAGAGAGGAGAGCAAGGAGAGGAGAGAGAGGATTGGCGCGTGTCTGTTAGAAGTGTACCTGGCGTGTGGGTGGTCGCGTCCAAGGATACCGGCAGCATGTTTCGAGGTATGGCGTGTTGCTGCTGGGGATGCTGGTGATGCGGATGGGTGGCGATAGGCTCCGCCTCCTGATACGAGGGGTAATCGGCGTAGAAGGGTTCCTGGCCGGTCATCAGGGTGTCCAGCATGTGGAGCACCATCTCCGAGGATGCTGGAACGCCGCTAGCAGCGGCCGCGTTCCCACTGAGATCGCTGCCGATATTGTACGCGCCGCCGACGATTAGGGAGGCCGGCGCCTGCTGCCCCGAAGGCCGCGACGTCTCGATGCTCACGACGCCCGCCGTGACGCCGTCCTGTCCTGCCAAGCCCTTCCTCGAAGACGAAGGACACCCCTAGGATCTAGCCCTGCGATCCCAGCTCATTCGTCCTCGCTGATCTCTCACGCTCCTTTACCAATCGGCCTCTGTTCGCCGCTCGGAGTCTCGCTGACTCCAAGGGTGGGTGGCTCTCTGCTCGGTTCTAGCAGGCTCCGAGGCGCTCGCTCATATTCTGCGATCGCGCGATTTAGAATGGCGGCTTCACCATGTCCGACTATACTTCACCCTTCGCGGCGAGAGCTCGAGTTCTGGCGGATATTAAGGTGGTTAATAATCCTGGCGCGCGCGTTGGCGGTCGAGTCACGTCGCTCGCGCGCTTCGCATTAGCCGTGGCGTGCAGGCTGCTGCTGCTGCTGCTGCTGCTGGTTGCGCGGTTGCATTCCGCGAATCGTCCGGGCCTCCTCGACGACGAGTCCGTTGTTAATTGTCCGCCGAGCTCGCGAGCGAGCAGGTAGAGCGTGGAATATCGTCGCTGGCTCGTTCGGCGAGATTAGCCGGGCGGCGTGCGCGATATAGGGGCTATCAGCCAGCGGGAGGTGTACGTGTGCCCAATCCAAGTGCGAGCCGGCGCAACAGGTGAGAGCCCTCGCCTTCGACAAACTCTCGACAACCTCCTGCTTGTACGATACTCCTCCTCTCGTGGCACACTGGTTATCTCACATTTGCCGACACAGACTTCCGAGGCACAAGTCGCACCGAAACGTAGAAAGCAGGAGGCGGCGCCGGGCACTGTGTAGCGGCCGAGCGCCAAGGATATCCTGGACGCAGCAAGTAGCAAGGGGCGCAGGGAGCCAGCCAGAGGTCGAGTCCAGCGGGAAAACAGTGCGCGGTAAGTGAGAAAAACGTGGAAGCTTCTCGCGGCGAGACACAAGAGAGCGGCGCGATGAGAATATCGTGCGTAGAAGAGCTACCACCACTGATGGCCTGCACTACTCTCCACTTGACGTGAGCGCGCGTGTCACTGTGACGACGCTGCGTACCGTTTCCGCTCTCTGGTCCTCCGCTTCCCGTCCCGTGCCCCTCCCTCCTGCCCTCCCGGCCCTCGGCGCAAATAGCCCCACCAGACCGTCAGCCGACCCCCACCACCGGCCGCTAGTCCCCCACCATCGACCTTTCACCCCTGCGAGCCGCGACCCCCGCACTCGACTCGACCAGCTGCGGCCCAGGCTTTCGCCGTCAAGCGCGCCACGGCTGCTCAATGGAAGTGGAAACTCCTCGGGTGGGGGAAGAGCGGCTAGCTGGTGGGGGCAAGAGCTGGGAAGGAGTGGGGAATAGTAGTGTGGAGGGGGCCGCCGCGAGGAGGTGGCAGAGGGGGGACCTGGGGACGGAAGGACCATCCACAACCGCCCCCTCAAACCTTCAACCACCTGCTGCCACCGCCAACTACACTCTTCCACCGGACCACTTCCTCTCTCCCTCGGAGGGTTGGTTGCCCAACACCCTCCCGGTTTCCGCGCAAGTACCAACTACTTGTCTGCGCCGAGCGTACAGTTCTACTTGGATTCGGGTCATTCCGCGAGATCCAGGGAGACGGGCGATTTCGCCAAAAGGTGGTTAATCCAGACAGGAAAGCGGGGATGGAGTTGACGAGGTGCGAAAGACGATACGGCGAATTAAGGGGGCCGTTATTCGCGCGAGTAACGGCACAGGACGAGGCCTCGCACGGTTCACTCGCACTATCAGGAAGTCGTACTATCTGGGCTGGAACGTTTCCTTCGGCCGGAGTTTCTTTTCATTCATGAATCCTGAAAGCGATCGACGAATACCTAATTCCTGAGTAGCCTCTTCCGTACCGTGGCGGAAAACTGGCGCAGGCAGGCAAGGCAGCCAGACCTGGCACATCGGCTCGGCACAGCGCGACGATGCGGTCACGTAGCCCCACCGGCTGGCTAGCGAAGGTGAACGTAAATGTAATTAGCACGCGTTGCAGCCTTAGATAATTAGATAGCGCGCTAAGAGCGGCGGTAACGCCGACCCCAGACTGTTATTAATTCCATCGTTCTCCCGTTGGTAAATGGTCCTTACTTAGTTACAGAAGCGCGAGAACGAGAGTCGCACACTGGGGCCGCCTCGTTCTGCCAGCCCCTCATCCCACTTCTCCTCTCCATCTGACTCTCTTCTCGGTAACATCTCTGTAAGAAGACTGCGACTTTAATCACACGTGGGACTTGATTGAATTTTAATCCAAGGCTTCCTGGGCCAAAACCGTGGGAAAAGCAGGATCGCCTCGCAAAAACCACCGCGAGACATACAAGATACAAGCCGCGAACAAGTCCTCTTTCCCTCGTAACGGGCTTCATCCGCTCCCGGGATATCGCGCGCCAGACATGAATAATTTCGAGGGACTGGACAGCGAAGGTTCCATGTCGCGAGACAGCGAATCATTGAGATCCGCGGGATTCGGAGACTAAAAGTGGTGTCGAGGGCGGAACCAGTGGAGAGAGGGCACCTGGCGAATCATTTTCCCGGGCAGCTACGCGTGACGGTCGATGTAGCAACAAGTAAAGTAAGTGGCCGGCGAAGGGCACGCCATGGATAAGGGCCACTGGACGCACCTTCCTATTCCTAATTCATTACTGGCGAACGAGGCCGAGTACTAGAAACGCCCCGAATGTCAGTGGTGCAGGGACGAGCGCATCTAGCAAAGGAAAGAAAAGGGCCATTGGGAAAGGAGGAGGCTGGCACAATAGTCAATAGTATAGCACGTGCTCTCAATGGTTAGATATCGCGCGAGCGTGTAGGCCTCGAGTAAATGAGAGGAGGCGAGGAAAGCGAGGAGCGAAGGGCCTAGCCTATTTTTGGGGGGCGAGGGAGACCGGATGCTAAGAGAGGCAGAGAGAGCGAGCTCCTCTCTCCCTCGCTCTATCATTTGACACTGTCTCTCTGTCCTTCTTTCTCGGTAGACTCGCGCGCACGTGATGCAGAGGGGACCGGAAGTGCTCACTCCCCTGCGCCTCGTGCCTCGCTCGCTCGCTCGCTCACTCGCTCACTCGGTATAGTCCGCCACCAATAGTAATGGGACTTACGAGCCTCGCACAATAAGGACACGAGTTCGATGCGCCTTCTGCCTGCTCGCTTTGCCTTTGCCTTTGCCTGCCATTGCCTTGGCTTGCCGTGCCTTGCCTTGCCTTGCCTTACGCTCTCCTCGCTCGCTCTCTGTCTCTAGGAGTTTAACCCTCGCCAGCACTCGGCCTCCTTTTATCATCCACCCCTTTGGATAGAGCGTTTGTTCGCCAGTTCAATCGATCCTTCGACCGATGTCAATCAAACTCGATGATTGTCTTTCGAGGTCCCGAGTCCTTCATTGAACTTCCTTCGCCTCGAGGAGCATCAGACGCTCCAAGAGGTCATTTCCACGGGACTATTGTCGAGTTTTTCTCTATTAAAAAGTGATATTTTAATCAGGCTGGAATATGGCGCGAGTTTAACGTACCAGGGTGAAAAGCGGCCCCACTGGAATGGGGAGTTCATACATCTGTCGAGTGCCGGTTCTAGGTGAGCCTTCATTCTCCAAGTGAGCAACAATGGCTGTGCGCATTTCGCGTTGAAGGAGGGTGCATTTACGGGGTGCATTAAGGGAGGAGCACTCTCGGCGAGGACATTATAAAACTATCTCGGCCTCGTATTGGGGTAGGACTCCACCTCCCCGCGTTTGCCCTGCTCTGCCTCGGCTTCCGGTTGTAACGTGAGCCTCCACTCGCCTTTTCTTCCTCCGGGGCCCGTCCATCTCGCTCGCTTGCCCTTCGGGCCCTTCCTGCGCGCTTCCAGTCACGAAAACGACGACGTCGTAGTCGCCGACTACCACCAGCGCGCGTTCCTCACATCCACAGGAGGAAGGGGCGAGGAAAAGGTACATACACGCACATACTCTCACACAGACAGAGAGAGAGAGGAGCGAGTGAGCTCGTGTCGTGAGTTCTGAATGAGCGAGAAGCTTTGTAGGGCCCCGAGGCGCTCGCTCTCTACCAACTATGAATGAACCCATGAATGAATACAACCTGCGTCAACCCCCTGCGCGCTCTCCTACTAGCCCGCCTCGATTATTGGACCAACCCCCCGGCGCACATTTCTCACCGCCACCCTTAACTCGCGGCATTCCCCCTGCTCTACCCGACGTTGCGCTCTTTACCCGCGCGCAACAATGCCGAAGATTAGACTACCTTCGCACCAATTACGCGCGGCAGGCCGATTCTCGTTCTCGCGCGTTTATGTCGTCCTATCAGGCGCTGCTATATTTCGCCGAGAGCCAGTCAAAGCCAGGATCGTTTTGCGAGGATGAGAATCGGGCCCCGTAGATTCTTGTCTATCCTGGCGCGCTTTGTCAGAGTTGAAGGGTATTCAAACGATTGGTGGATCGTGTTAATCAGAATGCCGAGTGGATCTCGGCGGTTAGTTATAACTGGTTGCTTAACTAATAATCATTGTGCTGGTTCGGTCGGCGCGTGTACGATTGACCAACCGGCTTTCCATAAAGGTAGCAATGGCGTCACGGCTGGCGATCCTTTTTTGGCTGCTTTCGTGTTTAGGCTCGACACTGGTCACTGGTCTCGGTAAAGCGCGCGCGCGCGCGCGTCTATCGCTTTTGCGCGCGGGATTCTCCTGCTTTAATTTATGCATATGCCTGTACACGTACGTTTCTAGTGATGTGTGTGCGTGTGTGTGCGCGGCTGTGTTGGAGACACGCTTGTAACTCACTGGCTGCACGTGCGGCGACATACGTGACGCTCGGTCTACCCTCTGTCCGGCCGCCTCGCCAACAGACACTGCCAGACACTCGCTGCAAGTTTCTTTGCTGTCTCGGAACTTCGCTTCTACAAGACTTGTTATTTCCACCGAGAACAATTACTCCTCGAAAACGATTCTGCCAACTGACGCAGCGTAGTGGTTAATTTTTTGCAAAAATGGAGTTATTAAAAATTCGGGTGGAGAGAAACGAGGGACACGTACAAGTGTAGGCGAGTGGAACTAGTGGAAGTCGTGTTCGAAGGCTACCAGTTTCGAATTTCACAGCACGCGCTTCCCCAGGCGCAACATCCTCGAAATCGCTGTCCGGAAAAAAGTTGCGGGTGTGTCTCTCCCGGTGGACTCTAATACCACGCCGTCCTAATGTCCGTCCGGTCGCTTGTTTTACATGCGTTCGTCGTACCACCGTATTATATCCCGAATGATCATTTACATACATGAGCCTGGGAGGAGACGGCTCGGAAACAATCGGCACTCGAACCGATACTTTTCCAGGAGTCCATCTAGGAATAGTTGCCTCTCGGAGTGAATGAGAGCGGGTTGGGAGAATCGAATGGAAGAGTGCGCGGATACTCGTTCCGAGAGGAGGCGGCTGAAAGCGAGGAGGATAAGCGAGAGTCGAACCAGAGACCTCGAAGAGCTGCAATACATAACGTAACAGTGCTCCGGCAAGCAGAAATAATGAGTCTATTATACGGGCGCTTCTCTTTCCCTCCGAGAACTTCTCGGCGAACGATGTGTGCCTCGCGCACTTGAATTACGAGCTATACGTCAAAACCTTGCGCACCAATCTATCCCCTTCCCTCGACGACTGAGTAGACTAATCGAGACACAGATCGATTCAAAACTTTCACCTTAATTCACCTGAAAAAGTTACAGCTGCAAGGATCTTGTATTTCATCGTGCATCCTTCTTAATCCAATCAGTCAACAGACAAGTAAATTAATTAATTTAATCCGAACCTATGGATTTTTCTCCTATTTATTATTCTCGTCTGCTCCCATTTCACCAAAGTTGCAATTTACAGAGAATAAAAGGTCTTTCTACACGAGTAAAGCACTTGCAGCGAGTGTTTTGCTTATACCAAATACCACACACACACACACACGATGATATTGGTGTGGTTTATTCGCATGGTGTAGGAACAGCATCAATAAATGTAGAATCGGTAGGATTGTCTGGCGAGGAGTGTCGGCGTTGGTCGGCGTGACAAAGGGGCGCTGGCGAGTGGTAGCTGTTTTTATTGGGCCAAAGAGTAGCGTGAGTGTGCGATGGCAAATGGAGTCGAGTGTGTGGTGGGGTTGGAAGTAAAGAGAGAAGCGAATCGCGTCGTCTATTGTCCGCGGCGAAGCGTGCAGAGGGCCCGACTTTCCCTCGTTCACCCACGGTCACTGCTGCAATGACGTAAGGCCCCTCTGCCTAGGTAATTGTTACCTACGCTGTGCCTCGCTTCATGATCCTCTTCGTCCACTCCCTGCCATCGTAATCTCCTCCAGGCTCGTAACAAGCTCTCCAGCAACATGCACAACATCCAGTAACGACGATGGGCCTTGCGAGGATCGTTCCAGGCCCAACGCGCGCCACGCGGTTACCTATCAAAGCAACTAAATCGCAATTGGGAGCAGAGGCGACGTGCTGGAATGAGGACGATGAGTCAGAGAGAGGATTGCGTCTTCTGGGAGAATCTCGCAATCAACCCTCCTGGAAGGCGATTGCCTGTCCAGGAGGAAGGTGAACTGGTGAACCAACTGGAAATGGGGAAGGTAGTGGAAAAACCTCGAGTATGCTTTTCCATTGTTAGCCTCGCCTCGCGCGATGCGTATGTGAATGAGTTGCGCGAGGGATTCATTAAGAAATGAGAGAAACGACAGGTGAATCACGCCGGGGATTGCGAGTGTCGGAGGAGAGCTCGCAATCTCCACCCTCCAGCCGCTCCAGCCGCTTAATCACCCGATTTCTAGCTGGCTAACTCTCCGCGTGTCCCAGCGAGCGCCAACCTCCTCGGCTGTGCAGTGAAATCGCGACATGTCGTGCGTTCCTGGCGGTGGTGTGGCGCGGGCGGAGCAGAGGACACACGAGTGCCACAGCACGACAGGGAGGAGAGTGCGGGGCGGGGGCGAAACTTTGCGCGAGGAGCGAAGAGCGACGATAATGAGAGGCTTGTGGCAACAACACGTGCAAACCTCGAGATCCTATCGGCCACCCTGACGTAACAATGAGAAACTCCTCCAGCGAGACGAAGCAACGCTTTCGTTCAGCTAGTTGCAATCGGCGAAATAAATGTACCGCCCCCCCACTCCTGCCACTTGTCGCCGGATCTCCAATTCTCATGGAAAGAGTAACTGTTCGACCTGGCCCGGCCGACCCTACCAGAAAAGTTCTGCGCACAGTACTCATACGCACACACAATATCTTCATTTTTCAAGTTTATTGTTTCTTGAAATTTGGATTTTTATACCTTAAACTACTGTGCAAATGGCCATCAATGAAAATTTAAATGGTTAGTTTGGTTACTGCATTTGTTTAAAGAATAAAAATGACGAGATTGACTGTCCTACATTTCCGTAAACAAACTACATATTCATTTTGGTCAGTGTCCACAGGGAGGACGGACGTTGGGAAAGGAGAGAAATCAAGCTGTCGGGTACTCTACTGTTTATCGATAGCGCATGCGGAATCTCCTCTTCCCCATCTATTCTCCCATCCCTGCTCTACCGTCAAGCCGATTCTTCCCGGTGCTAGTCAATAGCCGGTTACGGCAGACAGGACTTCCCTGTCTCCAGCATTTTTCCAGTCGTCCACTCGGCACAATCGGCCCGCCGGAGAAGGCCACATTTCTCTCTTTCGATCTCACGTCTTGTCTCTCCTATCTGCTGTACACTGCTATACTTGAAAACGTCGACTTGTGCAATTCTCACGCGGGCAAAGTTACCGCTCGACTCGCCAAGTTCTCCAGTAGTTTTGCGAGTGGTTCATATATGTTATCGATAATTATACTAGTAAATATCGCTTTAATGATCGGTTCAATAATTTTTCGCTTGAATTAGATAAGAAGGTTTAGAGATTGCTAGAGTAAAGCGGGAATAAAAAAGAAGTGGACTTACCGTCAGCGTGATAAGGTCTGGAGGGTATAGACAAGTTGGCCGATGCCTGTGGAATCTGTGATTGCACGGGTGTGGGAGTCGGCGGTTGGTTGTTAGCGGTGGAGTTGGCACTTGCTGAGCTAGCTGGTGTCGCTGGGCTCTTGTGTTCCGGTGTGGCCACCTGCTGCGCCGCACCTTGATACCCCAAAAAATCACCTAAGTCTGGCACGCATACGCTCTCGTACAGGTTGCTCGCCTGCACGCTCCCCAAAGAGGCCTTCGCCAGGTCAATGTCTGAATCGAGAAGAAAATCAACGCTCAGACTAATCATTGCCCTCTCCCACTCTCCCGAGCCGACACATTACAAAGCCCGTCTCCCAATTGTCCATCACCCTCCGTCTACCCATCTTCGAGCATATCATCGAAAATGAAACATCGCATTTTATATCAAAGAGATCTCGAGTCGGAGATTTCGCAGCAGGGAGGATGTGCAGGCTTTTTAGTTTCCACTCGAGGTTTTCTCTAACGACGCACCAACTCGCCTTTCCCAATATCCGTCCTCGTTGCGATGGGATCGAGCCAATTGCTGGGCGAGCTCGTGTCTCGACACTTGCGCGATCCGAACCTCGTCAGCCATAAAGTAAGCCGAATTCACCACATGCTGGAGAATTCTTTCCGGAATTGGGAGTAACAATGTGACGATGGAGCGAGGCTCCAGCGAAAGATTAGGGTTCCGGGCGGATTAAGGGGGGCGAGTCTAATTGTGGGGTCACGTTGGTGTAAATCGCAGTTTCCTCGATGCGCGATCAGGCGACACGAATGATCGACGAGGAAGTACGGGCCTTTACTTAACGGGAGTTAAATCATGGGTGAACCTCCACTTCCTGCCCGATCGCATCGCACGCCGATCAAATGAAGGACTTCGGGGGAAATATTCCGTATCGATCGCGTGGAATTTACCTTTCTGACTAGTTGTGATGCTAACATTGTTGAAATAGGAAGAATTCCGCGCAGAATTTTAGTTTTAGGGATAAAACTATCGAAGAATGTTGAAGACGTACGAGTTAGAAAAGTGTAAAAAAATCGAAAAATAATAACGGGAAAAATGGCTGCAAAAAGATGATTTTTTAAAAGTTACCAAATTTCCATAAATCCTTCATAATTCAACAGTTTGGGTCTGGAAACAAAGATCCTGACCCACGCGGACACCGTTAGCAAGGATTACTAATTACCAGCGAGGCTTTTCACGAGGACATCATAGATTCGAGAACTGCTTCGAATTCACGGGGAGCCGCGTCTGATAAGGGCTGCGGGTCGTGGGAGAGAATATCGACAAGTCTAATTAGCATTTCTAACGAGGAAAGAGGGTGAGGAGTGTCTCCATGGGAGCGAGCGGGCTCGAGGACTTCCTCGGTGAATCCGGGCCCTCGTAAAATCGCCAGGAGCCCTCGCCCGGAGAGGATCTCTCTATCTCGGCAAGGATCTCGCAATCGAAATTCGAGTGGATTCCTCAGCACGCAACAAACACGCGGACGAAAGGAGAACGAAAGTGAGAGGGAGAGAGAGAGAGTTCGAAAAGCATATAAGTGGCTGGTACAGGGAATACCACACCGGGCCATTCTCCTAGCACAGGATATCCGGAGTGGGAGTTTCTATGGTGCAGCTCCTCTTTTTACTCTCCTTCCTTCGGATAAAAACTTCGAGTTCGATTGAACCTCTCAAAATGGGACCATTGCCCCGAATCCCCACACCCTCTCTTCTCTCTCTTGTCCTCTCAATCGTTCCTGTCTCCTCTCATTGTCAGGAGGATGTTTTCCTGCCACTACCTGCCGCGACATTGCCATTTTCCCGAAACTCGATCTGCCTTCTCCTGAACGGAGGAAGCTGAGGGTGTATCGGCCGATTCAACCTGCTCCAGGTATTGCATCGCGAATTTCTTAGGAAAGCGAGATCCGCCACTGCTCTTTTGTCGATGAGACCCTTCGGAAACTCATACTCGCACTCGCCCGCGATCACAGGAGATTACAAGTTCGAGTCATTCAACTACTTGGGAAAAGAAAAGCGAGAGCACTGCTCTTTAGAATCGGCCGATTCAACCTGCGAATTCCCTAGGAAATTGCGATCCACAACTGCTCTTTTACGGCAGAGATAGTCTTCGGAACTCGTACTCAGACTAGCTTGTGATGACAGGAGATTAGAAGTACGAGTCACTGAACTATATACTTGGAAAGAGAGGGAAAAAAAACAAGACTGGTGGTTTTAACGAAAGACATGTTTGGAGGAATGCGAGGTCTTAGAACCTAGTGGCAGGGGAAAGACACGAGGGAGGGTCGGAATCAGGTGGACGGAGAGTTGGGGAAGAACGAGGGGCTGTAGAAACGTACCTTTCTGTAGGATCTCAAGGTGCTCCCAGAGGATGTCACCCATGAAGGCGGGCGCACGTGCCAAGAAGGACTCCTTGCCCATCGCACAGATCTGCTTGCCGGTCATGTGTTGCCAGGGCTGCATCGCCACACCCTCCAGGGAAAACTCGCCGATCGCCCAGTGCAGCCAGTGTGCCACAGCTGCTTCCGACCATTGCCTCGGATCTGGAAAAATCCATTCCCATCCTTATTAACACGCCCTTTCGGTATTCCCATTTCTCATTCAAATATTCTACTATTGTTATGATTCGCAGGAGAGTCGGCCACTTAGGCCTCGGAGTGGAAATTGGACGCTCGACGTATCAGAATGCGAGGTACGACGGTTCGCGTGGTGGAGGATCGGCTCTCGAGGAGGCCGAGACCATCTTTGGTGGATGGCAGTACCGAGAAACATTGGAATGTCCCATTTGAGGTGCGCGCGCCCATATTTGCACGCGTGTCTTGCATTGTTTCGCGGTATCTACCCGCGTAAAAGTACAGCTCGCCTCATAATGCAAACAGAAATTACTGCCCGACACTCTTTTCTCTCGCCGAAAAGCAGTCGCGCCGAGGACTTTCAAAGGGTACGCCCTACACCGCAGCGCGCCTTATCAACCAGGTTTCTATTGACTCGTATAGACATAGAGGGATACTGATGGGAATCGAGAATTAGTTTGCTCGATTGAAGGAGTCGGTGTATTATTGCGAGTCTGGTTCTTTGAGACTGTGAACGATGATAGCGCGCGGTAGCAATCTCCCATAATATATATTCCGGTCACCCGCTCTTCCACCTTATCTAACGCTTGATTACGCCGTGGAGAACTAATTGCCGAGATTAGCCCATTGCGGTTTGATTAAAGTCCTATCAGAGAGAGCGAACCACCTGCTTGTGCCATTAAACGGCAAGGAAAGCCTGCTTCGGTCCCAAACGAGTCCCAATTTCTCAAACTCTGTCCAATTTCCAAGCTTTTACTTTTAGACTGGACAAGTTTAGTGGGCGGGTAGAGTGTTTAGAAGGAAAGCTGGTCGAGTTGGAGATATCGAAGTGTTCTCTGCAGGTTCTCCGATCGAAATCTCCGAGCAGCAGTGGGTGCTGTTGCTGGTGGAACTCTCTCCCTGTGGCGCGCGCGCCGTCTACGAACCTCGAAAAAAGGGATCTGGCTCTTTCTCGTCATGAATGAAGCTGGCTTCGTAGAAGCGATGAAATACTCGGGGATTGACACGTTTCGCGTGCTACGTACATAAATGTCGGGGGAAGGCGAGAGAGCAAAGAGAGCCGGGCAAGAAGTCTCTAACGGCACGGTGCGATCAAAGCGGCCGCCGATGTTTGAGGATCGCGCCGAAGTTTACCCAACTTATTCCTTGTCAGCATTGTTAACAGACTTTGCACACTCCTTACACTTCTCCCTTCCACTCTCGTTCCCCTCTTTTCTTTCCTCCTTGACGACTCTATCAGTGAAATCTCGCGGGGCCCATTCTCTCCCGATCGCTCTCGCTCTTCCTCGGCATTTTCACGCGAGATTCCACCGCACACAAATCCTATTGAGATTTCTACTCAGCCGAATCAAGGCGCATTCTTCCAGACACTCGCGGGAGCGAGGAGAGTGCGTTTACGATGGGATTACGAGGAGAAACGCGCCGAGAGAGTCCTGTAAATGGTGTTTGAGTGGACGATAAAGAAGAGTAGAGATCCCGGAGACGCGCGCGCGCTCGCGCGCGCCTGATCGATCTACAAACAGAGATAGGCTGCAGGTGCCACGCGCAGCCTTTTCCCCGCGAGGAATCGAACTCTGTCCCGACTGTGATTTCGGCGGGCCCGTTGGTTTAGGAGGGACAGGCAGAGTGCGGACGCAGTTTACCTGCGATATACCCGATCTCTACCTGTCTCGCCGCCGCGCCGTCTGATAAATTCCCGCCGACACAATGCGGCACAGGTGCCTGGCTGCCTTCCTTCTCCGGGGACACTGCTTCCTTCTCACTCGAACCCCGCGCCGTGCCGTGCCGTCTTAAATTCCCATCACAGTATCATTATTCCCTGGGATTAATTAGCTTCCGAAAAACACTGGGAATTATCGATCGAGCGCTATCGTTCGAATCGTGCGTTGGACGCGCGAGAAAGTTTGGGAGGTTGAGAGAGGAGCGAGCGCAAGGGTGTCGGCTATCCTTGGCCGGCGGTGTATTATTCATAAGAAAGGCAGAATCTGAATAAATCATTATAACGAATGCGTCAGTGGCTTCTGACGTTGTCGAGGTGCGTGCGCGAGCGCGATCGCCAATGTCCCCCTCTGTCGCCCGACAGGTGCTTCGATTTGTTGTCTCGGCCTCCGCCATGCTTCTCCCTCGTTCCCGCCACTGCTCGCCGCCAAAATCATCCCAATCTTCGATGACACCCGCCGCCTTGCATTCCCGGCACGATATTCCGATATTATGTGTCTCTCGGCCCCGACAGCCTTCCCTCGCATTCAAACGCGACGTGACTCCGCGCGTGCATCGTCCTCCTCGCTGACTGTACTTCCGAATTGCCGGGAATCGGCTTGTTAGTCTGTAGGAATGGATTTTCGTCCGGGGACTTGGGATTTTTCTAGGAAGAGAAAGAGTTGGGGGCGAGAGGTGAGATTGGGAGGTAGGTGGAAGTCTAAGTAGAGCAAGAGGCAAAGTAGAGCTCGGTAGGTTCACGGAGGTCAGAGGAGAGCGTAGGTGATCTGCGGCCGGGTAGAGCGAGGGTACGAACCCGGGGCCATGTAGACCGGAAGTAACGTCACACCCGCGTGGCTCTGAATGCGCATACCGGATGTATGGCATCGGCTCCCCATCAGAACCATCAACATCACATTCACGATTCCCGCACATCGCCGCTCCGCTCCGCTCTCTGCCTCTCCTACTCGTCGCACATCACATCACATCAGAGCGAGCATGCCCGCCTCGCTCATTTCTCTCTACAGCCACCCACTCACCGACATTACCCTCGCCAATCCTCGCTTCAATCCTCTCACTCGATCCTCATTATTTGGCAAATTCACTGCTTTCATACGGAGTTGGGCAAAAAGGCAATTTTCCCCGGTCGGGAAACAGGTCTCCGGCAAGTGAAAAAAGGCTCAATGACTTTGGCCGAGGGATTAGTTCCAGGCCCATTCGCATACCACGAAACGGACATGGCGTCCAGCCTCAAAAATCTAATCCCAGGCTTGGCGATCGCGCGATCGCAATTTAGTTGGAATATCACGGGTGCCAGGTCCGATCGAAACGCGGCGGCGCGGCAGCCTAATCCTATAATTATAAGTCGTTAAGCTACTTTACGAGCCAAGTGGCGAAAGACGCCCATTCCACGGGAGGCCGCCACAGGATGACGACGCCTCAGGAGAGAAAAGCCAAGCTCTCACCTACCGAACTCCTTAAAACGGTGTGAACTCGAGTCAGCTCCAATTAAGCAGAGCTTGACGAGAGCTCATACTCTCGATTGCCGTGTATGTGCCTCTACTATCAGGTGTCGGAGGAAGTAAGTACCAGAAGAGGCCCGTTAAAACCATTCGAGGCTCTAGGGAGAGGATAATTTGGGCCTCTTATTTTATGGCATAAAAATTTAATCATTTTCTTAGAGCTTCGATTCTACGAGTCTTGGCTCTTGGAACATCGATTCTATGTCCTGTGGGTCTTTTTAGCTAAAAGAACGCGCCACTGAGTACCAGTAAATGAAATGAGCGAACCTTTGGTGATATTGAGGCGCACTCGTTCCTTTTCCCAGGATGCGAACGAGGCCTCCAGGGCCTCCGTCATCTTCTTGTTGGTCCCAGGCGTCAACGGCGGCACCTGCGCCGGTATATCTGTAACAGAGACATCAACGCTCTCGTTAGTCAATCGAATCGAATACGAGCAATCTCGACGTTTCACGCTGATAAGGCTCGCGATCGGCAAAGTGGCCCTTTCGGGGCGGGCGGCCCTCGTTCGGAACCGGGGAAACCAGTGATTTCCGCCCGAGTATGCAGATAGCCAATCCCGCCAACGGGTTTAGATCGCCGCGATAGAAATAGTCGGGTGGAAATAGGAGAGGCAAACTGAGAGAGAGAGAGAGAGAGGGGGGGGGGGGTGAGGGGCCGATACTGCGACCATTTATGTCCTTGACACTTTGAGGGGGCACGTAATATCGACTCCGGTTAATCGACCACTTCTTCGCCGGCTCGGGACCTTGTAAATCAAGTTCCTGGCTTGCGCTATGTAATTTCTTTGATAAGTAGCGAGCTCTGCCATTGTCTTCCCTCTATTTACGAGCTCAACCGCCGAGCTCTGTTATTAGATCATACCCTTTCTTTCCCGTGACTCATCGCTGATGGGGACCAGTGCCGACGGATATAAATCGCCAAATGAATTCTCGTTAAGCGTGCTGCCGCAAAACTGGCAATTGCAGCTCGTATCATTGGCAAAAAGGAGGAAAAGCGAGGGAAGAGAACGAGCGGCAGAGCCTCGGAGAGTTTAAAGGTTCGCGTAAGGTGGAAGAAGGTAGGAAGAAGCGTGGCTCGTCGAGTGTAGTGGACTCGGTCGGAGACGAGGGACGGCGGCGAGGCGAGGGAAAGCGAAGCGTGTAGGTAGAAAGGTGCACGTATAGAGGAGAGCGTCAGGTGTCGCGCTGGGAGCAGCAGGAGCTGGGCAGGGAAGGGCGAAGGGGCCAGAGGAGGCACCATCCTAGATAGCATCGTCATAAAGAGGGGTGCAACTGCTGCCAGGCAGGTGCAGGTGCACCTCGCCGTTGTAGGTACGCTTGCTCTATGTCGTATGCGCCGTGTACGTATCGCCGCCGCCGCCGCCGCCGCCGCCGCCGCCTTATGCTCGGTGCTCGCCGGCTCGTACACCGGCGAATACACGTACACTTCTTCATCCCTCCCCCGAGCCTCGCCGGAGATGCTCCGGGTATGACCTTACACGCCAGACTGGCCGCTTCTACCTGGTGCGCTCGAATAAATAGACTTAGCCTCGCATCAACACACCCCGACTCCCTCGACTTTTACACTCAATGATTTCTACATTAATGCTTCCTAACAATCTTGTCCAGGAGTTGCTCCTGACTTTCCATTCTCTCGCGCAGCACTTGGTCGCCGGCAGCGCTGGTACCGAGTCGGTGAAAAAGAGTACGGGAAAGGTAAGAATTGCTGGGTCGGAATTAATGACACATGAACTTGCAGGATAATAGTGCTGGCGAGGGACATGATCTGTAACGAGGGGACGGCGGATTTCGATGGGAGTAACAATGGGGCTGCCTCGCCGCCGAAAGTCCATTAAGTATGTATGGCGTGCAGGCACGTTAAGTCTCCCGTAACCCATAAGCACCTTTGTCTCGACACGCACAGGGACACACGCGCAGAGCGCCCCGGGAGAGAGAGAGAGAGAAAGAGAGTGTCCGCGAAATTTGCATACTCATGCACGAGGCGGCATTCGACACGCTTAACCATTGGAGCACCACACTTCTCTTTTTTTTTCGGCCACCGCACCGCGATGCCCCGCACGATTCACGGTTCAGCGTGCGCCAATACAATAAAGTCCTTTCCTGCCGAGTGCCGCGCTATCGAGGCGCAATATCGCCAGTCCCGATGGATATCGCCGAAAATCATTGCAACTCGCCAGCGGCGAGGCTCCGAGGGTCGCGCGACGCCAACTTCTGAAGAAGGCGACTTCGCACCCACGTGCCGCTGGAGAACGTTCCAACGTGCCCGGCATGGGGAATCGGGGATTTTTGCGGGAAGAGCGAGGCCTCTTGCGAATGCGCGGCCACCGTCGGATTCGACGTCCAGCGAATTCAAAGGCCGAGATCGCCGAAGGAGATCCATCTCGAGAGAGTGACTGACTGTCGAGCAAGCCACCCACCTCTCTCCAGCTCCGATCTCTTCTCCAGCGAACCGTCAAACCTCATCAGGCGAGCGAAAGAATGCTTCGCAGGAGGAATTGGCCGGGAACCGATCGAATATTCAGGTAAAGCGAACATCTTGCCGACTCGGCCGGGCCAGCTGCTCGCCGAAAGTGAAACGTGCCCAGTTACACAATCGACGTATCTACCAGCGTGACGGATATGGCAGTGCGTTAATATATTTGGCGCGCGCGCGCGCGCGCCGTCGATCGATTGGTGAAAAAAACGGCGAGAGATAAAGAGGCCGCCGCGCGCCGAGGGGAGTTGCATTGGCGCGAGGGACGTGCGCGCGGGATGCAGGTGTAGCAGTTTTTATCGGCGATGCTTGGATATCGAGTGCGCACCCGAAGCCGTCCTGGATGAGGTGAGCATTGCTTAATCGAGTGGAAATGCAAATAGCCGGTGACCCGCGACCCAGGTGACACTCGACCCCTCGGCTCGCTCAACATAAATTTCCATAGCCAGTGTTATTCGCCGGCAGGCCGACTCTCCACCTCTAAAAGCCAATTATACCGTCGACCATACCTTTCCTTCTCCTCGGATAACCCTAATTCGCCTAAAACACTAATTCCTAAACGATCCCCAACCACTAGGCCTGCTTAACAAAGCTTACATTCACCCCACCTCGGAATTCTACTCCGAGCGATCTTAATCGCCGATTAAACCGATCTATCTACCCCCGGCATCGTGGGAATGCAAACGCGGGCCAAACTCTACCAACATACTTCATTACCAGTGCATTCTAAGCTTCGAATAATTCTTTCAAAATTTCCAAATCCATAAACACCGCTTTTGTGTGTGTAGAGTCGTGTGTAGAGACTCGCGAGTCGATTGGTCGACTGGTCCCAAGGTTTATTTCCAATAGATTCTAAACTTGCAATAATTATTTCCAAATTTCGAAATCCATAAACAGCGTTTCTATCACTGTGCCAAAGGCGAAGAGCCCAAGGTATGATAGCAACTCACGATTGGATTGGTCGACTGGCGCCAAGGCCGTGATCGGATTAGCATAAACGAGACGCGAGTGGTCTCACCTCGACTTCCACGCTTTAATCATCCCAAGAGATTTCGTTTTCAATGGGCCCACTTTATTAGCTCGCGCTCCCAATGAAAGTTCGCTCTAATTGGCCTGGATAGAAAGTAACCTCCCGCGCATCCGCAATTTCTTTCCCGAGCCGAACTGCCCTACTGGAGGAGGATGCCGCTTAATTATTCCGAGTGTTACGGGCACGAGACTAGTCGAATTGACGAGGGAGCCAGCGGATGGCGAGGGACGAGTGATAACTCGGTGGGTTCGGTAGGCGTGAAATAAATAGTGTGACAGTTGCAGTCGTGCGAGAGGGAGTCGTCGCTCGCGTCCACGTGCTAACGAGGAGCTGAGATCCAAGAAGAAGAAGAAGCAGAAGAAGAGGAGGAGGAGGAGGAGGAGGAGGATGCCAAGGATGTAATTTGGAGCGGTGGCTGCACTCGGAAGGAGGGAAATTAAAAAAGTCGCTGCGGTGTCCCAGTGCACCAAGCACAGAGAGAGAGGGAGAGTCCTCCCTCGGTGTCTCTGCTCGTAATTTTTTCAGCTCCCCACGTGGAGCAGGCCCAAGTAAGTTTCAGGATGAGTTTAACGGACACGGGGCACGTGCTCGGCACGTACACGCATGTCTCTCCTCTCCTCCCCGTCTTCTGGCTTATCCCTCGCTCCTCGGGAATATACTCGCCAGCAGCCAAACAACTGCGCCAGCTGTCCCGAACAAACCTACTCGAGGCACATCGCCCGCTGCGATGCGCCTTCCAAATTTCAATCTTCCATCTTAGCCGCTTCCCCCCGCGCTCATGCCAATGGAATTAACAAAAAATTCGACTCTAAAAAGCCAGGGAAGAATATTCCCCCGCTTCTTCCTCGGAGAAGTCCATTGAGACGCGCTCGAGTACATGGCTTGTCGGAGGTTTACACGAGTTGCCTTAAATTGATGAAACGGCAAGATTTACAACCCTCGCTGTATGTTCTGCTCAGCGCTCGTCGCTCTGTAATTGCAGGCTGAATAATTGGAAAGGAGGAAATCGCGTTGTAGATCCCGCGCGATATGTCTAGAGCGGCAAATTGATTTCTCCTCGGAGAGCTGGGATGGGAAGAGAGTTGCGCTCGCCTAATGTCTATTCTTCGATATGAGCCGCCGCGAGCCAGACGAATTAATCGGGCGGGAATTCATTAAAGTCTGAAATAATTGAGAGAGGGCGGTGGTGGGGGGAGGGGGAAAATTTATGGGGTCTGCTCGCCGCTTCCCACACGCTCCCATTGTACACCTGTTGCGCTGATCGGTCCGCTGAACCCGTGAAAACGAAGCTAAACCCTGCGACATTCGCCCGGCACTTTCCCAGCGAGCAGAGGCCGCGGGCTCGTTAGCCCTCGGCGACGAAAATAGGGCGAAAACGAGGGTGGTCGGAAATAAATCGAAGCTTCCCCAAACTTTCCACCATTCCCAGGGGCACATGGGAAATCCTTGCTGGGGTGCTTCCGAGTCTATCGGGCAATTTTTTATCACCTTCCTCCAATTAACCAAGACGAAGCTTGTCCGATGCGGGATTGATCTTTCCATGGGAACGTGAAATCTCCACGGTTAACTAACTACCCGGACAAGATTCCCTCGAGTTTCTCCTGGAAGAAGCCTGGGCCCGACTGAGGAAAAATGTGGTGGATGTCAGGAGATAAGTGTTATCGTCCGAGACACATGTCGCGCCGGTTTTCCCTTCAGGGATTGACCAGGAGAATCTGGCAAGGCGAAGATAGGGTTTATCGTCGGGACAAAACCCAGTTTGTTTGTCGACGGTGCATTGTCATCCTAATCGAGGGCGACCACACCTCTCAAGAGCCCAGCCAGACCCTAACGCATCCGACGATACCCCACGTGGAAAGCAACGCCACCGAGGAAGAAACGTCCGATACGTCAGGCGCACTGAATCAAATTGCAGAAGCAACCGCAGGCTAATGCCAGCAAGCAGCGCGGCTGTAGGGAAAGGGACGAGCAAAACGGGAGCAAGAAAGGAGCATGACGCGATCCTGCTGCCGAGTTTTTTCCTCCGCTATCAAAACCGCACTTTATCTCCAAGTGGCGCGTGGTCACCAGAAAGCTTGATTACAGTCTGATGGTTGGATCGGAGGGAAAGGCGAGGCGGAGGAGCGAGGATACCGTACATGGTAATCCCCAGTTGTGTTGTGCCGTAGATAACAGTGGAAAAAGGAGCGGGAGGACTCGAGTAGTCCTTGCCTTATCTCGCAGCAGAGCCACTCGATAGCGGGCTCGATGTTAACGAGCTCTTTGCCTCATTGTTAACCATCCCGATAATCACGACCAGTCTCTTCCCGCCAGATACAGCCAGCCGAGTCGACCAAGTACTCTTTGATTGTTCATAAAAATGGATATGAACCAATGACAATCGTCAAAGGACTGTTTATCAAAAGAGATTCCAATCAATTTGCATGAAATATTAAAATGTAATAAACGCGTTGCAGAAATGTGCAGTGCATGATACATCGATAAACCGCGCAAGTAGGAGCAGCACTCGTCACTGTTAGCCAGCGATAATCAAGAAACCGCGTGTTTCACCGAGATAGCCCTCGGGCGGAGTGCGTGGCGCGATAATGCCGCCGCATTGCCAGGCCGACTTCCTGGCTTCCCATTCTACGAGACGCAAATTGGTCCAGGGTCCCTCCGCCCTCCTCTCCTCGAGCCGCCGCTATCAAGTACAACTGAGCGTAGATTCTGACCGTGGACAAAGCGAGCAATCTCTCCAATTCCGGAAGAGCGAAATCTAACCGAATCGCAGGGTGAATCGCGCGCGCGCGCGCTCGCCCGAGCCGCCACTTGGAATCAACACGAAGAAAGAGCGAGATGGGCTCCAAGAGGCTAGGAGAGTGTTCGAATCTGTCTTGCACTGGCTAATATCTACATGAAGAAAACGGATCGAGCCATTCGCTGAAACCGGTTGCCAGGAAGCAGCATCGGCTTCGCCGGATAGCTTCTCGCTCGAGATATCCTCTACTTATCCGAGGAATACTTGGGAAGAGACCTGGCCCGAGATCCAGTATTAACTCGCTCGAGTGCTACACGAGAACACAATCGTCCATTAGACCTTCCATATTGATTGGACAAATGTTTCTTCGCCTCTATAATGCTGATATTGTCTCAATTTCTAACCAATCTGGTAACATGTTAACATACCAACTTGTGCAATGCCTGCTCTCCGCCTTGTTATAATCAGGGTGATTCACTTGGCCTGGAGTCACTAGTCACAAAGTATAGCTTTCCTTTATTATTGTTATATTACTCGACAGAGTGGTTACTTCCAGACCCTTAATTTCTAGACTCAGACTGCTGAATTAAGAAGAATTGCGGAAGGTTCGAAAAATCGAAAATGTTTAAATTTTCAAGAAAATTACTAAACTCTCATAATGGTTCTAAGCCAAGTGAATCCTATGGTTATTATCGTTTCCCATAAGCAAAGCATGTAACCACCACGGATGGTTACTATTAAATGCAGATCAATCCCAAGCCATTGAACATCCAATCAGATACTCCAGCCTTTTGATTGGACTCATTGCATCGAAGAAGAGGACTTTGCCAGGTTCGAAGTAAACTGTGCTCCTTGAGAACTAGGTTTGGAAGTGCAAGAGGGGGGAAGAAGGATATTAAAAGGATGTCCCTAGTAGGGTGAGGCCCTCCAACTGCAGGAAGTGCATATGCATCGAGGCAAGGTCTACGCAGGTTGCACTGGTGCGACGCGTCCTGCGGACATCTGTTCCAATCTGTCGGCTCCTAAGTCACGTCCTCTCTCTCTCTCGCTCTGTCTCCTAGTCCTGGCCGGCCGTCACATTAATCCGGCGAGTAAGTGGGAAACGATTAGACAAGATATCCAGTGTCAAAGTCAGGGTTAACTTTCAGAGCGTGCCACCTAGGGTAACAGGGCCAAGTCGAAACAGCGAGTCTGTGTCTCTCCAGGCAGCCACCCTTAACCCTTGACCCAGATGCACTCTCTCCCTCTCTCCCTCCCTCCCTCTTGCCCAATGCGAAACTGTGCCCTCTATTCTCGGAGCTGGCACTGCTCCCTTGCTACTTCCAGCGGCCTAGCAATTCGTTATGTCGGGCATAGTCTGCGCGGAGGTGTGGAAATGGGCGAGATTTATCTTTGGTAGCTCTCCTCCTTTCTCCTCCCCTCTCGAGTCGCGTGGAATCTAACGTATCGATTAAAGAGTGTGATCGTACCTCTGGGCCTGCCAAAGGACTTCATGGCCTTGATTCCCATTCCGGCGTAAGCGTCGCCGCCGTAATCAACGTACATGTGTCCCGTTCTCACGTAGTCGCCGCTCATACACGAAAACCCGGCCCACTCTCATCCGCACAACTTCCCACCTAGTGCGGAGCAGCCAGATGACCTCCTGTATCAAGGTGTGTCCTCGAGGGCCGACTCCTTGTCGCTCCTTGATCCCATGGGCCTTTCAGCGACGATCATCGAGTCATTTCGGGCCAGCCACTCCGGGCGCAGCGTTCGGGGGCTTCAGGGTTCAGGGTTTATCCCATGCTAGAAGCCTTTGCTCATCCGCTTTTATTCCAGCATTCTCATCGACTGGAGCTCGAATCCTCTTTCATTTAACGGCGAGTCAAGTGCGCGAGTCCGCTTGCGATTCCGAGTACGCCCGGGGCCCCGTGTCGAATTGTCCTCGGGTTTCAACGACTGATTTGGGGATGCTGGAGGATCAGTAACAGCGTGGCGGAGGGTTCCGAGTTCTGGTACGAGTAGTAGAACCGCGGGGAGTGTAAGTGCGTGTATGTGTGTGCGGGTCCACCATGTGTTTGCTATCAATTCATAAGCGCGAGCCACGGGCTATTTCCGAATACCTGCTTGCGCAACCTCTCTCGCTCGGGTAGGATTCGGGGCTAGCGAGGGGCTGGAAGGAGGGATAGAGAGAGGGAGAGAGGGAGGGAAAGCCAAGGGTGGGGGAGGAAGTGAGGGGAAAGGGGAGTCGGAGAAAGAGAAAGAGAAAAAGAGAGAGAGGGAGAGAGTGAGCGACCGATTCACTTGCTACATCCTCTCCTTCCTTCGATTGAGATATCGAGCGGCATCCACTACGCCTAAAGCCAATGTCACACTTTGCGAGCTCTTGACGCCCAACTCTCCGCGAGGTGGTCCAGTCCGCTGGACACACTCGAGGGCCCGCTACACGTGGAACTGGGCGATCATTCTCCGAGAAACTGGACAACGCGCGCGCCGACTCTCCGGCGGATATCCTCGAAATGGCCGCGCGCGCACTACGCGAAACTGTCTTGGCCGAATCGGCGAGAGAGTAGTAGCACAGAGAAAAGGGCGATATCACTGTATCCTCAGTGGTGGGCTTGTGTCACTTGTTTATCCGTGTTATCAGCGGGGCGCACTATCCCCGCACACTCGAGCGTCGCCGAGGGCCACTGTTTCCCCTCCTAGCGCGGGGGACACGCGCACATCCCCGGCGAGGATCGGCAGCGAGTGTCGCAGCGGCGCGACAGTCCAGTAGTACCAGTAGTACATGTCACAATGCGAGAGCGAGGCTGGCCAGTGCGGCGCGCGTGCAAGGGAAATGAGCGACAGGGCCCAGCCAGAGGAGACACGTAGGTGCGTAGGTACTCTCGCGTCTCCACTAATCCGGAGAACTGGCTGGCGGTGTCTCCGCTCTCGGCGATCTGCGGAAGGAAGCCGAGTGGTGCGAGAGCCGCTGCTGCTGCTGCTGCTGGCGTACGTAGCCGCGCGCGTACGTTCGGCAGGTAAGTAACGCGTGTAAGGAGGCCTGGCTGCGAGAGCGCAGGCCGAGCGCGAGCGCGGCAGGCAGGCGGCCGAGGAAGAGAGCGAGAGCCGTCGACGCCGGGACGTGAAAGAGGGAAACCGAGAGAAGACGAGACGCACTCGACACGACTCCACACGCCACGGCAAGGAGCACACTCCTCCCTCTTTCTCTCTTTCGCGCACGCACGCCGAGAGCCGCTCTCGCTCTCGGTTTCTGGCTTAGCGAGGGAACGGGTAAGAGAGGAAGGAAGAGCAGGGCGGAAGGGCGAGGGGGGTTCGCAGGCTTACTCGAGCGATATAGAACACGAGGTGGGGGCTGGCTCAGAAACCGCCACCGCCGCGCCGCCGCCGCCGTCCAAAGACTCCGCGCGCCGGAGGTGGAGGCCTCGAACATCGCTGTATCCGAGATCTACCAGAGCAACCGCATCTCCCACCCAATCGAGCGACCCTCCACCTGATAACAGACCATCCTCTCCCGCCCGCGTCTTTTATCTCATCAACTAAACCGATCCACGCACACCTCCGACATCTTCGCGCGGACGAAAAATCTTGCGCTTCCAGCAATGCGATATAATTCCGCTCGGCTCGACTGGTGTCTTTGCGAGCGGAATAAAGGAAGGTGTTGGCGCTCCCGGCACTCGGCCGGCGCGCGTCAGCTGTCCTTGCATCCGTCGGCTTTTCATTGGATCGGCCGCGCTGGAAACGTAGGGTCTACCTTCACCAGGCGCTGGCGTTGCTGGTGCTGTGCTGCTCGCGGCCTTCGAGAGAGGCCCGCGCCACTTTCTCAGAGCGGCGCTCTCGCGCTTTCCAACATTGACTGATCTCGTATTATCCCAACGCGCCGCTCAGATTAGCCCGAACCGCTGCCCAGGCCAACAGGTGTTCGCAATTGCGCCGCCTCTTGTCAACGAATTATATTTATTGTCCCGCACATGTATACTGCACCCACTGCACTGGCAGTGCAGCAGAAATTGTACCTCGAAGAATTAGATCAGGGATTAGCCTGATTTATGAAGAGCGTTCTCGACCAAGAGACTCTGGTTCGCGCGAGAGAAGAATTCTCTTGCCGGACGAGTAAACGAAACGAAAGAGCGAGGAGTGTATTTTCGGTGAGGCTGGAGGTGTCCGGGTGGATCCGCGTATATATTCCCGAGGATTCCACCTTGGAATCGGCAGATCGAAATCGCGCGTAAACCGTTAGCCGCTGTATCACAGAGAGCCTGTATGTATAATGTTAGAGTACGGTGGGAGAGATGGTGGGGGGTGTTCTCGAGAGCTAAAGCGAGAGACGAAACCCTTGACAGTCTCCGGTGGCTGGCTGGTTGGCAGCGCTCACTCTCCTCGCTGCTCAGTTTTATGAATGAATACTCGGGCCTCCTCCCTCTCTCTCGCTCGCCTCTCCTCCTAGCGGCCCCACTCTCTCTCTCTCTCTTCCTTTCGGACGCTTCCCTCTCGCTCACGCTTCCTCTCCTCGCTCTGTCGCGCTCTCGGCTTTCACGCACACCGAGCCACCTCTATCGGATCTCTCGGCGCGCTCTGATCTCTCGGGACTCTCGCTCGCTCCCTCGCACGTCTCAATGACTCGAGCCGCACTCGCCCTCTCTCTTTCCCCGCATCGTGCGCTCCCTCCCGCTCTGCGTCTTTCTCGAGCGGCTTCTCGTCTCTGCTGGTGTGCGCGGGCCGCTGCGAGCTTCCTCACGGACGCGCACGCTTACCGAGAGCGCTTCTCGCTCCTTCATTCGGCCTGTTCTCGTTCATTCATGCCGCCTCGGCCACGTTTCAGACCGGTAGTCTACCTCTCACTCTCTCTCGCTCTCTCGATCTCTCTCTCTCGCCGTCGGCCGGACTTCCATCACGACTTTTCCCCGGAGACTCTGATTGCCCGGGGATCCTACTGAAAAAGTCACGCGGCGGCGTGATTGCCGCGATCCTCTCCCCGAGCCTGATTGCACCGAGTCGGAATCGATACTATCCGGGCCGATCGGAATAAAGTCTGATTGTCGAGCTCGGATTCTGTTGTAAGAGATTACGGATGATGAGTCCGGGTGGGAGGGGCAAGGACACGGCGGATTCGGTAGGCGGTGGATGCAATTAGCCGAGCGCAAACACTATTAAGCAACGTCAGCGAGTGCTCTCCTCTCGATCCGTCTCTCGCTTCCATCCTCCTAGCGCGTTTCCCTCTTGGTTCCACGGTGAGCGAGGATGCTGCTCGATATGATTAATGCTCGGCGGCTTCTTGCTCGGAGCGCGGCGACGGGGGAGGGCTAAAAATTTCTCGCGCCACGCATTTCCGGCAGCCGGCGACCATTCATAAAGCCGGCCCTCGATATATCGGCGAAACCGGTGGGACATTTGCTCCTGGCTAAGAGGCCGCCGACGACACTTCCCGCTCGCATTAGCGGACTCGCCGAGCGAATACCACCGATTTAAAGAGTCACCTTCGCCGCTGGCTGCATTCTCCTCTACTTTAACTCGCAATCTCTCTCGGGCAGTTTGCGTGCCGCACTCTCCCTCATTCCCCGAAAGCCGCTTCCTCGATATATAAATAACCCTACGCTCTCGAAGTTGACTTACGTAAATGCGCGCTCTCCACCTCGGCGACACATTTTCGCTGGCGCCATCGCGAAATAGAGAAACCGGCGCTCCCCGTCCGGCTGCGCTCTTCTCTCCGCGTCCTGGTGAGGAGCAATCGAAAGGGATATACCTGAAAGTTTCCAGGGTTCTCTCTTCGCCGCGGGCTCCGCTCCCGAGAGTGTCGATCCGGCCGCCTCTCCGCGCGCGGTGCAACCGGTTATGCCGCATTCGTTTCGATAAATTAACTGGGAAACGCTTTGCCGACTTCGGCGAGCACCTATCCACCTGAGATCTTGCTCCTAATCGCGAGCAACAGGTGTGCGTACACGCGAGAGCGAACCAGATTCAACAGGGAGGGAAAGAGAGCGAGAGAGAGAGAGAGAGAGAGAGAGAGGCGGCCAGCTCGGTTGGACTGAGAGTAAATGGTGGATTAGACTGGAGAGCATGTGTGTACCAGCAAGCTCTGGTCGATTCAGTGCGATAAGGACGCAGGAAAACTCGTCCACTCCAGCCTACATATTTATTCGCCTTGGAAATTACCCTTGGATAAAGATCGACTCTAATGTCACTCGTTCCTCTTTCTAATAGCTGCCGGTGACGAGATCGGAATGATGAAACTGTCGCTTGATCGCTAATCCGCAACAATGTATCCCAAATCTTCGTTTACCGGCGCACTATGACCCGTCAAGCGCGACTCGAGTAAGACCGTGATTTGGGCCTCCTCGAGATGGATCGGTACGATGAGAGCCAGGCAACATCTGTGTACGCGTGGCAGTGGCACTGCTCGGCAACTCTGTGGAACTAGCGGCGAGCGGGCGCCTATTAGTAGATCGAAGTCTTTTTTTCCCTGGCGATCGGGCCCAACTGGTTCTACTCTACGTTTACCGCGCACGCACGCCCCGCGCGCGCGCGCGCTCTCCTCGCGAGAGAGTGATTTCTCCGTATTATTTTGCCGCGGACGTTCACCGTTCTACCGATTCTTTGCGCCGCCGGCCGATCGTACTACTGAGATACGCGGGCACATTCATTCAGCGGACTCCGCTCACCTCGAACCCTACCACTTCGCACTCTGCCGATTCCCATTGGCATATCAATGTTCGAGGAATGCATTGCCTGCTTTTGGAAGTAAGGCCAGGGTGCCGTTGGTAGTGTGCGCGCGAGAGCGCTGGGAAGATTAATCGTGGAGGCAGTGGTGGAGTGTGCCTGACAGGAGGTAGGATTTGACTGGGAGAGCGAAGCCGGCACTACGTTCATTGAGAAATCCGCGAGCGAGCGGTCCACCGCCGCAGCCGCCGCCGGATATATTTACGAGGGCAGAGATGAGCGAGGGAACCCGGAAGCCGGGAAAATCGTAAGCGTCGATCAGCCAACGCGGTTATTAATAAAGCCAGCGAGTAGGGACTGTCCGTGTGTCTCTCTGCGTGTTTGAGGGAGAGAGAGGGAGAGAGAGAGAGGGATGAGAGTTAGGAGCAGGTCTCTCGGGCCTAGAAAGCCAGGGCAGCGCGCGATCTATTATAAAAGGACGAGCGGAAACCGGCCGCGCGGCCGGAGGAATGACACGGGCGCGCAGATAAAGGTAGACGCAGTGCCGAGCACCGGGAGCGACTGTACAATCAACCGGCAACTGGCTAAAACCCCAGAGCCAACATTATTCCATGTTCGCGAGATAGGAGGAAGTGCGTGATGTAGTAAGTGCACCAGGAGAGAGAAGAGTTGCCCCGGAGCAGGCTCAGGTGCCCCGGCCATGACTAATGTTCCCTCCACTTCCCTCCTTTTCTTTCCACTCCACCTTTGATACTCGGCCGGGCAATCATTTCTGATCCTAGTCAAAGGCGCATCTGCTCTCAGCCACCGAAATACCAATCGCCGCTGATCGTCATTCATTTTAATACCAAAAATCTCCAATTGTGATCAATTCGGGACCATTGGGGATTTAGATTTATCAAGCTCTTCCAAGGACTCGGAATCGTTTCCACTTTTTGTGCATACGAATTAAGATCCTGCAGAGAACCGACGGCTCTGAATTCACACCGTTGAGATTTCAGCCTTTTATGAGCTCCTTCCGGTACGTGTCCAATGCGGGAAGTCAATTAACAGTTTAAATGCGCAATAATTGACTTTCCACCTTTCCCAATCGCCAATAGACGATGGGAGCAGTTAAAGGGTCAAGGGTCGCATCTCACAGATTAAAACAAAAGTTCGATTAATTGTTAGAAAAGTCGCAACTCCGAATCGGCATCGCCAAACTGTTATTAGCAAGGATGCTGGTCCCCGAAGAAACAAGACCAAGAAGAAGAAGCGAGTGGCGGATGACCGCAGGAAGGAAGTTGGCGGGGTTCTCGAGAGCACAGGTTGTCCGGCAACACCTACGGTGATCGAGGAAGAAGAGGTGGACGTGGAATAAGAAGAAAGCGAGAGACTCACTCATACGGCAGCGGGTAGGAAGGAAAAAGAGAGGAGGCCGATAGAGAGGCGAATCCTCGCCGAGAGCGAAAGAGCAAGGGAGAGACGCTGTGTACTCGCCGAAGGCTGAGCAGGTTTTTGCCGGGCTTTTTGCCCGCTTTATTATAACTAGGAAGCCGGCGTACGCCGCCCCAGAGCCTCCTCTCTGTAATCCGTAATACTCTTAGGGCCGTGTGTCCATCGAATAATCGTGAAAACTGAAGCGGTCCACTGTGTCCGTCGACAGAGTGGTGAGAGGGCAGACTTGTCCAGTGTACCTGGATCAATTTCCTCCGATTTGACGTTTAAAGAGGCCGAGGCGCCGCGCCGATCCGGTGTGGGTAGCGTGAGAACATGTAAACTTATAAGGATCGGAAAGAGAGGTGTCCGAGGGGGCTGGCCAACTCCTTTCCTCGAGGCTGGAAGCTCGCATGGGTGCGAGTGTGCGTCCAAGAGGCTATCGGTAACACGTCACTTCCTCTAGCGAAGCCGATCGAGCGATCGGGAGCTCTCCTCTTCCTGCCCCTTTCCGGCTCCCCATCCGAGCCCACGGACCTTTTCAGGATGTCGATCGCCTGAGAACCCGCTCGGCCCTCGTCGCCCAGACTCTTATGCAATCTTTATGACAAGGAATCGACACCGGTAATTGGTCAACACTGTCGCGCGCATCGACTTTAACCGCCCGGGAGAGAGACTCACTCCACATGGGTTCCGGTAATCTCGCCAAATTGCGACGCCGTATCGTTAACGGCTGATGCGGCCGCGCAGGAAAATTGGCAGCAGCTAATAAAGTGTTTAATACCCGGTAATGTTGAATTTAACTCCAACAACGTCTCGGTTGAACTGCCTCGACAACCGATCCAATTTAGCATAATTCCGGGAACGAGAGAGAGCTTTGAGAATAAGGAAGAAGAAGAAGAAAGTAGCCTCGGATCGGAGCATTATGTGCTTACTTTGTTTCGAGATTTTCTGAAGAATTTTACAAAATATTCTCACGGAAATTATGGCGGCCGACTAATTCCGTGTAGACTCTTAGTTTTAGGGCTAAAACTATAAAAAAAAATTAAAATCAAGCAAGTTGAACAATTTTTCGATTTTTCGAAAGATCTTGAACCTGCACGAATGCTTGACATTTCAGGTTTGAGACGAAAAACTAAGATTCTGGAAGAAAACAGTTTCCCAAAGGGCATATTTTGTCGAGCAATATAATAATAAAATTCATCGCAACCTATACATCTAGCGTGTGGTTCCAAGCCAAGTAAAACACCCTGTAGAGCGAAGTCAGTCCTTATTGAATTCCGAGGCGCAGTAAAGTAAGCGCGTCCACTTATGCACAATCAGCATTGTTCGAGGGAGAAAAGGGGCAGAGTAGCAGGAAAGAGTCTGAGAGGAGCTAGTTTTCCTAGGTGATAGGAGTGCACCACCTTGCTCCTTCTTGACCGGTACCCACTTCCTCCGAGGCTTCTTCTATCTCGCCAACCAGGACGAGCCCTCGCGCCAGAGAGAACTCTCCTGGCCTCCTCGACTCCTTCGGCGTGTTTGCTCTCGGAGGATCGAGAGGGAAAAGGATGAGAGGCTCACCTGGCCCGCTACGGTCACTCGACTTCCGGTAACCCCAAGTGTGCCGTGTAACCGTGACTTCTCTCTTTCTCTGCTTCCGCTCCCCTTTTCTCGCCGATTTCATCCACTCTCAGACATAACGGACTCCTCTACCATCCAACATCAACCAGCTCGTATTTGACCTCAGATAATTAGTGCTCCTCCAGCTTTTTGCCCCATCTTTACGTATATCAAATTTCTTTAAATGGCACCGAATCTTTAATAAATGACGTTGGGCCCAACGCACCCTTATTACCTGGTCCGTTTTTCGCTTCTCTTTACGATGAGTCACATTGCCGCGTTAAATGCGGAGTATTATAAACTATATCATTTTTCGGAACAGGCACTTCATACAATTATGAAAGAACTTACAGGTAAGTTTGTTTAATCATTGACTGAGTGCTTCTCTGGCATCGCTGTGTTAATCGGACTCTTTGGAACGATAGCGCTTCTGCCAGGTGGTGTTCGAAGTGAGTGGCAGAAATGCGAGAACAATGTGATAGAATCGCGCTGGTTGGGCAAGGCATGGCTGGCTCGGGTCGCAGGGCAGGGAACGATTGTCCCAACGGCCTGGACGGGGTTTTCTCCGATTATTGCGGCACATCGGCACGCAGATCGTTGCGTGAAAGTCCGCCGCTTATTCAGTGGGAAAGGGAGGGGGGAGGAGAGTGTGACGAGGAGAAAGGGTAGAGAGGGGCCGAGAAGGAGAAAGAGAGAAAGAGCCCAAGGAGAATGAGAGAGAGAGCGAGGAGTAGAGAGAGGGACTGCTTCCGGTCTCCCTCGAGCAGCCAAGGCGACTCTCTGCCTTCTATCTTTATCTTGAATGCAAGTATTCGGCTAAAGTCCCCGCAGATATATCTGCCAGCGACGACACTCCGGCCAATCTGACCTTCTAATTCCAGAGGGAACTTTTCCATATAGAAAGACAATGAGTCCCGACCGGATGCGGAAAGTTGACGCTGAAGGAATCGCCGAGAAGACTGGCAGAGCAGCAGGGTATTTGCCAACGGGGTAGAAAGAAGGAAAAGAGGGACTGGGCGGCCCCGAGGAAGAAGAAGTGTGTCGCTCGCCGGCAAATGCCAGGAGCAATTAGCCCGCTGTGTCCCATCGATTAATTACGGCCGATTGGAATGGGAGAAAGAGTGATTGATCGACTTTATTGGTGTCTTCCCGCCTTGACAAATGATACGGCGGAACACGCGCCTCTTTCCCCGCCACCCTCCCGCCCGCCAATTCACCCTAGCTTCGCAACAAGAAGAGAGAAAAAGAGTCGAATCACAAGATAAATGTCGCGATAGATCGGCGAGATCTCCTTGCAATTAAGAGTTGCATAACCCGATGCGCACACTGTTGCGCGCGTCCCGAAGAAACGCCAGACCAAATAGCACACACTCGCTTCAAGATGCGCCACAATAACTGCGAGGATGAAACCGATTTCGCAATCGCACTCTACTTCCAGCGCAGACAGCACTCGCCGACTTTGACTTGCAAAATCGAGCCGCGAATCGAAAATCGATGCATTCCAAGCACCCACGGGCAGACCGAGCAGTCGGTCAACAAAGTGTGGGGAGTTGCCGTATAACATTCGATTGTGCTCGTCGACTCGACTGACAGCGAGTTACGAGACGATAAATCTCGTCGCACACACAAATGGACAGATGTAATTCAGATGTAATCGAGGGCGAGGCACACAATAATCAAATGAAAGCAACGAGCCCTTTCTTCCCGAAGGCTTCGAGGGCCCAGCTAGCTCCGGGCATTCGTAGATTAAGACAGATTGCCTAATGCGGCGGTAATCAGTGCGAGATTGAAAAAGAAATGGGTTAAGGAGCCGGAAAGGCAGCGAGAGCGAGAGAATCCGAGTGCGAGTGAGTGGCGGGAGCGAGGGAGAGGCGCGTCGAGGCGCGAGTGAAAGGGCCGAAGAAAGCGGGAGAAAGACGAAGGAAACAGAAGCAGAGGGCGTAGTAGTAATCGTAGTAAGACACGAGCGGAAGTTGGAGCGGGGAGGAAGACGGAGGAGGAGGGAGGGAACGCGCGGGTACCGGAAACGGGTAAATGCTCGTCACGAGCGGAGCGAAGGAGAGCGAAGAAAAGCAAGCAACGAGAGAAAGGGCTAAGGCTAACCAGTAGGTAGCCAGAAAAAGAGGCGAACCTCCTTGGGGACCACCGAGATCAAAGGATCACTATTAATTGATATTAATTACCCACTGCCTCGCTCCATTTCTCCCTCGAGGCCTCATCCCCTCTCGCTTTCTCTCAAATTCAACTCTAAACGCGCGCCGAGTCCCCGCTAAACTCGTCCCTTCGTTTTCGCTTTGCGATCGACGAAAAAAGTCCCGCAATCTTCTCCACCCTGGCACTCGCCCCGGTTATTTCAGGCCGGCCTGCCCGCTCTAAAAATGGTATTCCGCTCGGCCAATGAATATTCATCCTAAGTCCCGCCAGGCCTCCAATGACAAAGTCGTGTCCGACCAGATACCGGCTTGCGCGCCTCGAGGTGTAAGCTGTGTCCGAGCTGGCCCAGGAATACCTAATGGCCCCTGCAGTCTTTTTCCATGCAGCCACTGTTTACAAACAGCGGGCGGTCCCAACGGTACACCGCCAGGTATGAAAATACAGCAATATGTAAAGCTGACTTAACAAATTCGGCGGGACTTCCGAGAAACTAATCGGACATAGACATAATATCCCCCGGAAAACGCATTAAAATGTAAAACAAAGGGCCAAGTAATGACCCACATGAAAGATATCTTCTTGAATAACATTCTCTAAAATCAAACTAAATATCACATAAAAAAGCCAAGATTCCAGTTATTAACTCCTTAATTAACATGCATTCATAACATTAACATATTCGCATGTGCGTACTTAATTCTTCAATTAAAAACATGACCAGCCCAACACTCAAATGTGATAGTTAGGGATGCAGGTGAATCAATTAATTAACGTGTGGTATCTTTGATTGAAAAGTTAGCTTTCCCGCATGATTCGATATGAGCCTCGAGAAACTAATGAAGAGAGTCTCGGCTGTGGACGAGTAAGACAGGAGCAAGTAGAATAAAAAGGAAGACACGATTGCGAGTGGAGGGTTGGGAGGAGGAGGGAACAGTAATCGCGAGACTGACAGAGAAGCATCTAATGAATGACTACAAAAGGAACAGGTATAGTAGAGATGGGTGGGAGGAGTGCTCGGCTATGCCGATCGAAGAGGGAGAAACACTGAATGAAACCGCGCGCTCCAGCCTCGAACGCTTGTACACCGGCTGGGAAAAATGAGTTGGAGATACAGGATTACTTCCGAGCGACTCGACTGGTGTCCAGCGTGATGGATTCCCCTCCGATCCTGTTAGCTGCTCGAAAGTATCTTGTAAAACGTGATACATACGTATGCCGAAGGGAGCATCAGTTTTTGTTCGAGTGAGTGTCGACATGGTCAAACGGAAAGAGGAGGAGAGGAGGGGGCAGGAGTGCGAGGGGGGGAAGGGGCAGCTCTGATGGTAGGGGACAGACACGAACGAGGGTGAGGAGAAGAGTTATTTTCGTGCGTGTATCGAAATCAGAATGCAACAAGTGACACATGCTTGCCTTCCACTGCGCTTAAATCTTGGCTACCGGAGACTAACCAGGGACGGACATTTGCCACTATATTCAATGATATTTAACTCGCAAACTAAAATCGTTCTCGTCCAACCACGAGCTTTCAAAAGCTACTTCGATCAATAGTCAAATTTCGATCTCAGCGAGTGTTTGAAAATGCTGGCGGCGCGGCGAGGAGGAAGTCCGAAAAATCAAAAGCACAGACAAGCCCGAAGCCAGATGCCGAAAGTCTGCATTCGTATGCAGGCTGGCCGGCCGGCTTGCAGACGATAGGCGAGCGTGCCTGCGAGAGAGCTGCCGTCCCCGCTCATTCACTAACTCACTTTGTACTCCAGTACATTATTGTTAGACAACCGGCCGTTTCCGGGCGCTATCGCCTGCCTGCCTCTACGTGTTCCTCATATTTTCGTCAGCCCGCCGCCTCCGCCGCCGCCGCCACTTCACGCACTTCCTATTGCGCCAACGGAAGGGAGCCACGCGAATTTCGGCTGGCCGGTTCAATCAGGTCCGAAAGGAGGTTCCGACAACCTCCGAACATGTTTTCCGGTTTGCCAAGCAAGCCGATAGGCTAAAGCTCTTTCTACACGACGCGAGTAAAGTGTGTACTTCCAGCGCGTGTTTTGCGTATACCAAACACCACGCACACTAGGGAATTCGTGTGAAGAATGCAGAGATAGAAGTGGAATTTTGCTTGCTGCGAGTGCTTTACTCGCATCGTGTAGAAAGACCTTAATGGAGTATCCCTGTCGACGGGTGAATGAGATTTCTACTTGTCGAGTGAGGTCGGCGAGTCCTCGAGGACGAAGGGCGATCGAGTGCGGGCAAGTGAAAAGTGCGGGATTCGCCGAGCATGCATATCGAGCGGCTGCCCTCCTAGGTAAGGGGACTGCTTTTCGCAAGCCACGAAGCTCGACATTACAATCTCACACCTGAGCAGGAGAGCGTGGCTTTCGTGTCGCGCGGTAACAGATCGTTTCCGGCCTGTCGGCTCGCCGACAGCGATAGAGAAAGAGGCCCAGACAAGCCGCGCGGCCCCGCGCCGCGGGAAAGAGAGGATACGCCGAGCGACTCGCCGGAAGAATTATTCAATGGCGATCGCCCTCGTAAAGCACCTATTCAATCGACTCTTTCCCATCGATGCTCCGTTAGCTCTGATTAACGAAAGTCTACTCTAATTTCTTAGCTTATGCTCTCCTCTCGCCGCGCCCCTCGGGGAGGGAATCCTTCCCAGGATTCAACCGCCCGATTTATGAATCGATTCTCGCGCAGAAATCGATTCGGGAGCCGATATTTCAAACTCCAGGACTCCGAAGAGAAGAGGGTCTTGTTTCAGCAGGAGGGGAAGCAAGTGAACCCAACTGAGGTGAAAAGGAGGTTGGTGCGGGCAAGGTGAGGCCCGCAGAGCTGACACGTGTGTCTTTCGGCCGGTAGACACACATAGGCCAGTGAGTAAGAAACAGCCGGTGGAAAAAGGTGGAGGAATAAGAAGGAAGAAGAAGAAGAAGAGGTGGTGGCCTCATGCTCGTGGCAGAGGAGTAGAGAAGGGAAGGTTCTCTGGTGGCGGCGAAGAGGACGCGAACGGAGGGAGTTCGCAGAGTTCTGGCTGGGTGAGCACACGTCCGGTCATTATCGGAGCTTATCTACATGAGCACACCTCAAACCCACCCAACCAAACCCGGCCTCCTCTCTCGTACCTACCTCTACGCGTACTTACGTACTCGCTGTATTCTCCATCGCCCGTTTATAAAGTGCGCCTCCCAACTACAGAGAACCTCGTGGAAAAACCGTGCAGGCCGCACTTTGACCCGTCGAGCCAACTCGCGCTCGCTGGTTCAGTGCTGTCCAACAGTTACATCCAATCATATCTTCCACTCTTTTGACTCGGCACTTTTCATTATAGTCGCCGCCAACTGAATAGGCGCTTTCAAGGTCGCTTTTCCGCCTATTCCTCACGTCTTATTATTTTCGGCATAATATTTCCTACCAACTCATCCAACTTCTAATATTTTTCGTACCAAATCATACAAGTTGAATTAGTTGGTACGAAATAAAAAAAGGTGGACCAGTTGGTTCCAATTTAACCAACTTCTAGTATTTGCTATATAGTATTTTCGGTACCAAATCACAGAAGTTGGATAAGTTCCTATTCCTCTTGTTTTATCATTTTCGGAATACGATCAAACATTTGAACAGCACTGTACCAATTATATATATATATACCCGCAGCGAATCATGGAGGAAATACAGAAATCGACATACCAAAGTGCAAAGGCATACGGTGGACTGCCAAGTGGGACTTACCTGGAACAGAAAAAGAATCACCGATTAGAACAATGCAAAATATCCTGGGTGATTAACGGAAATGGCGAATGACTGAGGTTTAGCAGTTAGGATATTAGGTTGGCTAGTGGATCGTCGGGGGGAGGGGGGGTCGAGGTGAATCGCCGGTAGGAAAGGAGAGAATAATTAGTACGGGAAAGGCAAAGGGCAGGAGGCGCAGGGGTGACGGTGGCAGTGGGAGCTGGAAGAAAGAGGTTGGAGGAAGAGGCAGCGAGAGGTGGAAGCACGCTTCGGTGCTTCTGAGCGCGGAGCGAGCAGTCTGGTAGAGACACGCTCGAAACGGCAGGATTCCGCCAAAGCCATGATTCCTTGCCCTCTCAGAATTTCGGCCTTTTGTCTCGGCCACCGAGCACACACACGCCGCATACACCCGCGCGTTTCCGGCCAATCTCTGCCCGCCCTTCATTTCACTCTCCAAGTTCAAACCTTCCTTTGGAACACTGCCCGCCGACTAACACGTTTATTCGCTAGAGATTTATTTATTATAGTTGAAGATAAAAATGTCTGATTGAGAGAGGAATGAACGATCGCTGAAGGGACGAGAGTAGTTTGAGAGTGGATTTCGTTGTGGCTGGACAGTAATTCACGATCGAGACTATACTCTACCCCCCGATGAAAAGTAAGGCCGATCCTTTCATATTCACGCTCCATTAATGATCCTTTTTCCCCTCCGATCGTCGTGGCGCGCGAGATACCGAGATCGAGAGGTGCGCACCGCGTGCGTCAGCGCCGGCACTCAGTCTGACGTTAAACCAGTAATACTCGTCGAGCAAGAAAAGGACCAACGCTCCCATGAATGGTTCACCAACGGCACACTCTTTTCCTCCCCGCTCCGCGCGCCCATTGGAAAAAGACTGGCGCTGTTTAATTAGATCAATGCTACCGCGCCAGTTGCACTCGCTGAACGCTATTTCAAAACAAGGTTTATTTCAGGGTGCCCCTTGTTCCACTTGTCCCCATCGGCGGCCGGAGCTCGTGTTCTCGCATCAACGAGCGCCTCATCGCTTCAATTAATATTCATCGACTCCGCACCCTCATTAAAGACATACATTCGCGAGCCGATTATACTTATCGCCAATTACATATAACGCATTTGCATTTTCAAGGGCGTGCAATTTTAGCCCGCGCGCTCCGTCGCCTTCTCCGGCTTGGTTCCCTCCGCAGTGCGAAGCGACACTATCGAAAGCAAGCAATCTCAGAGCCGCCGTCGAAGCCGGCCAAGAATAATTCCGAGTGGAAAGCCGCACCAAATAGTATACGCGGGGGCGAAGGGATTCAATTGAAAAGTGGCAAAAGTGGGTGATCGATGGCGCCGGAAGTTCCGCCGACGCTCGCGCATTGCTCGATTAAGGTCGAGAGTCCGCGGGCTCGACCTCATCGCGTATTCACCGATTAGTCCCGATAGCCCCCAGCACCTGCGCTGCCAGTCCAATTGCACTCTGAATAGCCGGAAGACGAGCTTCTTCATTTTTCCCACCTCGCTGCTAAAGGGATGGTCATCGATCGAGGCTGCCTCGGGGAGGAACGTACAAGAGTCCTCGGATAAGACTGGCAGTGTGCTAAATTGGAAATTGCACGCGAGAGATTTGAGTGTCTGTCGATGACAGGGGGTTCGCGTTTGGCGAATCGGGCTGCGAATAATGCCAATAAACAGGTTTCAATGGAAAGGGAGCAGAGGGTGTGAAGAGGTCGACTAATGATAGCCCGGAGCACTGGGATTAGCGCGAGTACTAGGATCGCAGGGCCAAAGTCTTGGATGCCTCTCGGCGATGAGCCTTCTGAAGGCTTATTTGCCCCGATTTAATTAATCGCCCTCGCTCCGTCCCTCCCCAGCCGCTCGATCTCGGGCAAAGGGCCCAAAATCACTTGCAGCTCATTACGAGTTCGATCTTCCTCTGGCAGCAAGTTCACGGGGGAGAGAGGGAGAGGGAGGACGAGGGCGACGAGATTTGAGCGAGGTTCGAGCAGTGTGGCAGGAGCGACGACGACGTCGAGGTCGTGAGTGTGCTCGGAGAGCAAAAAGGCCTCGCATACGTAAAAGAAGTACCAAGCAGAGCAGAGGCGGTGGCAGTGGCAGTGGCAGGGAGCCAGCCAAGTAAATGACGTATAGATGTATATCAGAGACAATGCAGGCTCGTGGGAGCCTGGCTGCACTCGCTCCCACGCCGGTTTTGTCCGGACGAGCGCCGGGGCCCTCGCGTCGCTCCTCAAACTGCTACAAGGGTTCTCATCGCTCGCCTCTCATCTAGCCTCCACGCATTCCTCCGCCCAATTATCCAATACCAAACCTCTCAATTGTCATCTGGAAAAAGGCGATCGAGCGCGAAGGGAGCCGCACGGAGAGACACTGGGAGCAAGCAGAAGCGTCCAGGTCTTATGGGATAGGCGAGCGACAGTAAAGCGGAATACGCAATCATTTCGTTTCTCATCAGGCCAAGGATTAATTAGCTCGCGCGAGGCGCACGAGGAGGAGGAGGAGAAGGGGGAGGTAACGGCGCGGCGGTGGCCGGTGGCGGTAAAAGTGTGAGGGAGAGAAGAAGCGCGTCCGAGAAATGGTGTGTGGAAGGCTTGAAAATAGGTAGCCTAATGGATTAATTAACGGCTAGCGTGACAGGGAGCCATGAACGACTTTATGACCAGTAAGTTTTCTCTTCGATCCCGAGCCCTCTGATTGGTTTTAAACGGCGAGCGCCGGAAGCCGTCGATACACCTTTCTACCAAGCACCAGCAGCTCTTACCCGCCGTCCTATCCTTCATTTCGCCGAGCAAGAACGCCACTCGTTACGAGACCTGTGAGAGACTCCGAGTTCCTACTTGGAGCGAGCCAACAACCAGTCAATTTCGGTTAGGAGTCCGATGCAAGGGGACCGAGTGGTTCGCAGGGCAAGGAGAGCCCTGCCAGAGCGATAATGGTCGTTTACGATACGAAACAATAATAAAGGGAGCGAGGGACACCACCTGTGACATATTCTCACGTGCGCCCTTCCCAGAGCGAACACCTGTAACCCACTGCCACTCGTACGTGCCTCCACACTCACGGCAGAAGGCAGCCTTTCCAATTTCCCACAGGTTCTTGCGACCGTTTAATAATGGATCGCACGCTAACTCCTTAAAAGCGACACCTCCTTGGCCAAGCGAACCGAGAGACAGTCGGCCTTACTGACGCGAGGAACCGCTCGGAAGTCTGCTTTCTAGCTTTGGGGAGATGGACGCGCACCTGCATGCTGACAGGACATTATCCGGGAGGAATATATATTGATGTATGTGATGGATTTGTGGTCGGCGAGAAAAAGGCGAGTGGGTTGCGGAGCGAAGAAAAACGGACGTTATATGGCGGATCGGAGTCTCGCATCGGATGAGCCATGGCACAAGGGGACCACTGACGTCATCGTGTCACGCCTCGGCGACCACCTGTTCCGCCATTAACATTAGTCCGCCGGTTATCTGGGAGACACTGCGAGGCCATTTCATGCGCGGCTCTCCATTAAATCGAGCCGCAAGGAAAAAGGCAGAAATTGCCGCTCGGTACATCCCCCAAATCTCAAAGAACCCAACAGGAGAGAAACACGGCGTCTGCATAAATACGAGAGGCGAGGCTCGTAACGCCACTCGAGCCGAACACTCTTCTTCGCTCGGCGAGAGGAGAGACTCTTTTGCGTCCAAGGGGATATTTCGCCAAGCGTGACCGAAAACTGTTTACATCTGCGACAGGTGGGATTCCCCCCGGGGGCGCTTTGCCACTCGTAATCTCGTAGACGGCTTCCTTCGTAGTCCGCGCACTGCGAACAACACCGTGCGACCTGGGCCCCTGGCCCCGCTCGACAACGAGCCCTTTATGAGTGACAACGCGCCTCATTATACTCTCCTCTCTTCCCTCCCGGCTCCTGATAATAGCCACTTCTCCAAACGGCCTCTCTGTTGACTGCCGGGCCGAACGGCGATAGCGCGGCGTTCGATTACGAGCGTAATCCGACAATGTCTCGCGGAGAGGAATCAAAGTGTGAAAATCGAGGGGAATCCCGTGGGCCGCCAAGCGAGACGCCGGGGCAGGTGAGGGGGCGAGCGAGGGAGAGATGGCATCTCCTAGGGAAAGAGAGAGAGAGGCGAGGAACGGAACCATCGAGGATTGGACAAACGAAACTCCTCCCGCGTTATCTGCGCCCAACCTGCACCCACGCATCAATTCAACGCCGGCGAGCGCGCCAGAGAGAGAGAGAGAGGGAGACCATTAACAAAGCTGGAACAACGGAGAGAGAGACGGGAGAAGAGAGGGCAGAGCTTGAGAGGAGAGACAATAAGAGGAGAGGGAGCGAGAGATGAACCGATGGGTGTACTCCACCATGGCAGAGGCGGCTTTCTGACGCCGCCGGGGAAGCCATGACCTCCTCCGCGAGCTTTAAATACCGCTCGACTTGCGCTCAACTTTAAACGATTCATCCCAAAGTCAATTAATTAAACTGATTTTTATGTGCTTCGCAGTAAATGTACGAGTGGAAGTGATCTTTGTGAAAGGTGGTGGGCAGGGGGAGGGGGGATAGTTAATGGGATGGTTCGATGCGAGGGAATTGGGCGAATAAAGTGAGGGGATCCCGTTATCCGAGCCCCTCGGCAATCGGCTACAATCCGATTGTACCTCTTGTTTTTCCTGCTCGCACTCTCCTCTCTCGGCCAGGAACTCGCCGGCAGCGGCGGCGAACCTGTTTCGCCGGTGCTTCTGCCACTGAACCGGCGAACCACCTAAGCCTACGCCACACACTCGTATCAACACGAGAGCCTCGTGCACGTCCGAGAGTCCTTCGGAGATAACTTTCAACTAATGCCAGAAAAAGCAATACGAGCTAGATGAATTGAGAGTAGAAAATGGTACACAAGATCCATTCAAGCCTCGAAACAAGAATGCTTCGAGTCCGAGGAAACAAGAGTGAAACAAAGCTCGAAGCCAGATACGTGAGAAATGAGTAGCCAGGCTTGTTTGTCCTTTTGCAGGTAGAATGGCGGTAGTGGAGGCTCGGTTGCCGGCTACCAACTCCAGTTCTGATTTAATAATCTCGATAAGCTCTTTTTCGCCAGGCACAACCGCAGCCGCGGACCTCGGGCGAGGAGAGTGCGCCGAATGGAGGCAGTGAGAAAGCGGAACAAGGATCGAGCTAAGAGAGCTCGTTCGCGGTAACAGATTGCGCATCGAGGGCGAATAATTCCGCGATAATCGAGCAACATTTCTCTCGGTTTCAGCGATCCGCCGACTTTACCCTCCCCCCAGAGTCCCTCTCGCCAACAGCACAGATGCATGGACATGCGTGTGCGTTCCGCGGCGCTCGTTACTATTTTTCCACTGGCTGCTCGGCGAACATTGCTCCACGCGGCCAGCTTACAGATGGGACGAGGGATCGGGGAGGTTCAATATATGCCGAGGAATTCCAATCAATTCTAGCCGGCGCGGCGAGAGGAGTGACGAACGCGCGCGCGCGCGCTAAGAGAGAAGTCAAGCCGCGTTGAAATTCGCGCGATCCAACTCTACTAAGTGACCTTTCGGAAGTTCCTGGAGGAATCCCATTGGATTCGCTCGTTCTCCACGGGCTCGGCTCGATCCAACTCGCTTGGAACTCGTACTCTCCTCGATGCCTCGAGGCTGCTCTCGCTGCCCATCGGGATTATTGCCGCACGCTAAATTGCACGTAACTGTATCGGCGCACCGCCCGGATTACCTGCATTAAGATCCACCGTGTTAGATTACGAGCGGCGGTATCTCGAGAACAAGATCAAGGTTGCTGCCCAGTCGAGAGAGTCATTCCTTCCCTCGAACATCTGTCCTCTCGGGAGTAGCAATCGCGGCTATATACCACCAATAATCCGCCGGAGAAAAATCATCGCCGTCCGACACTCGCGTCCAACCAATCGCCGAGTATCACAACTGGTAAAACCAGAGTACAGGCTCCCCATTCGCTTGCCTTCGAATCGCTAATGATGGTTGTTAAGCCGTTGAAAATAATTGTAATATAAAGGAGTCGTTACCGAGCTTTTTGCCAGGTGCACTGAACTTTAAGTTATAATATAAAATTGTATAGCAATAATGGAAATAATTGGCACTCGAGTGTGAAGGGGATGATTAAAAGGCAAGTGACTCACCGCGTACACGAGTAAGGTGGCCTTGCGTCCACGTGTGAGCCAGGAAACAAGGAGCCGGTGAACGGTCCGCGGAACAGTTGTTCCAATAAATTTCCCTCCGATTTCCGCTTTCTATGTGGAAATCAATGGGCCAGTCGCGCGGGAGTGCGTGAGAACGGCTCCGCGTTCCGAGCAACAAGTTGCATCTTCCACTTGATTCCACCTTTTCTCGAGTTTCTAATTGAAGGCAGTTCGCCCTCTGTCGATGCTTCGATTATCAGAATGGTCCCTTGGGCCGAGTTATGCTCTCGCTTTAAGTCGCGCGTGTAATTCTACGGGGGGGCGCATGGGGAGTAGCGCGGTACTGCCCCCATAAATTGGCATAATCGCGGAAACACGATAAAAGCCGAGCGCGACACGATGGTCCAGTTGTGAACGTTCCTTGCAGCTTCGCGATCGGATAGGAAGAGCGCCCGATGCCGAAGAAAGAGGAGAGTGAGAGAGGGAGAGAGGGAGAGAGGGAGAGGGGACGTATGTAGTGAGCGTAAGCCCGTCGACTTATAAATAAATCTCGATCGCGTGGCTCTCATCCCCACCGCGGACTCTTGGCATCCTCGTTAGTCCGCTGGCCGAGGGATCTCTCCGTCCTCCGGATCCCTCTCCAGGAGGGACGCGGCGGCATCCCTGGGCGCAGAGCAGCATCTTCCTCGGAGGCTCACTTGTGCTCTCCTTTTGCTCGTCGAGCCCTTGTCCTACCTTAAGCCCGGATGCCGGGAGCACCGGAGCCTCCGAGATAGCCATCTCGCGTACACCCGGACCTTTGACTACCTCATATTATTTCCGCGTTCAACTTCCAATCCTACACGCACGCACACGCACACCCAATCACCCACCATTTTCTCGCTTATTCTTGCTCGAGCCAGCGCTGCCCTTTTTCCCTCTGCTCCGCGCTCCGTGTAATTCCCGCGTTAAGTCCACTCATATCCCACCGGTGTGAATAATCAACTGGACGCCAGAGCGGACCAGTGTTTTTCCTCGGTTTTAGTGCAACTAGAGTAGCGTACAGTGGCAGGGAGTCAGTGTCCTCTCTCGCAATAGAGAATGAGCAGGACTTTAATAAATTATGAATATCGGGACCGAAGAGACAAATGAAATTGTGTAAGCAAACTTATCGAGCTAATGGCCAGAGAGAGGACCACCCGGTTGGGATGAGAGTACGCGAGCTGCTGTCAAAACAGATAATAAAATTAGAAATTCATATCTCCTCAACGACTTAACCGATTCGCTTGGATCTTCACTCATTGGATTCAGAAAGATAAACGATGAAATACAAAATTCATACAAAAAATCTTGGAACTGTAATTTTTTCATGAATCTCACTTCCACAATTGTGAAAGAATAAATAAGTTGGGCTACCTCACTTGGAGTATATCCAGAGAGAATCACATGATCTGTTTTGCTCCAATGTCTCGCTCTCATTATTCTCTCCCGCAACGGATCTAGCCCGAATAAAATATTAATATTCGATCGAGTTCGGAATGGGAAATAAAAGCAGGGAAAAAGTTAATGAGCTAGAGGGCCGCGCACGCAAGGGCCACGCAGGACTAATAATCGGTATCGCGCGAGGGTATATCGTTGGTAGCGATCGACGGCGCTGGTCTGATCTGGAATCGACGGGCGGCCGGCGAGTATCGGATACAAGTGGGAGAAGTGGTAAGACAGATATCGCCGGGGCGATTATCGGACAGGCAACAAAGTGTTACAAGGGGCCGGCGAAATAAATAGCGATCTCTCCGCGCACACAGGGTGACCGTAGAGATCGGCGGCGGCGATAATCGCTGTATATCCACGAGTTCCCGGCGTTCTCCGGCAGAAATGGTCGCGTCGATGCTCTCGCGAGTGGGCCAATAGGAGCTTGTACCAGCTTAACAGGGCGCATTTGCATTCGAAGCTTATCGCCGCGAATCGGGCGGCCGGCGCACAAGGTGCACAGCCGCGGCCAGTCAGGCAAACCCTCTGCCGCTCCAGAGAGAGAGGGAGAGAGAGCGAGAGAGCGAGAAAGAGGAAGGAAGAAGGAGAGTGCGCTAGGATCGACGAGGAGGAAGAGTCGAAGGAAGGAGCAGCACCGATCGGGATATGACCTTATATTCTTACTTCTCGCACCGCAGAAACCTGTTCGGCTTCCTCTCTAGCGAGAGAGAGCACCTCGGCGGCGACGACGCCTCCCGGCCGAATCAATTATTTCTCCGCTTGTTTTATTTGTTTGCCGTTGCCGCGCGCGCGCGCTAATCAACCGACCGGCGAAACCACCGCCGACAAGTATCCTGCGGATCTCTCATCTGGCGCCCCTCGCATCGCTCTCGTCTCATTCACCGTCCAATGTCACCCGATTCCCAATCCTTCCATTCCCAAATGCTCCAAATACTATCATTCGAACTTAACCGATGACTCCCAGAAAAGATCTCAAAATCAAGCTGCGTCCTAATACAATACTCATAGTACTTGCAGCAGCAAGTGTTTTCCTATAACAAATGCCACGCACACGATGAAATTATCGCAAAGCTGCACACATACAACTCAAATTCTGCTCGCTGCAAGTACTTTACTCGCATCGAGTAGAAAAAGCTTTCCACTCAATTTCCTCAAATTGGGGAAAAATTGCTTATAAATTGTCGAGGGTGGTCGATTCGTGCTTTGGGGATTGCGAGCAGTGGGAGCGCAGCTTTAGGTTGGACGGGAGATGCGGCTTGTCGGCGAGGTGGAAAAGGCCGAGAGGAAGGCAGAGAGGCGACTAGTCCAGCGGAGCCTGGTTATAAGAAGGAGCCGAGGCTAACTGGTGCGTGTGCCGGTCGTGTGGCCGCGGCGTGCCGGCGAGAAAACAGGAGAGAAGCGCGCACTCGAGAGGCCCTCTCCCTCGCTCCCGCGGAGAGTTCATCTATGCGAGGTGGGTACAAGTGGTACACGAGAGTGCGCGCGGATATAGCAGTGGTGGTGGGTGGATGGTAGTTGAGCCACTGTCAACTGGTTTACTCGGCCACTCCTACGCATCAGCTGTCCGGCCGATCTCCTCGAAACCGCCTCTCTTACATAAGAGAGAATTGCATCGAGCAGAGCGATGCGCCCCTCGAGACACAACCGCTATTCATAGTCCCCGGCCATTCCTTATTAATTCGAGCGCGACTATACTTCGATCACTAATAATCGCCGATTCGAGAGTGGCATTACTCCCATTCCGCGCGCGTGTTCTCCAGCGATTTGCCAATCCGCTCGAGGCGTCGCACGTATTCTCCGTGTCTAGCTCGATCTGGTAACACACGCGTGGCACGGGGGGGGAGGGTCTTTTTTTTCGATTTTCAATCAAGCAGCGTGGCAGCGAGCGGCAATTGGCTAGATAGATAGCCGGGGCGATATAGTCTTGACGTTAAAATCACGTACGTCTCACGGGCCTCGCGAGCAGTATGATTAGAGCCCGCTCGAATGCACGTAGAGACTGAGTCACTGCGGCGATAATGAATCAAGTTGCAACAGTACCGCGGCGTGCGCGCCGAGAGTCAAGTCCGCCCGGAGTAGAGGCGTGAAGGGAAAACAGGTAGACGGTAGCTGCCGGAAGTCGCTCGTTAGGGGATAGGAAGCCGAGAGCCAGGGCTAAAAAGTGAAGAGGCTAGCCATTGAAATCATCTCACCCTACAGGGCGCCCTCTCGCAATTTGTCATGTCCGATTAATCAAGAGAAAACTAAGTGAAATTCACGGAAAGCCTCGACGCACCGTCCAAGCCGTCCACCAGGATAAGATCGAACGGAGAGTAGTCGGGACGGCAGCCGCTCGGGAGGAATGAAACAGGTTCGCGCGCTCGCTAATTGCTTATTAATTGAGGGAATAATGCGCGACTGGCTCGGCGGATGCTTAGTATTATGAATCACTATCGCTCGATGGCCACCTTGCGATCTCGAAATCGGAAACTATCCTATCGTTGCTCGGATTGGAGGAGTGGGCTGGGTGGTTCGGATGTGAACGGAGCTTGTGGCCACGCGAGTCATGTAGAGGCGGCGCGGCGCAGGCAAGCAACGGGAGCAACAAGAAGGAAGTAAGAGAGTCGGAGCGCGGCCGTGGCGGGAGGAGGAAGGAGTCGGGATCGGGTAAAGAGTGCGCGAGAAGGCGAGGCTGAAGCAAGGAGGCAGCGCGCAGCGCGGCTAGTTTTTCCACGAGTGTAACGCCGAGGATGAATGAACCCCGCAATTTGTTGGGAGCGAGGACCGAGGAACGCTGCTATCCGGGCCCCATTATCTCTATAATCTCTCGCTCGAGACCAGAAGCTGCGCGCTCCAATAGAGGCCTCGCCCGGCAACAACTTAACCATAATATACCGCCACCGTATCCTATAAGACAGGTACACCCTATAAAACACCCGCGAGACTTCCCGCCGGAGCAACTGCCCACCCCTCGTTCGATATTCTATCTCTACTCTACTCCTCATGCCATCCAATTAATCCACTCTCTTATCTCCCGATCGAACCATACCGAATTATCAACCGTTTTCCAATAATTCGTCGAGTCACCTTCAACTCAACATCCAACAAGTCAGATTCCTGTCGAGTTATACAAGTAGCTTTAACAACACAACAATGTATCATAGAATAAAAGGAACAGAGTCGAAATCAAGTTGGACCCGAGCCACCTGACTTATCTCCGACTCTAACCACACCGAATTACCAATCATCACGCAATAATACATTAATTCGTCAACAACAAAGCATCCAACAAGTCAGATTCCCATCCAATTAGAAGCGAAATCTCATAATACAACAATGTATCACAGAAGAAAGGGAAAAGAGTGGAAATAAAGTTGGAAAGAAAAAGCGACCTGACCACCAAGAATGCACAAGGTGGATCGGAGAGAGAGAGAGAGAGAGTCTCTCTAGAGGTTGAAGTGGCATTTTTTCGGCATGCTGGAAAAAAGGCCGATCCCGCCGTGTAATTTGCGGGTATAGAGAGGGCAACGAGCCGCGTCTTAGATCGCTGAGAGGATGGATTTAAGAGGGTAGGCCAGGCCTCGTAAGGAATAAAGGGCGCAAGATAATCAATTATCTCGGCTACCGACTTCCCGAGCTCGAGCAATAACACTCTGCCCCACACACAGCCGTTCCCGGCTGGAGAGAGAGAGAGAGAGAGAGTGCGCGCGCGAGAGAGCGGGAGAGGGAAGGTAAGCGAACGCGGCTAGGTGTACCTGTTGCACAGCCGTATATTTAATGGCACCCTAATCGGCTGCACCCGGTCGTATAAGAGGCTTCCATGCTTTTCCAACACGGCCACCGTGAACCCCATGGAAATTTCATCCGCTATTCATCCGCCTCTGCCCTTCGATTCCTCGCCGAAATTCATGCTAATTCATTCGGCTCGCTCAATCGGAATTAGCCGAATTCGAAGCTGGCCTTGGATCATTTGTCCACGAGAGCATGGTGTGTGCGTGTGTGTGTGTATTTAAATTCCTAATAGCCAGTGGCTTGTTGGGTCTTGTTGTTCGCGTCTCTTTGAAAGTTACAATTTCGCATGAAAGTCTAATGGCAAAGTGGAGGCTGGTGGTACCCCGGTGTGCATTAAGGCCTGATATTCCCGGGTGTGCGTTAAGAGGCTCGAAATGGTGAATAAACGCTTGCTCGTAAAACACCGGTCAGCCATAGCTTCTAAGAGTAATGGCGCTTACGATGCGCTTCGCTCCCCCTGTGCTTCCTTTACTCTCCTTGGAGCACCCTTCACCTCTCATTTACGCTTTTTCTTCCCTTCCAGAGCCGATTTCAATTCATTTGCCTACCTACATCTTCTCGTACTCGAATATCTCTGAATATGACGTCTTTCCGGGCGAATCCTTTCCGTTTTGTTGCTTTTGTTTGCGATTTGTGTCTTGATTTGTTTCGAGTGATTGAGGGAAGCCGCAAAGTGGAGTCGAGGATTGTAATGTAACACCTGCCGGTGGCATCGTGTAAGATCTAGATCACCTGTGGAGAGCAGCCTCTCCGAGAAGAGTTAACGCTGGATTGCGGTTGGCCACTGGTGGTACGCTTAATTTATTCGCGTAAACGACGAAACCGCGCGCTCGGCGCACTCTCAAAATAGAGTAACTCTCCCCGCGTGCGAGCTGGTTGGGAGAGGAGTTAGTGCGCCGAGTACATACGTGTGATGTAAGAGGATGACGGACGAGGCAGCGGCCGGCTAATGGGCATCGAAGGAAGTCGTAATCGAATCGAGGGAATAACTCATAATGGACTTTCCCTCCTGATTCGCGGAATCATTCGAGTTCCGCCCGATTATTTCAGCGGATAATTCGTAAAATGTCCCGAGCAATCAGGGCCACTCGCAGGAAGAACGGACCCAATCGGCCGAACCCATTGCGAAATCAGCCAGTTGCAATCCTGTGTCTTTCTTTCGTCATTTCCTTCGGCGAAATGATAAATTCCTATTACTTGAAATCTTTCTCAGATATTTGCTGAGATTTCGCCAAACCCGGCCCGATTCGAGTGGATCAACGATCAAGTATTGGAGTCGAGTCTATTCAAATGAACTGACTCACCGCGGCTTGATTATCAGCAGGATATGCCCATGACACTTGCCTGTTGGCAGGATATTTCTTATAATGCCGCGACCGTTTCATTCAGCTCGCACAATCCTAATGAATGGCCGCTGCGCCTTTTCTCACAGACTCCCGCTCGAGGTGCAAATGAACCTTGCATTTTTTCCCCCCGCACCAGCTCAGACATTTACACTCCAGCATGAGTTCTACGCAACAACGACAATTACTCTCTATACATATCGCGCTTTTCAAGAATCAAAAATCGCCCGCTCGACGATAACGCAAGGGCCACTTGGTAAAAAGGTCCCTTCGAAAAAGGGCCTTCGACCACCACTAAACCCCCTCACTTATACCAACCGAAAAAAGCCCTAAAAAATCAAATTACCCAATGTCCTACCCCCAACATACCAAGGATTCCACGGCTCCAAAATAACTGCTGGCGCACCAGTCTCGCAAGGAACGGGCGGTATGTGAAGGGACGAGAGCGTGTGGGTCCGAGGGGTAAAAAGAAACGGGAGCAGTAGCAGGGGCAGATGCAAGTCGAAGGATGTTTGCGTGGGACGTCGAGGAAGGAAGGAAGGAAGGACGGAAGGACGGAAGGAAGTGAGCCAGGTCCAGCTGGAAGAAAAAGCCCACTGGGATGGATATGCAGTCCCTCCATCTCTCTCTTTCTCTGGTCGGCGGCGGCGGCGGCGTGGCGCGGTATCAAATGAGAGAAGGTGGAGGAGAGAAAGGTGGCCGGGAGAGAACACGTGTATCGGTGTGTCGGTGAGTGTATGTGGAGCACGGTAGGATGGGGTAAAACGGAGCCACGTTCCCACGATCTCATGAATGAACTCGCGTGGCTACTCGGGCCTTATGGTGGGAGAAGCAGGCTCCCTTCTCTCCTTCTCTCTCTCTCTCTCTCCACCTCCGGCTCTCTCCTCTCGATCGCACGTCCGCGCGTATGTACCTGCCGCTTTTCTGCCACCCTCGGCCTGCACCGGCCGCGCTCTTCTCCTCCAACTACCATCTAATCCAATCTCTCCTCTTCTTTTTCCCCGGCGACCACAGCCGCTTCCACCTAGGCTGACCGCTCGCCAGAAACTATCGAGGCGACCTGGAAAGCGCGGGCTGAACCTCGCGAGAACCGCTGCCCAAAGAAACGGAGATCGGATATTGTAATTGATGTCGGTGATCAGGCCCCCGGGCGATTCTCATTTCGCCGGGAATCCTTAACGACGCGCGCTCGACGGTGGGCCAGCGATCTACACGGGGATCAATGTGAAATCAGGATTCGGCGGCGCAGGAGATCCCGGCAAATTAAACCGTTACGAGCTACTAATTGCTGGAGCCAGCCAGAGGAGCGGAGAGCCGCCGCTCGGTAGTTGGGCCAGCGGTGGAGAAACCAGTTGGCCGAATCACGTGAGAAAAAGGTCTCGAGGAAAGAGAGAGAGAGAGAGGTGGAAGGATCTGGCCGGCAGTGTTATTAGTTCCTGGTCCAGGATCCTGACTTCTCATCCTCATCGAAGGAGACCCCCTCCTGGCGCCCCGATCGCCTCGTCCTCCTCCTGCCGGATCCTTCCTCCTCAATGAACCGGAGTCGCGTGGCGCCTCGTGACGTCACAACCTGTTGCTCCTGCCTCTTCCTCTTCCTTCGTCTCCTCCACCTCCTCCTCCAACTTAACGCGCCACGACTTCCTCTCCGCCTCTGATTTATGTCCTCGGCCTCTCTCTCTCACGCCTCTTTTTATTTAAGACTTGGCGCTCCTTTCTTTTTCGCGCCCGCTTCCTGGACATCCCGCGCCTCCGGCTACCGGCCGACCGTAAGGAAGATCTTAGGACGAACGCGTAACGGGAAGAGAACCTTATGCGCCGCGGGCTGGCTCTATGCACTTGCTCGGACTTCCGGCGATTAATCGATTGCTTGTCCTTTCAACACTTCGCGTTGTTTGTTTAAAATTCTTCTTCGTTTCCAAAGCGCCAGTACTTACTGAAGCAGCGAAATTATGCTCCAAAACGTAGAAACGCCAAACAGCCAATCTTTATCGCCGGAGTACTGAAATGGATAACTTTGGATATTTGCGAAATTTGTATTAAAGTTCGTGAGGCAGGAAATGTTAATACAAAAATACTTTTAAAGGTCCGGTGATTGGAGAGAAAATGCGATAAATCCTGAAAGGATTCAATGCGGAGTGTTAGGAACTCTGCCTTATCCTCAGCAGGCCGTGCGGCAGACGAGAAGTCGAAGGTAGCGCTGCGTATGGGAAATCCATCGAAGCTGTGCTCCGCAGAGGATAAGGTGTCGGAGCCAACAGAGGTAGACACTCGAGGCTTGGGCGAGCGGCGGGAAGACCGACCGAGCTTTCAAACCGGTAAAAATAGGGGCCTTACGATCGGTACGGTCCCAAGACCTCGCGCGCCACCCTTCGTCACGCGGGACCCTTCACCAAACAAAAGCCGCCTCTTCTCATACTCTAAAATTAAAATCTCAACGCACATTCAGAAGTTTCAAGAAAACCTGACGAATATTCTAACGCAAAGCTCACTTAATGGCAAGTATGAATAGCGCAGATCGAACTGGCGAGAGGGCGAGCTTAATCGATAATTCATTTATCCAGCTTTGGCGTATGAATGGAGTGGGAAGGTGGAGCGGAGCGTGTCAGTGCATTTTTCAAGAGCACTGAACTATCTTTAAATGAGGAGGTGTCACACACAGCGAGAGAAAGGTGGTCTCCGGCGGGATCGAGCGGGGCTGGTGCGAGAGCGCGATGCCCCTGGCAACGTCTATTTAAGGACAAGAGAAATAGTCGAGAGCGAGAAGCACGCTCGGGGGATTTATCGAGCAGGCTACGACTCCTGCTCTCCTCTCCACGAGGATCATACCCCATGGACCTTTTTTATCCAACTCCAGGCGAGCCTGCCCTCGCCTGCATCCACAACAGACACAACCTTGACCCTCGAGAGACTCGTTGATCCACAGCCATTTCCAGATAACGAGACCTCTCATCAGGAAATCCGAGGGTGGGAAAAAGCAGGCCGTCGAGCCTTTTTACAGGCTACAGTTTCCCGTCCAGGACGCGGGCGCCCAGTGTTAAATACTGGCGGCGAGTGCGACTCTGACGCTAAACAGAGACTGCTGGCTGCCCTGTGGAACAAAGCTCCGGCACAACAGATGTTCCCTGGAAACGCAGACCTTCCCGAAAGCATCCTTGCTGGAGAGAGTGACTCGTGTAAGCGCCCGGCTCTGCTGCTCTCCTCTCCTCTCTTCTGCCGTCCGGTAGCCGAGAGCCAATATTTCTTCAAGCCGAACATGCCCGCTAATCCCCGAGGGATTCGGATACTCCAGCTACGCGGCTGCATTATGGAGAGTCTCGGATAACTGGAGACTGAATAATTAGCCGGGACGCGGTTCGACGCGGGCGGTGATAATTCAAGAGTCCATCAAGATTTTGAGGGAAATTCGATTGATATGGGAGTTTGGCTAGAAATAGTCGGACGATCGAAGGGTGAGAATGAAGTAGTAGAGAGTAGAGTATGTTCCCTTCTTAGGGTATGGTGAGGAGTCCTTCGGGACTTTGTCGCTGTTGATCGCAGTTTGATGAGGAAGCGGCATCGATTGCCGCTAATAAGACATACATACAATATAAGCCGATCGCTCGCTTCGATTCCGTGGCGAGTCGGAGTCCAAAGACGCCGACACCTTTGTCTTTAGCCGCCGATTACGAAGAAAGGAACCGGCCACTGGGTGGGCTATGCTTTCCGGGCAAGGCGACTGTGGCGAAACAGCACGGAACTTCCTCTAGAACCTCCGTCGTGATCGGAAGTCAAATGTGCCGGAGCCGGGATTTTTCAGGGAAATACTCTTGCCGGGAGTTACCGTTATTTTGGACCAAAGCGTCCCAACTGAGAATTGTAAGAGGAAGACAGGTGAAGTATATGTTGCTGGACAATTTTCCTAATTGAATAAGAAAAAAGCAAAGCGAAGTACGTACTGCGTGTGAAGGTAATTCGGCAAGGGCAGTTTGAAAGGAGTCAGATGGTAAAGGGCCGCGCGTAAATGGTGGTGTCTCAAGGGATCGGGGACGTGAGAACTGTATCTGGAGTCCGGTAGGTAAGCAAAGCTCTCTGAGAGAGGCAGAGCGGCCGTCCAGAGCGGGGACCGAGGGAGGAGGAGGCCCGGCAAGATCAAGAAGAAAAGAGAGGATCCCCAACCGCACGCACAGCTGCGGTTACGCGTTTCGCGCGCGATCCCAACCTCGAGACACACTCGGCCAACTTTTCTTCCCCGTAACCTGTGACCACCGCTCGTCCCTCCTGACACATCGGCAGACTTTGACAAGCCCGCATTTCCCTCCCACGAGTCCCCTGGCTACACCGGAGAACCTCACCCTCCCCGCAATTTTACACTCCCCCTTTTGCTCTCGCGTACATTCTCATGCACTCGCGAGGCTTCGCCCTCTTTTTTTCCTCGCTCTCCCCCACTCCTGTAAAGGAGACTCGATGCCTCAGGGCCGACTCCCACCGGCTCGTTCTTTTTGATTTTTAGCGCAACCGGGAAGCCTTTGATCCCCGCTGGTGCGACCGCGCCATGTGAAAACGCGCCCCCGGGCGCGAGTGTGCCCACGTATACTCGGCATTTTCTCCCGCGTGTGTCTGTATGGAAGCTCGGACATACCGAGGCTCGGACATACCCAGTTTACGACCTTTTTAACCTTGGTTTATTACCTGACACAAAGAGACACTATCTGGAGAACACGTGTCGCCGCCGAGTTTGGCAGGCAGATGTGTCCGGCTGCAAATCAGCGTTGGAACACCGAGGGTTGTTTCGACGAATGTTTCAGCTTTTCTCGAGATATTTACTTTTACGACGCTAAGCTTCGCCCGCTTCTTACTATCCGAGTATAAGATGTGCCCTGCGTTGGGTTGACCTTTCGGAGGAACTGCTGGTCAAATCTCCCCGAGGGAATCTCGCAGTTGCCAGAGGCACATAAATGTTTTCCCGATCTCGTATTCGCTCATCGAAAGAGATCTCTTTCGAGCGGCGGAATAATACTGGTTCGATCGCAAGAGTCGCGAGGACAGATCGGAGAGCAATGAGACTAACCGAGAAGAACGTCGCGGCGCGACAAAACCAGTGGAATTCCAGTCTGCAGCGCAAAAGAAAATGTAAAGGAACTGATCGAGAATCGTCGCATTTGCAGCCGGGAATCGGGGACCAACTTCGCCCTAGGCGAGCAGCACACCAGCACGCGTCTCTTTCGCGCATTAGACTTAGCGAATGAATGCTAGAGTGACTGCCTGTGGCCTGCCTACGTGGTTTGACTTCGTCCTCGCACTGGCATGCACGTGGCGCACTTTATCGCTGAACTTCACGCCCGCTTCCTATTCCTGTACGTATTGGCAGTATAGGTATACGGTGATTCGCTTCGCTTCGAAACATTTGCCACAAGTATAGACTGTGATGGATAAAAATAGATCATTCGCTATTATTATGTTATACATGTTATATTACTAGCGGAATATCCCCTTTCTTAGTTTCTAGGCTCAATCTGGCGAACTATCAAGGACTGGGCCAAGTTAGAGAGGCTTAGAAAAATTGTAACATTTTCAAGGTTGTCTCGTTTTTTCCATTTCTCAAACGTTTCCCGATCCCGGTGAATTCATCACTTCTTCACTGTTTTACATCCAAAACTAAGTTTTAACACAGAAGTAGAAAGCTAGAATCCGTAATTGTGTAGTATGGGTAATACTTTTCAAAATTCTGAAGAAAGTCAGCCAACAGTCGTAATAATGTTAAGCCGACTGAATCACCTTGTATAATAGTGCAAAGTCTATTTCCAAGCAATTGTTGAGTGAATAACGAGCGTGGGGTCGAGCGTAAGTAAATAAATAGATAAATAAAGGGCAGAATTGGTGGGAAAGTCAATTTGTCAATGGCTCGATGGGGAGAGTGGCAGGTAGAGCGTGGTGGAAGGGTGCATGACCAATTTATTCCACGACCAGGTAGCCACCGGATGAGCCGGTCCCTCCACGCCGAGTGTTACGTGCCCTGTGTGTTATGAAGGGCCACGAAACACTCGTTTCCCTTCCATACTTCGGGCATGTGTTACGGTACCGAAGGACAAGACCTTCTGCATTCGAGGGACTCCTTCCCTTTTTTACAGCTAACTGACCAACGACGTTCACAGCTTCTTCCTTCCTCCAATTTTATCCAAAAGAAACTCATTTAATTTTCACTTGACATGGAAAAACAACCGAAGTCCTTCGACATAACTAATTCATTTAAAGAGGAATTTGCTCCTGGAGTGGAAGCTCTGAAGAATCCCCTTAATTTCCCACCCTCTCAGCGATTCTAAAGCAAGTTTTGTTCATCTACTATCAGAGGCTGCAGCACGCGGAAAGAGTATCGAGTAACCATCGTCAATTACAGATACATTACTCGGATCGATACCGGACAGCACAGCTATCCCGCACCAGAAGCAGCCTTCACTTTTCTCCGACTGGCTATCATCGACAGTCTTTCCTCGCTCCGCATATTCATGGTAAACAGGATAAATCTCTAATGAGCCAAGCACTTGAACGGGTCGAAATCATATCATCCCTAAATTCAACTTAATTATTTGTTCCTGACCAAGTCGTCCAGGATGTCACTCTTAAAGACACGTTTAATTAGCTCTCGAGTGAATCGACGTTAAAAGTGGGTACTCGTCGTAATAACGTGAATGAGCTGTTTGTCGAGCATTTTGGATCAAGTTGGAAGAAGCGAGGTGTGCGAGAGTAGTCTCCGACCGCCTCAATGTCGCCGGGGACAATGACTATTTGAATAAAACATTCCGGGCGCCAAGTGTCATCAACTTGGCTATCAGGTGGAGTCCCAGCCGGAGGAGGACGTCGGGCGACAATTGTTTCCCGAGCCACCTTGCGGGAGAAGAGACGTTTTAGCATGGAGGAGAGCTGCATTATTCAATAAAGCCGAGCCAGCATCTTTCACTCTCCCTTTCCTTATCCTGGTCCACTGTATCTCGTGAAAAACAACCGGCGGATCTCCCCCATCGATCAGCGGGGATCGGAGAAAACACGGCCATTTGATTCCATCAACGACAACTGGTAAAAGCGAAAGAACGATTTTCATTCAATAATAATGAATGCAACTTGACCGATTAATTATCCGTTTCCATGTGGGGTTCGTTTCCCTAATGAATGCCTCGTCGATAATTCCAAATCCAAATCCAAATTAGCAATCCGATAATGCAAAGTGCCAGTGAACATTTTACCGAGAGTAGCAGGATCGACGCTGTCGATATCGCAAGATTCCTCTAACGAGACGAGTGAAATCAGGCGGAATTGAGTGGCATAGTGCGAGGCTCGGGCCGCGTCTGTTTACTGGCATGATTCACGGGTCAGCTCGGTAGAAAAGTGCGGAATCAGTGAGAAATGCTCGCTGGACAAGAGGCGGCAAGTGGGTGTACGGTCCAGGAGTGCGAGAGCTTGTACGTGTGGACGCGTATAGGTGGCTACGTAGAGACAGATAGGAGCGGAGAGCACGCGTAAAAGGAGAATGGAAGGCGGGGGCGTTCAGTGGGGGGGCCTTAATGAGGATGCTGCTGATTATCCAATTCGTAAATTCTCGCTACATTTTGATCGTCCTCGCCAAGCCGCGAGTAACAAGAGTCACTCTCTCTCTCTCCCTCCCTCTCTCTCTTTTACTTAATTCTACCCCGCTCTACTTTTTCTAATCGATTTTCCCCATTTTCCTCAATTATCTTTAAACTACTTAATCTCTCCTTGGTTCGTAAATAAATCAATCTGCCTCTTCAATTAAAATTGGAAATATGTATCAGTGAAGTCGAATTCAAATGAATCAGGAGGCTCGGTAGTCTCGACGCCATGTGCAGTTTGAAAGTGCACACGCCAACCGACTGGCCGGTGGGACTCGCCGCGGCTCCTTTTCCCCAACCAACTCAGGTAACAATAAATTAATTCAGACACAGGAAAAATTAAATTGGAATTTCACGAGGTAATTACACTGTTTTAATTTTAAGTAATTTTCATTCTGGTCTGATGCGATACAAGTTTTGTCCCAACGAGTTGCCAACTTGGAAAGTATTGAAAGCTGACGGAGGTGTGAAGCATAGGCCACCGAGAGTGGAGGAACAAAGTGCTCTTAATACCCGTGGCCGTGACCCTTCTCCAATAAAGTGAAAAGGCCTCGAGGGAAAGAAGGTGGCTATCTCTCTCTCTCGAGGGAGAGAGCGGAGCGAAGAGGGTTGGTTATCAGCCGTGTCAAAGGGATAATTACAAGGAAAAGGCTGGCCGACTCTCGCTTAATCACACGCAATGATGTTACGCTCGGCCTACTAGAGCGTCAACTATGAAATCAGACACGCGGTGGACGTTGCACTCGGGATAATTACCTTGGGTGTAATTGGGCCTGGGGCGTGACACGCGTGCAAACAGAGGTATCCATCTCTAAGACTGGACTGGCAGGGCCAATAGAATGCGAGAGAGTCGAAACTTTTAAAACGAGGAGTTTCTCTCGTGCGATCCGCTCGCTCTTCGCGATCTAATCGGACAAGTTATACAGGAGTAAGTGCTTATGCAGCTAATGCTCATATTATGCAAGCATCACTCTGTGCAAGTGCACCTTTCAGTGTCACAATCCGAGCTCGCGCTCTACATCGACGCGCGGCATCGATCGTCTTTCAAGAAGCCAGCCAAAGCTCATTTCAGACTTCTTCCCTACCGCACACTCTCTTCTATCCTTCCAAACAACTGCATTCCTCCTCTCTCCCTCTCTCGCTCTCTCGAAGATAGCACTAGCTCACTTGAAAAACCCTTGAAAAAGTGTCTTCACCGAGTCCCCTTTGAGGGGAGGAGCTTGTCCTCGATTATTATTAGCGGCGTGTCCGGAAGGTGACGGAACACGGATAACAAAGCTCGGCGTACATGAGCGCACGTTGTCAAGGGACACATTACAGTAGCAGATGGGCCCACTAGTCCCTAAATCCCCGGCGAATTAATATTCCAGCGGCTTCTCTCCTCAGTGTGTAGTGTAGATAGAGGAGCGGAATGGTTGGTGTATGGTAGCGTCTGGTGGGATGACGAAAGCACGATGACCATCCGCCAGCGACTAATTGAACGATTCGCCCGGACGATTACTACACTCGAGCGGGTAAACAGACGCGCGTGTACTACAACTCTCGCTTTTCTCACGGCGCATAGATAGAGGAAGGAGGCTAGGGCTCCACTCACTCGTGGCGAATTACATTATTACGCGTACCAACGATGATGCGACTCGACTCTCTCTCTCTCCCCGACTCTCTTCCCGGCCACATGTCCCATCGGCCAGGGAAAAAACTGACTGGCCGATCGCCACTGCGATTACATAAATTGGCCGCGCGTATCAATTGGAAGAGAGGAGGCGCATACATATTCACCGAGGTGTTTATCGGCCCGATCGCCATTATCGGCCTTTCCAACTCTATCAGTGTCCTTGCCGAGCTTTAGATAAGCGGTCTCGGCCTATCGCGTAGAAAGTTTCACGCGCCGCCGAGCGACCAACTCGGAACTTGGAGCCGGATTACACCGGCGAGCGTCTTCGCCAATAAATCAATCGGAGCTCCGAGGACCGATCTATCGCCGAGATAACTTTAACAATCGCAAAGTTGAGCCATCTGAAAAGGCGGAGACCTCGTCGCTGCGTCGAATGGGAAGATTTCCAAGGAATTGGTCTCGCGCGGCTGGGGAAGGTAGCCAGCTACATGTATGTGTGTATATCGGTGGGGAAAAACTCACCTAGGGAGCTCTCCGGATCGGAGAGGTCGGAGAGTGAGGGTACTTTCCGCATGGAGGTGAACCTGACCGGCAGTGCAGGCACCAGGCCCTCTTCCTCGGCGTCGGAGGCCAGCTCTTGTTTCATCAGCTTCGCCATAACCGTCAACATGCCGCTACCGTCGCTGAAGCTCCCGCCTCCCAGAAAGCTGCCCACGCTCCGGGCATCTCTCTGCAACAGAGTAACAATCCCACTTAATACATCTCCAGACAATTCCACCGTTCCTCGCCCCATAAAACGATGAAAGCCTCCCTCGATTGGCTATATCTGTAAAATGTAGGCTGATTATTAGAGGGGAAGATATAAGGGCGCTGTGAAATGTCCTTACGGTTCATCGGCGCGTCGAGTGTCCGCCGAGTCGGAAGATGCGTGGTCGTAGCCTCGTAGTACAATAGCGGGATAATCGTATTATAATGACATAATAGAGCCAACTATCATCTCCGCGTACTCCTCGACAGCCGGTGGTATTCGCGACCGTTACCTACTACACTCTTTATCCAACCAGCGGCCATGTCTCCTTCTCGCTCTCGCCTCTTCGGCTCCAAGTGAACCAGTACGAAAACTCCGAGCGGAGTTCCGTTTACTATAGTCGTCGCCAAGTGAATAGGCGGTTTCAAGGTCGCACTTCTTCCTATTCCTCCTGTCTTATCATCTTCTGCATAATATTTCGTAGAAACTCATCCAACTTCTAGCAGTTTTAGTACCAAATCGTAGAAGTTGGATTACATAGTTGGTACCAAATATTGTCCAACTTGTATTATTAACTACCAGCTTATCCAATTTGTATGGTTTGGTACTAACTCATCCAATTTCTAATATTTGGTACCAACCGGTCCAACTTATATTATTTTTGGTACCAAATCATATAAGTTGGATAAGTTCCTGTTCCCCCGTGGCTAGCGAACGAAACTCCTAGTCAAACTGCTTGACTGGTGGATATCTAGGGACACTCGGCCTGGCGGGGAAGTGGTCTGGCAGAAACTCGAGGCGGATAACTGTGAAAGGGCGAGATCGAGATAGGAGGAAAGTGAGAAAGTCGAAGGTCGCGATATCCCAGGGAGCATATATCGTCTCCTCGAGACTAGGCTACACGTCGCGTCGCCTCGCCTCTTGGCCCTTGGTGGTGGAGGCATGAATGGACGGTGAACCTGCTAAAGTTGAACTGCCGGAAGGAGGGAAGAACGGAAAAAGGCGTGCGGGGGAAGAGAGCAGGCACGCACGCACCGGGGGGAGAGAGAGGGAGAGAGAGAGAGAGTGTGTGTCGGCCGAGGAGAATGGCCGGTGCAAGAAAGGGGAGCTCAAGCTCCGGATAAAGCCCATGGAGAAGCCGGACACAATGGACATTCAATAAGAACCGGGCAAAGGGACACACGTACCGCCGGCTCCAAAGTGCTACAGAACCTCCCATCATTCCTCCAGGAGCGACAAATATAGAAAAATTACCCCCGAAATATGTAATAGCCTTTATTCAATCCAACCGAATTCCTTATCTCCGGGCTACTGGAGAAGTGTGAAGGCAGTCGCTGAATGCATCGAGAGAGGACTGGGTAGATGCGGAGGAGATTCACGCTTGCCAGCGAGATACATCCACGACCGTTTGACCTTCGCACGAGGTACTGCAAGTTGAATGAAACGCTTGCAGAAGAGAGTGACGCAACGGTACGCAATGCAACGACGCGTTTCCAGCCTGCCTCTCCTCCTCTTTCCACCTCTCCTTTCCGCCTCATAGTTAAGCCCTCATCATACTAACCGAGATACTCTGCGGCCCACTCCCTACTAGTTCGCCGCGAGCAAACCACCGCCAATCATTCTTATATAACAATTAATTCTGATTACGAAGAAAACTTGTTAAAAACTTGCTTGGCGATTCAAGCGACGCCGCTGTGCTCGAGTAAAGTGATCGAAGGGAGTGTTGACTTCGCCGCGCGATTCGAGGAGCGCGAATCGTGGCTGGTTATCAATAAAGGCGAAACGAGAAGTGCACTAGTATGAAGTAGCATCGAGTTCCTTTTATTCTGTCGGGCTCTCGGTTTCTCCGAGTGCACTCGGCGAGTCCAGTTCTCGGCATCTCGTTCCCCTCGGAATCACTCCTCGTCACGGCTGCTTCGCTGTGCACCCACCCGCGCCTCTTATTCCCCCTGGACCCATTAGACACCGCTCCAACCGTCCCTTCCCACCCTCTACAGTTCCTACGTCGGAGCGCGCCATCGTCCACCTATCTACTTTTTTCCCCGTTTATCAAGAATTCTCTTTCAATTAGCGATTTATAGCAAGCTACTGCCCTTTGCTGGAAGAACCGTCAATTGTTTGAGGCTGTGATTGGCACAAAAATTCGTGGGGAACAGCCGCTTGAGAACTAAAACTTGATAAGCGAAAAATCTAGTTAATTGATTGCTATTCCAATCTAGTATCATATCGATAGAAATTAGATCGAAAAATCGTGGGGAGAAGTCGAGAATCAGGTTGATAAGCGACAAGTCTGGTAAATTGGTTGTTCTTGCATTTTAGTACGAGTGAATGAGATGAAGCGCAAGGTTTAAAGTTTACAGCGTGTAGATTAGAGGGGACTGTGAAAAGTAAATGGCATTCCCCTCGAGAGGGAGGGTAGGTGGAATCGGTTGGCTGGAACAAGCGAGTCTCTGTCTGGCCGTAGTGCGATAATTATTTTCCCGGAGCCTATCGGCGCGAGTGTACGAGTGCTCGTCCAACACGTGTATGCAGATAGCTCTGCTCGCTCGTGAGTCTCGTCACGCGTCCCACTCCGCCGTCTTTCTCCGCGTGTGTCCATTTATCTATCTCTTTGCCTATCTCTTCCTCTTTCATCATCGGCATTCGACGGCCGCCGATTCGTTCCGTGACCGCCGGGAGTACGTGACGTCCACCTTTCCACCGAGGAATCCCGCACTCCCGAAACTCAAGCTTCTATGAGAAAGAGTTCTGTCATCGCGCCGGTTCGACTAGTTATGAATGATGCAAATCCCAATGACTTCTTGGAAGCGTCCCGCGCTCGCCTGCGCAGCCTCGCCTTTCTCATTCAATGGGGCTCGAAATAGCCACTTGCACTTTCCTCCCGTCGCGGCCGATCGACTGGAAATAGCCGTTCGATAGACACCTAGAGAGGGAACCACCAGTGAGATCGCCAACTATGAATTATTTCTCTCTCTCTCCTCATGCCAATTACGAGAGAGCAGCGCAGCGCAGTGCGGAGGGTTCACGTGCGATTGCACGCGCTATGACGAAGCAACCGAGAGCTTTTGCAATCCTAGTCGATGTTTCTCCGTCATACCGTTCTATGTAATTCACTCTCTACATATTTGGCTCGGACATTCCCGCTTATTAAATGCTGCCACGTATCTCCGAGACTAATGGAGGCATAAAACTAATTTTCTAAAATGGCTAAAACGAAGGAAATATGAATGAAAGAAAGAGGCGTAAAGCGGTGGTAAAAAGTGGAACAGTCGGTGGTCGGCTGAGCCAGAAAGTCTCGAGGGTTAGGGGTACGTCGAACCAGGAGAGAAGAAAGGGTTGACTGGAAGACTGGAAGGTGCTAAGCTCCGATCTCCATGCAGCTAGTCCGTCGGTTTGCCGCTCGGCGAGCGCGGAGAGGCCTCTTCTCTCTCTCGAGTGAGAGGAAGAGGTGCTTCTCCGCCGCTGCTGGTGTATTGTGCTCCCTCCGAACGTCTGAACGGACTCGCTCGTTCTCTGAATGAATGAGTAAGAGCCGCCCGGCCCGGCCCGCCGCGCCGCGTCGCACCGCGGCGGTGGGGAGTCACTCACGAGAAAGGAATGAACGGGAGAACAAGTTGGGGGAACCGACCGACTGCTAGCCTCATACTGCTCTGCTTTCGCGAAAAGTAGGAGATCTGCTTCAAAAAAGCTTGGCTTGGTATCACTAGTTACAGCTTTGGCTTGCGATCAATCATTATAGATATAGATTATCCTGTATTATTATGATATTACTAGCAGAATCTCAGTTTCTAGGTCCAAACTATTGAAATATCAAGGATTCGGACGAATCAGAGAACTTTCAAAAAATATAATATTTTTCCAAGGGTTTTGATACTTTTTCGATTATTTAATATTTTCCCAACTCGCTCGATTCTAACATTTTTCGATTGTTTTAATCCTAAAACTAAGATTCAGCGTGGAATAAGTCGAGCAGAAGCCGTAACTGTGTCGTACGGGTGATATCTTGGCAAATTGAACAAAATAATCGCCGGTCAATGACCGAGTTTTTGGTGGTACCTTAATTCGAGGGTATGTTGGGCTCCCAAGGCTCGCGCAGTTCGTAATCGTTATCGATGCGTCGGCAATAGGCGGCGAGGAGGATTGTTTCGCGGCCGATGACGAAAATAGATCGCCCCCCTTCAGACATGTAAATCTATTCGAGTAAATACAGCACGGGAAAGCAAAGCGGGAATACGCGCAGGCGAAAATTGCACGGCTCTCGCGATTTTGTCGGTGAGAATTTTTTAAGACTCCTCGCTCCGAGAGGAAACCGTTCGATTTTGGTATCCTTGCCGAATGTCGAACGTTCACTCCTTAGCATGTTCCAATGCAAACCTGATTGATAAGATAACTCGTCGATTCCCCAATGGCCGACGTACACATTCTCCACCATTCGATTAAACCTTTTCGGCGACTGGCTCTCTTCCGCAGACCTCTCGAAACTGCAATCCGCCTAGTTTCCCAGAGGATATTATATTACGCCGACAGGAATAAAATGATCCTGTGGAAAAACCGATGGATCCGTATGTGCGCGCTTTCAGGTTAATTAGTCGAAATCTGGAACACTCGAGCTAGTCGACTGATGAGCCACATCCTGACGAATTTCTACCCCCGACTGCACCTAATCCCCCAAAAATCGCTATTAATTAGACAGACGAATTGAATTTTTCAATGACGCAAGACGAAAACTCAATGCCGGACCGGAGACAAGCAATACTTGCGGCTGACAGTTCGAGTTCCACCTGATTAATTCTGACTTATTAATACAAACTTAATGAATGAAGGTAAGATCGTACGAGCAAAGGCTTCATTCATCCTTTCACGAGGGGGGGTAGGGGTTTATTAATAAAGCTAGCAGCCGGTGAATGACAGGGCTCGAACCGCGCAAAACCCGATAGTCTCTCCCTCCCTCTCTGGCCTATAATATAAATACTACGGAATTTATAACCCCTCGTTAAACCGCGGAGGTTACATTCGCGCAATATATTTAGCGGCTTTATAAACTTTCGCAGCGCGCTTTATCTCGGGGAGCGTGCGTGCGTGCTTGCGCTGGAAAGTGCCGCCGATAAATCTCGGCCCTGCGCCGAGAAGAAGCCGCGGGTGGAAACACGCGTGGAACAGCGGCACTAGCAGAGCGGCGCGATCGTTCACGACTCTCCGAGTTTACCTTTGGCCTGGAATTGTGCGCGGCCCGCCGATACTAAACAACCGAGACGAATTGCAGAGACGAAGAAACCCGGGGAGGAAGTCGGCCGCCGGATCGCTTTCGACGGTCCACCGACTTCCGGCAGAAAGAGAGAGGGGCCAAGTGGCGAGTTCCTGCACTCCGCGGAACACTGGGCTCAAACCAGCTGGCACCTTTCCGATTATTAATATTCGCAGTAGCGCCAGATGTTCCCATCTTATCAAAAAATGCACGACTTCTCCCACCGATTTCTCGGAGTCTCTGAAAGCGAGGGAGGGGGTTGAAAGAACGGGGAAAGCTCTAGTTGCACGAAAGGCGCGCTGAGTGTCGAAGAGCGCTCAACGATTGGCAAAGGGAAGCAACGTTCATCAGTATTCAGGCGGAAGCCAAGAAAGGAAGCGGATGCACCACGCCCAAAACGTTTAATCCTGATTCGACTACGAGTGGCAATCGCAGCCTCGGAATTAACCAGGCCTCATTCTTCTATCCTCTCCCATCGACCACCTCGCCGTCCCGATTTATCCCAATTAATTACCCAATTTCCCCCACTCCCTCGAGAACCTGCCATTCTCACCTGCCACTACGAGTCTGTCAGATTATAATAACAAAAAGCGATTCCTACCACCAGAGAGCGCGTTCCTAATGAAAAGACAGAGCTTTCCGCCGAGTGTATTAGGAGTCGCTCATGCTCGGAGCACGCGTGCTATAAATACCAGAGCTTTAACGTTTTAAGCAGCGCACACAGTATAGTTCAAGTTCGCCGTTAAATCCCGCGGCGAAATCGCGCGGCGAGCGCGACAGCCGTCGCCACTGCCAAGTGAAAATAGTCCGAAAGCAAAGATAGTCTAGCGCGGTGAGGAGCGATCGGCTTGTAAACAAGCGCGGTGGGAAAGACAATTGTCGAGAACGTTAGAGATCGGACGTCGAACTTGAACGCTGCAGCGGACGATTGCAGCGAGGACTTATCGAGTGGGCTGTTAGAAATCGGCTGGAGTAATCCCGGCACGTTCTCCACGCGACTATTGGATAACTCGGAGGGACAGCTCTCGGACATTCTTACGAGGTGTACGCGTCTCGCATCGACGAGTTATGCTATTTTCGATCATCCCTTCGGCGCCCACCGTCGCCCGTCAATCCAAGGGACAAAGAAGTGACGATGCCCGAGAGCACCGCCACCAGCTCCCCCCTCTCGCTCTCTGTCCTCCTATGTCGCCCGGAATTCTGAGAGTCGCTATTGGGAGGCTCTGTTGAAACAAGCCTTGCTATTTCTAGTCACTTGGCTCTCCTTTTCCACTCGATTACACTACATACCCGGATTTCTCCCCTTTCTCTACTATCTTTAGCTTTATGCAACATTGCCCAGTCGCATTCTCGTTAAGGTGTTTTTACACGATGCAAGTAAAGTACTTGCAGCAAGTCTTTAGCTTATAGCGAGTATCGCACGCGCCATGAAATTGCCGTGAAAATACACGCATAAAACTACAATTCTGCTCCTTATTCGTATCGCGTAGAAAGAGCTTTGCGTGAATCTGCGCAAGGTAATCGGCGAGAACTCGGAGAGAAGACCGTGAGGTAGAATTGCGAGTATCGTCGACCAAGTGCGAAAGGCGCGTTGACGAGCCCATAAGAAGCGAGTTCTCGAGTTCAGCAGTCCGAGACGCGAGATAGGAAAGCGAGCCAATGTGTAACGCCAGCAGTGACAAGTTGGCAGAGAAGGAACGAGAAAGCGATAGAGATAAATTCAAGGAGAGCGCATCAGACAGAAGACTGACTAAGGTTAGCGGGGGACGAGCGGGCGAAATACGAGTTGAACCGTACGAAGGAGTAAAAGTGAGATAAGAAGCGCGCGAGCAATGCCAGTCGAAGCGAGAGGGTGGAGATGAATGGGAGAGGCGAGTAGGAGGGGGGGCGGAGGCCAGGAGTGAAAGAAACTGAATGAAAGAAGCCGAGGACCGAGGACGAGAGAGAGAGAGAGAGCTGCAACGGCAACGGAGAACTTGTACTCGCAACGGAGAACTACTGGAGAGAAGAAAAGGCGAAGGAGGACTGCCAGTAGAAAGAAGGAAGACTTAGGCGGAGAGACTGGTCAGAGTAAGAGGAGCCAACGCACAAGGGTTACACTCCAGCTTAGAGCAGAGTCTCTCAATCCTCCCCACACTCCAAACAACACTGCCAACAGGCCGCTACGTGTGTCGCACGCGTTTTCACGAGTGGCGGATTATAATTTGCGGTGGAACCGGGCGGGAATTAAGAACTCGAGTCGAGTCTCCTTTCCAACCGCTTCCTACGGGCGCAGATTGCCACTTCCTACGTTTCCAGCGAGCGCGCGACTCAATCGAGTGTGAAGGACAGCGGTGAAAATGCAGCAAATTAGCGGCACTCGCTTGGATCTATCGGGCTTCCATGAATGGACGGCAAGTTGAGAAGCACTACTAGAGCGACGTCGGAGAGCGGGAGGGTCTGGAAAGAGAGAGAGAGAGTGAGTGGCGTCGCTGGGGAGAGGGACAGAGTGAATGCCGGTTCTACGTTCATTCATGAAACCAAGCCGGCGAGCGGACAGCCAGCCAGCCAGAGAGCTCGGAGGCGAATTGTTAATGGCATTCGTACAATCACCAGCCAACTAGAAGCGACGCGCGAGCGAGCGCGACACTGGCAATCGCCCGGGCGAAAATAGAGTAGGTTTGTCCTATTTCGACCGGGAACCAAGCCGCCCGACGCCCACCACTAATCCCTCTAACGAGACACAAGCATTAATTAGGAAGCTGGCCAACATCGCTCGCCCCGCATAAAAGAGAGCCTCGCGTACCAAAAGACCACCAGCCAGACTTTCGTCCGCGCTTGCTTGGAGAACCGAGTTGTACGTATTATCGTTCGAGGCTGTGCGCGCCCGCTCGCCGTATCTTTTTTCTTGGTAATCCTGTTTGTTTAACAGGAGCCACCGCCCGCCGGAACGATGGCCACGTGCCAAGGAAATATGCAAAGGCCAGTTTCTCTCGCCTTCTGTCAATGCTGAGATTTATTTGTGACGATTCGATTGAACCTTCTCGCTACTGGGAATCTTCCGCGCAACTCTTCAAACTGAAATTCCCGCCTTCCTTCGCACGGGAAATTATGTTACCGCATGTGGCTGTTCCAGGTTAATTGTAATCGAAATTTGGAGATTTCGAGGCAGTTTTCTCCGGTTCTGTTGATGTTGATGAAGAGTTTGATGAGAATGCTGGGTTCGATTGATTTCGGGAGAGTCCCAGTCTAATCTGCAATAGAAGTCTCTCGGAGAGTGTAGAAGAGGCTTGAAAGGCTTCGTGGAATTGCGTATCGTTTACTTATCATTCCGAAGAATGATCTTATCTGTCGACGCCGCCTACGTTTGCTCGGCGACCCCCCGTTTCTTCAATTCGTGAGATTGAACTGTGTATCTGTGATAATAGTAAATAGGAACTGGCGTTACTGACCTTGATAGATCTGTGATCGATGGGGTAGCCCTTCCTCGTGCCGGGGCTCTCCTCGTAGAAGTCCTGCTCTTCGTCCCCGTAATCGTACAGGGATTCCATATCCATGTTGCCTGGACCGAGAAAACCAAGGTCGACATTAGAAACAAGCGACAAGTTCTCCACAAGTTATCGACGCAAACCTACACGCCGAATAGCAGCCGGTCGCGCATTGCCTCCAGCAAGGCGAATCGGGGCTTTATTGGTCGACGGATAAATTTCTTAATGACCGGCTCGCCGGCGAATCGCCGCTTTATTTATCGCGCGCTCTTTGATTCGCCGGTGTAAATGGAGCTTGCGAGCGCGGCCGACTCCGCTCGCCACGTGAGAAGCATAACTTTCGCTTTTGACGCTTTCTGACGTCGTGTTTTAAAAACGGACGCGATCGCGACCGAGTCGAGCAATGCGGTCCTCCGCCTCTCTCGGCGGCGTTAAATCAACCCTCCTTTTTATTTGCAACCCTCATAATAAATTTAATGCTTGTCCCCCGGGGAATCTTCCCTTTCCCGCCGGGCGCAATGAAATCTCAAGTGGGTGAGTTCGAGTTCATAAACCACTCGAAAATTTAAGCGTTCTCACCTCCTCCCCCACGCCTTCCCTCGCCGACTAGTATATTTAAAGTCCTCTCTCGCACAAACTATTCCGAATATTCGCAGCACTGTAAACTAAGGGCACATTTCCCGAGGACTTGCAAAGAAAGCAAAACTTGGCGTAGCGTGGACCGTTCTAGCTGGGCGATAGCGGCGCGACAACATTATCGGCTCGAATTCTAAGCGAACAATATTCGCCGAGCGAGATAGTGGAGATAATGAAGCGGTGAGGTAGCCGATTGATTGGGAACATTGGAGCGGCGTGCCGGGTGAAGTTGGTGGAGCTGGGGGTGGATTTAAAGGTGGATTTTTAAAGGGTCGATCGAAAAGGGTTTTAACTGCAATTTTGTAAAGGATGAGGAGAACCGCCCGGTGCAGAAAGGGGATGCGAAACCCAAGCGGCACCCATATAGCCTCCTCCGCTTCCCAGTGTAGGACCTGCACCGGCGCGTATGAATGTCGACGTGCGCGTGTGGGAGAGGTTTTCGAACCCTGGTTTCTACGAAGATCAGGTTACTCCGGCTGGAAGCCTAAACGACAGATGGTAGGTGGAAAAGTGCTCGGGCGCACCACCATCGACTCTCTCACGGCTCTTTATGCCCGTACGAAATGCCTCGTCTTCCTCCGACGAGCCGCCGCCGCCGCCGCCACGGATTTATTAACTCCCCTCGCCAATATTACGTCTCGTCAGCAATTAATTAACTGTAGCCGGCCGCATCCCTTAAGTACTCCTCGAGAGTCCCTCTCCTCGCCGACGACGATCTACCTAACTGTCCGAGCGAGGAATGCCAAGTAGCCCTGGTCTCGTTATCGCGAGAGATCGGTATCGATACGTGGCGCGACCGAAGATATACCCGAAAGATACCAGTGATTCCCCGGCCGAAAATCACTTTATCTGGGGCCGCATTGGCACGCGAATGGCATATCGTCAATTTGCGTCGTAGTTGACTGGGGAAGAGATGAAAGTCCAAGCGGGGGTTCGGCTCTTTCGACTCGGGATATCCTTGGAAACTACAACTACTGTCAAAGCAGTATATATGTATTTGGGAAGGGAGGAAGTGACCGCTGATCCGCTCGGGGGTTCCGAGTGTTCGACATACGCGCAAATAGTCGAATGCCATTTCGGCCAGGCTGCCGGCCTACCTGCCCTTTCCAGGCACCAAAGGGAGAGATCCTCCGATACCGAGGGCGAAGTCGCAACACCCGCTTCTTCCTTCAAATCCACCCTCTGTCAACTCTATTCTCCCCGTTTAGTCCACCGACAAATTCTTTTTTTATAGCTCCTCAGTTCTATTTGTCAATTATGACCACTTAACTTTACTTGGTAAGATTTTCCATAAACTCTCGCATATTCATCTTTACAAAGTTGTACAGTTACTGGTCGAATTTTATTGGATCAGACCACAATGTGATTTTCTAAGAAAATCTTGGATGCTTTGAGAAATAAGTCGAACGGTCGCCGTCGAAGAGAGAGAGCGAGAGAGAGAGGAGGGAAGTTTTGTGCCGGCTTAATATTATTCAGGGTGCGTAGCGTGCGCTCGGTGCCGTTTTCCAGGGAGGACCTCGCCCGCTCAAAAGTGGCCTGCGCGTCCCTCGTCCGGCCGAAGTGTCTATTGTTTCAAGTCGAGCGGGAGCAATATAATATCTTTGGAGAGTAGCTGCCGCTGCTGGCCTTCCAGATGCGGGCAGACCTCCCTTCCTCCGGGGTGATGATGCTTGCGCCCGTATGCGAGGCCTTCGGCCTTCGCCCTTGGCAGAGAGTTCTCGTCGCCAGCAGCGACCCATATGGGGAAAAACCTCGATTCGCCCACATTTCTTCTTCCGACCTCTCGAAAACTTGCCCGGTAACCGGACCCTCGGACTTTCCTCTCATTAACAGTAAAAAGCTTCCTCTCCGTTCCTTTCCTTTCTGCACAGGGTCTGGGCTCTCTCTCCTTGGAGTATTGGGTGAGCGCGCAGTCGAGTTGATAATGCAGCGAGACTAGCCGAGTGTATAGCCGTTGCGTTGGTCGCGTTGGAGCGAGTGTCGGGGAGTGTTCTCCGTCTGTCTCTGAGTTGGCTTTGTCATCGGCGTGTCTCCCCGGGCCCTTGCCATACTCCCTGGCCGCTGGCGGCGGTCTCTTCGCCAGAGGCTAACCACGCCGGATCGAGCGAGAGGGCACGATCAGCCGCGAGCACTCGCTTCGAAGGAGAGAGAGAGGCAGAGAGCAAGAGAGAGAGACGAAAGGGCACGCTAGCCAGCAGCGATGTTGCCACGCCGCACACCGAGAGATCCGAGAAAGTGTACAAAAACCATTCGACCCGCCGCCGACACCAGGCCATCTCGTTCCTTTTTTAAATTGCCAGCCTAGCCCGCTCCTCTCCTCTTCCCTCTCGCTCTCTTTCTCTCTCTCTTTTCAGCCACACACGCCAGACGCCCTGCCCGTGTGACTTTTAACTCCGATCATCTTCCCTGCCAATGACTCTTTCTCTCTCTCCGCTCGGCGCTCGGCGTGGAGCGGAAAAAAGACGCGACGACTCCCAATTTCTTCTCCCGGCTTCCGATTGACCGGATTAATTGTTGGTCGGCGGGCGCGCTTTTATTGGGGCATTGTTCGAGGCTTTTGTGAGTGGGGGGCGCGGGAGAGGCTTGCGGGCTTTGTGTTAAGGGGCGCGCAAGCGGTATGTGGTTTGTAACAGTATCCCTCCTCCACCTCTTTCCCACCTTTCCTTTATTCCACAAAGTGCACCACGTAAGCCTTACGGCGGACTTAACACTTAAAGGACGGCTTATTGTTCTTACGGGGCCTAAAAGGAAATTTATCCTCTCGAGATGTATGTATCTTCGCCTTCGCTTCTTTTCCCTCGCAGACATAGGCCAGAGCCGGTGAGAGACTAACGACTATCCGAGTGACTAGTAGTTGCCAGAAAAGCCAGAAAAAGGTGGCGGGAAAGACGAGGGAATCGCTTGACAGAATTATCGCGGCCAAGGAGGGGGAGATGGGGAAAAAAAAAGGAAATCTGAATCAGTGCAAGTCGGGGAGGTTTTTCTAAATCGCCCGCGGAAATGAACAATCAAATGGAGAATGGCGCCGCGGTATATCCTGACTGGCTGGGACAGCTAAAATCGTCGTGTCGGCGACGCGACGTCATGGAATATGAACCGATACTGTCAGATGTGATCTCATCCTGAGGAACGGCGGAATCAATATGTAGCCGAATTACGGTGAATTCGATGTGCCAGCCGAGATGAATGGGTCCAGATATTCCTGGATCCAACCCAAATCCTAAACAGGATGTGCCGAATAAGAGAGCATTGGAGTGAAGGTTGCACAAATACCTGCGCTTCCCCCTGCCGAGACTCATAATACACTCTCCGCCCTTTTGCCCCTCGCCGCCCCTTTAACTTGACGATGCACCTGCACGGCCCACTGTGTATTTCCTTGGTAGAGCACCGGAGATTCGCAACGGGCGAAGGTGAGGAGAAATCGGCGCTTCAACGCCAAATCCCTGCCTTGTCGGTCTAAGAATACCGATAAAGGTGGACTTCCCCAAAGATGAGCTAGTTCGCCCGATCCAGGCCGAAAGTAAATATAGTGCGCGGCTCGAAAGTTCACCGCGTAAATTAGCCGCCAGATATCTGCCCTGACACTGGCAACCCTAGAGCGCCCTGTCTGGACTCTTATTAATATTTCTAATCTTAGCCAGGTTAGCCTCCGTCGTGGACCGATTTACCACCGCTGAATTATATCGAGGAAGGCCCGTTCCTCTCTCTCCCTCTCTCGCTCTCTGCTGCGACACACACACTCGCTTCGATAGATAACCGGGCGAACAATGTGTGCGATAGCAACAAAGTGCTACAAGTGAGGCGAGATGACGCAGGGTTACACCGAGTGCATAGTGTCGCTGGGATGGTGCTCGACCCCAATATCAGAGGTCAGAGCACTCTTTCCAATTAACTATGCAGAAAGTCTACTGAAAAGTCGCGCGGAAAACATCTTATCTAAGCGGTTGCGTAACCACCGCACTTATTAACGGTACGCAAGTTGGATTCTCCGCGTTCCCCTGGCATTGTCGCCACACACAACTCTGACTCATTGCACCACCTACCTCCAAAGACGACCTAACTCTCGCGGCTAGCGAGAATCTCCCATGTAAATGTCCCCGGCGACCGAACGCTTCGAGCGAGCACAACCCACTGTAAACTCTCGCCGCTCCCGAAGAGTCTAAACTCTGCGATAATAAGAGAAGAAAGGAGAGTTGTGTTGCACGCGTCACGAGACTCGACGCGCGGAATTATCAGATACCCGCTTGGAATCGATACCGCCACTCCAATGATTCTCAGCTTTTTTCCGCGAAAACAAGTAGCTCCACTTTCAGCCTGCATTTTCAAGCGACACGAGCGAAGAAGCGCGACACCAGTCTCTCTCTATGCATACGTGGGTGAGAGAGAGAGAGAGAGAGAGGGGAGTGCGGAGATGGTGCGACAGTGATTCTTTTATGCGGCAGTTGGCAGCGGAGGCTGAATGAAGAGTCCGTGACATAAACAATACAAAGTCACTCGGCCGCTACTCGGCGGCTGTCGCAAAAGGAATGGCAGAGTATAACCGGTTGAATGACAGCAACGGGAGCAATACACCCCGCGGCAAAGCGAACGCTTCCAAGCTTAATCTACCATTAGCCGAGGACTCTTAACACATTGTTGACCAGCCCCACACCAGTCTACACTCCTATCTACGCATACAACGACTTATGCAATTACTCGAGCACGAAATTGTGCGCCCTGTCATTATACTGTTGGCCGATGTAAATAGTTTATAAATAGGGTTAGAGTCGAATATTATCTGATGAAGGAAGAAGTGTGAATAAAGAGAGCTCGATTGGCCACTGAGCGAAGGAAGCCAATGTCTCTACAAGTTGGTTCGCAGAGGCTCTCCTCGGCGTGCGGGCGAGGGTCGAGATAAACGGAATTTTGGAAAGGGGTCCAGTCCCGGCTGCTGTCCCAAAGTTTCGAAAGTACGAAGGGCACCGTGGGCAGGGGATTCGGCTCGGCTAACTACGAGAGCGTGCTCCGTCAAAACAAATATAGGCCTGAGGAGAGCGTGTAGGCGTGCTAAGTTCCCTCGGCAGTCGAGCGCGTTTCATTCGTTTCGTAAGCCGCAAGCCAGGAGAGCGAGAACGCGAGGGGCCCTTTTTCATCGGTTCCCGACTCTACCGCCCACTAGCCGCCTGCCACTTTCAAAGTTGCAGCCAAGGAAACGCAGCCGAGTTGTTGCTGCGCGCGAAAAAGCTAACTCGCAATCGGTCGGGCGCGCGCGCGCCTTCCAAGAATCGAATGAGTCTCTCTGTCTGTCTGTCTTGTTAGTCGGCTCTCACCTGTTTTCGCTAGCAAGTTCCGCCGAGGCCTCGTTCAACGTCAACTACTGTCCGAGGGATAAAGCACAGAACACAGGCCGCAGCGACCGAACACAAAACGAGAATAATCACGTGTACGACTGAGAGGCGCACGCACATCGGCAGCACTAACGCGGTTTACACACCCGTACACAATACAGGTTACAAATATATTATGGCCGCGTCCCGGGCGCTCATGAATGAAACTAACGGCGGCTCCCGACTTCCTCACCCCGCGGCCACTGTGCATACGAGAGACCGTCCAATGAGTGGCGCCGATTCCCCCAGCACCAACAGCCGCCCGCCCGGCGCGCTTGCCCTCTTCTCAGTGGAAGAGAGCGCGAGCGCCGCCAACGGACCACTCACCACTCTTCTAAGCCGAGTTTGAATCACGCGCCAATCCACTATTCTAATTTCAACTCCGCTCCCAACTCAGGCTATTTCTTCGTCTTATTCAATTAGATGCTTTTCAGGATCAGCAGACTTGTTCGAGGCTTGAGTCCAGTAGTAGTTGATCTTGGTTTTGGACAAAGTTACAGTTCAAGGGACGAATTTATGAATTTTGTATCGCGATATTTACCTGCGACCACATCCTGCTTTGTCAGAATCATCGTATCTTTCGAAGTTCCGTGGAAGACTGACATCGTGTGAGGTCGTCGCGCTGCCAATGGCTCCTTAACATCGACCTATCGATGTATCGCATTCAAATTTTGCGATACTTTAGGAACAATCAGAAATTACTCATATAAAGCAATTATTTATTTAGTTCTTCGATTACAGTTGATTCATAGGTCATCTAAAAAGTATGCTTTGTAATATATTGTAATTTAATGAAGTATCTTAGAAATATACCTGAATATCTTACCATGGCCAAACGATAATTGAGATCGACTGCAAATGGCGCGAAAGTATATAACCAACAGCAAGGAGGCTCTCCTACGTAAGACCACATAGTCCGGGGGATTATCGACAAAACCTGTTCGTATAAAAGTGTTCCAATCGAAAAGTGAGTAGAATTGCAGATTTGTGACTGGGGTTAGATCGAAATAATCGGGGACTTGCTTCGTAAGATTGGCAGTTGTATCTCGCATAATATTCGGACATTCTTTCTTTTTATTCGGTCGGAGATTATCGACATTTCCATAACCTAGTGTCGTATTATATATTTCATTACGTAAGAGAACCATGTAAAACTTAATTTTTCAAGTTTTTGTAAATCGGCAATCATCCGACACAATTTGCCTTGTGTTCCCTGTGTTGGTAGATTCATTGTCAACGTGCTCGACTTGTAATGTTAATGGAAAATCTGTTGGTTGCCTTAAAAGTATTGGTGTGAAGGTTTGAAAAATGTTCTGAAGGAAATCTATTTTTCATTATTTCCTAGGCAAAATGCTGGTTCCACGCATTGCTAATGTTGTACTCAGGCGAAATATTGGAATGACAGCAGCGTTGCAAAACCCTGCGCTGGATCCCATTCAGGAACTATTTCTGAATAAAGTCAGGGAATACAAGCAGAAGGGAGGGTAAGCATATCGCAGTGGATCTTAATATGAATCCATTCAGTCTTTGTATTTACTGTTCTACTTAATTCCAGTGTGAAAGTAGATGATCTTCCTGCACTTGCAAAAGAGAGAAAGGATGATCTTGAAAGAGTTGCAAGACAGTACAATATTGCACCAGGCACTGACGTGACAAAGTTCCCAGACTTCTCGTTTCCTGGTACGTGTTATAACAGAAACACAATATAATTATGTTCTAGGAGCCAAAGGGTATTTTCGACTTCTAATGAAATTGGGAATGTTTTTTTTTGCAGAACCAAAGATTGATCTGGAATCTGCCAAACAATAAGTACACTGGTCGTAACTCTCAATCAGTTAGAACATTCGCGTAAGAACTCATGTTTATTGCTAAGTAATAAATTGTAAAAACATATATACACAGGATTAAAAATATAAATAGCCCGAATTCTTACTTCTCCGCTGACTTATTCGGCAAGGAGTTTCGTACTTTCGACAATATCAGTCAGCACTTCCATCTTACACTTCTTGGCAATTGCTCGGCATATATTGACGAATTTTACGATCTCTTCTCTTTGGATCAAGGTTTTGAATTCCCCGGAGCAGGGACAGCGATCCCCCATGTTTTCCCTTTTGATTTCCTTACACTTTAAACACTGCAGATCTTGTAGTACGTAGCCCATACTTTTACGATTTAGAACGTCCGTTAGTAGGAACTCAATTTCAGAGTTATCATAATATGTTTCACAAAGGGGACATTTCCAGATGTACCTAAGAACATTTTTAGTCAAATTAATCATCTTATAAAGGTATGTTATATCTAATTAACATACCTATTGTTTTCCTTTATAGAGTAATTATCTTTGCAGAGATCGATATCTCGTGTGTAATTGCATGCTTTGCATATAACTTCAGGCAAAATAAGAGAAATGCAGGGATCCCTCCATTCCACACTATCGCTAAAGCTGCCAACGCAAATCGATCGCAACATGTTGCATTGTAGATTGTGCACTTCAAATTCCACCGCTTTGTCCAAAGACAATACTTTACAGACTGACTTTATTAGCTCTAAAGCGGGATTTATCTTTTTCGTTTCTGTATTACCCAAGTCCAGGTTTGGATACTCTTCCATGGTTAACACTTGTTCCGGTGACTTTTTATAGACCTTCTGTACAATTCTGTAAATGATATCAGTCATGTAGACAATGTCACATATAATAGTTGTTATAAGGATGCTCACTGGAAGAGTTTTTGGGCTATGTCCAGTGATATTAGTTTCTTGGCGAAAGTTGAAGTATCCTCTAATGCACCCAACCCCAATGGCATTGAAAATGTCTGACTCAGGCTAGGGCGACGTTTTATAGGTTTAACCGAGTTAGAGATTGGACCATTTTCAGTCATATGTTGATACACGGCACTTATGTACCCAGCTATAATTGCACTGAAACTTGCTTGGCAAGAAGCCTCTTTTGGCAAACACTCCATTAGGTTCCAGTTCATAATTATCTCAGGCTGCAAATAACATGTGATTGAAAGACGTGGCATGTTGCAACAGAGAAAGTGCTGGAAGACCTGCGCTTACTGTGGCATCGTCTTCATCTTCCTCTCCATCTTCATTCTCGCCGATTTCAGCCTCAGCCATATCTTTTGGTAACTTCCCTTTCACTCCCGCGAAATTGTACATGTCGAGCCATATCAAGTACTCCCAACATTGTTCGAAAGTGATCTCGATAGAATGGAATATCTCTTTGTTGCGTATAGTTTGCACGACAAATTCTACGTATCCTATTGCGTCCGCGACAGTTCGCTTCTTAGAACAAATGATGATTTTATTGAAATTGGCGAAGACTATTATCGACCCAAGTGTTTTGAACTCAGCCATGAGCTGGATGTACAACTTTTTCATATAGGTGTGTAAAGTACGCCTCAGAGCTGGATCGTAAAGCAGGGCAGAGGGTGATCTCAACCACCTGCAATATTATTTTGAATGAATATTAAGTTTAATGTAAAAGTAGTATTTTTGGCTCAAGGCTTACCTGTAGAAGTGAATTATTTGATAATCAGCAAAAACATTTTTATATACTGAAACATCCAGAAGCCAGGCGTTCACCATACTTTTCAGTGCTTTAAATGCAGGGCTGCATGATACAGTCTCATCATAACTGGCGATGGTTGTTGAACCTTCGCCCGTAACCATGTCCTATTGCAAGGAAAAAAGTTTAGAAAAACATCAATTTTATCGAGGTATATAATACATACTTGAATAGAAGTAGTTTGCTGATTGTGGAATGCTACAAATGCAGTAGTACCATCGGCATCGTGGATATGATGATACTGTAACAGAGTATTCACGGCTAAGCTTTCAATGTCTAATTCAATACAGACACTCGAGTAAGTCCCAGCATGATTTGCAGCACAGTGAGCACTCTCTTCAAAATCTGTTAACAGCCTGAAAGGAGTGCGATAGTTTAATAAATGTTGAAAAGATTCTTTAATCCCGCAAGTTGGATAGAGTACCTATTATCATCATTTTCACTTCCACCCAAATCAGGTTTTTCAGTTGTTGAGCACCACAGGACAAAGTTATGTTTTTGCAGATGTCTTGCATAAAAGAGATCTGCTCCAAATATCGTAGGATCAGCAGGTATATTTCCAATAGGTGCGTGAAAGAATCGACACTGCTCCGCCATGAGTTCAACGATTTGCTGGCTTTTAAGATAATGCCTGATCATCATCTTTGAGCCTACTTTCTGCCATTCTATTGTACTGTACAAATTCTCAACATCTTGCACATGTGTGCTGATCATTGGGAAATCGTTAAGTATAGGCATGTGTGTAGTTAAAGTTGTTGTATCTGCAATTCAGAAGGAATATTCGAAAACGTGTTGCATTTCTTCCCTCACTTAATTAACTTACCCATAGCAGTTTGAACAATCAATACTGTTGCACCATGGCCCTCATTCTTATACGCCGTTAAAGCAGCTTGCAAAGTACGATACACTTGCTGGGGGCTCGTTTCGAATTTGTTGACGAATTGTACCTTGTCTGGTAGTCCTTTCACTTTCTCCGGCCCAGTTTTTGACATTCTAGAATATAATCGACTAATATTCAAAAGAAATTCAGACTTAGTTGTTAATATTGTAGTTTTCAATCTTACACCGTCTCTCGTTCCTGCAAGTATAATGTATTCATGTTTGGCATATGGTTCGCGGAAACAGCGTCCAAAACGAATATGTGTGCTCTTTTGCTTGGCCCTAAGAACAAGCCCCATAATGCGCGCTGGTGATTAGAACTCCAATGTTGATATAGGAACATATAATTAAGTGACGATAGCTGCAATCATTTTATGTTGCTTGTGAGTATACTTGGGTTTCAAGCAGATATTACTTAGAATTAAGGTCAATAAGAGCCATTACTTGTTTAAGATATGATTGCAAAGCGATGCTTTTGAATTCCAGTTGGTCCAAGGTAAAAGTATCTGCACCGTCAGCCATAGTTTGCGCGGCCTTTGGATCTATGGTGCAAACGCAACCCAATTGGAGTATAGCTCTGAACTCGAGGGGCATTTGGGTTTCATAAATTCCTTCGATATCTGGCTTGCTCATGTCCTCCAGCAATTCTCTGTCATAGATTAAATGTATTGAGTATCACATAGATGAAGAGGATCTTATACATATACTACTCACTGGCTATGTATTTGAAATTGCGATTCTGGGACCGCATATTTATAGAGATTGAAAACCGTACGCGACCGTGGTAGAATCTTCGCACTTTTCGTCCAAGATACTTTCTCCCCCTTTTTTGGATCGGGTTTAGGCTTGCGAGTGTTTACATAGAATATTCGTGGTACGACTAAACGCAATTGATGGAGGTCTTGGTTGACCAGTACCCACAGACGGAATAAGCCTGGTTCACTTGTTTGTGATATCTAAGAAAGATGGTATAAAATGTACTCAGTATGAAAATTGTGATGGATTCTAATTATAACTTACTTGTATAATCTGCCATGGCGCACTAAATAGTTTTCTCTGGGTCTGTCGTAGGAAGCCTCCTAGAGTCGTTGCTTTATTGCTCCTCATAGTCCCCCAACCGATTTCACCACTCTCACTTTCATCGGTTTTATTCCTCTTCTTCTTCCGGTACTGTTTCTGCTTTGCTTGAAATGCCCATTTCTTCTTGTGGAATTGCAACCATGCCTGTATTTCTTCCTGTAAGTAAAATTTGTATTAGACCGAAACAGAAACAGCTGGTCTGCGGAATGTTGAAAGCTACCTTTGTGTTGCCCATTGATGGCGGTGCGCCGAAAACATCTTTCCAGGTTTTATTTAGTTCATCATCGTCATCCGATGGTCGCCTTTTCCTTTTATGAACGATGGGACCAGGTTTCTTGAACCCATGCGAGCTTCCTGAGATATCCTCGATATCACGATCCGGTGAATCTACATCTTCGGAATTCATACTTTCCCTTTCTTCTCTTGGTACGCGGTTGAATATATCGGTAATCTTTTTCTGTCTGTGTGTTGAACTTTTCTCTAAAATCCTCTTATGCAGCCAATCTGGATGTTTCACCCTTGGTACTGGATTCGATAGCTAAAGGGAGTCCATTATTGTTTTAGTTGGGTACACACTGTAAGTTTGTATTGAAAGATAAAACTTACGCCTTGCAGTGCGGCCGGTATAGTAATAATTTTCTGTATAGCACTGCCAAGTCTTTCGATATAGTATCCCCAATCTAAAATGAGGCGAATATCGTCACCCTGTAAGCTTGGGTCCTTGAGCCACTTTCGTAAAAAGTGCCTTTTTACAGCAGGTTCCGATTGGAATATGGCTAAAGGGACAGCACTGCAATGAAATATATAACGTGAATCTGCATTTTGTTAGCAGATCATTATTGAAAGAATTGTTAATGTACCGTTCAGTGACTGGGGCACCATGGGGTTTATTCGCTATAATATATTTGCATGCTAATCCAGCATCTTTCAACATCTCATCCCCCAAGAATTCCGCGAGTCTTTTTGCGGTCGAGATTGATGTAGACTTTTGCGCTCCATAATCCTCTAATTTTCGGGACATTGACTTGTTCTCTGATATAAGTTCAAATAATTCAGAATCTGGCATATCCCTGCACTGTATGAATTAATAAATATGAGAAAAAGATGTAGATTGCGATTCTTTAAGGGAAAAATCAATTGCAAAATGTCTACCTTGCTGTATAACATATCCAGCCAGTAGTCTGCATCTTTAGCTACCGAAGCATAGCATTCTTCTAGAGTCGAGCCTTTCAGGAAAGATTCAAAGACCGATGTCTGGAAGACTTTGATCAAATGGAGCTCCCCTCTTCTTTTCACCTCGAATCCTTTCAATTCAGCGAGACTACCGTCAAAATTAAATACAGCATATCGTTTCTTCAATTTCTTCCCTTCTTCTTTCGCGGCAGGTAATACCATGGCAAGATATGGTCCATCAACTTCAAAGAAAATCGAATTTTCACTCCTAATCTCGTAAGTTAAGTTTTCGGGGTCCACGAGGTCATGGTATACTTCGTTTGTAAATTGATCCTGTAAGGAAGAAGTTCTGTGTCAAACTACTAGATTGGACAAGGGATGATCCGCATAGGATTTGAGACATACTTTGACCATGAAATTTAGAATAGCATTTGGATATGATATTGCAAGCTTCGACTTTTTCGGATGGGTCGTGTGAACGACTACATTATCTGGAAATGATGCAGGCAACACGCACCATATACCATCAGTATCAAGTTCAAGGGGCCGGCCTACTTGCTCTATGATTTCCCGAGCTTTCATGATGATATGAGCGCCAGTATAACATACTATGCCACCCATTTCCATACTGAACCATCGTGATCCCTTTCTCATGACATATCCATAGAAGGAATTCAGAATACATTTATGTGCCAGCTGTAGCGAGTCATACAACACCTCCCGATTTTTCGCCGACTTAATATCCCCGGCATCGCCTTTCGCGATTGCCGCGGACACCTGTTGCTTGGCAACTTTCGTAAGGGCTTTGTACTCATATCGCCGATCCCTAAAGGCTCTCACGGTATCAACGTAGAACGAGTTTTCTTTCTGACAAATGGTTTGAGTCCTCTCCTCAGTTCGAGTGATTTTCACCTTTTTGTATGCTTTTTTGCAATATTCTGTGAGTCGCTTCTTTTCAAATAGAGCTTGCTCCTTCTTGCTCAGCTGATGGTAAGCTCTCCGCGGACCATTGGGAAAAAAGGGTGGAAACTTTTCCGTTTCGAGCTGTTGCTGCATTCTCTGATACTCCCCTAAGCTAGCAGCCAAGTAGTCTCCCCTCCACATCCACGACATATGCCTTTGGCAAAGAGCTCCCGGTCGATTGTAATCACAGGCGGCGCAGACAGTTTCATTGACCATCGCAGATGGCTGTAATCTGTTAGTTAAAATAATATTTGGGTACATAGCACCCACATCCAAGTGGTAAATTACAGGGTTTTCCAATCTTAGTGGCTGATTCTTCAAAGCTTCTAACTTGGTAATGATTTCTTCGGCGACTTCGTCGAAGTTGGTCACCAAATCCATTGGTACCTTTTCTTCCTGCTCAATTGCATACTTTAATGCAGGCCTCACACCATTTATTAATTCTTCGACCGCAGTGGGAACTATTTTGAAACGACATGGAATATCGGCTCTGAAAACGCCGGATTCCAAAGCCTCTACGTGTCCTCCGACATAGGTTTCTTGATCCAATAAGTGTCCATCTTTTGTGAACTTGCTGAATTCGTTCTCTTGCTTATTCGGGAATATAATGTTGGCTTGGAAAGCTTGTACCATCAAAAGAGACTCGCAGAGGGTACCAGACCCTTTTCTCAATACTTCGTCTGGTTCCATAGGGATAATCGTGCATAAAGCAAAGATGAAAGGATGAACATATTTGTGATAGAGATAGTATGTGGCCACAGCATCAGAGACTGAATAATTTGCAAGTGTCTGCGGATCTTCCGAAGCCAATTGACACATATCTTCAGGATCTAGCTCCACTGGGTCATACCTTAGCTTAGATTTAGCTACTGCCTTGAGGTTCTGAGAACCCACTGGCAAGTACGAGTCACGTCTTACCCAGGACAAACAATCCATATGAATTGCTGGCCGACTAACATAAATTCCGTCCCGATTTTTCGAGAATCCAATCTTCTCCTGCATATTCATATTGTGGTGGGCAGCTCTAGCTTCGACGAATGGCCAATCGAAGAAATCCCCGTTATATGTTACAAATATATGCGGCCGGACATCGTTTATATGGTCAAAGAATCGCCTGATAAGTCCTTTCTCGTTAGGCTCGTTAAAAATGGTAAAAAAGCCCTCGAACTCGGGTTTGGGCGTATACTCGAAATCCTCGATATCGGAAGATACTATTTCTCTATTTGTTATTAAGTACCCTTGGCCATCAATCATGTATGATATCATCATAATCTGATCACTACTGGCATCAGGAAATTTCAAAGGCAGTTTAGTAGTTTCAATATCGTAAGCAAGGACTACTGCTTCAGGTGGTTCTATCATATCTTCGCTTCTTGTTATAATGGGTGCTTCATTACCCCTTGGTTTTATAGTGTACCAAGAGCCACAGAAGATTTTCTCATCAATAGACACACGCACATGATGTGGCACATCGTACTCTCTAATATCCAGAATATTGTCCATATGATCAACTACTTTTCTCTCTGACTCATAGGCTGGATTTAGGGCACTCGATAACATATCTGTATAATATGTATGATGCTTTTGTCTTTCCCGATTGACCCTTACAGCCCTCATGACATCTTTCTTTACTTTAATCAAATCAATGGTGTTGAAAAATGATATCTTCACATATTTCTGCTTTAGGCCAATTAAATGATTCGGCTGAAAGATTCATAATTATTAGTAATAGTTTCTAATGTCAATTACATGTTAGGTGTAATATGAACCCATACCAAGTCTAAATCTTCTTTGTATAATGTCGTAATCTTGGCTATCAGACCAATGTACTTCTTGGTCAAAAAGGTGGAGACTTCTTCAATAGTGTCCTTCTGGCACAAGATATAAAAGTACGGGTAGAACGGATATGAAATCTTAAATCTGTTACAGTCCTCCTCCAAGAAATAATAATCCACACCGCTCAACAATCTCTTGTCCTCCTCTAGAATCTCAGTCTGCAAAAATCTTTCTATGTACTTTTCTGACAAACGTTTTTTTCTCATCCTACATTTAAATGATTTGCATTGGTCAGTATCCTACCGCGTGCATATTAATTAAGAAGCCTGTCCTCTCCTTCGAATCCGTTGGCCTGTGGAATCCATACAAATCATCCACTCTGATATTTTCATGGATCTCCACGATTCTCCCGCTCGACGAGTCCCTAAGTGAAGCATACATAAAATTGTCATTGTTTTTCTCGAGTAAAATTACGACAATTAGTTGGTTTAAATATCAGTTGTCCTACGACGCAAATTCCGAAGATCCATCCTCCGGATCTTGATCCTTCTTGTTTCTATTGAAGACACTTTTTGCGGGCTGATATTTGCCCGTGTTTCTTAGCGTTGCCATTTTCTGGAATTAATACGAAAGCGCATCGAGTATACTCAAAAGAATAAAAGCAACTCTCGCAGTCACATAATTGCGAATGTGGATCTTCCAACCAGTTCCAACCACAACAAACAGCACACTTGTTGCAATTTGCCCGCCAAGTAAAGACAGCGGCTTTTCCAGGATCTATCGGAAAAGTACCAGACCGGCTTATTTCGACCTAGGGATTTTAGCGATTCCCCCATTCCTTATTGATTGGTTAGAGAAATCAAAGCACAGCAGATGGCGCTGGCTGTCCTACGACAGTGATGCGGTTCGACAACAATTCGTGTGTGTTTCGTTAAATAAATTAAGTTGGGATTTATTAGTGCGAGTGCGAAGCCGAGACAAATGAGAAAGTTGGACACGCAGGAGGCCTGGGGTGCCGACCGACTGGAGGCACAGTTGGAAGCGGCTCGGGATGGTCTCCGAGGGCTTGATCGAAGTATACGGAAGATCTTGGGCCGGGATCTTCCCGATGGTGAAAACGGACCCGTACAGCCTCCTCCCAGGTCAGATTTCATTTCATCGCCAGGTTTCTCTCGCAATTAAATATCTCCACCACATTCTGCTGTGCCCGCCAGTTTTTCTTTCATAATTTTTTAATCTTACCCTCAATGTGAATACCCACGGCCTATAACCTATCAACATTCTAGCCTTAAGTCGGAAACGCATTTGATTTCACGAGAAAATCGCTGGGATCATCGATTCGCAAGACATGGTTTTATTACCGTTTTATTCTCAGTTTATGATGCATGTCTTTATACTCTCACTTGTGCTCGTACGGTTTTTCCGTGTTTGCGCTGGCGAATTGTATACGCGTAACTTTGCGTTCGCCATGTACCAAGTGATACATGGATATAAGTGTTGGATGGAACTGTTGATTGAAGAAGGATATGATGTAACAATGTAGGATCACCCAGAAAAGACCACTACAGGAAGACAGAAGAAGAGTGGTCACAGACTTTGCCAATAACGAACAGACAGGAGGGAAACGAAGATGGCAGGGCTCGAATGGAGAACCAAAGACTGTTTTCAGCCGACTAAGTGCAAGAGTACCCTCGACTGCGGATGATAGTGCGGATGAAGATGATACTGTGGTTAAAGTGAGTCTTGATATAAAGTTATAAGCAAAAAAATGAAGTAAATACTTATTACAAACTTCTTCCGTAGCCGGCAGTATCCTCAAGAGTCATAGCCACACCTCGTGAGGTTCCATCGAGACAAGAAGTCATTAGAAGAGAAAGAACAGATGAAAGAAGTAGACAGAGGAACAAGCGGATGTTCGGTGCTCTCTTAGGAACATTACAGAAGTTTAGACAAGAAGAAACCAAACTAAAAGCAAAGGTTTTTATTGTACAGACAATTTTTATTATTATTTGAGAGTTACCAATTTCATGTTAATTCTCCACACCACAGGAAGACAAAAAGGCAGAAGTTGAAGCAAGGGTAGAGGAAGCACGACGAAGAGAGAAGGAAGAACTGAGGCGGGAGAGGCAACAATTGTTCTTGTCAAGAAAGCGGCAATTAGCAGAAGTGCGGGCATTGGAGGTGAAGCTAGCACGAAGTAAGCACTTCCAAGATTGGCGTGCTTCGCAGTTGCCTCTCGCCTCGTTCATAAAGACTCGTGCACAGCCCCCAATCTATTACATACCAAAGCGCAAGCATCCTCAAACTGACATTCTGTTAGCAGAATCGGCGAAAGAGTTACATGGTTAGCTAAGAGTTTCTCCAATAGTTTGCAGCATTCATTCAATTACCATTGAACAAATCTCAATGCACTTTTAATATTTCAGAGGAAATTGACAGAAGAGAGAAGTCGTTGGTCGACGAGCTTGAACTAATCGAAGCTCAAGTGGGACTCGGGAAGCATCAACCGGGCTTCGACAGCAACGCGAGTGTGGTAGAGCCCGCCGAGCCTTCCCAGCCAATGGAGGAGGGCGAAGAGAACCGGGATCCCAATCCCGAGAACAACGGCGAGTCCGCGAAGAGTGACGATGCAGATGTATCGGTCAAGTCAGAGAAGGACGAGAGCTTCGAGAACGCGAGCGAAGTCGAGAAGAAGGAAGAAGAAGAACAGACGGATCAAGTGGAGAAGGATGAGAATAACGGCTAGCATTAAGGTGTACTTACAGTGTCTGTACATATTACGTACATTGGACGGTCCAACAGAAGGCGGAGTTATTTCTTACATGATATTTCTCTCTCACGTGTGGATAGATTTTACATTTTTCGATCGGATACCCATCAACCTAGTTCTATATATCAATTTTAATCCCTTACTCGTTGCTAGACGCTCATCCGGTCATCCCTCCATCGACTTACATTCGCCCACTGAATAAAGTGTCATATTTTTTAAATGTTATCCAATTTACATTGTACCCGCGTAGCACTTGTTTCAACTAAAGCCAATTAGAACGATCAGTAGGTACGTACGAAGCGAAAGAAACAGTCCATCGTGGAAGGTACGATGGTCGAGGAAGCATAATGTATTATAGTTTATCAATCCTCCTTTGTATTGGGATATCTCTTAATACATGTACGAACCAAGTATTAAACGAGTGATTTAATACTTCCACCAGAGCATAAGACTTCTAGATTGAAGTCAGGACTTGCATCAAGCGAATTTATAGTACTATAAGTAGTCCCTCCCCCTTTTGCACACCACACACATCCGCTTACTTTCGCGTCATAGGAAAGTCTTATGTTCCCAGTGAGCGAGTCGTGCGAGTCTATTACTTTACCTGACGGCAATAATACACATTATATTATAAGAGTAGACGGCGTTTGATGTTTTTTTACTCCACCACTGCCTCCACACATCCAGCAACAAATCACCGAAATATTCATCAAGTTATTACGCGGAAGGCCGAAGGACGGAGGGGAGTAAACGGGAGGCAAGGAAAGCGAGGGAGAGAGAAAGAGAGAGGAGGATCGAAGATTAAACGCGGCGCATTCGTTAAGCAATTTACACATGGGAGGCAGCGGTTTACCAGATCCTCCTACATCTTCCCCGTAATATGCCCCATAATATCCAAGGGTGAGTGGAGAGAGCGTACGAGAAGGGGCGTTCCGCCATGCAAACTCGGAATATGGCTTAGGCCGGGCGCGCGTTTACGCCGATGCGTCCCGAATTAGCAGCAGAAGAAAACCCCTAGGAAAGCTATCACTCAAAGCGCTGCCTCTCTCATTGAGTCCTAGAGAAAAGTTCGGAATGACCAAAGTTGTTGTTGAAGACTGGAAACTGCGAGGCAGGGAATCTTTGAAAATGGGAGGCGAAGTCTTTTTGCAGTGGGCGCAGGAAACGTATTTCACGCGAGCGGGCAGCATCGGGCCTCGCGACGCGCTGGTGCGGATTGCCTGCCGGTGAAAAAAGGAGGAAACAGATTAAAAGGTAGCGCAGCCTCGCAGAAGCGTGAAGCGTCGCGACGCGTAGACATGAGAGGAGCCGACACGGGGCAGGGGTCGTCGGGCTATTTGTACACCGAATGGAAAACGCGGCACGTCGCGCCGGAAGACGAAAGGACGAACGGCCGCACGTCCGACATCCAGACTCTTTCTTAATTATGCGCTCCACCCTTTCGCCTCCGAACGATATCCATCCAAACGTACCCTCCCCCGCCGTGCCACGTGTTGCCCGGGGGGGAGTTAGCGCTCTTTTGCCAACACTTAACAGCATTTCCTAATTGCAACATTCTACTCCGATCGCTCGAATGCTGTGCTTTCAGGAAGAATCTCGCTCGGGAATTCTGGGGGGGCGAGAGAATTAATTATGCGTACCGTTTCGATCTGTCCGATTCTATTCTAAGCGGCGCGCGCGATGGTACGCGCTGCGCCGCTCGGTCTCCGAGGGTTTATTTACCCGTTAATTTATTAGCGCATCCTCGTCATGGTGCAGCTCCTAATCGAGCGCGACCGACTGTGCACCCTGGTCCCACTACCGCGTGGCACCCCGGCCAACTCCAGTCCAACCAAACCGCTACGAGTGCACGCGCATTTCTCGCGAGCCACTGCGCCAGACGTCCACGTGTCGGACAGCCGTCTCTTCTTGTCGTCCGGCAGCTAGGCGTTTCAGAAATTGGGAAATTTCAGATTCTGTCAGAAATTCAGCCTGAGAGCGCAGAGAGGGAGAGAGAGAGAGAGAGAGTGCGCGAAGTGTCCCCCTGTCGCTACAGTGGTTTCCACCCCTGAGCCGTCTAATAAGAACGGCGTGTGACTTTAATGAGAAGCGAGAGAAGGACTTCCAAAGAAGTGGCTGCGGCTCTCGGAGCCGGTGTAATAGGGTATTGGGGCGGAGTATCTTGCCGCAGCCTCTCGCAACACAGTCGGAAAGGGATGTATTCGGATTTCAAAGAGACGACCGTCACGCCGGCTCACTCCTCATTATGTTACGCGCTCGCGTTTAAGCCTCCGAATAAAGAAAAAGGAAAGCCGCCCACTCCCGTCGCTATTACTAATTTTAGAGTTAGAGCACAAAACTCAATGGCTAAAGTTAAACCGAGCGCGATTTTCCCTCATTGTCCCAGTGTAGTACCTGGGGCCTTTGCTTCTCAATGCGACATGCCGTCGCCACCCAATCAGAGGCGATCGAGCGTGAAATCCCTCCTCTTTGACGGAATTAGACACCCACTCGTCCACCCCACGGACCCACCGAAATAGCCAATGATGCGACTCGCAATGGTGGTGCGCTTCTCACTCTCCCGCCGCCCGCTAATTTAACAAAGTAAATATCAAGAAATATTCATTTCACGAATCGTATATTCTCTGTTTCTCAAAAATGTCCATCTTTCAAGTCGGACGCAATACATAACTTCGATAAAGTAACGCTCTCTCTTATCATTAAATAGTCATTGAGTATTCCTCGCGGCAAGATCGTCCCTATAACTCTATGTAGAAATTCAAGCAAACGTTATAAAAAATATACAGGTCTAAAGTAAACACCAGTTCCTTACCCCGAAACTGCGTTAAGGCACAAATCGCGACAGTTCCTCGCTAGTACGTCGCACTCCAACGATTGGAACCGCACATGAGCAAAAGGTCCCACGAAAATCCTCGAGGGTCCGAAGTAAGGCACGTCCGAGTCTATTAATTACCATGTTCTAGCCCTAGCGGGTAGCATTCGGTGGACTAGCATATCCTCAACATCTCTCAGCGAAAGACTTTCCGCGCCAGTCGTCGTCCCCTGCTAATTGCAAGGACTAGCAGGTTGACTAGTCGCGGACTGCATGACGATCGGCTGGACAGCCAGACTGTCCCCGACGCTGCCCACCGAATCCGGGTGATGATGATGGTGATGATAGAGGGCCGAGGCGTAATACTGCTGATGATGATGGTGGTGGTGATGATGGTGCGGGTGATGATAACCACTCTCCTCGTTGTTGTTATTGTTATTGTTATTACTGCTACTATTGTTGTTGTTGGTGTTGTTGTTGTTATTGTTGTGGTGGTGGGTGGTGTTGGTGCCGGGTGGTGCGCTGCTCTGATGATGATTCTGATGATGGGTGTTGTTGAGTTGGGCGCAGAGCGGCGAGCCCGGCGACGAGGAGGACGAGGAGGAGTTAGCCAGGTTGCAACTGCTGGCGAGGATGTCGTGGACAGTGTGCGGACTCGGCCAGTGAAGACTCCCGCCAGTCAAGCTTCCCTGATGATGCGTTGTCGCGTGTCCCGCGTGGATGCTGGGGTGCAGACTTCCATGGAGACTGGTCGGCGAGGCTGCCGAAAGCTTGCTCGGCGTGTTGGAGCCAACTGGAAAGGCAGCGGTAGCGAATTGCAAGTTGGCCGAATTCGAGGGTAGGATAGATCGTTCTCATTGGAGATAGAGACGCGACTGCTGCCTGATATGCCGCGGCCCCACCGCTAGAACTGAACGCACACTTCAAGTTGCGCCGGCTCTAATACTACCCTCACTATAGTCGCCGACAACTGAATAGGCCGTTTCAAAGTCGCTTTTCTTCCTATTCCTCCTGTCTTATCTTTTGCGGCGTAATAGTTGGTAGCAACTGGTCTGGTTTCTATTATTTTCCGTGCCAAGTCGTAGAAATTGGACAAGTTGGTACCAAATATTATCCAACTTGTATCGTTTGGTACCAACTTATCCAATTTCAATTATCTACTAACAACTTTACATCTATGCTTTTGCACGAACTCTTTCAATTTCTAATATTTGGTACCAATTGATCAAACTCTTATTACTTGGTACCAAATCACAAAACTTGCATAAATACCTATTCCTCCTGCGTCATAATTTTCGGTGTAGAATCCGAAGAGCGACCTTGAAACCGTCTATTATTGAATCGACGACTACTACAGCTATAGCCCTACCCCTTTGCCCCAGTGACTGGAGGACAGCTCTAATCCCGAGGTGTACCATCCCGCGAAGCCGCGTGATCTCGAAGGAATCGGCATATCAGAAGGGCCGTTTTCCGTCCGGCCCGTCAACTCACCTGGGATGTGATGGTGATGATGGTGCGTGACGCCGGGGGGCGCGGCAGCGTGGTAGGGCGTCGGAGGATAGGGGACCGGGCACAGGGCGGCCCCAGCGGCGGCCGCAGCCGCGTAGAGGTGATGGTGGTGGTGGTGATGGTGGGCCGGGTGATGGGGATGATGGTGAATCGAGCTCGCCGCTCCCACCTTGTTGCGGAGGATCCGCGAGATGCTCGAGACCGACGGTACGTTGTACTTGTCGCAAACGCCGTCGGACAAGAGCCTGTCGCGGATCTCCCAGGCGAAGATACCTGGATCCTTGAGCTTGAGCTGCTTTATGTACTGGACGACCTTCGGCGTGGTGACCCTCGGCTTGCTACCACCGATTGCTCCCGGCAGAATGCTGCCGGTCTCATGGTAGCGCGCGAGGATCTTGCTGACACAGCCGTGGCTCACTCGCAGCTGCCGAGAGATATCGCAGGGACGAATGCCCAGTTGTGCTAGCTCCACTATCCGCAATCGCACCGCGTTTGGCAGGGGTCGCCCGTTCACGAAGACGCCGCCCAGTTGGTTCACCTCGCCGTATTGCTGTTGCTGTTGCTGCTGCTGCTGCTGGCCACCGATCTCCGTCGCGTTCGCCTCTGCAAGAAAATGCCAATCGGAGATGTAAATACGTCTGCGCTTTCTGAGAACTCTGCTACTTTGAAATATGATATCGAATGTGACTCGTCCTTCGATAGGCTTGTCACGCGAATACACTTTGGTCCAACTTGGGATTGACTTGTTGGAGTATCAAGAGAAGCAAAATAACAGGCTCTTGCAAAGTCAGTCCCACCTGACGGGCATTGGTTTTCTTAACGAGATGCAGATGGCTGGCATTCGAGGGGCTTCAATCGAAAGTGGCTTGTAACAACCCTTAATTAGCGAAAGGCCGCCCTAGCAATTGCCCCTAACTGCATTCCGAAGCCATCGGCATTCCGTTCGCCCCGTCCCACCAGCCGACGTAACAATCCAACGTTTGCTCTCGAAACTAGGGAAATGTGGCAGTCAGGCAGACACATTGCTTCTGGGTGGACAGGGGAAGTTACATGAGCGACGATCACACCTGCTGGAACTCTTTCACCCATCGCGCTCGGAAGCTTCGAGTCCGAGATGTCTAATTAGATTTCGAGAGTCCTGGGAACGTTAATGTGCTCTGCTCAGAGAATTTACACGTTGAATTTTGGAATTTTTGACGTTCACGAAATCTTGGGAATTACCATGAGAAAATCGAGAAAACATGATCGAATCGTGACACAAGGATTCTATGAGCTCCATATGAGAAATCCATAGAACCGAAAGGATGAAGAAATAAGAGGAAACCCTGCCAAAGGCATCGCTCAAAGTCAGAAAGCTCGAGTAAGCGGACATTCTACTTAATTCTATTTGCAGTTGCGACGGTGGGGAGAGCTGCGGCCGCGAGCTGCGAAGGCGAGCGAGACAAAGCCTGTCTTTAACCCGATGCGGTAAATGAAGCGACGTGAGTGCGCGGACGAAAGAAGCTTTGATATAAAGGGCGCGTCTCTGGCGGCGTAGCGGCGAGAGAGCTTTCCGGCGAAGAGATCTCTGCCCGGTGCGGTAGAGAGCGGAGGAGCAACTATAAGAGGAAGGCGGACACGAGAGTTCCCTTCTGAGTTCCGCCGATTCGTGGAACGACCCCGACGTGGCCCGTTAAACTCCAACGATTTGGACTTAATGACCCGCGCCACATTAAAAGCCGCCTTTTTGCCGCCGGCCGAACATTCGATCGCGAGGGAGTAATACACACCGCGCGCGCACGCTCGTTAACCCTTCGCAAAACCTCGCACGATTATTCTGCCAGCCGCCCGAGATCCGCACAACTTTACCCTCCGCTTTTCGAGAATTCCAAAAGTCCCGCTCGACAAAAAGGGTGGCTTCATCTGGGAAAGAGGCGCGTTTGAAAAAGGACCTCCAAAAGGGACCGCGCCCTCCGTCCAACATGTAATGATTCATTATCGCCTCGCACCCCACGGCCTCCCCGACGCAACACGAGTCGGGGAATCAATTTTTAAAGCGTGCACCAGGAGATATCGGTGTCCAAGGGAAATTCGATAAGGGCAGAGCGATAAATGTCTCGCTCCGTGGGAGCGGGTTGCGGCCCAACTTTCCGAACTCGACGACTTTTCCCGAGATCCCTCGGAGTCCAGGTTGTTTGGATTAGATTCGGTTTCAAAGGTGCTTACCGCAACAACCTTAATACGTTTGCCCACAGAGACTGGAAAGTGGACAAAAAAAGGGTGGGACGCCCACTCGAATATATGTCGTCGAGCGCGTGGATTCCTTACGGTACTGATTGCATTCTTTTTGGAAATTAATTCCAGGAAAGGGTGAGGGGCGGGCGGGGAACGGGCTGATCCTGTTCTAGGACGGAGTCCTTGAGCCGCGGCATATGCAAATGCAGAGAGACGGCGTCCAGTGGTTTGTGGGGGGGAACGGAAGGCGTGTAGTACACGCGTGTAAAACGGGCGCACTTGTCGGGCGCCTTTGATCCCAGCCATTCATCACCGCTCGCGAGAAAAAGGCTAATATTGCCGTGCAGGCCGGAGTTCGCGGATATACGCCGATGCACATGTGTGTCCAGGGATCACGTGGTGGACGCGTGTGAGTGCGCCCTCGATCTCTGCTTGAACGATTTATGCGCCGATGAGCCCGCAAACCACCGTTACCAAGTCGATCTTCCCTCTCTATGGGCTCGCGTAATTTGTTGGGTCACTTCTTACATCAATTCCACTGGCACGTCCTTTCCCCTCGATTTACGGCGCGTAATACACTGTGCCAATGTCAGTGCGAAATCGCCGAGCGCTCGGAACGCTTCGCGACAAATCGCCGAAATAAAGTACTCCGTCGAGAAAAAGTGGAAAAAGCGCAGCGTGAAAAATGCAACTGGAAAAGTGCGAAATCGCAGAATGCTCGGCAGGGTTGACTACAAATGGCCGCAATAAAGTACTTGGTTGAGAAAGGGTGGAAAAAATGCAACTAGAAAAGTGAGAAAGCCAGTGCGAAATGGCAGAATGGTCGGAAGGGCCGACTACAAATTGGCGAAAAATCCCGCGCGGCATAAGAGGAACGAAGAGGAGATCCAAGTATGTAAAAAGCTGCAAGTCGAAGGGTATAAGTAGAAAAGTGTCGGCGAGTGTCCCTCAGAAAAGTGGGCGTGCGCGTGTAGCAAGCAGTGATGGATGTCAGTGTCACCCTGGAAACACGTGTTTCGCTTGTAGGATAGGTGCCCCCCTAACACACGCCGCCGCAGCAGCCGCCGCAGTGTTTGTCTACCATTCTCACTCGCTAATTACCGAAGCCCGCCGTCTCCGCTTTGTCGGCGCGCGAGCTCCGCTTTTATACCAACAGATCTTCGATTGAATTTCCGTGACGGCTTGCTAGCCCAGATGACGCTGATTAGCCCAACTTCCAATGGCGCCTCGCCACTTCCGAACACACACTTCTCTTCAAAGTCTGCCGCTGCTTCCCCGAAATTCTCAAGCGCGAACCCATTTTTTCCTCCTAGACTTCCTGTACGACGTACAGGGTGATTCAATTGCGTTTGTGAATGTAAAAAAATGTAAAACTAAATAATTATGGGCGTTCAGTAATTTTATTATAAAGGAGTCTTTGCCGAGTCTTTTCTACGCATTGAAATTTATTTATAATATCAAATCGTATAAATGCAATGGAAATAGCAAGTGATTCACCCTGCGTACTTTAGAAAGTAAAGTAAAACGAGATGTTGATATTAAGTAGTGAGCTAGTCCGATATCTCGGGCAAAGTTAATTCGGTAGTTGAGAGTAGAGGTTGTATCAAAGGGATGGATAGTGGTATTATTGTGAATCTAGTTGGGCGGAGTCTGGGGGAATTATGAATTTCACTATTAAGTGGAAGCCTCCCCTGTCACTGGTAAGCCGATCTGCTCGTCACGCAGATTTATAACACGTGTATCTTCCGCGCACTGTCTGCGAGCAGCAGTTTGAAATAGGCCTGTCAGGTTTCATCATGTAACGTTCATTATATCCAGAGCTCCCATAATCTGGGAATCAGCCAAATCGTGCCTTTCGGCCGACTAGATTCTTGGCAGGGCGATCTATCTTGATACTCGTGCGAACTCCCTTTTAACCGATTAACAGCCGCGCGCCTATCAACTCCTGCGAATTTAATAAAGCAAATGCATATAGATATGTATTGTTTGCGATTGCGTTTGCTGATAATGGTACCAAGCCCTACCCTATTAACAACAAAGTGACGAGGGCCCTGATGATAGAGAAAAGTCAATTAATTACAGCAGTCCCGGTCAAATCACTTTCAAGATAATCTCGTGACCCCTTAAGGAAAAATGTGGCGGCGGCATATACGCCAGTTTTCCCATTTCTTCGGTTGCATCAGCGCAATAACAAAGTCGCTATGGTTCATTAGCAGCGCAGATCAAATATTAATTGGGGAATATATGGGAGGAATGCCGATGTGAGGATATCGGGCAAGGACCATTTGGAGTTGCGCTCCTAAAAGTCCATCATCGCCGGGGACGTCGTTCGCATCTCGTAAAAGTCCGGCGAGGAGCTTTGAGCCGCACTTTATGCGTGTGCATAGCTTTCAGCCTTCGAAACTCAAACACTCCGCACTCGCCCCTTTTGTTTCTCCATTTTCCCGGCTTCTCGAATATATCCTCGCGATTATCCTCACCTTTTCGAGTGAGGATGCTCACCTTGACGCCTCCAGTTTCCTCTCGGCCAATTCCTTAGCGGATTTTCACCGATTCTGCGGCGCAGAAATACTCCGATAAAAACCACCCGACTCTCCCCTTTCTGCTCTCTCGCAGTGGCGGCGGCTGCGGCGGCGAGCACCTTCCGGCGCAGCCCTAAAATATATCCGTGCGAAATTTATCTCTGGCCGGGGTTGCATCTGCCCGCAGACATCTGGAATACGCGATGACAGTGGGACCGAAATATATCGGATCGCCGCTGGAAAAAAAGGGCGAGCCTCTCTCTCTCCGACAAAAGTATCCTTTCATTGCCGCGTGCGCCCTCGCCGCCAGTCGGACAGAACTGCAAGGGACCTGCCAAGAGAAGACGCATAACTTGGAGAGGCGTCTCGCACTGTCGGCTAGTTGTGACAGGCCCACGCGGCACCTCGCTGTTTACAAGATGCGAGATGATAATCGCGCGGATCATCGACTAACCGAGCCTCCCAATGGAAGCTGAGCTTGTTGCGGCTCTTTCGGAAGCGGGCACGACCAGCGCTCCTTCCAATGAAATAATATGCATATCTGCTCTTCTTAATTATACTGACGACAAGCACCACTCGCGGTTCGACGCAGGACAAATGCTTGGGAAGTTGGGAAGTTGGAACGCGCTTCCCTTGGCCGATCGCTCGGATGGCCACTCGCCAGTCCCAACTCTCGGGAGGAATCACGCGACCGTCGCAGGAACTTTACCTCGAACTCATCCAAGTAATAACTTGTCAACAATACATCTGCGCGGAGGTAGGCGCTTCTTGGCCGAACTGCTCCGCTATTTCGTTACGAAGCCAGCCCTTTACTATGTGGATCTAATAGTCCATGCGACATGTGCTACATCCTCGCAACGTGCGCTGTATTTAATAGGGCATGAGACGTTTCGGGACTCATGGGGATATTTGATCATGAGTAGTAGTATGGGACTGACGAGTCGGGGAAATTAGTGCTGCCCAGTTTCCTTGAGTATTTCAAGTAATGAATTAATGTTTTTCGCGCGATAAATATTATTAAGGACTTCATTTAAATTGCCTGGTGTACAGGATGATTCGCTTGGCTTGGAATCATTATGACTGTTGAGTGATTTTCTTCCAAATATTGGAAAATATCCTGCGGTCGAATAATTTTGTGTTGAATATTAGTTTTAGGGATAAAAGTATGAAAAATCGATGAAAATAGGAAGGGCGAATGCTTGATATTTCAACAGTTTAGGGTTATGAACTAAGATTCTGGAAGGAATCAGTGTTCCTCAAGGGATATTCTGTCTAGTAATATAATAATAATGCAGAATAATCTATAACGATCAATCGCAATCTATACTTGCGACTAGTGCTTCAAAGTCAAGTGAACCACCCTGTAATTTAAAATAAGAAAACTATTGCTCTAGCATTCCCCTACATCTAATTCTACTTTTCATCCAGCCATCAACATAGTCCACCTTTTAGTACAACACACACCACTTACATTGTCAGCACAGCAAACAGGGCAAATTTTCACCTAATTGTTCCGAATTTGACCAAAGAGCCCTTTGTCTCTCTGGCGCTTAAGAAGAAAGTCAAAGAGTTGGCGGAAAAGGGTCGGATTTGAGGGTGAATTAGTAATAAAATTGTCGAAGGGCCTTGCAGGTTTGGAAGTGCGGACTACCGGAATATCCGTGTGCGAAGGGGTTTCGGGCGCCGGGCGTAGGTACGGAAGGAGCCACTGAAAAAGTCCGGGAGCCTAATAGATGTGTTTGATCAGTCCTCTGTCAACCCTGCCCTCTAAAAGGTCCGCGGTCTTGTTTAGCACAGGCAAACTGTACTAATTGAACGCTAATGAATCTATAACCGCTCTCTTTCCTACTATCTCAGCCCATTGTGCATCTGCCACTTGGGACGATCTGATTTTCGGGTTTGACATTAGAAATATTAGAATCCAGGTAGGCGAAGTCAGATAGCACTCATAAAGAAACCACAATGACACTTTTAAGAAAGCTTTATGGAGTTTATTCGACTCTTGTGCTATTCGCGCAAGTTTCAGATTGTTTTATCTATAATTATTAACAATAAGGTGCTGATATAATTGCAAGAATTTGTAATGACGATTTGAATAGAATTCGATTGTTAATAAGTTTCGATGCTTTTCCTTCAATTCGAATATGATTATTACTATTAAATCTTGGCCGGCGATAATGAGAAGACATCGGGACAAATTCTTATTGTCTGGCGCGGATCCTCCTTGCTCTTTCCGAGGCTCTGTTCCTTGATTGCGTTATCTTTCTCGGCGGCGCGGCGGGTGCCTGTGCTTTCGAACGATGGCATTACTACATATCGGCCGCGGTCTCGAGCTATAGTCATCGCGCGAGCGTGTATTGGTGTCAATGACTTGGAGAAGAATCTGAGACGTCACTCGGAAAAAGAGTGCGCCGAGTCCGATAATCGTGCGAATGAGTGCTTGTACGTTTAAATTATTCTCTCCCTTGTTAGAGTTTCTCCGACGAGGTTTCCCAAAGGTACTCGACTGTTCTCTCCTTGAATCGCGATTGATTTTTTCTCCTTGGCGGAATCCGCATTCGACTCTGGGGCGAAGGGTGATATTAGATCTGGGTCATCGACAGCGTTTCACGCGTCACAACAAACTTGTTACATCTGCGTGATTAACGAGCCGGCTTCTTGACTTCTGCCTGCCGAAATGTAGGTCGTGATATACCAGTATACATGACAGGCATTTCAATATCGTCATCGCACACACCTACCCGCACGCCACCTCCTCCTCATTCTTAAAATCATTCACTTTCATTCGACTGACAGTCGAGTGTGTAACTTGGTTGCCGAATTCCTTCTATATCTTTGAATGTCTAAGGAACGGGCGAGTAAACGGACATTGTTGCCTGGCGATTGATTCAGTTATCAGAGGTCAATTTTGATGATTCTAGCGATAATCGCGCTCTCCGAGATTAAGGCAACCAACTAAGCAATTCTCGGCTGCATCTTCGTTGGAGACTCTCGCGCGCAATTGTGCGTCGCTTGATACTTTGTCCGTGCGTGGTTAAAATGTAATCGCGTTATCGGGGCCAGGCTAGCCAAGAGGTCAATTTTTCGCTCTATAAATACTGGTCTCGCACTCGTGAGTGAGAGAGAATGCGCCCAATCGAATCGATCATACAACCACCGAATCACTTAGTGACTCCGCCAAAATCCCACTGGCCAAACCTCCCTTTCCCACAATGTCGATGAATTCTGCTATTGTTGGGAGGCTTGGAGGTCGGAGTTTTCTCGGTTGAAGCTGCGAGGGACCACCGCGCTCAGGGTAATCGGGTTGGCTCACACGAAAAAGAGTAAAACTCGGTGATAAGGAGCGGCGAGGGCATCCGGGACCCAGCGAGGGCAGAGGTCGCCGGAGAAATGAGTACAGCTCACTTTCTATGAATGGGCCGAATGACACTCCCTCCAACAAATGTAATCCAAATCAACCAGTTCACAGCTTACTATTCCATGTTCTTTCGACTTCTTCAAAATCGATGATGATTTAATCAATCTCCCACAAAGCCACAAATCAATACATTCATTAAGGATGTGTATTGAAGACTAATCAAGTCAATTTCAAAACGACAAGAATAACTAGTTTTGAAACTTCTTAGAAAACTTTATGAATCTATTCGACGTTCCCTAAAAAATATTCGGAAAACTCCACCAAAAGCATTCTTAAATGACTATTAGTAGGTTTGTATTCTCTTGGTTCCTCCAATCGCGTGTCCGTCGCGAGTGAAGAGGCTTCTTCTCTTACAGAATGTCGGTGACACTCGCGGGAGTTAATAAGCCGGCAAATTAAATATTAGCCAGGGGGATCGAGTGCCGTCGTGAATCACCGCTTTTCTGGCGAGCTACCATACTCAACGCTTCCTGCAATCATTGTGATGGCTTGGCGCAGGGAAACATTGTATTGCGAGTAGAGCCGCGCGGAAAAACAGTGCTTCTGCGTCCACACTTTCTTTTAACCTCGGATAACAAGTATCTCCGATGAAATTTTTCTTCCTTCTACGTCGTTTGATGGAGAAACTCGCCGATGTGAGTCAATCACATTTTATTATCGAACGACACTGTGAAATTGACATGTTCCAGGTTGAATTCATACAATTTCAAGTTCCTTGACAGCTATATTTTTAATTATTCCTGGCGTATTGACGTTACCTTGGATCGAATGCAACTACATATTAACTCAATACTGTGAAAGTTGTCAGAAATGAAATAATTCTTCCTTTTACGTCTCGAAATGTAGAAACCGTCCGATAGCTGTCAACCCATTTAGTTAACGAGCTTCACTGTGAAATTGACATGTTCCCAGCTACGCGAGGCTCAGTCACAACAAACTCGTTCAACATTGCATCTATGAAACAATTTACGCGCTAAGGGAGCGGCGAGGGCTAGCTACAACTGTAGCCAGTGGTAAATAGAGCGATTATTCGCTATTGAAATGGGTAAGGAACGCGATATCGGGATTGCGCGCGGCGTGAAATAAGAGCGGGCGTTCTTCCTTGCTGCGCTCCGACGGCGCCGCGTGCGCCGAGAGCACAATTATTTTTATCGGCTACTTGGTACGAGCCATTTAACCCTTGCCACGAGATTTACATGCATGTTCCGATTCAAAACACTCGGTCGAGAGAAAAAAGGAATTGTTTCTTGCTTGCAAGCTCTCGGCAAGCACCTCCAATTACTTTCTCTTGCGGACACATTTCTAGTTTGTAGTTTTTAGTCAACGAAATGACGATCTTAATGATGAATTGGAAGTGTGTGAAATACTCACCCAACACAATAGGATCCATCTGAAAGGCTTGCAGCCTCGTAGCCGTCGGCTACATGCACTGGAACTCTTCCGCCTTTCCTCGACTCCTCTCCTTCAACCACAATTCCTAACTTGATCGATCTCCGCAGAGTATCAATATCTCGACGAAGAATCTCTCTGGTTCATCAACTTCAACTCTGGCACGATCGCCGCGACTGTCCTTGCAGGCTGAGTCGAGCAGGTATTTTCGACGGCGGCAACATCAGCCAGACACTCTCGGTTTCCGCTTTTTAATTCTGCTAGGATGCATTACAGGCGTACGACTCGGCTCGACACTTGGCGCCACTATTTCGGGTCGCGGCTTGCCAATTTCGCACAGCTGCTCCTGTACAAATCTCCGGGCGATTTCCGCTGGCGATCGAAGGGATCCAGGGTGCGCGTTCACATTCCCGACATGCTCGTCGCTCACTCTCGCATCCTCGCGGAATGGGGGCGCGGGGGGCCTCGGGGAATGGTGGCGAGGGGGCTCGCATAAATCAGTGGGGAGCCGGTGAGAATTTATCGTCACTGCGCGTGCCCTCGTTTCACGATCTCGTGCATCGCTGATCGGCGTCGACGTCCCGAGACGAGCGCGCGACCCTCGCGGATCCTCGGGGGCGATCTTCACCCGCACAACTCTCTCTCACCAGGACCACTCGCTTACTTCCAAGCGGAGGAAGAGAGTTCACTCGAGCGGAAGCATTGCTGGTACCGGAAGGAGGAGAGCGGCGCACCAGGAGTCCATGTCTCGGCGGGACTGGCGCGCTCGAGCCGCAAGGGTAGATCTTCCGGGAGGAAGACACTGACCGCGAAAGTGTTGCGCGAGCCGAAACAATACTTTCCAGGAATGTGGAACGCGCGCGGGAGGGGCTCCAGGGACATGTAGGATAAGGAGAAACTAGGCCAGGAGATAAAGGCCGAGGAGGGTGTCGAAGAGAGGAGAGAGAAGAGAGGTGAGAGACAGAGAGAAAGAGAGAGAGATAGAGAGAGAGAGCGATGGGAGCTCTCGCGCTTTATGAAAAAAGAAGCTCGGACACGGTCAATGGTGCGCGGCTCGCCCTTCGCTGCCTCACTGACTGCCCCGACAGATTTACCAGAGCAGAAATAAGAAATCTCCTCTCCGGCTGCTGCTTCTACCAGCCTCGCCTTAGAACGAGCCTCCTGTGCCCTCTCTTCTTCTTCATCTCTTCCCCGCTCTCTCTCACTCGCTCTCTCCCCCTCGCGCGCGATCGTTCCATCTTTCTCTCCCTCTTCATTAGAACGCACCGCGCCAGCCACGGCCAAAGATGCATCCACCCACTTGTGTCCCTTGGCAGAGAAAGACGGACTCCTCGCCCCCCTCTAGAAAGAGACGCCGCGTGTCCCGACTGCATAGAGAAGGAGGAGATGCAGTCCAAGAGATCGAGAGACATAGGAAGGCAGTAGAGTTGGCGAAGATGCGAGAGCGAGATAAGTGGATGCCACGGGCTAGAAGGGCGAAGTGAGAGGAGAGGAAGCGTAGCTGGACCAATGGTGGCTCGAGTGGCGGAAGCTGGTGCGCAGAGCTCGTGGGAGAAGCACTCGGAGTCCGAAAGGCGGAGTCTTCCGCTCACGGCCCATTGGCGAGTGCAACGCGCCGTGAGCTCCTGCAGTTTACGCCTCTGCATTGTCTTCTCCTCTCACTCGCCGGATTCCACCTCTCTTCTTCTGCCCCTCGTGAGCACCTTGCTCTTGCGCACTTGGGTGTACGGAGGCTTCTATCCACGCTTCATATCATCGGCATCATAACTGCGGATAGGGCCCATTGAAAATGGCCAATGAACTCTTTGGCACTGCGAGTATGTCGACTTGCGGCGATGCTGTTGCGGATTACTTCCAAGTATATGGCCTCGTTGCGTTGGGATTCTGAGTATTTTGCGGGGATCAATGATCAATTGATCGGCTTGGAAACTGATGAATCATATACACTTTTATAGATTCTTCTATCAAATCAATATAATTTAACATAAGTATTCATCGATTGGGAAGTTTTCCTTATTTAAGATGCATTTATTTCGAATTTGTATATTTTATATTGTTCTCGCGGAAAAGTTTCTTTACCCGTGTGGAACCATTTTTTTAAACAACGCTAGTTGTTTAACCAGGCAGCCAATAATGACCAAAATCCACTAGAATTGCACCTTTTTCACTAGTTGCCGCTTATTGGTGGTTCCAACGGAAATTTCGGACTTCACTTGTAAGTTGAATTACGCGCCACTTAGATATCGATTGCAGTCGATTCGAACTCGAAAGTCACGATTTGAAATAATATGGCGGCAATGTATACACCGTGTTCTGTTTTCGACTGCTCGTGGGTTTGTTTACTCAACGCTGAGCCGGCAATAACAGTCGACAGTTGTATTCATACATATAAACTAGCATTCTGGTATGATATTAATACGTACACAACAGTACTTCATCAAAGTCAATCCTATGCGACTAACTACGCAGTTAATTGTGGGTGACGTAGTTGTATTCGTATTCTGAATGAAGAACCATGCGTTTTGGTTGATCACTAACCATGGATCATGTTTACGGCGATTTCAACAAGAGCGTGTCGCCCAAGATTGCGATCGAGGATTATTTTATCAAATTTTTGGGTAGCATCATATCCAAAGGCTTCACAGTACCCACCAGCGAAGATGAGGTTGAAATCTCCGATCTGATGGGCCTCGAAATAACTGATGATGATAAATCCATGTTGTCAATGTACTGCAGGTACTTAAATCAGTTTCCTCTTGTTATCACTGGAGTTTCTCCTGTGGTGATTCGATACTACTTCTAATATTTAACTTTTCACATTTTTTTGTTTAGTATCGACAACTTGACGGTTGACAATGAATTCCAGAAAATAATCAGTGGGAACAAGAACAGGAGGAAAGACTTCTTTGATCCCAAACCACCCGCTAATGCTAATTTGCAAACATTACGCCGTATAAAACGGAGATTGGCCAACAAGGCTAAGCTACAAATGTGCAAATACAAGGGTGAATTGGCCATTGTTGGTATTGAATCTTAGTTTACATCAAATTAGTATTCGTACAAAGGATTGTATGTAATTAATATGCCTTGATTCAGAATTACAAGAAAGCTGTGCCATCAGGGGAATTGTTAGTGCCAGGGGAGGAGATTGTGGTTTTTGTTAGAGTTTACGCTCCATTCCAGAGTAAGCTGAACCATGAACCCACAACTCAAATGGGTTCGAATCTCACATTTAGCGCTGTAATAGCAATACTGGGCTCACAGACATTAGCAGATTTACGGGATAAGATTAGATGTCCAACAGACCACACTATTTCAAGGGAAAGCAGCAATAATCCAAACAACGTGTGCACCGACATGGCCAAAGTAATTAAACGAATGATATTCTTTTTATGGAATTATGTCTTGTTACAATGGAGTTTAATGTGATCTATATCTTTAGGATGTTTATAAATCAGGATTCTTTTACATTGAGGATACTTTCTACAATGATACAAGAGACCCATCTAATATAAATTATAGTAAAGTCATATTGCAATGGGCAAAAAGGAGATCCGAATTTGGGCCATTTAGGGAGAGTTCTATGGAATCTTGTAGAATAGAATCGATAGCTGTGAGGTTTGGCTTTCCATGGGTGTACAGGCATCAGGGCTGTTGTGAGCATTTGATCTGTTTCAGTGACGCGAGGTATTGCAATCATTTGTCAAATACATGCTATAACAATTGAGTAATCAACAAATATATGGAAAGCACTACTCTCTATTTCCAGACTTCTTGACCTTGATGACGAGATAGTGAAATCGGAATATCCAAGGATAGTACGAATAAAGCCTCGCTATGCTAAACTTTGTATGATATGCGGTTTATTCTCTGCTACATGGGTTACTATGGAACACGATGGAATACCCCACAATCCTTGTTATTTCTGTGAGTCATGTTTCAAATCATATAATTATGTGAATGGGAAGAAAGTGAGAAGGTTTCTGGCATATCCCATCCCACGAAATATGGAGAAAGTGAAAGGCCTGACAGACATCATTGAGTAGACTGAAATTACCACTGAAAAGTACAACTTTATAATTATTAATTTTATTTTGTAAATGACAATTATCTTATGGACGATTTCAAAGAATGTAGTTTCTTTAAATTGTCTTTAGCGCTATGGAGCTCAGGTTTAATTGACAATGCTTTTCGGTACATGTGTTCTGCCTCTTCAACTTTGTTCCATCGGTGGTACAGAACTCCTGCAGACATTAGAAAATTATAGACACACTACGAAATCCGTTGCCCGAAACTCACCTAAATTTGTATAAAACATTGCATCCGTTGGATTCCTTGATATTGCCTTTTTAAAGTACATTTCCGCCTCTAAAAATCGACCCTCTTTCCCTAGTATGTTTGCGATATTGAAGTAAAGTGACGCGTCCTGAGGCAGGAACTTAAGAGCCTGATTTGCAGCTTTTAGTGCATCGTGTCGCATCTCTAAAGACAGAATTGTATAGAATTTTTGTACAAGTGATTAAATATCGTATAATACCTAGATCGTCCAGTAGTAATATCATATTCGTCCACGCCCGCCTATGAGAATGCTTCTGTTTGATAGCTACTTCCCAAGCCTTTAAGGCCTTGTTATACTCTTTCTTTTCCAAGTACTGAAATATATATATATATTTGTCTACTAAAGATCTTAGTCCAACTTCTCTGGACGAACTTGTATCATACCAACCAGTACACCAAGATTGTAGTGGCAATCGGGATACTTGGATCTATGGGATAGAGCTTTTATGTAACTCTTCTCGGACTCTTCATATTTCCGCAAAGCGGATAAAACAATTCCCAGATTCATCCATGCTGTAGCAAAATCCTCCCTATAGTTGAACATTACTTTAATTGATATATCGCGCCGCTTTTACCATTTCTGCGTCTTACGAAACTCACTGTAGATCAAGAGCGCGCTTAAATAACTTTTCCGCTTGGGAATACTTTCTTTGATCCTTGAGTAGATTTCCAAGATTATTCATAGCTTGAGCGTACTTTGGGTTCAGTCTTAAGGCTTCTCCGTATTCATATTCCGCTAGAGTAATGTTTCCGGCGTCAGCCGCGTTTTTCGCTATATTATAATGAACTTTCGCATTCAATGGGCAGACGCGTAGAGCCGACCTAAACAGGGATGTCTCACTTCTCCACTGATCGCTTCTCACCCATGATCTTGCAAAGAACAAAGCTACAAGGAACACGTATGGTACGAGTGTACGTAGCGATGAGTATCTTCTGGATAGCTTGTCCAAGCCAATCACAATTAGCAAACAATAACCAGCCGAAGGAATGTACAGGGTTCTCTCCGCTAGGACAAATCCAACACTAAAGAAGATGTTGCTGGCTGGTAGAAATGGGACAATGATCAGTGTTAGCCCCATGGTGGAGTAGCTATAAAATGAGGACATGTTTGGTACACACCGCTAAAGACTTCGGTGAAGATAAATGCCATTCCCATACCTTAGCAAACGATCCCTTATAGGTTTAAACAGATGTACAATAAGTAGCCCAAGTATCAGCCAAAAAATCAGGACGGCAGATATTCGGAACTCAAAAGTGCCGATCAAGGGAACGCAGCCCATTGACCAGTCGACACACAGCCACTCCGGGCACACCAGCAGCCAAGCATTTAGGCAATAAATATAACTATAATTAACTGCACGCAGAAGTACATTATCCATAAAAGAAGCAGGATTGTCCACCGGTTGAAAAGTCGGTGCTTTAAATCCCATCACACTGAATCTTGCAGCGAGCAGTGCTACTGCAGATAGAAATAGGAGAAATAGTCGAGTAGCAAACTTCCATTTTAATTTAGCAAACTTTGCAAGATTCGCAGGGGAATACTTCATTCTCACAAAATCGATCAGGTCAATTGGAAATAATTCATTTACAACCAGTATATCATACACAGCGCAGACTGCCTGAAAAGAAACGTAGTTTATTCATTCAGTGAGACAATGTTCGTACCAAGAGAAAAGTACATTTAGCATCTTACAACAGCAGTAATTCCGGTCTCTTTGCACAGCATTGCAATACCGATGCAAGTGATACAACCAGTGATATTAAAAAATCCATCCCGTAAACTTTTGCTATGAACTAATTCACTATATAGCAAAATAGATAACCATGTGAACAAAGCACACAATAATTCTGCTCTGCCCACGATACCCGATACCTGAAATGAATAATATGAATAGAAGGAAAAATAGATGTTTTTTCAAATATGAATTCTCACTGCTTCGGTATGGACTGGGTGAACAGCAAAAAGGGCAGCAGCATAGAATCCGATACTCTTCCCTTTGGGGCCCAGTAGTACATTAAAAACAGGCAAGAGGAGCAAACACACGATTGTATGGAGAATAATATTCACAATGTGAAAGTCCTGCGGTACTAAACTCTGCTGAATCCAATATTGCAGCCTGATGGAAATAGTAGTCTACATTAACAATCAAGCCCAACTACACAACATCCATTGAACGAAATCTGTACCTAAATGCCAAGATGGTAATAGGCCTGTAGGATTTGTGACTTTGTTTGTGCGAGAGCTTGGTGCCCCAGAAGTCATTTCTGAACACATCCCAAAGCGGAGTGCTTTGCACATCGTCGTTATTGAGGATCGCCTCGGAATCATCGAACGCAAAGGCGCCGTCGTAACTATTGACATAGCACAACGATAATGACGCTACTATCACGTAAGAAATTGGCGCGGGTATATCTGGTAGACCAGATTTTCTCTTAAGTTTCATACTAGTTTCGGAACTAATGACATCCGAGTTAATAAACATTCATTTTCGACACGAGCGGTGTGTCCCTAGAAATGTAAATATTTTGGTACGCGCTAGTCGAGGTTACACCGCCCGTTGAGAGTATGGATAAAAATTAAGGTAGATAAAAAATGAAAAATGCTCTTTCAAGTGAGTCGAAGCTTTACTTCCATCGTATCGCGCGTGGCTATTTCGGAGCAAGGAACACACAGTAGTTTCTGTCTGGAACGAGGCATCCTACGAGGATGAGAATGTGAACCGAGCCACCGCCACAGTCGCTTTCAACGAAACATTCCGGTTGATTCCGGTGTTGGCGTTCAACGCACTATAATGTGCTATATATATATATATATTACATATATATATGCATATACATATATAAGTCTATTTCTGCAAGGATGGGAATAGAGGGTTGAAATGATTTGAGTCCCAAATCTGTTTTGCCATTCGTTTTTATTAACTTGCAAAATTACCTTACTCGACTACTCATGCAGAAATAAAATATATATTTATATATATATATATATATTTAAATAAAAATGTAGGTAAATGGTAAACGTAAGTGTATCATCGAGACTGGCAAAGTATTCGGGCGTGCCACTTCGAAAGGGGCGAGAAGAGCTGTCCGCCAACATCGGCTTACTCCTCTTTTTTTTTCTCTCCGAAATAAATAAACAAGCCGAGATCGCGCGCGACACAGTTCTCGATTCTACGAACCACATAATAAATCGCTAAAACAGTGATAAACCTATCATAGAATAATGAATAAATATAACAATCGAAAGTATAGGCAAATGCACTGACGAAAATGACGGTATAATATAACGTCCTTCCCTTCCACCGCGTTTTACTCTCTCATTCTCGCAAAGTTCCATCCTTCTGCACAGCTATTCCCCTTTCCCTTTCGATTTCTTGGCTTCTTCTTCGCGACGTTACTACTTACAACGAAAACTCGATGCTCAACGACAATACGGGAAATTCTACGGTGACCTAGTGTATGTATATATGCACATTTATATACATAGACAGTAGAAAAAGAAAAGACTGGTCACGAGCTATGAAAGGTAGAGCTGCGCGCCGTGGATCGTTATATCTTTGGGCAATCAACAGAAGCGACCGTTTTTGCGAAACAATCAGGATGTACTCCTTTTTAATGTAATTCGATGCTGCCGCTGATAATTGGCGAATAGAATCGCACATCAGGCCAGTCCTCCTTCAGGAAACTTATAGACTTTTTCGTTGAAACAGAAGGTATATCTAATGATGGGAAGACATCAATCTTCTAACGAACGATTCGCAGAATCAATTTTGCCGGGGTACATAAATCTAGTAACAAGTACGACATGATGATACATACATCGAGTGTCGGCCAAATATCGGTTTAAGTTCAAAACCTCCTAATATCACGTAACACAATCGTAGGATGACACACAATTTCCGAACTTTGCCTATCCGCGGTTCCGTCGACCTTAGGTTTCGTTAACTAACAAATAACATGAAATAGTACCTAGAATTAACATTTTCGGCTTGTGCCTTCGTTACTTGAAGTATAGCACACATTTCGACTAGATTAACATTATACGCAATTAAAACACGGTGTCCCGGAGGCAAAAGTAATATGTACATTGCACCAGTCTTAGTGGATTAAATAATCTAATTACTGTCGTACCTCGTTAAACTGTATGACAGATAGCCGGAATACTTGTCGAATGGTAGCTCCGAGGACTCGAGTAACGAGGAACGACAGTGGCCTGTAGTCTATGGCAAAGTATTAAGTTGTCGCAATTCGTTCTCCGTCAATGCGACGCGAGCTTATGCGTAAATTAATCGCTTTCGCTATTTATAACTAGCGGAGTACAGCGATGGCGTTCTTTATAGTATTCCCTTGGTGCAGGGCGTTCGCGAGCGTTAGAAAAACCGTGTACAAAAAGTACAAATAAATAAACATATGCTTGCTAGAGCAGGCGGAGGATCACTAAAACGATTTGGTGTCGCAAGTGGAATACTATAAACGGCATCACCGTACTATAAAAACCGATTTCACTTGTTGACAATTCTACTTACGGGCCGAATATAAAAGGACATTTGTATACTAACAAGGCGAGTACTCAGAATTCCTTGTGTGAGAAGACTCGCCGATCGTTCCTCATCGAACTACCTTCTCGCCGGAGATAAAAGAACACACATTGCATCTTTGGCTTGTTTCGCATTTGCCTTATCCTCGTAGTGAACATTACTTGTCTGCATGTGGTGGGCTCGGGCCTGGTCAGCAATTGTTCGACTTTCGCGACTCGCGACCCGCTCAACTCAAAGCAAAGTAAGCAGGAAGTAACGTCGTGACGGTAACATTCGTGGAAATGCTTGGATCGCGAAAGTATTTGAATGTAAGAGTCTTTTGAGATTCTCTTGAAAGTAGGAGAGCAATCGGAATATCCATCGACAAGAGGAGTATATCGACATAAAGATACTAGAATCATTGGAGGATGGGAATCACGCAGCTGGTAGAATTCGAAGCGATATCCCAGTAATATCTTTAACAGCAGCTTAGCTCGCGGTACGTACAGTAGTTACGCGTTTAGCAGACTCTTCGCAACGACTCTATGCAATTACAAGCTACACTCGACACAACAATATCTCTTGGACTCTGATATGACGGTATTTAGTTCGGTATAAAAAGGCTAATGTGAACCTCGTAGGAAATCCATCCCCTCCTCCAGTAACGTTCGTCGACAGCTCGTATTAACAGGCCAATTACAGTCTCCTAAATTGGCATGCAAGTTCGAGCTTCAAGTCGGCTCGCATCTCGTTTATAAAAGGGCGCCAGGCTATACAGGACCCGTCAGATGTGTTGATTACGATTACTTACTCGGATTATTACGATAGCTTGAAAGAATGTCTATAATGGTACACTATGTTCATACTCTCTACCTGGTAATCAACATAACTGGCACACCCTGTCAATATCTCGATCTATATACGTATCATCGTAGTTATATAAATACTTCATCGATTGTTCGAGTTTAGTATATGAGTCTCACAGTAGTGCTACGCTCGGGTGCCATTGCGACACATTATTCTCTTTTTTGTTGCAGCCTTAAACTCTCAGCCGAGCAGATGCTTCGGGTCGGAAAGTTTGACTAATTAAACGAGAGACATCTTGCTTCAATGTGAGAATTCGAAGGCGCGGCTGCAACAACTGAAAGACTTGTTGAATTGTTTCAGAGTCGTGTGTGTGTACGGTAGGTAAAAATAATAGCTGGACAATTTTTCTCGTCTATTTACATGGTTTACGATGAGCAATAACAACGCTTATCACATAATCGAATGATGAACTGGCTATGCGCTCAACTGCTTATAGACGTAGATTTCATTCTTCTGGTAGTAGATAGTGGAGAAGCGAAAAGAGTAACGCGACTTCGATAACGAGATCAATTCGTCGTCAATGAATTGATTTCAATTAGGAGCTGAAGGTAGGAATTTCGGGGAGTCTATTACCCCTCTCTTTATTAAATGATACTGATTGATCATATACACATTATCGGATAGCTGTCTCGCAGATGTATGCTTGAAAAATACTTGCATTGCTCGCGAGGTAAAAACTAGAGTAATTTCGAGCTTCACGGCTTCTTGTCCTCTTCAATCTTTCTTTTATGTACAAGACAGCCAGGGCTGTCGGCAGATCTCCCTCGAGCATTTTGTACTTGAACGCGACGACCCAACTTACCAACGCTCCTCGATTATTAGCAATCCCCTTTTTACAGGTCAACATGCAATTACTCTGCCAGGATAAGTTTTGCTTTGGTTCGCGAGGCACCGGACTTCAGATTCAGTACGCGTTAATCAATAAACGCTCGACCACCGCTCCACTAGCAAACGAAAACAGTCAAGGGAACTTATACCTACTACATTCACTCTTCCACGATACTATCTCATTAGAGCACGCAAGCATTCGTCGTTTAAACTTTCTCTCAGAGTCCGTACCGTCGCCGCTCGCCCTCCTCAGTATCCTCGTAATGCGCATTTACCTTTCCTGTCCTCTTCACTGCATTTCCAGCGCCCGCTGTACTCATCTGAGGAGACCTCGCTGACCTTTCGGACGCTGGGTCTATAGCGGGAATGGCATCCACCGGTTCGCCGTCTAGGACCTCGAGATTTTGGGAGTACAGGTCCTCCGGGGTAGAGTCGTACAACCTGAAATCACGCGTGGTTTTTTTGTACTTATCATTTCAATGAATCTGACAAATCCTCGAGGAAATCCCAAGCAATCCCTTCCTTCATTCTCATCCACAAAAGTATCCAGTGACGATGAATCTTTGCATGCATATCTATGAGCAACCCCACTTTCTCTCTTTTCTGCTGAATACTTACATTTGTTCGTTTTGGTCGTTACCGCTCTCCTCCGCGACCAGCAGCTCGTATTCTTCGGCTGCGAAGCGGTCCCAGTCGGACATCTACTCGGCGCGAAACAAAGCAGTAAAAAAGCCATAAATGTTTGTTTAAAGCCCCTTAAAATCATATAAGTCTAGTATCGCGAATAATCAACACCCATGTCTCTGCACTTCTCCGACTGTGAAGCATGCAATATCCCAATGGCTGCCACGAAAGGGAAACGTACCTCGTGTCCGTCGGGGTCATGTTCCCTCGCCGAGGCAAATGGATCTCTCTGCTCATGGTCTAAGTATTTCTCGAGGTTAAAGAAGGTGTCGAAGAAGGTTGAGGTCATCTTACACTTCTTCAAGTCGCTCAGTGATATCTTACCCGGCTCTGCTGGGTGTATCATATCCAACATCTAGAAACAATCGACAATTTAGTGTATTATTCGGAAAGGCTCGTTTCTAGAGTCTAGAAATGAGTCCTACCTGACATAGACAGTCCTCGAAAGGTAATGTCTCCAAGCCGATAGCCTCCATTCGATGCAACTGCTCCTCATAGAAGTATTCGAGCTCGTACATTGACAAGTATCCATCGCCGTCCAGGTCCATGCATCTGATAATTGCACACCCATCATTTAATAACTGCAAGTTCCTCTTAGTAATTAGCAATCAAGTGATGAATTCTACTATACCGGAACCAGTATTCTATAGCAGTAGGGTGGTTCTTATCCTCCTCACTCAAGAGGAACCACACGAATTCGGTGTAGCTCATCTTGTCCTGCGGTTGCTGGACCCCGTTTCCAGCCTTAACTCCGCCCCTCGTTACCGCACCGCTGAATATCCGACTGATCATTCGCTTCGACAGTGCTGAAACATCCAATCAATGTTTCAAAATGTTCCAATGAGAATCCAGAATTATTCAAGTCCGTGATAAATCACTTACCATGATCATTGTGCTTGGTGAGATCAGTTTTGTCGATGAAGAGGTCATGGTCGCGATCGAGCTCCCAGAACTTGCAGTATATCACGTAGAAGTGCTCGTAGCTGAAGTACGCGGTCACTTGATTGATGTCCTCCTCGTGCTCGAGGATCGCGATCACCGAGAGGAGATTACTCCTTCGCAATTCCGCCATGGATATTCGCCCGCTCCAGCTTCTATTCACGCAGTAGAATATCCTGGCGATCACCTGTCGAATTATGTAAATTAACATTTCCAATATTACAGGAGTAACATGGAAAAATCCTTGAGAGCCAGCTTTCAGGAGGACTACACACCGTGTGCACATAACGCGAGTGGAACTCAGTGGCTTCCTTGAGGAAAATTAAGCCTGGATGAGTCTCGACCACATCCTGGACCAAAGGTATAAGGTCTTCGGGTAAGATACAGTTTCTCAGACCACAGGTTGTTATCCTGATGAACTTGCTCGCCGCATCGTGATGGGTGTTTGTTAATCTGACACAGAAAAACAGGCTAATTCCATTTCCGCCTGATTTAAGCGAGCAATCATATAGAAACAAGGTTCCTTACTCTTTCCAAAACTCGAGGAACGCGTTCATCTCGATGTGCTCGTTCTGCTCGCCACCGGCCGCGAGGAAAAGTGGAACTTTCCAGTAGAGAGGCAGATCGCAGGCCTGCAAGTTGAAGACAATCCCACGAAAATCATCAAGAGCTCTGTCGCAATTTCTCATTCACAGCCGCCGACACACTGCCGTGCACTCTCCATTCATGGAACATTATTGAGAAGAAAGCGCAATATCCAGAGTACTCGGGCCAGAGAGGAAGTACTGGAGGACTGAACTTTAGAAATGAATATATCGTATCTGGCGTCGATTGAGAAAGAATAAAAGAGAGTGGTGGAAGAGAGTCTCCGGCTGATGATACTTGTGGGCTAGCGGATCAAAGCAGGCTGCAATCTCCCCCGTACCTTGGTAATCGTGTGAAATTGTGCACGAGATGCCCGATGACCCGGCAGGCTCTGAAAAGCCGCGGTGATCCTGGAAATAGTCGCCTCCACCTGCGAGAGCGGCACCGGTTTCCCTCCGGGAAAATAGAACCTGCCCAACACAATCAAGAAGCTATTTTTCCACCCGTTTCCATCTAACTTCGTCATCCCCCTTTTTCTATCAGATTGAGGAGAGTCGAGTGCGTGTCTCTTTGAGTATACAAGTTTCTCAGAGTGTTAATTAAGCTCGCCGAGAAAAAGTCTCGGACCTGTATGGGTGTGCGTGTGTGTCTCCCTCGTGTGAATATACACTTTCATCCGCCGTGTCGCGCGATTCACGACTCACCTTGGTATATGGACATTTCTGTTTGCCTTCACGTGCCTCTGCAAAGTGGTGTGGGGTGGCAGGCTCTTCTGCTGAGCCTTGTCCTTCGCGTAGCTCTGCAATAAAGCCAAATGCAATCTTACTCCTTTTTCTCCACTGACTCGGCGCGTGCTCGCCAATCGGAATAAGGGATTATCACAATTCCAAGTCGCAGTCTGCCGAGCTCTCGAACGTCGCTCTTAATACAATGTACGCGTTCATCCTGTCATTCCTTCATACTTTTTCATTCGAAGCGAAAAAGTTTGCGAAAATCTCCTGCTCTACCAGAATTCAAATCCGAGCTCCCCTTTAATCCATCATTGTGCTGCGCGAATTTTCGCCGCTGGCCTGGAGACCCTGGGGATAATTATAATCGGCTTACTCGCGTTTACGCGAGATGGTGAGAGATGCGGCACCTGCATTGCGGCTGTCGAGCCGCTCTGCTCTGTCTAATTGATTCGTCCAATGGAAAAAGCTAAACGCTTACGCCCTTCCCCTTTATTCCCGAATGTGCGCAGGTCCTCCGGGGCACGGTAGGCCTGACAACAAACCTCCGAAACTCCCAGTATGTAATCCCTGCCGTCTGCGACTCCCCGCACTGCCTTTGAATCACGTGGAAAGCTCTCGCTTTACTCGCTCAGCTCACAGTCTCGAATTTCCCGTCCGGCTTGACATTACACGTCAAGGTGTACGATCGTAAGAAAAAGGCGTAGCATTGAATATAAGGAAACGCGGTGGAAATCGGCGTTAACTGAGAGTGCGATCGGCACCCAATCAAGATATATCCCCCGACTTCCTCGTTCTCGAGCCATTAGATCGGTTAAGATAGAGCCAGCCAAGCAGAGTGCAGCAAGGACACTTTGCACGCGACGCATCCTGTCGCGCCGTAACAATCCATTGTGCCTAGCCCACATTGTTCTTTTTCTGCCAGCCGCCTCTTCATTCACCGCGCGAAACTCTGCGACTTATCGAGCCATCAAGCCCGATGACGTTCGGACTAATTTATTTCCGGTGACACTGGGCCCATCGAGCCGTGCCCGGCCAGCTCGACGTGCATTTTGGCACGCTCTCCTCTCTCATGAAGAATATCGCGCTCGCGTCATTCAGTAATGCCTCGATGAACATCCGATAGTGATCTAATCGGCAATCTATTATTACTCGAAATCGTTAAGCAGATATCCACCTCGGTTGAGTATCGACGGCGCAATCGATATGAGTGAGCATGTGACTAGAAATCTGCTGGCGTATGCGAAGCGCGCTGATCAGCCTGGGAATCTCTCATTGTCACTTCCGATCGTCATCCCCTGCCAAAGAATGGGACTCAAGGACGGATCATTTAAGAGGCGCGTCCTCAATAATAAAGGGCGGACCGCAATGTCAATCTCTTCCAAACGGTCGGGCGAGCCTAGTCCATATGGGACTGGGCTGGCCCCTCGCCGATAAAACTGAGAAGCAATGTAAACGATTGCCGCAGACTCGACTTTCACTCGAATGCCAGCGCGGTATGCTCACGAAATACAAACGCTTAAAAAGCCTGCGTGTAACAAGCGTGCGGGCCGACCGTGTAGCGCAAAAGGCGTATGTACAGGGGAGAGCTCATTATTACGAAAGTTATTCAAGCCGTGCAGGCCCGCGGAAGCTCGAGTGCGCCACTCGCCTGTTTCTGCGATTTCCACAAGGACCATGTATTCTCCCAGGGTGTATCGAACCCTTGCAGTGTCTTTCGTCGGGAGAAATTGAGTGATTTTTACAATTGTCTGAGTGCGAGTCAGTTAATCGCAAGTTTAACTAATTGGAACGTAATTTCGCTAATTGGACGAAGTGAGATCTGGCAATTAATCGGGGACACGCGTAGCTCGTTAGGCAGGGAAATTTAGTTGAAAATTGTTGGCCAGCGGGTGTGGAAGGAGGGCGGGGGCGGTGTGATGTCGTTGCGAAGTAACGCGGAAGACGCTAACTTCTCTAATTACTTGTAATAGAGCCCCGAGGCCGTGGAAAATGGAGTCTCGCAATTAAAGCAGGAGACACGGGTTGGTGACCGCAAGTGTCACCGCTCGAAATTCTCTCGGCAGTCCAAGCCTTTTTCAAACTCTGCCCAGCAGAAAATGCGCGTTTAGCGCGAGGAACGAGATTACAGGAGAGCGCGATTTAAAATCCGAGCGTGGGCCGTGGCTGACTCATGCTCGACTAGGTGTAACTGAGAACTCGAGCGACTCTCGCTCGATTAAATTAATTGAGTCACGTGCCGCGGAGATGTTGCGACTTCTTGCGTTTGCACTTCTCTCGCTCGAGCGCGAGAAATCCGCTACTTACAGCCGTGAACTGGCCGGGTAATTTCGCGGACGTAAAATGGAGTCGAACATAAAAGAGCGAGGGATCCTCGTCCGGCGGCGTAGGTCCCGATTTTATTGGTGTCCTCGCGCCCGCCCTTTACCAGTTGCCGCGTCGCGCCGCGCCGATTTCCCTCCGCTGTTTTATGTCTCGGCGGAAGTGCAACGCGCGAGCACCAGCCGCAACACAGCTGCCATGAAAAACAGCCGGCGCAGTTTTAGCGCGCCCGTTCACTCCATAAATATTCGGGGGAGATAAATATATTTTGCGGGCCCTGCGGCCTTTGAGGAATTCCCGCGGGTATGGTCTTGGTTGAGCCGAGTCCAACGAAATCTGACCTTGCACCGTCGCGGCCGATACTGTCAACAAGTTCTTACGTGTCTCAGCGTGGAACTGCCGAGGAGGAATCGGTTGGGAATGGGATCAAAGCGGTGTGGGAGTTCCAAGTGGGCTCTCTCTCTCTCGCGAGCGAGCGATCCGCCGCCGAGACACAATGGGAATGCGATAATCGTCTAATAACAATGGCAGAGCCAAGCCCCCGCTTGACACCTGCATTGCTCGAGCATTGAGTAACACACGCCTTCCTTCCACTCTCGAGCTAGTTCCATCGGCGAGTATAAACCGACGCGTTATCGCCTGATTCGCCCGAGCTAATCGCCAGCTGATAAATCCCATTCCTCCTCTCGACTCTCCAATAAACGAGGGAGAGACACGCGCGCGCACGCGGTTTACGTTAACTGCGGTTCTAACTTGGGAAGAGACGCTCTCCCCCGAGAGATATTCCAATGGGCGCGGACGTCCGACGGCTGTTCCGATGGTGTTTTCAAAGGCTCGGCACTGTGCTGGCACGTTAATCGTAAACGATCAAGCGGCGATGCGCTTAAGAAAGAAAGAAGCGGCCGAGCAGCAGCGGGAGCAGCGCGGCTTGCTCGAATTAATCCGAGTTGCAAAGCGCCATTCTGGACCGCCGCCAACACCAGGAGAGCGAACCGAGAGAGAAAGGGAGAGAGAAAGAGAGTGGCGAGCATGGCAAAGCGTTTTCTCTGCCAAATCGCGTTATCCCCCACGTTTTCCTCGCCCGATTGAACGAGCCTCTACCTCTTTCGAGTAGCATTAGACTTGCCCACCACTATCATCCCCAGCTAGCCCAGGCTTTCTTACAGGACTTCCGAATTCGAGCCCCCTTTTTCCTCCCAGCATTTTCAACCCGCGCGCATCCAACCGCGTCCAAACGAAAACAGTCATTTTCTACCAAGTGGCATGTTTTTTACTTGCAAAAATACGTAACTTTGAACGCGAATTTTTAAAACATTATAAAATGTAGATATCATTAATAATAACATATGAAGATTATCATAGCACGCTTTGGGTTTTAATAATAAAGTTAAATATCACACTGTTCCGCGGCCCAATTCGCCGGTGCACTTTAACCGCAAGTCGAACTCGAGGAAGAATCCGTGGATGGGAAGTGGTAGGCGGCGGCGTATTCGAGTTGAGCGGCCGCCAAGAAAGTAGAAAAGTGAGTATCCGAGCTCTAAAGAGTTGGGTGGATGCAGATTCCTAGTGGGACGATGTGCCAGGAGATGGGCCTCGAAGAGTGGGCGGCTGTTTAGAAAGGACTAAACCCCCGAAAGTGACTAGTCCACTGCTCCAATTCCAATGGATTCAGCCGGCCAAAAATCGAGGAGGAAGCGGCCGAAACAAAGAAACTAATGAAAGAACCATCGGAGAAAAAGGCGCGCGGGAACAATTGGAAGAATAAGGGGAAGTTAACGAGTCCGGGGACGAATCGGCGGTGATATGTATATAAGCGAGCAGATAGAATCGATATTGGAATTGAAGAGGCGGGGTAGTCGAGAAGGGAAGGTGTTTAGGCACGACCTCAGCTCGAGGAGATCTTGAACTCGTTTCGGGACGAAAGTACAGGAGTTCGCCCGCTCGGACGTCCTCCTGGGGATGAGGAATTTGGACGGTGACCAAGAACGGGACCGATATAAGTCACCGAGAGGGGCGAGAACATGCGCCGGGACACACGTACGCTCTTCCCGGACCCGCCACCGTCACACCGATATACATATGTGCTTCTCTCGCTGTTCCCCAATCATCGTCGTCCCAAAACTATCCAGAACTCTGCCATTTCGACACAGCCACAAAATAGAAACACTCGGAAATGCGTAGTTTGGCCTTTGAATCATCTATGATTAATGAGCTGCTGGGAAATTCTCTTATTTAAAGTCTGTCTTTTGTCTGGCTGTAAGATTGCGAGGAAAGCGTAGCTTGTAACTAATCGAGTCCGATCAACTGGGGAAAGCGAAGGAGAACGCTTGGTGGGTCAACGACGCTTGAACGCTCGGTTTTCGGTGTACGACGCGCGCTTCTCGAAAATAGCCGCATGGTATAGGTGCGATGCATTCCGAGTAGAATTATTTTCGTACTGGTCCATCGATCCCGAACGACAAGGAGAGATGTGTATCCCGCGGCGCATCCCTTTCGAGACATCTGACTCGTGACTGACGGACACAATCCATCGGTATTCCATCCGTCACGCATCGAATCACCGACGAGCAACTCTAATTCTAGACCAAGCTCTTCGACTCGGTTTATTCGCAGACGATAGGAAATCCTCAATTATTTCTGCGGCCGAGTCGAGGCGAACTGGCCGAGAAGCTGTAACTTCCTAGTGGGGTTTTCATGAATTTACCTGGGCTTTATTTTGGACTTCGTGACCGGACCTCCAAGTGTTGATCGCCGGCTGGCGAGGGCCGCGCTTGTCGAGCAGAAGATCGCTCGGACACTTCTCGAAGATGAGCACTCGCTCGGCGACCGAACCCCTCGTGAGGAACGGTCGTATAGGATTGTTTCCGGTGCCGGTAGCTGCGGCAGCGCGGATGTGCTGCTTCTGTTGAGTAGTCAACTCGGGATGCGGCACTTGTTCTGTCCTGGGCCGAGGCGAATTGATCCTCGGGCCCCATCTCGACGTGACCGGGTCCTTTTCCTCTTTCGAAGCCTTTTCTTCTTTATCCTTGCGAATCTCCGGCTCGAACTTGGACCTGGCGTTTGAGACTAGTTGCTCGGTCGAGCTGAAGACCGGGTCGGCTTTCTGCTCCTCGAGCCGCTGTTGAGTCGGTGGATTCTGCTGGGCCGCACGGTATCTCACCTTCGCGTAATCCACCACCGACATGCTCGATAGATCATCCTTAGAGAGAGCTTTCCCGTCGACCGCACTCGCACTCGCACCACCACTCGCACTCCCACTCCCACTCGGAGTGGCAATCGTCGCAATCGTCGCAATCGTCGCAATCGCACTTGCAGGGACTACCTGCGCGGTCGAGCCGACGCTGTTCACCAACGCCGCCGAATTCGGCAAGAGGATACCCGCATGATGGTTGTGGCCCAGGATTATTGGCTTCACTGGGTCCACCTTTGGCTTTTCACGCTTGATCGCTGGCTTTTGCCTCGCGAGAGGACTCACTATTCGCTCTGCCGGCTCCTCAGTGATAACCGAGCCAGTCTTCAGGGCGTTTATCAGTCTCTCCTCTTCACGAGCCACTTCGTCGAGGTAGGCGCTTGAATTCGAACCGCCGGCGACACTCCTCTTCTCCTCCTTAACCGGCAGGGTTTTAACATCCTGGGGAGACCTGGGCCCAGTCGGCGAGAGGATCTCGACGGTCCTCTTGTTGTCGTTCAACTTGTTCTTCAAGGGCCACGTGGTGAGGCCCGAATTCGCAGGGCTCGGATCTGCCTCGAGGCCAGCGGTTGGCGACGTGATGACACTGCTGACGGGTCTGACAACAATTTTCGCGGGTTTGAGGTCCGAGGGGAAGGTAGTCTCAATAGTCTCGAGGAAGACCTCGCGGTGATGGGCGCCCGGTACTTTAGTGGAGACCTGTGGTTTCACGATCTGCGAGGGCTTGGTCGAGAAGGGGGAAGTCGGCGAAAGAACGTTGGCCTGCTTTGGCTTGACTGTACTGCCCACTGGATTGGTATTCTTCAGCGGCGAGGTCTGCGGCTGTTGCTGGGTCGAGTTCCTCTCGAATTTCTGCAGTGCGAACTGTATGGAGGACGGCAGGGTCTTGGAGGGCGAGCGCTGCCTGGACGCGGCTATCCTCGCCTTGTCCTCCGAGACGAAATTATTAACGAGCTTCTCGAGATTGCCATTGTCAAGGTTGGGAGTTTGCGCGAGGATGTCGACCGCGGTGGCAGTGGGGCTGGTGGTGCCCGAGTTGCTCTGCTTGCCGGAGGCAGTGGCACTGGTTGGCGAGGTCGTCGGCGTGAGGGCACTGCCGAACTTGTCGGCGGCGGTGGCATTGCTGTGGCAATTGAGTATCTCGGTGGGTGCGAGGCCCCGGCTCTTCCAGGTCTGGTAGATGGCCTCGGCGTGATCGCTGATCTGCTTGGCGATCGCGGCGATGTCCTCGTCGCCGGAGGAGGCGGCAGTGTCGGTGGGGAACTTGCGGCGAAGATCGTGCTTGGCGGTCGCAGCCATGCTGGACCAGCAGAGAGGGTTCTCCTCACTCTCGGGGAAGACTTGTTGCTGGCCGCGTTCCTCTCGCAATTGAGGGTGGTGCTCGAGGAGGAAGCTGGCCGCGCGTCTGCTCAGCTCGCTGGAATGGTCGAGGACGAGCTCGACGAGGTCGGGCCTCTCGCGCAGCGGGACCACGTTCACCGGGATCGCGTAGCCGAAGTGGACCGCCTGGCAGTCGACCTCGTCGAAGCCGGCCCGCGACTCGTTCACCAGGCAGGCGTTCAGGTCCGGACAGTGGACGGCTCTGGCGGCTCGGGGGTCGACGGTCGCCGATATGAAGAGTTCGCGTCGGGTCGCGCAGACCCGCCTCGTCTCGAGACCCGGCGAAGCTATCAGGTGCCGGCCACCCGGGCGACCACCCGCCGTTCCCGCTGTCGCCGCCGTCTCCGCTCCCGACACCGACGATCCTGCTTCCGTTATCAGGGCACTCGCTGCCGCTGGCATGTCTCAGGCCACCTGGCCCAACGAGCGCCGCCGACAACGTGGCTCTGAACCGAGCCACGCGGTCCTGCAACCGACCGAGACCGCCCTCATCTTCCCACCCTCTTCTCTTCTTCACGCCTTCCTCAAGATCATCTATTGCACACCCTTTTCACCTTCTTCTTTCAGTTCAACCGCCTCTTTCTACTTCCCGATTCTTGATCCGACAAATCGATATAACTCGCGATATAAATGGTTATATCACCATTTCACTTTGCCACAACAGTGCCAACACTTGACAAGAGTATTCTTTGAGCTCCGATATGAAACTGCCGACAGTTCACTACATCTTCGATTCTTCATTAATCGACATTGAATCCAATCTCTTGTTGAGGAGGCCACTGTCTACCGTGTCATCCTGGGCGAACAGCCTAAAAAGGAAAAGGAAAAGTCGTTAGCGGTGTCTGTCCGAGGCGCACAACAGCGAGGCCTTAGAAATATTGCAAAAGCTGACTCATCGGGGACAACGGCTGATACATGTTAAGTGTCACGACCAAACCCGAACATTTTTGCCAGCCCAGCCAGTCGAGAATAAAGAAGAATACCCTCAGGAAGAGCCGAGTGGAAATTGAATAAACTGTTGCTTTGTCTAACGACAAGCCCGTCGTGACTTTCTCCTCGCATCATTGATGCTATGAAAGACGCATATTAATTTGCTTTCGTACTATGATTCTTGCTGCCACAAGAAACCCAATGAATGCTTAAACGCATAAAAATCATCGTCAATAGAAGATATTTTGTAGAGCGAAGTTTCGATAGGTATTTCGGAGGGGCGTTCGCCTGCAGGAGATTTCGTATGCCCAGCGAGTCGTCGAATCACTCTTTGTCTCTTGCTATCCACTCTTTTATTCCCTTGACCAGCAGAGTCCTACCTACTACGTGCTTCATGTTCATCGGAGGAGCGTGCGTGCCCACGATTTCAATGTGGCCAGCGTCGCCACTGCCGCCGCCGCCGCTCGCATTGACTCGTGCCTTGGTGAGCAAACGTCTTAGTTAAATTATACTCGGGTACCTTAGGGCTTTAGCGCTTACGTTACATCGGGTTCTGTCGCGCGGAGTCCAAACCCCCCGCGCTCGTGTTTAGCCGTGAACAGTGAGAAGACTGTGTACTCGGGAATCGCATAACTCGGTCACGTTTGCGGTTTGCATCGTTAGAATACGATACCGTTCGGGAAAAATGCCGAGAGCCAGGCGAATATCGATACTCCGGCGAACGGTGTCAATCCCACTTTGCTCGCGATTACTCCCGGAGACGAACAGGTTTCCCCAGCCTTGCGATAACACTCTTCTTCCTCGATAGCTTCGACCGCACTACTATAGTCGGCGCCAACCCAATAGGTGCTTCCAAGGTCACTTATCTGATTCTACTTTGAAAATCATAAGACAGGAGGAATAGGAACTTATCCAACTTTTGTGATTTGATACCAAATATTAATGATTGGATGAGGTGGTACCAAATAATACAAATTGGATCAATCGGTACGAAATAATACAAGTTCAACTATATTTGGTACCTACTAATCCAACTTGTATGATTTACAACGAAGAGTAATAGAAGTTGGACGTCTTGCTACCAAATATTATGCTGAAAATAATAACACAGGAAGAATAGGAAGAAAAGCGACCTTGAAACCGCCTATTGAGTTGGCGGCGACTATAGGCAAATATCTACACGACTTCTCTTTCTCTCACCAGAGTTCCCTTATAAACCTGTAGCATTCTTCTTTATGTCCGTCGTTCCGCCGAAAATAGCCATAGGCCTATCCGGCGGGGCTCCTACCATTGGACACAATCTATCTTTCATCGAGTGGCTCGAGAGCCTGGTGAACAAGGGCGGCACGAAAAGCCGCGCTAGGATCCCCGATTTCCGCCGGCTCCCACAAGTATCGCGGCAGAGTGTCGACCAATTGACTCCATCAGCGGCGAGCAGAATATCTCGCGTGACATAAGAAACCGTCCGCGGCAAACCGTCCGGCGGCTTATGAATCATGCAAGAAAGTTTCGTTGAACTCGGTGAGATCAATTGAGCGGTCGGGAGTCGGAAGGTTTCTCTCGCGCGATCTGATTAGACTGATTGTTAATGTACACAGAGTAAAAGTGTCGAGCATCTTTCCCGAAATATATCGGGCGCAATGAATGCTAATTGATTTATCGGCGGGGAAAGTGGAACGATATCGCCTAATGAATATAGATCCTCCGGAGAGGAGTGCGGAGAGGAGGCACCGGAGGGGGGCAAGCAGGCAGGGGACGGGAATTAGTTCACGCAGTTTCACAATCCAGCCGATCGCGAGAAGGGTGACACGATATAAATAGGCAGTTAAAGCCGCTCTAAGTCCGCAGCTATGGACGCGCTAGCGAGGACCGAGGAAAGAACTATTTCAAGGATAAATAGATTTTCCGCTCCAACATTCTACCCGACACATCGCCACTCGAAAACACTGGGCTTGACACATGCCGAGTTTACTCGAGAGAGAGAGAGAAACGCACTTGACATCGTGTGGAGAAGAGATTCCTGGAGGAGTTTGCGCCTGTTAGCTCTCGATAATGGCTGGCTCTCGAGTATTAACGGTGCAAGCAGCCGAGCGAGTATTAATTATTATCATCGGAGATCTTATCTAGCCAGCGGAACGACTGCTAGATCGTCGGGTTTGATCGGCCTGATTCCCCGTCCTGGAGCTTCCGCTATGCAGATGACTCGTTTGGAGCGCGGGATTGGATAAAGGAAAAGCACGCAGGACGACCCAGCTCGCGGTGGGAAATGTGGATATCGTGAATCGAATGATCGAATGAATGGCAATTCCATTGCTTTTTCGCACTAACGAATAAAGTGAAGTAAAATGAAAAAGTGTGTGTGTGTATGTGTATGTTACACAAACTTAAATTCCCTAGCGCAAAAAACGAAGTACCAAGTCAGAACAGCACAGTGTACGTGTGCTCTTTCAGTGGATGAACTTGAAGTACTCAACGATTTAAATGGCTTGCGGTTGCACTTCACTTAAACTTCTCTGAGCCACTTCTAAATGAATCTACATTCTCCGGAAGTCCACGAACCTCCGCCACTCGAAGTGCGAGAAGTCTGGCTTCTCTTGGGAGAGCGAGATCAGAGGAAGCAATTGTAAAGTACCTTGCTCAACTCTAGACGACAGCAATGAGCGTGCGATACAGCTGACACTACCGTTTATTTCGGATGGTCCTGTAATATTAGACGATGATCTAAAGACTGTTATATCCATCGTCATCAGTTCCCTGGCACGTCAAGTCATCGCGTAACAATTATGCAATCAATCATACCCGACTCTCGAACCCCGGGGTTTATCAACACCTGCGAACGAACGCGATCGAATTCCGCCAGACCTCGAGAAATGGACGAGCGGTAATTGGTCTTAATTGAGTTTAATTTGTTGGACAGAGGTAACTCGATTCAACCTCGGTTTCATTACATTAGAGGTTGGGAGCCACCCTAGCAGAGAACCTCGTTAAAATCCGAGCGACACACCGAGCGAGCCAGGGGCTGACCGGCATATAAACTTTTTAGGCTGTCGAATCGCTTCGACCTTTCCCTCCCCCGGTTCAGGCTCAATTGACGATAATGGCTTGCTCGGCTATTTCTTTCCTCGTGTTTCGCCAAGCTCGCTTGTCCGGAAGTTGCCGACCTGCTCGACCTGACTAGATGACGCACATGTCTCTACAGGGTGGTTCAGTTACCATTCAATTTCCACTATCGATGCAAACGCCATTGTATTGAAAATAATTATAAATAATCTAGTAATTTGAATCCGGAAGAGATATTCAGTGTAAATTGCATGAAAATTGGGCTTCAACAAAGCAGATTCAAAGGCAAAGGACCACCCTGTAGATGCTAGGCACATATATTCTGGTGGCATATTTCCAGTGGCTCCCGTGTCACTCTATCATCGGCTGTCCATTAGAAGATGTATGGTATGCGTGTTCCGCAAGAGTGAGTGAGAGAGGTCTATTGAACCTAATAGGATTAATCCGGGTACAGTAGTCCGATATTAGAAGCAATGCGATTAGTATGGGAGGCTTTACGCTCGGCATCAAACTACTAGATGGCCAGCTCACGTCTGCCCGGGTATATTTCGGGTAGTGAATTCCACCGCGGTCGAAATTGAAGCAGCGCACCCGTACTTTCTCCTCGCTGCTCTCTTTCTAGCGGGCCACTCGCTAGTCGCGACGAGGAGTACTCAGTCCTGGTGAATCGGAGCGCCGCTTACCCGTCACGTTTAACCCTTTGCGATCTAAATTTAACCCCCTTTCCGAGCGAGCGAGCAGCCAAGGTAGGCGCGAGAGGAGCTCAAGACGGAAGAACAAGAAGCCGGCGACGAGTACTTGAAAGCTCTTTCTCTCTCTCTAGGGAGAGAGAGAGAGGGAGGCGGGTGGAATAGCTCTCGATCGAGGCACATCCGTGCTTGTATCGTACTTTTCCTTCGATTCCACGGAAAAGCGACCGCGCCAGCAGTACCGGGGGCACCAGCTTTTATTTTATACACTTCCACCCGGTACTCGACAGTAAACACTTTAAAAATAGGCTTCCGCGAAGCGGCACTTTGCCTTGCCTGCATAAGACACATTATTTTTGCGGGGACAGCAGCGTCGCTTATTGCACGCTCCGGATCGATGCGAATCATTGCTCGACTCATTAGGGTTCGTTACCCTCGAAGGTAGGCTTGCGGTAAACAAAAGATCGCGTGCGATAAATAAATATAGGCGTTTTGTATTATATTGAATAATGAGAATAGCCGGGCGACACGCGTCAGTTGTTGCATGAAATAGGCGAGCAACAATGTGTCAAGTTCCCCGAGCACTAATGCTCGCCTGACATTTCCCCGATGGCCGCCTCTTTCAGATTGCGGCGCCTATCAATGCAAATCAGCAAGTGGGTCGAAAGAAGAAGTTCACCTCGATGCTCACCGATCGCGAAAAACCGAGCGATCCGCTCCATTTTACAGGGCGGCCGGGAGAGCCTCCCCGCTCTAACTGGAGATCGCAAAGGGTTAAAAATAATCGCACACCGTACTAGATATAGGTATTTTTACTAACTCGCACTCGATTACCTGCCGCTAATGCAAACGCCGCTGGCTAGTAACAGTTATAGTCTTCGACACTTCTCTCCTCGCTGGTCAAAGTCAACCCTTGGCTCGTTTAGTCCTGGGAGTCTTGGCAGCGGCGAACTCCCCGAGTCAACACTCCGATCAATGATAATCGACAATAAAACTCCTCCCTTTTCTCTCAAGTTTCCCTCAAAGTTTCAAAGTTTGATAGAATTGTAAGAGTGGGAGAAGTCGGTTGGACTTGCGACGTGCACGGCGCGGTAACCCGGCGTGGACTGAGCTTTCGCTCGGCTCCGCCAGCAGTGAGCTGTGAGCTTCGTGAGCGAGCCGCCCTTTGGGGAGAAGCTGCCAACTCCACGCAGGGATACTTCTCCTCGCGCCTACCCTTTTCACCGGCGCACGTTTGCCAAGCACCTGCTCAAGCACATGCAGAATTGACCGAGCCCTTTTTTCGGACACTGCGGATAGATTTTTCGAGGGGACTGGAGGGGGCAGGGAATTAGGTTAGCAAATGAGCTCGAGTGGGCAATTAGGTGGGGAAGACGCGCTCTGGTCGGATATAGCGTGGCGGCATTACGGGCCCAAGTACTACGCCGAGGGTCATTTTGTATTGGCTCCAATCCAGATATACAAGCTTGTTTACTATAAGTGATTACCGCCGCTAGTATCCGCATACTTTCCACTACTAGTCCCGACCAACATAGACCTCGGATCGGCTCCTCGCGCGCAAAACTATACCTGGAATTCGGAGCGATTCGTATTCCTGTCAAATCGGGTCTCGGTCGCTCTATGCCTGTGTGCGAATTCGCCCTCCGTTCGCAGTCGGTCCTGGCCAATGCAAGTCGGCGAATATATATCGGCGAGTATAAACATAGTCGAATTAGAGCCGCGAATTCCAGCGAGGAGGAATTCAGGCCGAAGCTGATCGATCGGCGCACTATTTTTCGCGAGGTTTGTTGCTCGCCGCGATATTACGAAAGCCGGCTCGGACCGCGCCGGCGAACGGATAGCTCGCGCCCGGTGTGCTATCACGGCGAATCAGAGCGGTGATTTATGCCGGCGTGTGTTTATGTTAATCGATGAGAATAGGCGGTGGGCCGAGTCGCGAACTTCTCCGCGGCCTGAGTTATGATCCAGACACCCACCGGCCAATATTGTTCGACTATTACAACTCCCCCCACCCCCCTGTCACTCTCTCTCTCCCAACACAGATTGGCCATTGAACCTTTTTCTACTGTGCCAATTTTTTTTCAGCGCCTTCAGTTGCAAAATATGTACCCGGATATTTTCTGGTCGGGCGCGACAGACAGTTCGATACAGCATGAGCATATGTCGAACCGAAGAGCGAGGGCGAGAGGGAGAGAGAGAGAGATTGAGGAAAAGGCTGGAGGTGAGCCCGGCTGAAAAGCCTCGTGGTTTATCTGGCGGAGCGATAGCAGGCGTCGGGAAAAAGTGAAGGGTTTATTGAAAATCGCTCCACGGCCATTGTTCCATCCTTGTTTCGGTGTCAGTGAGTCAAGTCTCCGCGGAACAATGTGCCAGCGGGCGAAGGTGGTTTAACGCGGTTCCTGAAAGACTTCGCATTCAGGTCATTTTATTTTCTTCTTAAACAGCGCGTCCCTTTGTTCTAGCAAATCGCAGGAATCCAACCAGTGTTTACCGGCTCTGCGAGGCACATTACATTGAAAGGTTTTACTGGGGCAGTGTCAGCTGGGCGGCGTGGGTGGTAGAAATCGGAACGTGTTAATTCGCAATTTTAAGTACCTTCTTTACTCCCACGTGGTCGATTAGCCTGAATAGCCGAATCGCGAGGAGACAAGGAGGAGATGCGGGCCGGCTAGGAAATTGTCGGTGGGTTTTGCGAGGACCAAGCTCTCGTGTCACTCGGCTATTTTCGCGATTGAATAACTCGGGGATTGCGTCGAGGCTGCGCGTCAGTGAGCGGATTTAATTATTCCAGGAAGGTGGGAGGCGGCGGCAGCGACGCCGCTAGTTTTCCGGCAGGAAAGCTTGCGAACGGAAGAGAGGAGGACGAGAGAGTCGTATATATTTCTGGCCTCTGGAACTCGTATTCCTCCTTTCCCTCGCCTTGCCCTCTTCATCATCCTCTCTCGATCTCTTCACTCCAATTTCCCGCGTCCCCTCGCGGCTCGCTTCCTTCTACCAATGCCTCGCTCGAGACACATATCTCTCTGCCCTCCTCGCTTCCGAATCGGTCCCAGTTGCTTCCGAGTACGTGCAATGACCCTGCGCCACTGTTAATTATAGTCGCGCCACTATCATTGAGAATAGGATCGATTACACTCGACGCCTCTGTCTTTCGACTCGCCCGCACCCGCCGATCACAAACATTCCGGGGACAAGTTCTACTCTGCGCGCTCTCCAGGCCAATCTTTTTATCGATCATTTTTACCATCGGTTTCAGTGCATGGATTTGTTAGTTCTCTCTTGCGTACATTTCAGAGTTATCTCGTTCGAGCAGATAATAAGAGTTACGTAACCCGCGGTCCAGAATAAGTGAGCTGCGAAGAGCATGCATCATCGAGAGGCTTATCAGCGAGACACAGCCAGTGTATTTGAGCTTGGCGGTTTTAATCGCCTGAGGTATAATTCGCAAAGGCTAAATCTGTCGAGTTATGACGAATTTGGCACAATTGGAAAAGATAGGAACAAAAAGTTTTGGTTTTTCGAAGCTTCCCCGATTTCTCTGATTGCTTAATATTTCAACAGTTTGGGTCCAGAAATGAAGATTCATCACGGAATTAGTTAGCCAGAAGCCTCGAGTATACCGAATCGCAGAATCCCGCAAACAATTACATAAAACTATTTGATTACCTACACTCGGGCAAGACACTCTCGAGACAGTAGAATCGCATCAACAATTCAGTGTATGCAACCGATCGGTTAGCTAAGGCTCTGTTCTCGTTTAAAGTTCAAGAGTAGCCGCTCCCGGGGCAGCTCGTCGGCACGGCCACTCGGATAATGAGAGTTCTCTCGGCGAGCGATTAATGGAAGTTTACGCTCCGGCCGCGCTAAGCTGAGCCTCGAGCCTCCGCGTAATAACACCGTTTTCCGCGAATTCACTTGGCAATTTGCGACAGCGAGAGCGGCGATCGCGCCGGCACTCTAACCCACATACCAGCTCGTCTAATCACCGGCTAATTAGCGCGCGAAGCCCGAGCCGCAGCCGATAGGAGAGGCTGGCTCGATCGAAGGCGCAAACACGTAAACTGCCGATAATCCGACATCGCATAAACTCACTCCAATACTTCTTCGGCGCAGGGCAACACTCCATTTACCAGTGTAACTGGAATCCGATGATTCCACCTCCATTTCCAATAGTTTGCCAACCGCAACAGGAACTCAACGATTTGAGTGTCGGTCGAAAGGATCGAGAGGAGAGTCGGTGCTTTGTTAGACAGTTGCGCTCATTCAAGGACCTTCGCTACTTTAATGGACAGAAACTAGAGCTGCTCCTGATTTCCCGTCAGATATCCCCGATATGTCATTGAGTGTCGCATTGTTTTTCGCTCGGCGTTTCCGTTGTCCGGGTGTTAGAGGCGATCGCGAGCTATCGCACTCGTCGGGTTAGTGCGAGAGAGGCCCCTCGGATTTATCAGGCATAGTCGCGTTCTCGGCGGTCCTAGTTAGAAGATAAAGAGTGAAGTGCACTCAGGGGAGTACATTTACCGGCTGAATTATGGGGAAGGAGAGGCCGCCGCCTCCGCCGCCGTCGCTTTCCGTAAAACTCCATTACATGCCACGGACAGGAGTAGTCTCTGCCCGTGAAAGTGTACATTAACGGCGCGGAATTACTTACCAATTCAACGGAGAACCGGCGGAGCTAGCCCCACAGTTTTAGTGCTCACTTGGAGATAGTATTTTAATTTCCTCGCCTTTCCCCGACGAGTCACTTTAATGTAGGCGGCGAATAAAATCGGCTAGTTGAGTGGATCGAAGGCGACCACGATTTTCAAAGTAACAGGAAGAAGCAGCCCTTCCGGGCTTCTCTAATAGCCTGATGGCCTGGCATCGGGCGATCGAGGTCGCGGCGATCATTAATTAATTTCACGTGTAAGAGCCAGCGGCGGTGGCGCTTGCTTCCTTCGGATTTACATGCGAGATATCTGCCCTTTTTACGTCGTTTATCATCGGGCGTCTAAGCATACTCCTAGTTTTAATGAAACCGGACTCGAGTAATGGGAGCTTCCACGGCCACTCGCCTATGAATCTCGACTGGGCAGACCTACATTTGCATACATGCGCCGTCGCCGCGCTCTGCCCGGTGTTATGCCACCTCTCTGCGCTCTCACACTCGAGTGAAATAAATTAATTAAAGCCACCGGAGAAGAGCTCGAGTAAACGCGCGGGAGAGAAAGGTGAGCGCTGATATTACGGCAATGCAGATGGGCCGAGAGTCCCTCGGCAACGTGCGCCGCCGGCGCACATTGTTCATACGTGTCTGCTGGAATCAGGCTGGACAGGCCAATTCCCAGATCGACAGCCTTTTGGCTTCCAGCGCTTCCAGCGAAAAATTCTTCCCTCCTGGCAAGCTTCGCTTCTATCCTATCGTTCTCGCTTTACTTCCACAGGTTAGCATAACTCGGCGGGCCGGCTTTATGAATGGGAAAGAAAGATTGCGCGCAAACGAGTCTCTCTCGGATTTATGTCTGCCAACACACCTTTCCGCGCTCGTTCGCCTTTCACTGATTCATGGATTTCATCAATTTTGGTTCTCTGCTTGCGCGTCCCACTATGTGTTTCTCCCGTCGAGAGAATGTGTGTTGATTGACAGTTCTCTCTTGATTCGACATTCATCTGAGAACGCTGTCGCGCGTGTGAATGAGGTGTCGCCCGTGTAGAAAGAGGGCAATCGCTTGATACACTTGGCAGTTGATCCTCATCTTAATGAGGGTCCGAGGAAAGCGGATGTAACGGGTCTGGGTGATGGTAGCTTCGTGGAAATCGATTAAAAAGTGCAGGCACGTGCAAGGGGCCTACGGCTTTCGCAAGCGCAATGCTCCTTGCAATCACTGTCTAAGCGTGCGTGGGCCGCCCATTCAACGCGCATATCTCTGCTTTTGCGAAATAATCGAGGGGAATTATTAGACCTTTTCCGCGGGAAAACTTTTACTCCGCAACGATAAGCCTCTAAACTAAAACTGTCTATCAATATACGCACACATCACGCTCCCTCTGACTCCGGTCAGATGATTTTGCAACATAATCTCTGCCTAACTAACTGCACCAGCGCAACTTGTGCTGGAGCTTCGACGTGGGCAGAGGAAACGCGAAGACTGGAATCAATATCTTCCATATTGGGAGGATGAACTCAAACTTCCACTCGGAAGCAACTTTTCCATGAATACCTGACCGCAACGTGGCCGGCGCGACGTTGCCCGTGCGAAGCCAAGGATGTAACTAGCTCGGAAAGCACTAATGGGAGAATAAAGGAGATGGAATGAAAGTGGAAATTAGCGGAAACGTAGGAGGAAAGAGTAATTAGATGCAGCCGGGACAATACGCGCTTTACTTTCGACCTGGAGCCAGTGAAAGGTCAAGTATAACAGCTCGAATCGAAGTAAGCTGACGAGAGAGCGAGCGAGTCACGTAACAGTTTGATATACGTGACAGTGAAATCGAAATCTAAAAGGCGAGCGATCGCTCGGCGAAGGATACGAAGGATCCGCGCGTTGTGTTGCGCAGGTGAGCTTTGCAGAATTTGTCGAGCAAGTTTAGAGAAGCTCTGGACGTTAGATATATGTATGTTCGTCTCGACTTAATGCGTACGCTCTGACGTGCTGCGCTGACCCTAATAACCTCGTTGGCTGCTCCCGACGATCAATTAATTACCGCCTAATTGGCGTTAAAGCGCCGCTATCGTCGCCATGGGCTTGTAACAGCCACCGGACATCCCTTTTCTCTCTCGAAAGCCACACCATCTTCTTGCTAGCCCAACGCCGTCGGCAAACATGCACATTTCGGCCAGACATTGTTACAGTTTCGGGGGAGCAGCTCTCAACTAGAACTACTAATGGCTTTTATATTTGGCTGAACGTTGGGCAGATTGCAAAAACTTAAAATGGTTGGAAGAAAATGTTCCCAAAGGTCATCAGGAATTCCTACAATTCTACGTGGATGATTTTAAACATTTTCAAGAAAACTATTTGAAACTTGTAATTTTTAAGGACATAGCAGTTCTCGTGTTAATTAATCTCTTCTTTACATATTGTCTAGTCCATCTAACTTTGTTACCTTGTAACTCACGAATTCGTGCAGTTTCATGCGTTTTCTTTCAAGTGTAAATCCTCGGGAAATTCTTGTTACAAAAGATTAGAGAAAGTTCCGTGTCACAATTAGAAGGAGAGAAAGAATGATCTACCAGCAAATCCCTATAATAAGAAACAGTTTCCTTCCGCGAGCCGCCACCCCCTAAAAATGCAGCTGCCAGAGGGGATGCTCGAAAATGGGGAGAAGTTGTGCGGCGGGCGGAAGTACTGTGCGAGGCAGCTGTCGCAGGCTCGGTATGAAGGGGGAGGATAAAGTCGTGAAGTAGAGAAGCACGTCGGGAAAAGTAGAGAAGAGATGGAGAGGCGGAGAGGCGATAGAGTAGAGTAGAGGTTCGAGTACGCGGCGGCCACGCGGTCTCATTGCCAAATATGGCTGGCCGCGGTATTCTTAGCACTGCTCGAGCGAGAACGACACTCGCCGGAGCTGGCCGAGCCCGCTCGCATTAAGCTCCATTCACACTTCGAGAGACGGGACTCGAGCCACTTGGGAGGATCCTTTATATTGTCAGTGGGATCTCTGATTTTGGAGTAGGATTTTGGGCAGGAAAGGGAAGGTTTTGTTCGGCGAATTGACCCTGGATTGACGCGATCGATGATCGGGAGAGAGATGAGGCAGCTGGCAAGTGAGAAAGTGTGGCTCGATCCGCGCCGGCTTAAGCCGCCTGATAAAAAGGCAAGCGTGGCCTTAGCCTTATTCTTCCCGCGTCTCTTAAAGCGATCACTCGTACTCTCCTTTCAACTCGATTTCCTCCAGCAGCCGACACTCCGCGCGCACTTTTACTCCCGCCAAGTCTATGCACTCTACGATAACAATGCTTATCACCTTGGGCGAAATATGTCCTGGTCTAGGCGACATGAGTTAATCAGAGTTATACGCATTACTATTAATAAGCCGCGGAATTATGTAACGCGGGAGGCGAAGGAAGCGGTGGGAAGTTGTAAAAAAGTGAATGAGTTGTGTAAGAGAGTTCCCATGGTGTGGTGAATTAAAGATTGGGCGGATAAGACGCGATTGCCGGTGCACTTTGGGAGATTATGGGGAAGTCGGATCGAGAAAGCGACTGGGTAGTTTTGATGGATGGGAAAGCCAAGTTGAAGAGAGCTCGTGGAAGAGTGAGAGTGGTCGCCCCTAGCGACGATAGCAGTCTTTCCCGAGAGATTGCAACGGTCAATTGACGTTTCAATTAAGCGCTCGGAGAATGCGATTCCACGTTCTCCCGGCGCCAAGGAAGAAACCCGCGTTTCGCAGTCACTTTCTAAAATCGACGCCGCTCCTAAATCCTTCTCTGATCACCCTGACACTTCTCACCGATTAAAGCCTGAGCCGCGCGCTAAAAACTCATCTCCAGTTTGCGCGAATCGTACGAGAATATGGGCCGAATTACTTGGCTTGGAATCACTAGTCTTACATGTTCAGATCGCCATGGATCATTGATCCTCTATTATTATTATTACTATCATATTACTAGCCAGATATCCTATTCGGGCCACTAACTTCGTCCACAGTCTTAGTATCTAGGCTTAGCCTCCTGAAATATGAAGCATTCGGACAATTTTGGAAACCTTCAAAAATGTCAAAATTTCAATTTGGCGACATTTCTGAAATCCGTCCGATTTCACCATTTTCCCATAGTTCTATCCCCAGAACTAAGATTCTACACGGAATTAGTTGTCCACAATCCGTAATTATGTCGTCCGAAATATATTTTCAAAAATTCTCAAAAATCACGAAACACTCGTTATGATTCCAAGCCAACTGTGTGATCCTAAGACGCGGAGAAGGCAAATGATCGAGAGCCTGCGACGAATGGTACCTACACGATTAGATGCTGAGGATTGGCCAGAAGCTTACGTTATTTTCGGATTCCTTTGCGAAATCCCGGCGAATCTCCGGTGTACTCTGCCCTACACACGTTTCCACGGGCGCTTCGAACCCAGACGCAGCTGCATCATTGTCGCCAGTGTCTCCTGCCTCGCATATTACGTGTTGCCGGGCGGACTTGTAAATGGGACGCTTCCCCACGCTTTGCAGATGAAAGTTTCATAATTCGCAAGCCGGAAAACCATCCGCCAACATAATACCGATATTGATAATTGAAGACACGTGGGCATGGTTGGAGTAGTCGGGAGTGCAAAGGGTTAATTAGTCGGTGCATGGACCGCTCGAGAGAGTGGACCCTCGGCACTCGGGGCTTCGCCGGGCAATGTAGCCGAAAGGGCTATCGACTACTAATTGGAAGGAAAGTTCAAAGGGGGAACGGACTTTTGTCTAGGGAAGGCGTGCCCGGCGCACTTGGATTTCTAGGTCACCTTCTCGACGGAGGGTGTGGTGAATACCTTGAGTGCTGATCGCGCGATGGTTTATCGAAAGCCCGATGCAATTTCAGCGGACATCATCGAGGCCCCTTAATTTCCTTGATGGCTCGATCATGCCGGCGACCTCTTTCCACCGGCACTCCCCTCAGCGACATCGGTTAATTAAAAGCAAAGCCGCCTCTTTGTAACGCAGAGCCAATCAAGATCTGCGACACGGACCCAAGGAATCCGCAGTCTTCTTGCTCGGCGAGAAAGCATAAAGTTCGCTTCTCCCGAGCAAACAAGAATGAAATATTCCTCAGGGTGGAAAGGGAACGCGGCAGAGTAGAAACAATGCGACAGACTCGCTATCTAGGATGAGCGACGCGTGTCTGAGGGACAGGTCGTGCAAAGTCTCGACGGCGGCGATGGTGTGCGGGCCATAAGAGAAGAGAGCGAAAGAGAGAGAGAAAGAGAGAGGGCCGCGTGTGTATACGGAAATAAGTGTTACGTGTTGTGCCGAGGGCCGAGACGGACAGGAACGAGCGGTCCGTCGACGTGCAGGTTGCCGAGGAGAGGAAAAGACTCGCCGTCGACGACTCCTCTCGCTCTCACCGCGGCGAGGAAGAAGAAGAAAAAAGCTTGCCGAGTGGAGGGTGGAGTGTAGGTGGGACCGGTGGAAGGTGGAAGCCGCAGAGGAGGTCTGGGCCACGTAAACGGCACGGCAGTGAGAGTGAATGGATCGATGAAAGCGTCTCGACGCACCGGCACAGCGCGCCATCGCCAAAACATCCCTCCTGGCCTAACATCCCAACGTTCATCGATCTCTATCTCCCATCCCGTCTCCCATCGCGAATTAACCTATACTCCAATTCCTCTCCGAGGTCCCCCTTTCACTCCAATCTCCCCCGATATGCAATTCTGCGACGCAGCCCAATACACCCAATACCAAATTCTGCAAATTATTATATAATCATTGTTATATTAAATTATTATACAATCCCAATACCCGGCAGAATTGTGGTATATTTCTCTACGAACCGTCCGACTTGTTGTTACTGGATTTCCCACTGTTTCGAGGATGAACGTTTTTTCCAATCCCATTCTTTCATACTCGACGCCACGTGGTTTAATAGAACTCAGAGTCCACTGACTCTTTTCCCACGATATCTTAGTTTTCCTATTCTTCTCGTGTCTCTGGGTTGGGTCTGGGTTGCAGAGGTACGAAAGAGTCGTAAGAGGCTCGGCGGAAAAATGCGGGACTAATCGCGCTCGAGGCGAAGAAGCCCACCAGGATTGTTATTAAAGGCACTCCTAGAGACGGTGACATAATCGATGAGTATGTCCATGCAAATCAGCGTTACGCCCCGGGCGAGAGCTGGCGTAAAGGTTCCTCCATAACATTACCCGTGGATGTCCCTTTTAGTCGATTCTAATTAAGCGACTATACAAATCACTCGACAGCTTGGTACTCGTATCGATGTATCTTCGAGATCTCCCGAATAAGGAGCTAATCGAAAACTTTCTCTCCCTCCCGATCGATAAATTCATTTATGGATGCGAGTGCATGTGGCGTGTCCTAATAAAATGTAAGACTTACACGAGACTTAACATATCCTCTCGGCAAAAGTAGAAGACGTGTCTTGGAATAGCAAAGGAGATTCGCCCAAGTGGCTCAATCAGCATTTCCAACCGGAGGGAATTCGAGGAGACTTTCCAGGATTGCGGGAAATGCCTATTCCACTGGCGGAAGAGAAGTTATGGAAAAGGGGCGGCGGAGGGGGAAAGAGCCAGTCTCGAATTTTCTCGGTCGTCTAAAAGCCGCTTTCCCGTATTCCGGATTTCGGCTTATGAAGCGGAGTAATCTTCCAGGCGTCTAGAGGAAAGAGGAGCGGACCGGAATATCGGAAGCCCATTGTCTTTCCCGGCTAGGCTTGACGGTTACCAATCCGAGCTATTTCGCCTTTTCACTGCCCAGTCCGAAGAGTTCAACGACCTCATTCTCGCAACGATCCACCGCAAGTATATATTTTTCCGAATCCCAGTCTAGACAAATAAAACTTGGAGACTATATACACGCAATCGCAGAAGAAGTTCCAAGACTGGGACTGTCGGCAGTTGTACGAGAAGTAATAAAAAGCTGGCGAACGCAGCCAGGATAATTATCCTCGGGACAGATATTGACGATTCTTATAGACGAGCGCTCGTGCAACCAAGAATTTGCGAATCTGGGACAGTTTGTTCGATAATGCCGTAAACATGTCCGCAGTAATGCCAGGAATTTCCCTCTAAGTGGATCTTAGACCGTTCAATGAGTTGAGCCGTCTTTTCACCAGTAATTTAAAGATTCATTCTATACCCAGAGGCTTCCTTACGCGGCAGCATTTAATTTCGCTTGAGCCGCTACTCCTCCTTCATTTTGCCAGGGTCGTTCAAGGTCAGGGTTCGTCCGCAGCATTCATAGTGATGCAGAGCGAGAACATATATCGCGCGCGCCTATTCCCACCGGGAGGATCGATATGCACAGCCCGGAGATATTCGGCGAGCTGTTCTCACTGTCGACGCAAAACTCTCACCTGAGCCGATGTGTTACGTCTTGCGAGTCTGATCCGCGCCACGTGACTGGCACGGAGGGCGAACGACGAACAACCGTCGACGTAGGGAGAGCGCCAGCACGCAATTGGAAAATTGGCTTTAACCTCGGAAAGACGTTCTTTGGGGGAGGAAGAAGCCCCGCGAAAGGCTACCCCATGTTTAGTTGGGACCATTTAGAATCTACTCACTATGGAGAGCATTCTAACAAGCAGCTTTTATTGGAAATGCAACTCTATTGTAAGTCTGTCTTGGGTAGGTGCATTGATCTTTGCGAGCACTCGCCGCTCCTAGTAATCCCACAAAGGAATATGAATCAGATCAATTACTCGGAACAAGCTCTACGCATATTCAATGGCCTTTCATGGCAACGCACCACTCGCCAGGCCTTCCTTCCACGGTTCTCTCCAATATTAATTAGTGAATTCTTTCTCTCTGAGTCTGAATGGGCGGAACTTTAATATGGAACATCATATTTCCCTCCCTATAAAAGTCCCTGGAGAAACAAGTCGGAGAAACCAGAAAAGGTCTTTCTGCACGACGCGAGTAAAGTACTTGCAGCGAGTGTTTTGCTTAATAACAAATACCACACGTACACACCATAAAATTCGCATGCAAAATGCACACATACAACTACAACTCTTCTCGCCGCAAGTTGTACTTTACTCGCATCGCGTTGAAACCGCGTAAGTTCCATCACTCTAAAAGCGTACATACATTGAAAAACTCCTCTCTCCCTGAGCGAATTAGTAGAAATGATTGCCGGGCGCCGCAAGTGACGAGGCTTGAAAAAGGTCCGGGGGGCGAAATCGAAAGCGAGCGGAGGGTGAAATGGAATATCGGTCAAACTGTCCGCAGGCCTGACACTTGTCGAGCGAAGGCCGCCGGATTCCAATTTCACAGGGGGAAAATAGTTATTGCCAGGTAGATCGGTGTTTGACACTCGGTTTTGCTCGGCCGCCGCTTCAACTATGCGCGCTCGTCCTTGGATAGGCTACGATGCACATACGAGCGAGAGCTGGCACTGTTTGTTTGCGCAGGTGACGCAACGACTTTTGTGCCGGCAGTGCGCGGCTACGTCGCTTTATCGTCCGCCGAGTATCTCAAACATTAATTAGACCTTTGAATTGCAAGTAGGATTAGCTCGATCGGTGTACAATCGATTGGAGGATTAGCGTCGTGAATGAGTCTTATCAATAGCACCGCTTCGATACTTCCTCTATATTTGTTTATTGCATGCTGCCGGCGATTGGCGCCAGAAACCGCAAGCGCTGACCTTTGCATCCACGATTACATTGCGGTAATGATCTAAAAATGAAATACGTCAAAAGCACTACATTGCACCAGCACTCTCTCTTACACGCAAGGCAACTAGGAGAATAATCGGATTGGTTCATTAGTTGCGTCGCTAGTCGCCCTTATTACCGAGATAGCTGCTCGGTTCAAGGGAAGTCCGGGGGACAACCAGTGGGCACTGGAGGACTGGTCGAATTGAGAGTTTCGCCTGGCTTTCAATGTATCATTGACGAGCGGCGCGATTGGCCAATGAAATTAGCAAGGCGCGCTAATGCGAAGTAGTTTAGCTCAAGATTACTGGGATAGGAGGGAAGCCTCGCACAGTGTGTGCTCAATGGGATGAGTAGCGTGCGTGTGCCCGGGCGACGAAGCACTAAGATCCTAATCGGATGCTCGTCGAGAAGAGAGATCCGAAGGGATTTAAACCGGCAGGTGGCTCGATGGGCTCGCGCTCGCTCGATTTAAATGGAAGGGCACCGCTAGGCATTGCTCGCCGGCTTGTTTGTTTTTGCTGGGCCGGCTGATGGCCGGCCCGACCATTCAACAACAAGCGAAAAAGCTCCGCAGCCAGCCAGCCTCGACTCTAAACACAGTTCGAAGCAAGCCGCCTCTCCTCCGTGATAACATGCCAGCCGACAACTGAGCTTGATTGACTAATTCACGCGTGCAAGTAATAACAACAGCAGCAGCAGTTGGACAGCCGGGCTTTTCTCATTGCGAGAGGATCGAGTTGGATATTGGGCGGAAAGCGACTGTGGGAGTCGCAAGCGAGGAGAGTTGGATTAGAATTGCAGGGACTCTCGGCGCGAGTGGCAGTGGGCAGTTTGCTCGCGCGCATCGACTCCATGGTGGCCGAAAGGGTTAGAGGATAAATAGCGAGGCTCTTCGGAAGGCTAGCTCGAGTACGCGTAAGCCAGCCGACAGAGCGTGCGATAACAGGGAGAGTGTAGGTAGAGTGTGTTGGGGCCACTTACCGATTCGGGGGTTGAGAGGGAGGAATTAGAAGGGCGCTTCACTCCGGCATCGAACTGCTCGGTTTCCCCTGGCTGTTGGGTGGCGGGCGGGCCTGCTCGCAACTTCCACTGGCAGGGCTCTCACTCGCGAGGAATTTTCCTGGCCAAGTCTCGCCGATGGATCGGCCAGCGCTGATCTCGCTGCCGAGGCGAGAAAGACACGCGCGATCGCGAGGCAGCGCGGCGCGGCGGCTGAAAAACACGGCCGAGAGAAAACCGCACCTCGTAGCTTGCGCGAGCGAACTGGCTGCTCTCGCTCGCTTCCTCGCTCGCTCGCTCGCTCGAGCGCGCCGCGGACTCTCCACTCTCGCGCAAACCCACCGAGACGCGAGAGACGAGCACACTCGGCGCCGGCGACCAATCGCGATCGATCGCCGCCTGTACATTGACCCCCCTTGCCGCACTCCGCCAATCGGCGCCTTCAAAAAGTCAAATTGAAATTTTTACACCCTTTCTCGGACACGAGCCTCCACAGAGGAGCCTCCAGACATAGTTTTCTCTCGGATTCTCTTCTCCGTGCATTCTCTACTGTAATTAACTGTCGAGTGACGTAACAAGTAGAATGAAAGTAAAGGCGGGTGAATCTTGAATCGAGCGACACGCGCACCTCGCAATTGGAGGAAGCGAACGATTTCTCATTTAGATTCCGCGAGGTTCATGTTGAATCGCGGCATATTAAAAATAGACCGGCTGGTCAAGTAGATCTATCCGATGCTCGTTGCCCGTTGCAAGATTGTGCAAGCGATTACGTTATGAGGTAATGAATATCGCGTTCGGTGTATTCGAGCCGGACCAAATGAAGGCGCGGGTGTGGAGCGAACGAGTTCTGCAACGCTCGTTCCTCAACTCCGCGAGGCTTGCGATAAATGTCTTATTAAGAGAGAATATGCTTACTTGGCAGAGGAAGAGCTGGACGGAGACGCACTCGCATTGATAGAGAGCATCTTTGGTCGAATAGAGTGCGCGATAGTATTTGGTCTTGTTGCCGCTCAAATTTAATTTCTTATAAAGACCGAACAGGCTTTTACTCAAACAGTTCTTCAACACGGAATCCGATACTACGTCGGCGTAGTAATTTTGCAAATCATAGAGTACATCTTCGGATTCGTATGGACGCAGTGTGTTGCTGATCCAGTTGGTAATCCAATTCGGAACCGACATGACGTGATGGTTCATTCGGCTCATTCGCTCCTTCGTTGCCATCCATTGTACTGCTCTGCGTTTAAAATCTCCTCACGTGAAATTTCATCGAGTCTATCGCGTCGCGGGAATCCTGAGGCCTTCTCGCTGATATTGAATTTTGATTGCACATCATCCGCGAGATCGGCCACTACAATGTACTCCGTTCTGCGAGCGACCATTGCACACTGACAGAGCGAGACAAGAAAGAATCAAATCGCCCTTACTCCCAGCACACTTCAATGATATAATTATGCGGAGAGGAACGCAAAAAAGAAGCCACTAGTCGTTTAATCTCTGGTTTATGTACAAAAGGGTACTTTGTATGACTACAAAGAGTATCGAACTGTTGTTTCACATTTTTGAGGTACAGCAGACTTTCTTACAGCCTCGTGAAAGCTGAATCTTTCAATGGAACCGCACGTCAAGTTTGGCGTGTGTGCTTAGAACTTGTCGATTAGTTGAAGAATATGCTGTTGCTCCGCTTCTCTCCATTCGGTATCGCCGGCGTCCCCAAGATTCCCGGCGTACTCTGGAAACACCAAATTGTTGATTTTCGATGCTACTTTAGCAGGAAGTTTGATGCACTTTTGGTGTAGAGCATACCTCTCATAATATGTCTGATCGTCTTGAGGGAAGCTCTTCTTTGAGCTAAGATTCGTGTGACTCGCTGTTTCACAGCAGGTGGACAGCCGGTACAGGCTTCGAGGAGAACATAATCCACTAATTGCAGTATGAACAAACCTCCGTCTAGTCGTCTTAAATAAGACTCCTCTTCGTCTTCGTCATCCTACATCATACAGAATCTTATTAGCTATTTGATCTCCAATATTTCAGGCATCTATTAATATTACCTTTGTGTTTTTTTCGACCTCCTCTACTTTTTCAAGATACTTGAAATGAAGTTCCATCAGTCGATCGACTTTCTCATAGTCGTTTTCAGTGAATTTGCTCAATAGTCTTTGTCGTTGTTGTCCCTTGCAGTTTCGCAACATACTAGCTATTATCGAAACCACATGCTCTTCGTGCTCTTCAGCGGTAAGCATTCGTTTCCGATTTTTTGTCGGCGTCTTCATGAATAGCGGGAAGATGGTTCGTAATCCAAGAATATCAACAAATTTGCTGCAATTATCTCTGCCGTCCGGTCCATTCATGGCATGATCCAACACTTTTAAAGAGCCATTCCTCGACATCTTCTTTTCTCTCAACATTAAATTCATAAGTTGCAGACCTTCGCCCCTCAAGAATCTATCTCTGTTTACAGTGGCCATCAGACTAGAGCACAGGACATTGAATAGGTTCTCCATCATCTCTTGTTCTTCAGCAGTTAGGGGATCATGCCTTTTGTAATACTAAAATAAAAGTTTAATCAGAAATATGATTTAATGAATCCCCAAGAAATGTTTTTCCTGGTGGCAAACTCACAGCTAGTTGTTGTAACAAAACGTCAATGCCATCAAGGTCTCCCAAAAGAAGCCTATTTTCCGGTGTGCTTTGCAAAAGAATAGACAACAATTCACTAGCATATAATTTGTTGGCATCAAAAGGAGTCTTTGCTTTAATTCTACGAAGCAGCCACTGCATTATTCCTTGCTTGCCTGCATCAATGCACAGTTCGGGTCGAAATTCAAGCAGGTTTTCAAAAATAGCTGAAACAATCCACATATGAGTAATCAATTGTTTCAATCTAGCAGTGGCAGGTTGTGAAAGTACAATTACCAAGTGTATTGTAAACACCATCACTCTCCTCTTTTACACTCTCATCTAATCTCTCCAAGTTCTGCACAAGAAGAGCACAGACTTGCTGTTCTAATAAGGCATCTATTAAAGTATCAGCTCCTTCCTGACTCTCGTGTAAAATATCTACATCCGTCAGTTCCTGCAAGAGATCCACTACTCCTACTGCAATATCTGTATTTTCATGAGAGAGTAACTCGAGCAAAGAAGGAATAGCACCCAATTCTACCATTAGGGGATACAGTTCTGGATTGGTAGCAATTACATGGAGTTCTTGCAGTGTTTCGTGCAATTCTACTTCCGATTCCATAAATCTGTTGGTATGAACAGATAATGAGAAGGTGATAAGAAGGTGATAGGAAACATTAGACATAATCCTAGAATTATTTGCACACTTTTCTGGTTGATCTGGAAACTTCACCCGCATTTCTTGATTCCTGAGTGCCCTTTTCTCAAAGAGCAACACCATTCTCTTCAATGTTCCTTCGTCCAAAGCTTCCACTTCGGGTGCTTCTGTCTCTACATATTTCAATATGTCTTGCTTCTCTTTTTCCGTTAATTGTGGCTCCACCACATCGTTTGCTGGAGAAGGCAAAGCTGCTCTGATAGGAGTTGGTGGTTCATTACTTCGAACAGGAGTGGAATCTTCTCTGGTTTGCCTTTGTCTCGGATGATATGGAGTTTTGATAACTTTCTTAGGCTTTTTGGGGTTTTCCCAATCATCCTCATCATCTTCCTCACCAGCTGCTGGCCTCTTTGGTGTATTCGGAGGCTGGATATGAAAAATAACTATAACTATGTGAGCCAGTCTAATAGTAAATTCAACATTGCATCCACTACTAGGATGATTCACTTGACTTGGAAGCATTTTGACTGGTTAGAGGTTTTCTTCAGAATTTTTGAATTTTTGAATTGGAGCTTGTGGGCGATTAATTCCATGCAGAATCTTAGTTCCAGGGCTAAAACTCTCGAAAAATGTGGAAACCGGCTGTGTTGAAATAATGTCGAAAAAAAGGAAAAATAAGATATTTGTCCAAATGGTTGATATTTCACTAGTTTGAGCCCAGAAACTAAGATTCTGGAAGAAATCAGTGGCCTAAGGGGTATTCCCCGCTAGTGACATAATAATAATCATCATCTATAATAATCCATCGCAATCTAAATTTATGACTGGTGATTACAAGCACCCTGTGCACAATCAATCTGTCTTAATGTGAATATTAGAAGACCTGGAACTTACTTTGTAAGATAGAAGCTCGCCGATATCCATTTGAAAGAGCACTTAAATAAACTTTAGGAGGTTAAGTGACGCAGAAGCTGGAGCTCTTGTTATACCATCGTATAAAAGCACGTAAAAACAATAGGTTTGCACAAGTATTTCTTCAAATAGAATTAATACTTGTACTATTAGCCAGGAAATTAAATAATATATGTTGAAAAAATGTAAACAGTCTCACAGTTGTATAGGCACGCGATTAAAAATACCGGCAATACGAGGGAAAACGATTAAACAACTTGTACTCGAAATTCTTCAACGAGAACTGCTTTCATAATCCAAGCCCACAGCCGCAATTTCATAGAATAATAATTGTTTTTCTTAAAATTTGATCGCGTTTATAACTTTAGGCTTTAGCATGTTAAGGTGCTTCGAATTGGAAGCAAACATAAAGTGCAGCACCACAGCATAAACATAACCAGTAGTGTCACTCAGCACCTTTGATCTCGGTGAAGCCGAAATTGGCGGCGGTGCGGGCGCTGCGGAGCACTCGGAACACCAGCAACATTCAACTCGCCGGTTGGTAATGCAGAGGAAATTCGACAGACTCAAATATTTCACTAATCACTCAAAATCAAATGCATTGATTTTAGTCTCAAATCCAAGGGCAGGCGCCTATGCACCAATAAGATAAGAATATATGTAATTCGCTGTAAGATGCACCGTTTCCGAAACATAATATATCGGCTGCGTGGCTTCACGAAATCGGCCGAATGACCCGTGTGCAGCACCATCTGGCATCGCTTCTGTAATAAGGCATGAAGGCCTCGAACGGCTCAACAAACTCAGCGGTCCGCTGCACCGCTGTTTCGCTGCCCAGCAACTTATTGTCCTTTGGAACGCAGCCAACTATGCAGCAAGAGTGTTGCAGATTTTGGAACATAGGTACCGCGTCTGCTCTTATATCATATATGCACCTAATTCAATAGTCAATAGGAATAAATTAATTGATGTCATGAGGTAGGTCACGTACCGCTGAGGCGTAAGACGCCTAAGTAAAGAGGAGTGAATATCAATACATCAGGATGTAACTTTATTACGTATATTTTTACATAATTTTAGGTACTTATCAAATAATACGTAAAGTCAGGAAGGTCTCTTAAACGATACTGTTTCATACCTCGCATATACGAATATTAAACCGATAATGCAGGCATGGGGTTAAAAACAGAATTGATATTGTTATTACCGTTATTCATATATCTCTTTCATAATTGGATAATAGGCATGCGATCATTGTTTATTGGTATTCGTCGTACCTATGTGCATTTTATTGTATAATTGTGATGGTATAATGTAGAAAGCATATTATAGTATACTTCAATTAAAATACGAAAAACAAGAGCTCTCGGGGGAGGGGTTCTCTCTCTCGCGTTGATCCTGTGCTTGTATATATAAAAGTGCAGAGGAACAATCCGCCACTGCATGCACACCCCATCGATTTCTAGTAACTCTAAACATTATGCAGTACGAGAATGTGTTACATATGCTTCACACGTTCTCTTTGTCCGCGTCTCATACATGCGCGTATGCTTGTGTGAGAGCAATTGTGATGATGAGCGTTATCAGCAGTAAATGACTCACTTACTCGTGAGTTTGATGGACAGGTCTACTGCTTTTGTCCCGCAAGGACGACGCATGTCATATTACTATAAACATTTCATCTAAATATATTAGCGACATTGATGGTTGAGGGAAATCGGATGTTAAAGCATTTCACTCCCTTTTCCCACTTTTTGGGGGACTACGACATCGGCCCTTCTATCACACTGTTTTTCATCGTGAAATAATAAATGCTTCGACCCAAGCACAACAGAGCCAGCACAAATGCACCTGTGGAAAGAATAAGATAAAACAACTTTTTAGCAAATATTTGTTGCATTTTTGGAGGTAAAGATCAAATAATTCTTACCGACATAGGCTACATACACACCACCGTTAGTCTTTGCATAAGTGTACGTTCCAACCTGGAATAATTATTGTCATCAATTATCCCACAAGAGTACTCCAATTCAATTATATGCGTTAAAACACTTACCGTCACTACTATTGCAATAATTAAAATTATAATTCCAACAATAGCAAAGGCGATTCCCCTGCCTCTGGAGAAGTCCCGGCCAACGGAAGAGATTTTACGGCAGTGCGGACATCTGGCCAATGCGTTGTTCAGTGTGTTAAACTAAAGGAAATACCAATGAGACTTTTCCCACTCCATCTCATCGCTTAATCCACACCGAAACCACACTTACTAAAAATGTGTCATGGCAATGAGCACAGGATACCCTGCACATTCCAGGCATGGGAAGAACAGGTGGTGTTATTGGGCTCGGTGCGAGATTAATAATACGTTTACAATTGGGCCTGGGGCAAGCGATGCGCTGTGACGAGCTCTTGCAAATGAGCAAGCAATTACACAGGCAGCGGACATACTTCTTCCCTGGTGGCGCATTCCTGATAGGCTAAAAGAAGTGATTATGATTTCACAAGCTATTCATCTAGACCTAAATCACTGGGAGGATTTGGAGCCGGAATGAACGTACTGTGGCCTCGTTACACTGAAAGCATTTGACAACATGCTGGTCCCTTTTGTTGGATATGTCTATCATAGCTTGACAGACTCTGCAGGTGACCATAGGCATACCACTGAAGCTGCCCGATTCATAAGGCGGTGGTAATTCATCGGGCCCGATCGGCGAGACTGTGTTGACAGTCGAGTCCGGCTCACCTATTGGGAAAGAGACTCGCGATGAGTCGAGCAATTGAATTACTCGAGAATTCGATCATGGGCATTATTTACCGATGGCATCGCTGCCGTGGGAGCTGTACGTGATACCCTCATCCTTTAGAAGAGGCTGTCGCTCGCCTTCCCTGCCGTCACCCATCTCGTGTCGATTCGCGCTACGCGTTACCTATCCAAGCCGATCTATTTATTGAAAGTATTGTTTGACAGTACTCCCGGTGCCCCGATGACAAGGATGAGAAAATACAAATTTCTCTGACACCCTCCGTGGCTCTATCTGTTCCTAGAACGGTAACCGTTTTCACTGCCGGCCCGTCTACCCACCGAATGCAACGCCGACCTCTAATGGATCGCTTTAGGAATTCCATGGAGGTTCTTCGGTTGTGAGCTCATACTTACATGTTGTCTACACTGCTTCCGCCACACTGACGTTTCTCCTGTGATCCTATATTGGGGTTATGGTTTTTAAATCTTTTTTCTCCCCCCCGCACTGGACAAAGATCGCGTGCGAGCGGATGATAATATACGTTCGAACGCGGAATCTCCTCGTCGATTTATCACTGCCTGCTTAGAATGCACGATAGACTGCTTCGTCGGCAGATTTCCCCATCTTTGCCACCTCCGAGCGAGCTCTCTTAATCACGAGCGTACACTGCCTTTCAAAAGATCACTCTTGTTGATACACTTTTCCTGCGTGCAACTATAATCAATGCGGAGGAGACTCGGCGATTGAGGCCTTGTGGTAGGGTTGCTCGGCCAGTGCAACACAACGGGAAGAACTCTTCTCCGCTGATACCCGCAATCGGCGGGAAGAGCTATCGACATGGAGGAGATCGCACACATTTGGAACGTAAATAAATTCATGACGCAGTTGAATTGCCCGCAGAGTAGAAATCTTCAGACGTATTACTTGTAGGTTTGGATTGTGCTTGAGTTTTTTTTTATTTGTGCAGTTGTATTCTGACTGTTTCTGTGTTTGCAGAGAACGTTGCAAGAAGATGAGTAACGGATGTGGACTACCGAGGCAGAACTTTGGCCCAAATGCAATGTGTGTGCATTGCAATTCCCTCTGGACTACTGTGGACCACAGAATTAGCATATCCCGTGGTAGAACTATGCCAAACTCCATAGGCAAGATTGTTAAATCTATGGAACTTAAAGATAAAAATGTTCCCAAAGTCCGGGCAACTTTAGGCCGGAAAGCTTTAAAGAATAAGACAAACAGACTTTTAATCACATGTTCGCTGTGTTCAAGAATCACAAAAATACCTCTTGGTAAACCCAAGAGGCAAACGGTGAAAGAAGAACCTAAAACTGAGCCAATCATAACTCCAAAGCGTAAAAAGAAAAAGGGAAAGGATAAAACTGCAGGTTTAAACATACCTCAACCGGTAAAGCTAAATGCGGAAGATACGCAGAATAATGTGAAATCTGTAGTAACACCACCATCCACTGCAGTTAAAACTAATCAGAAGCTTAGGAAATTGAACATAAATCGATTAAAAGATGCTGTGACAAAAGGTGTAACACCAAAGAGCAAAACTCTGCACAGTTTCTTATCAGGACTGTAGGAAAAACCTATCGACCTGTTACTATTTTCGGCGTCGCCGATTTTGTACAGAATATAAAACAGATTTTATTAAGAAATTTCGCAACATTTACATTCAACCTGAGGTCACATTCATTTTATTTGCACGAACAAGTTCTACATATAAATAGTATTTGGACTATTAATACACCTTAGAGATAACAATAATGCTACAATCATTAACAAACGGCTTTACTTTACATTGCACTAGTCAGTCTAGTTCATCAGGAGACTCGGTGGAGTCTCGCGCCAAGTAGTAATAGCGCGGGACCTGTTTATGGCAGAATGAATAATTTGGTAGAAACTGTTGCCGAGTCAAGTCATAATACAAAATCAACACACGGCAGATATGAAATGGTATCCCCGTTTCCGGTGGAGAAATGGCTTAATTACACATCAGACTAGTAGAGGACCGCATCTGTCATACTATTAAATTCCTTACGGGATTATCGTTACGTCAACACAAGTTAAATAGCCAATGACAGGTGGATCGTGATTAATTCTCTTATGCAAATTGAAGGTTCTGCGACAGTCGTTCACTCCAATGGAATTTCCTTTCGTACGACCTGTAATCAGTAATTAGAATTAAGTAAGTTTCTCAACCAATGTACCTCGCACCACACATCATGCAGAATCCGCATCAGCATCACGCACTGCAGAGCACGATTAGAATGATGAAATATTAATAATAATACCAGATGAAGTTGCATGTAATACAAATGAAGTGTGAAGATGGTGATGAAAAGGTGGTCACACGCATGCAATCTACTTTCAATCTAGATCTGCCCGGATTGTTAATTAGATAAGTATGTGATAGGGCAGGAGCGACGGAGAGGAGACTGTTAGTCACCTGAATGCACGCCTCGAGATAATCCTGCTCGGACATTTCTTGGCCCTTCGCAGGGGGAACTTTTCCCCGTCGGCGCAACTCTTGTTTCGCGTCGTTCAAGTCAAAGATAGCCACGGGATCGAGCCTGTCCTTCAGCACCAGACCGCCCAAATACTCAATGTAGTGCTGCCTGCGGGGAAAAGTACCCAGAATTTTAGTCGCGCCAATCCACAGCAAGCCCGGCCACCCTTTACCTCGGCGAGGTCGCGCCTGTAATCCTCTGTATCACGTCCGTACCAGTTCGCTGGTAGCTTAACACCGGCGCGTTTCGCACAGGTTTCGAGATCGTCTACGTTTAGGAGGGGCAGTGGCTCCAACTGGGTAATGCGCACCTTTCGCACTAGGTACTCGATGTAATGGATCCTGAATATGTCGGGAGGATGCGACTATAAGAGGAGGAGGCTTGCAAAATCGTAGGGCGAGATTGGGAATGGGATGCGTGAGGGGAGTTCCAATCGCCTTGGACATTCCTCAACCTGACACTCTTACTCTTAATCTCGAGCGATTCTCTTACCCTCCCTCGGGAATCAATCAATCCGGATAACAGGCTTTCCTTCTCCCGCTCTGCCAATTAGCCGTAAGTGCGCCGGCCAGACTTTCTTATCGCCACTGCCACGGCAAATAGAAAGAGTGCGAAACTTGGTCAGCTTCGCGCTCAACTTTCGCCGCAGTCTACAATGTCTACTGCCCGCCAGGATAATATGGGCGCCGCTCTATCCTAATGGTGGCCCAACACCACACTAGCCGGCGAGATAGGACTCGCAATCGCGCAGGAGGAAAGTTCGCCGCGAAGAATAAACAAAGTGCATACCTGCAAAGGCCGGCGTGTCCCTCGACAACGTCGGAATTACAGACTGCATCGACCACACCGGCGGGAGTTTCCTTCTGTAATTGCACCCTGCACCTGCGCTCGCCTGCTGGCCCCTTGGTGTCGTACTCGATATTATTATCCTTTAATAACTGCTGTAACTGTGCGGGCTCCTTATCGCGCAGGTAGAAGAGGCAGTTGCGAGGATGATGAGCGTGGAGACCCAGTTTCGCGCAGAAAGGACTCACCGAGCATTTCGCGCCCATCATGAACGCCTTGCCGCAGCCGCAACAGAACTCATACTTGCATTGGGTGCATGTGAAGTGCATGCAACCTGCGATAACATTTGGAAGATTGGTTCGAAAATGGCTCGTGCAATGATCTTGGGGAAGATTTCAAGTGTCTTACCGCCTCGGGAGAGGGAATATCTGAACTTGCACTTGGGGCAATCGATCCCATTATCCGCTAGATGCTTGGCTAATCCGGCTGCCTGATTATCCGGATCATTCTCGTCCTTCCACGCGGCAAATTGCTCGCACGTGATTCCCTCGTGCTGTTTCTCCCACTGGGTGAGATCATGGATTATCAGACCACTTACGATTTTATGACTAACTCGCGATAATAAATGTGGCTGTATTCATACCGGTCGCCGGCAGAATGCGCAAGTGACCGAGCGGCAGTCGGGGCAGATCAATCTCTTCTGGCCTGGGTCCGCGTAGAATCCACTCGAGCACTGAGGTCAAAATCGTCCGCATTAACTAATTTATATTCCAAGTATAGCTATCTCCTGTACATCCTGTATATGAAACGCATACCTGGATGCACCACTTGAAGTTCGGATCCTGCATGAGCGTTCTATCTCGCAGTTTCCTCTGGAAGAGTTCATGTATCGGCGGATCTAGCAAGGCCTTCAACTGTATATCCAAGTTGCTGAAGTACTCGAGTACCTCGTCCTCGCCAGCATCCCTCAGGTTTGGCTCCTTGCAGAATGGACAAGCCGCGTCTATGATATTTCTATCACTGATTTGAATTGTGAAATAATTCTTCGCGCAGTCGTTGCAGCATCTGTGCACGCACTTCAGCATTGATATCATCTGAAAGGAGTCGGCCGAAATTATACTCTGCAGAGTATCCGAGTGTCTTGCTAGACTTCGATGAAGAAGCTCACTCGACTCATGGCGAAGCGACCAGTGCACAATTCACACTCCTGTTGCAAGAAAGCCAAAGCCGCTTCGATACTGGAACACTCCTTTGCTGCTTGTAAAGCTTCATCATCCCCGAATTTCAGGGCCAACAGACTCGCAGCGATTTCGGCCTCGTCGTAAGTCGACGCTTTACCTTCCGCCAGTAGTCGCCGAGCTATTCTCTGCAAGTGAAAAGGGTAGTTTCGATATTCCCCATCAACCCAGTCCGACCAACCCCCATACACAATCCGGAGATACATATAGAATCGAAATACAGTTCTGGCATCTCCATAATCATATCTAAAGAGAAAACGAGGGAGCATGAAAGAAATGCGGAAAGTTCTGATGCTAAATAAACACTGACAATGCAAACATGCATGGAAATGACTGGAAGCACCAACGTCTAGAAACAAATCCTCGAAATGTTTCTTGATAATAAAGATCGATCATCACTATAGTCAAGCATTACTGTCGCTTGGATGGAACGTTTCTCAATTGCACGTTCATGTTACATGAGGAGGACATAGCATAGTGTCACATAGACAGATCGTATCATGCAGTCAAGATGCAATTGACAGAAGCGTTAAATTCAAGCAGATACTCCAGTGACAGAGGAGTCCGAGTTACAATTAGCCCCCCGTTACTCACCTCGGCTGCTCCGGCACAAATCGTCTACGCTAAAAGGCTTAGTACTAGAAATAAAAAGGAAAACTCAACTCAAGGCAAATCTGTCTGCGTTTCACTCTCTGAAAGTGTATCGTATCAGTTTGAGGCGGGCTGGCATTTCGATTTCGAGCTGTTTGTAGACATTGGTGGCCTCCGTGTGAGGAGGAGCGCGGGAGCGCTGACGAGGAGTCGACAAGTGTGTACTAGGTGTGCTTTTGGCAACTGTCAAACACTGGCATCTCTACTGACCTCCCGCTCCGTTTTGGGAGATCCCTCGCCCGTCGCGCTGCCACTTGTACTCTCGATGTATTCCCTCTCCCCGTTATTCTCGCCCTCGAACCGACGGATACAACTGGCGACCAGAGAGAACCGCTTCTTCGACTGAGCAACCCCCTGCGAATTACTACCCTCGGCCGCCCCGATAATATCTCGGTTGCCTGTGCTCGCACGACGACCTACTCTCGCTCGCCTATTGTTCAAGCGATTCGAGCCTTTTATTGCTAATTCTGTGCTTGCTGCCTCGGCTTCATCACTCGTTGACTCGTTAATTGAGTTAGTGCCCCTTGTGTCGCCCACTTCGAGTCGCGCGACTCTCGGAATTTCGGCCCTCGACATTGCCCGGGTTGGCTGCTTACTCGTGGAAGAATGGTTCGCTGATTTATTGTTACTGTCTAGGCTTTTCTTTTGATTTATTGTTGCTATTGGTTTGGTTCGTTGATTTGGATGTTTTGGTGGCTTGCGCCGTATGGTCGTCACGGGTTCAATGATTTCAGGTTTTGGGAATTGATCAATTGGTGCGGCTGGCAGAGTTTCTGCTTGGAGCTGGAGAGTCTCCGAGGAGAAGTGTTGAACGGTAACTTTGTTATTGTTATCTTCCAATATTGGTTTATTGGTCGTGTTGTCTTCAATTATTTCGTCCTCGGAGGATGATTGTTCTACCTCGAATGTTACTGAATCCTCCTGACTCTCGTTGCTTTCCTCGTAATCTTCTTCCTCCTCCTCCTCCTCCTCGAATTCGCTGTCGGATATCTTGGACTTTATCTCGGCTAGGGTTCTTTCGAGGAGAAGCTCGGCATCGGTCAACTCCTCCAAGGAGTTGTGGTCGTCCGAAGTATCGTCTAAACTGTAGATTACAGTGTTGGATAACTCGGACTCAGGCGCACTCTCGAATTCCGAGCTTTCCAGATCCGAGTGCTCCGCGGATTCCTCTTCTTCAATGTATTCTTCGCTCGAATCTGTGTACTCTTGTTCGTCCTCATTAATGTCTGACACAGATACAACCGCTGGAGTTACTTTCGACTTATCCTGCGATAGTTGATCTTCTTCCTTTGCTAAATCAGGGTAAACTTTAGTCCCATTACTCTCATTTACACCATCATTATCATTAATACCAGCTGTGTCTTCATCGTGCCGATTATCTCTTGGACCCTCGCTAATAGAGCCATTTTCACTTAAACCCTTCGGCTCAACCCTCGACTTCTCTTCGCTCGAACTGGAGACTTCGGGCTTTACTTCCTCCAGTTCTAATTGTTTCCGCGAAGTTGCTGCATTATTAGACTCGATTACCCCCGACTTCTCCGGAGACTTGGCTCTCTGTTGTGTAGCTGGCCGATGTCTACCAGCGAAGATAGGAATTCTCGAGAGAAAAGAGGACTTCGGTTTCAGAGTTGCCTCTTTGCCTTCAACGTTCTCCGTCGACGCCGAATGCTTATCAAGAATTTCTTCCGCAAGGTTCGATTCGATCCGAGGCTTCTTCACCCAATCGCAACTCTTTGATATGTTTCTCAGGATGGTTGATTTCTGAGGAGAGCGCAAAGAGGCCACTGACTTGCTTGCCAGTGGCTTTGGATTTTTCCAAGTTCTATCTTGGACTTTAATATTGGCCGACGCTTTTACTCGGGAAATAACTGGTGCAAGGGGCGCTCGCGACTTTTCGTCTAGTCTGCTTTTTCCTCGCTCCTGTATCTTTGCCGTCTCCTTTAACCCGTTACTCTTTTCTTGCGCGGTAGCCTTACGCGACATTAATGTTTTACTTGCAGATACGATCGCGCTGTCTCTCGCTCTTAGAGCGGTGGCCGCGCTCTTTGGAGCTGCTCCAGGTCGTACGTAATTTCGCCTGGGTATTCTCGTTGGCCTCTTGACAACCTTTACCGGAGATTTTCGTCTTATGAGTCTCTTGCAGGGAGACTTGGCTCTGCCCCTCGCTGTATTGTTAATGGCCGGCTCGCCCTTGCGTAATTGATTGCTTCCCTCAATCTCCAACTTCTGACGCTGATCCTTGAGGAGATCGCCGGAATCGTCAGTCCCGTTAGTAGCAGTAATTGGAATTTCGATTCCTGACGACCAATCCTTGTCCTTCTCGGATTCAATGATACTTTCATTCTTCGTCTCAGCTTCGAGGTCGAGCTCCGAGAAACTTTGCATTGGCGCACAATCGTTTACTGTGATAATAGGGGACTCGGATATTTTGATTTCGATAATGTCGGACATTTCCATTGGGGAATCGATACGGTTTATTAAATCGGGGCATTGGTCTTGTTGGCATTTGCTTGAATCTGAAGCGCCTTGAGTAGTATCGGATTGTTGAATCAGACTTTGATCGGTGAGCGCTGTCTTAGTTGATGGGTCGAAATTGACGATTTGAGCTACGAGTTTTGAGACGTGCATTACTATGCTCGGACTACTGTCGTCGGATTCATTTGTCGAATCATTAGGATTACTGTCTGGGACTTCTAAATGTGTATGATTTTTATTCGAATTTACCACTTCATCCCTTTTTCCTATTTCGACTTGAGTCACAAGTGACATTTTATTTATTGGTAATGCCTGTGGAGAAGCTACGTCAGATTGATTTGGGCCAGCAGAATTGGTAGAAGTAATAATTGGAGTTCCACTTTCTACTATGGCACTTTTAACAGTTATCAAATCCGATGCATCGGAATCGCTTGTCGAATCATTGGGACTACTATCTGGGACTTCTAAATTTGTATGATTTTGATTTGAATTTACCATTTCAACCCTTTTTGCTATTTCGACTTGAGTCACGGAGGATATTTTATTTACCGCCAATGCCTTTGGAGAAGCTAAGTCAGATTGATTTGGGCCAGTAGAAGTGTTAGAAGTAATTATTGGAGTTCCACTTTCTAATAAGGCACTTTTAACAGTTATCACATCCGATACGTTGGAATCGCTCATCGAATCACTGGGACTACTGTCTGGGACTTCTAAAGCTATATCATTTTGATTTATTTCTAGCTCGTCGTCCGTTTTCAATATATCAACTTCAGTTACAGTAGAAATTTTACTTAAGGGCAGTGTTTCTGGTTGGGCTAAGTCAGATTGATTCGGGCCAGTAGAATTGATGGAAGTAATAATCGTAGCTCCGCTTTCTAATGAGGCACTTTTAGCAGTCACCTCCTCTGATACATCGGACACTTTCGACACAATGTTCCCAGGAACTTTCCAACTAGTCGGCAGCGGGGTCTCCGAGGAACTCGGTGGGCTCGAAACTTTTTCATTAAGGGGTTCGTCGGACTTCCGCGAGATTTCCTCTGTCAAACTAGGAGCAAGTTGGTCGGCGTCAATTTTTTCATCATTTCCCACGGAGTCGGCGGCCTTCGCTTCACCCTTCTGCCTCGTCTCTAATACCCTGTTAGCCTGGGCAGCGACGGGAAGATTTATTTCGGAAACTACTCGCGCTCGTTCGCCAGCCAGATTTATTGGGGATGAACTCGGCGAGGTGTCGATTTTCGAGGCGGCCTGCCGGGGAATATGACACGCGACGGAAATCGGCTGCTCCACTTTTTCCGACACGTGGACCGGATCTCTCGGGAACTCGTTTGTCCGAGTGTCCGCTCGCCCGCCGAGCAAATTGCACTCGCGCGCGCCGAGTATTCCCGTTGATTTAGAATCATTGGCAGATGGGACAGTGGTGTTTACAGCGGGCGAGGTCGCAGGGATTAAGGCTACATTAGCTGGGCCGACGGTGGATGGCGCGGATATTGGTTCGACGGGACGGTTCGGAGACTCCGACACGTTTGCATCTGTGTTAGACTTTAAACCAGTCTCGCTAATAGCTCGAATCTCCGGGGCCGATTCCATCACCGGAAATGGCTCGCGCGGCTCTTCGTTCGTTAATGATTGTGCGCCAATGGTTTCGTTATTCATCGAATTGAATTCCGGGGATGATTGAATGTCGGATGCTTTGTTATCTGATTGATGAACTGTTGAAAGACTCGTGGAAGAGTCACTCGCTTCCTTTGAGAGTACTGGGACGCCAGCAGGTTGGATCCTTTCGGTATTAGTTTCATGGTGAGCCATTGCGATTGAGTCATTAGGATGAGATGAATTAATAGAGCGCTCCACTCGCTCGTTAGAAGCCTCCAGCGACAGCTGTTGAATGTCAGGTGGTTCGTGGTAAACACTGCTCCTTTGGTTACTTGATTTGTTCTCTTTAACGGTGTCATCCTTACCTTCCACGCTTCTCGCGGAATTTACGCTAACTGCTTCAGTGGCTGGTATTTTTGTTGTCAACGTCGCTTCCGAGTTTTTTGAGCTTTCTAAATTATACTCTATTTCGGAGCTTTGACTCGGGGTGGTCTGATTGTGAGTGCCATCGCTGGTACCTACCGTTTTCAAAGCTGCCAGCAACACAAGATCGACTTCCGGCGGTGCAGTGGCCCCACTGGTTGCGATGCCGACACTATTTTCAACTTGTCCGAGCTTTTTTCCACTCGGCTTCTCATCCACCTCGAGTTTTTCCTGCCCGTCCAACCCATGTCGGGGATGTCCATTCGCTGTCACTGGTTGCATTATTGCTGGTGAACTATTTTCCTCCGCGGGCGAGTCGACATCTTTTTTCGGAGCGGTATCGGGTTCACCCTTTTTCGGGCGCGCGCTGGACGCCGTCTCGCGCGCTTGATTGATTGCATCATTATCTATCCCTGGGGAGGGATCGGGCTCCGATGATTTTTTCGACGATAACATCTGCATCGCTGATATGAACGGGCCCAGTAATTGCTCCGGTAATGACTTGACAGCGGACATCAGAGCCTCCATGGCAACCACTTGCGTGTTAGCGCTGTCATTTGGGCCTGTGATTCCTGGAATCACTGGAATCACTGGAATCACAGGATTCGTTGCGGGACTAGTTTCCAGTACAATGTTCGTGTGTTCGTTCTGACTCTGATCGTCGGATATGAGTTTCTCTGTGATCTCAATCGGAGCTTCTGGAATTGAGTCGGAAATCGTTGGGAGTTCCCCTTTAAGCAGCCTGTTTTCGTGGTCGGAGGAACCTTGAAGCACCCCACTCGAATCGGGCGAATCTGTTACTTGGCCAAGGGGCGCACTCGTCGCGGGCAAATCCGATTCTAATATAGCAGATTGTTGAGGAGTGTCGGAGTTCTCAGATGGTGGGAGAGGCGAGTTGCGACCCAGTTCCACACCTTGCGCCTCGAGACTCGAACTTTCGGCAGACAAGCCTGTCTTATTTTCACTGAAGCTCCCGGGGATGCTCGCTGCATCCGCTTTCCCAGCTACTCTCGAAGTCACGGACTTCTTCGCTTCGACATTCCCCTTTGAAGGGCTCTCGACAGCGAATTCCGAGTTAGTTGCCGAGTCAATCTTCCCCGTTTCCTCGCCGGCCATTTCTCCCCGGTCTAAATGAACAGGCTGACTTTTGTCATTCTCGGTCCCGGCCGTTTTATCGGGTAATACATTTGTTATGTGATCAGGGGTGGGTTGGGTTGCCTCCTCAACTTTATTATCTTCCTCTTTTGCTAGAACGATCTCCTCCGAGGCAAGCGAAATACTCGGCGAGTCTCGATTCTCCTCAGGAATACCTTTTTCCGCAACATCAGCCGGCGAATTAAGTTCTCTCCTTAAATTGGACGCATCGGCCTCTTTCGTCATTGCGCTCGATATCTCAGTCGGCGATGAACTCGCCCGGCTAACAACAGTTTTCTCTATGAACTCTTTATTCGCCGCGGCCGCTTGGTGCTTTTCCTGAGTAACTAGATTTAGGGGCTCGGCTACATCATCGTGCGCTTGTGCGGCCCTTGGGACCAGATTTGTATCAATTAGAACGGTAGGGCCATCGCGGCTACTTTCAGACAGATTAACAGGCTTATTACCGGGAGTGTTCAGGGGGTCTTTCTCAAGTTGCCAGTTATCGGTCAGTTGTATGAGGGCTGCCAGCTGTTTCTGATAGTCGGCCTGCAACGCCACAAGATGATCAACTATTGGTGACATTACCTGCTTCCTCGCCTCAGTCTCCGACCCACTGGGAACCTGGTCGGCAACAACCCCACCACCACCCACCGCACCCTGCACTTCTGAAAGTTCAAGCAGACACTTCTCTGTGATTTCAAACTATTTCAACACCGGCTACTACCTATAGACTAGACTAATAATAGGGCCAGGTGGATCCAGCTGACCTTCCCTCGGTGCAGCCTCGTCGTTCTCCACCCCAACCGGAGGACCCCAGATCCTCATGAGAAACGGCTTCAGCTGGTTCTTCTGGAGTTCGAAGAGAGCCGCGTCCTCGCCACCGGAATTGTTATCGAGGGCTTTCACCACCTCCTCCAGGGTGAAACTACCCTTCTTCATCATCTCCTCGCACTGCCAATTGGTCAAGGCTAATATAAGACTGTCCGAATGACACTTGGGAAGGCTTACGGGAAGTTTAGTTAGAAACTAGACTTACTTTCTGCTGGCGGCGTTGAATCGCCGTGGCGACGGCATTCCAAGCCTCGCCCTTCGCCGACCTTAACGCCTCCTTAGCCTCAATCTGCGAGAGCAATCCGATATAGTTGTCCTTCAGCTCTCTCCCTTGAGTGGTGGCCAACACCTGGACGGTCTCGATCAAGTGCGGCCACTGTGTTCTCAGCCACTCAATCGGATTGCTTGCACCCTGGGCCAGTGCGACCTGCACGTCGTCCGTCGAGAATCCTTGGCGCTCGGCTTCCCGCAGTAATTCGACGATCTCTAATCCTTGCCGAGTTAAGGTCGATAGTCCTTGCTGTCCCGACGAACTGGGACCCGCCTCTTGGTATCTCGGCTGGCTCGGCTCCTAAAGCACAAATGGCCACAACGGCCTAATTAATCATCCCTACAAATGAAACCCTTTCGACGTAGACATGAGTGGGAAAGGGTCGGAAGGTCCGGTCCATTCGAGACCTTCCGCTTGGTAATGCTGGGGTTACAGTGGTCATTAAATGTAATCCATTAACACTGGGGCTCTCTAAGTCTATTAAGTTTTTCAACACATACACACAGAGCACGGATATATGGCACATGGGTGTTCCTTAGACTAATCTAGAGTGCGGTGAGACTAATACACAGGCAGCGGTGCGAAGGATCGAGTGAATTGGAACCTGCCTACGCTCACACCGAGGCTGCGGAGTTCAATTCGCCGATGTAGCGGTTAAGCGCAATGATAAACAGATTAGAGGGGGGCGAGCGATCGCCGAGGAATAGCTGACAAGTTTACCCTGGAACGATAATAAAGGTGGGTGGAATCAATCGAGTTCCGTCGAGTACGCTCGCGGCTCGGCACTGACATCAACTGCTGGAGGATCTGCTCCTGAAGGCCTCGGGGACATGGCTCGGGACTGTTTACAAACCTGCCTTGCTCCTGGAACAGATTCTCCACCTTGCCACTCATTAATAAGTCACAGGACAGATACCAACCCCCGGTCTCGGAGGGCAAATGGAGTGTTTCTGGTTATTTACAACTGGGAGACGAGTCATTGTTAATTTGTGCTCGACCTGGGGGTGATAATTGATTGGCTACCTCTGCGTCACTGTCTTCGTAGTAGGAGAATCCTTTCGAGGCTGACCGAGATCTTCCGAGGCCGACACTCTCCCGCCCAGGAAGGTAATCGTACGTCTATAATAATCAAGTCGATTTTTAGGCCAATCAAATTGCAAGCTCATACAATTTTAATTTGGTACCAGTTTTCGTATTTGTTACCTGAGTGGAAATACTTTGCGGAGGAGGCGACGTGCCCGTGGAAACCGAGTGGCACTTGGTAATCTTTTCAGGCACCGGTTTCTCAATCGGTGTAATAGTAGTTTCAGACGACCCAATCACTTGTTCGTTAGTAGAAGTAGCAGTAGAAGTAGAAGTGGAAGTAGTAGTAGTAGTAGCAGTAGTATCAGCGCTAGGAGTAGAAGTCGAAGCTACTTGCAGGTTCTCAGGCATTGGCTCCGAGGTGTCTTTAGTTGTTAATGGAGGATCTTTAATTACTGGTTCGGCAATCTCCGCTTTGTTCGCGACGACCTGCTCTTCGGCCGAAGTATCTGCAAGTTAGAGAAGAGTTATTACAGCATGCAAAATCCACTCACATCACACGTGTCAATTGGGGGCTGTTCATGCAGGGTTGCAAGTCAATGGAACTGTGGCGAGCATGGATCGAAGGTAAGAAGAACACAAGCCAAATGCACACTCGTGCTTGAAAGAGCCGCCACTTGAATGAATAATAGTAATTGTCGTAGGACGAGCGACGAGACTCGATTTCAAATACGACTATGCATTTGGTTGGCCGGCGTGCCTGCTTCGAAACAATTGGCGTCTCTCTTTATTATTCATCCAAGGGTTACACATCGAGAAAGAGGGAGGAACAGTCGTCGGCTCTCGGTTGGTCATTGCGCTTTCGGTAAAAAAGGATCTTGTAGAAACGTGGGTCCACAATAACTCTTTCGGACTTTTCAAAGGGTACGTGTTGGGGGGTGGAATCGAGGAGGAGATTGGAAAGGTGTCTCACTTGAACGGTTTGGTGCCAAAGGAAAAACTGATTTTGCGCCTTGTTCTACCTTTGTTCTTTGCGGAGCCGGCGTCTCCGCTCTCGTCGCTGTTCGATATCTTTAATAGGCTCGTTCGTTTCTCGAGATCGCCACTGGGGTTGCTGGGGCCGCCGGAAATTGCGGGACCATTCTTCCCCGCCTCAACCTCGCTCGCCGTCTTCCCATTCACCTCCTCCGCCTCCTCCTGGTTGCTGCTACTCGGTGGCAAGGCGTCGCTCTTCGTTTTGCAGCAGACCACGCAAACGCGGTCCTTGACTTTGTTTATGAAAGTGCAGTGCTCGCAGGCCCACTCCTCCTTCGGTATTTCCATCGATGAGGGAGACTCCGGCGACTTGGGAGGTGAGACCACTTCTTTTCTCGGCGGTGGCGTACTTCGAACGGCAGTCGATTTTCCAGGCTCCTTCTCGATAGATGCTTGTCGATTATCCTTGACTCTGGCCGTTTCCTCCTCGATTCTCCTCCCCTGACTCAGCGAGCTTTCTCTGCTTCTTCGCTGATCAGCCTCGACGGAACGAACAGTCTCTCGACTCTCTAATTCCCGATTCCTGCTACTGGAACGTGAGGTATCTCGGTCCTCGCTCGTTCTCCTCGGTGCAGTGTCTCGGGACGGCGTTTTCCTCGAACTTTGGTTATCCGACTCGAGAGAGGATCTCCCGGAGCTGCGGCGCGGAGGTGACCTCTCCGAGTCCTCTATCGACACGTCCCTCCTTAACGATGATTCTCGCCTGGCGAGTATCTCGCGCTCCCGGGAAACATCTCGACTCCTTTGACCTCTTTGAATGGGTCGTGTCACGCTCTCGTCATAATCGATCTTTTCCGACCTCGCCGACCTCGCCAAGCCGCGCTCCTCGCTCTCCTGGTTTCGCCTGAGCAGCGGATCCCTCGCGACCGCTTTGGAATCGCTGTCAATGGAAGATCGTCTGGAATCTCGACGTGATCTGCTCAATTCGTCTATTAATATGTCGCGTCTCAAAGAGGCCGCTCTTCTCGATCGTGTATCATCTTCCCGCTGTCTCGGAGCACCCTCCACCCTCTCGAAATGATCGTCGGAAGAACTGGTAACCCTCGGTCTGCCCGGCAGGTTCGACTTGCGATCGGAGGACTCGTCGTCCGTGCTGCGTCTTCGACGATCGCGGAAACTCCCGTTTTGAATCCGGTCGATCCTGGGGTCGAGTTTCGACGGAGCCTGCTCATCCTGACTAATACGGCGGCGAGTACTCAGTGGACTGTTATGGAACTCGTCGTAGTTCCTGGAGGGCGCGGAGTACCGTTTGCTCGAGGGGCTTTCGGACCACTGGTCTTCTGTGCTGGTCACTCGTTCCTCGGACATCAGTCTCCTGTAATCGTCAAAACCATCGCCAGTGTTTACATCGATTAATCGAATTAGCATTGAATTAAAGAGGTAAAACCTACTCTCTGCGATTCCTAGGCAAAAGACTCCTCCCACCCTCGTCCTCGTGGTAACTCCTGTGCCTATTAGCAGGCCGTGACACACTGCCGCGCCTGGAGTTGCTCCTGGAGCCGCGCGACAGTCTATCATCGAGGTCGGACTCTCCGGAGCCCTCGGAGCTCGCGTCCGACGGGGAACCCGGCGACCTCCTGGATCGCGACCTCGAGGTCAAGGATTTCCTGGACTTGAGACTTGGCGAGGGTGAGGCTGGCCTTGACCTTCTGCTCGATTTCAAACTCCTCGCCGGGCTCTGGGCTCTTGACAGAGTGCCAGGATAGTGCGGAGGGTAGACTTGAGCCCCGGGGTATCCCATGGGGTAAGCCCACATGGCTGCTGGATGGTTGAGGCTCATCGTCGAGCCTCCCATGCTCATGTCCCACGTGCTGCCCGGCGGGTACCACATCATCGGCATTCCACCCGCTCCCAGATGTGCCATCGACTGAGCCTGTGCATTAATTAGAAAAATAACCCCGACACTTATTTATGCCGCCGAATTAGTCTTCTGCCAGGGAAAAGGGCTGCTGGCAGGGAGTGGAGGATTAATGGGCCCTGGGACAAAATTAAGCGAGGGTGGTGTGTACCTGATGCATTCCGGGATTCCACATCTGCGGCGATGTTAAATCACAGACACTGCTCGATTGCACCATGGCTCTTGGAGGTGGCAGAGGAGGCACTGCTGGCGCAGGCTTCGAGCCCATACTCAACGGCCTCGTATTGAGGGTGTCCCTTGAGGCGGGGGGTGGCGGGGGCCTCCGTCGATTGGCGTCCTGGGCCCTCATTGCCTCCTGGTACTTTCTGTACCTCTCCTGTTCATCCCCCAGTATTAAACCATACAGAAACATCCCAATGGACTCAGTAAAAAGATCCTTACTTGCAGAGTTGACATCTTGTCGGTGCCCGATCCATCGCCGGTGGTAAGATTCAGCGTGTGCGAGGACTTGGAGAGCTGCGCCGCGTCCGGCGTCGCGGGTAACGAGGACCTGGCCGCGCTAGAGAGATTTCGCTTCAAGCTGCCAACCTTCTCGATCAAAGAGAGATTCGTAGCTGCCAGGTTTTGCGTCGATTTAGCCTAAGCGCGAAACTCATGTTTTATTATACGCCGGGGAGACGCAGGGCCGGTCGCGGCACACTCGAGAACTGTGGATGATGGTTGGCGCGCGGTGGTGGTAGTTGGTGGTGGTACAAGGTTATTATCGAGACAACAAAACAAGAACAATCCCTTTTAAACCGGTAAAGTCAGAGCAGCGATTACTAAAACTAAACTGAAAAGAAACAGAAAATGAAGAAGGCTGAAAGAAAATGCATATGTGCGAGGTGAGCAATGTGGGAAGTTCTGAGTAGTGCGTAGTAAGTCGAGAGGATAATCTGTTTTGCGGCAACGTGGTGTATTCGATAAGACAAGTATATCAGCGTAACACTGGTGTTACAATAAAGTCTGAGGTGCGAGGTACATTGGAGAGACTGCTGCCCTCTCCCTTCTTGGCTCCCTGCGCTTAACAATCTTCCTTGACTCGCCTCGGTGTGACCGATTAATTGACATATCGCATACATAGTCGGGGCAAAGGCCGGTTTCTCGGGAGGCTGGAGACCAGCTCGCAGACCATCATCCCCCAAGCATTCTAAGATACGAGAAATAGGAAGAGTTTGGGGAGGGGGGGATGGATCTGGCAAGCTGCTTTCCATTGTAACCCGCGAGTCCTGGAGCAGTTGCACCGATGTACCTAAGGGTCGACGAGACGTCAGCCTGGAAGAAGAATGATCGAGGGGGATGAAAGCCTCAGGCCAGGGTGCATCCTACCTGAGCGCTTTTTCGATTCCTCCTCGGCGGCGGGATTGGCGGCGGAGCGGAGAAGTCGCCCTTCGGTGGGAGCGGTGGCTTCGTCCTCGAGGGCAGCTCCGTCATGATTCGCCTCCTAGTGTGATTCCTTCTCTTAGGATGCTTGTGGTTCATGTCGTCGCAGGCCTCGCAGTAGTTCTCCTTGCAGGTGTCGCATCGCGCGAACACGTTCTCGGTGCCGCACAGGGCGCACTTGGTCAGGTTGGTGGCGATCGGTGGCTTCTGGTGGGGTGGAGGTCGGGTTGGGAATTCGATGATTTCGTAGTCAGGATCACCGCAGTCCCCGGTGAGGGAGGGTGGCGGTGACTTGGGCGGGGTTGGTGGTCGTCGCTGCTTCAGCTCCGCTTCCTTCTGCTGCTGTTGTGCCTTGGTAACAACAATCACACCCTCTTTCAGTCGATCTGATCCCCTAGTTTGGGGCGAATCTGTCTAGGATGCTTACCAGAACCCAATGGGGCATGGACCTCGCCATGCGTAATCGGGTCGATGGATTCGATATGGCCATCGGCCGCCATTTCTCGGCCCCAGGATTCTGCAACATTCCCACCATCGTTTCACCCTTCAAACCTCTTCAAACCACTCGCGCGCCACTCGCTCACGACAGGCTTATCGAATTGACACCGCGCGCGGCCGGAGAGGAATCAGAACTGTTTGTTGGTGTAGCGGATTTTTACACGCAATTACGAATCAGGCTGACGAGACAATCTGGCAGCTTGTTCGCATTGCGTGCGGCTGCCAAGCGCGCGAATTGATGTCATCGCACCTTGGATTGGAGCGGCTCGCCGCCCAAATAATCTCGCCAGCTCGACAATCGGCCGATTTCTCTCTCTTTTTCTCGCGGATCATCTCGAGGGAGAGGATCGATCTCGATGACGCGGGCGATTCTCGCGAGGCCGGAAGCAGCGAGGCAACAGCTTTCGGCAGCGTCTATTTCTGAAGGCTGGAAAAAGGCGCGCGTTGCTGTTCCGCGTCTCGAAATAAAGACGAGCCCTCGAGAGGCATGCGACACTAAACGCTGAATCCCACGCTGACACCGATCGAGCGAGCGCGCGCTCTTCTTTACAATCGTTGTAAATATCCGAGAGCTACTTCACTCGGGCCTTGCTTTCATTCTACCGCGCGTGATAATCACTTGCCATTAGAAAATAGTACTAGACTCCTTAAACAAACATGCCAGTCTAGCCATCGTGCTTTTTCTCTCGGTCACGTTTGCGCGATGAAAGCCGTAGACATCGGAGGCCGCTGGAAAATAATCAAACGGCCCACTCTTTATTTTGAAAAGGGGGACACCTCTCGAGTGCGGAGGATTTTCCAGGCGGCAGAAGCCGAGTTTCAGGCTCGCGTGAATTAGATCCTCGAATTAGAGGCGCGCACGTATCTTTAGAACGTTCGCCCCTTCGCTCCCTCCGAAGTCCGCGCTCTGCTACTAACACACACACTCTTTTGTCCCGTGCTCCTATTTTCTGCCCATTCGCGAGCAAAAAGGCGGCCCGGCGTCGATTCCTCGAAGCCCGCAGCTGAGAGAAACGCACCTCGGCATAGCGTCGCGAGGATTTTCCGGCCAATTGGAGGAGGCCGCGTAAGTGCTAGGACGCCGAGTGATTTAATAATTGCACCCGCACGCGCCGGCCAAACGAGATCATTGGCGATCGCGAATCCGAGTGCACCGGGCACCGCTGCTCCCGATGAAATTGCAGAACTCTCTGCAGCCGGGGGTTGGCGCCGTTCCAACTGCTAGATTCTACCTACGAGGATTCCTCCGGCGATCGGAGCCTCCTTTTTTCTCGGAGTGGCCGCGATATTTTCTATCCCATTTATTCCCCGACATCGCGTCGACCGAAATAAACCTCGGCGACCACGCTTTTTTTATCGGCTTTTTTTTTCGATTCGAAAGCGGAAATCTAGTGTCGGAGAGTGCGTCTTGTTGACAGGTGTGACAGATCAAACGGTATCTGCGGAACGATTGCTCGATAAAGCCCGAGCATTGAACTTATCGCCGATTATATCCGATAATTCGATGACTTCATCCAGGCCTCCCCCCCACCACGACCGGCTCGACACAGGAAGAAAAGCCCACGCGATCAACAAAACCGAGGAAGCTTCCGCTGGAACCTCAACTTCCGCGCCTTTGTCATGCCAACCGAAAACAATTCCCACTGAGAACGCACTGTGCAATTATGCCAGAGAACTCGTCACCTATTCCCAGACATATCTGATCCCCGTGCACTTCACACTGCTCGAGATTGCCGATTGGCAAGCGAGCCGCTCCAAGAAGAAGATGCAAAAAGTTGTTTTAGAACTGTGCGGCGCTTGGCAGGTGGAGTCGCGGGGCCTTGTGGGGCCGTGGGTGGGTGGGGGGGGGGGGGGCCGATTGGAAATGAAGATCGCACTCACACTCATGTGGGCAGCTCGACGGAGAGGATTTTCTCCGGGCTTTCCTCGGGAACTGGCCGACACGGTACTGGGCTCGCTCCGACTGGCGAGCGGCAAGCTCATCGACAAGGGGCTCGCTCTCTACTGTTGCATTGCCGCCGCCGCCGCCGAAATCTATTTCCGTAAGGTGACTGCTGGACCGATGCCACCGTTTCACCCAAGTCTCCCCGTTCGCGTAAATATATCGCGACGCCGGGAGCCGCGCCGCGTGCTTAGAGCTTAGAACGCGCACTGGGCTTCCAGCGACGCCTTCCTCGACCCACCAAAATCCGCGGCTTCCTTTTACGCTTAGCTTCCAGTCCCGCCCCAATACAACTACGACGGACCAGTTAATAAAGGACCAGCGACACGGAGATTCTGGGTCAGAGTCGTTTATTCCATCAGCTATGGGGAGAGAATCGCATCTAGGTTTACGAGGATTTATTCTTAAACCTGGTGAACCGTCGTCAAGGAGTGCATTGGCATTTCCCAGACGCGGTTGCATCATAGCTCACGCTTTCCTTCCTACGCGAGTGCTGGAAGAATTTGCATGCGCGGTGCGTAGGTATTCGAGCATTGACTTGATTTCCCCGACTGTCAGCTCCGCCGGCATTGAGGATAAATCGTTGGCCTCTTGTGGGGGGAAAAAACACTCTGAAACGAATGAATGAAACCGTCTCTGCAATCCCGACGGGCCTGCCGGCACTGTTCTCCATTAGAGGTCGTGCCGGATAAAGCAGTGAAAGACGGAATCCGCGAAAGAAGTTGCTGGCAAAGTCGAGCAGCGGCAGGGAAACCGGCAGGGAAACCGGCAGGCGTGCGCGCGGTAAAGGTAGATCCTCTCAAGGTGAGCTCACGTAAAAGAGTGATCGCTCGAGCGGCGAGCGCTCGGTTCTCCAGGTGTAGCGCCACCTGAAAGCCAGCCGATCCTTCAAAATGGCCGCTCCTCTCACCTCAGACCTTCCTGGAACGTCGAAGGAAGCAGGTGGCGATATTCAGGTTGGACCTCTCTCGCCGAGACCTCATTCCAGCCGGTGGACGGACGAAAAGAGCGTGTCCGGTGTGCCAGAGAGGAGTCGTCGCTTGGTGTGTGCCGCGTATACGCGTACGAAGGTCGAAAGTCGAGCCGGCGACTAGATATCGAAAGCAGCCTCGAATTCCGCCGAGAACGAGGAGCGTCGCGCGATCTCCTCGACTGTGGACGGTGCTAAAGGACCTACTCGGGATTTACCGATATCCAAGATATCCGGCAGGTGGACCTCAGATTCGACTGGTTACTTGGCCTCTTCGACCCACACGTACACTCTCTCTTTCTCACACACACACATACAGACACACACACAGGAATCCTCTTTCTCCATTCAAGCAGTTTGCGTGCGAGTGCTAGACGGTGCTGGAAGGTAGGCAGGAGGGCCCTCGTTGGGCCGAGGTGGCTGGGCCATCGGTGATATATCTCGATGCCCGCTGTGGAAAGAGCCGGAAGAAAGAAGGCGGAAGGTGCGCGTGCGGTTTCCCCGAGTGTCCGAGTTCCCTGCTAGCCTCTGGCAGGCCGGCCAGCACAGCCTAACACCGGTAGAAAGTAACCACTTGGGATTCGGATATATATATATATATATATATATCGAGGAGGAAGAGGAGGACACCGGATTATTCCCAATCGCCCTCGGGAAAAGGATCGAAGCGGGCGAGACATGCTCGCTGGATCGAGATCTTCCGAGGACGATGCTGCATGAAGGAGCCGGAGGTGAGTTGACGTGGAGGATTTATCTGTGCCACGCTTCCTCGTCCCATTTTTCACCTTATCCTGGAGCGAACGATCGGATCGCGGTTTCGAAGCTTTTCCTCTCATCCGCAAGCTTACTCATTCGGCTGAAATAGTCGCGTGCTTCCTACGCGCGGCGAACCTGCCTTCCTACGAGATTCTCTCCGGTTGATAGCAACGGGAATCCGCTCACCTGGGCCGGACCTCCATGCATACCAGGTTTCGGTGACATCAATGCCCGCATTGCACACCTACCAGCCGAGCCCTGCGGAACTCGTCCAAGTTTCCTGGAAGTGTCGAGTGCAGTCGGCCAATACTTCCGCTAGTTCAATTGCAGAACAAACTCGGGCGCAGTTACCATTTTAGTTAGTTGTGCTGTTTGCTGATTGTCGTGCGCGGTTTACAATAGGATTTACTCGGTGAGATGTGCGTGAGGCGTGCGCGTGTGTGTACGCGGCGTTGGAGCAGAAGCGGCTAGGAGAGAAGAGAGTTGGGCCAGAATGGGGACAGCGGTATATTCGAGTGGGCATTATCGGCTTGATAAACGGCGCGAGGAATGCGATAAATAATTTCCACAAGGCCCCCGGGAGACTGCGGATTTCCGAGTTCTGTTGGAGCTATTACTTGGGCCCCGAGTCATAAGTCTTGTTTACCCGCCGCTTTCTTTTCTCCGATTTTCGGCATTCCCGCCAGCAGCACCAGCACACGCACCTTTCATGAGATATGCTCGCTTGCGCAAGCGAGCTTGGAGCTTGACCGTTTAAGTGTACGGCGGGAGCGTGCCGTGAATGAGAAGCGAGACTGCCGACCGTAATTGGCAGCGTCACGTTTTCCAGGATTCATTACGATTTCCTCCTCGCGACCACGACGACTCTCTGACGTAATCCGCTCTACTCGTGATCGGCACCATCGAAATTGCAGATTCAGGACTCCTCCGCTCCCGCCACTCGCTTTACTCGCTTTCCTGCGAAAGCCCAACACTATAAACGTGGCAACGTTCCCAATGGAGATACAACGCTCAACATTTACGGCTTCCGGTACATGTGAGCCGCGATCTTATTGCCCATCGATTGGACCCGTTTCCTCGCTGACTGTCGATTTGTGCGGAGCAGCTCGCGCTCGTTTCATATGCATAATGGTACCTGCATTCAGATAGAAAGCCGCTCGAGTAGTTGGAAGTCAAATTAAAAAGTTTATTAGAAATTATTTTCCGCACAAGGAGATTCGCTTGGTTTGGATTCACTAGTCACAAGTATTATATTATTAGTCGGAATACTCCCGTTTTGACCCGCGGTACTTCCAGAATCTTAGTTTCCAAGCTCCAACTCTTGGTTGGATAGTTTTAGTCCTAAAGCTAAGATTTGCATACAATTATAAGTTGGCCAGAAGCCACAACTGTTTCGCACAGAGTATAATTTAAAAAATTCCAAAGAAATTCACTAAACAGCTATAACAATCGCAAGCCAAGTGAATCATGCTGAAAATTCCGAGTAGAAAAGAAATGCTTTCTGTCGGTAAAACGGCATGCAGCACGCGTGCTCGTTCTCCGGAAGAAGTCCTCTCGAGCGGTGGTGCGCTTCTTCTGTCCGTGATACGCGCGGTTTGATTCAGGCCAATTGGCCAGGACGAGAGCCGTCGATTTTCTGGGCCCGTAGAAACGCCGGCTTTGAATGAACGAAACAGTGCGTGGCGATGGTAACACACGGTGGAAAAGCGCGATTCGTTGATGCGTGAGCCTAGATAGGACCCCCTAGATTTTCCCCACCACTCTGCCCCTTCGCCTTATTGAGGTATTGTGTATCCTCGCTCTAATGGCATGACGCAATCGCCGCCCGAGAATTCCTGCCCGAGCGGTAATTACCGAAGGAAAGCCCAATCCAAGAACGAAAGTATTAACGAGGAAGGAGCGCGATCGCACACGTGCGAGAAAGAACTGCCCACCGACAGCCTCTCAGGCCCACAGAGAGACACCGCTCGAATCTGTCGCAATTGCGTGCGCCCACCTTGGCAACGATTTCGTTGCAAAAGCCGACAGGAAAGTGTTGGCGTGCGTCGCCCTTTTTCATACCAATCTCCAACTCCTCCGTCGCTCGATCGCTCTCGCTCCCGGGGACGATAGAATCTCGAGAGTAGAATAGTTCCGCGGCGAAGATGCTGGCGGAGCCGGCAATTAGAAAATAGAGCCGCTCTGATTCACAGCGGGACTCGCATCGCGTTAATTACTCGCAATTAGAACTGGCGTAGACCTAACACTAACAAGTAGTCTGAGTGATTCGATTCTGCGAAGCTGGACTGGGGAAGCGCTCGTTTTGGGCACTTTTTCGAATGTTGAAGTTGAGAATTAGGTGGAGAGAGAGGGGGGAAAAAGGTGTCACTAGTACTCTGAGAAATGTCAGTGGCACACGATCCATATGGATCGCGGGGCTTTAGCCGATCGTTTACTCCTACTCGACACGCTCTTCCTCGACATGCATAGTCCATCGCACATATGAATATCTCTGCGCTCGCCGAGCGCATTCCGTGTCACTCGCTTTGTCCCACCTACATTCCCTCCGATCTAACCGCTCGCTTCTCGCCCAGTATATCCATTCATCATTGCCGGCGCTCTGTCAATCGGCTCCTCCTTGTTCAAGGACGAGCGCAAGCCTTCTGAGCAGGACCACTCATCCGAGCGAGAAACGGGGAGAGAGAGAGAGGACCTCGGCTGCAGGAGGATCAAGTACACGAGCGGAGATTTGCCTCTCGTGGATCATGTATCGAGGCAACTTCTACGAGAGCACGTGTCTACGTTGCTCTCAAACGGTCTACCAGGTGGACAGGATCGGCCCGCTGAAGGACTTCACCTTCTTCCACGCGGGCTGCTTCAAGTGCGCGATCTGCGGCACCAAGCTCACCCTCAAGACCTACTACAACAACCAGCACATCATCAACGACAAGGAGGTCTACTGCAGCAGCCACGTGCCCAAGCCGGGACCAGGCACCCTCGACGGATCGAGCGTCGGCATCAGGAGCGCCCTCAACGTACCCAGGAGCGGCTACGTCAACGAGCAGATCCGCGCAGGTGGCGCGTCACCACGTGGCGTCTATCCGCCTTGGTGAGTCCCTACAATTATTCCGTAAGGTCTTCCGTCCTCTCTCAAACTTGGCTAACTTATACTAAACAGAATATAATATACTTTGTTTTGAATATCGAGAATAACTTTCAAAATAAAATAGTATGTATTTTATTAAAATATCATTTGAAATACTTCTCGGTAAAAGAGTGACAAATGAAATAATATTTTGTTCGTCCAATGTATTTTTATTCTCGAAATTGTTTCTGAACATTCATTTTAAAATACTATTTTCATGGGTTTCTATTTAAGTAGTTCTCAGGTCTGCTCTCTCTCTTCGAGTCTTCTTTTTCTGTTGGTCATTTCGGGGTATGGCTCCTTCAATAATAAATACACACATACTCATTGATTGATTTGGATTATACACACTCTTTATTTCCTTTCATACCTTTCTTACAGTTTAAACATGTGTTGGCTCACTCATTGAATACAATGTAGAACGAAATGAGAGATAGTGTCAAGTTGGAACACAATAATCATGTTAAATCTGCGCGGGTTATATGAATCTCGCGAAGACACTCTATGGGGTTTTCTCCAACGCATCTTCCTCTTCTGCTTTCGCGCCCCCTTTTTTCTCGTGGCGCGCACGCTGCATAAAGAAGCCCTGCGTAACGGTATCAATGGATTGGTGGGACGAGTGGGTACGCGTGCGAATGGCCACCTTGCTTGCGGCTTGGAATGCACACTTGGCGTAACAGGGATTGCCAGAGTGTTTGTACGGAACGGCGAGGATTACTCGATTAAGTAAGCGCAATGGCTAATGAGGGGATTGGATATGCGCGGCACGTGAGTTAAACGCCCGCTAGGTGAACAGACGCGATTCATTAGCTCGACCGGTCCTTAGGATTCTTCCGCGTTTTCCTTGCGCGACGATTGGCCGCTGCTTCTTGATCGCAAGCGCAGCTTTTCAGGTATATACCTGGTTATGATAAGTCGGCTGTGACATAAGAGCAGTGCGAGTCGCTGCCGCACTTAACCGTTCCAAGGCCGTGCATGCCTCCCGACGACTAGCGGTGTCACTAGTCGAAAGGTCGCCGGGTGAGCTATGCGTCTAATACTTATCCGTCGTTCATGTGGAAGCATCAACCTGCGGTTTAAGGCGAATGCAGTTTGTGGTGCGGTCCGTCTTAATGATATCATTTCATGGCTAATAATTAATTCGGATTTCTCCGGAAATTAATGAGTAACGATGGTAATAACTTGATACTAGAATTACCTGCTCCCATTAAAATGACGGATTTCAAATATGTTTCTTTAATATTATTAACATTATCCTACAACTATTTTACCCTAATTAGTTTTCTTTCATCCTTTTCAATTCAGCAGAAAACTGAATGGAAACTTAATATAAGTTGTCCTAGTGTTGATTAATTGATTTTTGTAAAGTTTTAAATAATTTCGAGACATTGGCGGTAAAGCGGGGACTTTCCGTTAGTGCGTGTATGTCGGAATAGTCGCTTCGCTGGAATGGCTAATGCCGAGCCGACTATTACGTGTCTGACCGGGTGCGCACGAGAGCTCGCGGAGAAAATGAGCGCACTCGCCCGGAGGCCTCTCTTACGCTCCCTGCGTTTTAATGGGATTTCGAACGCGATATCCCGGGAAATCGATCGAGTTAATTTACGTTCGGTTTCACCACTTTCCCCTTGCACGTTCCCCGTGACTCGCCCGCGATCGAGATCGAAACGCGGCCGATCGCTGGACTGAAAATGACCATTCCCGATGGCCGGCCAATACCTTTTCTCCCACTCGATCATTCCGATCGAGTCGAGTTTCATTGGGAAGGGAACTTTGACGATAATTACTCGGCCGACAAATATGTACTCGAGAGTTGGACGCGTACGTGTTTGTCCCGGGCACACACAGACTAGTGTAAACGCTAGACACCTCATTCATCTTTGTTACGTAAGTCTGCGCCGACACGAAGAACACACCACATTGGCCTTAATCCGGCGAGGTCTCGCGACAGCCAGCGGTTATCGCGGTAGATGCACTTGCTCTTTAACCCAAATGCCAATGACTGCTCCGATTCCGCAAAAATAGCGGATTCTCCGTCTGCCAAGGTGGCACTGCGAGCTCATCCATTCAGAACTCCAAATGCAGTGGTATAATCGTATTGGCACACTTGGCGGCCACCTAATTGCCCACAGGATTCAGCTCAGACCCCTCAGTAAATTAGTTCACGTACAACAATGCGCAGGATAAAAGGTTTACTCTACAATCATGGTCGGTCAACGATGTGTTAAGATACCGCTCGCCCGCTTATTCCTCCTCTCTTCCGTGTTCGCGCCACAGGAGAAATCCTTAGCGTTGCGCTGGAAAGGTACCCGCGTCCTTCCACACGTATGTGCTCGACCCAGCAGGTACTCGAGCTGGTATGCGAGGATCCGGCGGTGCTCTCGGGTGCGAGCGGAGCTTACGCACCGGAGGAATTTCTCGCAGCTCCCCTTTCGCGCCGGGACTACCTGCGGCCTGAATTACGGATTACTCGGTCGGGAAGGTGCGAGAGAAACTGCGCGGAGGTGCGAGAGAAACGCAGAAAATGAGGAGTGCGCAGTTGATGGCGAGTGTGAATGAACCCCTGGGGAACCAACAGTCCGAGAGGCGCATGCTGTAACACATAGGTTCAAGGGAGACAGTAGATTCACCCGAACGATGCGCTCAGCTTCTCCTTCCTGTCTCTGAGCTTTATTCGAGATTTTTATTGGCCCCGGAATTAAGCGCTGCTCTATTACCCAACGGCCTTTAATTGACTCGTTACCGGGCGAGATCTACTATATTTATAGTTGCACGGATTTATATGTTGGATTGCAGATCGCTTCACCGTAGAATCCGCGCCAAGCCGTAGTGGAACAATCGGTGGCCGGGTTAATGCGCGGCAGACCTACTTCCTCCGAGGCGTTGATTTTTTTCTCAGAATTATTGTATTGTAGGGTCAGGTGTTACGGGAGTATGTTGTCAGGAGGAGTATGGGTTAATTCGATGCTTCGAGGCGGAGGTAACTATAGTTGCTGCTAATTCAATAGGCGGTTTCAAGGTCGCTTTTCTTCCTATTCTTTCTGTATTATCATTCTCGGCATAATATATACATATGTAGTAGCAACTCGTCCAACTTGTATTATTTATTACCAACTCATCCAATTTTTATTATTTGCCACCAACTTTCCAACGTATATGATTTGGTACGAACCATTCAATTTCTATGATTTGGTACCAACTGATCCAATTTTTGTTATTTGGTTCCAATTCATCCAATTTGTAGTATTTGGTAGCAACTCGTTCAACTTGTATTATTTTCTGTACCAAATCATGTAAACTGGATAAGTTTCCATTCCTCTTATGCTATCAATTTCGGTATAAAAGCAGAAAAACGACCTTAAAGCCACCGACTGAGTATGCGGCTATTATAGTGCGGCTATTATAGAAAGGTCGCAGCACTTGAAAGCTGCGACCTTTCTTTCCAATTCTTTCTACACTTTGTATTTATTAACCAGGGTTAAGTGTCTTATGCCTTGAGAGATTCTCAGAGGTGGTGGTCCAATTTGATTTGGATTTCTCTCCAATTCCTTCTGGACTTGTGACAATCGACTGCTGAATTCTGTTGCAGTTACGATAATCTAGGTTCCCCGAATTATGGCCGGCATCTTAACGGGCACGGCTCGCCACCTGCGCCGAATTCGTCGCAGCGCGATTTCCACGGGAATTCGGGCGGCGCCTCATCACCGTACAACCACAATTACTCGGACGGCGGCTACCAGTATGGGCGATTCGACGCGAGCGCACTGCATATCGCTCACGCGCTCAAGCAGACCGAGCTCCAAAAGGGTTACAGTAAAGCACGGGAGAAGCCCATCGACTATTATCTGGTGAGTCATTGTCATACAGTTGATGTAAGCATTCGTCAGGGCCATCGCCATACAAGGGTCACCGGCTCGCCGCTCTATCTCTCCGTCCCACTACACATATGCGTGCGTATACATCTCCGATCTCTCCAACTTAGTAAATTGAAAGCCCACCGGCCGCCACACATATCGCATTCCCCAATTTCCAATTGCAATTGCGATAGAGGATCCGATTTGCAACTAGGTCGGAAATCCAGCCGGTTTTAGTCGGATGCCAACCCGCGACACGGGGCCCCGCCGCGCCGCGTTCCTCGTTCCTGATATATATTAGCTCGCTCGGTGTCTAATTCGCCGAAATCGGAATAGTTGGCCTGGCGCGGCGGAGAATGAATGCGCGGGTGAGAAGTGATTAGCCGGTTGACAGGTATGCCGGCCGTTTGTCTGGAGGGCTAGTGTTGAAAGGGTGTGCGCGCGCGCGTTGCCCGGAGAGTGCGGCGAAGAGTGGCTTTCCGAATTTCCGATCCTCGAGGAATGCGGCCCGAGCGGCATTCCGTGTCAGGCCGTGACTTTCATGCGCGAATCGGCCGCCGAGTGAGGAATGCCAACCACACCGAAGACGGTCTTTACATGAAAATGAGATTGCCGCTTTTCCCATCGGCAGCTGCCGCTGGTGCCGGTGTGTGCTGGTGCTCGTCGAAGAAGAAGGCCAGGCCGCTAGTCGCTCCACTATCGAGCCGCGTTTTCTCTCAATCCGCTTTCGCACATAGCCGCGAGCGCGCGCGCGCGCGCAGCCTCAAATGCCACTCGAGCAGTCTCGCCTTTATAGTATTTGGTCGAGGGCCGCGCTCGCTATACTGCCTCGCCTATTTATGGTCTTAGCAATGAAAGCGCGGCTCGGCCCGGCGTGGGCAACCGCTGGCCCACTGATTCCCTCCGAGACGACATTCGGAAACGAGCGCCGATCTTAAATGTTAAGGTCAGGGATTGCAGAAATGTTCGCGCTCGCGGACTAGTGAGTCAGGGACAATAACAATGTTGCTGGGATTGGGAAACTGGGGATTATCGGGGCGGCTGAGTGTGTGTTGGTGAGAGCCGGGAGGCGAGTGGGACTTTCTACGTTTGTCGGTATGACGGCATCGGCAAACGTAGGATAGCCGATTGCTCGATCCCAGCCCACACACGCTCGCGCCGATGATCGGCCACTCGTAAAACGTTGCCGCTGCTTTCTTTTCGAGCTCTCGAGAGCGGCACACTCTCCTCTTCTCTCCTCTCCCCTGGGCCAGCGGCATTCTCCGGACCTGTTCCGATTCAGTTACATTGGAGATATGTCTCGGAGCCGCCGCCACGGAGGAAGCTCTCGCTCGATGCCGAACGTCACGCTTCGCTCTACTCTCCTTACTGGCAAAAATTAGTGCGCCGCTCGCGAGAAACCGGTCGGCCGAACCGCGCGGCTCTCGACCAGCGCTGATATGATGCGCGTGCGGCTCTGTCAAGGTTTCCAGACCTCGGCGAATTAACTTTCTTAGTTGCCCGTTGCTCGAGAACAATGCTGCACGAGCGCCACATTATTCACAACTCTTGCCACGGAAGAACGCGTTTCCCCCCAACAGGGTTCCTTCTTTCCCGCCCATCTCTCTCTTGCTCTCGGTGGATGTGGATACGTGGCTCGCGCGCACGCGAAGGAAAGCCAGGAGTTTGCAAGCCGGAATCATTTCCGCTTGCGGTACCTCTCCATGCACTTGATAGCTAATTAGAGAATCGCTCCTGCCTGCGCCTAGTTGCGGAAAGCACCGCGCAGCCGACAGGAGCACACCTTCACACTGCTCGGCCCTCGCACACACTCGCGCCGATTCTAATGCGTCTCCCACGCGGCGCGAGTAAACGACCCACTCGCGGATTAATTGGATTCCCTTGATGCTGCTTATTAAAATTGACGACCTCCTTTCTGGCCGCGCGCGGATAATCTACCGGTTCGAGCACACTCGCTAGACTCCGGCGAGACCGAGAGCGAGAGCCTGCAACCCTTTTGCGACCTAATTTCAGCCCCGGCGTCCAGAGCCCGCTTTTTCCAATTCCGCGCACTTGCCAAACGGATTGGTCTCCACCGAAAACTCCATTTCATTCACTTTGCCAGCGGCCCTCGGCCGCGAGAAATGAATGGAGCCGAGCAGAGAGTCGGTGCTCTAACTGTAACAGGTCCCTCATTGGACGCATTGCTCCGATAAGATCGCCAGGTTTTAACAGGATATGTATACACACACGCGCGGATACACGGATTGGCAGAGGTGCGCGAAGGTCCGATATAACGAAAAGTTATCCTACCGTGCGATGAACGGGATTACGATCCATGGAAGCGTCGAGCGGGAACGCAGGCCTGAATTCCGACTAAAGCCGCGCTCGCTATCCTATCGAGCAAGGAGCACCGGAGCATTTCCGTCCGCAGCACGCAGCAGCCAGGCCAACCCCCTTCGCTCTAATGAATTCCCGAAAAAAGCCTGGCGACATAAATTTTTATGGCGTCGCGACGCCGGACGACCGGCTTTGACTGCGAGGGTGGAATATTCTGCGAATTAAAAATTCATTCCCTTAAAAGCACGCGGGGGTGGGTGAGAATGAACGACGCGCGAGGGAAAGAGGGGGAGAAAGGGCCGGAGGAGTTTATCAGTGCCGGTAGCCACAATCTTGCTCTCGAGCAGAGTCACGCGAGTGAAATTCCCAGAAAATAACTTATCGTCCTGGCGGCGAGTGACGCGCGTGTGTGCGCGCGCGTTTCTGCACGTGCGGGGGCGCATAGATTGGCAGAGAATTAAGATTGCGAAGGGAGCGCGGCGTCGGCGAGTCCGCCGTGCAAAAACGGCTCATTTGAATTATTTTCACTGGCCGAACGGAAGCCGGCGGGGGATGGAATGCGCTCTGCTTGCCGGTGTCAATGCTCTCGAGTCTAGCTGGCCGGGCCTTCGTCCTTATTTGTGGTTATTTAACGCAACAACGTCCGCGCACCGCACGCCACTGGCCACTGACGTAACTGCCGCGTGGGCTTTCCACTCGCCTCCGTGCGAGGGGAATTACTTACTTGCGCAATCCAACGCCAAATCCCAACTCCTTTAATGCCTCACTATCCGCGACACTCGTCCCCGACTATTCAAAGCCCAGTTTTCCCCCGAAAACTCCCATTTGATCACAGTCATTCTTTCCGCCGGCTGATTATATGTAAGCGAGCGCCCAATTAGTCGAAATGATGGTGCGAGTCGCAATGTGGGATGGGAAGTTGGCATCCGGTGGATCTGGAGAACGAAAGAAAGCAGAATCGAGCGGCGTGAAAGTAAAGGCAGGAAAAAGTGGACTTGAGCGGCGCATTGGTTCTCGCTGGGTATGTCTGCGCTGCAGGCAGAGGCGAGTCCGCCGATAACCGAACAAGATGCGCTGAGGTTTAATTATGGGTCAGTCGAGTGCCGGAGCGAGCGCAGCATCGCAGTAATAACGCGCTATTAGTAGACGCGAGAGGTAGAAACGGCGAGGGCGCCGGCTTCTTAATGAAGCGACGCGGCGAAATAGAGGGCTGCGCCTTTTTCGCGCGACACACACCCGGAAAACAGGTCTCTTACGGGAGCGATGACTCTGTCGATTAGGATCGAGACGAGCAGACACGTCTGGAGATGAAGCACCGCAAGGAGGAGGACGACCTCTACCGGAAGTTCGCCCATCATCGGGAGGAGGAGGACAGACGTATACGCGAGGAATTCCGAGTAAGTTTCCAACGCATCATTCGACACGGGTCTCTAATAAAAGTCCAATTTCATCCAATCCTTACTGTTATTCTCTCAATTAGGACGAATGGGAGAAGGAGCTGGAGCAGCTCTCGGCGAGATGGGAGCGGGAGAAAGGCGGGAGGATCCGGACGCAACAGTTTCAGCAGGAGAAAGAGGACCTCGAGAAAAACATGACACTGCGCAGGGACAAGAAAAAGGAGAGCCTCACGCGAAAGATGCTCGAGCACGAACGGTAGTTACCAATAAATTCAACAAATCCCATCCAACCTACACCCGAGGGAACAATATGCCGAGCTAAATTACATACTTGCGAAAACGCGTGCGGCACTAATTAAATGTCACCGCAAGATCACGAGGAATTACGCGCGCCAGATTGCTCGGAGCTTGCAAATTTCGCGACAACTAGCTTACCCGGCGATTTCCGGGCCGCGCGATATCGAGTTAAGCCGCGCTGACACGATTGCCGTTGGGGCAAGTTGGGAAAGTGGGCATTTTTGCCAAGGCGGAGTGAATGGGATTTCGGCGATTCTCGAGAGAAAAGGTTCTGTCGGTCGTAACTCCTGATCAATTTGCAGGGCGGCGACCGCGGCGCTCGTGGAGAAACAGAGCTCGGAGATGTTGGAGCTGATCAATGAGGCGAGAAGTGAGTATATGCTCCAGGAGAGTCTATACCTCGACGAGGGGGATGGTTATACCCAGGAAGCGCCGCCCCCGCCTTATCCCTCGCGCGCACCGCCGCCGCAGCCGCCCGCTCTCGCCAAGTACCACATCTACAATGATCCTCTCGAGTTTGCCGACATGGATCAGATCGCTATTTCGGTAAGGCCCCTTGATCTACGAGCCTCTTCTACCAATCCTGTCATAACTCTAATATCGATAAGGCGCGCTCGCTCGAGCACGCAACCGAATGTAAAACAGTTCTTCTTCCATCACCCCATCGGGAAATCTCGCTCTTTTACCTTTCAAATCATTCCGGGCCTCTATTAATCAATCAATTCCGTAGAGTCTTCTCTTGATTCCAACTTCTGCCTTTGATTTCTGAGAAAATTACAGCCCCAAGGATTAATTTTCGAATTCTGTATCTCATCGCTTATTTATCTGAATCCAATAAGCCCAGAATCGAGCGAAACGGTTCAGTCGTTCGAGATATCTATTAATTTGAGGGTTTTTGCGCGTGGCCGAGTGCAGGTAGCCCAGGAGGACCAGAAAACCTTCACCGACCTAGTCCGCCAGTTGGTGAGCAGATGCGGATCCGACATCGAGAAGGCGCGAACGATATTCCGATGGATCACCGTGAAAAATCTCAATACCATGCAATTCGACGAGAACCTGCGGGGCGACACGCCGATGGGCTTGCTGCGTGGAATAAAACATGGCACCGAGAGCTACCACGTTTTGTTCAAACGACTCTGCAGGTAAAAGGAGAAAGAGATAGCGATGAGAGAGAGAGAGAGAGAAAGAGAGAGAGAGCGGGCGGACACGTGCGATCCAGATTTAGGGATTTCGAGCGCCCACCTTTCTTCATGCTCACGTTCACGTGCCTGCTCTCGGGATTCCAGCTACGCCGGCCTCCACTGTGTCGTCATCAAGGGATACAGCAAATCCGCTGGCTATCAGCCCGGTGTCTGTTTCGAGGACAATAGATTCCGCAATAGCTGGAACGCCGTTTACGTCGCCGGCGCTTGGAGGTTCGTCCAGTGCAATTGGGGTGCCCGACATCTCGTCAATGCCAAAGAAGTGCCCCGTCCTGGCCAGCCGAAAGCGAAGAACGATAGTCTGAGGTAGTAATCGTCATTCAAGTTTTATATTGAAAAGTGTCGTCATTCTGCACAAGTATCTGTCATGTGAAAATTGACGAAACTATTATATTTTTTATCGAAATGCATTAATTGGCTTCAAGAAAATGTATTCACAGTGGGGAAGCACCGTTTGACCTCATCAAAACATTATACTATTTTTTCTATAGCCTGCGATAGGTCTAGGTTGGGATTCAAGGGCTGGTGCATATTTTTCAAGCGGCGAATGGGGAATGAATGCATTTCCATGAATAAAAACCAAAAATCTCTTGATTTCCCCACGAAAAGCACTTCCCCATATTTACCAAAAGTATAAATAGTGGTATTAATTTTGTTTCTCCCCCAGATACGAATACGACGATCACTACTTCCTAACTGACCCGCGAGAGTTCATCTACGAGTTCTTCCCGCTTCAAGAGGACTGGCAGTTGCTCAAACAACCGATCTCGCTGAAAGACTTCGAGGAACTGCCGTTCGTTCGCTCGCTATTCTTCCGGTGAGAGGGGACCGCTTGATCGCGCTCATGTAGAATTTAGCAAAGTACATACGCGCTTTTAATTTGAGTTGTGGAGTGGGTGAGTGTGACGCCTCTCTTGGCACTGCAGGTACGGTCTTTACTTCCCGGACACAAACACGAACGCCGTTATGTACACGGACTCGACTGGTGCTGCGACCGTGAGGATAGCGATGCCCGCTCACATGCAGTCCTCCCTCATTTTCCATTACAATCTCAAGTTCTACGACAACGACGGCGATGGCTACGACGGAGTGTCGCTCAAGCGTTTCGTCATGCAGGTTCGTGTCCGAGTTCTTGGAGTAGAATATCGTGGAATCTCCGAATATTGACTGTTGCTTACTTTCCAGTCGGTAGTGGGAAACATCGTGGCCTTCCGAGTGCACGCGCCCTGCTCGGGCGCTTTCCTCCTGGACATCTTCGCGAACGCGGTGACGCCCAAGGAATACCTGACCGGCGAGCCGATGAAGTTCAAGAGCGTGTGTAAATTTAAGATCGCCTGCGAGGAATTGCAAACGGTGATGGTGCCGCTGCCAGACTGCGCCAGCGGCGAATGGGGCCCAACGAAAGCAACGCGACTCTTCGGGCTGATTCCGATCACTCATCAGGTACAACACTTCTCTCGCTCCTGATGCAATAGCCCGTAGACCACCTCGCACCTCCCCTTACCCCGCTCACCTGCTGCTTTTGTTGTCGCACCGGAATAGAATTCAAGTCCACGGTCCCCTCTACTATTTTTCGTACCAAATCATACAAGTTGGATGATTAGTTGGCACCAAATCATCAAAGTTGGTCAAGTTGGTACGAAATAGTGTCCAACTTGTGTTATTTGGTACCAACTCATCCAATTTATACATATTCTTTGGTAGCAACTCACGTGCTGCTTTTGTTGTCGCACCGGAATAGAATTCAAGTCCACGGCCCCCTTTACAATAGAGCCCTCGATTGTCCGAAATAACACCGGGGCAAATCGCTCGCAGTAATAACAACAAGATAACACGAAACAATAAAAAAAAGGGGAGAGGGGGGAGATTGAACCGCTTTTGCCGGACAATCCTACCGGCAGCCGGTATTCCACGAGCATTTGTCCCCATTCGATCCTCTCCATCCCCATCAATGCAAAGCCCAGTTAGACGGATCGATAAATTCAAATGCCGATGGAGAGAGTGAGAGTGGGGGAGAAAATGAGGTTAACATGACCATCGGAACAAATCCTTTTAGGAGGCGTTGGTGTTCGCCGGGCGGGAGCTCGAGATCCAATTCCGCATGTCGCGGCCGCTGACCGACTTCATGGCGACCCTCCATAAAAACGGCATCGAGGAGAAGCGGCTCTCCAAGTACGTCACGCACTCCATCGCCGACGACGACGTCGTCACCTTCTCGATAAGCTTCCCCGAGGAGGGCCAGTACGGCCTCGACATCTACACCCGCGAGTCCACCACCAGCCCGAGCAGCGCTCCCCACGACGTCACAGGAGAGAAGCACTTGCTCACGCATTGCTGCAAATATCTCATCAATTCCAGCAAGCGCAATTAAAAGCTTGGCCCGATCCTGGCATTCTCCTAATCGAGCGCCTTGCGGTGGTGCGCGTTACATTCCTATCGCGGCTCACATCACTCATGATACTTGAGTCAATCCGAGCGCGAGTGCTTAGAATAAGTGACGTAGGACAGGAGCGAGTGCCGGCATAATAGGGAGAGAGGAGCAATTGTACGGCTAGCGAGAGCCGATACGCGATGATATCGGACGAGCCGATCCTTGCCGATGAGTAGGCAGCAGTGAGCAGTGCCGATGTGCACTGTCCGCCGGGTGGAGAAAGAATGTAGGAAGGTGCAGGGATTTTGCCGCGCTTTATATAGGACGGCTGGGGTGAGGTCGAGTGAATTAATGGATGCTACAGGTAACTTCGAACTGACACGCTACCTCCCTTGTACTCTTTCTAGTTTAACGATAGCCTTAATCAACCACTCGAGCCGATAACGACACTCGCCCGATCCAATTCCACCCTCCCAGACACACCCTCACCATCATAACCACTTATTCAGGGTTGTATCCTCCATTTTAGCTTCCATCCGGTGTGCTTCCTCCTCGAATTCCATGGAAGTGCCGGCGATATTGCCGCCGATATTTTCCCACCGGCGGTCGTTCCGCGAACCTGCCGCTGCTGCCCCGCCCCCAGTTTCCCCTTGAATTAGTGCGTAACATTCCACTCCCTAATTACCGGGGGAAAAAAAATCGTTAACGCCGATTACTAACGAGCAATGACATTATCGTTAATTGAGCCTGGGCTAGGAATTTTTCCCGGGCCAGTGCTCTCCTACCTAGCCTGCGTCAAGGGCTGTGCGTAGCAGCCCTGCAGGGACATAATTATCGCTGTATGCGAGGTGCTTGTGTATATAAGTTATGCACGATAATTTATGCGATCGAGATCGGCCGAACGGGGGAATATCCTTTGCCGTTTTTGCCTAGGGTCTCCGGCAAACAGGTGAGCCTCTTATACCGTAAGGGCGCGCTTACGCTCGTTAACCACTTCGAGAGGGTCAACACCTATGGTCCTCGTTAATTCAATAGGCGGTTTCAAGGTCGCTTTCCAATAGAACTCCGAAAATTATACCACAGAAGGAATAGGAACTTATCCAACTTATATGATTTTGTACCAAATAGCCCAACTTTCATTATTTGCTACCAATTGATCCAGCTGATATTTTTTGGTACGAAAAATAATAGAAGTTGGACGAGTTGGTACCAAATCTTTCGCCGAAAATGATAGCACAGGAGGAATGGGAAGAAAAGCGACCTTGAAAACACCTATTCACTCGGCGGCGACTATAGTCACGTACTTAGCTGTATGTGTGTGCGAGTGTGTGTGCGAGGCCGAGGTACACTCTGCGGTAACTCGGTGGTCCTCCAAGTACAGGTGCTATACTTTATTTCCCCCCGAACCCCTCAACCCTCCTCCCCTCTTTATAACTACCTGCACGATCTAGTTAATTTTCCGAACGTCCCTCAAAGAAAGGGACTTGTTCTCCTGTGCGGCTCGCAGTCAGTTGCGAGCGAGATCTATTGTTTCTAGTAATAAAAGCTCTATTATATTATACATTATATATATACATATATATATATTGTTAATTTTGTAATATTAATTTTTTGTTGGTTACTTTGAAGAATTATAACGCTTACTCGTAAGGACCCACCTCACACTCTCTTCGTCTATCGAGGTCCTGCCAAACGGGGCTGTAACTCGAGCTTAATACTTCTTTCCTCCACACGACACCGACATCGACAGATAGACACGTTACATACACACTGAGCTTCACAAAGGAGCGCGCGAGGGCATGTAAATTAATTTTTATACGTACTGCAAGTGGACAATAAAACACGTATTCTTGTAAAATCTCTAATGACTTGGATTTATTGGAGGGTTGTTTATGTTTTCGAGAATTGTGACAAGGCGATAAAAATGATTGGTAAAATTGAAGAATCGAGGTGGAAATGATTCTGGCAGGGAACTATGCGATTGGCCGTTTCTCAACGCTGCTCTTCAGTCTGGCAGGGCGAGATGTCAGCACCACAATATGCTTGCCCTCCACGCCAATTCAGAAGCGGAAAAGAAGAAATTTGGAAAACCGGGATTCGATGAAAAACCGGATAACAGGTTTGAACGGCGCGAGCGGACGTAACGTTGAAAAAGATATTGCAAATCTCGTGTTTGTGCCGATTTATAAGATCAGCTTTTAAATTTAGATGCAATTGATAGGAAGCGCATGTCCCGATAACGGGACTCGATATATCGATTTCCAGCCGGCTGGTCGTTAGACTGTCGCTTTGAAAGTTAAAATCCCCGGCGACATAATATGTGCGCCGACTATATATCTACGGACAGAGTGCGCACACGTCCTCCCCTGCATTAGACTTTGTAATCGGCCGACTCTCGCGATCCGCCGCGTTCAATTGCAGGACGTGTATGAACCCTGGCCAGTGATAGTCGCCGACAACTCACTCGCTTCTCCGGGACACAACAATCGGAGCGAGACGACGCTTCCTCAGAGTCCTTTCACCCTTTGAAATGAAGTCGAAATTACTTCCACCCTTATTATATTAACCGCCAACTGAATCGGCGATTTCAAAGCCGCTTTTCTTCCTCTTCCTCCGGTGTTTTACATAACTTGCATCTCTAACTTTAATACTTGGCATGTGTATACTTAATTACCAATAAAAAAATATTACTAGCATGACTACCTTGACAGAAATTTGCACATGCCAAGTGTGCAAAAAAAAATTTTGGTCGTTCATATCTTGAAGAATCATGTATTCCTGTTAAAATATCACATTCTCTCCAGACATTTTCGATGGATTTTAGACTTTGGTAACAGGAATACATGATCCGCAAGGAGGTGTCCTTAACCTGTGACGTCAGGTAAATTCCTGGAATTTTCGGGACCTCTCAATTTAAGAATACCTCCTAGCATATCATGTGTTCCTGTTAAAATATCAGATACTCTGCAGACATTTTCGACCGATTTTAGACTTTGGCAACAGGAACACATGGTCCGCAAGGAGGTGTCCTTAACCTGTGACGTCAGGCAAATTCCTGGAATTTTCAGGACCCCTCGATTTAAGAATACCTCCTAGCATATCATATATTCCTGTTAAAATATCAGATACTCTGCAGACATTTTCGACCGATTTTAGACTCTGGTAACAGGAATATATGATCCGCAAGGAGGTGTCCTTAACCTGTGACGTCAGGCAAATTCCTGGAATTTTCGGGACCCCTAGTTTTAAGAATACCTCCTAGCATGTCATGTATTCCTGTTAAAATAGCAGATACTCGGCCGACATTTTCGACCGATTTTAGACTCTGGTAACAGGAATACATGATCCGCAAGGAGGTGTCCTTAACCTGTGACGTCAGGCAAATTCCTAGCATTTTCGGGACCCCTCGATTTAAGAATACCTCCTAGTATATCATGTACCCCAAAATACATTAAAATGTAAAGAAAAGCGCCAAGTAGTTTAATGACTCACATAAAAGGTATCTTCTTGAACTACGTTGTTCAAAAATGAAATAGATATCACACAAGAAAGCCAAGTTTTCAATCAAAGATACCACACGTTAATTAATTAATTATCTTGCATCTCTGACTTTAAAACTTGAAACAACGTAAATCAAGAAGATACCTTTTATGTGAGTCATTAAACTACTTGGCGCGAGACTCTACCGAGTGTCCTGATTCGGTATAATATTTGGTTACCAACTCGTCGAATTTCTATTGTCTTTCGTACCAAATCATACGAGTTGGATTAGTTGGTACCCAATAATCAAAGTTGGACAGGTTGATATCAAACATTGTCCAACTTGTATTCTTTCGTATAAACTTTCCAACTTTATTCTTTCGTATAAACTTTCCAACTTCTATGATCTGATACGAACACCTCCAACTTCTATTATTTTGAGTACCAAACCTTCTGTGTTATGGTACATACTTCTGTGATATGGTACCAAGAATAATAAAAGTTCCCATTGCTCCTGTGGAACCGCCTATTGAATTGGCGGCGACTATAGTACTTCGCCCCAGCCTGATTATTAGGCTAACTAATTACAGGTTGCGTCAGGTACATTTTCGATTTAACGTTTCTGGTCTCTCCCATTTGTCGCCGAGTATACAAAAATAGCAAGCGTCGACAGAGCATACGAGTAGTTTTCCTTAGCGTAAACACTGTTGGTGGATACCGGCTGGCCGGCGCGGCGCGGCGCACGCGTTCCACTCTGTGATTCAGAGGACGGCTAACTGGTCATTGGGATTGTGAATGGAGGCGTTTATTATCGTTATCGTTATTGCCGGTGCACCTGCCTCGAAACACGTTTCTCCCGTTTCCATCGGCCCGGCTGGTAGCTCCCTCTGTCTCCTCCTCCTTTCCCACTCGGGCTCCTGCGCCACCCACGTTTAGTCGAGTAGAAGAGTCATTAGCAGAGTTCGGGGGGGGGGGGGGGGGGGGGGGGTGACAACTGATCACGTTACGAGCAATTGGTGAGCGTGCCATTCATAAGGCTCATAAGTCTGGGAGGAATGCGCCCGTTAATGGCAACAGGGGGACTATTTTTACTTTTTACCAGCAGTCTCGAAGGCACAGTGTGCTGCGCCCAAAAATAATGCGGGGCCGCCGCCCGCCTCTCAGGAATAATTGTGCTCCCCCTTCGTACCGGCTTATTTATTGTCGATTGTTGTCGCGGGGCCATCAGCCCTCGCTCGCCCGTGCCTTACTGCTGGCCGCGTCTCGTCGCGACTTCTTCACGGATGTCGCATTAACATTCGCTAAGGGAACGTGGGAGTGGCTCGAGCACTGACCCGCCGGAGCGAGCTGAACTCGCTACAGAAAATCATAACACATAATATACCATTGTAACAAATAAAAATCCTCTTAAGTACACTCTCGAGTTTCGAATGGAGAATTGGAGAATATCAGAATATTTCCTAGGACTTCCGCCGGCACGGGGAGCCTGTCCCTTCTCTAATCTCGGATCCACACAAAGTCCGCGATCTATAATGCATGGCCCGAGTGCGTACGTGAGTCCAGAGCCATCGCCGATCTCCTATGCGGCCACCCCTGCCAGGCTCTCGCGCGGGGGTGAGCCGGGAGATAGAGAGACACTGTGAGAATGTAGAGCGTAGAATGGTGAATTTCCTCGGGGGGGGGGGGGGGGGTGGCGTGACCGTGGAGAGAGAGAGCGTCGGCATGCGCCACCCTCTCCGCAGACTGAGTCACGCTCTTAAACGACCTCGCCCTCGACGAGTCCGCCCCGGGGGCCGCCGCGTCTCCTCTCGATTCCACGGCATTACTGCGGAAAGCGTCATTTATTTGTAATACGCAAGCAGCGATATGCCCGGCGTCCCCCCCGGCGGCGACGCCGCCAGATAACGGCGCGTTTTCACGCTCGAGCGTCGCTCCCGATGATACATGCCGGTGTGCACCAATCGCACTGCTCCCCTTTCCAGAGGGCAAGAAGCCGCGGTGAATCGACGGAATCGAAGGATGCATTATTTATCGGCTCCCGAGGAGAAAGTAATCGGCGAGATGAGGAGCGATAGCTGCCAAGGGCAGATGAAGGGAGAGATGTGAGGAAGGATGATGAGGAGACTCGCAAGCCCGCGCTCGGAGCCGCCGATACTCGAGACAAGTGCCAAGACTAAAGCCGAGGATTAAAAGTTTCCTTTCTCCGGTAATGCCTGTCTCGCGGAGGCCCAGTTCCAATCTCCACTTGAACCCGCCACTTTTTAAGTTAGCAGTCGCTCTGCTATGTTCCAGACTGACTCTCCGCGAATGAGTACACTCCAACTCCTCTGTACGCGAATCTTTTCATTTGCATGTTTAGAGTGCCATCTATTGCGCGACGAAACTTCTCCTCCGCCAGGCACAAGGTGTGTTGGGAAGCTGGGCCAACTTTTCCAGGGTCTACTTGTACGGGCTTTATCTGCGGCGAGTAGAATACCGCTGAAAGAACCAGTGTCCCGATTGATCCCGGATCGGTGGGATCGATAGCCGAGGTAGTTGGGAGATGCCGGCGGAGATAGGTTGGAAGCAGCAGCACTTCTGTGGCCACGAGTCCCTCCTCTCTTGGGTAAAGGTGGACGGGCGTGCAATGAGACGTAGGAGAATCCGCCAGCTTTTCCTGCTGGCCTCGTGTGCTCCCGAGAAGAAAGGAAGGAGAGCCGGTGGGCGCGCGCGATTCGCCCGCAAGATTGCACCTACCCAAATGAAGCGTGCACGCCACACTGCGCCTACCGTTCCACGGACCTTCTTCCTCTGGCAGCGTCGCTCCCGATCCGCCGGGGGAAATCGCTGCACTTCTATCTCTCCCGCTTCCTTTTTTTGTCGGGAACAGATGCGCCGAGATTTCGAGCGATCATGTCTGATAAGGCGCCGAGAGGAAATGGAAAACGGGGGATGCGCCGCACGGCAGCCGGCTGCCGCTCGGCCCGACCCTCCCAAACTCCAATGCGCCCTCACGAACTAATACAATAACCGAGTTTTGTTTATCAGCTCCGGCGGACGCGCAATATTCCCAACATTTCCCTGTTACCGGCGGCAGGAACTCGCCGCGGGAAGTCGGATCTCAGGGTAGCAATCAGACTTTCGTCGTCAAGTGAAGTTTAAAGTGCGTCAAAGTGACGGGGGTAAGGTCGAGGTATCTCGCCAGGCGTTTCTTTCGAATCGCCCGGGGAAAATGGGCCTTCGTTTCTGCTCTAATAGCGAGGAGGCGGCGGAGAGCGCGAGTGCGCGCGGGTCCGAAAAAAGGCTGCCACGCCTTCCTGGTCACTATTATGGCGATATAATGCCGGCAGGAAGGCCTGCGACTTTTTTATGACGGTGCGTGGAAAATTTATGTGCAATATGCGGCGCATCGCAGAAGCGAGCGAGTCCGACTCGTCGGAGCCGGCGAAAGGAAGAAAAAACGCGCGTGGGGGACGAAGAGTCACGGAATATACACTGGCCTATATGTATGTACTGGGAGGCAGGCAGGCGAGCGCCGACAAGAACATTCCGAAAAAGCGGCTGAAATATCGCAACTGCACGGATTTATGCGCCTGTAAATAAATCAGTCCGCACGCCGTATCACACACTTAATTGGATATCAGTCCCCCGCCTATAAGAAAGTGGGAAAAAACCGGGCGAGAGAGGGAGACGATGATATCTGCAGGCTGATACATCCCAACTCCCATAATGCGTATCGATTACTCTCCGGACATTCGTGGCCATCGTGACTCGTATTCGCCAGATGCAAAACGCTGCAGTGCGCCGGAGCGCGAAACTCAATATTAAAATGCAGCCGGGCACAGTCGGGAAAAAAACAGAGCGGGATGGGGTTGGAGTCGGCGGACTGTTAGGGGCAGGCAGCGGCCACTCCATAAATTCGCATTCTAAAAAGGGCCGCGCGCAACGCACACGTATCGCGCGCAGATCGCAACAACTATTTACACGTGTACATATCGGCGAGCTGCTGAAACCTGGGGGGAGGAACGGGCGGCAAGTGCACGCGAGCCTCCGCTCCGCGGCCTCCGACAAACAAACCGTTTCTACCTACGCGTTTAATGGACAGCAGAGACCGGCGTGGCTCTGTGTCCGCCTGTGTCTATTTCTCGCGCGAGACGAAAGCAAGTTTATGGCGGGACTGGATCGGTGGGAGTTCGATTCCAGCATTCCAGCAGGCTTTTTGTCGGTTGTAAGGGTGGGTGGGGATAGAGAGTGGGAGGCTGGGAGAGAGGGTGGGCGCAGACGGATTTGGCCGGGTCAAGAATGGACCGCTGGATAATCAAAAGTGCATTACTTTGTACAAGGGTATATGCAGAAGAGATCCGTTTCTCCCGGTTGGCAGCTCGGGCCATTATACCCTTGGCAGAGATCGCACTTTCCATCCTTTTCACTCTCTCACTAGTTTTCCCTCCGTCACTCTCTGTTGGCTTGTGTAGCTCGTCCATAGCCCCGGGGCCGCTTCGGCCTGACGGCCTCTCACCCTCGTTGGCCAAGTGATTCCGGGATTGCGGCTCAGCTGACAATTTCCCAGGCAGAACAAACAGCCGTGGCGGGCCCTGATGACCTCTGCCCCCCGACCCCCGCGCGCACCAAACTCCATTCAGCCATCCCTAATTTCCCAGCCCTTTTCAATACGCATTTACTTGCTTCGCCGATTCGCACAGTATGTTTCGCTCCTCTCGACTTATCCCACTTTAAACTGCGACTTCCACCTCTCCATCAATCGCCGACATTCCCATCGTTCAACGTTCCATCGAACCGAGAAGAAAGGTGGCGCGCTGATTAGTTCGAGCCGAGCCAATGAATTACGGAGGAATACTGATTGTTTCTGCGATGGAGTACACACGGGGGAGCGACCGTTTCCACTTGCCAGGAAATCGATTGCCAAATCAAAGGAGATGCATCGCCTACAGGTATAACCACGCGTGTGTGCAAAAAATTTGTAAACAAACATATCGAGCTGGGTTCAGAGGACGATTGCACGGGGACTGGGGATTGGCATTCTCCCCTTCTTATCAAGTTAGTCTTGCTACACGCGAGTCAGTCATTTCCACGGAGCCGAGTGAGGAAGACACGGGAGCTCCAAGAACCCCAGGCCACTTTCTACCCAAGACAAATAGTCCCAGAAGAATGGAAAGGGACTCGGTCGAAATTCGACCAGTCTACCTGGCCCACCCGAAAACCCAGTCCCCGACACGCAAATTTCTTTTCTCGCATTCCTAGTTTTTCCACGGACTCGGCCTTGTCTTGCACGCGTAAATTGGCTAATTCGAGAGCGTGGAGAGCCAAGTGTAAAGCTAGCAGAATGGAAGCTTGTAATACTGGCTGGTTGTAAGGAAGAAGGATGGAGGAAACACACGCACACACATTGCGAGATACCTGGAGAAGGTGGTGTGCTTTGCCAGGGTCGTTCTATCCTTAGGCTGAATTATGCGCGGAAAGATGACTATCGGGCGACAGCGCTCGCGCCCAGACGCTTAATTAAATAATTCCTTAATATCGCGGGATGATTGAGGAAGGCCTCGTCTCTCGGACAGGCCCCAGTCACGCAACTGTAGTTTTTTATTTTTTGTAACCGTAAACATTTTTTTCTACGCCTGAAACAACGATTTCTTAAATGACCATTTGCTCTAGTCTTTATCTAACACAATTAGCTTCTATACCATTTTTTTGTTAAGTATCGAGAATCTCCAAACTGGAGACAAGCTCCTTTCTTGAAATTTCAGATAAAGTGTTAAGATCTTTTTACAATGTACATTTATTCCTCCGATGTACCATTCTGTTGTATGTTACAGAAAATAAACATAAATTAGTATTTAAAAAAGTTGGAGCTACATAACGGGTGGCCTGCCGACCGATAGAGACGTAGCTATCGCTCGGTGTGCGAAGGACAGGCAACATTCTTGGCATCGGACATAAGCGATCAGTACATGGTGTCGGGACTCGTGTTAAATAACTCGATATCGGCGTTGGCGTTAAGAGACGTGGCAGCTGCCCGGTTAATTTACACTGGCTGGATGAGGTTGGGGCCTAGGCTCGATCTACTAGTCCAGTGTCCGCAGGCGCATCCAGCCGTCCCGATCGCGTGGAAAGACGCTCGCCGGAATAAATTAGACGTCTCAAAATGAACAAGCCGTGGAGCGGCCGCGAGATAACCTTTCGCCCGTGAAAATGAAATATTTATGATCGGCCGGCGCGCGGAAGGCCTCGTCCTTTCGTCCTCTCTTTCTAGCTTCTCGTGCTCGCTCTTTCTCGCAGTGGGCTGCTCGGCTCCGAAATCCGATGTCCTAAACAGGTTTGAGATACGTCAGATCAGACGCGAGATAAAACACCATCGGTCAGTAGAGACATCCTTCCTCCCCTTTCTCTCTCTCTCTCCCTCTCTCCCTCTCTCTCTCTGGGTCTCTTGATCCGTGGAACTCTTGTGATTCCTCGCGAGCCACCGCTTGATCGGCAAGAGTGTCTAACTTGACCAGTCACTCGCTCCTTGAGATCGCCAATCGCAGATCCCCTCAATAGTTTGATTCGCGCCGGGAACCGGTTCCCTCGAGCGCGTGTGAATCGGCCTTTTTAGCAATCCACCGGCATGGAAATGCTCTTGGGAGCGGCGAGAGCGCGTCCGGCTGACAGCCCGTCGCGATTTTGACGCGCACTTGTCAGATAATTAACTAGTTTCGCGCGCCCGTATACCTCCGTCCGCTTCCACACACCTGTTAAGTAACATCTACAGACACACACAGACGTATACATGCGCACTCCTTCCGCCCGATCAGTGAATTAACTCTGGCAGTCATCGCGCATCGAGGGATTGAAAATTATCGATGAGTTCGATCGAGTCAAATAAAGTTAACGAGCTTGAAAGGCCATTCTCTCCCTCTCTCTCCCGTCTCCTTTCTCCCTCTTTCTCTGCTTGCCGTGCAATATGAGTCGGTCGCTGACGGCAAGGATTATGAAATAATGAGTGCGGGCGGTGATCAACGTGTTGACGGCGACACCGCTTCCCGATAATGGCATTGTAGGGCGGAAATAGCCCGCGACCGGACGTCCAAATGGAGTGCGCCGCGATTAAATGCACTTAAAACTTACAACACCCTCTGCTATTCCACATTTTCACGGTTTAATCGAGGCTACATGCGGCGCCGGCTGTACCGTCGGGGGGAAACTGGGCCGCGCTTTATAATAATGAAGCGCTCGCTCCGATAGCTATCAGGGTGAAAAGGTGAGGATTAAGCCGGTCCACAGTTTGAACTGCTCTCGATTCATTTCATAATCTGCCGTCTTGAAACACGCGCGCGCGCGGGCGCGCTCGCCCGAGCGTCGGCGGAGGGTGGGAATGGACTAGCGGGCGAGGCGAGCGCAATAAAATAAGCTGGAAAGTTCGAGACGTTATTAAAATCGGGGGGAGGGTGCGGCCATATCGAAGGATATTAGTGCTTTAACTTTTAATTAATTTTTGTGCCAGCCAAACCGACGGCTTCGAGCCGGCCAATAGTATATGGGTGGGGCTCTTTTACTTTAAGGGCTTTTTACCGAGGCAGAGCCCCCGCGTTAAACGGATCGCGCCCACTCTGCAATACGATCTAATGAGATGAGGAGATTCCCCTTGAACGCCGCTGGCTTCTTCTTGTATCTACGACACTTTGCCGCAAAACCTCTCGCTCTCTCCTCCCAAGTAACAAGCAGATCGTCTCTCGGCTAACTAGCCTATGGTCAAGGCAACACACCGTTTCGCAGGGAAAGGACTTGGCACCACGGGCTACTTGGGGAGAGGAAGGGAGAGAGAGAGAGAGGCCCGAAGGCCGTAGGTGCGCGCGGCTCAGTCCCTTGGGTGGGCCCACAGATGCGTAAAGAGAAGAAAGGAAAAGGGAAACATTGTGCGCCGCAACAAAACCACCGTTCGCCCTGTGTACAAACAAGCCGGGACACCCGAGGACTCCTGGAGCCTCGGTAACGGCGAATAAATGCTCGAAAGCTAGACACGACACTTCCAAGGACTATTGGCTATGACTGACCAGGCTTTTGGGCCCACCTAGCCAGAAATCCAGTCGCGGATTCACTCGAAATGTCAGAAACACCCGAAAATATCGGACTTTTTCACGGTGACTGGGCTTTTATTAAAGTATCGCTCGAGTATTTTTTGGAGAATCAGTGGCGGCCTCTGGTTTCCATTATGTTATAATCTGCAAGCATTCATCGACTCGCACCGACGATTTCGATTAACGCATTGGCTCGCCGCGTGAACGCACCAGCTTCGAAATGTCCCAATGGCTCGCCCGGCCAATCTGCAATAGTGCTCGAATTCCCTTGTCTTTCTTTCCCTCTATTTCTGGCCCTGTTTCCCGGCGACCTCTCGTTCTCTCTGTTCCTCGATGACTTTCGATGTGAAACGCACTCGGCCATGGCTCGAAACTGAAAAGTTTCGCCGTTGCCGCCGGCAGTGGCGTTTCCTCGCAATGGATAGGGTTTATAGTTCACGATTACTCTTCCATACGAATGCGAGCCAGTGTTCCGTCTACCTGTGTGCCTTGTGCGTGTTGCTAGCAGCCGGTACACGTTGCCCGGATAAATTCGAGAGTGTGCTTTACGACGAGAATGCTCGGCATTAATATTTCGACTGATTCGAACAATGCTGCGCCTGGATTAATATTTAGAGTAAACCTCGAGAGAGGAGCGTCTGTTGGGTTTTTTCTTGTTTTTTCTTTGTGTCGGGTCGGAACTAATGTTGGTCGCCGGGGGTAACTTCCTGGGTTTAAAGGATTTGTGTTGCCAGCCGATTCGTCGCGGACACGGTGTACCCTTTCAGGGGCCAGACGTCTCAACGCTCTCGGCGAAAGGGGTGCTTTTTTCAAGACTCACTTTGAAGCCTTGGCATTCCTCTCGCTCTCTCCCCTCCCGTTTTTTTTATTTACGTTCCGGCCGATTTCCATCGCCGTGGGGGTGTCCGGTCTCTCGGAGTTCCTGACAATGTAAGCTAAATTCGAGGCTCCGTCGGGATGAGCTCGCCGCTCTCCGAAGGTGTACGCGTCCGGGGACAGAAAGGAGTCTCGGTGATTCCAAGGTCCCGGAGAGAGAGAGAGAGAAACAGAGAGAGGAGAGGAATATACGGGCGCAGATAGAGGAGAGAAGGAGTCGGCAACAATGAGGCAACAATGAGGCCCGTGCACCCCGCTGCCTGTCAACCGACACACTGGGACTTCTGCATTTTGTGGGAAGGCCATTTATACCACCACTGTGCGCGCTATGTTTTCCTAACATACCTGACTGCCCGCGATAGAACGAGAAGGAGAGTCTGGTCAGAGTTTCTCAAGTCCCGCGAGGGACCCCGCTTGCTTTCATTCCTACCTGATAAAAATCTATCATTTAATAGAAAGTGCACCCGTAAGCTCGCCATTAAGCGACCGACCAACACACCCACACACACACGCGCGCGCGCGCGCAGATTAACATCTCTCGCATTGGACTGCTTCCGAGAATGGACATAGAAAGAAAAAAAGTATGCCGCTCGCGCGCGCTCTTGAACTCCTGGGGCACATCGGACTCTTCTAGGAAGAAAAAGCATGTTACCGCACCGGCCGTACTACGCGCGAGGGGGACAAGCGCGTTTTTCAGTTCTCAAGGAATGCTTTTTAATTCTTTATACAAGGTGCACTCGGCCTCTTCCTCCTTGGCCGGCGCACTCCTCTTCCCATTGAGTTTGACACAGTTTCATGCAATGGGCCCAGCGCGCAAGATAGCCCAGTACTTTCGCCAGACTTCTTTTTCTTCATTCGGTCCCCTCGCGAATTCACTACCCGCCCAGCGAATTCAGGATCCGCCTCTACCCCCACCGCTTACACGGGATAACTACTCGCAAAAAGTCGAGTTGCGATTTTCGAATGATGTATATCATTAAATATTTTATTAAAATTATAATTACTTTTTAATATGAACAGTCTATATATAAGTGAAGAAGAAGCAGAATCAAACTCGGTCATATTTCGCATGCAATTTGCAGCGTAATTCCTGAATTGGCGAAGGGCGCGAAGGGCAACGTTGCGGTAAGCGTGTCGGGAGTGTGGCTTTCCAGGAGAGTGAGGGAATCGGCCGGGATCGATCGGTTGAAGAATGAGCATCCCTGGGAGTGTTTCTTAAGCGGGACAATAGGGAATAATAGGATTACATAAACAACGGCAACAAGGTATTGTGGTTGGTAGGTAGGTAGGGAGACGGGTAGGCCTGGAAGGTAGGTTAGAGGAAGGTAAGTCATGGAGGCATAGGTGGCAGAGGAGCGAAGGTGCAGTTGGCCCAGCCAGGCCACATTCGCCAGATTGCATTCTCCTCCACTCGCCTATATACTTTGTGGATTTCGGACAATAAACCGCCGCCACTAGCATCGAAAGGAAGACCACCACCACTGTCCCTCGATACACTGGGTGTCATGCACCCTTCGCTTTTCAGCCGACACACCGCTCTTTCTAAAGGGGCGCCATCGCCAAAGCCACCCCAACCCATGAATTCCACGTTGCGGATGCGTTCGATCCCCTCTCCCTCTCGCACCCAGTCCCTCTGCGCCGAGCGCGCCCTCAATGGCTGGTGCATTGTCAAAATATTGCCGGGCGATCGGATCGTGCGAGCTTTTGTCGCGACGCCTCATGCCCCGGCAGGCTGACTTTTTCCAAAGCCTCCAACTCCGCCATGGACCGCCTCGCCTCGCTTCCTGAAAGGAGACCACCGCCCAAACGAGCTCTCGCTGCGTCTGTCTACCCGGGAAAAAGCCCGGCTTTTAGCTGCCACCTTCTCCAGGGTATCTCTTACGGAGTCGCGTAATCTGTCGGACTTTTGTCGAGAAGGATCCGGCGACACGCGTCCTACTTGACGCCGCCAACCGAATATACAGAGTCCATTTATCGAATGCGCGTGTGGGCCCTGCCCACCAGCGCGCACGCCCCGAACTCTCCTCCAACTCTGTTGGAAAACGAAATAGAATTGAAAAAGCGTTTGGAGAATAGCTCGAAAGGGTTGCCCTCGGAGGACCTATAAATCCCACCCACAGCTTTTATCCGCGCTTTATCAGTGTATTTACTGGCCTCGAAATCGAGAGTGATCCGCCTGTTTGTATTTACCGAGCGTACTTGTATCGCGTCGATTCTCCCGGTGATTTTTTTATGATTTTTCATATCGGCCTCCCCCTGATGCGTTTCGCGCTCGAGTTTTTCCAGCGGAATCCTAGTAGCGCGAGAGCGGTAACTATAAAACAACAAGGCCGGGGCCGATTAAATTGGAGGAGAATATTTATCGGCGGTTAGGGGCGAGAAACGGAGGAAGAAGGTATAAGGCGGCTGTCGTAATCCTCTGGCGGCGCTGCGGTAATCGAGAGATAAAAGTTGAGGCGAGCGAGAGTGAATGCATGTGGGGGGATAAAGCGACGAGACGCGCAGGTATATATCGACTATCGAGTCTCTGCGTAGCCCAACACGCCAAGGACCCAGGGGGATGAGGCGGACTTTCTTGCTCGATTGACTGGCGGCCGCCACCTTCTTATCCCTCGACTCGTTCCAAGCCTGCCACTACGAAAAACGAGGAGAGCCCTCAATGACATCCTGTATCAGGGTAGAAAAAGAAGCGGGAATCGCTCATAGCCGATCGTTCACCGCGACCAGCCTCCGGCGCACCGCAAACTGCCGCTCGTAACCGCGCGCTGTGGTTAGACCACTTGTGAAAAAGGTACGCGCGAACCCTTGTTCCTATATCTCCGACATAGAACTTCCTTAAGCGCGCGCGGGCAGGATATCCAGGCCAGACGAGCATCGCGATTTATGGGAAAAAATCAGTTATCCTTGGTAATCGAGCTATAGGCGTCGCCAACTGGAGAGGGCCGTTTCAAGGCCGCTTTCAGATTGTATTCTGAAGTTGATAACACAGGAGGAATAGGAACTTGTCCAACTTATATCATTTGGTACCAAAAAGAATAGAAATTGGATAAGTTGGTACCGAATAATAGAAATTGAATGAGTTCGTACCAGATCGTCGAGTGTTGGAAAATTGGACCCAAACAATCCAAATTGGATAAGTTATTAATGAGTCACAAGTTGGACAATATGTGGTATTAACATATCCAACTTCTATGCTTTGGTTCGAAAAATAATACAAGTTGGACCAGTGGATACCAAATACTATGCCGAACATTGAGTAGCTATTGAGTTGCTTGAGAAGAACTTCAAAGTCTTTCGACCAGTTTCGAAAGTTGCAGAATTTTAATCGGAATTGGAATCTCAGGTTCGATCATGAGTGATGAATAAAAGGATCCGTAGGGTGCATCTAATTGGTACTGAGAGCCGCTTAACTGGCCCGGGCGGGTACAAAGGAAGTAATACACCCTGAACCCTCGCAAGGCGGCTGCTTAGGGCAATGATGAACTGGCATCGAGCAGTAAGCGAGCCGGCCACTAAACGCTTTCACGCTGTTTGCCGAGAGTATTAGCCGCATTAAATGTACCTCGGCACACTCTTTCTGTCTCTCATTGCCTCGTAGGATCGGCTCTCATCTGCATGAACATCTGACATACGGCGGGTGCGCGGACGATTGCGGTCCCATCTGGCAGGGCTTCTTACCCCATTGCTGCCTCTCCCCCCGAGTCGTCGGTACACACTTGCTCGTCCACGTGCTGCGACGGACCTGCTGCCGCATTGAAACCAGTACCCGCCCGGTGTGAATATCGCATTGAATAGCATTCCTGAATTTAGCGCATCACCCGGGCACACTCGCGATCGGGTTACAGTCTGTCGGGCCCTGAAATCCTCCGGGGGCTGAGTGCGCGCGGGTACTTGAAGGCAGAAGCGTGCCGGCCGGGGTGAGGCTGGACAAGGGGGTTCCAGAGAGCCGCTGATACTTAAGACGAGATCGCCGGCACGTGCACATATCTCGCACTCGCAATGCCAGCCGCACCGGCCATTCTCTCACGCGACACACAGAGTGAGAGAGAGTGAGAGAGAGAGCGGCGAACTTGAAATTCCTCCCGTTCAATTCCACATATGCGCAAGGTGTCCGGCAACTGGTCGCGTCCACGTGCTGTTCAGTCGAAAATTGCCTCAAATGGATTAAAAGTCCTGGCGCGCGCTCGCGCGTACAATGCAGAGCTCATCGGACTGAAAAGCATATGCAACCCTCTTTTCTTCCTCGCGGGAGATGCCCGAGCGGGAAAGGGTCCGGCTTGGCAGAGCGCGAGTGTGACGGATGTGAAAGTATGTCTTTGGTAAACGCGCTGCCCTCTTTGTCTCCCCACCGCTTGAAAGAGCGCCGCGGCCAAGACGCCGACGTGTATTCCGGCGTATTGCGCGGCCCTTTGTCCCGCCAGACGCTCTACGTATGAAGCGTGACAAAACGACGCGCGAGCTTAAGGAACTAGCCTGGGTTTTGTCGGCTGGCAACATTTGGACGACACATTCGTGGCAAACGAGTCGTGACGAGAGCTAGTGCGCCTAGTAGTAGTCGAGGGCTGCGCGAGAGAGAAAAGGTGAGGAGGAGCGGGGCCAATTCCACCTCTCAAAAGAATATCCACAATGGACATTCCCTGGCTGATCCTTTAGTTTTCGGATGTTCTCACCACTCCTCCTCCGCTCGCCGAGGAGCCGAGCGCCCTCGGTGATAATGAATAATTGTCCTGGTTAACGGTTAACGATTCCTTTCCATCGGAACCTTCGGACAACGCACTGTTCTCTCAAGCGTGTGACTCTCCGGTGGACGAATTCCTTTTTACAAAAAGCCCCACTATCTCTCCGGAATTCAAGGCCTCTGAATGCTCGCATCGGCCGATATGAGTCGAGTGCATTGAAAATCGAGCGGCGCGACGAACGCGTGTCCTCTGTGACAATCAAACATAATGCCGTGAGAGTGGCGGTACACGGAGCGAGGCCGACAGGGAAAGAGAGGAGGGCAGCTATTGTTTCAGCATCTATGTCGCGATTCTGTTAGCCGATCTACTCGGCTCTGTTGTCGCGGCAAATCTCCGCATAATTGCCGTTAATGGGCAAATGGATGGAGCGCGGTGGCGAGTGGCGAGTGCACACAAATGCTAAACAAAGTAGCGCAACCCTTGATGGGCGCGGGTACGCACGCACGCCCGGGCTCCGGCCCTTTTTTACCCGGCGCCCCTCGACCCTTCAATTTAATCAGCCTCATTCAGTGTACCGCGAAACAACCTGCCACATGGTGGCCATTGTGCCCCGCTGGATATTATTAACGGCATTATACAGCGAGAGAGAGGGAGAGGGATGGTTTTATCGGCACTCGAGCCTTCTCGGCTTCTTTCACCCGCTATCTCCACCGCGGATAAAGAGGGAGGAGGCCGCCATATGTACTCTCGCTTTTGTCCGAGAAGCCTTCCCGTCATTTATCCAACCCATCAAGCCGCGTGACCAAAATTTGTCCACCGCACTAGGACCGTTGCCCCCTTGGGGTTTCAGCGGCTCGGGCACGTCTGCAAATGTTTTGCCGACATTAGACATTTAACCGACACTGGAACACTCGCCCCCTTTTGCCAGTGGAGGAAAAGGGGGGAGGAGACAGGAGTGAATTTTCTTTGTAGGACACTCCGAAGCGAGTGCGGCACGAAGAGGAGCTTTTTTTCAGCCAACACCTCGAGAGAGAGAGCGAGTTTCCCGTGCATTAGTCGGCCGGCTAAAGTGGGACGTGGCAGTTAAGTTGAAGCGCCATCGCTTTACTAAAACCTGCTCTACATGGATAATGAATCCCCGAGAGCACTACTTCCCAGGCACGTGGTGCGCGCGCTCCGGCTATGAGTGAGACGACGACGAGGAGGACGTTTCACGAGTATGTATTTACCTCGGCCGAGTTAGAGGGCAGCGTCGGAAAACAGAGAATGCCCGGGGATCTGCCCTTTAACATTTCTTCACACAATGTTCACGTTTCCAGCGGACTCGCGCTAATGATCGACGATCCCGGGACGCCTTTCAACCTCTTCCACTTCTACCGTTATACTTTTTGACACGTCGCCAGCCTCAGACAGAGAAGCATCCTCCTCCGAGAGCCAGCCACACTTTCTCCTGGCGATGTGCATCGATTGCGCGGGGATGGCCAGTCCTGCCAGACTATGCGATTGTCATCAATGAAGCGTAATTACCGAAATGTCCTCGGGGCCCGCGTGCCCGTTAAATTACAGGATTTTCATAATTGTACCCAGTCATCTTGGGGAATACGAGGAGGTCCTTAACGAGTCTCCTTTAGGAGGTTTGATTTAATTCAAACTCGAATATTGAATGCGGATAGAATGAGTGTATGCAGCCGAAATCGAACGAGTCTATCTCGGCTGGCGCGAGGATCGCGCGAGTCCAGCCACAATGATGATAATGATGGAGATGACTCTGGCACTTCCCGATGATTAACGAGCGGCCGCACTGACGCCCGGAGCCCGCCTCGATTTGTCTTCCCACTGGCCCCAAGTAAACTACCCTTTAATCGCTTCGGCACTTTCCAAGAGACGCCGGCGTCGCCGAGCTAATGAATTTACACGGCAATCGGGAGATTTTGGGGAAAGAGAGCGCTAACTTGATCTTGATCGATGATGCCACTCGCTCATCTACATGTATAAGGATATTAATAGTGGCGGCTATCAGCACGATAAACGTTGACCTCTCACGTCCTCCATACACTGGCCACTCTGATGCGCTTTCCTCAGCAAATCAGTTTTACAATGCGGCCTTCCCCACCAATGACAACAGGCCTCTTCTTGATATCTTCATCCGCCGATTGTCCGAACAAACAAGCCAAGTCTTTTCCATTTAACTGCTACGCGAAATCCAGCGACTAGGCAGACGCACGTGGTCACAGTGGATGTCAAGCGGAAGCGTACGACTAAAAAATGACTGTTATCTAGCGAGCATCTGGCGGGGCTCGGGCTTGTAAGCGGGATGGCCGTGGTATCGATCATTCCTCAACTAGTAGGTATACACCTCCTCCATTGTAAAGTATCAATCAGTCACCGGCCGCTGACTTTTATTGTAACATTAGGTAATAGGCGGTGCGCGCGGCCGTTAAAAAAGCGGCGTAATTTATTTTACAAGTCGGACGGTGTCCTCCGGACCTCTTGCCCATTAAATTTGATGGGGGAAGCGGGGGTTCCGGAATGTCGATGCTAGATCCTAGCCTGACGAAGTTGACCCGCCCGAAGAAATACAAGCGCACGTACTGCGGGCTAACATAACAGATCCTCTCCCGGAGAGTGCCACGAGCGTAATGGCTATTTTTAAGGCCGACCTGCACTATAAAGAAGACCTCGCCGAGACACTTCTCCCCGCATCGGTTCCACGCGCATTCTTATCCAACCCCCGAGCCCCTTTCCTAATATTCTTACTATTTGCGTAAGATCCATCGGGCGAGGAGGCTCTGTCAGAGTTCAAGTGAGAGACCGGCTGGGAACGACGCCGATATTACGTGGCCGGGCTGCTCTGCGCGAGGAACAAGATCGCGGCTAGATTGAAAGGGCAGAGGAGCGAGCGCTTTTGCGAAAGGAGTGCAGGACCGTGGGCGGCGCGGGGCCCAAAGAAATTGTTGAAATGCCGCATAAAGCGACCGATATCTGCGGTGGATCGGACTCCGAGGAGCGGGCGAGTGGAGAAAAGGAGAGGAGAGCTCGCTCGCAGAGAGGGAGAAGGTGGGGCTTCCGTCCTATAACTACTTTGACACGTTCCCCGTGAGTTGTCAGTGAGTTTTGGCCGGCGGAACCGCGGGATGTCGTGTTCCTCCCAGCGGTGGACCGGCTTCCCCAAGCTCCTCTCTCACTCTCTCCCCCACATTCTCTCTCTCTTTCTCTCTTCCACGAAACACTTGGAAACACTTTAAAAGCGCAGTGTAGCTATGTACATACACGGCGCGCGATCTCGAGACGACTCTCCTCCGTCTCTCGCGCGTCGGGGCACTCGCCGCCGTGATGGATTGGCGCGAGCGGCCCGAGCGACGAAAATCCCCGGCATCCAGGAAATCGAGGATAATCAAGATCTACGATTTTTATCGGGGCCACCGCTACACGCTCGCACGGTGATCGATCGCCGCAAAAACGCGAGCGCGGCCCAAGAGCGCACTAGTAGAATTTTTTCTCGCTCTCCTGATGCGCCCTCGGATAGCTGACGCCCGGAGAGAAAAGGAGATTTCCTAGCTCGTCCTCGCGCGACCGCCAGCCGCGCCGGAGAGAGAGACCTCCTTAGAGCGGCGAACATGACTGCCCGTGCGAATTGAGGCCGAGGCGAGTAAATCTATCGCCAAAGAAAACTCGTGACTCTCCGGGGCCGAGTTTGACTCGCGACGACCACCTGGGTGATAAAGCCGGCTAGGAACTTTCCCAGGAAGCGGATGGAGGCGTTGACCATGTTGGAGAGTGCGGGCCTCCCCCTTTTCCCACGGCGCGCGGCGCGCGATCGAAAACAATTTCACGATAATGAAGTAATTAGCGATTGCACTCGCTCGCGCGCTCTCTCCCTTTCTCCGGAGTGAAGCGCTCTAATTTGTAAGGAGCTGGCATATCTGCGAGATGCTGGCGGCGAGAGCGGCTCACGATCTTACAGGGGGGTAGATAAAACACTTGTTGAGAGGCCCCCGGAGCAGATAGCTTATCGACCTAGCTGCATTTAGGACTTTTTATCTCCGTTATGTAACGGCCGGCTAGTCCGCCGGATTATCGGCTAGTTAATATATTTCGTCGATAGCAGCGCGCGCCGTCGTCGACAGGGAATTACATAAGTTCTCATTATCCGATGCTTTCCCGTCGCCCTTTTTCTCTCATTAATCACTTGAGCCGCTCGCCAGGCGAGCCGGCTGTGCATGCTCGGAATACCTTGTACGCGAACCTGACTGGCGTACTTCCACTCGGGCGCTCAGGGCCTGGAATCTTGCTAAACTAGCAGGAATATGGAGACAGCGCCTTACAAAATTGATGTCGACGCGAGACTAGGACGGCGTGTACAGGAAGCCTGTGCTCTCTGGCAAGCAGCTCATCAGGAAAGATGTGGCGGACAATGTGCGCTACGTGCAACTCTCAAGGAGCTTCGGGGAGCCCCCTTGCTAGTCGTTGGCCCGCCCGGCTTCGCGGTGCGAGATATAGCTGTGAATAATAAATCGGACGAGATCTCGGCGACGGTGGTGCGGCGCGTTGGGGGGCACGCACACTTGTGCCCAACTCGATGCACGCCCTCCCTGCAACCTATGGGAAAGATAGGAATCAGTAATGTTACATCCCCGTTGACATCGCAGATTGGCCGATCCCGTAACACCCGGCGCGTCTCGGATTAATGGCTCCCCGCTCGCCACGGGGTGCAACGGTACTAGCAACCCCCCCAGCAGTCGAGGAAGAGTCGCTCGGCAAATCTGGCCGATTTTCATTCGTCGAGCGGGAGGGGACAGCCCCCGACGATGCGCCAATGTAAATCCACCTATAGGCCCCGGTACAAATCTCCGCGGAAAGAAAGAAAGGGAGGAAATGGAGGGAGCCGGAGGATTTAAGGGCGCGCGATATTGTCGATGAAGAATAGGGCGATGCTTTCCTCACTTTTCCCCTTGACTTCTTGTAGTAGCGCGAGCGTTGGCTCTCTGTCGGGGAAATCTGCTCTCCTACGATTATGTTTCCACGTTTCAGCCCCGCCGGCTCCTCTCGCCCTCTGTATCAGCCGGCACGGGCATGCCTATGTATACGTAAAATGGCCGATTTCCTGAATACATGAAAGCTGATGGAACGCGGCCGGCGTCAGGGGCCCGAGCTCCAATCTGAATATCTAAAACGATTTCGCCGGCAACATAAAGTGGACCAATTCACGTGTAAATGCGCGGAGTTCGGGAAATTGCAAAATATTTTATAGTCCGCGGCGGTGGTCCTCGGGCAGCGCAGGCCGTGCGCCGGTTTCCGATGGCTCGAGAACTCTCTCGACATAGTTCCCCGATGTTCGCCCGCTTCCCGGGAGATTTATGAAATTATATATTCCCAGTCCAGAGTTTGCGGCGCGTAATTGACCTCTTTTCACTCGGAACCAGTTCGGAGATGGACTCCGCAGCCTAATTTTTATTTACTCCTCTCATTAAGGCCATAGGGCAACCTCCGCCGCGCACCCACCATTCTCATCCAACGAAATAACCGCACTGGACTAGCCTCGCCGATTCTCCCCAGCGCAATTACACGCCGTCCGATCGGTAACAAGTTTGCCAATACTGATGGAGATTTCGACATGAATTCGTAACAGGTTTAAGCTGCCCCCGCGCCGCGTGTGGCTTCTCCCCGGGGACGAGCGGCGCGCCGACAAAACCGCGCTCAAATATTAGTCGCCACTTAAGGACGTCTCGAAAGTTTTCTCCAAACAGAGGCCTGGACGACGGCATTTGGTAAATACCTCGTTGAAGAAACCGAAGAGAAAGAGGCAGAGGGAGAGTATGTGCTCGTTAATAAAAAGAAAATGGACGCTTGGCGAGTGTGTACTCACTCGGGCCGAATGACTCGTTCTCACGATAGCGCCGCGCGATCTAAGAGGGCACCGGGCGAAGATATAGGCTCCAGATCGCATAAGGTATTCAGGCACCGTCATACTTCCGGGAGCGGTTCGGCCCCGGCGCAGTGGCAGGGCTTCCAAACGAATTCAGAATATGTATGTATACAGCAGGATGCTCTACCTACGCCAGGAGCGAGCGTGGCATAGCTGTCAGCGGGCCGAAATGCCGAATGAGCGTCCAGCACATCAACTCCCACGTGTCCGTGGAAGAGGAGGCAGTGTTTGCAGGGAAGGAAGAGAGGCGGCTACCGGCGCGGTGCCGAGCGATGCCAGGAGATTAGAGCCGGCTCTCCAGGAGTGCCTGGGTGCGTGGCAGAGCGCGAGGGGAGCGCGGCCCTCTGTGTTTATACGCTGTTCTCCAGCACGCAACATTGACGACGATGAGGCGAAAGACGCGGGGCGGTCGGCAGGCGGTCTCTCCAGGAGGAAAGCTCCGCCTGCGAAGTCTGGCCGCCTTCGCCGCTCTGGTGCATGCACGAGAAACGTCACCTTCCCCGCTGCAAAGTCCATCGGGTGCCATCGGCTGCGAGAGAGTGTAGCCGGTGCATCTGCCGGCTGTTCTCCGCACGCTCCTCCAACTGGAAAGCGCGATCATCATCTTCGTTCGGCTTCTTCTCTTCCACTCTGGAGTCTCGCTGCGTACGCCAGCAGCCGGGCTGGCTCCTTGGTCCCTCGGAGCTCTCTACGTCTCTACGAGAAGGCGAACTCGAGCGTCGCCAGCCCCCTTTTTCACCGCGGGGCCAGCCGGCTGCCCGTTTCGTCGGGCTTGCGACTCCTGACCCACGTAACGGCCGCGGCCGAGCCCGGCCCGTTTTAGGTTATATGCTAATGCCCTTGGCGTTTCGTGACGCGATACAGTTTTCGTCGTTAACCCCGGCTGACCCCGAGCACGGCCGAAGCCCGAGTGAAAGTGCACCCGACGACGTGCCCCCGTCGTCGAGAGGTATGCCAGCTCTACCCACCACTTACAGCTCGTCCGTCCACTCTCCATCGATCTCCTATTCCAACCGCGCTTTCAAACCTCGACAACTCGACTCTTCGTTAATTACTAAATATCGAGGCTTGATATTCCCGGGCGATTAAGATCGGCCAAGGTGAATGCTGAATATTCCAAAGGCCCCGAGCTACCCCAAGAAAAAAAAACCCACTCCTCCGCTTCTCCGCCGTTCATTCAACGCCGCTTTCCGTCCGTTTTTCAACGTTAGAAAGGATTTAGCCGAGAGCGGTTCGCAGCCGAGGGTTTTGTGCTGGTGGCCGAGCGTCGAAAGACTAGATTTTCCCGGCGAAGGATACGCCCGGCCGGGCGGGGGTTGCGCGTTAAAGAAGATGTATCGGAAATGACGGCGTATATAGCCGGGTACATAGCCGCAGCCAGAGGGTTGAACGGCCGCTGGCGCGATCTGGCGTACGGCGCTGTTCCAAGTTCGGTCAGAGTTCGCGGCCGAGTTACAAAGTGGCGGCCACCTATTCTGTTACCCGAGACCCGGCGATACCAGGGATAATGTTTCCCCGGGACCGAGCCTCATAATTAAAGCCGCTAATAAGGCGACGAGGTGGCGAGATGCTTTCTTAATATTTCGAGGCTGGCTTACTTTTCCACCAGGAAGCAGCAGGCGTCTCCCCGGGGGCGAAGCGAGTTCATATAGTCTCTCAATAGTCGATGCTTCTCGCTTTGGCGTATTATGTATTTCTGGCTTGTCCGTTCCGGTAATGAAGTTCTGCTTGGCGAAGCAGTACTGCTGTATCTTTCTCGAATCGTTGCCGCTATAACGAGTAATGATTTATGTATTAATACATTCCACTGCGGCTGCTGCTGCTGCAAGCCCGCTCGCTTGCCTTTCGGGCTCCGTGACTTTTTCACTCCTCTTCTCGGTCTCTCGTGACCGTCTCTCCTCCTCCTCCTGCTCCTCTCCGGCTGTCTCCCTCTGATTTCGAGAACGGACAATGCCGCGTAACGTCAGAATGGGATGTCACGTAGCGTTATAAGCCAGAAAAAGTGGCCATTCAGATGAGAAAGTGTGCCATACGAATAACTGGCCCTCCTTTCTTTACCACCTCACGCAAGCCCTATCGAGGAATCGTGGGTAATCTGAAATATAAATTTCAATAGCCAGCAAACGCTTCCTATCAACTTTATCCGCATTCGTTACTTTGATCAAGTGGGCCCCGGTCCGCCCTTTAAATCCCCGAGCTTCCCTTCGGCGAAACTTTCTACGTTTCTACCCAAGACGCCAGAAATAACTCTTGATTGGAGGCGAACTGAAACGGTGGAGGATTGGTTGGGATTCTAGAATGGTCGGAGGATGTAACGGGTCGCATGACTCGACTCTGTCATTGCGATTAATTCGCCGGGCGCGTTTAGTCAGAGCACTCGGGCATTCCGACTGTCACTGGGCGCGCGAGCGCGCGCGCGTTCGGTGGTTTCGCCGAGTGATATCACGTCGACAAGCCGTAAATACATAATGAAGTGTGGAAATCCCTGGCATCCTTAAATCCGTGAATGCCTTCATCCGTCATTGTACGCATACGCACCTATGGACACGTACGTCTACGGAACCGGTGCCTCACCGCAGAGGCCACGGATTTATAATCCCGTGTCCACTCGCCCCGTTAGTGTAGACACGCGCTCTCTCTCTCCCTCTCTCGGACTCGCATGATTCATCATCTCCATACACTGGTACTTTGACAGATGAGTGTAACTATCGCTTTAAATAAACCCGGAGAGCCGGAAGTCCCGCGGCTCCATTGTTCCCCCGCGCATCCACGAATCTTTCTAGTCAGTTAGTCACTTGACAAAGTCAGCCTATCGAGCTCTTATCAACTCACCAGATTCCCAATGATCTCGGGAGGCTCGAGCGATAACGATTAAATGAATATGATTTACGATGGCGCGTTGAAAGAATGAAGCCGGGCAGTAAGAGGGAGCGCAGAATCCCGATGGATCCGGGCCAACCCCTGAAAGCTTGGCATCCTAGAGATGGCGCCAAAGCCCTGTGTCTCCAGGGCAACCCCCTTTAAACTATGACTCGTCCTTCCAGGAAGATCCTGCCGCGGAATAGTTAACAAAAGGCTATCATCAGTATGCATCTCGAGGCGTCGCGCGCGAGCCACTAGGATTCGTCGGCGCTGAGCTACCGCAATTCCTGCGTATCTTTCTAATGTCACGCTTCCACGCCGGGGATGATACCAGCGAGATACCACCTCTGCCCCCCCGGACTCCCATGCTAAATCTGATCGGCGAGATAAGCACGTTGCGCCAATCGGAATGGTCCCTGCGCGGATCTCCGATCGCAGCTCGGGCTTACGCGGAACCCATTACAGAGAGAAAGAGAGAGAGAGAACAGCCAGACCGAGGGGAGACAGTCGTTTAGAGGCGGAAGTCACTTGGGCAGGAGCTGGTCAATCACTGCTGAAACTAACAAATTATAGCAGCTTCTGTTTATTTTAAGTGCAAGAAGGAGCCAGGGGCAAGAAAGGCTCCTGTACTAATAAGACCGGTGCGCCAGGGCGCCCGGGGGTAGGTAAGAGGGTTGAAAGAAAAGGGGAAGAGCCGCTTGATGAATGCGCGCCGGCGTTCCTAGGAGCCGCTCTCTGGCTGTTTATCTAGTAAGTAGTGTTGTCAGTCAGCTGGTTTGTTGCGTCTCAGGCGAGGCAGCCGGGCGTGCAGCCGCCCGTGGCGTTGGGACTCGGGACACCAGCCGCCGAAATGCGACTCTGCCCCGGTGTAGGTACGTGAGTTCCTCTCTCGCCCCTCTCGGTCTACGCTGGTTCCTCCAGCGGGGGAGAATGCCGGAGAATGCCGTCGTCGGCCGAGGGGAATGGAATCGGCCGAGCGGTGGGGCGGAAAGTAGCGGAGTGGGGGAAGAGACTTGGGAGGGGGAGCGGCGAGCGACGATGTAGCAGTGTAGGGGACGACAAGCCGTCGATAGAACAGGGATCGAGTCGTGTGGTTAGTTGCTCCTCGACGTTCGCGGTGGAATGTCGTCTCCTCGAAGTTACATCGCGTCCTGTCCGTAGCCCGCGCGCAACACACACTTTGTCGCACTCTGGCACACTCTCTGCCTCCTCTCGCAGCAGCACTGGCCGCGTCGGGGTGTGTGTGACCACGAGGGGTTGAAACGGTAGGAACGCTCGCGAGAGAGACCCGTGTTATACAAAGGACAGAGAGTGTAAAGTCGGTGGATCCAACTACTGGTGATCGCGCACGAGTTTTAGTGAGAGTGTGAATTTGCTTGCGACGGTCGAGAGAGAGAAGCCGCGGTTTGGAGAAGGGCACTCGATCTGAGAGTAAAGAGCGCGAGTATCTTCTCTGTTGATCGGTCGCGCTCGGTTCGCTGGGCACATCGGTGGAAGCGGTTGAAGAGTGTGTACGGTTGAAGAGCGTGTGCTGTGACTATGAGTGCGTGACGACAGGAGGGATACGGGAGATAGTCGAAAGTATCACTTGCCAGGAGGAGAAGTAGTTGAGGATGGAGATAGGAGGAGGAGGATTACGAGGGTCGGCGGTGGGCATCGTGGTGCTCTGCTGGCTGGTGCTCTCCCACGACACGTCGCCGGCGCTCGGCCGCAGCATCACCAGCCTCGAAGCACCCAACGGATGCGAGTGGAGAAAGGACGGCGAGGACGGGGAGAAAGCGCTGGCGTGTCAAGTCCGCACCATCGCCAATGTGCCGGACCTCCTGGGGAATCTCTCGGCGATTCAAGTCGACTCGATCGGCTCCCTCGGCCTCGAGTGCAGCGATGCCTTGTTCTTCGAGAGCCAACTGGAAGCTCCTCGAGACTTGTTAGTGCCGCTGCCACGGCTGGAGAGACTTCGCATAGAGTACTGCAAGATTCGCCATCTGCCCGGCGGCGTGTTCGCCTCGGTGCACAATCTCCGCAGTCTCTCGCTGAGGACGCACAACGGCGACTGGTCCGCTATGACCCTCGAACTCCACCGGGATGCATTGCGCGGCCTTGGCAGTTTGCAGCACTTGGACCTCGCGGACAACAATCTGTGGACGCTGCCGGGCGAGCTCTTCTGCCCGGTGCCGAGCCTGTCGAGTTTGAACCTGACGCGCAACAAGTTACAGGACATCGTGTCTCTGGGCTTCTCCGACTGGGTGGAATCGTGCAGCCCGAATCTCGAGGTCCTCGACCTCAGCGACAACGATCTCAGTGCCTTGCCCGATCGCACCCTCAGCAATCTGCGGAGCCTGAGCGTCCTCAAGCTCGAGGACAACGTGATAGCGGCGGTGGGCGACCACGCTCTCGCCGGCCTCACCGCCCTCAGGTCCCTCAACATGTCGAGCAACAGATTGGTCGCGTTGCCGCCGGAGCTCTTCTCCAAGACGAGGGAACTGCGCGAGCTGATACTAAGTAACAATTCGCTGGCGGTGCTGGCGCCGGGCCTCCTCGACAACCTCGACGAGCTGCAGGTCCTCGATCTGAGCGGGAACGAGTTGACCAGCCGCTGGGTGAATCGGGACACCTTCTCACGGCTGGTTCGCCTCGTCATACTCGATCTGTCTTTCAACGCTCTGACAAGGATCGACGCCCACGTCTTGAAGGGCCTCTACAGCCTTCAGGTGCTGAGGCTCGAGCATAATGACATCGACACGTTGAGCGACGGGTGTTTCGGTACCCTCGCCAACCTCCACTCGCTCACGCTCTCGCACAATAAGATCGCGAGGTTCGAGCCCAGCCACACACTCGGCCTCACCGCCCTCGGGCAGCTCTTCCTCGACAGTAACAAGCTGCGCACCATGCATCGACACGTATTCGACAATCTCACCGACCTCCAGGACCTCTCGCTTAGCGGGAACCTCCTCACGGAGATACCGGTGGCGGTGCGCGTGCTTCGCACCCTCAAGACTCTCGATCTCGGCAACAACCACGTGTCCAGGATCGACAACGAGTCCTTCGCCGGCCTCAACGAACTCTACGGTCTTCGACTGGTCGATAACAAGCTCGAGAACGTGTCGAGGGAGGCGTTCGCTTCCCTGCCCGCCCTCCAGGTCCTCAATCTCGCCAACAATTACATCCGACACGTGGAGCAGAGCGCGTTCGCGAGCAATCCGGTGTTAAGGGCGATCAGGCTCGACGGGAATCAGCTAACCGAGATTCGCGGCGCTTTCACCAGCCTCTCGACCCTCGTCTGGCTCAACGTCTCGGACAATAAGTTATTGTGGTTCGACTACAGTCATCTGCCGGGTAGCATCGAGTGGCTCGACATCCACGCCAATCAGATAAGCGAGCTGGGAAATTATTACATGGTGCGCAACACTCTGCGGATAAAGATGCTCGACGCGAGCTACAACCATATCGTCGAGCTCACCGAGGCCAGCGTGCCCGACAGCGTGGAGACCCTCTTCCTCAACAACAACAAGATACGCACCGTCGCCGCGGGCACCTTCCTCCAGAAGACCAACCTCGAGAAGGTGGTGCTCTACGGGAATTCGATCCGGAATCTGGAGATTGCCGCCCTGGCGATCGAGCCGGTCCCCGAGGGCCGGGAGCTGCCCTCTTTTTACATCGGCGACAATCCGATCCTCTGCGACTGCACGATGGAATGGCTGCCGAGGATCAACGAGATGGCACGTCTCCGCCAGCATCCGCGCGTCATGGACCTCGACTCGGTGACATGCGAGATGGTCCACGTCCGCGCCACCCCCCGCCGCCCGCTCCTCTCCCTCAAGTCCAAGGATTTCCTATGCAGATACGAGGCCCACTGCTTCGCCCTCTGCCACTGTTGCGACTTCGACGCCTGCGACTGCGAAATGACCTGCCCGGATAATTGCTCCTGCTACCACGACCACAGCTGGTCGAGCAACGTGGTCGACTGCTCCAACGCCGGCTACAAGCACGTACCCGAGCGCATTCCCATGGACGCCACCGAGATTTATCTGGACGGTAACGATCTCGGGGACCTCGGTAGCCACGTGTTCATAGGGAAGCGGAGGCTGGAGGTGCTCTATCTCAACAACAGCGGCATCGCCGCTATCCACAATCGCACTTTCAACGGCGTCGGTGCCCTGCGCGTCCTTCACCTCGAGGACAATGCCCTGCGCGAGCTGCGCGGCTTCGAGTTCGATCAGCTGGAACGCATGTCCGAGCTCTATCTCGATCACAATGCCATCGCCACCGTCGGCAACACCACCTTCAAGAAGATGAGGAACCTCGAGGTGCTCCGCCTCGACAGCAATCGCATCGTCGACTTCCGCCCGTGGGAGGCGCTGCCCAGCGTCGGCGACAGCACCCGCGTCGCACTCGAGGGTAACGCTTGGAGCTGCGAGTGCACCAATGCAGCCAAATTGCGTGCTTGGCTCGCCGAGCACCGTGGCGACCCCGAGAAGATGTACTGCCGCGACGGCGTCGAGACGCTCGCGCAAGCGATGAAACGATGCGGAGATCCATCCACCGAGGCGGTTAGCCGGGGCATACAGGAGATACCTCTGCTAGGCGGCAACTTCGTGCCGCTCTTGGCGGGAGCGTTGGTAGCGGTGATTGCGGTTTGCCTCTTCGTCGCGCTCGCTTTCGCCTTCCGGCAAGACGTCAGACTCTGGGCCCATGCACGTTACGGTTTGCGCCTCGGGAAAATGGCGGCACCGCCCGATGACGAGCGGGACCGACTCTACGACGGCTACATCGTCTACAGCGAGAGGGACGAGGACTTCGTCTCGAGGTTCCTCGCCGCGGAATTGGAACAGTCTGGACTAGCCCTTTGCCTGCACTGGCGCGACCTACCACCAGCGAGGCCCCAGGAGGCGGTGCCACCGGCGGCGGCAGCCGCGAGGCGAATCGTGATTATCTTCTCACCGGTCTTCCTGGCGAACGAGTGGCAGCACGCGGAGTTCCGGGCGGCGCTGCGCGCCGCCCTCGAGGGCATCAGGCCCAGCTCGCGCAAGAGGCGCGTGGTGGTCCTTCTAGCAACGGAGGCTCCGAGTCGCGACCCCGAGCTCCAACTCCTCCTGCAGACCTGCACGGTGGTGGTCTGGGGCGAGAAGAGGTTCTGGGAGAAGCTGAGGTTCGCGATGCCCGACTCGGTGGACAAGAGGCGCGACAGCAAGAAGGTGAACGAGCGAAATCGCACGCCGGCCCGCTACACCGCCGCCCCGTCCGCCGGCGACGTGTGGAGCAAGCCTAATGGGGTTTTGGTCGCACCGGTCCACGCACCCACGCCCACACCCACGCAGTCGACCTATGTCAGCTCGGCGTCCAGCAGGACCGAGGACGAGGACAGCGGCGCCGAGCACCAGCATCAACACCCGCACCAGCACGGCGGCTACAGCGCACTCCACGTCGGAGGGAATCACCCGAGGCCCGCCAGCCTCTCCTCCAGAGGCAGCCACCTATACAGTACGATACCGGAACCCCCGGTTCTACCTACCGCACCGCCACCCGCCGAGACCCTCACGCATCCGGGTAACCCCCGCACTTACTTCGTCTAGTACAGGCAGGCCGCGGTCGCTAGGCGATCATCGGCCTTCGGCTATGCAACCTGGACTTTTCGATCGGCGGCCAGCGCGGCCAGTTATCGCACCCGCAGATATCCATCTAGAAATCTGGTCTAGCCGAGCCGAGCCTCGGTCCGCGCCGAGCTATTAACTCGGCTAGTAGGACTGGGCCTGCTCGAACACGCCGTCGACTCTCGCGGCGAAGAATCGCTTAGTTAGGAGGGTAAATTCACTTGGAATGGCGCCGGGATCAATCGCCCGGGCGAGAAAGTTTCGAGCGTTCGAGAATCGCTCGTTTCGGGCGTTGGACTCGCAGCTGCGTCGTGCGCTCTTTTCTTCGGCTGGCCTCGCCGCGAGGCCGAGCTCTTCTTCCTCGAGAAGGCCGCGCATTTATTTAATATTTTCTTTGTATTATAGCGTTTAACACGGCGTCCTGACCAAGTCATTATTTTTACGTACTACGGACGTAGCCGCGGCTGAGAATGATCTTAGGGCTCGCGACTACCCTTATTGGGTGTATGTACCAGGACTGGGCCGAGGCGCACGGCCAGTTGGATTAGGGAATGACGCCGCCGGTTTTGGGAGCTCGATTCCAATTGCTCGCTCTAATTCTATCGACACACCAGCGCGGCTCACGTAAATTCCTCCCTCGAACGAAGAGCCCGCATGTAGATAGACGCGCTAGTAGCGCGTGTTGCTCCAATTGTCGGAGTTACGAAATTTACTTAGGACTGATTACTTTCCCGTTGGTTTACACGGTATACGTAGCATGTAACAGACATGGGTTCCCCCTCTCCGTTGGGCGAGATTCAGTGGTAATCGAGAAGAAGAAATTCTACCTTCTTGTCTCTTCTCTCGCTGCAGGCTAGACTCTCTACTTATTTATTGTACCATTGGTCCGCGAGGTACATAGTCGGTGTGTATGTCGAATCGCAAGGTTTGCCCGGCCGCAATTGTAAATCGGCCGAGGGAGATACTACTATAGCTGTGAGTTAAGTTATAAACTAATATCGTTATTTATTTTTATACTACCTGGTGTATGTAGGGAGGGCACACACATCGAGCGAGATCCGCGCGGTCGTGCCTGGAGGTACACTAGCAATCTAATGTCCATTTACTCTCCTCAGCAAATCACATTTCGATGGTCAATGCTTCGGTTTTGTTTTTCTGTAAACGGCTCGAACCGTGTATTCAATTTCTGCTTTTCTTTTCCACTGGACACTGCGAGAAAGAAATCCTCCAGGCGACACGTCCGCGAGGACACAGGCCCTTCTCTCGGGCGACTTAGGTAATCCAAGATCGTTGGTAACAGGCGAGATGTATTTTGAGAGGACAAGTGTACATAGCACCAGGCCCGATCTCTCTGCAGCCGCGATTAGAGGGACCGGGCAAGACGCAGGAAGAGCTTTCGACGTTTTTCAGGAGAAACGTTTCTGTCATTCGATCCCGCCGAATGTGTATTAGAGTGCGCGTCCGAGAGCTCCTCTCCTCCGGACTTTTTCCAGCGGGGAGAAACTCGCCGATAAAAGGAAACCCGGCACCCTTGTGAACCGAAACATGTCGCCAGCTCTCGGCTCTAGGGTGGCGTATTTCCTGGAGGCAAGAAAGGGGAGAGAAGGGGGCAAGGAATCTAGCCGGAGAGAGAGAGAGAGAGAGAGTGAAGAGTGCATCCCGAATTCTCATTCCTGTCGTTGATTCGTCAATTCGTGATATAAGATAAAAGGGCGGAATCGCGCGTGTTTAGTATAACAGGCAGGTGTGATGGCGAGAAATGACAGACTTGTTTGTGAGACCTCGTTCCTAAGATTCACGACCTGTCTTGGACAAAGAGTTACGGTCGCATAACGCTTATTAGTCTGTAAGTGGAAAAATCTTTCTCTTGTAAATAGTGTACATCTAATTTTTTGTAAATAATACCCACGCGCACATTCTCGAGCCTAGGAGCATACAGGAGCACAGACACAAAGAGAGAAAGAGACAGACAGACAGACAAGGAAAACAAACACAGAGACGATTGTCGATGGCTGTCGAGGCCCTTTTAAAGGAATCTATTGTACTCCGTGCTCGTTGGCAGGAGGCAAGTGTCGAAGGTGACGGCGTAATATTAATTGTAAACTGTATTATTGTAAATACTACCTGCAATCGTCGGATCACGCCATGTACTCACGATCTGTTAACGTGAACTATTAAATTAATTGCCACTTTCCATTTCAGCCGAGAAGAACCATGAGAATAAACACGTTTGTTTTATATAAAATCTGCGTCTGACCTTCTTGACGACCCCACCCGCCCGTCCCACCTTGCAGCCTGCCCGTTCGACCTATAGCGGATCATTCCGTTAATTGGAGCGACTGAGCAAACGATTCGCAAAGTTCCAGCTCACTCCCGGCGACGATTTAAAGTCCAAAGTTCGCTGAATTGCTTTCCAAGGCTCCCGATTTCCTTTGTCACTTGCCAGCCGAATTGAGCCTGAATTATGAGTGACCTACCTAAATTCGATCGTCATTGGCAGAGTGGAGTCACAAGTCGCAACTCGTTAGCCAGTGTTCACTGAGTGGCGGTACGGAATTAAGGGCAGCGTCGAAAGCCCGAGAACGAGGGAGCGAGAGAGGGCTCTCGCCTATAGCAAGATCTGTTTGGCGAGGAAGGAGTCAGGTGTCAGCCCTAAGTACTCTCGTATTGCGAGGGAAACACGAAAAGGTGGATCGATCGGCTCTGGCGCGCCGAGTTAATTCAGGGAGAAGGAGCGAGAGCGAGTGGAAGCCGTGGAAGGGAAAAGGAGTCGCGGTCAGGGAAAAAGAGAAGATAAGCGCGCGAGGTGGAATAATTTATGTGGCGGCCGCTGTCGCAGGAAAAGACGCGGACGCTTCTGCAGAGGGCAAGTAAAATGTTAAATAGTAGGTCGGGGCTTGTAGTGCGTGTATGGAGAATATGGCCAGTTTAACCGAGAGAGAGAAAGAGAAAGAGAGAGAGGACACCTTTATCACCGCTCCACCGACTAAATAGACCTTTCCACAGTGGCCAGCTATGATAGCGCCGGACACTCAGCCCCCTTTCTCCCCCGTTTCACCCTCGAGAATTACGCTCGCAGAAATCGAGCCCAGCTCCACACGAAATATTAACAGATACAGAAAGAGAGTGGCTGGTTGACCCGGGCCACTGCCGCCACTGCATTCGTATATCGTTTCCTCCTCTTCGGCGAACGGTGAAGCCGAAACTCTCTCTCTCTCTCTCTCTCCCTCCCCCTCTCTCCCTCGACGTTGGGAAAAGGGAATCGGAATTTCCTCGTGGGTTTACCTCGGCCGAGCGGTGAACAACCCAGGTCACGTACTTAAACGAGATTCGAAGGCATAAGTTACAGTTGGTCCGTAAGAGGCACCGTGAATTGCCTTTTTAAAGGGATGGTCAGACGAGAGGCGATGGGCGTGCTGCTGCTCGCCCGCGCAAAGTAATAGTTTTATCGGAGAGGAGGGCCGGCCGCCCAGAGTCGAGGGCCAACTCACTCAAGCCACTCGTTAGAATATCGTTGACCGTCCCAGGGGAGTAACAGCCCCGCTTTCCTTATTTTCTACCTGCTTATACAGGCTGATCCACTAGGCTTGGAATCACTAGTCGGATGTATAGGCTGTGATGAATAATTAGAGATTATTTGGTTATTATTATATTACTAGCCAGAATATCCCCTTTGGTTTATTGATTCTTTGAGGGATTTTTCGAAGATTCCCCGATTCCGGCGAATTCATCATTTCTTCACAGTTTTAGATCCAAAACTAAGATTTAACACAGAATTAGTGGGCCAGAGTCTGTAATTGTGCCGTACGGGTAATATTTCGCCGGTACTGTTACTAAAATCGTCAAAAACTTATTGACCTTAGTTTCTAAGCACAAACTATTGAAATTCCCCAAAATGTATAATCTTCCCACATAGTAGTATAATTTCAACAGGACGCAGAGTCACCTGAATCAACCTGTACACGCCAACGTTGTGCAAGTGTGCTCACGCACATATTGCATAATAGCCGATGAAGGGGGCGGAATGAGAGTTATGGATTGGTGTGTATGCCGACATGGATACCTGGAACGTATGTACCCAGGAGTAAGAGGGTAAAGGGGTCAAATATTTGAATGCCGTGAGCGAGGAATACAGAGAAAAGAGGGGGAGAGAGAGAGAGGCCGCAAGCCGCACGGCTAATGACATTACGACTTTAGGATGCTCTCGGGCAAATTACATTTGCCGGCCTGCTTGCTCGAGCAGCATCACCGGAGAGAGAAGAGCACCGCGAGCGCCAAATGGAATAATAATAGGAGCCACTGATATCGGCGGGAATTGTGGAGATCGCGAGCACTGGCCATCGCCCGGCGATGATTAGAGTACGCCCGTTAAGCGGATCAATAATTCCCGCCTTTTCCCTTTGGATTCCCGATCCACGCTTTTCCAGGCAAATTGGAGTAGGTTCGTTCGAGACATTCTTTAGCGCGCGCGCGCGCGAGTGCTTTTCACTCGAGGGTGGAGAAATATTTGTGGAGCGTTTTGCCGGGGCGTGGGCCGTTGCTTCGGTAATTATCTTATAAAGGGCTCCGACCCTTTCCCTGTTTCTCAAAGGGCTTCGCCTACATGATTCGACACACACAACCCCCTCGAAAAAGGCCCTGTTCCGCGATGAGTGGGACAAATGCCAAGATAAACTCGAGATGATTTTCCCCAGTCGCTATCTCGCAGCATTGTTTAATCACCCCAGGATAATTTGCAGGCTCATCTATTTGGCGGAGAGTTGCGAGGGTTGACGTAAGTGCGTGTGGAGTAACACGTAGGACGCTGCGTGGATATGTGCGTGGTCCGGTGTCCGCTCATCTTTGCGCGGCGTGTTCCCTCGGATGGAACAAGCGGAGGCGCCGGTGCATCAATCAACTGTCGAACGACCGGCCGCTAATTGCACCGGCCACAATATCTTGATCAATCGAACGTGGGGCGTTGGAATTAATTAGAATGATGACGTGCTCGCGCGGTAGTTAGCTGATGCGCCGGGCGAAGGTGAAGCCGATGTTTCACCCTATACCGAGATAGTCTATCTTAAGTGAGTAGTTTCCCGTGGGCCCTCAGTTACACCACGTCCACCTCCTCCACGTCATTCTCTCCATCCAAAACAACCAATAGTCCTACAAACAAACAAATCGACCACCTTTCGGAGAACAGGTCCTCCCAACAGGTCCGACTACTCCTCACACAATCCAATGCGATTCAGAGGTAAATAATTTGCCGCGCAATTTTCAATAATTTCTCTCGGACGATCACTCCTCCCGTTAAACATTTGACGATGATCGATTCGACGCTTAGTACTCGATTAATCGAGATAAGCTATCGTCAAAGGCACCGCGTTATTCCTCGGGAAAAATCTTGACTACCTTGCTTGGGAGATTTCCCTTGACGTGGCACTTGCTCGAGGAGAGGAGGAGGAGGTGGTGGTGCTTTTCGAGAGTCATCCTCGCATCAGGGCCCGGAATCACGAGTTATTCTGTATTAAGTGGCCATTCTATGACCCTCCACTCGCTTTCTCTCCCTCCCTCTCCCTCCCTCTCTCTCGGCCTCTCCGCATACCTTATTAGGGCTGATTACACCATAACAGCCATCAAGTCAATTCTCGACTTGACTCCGCCACTTCCAAATCGCGGCTGGTGGTTGTCTCTGGCTGGTTGGCGCGCGCGCTCGAGAAACTGCAGTGTAAGAGAGCGATGACGAAAGGGCTTTCTTATCGGGCTGGCGTTACCTTTCCGAGCCTCGAATAAATGCAAAGTGGCCCGCGCTCGCCTTTCCCTCCCCGTCCTCGTGCATGCACGCGCGCCCGTACATATATCGGGGGACGCTAGTGCAATCTCGAGATTGTCTCCGGACACGCTTGAATATCATAGAAAGCTTTCAGCGGTAATCGAGCGCGCCTCATTGCGCAAGGCCGGGCGCATTCGAAAGGAATGCAAAGCAGGAACGGCTTCCTAGCCGTGCTAATGGCAGACGTATGTGTACTTAATTCCCTCGTACAGAAAGGGAGTACGAGGGAGAAGTCGGCCGAAGAGAAAGCACTTTCACGGTACACTTCTACATTCGCCCCCGTGAAATATTACAAGCCGTGTCACTCGAGGACGACGAGCACAAAGGGCCGAAAGTTCGCCATAAAATGCGGGCTGAACCCACCACCCCCCTTCCGCCCTGGCACTCTCGCTCGCCCCGGGGAAAAACGAGGGGTGGCCGGAAAATCAATAGGAAATATAAACAAGCAATATACATCTGAATCAACTCATCGACTCGCCGGCTAATTTCAATAATAGCAAACCGGCAGTATTCGAGGGCCATTGTAGATTCGCGAATACTCGATGACACACACTCTCCCCCTCTCTCTCTCTCGTACTCCTCAGTCCTAGAAGTAATCGGGAGTAGTCGCGCAAACACCGGCGGATGTTTAGCTGGAGAGGGGTGTGCGCGGTGTGCGCCCTAAGAGGCGTTAATGAAGACGAGTGACGTCACTTAATTAGTATTAGCGCGCGGATATGACACTGCACCAACAGTACAGACTGTCCGAGGATTTAGCTTCCAAGGACGACTCCTTTAGCCGAAGCTCCGTGGACTCGTGAAAGGCAAAATCACTTAACAAAGTAGCCTGTATTTTGCTCAAATCGAGCATAAAACTGAATCTGTCTCGAGTATTGGAGAGAGTTTAGCCTGTCGCGGCTCTCGACGGTCGGGCAAGCCCGTCGAATCGGAAGACAAAGGTAGGGAGCCGGTCACGCACGGAGCGCGCATAAATCGAGAGCTAATCGATGGGGGATGCCGGCGTTCTCCTCGGCTCTAAGGAAACAAAGGTGGGAAGGGAGTGAGCGGCAATCAGGCACAGTGCGAGAGGACAGGGGAAAAACGGTGACGACGCTTAATTCGCAAAAAGGGCCACTTATTAGCTCTCGAGCACATCTCGGCCCACTCGAGGGGAGACGCAGTCAGAAGAGATAGAAGAGAGCGAGAGAGAGAGAAGGGAGAGGCACTCGTCAATGTCGCCAATTGTCGCAGGAGACAAAGGGGAATCCAGGGTGGCGAGGACGCAATGTGGCATGGATGGGCGTAGGAATGAAACGCACCATTTGGCAAGGGCGAAGGGTAAATATGCAAGAGGGCTTGTTCAGCAGGGCCTGCAGCCGAAGGAGAGAAGGAACTCGCGAAACTTACTTCCGAGGGCTTACAGCCTCTCCTCTCCGGCTGCCTTCACAGGAGCACCGTTTTGTTATTACAGGCCGACCCAACTTCCCCGGCGAAATATTACTGAGCCCCCGCTAGCTATTCTTCGGTAGCGCCGCGACGCCCGCTCACTTCCTTCCCTGCTACACCTGCCGACGGCTAGCTCGACCTCACTCCTTTCAATCGATTTTAACTAGCCAAGTATACCTCGGCTTCCCCGTGGGAAAAGGGACCTTCGCGATATTCCTAGATCGCCGCGGCCGCTGCCAACATAGCGCAGCCCCTCGGGACACGGATTCCTAGTCGAGTTCGCGTGCAGCAGTTTCTTGGAGAAACTTGCCGTTGTGACTCGATTGGATAATGCGGTTTCGGTATTTCGTTAAATTCCTATTTAAATAGCGTCATCGATAATGGAATTTCGGAAGAGCGCTGTAGGTATAAACAGAGGGTGGAGAGATACACATGCATAGATGAAGACGGGAGGGAGGAAGAGGGAGGGGAAATTCCGAGCGTGCCCGGGAAATGGGGCAGACTCCTTCGATGCCCGAAATTGCAGGGTCGTTTTTCATGTATTATTATCCGAGGACGTGTCCCGGTGATATAGGAGGACGGGATCTAATCTCGCGATGACTAAAGCCTCTTTGCCTCCGGGCGAGCAGGCAACCAGGCACCCGTAATAAAGTCTTAACGGGTAAGCACCGACAAGCGCATACCGATCGCGTCCACGCTCGCGCGCGCGCCCAAAGTTCACCAACAGAGCCCGACGGATTTGGAATCAACTTATAATGGGCTTGGACCTTCCAATCTCGGGGATATAGTCTACAGGCGGCACCGCTGTGAGAGAAAGTGGGCAAGTACGAATGAAGATAGTAGCCGGGATGAAGATAGTACCTGTTGGAGCAGTCTGCTTGATCGAAATTAATGAGTTCAGTGGGAGATTCAGTGGGACGAGGAGGAGAGCTCGGAAGCCACCGGGGGCGAGAGTGAATTCGGTGAGGCGGCGGCGGCGGCGGCGGCGGCAGTCGATAGAGAAGAGAAGGAGCAGCCCGCGGTGTATCCACTCGAGAGGAGTCGAGAAGAGAATGGAAGCCGAAAAGCCGGGTGGCTCGCAGACCCCCATAGCCCATGTCTAATCCGAGTTCGTCTCGGCCGCTCACGGGCCATCCGCCATAGAGCCTCGCCTTTTGCCTCCTCATGCCGGGCCGAGCCGCACCGGATTCCGCTCCGTGTCGCGCTCCCTCGCTTTCCTGTCCCGCCCGGGCCGCGTTTCACGCACTTTTTCTTCGCGATTCCACGCGTACTAGACGCGCTCCGTCGTCCCCTGTCTTCTCGGATCGCCGAATTCCCGCGCAGCTGCGCGCTCCTCCGTGGAATCGGGAATTTTTCACGAGATTTCACTCCTCCCCGAAAGACCCTCTAGCGCGCCGATTGCATTTTCGGGGAAACCGGCCCTGATTCTTCCTCGGTGAAAGATGAGAATCCTTGGTACAACGAGGGTTCAACAAGCCTGCTTTAATTCCCCGATGAATCTTCCATAGCGGGCGCAGATTGAAAAATGGTTGTACTCGCTCTCCTTGGGGATAATTCGATTTGGGCCACGATGAAATTTACAAGTTGTTGCTCGAACCCAACCCGCTACCAGCCAGGGAAATCGGCGGACTCGACAAAAATATATTCCACGTCACGTTTCCCATCCATTTTACGACGAGTGGCGGAGCTTTCTAATAAGCTTACCTTTAATAAGCAATCTAGCGAGGCTCGCGCACTATCACCTATCTAGTTAGCACTTCCTAGTCCCCCGGCAAATAATTAAAAGTTCGCCAGACGAGATGGGAAGGCCAGCGAGGGTGTAAAGCAGAAACAGGTATACCCGAGGCCGCTTATCAAACTCCCAGCAAACATTGTCGGCAACTACGAAGAACCTGACCGCCGACAAACCCAAGATATTCCTCACCTCCGCAAACCGTGGCGAGGAGAGAGAAAAAAAAATCCCTCGTCAAATATAAACACTTCTCGGCTAGAAGCGCGTGTGGAATGTTAACAGGACCTTTCGCCGGCCATAAAGAGCTGCGGTGTAACACTATTCTCTTTTTCAAGTGAGAAAGCTCTCCTCCCAATATTTGCCCATCTTTAATTCCTTCCATCCTCCAATTCCAGTTATACACGGAAGAGAAGAAGGTAAGGAGGCCAGCCGTGACGCTGCTCGAGGATTCTCCATTCGGATCTGGGATTAAGATTGGTACGTCCGCTGGACCAGCATGGCCGATGCTACTGCTGCAGAGTTGCACCGGAGAAAAGAGATATGCCCGGTGCGGCTCGGTGGGAAAAACGTCCGTCGATTCGTCAGGGATAGGAGGGAACACGTGTTCCGGTCCGTGACCAATTTAACCGGATACTACGGGCACGACCGAGTCCCGCTCGCCTCTATGGAGGCGGCAGCCACCCTCTAGCCAGGCCACCACCGCCGCCTCCACCGCCCAAGAAATGTCAGTTGCACGCGTCCATCTGGATCATTGTCCCCGACAGATCTATGCAGTGGGGAATCGCTTCGAAATTCGGCCACCGTGACTGCGCGATACTAGAGAATCGCTAGGCAGCGCTGCCCCAGGAGCATACCATCGGCCAAGCTGCTCTCAAACATTCAAAAGCCTCCATTTTTCAGGACTGCATCTTTGATTTCTTCTCGACGATCCACACCTTTCTCTCGGTGTTATTGTCAACTGGAACTTCTCATCTTAGCCCCGATCTTCTCCATTCCTTTCCGCAAACTTCGCCCTTTTGCTTTCTCAGCCTCGATCGGAGAGATGCATCGATACGGAGTTTAAAGGGAAGTCCAGAAGGAAGTTTAGCTACTGGTGCTCTTGGTGTATACGTGCTGGAGTCTCACGTCGAATGTGCTTTATCTGTTGTGAGCTTCTCCCTTGTCCGAGATAAAGCAGGCTCTTTTTATTCCAAACACGAGTGTCAGCCGGCCCGATATACCACCGTTTCCTACTTGCCGAATGCGTTAGCCCGAGTTTCCTTCGAGTCAGTTCCTCTCTCCCTCTCTCTCCCTCCCTCTCTCTCGTGCGCGTTCAGGTTAAAGGAGATTTGTATGTACGGCCGATTCACAATTAGAACTAGTGAAACCCGGGGGCGAGTTATGGAGGGTCCAGCGGGCATTCGCCAGGGATATTGGGAGCCGTGAGAAAGCGGTGGCGGCCCCGGCGCCGATTATTCAGGGCAATGCGCCCTCTCGATAGACTATAATCATAAAGCTTGATTTCATAAACACGTCGGACCACCAGTTCGCCGCTGGTTTTGATTTAATAGGGGCTAATGGATAGGGGTGCCCCGCACCCAATAGGAGAAGGTCGAGTCGAGCTAGAGCGTGCTGGGTGGTCCTCGGCAGGACTTTGTTTAATTATGACATACGATCTTCGCAACCCGGCCGTCCGTCCTTTCCCCGCGAATCAACGACTCCATCGGCCCGGCGAGAATGCCTCGCCAAGTTTCCTGCTACTTGCAACCCAACTTTGTAATAAAAGGTACTTTATAATTAGAGCGTTCAGCCTCCTTCCGAGCGGGTGCAGCCTCTGTGCTCTTAATAATAAGGCGGCATGGCAGCTCCGGCTTACTTGGCGCTGCTTTATTAAAAATCACATTGTTTCGCAGCGGCGCAAAGCACACTTTAATAGTTTCTGTGTTGGGAAGCTTGCATCTCGGGGCATTGCTATCCTTGATGAATTCGCAGGATTCCTTGAGTAGTAGACTCTCTTGAATACAATGTAGCACTCGTTGTGTATCGCGTTGTCCGTGAGTCAGACACTCGAGCAGAATGACTGTACTAAGTGTCGAGGAATGCGCTTAGTTCTTTACGACTGTCTGGAAGAGGAGGCGAGCGAGTTCCGTGAGTTTTCCGGGTGTCGGGTGGCATGGCCCGGTGGGCCCGGTGGGCCTGGTGGAAGAGGTCCTAACGAGAGCGGGTATGAAGTGGAAGTAGCCGAAAAAGAGGAAGGTCGGCTAACGGGGGATCGGCGAGACAAATCGCGGCCGTGGGGCCCGAAAGCGTGACGATTAACGCGGGGGTCCTCCAGTTTGTCCGGTGCAATGGTCTGTCTCGGGAATTGAGCGAGCACGTAGACTGAGAATGCCGAGCGGCAAGCTGCTTCTCCGTCCCGGGGAAGACGAAGGAGTCAGCTAAACACGCGTGAAGTCCCTGTCCATAGGAGCCGGTGTAAGTGAACGCGAGTGTGAGACGGAGCGAGCGAGAGAGAAAGGGAGAACGAGGGGGAAAGAGCGGCCGAGCGGGATGGAGGGCGCGGTAAATGACAAAAGGACTGGTGAACGCGTCGGCGTCGGGGCCCGTTACTTTTCGCGCTGATGGGACAAAACCCCGGAGCGGAGCCGAGTAAACCCACGACACTGATAAACAGCGCGGAGACTCACACGCTCGCTACACTCTCCTTCGCCGCCACCTCTTCCTCCTCCGAGGAGGTGGCACGTATCGTGAATAGGAGAGGGAGCTCCTCGCTACTCGGCGGTCCCGGTGAAATGAATTAATTTAACGGGAGGCTGGGGCCGCCAAAGCGGAGGAACTGAAAGACAGTGGAGGAAGAGGCCTCGAGAGACAGACGGCCAAGTGATGGCGAGGGTGGACCGAGGCCTTTCCTGGCGGTCTGCCCGAGCAAAACGAAACTGATGCTCCTGCCACCAGTCAGAGAGAGAGAGAGAGAGAGAGAGGGATCTCGCGGAAGCGCGATCTTTCGCAGCTGGATCGCGAACCACCCGAGAATACCGGACGGAGGAAGAGATAGAACGGGAGAAGACGTCCGGGCGAGAACAGAGGGAGAGGGAGAGAGAGACGCTCGAAGCGGCGCCAGGGTGGATAAAAGGAAAGAGCTGATCTTGGAAAAAATAGCGTGCATCTAGAGAGCTAGTGCGCATATATACACAGATACATGCTGAGGATGCGCAGCCAGGTCTCCTCTTACAATAGTCGTTCGCCCGATGCCAACGAACGCGCCGGCGAGCCTTCAGTCCTGAGATATCTGTCCCAGTTTAACAATGTCCTGCGCGCGCGTCCCACCAAGAAATAACATTTACATAGCAATTTCATTTTGTAGCGACTGCCCCTCCTGCCACCCGAGATATCCACTCTTCCCTTAGCCCGCCGAGGTACGTCTACCCTGTGGGGACACACTTACACTCTCCCTTTCCACTCATATTTCGACGTAAAAGACTCGTACGACAGAGCATATAATTTTCGTGAATTCCGCCGGTTTAAGTATACTCGCTGACAAGTCTGCGGGTCGAAATCATCCCCGGCGGACTCAATCCTGTTGGATCGCAGGGTGGGGGAGAAAGGTGTGCGCGCGGAGTTGTAGGGCGAGGAGAGATGAATACAGGTGGCATCGAAGCGGCGCCGATGGGAAGGAATCGAAGCCAAGGAAAGAAACGGGGCCTAAGATCCAAGTAAAAACGCGTGACGTCCCAGCGCGATCTACCTATGCCGCAGGGGACCACCCGCACGCAACCTGCCTCACTCTCTTTTCTTTGCCTCCCACCTTCTCCTCCTCTTTTTCCTCCTTCATCTCCACCTACTTCGCAACCTTTCCGACATCGTCGATACAGCCAGCATCCTCTTGGCACTGCCTCCGGTCATCAGGAGGCTCGGTAGGGTCTTGTGCCAAGTAGTAGTGCACTATGTAGGCGGTTTCAAGGTCGATTTTCTGATTCTATTCCGATGCCAATGATAAAACAGGAGGAATAGGAATTTACCCAATTTATATGATTTGCTACAAAAAATAATACAAGTTGGACGAGCTGCTACCTGGGAATAGGAAAGAAAGGGATTTGAATTGGCGGTATTTGTCCCGAGGCATACATTTTCCATCGATAAAAAACATTTACCTTGATTTCTAAAAAAGTAACAGCTCTAAGGATTAATTTATGAATTTTGTATTCCATAGTTGATTCTTCTGAATCGAAGGAGCCAAGGATCAAGCAAATCGGTTCAGTCCTTCAGGAGATATGAATTTCAAACTACTGGGCATCGATACCTTCTACCGAGTCTCTTGATTTTTCTCTTCATTTTCTCGTGCCTAGAAGGACAACGTTTTAAGATCCTTTTCTATCTCTGCCGATCGAACCTCTCCCCGTCTTTCTCAATCCTCTGCGTGCGCCCAGAGAAGCCGCACGGATTTACGAGTTGACCGGACTTTACAAATGGATACCCTACTCCGGTACTGGAGCAAGGTGTCGCACGTGGTGCGCTGGCTGATCCGAGTGTTTCTGGGGAGTCCTCTTTCGAGCATGCGTCCGCCACCCGTGCCGGCGACAACGCCACCGAGGTTGTAGGCCGCACCAGATAATAGAAAATGGTAATAATATATCGCCTCGTAAAACACGCCCCCCTCCTGCCCCTTTTTTCCAGGGTGGTCCTGGTGCAGGACCTACCCGCTACTTTACACTCGCAATGAGAACACGGACCTAGTGCTTTGCTTGATAATTTATGCGGTTAAATAAGGGCTCTTTCGGTCATGATTACAGTAGGAAAGGAGAATGTTTATATAAATCTCTTTTTTTTGTAATAATTTTAGATTTAAGTCTGTTTCTTTATACTGTTTGATGTTGCGAGATGTTGAAAGGATGAGATTTGACCAGGCGCTCCAGCAATTCTGTAAAAGAAAGAAAAACTGTATTAATAATACACAATGGAACAAAATCGTGATTTTTATATTTGGAAAACTCTGGCGAATTAAAGACTAAAGAGAAACAGGAGCAGTTTTAATTGCCTCTAAACGTACGTTTCGACATATGGGCGCCGGATTATCAAAGGTAATGAGTGAAGGGGGGGCGAGTTTCATCCGCCATTCTCCGAAATCCTCATAAAGCACTCGCCAAGTTCAAAAGCTCCGACAATAATTCAAAGCGAGCGATCGAAAGCATTTTGCCCTGGTATCGGCGAGAGAACGTACCAACCAAACCGGGTGGGAGGCTGGCGCTTATAATTCCGCGGACTTTCATTTCACGCGCCGGCCAACAAATGTCCCCCCGGTGGCACAGCTGTTTTTGACAAATCCCAGTAATCATATTTCAGCCCTCGGAGAACTTTTGGCCACCCACTATGTACTCGCCCAACGAGAGACCGACCAATGAGGCGGAGACCTCTGCACTGAAATTTCCACGCACACACACACACAGACAGGCTAGACTGGATTTTTCCCTGGGCGTCGGTGACACAAAGGCTTCCGTGGGAAGTGGCGAAAATCCGGCTGGTGGAACAAAGGCTGGGAGGAAAAAACGTGAGGGGTTGATAACATGTAAATAGGAATAAGAAGAGGCTCGCCGCGGTAGACTCTGCTACTTGCTATTCCCGATACTAAAAGGTACTTCCTAAATTGCTACTTATTCCCTCCTTTGTTAAGATTTACACGCCGAGGAAGCCGTGATAAATTTCGATTACGTGGTAGCAACTCCTTTCAGTGGTGCTGGAAGGGGAAGCTTCCGCGCGCGCGCGCGCGCGTCGGAGGCGCCCGGCGACCGGAATAATTAGGATCGACGGAAGGAAAATATCTAAGCTCGTCACGTAATCTGCGCTCGTCCCGCAAAGCCTAGCCTAGTAAATGTATTCAAGGAGGCGCGGGGGTGGTCCAAGCGCGCGGCAACAGTCAAAGGACATTACCACAAAAGCCCCATGAAAAAGATCTCCCCTCGGTAAAGGGGAGATCTGCTCCCCCCCCCCCCCTTGGAGTCGTGCTCACAATTAGAAAGGCGGATTAGTATAATGAGTTTTCCTCTCGCTTTCATCCCAGTGGCTTCCCACTCTTCCCGGAAAGTAACCTGCCAAGCCATTTGCGGCTCTCGGAACCGACTCTATCTTCCTCTTCTTTCCAGGCTATTCTTCGAGGCCTCGGGATTGCGCCTCCTTAAGAAAGCTGGTAATAACAGGTCGCGCTCTACCATCGTCTAATATCAGTTCTTTACATCGTAATAGCGACGCGTGTGAAGGAGCAAGAGGAAAGTATCTTTCTAGCAGGGCACGCGCAGGCCTCCCATTCAGACCGATCGCTCCCGTCAACCCCCTCCCAACGCGCACTCTCTCTCTCTCACTCTCTCTCCTTGTTTTACTGCACCACCCCATGCAAAAGTCTGCATCCACTCGGCATCACCAGGCATAGTAATACTTCCTTCCGAGAAAGGCAAGATATCCCGATACCGCGCTCCTTCCTTTTCCCAGCCGTTTCCTCCTCCTTTTTCCTCCCAGTGACTTTCAGCAGCGAGAGCGCGCCGTCTAGTATAACAGCAATTTCCACTATCCGGCTGGTTTTTTGCGGGGCGCGGACCAACCGCAGCGCACTCGCCGTAGGAGATGATTGCCAGAGCGGAATATGTATACGCCGGCATTAAGGAAGCGCGTGCACTCTCCGGCTGGGCTGGTTTATTCGAGGAAGCCTGTGCGGAGAGGGTGGCTGAGGGTGGCTGGTCGCATTAACGAATATATGTAGCAACGCGCCGATATCGGGCGCAGTTTCGGAGGGAAGCCCCGGCCTGCATTGGGAAAGGTATCGATAAGAGGGGGAGGCATAGCCCTGGCCGTGGCATTAGCTCCCATTGCCCCGGCGGATATTTCAATATGCCCACTTACCGATCCACCTTCGCATCGCCAATAATAATCGAGGGATAAACCCTATCTCACGGGCATCGTTCCTCCAGGATTAAAGGTTAATGAGAGAGCGATTCCCGTGGAAAAGAGCGGGGATCAGGGACAAAGGTGTACGGCGAGGAGATCGCTCCGAGTGCCAATAATACCAACAAGAGTAAACAAGAGGAATAAAAGGCATGTATGTATGTACACTGTAATATTGTGGAGATGGAAATGTGTTGAGGAAAGCAGAGGGTTCAACACGCACTGGAAGGGAAGGCCGAGTAGTTAGCCGCCCCGGGGCACGTCCGCCATATTTTATTACTTAAACGGTACGCCGGGGAGGTTGTCTGTTGGTTAAACAAGGAATTAATGCCGCGATAATCTGTCATTATGGATACTCGTGCACGAGGACCGCCAGTTGCATGCCGTGATCAACCCACTTGGTCCTACTCCTCCTCCTTCTCGGTTCTACCTCGCTCGAGCATTCCCTCCACCGATCAGTCTCCGCATATCCGCCTCCTCCGAATTCATCGGGAAGATCTCTTTACTTCGCTCGAGAAGTTCCGATTGGTTTGGCGGGGAGCGCACGGCGACGGTAACGAGGAGACATGTAGGACATTCGAGGTACAGAATGCAAGCTACGCGATGCAGGGTGAACGGGCAGGGGAACTACACGCACGGAACGTGTCATTCGCGAGGAACGCCAGCGCCGATCCATCATCGAAAATGCCAGCGGATGAATAATGGACGAATCAATATTGCCCTTCCAGCCGAGCACTCGCGAGCTTCCAGCGGGCGTCCTCTCGTCCTCCGCGCCCTCCAATGAATCCGGCGCGAGTGCCGCGCTCGACTCAGCTTCACAATCCACCCTAGGATACCCCTGTTAACGCCGACGAGCATACCAAAAGCAGAGCGAGACAGAGAGAGAGAGAGAGAGAAAAAAACATTGGCGGAATTAATGCGGACTCGGCGAAAAGTGGGACTCGACACTGACGCGGGTTAACGCCTGCTCCAATTACGCGATTCGAGGAAAAACGCGTAATCATCGTCGCCCAGGGTTTATTACGCTCGTCATGGACACTCGTACATACATGTATACACCCGTACTTGAATATTATTCAATCGGCGACTCGGGCAAGCAGACATTCCCTTTCGTAAGACGGCAAAAAAGATGGAATTTCTCTGTATAAGTATGGGTCGTGTGGACAGTCGTGACTCGTCGAGCCTGCGCTAATTTCGCCATAATAACATTGGTTTTTGTAACGCAGAAAAACCTCCCCTTTGATCACCCTACCCCGCGCCCACAGACGCAGAGAGAGAGAGAGAGAGAGAGAGAGAGAGAGAATAGAATGACAAGCACAGGATTCTCCTTGGAAGCGAGCTAAAATTAGTCGGGAAGGATCGCTTCGCGCGACTTACTCGAGGACATCATCATGGAACTAAGTAGCACGGTACGTTTTACATTAGGGCAGGAGGCCGCTCTCTAGTAAAGTAATAATCTAGGGGGTACCGCGGTCGCACCACGTGTGCATCAGGGAAACAGGCCTCGTTAGTCGGCCAGTAAATTATCGGCCCCTAAAGTAGGAGAGGACGATAATATCGTAACAGTCTTCGAAAATGTAAAGACAGTGACACATTTTTGCAGGGTGAAACGCAGGCCTCACAGGAGTCAGTCGATGATGAGTAGGTATGACTAAGGAGTATGCGGATCAGGGAGAGACAATTTAATTGTTCGAACTTAAATGGAAGAGCAGCTGCCTCCTGGCTGGCCTAACAAGCCGGTAATAACCCGCTTCTCTAACCTCGGCCTCTCTTTCCTCCCAACTACCAATTCTCTCACTCTCACTCCTCTGGCAGTTCTGACTCGGACTGTGAGTGGAAGCGGCTGTCTTCGAGCTGGTCCCGTCCGGAGGCCATGACGCACGCGACGCCACCTTGGATTTACAAACGAGGGGTTATCCGTGAAAGAGCAGGTGTGCCTCTTTCTCTTGCACCCTCGAGAAAGGTGGGATCCCGGCGGGCTCTCTTTCTCTCCTCGAATGCCGTCTTAATCGATCGTTGCTCCTGATCCGCGGGCATAGGGGTCTCGGACTTTTTCCGAGAGAGCTGAGGAATTAGGTAGAACCAGATCTCTGTCACCCGAGCGCGGCTGAGTGACAGTCCGAGTTAATCTCCTGGATTCCAGGCATAGGTTCGGCGCTTCAACGAGTGTGCCCGGTAATGACTGGGTTTGCGCAACGAGCCAGCGACAACGCCAGGATAATCGGCTCGATCGAGTTCTGGAATGCCCTCTCGTAAGTCGCGCAGTTCCTTTCGAAAGCAGAGAGAAAGAGAGAGAGGGAGGTTGGTATATATATGTAAGTGTGTACTTCCACGCGGTAATAACTCATACAGGAAAGCCGTGCAAACAGCGGGCAACCGCTCCGCTGCTCCACTTTGCCACCGGTAAACCTTAGACTTTATGCAATCGCTGACCCAGCGAATATTCCCCGCGAATCACCGTCTACCGTTCCCTAAACTCGAGATAGTTAAGTAGTCATCTAGAGTGCGCGGAGCCCCGGGAAGAAATCCGTTTCTGGGAAAGTGCACTCGACGGAAGATTGATTCCCGAGGCGGACCTGTCGGAGAGTGGTCTGGCGAGGAGGGTCCCTCGTATAATAACGCCTGATCGCCTCGCCGGCCAACATTAATAGTACTTATCCTCCACGTGGTAATTATCGTCCAATCTTTGAAAGACCACCGAGTCCTCGGCTGCGATATAATTCCTTCGAGTTCGCTACTTAAAGGTACGCCTCGGTTCTTCTTCTCCCTCTTGGTCGCGCGCGCCCGACAGACCGAGAGGCACCTGCCTCCGCTTCATTCGACTCCTCTCAGATTAAGAGAGAAAGAGAGAGAGAGAGAGAGAGGGACGGTCAAACGCCACGGGGATTTAAATTTAATTTAACGCTTTCACGTTTCGTCACGATAACGAGCCACTGACAGCCGATTATAATAATCGTCGTAGAAGAGAAGTATTTGGACACGATGTCCTCTCTCACCTTCTCTCTCTCTCGTTCTCTCCTTAGCGAGTATCGGTGAGCGGACACACACGGATTGGGGGATAATAATCGGCACGCTGCCTCCGAAGAGAGCTGTAAAACCGGGCAGATTAACTCGTCAACGTGTTACGCTACACTCGAGTGTATATACCTGCACTCATAATTTATACGCTCGGCTTTTGCATCGGGATCGGGATTTCCCATCGAATTACAGATGTAATTAAATCCACTCGAAACTTAATTAATATTTATAGGCTGCTCGCCTCGGCTGGGTCGAGGGCTGGCTGTGCTTCGTGCTTCATAACTCTCTCTCTCTCTCCCTCTCGCTCTCCGAATGCCCTCCAAGTAGTTCCTAGGATGCGATCGTTAATCATTATCGCCGGCGCACGAAAGCCCGTCTAACGAATTTTCGTAAATAAGCAGGTGCCACGATTAAAATGCATAATGCAGCACGGGTTCAGAAAGCATCGGACCAACTATATTCCCAAGTGAAACAATATTTGCCGCGGGCAAATCTTGTAGCTGGAGGCAGCGGACTAGAGCCGCCCTTAAAAACAGAGCTCAATCCGCAGGTCGGACAGGTGTACAGAAATTAGGAGCTCGTCCAGCTCCAAAGTGCCCTGCTACCGAATGCTCCGCGCACTCGGTCAACAAGCAGGCTTAGACGGACTAGCAATAATAACAGCAAAATGCTACATGGCTTCTCTCGCGTTTCGACTAATGGGTGTCTCGTTGCTTGCTTAGGACATCGAGGGGCGTCCCCTCTTCCCTTCCGAGGAGAGAATTACCGGGCGAACTCGTGCGCGCGCGGCCGCGTGTAGCCGAACTGCACCGCCGACGCAAACTGCCCGGCTAAAAAGCGGAACCCCATAAACTGTCGTAATGGAAGAGAGGCTGAAAATGATTCCCCGGGCGCTCGTAGATTTTAAAAAAAAGGAGTGAACCGCCGCGACGTCCAGCTGCCAGCCGGCATAAGGTTGCCGCGTGGGGCAATAAAATTACAATAAGTCCCGATGTAGCCCTGAATATACGCCGTATAAAGCAATGCCGAGCTTCGAAAACCAATAAACCGTGCTATAACTTCGCCTCCAAGTGCACTGCGAGCCAGGCACACCTTAAGCAAAGAGACACACGTCCCCCTCTCTCCCTCACTCTCTCTCTCTCTCTCTGGATATAAAAGAAAAATCTTGGGAAATGGTACACGCGCAGGAAGTGATGTACAAGTCTGTACCGTTAAGGTCCGTCTGGCTGGGTATCGAGTGTCCGGAATCGGGAGGCGCGACGCGAGCTACTTAATTTATTATCGATAGGCAACTTAGTAGTATCGTGTTACCGGTGTTCCAAGTGGGGGCCACTTAAGGACGAGAAGCATCGCCGACGCTGTCTCCTCGCAAGGTGCAAAGATCCACCGGCAGCTCCACACAGGTACACGCATTCCCTAAGTGGGTGCGACCAGCTCTAAAAGGAGCGCTCGATACTCCCAAACTAGCAGCAACACACACACTTTGTATTGGGTCGATCTCAGCCGGAGAGGTTAGTGAAATGTGGAGCGGTACACGTGGAGCGCGGCCTGTAAACTGGGAAAGCGATGATCGTCGCCAGCTGTTAGCGGCGGGGAAGCGCTTGATTTAACAAGAAGAGCCGAGAGCCACTAACGACACTCTAGCACGCACTCGGAGTGCGTGAAAAGGCGCCGAGGAAGACGTCCCTCGACGCAGGCTTCCCCGGAAAACAAGGCTTTAGCCGGATCCACTCGGGAACTCGAGGACTCTCTCTCCCTCTCTCATCGAGGAAGCCTAGGCGAAAACTTGTCTCGTTAAATATGAACAGCGAGGACACTCTCGAGCGGAAAGCGGCGAGTGTTCAAAGAAAAGGACTTGTCTTCCATTCGCTCTCAGTGGAGTTGGCTGGCGGAGAGGAGCCCAGCCAGCTATCAGCGCAAAGGTACAACGGCGGACGAATTGATCCACGAGCCTTTTTTTCCTCGCGGGCTCAATCATTGCTCGTTGCAAGCTTCGGTGCTCCGAGTATCGATCTAGATGAGGCATCTGAAATTCTGCTAGCGAGGCAAGCAAACGGGCGAGCGACCCGTCGGAGGAGAATGCAACAGGATAAGGCAGCTCTCACTCTCTCTGTCTCTCTATCTCTCTCTCTCGCTTTGGGTGAATCGCGCGCTTGCCGAGAGCGCGCTTCGCGATCTCTCTCAAGTGGGCCAATGTGTACGGTGCTTTGTGACGGCATAACGAGCGTGGAGAGCCTCTCCCATGCCCCGTGTAATCTGGTCTTCGGGTAATTGTACGTTATACGTCCGGAGAGGGCTAGCGAGGGCGCACGCGGCACCGGGGGTGGGGGGGACTTTGCGAAAAATCGGGGCTTATTCGGCTACAGGCAGACAACCCCCCCACTCTCTTTGGCAACGAGCTCGAGAAGAAGACGAGAGGAAGGACTGGAGCCGGCAGCGTGAGAAGAAGGCGTGCGGCGGAGGAAGGAAGACGGGCAATCCGTGGAGCAGCGAGCCCGGTCGAGAAGGAGGATTCGCCCGCTAAAGAAGAGATAGACGAGGAAGATCCCGAAGACACGCGGCCCACCGAGAGGCGAGGTAAAGGGATCAGCAGTGCACGGTGGAGGCGAGAGAAGAGAGGAACCAACCAACTGACGGAGAACCAAAGAGAGAGGGAGAGAGAGGAAGTGGGAAGCGGAGTCGAGAGTGTGTGAGAATGCTATCAGCGGACTCTTCTCGACCTGAGGACCACACCGCGAGACCACCGTGCGTGCCTTCGGCCCTCTCCGCCAATATATCCGCGATCAAACGTACACAGCTCCAGCTCCAGCGGAGTGGGCAAAATGCGTGAGTTACTGCGATCCTACCAATTTCCTTAGCCACCACCCGCTTAGCCCCCTCACGACAAATTGGAACAGTTACGCCGAACGTCACGTCGTACCCTCCCGGAGCCAACCTCCGCCGGAGACCAGACCGAGGACTCCGCTCCACTGGTACACCCGAGCCGCACCAACTACGATTGATCCCTCTCTCAAGCGGCCCACTCGAATTATGTACATTCCCTCGGATAGAGCTCCGATATACTCCCACGTATACATATGTATGTACACCACTTCTCACTGATCCCCTCGTCCTAACTGGACCGCACTTGCTTCTCTCCCTGCGCGTATCAATCGCGAGACGATCCACACAGAGGCGGACGCTTCTTCGGGTCCTGTCGCAAGGATATCGCGGTGATTGATAGCCACCTTGCCATTGCAGATCGCTATCGGACACCCTGGTAAATGTGAGTATACGCCGCGTCTCGCGATTAGGCGCCAGCTGGCAAGTACGCAACATCGTCGGAACTCGCGAGCGTTAATCGCACGTTAGGATTATGCTTAGCGCGGATATATGAGATTGTCAAACCTCGTCTTGGCTTTTATCGCGAGAAAAATAAGCGGGAGATATTTGTATCTCCTGAAGGACTGAACCAATTCGCTTGATTCTCGCCTAATCTCCCCATGTCAATTTCGCACGTCACACGGCTCTCCGGCTCGCTGGAGAACGCGCGCTCCAGCAGCTACTGCGAACTCTTAAATTAGAAGTATGCATTACCGGCGAACACGAGACGGGCGAACAATGAACTCCGCCGCAAGCAGCTAGCCGATCCGTGAAAGCATGTACATAGACTCTCTTAGGTAGACACACACAGACGCGTATGTACACAGATCCGAGGCCGCTGCGTGCAGCATGTTACGTAACAAGTTCCTGTAACTGTAATGCTACAAGCATTTTGGACAAGTTCTAACGGTGCGGCTAAGCCGGCGGTGCGCGCTGATAATACGAGAAGACCGGTCCGCTCTTTTCTCCCTGGGATAAACCTCGGCGCGTTTCACTCGGAGACCTTACCGGCTGCTTTGCACGCGTGATTAAATGTCCCCGCGGATAACAGGACACGCGCTAATCATCCCGAATGCCAGTCATTCTTCACGAGAAATTCCTCCTCGCAAGGCTTCTTCTATGAATTCAATCATTCCCGGCGAACTGGAGTAGTCTGATCGCCGCTCTTAATATTCGCCCGGTGCATTGGGATAATTGGCCGGCAGTTTGCGGGGATTCCGGGATAGCTGGGCATGGCCGGGCCCGGGCGATACTTATAGCGTGTCGGAGAAATCATGACTACCCTTCAGCCAATTCAACGAACCCATAATTCACGTCGGCAAAACAAACAGAGGTATATTCCCGTGAGCATTAAAAGTCCCTCGCCAAGTTTTACGGCAATGGGTACCACTAGCAGTACGGAGGGGGAGGAGAGAGTGTGCGAAAGTGTGCGCTGGAGCGAGAGAGGGAGAGAGAGGGGTAGAAGAGGGTGAAGCTCGAGGGGAGAGGAAAGGAGACGATAATCGCGACAACGATCCGCGCGCGGTGTACACGCGAAGACTGGTATCGCCGGGTCGTATCCATCGGTTACAAAGAGCCTCTTAATAAATACACCGTTAGAAGGAAACATAAACGTGGCCCCTATCTCTTCCTAGAGTCCCCGTGAACTCTTTTAACAACGTAATAAGCTCACGGCGCGGAGAGCGCGCGAGCGTATCTTCCAGTACGGCGATCTCGCTCGCTGGAAGGTCCGCGGGGAGACAACACTCTCGTTTCACCCCGAGAGCCCGCTCTCGTCCAATTACTGATTAACGATCTCGCTCCCGTAAGAATAATTATAAAAGTACCGAGAATCCCACTTAACCTTCGGGCCGCGCGCGACAGCCTGTGGGACTAGGCTCCTCTGCTGACCCTCGCAGCTGACCCAACCCGGCCGTGTCGCTTTCGATCGAGCGTGTAAACCGATAAATCCCTAAAGCCACGGGACCCCTCTTTCTCTTTTCACCTGGTATTACTGGCATGGGCCCAACCGAGCCGGACCTTAATGATCTGACGAGAGAAACTGGTTGATTCGTACGTGTCCCTGGTTAACCGAATATACTACGCCGATTCTCCCACCGACTCGCCACTCGCCGGAGATTCGACCGAGGAGATGGAAGGTGTCGGAGAGGAATTATTGTGAAGGTGCGAAGTATCATATTTTACGGGCGTATACTCGCCCGCTTTATTTCGCACTCCCAACTGCGAGGCTTCGCTCCCGAACCTCACCGACACAACACACACATCCACCCACTCGGGGTTTCTGATGCGCCGCTCCCGCGCGCTCTCTGTCTCTCTACGTAAATCTCGGCTCCCCGTGTCTTTTTCTGCGCCACTCGTCCCGACTGGACTCGGTAATGGAAATGGCAGGGGGTGCGGGTCGAGCACATTTTTCCCTCTAAACGCCCGCTTAATTTGTCTCGCCGCGTGCCTCGTTAATTACGGGCCGGTGCGGTGCCGCGTGCGCCACACTCTTACTCAAAATCTCTCTTGGAGATCGGCTCTTCTCTCCGCTTCTCGCTCCGCTTCTTCTCTTCCAGCCGGTGGGAGCCGTCGAAGGCACACACACTGGTTATCTCGCGCGGAGCGCAACACACACTGCGCGTTCTTCCTCGGCGAGCGATGGAAATTAGCGGGAGTAATCTCTGACAAGTGGCGCGAGAGGGACGTCTGCATTAGGAGCTTCTCTTTCAAGCGGGCCGCAACGGCTACCATAATACTTGCGAACCTATCACGGCGAATTAAGCTCGGCAAATAAGAACCGGTTCGATATATACGCCTGGCCCTCCAAAGGGAGGATGGACGGCCACGGCCCCGCACGCACGCACGCACGCACACACATAAGTACCATGGCGAAACGATTCCGACGGGCGCGTGCGATTACAAATTAGCACTCGTTGACCAGGCCACGCTTTCCCCGGGCAGTATTCTCCCCGGACTCTGTATGGTCCCCCATCTACATACGCTATTCCTACCCCCCATATCACTTGCCAGTTAGTACTCCCGTCCATTTCCACCCCTCACTCGCATGGCCTCTGTATTTACTAGCGATTAACAAACGATTCCGCGAATCCGCCCGCTATTACCCTGCCCTCCAATCTACTTGGTTCTCCCTCGTATACTTTGTCACTCGATTAACTCTCCGCAATTGCAGCCGGGTACCCACTCGGCCGAAAGTGCATACACACTCCAACCCCTTCGGCGAATAACTCTCAGCCGCACCGGAGCAAACGGCTGCCCGGAACACCCCAGCGTTATCGATTACATAAACGACATATAATAAGCAGTCGAGAGGATTCGTGTGTGCAGAATGCGGCATCTACTTGCTCTCGAGCAGAGCCCGGCCAAAGGGTTAATTAGTTAATATACCGCGGTATTTTTCGGATTCGCCGATAATTCCCAGTAGATAGTCTCCTCGGATAAGATTACACTTCTCGACGCAGAGATGCCCCGGGTGATTTCCTCGCTCGGGGGCGGAAGACAGATAGACGGAAGGAAGAGGAACGGGGAGAGAGAGAGAGAGAGAGAGAGAGACGCTGCGAGAGGCTCATGGTACAAGTTGCAGCGGCGCGTCCCTCGGCAAGGGCTGCGCGCGGAGGGCGGGAGCCCAAAGGGGAAGGCGACACGTACACACGGGCACAGGCAGAACCCGACATAGTTCGTATCCCTTTGTTCGACGCGTGGCAAGATAAATTCAGCTAATAAATGACCGGGGGCTATTTACCGTGGCGGTAGCGGCTCGTTATCCGGCCGGGGCCGTATAGAGACGGGCGCACACAGCCGCACGGTGTTTTGCAGCATTTTGAGCACGGCTCAGTATCGGTAAGAGGCCGATAAATCTTGGAGGCTCGACTCCTCCGGGCTCCGGAGAGGAGTCATCCTCTGGTCTCCGTGATGCTGTGTACTCTCTCCATCTACCTTCCACCTTGGCCTTCCCCCTATAAAGCCCCTCTCGCTCACTCTCGCTCTGCCCTTGGCGTGGAATCTGCTGGGAACGAGTCGGCGAGAAAAGGAAGAGGCAGGCGCGGGATATGTGTGTACTAGAAGGGTTAGAGGGAGTCGGAGCTTGCGTAGCCGTACACCTTGCCAGGAGAGGATGCTTCGTGTGTGGGTATCGCTCTCTCGAGTGGAGAGAGTGTGTATATGCGCTGGGTGGACGTAGCTAAAGGGAGTACAGTTATATCGGATAGTTACGAGGGCGGGTGTGGGTCCTCGTCGTGCGGGCTAAGCCGCTATCGCGAAATCAGCGTCCGTCTTAATTATCGCCCTTAGTCTCCTTTCCTCCTGGACTCCCCCTCGTTCGCCGTGTCCTCCTCCGTCGGCGCTCTCGGCGCCCCAGGCTTATCCCTCTTTTAAACTAGCCTGTCCTCCGTACACGGCTCTCTCCTCTTTTAAGGTGGCTATCCACTAGCGAAACCTAATGTTTTTATCGGAAAGCGGCTATCCGCTAGCGGGTCGGATGCTACAAGTTCAATGCTAGTTTTATGGGAAAAAGTCGCGTGGATTGGAAAACCTCACTTTAGACCACTTGTGAACATTGAAAGTTCTAGCCTAACTTACACCTAACCCATTCGTTCTTATAGTCCTTGCCAACTTAACAGACGGTTTCAAGGTCGCTTTTCATCATATTCCTCCTGTGTTATCATTTTCGGCTTAAGATTTGGTAGGAACTAACCCAATTTATGTTCTTTGGTAAGCGACGCGTTGAACTTCTAGTATTTTTGGTACCAAGTCATATAAGTTGGAGAAGTTCCTACTCCTTCTGTATTTCATTTTTTGAGTACAATCGGAAAAGCGAGCTTGAAACCGCCTATTGAATTGGCGCCGGCTATAGTAACCGGAGGGTCCTGGAATTTTGAAAACATTTTTTTCGTAATCCTCGAAAATATTCCCTATAAGACCATTATTAAAATCGCAGCGTCCCAAAAATCGTAGTCCCCAAGTCGAGTCTTTGTTAAAAAGGTCTACGTAACGGTGTTACGTTACGCTAGTGGATACGCGCCTTTAGCCGCAGGACAATATCTCGCGGGCACGGCGATATATCACCGTGGCGGGCGGCGAGCGTGATAGGGCGAGGCAACGAGCGTTGGAATTCGCAAAAATTGAGAAAGCATCCTCCTCGCGGGCTGGCCCGGTATCGGCGTCGCCGCATCGACAAGCGCGAGGACCGAGAGCAGAGAAGAGAGCGGATATGCGGGACGAGGAGCAAACGGAGCCTACTCCTCTCGACACTCTGTCCTCGACGGGTGATTCCACCTGGAGAACAGGCGTCACTCTCCCTCTCTCTCTCCCTGGCTGAATTAGCGAGGCAGGCGAGAGAGCGCGGGGCGCGCGCGATCCTCTTACCGAGAGGAAGTGAAACGCCCGCGTGGAAATAAGATCTCTTATATTGGCCGGTGAAGCCAGAACTCGGCTCGGGCCGAGAGCGGAGCCAGGCCGAGAAGTGATTCCAATAAATTCATTTTAAGTACCATCCGTTTGGTCTCGCGTGAAATAGATATATGGGGGGGTTGGGGAGGGGGTTGGGGGGTGAGCCGGTAGTAACGGAACACCTGCCCATTACCAGGACGCACCGCAGTCTCTCTCGCAATCGGAGAATTCGCGGCGTCGCGATAATTCGAGCTGGCACAACACAGCTCTACACCGCACGCATACACCGTGCTTGCGGTTCGAATATCCCGTGTCAGGTCGTTTAAAGCTCGCGGCCGCGTACCGGCGGCGCATCGGAAACCTCGAAACTTGGCCGCGGTGTTTACTCGCCGCCGATTATAGAGTGGCCCGATCCTTTTAAGTCAATCGACTGACACGCCGCGGCACGAACGCGCGCTTCGTTAATAATTCACACGCTCCAAGGAGGGAGGAGAGAGGAGAGAGAGAGAGAGAGGGAGAGACGGAGGAGGCGTCGGGGTTGGCGCAAAACTAAAGATACAAGCCCGAGGCGGCCATTTTTCCTTGTTAATTGAAGGAAGCAAGCCCTTTTGCCGGGGTAGATCACGATAAGCTTGGAGAGCCACCAACCAAAGAACGAGGCCGGGGCCGCCTTGTGCATAGGAGCGGCTTCGCTCGCCTTCCTTCGTTCTTACCGCGGCCCTCTGCTGCACCAGCCTGCTTCCTGTCGCTGCTAACCATTCCTCTTCCCACCGCCCGTTACCAGCTCTACACCCTCATATTCTATATGATAATGACGGAGTCCGCCAAACGAAATTATCTATTATCCGCCCGGGAGGATTTTTCAACCGATCTCTTCCTCCTCCAGCTCTCGGCCCTCGCTTTCTATATCCCAGCCTCGCCGCGCCGATCTCTCTTACCTCCCCCATGCCATTGTACTCGAGGAGAAAAGTCGCGGATGCGCGCTCGCGCGTTGTAGATCGGATCGTTAAAAATTCCCCGGGCGAATTTATCGGGGCCTTCCCTTAAACTTATCCCATTAAGGAGAGAGCCGCTCGCCCCTGCCAATGTAATCCCCGTCTATGCTGTTTACGCGTAGGCGAGATATGAGAAGACAGCCAGATAAAACTGTGCGAGGATATGTTTGAAGTAGAGACGGGACACCCTTCGACCTCCGCCACCCTGCTCTCTCTCTCTCTCTCTTTCTCTCTCTCTGGCTCGTTGTGATCGATCTAATCCCCGGATGAGCTTGCGATAGCACGCGCTATCGCATTCGCCCGCCGGATTAGGAGCGCGGTGCATACTTGTCACGTGTACTTTATCCTTTCTGAAACAAGGTCCTGCAGTGATCCTTGGTCCGTAGTCGATACCCGATGGTCCCCTTGACAAACGCAGCGCTTCTAATTAACGCGATCTGCCACTCGGCGTATTTAGCGGGGGATTAGCTCTCGTCTGCCAGTAGGGAGCTCTTCAAAGAGCCGGCTAATTAATAAAGTTGAGCGCGGGCATGCGATATCAATTAGCAAGGTGGATATATACACGTTATTTATGACATTACCACTGGTTGTCCGCTGGCTTTCGCCCCGTCAAGTTAATTCCATTGGCGGTCCGAGGGATTTTCATCCGGCGAAAGGGTGCGAGGGAGAAAGGCGTCTTGCGGGGCAAAAGGAAAAAGGGCCGAGGGTAATACCGGAACTTTCCAGACTGCTGGCTCTCGGGCTCCACGGGAAGGAGAGATGAGTTCGAGACAGTTTCGTAAAGCCGATACCCTGTTGCCTCGATGGAATTATAGCACGTGATTCCGAGTGACCCTCTACATATACATGCATAGATGTACATGTACAGGGGAATCCCTTCCTGATTAAATTAAAGTTCTCCTAGGTCCGGCTACTTTGCCGCGTAGAGCAGCGATACCGAACGCAATGCGCCCCATCAACTTGTCAAAGAGTCCGCTTACAGAGTTCCTACGTTTTTGCCAGGTTTAAACGACGCCCGAGTGGAAATATTGAGTCCCGCCCGGCACACTAAACTTCCAGTAATTACTGCATTTCCATCGAGTTGGCGGAACTTGGAGTACTTCCGCTTGTTGCCTCGCGCTCTTGCATTACCCCTTTTAGCTTCTTCCGGCCAGTCGGCGGCGACTCGTGCACTTTTAACGTTTATTTCCGAGCGTTGGAAAGTATCTCGGACTCTTTTCGGTAATTATTGGACGCTCAAAGGGTGTTGAGAGAGGGTCAAGGTCGGATTTTCGTGTTTGTCCGGGATGATGCGGGGCTGAAATGGGGCTCAGTGACATGCGAGGGTCACCGGTAATGACGGGGACGATATTCAGTGACGGATAATTAATCTCGGATATATTGGAGCGCGGTATTAATGCGTTCGACTGTGTCACGGCCTATGAATATAATATATGTATATCAATACCAGCGGTCGGCCTGTCGCCGCAAGGACAATGATTTAATATACCTGCGATTCAAATGCAAATTCTTGCAATATCCCGCGGAACCGTGGCGAGGGGGAGAGCCCGCTCGTTTAATAGGAAATCGTCGATTAAACTGAAATATGGTAAACCTAATAGACACGTGGCGCTATCGCCAGTAATTAGAGCAGTGAGTGAATTCTGACTGGCGAACTGGTCGCAGCAGTTTAACGCAAGAATCCACGAGAATCTCTTCCCCCGCGCGCCGACAATTGTAAAAATCTCTGTGTGCGATATCGACTGGCGCACCAGCCAGACTCGTTCCGGGGCTAATGCGCGTTATTAGGCCACTTCGTTAGCGCGAAGCCCTCGAGATTGGAAAAATCCAATGGCGAAATTTAATTACCAAGGCTCGAGCTCGCTCGGGCCGCTCTAATACGAGATAATCAGGCGGTAACGTTACTTCCGGATATATCCCGAGGAGAGGGCCGGATCAGCCGCTAATTGCCGGGAAAAACATTCGCGGCATCCCGCTAACAAAGTCCGCCGGATTCCCAGCGAGCGCTCGCTTCACTCTCGCCAACTAGCAGAACGATCTTCCACTAGGAATCCTCGCCAGGCCGACTATCATTCCCATTCACACGACAGGGACTTCACACAGGATTCATGAATTTTCATTTCATTAAAAAAGCTCCGATGAGCAACGCAGTAATAATATCAAACGAGCGTGAGAGAGGAACAAGTACAGGAAAGAGTGGATGCAAGGTGGAAACATAGATGTACCCCGAGGAGGGCAAGGGTTACATACATCGTCGTAGCCGGCCATTCACGAGGATCTTGCCGGCACGAGGATTGCTATTGTCACCGATCGAAAGTGGCTCCACTCTCTTGTCTCCCTCGGCCCCACCTGTTCCCGCTTTCCAGGTTTCCAGCTGACAACACACACCGCCACAGACGCACCAAGGTAGACTAGGCGGAGGGAGAGATTCGATCAGGAGGACACAGGATACTACAGAGCGTTTCACAATATTGCCGGGCTATTCCTGGTAGGAAGGAGCCTGAGTAGAGCGGCCGATTGAAACCGAGTTGTCGGACTGTTGCTCGGAGCCCCGAGGACGGAAGGGAGCTTCGAACCCTTGTCACCGCAAAACTCGAAATCGAATTCTCATGGCATCGGATGACAATTTGGCCGGGGGCTGCTCCCTTCGCCCGAGGAAACACAAGCGACCGAGAACCGAGCGAGAGGGAGAGATGGAGCAGAGGAGTGCAGGTATTTAGTATCCGTGGATGGAATAAGGAAGAAGTAGGAACGACGGACGAAAGGTGAAGTGGGACAAATAGAGAGCAACAGGAGGGAAAAGAGGGTCGAGTGTTCGGTGGGAGATGTTATCATCTTGGGGGAGGTTACACCACCGCCGCCGCCGTTCGGCCAGGGTAGTACGTACTAGCTCCGGATGAAAAGGTGGACTAACCAGAGACTAACAATCGTGTCGCGCATTCTTCTCCAGCGATCCGCTCGGCCCGATAGTTTCGACAGAGTTGCAATTTGCTCGATGCGCCTGGCGCCCTTCCTTCCGCACCCTCCCTTAAGTTTCGACCTCCATCACACACGCCCGAACCTCGCGTACATGTGCGCGCGGGGCAACCAACTTACGACAATGAGATGCTTATCGGAACGCTACGTTTCTTCTTCCTCTGCGAAGCGTAGCCTTGCGCACTTCTACAGTGCCGGTGCGTCCGTCTCTGTGTGCACTCGTATCCTCCGCAGGACTCTGCTCTCTTTCTCGCGCGCGCGCAGCTGCGGCATCACGCATCGCGGGAATTGTGTTTCGCCGCGGCGGAATATGCACCGCGGGAGATGCTCCTCTTATACGGCCGTGTGCTACAATAGCCCCGGCCAGGCTCCTCGCTGCCATGTAATCAATAGCCCGTGTAACCAATACCTTTCCGGGCGAAATTTCCACTCGGACACACTGGCCGCGGCCGCGTCGAGATAAACCCGACGTGCCGCTCATAGTCCGAGGAAAGCCTCGAGAAACCTTTCCAATTTCCATCGAATTCCACCCCAAGGTTATCAAGATTATTAAGCTTTTTATTATCGGCCGTTTTTGTAATTGCGGGTACTTTTGGAGTGTCGAGGGCGAGTGGTGGGGATTTGAGGGGGAAGTGGTGGAAGTACAAGTTCGCAATTTGTTGGGTTGCGTCTGTCAGGCCACCCTCGCCAGCCTCGACAATAAGATCGCTATCGGATCGGTATGTTTCTTCTTCTTCTTCTTGCGGTGTGTGCTCGGTGCTCGGCGGGCAGCTGCAGCGGCGAGGAGAGAGGAAGGAGGTATTCGCTCCCGGCATGTACCGCGGGGGAGACATCGCACTTGCCGAGATCGCGGCAATCTCTATCCGCGCGCGGCCAACTTCCCCGGTGGCACTGCGGCCCGCCTATGTGTCTCCGGCTCAAAGACACTCTCCGGACGAAACTATCCGCCCGATAAAAAGGACGGCGATTTAATAAATAATGGGCCGGAGTTGCCTGCCGGAGCCATTGTACCAGAGGCCTTTCTTGCGGACTCGAAAGCGCCCGCCCGAGGCACCGAAACTTCGCCCGGAAGCCCTCGGAGTCCTACGATTCTCTCCGAGGGCCCTTCCTTCCCTTACTCGTTTCGCTTCCCTTGACGTCGGCCGCATGGGATTCCAGTCTGCTTAATCCGTGGAAAAGATGGTTCTGATATAGCCAGCTATTGGCAGCGATAACGAAATTCCATTGGATGTTAATAGAGCCGATCCCAAAGGCACTGCTGGCACTGTGTCAGCATGAGGAAGCCCTGCTATTCGATGTGTAATGAAATTCCACTTAATCAGTTCCCCAGCAAATGTTGTTCCGCCCGAGGAAGCCGGCGCAAAGTTGCGCGCGGAACTTTTAATTAAGACGGCACCCGAGATTAAAGTGCACGGGGGAGATACTTCCGATACTTGCTCGATTGATCGAGCGGATTAATGAGCAGCGAGGTACATATAGTCTGGCGGGATTGCGAGATGAATTGGGGATTATTTGGAGGAGAGATCGAGGAACAGAGCTAATTGAAAGTGACGGGGGCGAGCTCGCCGGTGAAAATTGGAAGGATAATTGAAGGGCCAGCTGGTGGAAAGTGTTGCATTGAGGAAAACTCGGGCGAAAAGCCTCCTCGACTTTTCCAACTTTCCACCCCTCCAGCAGCAATGCCGCCGGCGCGCGACACGGAACTTTAAACGTCCGCGATACAAACTACCCCAGTGGACCTTTCCCTCTACCAGGAACCCCTCGAATACTCTTTGCGCGGGAAAAACTTTCCCCAAGCGCTCTTTCTTACTTGCTAAGTGCATCAGTACATCCTGCCTCATTAAAACACCGTCGCGACTGATTATTTCATAAGCCTCCACCACCTCTCCACCAGCCCAACGTCAAATCAATTGAGCGTGTTTATCAATTGCAAACACACCTGCACCTAATTACCTGACAAAACGATCGACGTTTCGCCGGTGAAATTGACTGGTCGATCCCGTGGCCGAGAACGGGGGAGAGAAACTTTCACGAGGAGAGGCGCTCGCACAGGTAGTTGGCTCGGCGAGTCTAATTGCACGATTAAGTGCTTGATCTTTTATGCATTCGGCTTGTCCTCCGATAACGTCTCTGTTTTCATACGCGGGCGGCCCCTGCGACTATGCAAATCTCGGCAACCCTGACAGCAATAACATTGTAATACATGCACCGCTTATAATTACACGCATCTCGTCCGCACATCTCCTTTTCCAGCGCCACGCGTTATTATCCACAATGTCTGTTAAAGCCCGGATCTTCGACCGAATTGTTTGCCGCTCGCCGGAACTTGTGGTGATCGTGAGGCGCGGGAAAGCGGATACCGAAAATTGCTGGTATCAGCCTCTTAAAAGAGGAATCCGGCTGGAATATATGAGCAACGGGAGAAATTCCCAAGTCAAATTGATCCGGCGGAATTATTTGCAAGAGTAGACGGCCCGGCCGTAATTGTATTGCGGGAAGCGCGTGCGGGCGAAACGGCCGAGGGCAAATTGCCCGGCCGAATGTTCACCAATCGTGCCTGTAAAATATGGTGGCGGCGAGAGCAGAGGCCCCTGGAATTACGTATCTTTGTTTTCGGACGAGTAATGCGCGCGTTAACGCGTCCCGTTTACGAGCGCAATCATGCGCCGGGCCCGGCTCGATTTCGATGCTAGCGCGGCCAAGGAATTGCCTTAGCACTGTTATTTCCTGATAATAAATCGAGGAGAGTCCAACGCGCTATTGCCATGGAGGGACAGCTATCCAAAACTGCGAATGCCTCGGCAAGAGATTAAACTCGACGAGGAATGGTCGCCGCACGACGGCTCCGGCCCGGCCTCCTCCTCAACGATGCTAGACGCCAGTAAAAGGAGGGGAAAGCGAGCGAACTGCCAGGGAAAATTAGCCAGAACAACTTGCTCCGATCTATGCGTTTCGCCGAGAGTTGAAAAGCATAAACCGGCCGATTAACTGCGACCAGGAAAGCCTTTAGAAGGAAGACGCGGAGCTGCTATTTCCTATTTATCCTCAATGGTCAATCGGTGGGACTCCACTTCCGAGTGAATTATCACGCGCGATTCAGCCGTCGAGCGGGGAACCGCACGTTTACCCCGAGATTGCAGGTGTGCCTCCGCGCCGGGAGATAAAAGGGAAGAGAACTTAGGAAGAGAGCTCGCTCGAGGAAACCACGGATATATATACGTAGATATTCTCCTCTCCCGCAATGGATAACTTCCGAGGTTCTCTGCGGCTCGCGAGGAGCTCTCTGCCACCTGAGAGGAGTCAATGCCGCCACCGCCAGCAACTCGGAAGAATCGCCGAGTGAACTTGGCGCTTTCTAATGAATACCATCTCGTACGCACACCTTCCTCGCAATCGAAAGCTCAAAGTGTATAGACAGGGCTTGGATGCCGGTGTTCGATGATAAGTCAAACACGCCCATCACTTGACGTTCATTGCGTCATATGCATTATTAGTCGCAACTCGCAGCGAAGCGTACGTGCAGGCCGCATGGCTTTCATTGAATTACACCCGAACGGTATAGATTCGATCGGTGTCTCCCTCCGCGTGTGTGTGTGCGCCGACTCTGTGTATTGGCCCGACCCTTTCCAAGCTCTCGGTGTATTTGCACTGGAGTGCGAGAGCGAGAGGGAGGCTAAAAGAGAGAGAGGGAGAGAGAGGGAGAGAGAGAGAGAGGGCAGGCTATATGTATAAATTGGGATCGGGAGCGTAACTGTCGAGTAAAACTGGTTCCGCAGAATCAATGGCTCTCCCGCTATCTGATCCACGGCACCTAGTATGTGTCACCTACTGTACAGATAACCACATTAATGGTGTCCCACGGAATGTGACCCAGTGTGATTTACTGGAAACCGTGGCGGCAGCCCCCTTTCCGAAGTAGACACATAGCCTAGCTCTCTCTCTCCCTCGGCAGTCTCTACCGAGGCAGCCCTTGCCGCGAGCGCGCCCGTTGCCAGGGAGAAGCTTTCTTTTTCTGCTCGGCAGAATACGACGACGACCTCGTAGACACGGGGACAGTATTTCCTCGAGAAAATTAACTCGATTCTACTCCGCTGATAGCGAGATTAATGCCCGGTTACTCGAACCTGCACTCCGACCCCGACGCTGCCCAACTAAACCGGATTAGCGTCCAATTAAATTTCCTTTAATTATTCCGCGCGAGTATTTCCGTCGGAGATGCTGGCATTACTATCTCGTAGGAAGAATGCGCTCGCCGCGGAGAGGGCTGGTATGTGTCTGTTATTAGAGAGTCCTGTTCGATTCTGGCGAGGTCCGCTTTTTCCCGGGGCGGAGCTCCGCGCTGGCTGCCTCGTAATTCATAGGGTTACGAGTGGAGGGAAATGAGTGGCGCTTGGTTAACATCGCGGGACACAGGTTGCTCGGGCGGTGCTGGGCCAATCGATGGCTAAAGTAGGGCCGCGTTCTTCCTCGCGCACCGGTAATCGACGGCCGAGGGACGCACGAGCAATAAGAGTTTAATAGCGAAAATCGTACGTGCGCGCGGAGTTGAGTTGGTGCACAACATACATCCCCTTATCTTTTTTGGCAAGGTGTTTTATTGGCTCGTTAAACGAGGCGCGGGCTACTTGAGGAAGACATTAAGAGCCGCGGGCCTCTGCTCTCCATAAAGATAAAAAATGGATTTAACTACGCGCCGTTACACATCGCCACCCTCTAAACGGACCTAATGTCGCGAACCCTCCCACCGCTCGCAAGGACATGTGGGACGTGGGACGTGGGACCGGGAACCACCGTTGAAAGCCTTGGACAACAGATTGCCCTGTCTTTAATACCCGATAATTCACACCTTTCCGCGACACAAGGAATCCGACGGTGTTCTCTCACCTCGTTCAATTCGGTTTAATATAAATCGAATATAATATCTGAATTAATTTTGTGTTTGTAAAAAATGGAGAATTAAATTGACAATTTGATTTCATTTGTGCGAGCCTGAAGGGGAAAGCGAATGTTCTCGTGGAACTCTCTAACTCGGAAGCTCCGAAAGAGTTATGTGGAAGTATTAATACGAGCGCGCGGTACTATGCGGACACATGAATGTGCAGGGAACACAGCGTGCAATTCAAGGGTCGTCCCTATTCACCCGTGTGATTCGCCTTCTCCACCTCCTCACCCCAGCGCTCTTCACATCACTTTGGCATTCATGGCCGGCGTTCAATGGTCCAAGATAAATCGGAGCCTTTGCTAAAAATTGCCTTTGGAGCCGGTCCCACGAATTTGATCTCCGCCGCCTGATACCTATCATCTCGCACTATCATTTCCCACTCCCTGCTTTCTCGAGCCTGTACTAACAGCGGCTATGCTTTGACCCCTTGCCAGTTAAGTTTATTGCTGTGTGACTGTACATTTTTGGATTATGAAGAATTCGCGAACAAGTTACATTTTTTCCCGAAGGTTCCCGTTTCGTCCAAATGCTTGATATTTCAAAAGTTTGTGCTTGACAATTAAGATTTGGCAGAGAATTCGTTGTCCAGAGATCCTTGCTGTAACATATTCGTTGTCCAGAGATCCTTGCTGTAACATATCAAAAAGGCTTTGGTAACTTCTTCTCCAAAATCGGAAGATTCTACTCGTTAGAGTGCAATGACACAAGCCACTGATACTCGAGGCAAAAATTCGAGTTGACCAATACAAAGTACGAGTGGCGAAATGCTAACCACATGCCGTCCGTAGAGCCCAGAGCGTGTTAATAACAATGCTGGGGAATTTAGCACTCGCCATAGATTACATAGCACGTCGCGATAATTGGATTTAGTACGGGAGCGGTAGGCCGAACGAGAGGTAGTACAGGGATCCTCACTCGAGGAGCGGGCCGAACGATCGACGTGCAACAATAAATATACTGGTATTTTCATTATCGAATGTCGACAGTCCGCCGCTCGTAAAGTCTTCGCGGAACGAAGTCCGATGATTTAGCGTCCATGCTCCCTTTCCCTCCCGCCCAGCAACCCTTCGATCGCTCTCTCACTCTCTCTCCCTCCGTCTCGGCCGAAACAGCTGGTCCAGCTCTCGGGCGATCGTTGACTTTTTGGCGCGGGCCGAGCCGAAGGAACTCCGGCCTGTAAATTTGCCTAACAATGTGAACGGATATTTCGTCTACATTCGGCCGCTTAGCCCGAAGAAATATGCCCTCCGCCTGGTTATGCTCGCCACGCCTAACTCATTCTTCCAGAAACCGCTGTCATTTCTCCAGCTGACTTCCCCAACTCTCACCGTCTGCTGCCTTCCCTGGCTCCGCTCTCGAGTTCTCCACCCATCCGGCCAGGGCCTGTGTTTCTAATTAAAGGCCGGCCGGGCCATTCTTTCTTTGACCTCTCGATGCACCAGGAACCCTCTAGGAAAGCCCCACCAAACCGAAATTACAGATTCAGGGCGCCACTTAATTCGTTGCCTACTTGGCCCCATGGATTCCTTCTCGTCTATTATGTCTCGAACCCGGGAGATACCGTACTTTTTTTGCCATACCGCCTCTGCCCTTGTTGTCGTGATCCGTTTCCGTCTTCTCGAGGGATCCTCCGGGCCTGCAGTCTGCAATTTGAGACTAATACTGGCCCCCTAAAGGCGGATTCTGGGCGAAGGTCGCCGCTCGTTCTCCTCTTTGATCTACTAAATAACGACCTTGTTCCCTCGACAGATTCATCCTTTTAAAAAACACAGTTGCAAGTAACAGAGCCGCCCTTAAGATATAGTTGATACCATTGAAACCAATTTTTTAAAAATTTTCTTTAATCTTCCACATATTAATCTTTGCACGCTTTAATAACTATTGGCCAAATTTTATTGGACTCGTTCGTGTGGTATATAGCCGAAACCGGTCAGTAATTCAAAGAAGCATTAAAAAATATGATGAAAAAATGTCGCGGTCAAGTTAAATAAAATTTGACCAGTAGAAATCCTAGTTCCAATTCTAATATTTGATATATATCCTCGACTTTTAATCGAGTTAAGTAATTGCAAGATGGCCGTCAGCTCTCTTTGTAATAACGAACCCGTCGATACCCATCTCGCCGGCGCTCGAATGGTCGAATCCCGTTGGCCGGAATCTTATTACGCTATAGTGGCAGTCGATACCGACATTGCGGCCACGTGTGCCAAAGAACCAGCCCGAGTACGCCAATTGCCATTCAATTATCAATTTTATTGCGAGCGATCTCCGAGCGCCAACTGGAGATCGCGCCATTCGCTTAAAACCTTTTATGAATAATCAATGAAACGGAGGAATTCGCAGACAGGGGACTTTTCTCTCCCCCCTCGGAGTGGGAAGCGCACGGCCTCCTCCCCGAGGAGGAGATTGGCGAGGAGGCAGCGGCGGTACTGCGAAATAAGATACAAAGTTTAGGGTGAAGTTAGTAGCCGCGGTAATTATGTGCGAGATTAATGAGGGAACCTGTTTACTCTCAATCCATCGTAAAGTTTACGTTATTTCCACGAAGGAAGAAGCGGGGAGAGCCGTAAAGAGCGGCCCTGGAAAGGCCAGACGGGGAGCACGTCTCTCGGCGCTGCTCGCCGAGCGAACAGGTTTTCAGGCAGTTTCAGGAACGACGATGGAAAAAGCTCTGAAAAATATTGTTCGGCCCCGCCTAGATCGGCCGTAAGGCTGCCTAAATGTCCCACCTTAAATACTGCCTACGCTTCTCGAAGCATACTCTCGCCGGGCACAAAGGGCGTGGACGATAGGTAGCCCAAGAAGCGGAGATCCGCACTGCGATCCTCTCTCTCTTCCTCGGAGGGCCTGTGCCCCGTCCATCTCGACTGTTTTCCAGGGCCCGCTTAATTACTGCAAACACAGAGCCGAGGCCGGCTCGAGCCGGGCCACGCTTCTCACCTGTTGCCAACGAATAAATATTACAGCCCTCGCTGCGGCAACGAGTTACCTACGATTCGCCTAGTTCCATAAAACACCGAGATAATCATCGGGGCGTCCGTCGCGCTGCTCTCTCGCGCCCTGTCCCCGATGACCGTGTCGTTTGTTTCGCGTCGTTAAAAGAGGAGAAAGAGAGAGAAGAGTCCCCGAGACCTCCGGACCCTCGCCTCCTTCTTACTCGCCCCGATAATTAATCTGCTCGCGCGTAACCACTGCACTCCTCTACAGGGTGTTTCGCTTCCCGTTCATTCAGTATGTATACGATTTTTAGTACTTTTTTTCTGCCCTTCAAATCTCATGCAATATTACTTGTACTTATTGTACAGACTTGAGTGGTTGTGGTGAATGTAAAGGGATCTCTCAAACGGATGAATAAGTTGGACCACTTTTTCTGTAGAATGTCAGAGGTTAAACTAATGAATAAGTATGAAGTATAACAAGTATAAGCATAAAAGATAATAGATGTAGAAATAAAGGTCGGTATATGTATACTCTGAATATTAATTCAAAATATTTCTTGGGTCACGTTACCTTTTGCACAAAAACAGTGCCAGTGAAAAAGGTTAACAAAACTACTTAATGCCTGTGGAATTCCCCATAATATTTTAAAATACATAAATCGCAGGAATCCTTCCGAAGGATGCGAGTCTATACAAACTCTGGATAAGCTGCTGACAGACAACGTGTTGTCACAAGGGAATATTGACATTGGTGAAACATATGCATCCGTATCACCCTGTAGATGGTTGCCGTAAGAGTAAATTGGAGGCTCCTTCGCCGGCAGCGTCGGCTGGCCAATCGACTGACGATCGCTGCAGCGAGAAAGCGAGAGAGTCGAGCGTCCCAACACAGTACGGGGGTCAACCACTTGACGTCACTGACAATTGGATCGTGAGACGCGCGCCATTCCTAGAGTCGACAATTGGCCGAGCCGAAAGCCTGAAATAGCCAGAGCCGGGCCAAATCGACTGGACTTATCACGCCCGGCAATAGATTCTCGTGGGAACCGGTGGATAAAAGGTGGAAAAGCTGACAACGCCGGCTGATCTAGCGCGGAGAGTGATGCCAGGGGGTCGGCTCGGAGGGGTCGGCCAATTGGCGCGCTTCGCTATCCTAGATGAGAATGAGAGGAAGGTGCGATATCAATCGGTCGATAGAGACCGGAAGGGCGGCTAATTAAAGTTTTACGATGGGGGCAGGTACCCCAAATCGTTTCTAATCTCCCGATCTTCGGTGGTTTGGCTGCAACCACCCTCCACTACTCACCCACCCCTCCGACCTTCTCACTCTTTCTCCCTCTCTCTCTCTCTCTCTCTCTGTGTCTTCCTTGTTCCCTCGATTCTAGCCGTTCAAGCGTATCTCCCGTTCTGGCTCTCGCGGCGTGCTGGCCATCCATTTCCTGCCAGGCGGCCTATCTCTTTCCCAGCGCAGTCTCGGCCGGTTTCTCGGCGGTGCCGGCTGCGGAGGACTCGTGTTCAGGAAGGCTCCGGACCCCCTAGCCCACGATGGCTGTATCAGATTTCCGATGGCCGCGGCATACGTACTCCGCCGAAGGTAGATTAGATTTTAATAATGCAATTTGGGTTTACGGCGAGCCGTAGAGCTGGCAGGGAGGCCGCCTCCCCAATGCGCCTACTGCCGACGCTATACCTTCCCCCGCCACCATTCCACGGCCACCTCAAACCTCGCCGGCTTTCGCCCCGAGGAGCTAAACTAAAGCAAACCCTCACTTCATTCAACATACGCCATCCACGCCGCCGCGCGCATTGTTAATTGTTGCAATTTCATTGGCCTCGATATACACGTGCGTTCCAGCCGATGTATCCTACGGCGATTCCATCCGCGAATGCTTCGGATTCGAGGGCTTTTCGAGATGAAATTGCTAATGGAACAGCTGGGCTCGTGCTCGCCACCCCGTGGATTCGCCACTTGACGAGCCGTTCCGAAATACGTTATATTAGCACGGAGTTGGGGGAATATTGAAGGGGGGAGTCCAAATGTAACAATGGCATTGGCACACGTTTCTGATTTCTACTCGAATTTCACCGATTCCCGGGATAGGTGCGGGGATTTTTCAATGGCTTTGGAAAAAGCTGGAATAAATTTAAGGGTAGTTATGTAATAGAGCGGCGGATGATTAGGTGAGCCGAGGGTCACAATGGAGCGAGGACTCGACTCTCTGACGTCGGTTGTCGCGCCAAGGGGAAACGGCAGTTACACGAGTTTAATATGATCCAGAGGTTGGCTAATGGAATTACGATTTGCTCCCGGTTGCCGGCACAAGTGCTTGAATGCTTGGCCGCTTGATTTATGAGCGCCGTCCGAAATCTCGGATGCCGCGAGATGGGAAGCGGCGCGGAGGAGGCCATTAGAGTCCGTACTTACGCGCTCAGGCGACACCGATATGATTAGAGTTGATAGATCGCGCTGTCACTGTAAGTCCGCGAATTAAATCGTCTCCTCCTGTCAGGAGATCGACGCCGATTGCGGGATGCTAGAGGCCTATCGCCGCCGGTAATCGCGACTGCTAACCACTGATTGACCGGCCGCGCACAGTCAATTACATGCAAGCTCACTTCCCAATCGGATCGCGCAGCCGCTCCTCTCAAATTAGATATCTCGCCGTCACTCAAAGAAATCAGTGTCCAGTGCGTCCGAACCACGCGGAACACAATGGAATGCCAAGGCTGCAACGTGAAATCGACGATACCATCTGTGGATTCCGGATTCCACGGGCCTAGATGGAATGCTCTCGCCTACATATCGCAGGCTCCAATCGATTCCGCTCGATACCTCGCTATTTACACCCCCGCCCCTCCCTCCCGCCCCTTCAATCCTACCCACCTTGACCGCGTTTCCTCGATCCTCCCCATGCGAAGCTCCACATCCGACACGCATTCCTCCAGGCCCGATTGACATCACGCGATTGGGAAGCTCCGCCAGCGCACTTCTCGTTCTCACGGCGAGCTAGGAACTGGAGCTCGTTAGCGACACCAGGCTATAATAATCTCGACGCGCATTCCTATCGGAATTCCGAGGGAAGTCTCTGCTCCGGCGCCGAAATTCGGAGACCCAAAGGGCGAAGGGTGGCAGCCGGATATACTTGAGATAGGAGAGTAAGGTGAAACTGATTGCGGGGCTAGTGGAAAGAAAGCCCGAGAGGGGAGAGGAGGAGGAGGACGAGCGAGGCGAAGCGCGGTAGCAGCCACGACCAGATAATTTATTATGGCATTACTCACCGGCGGACACCTCAATGGCCGATGGGTAAGAGCCGCGAGAGAAGAGAGGGAGAGAGAGAGAGAGAATACGCGGCTCGGCCGGCTCTCCACGGTGTAACGTGTGTCCGCTCTGCCTCTTTCTCGCATAGTTGATATTATTTAGCCGTTCGCGCGCGCGCCAAGCCGATGCCACCAAACGAGAACGAGAGGAGCACAGGTTGGAAGGCGAAAGTCCCTCGGCAGGAGAGACAGAGAGAGAGAGGAGGAGAGTCGTAGGGAGTGTGACTCGTGGTCGAGGCTGCGAGATAACTCGCCGGGAGGAAGCCAGCGTGAACAGAGAAGCGCCAGGAGGTGGAAGAGAATGCACCTTAGCCGCGGCCTAAGGTCCCGCAAGGCATAGATCATCCGGTGGGAGCCCAGTGTGTGTATACCGGTTTTCGTGTCACGTACAGCATTCGACTCGGCGAATTTGTGGACTGTGAGGGAAGCTTTGCCCGAACGCCACTTCGAGTATATCCAACTGAGGGGCAGAGTAAAGCCTGTCTCCAATTTAACACTGGAACTACCTCTTCGCGTTCAAATGCAGGCTTTCGGATTAGTTTCTTTCCAATTGTTGATAGCGTACTGGTACAGTTGTAGGAATTTCTAATGACTCATGATAACATAGAATCTCGCGTTAAGTAGTACGATACGAAGTGTACCGCTTTTCGATCGATACTATACTTTAAGCTTAATTTCTGAAAAAGTTACACATCCAAGGCTTAATTTCATAATTTCGTAATTAAATGCTAAGTCCTTATTTCTCATAAACGTCCGAACGTCCTAGGACTGCAACTTCATATAGCAACTTGAAGTTGGTCGACCAGCAGCGATAAGAAGCGTGGTAATTAATCGGCTGATTAGACAGGTGATATAATATTTATCCGGCGATTGGTTATCCCCTAGGTGGATTGGCAAGGACTCGCGAGAGGTCCAACACAGGTAGACTGGTGAGAAGACGGCGCTCGTCCCTCCGGGGCCGATGAAACGAGAGCCGGATATATTTTAAGAAATTAGGTGAGAACCAGCCGCGACGACGTTAATGCGCTCGGGAACAGGTCGTTATCGTATTACAGATTGCGGGAGTGGTGGGCCCCGGGCGATTAAGTGGCCGCTTGTAAATCGAGATTAGGGTAATCCCGGTGCGGCCAGCCGATCGCCACCGCACATTGTCCGCCGGTCACAAAGTGCCGCGTGTACAGGAAGAAAAAGGGCGGCCGCGCACCCTTTCCTTCCGACAGCGGAGAAACGTGCGATCTAGGAGCGGCGAGGTGTCGAGGAAACGATGGGAAGAAATTGGATCGCTTTTTAAAAGGACCAGCAAGGACGCGCGGGCGAGTGCGTTGATGGCGAAATGGTCAGCGGGTGTTGAAGGGCTGACAGGGTGGGTTACACGGAGCATCAAGGTTCCACAATCTGTCATAGAAGGTTCGGTGGGGGCCGACAACCTGTTGCTTCATTGTTACTCCGCGAGCGTGCATGCTCGCACCCCGTATATAAACTACCTTCCCTCCAACCACCCACTCGCCCACCCTCCGCCTCTTCCTGTCCCTCTAACCCTGGTGTTAGCCCGGTGCTCCATTGCACGTCCGCACCGACTCATTTTCGCCCTCTCCGCCGACCTGTACAACCGTCCCTTCCCTTTCCTTCTTCTTTATGCTGTTTCCCGACTACCGCGCTCGTTACACGACAATGACAACAGACTCGCGTCTGATGACAAAGTGGATCGACGCGAGAAGCGTCGACTTTTAATCGAATTAGTGGGAGTGGTGAGAATAGAAGCTTCGGGGAAGCCGGGGAAGAGCGACTATCCTAGCCACACCCTGGTGCGAAACGAGCGGCAATATATCAAGTAACTTTCTGCAATCGGCGCTGCCGGATAGTTAATTAACCGGCTTTTGCAATCCCTTCAGCACGCGCGTTCGCCCGGCTATTCTCCTTCTGTCTTTCTCGCTGGCAGCGAGTGCGCGGCAAGCAGCTGGCGATTAAAATGCAATCGGCGTGCGATATTAAAATCACGCGATGCGTGACTAAAGGAGTGGGACAGTGGCAGTACCGGTGTACTATCGACTGGGGGCCCGAGCGTCTACGAGGAAATTCCGATAATTCCCCGGGTTTGATTAAACATTATCTGCGAAGGCGAAAGTACACTCAATTTCATGGTGTGCTGAGCTCAATAAGGAGAGGGAATGCGCTCGTGTATATGTAGCTACTATAAGGAGATATCGGCTGGTATGAAAGTCTATTCGGCCCGGCTGGGTATATACAACTCGTAAGCCTATTTTTCTCTTAAGCCGGTTTTATAGAGCCGTTTAACGAAGGTTAAACTTTTTCCGTCCGTCGCCGCGGAGCCGCGCGCTCGACTACCACCAAGTTTCCTATCGGATTATTTCCAGAATCTATTCGCCGCGCGCGGGCGCGCTCGTGTACGCGCCACCCAAAGAGCGTTGCCATACGCTTGTAACTCCATTCCTCAATTATCCCGGCTGACTGCAAACTGGATTTACCCACTTGCTTTGCTCGGCCCGCTAATAGTCTGGCTTTGTGCGCCAAATTGAAGACGAACATTTCCCTGTTATGCCCGCGCGGACGAGGCAAAAATCCCGCGATATTCAAGCCTGCTCGATGATCGCTTCAGATATACCTGTGGCAGGTTTGTTCGCGCGTCGGTTAATACTTGTGCGTTGAACCGGGACACCGCGCGCCGTGTCTGGACGGCATCGAACCGTGAATCCCTTATGAAATTGGCTGCCAATTGGGTTGAAGGCCCTAATAAAGGCCAATTATTTCCCCAGACAAATGGGAACACTTTCGTCGACCTTCCGCCTAGAATATCGCACGCGAACCCTCGATATTGTCGCAATGCGCCCATGTTTTTTCAGTTTCCGCCCTCGACCGTGGACGGTCCTTTTAATACTGCGAATGAAAAGCGAGCTTCGCTGGAAATTTAAAAGCGTGTGTAGAAGCCGGAAACGAATTAAAACGAATAAATAACCTGCCGAGTGCGCGGGGAGTTTGCGGAGTCCCTTTTAATTCCGAGTTGTTAATCGAGTCGAATGACGCCGAGAGTAAATAGCCGAAATCGCGTGCAGGCCCGTCGTAAAGGGCTCTCGAGGCGAAGCCCGACGAATTCTCCCTTTCTTCCGAGGCATTGTCAATGTAAGAATTTAATAAACGACAGGCAACTGCTCCAACTTGCCTTATTAGTCAGCCGCTTACCCCCGAAATGGCAAAGTTTGCGGGGAACGCGAGCTTAGAGAGTTTCCAACTCAAGGGCCAACCAGCCCTTCACACACTCGTGTGGCGAAAATTCGGCGTAGGCCGAGGTTGCTTGCTCTAGCTCGGCCGAAAGTCGAGAGCAATTTTTAATCAGCCTTCCCAGCGACACACTACACGCGGCCCTTTCTCCGAACTCTTAATCTCTCCGCGGAGCGGCCGCTCTCGAGAACCATCACTCTCTCTCTCTTCCTTCTTCGGGGATGTCTGTCTGTGTGTGTCAACGAGCAATTAGAATTTCAACGAAGCGCGCGATAGCCGACGATAAACGCGCGATAGGGTTGCGCTGCTCGGAACTCTTGGCTGCCCACTCAGCGCTGGTCCGCGCATACTCAAGAATCTAATAAACGGCGGAGCGCGCGGACTCCGACGAATATCCAGAAAGCAGCATTCGCCGGAGGCTACGCAACCCTCGCAGAGAGAGAGAGAGAGGGTGAGAGAGAGCGTCAATCCAGGGCAAGACTTCGGAGGGTTTATTGGCGGCGCGAGCGCGCTTCCGACTAAGTTTCACGAGCGAACTGCTCGAGCAACTCGCTCGCCCTATTGCACACACGTGGCCACCGAAAGGGCTATTGGCCGGCGCCCTCGAGGGAGAAGCACTCTGGCACCGATTCCCTCCAGCGAGAAGTATCCAAGTACCGAGCGAGTATTTTGAATAGCAGATATCAGACCTCCTAGCCATTTCCTTACTATTCTCACAAGTACGGCTGCCTGTGTGTGCGCGTGTATGTGCATGTGTAGATCTATGAATGTAACTGGCCAGGCCCTTGTGATGCATCATTCGCGTCTGACCCAGAATAGAGTCGGAGGGTGGCGGAAGTTAAGGGGAGTAGGTGCGAGCGATACTCGAGAGCTGTATTCTCCCTCGCACTCGGAACTCTCGGAAGACGCTGAAGCGGCCGGCTCTCCTCGAGCTTACCCGTAATGTAGTCCAGTTCTCTATTTCTGCCGCGTCTCCACTACCACCTCTTTTAAATGAGAGTCTCACTCGCGCGCATGTGCCGCATTATCTCTAATAGAGATTCGCGCCTTCGCGAGAAGGTCAGCCTGCTTAAAGCACAATCCCAGGGAGAAAAGGGGGACGGACGAAGGATGCAGACTCATATCCGAAGGTGTGTACGTACGAGTCAAGTACACACATACACAAGGTTCTGCCTTGTTTGAGTTTCTTTCGCAGTTGCAGCAGTTTGACGTAAAGCGCGAAACTACCCCGTGCCCCGTCCGAGCGAAAATGTGAAAGAGGGGCCGGTTTTTTCTGCCACTTTCAAAGGAGCTACTAATTTTAAATAACCTGGAAAAGGCAGGGAGCGCGCGCCGGCCTGTGTACACATCTCAAAAGATTTCTCGAGGAAGGTCTTGGGAAGACGCGAGCCTGGCCAGAGGCACACGTGCCCTCTTAATATAACGGCGTTACCTTAATGACAACCAAGCCTGAATAAGGAGCCAGAGCGAATCCCTCGCGAGTCTACATTCTAAGAAGCTCGCGAAGAAAAGTAATCTTAAACGTCGCCGAAGAAATTCCAAATGACAAATGCGATATTTCATAATTCTGATTTTCCAACTGGTCCAATTCGCAGTTGGCCAGCTGGGCAAAGGTCAGTAACGTCGCGGGGTTGGTATTGATCCGGGGCTCGCGGCCCAATTACAATATTCCATTCAACTATGACACATAGATATATGACACACCTGCACAGAGTCGCGCGACACATTCCCGCCGAATGCCGGGAAAAAAGCGGCTCTCGCTCGCGACCATCGCAGTTTTTCCTACAATCGATTCGACGTCGCGGGATCTGCGCTTATTACATCCAGCGATGGGTTCCCGTATAATTCGAGATTGACAGGCGGCGGCGGTGGTTCGTTTAGAAATCCGTAATTCATCGGCAAGTATTTATCGAAGCGGTGGGGGTAGGGGGCATTAATCAAATTTGGTAACGAGGGCGCATTAACGCGCGTTATTAATCACTTGACGCTCGCCTCCCGACACCTCTCCAGAATTTCGAGGGTGTGTTTGTTCACTGTGTGTCTCTGTGTATCGTGAAGGGAGGGAGGGTGGGGCGATTCAGGCTGACGTCAAAACTTTACGGTGGTAACTTTCCACTTAACCAGCGCCGGCCTCGGCGACACTGCTCGCGTGGCCGACGCGAATAATAAGCGGCCGGCTTACATACTTGCAGCGCGGAACACTGTGTCCGTGAGTATCCGCCCGTTTAATACAGAGAGAGCGAGGCCCTCGTCCATGTGTCCATGCATATCTCATCGATTATTATCGCGGCCGACACAATGCCGCGGGAGCGCGGCGCGCATTTATCCGCGGCGAACTCCCACCGGAAACGACAATTATTCGCTCGAACTCGCCGCTAATAGATTCGCTTCTCGGCGAGTAAAGCGAGAGACGTGGCGGCGGCGGCGGTGGCGGGGGTTGCCTTCCGCCCGGCATGCGCCACCTTCGCGCATGTAGAAAGCCTATTATTACAGGCGCTGCTCGCGAATTCCACGGGAAACCCGGATGATTACGTCAGCGGCGTTTGACAATTATGCCAAATTGGCTGAGCAACCCCCGCATTGGAGAGGACGCGCGGTGTCTTCGTGGTAATCAAGCGGCTCCGAGAGGGATTGCGGGAATTCCCGCATTTTCCGAGCTGGCTACTTGGGAAGCAGCCCCCACTGGCCGAATCCACCCCTCAGTCCCTGATATACAGGAGCTCTCAGCAAATTAAATGAGGGTGGTTTGCAGTGCTGACACGTACACTCGTTCGTCACGGTGTAAGGACGAGCGGTGGCTCGGCCAAGAGTGTTAAAGAAATCAGGCACAGCCAACGATCTCTAGCTACGGCGAAAATTGAACTGCGCCCATCGATGATAATGGCCGGGCATACCTCAGCCCAACTTAGAGAGAGAGAGAGAGGTTCCCTTTTAGGAGAGCATGATCTAACTGAGTGCGAGACGTGAGGCGACTGGCTAACGAGGATGCATCGTCTGTCCTCTTTAATCTTGGCTGCTCCTCCTTCGTAGTCGCGACTCTCTCCAGGGACTATTTGAATTCGAGTCTTTGTGGAGAGTGATCGATCTCTCAGTGGATTTGTGAATCTAGTCGCATATTTTAGTGAAGACCAGGTTTTGGATTTCGTGCGATTCTGAGATTGTTAGAGTTTGATGTCCCCACTTGTGTCATGTGTGAGTAGAGAAGTGGGAGGATCGAATTTTGGAATTGTTTTGGAACTTTGATAAACCTGTGCTTTGAACATCTTTAATTGGTGCTCGATAACTCTGCACAAAAAATCCACGAAAACTGAAAATGACTGGCGAATGAATCGCATAAATGTTACGTCTCGGCAGAGCCCGGGAAAAAATTGTTTGGAGTCTTTCATATCGGGCGCAGTTTCTGCTATCGCGGCAGGGAGGGAAAATTTGATGAACCACCCCTCGGAAAATAGTGGTCGGTCACTGCCGCCGGTTGATCCAGCGGATATTTGACCATTTCGAAATCCTTTCGTCCGGCCACATATACGCCCGACAAAAATACATATCCCCGGTGATTTCAGCCCGCGGGAAATTCTGACGAGACGATGAGAGGAGAACCGGATCATTCCACCAATATCATCCGGCGAATGCCGTTTATAGCGAAAGTCGCAAACTTGGGATTAAATTTCCGCCGGGCTCTTTTCTCATCCTGCAATTCAGCCTACTTGGCAAAGTAAATTCGAGCCGACTGCGAAACTTGTGCTCATCGTAGCGTGCAATTACTACTCTTTTGAGAGTTCGATCTCTGTAGAGATCGAGTTCGAGGGATCTAATGACTGGTAGATATAACAGTTTCTCCGTGGGAGAAATCCCTTCGGAGCAAACAATAATCGACTAACGACGCGGAAAAGCAAGGTGGACGTCCAAGTTGCGCCGGGTGTTTAAAAAGGAATTTATCAGCCGGCAGATAATAGATGAAATCAGGCGGCGACAGGGCAGATTCCTTTAATTACAGGCGGCGCCGCAGCGCGCAATCGGCACCGCAAAAAATCCCATGATACGCGCACTTGTGACAGCCGCTCCATCAATCCGCGAACTTGATAATTAAGAGGGCTCCGTCTCCTGAATAATTCCCGCTTCATTAGCGAAAGCCCTCGCAACTCGCAACCCCCAAATTATAAAGTAATCATACCAGCGGAGATTCCATCCGGGAAAAGAATCGCTTGCCGGGCGGATCATCGATGACGATATCAGTGCGACAGGAAGTCAGTGTCAGTTTGGAATATTTAAATTAAATAAATGAATATACCGACTTGGTATAACGGCAGGTCGCAGCCGCTCCACCGTAATCCCCGATAAGACTCCTCAATTTTAATGAGCGCGACACATCTCCGCACAAACACACACACACGCACACTCGCCGTATTTCCTCGTGCGCACGTCGTTGCACCGAGCATTTCGAAATTTAATTAACGCCTCACTATTGGCATGTTCTCGTCCCGAAACATATTTTATCGCGGCGATACGAAGGACGACACCAAAGGCGATACCGGCCTGTTTTTCAGTACACGCGTCCCGCATTGAGTGTATCAATCAAAATTAATCGGACGCAAGGCCACCCTGATGTGTTCCACACGCGGGGAATCAGGCCAAGTATCAAACGCGCTGTCACTTAATTAGCCATTTCTGGCGGCGGTTCGTGTCAATTGACCGAAAAAGGGAAGTTATTTTGAAAAATAAATACGCATTTCGTTGGGAGAGTCCCACTTATCAATTCGCGTGCCTGAAGCGAAGGAGTCGGCCAATTAATCCGGCAGCGAATGTCGCTAATCGGCGGTGGCTTCGTTGAAAAGATAGGGCGAGAGAGGGAAATCGTGTTAAAAGTGCGGAGGCGCGTGTCGCGCGCGAATAAAGCGGCCTAAATAGATTTGCGCGCGCTCGCTGCGCCGAGTTTAATTTCGTAATTAGGCAAGGTCGTCCGGCACGCGCGCAATCAAGTCCTCACCTTTTTAATCATTATAGCTTTATCGTCCGCGTATGCTCTCTAACTCAAAGCCGGACACATGAATAGGTATATGAACAGTGGAGGAGAGCGGGGCAGGGCTGCGCGCTCGGCTTACGTGCGCCTTCCCATTATAAACGTCGCGAGGCAACCAATTTTGCAAAATTATGGCGAGCCGCTCCACTAGCAGAAGCCGGCAGTCGTGGAAACGAGCATTAATATCGAGCGTGTGACACGTTACACTGGCTGCTGCCTCGGCGAAGAGTTTCCCCTCCTGGCTGTGCCAGCCTGGCAGCTTGGCCTGCGCTAAACCTGCCCTACCGAACTGTCACTCCCAAGGTGCACCCGGTGCACCCTCCACGAATAAAGCCTTGTTGACTCGGCGTCCACGGATTCCCCTGAAAAAGATTAATCCTCGAACTGCAATAATACTCAACCTCGAATTCGACAGCGGTCCACTGGAAAAGATAACTTTTTCCAACGCGAGCTGGAATTGAAAAGCGATCGGCGTCAAAGAATCGATATATTGGCTCCAACCATTCCTGGGAAAGCGGAATTCCAACCAAGTTTGGTGCGGGTATATATAAGATAATTCAGTTAGCTAGGAAGCAATATGAGTGTTTAGAGATTTCCTTCAGAATTTTTGAGAGTATCCCACGCATGACATAATTACGGCTTGTGGCGGAAGAATTCCGCGCAGAATCTTAGTATAAGGCTAAAACTATGGAAGAATGTTGAAATCGGATGAGTTGGAAAAATGTTAAAAAATGTTAAAAATAGGAAGGATTAGCAATTAGCAATTCGAGCCGAGAGACTCAGATTTTCCAACAAAGTTTCACACCAGATCTACAACAATATTGAAAATCGAAATCGACAGACTACGACTGAAAAGATAACTTGGTCTAGTTGAAGCTAGAATTGAAAAGCGATCGACATCAAAGAGACTCGATACTAGGTCAAGTAACTTGAGGAAATGCGGACTTCCGCAACGAAGCGCGCTCCTCGCGAATCCCCGTAATTAATAGGGAAAGATTGATGGCCTAATTAAACGGCGCCGTCGCGTTATATACGCAGCGCGACTGATAAGTGGCGGGATTAAAGGGATACGCGCTCTTGCCAGCCAATCGGAACACGACTCCGGAAGAGGCACAAGGTGACACCAACCTGACTCCTCCACAGTGAATATCACCGTCGTTCGCGGAGGAAGAAGCAATGGCCTCGGTGTCTGGCGCGCGTAACATATGGAACTACGAGTTTTAACTTAAGTCGCGCGGGCGCATGAGGTATTAGGTATCCGGGAACTCGGAAAGGGCTTCGCGGCCGGATATCTTCCCTTATGAAAGTCGATATACTTCCCGCGGCCTCCGCCGGGAATCGATATAGCCATTCTCGGGAAGGCAGAGCGCTGCACCCACCCGGCAGCACATAATTTTCTACGTAATATCGCACTAGGAGAAAGAGAGAGAGAGAGAGAGAGAGAGAGAGAGAGAGATGGGGGGGGGGGGGGCACGCGGCTACTGAATTCGGAAACTTTCGAACTCTCCTCCTTCGCCATGAACTTTCCCGGCTGCCTTTCCCTTCGACTCTACTACATAGCTCGCACACCCTCTCTCTCTGCCTCGGTTACACCCGAAGGGCCTCCTTTCTCCGCACCCTCGCTTCGGCCAACCCTTGCCGAACAGCCTCCCCAGTGTTTTTCGGAGTTTTAACTCCAAACTGTTTCGATAAAAGTTGAAGCGAAAGCTAGATGAGGCTCTCCCGCTGGATAACTGGTATTTGGAATTTGTAGTCAGTGGCATTACAAATTTTCCTAGTCCCCGCCGCTATAAAGCATAAGTTTCGCGTTACGCAAACTACCGCGACGCAGCCCCTGACACTCGGTGCACACAGACACAGATACACGGTATAGAGACAGGGACAGAATGGGGGCTGAATGAAAGTTGGCCCATTATGAACAGGGTAACAAGCACACTCCATTCAGGGGATTTCAATTAAATTCAACAACACTGCACGCTATTTCCCTGGCTGAAGTATTAGTAAAGAGCGGTGGAGTAGCCGAGCTCGTAGAAGGAGACGAGGAAAGGGAGGAAGACAGTGGAGAGACTTTGTGTACGCGGCTATTGGAATTACGCTTATGAACGCCACTTCCTAGACACCTTTAAAACGTTAAGACCCCGCTGCGCCGGCCATTATCCCTCTAAGTACAGAGACACTTAGTAGACTTTCTCTCCAGCAGCGCACTTCCTATATCGCCCTTTACCCGCTTATCAGCAGTCTGACAGGGAATTTGGCGGGTAGATAAGCCCGTCCTCCCCTTATTTCCACAGTTACTAGTCACCTCCCATTTTCGCCGGAGCTAATCTCGGAAAAGCGAGCCAACCAATGCCAGCCGATATAAATCAATCCCCCATTTATTACCAATCTCTCCAATTAACCGGCGCGCGGCCTTGCACACCCAGCCAGGCTAATAGGCTGTGAATGTTTCACAGCTTTGTCCCTGGGGGCGAAAAAAAAAAGTCTTGTAAATCCTCCACGGTACGGGATAATAACCGTACTTGCGAATTGGATTACCCAGGGCAAATGGTGCTTTCGGAACTTAAACGGAGATTTCTCTTTGGGGAAAAAATCGGGGCCGGCCGATTAGCGGAGAGAAACCGAGGGCGAAGAGAGAGAGGGAGAGAGGGAGAGAGAGAGGTCAGCCTTTACTTCTGGAATGCGATCTGTATGAGGGTAATAAAAATATTTCAAGCCTTGCCCGGTGTCCTGGAGTTTGGCCGAAAATATGATCGCTTTAAACTGGGCCCTTCGCCGCTCCAACCCCATCCGGGCGCGCGCGGGTGCTTCTTTCTCCACTCCAAACTCTTCTTCAACAGGGGCTCTTAACTTTCTAATGGTTTTTACGTGGGCCAGGCAGTACGACAGGGACTATCAGCGGTAACGCAGCGAGTTATGAATACGGAGCTAGGTTTCTAAGTGCATTAAATATGCCAGCCTGATAACGGCCGAGGAGATTAAGGTGGGCCGTGCGCCGCCGGGAGCGTGCGGAGGTCAAAGCGGCTACGTGATAGCTGGTTTTACGAGTCGGCGCTAACGACTTCAAATGAAAGAGAATTTAGTGAAACGGCTGGGAAGTAACACCCCGCACAATATTGCCTCGGAGCTGGATACGGGATTAGCTTCTATCTCTATCACTTGCAATTAGACTATCGTGTATTCCACTTTTCTGTCGGCTCGCATTACCAGACTTTCGCAGCATCGAATCGCCACTGCAAGACATTCCTCGCTAAAGATATATTTTAATATTACTAGCCTACTAGTCTCTAGAAATAAATCTACTTGATTCCAACCAAACGGTCTCTTAAAGTTCACAACGTACAAGATGCTCGTTTTGTATAGAATTAGAAATGATTTAATAATTGCAATTATACAAGAACTATATTTGTGTAGAATGGCTGATAAATATGAGGTATAAAACTGGTGATTAGAGGGGAAACTAGAGTGGCTGTTCTACAAAGGATAAGGCATTTATCGGCCGAGTTTTCCGGGATATCGGAGAGCCTCTTTAATAAAGTGGCCGCTCCCTATAAAAGCAGCCAATTGGTTAATCAAGTGCTAATTCGCGTCTGACGATGACAAAGCCCAATTAAGCCCCGACTGCCTTCCTGCCAGGGGATGCCGGCGACGGCTTCATCGGCTCTTCATCTGAAAACAATTATCACTCGCAGGCGAGCGTGTCTGTAATTGACGCTCTTTATTCTCATCACGCTCTCCCCTCTCCCCCCGTCCTCTCTCTCCAGTCTGTCCTCACCGATGAAACACTGACAATTCTATTTCCGTGGAATCGAGTGGATCCAGTGTCGCTTACAAGTGGCGCAGTCATTCCTTATGCAAACGAATATACATACATATTAAATACCGTTTATCATGTCAATAATCTTCCATACACGCTCCCTCGCGCAATCGGCGGTGATTGATTCGCGAAATCTGCCAGTCTTGTTTGGGGAAAGTTCGTCAAGTCGGACAGGCGGGCGAAGGTGTTTCGGGGAAGAGTTGGCGCCAGGGGGGGGGCTGGGGGGGCGAAGGTTGGAAACGCGAGCGGAAGGCGAAACTAGCAAATTGGGCGTTTGATTCGCCATCAATCAAGAGGGCGCGAGCAATAAGTGAGCCGGCAGCAGACTGGCGGGCGCACACGCGCCGCGCGTCAATAAGTATACGTGTTTCGTTATTCCCAGCACGCAGAGCGTGAATGCCGGCACACGCCTGGCTCGCGCGCACGCGGCTGCCGGCCAGATGAAATGGAAATCCGTGTGTGGAATCCGCCGTCTGGGGCCGGAAACTCGAGGCGTGCGGAGGAAGAGGCCTTTAGAGGACCACCCATCCTCCACTACCTCTGCTTCCTTCCTCCTTCCCCCGCACTCTCCAGCAATATTGGTGGTAAAGCCGGCTCTTGTACTTACTAGCAACCAGCTGAATCCCGAAGCTGCCGTTTCGCTGATTCGATCCGCCCTATTCCGCTCGAATTAGTCGGAGATTCGCTGCGCCCGGATCCCGCCGAATTAAATCAACCCAAATCTTATCTTCGTCTCTCTCGCCCTCTCTTTCGCATAGGCACACTTCCTAGCAGAATATTCAGATCGATACCAGACTTTAATCCTGATTTCTCAAACAGTTACAGCTGCAACGATTGGTATAAGAATTTTATATTTTGTCGTTTGTTTATCTAAATCCATTGAGCTAAGAATCGATCGAATCGATACACTCGTTCAGGAAATATGAATTTCTCCTGTTTATTTATCGTACGCCAACGAGTCATCGGACTCAGAATCAAACCTCGGAATGTTCTTTCTACTTTTCTAACACTGGCAGTGTAGTTTTCTAGACGAGCCCTGAGATTTCGGTTGAACATAAAATAATACAGTCTCGAAATCAATCGATGCGAATACGAGGTTTTTGCCAAGAATAAGGAGAATTTGGAGAAATACGGAGTCAGCGTTGCCAGTGCTCGCGGGCACTCCTTCCGCCGGTGGAAGGAACGCGACACGACAGTCCTTGAAACCGGCCAGTGTCCGCTACGACGTCGTCGTCGACGGTGCGGCGGTGCGAGAGCGGCGAGTTTCCCCGGCCGGGATGAAAAGAAGTCAAGAGGGAGAGAGAGAGAGAGGGAGAGAGCAGCGGGGCGAGGAGGAGGAAGATGGTACCGCGGTACCAGATAAAACATGTACGACTCCCACCGGGTATGCTGCGCTGGCTGGCCGTCGCCTCCTGACTCGAGAGAGCGGCCCTTGCCTTCAGGGATGCGTGGATTTTGATCTCGAGAATCCTTCCTACTCTTCCCATTGTGCCACGAGAATAATTGCCCCCATAGCCGAGCCCTTCCTCCAAACTGTCTCCTGGAAATCCCAACTTTCGACCTCTGTTATTCCCGAGAAAAAGTCCTCTCCCGACCAAAGCTTGCAGCCAATTCTCCAACTGGAAGGTCCGTCGAAATAGGAAGGAAAAAATCGCCACTCCAGCGCGGATACGGCAACAATTTCCACTGGGTATCGAGGAGAGCGGGTGTCAAGTGGCCGAATGTAAATGAGCCGTGGAATTTAAAGGGTTCTCGGGGGCTCGCGGCGTATCGATTATGCAAAGAGACAGGGGACGAGCCGAGAGCCTGCAAAGGTTGGGGGGGTTAATCGGCCGAATAAAATCAAGCGGCAATCGTGCCAAAGCGAATCCGCCGTCAAGTTGAGTCGAGCGCGTTTGTACTTTGTGCGTCCGCGAGGGAGGAAATGGAAATCTAGGGGGACACGGGGACACGTTGGGCAGGTGGATATGCGCGAGCGGCGGAGACGTGCCGAGAAAGGGGTCCGAAGGCCTGGCACGAGCGCCGATCCTCATCAAAGGGGAGCAGTAAAGCGTTTAGTTGCCCTGGCAGGGCTGCAATCCAGAGAAACAGTTACACAATTATCGAAAAACCATTACAGCGCGACACTGGCCGCTAACGGTGTGTACACACGCAGAGGGGGATAGGCTTCCTCGAGTGGGGAGGAGGACTCACCTGTGTCTGCTATCTGGTACGTGTGTAAGTACGCTCGGCCCTTCCTTTCTCCCGTTCCTGGCTGCCACGCCGCCACCCTTCCTGTAAGCAGACGAACTCCTGATTTATAACAGCGCCTCCTCGTAAATATACGCGCGACAATATATCTTTCGGAACTTGTCGCGGGAGGCAGACGGCTCGCAGGCGCGCGCCAGCGCACTTTTCGTACCTGCCTTTTCGTACCCAGTTCCTTCGCCCCGCCGACCCCCGCCAAACGACTCCCTTTACCTGCTCTTTTTGCCGGTGGTTTTTTGCGCCCACTACTGTGAAATGACCGAACCGATCGGTTTTACGAGCCTCGTAAAATAAATCAATAAGCTAGGTATAATTGGAAATTGGAACCTCTTTCGGGGATGCGTCACCGATCCAACCGCCGCACCATAAGCCATCGAGAGTTACGAAGTTCAGGTTTCATTCGTTTCAATTCAAATTAATTAATATTTTTCATCGATTCCTAATTATTGGAAATTCCTCCCAATTAATTGGCAAATTACAAATCCGTCGTGTCGCATCGATTAGTCAGGCATTGGAGAGACCCCAAACTGGGAGGAAAGACTCGTAAATCGTGACGCGTTCTCCTCGGCCACCCTCGCCCGACACTGCAACAAAGTAAATAAAGCGTTTTGTGCGGGGAAAGGCGAGAGTAACTCTTTCGAGTATCCCAATAGGTATTTATGGGGTTCGCGCGAGCGCCCTCCGACAACGAGCTTTATTATGTTTTGCCGAAGCAGGGAAGGGCCTTCTCCCTCTCTCATTCTCGATCTCGGTGCTCGAAATTGTTGCGGGACCCTAGTTACGTGGCTAGAGGGGCCCAGCAGACACCGGCGTTGTACACAATGGTTATACGACGCTGTAAATCTTAATGCTGCTTGCGTCTCTCGTGCGCGAGGCATACATCATCGGCGGCTTACCCTTCGCGGGCTTATCTTTAGTGCGAGCGGTGTAAAGTCGCCCTTGTAAAGCTGTCTGTTCCTATCCGTCGACATATCCTCGTGGCGACACCGCACCTCCAACAGTTGATCGTCGAGAGTTCTTTTGTCCGCGGCACCGACACCTTATCTGCGAACACGACTGGGAGTCCACTCAAAGATTTCCCTTCAGATTTCTAGACCAACCCTATACTAGCAAACGAACAATTCCTGTTTATTGACAGGCGAAACCTTTCCTTATTTGTGAAAAGCTATTAAAAGTGTTATTTTCTCAGTCCCAGGGGTTAATTAAAAAAGGACGAAATGTTACTTCCTATGCGGTTTCATACGTGACATCAATCATAAAAGTATTTTTAAAAAAACTACCAGTAATTAAAAGTAAAATGAAATAAAAATGTCAAATTCATTTCCACTCTGCTAACAATAAAATAAATCTTCTCCGAGCAATGCCGGGTGTTTGAGGTACTAAACCTTAACTCACTCGGCTTATTCGCCGATGAAAAAGGAGGGAAATCTGCCTTTGGTAAATTGCGTCCTTTCCTTCGCTTGAATTAGTGTTAATTTAGAAATTAGTATAAGTACGATGGCTGTGGGAAAGAGAGCCGGGGGGGGGGGGGGTGAAGGCGGCGAATACCAGCATCCAATTACTGGGCCCCGTTTCGAGCAAGTGTTAACGCTTCCATAAAATATGCGCGGCTGATAACTGCCCCCGGTTACCTAAGAGTTATGGTGACAGGAGAGCGCGCGGGCCCCGCATTCAAGCCAAGCGAAACAATTACGACTTGTCACTTAATATTTCTTGCGGAAATCCACAGCTCGATTCCGCCGACATGTTTAATGGGTCGTCGGAGCATTCTTGGTGCGTTTAATATTGAGTGACTGCCGGATGCATCCAAGATAGCACAAAAGTCAAGAAAAGCTCAGAAAAGAAGATTCTATTTTCTGGAAAAAATCGTCTAAATCTAGTCGGTGTAACACAGGTGGACCCTGCAGATAATTTTAATTTTTTAAAAATTTTTCATCAGAAAAACATGGAAATAGTTCGCCATGGGCTGGTATGAACAACACATCTATAGAAGATTTAGGTAGATATCTAAGTATATTAAACTTTAAGCACGAGGTTTCTTAAGTTCCCATTGCTGTGTATATTTGCACAAAATTGCATTATTTGTTAGATAACGAGGAAATTCAATTACAGCTTTAATTTCGTAAAATCGTGTTTCATTTAATAAATGCCCAAAGATGTGGTTGGAAATGTCGAAACTCCAGGGCAGAAAAGCCCAAGTTACTCCTACTCGGTCGAAGGGCTCATCCCAGCTAGCCTCCAAACTGTACAGACCCACCGATCAGTGTATTTCTGTTCCCTGAGATAAAACCTTGGAATCCAACAAATTCGATCCAGCGAAGGAACAAGCCTGAATCGATAGGGATCGAGACGGTAATCGGCGATGCATACGGCGGGTGCGGCGCGGCGGGGGATAAACAATCGTAGCCCTTGAGGAAAGTAAGGGCTGAGCGTTCCTCGTGATGAAAGCCCGACTGGCGATATAATGGAGGGTGTATCAAAACGCGTTACACGCGCGATCGCCCGGGCATATCTCCGATATGCGCGGCGCTCGGATATATTCAGGTTTGGCAGGATCTCGGCCGTTTCCCGGCGGGATCGGGCGCGATCACTCCTTCGCCTTCGGGTTGCGGCCTGCCAATAATTTATAATGAAACGCCCGTATCTTTTGTTGCGTCGGAGCGCGGCCAGGCCGCGAAATTGATTATTGCCTGTTGTTTCCTCGCCAGCGAATCAAATTTCACGCTTGTAAATCATGTGGGTTTAATATCGCGCGCGCCGCAGCCCCGGCAAATAACCCACCGCGCCACCCTCCCACACCTCTTTTTTCTCCAACCCCGTTCGGAGTGAAGCAGAGAGAAAGAGAGAGACAGAGAGGGAGAGAGGGAGAGAGCGAGTTTCTCTTTTTTCTCGCTTCCCTTCCCTTCCGCGATCTTCTTCCCCGTCCCGTCCCGCGGAATGGTGGCATCCACCCACGTCCTCGTCCCGGCGTTCCGCCGCTCAGCCACAGCCACACGTGTAATCCCCAGTGTGTGTGGGTAGGTGTGTACGCACGCATCTACCCGGGACGGACATGCCTTCTTACTGATGCCACTTGTTCCGTCGACATTCATCAGGCCGACACGAGCCAGACGCAAGGACCAGTCCGAGACAATGGAGACACTTGATGTCTGAACCTCGCCGATGCGATTGTGATCCGTCTTGGGGAACGCGTGAGCGCGGATCCTCCAGTCTCGATGACACAGAGCTACGACACTCGCATTCTCCCTTTAACTCATCGAGCAGTTGAGACACTTCCCCTTTTGCAATCCAAGAACTCGCCATTATCTCTCCGCTACTTTTGACACGAGGAAATTCCAGCGATAATTGCGTCGACTACCGGCTCGAGGAAAAACAGTCTGTTGGGGCCTTGGAGTTTCTTCGTCATCCGGAGTGCGTGGTATACATATACGTACTCGCATTCTCTCTTTGCCGGCGGCAGCACGGCGGTGGCAATGCGAGAGTCCTGTGTAAAAGTAGTGCTGCAGCCTTGGTGCGCTTTAATGGAGAAAAGTGTAACGCGTTCCTGTCGATGGAGGTGGCGGGCGTTCGTGCTCCGGCGGTGGTCGCGGCATCAGCATGATAAACGCTTTTTGCCGATATATACGCGATTCTCCCTTTTTCGCACCGGAGAGTTTCTCCCCCGGCGAACCGGCTGTGGGGCTTCGTGGCTCTCGGGCTCTTTTTTGCCAGGTGATTAAGACTTCTGCCGACTCGCTTTCCACACTGCCACTGACTTTTTCTCCTCTCTGGCATCGCTGCTTTTGGCTCGGCATGGCCGAGCACGAGCCAACCCTCCACCTGGCTCCGCTGCCGCGGCGCTGGGTAATAGACTTGAGAGCAAAGTGACAGCACTCGCTTTGCCCGCGCGAAACTCGATGTCGGAGGAGGCAAGTACGCCGATCCACAGAAACGGAGACGATACACGCTTCTATCGCGAGAGAGAGGGAGAGGGAGAGAGACAGAGAGAGTTTCGACCGAGGCCGATTTCCTTCCCCGAGGAAAAGTTTGCCCGAGTTTCTCCAGTGGCCGGCCGCATTATTCGTCGCTTTTAATTAACCGTCTAATGAGCGATATCGGCCCCCGGCGCACCGGAGCGCGACTCTTGTATCGCGTGTACCCATTCAGCGGGACTAATTGCCGGAGCGAAATCACACAGAACCGCTCGAGTGTCCAGCTCGACGGAGCTCGCGGCCATTCTTGCGTAAACTTCAATTAGGATCGACGGTAGATAATGCTTGGTTATGCCCCCCAGCGATCTCGCCACTTGCACTCCAATCCCAGTCATTAAAGTCGATTGATACACAGTGTGACTTGAGTTCTACCGAAATGTGAGCCTGCATAATTTCATACTGGAAAAACTGGTGGTAATGAGCTCGATTATACTTCGTAGTGATCGAAACTTGTAATTTATTAGCAGTCGTTAAAATATTGACAAGCTGTGATTTGAATTTCAAAGAAACGCGACTCTGTGTACGTACAGATGTCCTAATGAAGAGTCCCAGACATATGCCCTGCAACAATCGCCACTTGCCGGTCATTAAAATATCCATAAACTACAACTGTAATTCTAGCGAAGTGCGTCTGCACACATTTCCTAATGAAAAAAAGGCCGTCGCCATGTGCGTGCAACACTCGGCTGAGCGCTGTTCACCTGGACAATGAGTGCAACGCTCCGGCGACGAGTGAGGCCGCTCGGATTAAGCCGAGAGTGCGGGGACACTTTTGCCAGCACGGCTCGCTGCCAATCGATAAAAGCCACGGTGTCTCTGTCTACCGACATATGCCGGCCGATCGAAAGTAGAGCGAAAATAGAACGAGCCGGCGGCGCGACGAGGTCCTCGATCCTGTCAAACGCCAAGGAAAGTGAAAACGACTGGAAGGATGCGTGGGCGAAGCCTCCGCGCCCGAGGTATTATCTCATATCGAATCGTTTAGGTTTAGGTAGCGCGAGAGTCATCGAGAAGGATGTAATTAAGATAAACGACTGACGATTGCTCGGAGGCGAGCGCTCCTGGCCTTTCCTCAATTTACGGCTCACGCCTTTCATTCCTCCGAGTGAATTATCCCTGAGACACAAGTCCCACTGCCGCTCGACACTCGGTGGTCGGCTCAGTTTTAATTCCTACCTATAAAACGGAGCCTGGAATTGGTGGGATTTATGTCGTCCCGGCCACTTAATGGCCCGTCCCGATCGCGCACAATTCACTGCCTCTATTAATAAAGCTCGAATGAGACAATGCACGAGGCTCCCATTAAACCAGCCCAACCTTCAAATAATACCACATCAAAAGAAACGAGAGATTCGAAAATCGTGAAAAAGAAGAGACACAGAGAGAGAGAGAGACTCCTACAAGGATTCCAGGGATTATCGGAGGAAGCCGCGAGTGGAGGCTGCAAATTAAAAGGAATCGTCGAGGGAGAAAAATCACGGTGGAGGCGAACGAGACTCCGCAAAGCTTCTCTCCGGACTGCTGGCGAGAGAGAGCGAAAGAGAGAGAAAAGAATGTGTAATAAATGATTCCTAAATTGAGTTGGTGGCAGTAATTCTCGGGGCGGGCGAAAGAATGGTGACTAGGCTGGAGGGCTGAGGAGCGCAGCACAGTGGAATGAGTCGGCGTATTAAGTCACACCGGGACTCCAGCAACCTCGGCCACTCAATGAACGGTTGACGATTTTCAACACCACTCTCCAAAGCCTCCCTTTCCCTCTCACTTACACTAGCCCGCAACGGCGGCGGCGCTCCTCTCAGAAACGCGAGTGTCAGAATCACTTTCTACCAATCACCCTGGGGCTGACCGTGCGCCGCTTGATACGATGAATGCGATCATTGTTATTGCCCGTCCATTCAAGATAGCCGAGAGCCGAGAGCCCAGAGCCACGCACACGTACGCTACGACCGCGCAGCCCAGACTATCTTTACTCTTCGCAGAAGTGCGTTTCTCTGCCATCTGCGAGTGTTCGACCTGATCCTTGGACCACGACCTTCGCGACACTGATAACTCCTACCTGAATACGCCTTTATTCCAGGAATGAATGAAAACAGACCTAACAGATCAAGCAATTATCCAGTTCTCGTAAAAGAGATTAAGTTGGAAACGTAAAAGTTCTCCATATAATTTCTATTGAGCATTCACTTGAAATTACACGCGGTCATTGTTATTGTTTGTTCATTCATGATAACTGAGCCAAGCTTCTATGATCAGCAACCGTTCGACTTGATCAGCCAACCAATTCCACTGAAAAAGAGTTAATCGGGAAGACAACAAATTTCGCACGTACATAATTCCAATGGACACCAACTTACACGGCCAAAATAGAATCGGAGTGGAATCCTCATCGACCTCTCTCTCTCTCTCTCTCTCTCTCTCTCCTCGTTCCACTGACCGAGATTCCGGCTGTAATTTCGATTACAGCCGGTGGAATGTGCTGTGCTGTGCGCGGCCGATGTATGCGCCCGGCCAGAGTCAATTAGCATAAGCCCGCTTTTGTCAGCAGTAACTGAAGACCAGTCTCGCACGGGCAGATAGTGCACGAAGCGGATCCCCCGGTTTACTCTGGCCACCACTGTGCTGCCTACATATTTTGAACATCATCGATTCAACGTACGCGAAAGACAGGGGGCGAGAGAGAGAGAGAGGGGGAGGCTGGATATGTAGGTCGATCATAATCACTCGGACATTGACGTAAATTTCCCACGTCCACTCTAGTGCACACCTCATATAGACTCTTCTCTCTCTCTCCCACTCCGGCGGCAAGCCGAACTGGACCGCTTTTATTTACACGCGCGCGGCTATTTATACTACTTGCACGAGCGGCAGTCCTTGAAGCGCATAAATCGCCCATAAAGGAAACCCGGTGCTCTTTTCCTGGCGTGATGAATGGCGCCGATTGTTATTCCACGACTATCGGGGCTGATTGCGCCGGCGGAGATGACCGGGCGGCTCTTCGATTCCTGCATGACTCCGACGCCAGATTATTCCCACATCCCGCCGAGGCAGAAGTAAGTGTAGGAGAGCGTACGGTGGAGCGTGTAAGGTGCGGCGGAGAGGAGAGGAGAGGAGAGGAGCGCGTGACACGAGAGCCGAAGAAATGGGCGTTGATAAGCGGCCAGTCATCCTGCGAGTATTAATATTGTGTTGACATCGACGTCAGTATTAACCTGCTGCCTGAATGCAACAACGCATGCCGCCACGACGCGTCTCCAATGGCTCGTCCTCTATGGAAAATCATTTCCCTCCACGCTTTAAATGTAATATAACGAGAGGAGTATTTATTAAATATCAGCGTGAAGGGAGGGGCCTGTCAGGCTCGTAGCGTTGTCAACAGGTGCACAAAGGGCCGCAAGGGTTGACCAGGCCAGAATTCTTGAGCCGTTTGTCAGCCGCGCACAGACGTGGAGGGGCGATTGACGAAGCGCGGCTGACAGGCCGCTCTTTACCCGGCGAACTAATCGCGCCTCGAAATTCCGGGGGGATTTTTTCGGCGCTTGATGTCCAGGGCCGAATCATGAGTGTCGGATCGTTTGTCCGGCACTCGAGGCCGAAGTGTGCGTCTGGCAGGGTCGGGCGCAGGGAAATATCGCGGGGCCCGATATGTATTGCCCGCAGTTTATCGGCGCGGCTCTCGCAGAGTGCAATTCTCCTGTGCCTGCAGTTCATTTGACGGGATGCGCCCGTCGATACATCACCGCTCTGGCGCATCACCAGGGAAAGAGAGAGAGAAAGAGAGAAGGGGGAGGAAAAGGGCGAAGGGAGAGGAGGACGAAATTTTCAGCGGGTGGCCACCTATTCATCAAGCTCGAGCTTGCATACTGCGCTCTCCACTTGTAACGGACGGTGGCATTCCTTCGCCAATTGCATTTCCCCGTCGGCGAGATTTCGAGAGCCGGTGTCCGAAGTTAACGGCGCGACAGACTTTGCAAACTTAGTTTACGTACTCCAGGTTCTGGACGCTGGGGAAACTCGCCAGCTTCTCGCACCAGCTTCTGATGGTGTTGGATATATCCAACGTTGTTTATTGTCTAAACAACCTTTTCGTCGTTAAAATATTTTCTTTGGGAAAATTGAATCCCTTGTGAACAATATGCCGTTTTTCATTTGCTGATATGTCATTCGGATGTGGTGGTAGAATTTTTCGAAGAAACCCTGATTTGTAGGAATCTTTGTGTGTGGACTCCGCGTGGAATAGTCCAAAGCGAGCGTTGAGTAAAAAGGCGTTGAATCCCTGAGAGACATCTACAATTTTCTCGGAGTGTTTCAATCCTAGCGTGTGATTCGATTACTTTTCTAATAAATTTAATTAGTTTGGTTGGGGCAAAGGACGGCCGCGACGACGTCCTCTCATCCGGTGGATTAAGGACTTTTCGGTCGGCGCGTTCAGCAGGGCTGCTAATTAATTCAGCAGGAAAAGCGGGGAATATGGGGATCGGTGTCGGGGCACAGGCGTCCGTCAACAAAGAGGGCCGGAAATTAATTAACCAAAGTGGCTGGCCAAAGCGAGAGGCCTCACTGGGCCATTGTTGCAGCCTTGCAACAGTGGACGACCACTGCCATTGTTGGGACTATCCAGCGAGGATACCCGAACAGAAAGGGCCGAGGACATGACCTTGTTTCCGGGGTTTCCTCGCCCTTGCGATACTGTGCCATTTGTTTTGTACAAATCAGTTACAAAAGATAAATCACTGATTTTTTCCAGAATCTCGTTTCTACTACGCTTGAACTAAAAAAATATAGTGTTCGAACGAATCGGAGAACCCTCGATAAATCGAAAAATGTTCCACAGATATTTCATAGGTCCGTTCCGTTTTTTCGAGTTTTCGAAAGTTCCCCAATCCAGGCGAATTCGTAATTTCGAGATTGTTTTAAATCCAAAATTAAAATCAAACACAGAACTAATGGGCCAGAGCCCGTAATTGTGCCGTACGGACGATATTTTCCAAAATTCGGATGAAAATCACTAAACAGTCATAATGATTCCAAGCCAACTGAATGATCCTGTATAAAGACTAGCTCGGTCAATTTCCAAGCAATTATCGCTGAGAGTGTGAGTGCGTTCGGCGAGTGAGGCTAAAAGAGAGAGAAATCATTTTGTTAGAGGGATTGCGGGCTGATTGAAGCCAACCGGGATCATCAGTCAGAGTGACGTGTGGAAGAGTGAGAGAGACACTTGGCGAGGCTCCTAACGGGATAAGTGCTCCGGCCGGTCCGGCATAATGAGGGCCGTCTAAGTGGAAATTGGAATATTAATAAGTTCCTGAACGCCGATACACACTTTTCCCCTAGCACCTCTTCACTCTCGCTAGCCCTGTATACCTTCTCGCCTCGAGACAATCCCATCAAGCCAGCAGAAATCTACCTCGCCCGTTTACCCGCCGCTGCATTCCCGCATAATTCCTAGCCAGCTCGCGTTCCGAGCTAATGCGATCTAGTTGAGTCGATCGGGAAAAATTGCGATGACCTTTAAACTATCAGCGATAAAGCGTCGATCGTCAACGGCAACGGGGTGAAGGTGGAGAACCTCCGGCTACCTTTGATACCAGGGACTTTTACTCCATTCCTTCTCTTGATCAAGTCGACGCTCGAAAGTGCACCGGGGAGACTAGACCAGTTCTCCTCGGCCAGGTCGAAGGAAGGCGCGCGAGAAAAAATGTAATTACCAGAGAGAATGATAATGAAGCTTACATTTTAATAAAGCGCAGTAGAGAGGGCCGGAGACGCCGCGCCGTCGGCAGACTGTAATATTAATATTTCGCCGGGTACGCGTCCTCGCAGGTGCACTTATGCGAGAGAGTGTCCTGCAGGAGGTGTTATTGCGTTTCACGAAAGAATGCGGGCCGCCGTCGTAATGCAGTCGGAGCAGCGCAGCAGTCGCTGGACACGTAAGCCTCGACTTCCTCGAGGAGTCCAGCCTAATTTATAAGTTACGAGTGCCTCCCCTTGGACCGTCTGTTTTTTCCCTCGAGGGAGCCGGGGCGAACCTCGGCGTTTCAATTTGCAACTATATTGCGCGATGCCGGCCAGGTGGAACGCTCTAACGAGACTGATTTATTGATGCACGCATCGGGCATCAGCCAACGCAACAAGTCCCCCACTCGGCCCCCTTTCCTACGTCCTCGCCGTCCTCGCCGTCCTCCTAGCACTCGGGCGAATGTAGAACGCACGCTTTAAAACTCGAGTCGGAGGTACCTCGACTAGTTGTAAATGAGACAAGGTCTCGCGAATTGGGAATTTCCCAGGGATCCGAGGATTATCAGCGGCGGTCGTTAGGAAGATAAAAGAACGGGGTTGGAAGTCACCGGTGATGAAGGAGGTCTCCGCGATCTAACAACCTCCAAGATCCATTGCCGTCGCCGTCGCCGCCGATCGACATCCAATTACCATGCGACCTTCTCATTCATTCCAAAGCTATCGGAGGCCTCGATCGCCCGAGGAAAAATCTCGCCGACTCTTGCTCGATCGTTCGACGCAACCGCGGACGCGTGTTCTCGGTCAAGATTTTCCCGCAATTATCCGGGAAAGTAAGGAAGCTCGAGGAGAAGCAGGGGCTCGGCGAGACAGCGCGGAGTCTCGGAGTCGAGGGCGAGGAGTGAGAAGAAGGCTCGCGAGAAGCACTAGTTGCGAAAGTAAATGGCTGACGGGACGAAGTAAGTGGCCGGAATGATTAGAGAGCAGGAGTGGAAGATACCGTTCATTAAGTCATTTCGCACAGTCGAACCTCCGCCCACCGGGTGAGGGTTGCCGCGAGAGAAAGAAAGAGTGAAAGAGAGTGCGAGGGACGGAGAGGAGGAGGAGCAAAGCAAAGAAGAGCAACAGAGCCGAGAGCGCGGGCGCTGCCGTTGCAAAGCAAACTGCCAAGTCCTTTTAGTAAAAAAGTAACATTAGCTTCGTCGAGTCTAGAGAGAGTTTCATCCTTCGCGGACTCCCCCTTGTTTCCGCTTCCACTCCTTTCCTCCCTCTCGCCCTCCCGCCCTCTCACACCAGTCGTTCCAACCCCTTGGAGGCTGTGTTGCTCGGGGGACTCACTCCTGTCTCGCTCAATCTCGCCAAAGGTCCTTTATACCCTCGAGTCCTCGACGGGTATAAAGTGCGCGGTGGGTCACACAGCCGGGAAGGACTCGCCGAACACCTTTTCCGCGCGAACTCTCGCGAATGTACTTAGAAGGCTCGAACTGGCTGGCAGTCCTCGTAGCCGCGATCTATCTCTCGGCCGGCTCTTCTGGCCCCCATCGCAGCCTCAGCCGCATCCACCACGTGGGTATTACTCGATGCCCCGAGCCCGACCTTAATTAAGGTCCCGTCCCTCTCGAGTTTACTAAACTGCGGCTTAAGCGTTCAGCTGCGATTTTGTAATCCGGACTCGTTCGCGGCGGATCTCCCGATGTCCCATTAAATTATTATCGTTAAGTCGAGAGCGAGGGAGAGAGTTGGTCCGGTAATCCCGCGCTTGATACCTTCCTCTTCCTTGGAAGGATCTACCGGTGGGTGCACACCAATCCACCACCCTGTGACCTTACTGCCCACTTGCCTCCACCTTCCCAGGACGACACGCGTGAACCCTCTTTCGAGAGAAGCGTCCACAAAGTATTGGTCGGACGACTGGCCGGAGAAAAACGTCTCAAGCACGAGTGCGGAGAGCGGAGGACGTAAATCTGGAGGTCGCGGAGGTGCACAAGGTGGAGGCTCGAGTTTGGGCGATCGGTTGATGCCCATTATCATATTGCGCGCGTATCATGCCGAATTTATGGCTAATAAAGGCCCGATCGAATGCGAGGGAAGCCGGGAACCTCGGAGTACCGTCCTTTTCTCTCGTAGGACGCCCGATCGAGTGCGCCGCCGTCGCCGGCTTTATACTCATGGCAGTTGGCAGTGGTGGCAATTGATATGCGCGCCATTGATTTATGGGTGCATATTTCACCAGGCTTGGCAGACCAGCCAGAGAAAGAGCACCTCTTTCTCTCGGTTTGTTATCTGCCCCTTCTCTCTGTGTGTGTGCGTACGTGTGGCTTTCTCGATCCTGGTACATTCCAGCAACACTCGCTCCTTCGATCCTCGGCCACGTGAGCCAGCGATGCCCACCTTTAGCCCTTCGAATCGGCTACCAACACTGCGTGAATTATGCTCACCCTTTGTTAAGAAGCCTGACGTCTCTTTGATTGGCCGGCTCCTGCCCCGACGAAATAAAGAATGGACGCGCCAAGATACGAGAAACCTTTGACCGCCGATCGGAATCCCCCCCGCCGCTGCCGTCGCTGCCGCCGCTCAAGGAAAGGAGACCCAATGTCTGGCCCGCTGTAAGTTTACTGGGGGAAAATTTACGGTCTAAACCCTCGTGAATTTCTCGACGATAAGGTATTGGGGACTCGCGTGCGTATTCCTGCCATTATCAGCCTGTTTGCCCAACAGTGCAAACGCAAGATCGACCCTCGAGGGTTTTCCCGATGGGTAAGAGAGAGCCGTCGCTCGTCGCGGCTATCGCAGTCCGCGCGCGATCAAACAGTGTCCAGGATCGAAGGAGTTCTGCTCGGGCAGTTTACATTGTGCTTCCGCATTGTTCCAGTATATCGGGGACAAATCAAGCGGGCCGAAGATAGAGCGGAGATATCGGCGCTCACGGCGACTTATAAAAGAGGGAGCGAGCGAGCGAGGGTTCCTGGCGAGCGAGTTCCCAAGGAGGCTCTCTATTGAATAAATTCATGAGTCCTGCACAATCGGCTATAAATTATGTACTCATTTTGTTAATATTCATAGTGCGCGCTCGCGCACCGCTTAAATCGAGGCCAAGGTATCCATTGTTGGGGCCCGGGCTGAAAAATTGCCCCGGCGATGTTTTATCAATCAGGATAGGCCGCGGCCGGCTATGTATGTACTATCTAGTTTCCACTAGGGCCCGCCATATCCCGCCAACAGAGGGTGTATTAGTAGCCGATAGAAATGGCCGATCATCTCGTTAAAACCGAGCGCGGTTACGCTCGGTTAACTCGATTCAAGAGGCTCGATCTATGGAGCTGCTCGTTCACCTCCAGCCGAAACACCGTCGCTCCCTCCTCAATTCGTCGGGAGCCTATGTCCCTGTGTCTGTGTGTGTCACGTAGGCGTAGGAGCGTCGATCGCCGGATCTGGAGTAGCCTCGCGGCCGAGGGGCGCACTTGGAGGAGGAACGAGCGAGGGTGAGCGCGTTCGTGAGTATGGAAAAATGTCACCGGACTTTATCAGGAGTCACGCATTCCCAGTAGGCTTATCATCGGCAGCCGACCTAATTATAATTGCCGTTCTGTGTTCGCCGAGGCCGTAATGATAACACGTTTCCGTATTTCACATTGTACGCAGTTAGAGAGAGAGAGGACGAATTCCTGGAGAATGTCGCTAGGAAAAAGAGCCATTTATAAAATTATACGAAGTTAGTCTGTATGTACTGCGATCCAAGTGGAGAAAGGTTCAGTGTTCAGACTCCCTTTCGAACGCCCGAGCTACCCTTATCGACTCGTTATCGCCGCCCACCATGCGAAATCCGTGACTGGCCGAAATTAACACGCAATTTACCGTGGAACGGGTCTTTCACATCGGATTCGCGTCAGAGTGTACTGAGCCATCGGCGAGCAGCAGGGTAGAAGAGTCACTGGAGAGGAGAACGTTTGGAAGGTTCCGAGGGAGAAAGGAGGCCGGGGCTCGAGAGGAGATTGCGCAGGGTGCGGCGGGTTTAGTCTGGTGTGTTGGTCGGTGGAAAGAAAGCGATAGCGCTGGTGCAGAAGTCATTTATCGGATGAAGCCTCTCTGGCGGCGCTCAAAGATCGGGGAAGAAAGAAAGTCGACTTGCGAGGGTTTGCCGCCCGCGGTTTGATGTGGTGTTTAACCGCGGCAGCTACCAAGGTAGACCCATTAAATCAATGGCGAATCCACCTCTTGCGCCAGGCCCTTTGCCCCTCAAAGAAAGTTCAAAGACGTTTTTCCATGCGCCAACAGATTCGGTCCACAGCAGACCTGCACTTTATGAACCGATGCCTCGGTGAGCTCCGCTACTATTAGATAGCACACCGCACTTGCTGGAAAGAGAGAAAGCATCCTTCGATTCTGTCATTCGGGGATTGCCTCGTCCGCTGGAGAACATAAAGCGGAAGCGAGAGCTTTCCAAGTGAAACAGAGATTTTTAACGGTAACAGCACTCGTACATTAAATTTATTATTAAAAAGTATAATAGTTATTCCATTTCATGAAAAGTCATCAGGCTGTTAATATAATTTTAAAGGAAATGGACGGCAATGGAAAACTCTTGCAACAAGAATTAGCGGAAAGCTCGATAACACTGACATTACGAATTGTGAAACTAACCAGCGGTCAATTGAAGCAGTGCGCAAAGTGGACACGCTTTGTCGCGCGTACTGCCGGCGATTAAATCATTATTACAATCGAGCGAGCGGCATATATCATCGGAGCGGCAGTGGCGCGTGCTGGCATTTCGATAAATCACCAGGATCGATTCGCAGCCGAGCAATTTGCCAGGGGAATTGTCATTAGAGCGATCGGCTGTTTAGCATGAATCACTCGCGCTTTCCCTCTCGCTCGCACTCCCGTCGGGACTCTATCTCTCCCTCTCTCTGTCCGCCGAAAACGCTACCATTTCATTCGTGCGGGAGTGGTTGGACGGGGCCGACTGTCGGGGAAAGATTTAAAAGTTAAACCGAGCGAAGGAGGGTCCGCCGATCAGCTGAGCAACAATTTGTCGTGACGTGGGCGGCTGGAATCTTACATATCCCCTGAACGGCGGCGATCCGTCCTCGAGATTCAGTACAGCGAGTCTTCCTCGGCGAAGCGCCGGCTGTGAGAGTGCGTCTGTGTCGGCGGCGACGTGTGCGGACACGCGCGGGTCCACGTCCGCCGAGATTCCAGTGTATACTGCGCGGGTGCGAGAGGAGGAGAGAGAGGGAGAGAGAGAGATAGAGAGAGCCGCGCGGAGGGAGTGCGAGGATGCGAGCGATTTGTCTGCTCGCATCGGAGAAAACGAAGTGGCTGTCTGGCCGGTTGCTGGCTTTTCGCCATACGCCCACGCACCACCCTTCTCGCCGCTACTGCCGCGCGCCGCGCCGGCTCCTCCACCAAACATGTACCCAAGTTAGAACAGCGTCGCCACACTAATCCCGGGGATATCCCGGCCAGACGCGCCAGCCACTGATTCTTTCCTCCTTCCCACTCGCTTCCAACCAACTCTCCTCCACCTCCTCCCTGCCACCCTCCAGCACCAACTCGCGCGGATTAAACCACCCTCCCCTATACCCTCGGTTACCTCCTCTACGCAGCATCGCACGATTTCGGGGTGCAAAAACCTGGGTGGTCGAAAGATCGACATTGTGGTCTGAACGCCGGAAATTCGAGGTTTGCGGGGAACGCGAGATTTGAGAGACGGCCGAGTCGAAGCATAGTTCTGGGGGTGGAAAGGATGGCTTTTAGAAAAAGGGACGTTCGATGGGAGACTGTGCAGGGAATATTCTAATTAAATTACACTCGCCGCTTTTTGATATATCGCCGCGCAATATTAGCCGGCGTTACTCACCCCGGGATAAAAGATTAAGGGCGAGGAGCGCCGAGCATTTCCATAAATATTGTGCTCACAGGCTGTACTATGGAGATTTCGGGGGTAAGCGGGCACAAGCCGAGCGTATTACGGGGCGAATGCACCCTTGAAAAGTCCATAAAGCGACCACGAGGACCCGCGGAGGGTGAGTCTTATACCAAGCGGACTAATCATTTCAGATTTTTCCCTTTGCTCTCCTCTCACGCAACCCCAACCCCTAAGACTCGCGACACACTACCAACGCTTATTCACTGGCAGATTGGATCAACTGCAAGTCCGAATGTCCACGATTTTCGTCAAGGCAGGAGATCGCATTTTTTCAGGATCTCCATGATAAATGTGGACAGTATTCTTCCGTGATTCTCCTCAGGTGCGACGCAGGGTAAAATATGATTTCAGCCGGGTACATCTATCAAGGCACGATATCAGCAACACTTAACGAGAACTTACGCCGAACGGGACTGCGGGAGAGGATTCTGTTGCGAGGACGCCTCGTTAATCTCGGCGACATCTCGCTGCGCGGAAAGCGGGAAAGAGAGCGTCCCTCCGAAAAGAATAATTCCCGGGCAGAGGCTTTTTTGCGGCTTAAGGCGCACTAATTTATACGGAAAGCGGGCGAGAAAAAAGGGGCAGTGGATGGACTGCGGGGGAAGCCGGCACAAATAGCGCGAAGACGAGGGAAACAGAGAAAGAGAGAGAAAGAGAGAGAGAGAAGAGGTCAAGATAATCCCGCAGCTTACAAAGCCGTGTGCCGGCTCCAAGATGCTTTATGAGCCTCGCCTCAACTTTGACACAAGCACCACGCGTGCACCCACACAGCCAGCTGACAAGCGGACCTTTTTTCCGGATAGTTTATTTTCGGCGGAAGCTTTGTAAACGGTCGTGAGAGAGGCGCGTCCCCCGAGCGAAAGAGCTTTAAAGCAGTGTGTCGACATAATTTATTCCGTGTGTGCACTCGCTCTGACTGGGAGTGTGGAGTGGCTGGCATCAGTGGCGATTAACTCTCTCTAATAACCCATCTGCCAGCCAAGATCAGTAACGCGCGGAGAACGCGGAAACTTGGACTACGGATTGACAAACGTCGCGAGCCTGCTCGCTCTGGCTCCGCCGCAGCCGCCGAGAGACAAAGGGACCCTGTGCAAGTGTTGGGCACATCAAAGACGCAACTTTTCCGCTTGCAACTCTCTATCGAGAGCTAATACCAACGCCCGCACGCACCCCGGTCGCCCTGAAAGAGCATGCAGGTTCCGGGCGAGAGAAGTTGCGGGGGCGGAGGGCGAGTCTGGCTTCAAAAGCATGTACTGCCAAAGTACCCGGAGCACGCGGCCTCACTCTCTGTCTGTCTCGGTGCCGGTGGCCCGGGTCTGCGCCCCCGTGAATTACAAGGGCGTGGAGATATGTCGGCGCCTCGTTAAAACCACTGTAGGATTAAGAGCAGTATGGACACGCGGCAACGCGCCGCTCTCGTCTCTTACTGGCCACCCTGGTGTCCCGGACGACCTGGCCGTTCTACGAGTTCACAAAGTCGGGAAAATATACGGTTGGTATAGTACAGTGACGGCTTTTCGATCACTGATTCTCACAAAAATGTTAGTCTTAACCTTGAAATATGTTGAATTCAAAAAAAGAAACCATGAAATACAACATTCGTAAATTAATCTTTGAAGGTGCAACTTCTCAGAAATAGAGGTGAAAATTCTGCGCAGAGATTCTGATCCCTTGAAAATATTTCGGTTTTACGAAAATTCTCCAATTTTTCAGAATCTATCATAATTGGCCCATTTAACCCTAAAAACTCACGAGTGAAATGTATCAGCTTTTCGTTAAATTTCAAAAGTCTGCAATTGGATTAAGAAATACTCGTAAACAGGATAGAAAATAGCTTGAACCGCGGAGTGCTAACTTCCCAAAGTTCCAGCAGCTACAAGTACCCTGGTACAAGTATCCTGGCAAGCTGCAGGGCGAAGGTGGTGGAAGTAAGTAAGTGGGTGCCCACTTTCCACACTGCAGAGTGTAAGGGGTGGGCGACAGTGAGCGATCGCTACCGATACTAGTCCTGATGCCGTGTTACGGTGGACAGTAGTATCACTCGTCTCCTCTCCTTGGGAGAGCTTCCTGGGAGCACTTCGCCGCATGATGCATGATGTCTGATACTCCGAGGCGTCATTCATTCATCATAGCCGGTGTTGTGATGTGCGGGCCTGCCTGTTTTGACACTGGCCCGGGCGAAACGTTTAATGGCGATACTTGATAGGCGATATGGGGCCCCATGGGGGAGAGTTACTCCATCGACGTCTGGCTATCATAATGTGCCGGCTCTATTATGCCAGAAGGTTACGGCCAGGGGGACCACCCCGATCTACGGAAACCGGCTGGACATTGTGAAGAGCGGCACGAGTGGATTAAGCCCGTCCGAAACCACTGCACCGTAGCCTCCATGGGAATTCCGAACGAGCAGATTTCCTCGTCGCATCTGTTAATTGGTATATTTCCGATAGAAGTGTGCCGGAGTTTGTCTCGCCGATAGCTTATCTTGTTTCGCCAGTAGGGCCTGACCGGCTCTTTTTTCTATGGTTCCTATGGCTGGGAGAGCGGGCGCGTGCTTGATTAAGGCCCCTGCTAACCGGTTTTGACGAATCAATGGGGCTTCCTCGCCCCGGCCGTGATATAACACCGAGAGTGTCACACTCGCGCCTTGGGAGACGAGAGTCCCTGCTACTGGTTCCTCGACCACACGCACTATCGCCTTCCCCGGTTTCTAGATTGTAACCGGAGCCCGCGCCAGACACCCCAACTATCCGCTAGGATTCTAGCCTTCCCAATAGCGCTACAGAACCATACTCGAAATTGAAGCTCGCATGCTGGCCAAACCGGCAGATTCGACAAGACCCCGACTCCCACGCCCCGCCGATGTGTAAAGGCGCCTACACACACGCCAGACACGCGCGCGCTCTGGCTTTGTAAAATTAAACTGGCCCGCATAAATTTACATACGCACGCGGCTCGCGGAGTGCGCGCGTTACGGGCGTGTGGCGCCGAAATAAGAGAAAGAGAGGAATCTCGGCGAGTGGCTGCGGCGAATCGCGGAAAGTGCACTTCTCCATCTCGGGGTCAGAGCGAGAGAGGGAGAGAGAGAGAGAGGGCGCGGAGCGGAGAAGTACATTCCATAATCGCGAGAGTGGTCGTTCCCAAGTGCAGGGCAATCCGTCCGATCTCCATCGCGGTCGTGCATGGCAGACGAGAGGGTGGGAGGCCGGGCGCACAGAGAGACGGAACAATGCAAATAAGCCAATTACGTCAATCCTGAGAAATCGCCGGGCGAAGCGAGGGCGGAGACGAGAGGGCCCGGGAGAAACCGAGAGGCCGAGGAAAAGTGAGGGAAACGGAGAGGAGGCGAGACCGAAGTCCAAGCGGACACGAACTGACGATACAGCGAAGGAGGCGATGAAAGAAGTGAGTCGATAAGAAGGAAGGAAACGCCACGAGAGAGGATACTTATATACAGGGTGATTCACTTCCCACGGATACCAAACTATCTCACCTCACTTTTTATTCAATAATTAAAATCATAGTAATTGGATAAGTTGCTACCAAATCATATAAGTTGGATAAGTTCCTATACCTCGTGTGTTATCATTTTCGGAGTACAATCCAAAAAGGGAACTTGGAAGCGCCTATTAAGTTGGCGGCGACTATAATATGTAAGGCCAAGGTATTTGTTTGAATTTAAAAAATAATATCATAAATTGGTCCCAAGTTCTTAAAATGGGTGGCCAATAATTGTATAAAACAGTGATTCTAAGGCAAGTGAATCACCCTGTACGTAAGGACACAGCCCGGGACAGGTCCACACGTAGCTAGAGGGTAGGAGGAGTAACGCAGAAGGAAAAGGGAGATGCAGTGATTGCGGAGTGGAGGCGCGGCGTGCAAGGGTGAGTGAATGAGTAGGGTGTATGGCGGGGCCTGATGCCCAGTGTGCACATGCAACGGGCGAACACATGCAGACCGGCGCATTAGGTAATGATATCGGCATTATGGCCGAGCGTGGAAGGAACGAAATGACGAACGGGCGGACGATTGGAAGCGGGCCCCATCGGGGCCCCATCGAAGGAGGGCCACGGGGTAATTATACAAGCAAACAAGGGGCGGTCCCGCCAAGATTATAGGGTTCCTTGCATTGCCCCCGCGTGGCCCCCCTGGCCCCTCTCTTTGCCCCGTAATTACAGGGCCAAACTGCTTTTCCCTCCCATCCCCCTCGTACGATCTTTCCCTCTCCTCGGGAGAGATGCCACCCGCTAATCCTCTTCCTCGCGGGAGAACTCTACTGGCCTCTACCGGGCCCAGGCCGCCTCGATTTACCTTGCTTTTTCCGCCTTTTTTCGAGCGCCATCGCGATCCATCCATGCACCACCCGGATTCTCTTTGATATCTATACATCTCTCGTTTTCCCCTTGGCAGCCTCCACCTCCTCCTATGCGAGCGGGCCCCCCTCTTGCTCGTTTTATCGGCCGCACGCGGGGACACGATTTATCTTGGGCCGCTCGCAATCCTAATATGCTTTATGGCCAGGCATCAGCCCACGGGCTATCCGCGGTTATCGATCCAGACTAATTTGCCGCCACTTATGAATTCGATGATTAGTCCGCCGGCTATTATACCCGCAGATATGCGAGCACTCGGCCGCACTCGGCCGCTTCTCGTGTAGGAAGAGTCGGAGAAAGACAATACGTACACATGTATAGCGAGGGGGATTCAATTTCTTCCTTTGTCACAATTACCCGGGTGAAATTGGCCGGCTTGGCGCTCGGGAAATAGCCGGGACTCTTCCAGCCCCTTATCTTCTTTCTCGGCCTTCCTACCCTTCTTATTTCGTCCTCTTTGTTTCGCCAGCGCGCTATCGCGGATTGCCTCGTTAAGTCGCTCGCGACGTGGAGACACAGAATGGGAGGAAAAAGTTGGCGGTTCTTGGTCCCGGCCAGTTGTCCTAGGTGCTTTTCCTCGATTTCGGGACGCGCGCTTCTCAGGAGCACTGCAGTGGCGAGGCAGCCGCTCGTAAAAACCACGGAGATACACGCTGATGCGAATATTGCGTCGGAATTTATTTGACCGGTCATAATTCCTTTTCATCCCCACTCGGATAATTATAAAGTTGATGTGTGGCCTGTGGTTCCACTTGCTTTTTTTCCTGCTCCCGTTTCTGCTTTATTTATGCACTTGTGCGTCCTGCTACTATGTATCATTATCGTTTCCCCGAAGGAGGCCGAAAGAAGGTGGTCTGGGTTTGGGGGGAGGTTCGACGCGTGTCGATCGAAGAGGCCGGTGATTTCGTCGTAAAAATTTCAGGCCTACCTGCACTCGCCGGGCGAGAAACCGTGGCAACAAGGTTGCGCCGGAACGGTGATCTTTTCTTCGTGATAAAGTGCCACTGAATTTATGACGGAATCACTCCGGGTGGCGGCTCTGCTCGCAGCTTCGCCGATTATGGAAACTGGAATACTGGAGCAGCCCCTGCGCGCGGCCCACCCTAGTGCGCGCGTTCGTACTCGTAATTACTTTTAAATTGCTCGCTGGATTTACGTAATTCGACTCTCTGCCAATCCGGCCACCACCGCGATCCACACGACGGTATGCGTGTCTCGTAACACCTCCGCCCCTCCACCCTTTCATTAATTAACGTGTCAACGAGATGTTTTAATTCCTTTTCCTTATTCTATTAATTACAGGCGGAATATTATGCGATTTGATAACACAATTATTCGCGCGGAGGATAATATTAATGGGGATATGCCGCGCGCGTGTGCATTAATAGCAACCTGTGTGTAAGCTCGCCGGATTAGTATATTCATTTGGCCACTGAATAACGCGAATGCGCCCGATTATTCGCTGGATTCGAGCGGCAATGGCTTTCCGGCGGAAAGCAGCATTTCTGTAATCACAGAGAGGACGAAAATAATTATTACGAGGGTCGGAGGCCACTGAAGTGCAGGGGGCTGGAAAGAGGGTTTTTTGCCCGAATAAACTGCCAAAGTTCAGAGGTATTCGCGTTTGACGATGAAGCACACGGTGTCTGTAGATGTGTGCGCGGCGAGGGTCTGTTTATGCGTGTGCCTGTTGCAGTGGCAATTAAATATTCATCCCCATTCAAATGAAGCACTTGTTGCGTAAAGACGAGGGGGATGAAGGCACTCCGTGCAAAATTCCCCGAATTAAAACCTGCAATTTGAGTTTCTGCCAATTTCGAGGGACAGCGGTGGCGGCGGCAACTGCGCCAGCCTTTCCCGATTAACACAGTGTAATCGCCGAGTATCATCATACGTATTGCGCTCGAGCGGAATAATAGCCCGAAATAGGGTAGCAGCCGGCGATGCTAATGGATTCGCATTCAAAGTTTAACCAAAGCAGCTGACAAACTTCGCCGGGAATCCTCGCGGCGAGACACAGCTTCTTCGCTTCTCCACTTCGACCTACTTCCACTTCAACCCCCGGGAGAAGGAAACAGCCAGTCACGAAGCCGTACTCGCGCAACTAAGATATTTCACGGTGAAGCCGTGGTATTTCTCCGAGAAGAAACGCGTCCCTGCAAGAACCTCGAGGAAATCCTGACTGGTCCGACTGGGAAATCCAAGCTAAGGGACGTAACGAGGGAATAACAACATGACACGTCTGATGCCTTTGCCAAGGAGCTAATTGACGGCGCGAGAGCACACGCACTCGCACAAAGTGCTAAATTGGCCAGAAATTGGAATGCCGCTGGAAGCTCTCCTGCTACTGGCTCGCTCGAGGAGAGCGTCACTCTCTCTCTCTCTCTCTCTCTCTCTCTCCCTCTCGCCGGTTAAATAATAAATAGCGTCGAAGTGTACACTTTGCCAGGAGAGGACCGTGTGTTCTCGCCTTGGCACAGTTAACTGGCAAGTAACGAACGAGCGCGAGCGCGCGCGCCCAGCCGTTTTCCTTTTTTGCACTTCGCAGACCGATAACTCACGCGCGCCCCATAAAGCAAACACACAGCCGGGTGCCCTGCTCGCCGCCTCCCGGGCACGCAATTCCCGTCGTTAAAATCGTTATCGCGATCAGTCTCTTCCAAAGTGTCGCAGAGTCGAACCGGCGAGAATCCTGCCTCTCTCAGTACTGGTAGCTCCTCCCCTGTCATGGTAAATACGTACAGGGTGGCGCACTTGCCTTTCAATTGAGTTTTCTCTACCCCTGTTTTAAATTGGACTCGTGTGCATATACAGGATTGTTCAGTTGGCTTGAAATCATCTTGGCGGTTTGGTTACTTTCTTCAGATTTTCGATTTTTTGATAATTGTCCAAATGGCCCGATATTTGGGGCCATAAAATGGCTTGATATTTCGACAGTTTGGGCCTCGAAACTACAGTTCAGTAGAGAATTCGCTGCGTTCACTGTGCCGCACCACCAAGATTCCGAGGAGTTTAATAAGAAAATCAGCAAAATATCGAAACCGCGTATCACTTTCCTCAAATATGATCCTGGCACAGGTGCCATTTCAACTGATGGGCGCATGCAGAGCTCACTCGCAACACCCTGTACACATACGCGAGCACGTATGGTTCGTGATGATGGCGCAGTCGAAAGAAAGAGCGGCTCGGCGGAGGTGGAGGGGGTTGATGGGGGGCCCAGGCAAGAACTCGGCCTGACAATTATACGACGCTCGCTTAAATTACCGGATCGTTAGCCGCGTAATTTCGTGCGCGATTCAAATTACGCGTGGGCCCCCCATCCCGCATTCGTGCGCTCAGTATACGTGCGAGGAGTGCGCGCGCGCGCCCGCGTGTGTGTGTTCGCCGCGGCGATTTGCACGCGCATTCTGCGCATCCCATTTCGCCGGGCCTTGGGCCCACCCGTCTCCCGCCCTCCCATTCGTTCTCGCTCGGAGCGAAGGAACCGAGAGTGTGTACCTGCTTACTAAAAGGGAGCCGAGCGATCGGCCACCGGCATTTCTAAATCCGCGGCATAAAAAATTTACAGACCCACTCGAGCGAGGCCCGCGCTGGCCCACCAGTTGCGTGTAAAGTGCGCAAGATATGGGATAGGCACAGGGTGTAGGACAGTGGGACAACAATCTCGCTCTCTCTCTGCTTGCCTCGCATCGTTGCGAAGAGGAGAGAAAGGTCCCGGCGAAAAAGGGCCGGAATGCAGGAGTCCCGCGCAAAGGGTTGCAAATGGAATTCTCGAGTGGAATTCAACTCTCGGCAGCCAACACACTCGCCTCCTACCTTTGCCTGCCCAAAGAGACACGGGGGACATATGGGAAAGAAGGCTCCAGTCGAGCCGATCCGCCGGATTTCCGAATTACAAAATGAGCTCATTTGAATAAACACACCGAGCGACACGGCCTCACCCAGACCTTGCACTGCGAGTTGTTGAAAAACTGACAATGCCCGTTGGGAAGCCAGAAGAGTGAGTCCTCGTCTAAGGAGGCGTTAGAGGCTTGTCAGAGGCGAAATATAAATAAAGGTGGAATACATGTAGGGGCGATGACGCTCGGGCGTAGCAGCGACTAGAATTCGGTCCACGAAGAACAAGGTATTCCTTTAGGGATAATGTGGAGCGTGGGTGGATCATTTCGTGAAGGTATCACTCTTGGCTTTACCGTTCCTTCCCAGGCTAGACGGCGGGACACAATGCAGTGGATACCGGAAAGGCAGCCTGGCTCGAGAGGAGCCTCGTATCGGAATTCGATTCGTCTTAGACTTTTCTCTCATCGAATGATCAGCGCCGAAGGAGCAGGACGTGCCGCAAGAGTGACTCTTTGAAAGCCGACTTCCCCATTCATGCGAGCCTCCGAGACCTCCTCCGGAGATCACTGCTTCCGGATAGCATGATTTCCCACCAGCCATTTCCAAACTGGGTTACTCTGTTGTCTTCTCATATGCGAGTTACAATACTCCTCTCGCCCTCAGCTTTAAGTTTAGTCAAAAGCTACACTTGGTCTTTAATTAGTCGGGGTATCGAGCGGACGACCTTAAATATTTCAGTGACGTGCACGCGCGTTAAATTTATACGACGCCCGATCGTTCAGGGGGAGTCTTCGAAGGGCTAATTAAACTTGGCCGAAAGTCGCCGAGCTACAACAGGGGAATAAAGATAACGAGAGCTGGCTTCGAACCGCGGAAGTTCTAATTCATTCCTATAGTCGAAGGCAACTCAATAGGCAGTTTCAAGGTTGCTTTTCTGATTGTATTCCGAAAATGGTACGGCAGGAGGAATAGGAACTTATCCCCGACTCATAAGATATGGTACGAAAAATAATAGAAGTTGAATGAGTTCGTACCAAATCATATACGTTGGAAAGTTGGTACCAGATAATAGAAATTGGTTGAGTTGGTATCAAATCATAGTAATTTAATAAGTTGAGGATAAATAATAGAATATTTGATCAATATTTCGTACTAACTTATTCAACTTCTATGATTTGATACCAAGGATAATCCAAGTTTGACGAGTTGGTACGAAATCTTATGCCGAAAATGGTAATACAGGTTACAGTATTCAGTTGGGGGTGACTATGTATAGTACACAGTTCCTGGAAGATGGATTCCGAGGAAACTATCTTCACAGACCATCCGTTTCAAGAATCGAGTCGATCTTAATTCCGACTCGCGAACCGTTCCAGCTAATTCTCGTCACGCTCTCTAGCCTCGATCGATTCTCTCGAAAGAATACATTGCGGGTGCTTCTTGCCGGGTGACTTCTTGCTCCCATAAGCAAGAGAGGCCGCGCGCAGTGGTAATAGCTGCGCGCCAATTTTCCCTCGGCCCTCTCTCGTCCACTGAGGTCTGAGCCCTCCGAGAGCGGGTGGGAAAGCGGCTGGAAAGAGGCCGAGATGGGCTGCGCGCGGAATTTTACGAGTTTGCGGGAGGCGGCCGGGAGCATTTATTATTTGCGGTCTTAGAAGGCGATCCTCGTTATCCTCGTTACCCGGCAGCGAGGTCTCGTCGAGTGCTCGCGGAGGCTAGGCTGCCTCGCGCCGAGCTCGAAAACTGACGGAGCGAAGAGGAGAGCAAGATAGCGAGGGAAGGAGAGCTCTGCCGCTGCTGCTGCTAAACAGGACCTCTGTAAGGCGAAGAAGAGCGCGCCGAGAGTCCGGGAAGAGTTGGAGGCTGATCGAAAGAGGCAGCCGAGCAAGCCGAGTGCGCTGAGGGGGTTAGAGGAGAGGAGAGGAGAGAAGACTGGAGAGTCGGAGAGTGAGCGGAGAGAGATGCGAGCGCGGTCCCCAAACAAGCCAACGCGAGGAGAGGCACGAACGAGCGAAGAGCAGCGAAGAAAAACAATAAGGCGAAACGAGGAGCTCGAGGATCAGGCGCAGGAAGAGTAAAGGAGGAGGCCAAGAGGATGCCGTGGAGAGCGGAGCCCGAGAGTAGATAGGCACTGGCGGCGGAGTAATAACGGACTGCTCACCATGATTATAGAGCACGAAGCAGCCGGTACGTTGCTTAAATCAACAGAGAACAGAGCCGGAGGTTTCACCTGCCGAATCAATTTTTACCTCGTTTCGAGTCTCCCCCTTTTACTCGCTCCCTCGGCCAACCCTCACTCTCTGCTTTCCACCCTTCGCCCTACACCTCCACCTCCTCCTCCATCGCCCTCGGTTTCATCTCTGCCTTCCATTACACCGACTCTGACCGGTTTCCCTGCTTACCGATTGCTTTTCCACTGATCAAATCCATCCCACCCAGGCCGCGCTCCTCTCTCGGCCAGTAACTCTCGCTGTAACACGCGATGCCCGAGGGGGCGGAAGCCGGAGACGAATCACATGTTTAGATCCCCGGAGAAAGGGTAACACTGCAATCCAAGCCCCGCTTTGTCCTGGCCCAGTCAAAGGGAAGCTGCCACGGAAATTTCGTCTCGTTAAAGGCCGCTCGCAATTTTTAAGCGGGGGACGAGCCCAGAGCAACCCACCAGAGCTTTGCGTCAGAGAAGAGTCACACGCGACGCTCCACTTTCCTCGCAAATAACTGACTTTTCAATCCAATTAGCCTTTTGCTTCTTGGATAAAGATCCCTTTCACATCGGATGCATACTTGTCGTCTTTCTCTCTGTCGAATTCCTCTCTTTTTATCCGCTTTTTGTTCTGCAAGCTCTGCTCCTGTCTCGTATTACGTTTCGCGCTGATTAAAGTGAGGCGTAATCTTTCGGGAACAATTAAAGCTCGCTCAGCTACAAAGGGTAGGGTGTTCTCTATTCGGGACTCGGGTGCGCCGTTCACCTTGGCTTCATCCTTAGAGCCGGTGTCCGCGGAGAAAAGCGGGATTATTGAGCCAGGCCGATTTCCAAATTCACAGCACCGGCTGGATTATTCAGGGCCGACGAGAACGTGGCCTGGAGGAGGCGAGTTTCCGCATTGAAGGGACGGTACGTGTCAGCGGGGAAAGAAATCGAGGCTCTCCATCGGGGAAGTCGCTCGTTCCGGCGCACGGACACCAGTCAGACAACGCGCTCGGTCAGGTTTATGCGGGAACATCAAACCAGTCGTCCACCGGATATCGAGGACTTTACACGGACAGGCATATCCCGGAGCTTGCCCTCGACTTGGAAGACGCCCTCGCAACCATGAATTTCGTCTATTCGCACTTTATGACCTTCTTCCGCCTCCCGGAACAACGCTGCTTTTCACGTTCTCCCTCTTTTCTCTCGGCGACGTAATACTCGAGTACATACTGAATACACCGCAACCTCCTTCCACCTTAACTATATCTGGCCTTACCTTATAGTGTCCTTCGTGACGGCGACATCAGGTGGGCACGATATGTCCTTTTATTGCAGGCCCTAAAGGGCACCGGATCCAAATGTCCTTGCGTCTGGAAGACGGATTCTATCGATAATTCTACGTTTCGAGCTGAAACAAGCGAAATATGATGGAATAGGCGTATTTGGAAAAATTAACAATACGTACAAGGTGGCTCGCTCGTCTTGGAATCGAGGGTTTTCTACCCTTGTTCTAAATTAGACTTGTATACATATATTTTATTAGTTGGTCAGAGACCATCACTGTACCGAACCAATGAAATTCTTAGGATTTTGGGTAAGAAAAACGATGTTCGAATCGATTGCAAGATTTCCCAACTTAACTGAATTCATCCTAATTCAAGAGTTTCATCATCGAAGCTGAAATTCCGCGTAGAGTTAGTAGTTCAGAGAGCAAAATGATGCCAGACCGATTTGGCTGATAACCATCATGTGGCCACGAAGAACCGTCCAAACATTTGGACGTCGACTTTTCATAATTGATTAAACCACACTGTTGAACCGATCCTTCGGAATTCGCAAGGTCATCTCTGTCACGCGCTAGAGTGTTAGAGCTCGCAGTCTCGAACTCGTTGACCACCGACTACCCACATACAGAGAGAGAGAGAGAGAGAGAGAGAGAGGAAGAGAGAGAGCCATAGGTTCTTACAGGCTCCAGGCTGCTTCAACTTCGTTAGCCGAGCTTTCTATGGAGCAGCGCATATAATGTGGCGCGAAGGCCCCTCGACAATGGAGCCACGCTCGGCCCAACTCAAATTGGATTGCGCCCGAGAAACGAGTTGTTACATCACACCAATCGCGCAACAGAAATCCCACCCCGGCGGCCGATTTCGAAGCGAAAGAATCGCCGGAATTTTCGCGTGTCGTCGCCGGATCATCGCCGAGCAGGATTTCGCGTAAATAGGTCGGTTGAATTAATCGAAATGGAGCGCGTGGGGGTGGAAGCCTCGCGTATCCTGGCGAGCGGGGCGCGCAAGGGTCCGCGGGTAAAAACCTATTTTTACAATAATGCGACAGACCTTAATGGTAGCACTATGGAAAATGAGAGTAAAGTCCGATGTAATACATAAAATAGGGTGGGTGCAACTGGGAATGGACAGCCATTAGGTCTCGCCAGGGTTAATGCATGCTCGCAAATGGTCCGGCGAGTGGATCCACTCTCTCCCTTTCTCATCCTCCACCTCCTCCCCTATCTTTCTCTCTCTCTCTCTCTCTCTCCCACACATCGGCGAGAGGAAATTCGCGAGGAAAGTAACACTGAATCGTGGAAGCCAGCGTTGGAGGGTTAGCCTAGCAGCATGGTGCTGGAGGTGCATTAAACGAGCATTAGCTTTACATTCCTCTGGCCATTCACAGATCAGCCGGCACACTGCCGTCCTCTGCCCCTCCCCCTCCTGCCCCTGCACCGCTCCACTCGACATACTCGGGCCTGCTCGCCAAGGGAGAGCAAGACAGAGCGCGCATGTGGATGCACACGCATCGAGCGTGCATGGACATCGCGCATGCAAGTGAATTCGATCCGGTCGCAGCTGCCGATCGCTTCCCGTACCAGCGCACGTGCACTCGGCATTCCCGGGAATTGAAGGGCGACTTGGCGAATTCGCTGAGGAAACCCCCCACCCCCCTCGCGCTGAGGCGAAGCGAGCGTGCGCCCTCTCGCGTGCCGATATCCTAACGAGATACAATGACGAGAGGGCGAGCGCGTTTCATTCGATTATAATTGTGCAATTACCGCTGAGACTACAAAGCTCGAGCGGAGACTATCGAACGCGGAAATCTAACCGGCAGTCGAATGCTTCCACTCGAACCACTTTCATGCCTCGGAGCAGACGGACTCGAGTCATCGCTATACTCAAAACTGCCCGTTTTCGAAGCTAAGACCTCGACGAGGCCTATACTCGAAGTACTTGTACGTACTTTGCAATGCATTTCTTCGATTCTAAAATTAAAAATTTTAAATATAAAACGTCGATTCAAAATGTCGATTCTAAGGAAAATCAAATAACGGATCATTGGAAGAGTGTCGGACTTTACAGTTTACATGCAAAACCTCGAAACAAAGTTGTACGGTCTATCGTACTTTACAATGAATTCTTTCGTTTCTATTTTAAAGGCCAGTATAACAAAGAAACTGGAAGGTGCGAATACTCAGGAAAGAAATTGGAGTAGGAGGGGAAAGGGTAGGAGTCCTGGGTAGGTTGGTGGTCGAGTGAAAGGTGCTCAGGAATATATAGGGCATTCCGCGCAAAGCACCCTTTACAGGATGCTTATGACGTCCTCCGCAGAACGAGATCCTCCTCGCCGAGGCAAAGGCAGCCTCCTCTTGCTCTCCAGCAAATGCATTACGTATTCATCCCGCTATCACCCTGAGATTATTCGCATCTAGAATCTAGACACCTCTAGGCTAATTCGAGTCTTGCGATTTCCTCGAGGGCCCGGAAAGTGGTGCCAGTCTCCACCGCCGGAAGAGACGTATTCAACTCTCGGGCATTATGAATTCAGGGCGATGCTCGCTTTGGGCCACTTTGTCCGGGCACGCGACACTCTTTTCATTTCTTGGCCGATTGAAATATCGGCCGAATTAATCGCGAGTCCTAGCTCGTACGGCTAGTTGGGGAAATCGATCGGGTACCGGCGATTCCAATTATTTGGGCTTGGTGCACGAGATCGATTGAAACGATTGCCATTTATCCGAAATGAAAAATTATATTAAAGACGTAGAATTTGCTACATTGCAATTACAGTTGCATTAGAAAAAAATATGTGGGCCTAATGAAAATTGGAGAAAATGTCAGGAAAATTTGGTTCCTATAATTCTTCCTAATGGATAAACAAATAAATAAAGTTAAGAAAACTATTACATATTCCACTTGCTCCAATTACACTGGCATCAGACTCGTGCAGCTACGCGGCTCGAATAATGTCACGTACGGAAAGTGTGTCGACAGGTATGCGGGGAGATAGTACCGCAGGCCCAGTCTACTATCCCATATCCAAATCAAACTAATTGTGGCGAGCGGCACACGGGAGCCCCCGAACCAACCGATCGCCGTTGGATCGTGCGAAATTAAATATGCAGGGACGCGAGCGAGCGGACGCGGTTGCACCCAAACATTTGTTGAATCAATGTTATCGAGAGCGCTCGGAAGAGAGGCATGTAACGTGAGATCCAATGAAAAGCGAGCCTCACCCCCGATATCATATGAAAATTTCACTCGCCTATTTCTCCGCTCTCCAATTCACCGCAACAAATGCTCACTTCTTCGCCAACCGCACGGGAACACTCGCTCCCAGCCGACAAGCGGGGACTTGTGCCACGCGAGGAGTAATCAACTGGGTCATAATAAAGTGGCGCGCACTACGTATTGGCAGGGGCGATAACATACAAGTCGTTCTCGGTCTCTCTCCTCTAAGTTTTCAGCAGAGTTTCGTGCCGGCGCCCATACATATGCGCGCTGCTATCCCCTTACTTTTGATAAATCTGGATTTTTTCACCAACGCCACCACCTCCGCGCATATATACAGGGCGATTGACTTACCTTTTAATTACCAACGTTCAACACTCTATCTTTAAATCCCTTTCCAATCACTACATTTGTCCGTAGTTCAATTGTATGTCCACTCCAATGGGCTCTATTGGAAGCTCACGGTTTCAATACAAAAAAATTTAAAAGCAGTATTGAGGATAATTCAGATTGCCTGCGTAATGCAGATAATATAATATACTATGTGTGTTTCTGAAAAATTCGGGTGAAATCGGTACTCATAAACAAAACGAAATTCATTATCCTGCATACATAATGTACACAATATTCTATTATATAATAACACATTTCCTGAATCCATAATGCTGGTATTATTTTATTATGTTAAATGTATAAGCTGCAGTGAAGAGTTTGTAAACACTATTCTATAATGAAAATCACTAGATAATTCATAATTATCCTACAGCGAACAGTGTACACCTGGTAAAACTGATTGAAAGCCAAGCGAATCACCCTATACACAAGTATATGCATCTGCGTGCAGATATATATTCTTTTAATAAAACGACACTTCCACCGGCGAGCGTTAGGTCACGAACATCCCCTTCGCGGCGATATTTATGCTCTTACGTCACGAGAGAAATATCGTACAGTGAGAATCTCGCGAGAGTGAGAGTATGGAGCTGTCCATGTGTGCATATGTATAGTATAGGTGCGCGCATGCCGGAACAGTTGTGCGGGCCGCGTACGTTCGTGCGGAATGGCACATGCACGTCCACGGGCACAAAGGGATCCATATATGCTCGTATGCGAGCATACACCGAGAGACAGGAGGGAGAAAAAGGGGGGAGAGAGCGAGAGAAAGAGAGAGGGAGGAGAGCCAATATAGAAGGGGGCGAGCGGTTACAGAGCCGGGGCAAGGTGAGTGGCGCGTGTTTTTGCCCGCGCATTAATTAAACTCTAACTTCAGCAACTGGCTCTCCGGCACGGGCCAGACGTAATTTTCCACTGTGTGATCCTCGCGCTTTGATCCTCCGGCAGTGCGATATCTCTCGGCCACTGTCGAGGATATCCCTCGATCCTTGTCCCTCCAGCCCCCGCCCCTCCTTGCCAAGGAAGAGCGGCGGACGGTCAGTTTTGCGCCGGTGAAAAATGCTCGGCATGAAAATTGGCAAATGGAGAAAACAGTATCAACGAGGTCGGGAGAGTCGGTTATTACATTCAGAGTTTATGTCCGCGTAGTTACTGGGCTACGTGCGATACTCGACATACTCGTATCTATGTACAGGGTGATTCACTTGCCTTTTAATCATCCAGCACACTCGAGTTCCAATGATTTCCGTTATTGGTACAATTCGATATTAGAAATAAATGTTAGTACGTGAAAAAAATTCGATAAAGATTCCTTCATATTCAAATTACTCAATAATTATTACATTTTCAACGGCCTATAACCATCATTACCGATTCAAGGCCAACTGAATCACCCTGTACATACACGGGTTTCGAAATTACAGCAGCAGTTGTGTCAGCTTTCGGAAAAAGGGTTGGCAACACCCTGACGATCTTTCTCCGCGGTATTCGCCTGACGCGCGGCGCGCGATTGTATTGGACGGAGGAGAGGTGGCCGGAGCTTTGTGGGAAAGAGAGAACGATTCCGCGGGGCGGCGCGTTTCGGATAAAGGGAGCACTTGTGAGAAAGGTAAGCAAGCATCTCTCTGACGACGCCGAGCGGCCCGTAATCGATCAGACGGACGGTGAAAAGCGGCCCGAGCAATTTCGCGCTCGAAGAAAGAGCCGAGACAGTGGGTATCGTGCCGAGAGTAAAAGAAGAGAAAGAGAGAGAGAGAGGGAGAGAGAGAGGGAGAGTGGCAAGCAGAGGGAGCCGAGGCCGTCGAATGTCGGGCAAAATGCAGAGAGCGCTTTCCGGTATCGGATTTTCGCCTTGCCGATAAAGAGCGAGAGGCAGGGGAGAATTTTTGAAAGTTCGCATTATTCATGAGTCCGATGATACTTCACTAATACATACATAAAGCGCGCGGATTCTGGGTCATGTAAATATCCTTCTTTATGCTCCTCGCGGCGGGAACACTTTCCGATAATCAGGTTTTCCCTGGTGGAAAGGATGGAGCTTCACATCCTTCCTTTCAGGTATCTACACGTACGTGGCCGCGGCGCAGGCATTAGTTGATGTCGAAGAGATCATCGGGAGTGGTCGAGGGCGCGAAAACGAATTCGAGTGTCCAGTATTGATAGAGAAGATAAGAGGTCCTCTCCCCCCAGTCTCCTCTCGGAGGATATCTAACGGGAAAAAGAAGCGTGGAGGGAAGCATGGAAGAGGAAGGAGAGGACAACATTTCTCAGAGGGTCCGAGGGACGTCGGACCATAATCAATCCGGTAGATGTTGAAAAGAGGCGCGAGCTATCTCCCTCGAGGATCCAGGATGGACCGAGCGCTCTCTCACTCGCAGCGGGGAGTCCACCTTACGTTTACATACACTCGAGATCAACCTTCTTCAGCGTAGGTGTTGCAACTCTACGTCGGAAGATTGCACAGTGGCCCCGAGCCATTTCTCTGTTTCTACTTTTGCACAGATGAGTTCGGACGATTACGATTTATATCAAATGAAAAAATCGATAGAATTTGCAAAATATGTCATGTACCGAAAATTAACTTGCGCCTTATTCCTAATGGATAAATAAACTACGAGGCTCCGAGGCTCGAATAATGGGACGGGATCAACTTTCTTCAACGTAGGTGTTGCAACTTAACTCCGAAGGATTGCACAGTGGCTTCAAGGGATCTCGCCGTTTTTACTTCCGCGCCGAGTGTTGGCCATTTCTAAGCGATTGCCACTCGCGTAGCGCCACCGGCATTAAAAGTCGAACGAATCATTTCCACCGGCTTTGTAATACCATTCTCGTCCCCTTGACCCCAGAGAAGCCGTGTGCACCGGCGCTTCGGCGCGAGCCGCGGGGAAATGGAATTATCGGAGACAATTGGTTCCCGAGCAGCAAATACTTGCCATCGACCGTCCGCCACCGACAGCAACGCGAGCGCGAGCGCAGCAGCCAGCAATAGGAATAGATTTTTGCCCGCCGATATTTTTCCCCATTCGATCGCTGCCGCATGATAATGCCCGTTCACCGACGTTGTTTATCTATGAAATTGTAATAATTCCGAGGCACGCGCGCGCACAGTTTGCGGTCGCACTGCGCCCGATATTTGCGGACGCGTATACATAATACGCGGTGGAGAGCGATAGCAAATAGCGGGGGCGAATTATCTTTTCGGCATATATGGTCCGATCCAGCGTCGTTGGTAAACAATCATTATTGAATAGCTCAGGGTAGAATTGTGGGGGTGGGGGAGTTGGACTAACGCGATTAATGGAAAGAGCCTGACACTCCGGTCTCAGTGGGTGGTGGACTCAATCGGAGCCTAGAAGAAGAGAGTGGCTAAAATCAAAGGGGGGAAAGAGCGAGGAGCTAGCGTGGATGTGAGTATAACAGACAGAAAGGGAGTCAGAGTTGAGAAGAGGATAATCGATCGAGCAAGCGTTGAAAGAAAGGAAGCGCGAGGTATCTCGCGCCCTCCCGAGTGCCAGCTTCTTTCCAAGAAGCGGGCCGACCTGGTCCAAAGAGACCAGGTCCGGGAAGCGAGAAGCGAGCGAGAAGAAAGCTCTTTTCAGGGATGCTGCGTCTCAGCGAGTCTCCCTCTCTCTCTCTCTCGAGCGCCCAGCGGGAAGTCCCAAGTTCGTGCAGAAGGGCCTACGTCGGCGTCGTTGCCGGTTAACTAGATGCCAGCGGAGATTCCGAGCTGAAGGGTTGGACGGGCAGCGCACGGACGTACCGGACGAGGCGACGGACGTACGGACGTTGGCGGAGGTAATCATAAAGCTGCAAGCAACACTGCAAGAAGAGGACGAAGCGGACGCGAGCCAGTGCGGAAAGAGAAGGGAGGCGATGGAGGATGAAGACGATCCTGAAGGCGAAGAGGAGGAGGAGGATGAAGAAGAAGAAGAGGAAGAGGAAGAAGAAGGAAGGAATGGCCGCAGGGACTTGGAGTGCGGCCTGGAAGCATGTCAGTAAATTCAACCTAACCGAATGCCCGGGCACATGGCCCCCTTCTGCCGCCCCCTTTTCTTAGCCCCCCCTGGCACGTCTGCCTCCTTGCCATCCTTCACCGACTCGGACCCCACCACTCATCGAGACGTCGATTCCTCGGGACGTTCACCGTTACCTTACCAGCACGGCCGCCTGATGAAATTATATAAACTCGATAAACTTTTCGGCCCCGAGATGTATCCTCGCGGGGAGAGGATCGATCCGTCGGGCGATTCCCTTTCGCGCCCGGCCAGGAATTCAATAAGCGTTTACCGTTAAATCGATGCCGAGCGCGATGCAGCCTTAAGTAAAGGGTAATGTATTCCTGGAATTCTAACAAACGCGGATTCCACCATATTCTCCTTTGTTCGTTGAGCCAAGCTCGTAAGATCCTTTTACACCTTTTCATTAAACGCTGCGTGTTTAGGGGAGATGAGTCGATGGGCCCTGAAATTCAGGGGTACCCTTTCGATACTCCGAGGGACCAGTTCTCCGGTCCCGAATTACACGAGCGTCTTCCCTCGGTCCTTTCTCACTTCGGAGATGGTTATCGGGAGGTTGTGGATGTTTCATCGAGAACCTACGACGGAGGTGGAGTGCATCGCTCTCGGTGTTAGCCTCGGCTCGCTCTCTTCCTCCACGTCGACCTTTCTCTCTCTCTCTCCCTCTTTCTCTCCCTCTTTCTCTCGCTCGGCTTCTTTCCATCGCGATGAAGGTCGGAGGTTGAACATTGCTCGATCGACAGCTGCCACGAAGTCACCTCGGCTTCACCTCTCCCTCCGAGTCCCTCGCTAGGCGAGTGCCTTCCTCGCTTATTTTGTCAGGCGAGCCTGTCGATATGACATCGGAGAAAAATTCGTGACGCTCTCCGAGCATCATCGTCGAGCCTTCGATACATGCTCGATGTTAACGACGTAATCCGATCGAGAATCCTCGTAATAGCTTCGGCAGCGATCGCCCCCGGGACTATTAGCTCGGACGTTGCCGATGAATAGTGTGTGCTCGCCGAGGAATCCGGAAGTAATTAAGGAGCGCCACCGAAAACGCACTGGACTCGCAATTACCGGAGAGATCGTGGATCCTCCCAGCCGATAACGATCGACGTCCTCACGAAATAAGGATCGACCGATCGCGGCCCCGGATCGCCTCGCACGCAGAGGAGGAAGGAGCCACAAATTTCGCGCGCTTTTAATTACTTCCCGTGGCGTAGGTAGGCGCCCTATCGATTTCCGTCCCGCGAGTAATTGAGCCCTTCCTACCCGAGTTCCTTGCCGCGCTTCCTTGCCCCTTTTTCTTTCTATCGGACTCGGGAGGAGGAGGAGGAGAGGTTACCTTCACTTTCTCCCTCGGGCGACTCAGAGCTGTTTTTTAATCCCTTTAAACCGCTCGGAGAAATAGGGTTTGCGGTTTGGCGTGTTTGCTAAATAAACGGGACGCTCCCGCCTCTTTTGATGCTGGCCGCAGAGAGGAGACAGCGCTACACACCCGTGGCCCGTACATCGCGGCCCATTAAGCGGCTAATAAGTGGACGGAGCCCGGTTACCGGCTACACGCGCTCTCAACCCTCTTCTACCGCCCCATCCACTTTTTACTTGGCCCTTTTGTCATTTATGTCGCTCTTTTTGCCAGGCTCTCTTCTTTCTTTATCATTCGTCCAGTATTCCATGCTTTCATCGGCTTTTTCTTCAAAATATCTTTCTAATTTAGCCCAGAGTGGTTACAAGAATTTCTAAAGGGCAACGCGATTGTATCTAGAAGCTAGTTCATTCGCCGAAGTAATTGCTCCCGCGGACTTGAGGGGCAGCTTAATTGGTAAGTCATTGGGGTTGCAAAAGTGCGGTCAAGGGTTGTTCTATTTTGTAGCATTAAAACTAGGTTAGGGGCATTAAGAAAAGAATTGCACTTGATCACTTCTGCTTCCCTCGGCTCATCCGTACCGACACGCACTTTCCCACTCTCTTTCACCCCGCTAAGCCCACTTTCATCCCTCGTTCTAGCTTTTAGCCGGTAACACCCTTAGCCCCGGAGTTTATAGCCGGCTGAGTCGACATTTATTTGTTGCCCGGCGTATCCCGTAACCAGGATGATTGGGGAAAAAGTGAGGGTACGCCGAAGGGCGAAAGGGGTGGACGAGGATATCCGAGGGATAGTGAGAAAGAGAGGACTATGGGAGGATCACGTTCGACTGCGGGAGTGTGTGTCAGGTGGCCACCTCCAAGTTTGTAACTCCTTTTGCATCCAATTAAGCCTCGCGCTATAACTTAGCCCGTGCGGCTGGCGGGCCCCTCGAATCAAGCCACCCCCTTTCAAGCATCGAAACACCATACACCTGGAAATGTACACAGAAATCGGGACGGAGGGGGCGCAGAGGAGGATTGGAAATTTCGATGGAACGGGGATTCACGGGCAGAGGCGTATGTTTCAATAGAAAGTTCCTGAAGGTAGGATCGCGCGTTCGAGGGATTTGCGGATAATTCGCAGTCCTGCTGATCTCGATAAAGAAGAATCAGTCGAGCGAGGCCTCGTCGCGGATTTATTATTATCGGACACCGCGCCAGGCGAGCTTTGATCGGCAACTTTTGCACGACGCCACTCGCCGGGATCGCATTATTAATTTTCCCCCGACGGGACTATCTTTCGGCAGCAATTAAGCGGAGAGTAATAAAGTTAGAGGGGCGGCCGACTGGCCTGCCAATATCAAGGAAGCCTCGGACAACGGATAACACATTTCGAGCCGACAGTCCGATACTGAATGTCGTTGGCAAGCCGATGCAGTCCACTTATTGGCAGGATCGAATTACTCGCTGATGGCCAGAGCAACTTGGGAATAATATCGTACACAGCCAATTAATGACTAACTGGCCTTTACCCCCGCGTGGAACACGCCAATCAAAGACGCCTTCTTTTTTAGTCGATACCAATTGCCAGCTGCATGTTATTCTGTGGTGGGATTGAAAGAGTAGTATAAAATACTTAGAAATACCAGAATCGCTTTCGGTGATGATTTATTTTTCGATCTGGCTGTTTTCAAGCTACTAAATGAATTTCACCAATAAGTAGATTTCTGGTGCCAAGAATGGCTCGTTTTGTAGTGACTGCCAAAAATATTTAATTAGTTACACAGACATTTCACTTTTATCGTAATTATAATAGAGAACAGTCACTATTCCACAGAAACGACAAAAACCTCCGAATTCTCTATATTCCTCTTCGAGTTTTCGAGTGGGTACATTTTTTTCTTCTTAACCCAACAATAGAATTGAAAAAGTTGTCCTACAATTATTAAACAAGGACTCCGATGCGAAGTTTGCGTCGGATATCTCGGAGGCTAAGTTCATTCTACTTGGCCTGATTAGCCGCCCGACATAATAGGTCAGTTATCGTCGGCCCCGTGCACAGCATCCCGGGCATAGTTGGCGAGTTTCCCCTCTCTCCCTCTCGGGGAGCACTCTCTCAGGCCCGTTCGCCCTCTGATGCAGTGGAGGGTCTCGCGCAATAATTTAGGATAGGGCGAGCGCGCGGCTTGTACGCCGATACCGGCGAGACTAACTCCTCCTTGGCCCCGAGAACAATATGCGCTAACCTCTTCGAATCTTCACCTTAATGCTCGGCTTAATGTACACACGTACAGAGCCGTGAACGCCACTGACCCAGAGCTTACATCGATCGACCGCGCGATCGCCCGCTCTCCTCTCCTCTCTCCTCTCTCCTCTCCTCTCCTCTCCTGGTATGCTCGAGAGTAATCTCGCAAATTCACGAGGAGCATAATTAAACCATCATCCGACTCTGTGCGCCGCTCGCGATTGGTCGAGTGCCGCTCCACTCGATCCGATTGAATTCGTATTGTTCTCGATTGTGGCTTTAACACTCTTTGATTCCTCGCAGATATAGTTGATTTTATTAAAATAATGTTAATCAAGATTCTTGGAAGGTTTAATTCAATTCGACGAATTAAATTAGAAATCCGCAATTTTGGTAGTCGAAGTGTTAATGGAAATGGGACGAAGGGCGAACTGGAGTAAATTGCCAGACTCCTGGAGAACATTTTGCTTTCGCGCGCTCTTTCTCCGTGGCAATGCGAACAATGGCAATCGTTATTGCCGCTGATGAATCGTGCCAGTAGCAGCAACAGCAGCGACGGCCAGCGCGGCGGATTCTTTTTGCTGTCAATAAAGGCGCTCTCGCTCGCCCGCTGACAATGAGAGAAGGCAAAGAGAGGGTCTGATGGTTGCCTGGTAACTGACCGCGAAATTAACCCCACTTTAGAGAGGTATGCGTGCCTTCTGTGCCGCCCTCGATATCTCGCGACTCTTTCCTATCCACAGACACACACGCACACACACACGCACTCGTCCCGGCTGTGTCTCGGGGATTAAGCGCAATGGCATTCACGAAACTTGTTTAAATTGGGACGGATTGGCGTGACGCGCCTTTCAAGCGCGCTTGGGTAAATAGAGCATGATTATCGCCCATTACCGTCGCCCGGGATTACACGGGGCGAAATCCCAATCAATTAAAACCGATTGATACCTCCGAGCGATAACGGCGATTGACACTGCTGAAACATACGAGAGAGAGCTTAGCAGTAGAACTACCTGCTCCCGTCAAAGTGACAGCTTCTTGAAAATTCATTAACACTGTGCTACTTGTACGTGCCTGATGCTGTACTCTTACAGCTGCTTTCCACATGGATCTCAGTCATATTTTATACTTCCCTTCCGGGAACCGATAACACCGATCGTCGCCGGTTCCGACGCCTACCTGCGGGGTGCACCCCCAATAAACTCACCCTCGATCGCTAGCTCTTTCGCGGAACCGACCAGCCGAGCATCTGGAGGTTGCCGATTACCTGCGCCTCGCACCTTCGCACCCCCCAATGGACTTTCCAGCTACCTCATCGGCGACTACCAAAATATCCCAAGTGAGCTCCCTGAGCCTCGTCCGTTTCGATTTTCTTGTATCTGATTGGTTCGCCGGTAACATCACATTTTAGTACTTAAGCTGCGTCAACGAACCCACTTTGTGACTAACACCATCGACCGGTGAAGTGAGTGGACGTACTACATACTGTACCAATCAGCTCTTTTAAGAGCTATTACTTCTCAAATATACTCACTCATCGAAAAATCACCACTGGATCCACATAACACTAAACTCAGCGGACTCTTCGAATTACAACGAAAGCTGTGGCCTTACAACCCACAGTATAGTCCCTAACATTTGGTCCTTCGAGCCGGATTCAGCAACCAAGCTCTCCGGGAGGCAAGAAGCATTAGTGATCAGTGAGCGCCATAACATATAGTGGACGCTCAAATAACACAATCATCAGTCCAAGAGTGGCAACGAAGAACCACGTCAAGGACAATTAGAGCAGAGGCTCTAACGAAACAGCATTGGATCCAGCAAGCAAGCTCTCCAAGATTAGGAGACAGTGTCTAGTGAGCACCACGACAGGCAGTGGTTGCAAAATAACACAATCATCAGTCCAAGAGGGTGGCAACGAAAAACCATCATCCGAGGATTCTGGAGTAGAACAGAGATTCTAACGAAACTCAAATCCAACATCAGTGAAGTGAATCAGTGTTCCACAACGTGCAAAGGAAACTGATTAATACATTAATCGCTGGGAACCGGCAACGTGTAACCGGCCAGTGATCCAACGAGAGGAATCTTTCTTCAAACAACACATCAACACTCATTATACGAGTCGAGGATCATCATTCAAGGATATCACAGCGGATCAATCCCGCATTCGGTGGACGAAGAAGAGCTGCGGTTCAGCAGCATCATCCGCAACAGCAACAGCAGCAATTTCAAGAACATCGCAAACGTAAGTCGTATTAGTACAAGTTTCATCACCAATCCCACCAAGCTCCTATGTCACTCGTGCATTCTCCTGTAAAACCCAGTACCATGGCGACCCACCAGGCTACCGGTCATAGCGGTAGTAGCGAACACAATGTGAAGGATTTGATACGCAAACGTGCGACGATCAAGGGCAAATTAACGACATTCACTAAAACACTAGAAAATGTTGAGTCAAATCCACAGTCGAATCTAGCAAGTTTTAAAGCACGAATAGCAGGTATAGAAACCGATTTTACACAATTCGATGTGATTCAATCGGAACTCGAGAGATTAGCTTCCGATGAAGAATACGACACGCGTTTCAGAGAACGTACCGATTTCGAAGAAACCTATTACGATATTATAGGACGAGCGCGTGCAATAACAGATTCGCATACTGTACAGAATATCGAGCCACAATTTTCAACCCAGCATCGATTCTCTCCTACAAATTCAAATGCGCAATTTTCAACCAGCCCACTAGAACTTCAAGTACGTCTTCCGACTCTTAATCTTCCAAGCTTCAGCGGATCGTACGAAGCATGGCCAAGTTTTGCAGACACTTTCAAATCAATAGTTCATGACAATATCAATTTCAAACAAGTGCAGAAATTAATGTATTTAAAATCATGCTTAACCGGCAGAGCAGCAGAGAAAGTTGAAGCACTCGAAATCACAGCAGATAACTACTCAATTGCGTGGGAAATATTACAGAAATCATATGACGATCCTATGGCTGTAATCAACAATCGAATCAAGGCTTTATTTGATATTCCGTCAATTCAGAAATCGAACACTGCTGCGTTAGGATCATTGGCAGATAGTGCCATGAAACATTACCGCGCTTTGGAAGCACTCAACAAACCCTTCTTAGAAGCATTTCCAATTTACACGATTGTCTCAAAGTTGGACGATCAGACACGCATTAAATGGAAGGAACAATTAAAACCGACAACACAACCTACCATGAATCAATTGTTAGATTTCTTGCATCATAGACACCGAGTTTTAGAAGATTCAAAACCAGAAGGATCAGGAAAACCTAGCCAACAAATTCCTTCTTCATCTCGCGTACTGCGTAGTGCTACGCGACAGGGTCAAACACAGGCCAACTGCAACTATTTATCGCAAACCAATAATGACTCAAGTAAGATCAAGTGTAGTTTCTGCAAGGGTAGTCACTATGCGCAATATTGTGAAGCATTTGTCAAAGCTGACCAACCCACCCGACAATTAATGGTCAAGACCGCAGCACTTTGCTTTAATTGTCTTCGAGCAAATCATACCGTACAAAACTGTCTTGGTGGAAATTGTAAGAAATGCAACGGAAAGCACCATAGCATGCTACATAAAGATCGAGAGACATCGACGTTACCTACTTCAATCAATCTAGCGCACTTAACTGCAAATCTCGAATCGCAAGTCTTATTGCCAACAGCGATAATTCGTATTCGCGACAATAATGGAACTTGGCAGAACTGCCGTGTAATTTTAGATGGAGGTTCACAGTCACATTTTATAACACAAACAATGGCGCGTAAATTAAATCTAGATGTGAAATCCACCAACATTCCAGTCACCGGTATCAGTAGGGCCGAAGCAACAATCACCTCCTTTATTAACACGCAGTTCGGTTCACGCATCAACACTTTTACGGCTGAGGCAACATTCCTCATATTGCCGGAAATAACGGTACCATTGCCGTCCCGAGCATTCGGCAAAGGACTATTAAATGTACCGAAATCACTGAAACTAGCTGATCCCGATTTCAATAAGACGGCTCCCATTGAGGGATTGATAGGTGCTCAATACTTCTTACGCTTATTATTGAATGGTCAAATTGAAATCACAAATCAGGATGCGATATTGCAAAACACAGTCCTCGGTTGGATCGTATCAGGGACTATCTCAAAACACATCGCACCTTTGAGTCCATCTCTGGTGTCTACGGGGCAGTTGCACAACTTGTTAGAACGTTTTTGGAACATTGAGGAGAACTTCGACGAAGTTATTCTTTCAACTGAGGAGTCAGCTTGTGAGAAGCATTACACCGATAATGTCATTCATGATCCGCGCACTCATAAATACACAGTAAAGTTACCATTTCGAGGCAATCATGACTTATTGGGCGACTCACACACAATGGCACTAAGACGCTTCTACTCTTTGGAACGCTCACTCGATCGACGTCCTGATCTTAAGGAGCAATACATAGCTTTTATGCGGGAATACCTAGCACTAAAACACATGGAGGAAACCAAAATCACAGACCCAACCAAGGGTTTCTTTCTACCACATCACGCGGTGCTAAAGGAAGGAAGTTTGACCACTAAATTACGGGTTGTATTTGACGCATCGGCCAAAACGACCACGGGAATCTCGTTAAATCAAGTGTTAATGGTCGGTCCTACTATACAGGACGATTTATTTTCAATTCTATTACGTTTCCGTACTCATGCTTGCGCTGACATCGAGAAGATGTACAGGCAAATTTTGGTAGACAAAAAAGATCGCATATATCAACAGATTTTATGGAGAGATAAGGTCAAACCAACCTTTCCAAATTACAAAATGGGGGATCTTCCCTCGCCTCGAGTTAAGCTTAAAAGACCATTTTACAACACTGGAGTTGACTATTGTGGGCCGATATTCATAAAGGAGAAAGTCCATCGCAATCAACGCAAAATTAAGGTTTTCATAGCTGTCTTCGTGTGCTTAGCTACCAGAGCAGTACACTTAGAGTTGGTAGGAGATTTAACAACAGATGCGTTTCTCGCATCTCTGCGACGTTTCTTTGCCAGGCGCGGAAAATGCTTAAATTTATACTCCGATAACGGATCCAATTTCGTAGGCGCTAAACGTGAGATTAAGGAACTCTATACATTTATTAATGATCCTGATCATAATCATGCGGTTCAATCGTCATTGGCGAATGACGAAATTACGTGGCATTTGATTCCACCACGAGCGCCCCATTTCGGCGGAATATGGGAAGCCGCCGTTAAGGCTTTAAACGCCATTTCATCCGTATCATCGGTGACACATTACTTTCCTATGAAGCGTTACTCACATACATGATTCAGATAGAGGGTATCCTAAATTCCCGTCCTTTAATACCACTTTCTTCCGATCCAAACGATTTGTCTACACTAACCCCTGCACACTTCCTAATTGGTGATGAAATAACTTGTATGCCAGAATACGACTTGCGTGATATAAAACCTGGCCGTCTTTCCCACTGGCAGCATGTCCAGTACATGAAACAACATTTTTGGGACCGTTGGTCTAAGGACTATTTACATGGATTAACTGTCCGACAAAAGTGGCACAATGGACCTGCTACCAACATTAAAATTGGCCAACTGGTTTTAGTGAAGGACGATCAATGTCCTTCGTTTACATGGCAACTTGGCCGTATCGCTGAAATACATCCAGGTGCCGACCAAATCGTCAGAGTCGCGACAGTGAAGACCAATCGCGGCACATATAAGCGCAGCGTGAAATCTCTAGCCCCATTACCTTATTCCGACGACGAGCCTTCAGCTAATTAGTGTATTCATATTTCAGTGTAGGCATTTATGTCCAATGTCATTATGTATGCGTCTATTTTCTTTCCGTCTATTGTCAAGTTTATATCACTTTTATTGCCTTTCACCTTCAATCTTTGTTGAACGTAGTCGTTCAAGGCGGGCGGAATGTACGTGCCTGATGCTGTACTCTTACAGCTGCTTTCCACATGGATCTCAGTCATATTTTATACTTCCCTTCCGGGAACCGATAACACCGATCGTCGCCGGTTCCGACGCCTACCTGCGGGGTGCACCCCCAATAAACTCACCCTCGATCGCTAGCTCTTTCGCGGAACCGACCAGCCGAGCATCTGGAGGTTGCCGATTACCTGCGCCTCGCACCTTCGCACCCCCCAATGGACTTTCCAGCTACCTCATCGGCGACTACCAAAATATCCCAAGTGAGCTCCCTGAGCCTCGTCCGTTTCGATTTTCTTGTATCTGATTGGTTCGCCGGTAACATCACATTTTAGTACTTAAGCTGCGTCAACGAACCCACTTTGTGACTAACACCATCGACCGGTGAAGTGAGTGGACGTACTACATACTGTACCAATCAGCTCTTTTAAGAGCTATTACTTCTCAAATATACTCACTCATCGAAAAATCACCACTGGATCCACATAACACTAAACTCAGCGGACTCTTCGAATTACAACGAAAGCTGTGGCCTTACAACCCACAGTATAGTCCCTAACACTACTGCTCCGGTTATAGGAATCTATGATGACCTTTAACAAAAATCGAACAATTCTTATCTTCCTCTTTTTGACAAGATCGATTTTTCAAGTACCAATTTTACAATTCGGTTATTAAAAGTCATCGTTTAATCCTGGAATTGTTTAAAAATGGATTAATACGATCCCCACTGATAGTAATCCAAACCTGAGAGAAGTCGAATAGAAAGCAAAGTAAAAGACGGTTTCCCGCAGGACACCAACACGGAAATTGGCCGCGGAAAGTTATTATCCCGCGTCCGCTCTAATTGACACGAGAATTAATGCAGTCCGGCCAATTTATTTCCCTGTTATACACCTTAGCCGAAAGCCCCCGCTGACACCGGACGGGAGAACCTGCCTACGTGTGCCAATCGGCACCGCTTCTCCCTCGCCCGGGCGAGGCAGGATAACGATAATGATTAATGCGAGAACCGGTCTCCAGTGCATTAGAGAGCCGTGACTGAATATCGCCACTTTGTAGCAGTCGAGCCTATCGCGAATTATCCTCAAGCCGGCTTTCGACAGAACAGATACTTGGATCGATGGAAGCGCAGCTAATTCAAGTCGAAAAGAGAGCTGTCTAACGCTTTAACCGGGCAATAATTGATATCTCTTAAGCGACTCAACCGATTCGCTTGATCCTTAGCTCACTGGATTCAGAAAAATAATCGATCAAATACATCATTCGTAAATAGATCCCTGGAGCTTTAACTGTTACATAAATGAAGGTGAACTTCAGGATAAGTATCCTCAACAGTCGCGAGACTCTGTACCGAATCTCCTGATTCCACCTTCTCCAATCACCAATGGACAATTAGAGCAGCCAAAGGGCCAAGCAGCGCGAACTGAAGTATACGTTGGTCTCTGTTTCGCCGGCATTTAAGCAAATGGCCTCGTTACGCATATCGGCGCGGACTCGCAGGGCGGCCGCGGCAATTAAAGAGAAGCCGAAACGATGGAGTCTTCCTGATAAATTTCCACGGTGCGACTAATCACCGAGAGATATGGGCGGAGGAGAATGCCAGGGCTGATGGATTGGCCGAGCACCACCATCTGACGTTTCTATCTCTGACAGGAGTGTGTATGCAGCGCGATCGTTAAGGACCCTTTCGAGAATAGCCTTCCTAATTAACGCGGAAACAGCTCAACCGGGCCGCACTGCCCCGGCCCTTTATCTGCCTCTCCCTCCCGGCAACCAGTCCCTCAAGATTCGCCAGAATGTACTTATTAAATTATCCGATTGCCCCCCGGCCCTCCACCCTGCATTCGCTTACTCTTGGCTGCAAAGGCCACTGGAAAATCCCCACTCGATTTCACTTGCGATCAAGCGCATCGAGTGTTTCCCACCCTTGCGATTCCATGAAAGTGGAAGAGTCGAGCCCTTCCACCTTTCTCCTATTCTTTCCTCGCACCATGTACTTTTCGATGAGCTCTGCAAGCGATCAAGTGTAGAGGAAAAGTCTCACCTTCGACCGAGGAAAAGCACCGCAATAACGTCCCATCCTGGCAATCCCGGACTGCAGGAGTTCCCATTAAACAAAACATTTGCATTGGACGGAAGTGTTCATTGAAGAGAAAAGGGGAATCGAAATGAGCCAGTTTGCTAAGTAAACCGGCAAATAAAGGTGACCTAGGATGGTCGGGAGTTTGGCGGAGTGTGTATCGACTGGCGCGCGATTTAAGGTCGACGCTCAAGGTGCCCGGAGAGAGAGAGAGACTCGAGGCTCGCTCTCGGGAATGCCCAAGTAAGCGGCAATGCATTTTGATAGGCCATTGTCAAAGGAAGGCGGAGAAAGAGGTTGCCGCGAGTGAGGCGCGTGGGAGAGAGAGGGAGAGTAGAGAGTAGAGATCGGAAAGTTTCGAGAGGGAGGCTGGGCGGGCGTTTCGGAATGGAGACATAACGCCGGAGTTTGCCTTATTCATGAGTTCCATGGGATCCCGGGTATAACTGATGGAAGACGGGGTTGTAAGGCCATGATGGCCGTGTACCAAAGTTGTATCAACGAACGGCCTCGGCCCTCACCGCGTAACGATGATAATATGCTACGTGCCTCGTGTCTCGAACGACAACTACCCGAACTGAATACACACGGCCTCCTGTAATCGTATATCCCCGAGGCTCTCCACAGCCCTTCCACCTAGTCTGCCGAGGAGAGGAGAGACGACTCCTCTCGCCACCCAGTAGATTCTCCGACACCCACTTCTTATAGTCGCCGCCAAGTGAATAGGCGGCTTCAAGGTCGCTTTTCTTCCTATTCCGACTGCATTACCATTTTTGGCATCACATTTCGTACCAACTCGTCAAACTTCTATTATTTTTCCTATCGAATCACAGAAATTGGATAAGTTGGTACCAAGTATTGTTCAACTACTTGTATTATTTAGTAATTTCTATTATTCGGTAGCAACTGATCCAATTTTTACCAACTCATCCAATTTCTAATATTTGGTACCAACTCATCGAACTTGTACTATTTTTAGCACGAAATCATAGAAGTTGGATAAGTTCCTACTCCTCCTGTGTTATCATTTTCGGAGTACAATCAGAAAAGCGACTCTGAAACGGCCCATTGAGTCTTCCCCACGACCTTTTACCTTTACGAGGCCACAATACCCCAGTCACACTTCCTCTCCCGATCTCCTCCTCGCCTCTTCCCTTTTGCTCGGCAACGCGAGCAGAGTGAATCGAACAATCGCACTTGGCTACTCTCTCAGTACGCCCTCGTTGCCGAGCACTGTCATACTGATACACCAGCCTCTCCCGCTTCCTCTCCACTCACCCGTTTGTTACGAGAGCCCGTCGCCGATCTCTGTGCATGCGTGTAGAGGGCATCGAATGGCTTCGATCCACTCGCGATTAACTCTCTTCGCTCGCGCCAGTCCTTGTTCCAAAGGCGACCCTTTCCGCAGGATGTGTCGCCCTCAATGGAACAATTGCTTCACCGATATTCTGTGATCTCTGCTAGAAATGTACTTTGAAACTTTGTTGGGGTGACTCGATGTGACCTGAATTCATACCACATGATCAAGATCTGTTAAGGATAGTTTTGGGAAATTGAACTTGACCTTGGGATCCAAGGTCGAAGTTGGTATTCATTTTAATTCTACTAATTTCTACTTAGGATTCTAGTCACTTTGCGAAGCAAATGCTAAAGGAACCGGATTTAATGTGGTTCGGTGAACATCTATGAGCAAAGGTCAAAAAGTGTGGGTCAGGTTCCTTCTTGTATTACGAGTAGAATAAGTGCTCCTTCGTGTGTTAAGGGTGCTGATGTGTGGGTTCTAGCCAGACCAAACTACTTATTAAAACCACTGAAAATAGCTCCGATGCCTTCCCAAGATAACGTCGCGTCTCTCACCAGGACACCTGCTCCTTTCATCACCGCGTTACATCATGTTCTTCTGCACTATCGGAATATCTGAATTGGGGAAACGCTGCCTCGGCAGTCTCCCCTGAAAAGAGATCGTCCAATGACTCGACAGTCTGCGCGCTGGAAAATTAATTATCGCGCGGGACACGCGAGTGTTTATCGTCGCCGTCACAGCCTCGCCGTGACGCTCGTGAAATATTGACAGAGAAAGCTGTTGGGGGTGGGGGGCGGTAGGTGCGTTTGAATGTAGGCGAGAAGCCGAGTTCCTTTCAGAAAATTTAATAAGGCGCACTCTTCATGAACCTTTGAATTCCCCTCGACGAAGAACAAGACTCGCGTCCGTGTGTCCTTTGAGCGGCGCGGAACTTTTCTATTCTCCTGGGAGAAAAATCGCTTTGCAGCGGTGCATTGGAGACTCGGCGGTGGTTCCAAGTCGCGGAGAGAAAGAGAATAATGGCTGGAGCGGTAATTCGTATGCGAGTCCCGGTTGTCTAAGGATTTTTAGGACACTCGGGCCTCCGCTCTTAGTCGCACGACTCACACGTCGGTAAGGGAATCAGTACGTGACATTAAGCAGTAATGCCACGTGGCTGAGGCCACTGCGCGGTGCACGCCACTTGAAATAGTATTACGAGCGGTCCCACGTCTCCCTCGGCCTCCACCGTGCTACGCCGGCCCGCGGTCCCGTAAAGGTAGCTAGTCGGACCAGCGCACGCCCTACCTGCCTTCTCGGCTCGTCCGCCTTTTCAAACAGGCTCATCCTGAATGTACAATTTAATATGCCACGACCTGCATAATAAAGCGGCAGACGCGCGCGCGCGCGCGACGGTCAGTGGTTATAATGTGGGAGGAGGAGAGCGCACCCTTTCTTTCGGACTGTCGTGTAGGTCCTGGGCGATACTGGTAGATAGGACTTCGCCAGCCAATGGAAACGATCGCTTCTTCCACATGAATAAGCTCTGAAAGCAACGATTATTAAAGAATTTGGATCTTTTAACCGCGATATGTATTTTTTATATATTTTTTCTTTATTCGGCCTGTGAAGGGGTCGATTTAGGGAAGCACGACTTCCCTAAATCGCCCATTTATCCAGTTGAATATATTTATTTGAATGAATTCTGGAACGGGAGGAGAATATAATGCGCGGATTATATAATACACTTGAAACACTTGTAACCAAGTTCGATATTCCAATGGAGTTCATAAATTTAAATATGCAAAACTCGATCAACTCCCCAGAAAAGCCCCACTCTTTCATTGGTACAAGCCCCGCACGTGTAAATGTTCGACGAAGCTAATTAATGTATGCTCGCAGTATCTTTCTGTTTAATATTTAGCCGTGCGAATGTGGCGCAACGTCGCGAATAAAACAGGCACTCGTCGATTGCCGTTGGAAATAATGAAAAATGCACTTTCCAATATCGGGGATGGTTATACGCCCGTTCCCCACAATTCCCGCAATTCGCCCGCCTGTAATAAAGGAATAGCTTTTTAACTAAGCGCGTAAATAAAGCAGAAATCGCTTGGTGGTTGGTTCGAATTTCAGGTAGGCAAAACAAGCTGGAGTGTCGGTGAATTGAAGCTCTGACTCCTTGAAAATGTGATATTTGCGCCGGGCAGAGCTACACTCCGCAATTACACGAGGCGCAAACATGTAGAGTACGCACAATTAACACCCCCCGCACTAATTGGCCAAAATACTCGTAAGCGGCTCGCCACGGTGACCGCCTCCACCAACCCTTTTGCGCGGCTTGCGAATTTTTCCGGTAAAAATAACGACGTCCGTGTTGCGCCTGCATCGGCTGAGCTGTTGCAGGATTTAGTAGCATATTTCCAATTTAAGGACGAAAATCGCAAGAATCTTATTGCTGTGGCACAGTCAAATGTCAAGCATACGGACAAATCGGGAATTGAGTCCAAATCTATCGTACTCTTCATAATTCAACAGTTCCACTTATAAAACTACCATTCTTAACCAAACCTGTGGTCCAGAAGCTATCATTCAATCTTTCGAACCATTGATTCCTCTGACTTTCAGAAAAACTCCAAGAATTTCGATTTGCAACATTTCCCCTAACTATCCATAATGCCAAATCTTTAATATCCCATTCGTTAGTCCACTCAGAATGAGCCACTACAAACTGCACAGGCCAGCGCAACAAGTAAGGCCCGGACTAACAAGGAGATTAAAAGTGGGCGGTGAAACAGCAAGTGTCCACTGGGAAACAATAAGCGGCGCGGCTTGTCCCGGCGAGGGCTAATGACGGCTTTTTCGGTAGCACGTGTATCCCGCGGCGTAAATAATGCGTGCCGGCAACCCCTTCAGGTATCATACGTAACACTGCCGTAAATTACACGGCGTTCGGTGGTTCCCGGGCTGGTCTGGCTGTATTACACATGGGCACTGGTAGTGCGGCCAAGAGGGCTCGCCCTGGCTGCCAGGGCTGCCGCCCTACGTCTTCATCCCGAGGAGTAGCTCGGCCATTTATCGCGTTTTCTCAGTGGGCTCGAGCCAGCCGAGATTGCGCCCACAATCCACAATGTCCGTCCGACCAACAGAGCTTTTTAACAATGTCCCCGCCGACTTGGCCAGGCCACCACGCGCGCGCGCTCGCTCCCCTGTAACTCCTGTAACAGTCCAGTGCAGTGGTTCGCCTTTGAAGTAGCCCGCACATACTTATCGCTTTGATTGACGCACCCTCCCCTAGGAATCGGAAATCGCCAGCCCGACTTGCCTCCGTCGTATTTACATGGAAATAAATGCACCTCGCGGCGACGAGGAACTAAAGCGGTAGAGAGCTTGCGGAGGAAAGATTAGCGGCCGAGTGGAATTTGTTGGGCGAAACTGAAAAGGATTTAACGAGTCGGCGGCGATCTTTTCAGAAACTGGGCGACACTCGGGGGGGCTTGCGCTCGAGGGTCGTCTCACGCGAGGCCTCCTCCACCCTGGCACAATTACAAAGTTTAACAAAATCGTTTCACCCAATGAGGCGGCCATAAATCTCGACGGATGTCCGCGGTGCAATTAGGAAGTCGTTAAACTCGCGTAACCGCCCTGTTCTTCTCTCTTCTCTCTCTTCTCTTTCTCTCTCCCTCTTTCTCCGCGGCAGCGGCGAAAACATTTTTCCCCGACGATATACGTGTGTCATATCGCGCTAATCCCCGGTATGAAGAGGGCTTTTTATCGCGAGCGACAGATCTCGCCCGACGAATTGATTAAACGCCCCATGAACAGCGGATATATCTCCCGGCACCCGAAAAAAAGTCCGAGCAAAACGAGCCGTGAAATCCTTGGACCCGAAGCCTCCTCTCCGTCGCGCTCCTGAAAAAAGGCATTAATCCCCGAGAAACGCCGTTGACAATTGACATTGTTAATTAACGGAATTAAAGCGATCCATTTGCCAAATGGATATACGCGCGCCACGGCCGCGGAACAAATGTCCGACGTAATTCCTCGGTGGATTCAATGCACTGTTCTTGCAACTTATGCCCCCGGCGTGCTTCTCCTATATCAAGGGGAGTAGCGCTCCATCGGGAATGCGCGATTTCAATTTGCTTGAAGAATTAGATCTGTCACTGGGGGCGCTAGTGGAAACTAGCTGGGAAGGCAGGAGGCTGGCGCTTTAATTCCGCCCGCGTCAAGACAATTTTTAATCCGCCGCAGCTACGAAAGCGAAAAACTTGAGCCGTCGGCTCGCGGGCGCGCATAAAGAAACACTTCATTCCGAGGAATGTTGAAAAAGGCATTTAACTTGATTGAAATGAATAAAAAGCGAGAAATAAATGCGTCGGATAATTTATTGCCTCAGTATTGGTGGGAATGATATTTTAGTGCAAATTGGCCTGCCACCGAATACATTTCAATCGGAATTCCTGACGCATTGTCGAAAGAAGGGTGAAATAGATTCACGGCCATTAGACATGACAGAGGGAGCGAGAGAGAGAAAGGGAGGAAGGGAAAGCGAGATTTAGGCCAATTCGGACCGATAAATCGTTCGATCGAAAGGATCCTACAAAGTGCTATTATCGAAATGTGCCAGTTTAATCCCCGAAACACAGCAGAACCACTCGAAACTAAATATTAATTATTCCGAAATGCATTCCCCGAAACATGTACAACACGCAAACTAGCCAAATCTAATAATCCCCGATTTCCAACAATCCAATAATAACATATCCAAATAACATTGAATCGGGAGCATGAGAGAAGCCGGGAAAGTGTAGGTGCGAAGATTAAGACACACCGAGTCGGCACGAAACGTAGTGAGGCAGCGGACAGCTCGACGCGGGAACTCTGGGAATTCGCGACACGTACGTACTCCGCTTTGTTCTGTCGCAAGAGCGACAGAAGCGCACTGGGAGCGAAAGCGGCAACGGACAAAGATACGCAGAGTAGAAGCCAGTGGGGAAAAAACGATTCTGCCGAGGTGGCAATCGGGCCGCGTCTGATATTTCCACGTGGTGGTACGCGCGGATCCGGATCTCGCCGCACGTATGTCTAGAATACGCATACACAAACAGGACACCGGCGTATACGGGGGAGTGGGAAGAGGCGGGTGTGGGGGGCGAAAAATCGATTGCCTCGAATTAAGGGAAGATTGAAAGCTCGTGAAATCCGATGACATAGCCGTTAGTCGGGGGCCCAGCGCGGCGCGGCGTGGACCTTGCCAGGACTCTCTGTGTGTACAGGGTGATTCAATTTGCTTTAGAACAAGTTAAAATTTATATTCTATTATGCATACAAAATGTTGTAATATCAAATTTACGGAATACACCGAATTTCGACAAAAGATGGGTAACATTTCGTGTATAATTAAAATTCAAAATCGCCAGGACTCTGCACATTTCATGTGCTTTTCAATCTATATAAAATCCGTATTAAATAATGTAATATGAAATTGTACGAGAAATGCCAAATTTCGTAATGAAAATTAAAACATTGCCAGGACTCCGGGTAGCTACTTCACTTGCTTTTCAACAATACAAAATCGGTATTAAATAATGTAATATCAAATTATACGAAAAATACCGAATTTGGTAATGGAACTGCAGAATTATTTATAATCATCTTTATATACGAGAATATATACACCAATAAGACTGACGATTGAAAGGCAAGTGAATCACCCTGTACGCAAACACAGGCGATACGAGAGAGAGAGGAGTACGGCGAAAGGATGGAGGAAGAGAATGAGGAGGAAATTTCGGAAAGGTTCGACCGGTTCTCCAGCGGGCGAAACATAAGCTCATACGTCGTGACGGGGCCACATAAGCGCATCGCGTGTGAGAGTGCATACGTGCCGTGGAGTGGCCTGGCTGCACGGCCGCGCTATCTCTCGCCACGTGCACGTATAGGAGGTCCTCGATGAGTGTTGGTTCACGTATAAGCCTCTACTAGGCCCGAACCTTTCGAGGTTGACTTCTTGAGACACTGGAGCGGAAACACGAGACGTATAGCATGGGGGCTCCTACCAGGCGAGTTAATCCCTTGAGACAACTGGGAGCCAGGACGTCCAATCCAGAGAGAGGGGGGTGTGCGCACGTGTATATGTACGTGTATGTCGGGGGGAGAAAGCCTTCCTTTCCCTCGTCCTTCTATTATCTCACTCTCCCCGCGGTACTATGCTCGACAATGTTATTATCACATCGGTACTAGCTTTGTCTCCTGTTTAGCACAGTTACAGGGAGAACTACTTCTCTCACGCACACTTATCTATTTATTATATTCTCGAGTAATGGAACTGTTATTCTTCTATCTTGAAAGTGAGTATAATCATTTTTATCGTACCGTGTTTTCAAATCATTCGCCAATGGAAAATTAAATTAAAATTGCAATTATAATTATCCAAGTATTGCGGATCATAAAACAAAAATTCATATCTTCTGAAGGATTAACCTAATCCGCTTTTGGTTTTCGACTCATTCGAGTCACAAAACCACATGACATAATACAAAATTTGAATAACTGCGCTGGTGTTCCATTTTATACTAATAATTTCAATTACTTAGCGGCAATGAAATGTCACGCTTGCTACCCTGACAACTTTACCTGCTCTTATCACCTGTCGAGTGGAGTGGTAGCCGAGAACGCGTCGGGACAGATTTGGTAGTAAGCGAGGATAATGGGGAACACGCGGAAATCATTTAGCCGGCAGATAAATCGGCGAGTGTCTCTCTGCCTATCTATTAGCCGGGGAGAAGTGAGTCGGCGGCTGTGTGTATCGCGGAAAGTGCGCTAAGTGATTAGGCGATCGGGGGGACGACGAGTCTATTTGCACCCGTCGGGATAAAGAGGCCGAGATGATAAAGATGAATTATGCTCGCTCGAGAATGGCGATCGCAGCGACGTCCAGCGGATATTTACATTTACACCACAGCTTCTTATACAAGGTGTTTCATAAGTTGCTTGAATCATCATAACTTAAAGGCTGTTTGAAAATTCCCATTTGAGGTTCTTTTACAAGAAGGTTATAAGCAATTAAAAAATAATAATAAAGTGAATAATAAGCTTATGACAGAGAATCACAAGTTTCTTTAGAAAATGTTTTCTGTATTCATAAGCAATTTTTATGCTTTTTCTCTGAAGTCCCGTCACTGTCGAGTGTCGCAAGGGACATTCTCTGATTTATTCATGAAATATTTTAAATTTAGGGTCATGCATTTATTTTGGATCCGCATTTATAACATTTATAAAACAGTCTGTACATGAGGTTGACTTAAACAACTCAGCCTTTAAAAATGAACATCTGGAAATTCTAAAAACTAGCCTTGTTGTTATTAGCTGCAATGGAATGCCGAACCCCCGAAAGCGCAAAGTAGCAAAGCAGAATGCAGAGGCGAGCTTATGGAGCTGCTTGCCGGTGACTATTTACGATCCCGTTGACGGCCGGCCACATGAAATAATATCGCGGCCGCCTCCACGCGGGAACAAGCATTCTCTCCCAGCCTCCCTCTCGCTCCTCTCCTCTCCCGGCCGTCGCATCCGCGAATAACATTCGCCACCCGCAAATAGACGCAGATGCGTCCGCGGGCGGGCGCGGGCGAGCGTTCGGCCTGGGTGAATTATGCCTGCGAACTAGATCAAAGGGAGAGACGCGCCGGCGACGGAAATAAGTAGCGGCTGTTGACGGTGCGGCTTAATTATTCGCACATTTGCTCCACTTTCCCGCCGATTGCCGCGTCCGGGACACGCACGCCGCTGGATCTTAGAGGTATTGAAATTAAGCTCGACGGTGTCTTCGGGGACGATGGGACTTGCTCGAGGGTGGAATGTTATTCCATTGTAGTCGCCGCCAAGTCAATAGGCTGGTTCAAGGTCGCTTTTCTGATTCTACTTCGAAAATGACAATACAGTAGGAATAGGAGCTTATCCAATTATATGATTTGGTACGAAAAATAATGGAAGTTGGGTAAGTTGGTACCAAATATTATTAATTGAAACAGTAAGTGGTACCAAATAATAGAAATTGGATAAAGTTGGTACAAAAAGCGACCTTGAAACCGGCTATTCAGTTGGTGCGGCTATAGTGAGTTCCTACCAGTTCAATATACATACATATTACATGGGTATGCCTGGCTAGTTTGTTTAACACTCGGGATTTCAATACACTGGCGGAGGCAAATGGGATTTCTCGTTTTTATACAAAACAAACGTTCGTAAACAATCCCAGGATTTCATGTCTAGAGGCGGGTTATTCAGTTGATTTGGAATTATTCCTATTGATTACACATTGGGTTTCGAGAAGATAATTCATAAATAGATATTAATTTTAATTTCAAACTAATATTACATGGACGCAACTGGCGAAAATCTCAATAAAATGCATTAATTACCTATTTCACTAAAATCACCCGTTATACTGGCAAATTTCAATAATAAAATGCCCGACAATCCATCAATATGAATAATATTTATTCACATACGTACTGAATTACGTAACAATAACATATATACTTTAATTACGAGAACCTCCAATCGGAATTCCATTTGTATTATGAGAAGGATGTGAAATGGAAACTAGAAAAGCCGGACTTTTGCCGAGCTCTCGAGAGACTTTTGGAGTCGAAGTCATTTGCGCCCAAGGTGTACACTGTCCACTCATGAATCCCAACGAAGGTCCACTATTTCTTTCTGTTATCCAGGTGGAGGGCCAATTTTCGGCGGCCGGAATGGCCGAGTTTCTTTCTGGGCAAGCAGGGAGAGTGCTCGCGTGACGGAGCCCCACTGAATTTCGGTTGGAAGGAGGGAAACGTGACAAGGAGAGGCTAGGCTCGAGCGAGACTGTGACGAGGACTTGCGAGCCACTGGTCGAGGTCGGGCGAGCCTTAAATTCACATTAAACATTCATCGGCGGGATAGAAGCCGCACTGACAGCAGTCCGATGGAGCGGCGATACCAGCATTCCTGATCGAGCTAATGCGATACTGAAAACTGGTCGGGCACCTCTCTTGTCCCGGCGCTTTTTCCTCGGACTTCCTTCTAGAAGCCGAAGAGAGCGGCTGCGCGCCCCCTCAACGCTCGCTTCTTCTAGCCGCGAGGATCCAATTCAACTCTCAATGCGCGTCCGCGAATTCCAATCGCAGCTCGCGCTAAGGCCACTTGGCACGGAATCGATGAATCCCGGCTCTTCTATAAGCATGATATAATACAGTCGCCGCGGCCGACGAGGGAAAGAGACGAGGAGGCAGCCCTCGATGGAACTTTCGCCAACTGGGCGAGTTAGCAAAAAGCCCGCGAGTCCCGGTGAATCACCTCATTTGCTCTCGGCAAGAGTCCACCGGCGCGCAAGAAAGTTCCCCGGGAGCCGACGAGCCTGAAGAAAAGAGAGCGCGAGCTGGATTCCCTGGAAACTGCAGTCGAGCAACGCCCGACTGTAATCCAATGTTACAGTAATTATCGTGGCGCGAGCAAAAAGTCCGCGGTTCGCGCTCCTCGCTCCTTCAAATGCCGACTCGGCGCGAGAGATCTCGCTGTGTGTTACACATCTGTGGGGCTGCTCGGGGATTAGCATGCACGCCGGACGATTCAGCCGTGTAATAACGAGGGGCGAAAGATCCTCGGCGGAGTTGCATGGATGAAATACGGAAACCAGCCGAGATATATCGGAGACAGAGATATAGCTAAAAGGTACTATCCAGCTAACATATTTCTTCTGTAGGATCGCCTGGAAAATATCCTGCGCATCTCCTTTCGCGGAATTGGCTCTGTGTATACATACTTTGCAAGAGTGCGGGAAAGAACTGTAATATTTTCGGTATTTGCGTGTAATACTTGGCTTGGAATCACTAGTCACAGGTATATAAATTGCGATGAATAATTATAGATTATTCTCTATTATTATTATATTAATAGACAGAATTCCGCAATGTTTGTTTCTAGGCTCGAACTAAAGAAATACTAAGCGTTTAGGTAGCTACGGGAATTTTCCTTTTTTTCATTATTCGACAATTTCCCCAAAATCCGATTTTCACATTTTTCCATAATTTAGTCCTAATACTAAGATTTCTGCGGAGGATATTTTCCAAAATTCTGAAGAAAATTACTAAACCCTCATTTCGCTTCCAAGCCATACCAATACAGTTACAGGATTCCATGGTGGTCCAGAGGTAGAGTCCTCCTTAGGAAGACCTTCGCATCATTATACAGGAAAACTGTGACTCGGCTAGTTGCTAGGAGGACGCAGTGAGGAGAAAGAAGACGAAAAGAGCAGGAGGAGGATGCGTTCGAGGTGGTAGTTTCAAATGGATAAACTCGTTGCGGAGATCGTTTAGCCAGCGAGCCGGGTGCCCGGGGCTTTTTCTGATTGCTTCCACCGACAGTGGTGTTGCCCCACCCCGCGGAGAGAGACGTGATATTACACCGAGCAATTGAATTTCTTACACCCCGTTACGCCGTCCGCCGTGCGTGTCTCTCGTTCTTTCCTCGCCCGGTGAGGACGGCGGGTGACTGCACCTATCCCTCCAAGGATGCTGCTTGCTGCTCGGCTTCTGTTACACGGGCCCCTTTGAAATTTATTCAACCGAATCGGTATTTCGACGATCCTCGCATGGCTAGTCCTTCCAATCCCCACCTTACCACCTGCACCCACTCGCTTCATTCTTGACCGTTTTTTGAGCATTAAGAGTTATCGGCTTGCGCAGAGAAAGCCGCTGAGGGGCGAGGGCAAAGGAAAAGGAGAGAAACGGAAGAACCGATGAGAAGTAAGTATTGAACTAAAAGAAAAGATTTAATAGAAGTATTTCGGTTTTGTCTGGCGCTAGATGGCTAATAGACCGATTATGATTTATTGTAATCAAGTTTGCCGAGTGAAATGAAATCAAAGTTGCAGGAAGCCGTGTCAGAAGTCCTGCGACGCCAAGTCCCGGTTCCAAATAGGAAACTAAAACGCATCAACTCGCGAAGTACGAACTCGCGCCTGAAACGGAGCCCAATGAATTCTCGGCGCTAAGTGTAAACAGTTCCTGTCTGTGCTCGATTATGAACTTTAAGGGCGACGAGGCTCGACTCGTCTTAGAGGAGTAACTACTTTTAGCGAGGAAAATAAATAGGCGCCATATCGCCGGGGGGAAGTTAGGATTCAGAAATAGTCCGAGCGCAGGACACGCGCCTCCTCCGGACGAATCTCGCTCGGCCAAGGCACGCATATCCTCCCGGAGGGTGCTCCCGTTTGTCGTTAGCTTCGAGGAAAAGGCTAATTAAAAAGCCGTAAAGGAAGCGTGCGTCACGTGCGCTCGTAACGAAAATCCTCGCCGACTTGGTTTCACGATGCTTCCTCGCCGCTTCGTGGAAGAGATCAACTACTTCTCCCTTCAACATCCACACTCACTCACACACACAGGGCCACTTAATAATAGAAAGCCCGTGTCATAAGCCTGGCCGTTTCCAGGCAATTTTCCGGCCAACAACTGCGGAGCATCGCAACACCTTTCCTAATTACTGCGCATTCCGGGCGAGCCGCCGCGCCGCCGGCGTTCCTGGATAATTAAGCGGCCGAACCACCTCTGAAGAAGCGAATGCCGATTAAACAAGCGCCGCTTCTCCCATTCCATCGAGCTACCTAAAGTAGAATAGGAAAAAGAGAGTCGAACTTGTGTATTTTTAGAGTTTTCAAGGGGACATTGGGATTTTGGCTCGCGCTCGATTAACTGCGCGCCTTGCCGGCGATTTGTCGACTCCTCCAGCTGGGACGGGTAATATCGTCTACCGTGACGAGGGAACACCGCTCGGCCCGATAGGACCCACACTATTTTTGAGCCCCCGGCGCCTCTTACCCGAGTGCCTCGCGATTAAGTCACCCTCCGTTGGCAGTCAGGAGAGCGCAACCACGCGACTGATATATTCGAAGCCAGATCGCTCTTAAAGGCGGAGAATTATGCGATGCGTGCTGTGTGCCCCTACCAGTGTCTTTACAGGAATTGGAGAGAGAACGGGGGACCAAACCTGAGGCTAGAACTCCCCCCGGCTTTCGAAGATTTAGGTACACCTTCAACAAATTATACAAATTTTCCACACGTGGAAGAAAACTAATAATAATTGTTCCGTTTTATGGAAAATGATCATAAATCCCTTCAACTATATTAGAATCGAGTTAAACAAGTTCGAGGCTCAAGTATAGTTTAAGTGTTAAAGGGCGAGTGTGATTCTCCCTTATTCTCCTGGAAGTTGGAGCGGCAATCACTTATTAAGAGATCGCTATCTACTTGTCGGGAGTACCGTATAACGGATAGAGCCACAGGTAACTTACTTCGAACTCGAAACTTGCGGGAACTCTTACTTCCACGAATACAGAGCGCGAGAATGAGAGAACACATAGCCAGACTTCGCAGAAAACTTCGCCGAGCCCCGCGAGATTTATTTGTCGCGCGGCTATATCCTCGAAAGCTAATTAGTCGGCATAAACATGGAATCGCCCGGCAATAGTTACGTTAACCCATCCGGCCGTTTAATTAATTGCTCGTTACGTCCTCCTCGCAATTGCCCTTTATTTTTCGCCAGTTGCGCCAACTCAATGTTAATTCTACACTGGAGAAGAGCGAGATCAAGAGAAATGGGAGCAACCCGCTTACATCGTCCAGGGTAATAGTATAAACTGTGGATTTTCATGAAATTCTATAAAATATATCGAATTCTGAATTTACGTCTTCTATGTCTTTGGTATTAACAATGTATTCAATGTTCATTCAATTCATTATATTTCAATGCGACGGAATGAAGTATGGAATGATAAAAAACCATAAAAATTGATACTTGCATAGAAATCCGCAGCCTAGTCATAAGCGACGCACTTCAACGTATAGAAAAGCGAGTTCAATCCGAGATTTCTTGGCCAGACTAGTCGCCGAAGTGTCAACGTTTGTGTATTTCACCGCAGTTGGCGCTGTGATCGATCGAGACGACGAAAGACATATGAGCGCGCGCGGGGCCGAACTTTATCCGGCCATCTTCGATTATGGAGATGAGCTGGCAGCATGCGAGGCTAAAGCAGCCGGAATGGGCGCCGCAATATCCTCGCGTTCCTTCCAACGCCGCGCGTATGCGTAAATCTCACGCGATCCAAGAAGGGAACTTATTCTTATGCCTCGATCGTGCGGTGAACGCGCGTGTTAAATTCTTTAAATGATTCTACACGCTTGCTAGCAGACGTTTTTATTCGGAACAGCCTTTTATTCATACCAGTTTGAAATATTTCCATTGACAAGTCTAGTAGCGCCGCCAGCGACGAAAAAGTGAGGAGAACATATTTTGGGGTCTGATTCTGATTCCTCGTTCACACACGATGAATAAACTGAACCGACTTTCTTGTTTCTTTCCTCATACGATTCAGAAAATAATATAGTGAAATACAAAAATGCATTAATTAATCGTTGGGGCTGTATATCATACACCGACTTGCTGCGAAATGGAGATTTTTTCACCCCGATACAGTAACGCACGAGCCAAGTGATTTCTGCTGAGTGGCATAAAAGTGGCATTAAATAGAACCGAATGATTCCGCAGCGCTGGTAGGTCGACTAGATACATGCGCGTCGACAGAGTGGTAGAGACATCGAATCGGGGGCGGCCGGGAAGAGCCGTGCCAGAAAGTGAGTCCATTAGCAGTAAATCGGAGGCATTGTCGGCCGTAATCAATAACGCAATGGCATTTTTTATGGTCCGCGATCAGCGGAATCCGCCTCTATTATCGTAGCAACAAAGCGAGCTAAAACGATGCATCTTCGCCCCGAAGCATTGAAATATCGAGGATTCGATGCCAGCGCGGCCGTCAGTGCTCGAAAGCATACTTGTGCATACCGTGAAACACGAGTGCCCCTGTCGATCTTCCTCGATCGCAGTGGGAAATCGACCTCGACTAAAACGGGCACAGGCTATAATCACTTTTAGCAATGTCTGGAGTTAGGGGGAAAATTGTTCAGTAGAATGTACTATTATTGGAGAAATCACATTCAGATATGCAAGCAACTCTGCTGAGATAAACGTCAATCGAGAATAAATGATTGGACATTTAGACTATGATTAGAAACTGGCTTTAAATATTAAAATGACAGTCAATTCCTGGTGGCGAGTTTGCCAGGAAATCGAGTCCGTCGAGTCTCCGAGCAATGAAAGAACGCGTCAGCGGTGATTCGAAGGTCCGACTGGGAAGATTGGCCAAGAGTTGGGATTCGCATCCGACCTGGGCGGCTGGTCCGTCCCATGGTCGCGGGACCAATAAACGTCCATCCGTCGGGCAGCGTATTCGCGGCATTCCAGGGAATGGAGGATTGCACTGCTGAAACGCGGCTCCGGCGCGTCTGGACGGTTTCCGAGAGGAGAGAACGGCGCGAAGAGGCGCGAGAAGAGGGAAAAGGGAGATAAAAGTGGAAACGAGCGGAGCTACACCTTTGCTCGAATGGTTAGCGCGGAGGTAGAGCTTGCGAGCGAGAAAGAGGGAAGAGACGCTGCGCCGACAGAAATCGTCTGAAGTCCTCCGACAAGAGGGGCTGATTCGTGTCGGTCATTTGGGGTGTGAAAGTAAAGATAAGGAGGCCTACCTTCCCCAGGCTTCCCCAGGCTTCCCCAGGCCCAGGCTCGCCCCCTCGCCCGTGGCCGTAAATTTTTACGACAAGTACGCCCTGTCAATGTTTCACGGAATTCCTGAGCCGCCGCGCTGCGCCGAAAACTCGAATGAACCGTCGCGTATCTCCGGGAGATAGGTGCGTGTTCCACGGCCAAGGAGCCGGCCAGACGGCGTCTTGAGGGTTCGGGCCCTTCCTCCCGATCGCTATCGCCGCCGCGTGATCGCCTCAATTCTCATGCAAACCTTCCACCCAATTATCCAGTTCCCCAAGTAAATTCGGGAGTAATAAGTGGAACGGAACGAGACCGGGGCCGGGAATGCCCTTCCTAACTACCACTCGATACCGCAGCCCTCAAATCCAAATAAGATATAACCCATCGACTCTCTCCCATTCGGACGACAAACGGCCCCCAATCCTCCGTCTTCCGTCGCGGGCTGAATTAAAAAATTAAATATCTCTTCCCCGTCGAAATACGACATTCAGATATTCGCTGGCCAATTATCTCGGCGACGCCGCGCCGCTAAGTTTCTATGGAAATAAAATGGACCGATTGACTTCGATCGGGTTGGGGTTCGAGGCCCACTTTTTATCCGGCGAATACAAATGTTCCATTATCTCAACTGTACACGTACAATGTCTTTACCTGCTCTGTTACTTTAAAACTCGTCAACTAATTCATCGATTTCTATGCGAATTTCATTCACGATAAGTACCCTAATTATCAGAGAAGGTTTGAAGCTCTTTCTTTAAAATTCCTGAAAAAAGCTTTTAAAAAAGCTAAAAGTGATTGGCAGGATCCAAAGGCAAGTGAAACACTGTGTTCACTGGTGTATATGAGCGACTACTCGATCGTCCCAGTTCCCTGCGCCCTATCTAATCTAGCCCTTTATTCTCATCGAGGAGAGCGCGTGCGAACTGCAAAGGCCGGCGCGAGCAAGACAAGAGGAGCATATGCACACGTGTGTCGACCCAAATTCCCACATACGCCGATGGCGCAGCACTATTTCGCGAATTTAACGAGCACAGACCCGGCACACAGCCACGCACACAGGCTAGAGTCGTGCAGCTCGGCATTGAGGACGCGTCATTAACCTTATTAAATCCCGAAAATAAACAGATACGCGCTTGGCCGAGATGGATTCATTGAGGCTGGCAGTGAGGGAAGAGTGGCTTGTCAGTCGAAGGGAACTAGCTCGGCGAGGAGGAACTCCCACTCCCTCGCTCTCTGGAGTGTGTTGTACTGGAGGCGTGTGCACGAAAATCTCATTTCCGAGCGCGCGAGAGTGGAAGGGCTTGCGAAATATCAGCCGGGTATTATTGGGCAAGACGAAGTTATTTGGGTTAGGTCAGGCCGGCCCCACCGTTATTGTCTGTCCGCGGCTGGAACTGGCGCAGGTAATCATAGAGCAAAGCTTCTGATCCTCCTAGCGGGGTGCAGAGCGAGCAGGAGGAGGAGAGAGAGAAAGGAGGCGGAATAGAGTAGTGTATGGGTAAGACGCAAAATGCTATGTTCCTTCTTACGGCAGAGGCTTGGCTCGGGAGGAAATTGAAAAATGAAATCGATTCCGCGCCACCTTTGTGCCGCCCACTCTATTAGATACTTTGCCGACAGCCCGCTCGGAGACTGGCCTGATCGAATTCGAGCCGATTACCGCCGACCTAATGAAACTCGGACTTCCTCACTTGCTTCCCCGATATTTCCCCTCTGAACCCGCCACTGTCGTCGGCTACTCGCGCGAGTACTCTATACTCTTCCATCCACTGTCTGTACCGTGTCTTTAAGCACACAAATCGTTGCACCGGAGAGCTCGATATATTTTATTCCTATATGTATGTACTTGTTTTCATATTTTTCATTTTTGATATTTCTACTGTTCTTGAGTCATTTCTAGTTTTCTTGTTTTATCCGATGTTACGTTGCGTTGCATTTCTAATATTTCAATTTATATATGTTTTTTTTTATAGCATCAGCGCGCATTTGCCCGTAAATAAGCCAATTATGTACAGACCTCACTTTAGACCACTTGTGAACATTGGAACTGTTTATACTAATCCGTCAAGACTAGTATGTAGTATAGTACAGACTTTACCCATTGGTTCAACATTCTTTTTGTAATCCTTTGAAATTGCAGCGTCCACTTTTGAAATTGCAACGTCCCAGAAATCGTAATATCCCCCGAATTATTAGGTACTATGATTCTCCCACGCTCTAGCGCCGTTCTAAAAGAGGAATAAGAAAATCGAGGGAGGACGAGGCGGCCGGCGAAAAAAAGAGTGCGAACGTCGCTACAAAACAATAGGGCAGCGAAACTCGGCGAGTGCGCGCGAGTGGGCTGCGACGCGCACGGGGGCATCGGCGAAAAAAAGGGCGAGGAGAAGAGGACGCGACACGCAACCCGCCGCAGAGAACATGGCAACAATTTATTAAGGTGTCCTTTTCCAGCGGGGCTGACAAGTCCCCGACAAATTGAGCGTGCGTTAACTCGATGGATGAATACATTCCAGTTGATGCGAGCGAACTCAGTGACTCTCAGCTACGCCGAGAGCCGATAAACAGAGGCCGCAGTCGCGGACACACATTCGCGCGGCTTCTCCTCCGCGGGATCTTTTTTGCCGCTCGCGCCCGATCGTTACGGCGGCGAAGGCCCCCCTTAACGAATTGGGGGCCTAATTAAATCAGAAAATGAAACAGGCCCCGGGGCCCCGGCGGGCTTGATTTATTTGTTCGTCGAACGGGTAAACATTAAAGCGAGCCGATGCAATAATTATTCCGGCCGGGGCGAACGGTAGTAAAGGGTGAAAGCTGAGCCCTAAGTGGCTCCGGTAGTCAAGTGCAACTGGTTAAAGGGACCACTCAAGCCCTCCATTTTTTTCTCGTCCCCCTCCCCGCGGCCCCTCTTCTCGTGGCTCCTTTTTGAAAGGTGTCCGCACATTTAATCAGGCTACCCCCGCGCGAGAAACAGGAGACGAAGATAAGAAGGGAGCGAGAAGAGGAGGACAGGCGTAAACGGAGGCGTCGACAGAAAAAGGGTCTTAGCCAGGGAAACTGAGGCGCCAATGCACCAGACACATCTGCTCCCGAGAGTGAGAGTCCCTCGCAATCGGTGAAAACATCTGTCCTCCTTCGCGTGAGTCCTGTCGCGAGGATCAAGGATCAAGGAGACAAGCGCGCGCTCGCGCGCGCGCACGCTGTATTTATTTTAGTGATTCCCTTTCGACGGCTAAAAATTGAATGCGCCCATAAATCATAGCCGATAAGGAGAACGAGTTCTTAATGCGAGGACATCAGAGCTACCAGGACCCCGAGACTTTCTGGTGTCCTTGTTTCAGCTGGTCGGTGATTCCACTGATGGGCCAGACGAGTCTTCTTCTCCCACGGATCGCCTGCTCTCTTTCCCTCTAAACCCTTTTCTCCACTGGCTCTCTCCTCCCTCCCCCTCCCTCTCTCTCTCTCTGGCGGGTCCTATCTTGGCCAGGATCTACTATACATATACGAAAAGCCCCGTTCGGCCGATCTGCCGGCGTGGCGGCGGTTTGTGTTTCTTGTGTATCCTCCTCGCCGCGAGATCAGATAAAAAGGACAGGGTGGCGAGGCGGGGATGGTGGAAGGTGGACGGTTTAGTTTGTCACCATCGCTTAACCGTGGTGTGTGCCGAGGGGAGCGTGGCCGGGCGGCGGTCCTGGGAGCTCCAGGATTTATTGGACTTGTCTCGGAGAAGAATCAAGACTCGTTGTGCTTGCCACGAGACCAGTTCTCCACGAGAAAGCCAATTAAATCGGTCGACAGTCCCAAAAGATTCTGAGTCCTCTCTGCCTCTTACATCTCTCAGTTCCTCCTCCTCTTCTTCTACTTCTTCTTCTTCTTCGTCGTCTTCTTCTTCTTCTTCGAGATTCTTCGTCTTCCTCCTTCTCGCTCGTTCGTGCCTGGACTCTCCTTCCAGGCCTGACCTTTAATCCGGCTCGCGCGCTTCCTTTTTCGCCAAGCTAAATCGGATGTCTTATCTCCCCGGCCGATACGACATGCCTCGCGACTAATGTCCAGCCGGCCGCAGGATTTCGTACGCCGCGCCAGGGCGCAGGAGGGCCGCAAGAACGCCGGATAACTGTCGGTATTCTCGTGAGAGAGAGATTGATTGGTCCGAGCGGCAAAAAGGTGATCTCCTTCGAATTTCGATCGAGTCCCCGAGAGCATTCCCTACCGGCGCGGCGCGACGAGGCAACAGCATTCGCCAGTCAACTCATGCTCAGCCCTCTAATCTTCGGAACTGTATCTTCATTTTTCATGTGCTCCTCGTGTGTGCAATCAGGTAAATTGTTGGCGCACTTGAGGGCTCGGTGTACATCGACGCAGCTATTAACGGTAACCAACGGCACTGATGTCCAGGACGCATTTGCGATAGGTTCGCGGATAGCTTATAGGCCGGCAGTGGTTTCCCAGGGAATTCTAAATAGTAACGCTCGCCCGCAAACCGCATTCTGCCCAAGCACTCGTCCTCGCCGTCTAATGCACCCACCGTCCAAATGGAATGCCTGATTCGCCAAATCCGTACGCACTTTCCGCACTCACACCAGCCCACATTCCAGATACAAAGATTGTAACGCTCAGCGAGTGCCCGCAGTGCACACTTTCCCTTCCGACACGCAACGATTTGCATCCCACAAAAATCACTCTCCAATTCTTAAAGAGCTAAATTGGCTACCAAGTAATCCCACGATCAGCCACGAGAGCCAGATGAGTTTCCCTCTGGAGCGTGGAAAGCGGAGTGGTGAATTTTTCAGGGCACATCTCCCGGAATCCCAAAGGAATCCCTTTCCGCCAGCATAGTGGAGGGACACTTAGCGCGAGAGGTGCGTAGATTTTTTTCGCCGGCCCGTTTCGGCGCATTCCGCGCCGAGTCTAGAGGCAAAGCCGGCTAAGGTGGGCCCCGAACTCTTTGAATGCGGGACCGCCGAATAATTTATATGGAAAGCGAGAGAGAAAGAGTGAAACGGTAAAAAGTGGAGGACGGTAAAAGAGAGGGAGAGAAGGAGGCGAGTGGAGGAAGCATTGTGCTTGGACTTGAATTAAACATCACCCCCTTGACTGTGAGGTTCTGGCCATGCCTCTTGGCAATGTCGTGACTAGGAGCTCCGGGATAAAGGGGGATCAATAGGGGCGCAGGAAGTAGGGCTGCTACTATACAAACTGCCAAGGTATTCCGTATACCTCCAAGTACCCTATCCCACGGGCAATGCCGACCTAACGAGACAGAAACGACGACGTACACTACTCCGATATCAAGCGACCGGCGCAACCCGACTTTCCATAGATAGCGGCTTTACTGAGATCGATTACTTCCACTGGACATCTCGGCAAACCACGACAGCGGACGCTTTGCCGACTTAATCGCTTCGGGAAACGCACACTCTGCCCTTGGAAGACTCTGCCGCACTCCTGCGGCCACTACTTTCATGGACAGTCTCATACTAGGAGCATCATTGCGGGATTAGGTTCGATTCATTATTTTTTATCGATGTGTTTGTCGTACCGATGTGATTTTAAAGAGTTTGGAAGAAAATTAGGGAGGTATGGTTAGAATGAGTGCATAACGAGTTCTGGACCACTGATTCTTTTCAGAATCCTAGTTTTAAAGGTAAAGGTATTGAACTATTATTTGGTACCGTTTCCAACCTATATGATTTGGTATGAACTCATTCAATTTTTATTATTGTGTGCCAACTTATTCAATTTCTATTATTTAGTTATCAAATCATAAGTTGGATAAATTCCTACTCCTTCTGTGGTATAATTATCGGAATACAATCCGAAAAGTGAGTTTGAAACCGCCTGTATTGAGTTGGCGGCGACCATAGTTACAATCGTCAAGCTCAGCCACCGCTTCAGCAATGAACGGGCGATTACGCTCGATTAAATCGGCAAGCGCATATCCGGCGAACATGACAGATGCAAAAAGTGGATCCCGTTGGCTAATAAGGCAAGCAGACAGGTACGCACCGGCGCGCACATGTCCGCCCGGGCACTTTCACTCTCTTTGTCCGTGGGCATGTCTTATCAGTGGAAACGGCCCGGGCGTCGAGGGAGGCAGCGTGCTGGCACCTGGGCGCAGTTATCGCTGACCTGAATAACAATGGATTTACGTGGTTGCAGAGAGGCAGCCGGCCGTAGCCGGTGGTATGTGCAGCCATGCGACTGGATTTTCAGGAAACTCCTCGAGGCACGTGGCACCGAAGAGGTGTACGATGTCTTGGAGGCTGCCGCTCCTGCTGCTCCTGCCGCAGGATACGCCTCGCGTCCACGCGACATGTGGCACTCGCACTCGCCCATATTCGGGATATGTCCTCGGACCAACAGAGAGGAGGAGGAGGTGGCGGAGGTGGAGATGGTAGTGGTGGAACAAAAATTGGCACGCTGCGCATTCCTCAGGTGTGATCGAAACATCTGGCGAAAATCAAGCTGCCAGCTTGAACGGTCTTCGGTTTCCCTGAAAGACGAAGCTCGGCACGCTGCCGATATTCACTGAATATCGCCACTTTTTCTCTACCTGTTGGATGATGATTCCAAGCTGGCTTGGGGACGATACGGCTTCGCTCAAGCTTCCACTGAGAACTCTGTACTTTCTCCTAACTTTCAGGCACGTTTTCGTTATTTTTTCATTCCAATTGGGACTTGATTTAGAAATTTAATTGTTTAAAACATGATTCTTTTCACCTGCGCATTTAATTCAAGAATTAATTGAGAATTTACTTTTTTTAATTGCAAATTATTGCAAATTTTGGTAAAAGTCGTCGATACCCAAAGTGTTAAGGAATGGCAGAGGCAGCTGTAGACGCCCAGTTCATAATACTTGAAGAACCGAACGAAACGAAACGGCGCCCTAGCTTGCCCGCATATTTGTTAGTCATTTGTTCCGCAGGCCGCCGCGGCGTTTCTCCTATTCCCGAGGAACGAATTCCCTCAAATATTATTTCAGGAGGGCTTCTTTCCCTTCCTTTCGCTCTCGGGAAAGCTCTCGCGGTCCCGCACTCTTTCCCTTCCGCTAGCCGTGAAAAGTGTGAGTCGAGTTCAAATAAGAATTGCTCTCCTAGCAGGACACAATCGCCGTCCCGGCCACTCCCACACTTTTCCTTCTGTTTGAACAGGTTACTAATAGCGGAACAACAAGAAAGGGGATTCCATCTCGCAGCCCTTTCGCCAGATTCGTACCCTGTTCCCTTCGTACCCCCGAGAAAGATTTCGGCCTGTTTCGTAAATTCATTAGAGCTCTCGTGCTTTTTCAAGGATCTTTCCTGCGCCGCCAAAAGCCTCTAAACAAGCAAGCAATAATTACATTACCTTAGAGCGCAGCCAGTTATCATTCGTACCTGGAACAGTCAATTGAAACCGATTACGTATTGTTTTAGGTGTTTTATATCAAGAGACAAGGTCTTGTCTCGGACCAAGTACAAAAAAGACAGCATTTTTATCTTTTTCGGAAAGTAAAACCACGGGTTTTGCAATGTTCAAACTGGATAAATAAACACAATCAAAATTGGCAATTTTGCATTACATTGTACACAATCAGTGTGGAATATTGAATTTAACATAATAAAAAGAAAGCAGAGAAGGGTTAATAAACGTTTGTGTATAATTAAGATTGTGCGCGATTTGCAAACGCCTTTGTTAAATAAACAAAAGTACTTGTTTGAAGTCGATGTATCCCATCAACTTTATGTTAAGTAGAAGACTTTCTCTCTAGAAGAATCCAAAAACCTGTCCTCCCACTTACGAATATCCCCAGCAATAACAAAATACCTGCAGGACCCCAAGAATTTCGTAGCAACCGTCGATTTAATTCCGCGGACGTTTAAAACAATGTCTGCGATGGAGAAATCGAGGAAGATCGATAACGTGCAAGGTATCCGCCGAGCGAAATTAGTTAGCCGCAGAGCCCAAGGCGAGTGTGTTGCACGGCGGAACTTTGTTCTCCCACGAAAATTCTGCCCGCCAGCTGCAACAACAGGATCGGAAACCGCGGCTATCCTTTCGCCGCTCCACGCTCGTAGGACCAGAGTAGAGTAGAGCCTTGAACTTGGAGGACAAAGTCTCACCGCGCGCGCGGACAATGCGGATCTCGAATCCACCGCTCTGGCCGACTATTTTTTCAGAGTCGAGCGGCTTACGCTTGTCGCCGAAAATTCCCCCCAAGTTTACTTTGGCCCGATGCGTTGTCGCCCCGGGCGATAGAAATGCCCGTTTCCAATCGATTGTACCCGGGCCTTTAAAACATCTTCCAAGGAGGAGAGCGGGGAGAAGGTTTATTCGAGGAAATTCCCCCGAATTTATAATAAAACGGCCAATGAATCATATCTCTGTCACGTGGGCGAGTGGGCGCCGCGGCAGGTTTCTCGAAAGGCATTTTCGTATTCACGAAATTATACCAGGACACACGCGAGTTAATTGTTTGAAAAGCCTCTCTTGCCTTTACTTTTCCCGGGGCCAAATATTTGCCGCGGTGAGCGCGCACGATTTTAACATCTCAAAGCACACACGCGCGTTCTTTTCACCGAAAGAATGAGAGAAAGAAGGACGGCTAGCGCAGGCTTCACTATGACAGAGAGTCTTTTTTATTTGGAAAACCTTGTAGCCATTGTGTACTCAAGAATGGTCTACGCGAGACGCGGCTTGTGTACTGTGGCCAGAGACTTTCGGCCCCATTGTTTCTATTGTTTGTCGACGACTGGCCGAGTGTGTGCGGGTGTCGGCTAGGAAATCTTTAATTTAAACCACCAATTTCCATACGGTTTCGTGGCTCCAGCCAGTAGGTCCAGCCAGGCTGAGCTTTCTAACGGCGGGCCTTTCTTCCCACCGCACTCTCGCTTCCTTAATGAAACTATTCAACAGTGCGTGCGCTGCGACAAAACCCTCCTCCCCAGAATTCCTTTCTCTCTCCAATTAAAACGGCGTAAATCAGACGCGGAGCCGGTGTGCGGGCTTGCGGTTCCCTCGGCTATTTATCCGCCATTAGCCGGGCAGTTTGCCGAAAAGTTGGTGGGCGCGACAATGGGCCTGTGTCGGGCCAATTGGCAAAGCGGCCGTAAACCAAAATCTATCGGTACACGCACACGCACACACACGTACGCCAGGTGGCTCTGCTCTCCCCACAAAAGTTAACAAAGCCGCTCGTCCCGAGAGAAGATTCGTCGAAATCGGCTTCGAACAATCGGGCACAATCAGCGAGCAACCCTCGCACAAGCTCCGCCGGACCTCACACCCCTCGCTACTCGCCTCTGCCGAGAGATACATTCGACGCCCAGTGCGCCGGAAGATCGGGCGAAAAGTGTGCAAAAGTTCCTTGCTGAGAATTCGGCAATTATCGCCGCGGGTGTCGGGCGCACGTACGATGTCGGCGTGCGGGATATGTCTACAGGGTGGTTCACGTGCTTTGGCTTGTAGTCGCATGTATAGATTGCGATAAATAATTATAGATTATTTTGTATTATTGTTATATTACTAGTTAGAATATCCCCTTTGGATTACTGATTTCTCCAGTTTAAACTGATGAATTATAAAGGATTAGTACAAGTTGGTGAAACGTCGAAAAATTCTATATTTTTTTTCCGATTTTTCGACCAGGTTTCCCAATCATGGCGAATTCATGATTTCTTTATTGTTTTATACCCAAAACTGAAATTCGACACAAAACTTGTGGGCCGGAGTCCGTAATTGTGCCAAACCATCTCACTGGTGCAGCATAGTAAAGACCGCTGACCAACTAGTTCTCTGCTGAAATGTAGTTTCTTAGTCCGAACTGGTGAAATATCAAGCATTTGGGCAAATCGGAGAATCTTGGAATAATTAAAGAATTTTCCAGGGGTTAATGTGGCCCTTTACTCTCCCGGTTTCAACATTTTTCCACAAAACTACGACTTTATGTGCCATTAGTTGGAATTGTGTTGCACGTACGATATTTTACAAAATTCAGAAGAATATCACTAAACAGTCATATAATGATTCCAAGGAAAGTGAATCACCCTGTACACCAAACACGCGCGTGCTAAAGCCGCAAACAAGCAAGCGCAGAAAAAGTGCACGAAAGAATAGTACTCGGCAGATTCCAGTGAAATAAAAGCGAGGAAAGCAATAGAAGATGAGCGCCGGTCAGAAAAGTGGCGGCGGGTGTAAGGTCATAAATTATCGGTGGCCGACAACAATGCCGAGAGGAATCCCGGGCATATCTGTATCGCAGGCGGCGTCGTCGCCGCGAGGATGACTGCGGGCGAGAAAGGGCAAATATTTACACTGCCAGTGGCAAAAGCTGCCGAGAAAGTAATAGATTCGAGATGACTTTTCATTTGGCCGTGGGCACAAAAGGATAGCGGGGCGCGCGTTCCCGGCCACCCGCTGACTTGCGGCCTAAAAGGACAATGTCCTTGCCAGGCTGATCGGCCCAGAGGGAGAGTCTGGCCAGGACGTCCAGGACCATTCTCGGACACCTCTCTGCCACCCACCGCAGCGAGGCCATCGCTCCAAACCTTTGTCCCCTCGCATGCTAATTGTTATTGCTTCCTAATTTCTTTGGGTTCTCAGCTGGCTTGTAATGCCGGGTGTGCCCTCTCTCCAACGCCGGACGCACGCCCCAAACACCACCTTTCAGTCCAACTGTTATTATGTCGATTAATGTCCTTCGCTAGATGTACCCGCCCATGCTTGCTCTTCTATTCTGCCGGTGGTTTGTGCCAGTTGCAAACAAATTGGGGGAGCCGGAAATAACAATAGTCGGCATACCGGTTTGGTATTTCCAGTGGTTGTTTATACATATATTGGAAAATGGAGAAAGTATGTTGGCATTGCTTGATTTTTCCATCCTTATGGTTAGCGGTTTGCTTGGCGTCTTTTCCTTGGCTGAACCTTCGTTTTTTAGTGAACCGTCTGGCAAGCAAGGTGCATCCGTTCTCGGTGTAACTTTAGTGGGCTCGATCATGCATTTTTCATCAAAGGGACCGCCGCGTTGAAAGTATCGTTCACCGAACCCAGTCGATCACTGATTCTTTGTAGAATCCTAGTTTTAAGGCTGAAACTGTCGAAATTTTAACCTCGACACTAAAAGATTCTACATCATTGGAATGATATTTTAGGTAAGCGATATTTGAAGAAAGAACAAGAACCCTTCAAGCCGCAGCTGATATTTCCTCCCACAGAGTGTACGTGACAATTACAAAAACAACCTGGCAAAAGCCAGTCCGACTCTCGTCCAATTAAAGATTCGCTTCCGTTCGATCCGACTATTAATACAATACAAGCCGCAACGTCCAATCGTATCAAGTTCAGCAGTGCAACGAGGCCCGCGTAATTAGAGCCGAGCAGCTGTCCTGGCAAAGAGTAGCGTGGCATTGTTAATCGGGGCAAATCGGCCCTTTCCGCTTTCGCCGGATAAATCAGCCGGAATTTCCTTGCCACTCGAGTCAGACATTACGACTTCCTTGGAAGGCTCGTCGTTCCCGACTCGGGCCGATCAAGAGGGCCATGATGTGTAACACACGCGCCACTTCCTCACCGTCTAACACCACATTCCATGTATAGGCGTGAAAAAAGCAGAAGTATCCGATCAGCATTAAAAGCTCCCTCGGTTGAGTTTCTTTTTCTCAGGCATCGCGCGACGCGCCGGAACAGCTGTCCTTGACATTGAACACACTGAGCGGCGTTACGGCGAGCTTCCGGTCACTAGGACTAGAACCTAGAAGTGCCACGTGGTTCGCCGAGTAGGTGCGAGGGCAGCTGGGACTCTTCAGGCGACGGGGGGAGGCGCGAGGGAACAGGGAAAAAGGCTGGGGAAAGCGACGCGTGGCCTCGGAGCGACGTCGTCATCGATACTTTTTGCAGGAAGAACATACGAGCGAGGAGACAGAGCAGCCACACAGCGGGTGGAAGACAGTGTCGACGACATCCTGACATTTGCCAGCCCACCGCTTTGTCACTAGCGATTTATGGAGCGGATTCTTTCGCCCGGCTCTCAAATCCTCCACTCCCCTCTCTGCTTTTCTACGTGGACTCTCCACTTTGCCGGCTTCCTTTTCTTTCCTGCCGATATCTACGCGTATTTGCGTGTGTACGCCTGCAGAAGCTCGCCGTAACTTCCTAAACTGATTACTGAAAGCTCTGCACCCTCGGAAAGGCCGACTCGAAACCACGGAAGTACCCAGTCGAGAGTTTACTGGGGGAGAAGCACTTTCTAGCATTCCTGTTACTACAGTCGTGTTCGGCTTCATACTAATAACTGTCTTTTGGTCATTTGGCAGTGAATGTGTCGGAATGTGTCGAAAATAGATCAGAAATCTATTTAAAAATTCCAATTAAGGGGGTACCCTGGTAGGTATATGCAGATTGTAAAACTGTTCATTATTTTTGGAATCTAATTGTTAAATCAGAACAACATGATTGGGTGCTCATCTCTTTCTACATTTGTATGTATGCATCTTTTAACGATAAGTTCAAATTAACAATAAGACATGGTTTCGGATTCGTGATTCATCTAAAAAAAATCAAATAAGGTTCCACTTTAATCTCTGGAAATGTAATCGCTGACGGAAGCAGGAATATTGCAAAATTCATTTCCCTTGCATTTTTATTAATTTGGAAATATGCGAAAATAGCGGAAAAATCGATAAACATGATTCAAAATATTGCAGTTTACTTATTGCACCCCCATAGTTACAACATTCCCTATTATACTAACAAATTATCCCATCGTCAAAGACCTGGACTCGTATTTCCCAGGATCCAGTTATTCCCCGCGCCAAGTCTGGCGCGGAAGTTCTGTTTTAACTCGAGCAGCGTTGAAAGGCGATCGCTAGACACGAAGATGCGCGGCGAGGCACACGCTGGAAGAAAAGCCCCGGCATACTATATATTTTAGCGGAGATCCTAGGACACGGCGAGTAAGATCACGGCGGGTGGCGGATCAAATTCCGCCGAGAGAGGGAAGTGTCTGAAGGGGACGCGCGGAACGAGGGCGTCGCTAATGGGTTTGCGCGCCAGATAGATCGGAAACATCGGCCAGGAATAATGTTCGCCGCACTTGTGCACGCAACTCGCGTACCACGGCTTGTGTCGCCTATTAATGCGATAACTAACAATAACAAGATATTCAGAGGTGCTTGCGTCCAGCCCCGACTGGTTGTCCCTTAGACCTATAACTTTAATAAATGAAGACAAGTGAACGTGCGTCGATATCTTGGAAAGTTCGACCTTAAAATCCAATTTTTCTGTTTTGTAATTTAACGAGTTTTACTAGGTTTAAGAAAACAGTAGAAAATGTAAAAGTATTAATTATTCCTGGTTCCAATTTTAAGGCAATACAATTCCTACTAATTTCAAACATTCTCACAGTCTGCTTCACTGCTATTACAACAACAACTAATAATCATTCCGAAGAAAAGTCGAATGATCCGACAGTGTGAAGAAGGTTCGCTCCAAATCAGCTCGAGGCATCATAATGCAACCTGGAACTTTGATCGTCGTGTTACACTGTGGCAAACCAGCCGATAGACACAGGCTAGCTGAAGGAGGGGCGAATCGAAGCTGGATAATCCCTTTTCGAGTAGGGACCGAAGGGTACTCCAGGTTGGTTTGCCCTTGTTCAACAATCCCGCTGGGCTCAGTCCTTCTTTCTCGCCCGGGGACACAGAAGAGACCGGCGAGAAATACCACTGTGCCGCCGTCAGATTTCACTCGGCATTCTCGCCAATGAAAAAATATGGCGAATCCACGAACCGGCACTATCTCTGCCACGGCCAATTAGAGAAGTTGCTTCCGAGCAGCGACAGATCCACTACCGCGGGGAAGAAGACAAAGCCGGCCTGACAGGGCTGAACGGGATTACGAGTCTCTGTTAGGAGATGGTTGAAAGAATTTCCTTATATTTGACTCGCAATATAGCGTTGGCCTTCTAAGAGGCCCGCAAGGGTGAGCTCAGGTAGGGGACTCCTCTCTCTCTCTTTCTCGGATTCCCTGATGCCCCGAGGAGGAATTCCCTTTGACAGGCTCGAGCCGCCCAGAATACATAGAGGAAGACTTTGATCGTCGCGTTACATTCGGGCTAACCACCGCCGATAAGAAGAGGATAATCCCTGCCCAGGTTGGCAGGGCGAGATTTCATGTGGTTTTGTAGTCTCACCTCGAGGGAGCCAGGTGCCTCGCTCTATAAGGTGGTTCACTGGTCCTAGAATCCCAATTGTCAGGGTTTATTATTTTAAATTTTATCTGGCAACATGAATTTCATAGGAACGTTTCCAAATTTGTCCCCTCACCTTGTGTATCGTGTGCAGGGTGCTCCACTTGCCTTTCAATCGCTAATGATGGATATAGGCTGTTGTAAATGTAATAATTATACGGTATTCAGTAATTTTAATATAAAGAAGTCTTTACCGAGTCTTTTCTTTTCTTTTATAATATCAAATTATACCAATAACGGAAATAAGTGGAAGTCGAATTTTAAGTGGATGATTAAAATGCAGGTGCATCATTTTGTACAGCTGAGCCAAGAGAGAGTAAGCCTTCTTGACTTGGTCGTATGCGAGGAGAAAAGACAATGCAAGATTATTAATATAACAAATAAATAAATAAGAATACTATGAACATGTATGGTTTAAGAAATCCATGAATAACGAAAACTATTAAAAAGTGTATAAATATCCTACATGCTTGAGAAAAGTGATTAAGCCAAGAGAATCAACCTGTACCCCGAGGCTCTTTCCGCGCATTATCTCTGTTCCTCTCGCTCGCACTACGCCGCGAAGTCAGAGGGCAAAAGACGTGTGTGCCCGATGACATTGTCGAGGCTCTGCCACATGGCGTGCCGCATATGGCGCGGCGCCGCTCGGATATTTTTATACACTTGGCGTAGATGAAATTCAGCACTGAGGTGGGCCCGGCTTCGCAGATAGGAGAGATCGGCCGTCGACAGACTGACGGCTGGACCGCGCGGCACCAGAGAAAGAGAGCCGAGAGACGAGCGCTGCTCCCCCGGCAGCTGCCCGCTCTCGATCTCCGATCGTTTCTGCCGCGCGAATATTCATTAGACCGAGGGACTCGACTGAGATGGGCCACCGGTTCGTATAAAGTGTCAGCCACACGCCTACCGAGTTCCAGCACACTTCGGTATTAAGTGTCGCATCGACTGAGTGCGACGCGCGACTCGTCCGTCCGTAAGGAACGAAGAGCTATGGTCAATAAATCGAAGCAACTGTCGCCGATATTGTGAGGGAAGGCGCAATCCTGGAAGGAAAGGGCCGCCGATACATGTGAAAAGGCTAATGTTGGAGATCGATGAAGCGTATTGTGTGGATGAGCATTTGGGTCGCGTCGCGTCGAGACGCGGTGAGTAGCAATTTGTCGGGCAGGAGCGGCTCGAAAGGATTAATGTCGCTGGAGGAGGAAAGGGCCCGGAGAAAGAGACGCCGGCGAGAGTCAATCGCGCGCCCTCTTGCGCCGAGTGCATTTTCGTTCATGGAGATTGGCGTGGTTTAATCAGAAAAACTCCCTTGGAAATGCTGAATGTTGGGGAGCCATCGGAGGAATGTAAGGGCGGGCATTTAAGTAGATGGAGGGTAACCCCCCCCCCCCCTCACCCTTGTCTACTCCATTTGCTCCTCACCCGGGGGAGCCAGCCGATATATATCCCAATATTCCCGGTAACAATGATGAATCACTGCGGAGCACAGGGCTCTTGCGCAAGAACTTGCACTTCCAGTACGCTTGTAACATCTCTCCTTTCTCTTCGAGTTACTCCTCTCGACTCCTACCTTCTCTCTCAGGCGCCTCAGATATCCGAGTGCCTCGAATATGCGCTGGTTGCTTTAAGCGCGGTAATACGTTTCTGCACTTCGTACTGCCATACGAGGGATACGTGGCTCCGCGAGTGTCGGTTGCGCAACGGCGTAAAAGCTGAATAAATAAGTACATATCACCGGCGACATTAATGCCCCGAAAACCTATGTCGACTTCGCTTTTCCTCTCTCTTGCGAGGGAGGGAGAGAGAGAGAGGGAGCGTTGCTTTCGCAATGCAGCAGCGAAGAACTCGGCGCGACGGTGATACGTACGTGCAAGTACTTACATGCTCCGCTCCCTTCTCGGGGGAGCGGAATCGCCGCTGCCTCATCAAGACACAGGCAAAGTGCTCGAGGGTAAACCTGTGTACGGCATGATTCATTTGTATCTGATCTAGATTGGGAAATTATTCATAATTTTTGGGATTTATTTGCTAAATTAGAACAACGAGATTTTGGGTGACAATCTTTTTTGCGGAACTGAGAAACGTAGTGTAAAGACCAGACAAAGAGCCATAGAAAACAAAGTAGTCGCATGGCTGATATGATTCAGGATGGTTCATACCAAAAAAAATGAAATAAACTGCCATTTCAACGAAACAATTTTTCATGCATCAAGACAAATTTAGCTATCGTAAAATAAGCTTATGTCCTTCGATTTAAAGTAAACTGCTTGCAAAACATTAGGATTGGAAGTAGACAAGTTTTATACAGGTTGGAAATGTTCTTGTGTTCGGCGCTTCAGGAGATTATTCTGCATGTTCGGGCAAGTAGATTTTGCTCCTGGCATTTTTCATTTCGGGCTTCCGTTTTCGAGTTAGAACAAGTTGAAAATTGAGTAGAATAGGCGTCTGGATAGCAAAACATCGCCTCATCGACTATGATCTGTTTTTACCCGATCATCACCGCGCCCTATTTTGCCATGCCCATCCGGCTGTTAAAAATGTGCTGTCCAGACGCCTATTCTACTGATTTTTCAACTTCAACGATAACTAAAAAACGGAAGCCCAAATTGAAAAATGTTAGAGGCAAAATCTACTTGCCCGAGGATGCAGAATAACCCCCTGAAGCGCCGGACACAAGAACATTTCCACCCTGTATACCTTGGTCAGAAATTATTCAGAAATCCTTCTGAATCATCCTGTACTTATAATATAATATACGTCTAGCAAAGTGTTGGACCAGGCAATATAATTAAAATCGTTACATCAATTACAATTATAATTTAACAGAAGGAACCAAGGATAACTGAATCGTCCTGTACATACAAGCGAAGGTGAGTGCGTGCATGAAAAGGAAGCAAGCGATGTCATCCTAGGCGCATGCGATATTTAGCAACAAAAATGCCATTCCCTCTCCAGTTGACAGTTACATTCGGCCGGCAATATACCGCGAGGTAGGCAGCCTGGTGCATGTCAAGCCAGTCAGAAAGTAGCAATCGCGCGAGAAGCATTACCGGCTGCCGGCTAGCGCTGGTGTGTACATACAAGCGCGCGCAAGTACAATGCTCCGCCGCATTGTAATATTACGTACACACGTGTTTTCGCGAAACTAGCCTGCGCCGCTGCTGCGTACTAAAAGACATAAATTATTCGAGCGGCTGCCCTTTCTCCCTGGCGCCGTTGTCTTGCGAGAAACGCGGAGCCAGCACACAGCCACCCAGTGGCTGGCAGCGCTCGCACACGTACAGTACATGGTTAGGAATCCCCGGCGAAGGAAAGTTGTGCTCGAGGGCTGCGCCGCGCCGCCGCTCCGGGCCGCGTTAAATCTTAATTTACGCGGACAAGCCGCGGTTCATTCTGCCCTCCCCAAGAATGTCGCTTTATTACGCGCGATGAATACGCCCGGGCGCCGTGGCGCGCACAATATGTATTTATCGGATCGATAAATCTAAGCCTGAGAGAAGTGAGAGGGAAAAGAGTACCAGCAGGGAGGGGCGAGAGCGGAGGCTGGTTCGGAGCAATTAGCGTTAGATGCGAAGAACGAGCGGGGTCACAAGCCATACGATAATGACGAATCAGTTCGCCCGCTCCACTGGTACACTCGCGTGCACAGCCGACTCTGCCTCTTATTAATAAATTCGCTTCCCATGCGACGCGCTATGAATCACTCGATAGGCAACAGGGGAGATTCTATTAGACTGATTGGTTTATGCCAGTGGCCCTGCACTGCCAACTCCCCACCGCCGATTCGTCTTCGTACTATCGAACTCGTCTCATACATGAGCCACCGCCACCACCACCACCGTCACCAACAAATGCATTAGAGTCAACTAGTATACGCGCTCTCCTTCTCTTCCATCAGGCCAGTTAGCAGCCAATACCGCGCTTCGGCCGATATATCTACTTTGCGGATTGAAATGGTACATCGCACGGGGTTGGCAGCGCCGATATCGCCTACCATCTGGCCAATCTCCGCCGTCGTTAATAAAATATTCTCACTCCTTTCCCCGGCAATCCTAATCGAACGGGCCAATGCTTACTCGCCCCCCATCAATTGCGCCCCAATAACGTCCAACACTTTTCCCAATTACGAGTGCGGGGGAAGCGCGAGAGGGGTTTCCATTGTAATTAATCGAAGCGCTTCGCCGATGAATTAGTATGCAATTGTAGCCGAGAGCGATCTATATCACTCGATCCCCAAAGACTCGCGGAACTCGAGAGAGCGGCTAATTTCGAAAACACATTCGCTATCAATAGCGTGGCGGGAGTTGGGGAATCCACAGGTCCCCCGCAGCCGAGGAGTCGAAAAATCTGGTTCGCTGCACTGGGATCACTGCCTTACGTTAAATCATACTCCATCCCCGGCTATGGGATTAGTTCTCCCCTAATTTATTGACTCTATTTTTGGAACAGACCGACGGAAACCCCCCTGCCGCATGCTCCACTCTCGCCGAGAGAGTTAACAATGTTCCGACTCAGCCGGCTGTTCCTCTGCTGTTGCTTTATGGCTTTTTTGCTAAGAGTTTATTTTTATTTATGTTTAACATAGACTGCTAAAGCGGTATCTTTAGGATCAATATAAAACATGGAGAGAACCTTGACATTATAGAAAAGACTAGCCGGCTTCGTCGCAATAATGTAATTTGAAAAAGTTAATCAATTTAAAATACATGCAAACAAACATCTTACGCTTTTATAGGTGTGTATAAATTACAAGAAATGTCGGAGAGATTTCGAAGTAAAGTCTACCAATACAGTACACATAAAAGGGAAAAAAAGCATAGAAAGCGTCGGATGGAAGTGTTACTATCATGATATGTACGGCGCACAAGGGACACGTAGTAAAGTAGGAGCTTACGGTAACTCGCATCGCAGCAGCCACGCAGTCTGATATACATGGGAGTGGAGGAGAGAGCGCGTGTTTGCAATCGCCGATGACAAAATGCCCGGCGACGCATTCTCGTCCCGCGTTAAGTGATATATGGCTCTCCGCGCGATGGAAGAGAACGAGCATTTTAACGAGCCCAGCCGAATAACCCAGCGTGTCTTTCACGAGCTCCTTAACCTACCCGTCAGTTAGATCCTAACCATCCATGCAATGTCCATCCCGTATAAATGTATTTGCTCTCGCAGTAACGATAAGCGACTTACCCGATGTTGTATGTACTTGAAATGCCAGCGATTCTGCCGTCCTTCATTGCTGCGTTCACTGAAGCATCATGATAAACCGAATGGTTATGATACACCACCGTTCTCACGGATTCCAGCATTTAACACAAACGCGGAGCACGGAATGCTTGGACACACGCGACTTAACTAATTGTTCGAGGCACCAGACATTTGCAGGATAACAATAAAGCGGATACGTGGGTGCATCTCTATTTTCGTGGATTTCACTAACTGCCACCGGTGCACGGGAACCCGAACATACAGTTTTCCACTTGCACGCGCCAAATTCAAAGAATTCGCTTTGTAATGGTCCGACCGAGCGGTGTCGCCATCTATTGGGAGCCAAAGTTCAACCTACGATTCGAATCTCTGATGGTAACTTCACGAATGTATGTAAATTTAAATCGGAATCATTGAGAATGAAACTGTTCTAACTGGGAATAGCTTGCAATAAAGTGAGAGCGGATTGGATATTGCGGAACATAATCTTTATTCTTATGCGAACGAAAATGATCCATTGAGATATGTCGCCGGCATCATTTAAGTTTATAGTTTACATACGTAGACACGTGTTTTTATACGCATAATATAATTTCATTGTCGTCCATTACACGATGTAAAAAATGTCGTTATATCATCGCATTACGTACTATCGGATTCTCTTCGTACAATATAACCTCGTCCTTTGTTAAATTAGGAAGCAAGCGCGCAGTTATGTACAAAATATCTCTCAGATCACGGTACGATGTATCATATAATACGTATAGTACTAATTGTAAGTATACTCGGACAGATATGAGTATGAGGAGCGCGACTCGACCAAGTGGTTCACGGCGATTTCTCCAATAATCCACGCGAGACATGTAACATGTCCTTGGCCAATAATGGTGGGAGTTGCTATTGGGGAAGAAAACCCACCGCGAAAGCCACCGGTCGTTCTCGCGCGGGCACCACCGCCTAGGGTAAATACCGTGTCTCCAATATCCCCGTGGACATAAAATAAATATTAGGTTCGATCCTTTAAAAAATATATATTACAATATTGCACTTAGGGCGAATGTACACGATAAAACGCGTAAAAAATATACAATGAGTTCCTCTGCCGAGGCACTAACGACAAGGAACACAGAAATGTCACGTTGGATCATGCACCACTGCTCCCGCACACGCATACATACACATATATAGATACGCACAGATCCCCCGTCTCGCCTCTTTCGTATTTCTCCATTAAAATTTCGACCGGCGAGCATTAGCTCGTGTAGCCGCCGAAAGAATGGGATTAGGGACACTCGCTGGGTACAAGCATTTTCTGGGAGGATAGTGCGCTATTGGAAAAGTAAGCTGGCGGAAAAATAATTGGATAGGCCAAAGGTCCATGAAGATATTTGCTATTGGCTCGATTCGCCAATCCCATTCTCTCAGCGGTTCCAATATAATCTAGCGAGGTGTGGATTCGTTAGGCTGTTAATTCCGAATTAGCGTAAGTGGAGGCTGAGACGGAACAGGCATTGCTGATTAGAGTGACAGCGTGTGTCCCGGTTAAAGTGCTCGAGGTGATCTCGCCTGTTATTCCTCCCCAGCCGCCAGTAATATCGAGACGAGCGACTAATACTCGGCCTTCCTTGTACAACGCATGCACCGGTTACAAGACAAACATAGCGCGCAGTTCAGTTAGCGTAAAGATATGCACCAGCGTTTCAATACGTCTAGATTCCCACCGAGGATGCTGCGAGGTCATCGTCTCGCGACGCACACTTAAGAGAGATCGCCCAACACTTACACACGCACATGCACACACACACAGCCGCACGCGCGCGCACAGACACACATGAGAAGAGACGCTCGCGCGCGAGAGTTTAGATTTATACTAATGAGTCAAGCGAGTAATCCTACGCATGACAGTCGCACGCTCGAAGAGAGTTCATTATGTATAGTAAGGCGAGAAAATGATGGGAGTCCAATGAGAGTATGTCTATCGTCGATACCAGCTTGTCGTTCCTTAGGTCTAGAAAGCGAAGAAGACGCGCACCGTATGTTACTTGTACCATTGTGACATACACGTAGAAACATATACTGTTTAGTACTCACTTTCTCTCTCTTTCTTTCTCTTTCTCTCGTTCTACCTCTGAGTACTTTGTTTAGCAATTACAACCATTCGGCGGTTGGCACATTGTGTCATCGTAGTCTCTCGATCAGTACAGTCCGAAAAGGCTCCTAGAATACGTCCCTTAAACGTAATACACAGCGAACGAGTATGATGGTTCCGTTTAGTACAATAGACGCTTTTGTAAAGCTAGGTTTGGTTATCTCGCGAACATAGGGTTTGGGAAAGTAGGGTAACTTAATTCGATGATGATCGCTTCGATGATGCTAGTTGAGTCGTCCTCGTTTTGTGCTTGCCCTCCTCTCAAAGAGGTACACGTATACTTATATTTACAAGTACGTAGAGATACTCGTCTGAGTTCGCCACTTGAAACAGCTATGTAGTCGTTTGTCCCGGAATAGTGGATGGAATGGGAGTATTGTCAATTAATAAAAACTAGGATGTCATCGGCCTCGCTTGGTGAGGCACCAATTCAACGGAACATCATTTTTATCCACTAATCCTCTCAGTGCGCCACCACGGCGAACCAGCTTCCCTTCGCACACGCGCGCGCTTTTTATTCTTCACAAAATAGAGAATTCCTCGCCGAAAATAATTCGATCATACCATTTCGCAATTTCTCGTCCGTCGCTCAAAGACATTCGCCGGGTCGGGGAGAATGGGGAGAGGTTACTTTCTGCTGCTTCGGTCTCTCTCTGCGGGACGCTTCTGAAATCAGAGCTGGCACGGAAGAAACCTAAGCTCCTCGCTAGTCGAGAACCAGCCGAGGGGAGGGCCGGGAATTATGCTCTCGATTGGTCTGCCGATTTTCTACTCATTCTACTCGCTGCAACTACATATAGTCCCCGCCAATTCAATCGGCGGTTTCAAGGTCGCTTTTCTCACATACTCCGAAAATGATAACAGAGGAGGAATAGGAACTTATTCAACTTCTGTGGTTTGGTACCAAAAATAATACAAGTTCACGGAGTTGGTATCAAATATTAGAAATTGGATTAGTAGGTACCAAATTATAGAAGTTGGAAAGTTGGTGCCAAATAATATAAATTGGTTGAGATGGTACCGAATCATAGAAGTTGGAAAATTGGTACCAAATAGTACAAGTTGGACAATATTAGGTACCAGCTTGTCCAATTTCCATAATTTGGTACCAAAAACAATAGAATTTCGACGAGTTACTACACAATATTATTCCGAAAATAGTAACACACGAGGAATAGGAAGAAAAGCGACCTTGAAACCGGCTATTTAATTAACGGCGACCATAGTAATACGTCCTCGCTCGATTGGTACTTGTGCTTTTCTAGCTTGAGTAATCGTCTCTTCTATGCGTCTTGGAAGGCGGCGCGGCGCACCAAGCCGGTCGATACACGCGAAGCCACTATAATACGAGTGCAGCGAGAATATGCCAAAAGTATATGACTATAATTACAGTATCCTTTAGATGCATCTATTACCTCAGTGCTTTCTATGTAATAGTCGAGTCAGCAAGGTGGAGGGCAATTGGAGTGGAAAGTAGATAGGAGAGCTACTCTGGTCTCGTGAGAATGTCTTTCGCTGAGGGGGCGGAGGGGGAAGGGGGGCTTGATAGCTGTACACACGCGAGAGATAAGCTTACTGTATTTAGTCGACCATACGAAAATACGCTTTTTGAGATCACCCTTTTCCAGTAATAAAGCTCAATAATTACACACCGACTGGGCCGATAGATTTTTCCCTAAATCACCTCCCGAATACGTGTACTGTCTTACCATCTATGAGAAAGGCCACTCAAAAGACGGGATCATAAGTCTTTGAACGTTCGTAACAGAAGGCGTGCGGAGCGGAGAGTACAGTGGAGAGAAATGAAAATGGTTCCTGGCGCATTGCACACTCGTGTTCCTCGATCATCTACCTCATAGGTAAATAGTATCTAGCGTCGATAGTCGATACAGTGCTGCAGCGCGCAAGATGCTCAAGCGGAATAGTGCAAGCGACGAGATAGATTTAGCCGAGAGAGAGAAATATATATCTGGCATTGCATTATACTCTGTGAGAGAATTATCATTAGTGCTAGAATTTTCCACTGAAGTCCATAGCATATTATAGGTTTACTCATTGGAAGAGTGGCATGCACTAGAGAAGTGCGCGCTGTCGATAGGTGCGCGAAAATGATCGACTACAAAAATTGATAATATGTAGCTTTAAAACGCTAGATTTTCGTAATACTTGCGGTATTCGTTCTCTTTGGAGTGGCTAGGACTACGCTTATACCGGGAATTCGAAGAGATCGCGTTCGTTTCTCTAGATTATATAGAATAGCACGTAATCCTCTAGGTCTAGACGCTTGTAAATGTAATGTTAAATCATTTATGCCTACGAGTGTCATGCTCTCTGATTCTCAGTGCGGTTTGGAACTTGCACTAATTGGCTCCCGAGTCTTTCTTACGCTCTTAGCGTACGAGTTGCCAATGAGGCTGCGGGTGTATAATTTGTGGCACATTACCAGTTCGGTGTTTCAATAACTACAAGGAATATGCCTAAGTAGCCAGTGGTTACTCCTTGTCGGCATTTGCCGGAAGATATACGCCGTGTAAGTGTACCTTTTAACGCTAATTCCTTGGGTCTACTTGTTATAGAAGAATGTTGTATTGCGCGTTTACGATATTGTAAATATTATGGTAATATCCGTTGAAGAGACACGTTTCTCAAGAAAGCTGGTACATTTGGTATAAGATATCTACCGCGATAGCACAATAATGTAGACTATGATACGACGTGTCGCGTGCACCACGCTAAATCGCGCACGCAATTAGAAACAGCGACAGTAAAATGATAGGTTTTGAGTCTCGTTAAATTGCCATCTTCGCCTCATGAGCACCTGCGGATACACCTACCTAGTTCGTAATGTGAGACAGTCTAATGTATAATTAGCCAACGCTTAAAGTCCTCTCGTAGAAAACAAATAATGTTTCTTTTAGGAGTTTCTTTTTCTCACAAAAAGTGTAAAGAAGGATGTAAATGTATATATGCTCCGAATACCCCAATTACGAATAATATCCGATCCAGCGCTCTACGAGCGTAAATGAGTGTCGAAAATAAATAGATGTATAGGAGATTCCTGTATCAAAACAAGTTAGTTTGTACAACGCAAATTATGATACCATTGTCGTGGTCTCATGGCAAGCTCCCATTTCTACCTCAAATGGGATTTACGGATTTAATATCCGTAAAGAAATATCACCGATTTTCTATAAAATTAATTTCCTAGGTTCCGCGCGAATCGTTTTAACGATTCGTCCAGCCAATAGTCAAGCTTGCTATAGAATAGTTTTTCCAGCGGTTTTCGCCATAAAACTCTTATTGCGCGAGTATAGTTGCATGAGATTCATTGTGTAACCTTCGCTAAATCATCGTCCGCTGACAACTATGCCGCGGAATACTGGGCCAACATCTGCTGGAAGGTCGTCGTCCCAACAGTAGTAGACATTTGACTAATACTATTGAATAAAGCTTCAGCTTGTAAGTTCTCTGGTAATCTAGTGAGGAATTGCGCACCATGTACAAAATCCAGCTTCAACAACTCCTCCTGGTACAAGTGTAGTACGCCGAGCGCTGTTCTAAAAAGGAACTCATCCCCGTCCCGAAGAAACATGTCCCAAATCCTGCACGCGACGTCTAGAGGCATGGCTTTGGCATAAATGGTGTATAACCAATCTAACAAGTATAAGTCTGGGCTAAGACCGGCTACCGTAAAGTGGGAGAAGATTTTTGGCAGCTTATGAGCTAGTGCGCTGGAGTATACCTTGTAGTAAATGTTCATTCTCTTCTGGTCCAAGGTAAAGGCTGCTCTGTGGCAAGGTTGATTTAATAAATTAGCGAAGCACGCGAACGCGTCCGCGGCCTCCATGTTTAGGGACAAGACCGCCCCCACGAAGCTCATCCCTTGCACATAGCCGACGTCTGGTCTATAAACTGCATAGGCTGCCAAAATACCTTGAAGGCTATCGGACAATGGTCCACCCTCTTGAAAGACACATAAGGTAGGAAAGGTTCGGGAGACATCTAACTTGACCGCTGATAATGTTTCGTTCACTGGGTTGGACAATGCCCTGTCCAAGCATATGTTGTACAGATGCGGCGTTATGTTTAAATGATTCTCGATCGCTAGTCTCCACACTCTGCCGCGGACACTCGGTGGCAGGCCACGCCACCATAGATCTCGTACTCTTCTCGTCTCCTTCACACTGTCGAACTTTGGGATGACGTGCACGTTCCATGTGTGGGAGTCTTCGGCTAATCGCTCTTCCTCCTTTATCTGCAGTTCCCGCTGCTGCTTACGTTCCTTCTCCTCCTTAATCTCGCGCTTCCGCGCTGCCTCCAAAATCGCGCTGTATTGCTTACGATGACGCTCCTCTTCAGTGGCGTTCTTTGCTGGTAGATTTGCTGGCCTTGGCTGTTGTATCAGAGCCAGGCTTCCTCCTACTTTATCCACATTTCTTGATGGACTACCTGCCGGTGTAGATTGCTCAGAGTCCTTGTTCTTCCAGGAGAACACGTTCTTTGGCAGGAACGAGTTTATCCCCCATTTTTTTCCTTTCTCATTCTTGTCTATGATAGGTTGCTCCTCTGTTCCCAGGAAACTGCCACTCGGAGATACTTCACTAAGAGAGGATACTGTGCTGCTACAAGATCTGGGCAAACTGTTCCTGGGGCTACTATTGGCGCTGCCCGTTTCCAATTTGATATACCTATCGACGTCGATCTTGGAGCCATTCAAAGTCTCCTGCACCTTGATGAGCAGGTGTTGATTGGGTGGTGATGCGAAATATTGAGACTTGACTTCCAACTGAGCGTCATTGGAAAGATTGGTCTCTTCGACCGAGTACAATTGCTTAGTGGAGGGATTGTAAGCCAGGGACATGCTTTCCAAAGCATGGTTCAAGCTAGTCCCTGCTACTCCTACGGAGACAACATTGCCCGCATCGTACCATTTATTCTCCCTAATGTGGACGCAGAGCGCCTTTGTCTTAACAGCTGGTACAGAGGCGACATCGCATGCCAGTGCTTCATTGATATTCACACTGTTACAAGAGACCGAGTCCCCGTTCAATGAGACCAGCTGCTGTTTAGCGATCTTTGGAACGATATTATTTGCGATATAGCAATTGGAGTCCTGCCCGGAGACTTTCAGCATCTGATAATTATTAGGCACATTCCCATTCCGCGATATCAAGCACGGCGATGCGTTCTGAAGGGAGTGCAGGGACTGGTGAGCATTGCTGCCGTTTATGTGGTTTGGTGCAGGACTCTTCATGATTAACGTCCCTCGTATAACCTGTAGATTACTGCACCGAGCCCGCTCCTCTTCCCGACGAACCAATTCTCGATCACTTTCTCCGGTGCAGCATTCCTCGGCACGAAATCATGCATGCTTCGAGCGAGCGAGTCGAACTCTTTCTCGCGTTGTGTTCCTCCTACAAACGATTAGCTCCATTAGTGAGGCAACACCCACAATCCCAGCGGACTAAATCGCCAGGCGAAATCTAACTTAAGAATCTCCCCTCGGAGAGAGATCTTGGATCTCACGCACTTTGTACTCGCCAGTAATCCGCAGTGGTAGCATAGCCAGACCAGAAATCCCTGTCAGTCGCGGACTATAACTGTTTATCTGAAATGGACCTCCGCTCCTCTCGCTTCGCCCCTTTTGTACTCTCTCAAAAGACTATCCGCTCGGAATCGAAAGAAGCAAAGCACTTTTGCGTGTCGTGTCTCGTCGCAATTCACACTCGAATATCACATTGCGCTGAATCCCTGCGAGATCTTGCTTCGTTGACAGTTCTATCACAGGAAATCGACACTTGGCAAAGCCTCAGGTTTGCCCGTCTGCCAGAGACTCTGCCAGGGAGAAGTGTGTGTATCTGCGGCTCGACTAGCACTCTCTCTCTGTATTCAGTTGATCATCAGGCCGACATAGTCTCGCTGATCCCTTTGCGCAATGTTGTGCCTTACAAAAGCGGACACCGAGAAATTCTCATAATACAGGAGCCTGCATGCGACACAGAGAGAGTTTTTCACGCGTGGTCATCACTATATCCTGTGCGACTGCGACAGCCTCATATGCGCACAGTATAGACATCTATACTGTGTGGTGGTTTGGTTTGGTATACGTTGGACAAGCCCACAGTAGTATGCTGGTATGCTGGGCTGTGGACGAGCCGGCGTGTGTGACGATTTTAAATCGGGCAGTGTTTCATCCTTCTAATTATGTGGAACTGGAGCCTCCGCTCGAAAGCTCTTGGAATTTAGGGCTCTAGAAAGTAGGCTTTTCACAAGTTGCAACTGGCCCGCAGCTACGATGGTCTCGATGTTGAAAGTTGCGTTCATCGCAATTTGTTATGGTAAGTCCTCCCGAGTCCCATTGCGAGGAAAGTCGATGAATCTCCCCTGTTTCGATGAGAATGCTTTCGGCCGAAAATGAATTCCAAAAACTCACCCCTGTAACCCTACATCGCGCCGATCGATAATTCGCTCATTCTGTTACACTCCTCTAATTTAATTTTGGATCTTGGACAGCTCTACGCATAAACACTTTACTAGACATGGCAAATATTCTTTAACTGTATTTGAACAATCGTCACGTGATATTGCATATGTTTATTCCGAGGGAAGTGTGTATTCTTTATAAAATGCAAAAGGTGCATTCGAAATTCAACAATGATATGTTTCTTGCATGATTTGAGGATTTCAATGTAATTCAATATTCATACTGAGATTTACTTATCCTTAATGAAATTTTGATTTAAGTGTACCCTTTGTCATTGAGATATAATTTAGCTTTTTCAGCTGTTGTCCTGAATACTGGAGCAACAAGGGTCCTTGAGCTAAGTGACAGGTAAAAGAGACTTATAGAAATATTTGTATGTCAGTTTGCGTATTATATTGTACACGCATATATAAACCATGTAACTTTTTAGGTTTTTGGATATTCATAGGGATGGACAATGGCTAGTAATGGTAAATATTTGATTGCAACATAGAATATGTTGTGCTACATATAAGTTTCTTAAAATGTTATTCTCAAACGTATACTGAAATGTTTTGCAGATGTATGCACCATGGTGTGCTCATTGCAAAAAATTAGAACCAATTTGGGCTCATGTGGCCCAACATTTGTATGCAACATCAATTCGTGTTGGAAAGGTTGATTGTACACGATTTACGAATGTAGCTCAAGCATTTAAAATAAAAGGATTTCCAACTATTTTATTGTAAGAAATCACTGTACAAGATTGCATAAATAAGAATGATATCTATAGTTTTATAAAGCAGATATCAACACTAATTTTTTGATGCAGTTTAAAAGGTGATAAGGAAGTGGTTTATCACGGTGATAGGACCAGGGATGAGATAGTAAAATTTGCATTAAGATTAAGTGGCCCTCCAGTACAAGAAGTTACTAAAACCCAAAGCTTTGACACAATTAAGGAACAACGTGACTTATACTTCTTATATGTTGGAGAAAGATCAGGATCATTATGGGTAAGTTGAATTGCTTTACTGGTATCAATGGTGCTGACTTGCCAATTTTCATGAATGTTTTTATTAGGAACTTTACCACATGACTGCAGATGTGTTCCAACCACATGCATTTTTCTACCAATCCCATCCGAATGTTGTTCGTAAGCATGCACCGGTAAAAACTACACCTTCATTATTTGTTTATAAAGAAAGCTCACACTACAATTTCACTGGTAAGAATTCACTGCAACATTAATTGGAATTAACTTCTAAGTTCTGCTAAGGTTCTGCTATAATACCATTTGCCTTTCACAGGTCATGAAATAGTTGATGTGCAAAAGTTAAATGATACTCTATACAAGTGGGTGAATGCTGAACGATTTCCTACATTCCCAAAAGTCACACGGGGTAACATCAATCAACTCTTCTTGACCAATAAAAATCTAGTCCTAGCGGTAGTGGAGGAAAATCAGCTGGAAGAAGTATCACCGGATATGTTACAATTTAAGGATATGGTTGAATCTGTAATTAAGAACAAAAGGGAAAAATATCACGAGTATGTCCCTGCAATTCTGGTTTGTCATTGCAACAAATTTATATTGGGTAAGGTAATAACGAATATTATTCTTACAGCCATTTTCAGTTTGGATGGATAGCATCGCCAGATCTAGTCAATAGTATAGCAATGATGGTTTTACCTTTACCAAGTTTAGTTGTCATTAACACAACAACAAACCATCATCATATTCCCGAGGATGAATCTGAGAAGCTGACTCCTCATGTGATAGAATTGTTCCTAGAGCAAATTCGTAATGAAAGTGCTCCGGTACATAAATAGTAACATTTATTTAGATTGCATTTCTTAATAGTCTGTTTTCACGTCGTGCACTGTATTTTCAGCGTTATGGTGGAAGCAGTTGGCTGGTGCGAGTTTACAGATCATGGTTCGAATTGAAGACAACACTCTATGCAATGTGGAAGGGAAACCCCATTCTAACCATGGTTCTATTTGGTCTACCAGCTGGATTCTTGTCACTAATATGTTACGGAATTTGTTGCCCAGACATTTTAGATGCAGATGATGATGAAGAAGGTAAAGACCAACATTACATTTTGTCTGTTTGTGCAGTTAGGAGGTAAATGGATGTAATGATATTAAAAAATGTTGCAGAACATGAAGGCGCTAATCACATGAAGAAGGACTAATAACTTTAGTCTATACGAAATAATTATATGAAATTATGTATATAAGTGCTTATTTAATGTCCTGGAATTTCTCATTCCAATTAGATTAATATGGAAACGCCAGTCTTAAAAACACTCCTTCCATTCAAATGCTGATACTGACTTTTCGAGGATAGTATGAATGTATGATTCGGGATACTTCAATTTACAATACTCTATTGCATGACATCAATGATGAACTCTGTCCGAATGGAATGTACGCAAGACAATACCAAACGTAAAATTACTAAGCGAGAACTTTTCAATCTCGTGAAACGAATTTGTCTTGTACTATAGCTTTAAATAGGCAAAAATTGTAAATTATTCCGAGATATAACTTATACAAAGGATGCGTGTGTGCATTTGCATTTTGTGACAATGCATTTAACACAGAGAAAAGTATGTTTGATCATATAGATGTTATCCAAAAAAAGGGGGAAAGGATTTTACACTATTATAACTGACATTAACTTATTACAGAAAAATTGTGCATGCTTGATTTGGGAAGTGAATGTTTTCTAGAAGTGAGATATGAATTTTCTGTTGTACATACTTTGAATGTATTTACTTGTATTGAATAAAGAAAGCAGTATTACATACGCGTAGTACGAAACATTTCACCGAATATCGTAGCGTGAATTTATGTGTGAGAAATTGATTTAGACAGTTTATTTTAATATAGTGTAAAAAATAAAATTACAACTAAGTAAGCGTATAATACGTAGTATAATCCAGATTACTCATGTTAGTAAAACAAAGAGCAAATCATTGCTCATTAGCAGTCCACCAGAGTGCACAGCCAAGAATGCTATAAATCATCATCATCAGAATCCATTGCTGCTCTCCGCCTGTCAAACTGAAATTGCCATAAAGTGCAACATTAAACATTTAGTTTTAAAGGAAATACTTAGTACCACATGGTTCTACTAACTTTAACAGTAGTTTTCCTCTGTGTTTGCTGATTAACACTTTCAAGTATGCTGATAAGTTCCTTCTCCCCAAGTTTGCCGGGTAGTTGACCACGCTGCGCCATGCTCAAAAGCATCTCTTCTACCATCCGTCCTTTCTCCGGCTTTCCCAGTGATAAGGTATTTACTATTATAATAATAAAACATAATTGAATAAGGAACAACTTATTTCAAGGATGCAAACCTGACAAACAAATTATATCATACATCTCGCTCTTGCTGATTGATCCAACACTTGACTAAGAATAGAATGCCTCATCTCTTCCATCTGCTGCCTCTTCTCTTCCATAGCTTGCTTATTATCGGCATTTCCACCCTGTATGAACAACAGATAGTTCTTATATATTCATTTGCCAATTAACCACATAATTTTTTGCTTTAATTGTTCATTTTTAGGTGGAAAGTTAATGCATTGGAGTGCAACATTAATATCGAACAAACGATTTTAACAGCAGCCATTATGCAATAAGTTGTAAAACCTAGCCAATAAGATTGACATCAGATTAGTGATGCAAAGTATAATCAACTTATAAGGAGATGATTAGTGAGCAGTGTATAACCATATCTGCTTGTACCTTATATTGGGACTGCAATTGAGCCAGCCTCTGTTGTCTAATCGCTTCTAATTCTGGGTCCGACATTCTTGTATTATTTATTATTGCTTGCGGCCTCAAGTTCTGCCAAGTTCTATCTATACTTCAATTACTTTTATTCCTAAACGTAATCGCCAATACCAGTCAACACCGACCGAATTCTCGACAAGTCGAATACGGTATGAACTTAGCCGACCAACAAGATGTGATGTATATAACGGATTGAGTATGTAAAGCTACAACTTCAGATATATGTGTCGCAAAATAAACTTCGGCACGTACTATTGTACGCATGCACCAACACCAACCTGCACCAACCTATGTGTTGCATTGCCGCTGAAAATCAGAGTGCTAAACAACTTTAAATAGTTAACAATTAAAACATTATTAACGGGCTTTCATTTTATCAATCTTTAGTGCATAATTCTCCCAACAAGGCAACTCGGAACGTTCTAGAATGTATACCAATAAGCACGACGGTTGTAATTTTTTTTATCAACCTTGTAAAGCGTGAAGTGTTACCATGAAAAGTGTACACCTGTTGTGTCTTAACCTTTATACAAATAAATACACAAAACTGCGCGCTTCAGAACGCCCAAAAGATTTTAATTAACAGTGATAAGGCTGCATTTGGAAATGAAGATTCCTTCCCCGTAGCAACGGCTGATAACTATAAAACATATTCGGTGAGTCTTCCAACTCAATTTGCAGAGTGCGAATAAGAATGCATTGGGCGGAGAATATTTTTCATAACCACTAAACTGCGATGGGTTTTTATTGTGCGCTATAAACCTTACACAATATAATTAATATAATATATATATATTCGCTATATTGTACTATTCCTGTACTAAGCGTTACGAATAGATGAGAATCGTCTCTATAATATCGATCTGTGGATAATCATCATACATCCGTCATATATGTATATATATATATCTACATTAATTTGGAAGAAAAGGGATCATTCGCTCTAGCACTCTAACGTTACACTCTCAAGGGTCCACTGTACTCTAACCGACATAGGCAGTATGTCGAGGTCGTCCATTATCTTGGTAGGATTCCAAAAGTACAAAGGAAGGGTATACGCGAGGATTCGAGGTCAATGTACTCCGATCTACACATACATACTACACTCGCGCTAAGCGCACTGAGGAATCGGTGTATGTATCTACAGATTATGTATTTTATAATGTGTTTGTACTATCGTACCAGGGAGGCATCCAGTTCGTGGGGGTTCTCGGGCGGCCCCGAGATGCTGGCAGCGCATTGTCGACATTATAATTTCGGTCAACCCGCCTGCGACGGCTCTCATTTTTATTTGCATCGCGAGCTGGATTGTCCAGGACGACGAAGGATTGGCCGTCAGCGTGAGGCTTATTTACGTCTCTACCGAAACTAGGGGAATATGGGCGAACTCGATCATCCTGGATCGTACGATCCGGCGAAGGCTTGCGTATCCCTACGGAAGACTGAAGTGAAGGAGAGCGGGCGCGTCGGCCAAAGCCTCGAGGCTCGTCGTCAACGTTACAAACGTGGAGCCGATACGTCGGGCTGGGCGATCGATTTTTCGCCCTACCGCGTTCCACCACATCCAACTGCGTGGGCATCGGCATTTGAACTTGCGAGGCTCTCGAACTCCTAATGCATGAAAGATAATTATCAACTGTTACCCTGGTTCTTGTCTGCATCGAATGTTCAATTAGTGCATTATTAGTACGATAGCCCATACAGACCTTCTAGTGCCAGTTGGTGGTTTTCCAACTACGTTCTCTTCGTGAATTCGTGTACTCAACACTTGAAAGGCATCCTGGTCCTGAGCGGCGTTCACTGTGCCAAATTGTTCCGCGTTATTATTACTCAGCCAGTAATTATCTTGCCTCCTGGAAGCACTCAGACTGCGCTCGCGCCTACGATGCATGCGGGGCTCGCTCGCAGCTTGGTAATCCCGTTTCGAGCAGTAGGCCGTTCTGTATTCCGGCTCGAGGTCAAGATTCCCTTCCAAGCGCAAATTCGCCGGCATTTTCAGCGTCTCCACTCTTGGCACATGACCGTAGGGGATGTACTGTGACTTCACTTCGCTTGTCTGCTCCTGATAAACAGGCTTGGCGAAGGAGGCACTGCTTCGTCGCGAGGAGACCACTGTTGGCCTTAAGCTCAAGGGTGGTTTTCGGAAAACAGGTCGATCTCGTGAATATTCCAAGTACCTCGACTTATACTCGGGATCCTGATCTATCTTCGTAGAGAACTTCGTATGCGTTGGTGAGGACATTACTTTCGAGCCGTCCGCACGGCCGATTTCATCTTCCGGTTTCACAATTCTCGGACGTCCCCTTGGGAAATCCTGTATTATAAATGGCAAGAGAATCCTTAAAGCAGGAATATCAGTCGATCTTCGACGAAAGGTTTAAAACTACCTTGTATGCATCCTTGTATTCGGGGATCTCCATTGGTGGTCCTTTCAAATCTTCGAGCTTCGAGACAAGGATCTTCATCTCGTCCTCCTTCTTCTCTCGGAGCTCTTTCTCCCGCCTAGTACGCTGCTCCTCCTCTTCAATATCCTTATTCAATTTGGCCATTAATTGTGTTTCCTTGGCACGAAGGTCAACAAAGTTGTCATTGGTTTCCGTGGCGTCGAAAAGGTTCCCTCCAGTCTTTAGGTGAGTCTCAGGTTTCACGGGGAGGGAGCGCTCTATGGGAGGATGACAGTGATGTAAATAATAAACGCACAATAGTTGTATCCTGAACGGGAGAATAAAAAAACAAGTATCAACTCACCGGTGACATTGTGCTTCTTAAAAACGTCGGCGTATTCCGGTACGAAGCTCGTCTCGCCTTCAAGCTTCAAGTTCGTACTGCGCCTCAACAACTCCGGCCTGCGTGCACCCACGAAAGGAACGTATTTGTCATGATTTTCCGTGACGGTCTCGAGCTCACCCTCAAGTTTTAGGTGAGTAGGGACACGCATTAGCTCGGGTCGGCTGACATTGAGCCACTGAATGAAATTCTCGCACTTTTCCGTGGTGGTCTCCAATTTACCCTCCATTCGCAAGGAAGTCGGCCTGCGAGCCAACTCGGGTCTGTGCTGACCCTCGTAAGCTATGTACGCGGAGTACGTTTCAGTGTCCGTACAGAAGTCACCGTCGCGCTTTAGGCTGGTGCCTCTGTTGTCAAGACCAAAATGAACGATACCCCCATTAAAACGCATACACATACATACACGGACGAAGATGTATCATGGCACCGCGGCAACAAAACTGATTTCAATCTGGTATTTACGATCGCGTGTACACGCGTCGACGCGATCCTCTACGAAGAAGATGTCTGCTCTAACGAAAAAATGCCAGATTCATGACCACGGCACGTACGAATACTCCCAGGTCCCACGCTTAACGATCAATAGCTATTGAAAGTTAAGCCGAAGCAGTTACAATACCTTCTAATGAGGGATGGCCGGGGCGGAGGGTTCACGTGGGCAACAAATCTCGAACTCTCCGTCTCGGTCTCCATCCTTTCCACGGGATCGGCCACAGTCAGAGACGTGGCAAGTCCTCTATTCCTAACAGGAAGATCAATGTTATCGCACTCTCTAAAGTCCTGTCGCTCCGAGGGCTCTATGTCTTCTGAGGACCCTTCTACGCCCAGGATATCCGTAAGCCGTTTGCTCTCCGATGGCCCAACACTTTTCTATGGAAATGGATCGAGCTATCAATCGGCAAATCGTTGCCTGGTCTCATTTAGAATACACTCTCTATTTTGTAGCTTGTTAATATTGACTTAGTTTACGTAGGAGTAGGTTTTTGTTAATTTACTTGATTTGGCAAGGCTGTGAAAGCGTCGACCTTTGCAAGATCATCGCTACTGGCACGAAAGGCTCGCCGGTACTCGGACGTGAGATCGCTTTCTTCCCTGTCGAAGAGGATCCCTAGGGTGTCTTTCGGCTGACCTTCGACACGTCGCCGTCGATACCGAGCCAACTCGTCGACCGTCAATCCCTCGAAGAAAGGCCATCTTTCTTTGGATTTGATTTTCCGCCCCTTTCGTTTGTTCTCTGCTAGCTCACTGTCCGAGGCTGATCTGTCGATGCTGTAGCTGGATCTTTGCCTAATTGTAGAAATAGCGCACTTGTCATTACATGTGAAAGTTGGTCACAATCACTCTTCGTTTCCGAATCCCACTTAACTATAATCGGGAGATTTAAATTCGACACCGCGAATACGTCTGTCACAGAAATTGAATTTATCAGTTAAGTCAACGAATCAGTGGCGAATGTTATCGGATTATGTATTAGGCCAGAAGCGGCGTAGGCTCGTTTTAGCCGGCTGATCTTATCAGTCTTCAAGCAATTGGTGACCCCAAACCCACTTACTTCAAAGCGGCATGTGTGTTTGCTCAGAAATTTCATTCATGAAATCGGGTCAGTCGGTTTAAGCGGATAATGAGAGCTTGCGAGACGTGGCACATTAAGCATGCACAGATATGCATCGCGCAATGGGATTCGACAAATATGCAAGGGCGTAACGAATCATCAGATTATAAACTGGAGTACCTTTTCTTGCTGGTCCGAACAAACTATACTAAACACGCGTTTCTAGGCAATTTAAAAACCCGCCTAAGCAATACAGATACCTATGAAATTATGAATATTCCCGCAGAATTGGGCAGAGTTAATATGCACTGAGGAATATGTGATTCTTCGTAGGTGAACGGTCGAGGATGGACCGCGCGACGAGGATCTGGCAGGAGGTGGTGCACCGCACCGGGTGGATGCCCGGAACGGACTGGAATTCTTCGCCGTCGAAACTGAAGGCGTCTGAGGGATGACGGCGCGAGCGGTGGAGAAAGTAGCGCCGAAGGGAAGCGTGGGATAGAGAAGGAACCCGAGGGCACGGAACAGGAAGCGGGTGGTACGGAGCAACGTACATGCCGTTACACGCGGAACTCCCAGGCGCGACGCATCGATCTATGAAGAGGAGAGGAGTCTGGAAAAGGAATTTCGTTCCTACCTAATGACTGGTGTGCACGGAAACGATTAGGTAGTATATTGACAACGATTCTTCGCTACGTCGTCGTCTGGACCTCTCTTAACATGCTAGCATAGCCCTTCGCGTGCCTCGAGCATGCAAATCTTTCTTTGCAGATTCTCTGATGGATGTACTTTCGCATATAGCTCGCGGATATGATAAAGCAAAAGTATCACTGGCTTACTGGCGAATGATATTTCAGCGATACACGCTACCCGGTAGCTTCTAATCTGCGGCTAATCCAGCAATGCGGTTTAGACATCTGACATTAACTGATCGATAAGAACTGCCGTTTACTTAATCGAGGGGAAGAGCCGCGGCGATATCCGCCGATCACTTCTGACCCGCAATTCAGATAATTAATTTCGATCGGCTAGCCATTCTGGCTGATCAGCTATCTGTTACACGCTTACCCTACACTAACGACGTATCGGGCCATCCCTTTCACCGACGAAACTGATTTGGATCTATTCCAAACTCCCCTATAACGATAAGCCTTGGACACCTTTTATCCTGATTGTCTGGAAGTTCCCTTTTCAGCAATTGCGATTAGTCATACGTATTAAGTAAGGTGATTACAGCCGTTCGATCAGTTACGGACGTAAGATATCGGTGTAAAGATCGTCCAAAAGAATATTCAATTAAGTTATGGTGTGAGTTGAAAGGCAAGCGGGAAAACTCGTAGGCCAGTCCGTAATTTTGTGTTGACAGGAAAGAGCTTCCAAGAGGTAGCGTGGCCGAGCGGTCTAAGGCGCTGGTTTAAGGCACCAGTCTCTTCGGAGGCGTGGGTTCGAATCCCACCGCTGCCAGTTTTTTGCTCTTTGCTACTGAATATTTATAGATAGACATGCAAATCGCCAAAGTCACGGTTTTACTATTCAACTACTCTGACTTGTCGAGTATTCTGCCACTTCCACTTGAAAGGGGGTATACTTTTTAAATATTGCGTTATAGATGACTCTGCCATGCAATATTGATGAGATTATGTTTATAAGTGGTACGAAAGATGGTTAAAGTTAAATATGCAAAAGGAAGTAAGATTTGGCGCAATGTGCCTATCACAGTAAATTTATGCCTCCGATCTGGTCTACTTAAACGTCATGTACACGAAAGAGTCGCAAGTAACCAACATTACCCCTACCCGGGATGGTTTCGTGTACCGAATTATCGTACCGTTCCGCGACACGCTGACCCCGATTTTCGTTCATCGTATCTACGACAGATTTACATAGGCCGGCAAATAAATGTCCATGGCGCGTGAACTTACGCACCCCCGGGCACGCCATTCGGTTCGGTCAGTAATTTTGCGGTTGATGCGTGATTCAATCTGGACGCATTTCGCCGTCGGTGCTTGCACGCGAAGCACCTTTAAAGAACTAACAAAGCAGGCCACGTGCCCCGAAAGCTGCCACCCCGTTGCCTTTCAACCAATTATGGTCTGCGCCTTGCTTGTCTCGAAAAAGAGACTTTCCGTTCGATACTTTTATCGCCTGACCTACGTCATTCGAATCCAGTTACCCTTGCTGGTCTTTTCCTTTTCGTTCCAAGGCTCCAATTAAATTAGTAATTTAAAACTGCTATGATTCTGTTCACGCCTACGATAGAGCTACACTCGTATATTACACTGGTTTGTCGAAATACTTGTTTAAATGTAATTAAACCCAAGAATATTATTCTCTGTTGTTAAGTGGATCAAGGTATTAGAACCTTTCTACGCTCGTGTAAAGGCGTCGGGTGGAGTTCAATGTTTTATTTGATTGGATCCCGCACCTTCACAAGCACTTAAAACTCATTTAGGCGATGAGTAGCTGGATTCACCGGCTTTTAGTAAGAAACGGGAAATTAAACCTGGATACGAATTTATGACCGATCGATCATACCCTGTGTTACATTATACCAAATAACAGAGTCTCTTAATTGAAGGAAGAAGTCACAAATATGAATTATGTCCGATTTGTATTGGTATGATGGCATAAATCTAAATAATTCCCCAATCTTTACATCCCAGAATAACTACTTCCCCCGAGCGACTTTTACGAGTTCCAAAAATACCACCAGACTAGTCGTCGCTTTCTAATCCCACGGAAGTAGCTTTTCCTCTGTCATGCCCTCTCATTTGCAAGTCATTTACTCTTTGCATGCATGCCCTGATGCAAATGTAATGTCGCAACTAATACTGATTTGATGCATAAGTACACAGCTCCAACTAAGAAAGCATCGTCAGATCCGTACGGCAAGAGGGGACCGGCGGCCTTTTAATGTACAGAGAGCAGCGCAATGCATAAACACGCACAGTAGCCCTGTGTCACGTGTAAGAAAGCTTCCCGCCGCGGCTGTGTTCGAAAGGGGTAAGAGTACCTTTTGCTCGATCGCTCGTTCCTACCCTCGCCCATTGCATCGCCTCACACTATCAGCGGCTTCTACTGCGGAAGCGGATGGTGGTGTTTCAAACAATCGACGAGAGAAAGGATGATTTCACACGGTTGACGCCCTGACCAGGAGCTCAACACAACATATGGGGTGACCCGCGCAAGGTCCTGCTGCTGATGTGACTGGCTTTTTCGGCAAGATGTTAATAAGAAGGCGCGGACAATACACCTGCGCAGCTGCGAAGGTGATGCACTTGGGCAGGCGCCGATCCCTTGGGGGAAACCCACTACCAATTACTGTTATACCGTGCTAGTCCACTCGCGGCTTGGGTACAGTACTATTTCTATCAATCATTGAATAAAATTAACCATTGCGAAAATTGTAGTCTATTGCAATAATGTATTCTTACTGTATTCGACTAATAAATAAAACCCTCCAAGCTTACGAGAAGTCTTTGATCGTCCTTAGATGAATCGCATATGTATTAGCACTGCGGCCCTCACTATTATCAGATACATTAATGAACCATACGTAAATTTACATGTGATTCTAAAGGGGTTGCTATTTCATCAATCATAAGCATAGCGAAAATGTTCCATTCTATATATGTCTTTAAGACGTAATACAATGCGTTGGATAAATGAAAATATAACATCCGAAAATTAGTTGAATTGTTCTTTACGGGCGATTAAACCGAATTAATATCAATAACATTAAAATCAATAAACTAATAAGTATATGGCTGGACTACAAGCAAATTATATCTGGAACCCCAATGCTTCATGCACCGGAAACGGGAAGGATCCGTTTGGATCCATTGAACACAGCGCAGCTGCCCCCTTTCGAGTTCCACGGGAATCATGAGCCTAAGGCGACGCGATCATCTGACTACTACATCTGACATATCTGTCAAAATCTGTTATCGGTGTACACACACGACCAGCGACAGGTGCCTGTACAGCGTCTCGCAGCAAGTTTCTCTCAAAAATGTACGCGTCCAGGTAGCACCGAGCAGTCATGAACAAGAATATGAATTCACCGTCTAAACTGACAGAGTTCGCTCCGTTAAGTCCCGAAGAGAGCCAACCTGTCGTAGCGTCCTTATTTTCCAAATTCTTCAGCTTCACGAGAAGTAAGATCACCACTCCGCTTCTTAGTCAATTGTTTCGAACGAGAAGTCAGTGTTCCCTGCGACGAATTCTGCATAGAAGCAAAGTGTCATTGCACTTTAGCCGATTGCGGGCGTAATCGCGGCTTGGTTCTCCAACTTATGCAATTACAGGTTCGCAGAATGTTGATGATGCGACAGTGTCACCTAATAATGAGGAGCAAAGCACTTCTGACTCCGAATCTTGGCGGCAGACAGAAAGCAGTGAGAAAACGCCCGAAGACGACAATACCAGTATGATGAACTTTCCATTAGACACTCGGGAAGGCCGAAGTTTACCGAATGTTCTAAAGCGAATTAGCAATATTGTTGCCTTAAAGAGTAATGTAAGTTATCGCATACTTTCCTCTTATACGAATTCAAGGATACAAGGTGATTGTATTGGCATTTGCATACAGAATCTAAGATCCTATAAGGATTCCCAGCTCAGAAGTTACTGGATGCCAGACAGCGTGAGCAAGCAATGCTATGAATGTGGTGAGAGATTTACAACTTTCCGCAGGAAGCATCACTGTCGTGTTTGCGGTCAAATATTTTGTTCAAAGTGCTGCTCTGATCAAATCCCTGGTAAAATTATGGGATGCACAGGTATGGATATCAATGCTTCCCATATAATAATAACAATCCTAATAGATGTTTATACAAGACTGTTTGTTGCAGGGGACCTGAGAGTTTGTACATATTGTTGTAAGGTTGTACTATCCTACTTGCAATCATCAGACATGAGAAGTGATTTATCTGCAGATCTGAAAGCACTGCAGGAAGATCTACAAGTGAAATATGGCAGTGATACACCGCCTATGACACAGAAGAATCCAAATGAATCGGTGGAGGATGATAGTTCCATTTGCCGAAAACCCAGTGTAGGATATATGGAAGAAAAATATGCTATTGGAAGGTGCATATTTATATGCATATTTCTTTTTCAATCCCCGCTATACTGTATAACTTTCATTGAATCTGATTTTCATTCACAGATTAGGAAACACTTATTTAACGTCACACGAACGCTCTCTTGCTTTACAAAACTCAGCTTCTCTCCGAATGGTTTATGAAGAGTTATTTAGGTCAAGCCAAGCAATTTTACTCCAGACCCACAGGATTAGACTAAAAAGTTATCAGAACTGCTTTTTAGCAAGTGAATTGGTCAACTGGATGATTGCACAAAATAAAGCAGCTACTCGGTATATATTGAATGAATATGGAAATCTTTTATCATTAGGCGATTCCAAATGTCTAATTTGTTTTAGTATACAAGCTGCAGCAATAGGACAGGCTCTATTGGAAGCTAGTTTTATTGAACCTGTTATTAGTGACATTGTATTCAGCGATAGTGCAACAATATTTAAACCCGTGAAATTATCGCGAATGCAAAGTATGGATCTACTGGCTGAAAATCAGGCTACTTGCGATGCCCAAGAACCAGCATGGGTGAAGACCATACCACAGCACGACTCTACCACTGGTAATATTAAATTATATTTTAAAACATCCATGAAGAAATTAACAGTTGAACTCAATCTGTTGTAGATTCGGAAAGCGAAACAAAGCCCTCAACATCTGCACAACAACCATCCGGCCGTTTGGCATCGTCTGGTTCAAGCTTTTACTTAGATTTAAATTTAGAAGCATCAACAGTCACGTTGAAACGTCCTACTTCAGAAGACTTAACAACAATTTCGATTGACAGCAGTGATGGTATAAGTGAATCGAAAGAAGCCCCTGTAAAATCTCACGAGTGCAATTTCAAGATGTGCGATGATTTGCTAAATGACACCCTTCACGTTCAAGAATTTAAAGAGAAAACTGGTTGGCATAAAGCCATGAATTTGAAAGTTGCGTTTGGAGAAGTCAATGCATACGACTGTTTGACGTACGCAATATCCATTGCATTCATACTTCATAACATTATGTTTTCCGTATAATAACTATTATATATTTCTGTAGGTCTGCATATAAACAGCACGAGGATTCGTTAATAAAACAATTACTTAACAAAGAAGGATTGTCACAGACATGGTCAGATGTGATACTTTCATTGGCACACCAAATTGTGGATCATGTCAGGCCTGATTTGAATCATGATGCAGATGACTTGGACATACGACAATACGTGCAAATTAAAAAATGTCCTGGTGGACTGAGGGAGGATTGTGACATTGTCTCTGGAGTAGTATGTAGTAAAAACGTAGCTCACAAGGGAATGAATGCGGTGATAGATCATCCAAAAATTTTACTACTACAATGTGGTCTTATGTATCAGCGCGTTGAAGGCAAGCTATTAAGTTTGGAACCTATAATGATGCAGGTCCGTAACTCAGATCTAATACTGAAATGTAATATAACTTCACAGTGATACCATTAAATATTCCAAATTGTAGGAGAATGAATACTTTGGCCACACTGTGGCACGAATTACAGCTCTTGGTCCCGATGTAGTACTCGTACATCGATCAGTATCGAGATTAGCACAAGATAGATTGAGGGAGTGCGGAGTCACACTTGTGTTAAATGTAAAACTCAGTGTTCTCGAAAGAGTGGCGCGTTGCACTGGTGCAAGTATTGTAAATACTATCGATGCGCATATCAGTGCAAGAGATATGCTTGGAACATGTAAAAAGTTTTACTTGAAAAATTTCCAAAACGACAGAAGTAAACATCACTCATTTGTAAAATACAATAGTTAATTTGTGTTGAATCAGAGGTATGTTAACTAAACTAATTATGTTTTTCAGACGGTATTAAAACACTAATGTACTTCGAAGGTTGTGCGAATCCACATCTAGGATCAACTATTTTATTACGCGGTGGATCACAGGCAGAACTAAAAAAAGTGAAAAACGTTACGTCCTTCATGATTTTCGCGGCTTATTCCTGGCGATTGGAAAAGTCATTTCTTATGGACGAATTCGCAAGCCCCCCCTCCCCGAAAGATAATTCTTTCCTTGATGAATCCCTGCAAAAGGATTCGCCAGATAATGAAGAAAACGGCAGACTCAGAAATGCAAGAAACAGTGTTGGTGCTAATTCGTTAAATACTGTGGACAGTGAGTATTCAGATAGTGCAGAAATACTAAAAGTCTCAAGGATTTACGATGATTCTGGAAATACGTCTGGAAGTGAACGCCAAAGTATAGAAATAGAATTACCAGCTAACAGAAGTACTCCATTAAAAGATAAAACTTCTGAACAATATTCTCATGAAGACATAGTCAATCAAGATTCTTTAAAACAAGTGTCCTCTATGTTGTCGGACGATTCTGACCCCTATGATACATTGAAGCTTTTCAAACCTAAATCTAAAACTTCAATAAACGATTCGAAGAAAGAGAATACAATTGAAAAGAAGGACCCTAGCAATGGAACTGATTTGAGTATAAATAATACTTCGGGAATCGGTACCGCCAGTAGAGACGAACACAACAGTACGATGGAACTCTTCTTGAGTGGAACAAGTGAAAAATGTTTGAACCAAAAAGTTAGTGAAGAAACGGATAAATTAAAACTAAAAGAGAAATTCCCAGTGGAAGAGAAGCGCACTTATGGCCAATCTATTTGTGATCGCAGCGATCCTCTGCATCAGTATTTGAATGAAGATGATGAGGATGTTTTTATGCAAATCAGTCCAAATGGTCAACATTTAAGTGTGGCAGATTTACCATTACTAAATAAATTTAAGAAGTCCCTGGAAGGTACTATGCTAAGCGTATCGCCGTACTTAAAATTCTGTATACCATATTTGGAAACAGAAACTGGACGGCACTGTGTATTACGAAGCTTTTTCCCACGTGAGATTTATTATTCGACGCAGTTCGTCGACAAAGTCAAAGAAACGAGGACTAGCAGTGCATCAGCAGAACAGTGTATACTGGATAATCCACTAATGAGATTAAAGTTGAAACCCCAGCATCCTTTTGTTCAAGCTAAACTGACAACTGAAGTTGACAGTCGCGAAGTACAAGCATTGCTTGCTAATTTTCGAGCTTGTGGGAGTCGTCTATATCCAACCAATAATGTTTTATCTGAAAAGCAGCAAATCGCTGTGCAATCTGAAATGCCCGAACCACCACCTATGTGGCCTGATTGCTTAGATCCAGCTAGTCATCAACGTCTATCCGTACTATTCTGTAGCTTTTCACACACGGGAAACGATGCGCCAGCTTTCTGTGTGAATCCTTGGGTTGTTAATATGGATCTTTATGGAGGCAACGATATTGCTCTTGGACGATTTTTGGAACGTTACTGCTTAACATCCGAATACAAATGCCCCGCCCAAGCATGTCGTGCACAAATCGCTCAACACATTCGAAGATTTGCTCACGATGGTGGATGCATATACATCAGTTTGAGTGAAATGAGTAATGATCGCTTTGCTCAGGGAAGTTCAAATCAAATCCTTATGTGGAGCAAATGCATGAAATGCAAGACTGTGTCTCCTGTGGTGCCAATGTCAGATGACACTTGGTCTCTTTCCTTTGCTAAGTACCTTGAATTGCGATTCCATGGAAGTGCATATACAAAACGCGGTATAGATTCCTGTCAGCACTCTCTTCACCACGACCATTACCAATACTTCACAAAGAAAAACATGCTGGCCGTGTTTAAATATAGTAAGGTATCGCAGTGGGAAATTTCATTACCACCACCTCTGATAAACATTACCTACGATCCACACCACTATGCTGATGTCATAGAAGAGATGAAGAGCTTAGCATTAAAGGGAGACGAGGTCTTTTCAACTATACGGGAGAAACTGTCAACTTTGCAGACAGACATAGAGAGTCTAAATGCTGCCAAGCAGCAGTTGACCAAAGATCAGCAGTGCTTTAAGAATAAAATTGAGGAAATTCAACTGAAGCTCACTTCTCCAACATTGGAGAATAAGAAACTCCAAGGCAAGGCGTCTGAGAATGGAGTGAGGGCACTCATGTTCAAAATCGAGGACGGCATTGTTACTCTAAAGCGATTGATATCAGAAGCAGTTTTTACTTGGAACGCAAGATTACTAGACATGTGTGCAAAGAAAAAGGATGAAAGACCGCGACGATTTACAGAGCGGTCATTGACTGCTGGGAGTAATAGTATCATTGACACAGACGGTTACATTACTGAAGATACTGCTTCTGAGTCCCAAATAGAAGACTTGAGCCCCATGTCAGCGGATTACAATGCCGTAGACGCAATAGCTGCAGTTCAAGGCGATTTACACCCGATAGAGCCCGTAGATAATTCTGATAACGAAATTCTAGAAGCTAACAATCAAGATGACATTATCGTTGTCCAAGGCTCCCCAAAAATGCATCAGCGGTCACTTTCAGACGTTCTACCGCTTGCTTCAGAAGATGTTCCAGATAAGAAGAAAAAAAAGAAAACAATTCTTTCACAACTATTACCATCTGTACCACCGGTTCAAGCAGTTCCAAATCCACTAGGTGCTTTGGAACATCATTTACTGCCTGTAGGGTAAGTACAGAAAATTCGTACGAACCCTTCATTCAATCTAAACATCTTACTTTTTTATTTCTCAGATCTGTAGTACCTATTGTAGTATATGAGTCAGAGCCTTCCTCAATAATTGCATATGCGTTGGACTCACATGATTACACGCATCAGTTGCACGAACTGATGCGCATGACGAAGGGACCAGAATCAAACCCCAGCCCTTTGAATAAACGAAAATTTCCTGAGAACAAAGAGAACTTGCCAGAGATAATGCAGTCTGGAGATTTTAAGCGACCCTCCGTTCTATCTTTCTTCCGAGGCAATAGTCCGAATTCGGCGAGTCCTATAGAGTCCGATAAAAATGTTTCAAGTATGGATTCAGCCCCTCAGAATCCGGCCCCACCACCAGAAACTGATGAGGATAAAAAAGCGACCAAACAACAAAATTACATTGAAGTTCAATTTAACGATGCCACGACCAATTTCTACTGCAGAATATACTTTGCTGCCCAATTCGCTGCATTTAGGGAGAATGTTTTACCTTGCGGCGAAGACGGATACACTAGGAGTTTAAGTAGGAGTGTGCAATGGGCTGCGAGAGGTGGAAAAAGTGGGAGCGCTTTTTGCAAAAGCCGAGGTACAGAACATGCAAATCGTGTTTATCTAATATCGGTTTCCAGTTGCTAACAACACTACTTCGGTTACAGATGATAGATTTATTATAAAGGAAATGTCAAGACTGGAAATGCAAATATTTTTGGAATTCGCTCCAAACTATTTCGCGTATATGGAAAAATCTCAACAAACCAAGCAGCCAACGCTACTAGGAAAGATTGTTGGCGTGTATAGAGTATCTTTCAAAAATAATACAACCAATGCAGCCCTCCGTACGAGCGTATTAGTGATGGAGAATTTATTCTATAATCGGACGATTACGGATAAATTCGACCTCAAAGGCTCGGTCAGAAATCGATTGGTCAATCCAGACGATATGTGCCACGAGGGGGAGCTTGTTTTACTCGACGAAAACTTATTGAACAGTAAGCGAAATCTTAGTAGAAGACTTCTCGTTCCTTTATATTCGTGGCACAAAAGTAACATAATTGAAATTCACTTATAGTGAGTTGTGATTCACCTTTATACATTCGTTCGTATTCGGAAGCAGTCTTGAATAGAGCTATCGAACAAGACACTAAGTTCCTGGCGGACAATTCTGTAATGGATTATTCATTGCTTGTGGGTTTGGAACCAAATTCAGGCGAGCTCGTGCTGGGTATAATAGGTGAGTTTGCCAACACAATATTGTAAAGGTGGATTGTACATGCATACGATACCTGCAGATTATATACGCACGTTCACTTGGGACAAGAAGCTGGAGACAATGGTAAAAAAGTCTGGAATACTCGGTGGACAAGGAAAACTACCGACCATAATATCCCCGGAAGAGTATCGCGCTCGATTCATAGCAGCAATGCACCGCTACTTCTTACCTGTGCCAGACAGGTGGTCTGGCCTTGGCCGGGATGTAGAGACATCATAAACGTGATACGCCGGAGCTATAGTTTATAAGGTTTTCATAATTATTGTATACCAATTGTACATATATTTTGTACGCATCTGACACGTGTGTAACAGGGCTTGTTCCAATGTCAGTTGAAGATTAGAGCATCTTATTTAATTGCTAGTCCATTGTAATCGTTCATAACGAACCCGTGATATGAAAAGTTACCCATAATGTAGCTTTATGCAAGTCCTGCTTTATAAGAATATTTTATATTTTCAAATTATGTGATTCACATTTGCAAAGACCTTTTTCTTATGAAGGCGTAGATAAAAACAAGTATTGTCATGCATAATACGATTTTGTAACACACTTTGCACGTATCATTTAAGTTCCAGAGTACAAAGGGCGCGTGTGATACACGAATGTTACGTCAAAACGCGTATCTAGGAAAGCACCATTATTAAGGTTTTATTTAGATCATTTTTCAAAATTATGTACATGAACATTATTTATGTTTAATAGTCAAATAAACAATAATAGTAATAAGAATTTTAACATAATAATATTTTTCATAATAGTCTAGACGTTACAAACACAAGGATGATATTAAAGCGTGTACCTTATAGAAAAAACATGTCATACTTGAATCATTTTAAGACTAATATCTATTTATATTTACATAAATGAACGCACAGTGATGAAGCTGCAGCGAAACACGAATACTTGAACTATTTCATCCTTGAGAACTGACTATTCAATTATCGTTTGCCGTGTCCTTCGAGACTACTTGTTTTCAAATTGGAAGTACAAAATGTATGAATCGTGCTGTAACATATTTTCCTATGCGCTAATGCTTAACAGCGAAGATTCTGTTACACTCTTAAACTAAATTCGAATAGAGTCATCGTGAAAGCTTAAATATGTTACTGCGGAAAAGAGTCTCGATGAAAATGAAGAAAAAAAGTTCTGTTTATGTACTCGGCTTAACGTACCATGAAAATGAGCGAATGAAAATTATCGACTTTATTATGTATATATGAATACATATACATAGTATACGGATCAGGTCAATTATGTAAGCTGCCATACAAGAGCTCCTGCGAATAATATGAAAACTAGGATTAAATAATTCATGCGTAACACAGGCAGTACGAAATCTCTGTATTCGTATTTACGAATTCAATTCATGATGAAACAGCTCAGCTACAACATGGCTCCACTGCTTTTCAATGTTCTCGTAGAAAAAAATTACCTACACTGGATACTATCTGAGCAACTCCCCATCACTCCCTCTAATGCGTGAATATCGAGGATTCACAAGTTTCACGAATAACTTTACATAAATACCTAATGAACATTACATAATCAATAAATTTCTTTTTACAATTTTTTACATAATAATTCACGATGGTTTGCCTTTTACTACAATTAGCCTCATGCTGTTCTCCACGTCACTTGCTCGCGCATTGAGCACAGTCGAATTTGCCCCCGTGTTTGCGCGCGCGCTACGCTCCGCTCTCATCTTCACTGTCGAAGACTACCGATAAGATTCAATTATTTTCCCATGGTCGCGTAACGGTGTCCGATGGCCGTTGAAGTTGGGCAACGAAAAAATGAGCCTGACGGACACGTGCCAATCTAGAGACAGTTCCTTCTCAACCAGAGCCAAATTGTGCCTCGCGACCGTCTCTCGCTTAACAATAGCAAAATAAGACACTAATATTCTTCGCTAAGCGCTATCCAGTGCCGGCGATTTTTTGTACTATGGCTTGGAAGTGGTATTCGATTTCTCATTGACTCCCGCGGCCCACGGACCGCAGACGACGTTTATATTCCTACATACTTAGCCGCGAGTCTGTAGATCGAGAAACAACGAGGAAGATACCCGGGACGGTGGAGGAGGCTTCTCGCTATTCATTTACACACCAAGCGGCACTTTGGACGCACACCAGTTTCTTTGATACTTTAATAATTGCTAAGGGGTTTCGCTGTCTTTCATAATCATAGGAACTACCGTCCCAGTGCGTGTCAAGGAAATCAAAAGGAAAAACAGACAATAGTACCGACCTCCCCTCTCTCCCTCTCACTCTCTGTCTTTTGCCCTCGCCTCTCATCATCTCTGTCTGCTTTCCATCCTCTATCTCTATATTCTTTGCGAGCTGCGCGCTTTCCGGCGTCTGCGGAAGAAGAAGAAAGTTCCAGGCTTCCAGCTCAATCACAATCGACATTGGATATTTGCGTCGACGGGGTGAGTAGAGAAAAACTTGTGTCTATGTGTGTGCCTCTGTATACAGAGCAGTAAAGCAAGAGTTAGAAGTAGTTTCAGAAGAAGGAATCGAGAGTCCGATAACATCCCACGGTACGTAGTACGTACATAGTTGCCTATATAGTGCAATCATACATATCGATTGTATATACACGTATACATATATGCGGTGTATATACTTTATACCCGAGATCCTAGTGTACCGTGAATCGACAGGACGGATCTCGAGATTACTCCTTCCTATGTGCTCTATAAAAAGCTTCGTCAATCTTTCCCACTGTCGCTGCCTGTCGGTTCTCCCGCAAGCTGGCTCGTCCTTTAACAGGAGGACAACGCGGGCACGGTTGGGTGAATCTTCGGTGATGCTTGCTTGCTCATTCCGCAGACGCGTAAACCTTCCGTCGAGCAGCCGATCTTCAAGCCATGCCTCCCCTCGCTCTTCAAAACGCCTTCCTTAGCGGGCGGACCCTGTGATCGCGCGGTCCTACCTGGTCCGCCGGGACACCAGTCTCTTTTATCTTTGCGGCTCGCCTAGGCCGAATTGCTGTTGAGTTTGCGTCGCTTGCTGCGCATTCCCGGACACGCTACACCGTCCCCCGTGATGCTGCGTCGCCGCCATCCCCATCGTGTTCTGATGCAATCCATTTTGGCTCGGGGACATTCCTACAATCAGACACCGAAAAGACGCCGCATTATGTACTAGCCTATTCTGCGCATTCATGCTTTCTCATTGTGCCGAGACGGCCGCTCGTCTACGAGTACGCTTTGTGGTCAACGTGATGATCATATGTTGCATATTAATGCTCCCCTGCTCCCCGCCACATGCCAAGCATTAAAGCACTCATGAATACATTGTTATGACTCTGTCAGTGGGATGCATTTATGAATGAGCGCAAGCGCGACTACGATACTGTCAGGCAGCCGTGCACCGAGCACGTACACCTTGATACGCCACGTAAACAAATACGGCATCCACGTTCAATGACGTTCCTGCCTCGTTACTGATGACTCGCGCATACGTTATAGATGGAAAGATAACTAGTTCACTGGTTGAATGCTTGACAGGAGCGCGTAGACAAGCGGCGGTAGGCAGATGCCTGTAATGAGTTAACATTACAGCCGCGCCAACAAAAGCGCTGTCATCTCTATTTTCTCTTGAGTCAATAGAGTGCGCGCTAAGGCTCTGTAAACGCAGTTGCTTACTCGTAGAAAAGGAGAATCGCTTTCATTAATCACTCCTTTGTCTAACAAACACGAATGAATCCTTTGAAATCCGAATCTCTCAAGCGCCCCATCTCAGGTGTTACCGGGCTGACCTACTTTTTCGTGAACATCAGCTCGAAGCTCAGCCGGCCTAACATGCGAAGCTATTAAAAGCAATGATTAAACGATGATACGCCGCCTTACGGTGAACTAGAGTCCACCGGCTAACAACTCACTACGTATCGAGCTATCTGATGAATGTTTGCATAACAATGAGTATAGCAATTGCGTCTACGGCTCTCTGTATTGGCCCCGGGTGGTAGTTGGCGCGCAGCTATTGGGAAATCATCAACGAAGAAACTCACCTGAGGGGGTTTTGTCCCCTGCGGACATTTTGGAGAATGCGAGGAGCGCGTCGGGGAAGTTGGGCGGCGTCGCTGGCGTGTTGCACGGCGTAATCTGTAAAAAGAGTCACACTTTTTATGACCTTCCGATAAGGCAAGGCGATACTACCACTACTGACGCTACATATACTTTGTTTGTTTACGTCGCAAGGTGCGAGCTCCAAGCCGAATGTGATTTTATCTAGGTCGCGAGGAGCGCGCACAAGTGCATCGACGCCAAGAGGCAGATGACTTGGTGGCATCGAACGGAGGGAGCCCCGCTGCGCTTGCAATTAGCGACTGCTCCGGTGCCTTCTTTCGCAAACACTGCTGGAACGTGGTACGAAAAACTCGTCTCTCCTCATATTTGTCATGAGATTGATCCTTCAAAAACATACACTCCTTCTGTGTGTGTCTTGCTAAATTAACACATTTCATAAACCCGAAGAAAGATATGCGCGACACGGCGCAAAGTAAACTAACATCTATATTCCGAATTAGCAGAATATCTCGGAGCATTTTATTTTCCCGAAAAGGATTCCGGGGATTTTGTTCCATTTTGGTACTCGTTTCCAATCAATAATACGTTAGAGTTATGCATTTTGCAAAAGAAGGCCGGAAGATACGTGAAGACTTGCGGGAGGGTCTTCAGCGGGCAAAATTGATTTTATCAAAAAATAGCCGAGTTCTCTGAGCATTTATCTCGTCAGCCGAAATTAGCTCTGCTTAATTTCCAACTTGCGCCGATTGTCATAAGAGTGACAGGCCAACTCTGACGCCTTGTCACTGGAGCGGTGATGTTTGTGTTTCTGGGGGGAATTTTGAAAAGGAGAAACAGAGGATTGGATCTGTCTTGGGACCTAAAAATATCGTACGACCCTTTTACGTAAGCCGATGAGCGGAGTGACACGAATCTATGGGTAGGTGGTAGGCGAAAAGAGAGCACCAGAAGAGCTCCTTCACTCTCCGAGAGAGCGCGAGTGGTATCGGTGGCCTTTGCCGGGGTCAGTGAACCGCCGGATCCTGAAGGTGACGTCAGCGTATACCAGGTGGACAGCCGCAGTACACAAACAATATGACGTACACACATATGCACTCCTACAGGAGGATAGTGGACGAGGGAGACTCGGTGGCAATCGAGCGGCGCTCGGAAGCCTCGATAGCCAGCGGGTTATCGTCGCGCGTCTTTCGCTCTCCTCTACTTTTACTTTCCCGATATATATCCCGCTCCATTCATGCTCTATCAAAGCCCCGCGATAGAGACACCGATCGATCAAAACGCATACTCTCATCCCCCACGAATCCGACAAAGCCCACACCACACAGGACATCACTCCGTCCTCCGAATCAGGCATTCGGACGCCGCAACCAGTGACGTTACGTAATTCCGTCAAGGAAAGAATCACGGATAAAAATAAGCGCGTGCGTAGAAATCATCGATGCGGCGGCGAGGTGGCAGCCGACAGGAAAACATTAATCAGCAAGCGCAGAGATCGGCGAATGGGAAGTAGGAAAAGAAGTCTAGCCGGCGGAAGCGCGCGACCTAGCTCGCGTCCAATCATCATCAGCGGGAAGGTGACAGGATGAAAATGAGTCGAGCTAACTAATGGAAGAGGAGAGAGACCGGCAAAGACCGAGAAGGACTTTGGGGCTTTCCTCTCGGACGTCAGTGTTCCGTCCAGTGTCGAGCCGAGATTTGGCACACGGCTTATCGGAATGCCGCCGACCGAGAATAGTAACCTAGCGAGACCGTCTGTGTTCGTGTTCGCAGTGGTTCTCGCCGGTTCCCCTGTCGCCTCCTTGGCGTTCTCTTCTAGGCGAAGTCGAAGTCAAGCGGGGCTGACAGCCACTCTTCCTGAAAACACGCGGCCTCCCTAATGGAAAGTCCGACTTCGATCCACGATGCCTATCAAAACCGTGTGGCGAAACTGTGCCGCGCTCTGTTACATGTACATGCGATCCGGGTCTACGAACCACCGCCTTCTCTCAACTCTGATACCTCAATGACACCTTGACACACGTTTAATCGCTTTCCTAGAGCTTCCTGATAAATTGCCCCGCCGCTGGTGTATAAACATTTTCGCAGATGTAAGTAATGTGTAATCCAGGGTATCATAAACTATGTTTTACATGTAAATAACGTGTAATCCGAAGTATCATAAACTACGTTTTACATGTATCTTCCATCTAATCTCTGAAACTATCGAACCGCTTTTGATGCAAGTTTAAATGCTATATTTTTTAAAGTATTCAGGGTATCATTAACTATGTGTTATCATGTTACGCCAATTAGGAGTTGAGCAGTGCTCAACAATATATAACGATGTGGAAGTATAAGAAATATAGATATAGATACAAAAGTACTGATTAATATAGATTGACTGTTCTACTTTAAAGTTTCAAGGCGTCTCTGGCGTGAGTGTATCTTTCCACAAACGATGATATAACTTAAAAAGTTTAACAAAACATCCTTAGCGTGCATACGAAATCCCAGCCAGACGAAACCAGTTAGGGCAGCACATTTTTTTAAAAGACTCAGACTTTTCAAGTTTGCATTTAATATTTTTGTTAAAAACTCTGTGTAACGAGAAATGTGAAACACCAAGGTACTACTTTTAAAGTACGACGTTGAATTAAAATGTTCGCGCTGCCTGGAAATAGCCAGTTTCCAAGTTACGCCCAGGCCGCAAGGCATTTTAAAAAAGTGGCGAAACTCCTCTGCGGCAGGGGAGTTTCAGAGTTATCGGAAGTGGAGCTTGCGAGATGTGTGGGGCGCGCACTTCCTCTCGGATCTTCCAGCCTCGTTTAAATAAGCGCGATCGATACCCCAAGTAGCACGCTATGAATATTGCTTCCTCGCATGACTCACGCGTTTGTGCTTGTGTCACTGAAAGATGCTTTTCTGTTAGCAGGACTTGAACGAGAATCGATAAGTTCCTCGAGTAGTCCCGATCGGCCGCCAGAGCATACAAAATATTCGAAGGGAAAAGTGAAAAAAGAACATTTACAGGGACGGGGAGTGGCATAGCCGAGATTTGACTTTTGAATCATGGTAGGCAAAACAAGAGTATCTTAATTTAATCGCCAGCGTTTGCAGTGTGGGCGCGCCGCGCCGCTTCAAGAAAGTCATGGAAACAACATTCACCAGGAGATTTTTCCCCTCCCTTATCTCCGGCCTGTATTACGTAATCACGCGATAACGCTCTAGATCTTCCGTAATACTTTCTTCCCAAACTGATTACAACCGGCACAAAAAGCGTGGAAAGCCCGCAGCCGGCCAAGCCGGCGAACATCATCATTGATGACGATGCGCCGCACTTTGCGTAGAGCGGCACTTTAAACTGGCTTGGAAGTCCAAATTTTTATCTCTCGCGAGTGCGAACCAATGACATTACGTAATGTTACCATTCCACGACCCATGAATAATAAAAGAGGCCTTGACGCTCCCACCTCGAAAAGTCGCTACGGCGAATGATGCGAGGCTATAGAAGTCAAACGAGTTCGAAGAGTCTTGCAAACAAACTAGCCATTTAATTGTTGATTACGAGTAATTTTATTGCCCCGACTTTCAAAACACTGTCACGCGATTCAAGTGGTATGCATAACGAATGGGAATCGGAATCATGAAAAATTAACTATCGCGTACTGCAGCAACAATGCCGGCGAGTTCACGAGTGTCGGCGGACTCGATTAGGTGCGGCAATACAAACAAGCCGCTGATAATTTATCGCACACTTCGTTGCCTGCTGGATTATGCAATTTTTGCAGGCTTAGTTAATTAATGCTGCTTATCGTTATCGGCTAGTAATAATCACAATAACTCAGCGTCTGGAACGGCCTGGGATAAAGCACGTAAGATAACGACTATGTATCGACTGAATCGTACGAGCTTGTATCTGTTAAGTTCAATTTGTTTTGGTCGAGCGCGGGCGCGCGCAACCCGCGCTCTCGGATTTGCCGGTCTCTCTTGACAAACTTGATTTGCCGCGACGTAAATCGTCGCAAGCTGACTTATGAAACCGAGGTAAAAATGAGATGTCATTTTTTTCCAGTTATTTCAGAAATCCCCTAAAGAAGCGAGGATCGAGCCTTGTACGTGGTTGTGCTCGTAGAGACGAGTCGATTAGAGGGCTATTGATTTCTCGCAGTCCATTTCTAGCCTCACATACGTAACAGGCGCTCGCTAAGCCACTCGCCTGCACGATCAACTTTTGCGGGTCGATCGACTGGCAGTAAGCTATCCCATCGGACACGTAGAAATAAGTCCACGCACCTTGCTTTCTTCGTACTCATTCCGCGCACAGTGTAATCGAACTGTGCGACCGGTTATCAAATAGCGTGATTTATCGCGGCAAAGAAAGCCGCCAGCTACTTACTACGCGAAAGCGCACGCTCCACATTTATAGAGGGATTTTTGCGAGACGTAGAGAGAGAAATATAGGAAATAAGTATAGCGAGGAAAAACGGGATCAAGCGCGCCGGTGTAAACTTAGACTGTCTGTATTATAGTCTACCTTTATATAACGAATCATAACAGTTCCGCGTGGGCGAGCGGCGTGTATTTACGTGGCGTTGCTCTCAAACTATGACACGAAGCCATCACCACCCGACAAATCTTCCCGTCCCTTTCGCCGGACATTATTGTTGCTCGCGGTGGCGCGCGAGGTTATTAATTGCGGCCATACGTTACGTATTCAATCTGCGATCGCGGTAATTAATCGGTCGACGTACGAGCGGCACGACTGCATCAAAGCCGCACGCACGGAAAAGCTCGCTGGAATTGATGCTCCATTTACGGCCCCGCTGCCGCCGCTACGATTGCTCATCACCTCTGATTGCCTTTATTCGCACTCGACACGGACAAATGGGTCGATTTTATCCAGTTCATTATTGCCGAGCGAAACTCTTTTTTCCACTGGCCCCCAACTGACGCACTCTCCGCGTACGAGTGGTGCCTTTTACATAAGGCTTGCACCAGTGCGCGTACGCTTTTCCGAGTTGTTTACGATCGGAAGGATCGCTCGAGTAGACTTTTATCACCCAATTGACTGGCATCGAGTGTGTACAACTATTTTGTAAGATTGCCACGGATGCAGTCGGCAGTTAAGATGTGTGAGTGTTGGGTTCCCTGCTGGCAGACACTTTTTCCAATCTCTGTCGTAATTTCTTACGGCAACTGCTATCTGCGATGATAATAAGGGCGAGTTACAATGCACTCGGCTACGTTCCCCTCAAGCGTTTTACGACTCCCCCTTGTTTTTTCTGAGTGCGTACTTATCACAGTTCTGGATAGTAAACCTGCCATTTCCGAGTAGACCGATACTTTTTTCCGTTTCTTTGCACCTCGGCAGGAGAGTTTACTTGGGCTTCATTGTGAATTAATCACAACATAAACATAGTCCCTCGACTGGGTGCTATGCAGACTGCGTTATACTGTTGCCCCGCAATTAAATAATTCAGCGTGAGTCAGAACGGCAGAGTACAACGACATAATGACACTGTCAACAATACCGAACGAAGAGTCAGAAACTCTCGAGGCTCGTTAGCACCGGTGTGAAGTTAGCACCACATCTTCAAAAATCCTTAATTTTTTCAACAGTTCTAGTAGCACCCCATCGAGTTCTATAGTTCCCTACCCGTTTTAGAAAGAGTTCTGCGTTTTGAGTGGGAAAAACAGCCATATGAAAATGTGGGGTGCTAACTTCTCATTTTCATTATATAAATCCCTTAATTTCTCCCATTATAGAATCGATATCGGCAAATCTGTATAGTGGGGTCAAGAGAACTCTTTGGGGTGCCATAAGAACTGTCGAAACATTTTAGGAATTTGAAAAAAAAAATTTTAATTTTTTTTAAAAAAATCCAAAAAAATTTTTGTCAACAGTTCCAGTGGCACCCCGAAGAGTTCTATCAGAAACCCTAATGGTAAAAGTGCGTATCTTGCACAGAACTCGGAGTAGGTGGAGTACTTGAGGCAAGGGACTTAGTTTTTGGCCAGGTCTGAATCCTGGATATATCAGATTTAATTTTCCCCAATTTTTCCAACAGTTCTAGTGGCACCCCGAAGAGTTCTATCAGAAACCCTAATGGTAAAAGTGCGTATCTTGCACAGAACTCGGTGTACGCGAAGTTCTTCAGCAAGAAACTTGAGTTTCTCATTTTCATTATATAAATCCCTTAATTTCTCCCATTATAGAATCGATATCGGCAAATCTGTATAGTGGGGTCAAGAGAACTCTTTGGGGTGCCATAAGAACTGTCGAAACATTTTAGGAATTTGAAAAAAAAAATTTAAATTTTTTTTAAAAAAATCCAAAAAAAATTTTGTCAACAGTTCCAGTGGCACCCCGAAGAGTTCTATCAGAAACCCTAATGGTAAAAGTGCGTATCTTGCACAGAACTCGGAGTAGGTGGAGTACTTGAGGCAAGGGACTTAGTTTTTGGCCAGGTCTGAATCCTGGATATATCAGATTTAATTTTCCCCAATTTTTCCAACAGTTCTAGTGGCACCCCGAAGAGTTCTATCAGAAACCCTAATGGTAAAAGTGCGTATCTTGCACAGAACTCGGTGTACGCGAAGTTCTTCAGCAAGAAACTTGAGTTTCTCATTTTCGTTATATAAATCCCTTAATTCCTCCCATTATAGAATCGATATCGGCAAATCTGTATAGTGGGGTCAAGAGAACTCTTTGGGGTGCCATAAGAACTGTCGAAACATTTTAGGAATTTGAAAAAAAAAATTTAAATTTTTTTTAAAAAAATCCAAAAAAAATTTTGTCAACAGTTCCAGTGGCACCCCGAAGAGTTCTATCAGAAACCCTAATGGTAAAAGTGCGTATCTTGCACAGAACTCGGAGTAGGTGGAGTACTTGAGGCAAGGGACTTAGTTTTTGGCCAGGTCTGAATCCTGGATATATCAGATTTAATTTTCCCCAATTTTTCCAACAGTTCTAGTGGCACCCCGAAGAGTTCTATCAGAAACCCTAATGGTAAAAGTGCGTATCTTGCACAGAACTCGGTGTACGCGAAGTTCTTCAGCAAGAAACTTGAGTTTCTCATTTTCGTTATATAAATCCCTTAATTCCTCCCATTATAGAATCGATATCGGCAAATCTGTATAGTGGGGTCAAGAGAACTCTTTGGGGTGCCATAAGAACTGTCGAAACATTTTAGGAATTTGAAAAAAAAAATTTAAATTTTTTTTAAAAAAATCCAAAAAAAATTTTGTCAACAGTTCCAGTGGCACCCCGAAGAGTTCTATCAGAAACCCTAATGGTAAAAGTGCGTATCTTGCACAGAACTCGGAGTAGGTGGAGTACTTGAGGCAAGGGACTTAGTTTTTGGCCAGGTCTGAATCCTGGATATATCAGATTTAATTTTCCCCAATTTTTCCAACAGTTCTAGTGGCACCCCGAAGAGTTCTATCAGAAACCCTAATGGTAAAAGTGCGTATCTTGCACAGAACTCGGTGTACGCGAAGTTCTTCAGCAAGAAACTTGAGTTTCTCATTTTCGTTATATAAATCCCTTAATTCCTCCCATTATAGAATCGGTATCGGCAAATCTGTATAGTGGGGTCAAGAGAACTCTTTGGGGTGCCATAAGAACTGTCGAAACATTTTAGGAATTTGAAAAAAAAAATTTAAATTTTTTTTAAAAAAATCCAAAAAAAATTTTGTCAACAGTTCCAGTGGCACCCCGAAGAGTTCTATCAGAAACCCTAATGGTAAAAGTGCGTATCTTGCACAGAACTCGGAGTAGGTGGAGTACTTGAGGCAAGGGACTTAGTTTTTGGCCAGGTCTGAATCCTGGATATATCAGATTTAATTTTCCCCAATTTTTCCAACAGTTCTAGTGGCACCCCGAAGAGTTCTATCAGAAACCCTAATGGTAAAAGTGCGTATCTTGCACAGAACTCGGTGTACGCGAAGTTCTTCAGCAAGAAACTTGAGTTTCTCATTTTCGTTATATAAATCCCTTAATTCCTCCCATTATAGAATCGGTATCGGCAAATCTGTATAGTGGGGTCAAGAGAACTCTTTGGGGTGCCATAAGAACTGTCGAAACATTTTAGGAATTTGAAAAAAAAAATTTAAATTTTTTTTAAAAAAATCCAAAAAAAATTTTGTCAACAGTTCCAGTGGCACCCCGAAGAGTTCTATCAGAAACCCTAATGGTAAAAGTGCGTATCTTGCACAGAACTCGGAGTAGGTGGAGTACTTGAGGCAAGGGACTTAGTTTTTGGCCAGGTCTGAATCCTGGATATATCAGATTTAATTTTCCCCAATTTTTCCAACAGTTCTAGTGGCACCCCGAAGAGTTCTATCAGAAACCCTAATGGTAAAAGTGCGTATCTTGCACAGAACTCGGTGTACGCGAAGTTCTTCAGCAAGAAACTTGAGTTTCTCATTTTCATTATATAAATCCCTTAATTTCTCCCATTATAGAATCGATATCGGCAAATCTGTATAGTGGGGTCAAGAGAACTCTTTGGGGTGCCATAAGAACTGTCGAAACATTTTAGGAATTTGAAAAAAAAAATTTGAATTTTTTTTAAAAAAAATCAAAAAAAAATTTTGTCAACAGTTCCAGTGGCACCCCGAAGAGTTCTATCAGAAACCCTAATGGTAAAAGTGCGTATCTTGCACAGAACTCGGTGTACGCGAAGTTCTTCAGCAAGAAACTTGAGTTTCTCATTTTCGTTATATAAATCCCTTAATTCCTCCCATTATAGAATCGGTATCGGCAAATCTGTATAGTGGGGTCAAGAGAACTCTTCGGGGTGCCACTGGAACTGCTGACAAAAATTTTTTTGGATTTTTTTTAAATTAAAATTTTTTTTTTTCAAATTCCTAAAATGTTTTGACAGTTCTTATGGCACCCCAAAGAGTTCTCTTAACCCCACTATACAGATTTGCCGATACCGATTCTATAATGGGAGGAATTAAGGGATTTATATAACGAAAATGAGAAACTCAAGTTTCTTGCTGAAGAACTTCGCGTACACCGAGTTCTGTGCAAGATACGCACTTTTACCATTAGGGTTTCTGATAGAACTCTTCGGGGTGCCACTGGAACTGTTGACAAAAATTTTTTTGGATTTTTTTAACAAAAATTTAAATTTTTTTTTTCAAATTCCTAAAATGTTTCGACAGTTCTTATGGCACCCCAAAGAGTTCTCTTGACCCCACTATACAGATTTGCCGATACCGATTCTATAATGGGAGGAATTAAGGGATTTATATAACGAAAATGAGAAACTCAAGTTTCTTGCTGAAGAACTTCGCGTACACCGAGTTCTGTGCAAGATACGCACTTTTACCATTAGGGTTTCTGATAGAACTCTTCGGGGTGCCACTGGAACTGTTGACAAAAATTTTTTTGGATTTTTTTAACAAAAATTTAAATTTTTTTTTTCAAATTCCTAAAATGTTTCGACAGTTCTTATGGCACCCCAAAGAGTTCTCTTGACCCCACTATACAGATTTGCCGATACCGATTCTATAATGGGAGGAATTAAGGGATTTATATAACGAAAATGAGAAACTCAAGTTTCTTGCTGAAGAACTTCGCGTACACCGAGTTCTGTGCAAGATACGCACTTTTACCATTAGGGTTTCTGATAGAACTCTTCGGGGTGCCACTGGAACTGTTGACAAAAATTTTTTTGGATTTTTTTAACAAAAATTTAAAATTTTTTTTTCAAATTCCTAAAATGTTTCGACAGTTCTTATGGCACCCCAAAGAGTTCTCTTGACCCCACTATACAGATTTGCCGATACCGATTCTATAATGGGAGGAATTAAGGGATTTATATAACGAAAATGAGAAACTCAAGTTTCTTGCTGAAGAACTTCGCGTACACCGAGTTCTGTGCAAGATACGCACTTTTACCATTAGGGTTTCTGATAGCACTCTTCGGGGTGCCACTAGAACTGTTGGAAAAATTGGGGAAAATTAAATCTGATATATCCAGGATTCAGACCCTGGCCAAAAACTAAGTCCCTTGCCTCAAGTACTCCACCTACTCCGAGTTCTGTGCAAGATACGCACTTTTACCATTAGGGTTTCTGATAGAACTCTTCGGGGTGCCACTGGAACTGTTGACAAAAATTTTTTTTGATTTTTTTTTTAAAAAATTCAAATTTTTTTTTTCAAATTCCTAAAATGTTTCGACAGTTCTTATGGCACCCCAAAGAGTTCTCTTGACCCCACTATACAGATTTGCCGATATCGATTCTATAATGGGAGAAATTAAGAGATTTATATAATGAAAATGAGAAGTTAGCACCCCACATTTTCATATGGCTGTTTTTCCCACTCAAAACGCAGAACTCTTTCTAAAACGGGTAGGGAACTATAGAACTCGATGGGGTGCTACTAGAACTGTTGAAAAAATTAAGGATTTTTGAAGATGTGGTGCTAACTTCACACCGGTCTCGTTAGCCGCTGTAAACCGGGTCATTAACCCTAACGACGAAAGCAGTGTTCCAAGTGTATTTCTGGCTTCCGCAATGCCAAGAATTTCCATGCTGGCATCAACCGACAATAGGAATAGGCTTCCTTTGACAAAGCAGGTTTATCTAGTAACAAATCAACTTCAAAGCTTCAAAAGTATGTATCCGCCGTGCGTCTAAGATAGCATGAACCGACAATAGAAATGACGCCCCTTTGACAAAGCAGGTTTGTCTAGCAACAAATCGACTTCGAATGCTTATACGTTTGTACTGATGCGTCCATTACATCACCGGGTATAGTGCGCGAGACTCAATGGATTAGAAAGATCTGCGGATCGGCCTTAAACTATTTAACAGCGGCTGGCAATGCACTGATGATCCAATTGTACAATTCGCCAGAAACCTCATTCTCCGCTCGACAGAACTACGGCTTCCGCTTGTTTGCAAAGATTATTCCTGACATTGTACTCGCCGGTTTCATTGCACAAGAATTTCATGTTACGCGCACTGATATCAACATTACGTCAAGCGACGGGCTCGATATTAACTGGCTATTAAGGTCGCTCGTTAAGAGCGTTCTTCATTACTCAACGCAGTGCACGGGGCTTGGATAATGAACTTTAGAGGAAAGAATACGCTGTTGTCGATCGTTTCACTGTCAATTTCCCGCTGCCAGTGGGGACGTCAGCGCAAACCGATTAACACGTCTGTTTCAATACCACTGCAGTTCCAGCGCCAATTAGCAAAATTATGACTTCGTCAGCAAAGTGGCCTATTGGCGCAGAAACGCGTATTCAGCGCGATTCCACGGATTCCAGAAGTTGGCGCTTCCTCGGTACCATTGTAAACACAATTAACAAACAAGGAATTCTCAAGCAAGTCGCAGAAAGATCCATTAAACAAATAGTGAAAAGAATGGACAATATTGGCAATAAGTAGATTGACGTTTCGGAGTAGTTGCATTGCACGCACGACAAGGGTCCGCAGTGCTCTCCACTCAGTCGGCTGCCGGCTTAATCAATCCGAACGGTCCGACGCATTTGCCGCGCGCTAGCTGCGTCAAAGCGGCTGACCAATAAACCGATATCCACCGGTATAATTAAGTGTCCTTCTGCAAATAAGGGCGGGTTATTAAAACAATAAGAAAACAAGCGCGTGAAAAAAGATGGACGATCCAATTATCCGCGCGAGTGTCCTGCCCGGCTGGAGGACACGGCAAGAACTCAAGGTATCAATAGCCCAGTGAGCTAGTGTGCGTGTGTGTCTGTTTATACGCGGCCAACACTCGACTCTGGCACCGGTATTGTTCAATAAAGGAGATGCTTCTCGAACGACACAGAAACGGGCCCCGACCACGTAAGATGACGCGCGCCAATGACGAAGAGCAACACGCGCCCGATACCGAGCACAAGGTGTCGAAGGAGCGATTATGTGCTATTGTTCCTATTTTGTGAGCTCGAACTCGTGCACTCAGGAACTCGGGAACGGTGCCAGTTACATTCCGCAATCAACATTGCCCGAGCACGTTCAATATCGTCCAAGATACACTGTGTGTATCGCAGAGTAGCAGACTGAGTTGGCTGGTTGGCTCGCGGAGAGATCCGGAGAGGAACAGTCGTGAATATATCGGAGCTCTAATTGTGTACACTGCTCTCACATGATTTTGGCGCACGAAGAGCATGAACAGCGCAATCTCTAGATAGTACTCGTGGTCTCGTAACAGATAACTTAAGGTTTAAGGGTTTTTATTAGCCCTCTGCCGGTCCAAACGATTCCCGCTCTCTCCGACTGCTATCTTTAAACGTGACTTTAACTTCTTTCCGTTTTCGACCTCTGTTTCATTTTAATGTCATCTGTTTTGGTTTCACCCCTTGGGTTATTAGCCATTAATGTCTTATCGCAATTTGTATTATTGGATGGAAAGTATTTAAATATTAAGTACGTGGACAATACATGATGTCGAGTGAGTAAACAGTCGAGCTAATGATGATGATTGCGTTACTTTGCTCGGCTTCTGTGGCGCGCGTGCTTCATGTGTGGTGATGTGAGCCTACACCCGATGATCCCACTGTTTCCAACTTGCTGACGCATCTTCTTACGCACTCACGCCTCAACTCCCATTGGCGGATCGAGCTACGGATGTTTTGACAGTCGCAGTAATGACTAGCGAAATTTAGTGTCGTCCTTTCGGGCTGGAGGCATCGATGCTATTTGCTTAATTGGATGTGAGCGAGTATGCAAAACTCCCCTTCGCGCGCGCTGGCGCGCTTAACGCGAGAAATTAGACTGGATTGATGTACATTAGAGTTAAGTACCACCTTGACCTTAATCTAAACAGTCCATCCGCGTTTCCCTTTCTTCGTAGTACACGACGCGCGGAGATCGACGCCAAATCGCCTAAAAATAGCTCATTGACGGAATGCGCTATCGCCCCGAGTTCAAGTTGATGGAACCCTGTCCATCTCCATTCCAGTGATTACTTGTGCCACGGTCAGCCTCACGGTCTCGCTATTTTCCGATACTCGAAATTCCGAGTTACTGCCTGCTACAGGCACGCAAAAGTTCTGGCGACGATGGCGCGTATGTGTTTAGTAATCTAGCTATTGCCGGGTGTACACTTGGCTCGCAGTGTGGTCGCAACAGCCCGATGGATGTTGTGTACCTTGGGCGAGTTAACATTTACTTAACAGTGATAACCAAGATATCCGAGTGCGTAGGCGCTTTTATTCCGGGACACGCGCAGCCGTTTCTATCCGCTCGAGTGCGACTAGGAAAACCATACAAATCGAACACTTCCGGCCACATTCTCTATAAATCGAATTTTACTAACTGGACTTCCAGCTGCGGAGGATACCGTTCACAGTTAAGCGGGAGTCAGCCGATAATTTATTGGACGGACAGATCGAACGGCGCGACGTGGAAAATCGGATAAAAATTCATGCGCTTAGATGTGGGGAGTGAGGAAATGGCGAATGAATGCATTACTGGCAATTGATCGGGTGGCCGTCGAAAAGTGCGGTGGAGATTTTATAGGCCGGATGACAGGCCGGGTTCACCAATCGAATATAAATAGCGGCAGAGGGGATGAAACCCCGTGAAGGTCAATTGATTTTCCCCTACCCTGGCCTGCCCACTCGGGCATCGCCGAGGGTTGTTTTCGAAACCGGTTGTTGCCGATTGATTTTTCCTGCCGTCCCTAAACCGGCCTGCCGACCTTACCCAATTAAGTCTTCCAACGACGTTATCAACCTCGCACGACGTAACAAATTGTTCTCACTAGTGCATCGCTGGAGCCTCGTAATTGCTCGCTGCTCGAAAACTCTTTCGATTTACTATTGGCCGGGCCGATCAATAGCAACCCACGTATCCTACGCGAACCCTATACAGATCCTCCGGGTGGATCAATGCAGACTCATTCTATCAGGTTGCGTCAGCGGTGCTCTTTTCGGCAACCGGAAAGCGATGCGGCGCATTCGTCAGCGTGAATGGCAATCGGTGTAAACAAGGGCGAAAACGTAACTCAACGATCACGCGAGCACAGGAGGCGACAGTGCTTTCTACAAGATGGATAAATCTTGGCTCGGAGCCATTTCCTCGGGTACTTTCGTCCTTCCCCTTTAGGCATCGTGTTTAGCCAAATTTGGAATTAGATAGTAGCGGAAGCATCGCACAGTTCCTTTTAACCCCCTGACATTTGCTCCTCAATAAAATCCTTCCAGCGGAATCGCTCCCCGACCCCCGACGCTACCGTCACACGAAAGCGTACGTGTTATCTGGCCGTCTCGCAGTGCCAGGACTTTAATGAATAAAGTTCTCCACACGACGCCGCATGACTCATTGCACGTGACACGACTGCCAAGATGCAAGTGTGGAAGACGGAAGCATCGTCCCTCGCTTTACTGTGCGGATATCGTTTCGGAGCGATTAGGCGCCGGCACGAATATATAAAAAGTTGGGCCGGCGAATGCAGTCCGAGTACATAGCAGGCGTCGACTTGATTTGCAGGAGTGTGGAGGGCGAGTTTCTTGGTGCGACGAAGGGCCATTTCCACTTACTTGTCCGAAGTGTGTGCCGGGTCCCTGGGCGCAGGAGGGTATCGCAGCCTCTTGGAAGAAAATACTGAGGGCCGTCTGCAATGAGAAAATGAGACAACGATTAGATACCAGCTATTAAATGTTAGATATTAGATCCCTGCTTAGTTGTACGATACTAGGGCTCACGTGTATACCTACTCGCGCACAGTACTACAGAGTAGGTGCTCGGGCGATAATATTTATTTAGTTGTGTCTCGCATAGCCTCGGTTATCACCGACTGCTTAAGATTAGTTGCTGAAGTCCCGATATTACGATTGTAAAAATCACTCGCCTAGGCGTGTTCCCGGCTCTCTCACAACGGCAGCCTGCACTCACGTGGACTCGACTTTCCCAAGTGCGTGTTGCAATCGGCGCTAAACGGGCCGCACTTTATTAAATCCGCCCCTTTCAATCGGGTTTTCATCGTGGAATTATCGTCGGCGCGCACCGGTGAAGGTAAAAGTCTTTATTAAGTAGCGCGCCGTTACCTCACCGGGTGCAAATCTATATGCAATCTATTGAAACGGCGCGTGTTGTCACACCGCTACCACCACTCGCCACTATACTATGTAATATATGTACGTGCGTGAATGTTTCAGCAGGCCGTTCGCGTGAATAATGCACCGTTACCGGAGTTACGAGCACAGAGGAGAGCATTGTGTGACGGCCAAACCTCTGCTATTGCACCGGTCAATTTCATTCCAGTCCTACTTGACTAGAACTATGGACGATGACACGCAGTGTATATGGAATTCTCAGAAGGGAGGCGTATGCCTTATGCCCAAGGGCATTTTTAGAACATCAGGGTGAAAAGGTCCCCAACTTTAAGACGCCTTTTTGTGTACGATTGAAGTATCTCGTTGTTTTCAAAAAACTCTTCTTTGAATCAAACAAAAATACCAGGATCAATTTTTAAAGTTCGACCCCACCACGAGATTTCCCGACATTCTCTCTGACCAAGCATAGCTCACCGATCATTGCCTGGATTTCATAGGATGATGGGCTGAGCGTACGACGCTCGGAAACCATAGGAGCTATCACTGAGCGAGAAGCTCTACGAGGGAGAACTCTTTGAGCGCAGGGAGTTGAGTTGGGGAAGTATTTAAACTGCGGATAACGACATAGGCATTCGCCATGGCGCCTTGGTTAATGCAGGTCGAACTACAATGCGCTCGCTATGCCTCTGGACACGACATAAGCTCTTGTCGTCTGTTTAACATGACACAGTGCGCGCCTGATGCGGATATGTGTGAGTCAGCTATGCCGTTATCACCGCCGGGAAAAACACGCCGGTCAGGTCCGGCACTTTTCATTAACTGATTTGCTACCGGGCGTCGCTTGTTGTAGTGCGGCACAATGCGGCACAGGTGACATTGTCAGGCAGCAAAACAATTATACATCAAGAAGGAATATGGGTATATGTGATATGAGAGTTTTATTCTGACCCGTAGGTATTTAATTTACCCAACTATTTTTGAAAAGTGTTGATTATAAATCAACAACTCTTTATTTCTTAATATTGCATTGAATATCTCCACTTTTGTGGACTAATTCGTGATTGAGAAATTCGACTATAATCGCATACCATAGCGTTTGGGGTAAGAAAGTATCGTTTTTTAAGAACCTTTAATGCAGAAAACGGATATTATTTTTTAGCGACTGTCGCATCTCCGTCAGCCGATGCATACCTGGTGACAGTGTGTCGATTAACTGACATCGAATGAATCGAGTGTATCTCGACGACCCGCGGGCAAAGTGCGTCGATCCCCACCGCGATCTATACTTCCTTTCGATATGATTGTAGAGCCGAGGCAATTGCCGGGGTAAAATCGAGCACAATTTACGACTCGGTACACCCTGCACGCAATACGCCGGCTCGCCCGACTTCCACGGAGCTTGACAAATAATTCTCGCAGTTCCAGGGAATTTCCACTGAAATGCTCGAGCGTGTACACCGCGTTCTCGCTTTTCCCGGTAAACTCGTATTCCCGTGTCCTATTTGAATTTCCATTCCCATTTCCTTCGAGAGCCGCGGCGTATGCGAGATCGCAATTACCGGCGAGTGTACGGCTCTTTTCTGTAATTCGTATACACACACTCCAACTGACAAGTGCGTCCTCGAGAAGTGGCTATTCGCCGGCAGAGATCTGGGCTCTAGTATCGCTAATAAATCAGTGGCGATAGCGAGTGTCGAAACCGGGCGATTATCTATCGGGGCGATTACGATTACTCGATGGAAGCTTTCCATAACACGTCCGCGTTCGATTGTCCCGCTCTCCGCAAGATTCTTATCTCCTCGTTCATTATATCAGCTGGAAGCAAGCTATTGTTCGAGGAACGGGCGCCGATCGCCCGCTGCTCTCCGCGGTATTTATAAACAATCCGAGCGTAATAACGTACCATGTTATTCGGCCGATGTTTATCTCGAGTGATGTATTTCCGTGGGGCAGGACGCGAAGGATTAGGCGCGATCGAGATCGAAATATATGCTGAATAGCATTTAGCATACGCTCGGGCTACCGGCGAGACGACGCTAGTAGTCTCCAACAGCTGTTCAAATAGATTCCGAGCCGCTCGGCAACTTGTCGGATGGCATTCAGATTAAAAGCCTCCTCGCTGTAAGAAGACCGACCGGGAAACTGACTTTATTTAACTCGATGCGCCAACTTTACATACAATTAATCAGCCTTCATTAAATTCCCCGGCAATCGAGCCAACGCGTGGCATTGTACAGCGTGAGTCAGTTGCCTTTTAATCATCCTCTTCACACTCGAGTTTGAATTATTTCGATTATTGATACAATTTGATATTACAAATAAATTGTAATGCGTAGAAAAGACTCGGTAAAGACTCCTTTATGTTCAAATTACTCAAAACCGTATAATTATTACATTTTCAACGGCCTATATCCATCATTATCGATTCAAAGCCAACTGAATCACCCTGTACAGCCACTTGGAAAAATCCAAATCCAACTTCCCCCTCTCTCTCCGTTCTCCAAATTTCTTAAAAATCAGTGCATACTATTCGAGAAACACCCGAAGAAATGCAGCGGCAATTTCCGACGCATTGAAACAGGTGCAGGAATAGCGGCGGCATAAAGCGTGGGCGAGAGATTTGTCTGCGTAGTCGAAACGTTCGAGCGACTCCTGTACTTCAGTATCTCCGGCGCAGGCTGAAGTATCGGTGGCGGCGCTGGCGGCGAGGCGAAGTAGAATACCACGCAAACCGGACTTCGAGGAGTGCTTTCCCTGGTCTTTTTTTCGCCCGCGCGCGCGCAGGCCAGCCGCGGAGAAGTTAAGTTTACACGGCGAGCATTACTGGCGCGCGTGTATATATACGCCCGTCCAGGTCGCTGAAGTGGAATCAGCCCCGCTCGCCGGACGCCGGAGAAAAATGTCAGGGTTACGCAAAAGCGCTGATAGCGAGAGCAATGGGATAAGGAAGTCTTTGTAAGCGGGCGAAGAGCGATCGGGGTTTCTAGCGGCTCCCGGGGAAAGGACTCTCCGAGAGTGATGGGGAGACGTCGCTCGGCCGGCTCTGCAATACTTTGATTGCGTGCCACCGAAAGCCGGCGAGGCGAAAGAAAATCCTATGGAGCGCGGCCGCTGGACCACTCGAGGCGAGTGGCTGCCCGGGCGAAATCTTCGAGACGATCTTCCTTCAATAAAGGACTGGCCAGACCAAAGGAACAGAATCGCTCCGAGTATAAACAAATTCGTCCAATAGCGTACTCCGACTCATTCCCATCCAGAAGAGTCTGCGACCAGTTCAGAACATAATAGCCGAACCCCTGAACGATGAAAACGCGCAGATTTCACGCGGTTCTAAGAATACAAAGAGATTTCGCTCTCCCGAGCCAATAATATGTTTTTGCGCGAGCAGCGGCTTTCCTGCGGTCGGTCGGTCTATTTTCTCGGCATTCCGCGAATCCTGCGCGAGCTTCTTGCATGGAAGCTCGCCGAGCAATTCTCGCCGGGGCCCGAGAGGTATTCAAACATCAAACAAACGAGAACTGTGCCGGGCGGCCTGTTGGAATTGGTCTCATCGCGCGCGGGCTCGTTGACCTTGATCGAATACGGCGAGGAAAGGTGGAGGAGAGTCCGCCGACGATGAGAGACACTGACGGCGACAAAAACAGAACTTTAAACCTGCCAGATGTCATCGTCGCCGCGGATATCCCCGTAATCCAGGCAACTCCTAGCAGGGACGGGAGGAGTTCTCTCTTCTCTCCCGGGCGGCTCCGAGGAAGGGACCAATCTATGATAAACCTCCGTGTACACCAGCCCGGATGCTTCTATTTTCGCGAGCCGCTCGTCCCACTGTTATTTAACTCCGCCAGACGGAATTTAAAGGGCAACCTCGTGTAGGAGAGCTGGGAACGACGTGACTTCTGGCCACTCTCGATCGATAGAACACGAGAGCACCAGTAAAAGACAAAGGTAGCTCTCTCCGCACCGCTAGGAAGAGACTCCTCTGCCAGCCGCGTCGAGCCCACCGAGAGTTGTTAGGGAGAGAGTATAATTGGAGTATTCTCTCTCGAAGCAAGCATCCGAGGAACGCGCACTTTAATCCGGTAAAACGCGTCTACTCCTCTCATAACTACGAGGACGGAGTCGCAGACGGAGCAGTCGGCTGGGATGCTGGGATGCTGGGATGCTGGGAGATGGTTGAAAAGCGGCACGGCTCGATGCACGCCGGCCAGAGCCTCGCTTCCCCCTAGTCATTAGAAGCCATGTCGTAATCTGTTGTGTTAAACGAATTAGCCGAGCGGAGAAAGTTTTCAGACTCCGAATTCGCCGAGTGCATTCCCCTCCTCCGTCCCAGCTCTTCCTTTCCCGCGGCCACGGTGCCCTTTGCCTTTTGCGCAGCCTGGCGAGGAGGCGACGCAGCAGTTTCGCCCCTGCGAGGGCCTCCCTTCATGCGTTCGACGACGGGTTCGGCTTCTTTTATGTAAAAGCGAGAAAAGAGGAAAAGAAAACTAACTGTGCCGGCCAGACCGGCAGACTACTTCTCATGGTTCATATTGATTTTTCCCGCGTACATTGGCGACGGGCCGCCTATTTTGAAAGAACCACTGCAACAACTGCTTTTGTAAACAAGCTGCACCACGAGCACACCGATAAACATCCGCCCGGCCACCGGCTGCAGAGATTGCAGCCTCGAATCTCCGATCGTTCCGCCGCACACGTACGCACTCTGCGTCTTGACGCCCGCCGCGATTGATATTGCATAATTAGGCTAACGCGATTACTGTCGCCCGTGATGTAATAAAATGATTATCGGCTAACATTGCGTCGACTGATCCTGCATCATTTCACCCTGGGCTCGAAGGAGCAGGAGAATCGAGCGCTGCGCTTTTATGTCCACCAAGTGCTAATCCCCGGATAAACAATAGGCGGGCGAGCGCGCGCACACTATGTCTACAGAGATTCAATCTACCGGGTTCACACGCCGATCACGAATTCATTCAGCGACGCATCGCACTGCGAGCGACAAAGTACCGTGCGGGAGCGATGCACTCATGTAAATGCAATGTGCAGGTTTATTCCGTGGAAAGGCGAGGACTTGGCCACGTCAGGCCATGCAAAGTCAGCGGTGTTAGCCGATGGCCGAGCTCGAATCCAGGGAAGCCGGCCAATATTCAGCAATTCAGACAACAAGGAGCCAACGATTGTCGAAAGTCCAAGGAAGGTTCTTGACCGCATTGTCTCCGCAATTCGTGAAAGTGTGAGAAACCCGAGAGCGGCTCTGGCGCGCATTAGGAATAGTCGCATTCCCCGCGTCACGGGTGTGCGGCCTGTGTTTCCAAACAATGAGTCGAGTAAGTACGTGTGTGCAGTTGCGGGGGGAGTGCGGTGCACTCGCACTCCCAGCCACGAGAGCCGGCAACTATGCGGTCTGATAGTGCGGTAATCCCTCGCCGACAAATAAACAAAGATTGCCCACCGGGCGACCATTATTTCACCCCATGCAATTATCCTAGCTGCGAGTGAATGGAAGTTCGGCGCCAACTATCCTCGACATTCCTAGCGCATTCTAAATCCCGCTGCCTAATACCAGCGAGTATTATTACTACATATTCGCCGGGACGAGGTTTACGCGGTGTAACGTCCAAGGCAACACGGCCAGCGCTATGATTATTCTTAAGTGAAACTAGTTGAATGGTATTCCAGGGTGAAATTGATCGGCGTATTGAGTATGTGCCATTAGGACGGATTTAATGATAGCCGAATGAAGAAGAGGAAGGTGTTCGAGCGTGATAAACACGCGCCGTACGTTCCACGGCAATTGCTCGGGCAAGCGGTAGTTTATTTATGTCGATAGTCCTAATCAGCAGGCAGCAGTAATTAAGAATCAGTAGGATAATATGAGGGGACGGCAGCTCGATCAGAGTACGTGATCGTACTCGGTAGTCGCGGTCTACCCCCGAGTATTTCGAGTCCACGGACAAGTGTAATCTAATTTACATAAAACGAGCCTGCCTCTCGATTCGTCCGACAGCCCGTAAATCGATTAGCCCGAAAGCGGCGTGTGCATCGTGGGAAAAGTGGCATTCGCGATTTTCGACAGTCGGCGACCGCGCGCGCCGATAGAAATCGCTGGCGAATGGAAAATTCGTATCGGAGCAGTCGCGTGTCATTGGTGCGCATCGTTCGACTCGTACGAAACTAGCGATAGACACAGAGCCCGGCAATGTTAATTGCGTTAGCCGGTGAAAGCGAGTACATAGAGCGGTGAGGCTGCATTAGGGATGAGAGTGTAGGTAAGTACACGGCGGCCGAAGGCGTGAATGAAAACAAACAGAAGTCCTAGAGGGAAACGTTGAGCATCACACACCGAACGCGATGACATCGGGCGGCACAACCTTGGCATGGCAGGCGATGCTAGTTCGCAACAAAAGCGACGGCAGCCACTTAGCAACATGGTACAATTTTTATGAATGGGCTCCCCGTGGTAGTAAGAGCGTCCATTGACATACAACGGGCGTCCTTGCGTACGCCAGGAACAATCGCATTGTCGTTCGATGCGGACTACTTGATTTCGGAGAGGCGTGCGAAGTGACCGGGGAAGAGTTGGAGCGGTGGCAGCAAGTTATCTAATGTCGTTAGCGGCGGCGAGGAAGCTCGCCGAGCGTAGAGAGAGAGTACTACCGCCCGCAGGGTCGGCCATTTTCGCTGCTTTGTTTACGTAGAAAGTATCGAGCCGCAAGGAGAGCTGTTGACGGGGAGAGGAGAAATGAGAGAAGAGGTTGTATCAGAGGTTGAGAGCGGGGAAGAAAAAGAGTGGCAATGCTAGGTAGATGCTGAATTGTCACATACCTCGAACTGCCAGTGCGCCGCCTGCAGCAACTGTTTGGCCTGTTCCCTCGCACAACCTGCGGCCAGCACGAACTGATTGATCATCACCTGCTCGCGGAGGGCGTCCATTTTTTTCGTCACGTTTCCCTCGGCGCGGCGAGACACGAGTACGTCGTCGTCCGAAATAAAGGGATCGAAGGAATCGGGATCGCGGCACGCGCGGCTCACGATCCACCGCAAGAGGCCTAGCGTGTCACACCACCGGGCTCTCCGCTCTTTCTTCCTCTCTCTCCGTCTCGGTCGGCCTCGGCGTGTCTCGTGCGTGTGTCCCCCCTCTCTCTCGCTCTCCCTCTCACTCTATCGCGCTGTCTCTCTCGCTCTCTCTCGCTCCGTCTGGGTGAGTGTGTCGTAGGCTTGCGCTTCAGACGCGAGCGCGAGGTGCGAGCGGCGGGCAGCCTCTTGTTTTCAAAACTAAACTCATCGCAGACGCCCGACCACGGCACCTTGGGGCCACTGCGGCGAGCGAGCCGTGAGGGACGAGGTCGCCGTGACGTCACTCCACGCGGTTATTACCGAACGAGTGTGCAGCCTCCCTCGTGTTTGGGGACCTTCCAAGCGACGTGCGCACTCCCCCTAGAGCCGCTCTATTTTCGAGCGCCGCTCTATACTCACTTTTCCACCGGCACCTCTTTCAAAACCTCCGTGGCTTCCCTCCCTTTTCTTTCCCTCTCAATGATGTTGACCGACCGAAACAGTAGGAAGCCGCCGGCAAGATTTTCGCTTACGTAATACCAAGCTTCCAGTGGTCCTATACGAAATGTTGCGAGAGCGCAGCTCTAGTCATCGCGAAATCGAAATTTACGCTACTCTTCTTAAAGGACATCGTTTGAATATTTTTTAAAGCCTCTTTTTATATCATTCCACATGAGATATGGGTTTGGGCATGAATTAAAGATCATGAATATTGAATATTATAGTAGATTTGATTTATAGGTTTGGTTTGGTCAATGGGTGAAGGGGAAAGTTTATAGCTCCTACTTTGGAATCATTTTTAACTACTTTTTCACTAATATTTTTTCAATGGAGTAGTATAGTATTTCTGTTTAGTTGCTTCTGACCTTTAGCGATATTTTGGGATGCTTGACACTTATTAAAAGTTCCGGGGAATCAAAGTGTAGCTCCCTGGTTTACCGGATGTTGCTAAGTTTATCGACTATTAAATCGGGAATTTTGCAAATGAAGTTATTTATGCTTGATTTAAAGCATAATTCTTGTAAAATTATCAGAAAATCAGCCCACTTTTATTCTACATTTATTACGAGAATGATAAGCAGATATTTCAGCCTGTTTTTATCACAGTGTTATATTAATGGTCTCTTGTAAGCCCACAGCTTGTCGTGATCATAAATCGTATGTATCTTATCATACATATACTTAAAAAAATACAATAAATTGTCATATTGACCATTGTATCTTTGATAAAGTTCAGGTAATGCATTCAGGTCACTAGTAACAGCAGCCTCACACAACTGTCCATTTTCATCAGTGTCACTCCATGCATTGCTATCATTGTCAGCGTATCCCTTTATTGCACCAAACGCACAAGTATGCACTTCCACCAAAAATTGGTGAATGGCTTCAATTGTAGCCAAGTACCATCTCGGACTTTTCTTCTGGTGCCTCCAAAACTGTGAGATTCTTGAGTTCAACACAACACAGGGTAAAGCTAAAAGCAGAACCATGTCTTTGGAAAAAGAGCATTTTAAATGAGTGTAATAGAAATATTATATAGCACAACTCACCTCTGAGTCTTTTATCCTTGTAAATCGCTTTGGTTTGATGCCAAGTGCTGTCTATGAAGACAGCTCTCTTTATAGGAAATACATCTTTCACTGACTCCACATTAATACAGGTTTCTCTTGTTTTGTCTATTGCAAACAGAGCATCAACTGTCACGGCAGATTTGCTGGGGAAGATTAACACAGTCTAAGGAAGGATGTTGCTTAAATTTATTTTGTACGAAACAAACTAAGTTTCTCAGGAAAGCACACATCATTACAGTACCTCCTCGTCAAAGGACTCAGGGAAATCAGGGTACGTGAAGATTCTTACATCCTCGGGTGCCAAAACTGCAGCATGGATCGCAGTACTCTTCCCATCGATTTCTCTTGCGTGCTTAATAATATCGATCTTTATTGGTAACTGTAAAATTGAAGGCAGGAATGAAAAACCAATTCTCCTTTAAAATAGGTGGCTCATCTTATACCTTCACTCTTGGAACGTATTTCTCATCAATCACCGGTGCGCAGCAGGTGTAGCAGAAGAATTTTCGGGACTTGTAACATCGTCCACAGATTTCCCTGCCTTCCACTGTGTCCAGGATGCTGGGGTCCGTGATTTTTAAGTGACGAAAAGGAGCTCTATCAATAATCTTTTGTTGCTCCTCTAAGTTCGACAGTTTCGGCGGTTGTCGATCAATTGATTCTGCATTAGCCATGATTTGAATACTGACTGCATTACCAAAACAAACTCAAAATTTGACTGAGGACCGACCTCGCTACTTGTCAGATTTGAATTGTTACAGAACAACAATAAACACAACAAAGTCAGAGTGACAGTTAGGTTAGCAATTCGAGACTGTAACAATACGCTTTCTTGTCATATGTTGGATCGGAGCTCTTCGCTGTTACCATGGTATGAAACGTAACTCTCAGCGCCTATCGGTACGTTAGATCGCCGAAAATGAACTTGTCTGTCGAACATTCCATCCTTATCTAATCAGGCCTCTTCTTAACTCGTCAATCAAACCAAGAGATGTCTGATATGGTCATGTAACTACATATTATAGTAGCAGTAAATTGTTTTCTCAATATATATTGAGAAAGTTACAGAGTACTCGAGTTTGATTGGTAATATGTTGTACACGTTCATCCTACACTATTACTACTAGGGTACAATTCGATAGACTCTAATATACAATTTGCAAATGGCATCCCCTTTAATTTCATTTGATTAACTCTGCTGACTGTAGATTGTTTGGCTCAATTATCGCGATCAGCCGGCGCAATTATCGTCGGATCTATCAAATCGCTAATGAGTCATCAAGAAGAAATCTTCACTCAATCTCTTCCCAGTCGCCCTATAATCCCGATGCGTCTTTGATTGGCGAACACTTATTCGAGCGCACGCGTCATCCCTTTCACGGACTCTCTTTCTCTCTAATGGAAAAACCGTGGGAAGTGAATCACCGGCGGCTAACTTTAATTCCATAAAGAAGCGCCGATGCAAATTTCCCGCAGCTTTCCCCCGTAACGAACTTACAATTAGTCTTTGATAAGGCTTGTCTATTAATCAGGCCGATTCTACTGAGAATTGATCGGCCACCTCCACACGCTGGCTGCCGGGGATGAAGGGGCAGTGTGCATTCGAGCCTGGCTGCGAAAGGGACTCCTGAAAAAAGTCCGGGCCGCACTTCCTACGAGCTTACCGAAATCGGGCATTACTATGCTAATAACATCGGTACACGGTATATGATGATCCTACGCAGGCTGCGCCCCCCTCGCGCACTTAAACGCGTCCGCTGTAGGCGCTGGCATCCAGTTAAGCAAAGTAGTCCAGGGCGCCGACCGAGCAATCGGCGATTCCTGCCGAATATATTATGTCGCAAGCTCGTATTGCCGATGCTGGGCCGAACGGACGCGCTTGCATGCCCGTGTACATTCGGTTTTCACGCCTCGGTCAACAGCCGCTCCGTGGAAACGGAATGCTATTATTAAATAGAGAGATTCGTCGGGCGACTACGACCTCGTTCGCACGTTTCGCTGAATGCACATACGAGCACCCCGCCGGCCCTCACGACGATGTTTGCGTACACGATTCTTTGATGGCGCGAAACCCTGCCACTTATGTTTGGCCCATTCTATCCTCGCCCTTTGAATAATGCCGTAAACCCTGTCACTGCTTTCGTAGATCCTCCTGGAGCTCCTTGGCAAATAGAGGCTAGTGTACCGTAACCTGATCCAGTTTAATACATATCATATGTATACGGGCGGTTACAGGCGCAAATGTCTGGGAAGATGAAGTGGGCCTTGAGACACTTGCCTCTTGGAATGTTACCCGGCGGGACGAGATTCTGGAATTACTCTACTATCTAAGTACAGAAAGAAGTTAGCTTATTGAGTACATAAAGAGTCCCTACTAATTCTTTGAATTTGGTTTCTTGATATAGTTAGACTTGAGAATGAGCCCGGTGGCGGCAAGTGCTAGGAGGATCAGCGTGGGAGATTAAATACGCGCTGGTACGCACGTTCACCGAAAATTAAAGAGGAGCGAGGGTGAGAGGGAGGGAGATTGGTATCGAATGATCGGCGCTGGGCCGAGCTGAAAATGATACGCCGGTGGGCGATGAAAGAATTAACTTGGACAGGATCGAAGTAGTCTCGTTCGTTGAGATTACAGCGATCGAGCGGATCGATCAGGCAATATCGGCGTGGCTCTATTGGCCGGGATGCTGGTGCCTACGTTCGCTCGTCACTGGATTTTTCGCGATACTCGCACCTGCCGAATGACATGAACACTCTCGAACAGCGAGCCCTCAACACTCCGTTCCCCGTCAATTGAGGGCTCGCCGAATTACACGTGGCTAACAATTTTTTGTCGAGGATCGCTCTGAGTGGCGTGGGCTTCGGCACCGGCCCGAAATGTTCATTCGCTCCGATTGGAGGCGCGGCTCGAATTCTCGGGGAGAGCCGCGCAGCCGGGTTATTGCTTAGTAATCTTTCGGCGAAATACAGATTTATATCGGTGGTTCATTTTCGGCCGAGGAATGTTGCTCATAACTAAATTTAGAGAAGCCACTCATCCCTCCGGCGACGCTTCCTGGTTGCCTCCGCGACTCCTAAGGATTGTTCAGGTCCAATTGGCGAGACGCCCCCGCATCGCCCCGGACAGAGAGTCCTTGTAATAATTGCGAAATATTGGAAAATAGACGAAATCGGCCGTCAGTCCGTAATTGGGAGGCGCGATTGATTTGTTTTACGTAAAGCGTGTAGAACTGTGGAGCCAGGGCAGCGTTAGTCGGAGAAAGGGCTTCAGCTAGGACGGCGAAAAAAGGAGAGGAAGGACAGTGCTCGAGCCTCTTGCACAATTATCCGCACGCTCTCCTTCATCTAATTAACCCGAGGCTCAAATTTAATAAACGCGCCAGGTACAGCTGGGACGATGTCAATAAAAGTCGAGAGAGTAGTTTCGGCATCCGCGCTTTAACGCTCCCTCTCTTACGCATACAACACACGTGCTTCGTACAACTCGATGGAGACGATAGTGCGTCCTATGTACTAGTAGGTACGAATGCACCGACGTCATGTAACGCCCGCTAGTCGTACATTCCGTGCTCGGGGGCTGTTTCGACCAATTCGATTAAATTTGCTTCTCGCATTCCAGAAAGCCCGTATATACATATATGTGTAGAGCAGACGTGCGATTCGTTCTATATTCTTCAAGCGTAGTCCTTCGCTAAGATCAAGCGTTAACATTCACACACCTTCTGCAACTCAGAAGTTATTCAAGATCATTGCGCACTCATATTCAGCATGGACATTTAATAAAGCTTCACTGGAAAACACTTTTTTTCATACTATTTTACCAGGTTGATCTTCAAAATAGAAGAATATAGGTCGAAGGACATTATGGATTTATTATCCAACATAACACAATTTCGGCGAGATTTGATTTACTGAGCCAACAGTTGGCGCTCGGCATCTTTGTTGAAATATCATCTGTCCAATTGCGATGCTGTCGGTTCCGAGCGCAGGATCGAATGACCACATTTCGACGGTCTGACTTGCTCTAAGACAAGTACGTGTCAATAGCGCGTGTACGCCAACAACGAAATCAATAGCCACGCAGCATCGCCCAATATTCCGGAGCATCATCATGCAAGCAGCTCTATTGTCCAATCGGTTCATAACACGAACTCGGTGCTTGATTACTTGCCGCATGCTCCAGGAAAGTTGATGGAAGTTGCACATAAGCTCGTAAGCGAATCCCACGTAAACGAGGGACGAGAGAAGATTGCGATTTCTGCTCGGCGCTTCGAGTCGTGTGGACAAGTGTCGCTTAATCGTGACTTTAGCACGTCGAGAGAGAAAAGGATTGGCCGGGTGAAAAGGAGCAATTCATCTGGATAAGTCGGCAGATACGTGTTCCTCCTATCTGTTGAGCGTGCACGATCGATCGGGGAAGCGCGAAGCCTCGTATTTACCTCTCTCGACACACAACACACAACGCGAAATAAAGAGCGCAAACCTCAAAATTGTTTGTGTCAACCTATCGTTCATCGACAACGGATTATAAACGACCTTTGGTAATAATTAAATTCCAGTATTCTTGGCTTCACTCGGATTTTTATTAATTCTTTAGATTGTCACGCGTGTAATAAATACTAATTTTAGTTTTCTTACCGAATTGCGGTTGTTCTGGTTGAGTGTCATCTTAATTCGTTTCATAGTTTAAAACCTGACCGTTTTTTTCTTTAGTTGCATGACGTAGATAGATTTTCAAGTGCGATACCGCAGAGGTAGTATTTTTAGAAGAGAACAGATCCTTCCTGCGTCATGGTAATTCCTTCGCCATTATTTTTATGTCTCCTGGCAGGCAATGTGTGCAATATATCAGCGCGGCAACAGGCGATCCCGCCCGACCAGTCCAACAGTTACTCCACTGCGGGGAATTAGTTGAGAGCTTGAGAGGTCGGTCCGACTGCTGGTCGGAGTCTGGTAATCATCTAATGACGAAGGGCCGGCAAAAACGAAAAGTCGCACCCAAATAATCGGCTTTAATTACTCGATAGGGCAATTCTATGGTGGATATGTTGAGCGCCAGCCCTTGAACGACGCATTAGTGGATGATAAGTGGATTTTATCGTTTCGGCATTGGATTAACGACGATTTCAAGAGAACCGCAGTAACCACGAGCGCCAGTCTCTCCTTTGATTAGTCCCCCAGCTTGCAAGCTTACTTACGCAGCCGTTAATTACTCTCGATCGGCGGCGCTCCTGGCAAGTTAGCTTACAGCCTCCACCAGGGATATTCAGCGTTACGAGCGCATGTGACAGTCGAAAGGAGGATCGTTTACGCTCGCACATTTCCCGGCTGAAAAATGAGAATCGATGCAGTACATTCCGCACCGGCCGGCTTATGGTGGCAGTCGTCTGCATTGTTTTAGCTGCCATGGGATAACATCCATTTATCAAAGCGCGAATACTCGGCTGCCTTGCATTCGTCTTTGTTAGGTTGGGCGGTTAACGACGGTGAACACGTCGGCCCTGGTCGTCGCAGACTTTACATTTCGCAGTCTCCTTACGTGAAACCGAATCTTCCTGGCATTTGTGTTCGGTTCTGGTGGGTATGTTTATTTGTCTATCATTTCGAGCATTCGGCTTGAAAAATATTTGCCGATTGCAGGTGTTTTCATCTTATTTGATTAATTCTGTTAATCACCGTAACGTGTATTAATCGTAGGGCATTAGGTTCAGTAAGGTTGTACTGCAGGTCTTGTAAACTCCTCACATTTCATAGTCCTCTTTTGCGAAATGTGTATGCACTTTAATTGAGACAAATTCCAGTTTTCACGGCCAAATGAATAGCTGAGATAACGTGACTCCGGGAACGATCCCACCCAATTAATCACCGAGCAGTCATTGATATTCGACGGCGAGCGAGCATTAATGGCTAACGAGACCCGCATTATCAGGCTGGTGCATGACGAGCCGTGTAAACATGCAGCGCGATCAATGGTCTGTTTGATTTCATATTGTAATAGTAAAGTGCCCAACTCTTCCGAGGCTCCTTTCGAATACTGATTTCCATACTGGGCTGCAATATCTCCTTTCAACGAGAAAGGTGTCGATTTGCCGGAGCAATTGAATCGCAAGGATCTTAAGTGCATTAGTTAAGTGGAGCTTAATCGGGCGTGAAGTAACGCGTCAAGTGTTAGCGAAAGCATTTAAATAGTTCTCGCCATTTGGCCCGTTTCCGCCTCGACATCCTCCAAGCGCACTCTACAGTTTCTCTAGTGCGCATTTCGTAGAATGAGTAATTAGTTATTCCCCATGCGAAATAATGTTCGGCCCGACTTATAAATACACCGGCGGGCGATCTCTATTAACTTCATTAATGAAACAATCATGCTCGGCCAGATGCTGTGCTTCATAATGAACGGCATCGGTTGCCCGTGTGCCCATATGCGAATGCGCCAGACGAAATCCAGATACGTGTGCGGAGCTAGTACACGTCATGCAGGATGCGATTCGATTTCTACCGCTGGCCGGAAATTGCCTACTTCATTAGAAGAGCCCGGCGAAATGCCCGGTTTATTGCGCGCATCGCCGTATCAACTTTGGCATAATGGACTGCGCGCGGTCCGCCCGAAATGCCAACAATTTCATAATGAGACCGGTGGGTAACATAGGCTGCCTGGTAATTTGTCTCCACCGGTTGTTGAGAACTCGGTGTGATTTTAGTGGAAAATCCCTGAAGACGGTTCGATAAGAATGCGACAATAGCCGGGAGAGCGCATGGCATAATGAAATATGCGTCGGTTTCCCATGAAGCTATAATATAAGATTATAATAGCCACTCGTCAGATCTGCTTCACCCTTTTATGCTTTTGGTGCATGATTTCACTTAAAGCACCATCCTTTCTATCCTCTGCCTTTCGTTCTTTCTTTATTTTTCAGTGAAATAAATCGCTTCTCCGATCATCAGTAACCAAGAAATCCGGCTCCCCTCTATTTCTATGGGATCGGTTCAAAGGCGAATATATATATATATATACACACCCCGATATATACACGATAAAGGTCTTCGGACTTGGCCGGGCAACGTATTGAAAGTTCGATCGAGAGAAATCAAAGCAGAAGTTATTGAGGAAGGCTGCCTGATACCGAAGCAGGCTTATAAAAAAGCATCGAGTTCGCCGATCGTCTGTCTACTCTGTACATCCGACCTAACTTACACCGAGCGTTTCCAGTTGTCAGGGATTTCAGTAACTTTTTCCGTTCACAAAAACCCACAAAGCCCGAATTCGAATTAAATTTTATGCGCGAGGAAGATTCCGTACAATCTGCGGATATTACGCTAACCGCTAGAAATCTTTTCTACTAACCCAGTGCGCCGGGCTTTCGCCAGGATTGGAATTGAAACGAAGGAAAAGAGACAAAACGATGAAAGAATCCATGAGGTGAAAACCGTGTACGCTGCAAAGCAGGCCAATTGAAATCAATGAAATATCGAAAAGCAAACAGGCGAAATTAAAGTTTGTATTCGACTAATCGATAAAGTTCTCCGAGCAACGCGGGCGAAACAGGCATCGGTGAAGCACCGCAGACGCATTGTCGTGAAAAGGAAACCTCCGAAATCCACTGGGGTGCAAACTTCTCACCAAACTGCAAAGCATTACCAGTATTACCGACCAAGTAAAAAACAGAAAAACCATCCAACAAAATATCCTGCGAATGTAATATCCTTGCGGAAAACTATATTAATTACCGGTAACTAAAAGATAGCGATAATCAAGCTGTTTTTACAGCCACCATAGCGACGGCTTAATGAGTAGGAAGGCCCGAGCCATAAAGCGAACGCTGCTACAGCGCTACATAAAAGAAAATAACAATCTTCCGAGGATCGACCTGGTCGTGGGTGGTTTTTTTAATAAGAATGTATTTTTATTTTAGAGTATCGAACAATATGATACACATCTTAGTAGTAAATGCAAACTTTAAAAAAGAAACTTAACAATGTACACTTTACATGTGTACCAGTGAGATTGTCTCGATCGAGGAGAGTGAAAACAACTTGATTTTGGTTTTAGAGCATTTGTTAACCGGGTTAGGGTTAAGGAAAGACTAATATCAAAGGTCTAGAAGTATCTTTAATTTGGTGCATGTGAATAATCTTTGAAGTTATGAAAGAAAAAGAAAATCCACGGCGCGGCGCGGTTTCCTTTATATGTATGTTGTCATTGTCGTCGGTGTGGGTGCGATCAACAGGGTATTCTGCACGTGCGTGAAGGGCGCCGCGGCGCTCGAAATTCTTTTGGCGAAATTCGGTGGATCGGCAGAGTGAGGAATACGCGCGGGGAGTGTAATTTATTTTGGTGGGAGCGAGCCGGGCGAGCCGGGCAGGCCTCGACGGTATGGGCGGTAATTAAAAGTCGAAATCGGCCCGTAGAAGGGCTAAGTGTCGGTATATATGAAGCCGTGTCGAGTGGAGTCGAGCCGAGTCGGCACAGCCGCCTATAAAAGCCCTCTCGCACCGAGCCGTCGACGTCACACGTCGTTAGTACTCTGCACAGAGAGGAACTCCCGCCTCTCTGCCACCTGTTAAAGCTCTCTTCTGCTCGGAGCCTCGATCTCGAAGGTTCGCCAGGCAGACACCGAGAAGCTCCGGCTTGGAGTCCGAGGCTTCCTTGTGCCCCGCACTCATTCCGACCGGAACTTCACGCCGACGAGTCCTCCCGGGCGCACGACACGCCTCAAGGCCGAGAGAAGCTGCTCCTGGTGGTTGTCGAAAGCGGCAGAAGTTACTCTCCCACGCAACGGCAAATTGGCCAGCCTCAACCCTCAACCCTGCGCGCTCTGCTCAGCTGAACCACTCTCTCGGAACTGCGCTCTGAAGGGAAGAGCTACCCTTCGCTTCCTTTCCAACTCGACGATACACCCAGGACTACGACTGCTCTTCTCCAGCCAGTTTTAACGGAAGTAAGTGTTCTCTGTGTTTCATCGCGCTAGCAAACCTGAAAGGATCTCGGGCAGGATTTTGGGACTTCGGTAGCCTCGCTAGAACAAACCTTTGCGAAACTAGTGACTATAGATTTGTGCGCCGATTGGCAACTGATTTTGGCAGGTTTTCTACTTGTTGGGCGGATTGATTTTCGTTTTTGCCTTGGGAGGAATTTGATTTTCTTTTAAATCGGTGTATCGAAAAAGCATTCGAGCGATTCGCGAACGGAACCCACCCGACTTAATCCACGCTCACGCGAAGTGCACGACGAGTAATGCGAGCGATCAAGCCTTGCCAGATGCGGTAAATCGGAAGGATTGATAGTCGTAATTCCACCGTTTCACTCGCAAACACACACACACACACTTCTCTCGTGCTCTCCGTGCTGAATCGCCGTCCACAAGCGCAACGGAAAAACCGAGAGAAAAGCCTTCGCAGCGATTCGTTTTCGCGACGGCGCTATCGACGTAACAATCATTATTCGTCATTCCGGATCGACTGGCCACAGTGGTAGGATGAATCATGCCAGGGTGCACGTCCAATTCCACAATTCAAATCGTCGCACTCCCCAAAGACGATTAGATTACTGCGCGGACTCGCGCCGGGCATTCTTTCCAGCGCGCATCGCGCATCCACCTGCTAATCAGCCGCACGAATTAATGACGATCCTCTCTCAACTGTGCCGCGGCAGCGCGATATTAATTTACGTACGTGTGTACCTTGTTTGCACAACCTACCACGGGAGTAAGCATTGGTGAGCGCGCGCTCCACACTCAGTATAGCTGATCCAATATCGCGGCGCTGGCCGAGACGCGTGGACGAAACTGGCGAAATGCAGGGGCGATATTATTGCGGCCGGCTCGAACAGCGGAATTGCCGGATTCCTGGAGAAAATCGATTGTCGCTGGGATTCCGGGCTAATGGATGTATCCGAGCCGCTTGATATGATTCGCAGCAGCGCGGCAAACGGAAAGATTGCGCGGGGCCGACGCTCGACGCGCGCTGCGGTTTCCTCGCCCTTTTCCCAATTGGATTTGGAGCCGATGGGCCGCCGCGATACTTGCAGCCTGCACGGGTCCTTCGGGTATCGGGGGCTTATTGGTTCTTTCCATATCGGCGAACGATACTCTATACATGTATACCACCCCGCTGTAAATCTCATTTCGCGCGGCATCGCCGCGCTACATATATTATGCATATCGATTATTTGCCGGCAGCAATTCCCCTTTTGCACCTTGAAAAAGCTCAGCCCGGAATTTCGACAATGCTTTCGCCTCAAAGGGACTAGGGAATTGTAATAGGGCACGGAATTTCTTTGAGAGCTTTCGTTGATGCATGCAGTGACTGCAACAGTGTGACTTATGGTTGTTATGCGAGGTTTTGGTAATTTTTGAAGTATTTATTCGAAAGTGATTGGTAATAGTCTATTATAATAGAAAGAATGGGAGCATACTGAATGATAGAGATCGAAAAGTGTTATATCTTCGTACCCCTGGATCGGGAGATGAAATGGCATTAAGAGATCAAAGATGTAATCCTAGCAGTGGTGGAGTGCGTAGGAATTTGAGGTTTGCTCCCAATATCGGTCACAAGGGGTGCGAAGATTGAGCCATCAGAGGATACTAGGATATCACGTATCTCCCAGTCCTTTACAAGCGCTCGGACTTTCAATCGGCCGTGGCTGCCTTTCCTCGCGAAACTTGCCGCCCGAAATCTCCTTCAATGCCGGGTGAAACTCGCACGGAAGTCCCGGAATTTCCGGGGAAAAAGTGAAGAATGCCATCGGGTTTCCACAGGTTGCACGACTTTCACTCTCCGAATTGGGGAGGTCGGTGAATCGAGCTGTCGATTATAAATCCCCAAATCCTTGCCGAAGATAAGCCGGTTGCTTAATTGGTCGGGTAGTTTTGAAAGTTCTTTAATTAATCATCTCCCTCGGCCGACCTACCCCGCCGGCCTCCGGCAGTTTCCTAATTCTCCGGCGATTCGAGGCGCCCGGCGCATACGGCTTCCCCGAAAAACAATATGGCTGATGATGAAATGACACGATAATAGAAAATGAGTAATTCGAGTTCGAATTTTCGGGGAACCGGCCACTCTTGTATTTATAGTGTCGCCATATCGAGCGGCTGGAATGAAGGCGCCTCTTAATATGTCGTGGCATTTATTTTCGAATGAACCGGCCGCCTACGTCACTAAGAAATTTGAACATTCCACAAGCTTCTTAGCGCCGATGACATCGCCAATTCCTGAAATTCCCTGGATTCCTGGAATGCTATGCTCTCGGCGAAACCGGCGCTAAAAGTATCATCTCAATTTCCTATGAATTGCCATCAGCTCTCTCGTCTCCGGAAAAGCTTGGCTCGAACTTCTTCTAGGCGCAGCTCTCTTCTAATTTCTGCAGAGACCCTCGAACGCGCCGCTTTCCCGGGGAAAGGAGAGCCTGAATTCCCGTCACTCCAGGCGGCAGAGTCGTTAATCTAATTTCTTTCGGCGTCCAGACTGATCGGCCTGCAATTGAGAGAGGTCCGGCGCTTTCAAGTTTCGAGCGTTCTGCCATCGATTTCCTATTTGCTCGCACGCGCCGAATGTTCTTCTCCCGTGGGGCCGAGGGCGCATACAGAATTGTGCCGTTGTTGACAACGCCAGCTTTGACAGCTCGATCTAACAAAATCATGTGCAATCTGCCGGACACGCAATAACAGCGTCCGGAATCCGACTCTACCTATGCTATAGTTCTCTTATGAATCCCACTTGCATTGAGATTCGTATCGATACAGGAATCATGGAAAACGTCCGACAGAGACTTGAGACTTATGTCCAATATCAAATGTCTCATACATGTTCATACGGAATTGTAGGACATTAGTTTAGTTCAAAAAGCTACACCCTGAAATAAGAATAGAGAAACCAGTAAATTTATATTAATTAAAAGTAGTTCAGCATAATTTGTTAGCGCGATCCAAAAAATAAGAACACAGACACTATCACCTATAGATATTCTTATGAATTATAGACGCGAGCTTTCCAAGTTTCTCTCATATATATACCTAGCCAGTCACATACATGTGGAGATTTGCATGGCGAATACCTGCAATACGCCTTGATACAAATCTCACGGTACAGCGACCTTTACTCTTTATCCGGCTTTCAGCATAAATCGGCAAACCACCATGAAACTCGTATTGACCCTGATAGGATTGGTAAAAAGAACACTAGGCCAGGGCATCGGAGCAGCTCATGAATGTGAAGATTATAGCGGCGTGTGCGCTGCTTTTGCCCACGTACATCGCCATTTCAAGCACGTTTTCTGTGCGCGCGTCACACTCTCAAACGCGCGCGCTCCAGGCGATTGCCGAGTTCTGACGTGTGTTTTTGCCAGCATCGGATCTCGTCTCGAAAAAAAGAGAACTACGTCAAAGTGCTGTCGAGCACGATGCACCCACATTGCCGGTAATGCTGTTCTTCCTGATAAATCTTCCGACAACCAGGTGAATGGGATTAACGATAAAGCAATTTAACAACAATACGATTTGGCAAAAATGCGAAATTGCCCATTTGAAACAGGAAATTGCTCCACCCGGTTTCCGCGAATCTAGACCAAGGTTCCCCCCGGCTGTATTTATAATAATTTCACGAGTATTAGCGACGCTGCGCGTGACAGAGGCGACATGGCACTTTGATCAAAATGTTATGCGCGAACTATTGAATTATTCTAACCAGGCGGCTATTAAATCAGCGTGTATCATTAATTATATACCCGTGCGAATTGCCGAATCAGAGAACGGTTCGTAATACGTGCAGAGAGGGTGCCGACTCCTGTGTGTACAGGGTGATACAGTTGCCATTGAATTAGCACCATCGCCTTGTACTTTTTCCAAGACACATATAGTATTATGTGCATTTTTTATAGAATATAAAATTGTACACAATATTCCAAATATGAAAAAGTGTCTGCACATTTTAATGATCATTTTATCGGAATGTATTCTCGTCTACGGTAATTCAAGCGTGAATCATCGTGTACATGCATAAAAAGGCAAGCAATGATCACCGGTATATCAATTACCCTTATTAACTAGTCAGATTATCCGTGCGCGCCAGCCAACAATGAGCTTTCGCCACCGTACAGTGTGCATATGTGTGTGACAGTAATTAAGCTGGCTTGTTCTACGGAATAATCGTGTCGACGAGGAATCCGGTCGACTTATTTCGCACGGATTCGTCGCCGACGGACAGAAGAAGCGACGATAAGCGATAAAAGTGTGTAAAATTAGAAGCAATTGACGGTGGTTTGCTAGGCAATAAGACGACTTATCGTCGCGAGTGGCGCCAAAGAGCTGAAATCCTTATCGCCAGTTTGTCGCACATGCATTTCTTCAGTCGTCTGTTGTAACTTCGGCCGACTGTTGTAACTTGGTCGGGTTGCAACACCAATTTCGCAGATAGTGCGAGAAAGACAGGGAGACATGATTATTGGATTGTACGTTGCGAGGATAAGTGAAGGAGGAACGCTCGATGGCGATAAGGAGTTAAAGACCCCGAGAAACGCGGCTTGATTTTGTGCCTGTGTACACACTCGGACACGCGGGCGTGCCCGATCTATCGTCTGCCTGCTTTCGCCTTGTCACTTTTCTAGGCCAGCTCCATTTCACTCATCGAAGAACGATGCAATGCGAGCGGCTCAGAGATCGGTCCTTAAGTAACACTACTTTCCTACTAATCGAACGGTGAATGATGAACTTATGCTAACTTCCGAAAAAAACACTATAAATAGCCAGGAAGCTATCTCCGCGTATCATCAATCTAAACTTGTTATTCTTGGAACTGAGATAGAGATTTTAGTTGAAAATAGAAATTATGTGGCACATATACTTATCTTCGGAAGTTTGGAATACGACAGTTATTGCTCGGTAATATTGAAAAACTGATGGACTTTGAATTCGTTACACATGACAAACAGAATTGCGGCTTGTATTATTCTGCGGTTCATCTGTTTGCTTCAGTATGAATTGTCGATTTAAATTAATTATTATGGTTTGCACCCTGTATAATGCATTCATAATGACCTCCATGAAATCGACTCTTATCTAACGTTATCTGCCCAATTTCATCATCCAAGGATGTCTATCTATCCTCCCGTGTTGGGATAACTGCTGGTTTGAGCAGGAAATGCCCCTGTAATAATTCATTCTTCCCAATAAGATAACCATCCGTGGCGATCCTTATCGATTATGGAGAGCGGTGTAATAGGCATATTAGAGGCATGGTAGTCCGTAATAGGCGATGGATCGAGCGTCCTCCTATCGAAACTTTCATTCCCCATTACACCAGCATCCCCCGGAGCATCGCTTATCTCCTCACACACGTCCCCCCGCGTGAGCACGTACACCCGGGTGTCACGGGTTCTTCAGTGTTCCTTACGGAAGCCATAGGATGGCGGAATATTTTACACGTCTTCCTGTTTCGCCTTTTGAGGGTTGCGCTTGATAACGATCGTGGGAGCCTCCAGTGTCATGGGATATATGTGAATGCTCGGGGGTAAGGACACAGTTGGTAATAGTGGGTAGGTTGAGTGGCAGATCCATTTGCACTGTCTCCATTTAGATACTTTTGATACATAATAAACGTATTTCTCGGCCACGTTATTTATCTTGTTTAACGGTAACAATTTTTACCATGTCCATTACGAATTATTCCGTTGAAATTCATATTATTTCATAAAAACTGATGCTGCACGAACTTTATTATCGGACGGTATGAATTTAAAAATTGGAATGTCATTTTACATTACCGTGAGAAAAAGTTACTGTTTTCATAAATTCCTTGCAGGAAGTACCCTGGTAGAAACATAAGAGAGGGTGTCAACTGGGCAGACCCGGCCAGGCCACGACCGGGCTATAATCTGGCAGAGACTAGGGACAAATAGTTGCGCATCTAAAGTCGAGATTCTGATCCGGTACTGGCCAAGATATCAAACCGGGCCCCTGTTATCCGGCCACACTTTTTTAGTCAGGTGCTGATCGAGCAGCTTAGCTAGTCATTCAATGGAATAGTCTCGAGAAATTCTCGAGATTCTTATCAACTTTGTTTCCATTGGTCTGCAGCTCGCCTTTTCATATGCTTATAAAACTATTGTGAAGTGTGCGTCCGAAATTGGTTTCTTACGCGCAACTAAATGAAAACGGGGGAGTTCGGTGGCGCGTGTCAGGAAGATAAAGGTTTATCGGTCGTAGCAGGATAATGCAAAAGAATTGTGGCGACATATACGCCTGCAAATTCCAGCTGCGTGTGCGTGGCAGAGGTGATACAGCAGCATCCTTTAGTAAGTGACGTTATATGCAGCGCCCATATTGTACCGCGCGCGCCTTCCTCCCTTACGATAAACTTTAGTCATTTACGAGTCAGAGCGCGCGCGCCTAAGCACGAGCCGTTTCATAAATACGCGGCGATTTGTGTTGATATCAGATTTACATCGACCGACAGAATTCCGCCTCTGAAAACACGCCTGTTGCGGAAGTCCGATTTATTTTCAGCGGCTCTAATACACTCGTGGGCCGCGCGCCACTGAACGCATGTTTGATTAGCAAATACATGAGTGAGGCCAATTCGTTCCACTTTTTACTTGATTGCTATCGATCTCTGTGGAAACCAGACGGGTCTTCGCCATTTTCAAAACAGATCAAGAAAAACAAGTATTCGTAAGCGCGCCTTCCTAACAACAACATCCCGGTTTAAATTCAATTGATAACGAGTTTGAAGTCCTGTAAAATTTCATTTAGGTCCTGGAGTACAATTGATCCGACGGAATCGACAGAAATGTCCCAGATAATGTAACGCGCGACTGTTAATACGATTTCAGAGGAAACACCTGGCGCCTTAATGCTCAGGAAGGGTGGTGAATGCATAAGCTTCTCGCCACAAGAAGGTTGGGAGTGGCATTGGCGGAAGGGTGGCTGGCTTTCCAACTTATGAATTTCTCGCCCCAAAGGAATACCAGCGGCCGGTATTCCCGGAACTTTATTCTTAAGAATGCCAACTCCATGAAGGGAACTCTCTCTCTCTCGTCCTTTTCTCTTGCTACGTTCGAAATATGTTGGATCGCATCACCGCCGTGTGCTTTAAGCGCACGGCACGCACAGTGAAGTGCATGTTGCAGCTCGACTAGTATATGTAGAGACCAGTTCGTAAGCCGACAGTGTAGACATTGATTTCCTCATACGGGATGGGAAAAAGTTTCCACTACAGCTTGTGGTATGCGTACACGCTGGTTATGGGAGTAGGTATACCTTGGCGCATACGTACCGTACGTGATGCAGAGTCATGCGGGTGGTGTGGCAACGATTTTCAGTCAAAAAAGAATTCCTTCCCTGCTGCACGTGCTACTCCTCGAGTAACACGCGTGCAGCAGCGAGGAAAGTGGAGAAATCGGGAGTGTTACTGATGTTGCTCCGACGCTTTTCCATGTCGGCATCGCAACGCCCCGTGCATGGGAGCTCAATTGTCAGCGCAGAAAAACGATCAGGTGTTTACTTTCTCTTGAAAGTATTCCTTTTCCCACTGTCACCCCATACGATGTGGAAAGTCTCGTTTGCATAGAAAATCGTGTCTCCCTTCACAATGGGTTTGCATCTAGGAGTATGTTGAAAGAATTAATCCTGGATTAATGATCCTCGGTTGGAATCTCTGTGTCGAGCTTCTCAATAACTCTCTAATTAGATTCTCGACTTAATAAATTCGGAGGACCCCTCTTAAGTCTTAATCAGGCAAAGGGTGCACTTCCAGACAAGGGTTGATTCGAGATGGAGCTTTTTTTAAGCACTCGCTCCAAGCAAACTTATTAATCCGGACTTATCAGGATCACAAAGTCCTACGAGAAGTTTTCGTAAACCGCGTAATCCCCTCGGGCGGCTTAAAAATACCACCGCCGAATATTCTCGGCGATAAATGAATTTTCATAAGCCCTAATCATTTAGATTAAAGACAAGTCGGCCGAGTGTGCTTAATGCCTGGAAGGACACTGCTGGGCGAGAGAGAATCTCGCCGAAGGCAATCTGCGCTCCTTTCTCTCGAAAATTATAGGCTGCCGGCGCTCAATTGCGTCGATGTCCTTTTCACATCCTGGCGAATACTGTGCTCCCCCACCGAGTGAAAATCAAGCGATTCTGTGCGATGTACTGGAGGGACTACAATGGTCCCGTTCTTCCCGGCAAATTTCAGCAGACGACTAATTTCGAGTCGACCGCTATACAGTGTAGTAATTGAACGGTAATTTCAATGCAATTAATTGGATGACGTCGGCCTATTTGCATTCTGTTTATTATTACGGTAGTGGAGCGCTGCCTGAGACATCAAGAGTGCCTTTGAGACGTATATGCATATGCATTAATAGTCACTCACCCCCTTAACACTTAGTTAAATGGGTGGCAAAGTTCAACCCCTTTGAATTCATGGTTCTCTCCGCGTTTAATATATTAGTAACTCACGATATGATCTGCCTTGTCTAACGGGCAAAACATTACTATATCTTATTGCTTGATATATGATGGAACGAATCGGCCCGGCCTAGTCCAGTTGTTATCGTAGCCCCGAGGCCGCGCGACCTACTATAGAACTTCAAAGCAAATTTTCCCAAACAATACATGTACCATTTGCTGCTACGGAGTGTTGTTAACGCGAAATCTTTTTCCATCAATCGTCCGAAATTGCTCGATTTCCGGACGCAATTTTTCAGTTTGTTTGCGCTGGCACATCAATGCAAATAAATTCCACGTGGGTTTCCTACAAATCCTACGATAACATTTCCATTTGCCCTCAGCGAAAATTCATTTCCCTTTAACTGCTTCGAGGATCGCAAAAGTACGGAGCAGCTGGTACCGGCGCAGGTCGCAACACTAAAATATTAAATCTACTCCCACGGCAACATTGTTGTTTCCTATTCAATTTTTCCTTCCATCCTTCGCTTGCTTGTGAAATCTGAAATGCAATGGGTAAATTGTGTCGACGTGTGTTTTCCGCCTTTCATCATTGACCTCCTGCGAGCCGAAATTGTAGAACATCAAGGATTCTGTGAATTGGTTTTCGAGTCTAATATTTTTGCCTGGTATTGAAATTTAAATTCAAAATCGAAACTTTGATTTCATCGAATAAGTTCTGTGTACAATCGCTGGATTATTGTGACTTCGTTCGACGCTCTCTGAATAAGATGGCCCGGGAGCTATTGATATCTTATCTGGGTCATTGGACTACGTGGCAATGATTCTGTCAAGGCTGCCGTAAAAACTCAACATACTTCACTCGACTTTCGAAGTAAATACGGTGAGTTAAGCGACGCTGAAAATCAGAGACAATTGCCAACAGCTAAAGAGCTAGAAACTTTCAACTTGAAATCGAAAGATTCTTGGAATAGCGCCGCATTCCGACGCCTTCCGACGCCTTCCGACAAAGCTATTCATAGCCGTCGCAGTATCAAAGCTACTCAACTATTTATATGTGTGAACATTATATAGCCTCGAACTTCCCGTACCTTGGGATTTAATTAAGTCGCTCTCGATATTACGAATCTCGCATTTGGTCAAAGGACTGAGGATTAAACGTTTCAGCGATGCAGAAACATAAGGAAGTGTAACAGAAACGAGGGGAGTTGGACTGACATCTGTTTAATGTCTCATTGGACCGGTGAAGAGTAGTCTGCCGGCTCTTCTGCTAAATTAAATTCAGTCACGTGCCAGACCAGGTGACACTTATAAACTGTACACCTATATTACTCTTTCTGCAATTAAAACCAGCAGCTTTTACGCGTCGCCGTCTGCGAAATTGTAAATGAATATTGCCGACGCGATGCAAGCCGCATAGGCAAACTCGACTCGTCCAAACCGTGCGTAGAAATCTCATTATTTCTCCATAAATCTTCATTGAAAATCTGGTTTCGGCATCAGACATTCGCAATCCATTTAAATCAGATAAAGTAGCGAACCATAATTGTCAGATTATCTAGTTTTTGCTGGTGTTTTCTTAAACCTCGACTTTGATTTCATGATTCATGTGTTTCGACAGATTTTTATAAAGTTTATATTATCAGGAAAAATTGGCAGATCTGTTAATTGTTAATGAGCCATTTTACTCGAATGTCTTCTCATATTGGGAACACGCCCAGCTTCATGAAACCTAATTGACAGTTGGAATGTGCACTATGGGTCAATTGGTGCGCGCATACATTTCACAGATATATTCACATCTCGACAGATGCATATAGCGTCCGCTCGAGGGTGGAATTCGCAGTGCGTGCATTATAGGGCGGGCGAGAGATCGTTCAACAAGTGTGCCTAAGCCGCATCGATTGGCGCGACGATTTTCAAGTGGCTTTATATTCATGCCGTGCAGTCACTCCCGCACGCGAAGGAGGGTGGGTGAAAGGATCGCATGAATAGTGGCGAATGTCAGAGGAATCGAGGTAATTTTGACGCGCGCCAGTCGGTGTGCGGATCGAGTTATTATTTAGCGCGGCGCAGGCCCGTCGATTCAACAAGTGCCTACGGCCTGTTGACAGCTTAAAGCCCGAACACTCGAATAGAAGCCCCGGGTGCCGCTTTTTCGCAGCCGTCGCGTCGCGCTACCAGCCCCGACATTTGCCAAGCTTTTTTTCCTCAGCAGATTTACCTTTTTTCCCCCGAGGGGGAACGCGAGGAGCCGCACGCTTGCGACGGATCAACGAATTTATGGCTGCTCTCTAAGCGACGTTAATAGTTTTGCCGTCCCGTGAAAACTCAAGTTGCAACCCCACGGGTGTGATGACGGCTGCTCGCCTCAATATTTCACTGCTCCCCGCGCACTCGCGTAGTTTGGATAGTTTTGATGTTGATGTTTGTGCCGCGTCAACATTACTCCCACTGGCATTTCGTGAAAGCTGTGCCTCGGAAGTATTAGATTCCCGGTACACGTGACTAAGGAATTTGTACACAATTTTCTGGAGCGATTTCTACCGATATTCGAACGCGCAGTTGGAATTAGAAGTCAAACTGCGCTCGTGGAAAGTGAGAATATCAGTAAAGGGAATGAAAGAGAGAAACCAAATAACCGGCGGCCCGACACTCGAGCAGTTCCAGCGCCGAGCGATTTCGTAGCTCGTTATCCAATGAGACTGCGAGTCGGCCGGCTTATAAAATGGAACTTCATAAACTCAGTGTAACCGGGGAAGCCCCGGCGGAAATTTCACGAAAGTGTTTAAGTTGAGGGGAAACCCGCCAGTTCGGCCGGCAAAGTTCCAGCAAATATTGAACTTTTCTTGGTAGCATGTCCCTCCATTTGAACGCAGCAAGTCCATGAGGTTGCCTCTATTATTGCATAAACAGGGATATATTTGCCTGTCTCTACATAAAAGACGAGCAGACACGATATTCTACTGGATATTCTACTGAATATTCTACTGGATATTCTACTGGATATTCAGATGGAAGCTTTCTTACCTTCCGAAAACAGATACGCATAACTTTTGCGTGGTACAGAACCCCCGCAAGTTAACATTCAATTACCTCCGCGAGCCAACCAACCGCCAAGATCGCAACCGAGATATTTCCCTATTATACCCGGCATTTAATTTAGCCCCAACGAATCATTAAGACGCGGTTACAGCGGCACTCGAGGCGAAATAAGCCGAAATTCTGGCAGCGAAAATAGCAGCTCTCGGGTGCGTAAAGGGTGCCGCAAGCCGTCGGAGTACGTGAGAGTGAGAGTAATCAGCTACAGGGCCCTCGAGTAGTGAGTAAGTTCATTGCCGAAATTTCTCACTTCTCCCCCCGTGGCGAGGAGACTGGCTGTCAGGCGAGTGACATTGAGCTTTATATTAGGAGCGAGGAGGACCAAGTCGCCGAGCGGCTATTGCGCCGCGACAGCTCATCCCCGTGGGTAGTTTGTCCTCTCTGGAAATACCTTGCGAGACAAAAGGGGCAAGAGCGGAGACTCCCCGACGAGAAATGATTCGCGAAACGAACCCCTTTCGAGCCGTTTCACCTGGCTGGGCTTTTAGTAGTCTCACAGAGATGGGACGGGGGAGCACAAGTTGCGCTCCTTATTCCCAAGACGCACATGTATCAGCGCGGCCGATTCGCGTAAGAATCGGTGTAAACGAATTATTCCACATCGCCGGCCTCTGTTTGCCGATATCATTGAATTCCATCGGCGGCTCGAGGACTCTCGGGATATCGCTCGTAGTGCCACTTGTGCTCACTCCGAGCCGGCCAGCTAGCTCTCTCGTTAGGGGCGGACTTGCCGCGCTCGAAATGCCAGCCAGACGCAGAGATCTATAGCGATCCTCGATGAGTCTCGCCGAGATGTACGAGCATACTTGTACATACGCCTGTCGAGATTGGTTCTGGCAAGTACGAGCTAAATCAATTCGAGAGTGAAAGCGTCATTTATTGTGCTCTTTTATTGCGGAATGTGGAGTTTGCCAAAAAGCCATTGCTTTCTTTTCCAAAAGATAGACGCGTGCATTCACACGGAAAAGATAAGGCAATGACTTTTTCGCCCACATATGTATTTCAGTGGAATTGTATAGGTTGACGCATTTGCTTTCGAATCAGTAAGAATTTGCAACTTTGCCAAGTTTTAGAAAGTAAAACATTTCGGTTATATTTATCACCGTTTGCTATTGTTTGTGTTATTGTTTGCACCAACTGCTGGACAACCATTAATGGCCTGTATTGCACGTTTATAATAAGTGTAGAATATTCCAATGCAACCGCAACACTATACTTTTCCATTGTCGAAAGGGGAAGGGTTTTTTGGTATTCGTATTTCTTAAAAGATTTCCTGCATTTTCAAACGTACGCCAAACCAATGACCCATAATTACCATTCATTCCGCTTAGATATTCCAGCGTTTATAGCTTTTACTAGGAAATTTCAAGAACAGTTCGCCCACCAATGGTCATTGAATGGCTAAGTTGCGGTCATCTAGTCTAATCAGATTCGCACGACCCTCTTAAAAGTACCATCCCACTCGCCATTTCTATGCATGATTTTCCTATCTGTAGCGCTCGGCCGTTTTAAAACGCGCTCCAATTGGTAGAAGGTAAAATTTCGTGTGGGACGGTGGAAAAAACCGGCGGGGTCAAGGAAGCGGTAGCACGTACGTGACGTGCATCGCCCGGTTCGAGGGCGAGGTCGAAAAACACACCGGCTGACATTCGACGATAAATGTGCCGGGATTACTTTCGGCGAAACTTCAACGTACACGCCCGCGCGCACTGTGATATTTTTGTCAGCACGAACACGCGCGTCTTACCGCGTGAATATGAAAAATGGCGAATTCTCCCTGGGAACTTTTGCATGAGCGGATCCCGCGGAGGCGTTATATTCGGCGACGAACTGCTGGTCACACATAGACGCGATAAAGCGGCCAGCACGTTGTTAGCAGGGGAAAGTTATGAAATTTTACTCCACCGGCCAAAGTATAATGGAAGAGGAAAAGTGTGGAAATAATTGGAAGAGGATCCTAGTGCCTTGTGTCGTGAACGTTCATGATAGAGGATTATTTCAATCGTTTAATTAAATACGCAATTAATTTGACCAGCAACTATGAAATGTGCGCGTGAAACAATCTTGAATGTATTCGAAATCTGGAGTGCGATAGATGAATTGAAAGTTATATTTGGTTAAATATTTATAATTGAATCATTAACGACCGATTGGAGCATGGTGTCCCAGCGTCCTATTAGATTCCGCCCGCGTCTGACTCAATACAGGGCTATACCACTTGCGCGTCTGGCGTGCAAGTAGTGCCACTCAACGTTCACTCCTCGCCATCCTCCACATTCATGAGTATCCTTTTTAGGCGATCATTAATAGCATCGGCACGTTCAGCGAACTATACGTATCAAACTATGTGTTCTCGAGAAAACGAGTGCTCGCTTGTTTCCAATTTTCGTTTTAATTGCTCGAGTGCCATTGTCAGTTTAAATGGATCAACACTTCTGCACTAATTACTGAACAAAAATTAAAACATCAACTGTAGAGACAAACAAAATTGTTATTTCACTAATAGGTGCCTAGAAATTACTGCTTGAAAGGATTCATTAGCAAGACAGAAACTGTAGAAAGTAGATTTCATGTAGACAAGGTATGTAATTATGTTCCTTGATGCGCTTAAGTAATCGAAATGTCACTCCTAGTAGTAACTATCCAGCCTGGTACACGTGACGACGTTTCATTCCAGCGTAATTCGCGGGGAGGATTCGAGTTTACATCTCATTCCACTTTAATCTGGCGTCGCTTCGTGAGTCGGTCCTGCAAGCTCCGCCGTGGAAAGTAGAATGTTAATTTGCAAGCAGGACTTCTGTCATTAAGGCATGGGAGATTTTGTGGACTAAGGAAATATACAGGTGCCTATATACCGCGACAGTATAATGTCAATGTTAGCTCTGGTCAGTTGCCCTGGCAGCGAATCAATGCACCAAACTAATCCCCGTTGCACCCTTGTTCCAGTAATAAATTTCCGGTAGATATAGTCCATGCCGAACACTGTTGTGTGCGTAATACATTGTGTTGCGGTTTCTCGTTTCACCGTCGAAATGCACTCGTGTGTGCACTTACCACTGCGTCAACCCAAAATTAACAAAAGCCACTAATTGTAAGTGTAGAGTGTGCACGGCTCAGTTAATAAACGAGCGAATTTGAAATCAATTGTCGTCCATTGCGCTCTTTCGGGGGATTCAGCTTCCCATGTCATTGGACGGTGAAGTATATTGTCCTGTCATTATGACACGTTTATAAGGCGCGCCAATGAGCGTAACAGGGAGAATCTGCATAGAGAGTGAATTTCCGCCTTTCTCTCTCCCAGAAATATCGAACTACTCCGAACTTTGTACTTCAAAGTTGTAGTTTAAATTTGAATAATTTGCGTTCTCTCTTCTGGAGTAATGACAGTAAGTCCTTTCACAATTATACAAATCGTTCCTTGTGCTTCGAATTGAGTGTAAAGTCGTAAATTCCATCGGTTCGATATTACATTGTTACCCCGGAAACGCATTTTTCAGTTAAATTGTGCGTGAATTTTTGATAGCCTGACCTAGGAATTCGCTCGGCCGGAACAATAAGGGTTTGCGCACATTTTTATGAAATTATTCGGTGCAGCACAATGAGCAAGGGTGAAGCGGGTAGTAAACCGGCGAAAGAAGAATTTGGATTTTTCTTGCGCCGCTGGTTCGGCCTTATCGCCCTGCGGAAATGCGCTCGTAAAGAGGGCAGAGTGGTGTTAACGTTATCTGGCGGGAATTTGCATACGTGGGGGTCGTCGGATTCTGGTAAAGTAGCGAGCGGCATAAGCCACCCTACGTGTATTGGAATACGTGGGCGCACATATCGCGTCACGACGATTAGGGGTATCAAAGGGGGTATTCCGTTCAATTGCCTCGAACTAGGTCCCGAAATCACAGTCCCTGCCAATTAATTGTAACTTAAAGTTCGACAATTCGCTAATACTCCACCCGCTTTATTCTCTTTCTAAATAACTTGAGTAATTTCAATTTCCAAAAAATATTGAAGGACTGAATAAAGCGAAGATTTTAAATAGGATTTTATTAATCGGCGTGCAATGCTTCGACGAGCTAATGAACTTGATGAGCAAACATCGACCGTGTTTGCAGAGGAAGTCGAGCGAAGATCGAACGCTTTCTCGATACTCCCTGGCAGGTTTTCCAGGAAGTTTTGTGTACACGAAAACTCCAATCAAAGTGTAGTTGCACTGCGAAGCAGGTGCAGGTTCTTTTCCGCTCGTTTATTTCTACTTGTACTACCGAGACGCTGCTAATCGTCTAGTCCATTCGGAGGGCGAATTTTAGGAGAGTGAAAATACCGTTCCACCCTTCCGGCTGCGTTTGTGATCCACGAAATCAGAAAATAGTGCCATGTACAGAGGCAGCCGGGTGCCATGGCCCTGCGAATAATTTCACGCCTGTGGCATCGGAGAGTCTCTCGGTATTCCTCGCCCTTTCTTCTACTACTTCTGCCGTCACCGCGTAATTAAGTTCTTAACTTACGGGCGAGTTTAAAGTTCCCCCCTGTAAAACGAGAACGGCGATGGCTTTCTGACGATGACGCCTCGTGCAACTGAGCAGGGAAAGCGCGTCGGAAAGTGCTGGCTCGCATTTTCTTTTAGCAAACAATTTCAACAATAGGTTGAAAGAGATACCTCACGTGTAATAAAATTCCCATTTCTTGTGCCAGCAAGATTACTGATTATTGCGGATTACTTGTGCTAGCACAATTTGTTTAGTTTCTACTTCCATTAGCATTCCGGTAAAGTTAATTAATTTAAATTTTTTGCTTGTGGGATGGAGAGTTTTGCAGCGGATTGCGGAATTACCATAATCAATTGGTTCTTGTATTGTGAAGATGGGTCTAGGTCTGATAGAGCTCCACATATAATTGGGATAAACGGGTTGTCCCAAGTGGAATATCTGCCTTCGTACTTACTAATTCATTCCACGCTAATTAGACATTACGTTGTCTTGGCAGACGGTTGTAAAGTCAGGTTTCGAGAGGTGCGATTCAAGGTTCGCGAAAAAAACGCAATTGATCGGCAGATTTGACGCGGCGCCGGCAATGCGAGGGGCGACGAAACGCGGTAATTGAAAAGCGGGGCGGCAGCACTAAATTACCACGGGCAAATTAAGCCCCTGGTGTTAATGAACCCGAGGACGCCAACGTCGCCAGCGACGACGCTACGCCGAAGCCGACTACTATCGGCATCTCCACCGATATACCGACCCACGTTTATTGAGTAACGCGGAAAGTAATGCGGACCAATGCGGACTTTCTTCCTGCCTGTACTGATGTTCGTGTGACTCAACACTCTTCCAGACAAAATCGAGACTTGATTGACCAAAAACATTTTATAGACTATCAAATATTTACAAAGAATCTGAATTTTTAGTACACGGGGAGTTCTTACGTATCCTAGCTTTAATCACATGACTAATTTTAATTAACTTTTAAACATAAAGATCTTGCATTAGACTTGCGACCTTTAATTGACCCTACGTCTGTGCGGTTTTATACTGACGGACATGGAATAAGATGTATGGCATACTATGTATAGGGATGCTTTCCTGGCGCTTTCATCGTACAGCAAAGACAAGAGTGATCCGGATATTGACACAGCAAACAGGGCCGGTACAAAGTAACTTCCTCGCCTGTTGAAATCCAGCTATCAGCGGATCGCCTTGCCAGATAATACACAGTAGAGAAACACTCTGACGGGCCAAGGCCGGGAATCAATCAGCGAAGTATACATTGCAAAATCTTTGAGAAAATACGACGTTGTTTTACGTGTAATCATACGACCAGTTGGATAATGAAACTTATGAGTGCCATCGCATAAATTCGCTCGATACTCGAACGTTACGAGGACAATCAAAAACAGAAAGCGAGCATTTCAATGACAGAGGATGCAAGAAAGATAGTTCCATTTGTTTGCTACCTTGCTTTTGTTTAATATAGCTGGCATCAGAGCACTGGAGGAGGGCGAAGAACAGGAGCATTCTATGAATAGGTGGAAACTAGGATAGATTCTCTCAATTGTTTAAGTTACTAACATTCGGAGCAGTGTCTAGGATAATTAATTCGATAGACGATGAAAGCGAGATACCTGGCGTCTTGGATACTATTGACTCCAAATTGCTGGTAAACGTAATTACAGCTGGATAAGAATTCTCTCAATGCCGAATCCATACAAAATGAATGCCTTTCCACATAAAAGTCGTAAAGTTGCGAATTTCAACGGAACAGAGGGGGAAAGTATGATTAAAATAAAAGTGTAATTCATTGCATTTTGTTTCAGATGTCGCTACATCAAAACAAGGTGATATTAATCACCATTCTGACGGCGATATTAGCCGTAAATTCAAATTCCCAGTCGCACAGTCCGAAGTTATTTGTGCTACTGGACCAATGGATCCCGGATTTACAGGTAAGGCATTTTCCAGTCGAATTCTCTCTGCAGAACGCCAATTGCCGTGGCGGCGATTCGCCTACAAAGCTTTTAGTCCCTTTAGCACGCCGATTAATTAAGTCACGCGTGGAGGCGAGCCTTTGAATTATCGGTAGCTGTCCGAAGAATAACGAGGACCGAACGAGAATCGTAACGCAATTATGGAAATCGCGTTTGCCCGGCGTAATTGCGAGTATCGCGAAATAACATTTTAAATATGTACGGCTGCGAATAATGTCAGATAATGGTTGAACAATTTTCTTTGTGCCGGCACGAGCATCGCGCCCGCGTTATTAATGAAATAATTGGCGAAGGCAGGGTATTTGACTGCATTTGTAGGGAATGTCACGAGCATGTAAGCTTGTATTTACGGAATTAGTGAACGGAAATTCGTTTATCATGCATATCATCGAATTTCCAACTCCAGCAGGTGTCAATAGGAAATGTAAACTTTCCACTTATGTGCGTCTAATATTCCAGCCAGTATAGTTGTATCGATGCCGATCTCCAGTCATTGAAGTTTATTTGTAGTCATGCATAGTAAATGTGCATTTATTTCACGGGTCTATGCGAAAATTTAAATTTTGCGGCCAATCTTGTCAATAGGAAAATTTGAGACTGATGCATTATCTTCGAAGTTTCCTTTGCAGATAGTGTATTCGAAGGATGAATGATAGTTTTTGCTCTTAATATTATCAAGGTGTTCCGCAACAGAGAACGTAATACTCGGAAACTGAAAGTTAACTAGAATAGAACTAAAGTTAAAATCAACCCTGCTCCGCAAGTGTACAATTAAACTTTTTTCCCACCCACATATATCCCCGTAGCCCGGGCACTTTAGCTTCCATTCTCGGCAAGTAGCAATAAAACCGCTGGAACGCGGCACGTGGATAGGTCAGCAAACGGTGGATAGCATATATGAATATTTTTGTTCCTCACTTTACCGAGCGACAAGCGGCGGCTAGTCTGTGTTTATCTTGCATGTAAATGAAAATGCTCGCGGTACATCCGCCGACCCGGTGTGCGCATCTCCCTGAAACCCATTTGGAACATTTCTGTTGCAGAACGAAATGTTTAACGTGAACAATGATCCGGAGACGAGATTAACGCGGACCAAGAGAATCGGCTCGCTATCAATTGTCAACTCACTGGACGTGCTGAGGCAGAGAGTCCTCCTGGAGTTGGCTCGCAAGAAGGCGTTGCAAGACCAGCGGCAGATCGACGCCAATCGTCGATTCCTCGAGACCGTCGGCAAGAGATCCGTGCGACCTTACAACAGCGACTCGGCTAAGGACATAAGCGGAAGGATAAGAAGTGGATTGGAGTATTCGATCGAGCAGGGATGGCTGCCCGATCCCGTCTTTCGGGAGCGAAACGAGGAGTAAACTACTCGGGCAATAAGTCCGAAGAATATATAAGACAGGACGAACTTTATGTGTGATCTACTACTTCTTTTCAGGTACAAGCGAACAGGCTACCTAGTGTTACTGCTAGTGTAACTTCCTCGGCCGATAGTATCGACGCAAATTCCATTGCTAGTGAAAGATTCTTATTGAGACAATTGCGGCCCCCGCTCGGTCGAGCCACGAGCCGCGCACAGTAGTATCGATATTGTTCTGCGTATATCTTTCGGCGCACTGTCTCATTCCCAATCTGGCACACGCTGTGTCGTTAAATGTTGTCTTACATGCACTCGCACCCAGCGCGTTTGGAAGTAAATATTATAGCGCACTGGCACAGCAAAACTTGAAACCTATCATTTGAGCCACCTATGTGTACGTTAACTCAGAGATATCGGCTGAGATGAAGCATGCGATATGAAGTATCAGGCTATACGTCAACTATTTAAGCTATCTTACACTTACTCTTTTGGTTGCAAGCCTAGAAGTGATACACTATTGAACAGTATTATTTGTTGTGATTTTAAGCCAAGCCATATTCTTTATAGAGAAACTCCACTTACCGTACCTGAGGCCCATAGACGGAGTATTAAAAATGATGGTCGTGCATTCCCTGCGAATGCAAACTTAGTTAAGAAATATGTTTATTGGCAGATATATCAGTGTTTGGCTTGGAGGGGACGAGTGTATTCCTTTAAATGTGTCCAATATTTATTCACGCTATTTATTCGAGAGTGAAGCGTCTAAGTCATGTGATCTGAGGAATGATTTTCAGTATCTAGTCTAGAGGTAGCGCGATCCGCTCTTATATAAATGATCTCTCTATCGCGTGCTGTAGACATATATAGCGGTGTTCTGACAATGATTTTGCTGCGAATCAATTTATTGTATTTTTGGCTTCTATACTGGAAAACAGACCTCGGAATTATTAATTACCAGAGAACTTATTTATAGACTTTTCCATACGTATCTGTATATATGTTGAGTCCAAGTTTCCGCGTAACTCCGAGATGGAAGCGATCTTCTTAGTGTTTGATTCTTATTTGTATGCGTATCTGTATTATTTATTTTCACCCCGTGTACTAACGGTAGCTTTTTCATTCAAGTTCTCTCGTAAACCATCGATGTGTAGTAACTGCGAAAGACATTCCATAGAGTAAATAGCCGAATATATCCACAGGTGATACATCGAAATCCGCTTACCTCGTGAAGATAAAACACACTAATGTAAATAAAAAGTTTCGAGAGGAATGTCTGTTAGATGATAAGTATATGTCTATCACGTATAGCTAGTCGTAGAATATCTCCTATTTATTTGAAAACTCAATAGTATTATCCTACAACCTTATTATTTATTTTCAACTTCGATTTATGTGTATTAGCAATATGTATATGGTTGTTTTCGTATCGATGTCGATGAATGTTCATCGATACTAATAGTATTGCATGGTATACTTTATTGGCGTGAATAAGTTTCACTTGAACCAAGTGATGACTATATGTAATTTTGCTTACCTTGTTTGACCAAATACAGTGATGTTATAATGTAATAGAGAATAAAGATATATAACGGAGAAGTGTGCAGTGATGTTCCTTAAAAAAGTTTATTTTTTTTCTTCATTACCGGTGTTTATATAATACTTAGTATTATTATCATTATTACAATTACAACGTGTGTCCCATGCACTTCTAGTACATGAGAATAGTAGTTTACCATCCTTTCTTGCAATATAAAGTCTGTCAAACTGGTTCACTGTACAGAGTGTCACGGTTGAAAATATTAATGTACAATATTCTTTTTCTGCATCCTTTTCTCAATGATTCTCAGAAAAACGCGTTAAAACCATAATGCTGTCTTTTATCATTCTTATTATCATTACGTGTTGAAGATGTATTCTTTTCTAAGTCTTCCAGTCTAATGTACAAAGAAATGTCTCCAAATATCATCAATCAGAAGTAGAGGTAGTTTCCGCCGTCAAATAAAGTTGCCAATATGCAGGGAGAATACGTGATGTGGCAGTAATGTGCAATGTACCGAAGAGAACTTAGCAATAAAGACGTGATGAATTCGCATACAAAAACGTACAGTCTAACACATGATTGCGATCACAGTTTACGAAGGTCAAGAACGAATACACTGCCATCTGATGCGGAAGCACCAACTTTGTCGCCCCGACTGTTCCAACATACCTCGAAAATTCCTCCTGTACCTCTGTAACTGTGCACCAACTGCCCACTCTGCAAACATTAACACATGAATTGACGATCCACAGCCTAATACGCAAATCTTGCGCAATTGGATTAGTCCTTTATGCTTCACATCGCTTACCTGCGTGGACCAAATATGAACACATTTATCGAAACTTCCACTGGCGAGGAATTTGCCATCAGGACTAAATGCTACACTGTACACTGGCTCGGTATGTTTCGTAAGTGTGTGTATGCAAGCACCTCTCTCAACGTCCCATAATCTCACGGTGGAATCAAAAGACGCACTAGCTAAAGTTAAATTCATATTCGGATTATGCGTCCCGGGTCCAGTGGGTGACCATTTGATCGTGTATATCTCTTTGCTGTGAGCTTGTAGGTCGTGTACCCATGTATCTTGCTTCATGGACCAAATCTTAAGGCTCATGTCGTCTGAACAACTAGCCAATAATGTGCCTTGTGGATCCCATTTAATAGCATTTACCTCGTTCTGTAAATGCAATACATTCATGTTACATTTTTGCAATACCAAGGTTTGTAACTTCTTTCCAAATACCACATACCGTATGTCCCTGGAAGCTCTTGATAGGTTTATCAACATTAAGTTTGCACACATGAATGCATTGATCTGTAGAACAACTTGCAAACGATGTGTTTGTCTGCCAATCAACATCCAAAGCAGGTGCACAATGGAAACTAAATTGCTGAGTGCACTGTCCACTTTCAGCATCCCATATAATAGTCGTTTTATCAACACCAGCGCTTAATATGTAATTACCACGTTTGTTCCATTTTAGTGCAAAAATCGGACCTTTATGTTGGCCTAATGTCGAAGCTAATCGGCCACCGGTAGTCCAAATCCGCGCGTAGCCATCATAACTTCCAGTTGCTAATAAGGTACCATCGCACTGGTGGAAAACAAGTGATATTCTAAATTCATAAATCTATACATAATAACTTTGATAATAACAGACTCTAGTCACCTTCCAATCCAAGGATGTTACGTCTTTGTTACTCGGCACTTCAGTACCACCCTTTTGTATACAATGTCTTAAAACAAGTTGATTGGGTGCTTGAGCATTATCAGACATATCCCAAATACGTGCTGTGCTATCCCCAGAACCAGAAGCCAGGAGATCAGTGGTAGGGTTCCAAGCACATATAAATACTTCAGATTCATGTCCACGCAATATTGTGGCTTTACTTGCTGGGATCTCAACAGCACTTGCATTACTTCCACCACCTGTTCCTTGTTGTTGTTCATCTACCTCCATTTCCGTCCTATCCCCGCCCCTCTCATTCGTGCCGACACCTTCATTAGATGTAACGACTGTAAGAAAATGCATACAGTAAAAAACCTGATACTTCTTACTAGCACTATAGCTAAAGGTTTGCATGTATGTATGCTCCTGGTTTATGGACAAGTTATCAGTTAATTCTGCAATTATATCTTCTATCGATACTGTATGTCAGAATATATGATATATACTTTTCCACGGATGAAAAAGGATATCTCATGTCCTTTGATATAGCATGAAACAAAAACAAGCTTGCATATAAAGTGTCCAAGATCCAAAGCGGTCCATTAATCTTCCTGGTTTGATAAGGAGGTCCATAAAGTAAAGTTATAATTATGAACCAGGGTGTACCAGGCATATCGTACTTATACGAAATAAAATAACAAATATTACCTTCTTCTCCATTTGTATCTTGCACTTCTGTCTTGACCTGCTGTTTCTGTTGGTTAATTTGATTCTGCCTAGAAGCAACTACATCCGGCATAACAGCATCGATCAGCGACAACGACTCAACCATCCTCTGCTCCGTGCCATCTTCCCCTATAGAGATCTCTGCTTCCGTGTACAAGAGACCTTTTTGGAGGATGGACAAGAGGGCTGCCGGTGGTACTAAAGCTCCATTTATATTACTTTGTGATATGTGGGATTCTATGCCGAAGGTATACGCCGAATGCTGAAACCCTGTAACCAAGAGGACGTGGTCTAGTATGTGTGTATCTCTTCAAGCATCACAGACAGTTAGTTTACAGCCACTGGCCGATTGTATACATCGGAGCTATACATTCGGTTATGAAAAGCATCGGCCTGCGATCGCGTTTATCTCGTCCTATTCACAGAGAATACACAGGGAAATGCTTGACGGACACAACAAACAGTTAGGGGAGTAAATCAGGCCGGAGTTAGGATGCTAGAGGTTACTTGACGTTGGAGCGCGTACCGGACTCCTGAAGGTATCGGTAGACCAAAAAGTTGACTTCATCGCTGGAGAAGCTCATCGTTCCTGGACTTCGCCGCACTAGCACAACATATTTACATTGAGTTGGGCCGCAAAACCGCGCTGCTTCACGTCCGACGCCGAGTTTTGCCGCGTTGAAACCGCTCGACGAAAGGGGCACAGACACATGCACGACATCGACATTACAGAGGAACGCGGCGATGGGGATTGGCCGCGCGGTCGGCCACGAAACCTTCTCGCCAGAGTGTGTTCGAAAATTCTGCATCCTCTACCGGTAAACCGTTTCCATCTTGCTCTGCTGGTTCGGAATGATAGAGGATGGAAGATCCGACATTAGCGGGTCAACGTTTTCGAATGCGACCTGTTCGCGATGTGCTGCACGATAATTTTTCGATAGTTACCTTCCCGACAACATGTAATAGAAGCCAAGTGTACTTTGTGATTATACGGAATCCCTGCAGTACAGACTACTCGGCGCCCGAGAATCATAGGAAACGAGTCAGGTTGCGTGGAAATGGAAATTGTTTGCAGGAACTTGGCGAGATTGCGTTTGCAACGTTTCGTCTTATTCAGGAATGTTAACCCTTCATCGCGTTTAGGTTTGTATTTACGGTGTTATATGTTCCTATGTGGCATATTTGTTTTAAAGATCCGTATTAGAAGGTATAGCAGAGTCGAACTCAGAGACTTTTACTTGTCATTTTCCTGTTTATAGTGTTAAATTATATTTTGTACCGGTTCTTATGCTTTTGCTCTTTCCACCAGTGAGATCTAAAAGTTGCCACATTTAGTTTAGTAGCAAAAGTTTCATAATACTACCCCAATTCTATCCTAATTAAAATATATTAAGCATTTTTCATCGATGAATGAAATATATTATTTCATCTATCGATATTATAGCATCGTTTGCAAAATAGAACCCAAAATAAAAGTTAATCCCAGTGCATATGGCATTGTATTTTATATGTGCACTACATCATATTCTCCACACCACAACCCAAAAAATAATTTTGTTACATTATTATTTTGGTACAAGCTGTGCATGCGTATTATATGTATAGTTACAATGATGATCTCCAGAACCTATTAATCTGGAGAGATCTGGAGCACCCAGTTTTTTTGGGGTAATCTATTTCTATTAGACGCGCATTCTCTGCTATGTGTACTCGCACCATATAAGGGTCCAAGGATCATCTCCAAGGAGAATATCCGCGCGGAAAGGCTCAAGAAATTTTACGATTCAATGATTTTCAGTGCAGAGATTTAACAAAACGCGTGTACATATGCAAGCATACACTATTTTGTCGCAATATTGCTGTATGGTATGCAACAGTCTTGTATGTTGGAGGATTCGGAGTGATTCGGAGCATCTTGCGAATGCGGGTGTGACGCCTGTGACGGTTGTGACCCCATGCCACCCCCGTTTTCCTCCGGCGTCGCCACGTGTCGTAGACGCACACACTGATGTTGTTATCATATCCGGCGAAGCTGATTGGTTGAGCCTAGTGCACCAAGGTCAGGAAAGCTGATCATGCATGGATCCGAGGGAATAGCCTAGCCGGCAGTGGCAGTGACACAGAGTGGTAGTGCTGCTTCTGCTCTTTCGCGCTTGCACGGCTGCCGGAGGAAAGCGCGGCAAGCAGCAGCCCCGTTTCCCTTTTTCCGCCTTAAAAACCCCCAAGTCATTTTCCGACGTCTGCATTCCCTTCCCTGCGTTTGAAGTTCCAGCTAGAAGGATGACGAGCGAGGTCAACAAGGAGGAATTAAAGAAACGCCTGACGCCAATGCAGTGGCATGTCACCCAGGAAAAGGGCACCGAGAGGTACGCATTTTAGTAATGAACCGATATATTGGTAATTTATTACCACCTATTACGACACTCGCTCGCCAGCTTGAAAATATGACTTGCCACTTTGAAAGTAATCGCGATTTTTTCTGTTTTTCATTAACACCGACATTTCTATATTATTCAGCGTGTTAGAAGTAATAGAAAGTACTGAGAACTGTTGTGTACTTGTCAGTATCGGCTCAGTCCTATCAGACGTGACATGATTCTCTAATCAAGTTTGCCGTTTCGCAACAGAGACGAATGTTTTAGTAATAGTAATAAACCGCAGTACAATCAAACTAACGATTTTCTCGTCTCCGAATTGACATTCTCTTGGTTAATGATGTGCGAAAATGCAATTAAAAGAAAAGTCGGGCTCCCACCCATGTATTGCGTGTTTCCACGAAAGTGTTTTCCACGTTGTGGAGACTTACCCTCGAGCGACTCTACTTTAAAATAGCATTCAAGAGCATGTGTCTGACTTTGCGTCATGACCGAGTTGCGTAAAAATAAAACGCAGGTCCCCACACTTTGATTTCCTGTTATATTTTTGGCCCAATGCGTCTAATCTAACCTTCTCTGATCTCCTCAGACCCTACACTGGTTGCTACAACAGTTTTTACGAAAAGGGAACCTATACCTGCATAGTCTGTGATCAAGAACTTTTCTCCTCGGATACAAAATATGACAGTGGCTGTGGTTGGCCTGCTTTCAATGAAGTTCTGGAACAGGGACGTGTAAAATTGACCAAAGATGTATCTAACGGTATGTAATTCCGCCTAATTATTAATTGGTCTCAAGTTCTTTCTAGTCTACTTAGCATACTACTGTAGGTGTTTCTATTTGTTTGCGTTTTATAAGCTACGCATATGTATTAGAGGTATTGGTCTCAAGATACTATCCTTTAACTATCTAGTATAATCTTGAGAGCTGTATCATAATGGTAAACAGAGCAACTGCTTAATATTACAATTGTAATGAAAGTTTTAAACAAATAAAAAAGTACATATATTGTCTTAGGATTATACCAGTAATATTAAAGTCTTCTCTGTTTATCATCATTAATAATTCATTTGAGTTTTTTTACATTGACTCTTTCACACACCCCTCCTTAAACATCTCATTCATTTACTTTCAGCCTTTCAAAAGTCTATTTCTTGACACAGTACATGTTTGATTTTTTGTACATGTATTTTGAATAATTTTTATATTCACATGAGTCTTAATGAAATTGTGCTAACCACTTTGTATAAAATTGAACCTATAATATTATTTTTAAAGTATTGAGTATTAAGACTAATGTGAAAAGAAATTTTTTTGTATTTTTTGTAGTCTTCTCTTCATAAGATGTTATACTATATATAATATCTATGTTTATACTACATGTTTATGCCATGCATTAGTCATCTTATCTATTATAAGGAAGGCAAAAGATCCTGATGTCCTATATCCTGCATGTTCACTGCTTAGAGTGTGATTGTGTTAGACTCACCTTAAATTCTCCAAGAAATTAAAATTCTAGCTGTAAATTGCGAACAATATAAGTTCTATGTAATGAGAAATACAGACCAACATAATATGTTTTACTATTCTGGCGTACAATAGTATTATTAACATATAGCTGTTATGCTTTATACATCATTTTTTCATCATAATTTTATTAAAACTACTACTTTCATTATTCCGATTCATTATTGTGTTCTGTAGTAGTTTTTGCAATAACATCTTATTTCGATGTAACAATACTCGAACATTGCTGTTATTTGAAACGTAATATCGTTTTATTAATTTTAACAATTTATCGTCTGGAAAATATATAGAGTAGGCCTCCAATGTAATAAGAATACGTGTAGCAGGGAGGATCAGTATCGCTGATAATTGATTTAGTCTTTGGAAAGAATTCTTTGAATGTTCCTATACTCAGAGCGAGCTTAATTACGATGTTCTCCTACTGTACTCGAATAGATGGTACTCGTAAGGCGGAGTATAGTTATATACAGAAGTGTTTTTATCTAAGATCAACATTTTGTATATTTTTAAGTAATTAGGTCGGTCGTTTACCGAAGACCCAACCTGATATCGTATCGATGATCGTTAAATAGTTATCAGTTGTTGAGGATTATCGTGATGATAACTTTCCAAGTCACTCATTGAGATTCAATAGGAAGAGAATATCGAACGTAAAACCGGCAATAGAAGATTCACCGATGGATGAATCAAGCAAGCAGCAACCTAACGGGTATCTAACACAAAGAAGCTTTGATATTATTCTTTTTGCAAAGAAGAACTTGGTTTTAAAAATATCCGTCGTTTCTGTCTTGTATTTTAGTTCTGATATTATAGTTTTCCGCCTCCTGCTGGTTAGATCGAAGCAACGTTAGCTGGTTAAATCAAGCATCTCTTTACTAATGTAATCTCACTTTTTCTATGCTGCTGCTATTGGGAAGCATTTAAAGTGTAAAAGGAAGGTGTTGGTCTGCGTTTAATCACACTCTATTATTCTCTTTCCTTTGTCTTCCTACCGCTCCGCTACCACTTCACTTTCACCATTGACACACGAAACCTGCGTCGACAAATTGACGCACAGTTGGTGGAAATCTACTACTGCTGATCGCAAACCCAGATATGGTGCGGACCGAAGTGACCTGTTCAAAGTGTGGTTCACATTTGGGCCATGTATTCAATGACGGCCCGAAACCATCGAGGAAACGTTTCTGCATTAACTCGGCCTCCATAAACTTCCACGAAGCCGGCGAAGAAAAGAAGACGTCTTCATAAGACTATCGGACTACTATCGGACATTTCTCTATTACTACGTTTAAGCAAGAGTGATAATTCTGTATCCAGAATCTGAGCATAAAGCAGCAATTGATCAATGTTTCTATAATCGTCTGCGCAAAACACCGCAGTAATATTTTATTTTCTGTACACAAGATTTTCTGTGCGCATTTCTATCCACAGCAATGGCGATGCGAAAGAAATGTACTTTTATATGACGCATAAAAGTTCGATATAATAATATGCTACTTTGCAAAAGCTTCCCGAAATATTTTGCATCTGAATATCGGAACTGGCTAAACAGATTTTCGCTTACTTAGGACTTCGAATTTTGCGAACTTGCAGCTGTACGTTTTGGTCAAGCATAAATTGTAATCAGAGCTCGATATGTCATATTAGTCTTTAATATTGGAGAAGCTTTGTACATACACAACGCAAATATGCGATATTATATTTATCGAGTTTAATGTATAGGGCACAATAAAGCAATGTAACATATATGACCAAGATTTTATAACGAAAGCCTGTTATTTTTTCATATAGTAGCAATATATAAAAAGCGTAATATACAAATAATTGGTGGCTCTAATTCTTCTTAACGCGCTGACGACTGACGATAAAAAATGTAAAGAGTTTTACTATAATCATTATGCAACCCTTATATGCGTAACAAAGGACTGCGTTTACTTCTGTAGCGTCGTACATGATTTATCCTATTTATAAAATTATCCTTTATAACTTAATAGTGTAACACAGGGAAAATCATACCAAAGGAGTAACGATTTTTGTTATAAAATGTTTCCTTATATTGTAACGTTTTAAAACAAACTAAAAGGTATTACAGTACAATATATACGCAAAATTCTAGGCGTTATTTTTACAATAATTCATTATCCTCCTACTGCCTTTGTTCGCCTTTAAAAGCTACCGCATTGTCGGTTTTAGTGTACGCTTTCTGTAGAAACCAAACTTTCGCTGAATATTTTTGCATATTAATGTGAATAGCCATTTGAATTAAAAAATGATATCGAATGTTGCAATCACAATACGCAATAAATAAATAACTTTGCTACTAGGCCTGGTTCTTTTGCAATGAGATCTCAAGGCATTTTCAAAAACATCGCATAAAACTGGTGAAACGATGTGTGTATATGCATAATTTGATCTCAGTAGGAACCTATTTCATAATCCTAAAAGGACAATAATACGTCTCTTAGTAAATACTTAAATGCACTTGGAACAGTGCTCGAGGCGTGGGTGTAAAGGAATTTGTTACTTGTTCATATTAACGCCATATCTTGCTTCAAACGCTATACTTCATAATTTATCTTTCAATGTCAAAAATAATGAATACTTTCGTGAGTAGCACTATTTTTTAATAGAGTAAGGCATATTATGGTACATTTTGTACTTTTTGCATTCGAATAACGAATTTGCTGTGCGCAAAACGTTTGCATTATTGAACATCTATATATGCCTAGCTGTGTTTGGTATACCATTCCTGTTCTGCCAATATGAACAAGTAACTTTTACGTCCAATACGGCTCGATGCACAAGTCAAAATAAACTTAATTTGTAGCTGCTAATAGCAGAAACATTCGTAGTAACTGTCATCATAATACACTCACGAAACATGGACGTCGATATCGTCGAAGATATTTGTGAAAATGCAGGACCTCGCTTAGTTCTTTGTTTGGATACTACGTCAATTTGACCCTGGATCGCACTCCCCCAATTGCATAGTAATAGTTTTATTAATACTAGACGTGCACAATTACTTTGTTGCTATACTTCCTAACATTGCTTACAACTCCTTATCAATTCGGAGTGGATGCTGAACTGGAATAATGCAAGAGCTCGTTCTCACGGAATACTGTGACGTGAATTCAATTAACATGTTACATGGTAGTCCCTGATTCATTAAAGGTAAATACATTTATCCCTCAGCATGCTACTCCAAATTTAGCCGTAAGCGAAATGCAAACTGAGCCGCTTCGTCTGTCAAGTACAATTAGACGTCACTGTTTATCATAAAAAAAGAGTAGTCAGGCTTTTAATAGCAGTAATAAGAAAACAAGATAAACTGAATAAGAGAAAAATTCATTATTACATATATCTTTTTTTCTTTACCAAAGAACATGATCTTAATAACTTCTCGTTTCGTACTGAATATACTTGCCCATTCTTTCGTACGATTAAATTACCATAAATCTACGACAATTAAGTCCTACACATAATGAAAATTAAAAAAGTAAAACAGTCAGATGTCTAAAAAAATCTTTACTCACTAAACTAAATACTTAAGCCGTCCACATCATTACTGCAATCTGTCCGAAATATAATACAATTAGGAAAGACATTACTTGTTACGGTCAGTGTAGATAGTACAACCATACGTCAACCTTACTTTACAGAAAACATTAACGCAACGTATGCATCGTCATTTGCCGGCTTGTGATCATGATCGCAAGGAATCTAGCGCGTTTTTTCACGTCTCTAAACATGACAAGACAGGCACTTTATAGTGTCACAAAATGCTCCTACATTTGAATCTTGTTTTAAAATTTCGTCGATCATCCGTTCATTCTCGGTAAGACACGTTAAGCATAACTGTTTTCGACTGTATCAAAGAACACATGAAATCGGATCAAAGGTATATCCATAAAAAGATGTTCTTATACCTATGATACCTCAGCAACGTGGCGGATATCTTAACGTGTCTCATTGGTAATGTAAATAAAACGAAGCAGTTACCCTTTTAAAGTAGAATAAACATAACTTCAAACAAGAATCGCATGCGTCAAATCGATCCTTTTCACGGTATTCTTTAATAAAGTTAATTTTCTACGTTATGTACATACTAACATAATACGACAACTGCAATATCTGAATAGCAAATCAGGGACAAAGTCTCCTGGTTCATCCCTGCGAGGATGTTGGTAAATAGTAAAAAAATCATGATGTTTAGGCACGACCGCAGAATCGCCGAAGGCTATTATTTCATATATCAACCTATCATGGTTTACAGCCTATAATATTTTCATTAATGGGTAGGTTTACACTCTGTATCTTCAAAACGTATAATCTTGGGCTTTCCATGTTTAAATTGAATGCCAATTAGTTTTACTTTTCTCAGGCAATTTAAAACACGCGTAAACGCGCACACATACATAGATGCGTGCACTTACACATACAAACACACATATATACATACACCGGAAGGAACAATTCCCGGATTCTGGATCTGCGAATTGCAATTCAGCGATCATGCCCAAGAATGTATCATTAAGCGTATTAACTTAAAAGACAACTGAACAGAGCATGCTATCATCCAATGACAAGAACGCGATTCTTGAGAACGTTTAAAACAAGTTAGGCTAGCGCTTATGCATCTACGTTATACTGACAGACCAAAAGACTGAAAACATATTGCTCTGCCTTCCGTAACTTCATTCAAAAAATATAAGTCTGACGTGAAGACCAATTTTCTTTTCTCACGATTTCTTGTTAAACCATAATAATGTATTAGAATAGGTCCTATGTACTTGTTCACATTTGTTTATGGTATCTTCTAATAAGGTTCTTGCTATAAATAATGTGTGTTTGTAGCTAACTCTGATCTTCAATTTTAGAGTCAGTAATACTAGTTTTACATTTTTAGAAAATAACTGACAGTTGCTTGAACATCCCCGGTGATAGTTTCATATTAGTACGAGAGCTCCTCGGGCACTAAGCCACTTGCATTTATTCTTACTTCGAAAACTATTTAAATAAGAAGTTACGAGCTACTCGCCACCAATAAAATAACGACGCACAGAGGATCGCAAGACTTCTGCCGTCAGATCGTTCACAGTTTTTCTGATTTAGCTTTCTCCCCCGCAACATGCGAGAATCCAGCAATTTAAAAACTTTGAAACCACATCACGATACGGGTTAAGGTATCGGATAAGTTCTATCTATCTATGTCCTATATATATTTATATATTTATATACGTTTATTCATTATTTAATATATATTATTGAATTATTGTGCCGTTTCCTTTTGGGAGGGTGATTCATTATTTTCTTGCAAAGTTAATCCAATGATCATATTGCATGACCTCACTTTCTGTCACCGCTCTTCTAATGACCTTTCGCAGCTTCCTTTGCTGCTATTATAAGAGGTGTTAAAGAAGCTAGCGGTCTTGCTTGTTTCAAAAAGGGATGCTGAAATATCCGGAAAAAATGTATGACGCGGATGAAAATGAAATCCACAAGGAGATCGCGTAGGTGAAAATGTAGTATATGAAAAATTTATATATGGAAACAGGGAAGGATAATATTACCTTTAATAATTCCGAAGCTGCCGATCGTTTTTCTACTTCAACTTCTAAACACTGATCTAGGAAGTCTTGGAACGTCCCCGACAACTTATCCTTTTCTTTTATTTCCGGTTTCCCATTCGTTGCTATCAAGTACAACGCTCTTAGAGGATTCTCATTTAAATATGGAGGTTCACCTTCTATCATTTCAATAGCCATTATACCCAAAGACCATATGTCCACCTAATTCGACAATATTTAAGTAAAGCAACAGAGAATGCATATTTTATTAAATCATTTCACTTTCTCTACTTACCTTCGGTCCGTACTGTTTCCTCGTAACTACTTCTGGTGCCATCCAATATGGGGTACCAACCATAGTTGTTCGTTTGCTTTGCTCCGGTGAAATTTGTGCACAAAATCCAAAATCTGTTAGCTTTACACCACCATCGAGTCCGAGGAGAATATTATCGGACTTGATATCCCTATGTATAACTTGATTACAGTGAAGAAATTCTAGTGCCTGTAGAACTTCTCTGCATACTGCGGCTATTTGACCCTCATCCATACAAGTTTCAGTGACAACATCCGTTAGACTACCACCAGGCAAGTATTCCATAACTACCCATAATTCTTCTCCTACTAAGTAACTATCCAAATAATTTACAACGTTCGGATGCTTGTTCTCCCGCATTACTAAAATTTCATTTATTATCAACTCTTTCTTTGGCTGTTGCGAAAGATTCATTTGTTTTATTGCCACTTCCATGCCCGTTGAAGTTTCGATCGCTGTATAGACTGTTCCTGACGCACTGCAAATACGACACTTTCTTATTAGTTCCTGGTTCCACAACGAGACACTGTTGATAAGTAGTAAAGAATCTCTCAAGCATACTCACCCTTGGCCAATCTTTTCCATTTTCGTATATTTTCTGTTGGGATCTCCTACACTTACAATTGTTCTTAGTTTCTCTAGTATGTCATCGTCTGACATTTTCTTCTTTCTAGCTTTATCACTCAGCGCGGGTCTTGTTTGCTCGGTAGTCGTAGACGGTGGTGTTGCCTGATTTTTATTTCTATCCAACTGTGACGGTTGTGGCTGTTGTGGTGCCCCGTTTCGTTGAGGTGATCCTAATATCGTGACCATCACCGGCGGAGGTTCCTCTTCTATTGGCTTCGTGTACTGTAATGCAACAGGATGTGTTATAAAGTTCTCATATCAAGAAGCTACAAATAGAGCAACTTACAATTGATTTGGTACGCTCTGGCCTTGCTGAAATTGGTGGTGGTGGTGGCTCATCTTCCTGCTCGGAACTGGTTGCACAAGCATCTGTCGGTGTACTGCTCGGGCTACTGCTACTTACTCTGTAATATTAGATTCCCAAAGAATATTTCCAAATATTCAAAGTGTATTAAAATAACAAGGCAACTTACCTGCTGAGTGAGTGTTGTGAATGCGAACTGCCTGAAGCCTGTGACATTGCTTGGCCACGGATGTTTCCTACACCTGCTCCAACACTAATACCCATGCTTCGTGGACTGCTTGCTCTTTCAATAGGGGCTGTAATCATACTCCATAATTATTATATTTCCCAAGATAAAATGGTTTGTTTGTAACATAGTTATTTCACTTACCAACTACTCCTACCATCTTAGTGGTAGTCATATACTTCGAACCCTTTGTTTCCTTGCTACTACTATCATACCAGTTTAGGACATCAAGTACAGCCTGTGGGTTTTTCTTTTGTTCTTGTTTACTGATGTTACTCGACATAAGCAATCTTGCCCAAGCCTCTGGCATACCCTAAGATTTAATAATCATAATTAATGCTCGTTGGCTTATACTATGTATTCTCTACATTGCAAAACTAAGTGCAATGTCTAGGCAAGGCGAGTTAGAGAAAGGCTGATATGGTGACATGATCTATGATTGCTGGAAAACCTATATGTACAAAACAAGACAGACTATCCTGGGTACTTTAAAATCACTGATGTACTGGGCTGCTATGGTCAACAAAATATAACTAATCGGTAAAAATAAGTCAAACAATCATGTTGCTGGAGAATAATATTAAAGACTATTATTACGCAAGAAAGCTGAGGTTTTTAATGCAACGATGACTAAGCATATTTTACTGAAGCAGTTATGGCTGTGTGCTATTATTTTAGAACTCCTAGGAAGTTCTAACTTTGTAACGTACAATAAACCTTGTCTCTATGAATTGCAACAGAAAGAAAATCCTAAACAAAGTGTATATAAAATAAAAAGGTTTAGGCACAACTAATTCTGTGGTCATTTAGGGTTACTTACTTTTAGTGGCAGCTTGAAAGAAATATGTGTCTAGTTAGTCCTTCATGTGAAAAAATAATAGGTATAAGAAGCCTCAGACAAGTTACCAAATTACTCTTTCACAATTCCCATACACATGTGAATAAGTGACCAAAATTTCTTTGTTGCGGTACGGAAAATCCATTAAAATTTTGTTATGAAAGGATGCAATCACAAGAGAATCGTTTTGTTAACACATTATTGACCATACTGCTAATATAGTGTTATAAATAGTTAAAATGCAATGCCTTCATTTTCAATATCGCATTGCAGCTTTTAAACTTTATAAGTAGGCCTATAATGTATTGACAAAAAGTATTTTTTTCATGCATATATGATTAGAATACTCCGTACCGTTATACAACAGCAAAGCAGAAAGCAAGTGCAATTGGAACCATAGTATTATTTATTAAAAATAGTTTGACTTACCGTGAATTCACCAGTAACGGCATCGAATCCAACATGAACAGTGTGTTCAAAATTAGTTGGATAACTTATATTAGGTTTATCTTTGTTCTCCTTTACTTTCATTTTGCCCTTCAATGTTTTCTTTTTCCTTTCATCCGAATCCGGTTCTTTTGGTAATGGACGCATATCCACTGGCAGATTAGGTGTTGACTCACCCCTAAAGCATATTACATGTATTGAAATATTATTAGGACTTCATAAATTTACTATAATGCATATTAATATGCATACTGATCTAGTTGTAGTAAGCAAAGACTTATATATGTACCAGGCAACTTTTACTACCTTAAGAATATTCTTAATAAATAGTCAATCTAATTTCATCATAATATTAATAATGATTTCCCATACTTAATAACATAAGATCTTATGATAGTGATAAAAGTGGGCACATTATGCATATTGTTTATGTAGCTCTCCAGATTACTGGAACCATGTTGAAGACTTTAAAAGATGGTCTCCCACATCAGAATGTCATTCTGTCTGAACTGTGAGATTTTATTTTTAGCAACCACTAAATTAGTGTCTGTTCCTCTATTTTTAGAGAATGCAGAGCTCTACATATGACAAGGAAAATAGTCAGAGCACCAGTGACAGCAAGTTTGTTTTTTTCCACATAGCATTACACATAAGAAATTGGACTAACAATTTTATCCAATTCTTAAACATCGCATGGACACTAAACAGGCATACCCGGCTACAATAAATAATCCTGTAATAACAACAGGCCACACATAACACAATACTGGATGAGAGACCAACTGATCTTCTTGAGAAACTATAGATTTGTAACATAATCCGTACAATTGCATCAATGAACAGAGGACAGAGAAACGGGATAGTCTCGAATTACCTGTTAGAGGTAAGTCTCACAGGAGGTGCAGGAGGTTTATCCTCTTCATCTGACATGTTGTACCTGGTTCTATCTCTTTGTTGCCAGTCTACCTTTCGTTGTTGCGTCCCCGTGCTTGTACTTTGCAGGATTGTGCAGAGTTTACCACCGCAGTGGTCTCAGCTGCTGTTAATACCTATGAGCCTCGATCGGGCTAGAGAATCGCGTCGCTAGACATTGAAGATCGGCCCGGGCGAAGAATCCGCTGAAATGTTCCCTCGCAGCACAGGTTCCCGACATCCATTCACTCTAGCCGCACAGTCGTAAAACTTTCCTAACCAGTGCGCCGACTGTCTACCTGGGGGCAATCACCGTGTCCCCGTGTGTCCCTGTGTAAGGACGTCGGCGGACTATTAGCAAGATTCCTGGTGGAGAGGGTTTCGCCTGCGGAGCGCCGACATAGGTGTGAGATCGCAGGACTCGTGAGTCCTCCGCGTGGATGACAGTAAGGAGCGAGCGAGCGGAGCGTTGCTCGCCTCGGGGCCTGTCCCTTTTTAGCGTTATCGGCGACACTGGCGGCGTCCTCGTGCGGGTCAATGTCGTGTGCACCAAAGTGCAGTGACGGGGTTGTACTCCAGGACAGGAGACAGCCAAGCGCGGCTATAGAAGCGTGATTCACGCACGGGCGCAGACACCCCGCGGTATCCACGGATCTCTTTTGCCCTCCTCTCCCTCTCGCTCTCTCGGGTTCTATTTCTGCCTCCTTTTCTTGAGTCTCCCTCAGTCTCCCTCTAGATCCCCCGTGTAGTCTCTCGCTCGCCGAGTGTCACGCTACGCTCTCACTCTCTATCTCCCTCTCTCCCTCCCGCGCTCTTTCGCCGCACTCCCTCTCCCTCGGACTCGCACGTACGCCTCGCACACTCACACTTTCCGTTCTTTCGTCGGCGTTCTACTCCTCCCTTTTTCGTGCTCGCACTCTCTAGAAAGGAATAGGCCTGCTACGCTCTCGTGCGTGTGTTACTCGTGTCGTGTGTATATGGCGCCGCTTCATCCACACGTCCGTAATGTGCCGCGATCATCGGCCACTGCGGAGGCGGAACCACGCGGCGCACCAACTCCTATCAATGGTGCCGCATTTCGTCCTTATTAATCGACAGCCGATCTCGACGCGTCTCCTCTCGCGGCCCAGCCTTCGCCACGGCTTTGCGTGATTGATAAGAAGTCTGATTCACCCACTGCCGCCGCGGTTCTCGGCCACTGCACAAGCGCCTCCACCAACTCGCGCTCTCACTCGCTTTCTCTCTCTCTCTATCTCTCTCCCTCCCTCTTCTTCACCCTATCTCTGCGCCTTGCTCTCCCTCTCAACCGCCCGCGTCCTCCTCCTCTCCCTCTTGCCGAGACTATATCTCTCTATTTCTTTAGATTCGATCCCTCGACGTGCTTCCCGCTTGCATCTATGATTTCTTCTTTCACTTCACAAGCACAATGTGCTCGATAACATATCTAGCATATAATATATATATTGCGCCCTGCTGCGCGCCTGCCGATTCCCATAACCATCGGCCGAGATTGGCAGAGATTGCCGATGCCGTACAGTCGTACAGATAACGAGATTACAAAGTTGCATACATACAAGTGAAACTATATTATATATATATAGCAGTAGTATCGATATTCGGTGTATTAACAGCAGCAAAAAGATCGATCTTTTCGAATAGACTGCAGAATTGTTGTGTGGTGTTATAGCATATTGTAAATAATATATATAAAGCGATGGACAGTGTCCCAGCTTTATGGAGGAGCACGCTCGGCTCACTCGCGTGTTCGGGAAAAGGTTTGGGTTCCGCCAAGCAATCACACGAATTTTCACTCTATCTGATTTATTAGTTCGGTTCGAATGTACACCGGTCGGTTCGCGCGTTCGATGGGATCTCTGCTCGAACTCCCACTGCAGAGGCCGCACGGCCAACTTCCCGTCGATGGCGGAAACTCCGTGAGGCCCTCTGGTGGGTTGAGACTCGTCTCTACTTCAGCCAACTTCTCGGCTTTGTAGACGGAGTCCGTGTCGCCACAGCCACTCCCCCCCCAGTGACCTCGCCGGGAAGCGAGGAGAACGAGACCCTTCTCTCCGCTCGTGGTGTCATGGCGGCGGCGAAGGAGGCCGCCGGTGACGGACCTAGCCGAGTGGGGCCGGGTGTTGGCGGGTGCCATGCTGGCGTCTGCGCCCTCAGCTGCGTAGGTGCGGGAGGTGGTACGGACGGTCCTGGCTGCGGCTCGTCTGGCGCAGGCGCGTTACGCGCCGGCGGCGTGCTTAAGTCTGCCTGCTCCAAGTATGCCGGCTTTAGCGAGTCGGTCGAGATCGTCCGTTCTTGCCCTTTAATGCGGATAACGAACGATCTGTCAGACAGTCTCTTGACGACCTCGTGCGGGCCAGTATAAGGCGGGTCCAGCGGTTTTCTGATCGTCTCGACCTTCCTGAAGACGTGTGTGCATGTGTTCAAGTCCTTGAACACGAAAGGCTGATGCTGCGAATGCCTGGACGCTGGCACGGGTCTGACTGCCTGAAACAGATTGCGTAGTCCGCCGACAAAACTTTGCGGGTCAGCGGGCGCGCTGTCCTTGACGAAGAACTCGCCCGGGATGCGGAGTGTCGTGCCGAACAGCATCTCTGCCGGTGAAGCCTTGAGGTCCTCCTTGAACGTATTTCTCAGTCCGAGTAGGACCGAGGGCAGTAGATCTGGCCAAGGAGTCTGCGGCTGGCACATGAGGGCTGCCTTCAGCGTGCGGTGCATCCTCTCCACCAGCCCGTTGGATTGAGGGTGGTATGGAGCAGTTCGAATGCGCTTGGCTCCAACCAGGTGAGCCAAGGCGGTGAAGAGCGCCGATTCGAACTGCGTGCCTTGGTCGGACGTAATGGTGAGTGGAGAGCCGAATTGACTGATCCAATGCGACCAGAATGCCTTGGCTACTGTCTCCGCCTGGATATTCTGCAGAGGGACTGCTATGGGCCATCTGGAAAATCTGTCAACAGCAGTGAGACAGTACACGAATCCCTTCACCGGCGTAAGCTTAATGAGGTCGATGTGCACGTGGTTAAAACGATCGTCAGGCTCGTTGAACCTGTCCAGCGCCGCGCGATTGTGCCGATGCACTTTGGCGCGCTGGCACGGCTCGCACTCCCTCGCCCATCGGGCCGCGTCCTTCTTCAGGCCAGGCCAGAAGAACTTTTGCGCCAGGAGGCGGGCAGTCGCCCTGCCGCTGGGATGAGCCGATCCGTGGACCACGTTGAAGGCACTTCGTCGTAAGGTCGCCGGAATGTACGGACGGATGACACCTGTCGAGATGTCACAGTACATCTCGCAGTCCTCGATGTCGAGCCGTCGAAGTTTCAGGGTTGGCTGCTCCAAAAGATGCGGCAGCTCCTGGTCCGCGAGCTGTGCCGCGTAGATCGTCCGTGTGTCAAGCACTGTCGGCATTGACACCGTGCAGGTGCGCGACAGCGCGTCGGCAACAACGTTGTCGTCGCCCTTGATGCTCTCGAAGCGGGCGTCGAATTGGAGCAAAAACTCTAGCTGTCGTTGCACTCTAGGTGACGCCTTATCGGAGCGCTGCTCTGCCGCGTAAATCAGCGGCTTGTGGTCCGTTCGAATTATGAAAGGCCTTCCCTCCAGGATCCTCTGGAAATGCTTGACCGCTGCGAAGATGGCCAGGAGCTCTCGATCGTAGGTGCTGTACCGCTTCTCCGTCTCGCTGAGCTTACGTGAAAAGAAGCCTATGGGTTTCCACGTTCCATCTTCGCTCTGCTCCAAAGCGGCGCCGAGTGCAGTGCTCGAGGCGTCGGTAACCAGCGCGAGCGGTGCGTCGTGCGAGAGGAAAGCTGGTTGCACGGCTTGCGCGATGCTGTTCCTGCATTTCTCGAAGGCCTCTTCGGCACGAGGGGTCCAGTCAAGCGGAGCCGTGCACTTCTTGGGTTGGCCATGCAGGAGGTCGTTTAGCGGCGCTTGCATTTCCGCTGCGCCCGGGATGCATCGGCGGTAATAGTTCAGCATCCCCAGAAATCGCCTGAGCTGCGGAGCCGATTCCGGCTTGGGAAAGCTCACGATGGCCTCGATTTTGCGCGCTGGTGGCTGGTACCCGTCTTTGGAAACCAGGTAACCAAGATGCGATACCTGCGCCTGTCCGAACGTTGACTTCTGGAGGTTGATCGTTAGTCTTGCTTGCTGCAACGTCTCAAATAGGAGCCGGAGATGCTCGAGGTGCTCCTCGTGGGAGTGCGACAAAATCAGCAGATCGTCCAGGTAGCAGCGGACAAACGGCAGCTTGCGTAGCAGCGAGTCCATAAAACGCTGAAACGTTTGTGCTGAGTTCCGCAGTCCGAGGGGCATGCCAACAAATTCAAACATGCCGAACGGCGTCGTGACGGCCGTCTTGGGAATATCTGCTGGTGCGACTGGAATCTGGTAATACGCTCTCTGCAAGTCGACTGTGGAGAAGATCGTACAACCGTGGCAGTCCTGTAGAAGGTCCTCGATGACCGGCAGCGGATACCGATCGGGCACGGTGCGGGCGTTGAGGCGGCGATAGTCGCCGGTCGCTCGCCAGCCTCCGGACGGCTTGCGCACCAGGTGCAGCGGGCTCGCCCATTGGCTGCTGGACGGCCTAATAATGCCTCGCTCCAGAAGCGTGTGGAATTCCTCCTTTGCGGCTGTCAGTCTCTCGCCCGCGAGCCTGCGTGGCCGCTCGAAAATCGGTGGGCCCATGGTGTGGATGCTGTGCTCTACTGGAGATCCTTCCAGGATAGCCGTGGACCCGGTTGGCGTAGCTAGCCCGGCGAAATCCGCGAGCAGGCGAGCGTAGCGTTCGTTGTACTGGCCCTCCGGAATAGGCGGTCGACCGATCGTCGAAACGGAGTGAATCGCGGGTTCGTGGCAGTCACCCGCGGCGGCGAGGGAGGTCAGGGAATCGACTAGCCGTCGTCCTTTGAGGTCCACTGACAACCCGTAATGATATAAAAAGTCTGCGCCGAGGATGGCCGACTGGACGTCGGCAATAATGAACTGCCACTTGAACGCGCGTCGAAGGCCGAGATTCAATGTTATTGTCTGCTGCCCGTAGGTCGCGATCACCGTCGAATTCGCGGCGTGCAAAGTCAGACGTTGCGCGCGTAGAGGTTTGCGGACGACGTTTCGCGGGAGGAGTGAGACGACGGAACCGGGGTCGACCAGGAACTTGGTCCGCGTCTCTCGGTCGTACACGTGCAGTCTTCTGTCCGTCGGCCTGGTGCCGACGTCGGTGGATCCGACCGACGCCGGCGTCGTTAGTTTTCCGACGCGGGAGCGGGGGCGGCAGGATACGAACACGGTGGTTGACATTGCCACGCGCGATTGCCGAACCTCTCGTGGTAAAAACAGACACCTGTTTGTGCTGTTCGCTCCGTCGATGCCGGACGACGAGGGCGACTACGCGACCTCGGACGTCCTCGATTGTTGTTCCACTGCGGTGGCGGTTGAGCCGACTGGGCCGCGAGGCGCCCTTGAATTTCTGCTATCGCGACGCGCATAGCTGCCATCTCCTCGACCAGGCGATCATAAGCTGGTCCAGGGTGACTGGCGGGGCTCCTTTCCCGCGAACGCGATCTGCTTGCAGCGTGCGGCGGATGCTGGGCCCTGGTCGCGAGGGCGGTCGCGGCGACCGTTGGCGAGATGTCGACGATTTCATCGGCAGCGATGGCCATTTCCTCGAGAGTGGATACCTTAAATATCCGTAACAGTCTTTGTGCACTAGGAGGCAGGAGGTCGAGCCATTTGACCTTTAGGACGTTGTCGGGCACCCGACCGGCCGCTAACGTTCGCATGTGCCTCAGTAACTGCGAGGGTTTTTTATCACCGAGTTCAAGCTGGGTGAAAAGCTTTAGGAGCTGACGATCGGGCGATTCGGCCAAGCGGGCTAAGATCGCGGCTTTCAGAGCGTCGTACTTGCCCTTTTCTGGCGGTGCCCTCAGGATGTCCTCTACGTCCTGGATCGTTGCTTGATCGAGTTGCCTCACCACTGCGTGGTACCGGGAGTTGTCGGACTTGATGTTGGCGACGTGGAAAACCGATTCTACTTGCATAAACCATAGGTCCGGTTTTTCGTGCCAAAACTGCGGAAGGCGGCAAGAGCTGACAGCTTCGACGGCCGTTACGGCCGCTGGCTCGTCGTTGTCGGACCGGGTGGTCATCTCTTTTTCCGCCGGCGGTATTCGCTGGCTTTCGCTCGAAGGCCCGTCGATCTCCTCGTCGAATCGTTCCGAACTACCTGATGGAGGCGGCGATCGTCCGATAGGCATTGCTCGCGCGCGAGAGTTAATCTCCTTTTTGGAGCCGGCCGGTGCAATTTAAACGGCGGCTGGCGGTTACCCGAACACGTTTCGTTTTTCACGTATCACGTCGGGGTCACCACTAAAGCGATGGACAGTGTCCCAGCTTTATGGAGGAGCACGCTCGGCTCACTCGCGTGTTCGGGAAAAGGTTTGGGTTCCGCCAAGCAATCACACGAATTTTCACTCTATCTGATTTATTAGTTCGGTTCGAATGTACACCGGTCGGTTCGCGCGTTCGATGGGATCTCTGCTCGAACTCCCACTGCAGAGGCCGCACGGCCAACTTCCCGTCGATGGCGGAAACTCCGTGAGGCCCTCTGGTGGGTTGAGACTCGTCTCTACTTCAGCCAACTTCTCGGCTTTGTAGACGGAGTCCGTGTCGCCACATATATAAAAACCTGCACGAATAAATGAGGATATTATATTACAATCATCTAAGAACTACGAAGAGTAAAGTGAAATAATAACTGTTCGAGACGCGCCTGAGAAGTGGTGATTAGGCGCATTCTTTTTAGAATAGTTGATAGATTCGTATGCATATGTATCTATATATAGCGTGGTGCAACACCCTCACTGCACTACACGACACTACAGTGCCAGCCTCAGCAACAGTACTCGGTGGCAATAAATGTGTGAGTGCATGCAAGAACGTAAGAACTAGTTGTGTGGGTGTATATGGGTGTATACTGTCAGGTGGATGGTCGACGGTGGAGTTGGAGCAATTCACACAGAGCCACAGTGACACCGCTCTGAATCAATCACACAGGCCAGGGAGAGCAACATAGATATATACAACATTGTTGAAAACTACGTAGGGGAACGTATTTCTGATCTCTCCTATTCAGGACGTCAGTTCAATCTGCATTGTTGATCGACAATAATCAAGAATTTTACTAAGCGAGAGAATGTTCAAAGTCCACGCTTGACTCATCGAGGGCAATCCAACAGAGTAACCACGCACTAAACTCTCCTCTCACTTCTATGCAACGTGTATTCAACTAGTGTTCGGTTTCCTTCACTCTTATCGAGTACGTGCAACTTTGCTCGCGTTGGGCAAGCGGAGTAATGCGAGTGGGAATTGTAGAATTTGGGTGGATAATTTTCAGTCACGTTACTCTCTGTTTCTCTGTGCTATAGTTGTCGTTCGTGGTTAGGAGTACCGACTTGCTGATGCTCTTGGTGTTTACTTATTGGATTGTCCTTAAGTTAACTATCAGATCTGAGATTACATTGTTATACCGATGTTTCGAAATGTGCGGAAATGAAATCGCAATGAATTTACACGTCTGACCGTAAGTTTGACGGGTGTATGTCACATGCTGTGTCACTGCATCAGTGTGGATTCTGAACAGCCAATGGAGTTAAGTGATTACTTTTTGTAGGGCGGATTCATTCTTCAATCAGCCATTGTCTTTAGTATATCCAGTATATCATAAGGAACAGTTTTGTGAATATTATTCTGTTATAATTACATTAGCACCAAAATGAAGAAGAAGGTATGTATAGCATTTTCAAATTTGTGGAGGAAAAATAGAAATATCACTGCTACGTCCTGGATTTTCTAGGTGTTGTTGATGGGCAAGAGCGGGTCTGGAAAGACCAGTATGCGGAGTATTATATTTGCCAATTACATTGCCAGGGATACCAGGCGTTTAGGAGCGACAAGTTAGTTGTGCTTCACCCATACAGAAATATAAATTTATCAGAAACACATTACTAACTTAATAATGCACATTTTAGTTGACGTAGAGCACAGCCATGTCAGATTCCTTGGTAACCTGGTGCTGAATCTCTGGGACTGTGGTGGCCAAGAAGCATTTATGGAGAACTACTTTGCGTCGCAGAGAGACAATATTTTCAGAAATGTAGAAGTACTAATATACGTCTTTGACGTGGAATCAAGAGAATTGGATAGAGATATGCATTATTACCAAAGCTGCTTAGAGGCAATACTCCAAAATAGTCCAGAAGCGAAAATCTTCTGTTTAGTACATAAAATGGATTTAGTGCAAGAAGATCAGAGGGATCTGATATTCAGGGAGAGAGAAGAAGATATCAAAAGGCTTAGTTTGCCATTGGATTGCACTTGTTTTAGAACTAGCATATGGGATGAAACTTTATACAGGTACTTCATACGCAACCAACTTGTTGTAGTATGTCCTGTAAATATTAGTAATTTTCTGCAATATACTTTTCAGGGCATGGTCATCTATTGTTTACATGCTGATTCCAAATGTCAAGGAATTAGAACAAAGCTTAAAACAATTTACAAATATTATAGATGCTGATGAGGTGTTGCTATTTGAAAGGGCAACATTTTTGGTCATAAGTTATTGTCAGAGGCAGCACCACAGGGATGTACATCGATTTGAGAAAGTTTCAAATATTATAAAGCAATTTAAGTTAAGTTGCAGGTAAGTTTCCATGATGGTAGAGAACTATCAGTTTGATGAAGCATTTACCTTGTCATTTAAACCTTTTTAGCAAACTGGCTGCACAATTCCAAAGTATGGAAGTTAGAAATACAAATTTCGCTGCCTTCATCGATGTATTCACTGCAAATACATATGTAATGGTCATTATGTCTGATCCCGCTATTCGTAAGTGTCCAGTATTGATTCCTATTAGTCGCGTTTCCCTTTATTAAAATCTTCCATTAAAAAATGTGTCTTGTCTTTCCAGCATCGGCTGCAACTTTAATTAACATCCGAAATGCGCGGAAGCATTTTGAAAAGTTGGAACGTGCAAGTCAAACCTCCGCGTTGAGTAGATAGAAATCAGCTCGACCCAGGCGCGTTGTCACCCGGGTCCACTCTATTAATCACTGTTGAATCTAAGAGTCAAGCTTCAGGATGAAGTTACTACAAGGAAAGCGCAATAAACACGAGACAAGTTTTCTTAATTTATTGATGTATGTGTATATACTTGTTTTATACGCAGCTTTCAATACTATGATCGACGGTCTGCAAATACCTCGACGAGGTCGTTCTAGTGATCATCACCGGAGCTCATGACTTGGAAGCTTAGAGTTTTGTGGTACCTGTCATTGGAGCAATAATTAGTAAGGACATCGAAATGTAATAAAAGTGTGATAACAAGAATTTTCTTCTGCTGAAGTCTGAGTAGCTCTAAAGACAACATTTCGATGTCGACAGTCACAATGAACGCTCTCTTCCTTGGCTCTTAGATTGCACACATGGTTTCCTGGATTAAGCAGCCATTCTTTTTCTGGTTCCATGTTAACGATTGTGTATCTCTCATTTCCTGTATAGCAGTCTTTCTGGCCTGGTTAAAGATATATATTTTCCTACACTATATTTACTTAATATAATAATGGGCTTACATTGATTATACTCGGTTACATCATTTTCCAGCATAATATCGACCGCCACTGTATCAGTTTATCGATTTATATGAATGGTCGCATTGCGCCGTGTACTATACTCTGTCCGACCGAATTTTAAGTTGCGCAGTGCTACTGCATAACTGTTATGGAACTAAAATAAATTTCAAGTTTACAAGATATCTGCTATTATATTGCATTTACCTTCATCTGTAAATGTACTTATAAATGATACTGCAAATTGCAGTTTCGAACTAGTATTAACCGTGGTATTCTCAAAGTGTTTAGCTAAAGATGAAGGCTACCGAGAATGTAGTACCTGCGTTGCTTTTTTATTGCAATTGTAGAGTAGATCTCAAATTTCCCGCTTTCAGACCGACAATGGCGGATTACTGTCATGTTGTCATCACGCTAGGTTAAAGACTGAGTGCTTAGGGCAAGTGGTTGAACTCAAAGATTCGTAGGAGCGTCGAGATGGATCGAATAATTAGGGGAATAATGCAATACAGGAAGTGTCATAGAGAAGGAATGGTGAAGCAATTTCAAAAAGTTCGAGATCACCCCGAGGTACGTTTGTCATTATTTGCAAGTTACATTCTCACTGATAATTCGAACTTGCTAGCATTTGCACTTTGCGTGTGCCATGCACCATGTGAGACGTTGCTACCAAACTATGTAAAATTTATAAATGCTCTATATGGCACCAGTTTATCGGCTTGGGTTCGAAGTAAGGTGGTAATCGCTTTAACCACAGCCAATCGACCTGTCAATGAAAGATTTATTAATTCCAACAAAACTATAGTCGTATACAAGTGGTAAAACTGTCCTTGAACTACGTCCTTGAACTGGGAACGGCCAATAGCAACAGAAACCGTTTGTACAGATGTAGATATGTATTATATCTTAGAACCAATCTCGGAATCGCACAGGCTGGCGCGTGTCACCGATCATTCTTATTGCGTTACGCAATAGCCAACAATGGCAATACAAATGAAAGATACAAGTGTCACGAACCATAACATTTTTTATGTATACGTCTATTATGTGTCATAAATGTGCGAATTTGCATGCTTCGTACACGTGTCTCTGATTGCACAAACCCGTCCATGCTGTATATCCCAATGAATATTCAGATTTTTGACTATCTTTTTGTTCCCAAACTTTAATATTCAGCTTAATCGTATTACATGCCAGTTACTCTTGTTTAATTTTATATTTAAATTTCATTGGATCAAAGTAATGTCTTATTATAAAATTTGGATGTTGTCCAGTCATGATTATATTTAATGCGAATAAAATACTGTGCACTCTACCGTAATTGACCTGTGTCGTTACTCTTATCACAGCCAAAGGCAGTATTCTTTACCTGCATGGACTCCCGGATGATCCCAACTAGATTTACGGAAACAAACGTTGGGGACATGTTCGTCGGTACGGGACTTCACTATTGTACTATTTACTCGATCGTGAAGCCTCCGGTTTTTCTCATTTGAGAATAGCCGACACTAGATAGTTTCGCGCTTATGAAATTTTTCTTTAGTCGTACTCAATACCATACAGTTATGGGATTTTCTATTGCAGTCAGAAATGCTGGGAACGTGGTTCCGCACTCACAGCACTTTGTCGACGAATTGACCATGTGCGAGCCTGCGGCCCTAGAATTAGGCTGTGTCGTGAATGACATTAGGCATGTGATAGTTTGCGGACATAGCGATTGCAAGGCAATGAATCTGCTTTATGCATTGCGCGATGAAGAATTCGCTTCGCAAGTATGAACATTGTGTACTCGATTATCATTTGTGTTCGGTATTTATTCATAAATATATTGCAGATGAACAGGAGGATATCGCCGTTAAGGGCCTGGCTGTGCGCACACGCCAGTAGCAGCCTGGCTAAATATCAGCAGCTTGAGATGACCGGGTTCCATGAGCCGATACTCTTCTCAGCCGAAACGCCCCTCCGGAAGTTTGTAGCTTACATCGACCCCGAAGACAAGTTCGCCGTAGAAGACAAACTTTCACAAGTTAGTAGAAACAATTCAAGATGCCAGAGTCATGCGACGTGAACTAAGTGTAACATTTTGGCATTTTCATTTCAGATCAACACATTGCAGCAACTGCAAAATGTTGCATCGTACGGCTTTTTGAAGAAGAGGTTGGAGCGGCACGATTTACACATCCACGCATTGTGGTTCGACATATACACCGGCGATATTTATTACTTTAGCAGAGCGAATAAGCGCTTCGTCGAGATTAACGAAGCGTCCGAGGCGACGCTCTTGTCGGAAATTGGCAAATATTATTCTTAAGCGTGCTGCTTTTAATCCCGAGGATCGAAACCTTAATGCCTAAGACTGAGTTACTTCAATGTTTAACGCGTTGTAATAACGAGCTTATTTGCTAGCTTATAATCTCGAGTCGAGTACTCGTGTGTTTTAGGACCATACAACGTACCTGGTACTTTAACGAAATATTCCGTTTTAATGCTATTTATGAGAAGGCCTTAAGCTATTACTCGATTAATCAATTGATTTCATTCTGTTATTAACAATTTATGACAATACGTTCTGGAGTCTAGGCAATCTCTTACATTTCACTTATCAAGTATTCCACCTCAATACATCCAATGATTCATCCTCATGACATCTGACGAATATAGAAAATACCTTTAATGAATCAGAATATACCAACGTTATTTTTGGAAATCTATTAATGTTACCATATTTTCTTTTAAGGATAATATAGCGTACCTTTTTACGCGTCGTGTTAGTTATTGTATAAGAAACAAATATTTCAACATACTTTTCTATTTGTACATGTATGCACGTCTATGCGCGCACACATGGTAGCACAAAATACAACACTTATGATCAATCCTCGCCTCATAGTTAACTTATTTCAATGGTCCACCTCTGCTTCCTTGGGTATTCTGGAGTTGGCTGGACTTTTTAAAGGCCGCGAAAGCTTGCATCGAATTGATTTATTTTCCTATTAAGAAAGTGCCAGAAAAATAAAGAACAATGCATGTGGACCACCCTGTATAACTTGCGCTGAATCGAACTGAGGGAGTAAGGTGCGGGGGAGGTAGCACATCCTCAGCTTGACGGCTACTTGGCCGGACGAACTAGAGCATGCCACTCCCGAAAGAGAAAGCAAAACAACGAACTAAGGTGTAGAATCAGGATGACGCCGAGTGCAGTATTGGCGATTCGCATCAGACTAGCATCGCTACTGTGGAAGAATGCACTTGCTCCTGTACCAATTACATACATTTCATCAGATTGATTACGGTAATCGCCACTTTTTTTTCATCAAGAGCTTTGTCGAATGTGTTAGTACACCGAAAGCAAAATATTGATCAGAGTTTTGGTATAAAGTCTACTAGTATTCATAGACGGAGAACTGAGGGGTTGATTACAGATTTTAGTTTAATTATTAAATATAGATGCGCGGAGCTACAAAAAATGTTAAATGCGCGTCCGCGCTGGCGAATGTGTTCCAGGGTAAAAGTGAAGAGGATTCGCTTCTCGGCCTAGGCGAATCGTGGAGTTGGGCCGGTTACGCCGGTCTGCCGACTGTGACGAGGATTAACGTGATTCTCGTAAAGCGAACAGGTGGGGGTCATAAAGAATCTACTACTCCGGTACGGGCGTGCGATAGATATGCCGTAGGCACCGTACTCTTCTCTTCCCTCGGTATCTCGCACCCTGCGAACCACGTTGGCACACTGGCCTGAATCATTCCGGGGTACCTATGTACGAGAGTCTTCAGCTGAGCATGCTTTACACGGTGCCAGGAAGACACATGTAAAAGTCAAATGTACATCCTTTCCTTTGAAGTCGAGGCATTGGGTTTCAATTGTGGGTTTCGTAGAGCGTTCTACTTCAGAAAAACTCGACCGAGCCTCGGCGTCAAGTAATCGGAAGTTCGTTTCGATTCAGTTTTCCTAGTTATAAGTTTATTCGAGTGTTGAAGTGCAGTGGCGAACAGTGGAATTCGTCTAGACAATCTCGTTCCGATGAACCTGAACACCCTGTTTTCAAGAACACCCTGTCCGGTCTACCTCTTCCACTGGCCGGTCTGGTGCGGCAGGCCGAAATTTATAAAAGCAATCAGGGGTAAAGGCGTCAGGGCGTGTTAGCTGAGGAAGTTCCGTGAAGCCGTGGGTGTCAATACAGAATTAGATTCGGTTACGAAATTCGGGTGCACGGTAGTCCTCGAGTCTAGGCTACCTGGCGGCGATGGACAATATTGTTTAGCTGGCGGGGGTCGGAGGTTTCGCAGGCAATTTACGCAGTTTTGTGGTGGGCAACCGAATTGTGAGGGACCGCTTGAGCCATGGGGGGTAGGTCAGCCCAGGGTGAACCAGGAAGTCAAAAGCGCCCCGATAGAACGGTCTTTCAACCTCCCGTATACCGCAATTCTTCAAAATATCGCTTCCGCGTCCAGCTCGGGTGGTTTTGTTCTCTAAAGTGGCGAGACAAGTTTCACCCGGGTGCCCGGCCGGGTTGCGCACTGCTACGGTGCCGTGTCGCCGCCGTCTGGAAATCCTCCTGGAAAAAGTCCGAAAGTGCACGGTGATCCTGCCGGTTCTCATAGCACTGCCGAAACACTTATTATTCCCACGACTGTTTTACACAGGTGGTATCGGCCGCCCGCCGATTTCTGGCCGTAAGAGAGCGTGCAAAGGCATTTTCTTCCTCGCTACATTGTTAACGGCAAAGAGTTAAAGCCAGTTCGGCGCAATTGTACCCTTTCCTTGTTTTAGATTGTGATTTCTTGCAGATTTAATCGGTTCGTAGCCATAGCTCCTGAGTGGAGTAGCTTGCTTTGCAGACGCGGCTCTTAATTAATTAACGCGGATACGACGCCTCTAATTTTTCCACGCTCTGCGCCCCCTGAACGCGCGCGCGCGGGCGCACGAATTCAACTTGGCGAGGAGTAAAGTTTCGGAAAAATACACGAGCGTGACGAAGTGCTCGCTGGCACTGGCGGGGCGTGTTATGCTTCGGCACACACCACTGGCCACGCACTCTTTTTCCTTGACCAATACAAAACGAACGAACGAAGCCGGCGGGAGAAAAAAAAAGGAACGAGATCGTGCGGATTCGTGACATCGTTACTGCCTCCGCACCTCGACGAACGGTATATCAGACAAAATTCGGTCCTCCGAGAGATAAATCCAGTTGACACCTAAATTGAGATCACCCACAGTTCCTCTTGCCAATCCTAATAGCATTACTGTTGGCTGTACAAGTCTAACGAAACCGAAATCCTACTTTACAGTTAATTCCGCCCGGTGGGCCACTCCACCGATAGAATTAACAGACTTAGTTTGACAGACACCGTTGAAGCCCGGGTGCTCTTTCTTAGATCAAATAGACACGCTTCGATGCGGTACCAGAAAAAAATTAAGGTAAAAAGCGAGCCAGTAAAAGACACAGGGCTAAAGCAAAAGAAATCCTTCTTCCTGGGCCAGCGCACAGAATCCTTACGTGTCCGTGGTGTGCTCGTTTTGAGGCGGCGATCATGCTGACCGAGTAAAAGTGAGTCCCAGATAAACAGGCCGACAGAGCCCGTAAATATACATTGTACCGCAAAAGCTACGTGGTTTTGTCTCTCTTCCCCGGTGACTTTAATGAAGTTAAAGGGTAAAAAGGGGTCAGCGAAGGCATTAGACGCGAGTGCCTCTTTATTTGGACTCGGTAGCCGACAAGTGCGCGGGGTTCATGGATTTAGGTCGAGGAAGTCACGAGTGGTGAGTGACTTCGACACGATTTTCTCTCTTTTCGACGGTCGAATGTCAAGGTGTAGGTCCCGCCATCGTGGCCCGCGTACCTGCTCTGCGTGCGTGCTTATTCAGCGGCTCTAAATGCCCGAAATTCTAAGCACGACCGTTAGGCTAACGCTTAACTGTATATCCGTGGCGCAACTTGTACGAAAACCTCGGCGCACTGGCCCGCCTGTCCTCTCTAAGCTTTGTCCGTTCCTTTTTTCGGGGCTACTTCGCTTAGCCCTTTCTCTCTAATCGACACCGTTTAACACTTCGCCAGCCTTGGGGGGCGATCCTCTTGTCCACACAAAACTCACGCCCCCACTAATTAAGTGTCAATCTCTCGGTATTAGTCCATGTTTCTCGATACACTGGGCCAATTTTAATTTACTGTTCGTTCGTTGCAACCTGGTTAGGAGGATACGGGACCAACCCGCTACTACGTCAGATTCCATTGGACAAAAAATGAATTACACGGTTTATGCACCAATTGGTATACGGTTGGGAAAAAATCAGCCGTTTCGAGGGCAACGGCGTTTGACTGAGTTGCAGAGGCGTTCCTCGATAAATCCCCGGTAACCGATTCGCCCGTGAGATCAGTGGAAGAGGTGAAAGGTCCTTTATTGCAGGATCTCCTCCGAAGAATTACTGCCGCCGTACTCACGACCTCCAAACATCGATAAAGTCTGCGATAGGGAAGATCCCTAATCGATGGGAAACGCTTCTTCCTGACGACAGCTCGTCCGAGACCACGTGGCCGCAGGGAATCGTGTTATAATGCCGGACAGACGAGTTTTGCGACCGACAAAGTAGCACGAGAGGCAATTTTCGAAAATATGTGGAACACGACGATCGCGTCCTTGATGAGTCCTTGCCTATAGAGAACATTACTGTGTCTGATTAAGAATCCTTATGGTGTTTTTGAATTTCCATTACATCTTCCCATATTCTCATTTCTCCATATACCTATAATCTAAATACATATTAACATAAAACACGTAAGGTTTTTGGATTTAAATTGTAAAGGTTTCGAAAACAACTAAACAGATTTGGAGAATTCGTCACTGTTTAAAAGCATTCTTCTGAGTAACATAGGCTATGCACTTATAACATTATTGCGCTTCGAATAAAGGGGGATGAACAGTGAACCAAACTTTAAAGCTAGTAGGGAGGCTGGATTTATCACAATTCTTTATACACTTTATATACTCGAATACACATACAATTCAACTGACCTAAGCACAATTCAAATATCCTATAAAACGTTCTATGTGGAAATGTATTACCTTCGATTGTCTGACATAATCTTGAGATCCATACACCGAGAAAAACGATCGTATTTGCGTAGATCGAGCGGTGTTAGCCAATTGTCCGGCGGTGTTTAGCTCGCTGTGTCGAATGTCCTCCAATGATATCGTTCATTTTTGCCGGAGGCTCGCGGAACGTAACGTGGCCGGCAGGCGGCCACGGCGTAATTATAAAATGTTGCAATGACGACGAGGCTGCGGTGCAACGAACTCGCCGCCACGGTGTGCCACGATTCTGCCAGTGAATAATAGTCCGATTCTTATGAAACGTCGTTCCATATGTACACCCGCGTAACGAAATAGCGCTCGCTTTCCGAATGCCGCATTTTCGTAATGCAATTTGGCTCTTATGTGCTCCTCTTCGCTGCGGCCTTTGGACGCACCGCTCTACGCTATAATGCGCCGGTTAAAACTTTTACCGAGTTAGATTCCATAATGTACGGATCTTGTTTTGATACTTACCATTTTTCAAAGATACAACGTTTTACCGTATATGTACTGGATACAGGCCGATCCGTTGTTAGTCCATTGATAGGTTCTCCTCCTTCAACAGTTAACCCTTGGTTAATTAACACAAGAATGTGGTACAAAAGAAGAAAAAAAGATTAGAAGTAGAAGGAAAAATAATAATTTGATAGTCAAATTTTATTCCAACTGCCATCAGTGCCAGCAGTATCTCTGAGGCACGCACATTAGTAGTTAGAAGTAAAACAGTAAAAGATAATTTGAAATTTGGTTTTCGATAACGGGACATGTATTGAATCTAGGTGGTGTCTTTGCTCTCTCGCTTCGAACTTGAGTAAAGTGCTGCGATAAGCGAATGCGGAAACACGGTCAGAAGTTGTCGATTTCCTTGTCTCAGTGGCGGAGACTGTAACACTTTTTTAATCATTTTAATCGCACCGTCGAATCCATGCCATCTGCGTAACGATAGCGCGGTGCTTGCTTTCACTTGCGCACACGCATAACTTGTGAGATCGTGTAAAGAGGCAGCGGTAGCATTCATAATTCGCACTGACTTTTGTCACTGCCCACACGTCTAGGTGTAAGTGCATTCCTGCACTATGTGTAGCAAGCGAGTCGAGGACTCGAATGGTCATCAACCACGATTTATGCAGCTGAAGTGACGCGTTATCTCCCCAAGTCTAAAGTAATAATTGAAAGCCTCTAAGGTTATTTATTTAGTTCATTATCTTAGTTTCTGTCATTCACATAGATTGCAACAGACGGTGAATGTAAGTTGGTTGCATGTATTTTTGACTTACAATTAGTTTTGCTGTGATACTTCTATTCTATTAATTGTTCATTCATTTCTCCACCATAAATTTTCACCATTTTTCCAGGATAATAAATTATTATATAACAGTAAAAGCGGACTTAAAGATCGCTCGGAATCTTGCTTACTAATTTCGTAGCAGGAAATAAGAAAATTCCCAACGAGTTAAAGCTTACCTACGGCACTTGAATCATTTGCGTCGAGTGCGCTCGTTGCTTACTTACAATTAGAGGCGTTTGTTGCACCATGTCGCAAGAGGTAGCCAGAACGCCTGGAGGTTATGTAAAATCAGTAGCAAAAATCTATCTTCAACCTGGAGAAAAAGGTGCGCGGGAACCTCGAGGATACCTACTTACCTACAGCAGCGAGGAATTGGGCATCGACTCGGCGACCTGGCTGATTGGTCACGAGCATTCGTTCGTGCCTTCTCGAGCGACCAGCTTCCTTTTTGCCGCGTCCACTGCACGGATTCATTGCAGCAACACACCGACTCGCTGCCCACGCATCGACCGACTCGTTGCTCCCCCCAAAAGAACTCGATCTCGAAATCCAACAGTACACTACAGAGCGCAAACCGCGCGTTTTTGAGTCGCGCGCGCGCCTTTCTTGTTGATTTTAGCAAAGAGTGGCAATTCTAATTGGACATCGGCCGCGAGGAACGCCGCTTCGACTAATCAGGAATTAATGTGAGGCAATCTCGCGGCCTCTATTGTACTCGAGCTTATCCAAGCAAATCTCGCGTCAAAGACATCGTCGGGAAGGACTCCTTGCAATTGCCGCGATGAGGTTCGTTCAGAGTTTCTGCGAGCGTTCCGTGCGAGTGTCGGAAACGCACGTAATTAATAGAATCATATCTATCTACAAACTGAGTGCCAAATCGATCCAGTATTTCTGCTCAGAAAATTCTACATCAAACGCGTTCAAGTTTCCACCTATCGAAATTTATCAATTTAACGACTTAATACCTTAACATTCTACATCAAACGCGTTCAAGTTTCCACCTATCGAAATTTATCAATTTGACGACTTAATACCTTAACATTCTTCTAAACTCGAATTCGCCCACCAGAATTCTCATTTACTCTTTCCAAACTAATCTAAATTAGTAGTACAGAGAATTTCAATAAACTGGAGCGCCAAAGTGCTCCCGACTCCTTCCAACTCCATCTACGTCCAATCGATTTGGCATGATGCCCCAACTGATATATCGTGCGACAGCAGAAACATTAGAAAGACAATGTGCTCGTCGATCAAGCGAGGTGAAAAAATCAAACGCCACTCGCGATTCCCTAACCCCAATTTCTCCTTATCGCGAATCGCACGCTACCTCTTCCCAGCCGGCTCTGTGTGCATCCACACGTTGCACATGTACAGGGTGATGCGTTTACCTTGGAATCCGCAGGAGTTTACCACCCACACACTATTCTATCGAATCGAATGGATTGGCTACATTCATTACACTCCATTAATTGCATTATTATTTGCAGGATCATTGATAGTCTACACCCTGCCATTATAACATGTGTAATAATTTGAGATGAACTCATCGCCCTATAGTTATAAATAATCTAGTAATTTTAATTATACAGAAAGTTCTCTCAATTCTCCCTGTATATTAAGCGAATTACTATATTGTACATATAATATTCAGAATATCCATACTTGTCTGTTAAAGAGTGGAGTGCCAAAGTACCGTTTGAAAGGCAAGTGAATCACCCTGTAGATGGTGTACATGTACACGAGGGATAAGCCGGCGAGGCGGTAGGTGCGCGTGCGGCGCGTAGGTCGCCGGTGCGTGAGCGTGCAAGTTCAAGAACAATGGCACTTCACGATCTGTATAATGTAGGAACGATTTTGCCCAGTCTCTCTCCTCTGTAGTGCCGGCTTATTGTGGTGGTGGCGGCGGCGGCGGCGGCGGACAGCTCTCGTGCCACTGACCCACAAACACACTTACCTATGTTATACTATGCTGCTATACACGTCGCTCTGTCCTCGCCGGCTATACAGGCTTACCCAAAAATGCCCTGCGAGGCTTTGATGTCCCATGAACTACTTAAGTTACGATTCATCCTTGCTATGTTAAATTGTGTACTGTTAGATTCGCTTCCGTCTTGCATTAGGAATTAATAAGAAGCTTCTTATGTCGTAGGCTTTGCTACCTTTGGACTCCGAGAGGTTGAGTTTGGTAGAATTCATTTTCTAGCCACTCTTCCTCTATAATCAGGAATTGGAGAATAAATCAATCGTAATACTTGCTGTTAGAAAATTCGAACATAGTTTATCACAAAATTATTCGGCATCCACTGCAAGGTAGAACACATTTCATTTTGATTGGTCTATCCGACGCAGAATCATTAAAAAACACACGCATAGAACTTGAATTGAAGTTCTTTCTATCCAAAATCAGTCAAACCGGAAGCATTGATGTGCTTGGATCGCATTGTGTGTTAGAGAAGTAATTGCTTTGATTTGTATATATTCGATAAAGTATTAGAGTATCGTGACACATTGCTGGGTCAGCCTGTACACTTTAATGGCTACAGTACGCATTTCGTTTCCGCGTGGCATACGCTCGTGTGCACGTCGTCCTTGGAAGATTTACTTCTTGATCGAGAGTCGTGTTACCGGGCATTTTTCTGTATCGCGGGCGAGCTCGTATACATACACGGCCGGGACGAAATGGGCCTCGAAAGTAGGTACACTCGATCGGAGCTACTCCTAATTGCGGGCCTTCACTGAACATCCATAATGTGAGCGCGGTTCATTAGTAGATTAACCGTGACATCGGATGTAGCACAATATGTCCCACCTTGAGTGAGTGGATCGTCCTATTCCGCGCAACCAACTTATGGCTCAGGGGTTTTCATTCTTAAGAGACGATTGCGTTATCTTAACTTTGTGCGAACAGCTTCTGCATCGAGGTTCGCCACTAACAAAGTACTGCTCATAAAACTCTCCACAGATGCGACTAGGTCTGTTAGTTGCTGGTATTACGAGCCTTCACAGTGGAATCCCCAGCATTGAAGTCTCCATCATAAGTTTCCGAGCTTACGAATGAATCGGTCAGAAGAGACATTTATTGCAGCCAAATTGCCGGAGATTCAAAGCTGTACCAAAACAACTTCCTCATTGCTAATAATTTCTATTTTTAATTTATTTAATAGCTATTGCCTAATTATTATATTCTATCGTTAAATTACGGAATAAATGATGCATTTCTCTTCGTGTTCTGCATAATTATTTAAGCAATATGAGAAGTGAGTTAGTTTTGATCCAAACCACCATCAATTCTCGAACTATTGCTTCCTAAGTATCAAGGAGTCCATTTCGACGAACAGGCAGTTCGGATATATCAGCGGCCCACATGTTCACATATTCGCGCAACACTAGTACGATGGTGCGATACGTGGCCGGTTGTAATTCGCATCAAAGGGGCCAGTGCCGCGTTTTACTCTCCATCTCGATTGGCCCACTTGGCAAACAGGACAAAACTGGCCGAGCGACCAGCAATGCGAGAAGCCAGCCGAGCAGGCAGCCTCCTCCACTGGCCACGAGTTTTTTCGCAAATGCCCACCGACCCACCGGTCCAATCAAAGAGCGTCGAGCTAGGCACAGGAAGCAACGGGTCGGAAGAGGAAATCCATGCCTGGAGACATTCGTTATCGTTGGACGCGACCCACTCTTGGTTTCTTGGACCGCAAACAAGCTGGAGGGAAGAACCTCTCTAGGCGTAGGAGCCCGCTTGCCTGGCTCCCCTTTGTCTTTCAATTTCCAGCGGCGTTCTCGAGCTCTCCTTGCTCCAGTTGGCCCGGGATCGACGCTGGCAAAGAAAAAGACCTCAACTGCTACTGTGCCTCTAATCGCTCGGACGCGTGTGACGGTATCGATCAGAGGGAAACCCTGCCCGTCCTAGCGGAATGACTCGGGAAGACTGTTCCTCTGGAAGGTTGATTGATCATCGCATTAGAGTCTCGGCCTGCCAGGAATAGTCATCTGAGTGAATATTAATATGGAAAGTGGTATGTCTCACGCTCTTATCAATTTGTCTAGCACCATGCGGGGATAGTCAATCACGAGATCCATCGATAACAAAGATCACATCTCAGGAATTCCGTGGAACGTTTTCGGTGGCAGTAGAATAACCGATACAAAGCTTTTACGATGGAGATCGTCTATGGAAGTTTTTACGAGGGACATCGAATGCCTGTGTGTACGAGACTGGACTCTTAGTCATTCACTTGCTTTTTTCCCAGTTGAATTGGGTCAGGTGTTGTTTGGGGCCAGTATAGGGCGCTCGTCGATAAACCTTTACCTAGTTACAGTCTCGAAAATTGGGCTGCCACCACTCTGCTCTGAGTGGCACTTCACAGCTCAAATGACCCCCTCCCCGGCGAGTGGGGCCCCGCTATATCCAAATCCGGAACCCGCCACGGAATACAGAGGGCCCCCACGCTCCTTGGAATGTCCTCATTTTTTTGGGGCCTCCGGGCCCCGGGCCCCGCGTGACTTCCTCAACGTAAGGCGCGCGCCAGGAACCACGATGTGGAGGAGCAGCCTAAAATCGCTCTTTCCGAATTCCGCGTGCGTATTCGCCGCTCTGCCCGCATCCGCCTCCCAATGCGATCAGTAATAATTGTACTACGAGCAAATAAAGAGAGAAATTCATATCTCCTGAACGACTGAAGCGATTCACTTGATTTTTGGCTCTTTGGATTCCAAAAAATAAACGACGAAATACAAAATTCAAGAATTAATTTTATCTTTTTCAGAAACCAGCGTGAAAGTTTTTTATCGATCGAAAACCGTTACGCTTGCGGAAAAGTATTCTCGGTTGTCGCGCGCTATTACTTGTGTACTACTACTTGGCGCGAGACTCTACCGAGTCTCCTGATCAGTAAATTCATTGGTCGAATATTTCAGGGTCTTTTCCAAAAGAGTCTCACGAAGGGAGCCTGGCGAACGCATCGCTGCGAATGCTTCTTTCTCGACGAGGAACAAGTATTGTTCAAGTGAAAGTGCATCGGGTGCAGTCCGATTAGCATCAAGATCCTCCGGGCGATCCGGATCGCATCGATCGTCATATCCGATTAATCGGGAACCCTGGCGAACAATGCCCGCCGGGCTGCATACGTGCCGACGCGCGCTGCGTGCGCGGCGATAAACAATTACGAAACGAATTGTTAAAAAAAGGCAGGCAGGACGCCGCGCGCATATTTATGTAACTGGCAGCGTCGGTCGCCCGGTGGCGGCGGCGCAGTATCCACGAGCGTGTAACGGCAACGCGAGTAAACTTCCTCGTAAGTGCGTGTAACATCCGCGTGGCTTGCTCGGTGGCTGTGTCTGTTGGTCACCGTAACTGGACGTACACGTACACTCGGGCTTGTTCCCTACACTCGTTGGTGCCCGCGCGCCGGCACACCTGTAAACCAGCACGTACGCTCCCGTACGCCGCACGCCGATCTCTCTCTCTTCACGTGTGCGTCACACTTTACGCCTATCTCTAGTAGCCGACGAATGTGGTAGGATCGCCGATACATCTGTGTTCGTACTCGAAGGAGTTTCACTCGGTCCTCCCCCTTGCCTCCCGTTGCCATTTCGCCGACGCGCACACTTGCACACGCGCGCACACGGCCGTGGAACGTGTGTGTAGCGCGTGTCTGCGAACGACAAGGGGCGCGTGTATGCGTGTGTGCGATTGCCAGTCGCTTAATCGGCGAGCGGCCAGGCGAGTCCTTGGCAAGGCCGATCGCAAGCGGTACACACAAACGCGCACACCACCTTTTTCCAATTAGCAGAGTTCTGGTAAATGGACGCGGGCTCTCGCCGCCCGAACGATATGCACTTTTGATAGTGGGCTGGTGGGTAAATCTCCAGGGCCAGCCAGTCTGCCTTGTAGCCGCTCCGGCCGGGCCAAGCGTCGAGCGGTACTACTTGCATCTCTGCAACTCTTTGGCGCACTGTCCTTCGTCGCCAAAACCAAACCACCCATTTTCTGTAGCTTATATTCTCTCATTTTTATTCACTGTTATATGCGATGGTTGGAGTGAAATAATAGGCAGGTTCACTCGGTCGACTGATTTCGAGTGTTGCTCGATGGTGGATTTTCAATGTCTCTCGGTGATGAGACTCTCAGTGTGATGCGGTGGTAGTTTAGAGCGGTGCTTTTGCTTCCGTCGATTCAATGGCAGTTTCGATTGGGCCAATCGGGGCGATTACAATGAGTTGTGTAATTCGGTGTCTGGCCGGGAGCGTCGGGTCCGTGTCTCGGCGGGCAATAAAGTTTTCCGGGAGCAAGGGACGAGGGAATATGCCGATTTGCGAAATTTACGACATCGCCGCGACCATCGTGGCGACCCCCCAGGCGGGCGGGGTTCCGTCTTTCACGGCGGCCACTCGTCAAAATCGAATTGGCTAAGTGCAAGCAGCTTCCTGGCGGTTGTAAAGCGCCGATGAAAGGATGCTCGGTGGCCACATCCAGGCCCACAGACCGTTTTCGGTCGATTTACTATGGCGAACTTTTACAACGCGGCCCCCGTCTCCGGGCCGTTGTCTCTTGCGGCCCCGGGGAGATACGATCTCGTTGATTCCGGCCGCTTCCTAGCTCTCTGATCCCAGCGAAACGAGGTTACACGAGCTACTGAGAAATTGTTTAATTGCTCGGTGCCCCGCGTACGCAAGGAACCAGAGTCGATGTCGAAGAGCGCAGCTTGTCGGCAGCCACATTCCTAAACTTTGTAAATGTTATCAGTCTAGGAAATGTGATATATAAACATATTTCTTGCAATAAATGTAGAAATTCTCTTCCGCATTTGCAATATAGCCAAGGACGTTTTATTTGTTATACTCACTAAATATTACGAGCGAAGCACGTTTTGTGATTTTCCTCGTTATTGCTGGCCAGGGGTACATCATCTCTTGGGGCAAGGTCACTAGGTCCACATTGACAAGTCTTGAGATTATCCTGGAAGAGGGAAATGTCGGACGGTGGCCACATCGAGGGCCACAGCCTGTTCTTTTGGCAAAACCACCGTAAATTTCGAGCCGCGTCTGCGGATGGTGCTTTGGTCCGAGGCTCCACTGAAAGCCAGCATTTCAGCTCGCACTGGGCAGCGAATATGGCTCGAGAATGAGAAGTCATCGGAAGGACCTGTCGAATTATTTACAGCCCAGTGTTCGCAGGAAACGCCGCGACGCAGTTTCTACCTGGAGGTCGCATCTCGGAAGATGTATTTCAGTGTCACGTACCGTAATTGCATTAGCCTTGCTGGAGTCTCGCACTGAGGATTGCAACTTTGGTTAATAGTTGTTATACCCAGCAACTGTTGTATATTATACATATGTATACATGCAAGTGTTCATCTGTGGGTGGGTGGGCTGAAGATTCTCTTGTTACTTGCATTGAAACGATTGAACTTGCAAAGTTGAGTTTTGAGTTCGAAAAATTGGTGTCATAGATTTACTTTTTTGCTGCGTTATTTAATTATTAACGTCATTTCATTATCATTTTTTTAAATCGTCGGGATTTATACATATCACCATAATTAAATAAAACTATCGGTCGATACACAAGCTGTGGCGTTTTGGATACAAAATACATGTTATGGAGCCTTTAGTATATTGGGGTCCGCAGAAATCAATCCGCAGACCAATTTTTCTTAGTTCCCGAGTTTACCCAGTATGTCCAGAATTTGGAGCTCCAGTCGCCGGCAAGAAAGGGTCGTCTTTCTTCGGGTTGCCGTGGCGAATCCCGCGTGGCAAAATATTTTCGGTTGCCTCGGTGTAGGGGCGCGACGGTATGGTGACCGTACAAAATCGAGCGTCTCGCAATATTTAGACTTGTACTAGTTGCTGCGAAGCAACGCCGCTCCGACGACGCCCGATTATGCATGGGTCCTTTCTTTCCGTGACTTTTCGAGATGCACCCGGAAGAGGATGCCTTTCGAGTTCGTTGCACCGACAATGAGGAAGTGTTCGCGCCGCTTTTCGCAGGTAGCGGCTGCTTTTCGCTCGGCTCCAAACACTCTTCCGGGTGGTCCATGGCAAGCTCGAGATAAATCTGTTACGTTACACTCTAATTTTTTCTGGATCGACATAGTATAATTTACAGTTCTAGCCTTATTTGTTGCAATCATTTTTCTTGATTTTTGTATCAACAGAATTCTAGTTCGGCAAGTTTGTAATATTTACCGATCAATGAATTACATCAACTTACAACATATTAGATCATTAAAGGATTGATTGGTGTTTAAATCCGTAAAAGACGGAAATTCTTGCATCTGTAACTCAATACACAATCTTTTTTATATTTCAGTTCTTCTGTGGTGTGGATTATTTTTAACATTTGTATTAGTTCATTTCTCCTTTTCCATGGATGAAATCGATTACAATACGCTTAATGCAACGCCACTACGCAGTACAAGGAAGGCGGGCGTAACGAACTAAAGTCATTAAGAGTTCTTGCCGTCTCCCCCACTGTTTCCTGGTTCACCTCGATTCTGGTTAATAGTTGCACAATTGGGAAAGGATTTAATAAGTAATACAGCAAGCATTGCATACACAAAGGTCTTTCAGAAGTACATGTACACCGATGAGTTTGACCTTAGCCAGCTTTACGGTTTGCACCTCGACCCAGCTGCGAATTGTTTTTTAATCGCTCGTCAATAGCTGTCGCCTCAATTTGTTTAATCGTTTCCTTGCTAGCGCATTATTGCAAGGCGAGCGCGACGACACAATTCGAAGCAACCTTCGCTCGAGTCTGTAGTTTGCGTGACTCGATAGAGTGGCACTGATCTGTTAAATTGTTTTTTCTCGACAAGTCGTCATAAGGCCCGTGTAATTAAGATCGTGAACTGAAAGATTAATCGGTAATAAATATCAACGTTCGACCTGTTAACGATTAAGGTATTTTTATTTTTATTTTTAACTCGCGGTTTGTACAGCAGGATTTCATTTTACTTCACTAACTTTGAGATTTACTGACGCATAAGTTGATATCGCATTTAATCATGAAAACTGTTAGTATTCGTTGCCGATGCCTCTGCTCCGTCGACGCAACAAGCTCCAGGCCGCGTGTGAGTAATTAGCCTGGCACGCTCCCAAATTTCTGCCTAAGCGATCCTCCCCCGTCCCGGTGATTTACGCTTCAAGTGAACGTGCATTATTTCCCATTTACGGGCAAGGTAAACTGTGACAGTTATATAATACGTGCCAGGTAGAAGTGCGAATGTAGAGTGGGCGAGGATCGCGCGAGAAATGGGTAACATGTGCCAGGGCTTTTCTTCCAAAGACGAGTCCATAATGTCGCGCGTTTCGAGGGTCTCGGGGGTCGAGAATGTAGACGGCAAATATTTTGGGGAGGTTGTCACGCGTGCCATGTGCCTCGACGCGCGCGACCATTGTAAATTACCGGGGATTCGCAATAAATATCGGCATGGGTTCTCCGACACACGTGTTGCCCCGGCGGCCGCCGGCCACGCTTACGACGGTGCCTGGGAGATTCCGTCCACGTGTCGACTATTTGACAGTTATACCTACTTGTCCCGGCCCTTACTGGGACTGTACGTCCCCTCCATCGGCCCTGAAACAAAAGCCTTTACTCGGAAGACTCGTGTCCAAATATTCACAAGAAAACTGCCCAACAAAAACTCGCATTTCGGTAATGTATTCTTGGCTTTACAATGTTATATTAAATATTGAATGCAAATCACTTTAAGGCCAACAATTATTTCGATATGAAATAAATCTTTAAAGCTTTTAATGAAAATCAATTGAGGATATGAGCATTGTCATATTAGGTTGATCAACGAATTGAAAATTGATGTTTTAAAGATTATTATTTCAAACAAATATTAATGCTGATCAGAGTGATGGAATTATTTTTGTAGGTAATTATATTTTAGATGTTACATACTGTGAGGATATTTACCCTGTTGGAGGTACTCGGGCAAAGGGGACGGGAAGCAGCGGGCGTAGTTGCGGGACGTGCCTGGGGGTGCCTAAATATTTTGACAGCACCACCTCGGGGCACCCCTGGCGGACGAGATTTACGAGGGCCCTTTTGCAAGGAGGCCGCGCTGGCCTGCGATCCTTCGAAGGACTCGGCCGCACTTTGACCGGAACCGTTAGGATTTGCCGATTGCCGAACTTTATTGCCGCCAATAAACGCACCTCCGGGGCTGCCGTTTCCTGACTTTACAAGGAATCTCGAGTGATCCGTACTTACTGCTGCCCCCCTTTTCGGCCGGGCAACTTGGTGGTACCGATCGTCCATGAGAGGGACCTTGAGGAAGACGTCCTCTTACTTCCGATAATTTCCACTTCCTAGGTTTTTAATTCGTAAGAGTAATCCTCTAAGTGCCTGTGCTATTCGGTTGTATATTATAAATGGATAAAATCAAAGTTCTTGACCTGTCGGCTGATTAACAGTGAAGAAAAGGAGCAAGAACAATACAGATTTCGATAGCCCGCTATAGTAGGTCGGCCGGCCTTTTTGCTCGATCTATCAAGATCTAGTTGGTGGGATTTTTCGGCGGTACCGTAGCTTCCGAGTCATACTGGGGAACAATTGGGTCGACCTAGCTCGCGATCCTCGTGGAGGAAGAACGCGGCCGAGTGGTACCACTAGTCGCAGCAACGAAAGTGTAACCGACTTGGCGCAAAAGTGGGGCCCCGCTTCGCTGGAATCGGTGGAAACCGGGGCCCCGAGAACCATCGTCCGCCGCCTCCCTCCGCCAAAGAAAACTGGAGCCCCCCCTTCGTAGACGCCGCACGACTTGAATTACTGTCTAATTAATCGAAAGTACAATTAGCAATTGTTACCATCCACGCCGCGCCGATCCATCTTGAGTAAACTAGTGCTGAGCGTTGCAACTGGAACAAGGTAACACTTGGACGAGCGGCGAATGAAATTATACGCCTAGTTGTTAGCCTAGAATATACAAAGAACTAAATATACTTTTTATACTATTATACTGATATTAATACTAGAGCAGTGTATCATTGGTTGGCAAGTGTGACAATAATATGTATATCTTGGTTCGCATCGATATGATGGTTTAAAGGATTAAAATTAGAGTAAGCCTGGACTTTGGCTGGTTGAATACACAGATGAAGCTGTATTACCAGGGTTTACCTGGTGCTTTATGGGATTGGTTGGCTTCGGACTCTAAGGAAGATGTTGCTGTAAGGCGGATCGGAAGGGTTGCTGGTCTCCGTAAGGGTTGGAGCGCAATTCTCGAGCAAAAAATGGGGCAGGGCTAGGGCCTTTCGTCAAGGACCACGTAGATGGGTCGGCTTACTGTATTTTCGCGAGGTAGCGGTAACCCCTTTTTTTAAAGGTCCCTGAAAGTCCCGTTTTTCACCATTTCACGGCGGACGCAACTCTGTCACGGATTGTAGGGTAACTGTAAAAGGCTTGGCCGCTTCAAGGGTTGCTGACTTTTTTTCACGCTAACCAGGAAGACACACTGAACCAAACTCGGGCTTTACTGCCTCGGCGAGCGGACTTCGTCACACCGTAAAGCCGTTTACGGGAAAGGTATTGCCGGAAATCGTGGTGAAGATATTCGGAGCCATTTTGCCATTAGCATCTGCCCTGTTTATTGCAGTGCGTAACGTCTGAATGTTAGTCTTTTAGTTGGACAGAAGGTAACTGCAATGGGATGGACAAAATAATTAGAGTTATTTGTGAGTTATGTACAAGTTCGCAGAATCTTCTCAGTAGAAGCTCTTTGTATCAGAGTTACCATTTTTTTCTAAACAATTAGTAGTTGATCGCATCAAGATCATAGATATCTAGTTCAATCTAACATTTGAGTGCCTCAGTCAATGTAATTTCCCACACTCTAAAAGATAAAACAGAGGCCTGTGCCGTCGCTAAAGCATGTGATCCACATAGAATTACACTCAAGATTGTTAATCTAAGCTCTGTAATTAATTCTTATGATTATACATATACTAACCAGATATTGAGGCCATTCGTGCACTAGCGGCGAACACTCGCACCATTTCCCTTTCGCATTTTGGTTAAACGGTATTCTCGCTCTCTCGCGGCGCGAACTATTTCAGTGGCAGTGGTTATGCGCCGTAGAAAGTGGCGATCTGTCATGCAACTGTCATAAACTGGCTGGCGCTCGTTCGGCCGGCGAGAGGAGTGTCGTTATTAGTTGAGCGGCGCTCGCATTAGCAAAATGCAACTTGTTGTTTCGCCCGGGCCCGATACCGAGTGCACACCTCGGCGCGTTCAGCAGCTGCGATAAGTGACCATGACGAGGTATGTGCTGAAAGCGTACGAACATCCCTTTACTCGCACACCTCCGATCGCCAGAAAAGAGCAGCAACGCTCGGAGCCTACTTGCATTGGTAGAGGCAGCTCGTGCGGTGAGGATCGCATGCAAGCCTCCTTTATTGCGCTCGCACATGCCTCCGGCACTCGCGTGCTTCGATCTATGTGCATACTAGAATGGAGAAATGCACGACTCGACTGAGCATCGACGGGAGATCATGATTCCGTTAATAACTGGGTTGCACGGGAGCTGCGTTAATCTAGCGAAAACACTCGGATCTGCTACTCGCGCGCTATTGGCCCGCATGCTTTGTTTATTATAAATAGATAAATGCAAGAGGAGCAGGGAACATGCTAAAAAAATTCAGCCGTTTTTATTCAGATTTTACTTCCGTTGCCTGCACGCTCGATTTGCGCTCGGTAACTATAAGAGATTTCGAAATGGGCAGAGGTAAGCGGCAGGAACAGTTAACATCGACAAATCATCATCTCCATCGACGGGAGATCGTGATTCCGTTAATAAGTGGGTTGCACGGAAACTGCGTTAATCTGCCAAGCACACGCGTGTCTGCTGAGTGCGGCCAATCATCGCACACGCATGCTGTCCATTATAAGTAGATAAATGGAAAGGTGTAGAGATTTTGTTTAATAAAATCGCGCGGTTCGCTCGACATTTTTTCTTTCTGGAGTTCGTATGCTCGGTTGGTGCTCGGTGAAGGCAAGAGATTTCGAAATTGGCAGATATTAACGTCGCCGCTAATTAAAATCCAAAAGTCTGGCGCGGTCTCGAATTGCATTACTCGACGCAGCCTAGTGACCACATATGATTTTCGCGGTGCCGTGGAATCGCGGGGATCCGAGACGTTATCGATCTTTCGCTCGATGGGTGTCGAAATTGAAGCAGCGGAGCACAGACGCCGCTGAGCATCGGGAACACGAAACACTTCCGTCGAAATCGTCGATTCACTCGCACCACCGTTTAAGGCCTGTTGCTAATTACCATTAGACGTAGCTAAAAATATGGCACCTCAGAATAATGATGGGACACGACATACTGTTAAATAGGAATAGTTATTACTAAGATCGTTCGATTGTCAGGGCAGCGTAGGAGGACCGCCAACTCTATCGGGAACGTAGGTAGAGGTTCCGTTTTGCATGCCTAGATAGTTCATTACCCTGACGATTCACCAATACCACGCAATAATCGTATTGATACCTTACTTCCGTATTGACTCCACGTGCATTACGCAGACATTCCTACCTCATTACTTTCAATCTCGTATAACGCTGTGTACCGATATAATATAAGTCATGTGTAATTGTCAAGCATTTTGGGCCCAGACAGGCGAGAGCGGTCCGCCACCCCCATAGCTGTCCCGTTAGCCGATAGTCCCATCGGCGAGCCGTTATCACTCATGGCCAATAAGCTGTTGGCAGCCAATTGGAAGAAGAGCGTTTGTCGTCGGTGGTTGTATGGGTGTGGAGAGGAGGTGGTGAAAAGGAGAGAACGACGAGGAGAAGAGCAGGAAAGAGAGTAGAGTAGAGTAGAGTAGAGGCGCAGACAATACGGGAGGCGATCGGTGCGTGGTGATCGGTGGTGGAGGATGCAGGACGGGTGGCGAACACCTACCTCGGGCCGGAGCGGCGCGGTGGTGGAGGGAAGAAGGCGAGCGGGCCCCGAAGAGCGCGCGCGGGGGCCCGGCGTCGAGGGGCGGGAGATGGCAAAGGTAAGTCGAGTGGGGGTCCGATTGGACAGCGCGCAAGGAGGCCTCTGGAAAGTAGGGGTCCCTGCCGGTTGGCACCGCGTAAGGCCCCTCGCACAGTAAGGGCCTACAGGCCATCCAGTTCGTTTCTTCCTCGCCTACTTTTAGGAATTAGTCGCATCTCGTCCGGCGCCAGGCGAGCGAGGCCTCTCTCCTGCTCTCTCGTGCTCGCTCCGAGGAGACTGAAAGGGCCTCTCCCTACTACGTACACACCTACGTACAGAGCAGACCGCACGATCCGCACGCCGCAATCCTGACACTTGGTGCCGCCGCCGCCGCGTGCACACGAGACACACCAGTAGGCGAGTCCGCCAGACAGGAAGACGACACGAAGACACAAGACAAGACACCCCCGGTGTCCATGTTCGCGCACACCACCCTCGTGACAGTGTCGTGAACGATCCTCACCCCGACCGCCTGATACTATAACAAGTGTCACGGGGCTCACCATCGATATCGGAGACTCTGGATTTTCGAGTTGTCGTGGGGAACTGGAAGAGAGGGGTAGTCGTCGAGCTAACAGGGGTGGTCGGCCGATGAGGAACGACAGGAAGCTGATGATCAGTTGGCAGAGTACAAGGTGGCAAGGGTGGAGAGCCTGGACAAGGTCAAGGACCCTGTCCCACGGGAATCTCTCTTCCTGATCTACGAAGAAGCAGCTTAGGACGTCGTACTCGAGGCAGAAGAGCTATCGCCGAAGGAGACGAAGAAAGGACGACCGCAGAGAAAGTTTCGTGGTGTCCTGACGACGCTTCCGGTTTTCTCGAGGATCCGACGAGGCTCATCTCCTCCGTGAAAGATCCTGCTTGATTAATTGATCAGTGCGTGGACCGACAGACTGACGGACTTACACGGTGATACCCTGTGCTAAACCCACCCGAAGTGGCCCGTAACGAAAGCGTTACGTTTTCGTAGCAAATTTCCACTCGACCTGCGCACCCTCTCCCCGGTGTCTGCGTCGTGAGAGGTGACAAGTCTCTGTAAAAGTGCACTTGATAATTACGTTCCAATCGGAGGAAGCCCAACTACGAGTATACAGTGCCTCGTTCTGTGGATAGATTTATACGAGGAGGTCCCGAGGACATCAACAATTCCACTCTGGATACCACGCTGCTCATATGTAAGTTTCCAAATCTACCAAGCTCCCAATATCTTTCCAACTCTTCTCTCTTACTCCGAAACTCCATGCGAATAAACCGTCACCATTCAACTCAAGCTTGCTGCTCAACTAGAACTGGAGAAATTCCTCTCGCCCCCACCTCGAATCAACGCTAATCCAAGTGATCTGTAACTGCCGGTGAAAAGGTGTCTGTAAAAATAAATTGGACCAATGTAAAACTGAGTAATCGCATTGGAAATCCGAGATTCAGCGTTGTAACATTTCCACGAATAACATCCTGTTTAGAATTTCTTGTGGCACATGCGTCAGGCGGATTACCACGCTTTCTAACGATAGAACCCGTGCCTCCTCGTATGTTCAAGATCGCAGTAGCGAATTCCACTCAGCTTTTTTGCCGAGCAACTCGAGCCGCGCGCGCGTATTTTCACGGAGCTGGCGCATTCAGATTTAGGAAATGGAAATGGCGAGCACTTGTGCGATGTATTACTATCTCGGTGATAGTTGCTCTTGGCCTTTAGCGTGCATGGGGAAATGATATCGGACGGAAGGTCAGGTCTACTTGTTTGAATGGGCTAGATATGTCCGCCGCGATGGGAAGGTATTCTTTAGAGAGTGCTCTCTATCCAGTGCGACCCAGTAAGAGAATCCGAGCCAGGAAACCGGCAAATGGAGAACCGGTTGATCGCATAATAAATAATTTCCGTTACATCCGCGATCTAATCTTCAACTTAGAATGTTCAATATTCGTTCCGCGAAACCTAACAAATCATACCAAGTTCCGGGACCGCAAATCTGACGCTGCTCCAAATATTGGAATGAGGCTGGAGCCAGGAATAATTAAGGGGGAAGCAGGGTCGTTAAAGACGAGTTAATCAGAGAGTATTGTTATGTTTCGGCGCGTCCCGAGGAGCAGTTCTCGCAACGTGTCAGTGGGACCTGGCACTAAAACCTAACAGTTAGTAACGGGTACTGGTAACCGTGTCATAAAGGAGGATCCTCGGCTGCACGAAAGCATTTCGGTATTTCGGATCGTACATACTCGGTACATTAATGACCGAGTAGCCGTGACTCGCAATAAACTCTGGCCTGAAGTACAGTTGCCCTAAAATCGTCCGACCGTCGAAAAACCTGCGCAGGCAAACTCCACTTTTTCTACCATTTCGACCGGGGCGAGGTAGCCGAAAATCCCACTGTTCCCAGTGAACGAGTACCTAAACTTAATTGTACGTCAAACTTACGATCGCCTGCTGATGCAAACGTTGTGCAGAATACTATCATTTGCCACGTTTCGTTTAGGGAACTCGGGAACTCTCGGCTTTCGGCTATCGAGCAACAACTAAGAAACGAACAAGTACTTTTAGTACCTGAGCATGGTGACTAAACTAGTCCACAGGAACTAGGTTGAACTCGTCTCTCTCAAACAAATGTAATCTGGACCTGTTAATCCAACTGTCCCAATACCATTTGCTTCACTCGAATTGTGGAGCAAATGTGCCCGAGTCCCAGTTCCTCTAGGAGGATCGTTGGATAAAGGAGATATCGAAATGGCAGGCGAGCCGCCCTCCGGTTTCCCTGCTCCCGAAATCGGCGTGGCGCTCGGCTGCGGAAAGTAGCAAAGTCGTCGACCTGGTGTGCCGATACGTCTTCCCCGTGGTTGTTTGACATTTAAAAGCCGAGTGCGGCCATTAGGTATTCGGGTACCGACAGGCGGGCGATCGAGCAGGGGCCCGCGCCGACATATCCGCACACACGCCAGTCTGCCCCGGCGTCGCTGCAGAGACGGCGAGGACGGAGGCTGACTTTGCGGTGAAATTTCTCCGGAGCGACTTCCTTAGGCCTGAATGCTCTCCCAGCGAGTGGGGGCCGCGACGTGTTGGCTCGAGTCGGAGGTTGTAGACATCTGGCAAGGCGGTTCGTTGCTCTCCTCGATACCGATTGGCTTTTGCCAGCAGCCGAGCCTCGGAGCCAGTGTCAGTGTCAGCATGCCGATTTCTCGAGCACCTCTTCCCGAAAGCTCGTCTCCTTCCGATTCCGAAGCATCACTTCCCCCCCTCCATCAATTAAGATGTGCCACATGATTCAGCTAGTTCTTCCGGAGCAGCAACCTAGGACACTGAGGCGGGCGAGATTGCTCGGGCAGAAAAATGTTATCGAACTTCTACTTTCCCCATTGTACCAGCAGTGTTATCTCACGGCGGCATGTGCCACATACTCGACTTTCAAAGAGTCTCTCGCCTGCACAATGGCGGCTGCTGCGAGGCATCGGGCCTCGCCATGCATCGGTACCAGTATGCGCTATCTCCAAATTAGCCTCTCTTGAGGATCCTCTCTGATAAGAGGGACACCCGTTACCTCGCCAATTTTGGCGATGCGGCGCACACTCTCTCGGCCGGTCAGCCATCTGTCGTCTTCTCCCTGATAAGACAGTGGCCGCGGAACTGGGGGGAGGGGATTCTCGGAGGAGGAAGGAGCACGAGAGAAAGGGGATGGTGCCGGGAAAAGGGGTAGGTGGTGCGAGTGGGTCTTTCTCCGCGGAGGCGAGACCGCTGCGGCTAGAAACCAAAGGACGCGCCAGAGGCGAGAGAAGGACGGCGGCGCCGAAAGGGAACGCCGGAGAGACGAGGAAGAAGAGAGGAAGGAGAGCCGGCCGAGAAGGAGCCGGCCGGGGAAAGAGAAAGACGGCAGAATAACAGGCTGGTGGGGTATTCCCAAGTGGTGTCGGCAGAGGTGGCTGGAGAGTAGGTCAGTGTACCACATTAACCGGTATTCCAAGCGAGAGAAGGGGGGCTTCCGACTCGTCAGTTCCGCAAGCGCCTATAGACACACCATGCTCCGTCCACGCTCTTTCAAGCTCACCTCTCATCTCTTTCGAGCACACGTACACCCCTTTGTTCGATTGAAAGAACCTCGCCTTGACATTGGCAGCGAGCTCTCTCGCCCCACCATCCTATCTACCGTCCCGTGACGTTCGCCAGGTTCTCCAAAGTGGTCCAATGCTCCCAGGAAAGGACATATGCTAAAAATCGTCCTTGGACTCGAACGGGATATCGGCCACTCGGCGAAAGTCTCCCGCTATCTTTATAATTTCGTGATATTTCGGATGCGGCTGCTCGGTGTCTGTATGTGTGTTGGTAGCTTGTAGCTCGAGGCTCCGGCTCGAGCTACCTCCGCCTGCTCCCCGTTCTCTCTTGGAGTGCGCGGCTACCCTGCCCTCGTCTTCTTTAACCTTTACCTTAATGGTCGCCGCACTTTCTCCGCTCGCAGAGCGTTGCCAGCTTCTCCACGTATACGTACTTACTTATACGTGTGCTCACCTATGAGCTACGACGCATTTTGATAGGCCTGCTGCCGCGAATACCGGAGCACAGTGCGTTCAGCCTGAGAGATTCTGATTATCATGACAATTGCCACCATGGACTAAATATCGATTACGACTCGGTCAGTCCCGAATGCGCCGTTCAATGACGAATCTTGGGGAGAGATTCCGAAAGTACTGTTGCTATTAGAGGCAGACTCTATTATATGCAGAGTTCCTCGAAGTCATACTTCTAATCGTCCCATAACGATGCCAAGTTCGATGTCGCTATCACCTTGGCGCTTATCCGATGAGTCTCGTTCCACGGCCAGTCCGTTTAACGGAATATTAACGAGGGGTTACGGGAGTCATGACTCAAACATGAAGCATTTCTCGAAGAAAGCCGGCGAACGCCCGGAGCGAGGTGCACTTGTCCCGGCATTGATGTCTCCGATCTCCATATGCTTTCGCGCGCCCGTAACTCCATAGCACACGCTGGCCAAGCTCCACTTTGGGGAAAGAGCAATCGGCCGACCAGGAATTCCTGTTACACGCGCATTCCACGCGCGATAGATGTGTTCCGTGCCCACATGGTGGTGCTAAACCTCCGCCGGGCGCTAACGAAGGCGCTAAGTACGGGCGGGTTCGGGCACACCGCTATGATAGATAAGAGATAGTACCCCCATTTCGACTTGTCCTCCTACGAGCGTGTATTAATGCGCAAATTAACCAGGATCGATCCTAGACCTCGTTAATGTCTTCCCTGCATTCTTCCACTGTGGAATTCGAGTAATGGCATCGATCATACTTCCGCCAGACTGGGAACTCTTGCATATCTCGAGTTATGCGAGGCTCATTCTTCCCTCGATTGCTTTAGATATTATATTTAGGTATTAGCCGATTTTATCGTACTTTCTTCGATTTTCCATAAACTTTCTTATTCTTCTTTGAAGTTAATGTAGAGCCTGCTTGCGGATTTACCTGCACTCCATTCTGCAGTGAGAGTGGAACTAGTTCCACAGATTCTAAAAGATTCTAGGAATCATGATGGGAGCCGGCACAATAAAATTCCAGGTTATCGCGAGGCATTTCAAGTGATGACGTTTCATTAACATGTTACGAGTGAAGTGGTCCAGAATGGAGGATTCATCTAGGGACGGAGAGTCCGGTCTCGGTGTGTGAGTGCGGCCGGTGTAAGTGGGTCGCCGCGGGGAACCGCGATTCGCACGCGCCATTTTTCGCAACGAAAAGGAAAGCCATGGCTCGCGCCTAGCAAAATCCGACTGGTTTTGCGTAGGCCTGCTGCCTCCTCTCCGGCGAGCGCCGTGCTGCTAACGGTGCTTCGACCTAGTTCGATTCCCCACTATAGCAGAGGCTCTCCGATATAGTTTAGCCGCGCGTGTATAGTCGGGAACAAGTGCGCCCGCATGTCACGGCAAGTCCTGCGAGGTCCTTCGAGAGGTGCCATCGATCTCTGCTGAATCGATTTAACCCCGGATCGGCAGGGACTCTATATCTTCGCCCTAGAAGGCGTTGAGCGATCGAGCGCTCCTCTCGGGGCCCCAGTACGCCGGCCAGAATCTCGTTCTCACAGTGGGCCGATGGAGGATTCCTCTCTGCAACGAGGAGGAGGAAGCCTCTCGGGTAGGAAGGCGAGCGTGTGCACGGGGAGCGCGCTGGCGCGATCACCGTGAATGGGAGAAAACTTCTAAGGCTTGCCTTCGCGCCAACGGCAAATGTGGGTCAGCCCGGATAGCGTGGCTCGCACGCGCCATTTTTCACAACGAAAAGGAAAGCCATCTGGGCAAAATCTAGCCGATTTGCGTAGGCTTCGGCCGTGCAGCGAGCTATAACGGTGCTCCGGCCTACTTTGCTCCCCCACTGGGCTCTGCAAGCGAGCGAGCGAGCCAGTGAGCGCTCGCGAGCACTCGCGCTATGGTTTCGGCGTATAGTCACGGGCACAAGTGCCTAAGTATGCGGGTTTTTCGATCGGCCCGAAATGCACGTGTCTCCGCGTGACTGTGCCATCAGGTGACTAATTAACACATGGACTTGCTTGCGCTATGTACCGGTGGAGTCTCAAATAGCTGGAGGGGGGGAGTGCGGGCCCAAAAATCGTGGGGACATTAGTATGAGTATTAGGAAGCTTTAAACGGGACGTTAGGAGTCGAAGAGTAGGTCGCGGCACACGGCACGCGAGATCTATTACGGGACCTAACGGGTCGTTCCCGAAAATCGTCAAGGCCCAGGAACGGGGCCCAGCCTCGGACCACATCGGAATCTTCCGGGGAAGGATTGCCGTTCTAATAGGAAGCTAGCGCTACGAGACTTTCGTTGCGGGATTGTTTGTGGGAAAATGTCGATAAATACTGGTGGAATCTGGGCCTCGAGATGGGCCCATAGTGGTCATGATGGGAGGGGTGGGCAGCCGTGTGAGGCAGCCCATGAACCACGACGCCTCCGTGCAAATCGATACGGCCGAATTGGTCGCGCGCGGATACCCGGTGATCCCATTGATAAGTGGCTCACCGAGACATTGTCGTAGGCCCCGAAAAAGTGGGACCAAAAGCGAGCCGATTCCACGGGGTCTCGTGGGCACGGAGCTGCTCTCGGTAGTGGGTCCACGCCACTGGATAACGGTACCCGGTGAACACGTCACGGCTCGGCGGGACCCCCTGCCCTCCCACGTTGGTCCCCGGTGCCTGGAGAACCGAGTGGGGGCCCTGACTGAGGGACCTCCAACTCGTCCACCATCCATTGCCACCCGACAAGGACGGCCTCTAGCCGAGAACAAGGACGGCCTCCGGCTCCGCTCTTGGGCCCCGTTCGCTTGTGTGAAAAGGGTAGCAAAACCAGGCGAAAAGGCCCACTCCGCCGGATAGCTGGACCGTGCATGCAAACTGGCCATTTGCACGATTCACATGACGCGTTCGAGCGGCCACGCGGATGTGTCAATCGGAACACGATGGCAAAGGGAGAAAACTGGCCGCCTCAAGACTCAAGACAGAGAGAGCCTCTGTCTTTCTCGAGTTGGCGCTCCTGCAGCAGGATGGGGGAGATCATGGACTCGCCGGCGATAGCATGTAAATGAATATCTTTTACGCGAGGACCGTCTCGAGATTCGATATTTGCCATTCTCGCCAGACGACATCCCTTGTTAGAAAGCGTGGTAATAGCCGTTCCGGCTTGAGTAGGACTGCAGCTGCTGATATTCTAATTAACATAGCATACTTAACATATCTCATCAAGTAAACCCATAAATGTGAGAAACGGCAGCACACTATAAACAAATTCGGGAACACAAAGATCCAGCGAGTCTCCCGAATTTGAGTATTTTCGGAAAACCCCGTTACTTCCAAACTTACCGCATTCGGTTTCCGGTTGGAGTAGCCGGGTTTTTGTGCTGGTCCTCTGGTCGGCGGCACAAAAATACATTTTTAAAGGCAGCAATTTGGTTGGTTGCGGATACCCGGCTGGCTAGCGTGCCACTAACCTAGTTAGCGGGAGCAAGTCTTCCTTCTCTTTCTCTCTCCCTCTCTCTCTTTCTCTCTCAAAAGCGGGAGAGAGAGAGAAAGAGAGAGAAGTGGTATCTGCCTGTCTACCTAACGATACGCGTGTACTGAGGCACGGTGTATGCACGCTCATACATATACACAATATATCCGCGTACACGTTTGTACATACATAAAGCTGATACTCGCCCATATGAGATATGTGTGCGCACACATCGCGTGTCCTGTGTACACACACTTGTACGAACACCCATCAACCCACCAGCCTGACAACCTACCTACCTACCTACCGTACAACCATCACTGGTATCATCCACTGGTACGTTGCGGGCTCGCGCGACATGCTTCGCTTACTGCTAGGATCTATCTGATCCTTCTTCTCCCTTTTTTACGCGTGGAAACGGATCCGCCTTCGGGGACGGCGTTCTCGTCGTGAGAGAGCTTTCTTCATCGTTACTAATTGATGACGCTAATGATGCGATGCGGCCCGCTCTACTCCCCCTGTCTCCGCCAGCTACTCGACCCACTATTCTTCTCTTCTCTTCTTTCTTTCTCTCTCAATGTAGATCACATAGCCGGCAGGATTTGATCTTTCTGAAATGGTTAGCAGAGTTTCGCGAGATAATAGAGATAGATAATAGAGAACTAGGTTGATGCATCAACGGACCTCCTCCAAATTCGACGTTTCTTGGATTACAGGTCCCCGCGGCGCCGTTGGCGGTTGCAGCACCCCCGGCAGTAGAGTGGATCCCTGGTGGAATCCTGGTGCCCTCTTCCCCTCGACTCCTGGGCCCCCAAGGATCGACGAGGGGCCACCAAACAACGTCACTGGCGGCTTCCAATTCTGCGGTCCGCCTACTCGCAGCTCGACCAACACTCCGAGCCAGCAACAGTCGTCCCATCATCAGCAGCATCATCACCACCAACAGCAGCAACAGCAGCAGCAACACCACCATCACCACCACCACCACCAGCAGCAGCACCAGCAGCACCATCACCATCGCCAGCACCAGGAGAGTCAGTCGAGCGCGAGCAGGAGCCCCTGCGCGAGCTACAGCATTGCCTCGACTTCGTCCTCCTCGGAGACGGTAGCGCGAGGTGCCGATGCTGTAGGCTCGTCCAGCAACAGCTACATCGCCCCGAGCTCGTCGGAGTCGGTACGAGGGACCGGTAGTCTGGTGCTCTCAGCCCTCCTCACTACGTCGTCGCACTCCGGCTCGGAGAGCGCGACGTCTACGGCGTCGAGGAACGCGCGTAACGTGACCGGCAGTGGGTCGTCGGGTTGCTTCAGCGACATACTGTCGTCCTTAAACGTGAGGATCAAGACGGAGGAGGAAGAGTATCCGAGACTACGCGCGGAGGAGCGGCGAGCGTCAAGCGCCCAGTACTCAGCGACGTCGTCCTCGCTGTCCTCGTCCTCGAGCTTCAGCGCCTCCCTCCTGAGCTCGCTCCTTTCGACCTCGAGGATCTCGGGCTGCAAGGGCGAGAGCGAGGAGCACACTCTGCCGAGATCGTGCATCAAACTTGAGCAGGAACACCAGGAAGAGCAGGCTCTTGCTCGTAGTATCAAAGTAGAATATCCCCTGGGTCAGCCAGCCCAGAACGTCTTGAACGCCGCTGACGACGAGGAACTCGTCGCCACGTCGCCTTACAATATCATTCCCGGCACTCCAGTGAGAAGTTTATCAAAACAGCAGTCGGTCTGCTCGAATAAGAGCTCGAGTCGTGGCTTTGGCAAGGACACCGCGGTGCCACCGTGTTCGGGATTACTATCGCCGAGGTCAGACATTACGATCGAGATGAAGTACGAGACGCAATCGGGACCACCCACGGCACCCCCGCACCTTACATCCTCGGGGGTGGAGCCGCCACATAGTAGCCAGGGAACGGGCATTGTCGTGGGAGGATCGCCGGCGGAAGTTGTCGGCGTGGACAGTCTTCTATTATCACCGTGGGGCGCCACTGGACCAGATTTCCTTGAGCCACCAGACGTCAAACAAACGGCAGCTGGCCTGCAAGACGCATGGGACACACTTCTTCTTGGCTCGTCGGTTGGCGTCGCCTCCGCGCAATCTCTGGCGGAGCTGAAACCTCTACCACCCTTCACCGGGTACACCGGACACCTGAGTATCAATGGAATACCCGGACACCACTATCACACCATTGCCTCTTCGGCGCAGAGGCCGTCGTTGCCCTCCTCATCGCCGACCTCCTCCTCGAACCAGGAGTACTACGAGTCGCCGGTGGTCTCTTCGAGCACACCCTGCCCCCAGGCCAACCAGAAGCAGCAACACCAACAGCAGCAGCAACAGCAGCAGCAGCACCACCAACAGCAGCACCACCATCCCCAGCAGCAGCAGCTGCCGCAGTCGACGCAGCAGGTGGATTACGACATCGAGGACATCGCCGAGATTATTGGGTCGGCGATAGCGGACACGACAGTTCCTGGGGGCGGAAATGGGCCAGGCTCCGAGCACGATCCGGACGCCTCGCGTGACTGGATCGACATCGCCGAGTGGATTGACACGGCGTGCTCACCCAAGGCACAGGAGACCAGTTCGCCGAGCCCCTACTCGCAGATTTATGCGACGGCAACGCCTTCCTCCCAAGCCCAGCAACACGGTTCCACCCTCCAGAGCCTCCTAACGCACGGCTACGCACCCTTGCTCCAGGCGAGGTTACAAGCAGGCAATGCCGGTCTCCAGAACGCCTCCTGCGGGGAGACTCCGTCCTCGACGAGCCCCTATCCGCCCGTCAGTCCGCCCGGTCGGGTCTCGACCTCCTGCAGCCCGGACCACTTGTTGCACTCGTCGTTCGCGGCGCCAGCGCACTCCAGAAAGCGCTCCAGGCCGGCACCGGGCTCGCAGAACCCCTCCAAGAAGAGTCCGGCCACCGGGGCGACGGCTCTGCCCTACGGCACCGAGTCCGGCATGATCGGCGGCAAGGAGAAGCCGGTGCACAGGTGTTCGATCTGCAACCGGGGCTTCCTCAACAAGAGCAACATCAAGGTCCATCTGAGAACGCACACCGGCGAGAAGCCGTTCAGGTGTGAGGTCTGCGGCAAGGCTTTCAGGCAGAAGGCGCACCTCATCAAGCACCAGCAGATTCACAAGAGAATCGGCCGGGACTAGGCGGAGAGCGCGCTCCCCCGGCGTCCCGGGAACGGCTGGCTATCATTCTGGATGTACCTAGATTACCGTAAGTACCTACGACGCGCTACATCGACCGCGAAGGAACCCCGATGGCGGGAGAGAAGCATCAGCTGCACCTCCTCCCCTAGGTAACCAAGTCAGGGTGTTCTCTCGAGAGCGTCGATAGCACGCGATATCACGCTGGAGAATCAAGTCCCAGGTGAGCTGGGCCTTTAGCGAATCCCGTGCGCTTGCGGGAGAGACGCACCAAGCGTCAACGATTACCCAGACCTTCCGACCGATCTTGGCGCCATCCAAGGTGGCGTCTCGATAGTCTCGACACCGAGAAAGAGAGAGAGAGAGCCGGCTAAAAGCGCGTCGCTCGGCCCCCCAATGTCCCAGCGTGCCTCGGGGCTCTCGCGCACGTCTCGCCGGGGTATGAAACCCTCTTCCGTCGGGGCCCGACCCGAGCCCGGGTCGCCCGGGCCCTCTAGGCGGCGTGCGACGGCGTGCGACGGCGATCGGGTGTTGTAGTGCGATGATCTCTCGTGCTGTGTTATGCGGCGATGAAGCTCACAGCGGGTCTAACCCACTGTGTCGTCTCGCCCACGGTGTGTACATACCTATGTTCGATTTTCTGTGGAGCACACGTACGCGGGTACGTGCGTATTATAAATAATATATATTTCCACAGCCCCTCCCCGTCCCCTTCATCCTCACCCTTTTCGCCCTGTCTGCGAGAAGGGCGACGACAGCTCGCCGACCTATAGATTGTAACGTGAAACAGAGAGAATTTATATATATATATATATACATATATATATAAATATTATAAATAGCTAGGCGTACAGCACGCGGACGTTGAAGGAAGCGACGAACACTACTACGCGAGCCACGGCCAGAAGAACGCGCATGGCCTCGCTACGGATGTACCTAAGTTCTTCCAAATGCGTTCACCTAGTTTAAGGCTCTACCCGCTTTTGTTTTCTGTTATTTATAATGCTTTTATATTATATTCTTTCACTCATTGCCTATCGTCCGCAGTCCTTTTCTTATTTCTATTCTCTCTCTCTCTCGTTTTCTCTCTTTCCCTCTCTCCTCGACGTCTTCGTTGAGGGAAATGCACGCGCACACATACTTCGTTATTTATTTTCATCTCACTCCTTCCTCCCTATTATCCTGGCGCTCCGAGCTCGTTTTCGGGAGCGGTTGTAAGATAGTTGTGTCTTCTCCATTGCTATTTTATTTAAAGCCCTTTTTCCTTGTCTCATGCTCATAACTCTTTTTCTCTTTTCTGTCTCTTTGTTAGCTTCTAATGGCGCACCGTATGTAACATGTACGACGACATTTTATTAGGATTATTTAAGGATTATACGATTATCTCGGCCGTCCGAGGATCACTGCACTGTTGGACGCGCGCGCGCGTCCGCCAGTCGCTGTGACCCTCCCGAGGCTTCTTTACGGGTTTTTACTAAGGAAAAATTGTTTATCCTTCCGACGTGACCGATTCGAAGCGCCCTAGTTTTGATCGTCGTTGAGGACGGGCTGCGAGCTTTCGATGGATCGACTGGCCCAGGGACACCCACACGCGTACACACTTTACACAGACACGCGCACGCATACACACATACAGGCATACACGCACGCACACTCTCCAATGATCCTCGAGTGATGGTGACTCTAGAGAAAATACTCAATCGCTCCTGAGTCACACTAGACCCGGGAGCTGTGTTATTACACCTAATTTATTTTGCGCCCTTCGCCACTCGATCCTCGAACTCTCGTCGCAAGATTTATTGTGAAAAGTGGAAGTCGTCCTATGTTGCAGTGCTCCCGTGGTGGCTGCGGAATTGTAATTTGTATAAAGTCAGAAAATGTGGATTTATTTATAAAACAATTGATGTTCGATTAAATGATTGTTACCGTAACAGGGAGCTGGTTCATTCAGTCGTAGGCGACTGCTTCTACCCTCTGATTCTCCCCGAGACAAAAGAGAAATAATGCTCTTCTTCTCGTGACTTTCTTGTGCACATACCCTCTTCTTGTCACTTCCCGTGCGCCTTCCCTGCAATTAACTTGGCACGACACGCGCTCTTCCGCTCTCCTTCCCGTCTCTGGCTATACACCTGCGCTCCGCATTTATCCCGACTCTTTTTCTCAGCTAGCTCTAATTCCGACGAGCGAGAGTACCCGACTCCTTTAAGGTCACTCGTTCTTGCGGCTTCCACCCGCGGAAGATGTCGGATGCGAGGGACTTTGGCGGGTGTCGATGATCGCGTTCGATATAGCTGGCGGCTTTGCACGCTTTTCGGGCAAGTGCCATTAGCACCGGGCGTCTTGGCGCCCGGCGGCGCGGCGCGGTGAAAGTGGCCAAGTTTTCGCCGGCGAGGTTCGCGCCCCCCGCATCATACGCCCGGCGGCCGAGCGTATTCACGAAATATTTATCCTCGCCAGATATAACTGGTCCAGCGGCTACCAGGAGAGGAGACCTCGGCACTCCCCGAGTGTGCCGGGTTCCGCGCATCCGGATCTCCACTCACGTGGCCGCGCTGGTTCTCTTATTTTTATTGCACCTTAAGTATGGCATTCGCTCCGCAAGGCCTGCGCCCGGATTCTGCGTCCGAGTTGCACTCCCATGACTCTCGTAATACGCCAACACTTTTGGACATTTGCTTTTTTCAGACGGTATCTTCCTGCGTTCGGAGTTCGCATACAAGTGGGAGTAACAACATAGTAGAGTTTACAAATGAACCAACTTCAAAAACAGGGTGCTCACTTCGTGGCGTACAATGCTTCCGACTGCTTTTTTACTCGCATTATCACGAATTCACTGCCTATTTAATTTCCATTTAATCCTCTCATCTACTTCAAATCTTTAAATTTCACCTCTTCAGATTCAATAAAAATGCAAACGGGAAACTAAATCGAAATGTATTCGCAAAAATTTCACGTGCATTGTACATTGATTCGATGTACGCAGCGTTCCAGCTAAGTTTTCCGAATAGAAGCAGGTTCTATTAATGAAAACATGTCATCGCAGTACAGAGTTACTAGAAGAGAGACAAGTAGGTGAGTTATTGTATAGCTGGCCAGACGACTGCGTCGGGCGTCAGTCCCAGCTGACAAGGTGGCACAGCACCGAAAGGACGCGAACAAAGGACACCGTCCGAAGAGATCTGGAAGAAGTGCTTCCGGGGCAGGTTGTACGAACGGTGCATCGGTTAGGATAAAGAGCCCGAGCCATTGTTAAGTGTAATAATATAACGGGGTTACGGTCCGAAAGGTTACGCGGCTCCTCGTGAGGACTTCTCTGCACCGAGCAGGCGAACCCAGGAGATACACACTTACTGATAGAACAGCGGGAGCAAGCTCGAGAGTAAGACATACGGATCTTCTTATTTTGGTCACGTTAATGATCCCGGGAAACATCGTCCACAAGTCATTGCAGGCTGCACTCACTCACCTCAGGTAATTCATAATATACATTGCCGCGCAATCCAATTCTTAGTAAGTTTCTACACAATTAATTATAATTAATAGATTTTTTATTGATTATCTAGATAATTGAATAACAAGTGCAGGTCAATAGGTTCTTATTATTTAATTTGAACATAATTGGCTTGCATCAAAGATTTGAGTGCCCCAATAATTTAATGGCCATACAACACATACTCGATAAAAATAATTGAAGGAATTTCAGCAATCATGAAAATGACGTGGTCAAGCGAGGGTGCCTTGAAAAGGGTGAAATTGACTACAATCTTGACAGAATAAAGGAGAGCTATGAAGGCGAGGGTCTTCATCTTGGAACAAAGGCAAAAAAGTCGGATGAAGCATGAAAGGTTTGTGAGCCGACAACAGTTAGAGGCTAAATCATCGTGGAGGAAAGCGACCGTGGTGCGCGCGGGTCCCGTCGCGGCCCACGTAGCCGGCCAGGCCAGTGACCTAAATTTTTGGGGCCCGTTGGGCCAAGCAGGGCTTCCTACCCGTGATCGGCAGCTCGCCGCTTACAACGCTCAAGAACTTCTAGGAGAACGCTTCCCTACTCTCTGGCAATGTGCCGAAGGTAACGTTAGAAGATTCCTGGCGCTCCAGGAAATTCGACACTCCGAATCGCCCGTCGAGATTATGTCCAACCGATACCTTTCGCACTAACTATCTACTTTTTCTATCCACTGATCAGTTTCCTTCGCTCCTCTATTTCATACCCAATCTATAATAACATCCTCGGCTCAGAATTCCAAATCCGCCAGCTTATATTCTCGCCAAATTTCGTGCATCCTTCCGTGTACTTCCGTTCCTCACATCCTTCACGACTGACAATTACATTGGTGAATCCTGCAAGGACCATTTGCGAAAAGGGGCCATCAGCGGCAGCGCGCGCACGCGGAAGAGGGCATTTTTCCTTGTGCAAAAGGGCGAGTGGGCCGAAGGGGCAGGATGGGAGGCAGGAGCGCTACCGGATATACTCCAAGGATCGGGTTCGCCATCGACTTCGGCCAAGGTAGACAATGGACGACATCCCCGTGGCCGCCGGGAGCCGTACAATCGGGTTCAAAGTCTGGCAGACGGTAGCGTGCGGCCGCTTACTGCCGAGCTCTCGAAGAAAGTCTTTCACCGTGCGCGCGCGAGCAGGGAAGGCAAGGGGGAGTGCCTGATGTTCTTTTGCTGTTCTCGAGAGCGAGCGGCGGAGGAGGAGGAGGTGTTCCTGGCGTGTAGAAGGGCAAAGAGGAGCGTCGGGGAAGTAGGAGGAGGAGGCGGAGGAGGACGCGATGTTATACTACGTTGGTATACTTCGTCGTTGGTACCAGGCAGCGATGTTCCACTTACACGGCACACTTAGCAACCCGCCTCGCTTCAGGATCCTGAAGAGTGGGTCTATCCTACGAGTACGACGCCGATCGAGTCGTATACTACTCAGCCGTGTATGCTCGACACTGCCACCACGAGAAATTCGTAATAGATGATCCGATCTACGCTTCTCCTACTCCTGCCTCCCCTGCCCGCCACCCCTCTCTCTCTCTCTCTCTCTCTCTCTCTCTCGCCTACCCTCCACTCCAGAGAAAATGATGGACGCTAGAAACCCAATGATTTCGCACGCACGCACGCGCGCACTCACTCACTCGCCCGCCGAATCAGATGCTTATCGTTTGAACTTATTACCGATTCCATGGGCGTTCGGGCGTCTAAGATATTCGTGAATTCGTCCGGAACCGGAGCACCGCCGTTCAAGTATGTATGGCGCTCGGGAAACGGTGGTAAAGACGGAGAGGGAGAGAGAAGGAGGGATAGTCTCACTGAATCATTGTCTACCGCTCGCTAGACGTGATTTACATAGATTAGATGGCTATCGCTGCTTGCCTGCGAATCAATGCCATTATTCGATATCAATTACTATCTGATTCGTGCTCAGCCGGCGCGCTACTTCCTAGCAGCGGCGCGCCATCCTCTCCCAGGGTTCTAGGACACCGGCCTATGCATTTCGATAGACGCAAAAGTCGCGTGGGATAATTAACATAACAATCGCAAGTCGTGACGAGACGGTGCGACGCGTCGCATTGCACCATTCTGCTCCCGGGCGCATCGCAGTCTCTGTCGAAATCGGTTCTCGCGTGCGCTTCGATGAGAGATCGAGTGACGAATTGTGGATTGAAAGAGATCGTTGCAGGAATTTTGTATGCAATTTTTGATTACGGGGTTTCGTGTATTATTGGCGCTCTAATTGTTGGACGTAAGAATATAGTGTAAAATAAATCAGGTGGCACAAGAATTTTTAAAGACTGCTTACTAACTTTCGTTTTTGAAGAATGTAAATCCTGTGTGGGAATAAAAGTATCAAAATTGTTGAAAACGTCCTTTGGATTATTGAGTGAACGAAATAGATGTGTTTTAACTTACAGATGTTTGCGGACAATGCAGAAATGTTATTCCTTTTAGGAGATCTATAAGCACATCCTTGATCCAGTGGCAGACTATATGAGGTTCCATGGAGGAGTCACAAGTGCTGTTCAGCATAATCAGTAGCAAAGTGGGTGTAAGTTTTTTAAGTCTCGCGCTGCTGCGCCCCCCGAAGATTATGCAGGATGTGGGCCAGCTTGAAATTTGACACACTTCTACTCTCGCGCGTTCGAATTCGAGCGCTTCCTTGTTCCTCTTCCTCTGCTTCTTCTCTGTGGCTCGAAGGTGTCGGGCTCTCTACGCCTGCGGTCTCTCGAGGTGAGGACCTTTCCTCGCAGAAACGCTCCCCAACTTTTCATGGCACGCGAATCCAACTGTACGACGCGAGTGACGCATGACGATGAGCGCGCAGAATATTTCGAATTCTCGCTGAGAAATCGAAATTACACTCGAATCCGTCGTTTCCAGCTTCGACACGCTTTCGAGCGCTTAAGGAAAGTACGCGCGCTGTCGCGAAAATTTACGCTGACGAGTTGGCCGGATCGCGCTACGCATGGACCAACTGACACATTTAATTGAGCAAATCATCATTCGGTAGTATTATAAGAATTTCGAATGATATTCACATAAGTTATTCTCTTTTCCTAACAATGAATTACATGTAAAAGTAAAAAATATTCAAATCAAAGACTTCCGCATTCTTAGTGGACCATCAGACTCTGTTTCTAAAATAATATTCAATCAGCCCCGATCTGCGTCGCTCACCAGAAAACATTCATTGTCCGAAAGCTTAACTTCCTAATTCTCAAAAATATCTCACAAGGTTGCGATATTAGCAAAACTTCCCTAGCAACTGACATCACCTTTATAGGTCGAGCAGCTCGCATCGCGACGGGTGCGCGAACGGGGAAATTTCGCAAATGGACGAATAATTAAAGGCGTTTCGGATCATGCGAGTAGTACGGTTCACACAATTAAGGTTTGAGCTACTGAATGGGTTGGTGGGTAAGCGTCTCTCGCTAGGCAATGAGATAGATGCCTACAGTATAGCTATACGCCGAGGGACCAGCAGCGATGCCGGCGTCGCCTCTCAGCCCACTAATGGGATTCTCCATTCCCGTGGTAAAGTTCCCATCGCCCGGTACACGCGTGTATCGTTCTTCGGTCCTTTCAACGCAACTTCGCCCGGAGATCGTGTCAACAGATTCGCGACAACGAGCAGCCACCGCCAGTTGGTCCCAGCTCTACGTCCCAGCCGCGTCCCAGCTACCAAGGGAGAACAAGAAGATGACGACGACCACGAGGAAGAAGAAGAAGAAGGTGAAGAAAGGAGTCTGGACATCGGCCTCTTTAGCGCGCATTAATTTCTAATCGGCGAGCGGCTCGTTAACGTCCCCGGAAAGGCGTTGGAGGAGGATGAAGAGGAGGAGAAGTGGGCCTTGGAAATTTCACGGACGCGCCTCGACGACACATACGCACTGCTCGGTCATTAAGCATTATCTCGCGCGTGTGTCGCCCCGTGTACCCTTGAGTCCCGTGGAAGGCTGGCCCGTGAATGACTCTGGAGAATCGGCCTTTAAGGTTCTTTGTGCCAGGCAATGATTCCCCGGAGATACTCTGGCTCGGCGGCTCGCTCGGTTCGGGGGGGTAGGCGGGGGGCGGCGAGATACAGTTAAGAATTCGTCGCACGTGGAGAGGCTATATCTCTAGCTGTTCTTGCCCTTATCTGATGCTCCATTTAAATAAGTCTGCCTAATTACCATTGTGTGCCGCCCTCCCACCGGACTCGCGATTCATATCGGCGATCGATAGACACCCGGAATGACAACGATCGACTGCCGACTGTCACCAGCCCGCCCCTCCTCCTCCTCTAAGGGACACCTGTCCCTCGACTAGCAATGCCAGCTAGACAGAGAGGGAGAGAGAGGGAGCAGGGAGAGAGACACGAACTTTCGTGATTCCGTTTCTACGTCAGGCTCTAACGGTACCGCACAGGGCCACGCACGCAATTAGCGTATTTTTCGGCGGCTCCGTAATTCGTGATTTATCATCCGCCGTCGCTCCCTCGCTTGTAATTTGCCGGAGTATTTGTAAAGGGATCGTGTTAGAGCGGAGCGTCAACTGTGGGCAGGTAACAATGATAGCGCGTTCCTTGAGCATAGCACGGCCGAGTGGTAATTTGATTCTTTGATTCGGGATGGGATAACGGTGCGGGATAAATTAAAAAAGGTAACGGTGAGCGATTTGATGCTGGCAGAGTCCCCGATAGGTCTAATCGGGATTAGAGGGATTTTCACGTTCTGCTGCGCGAGATAAGAGAATGTTTTTCGAGATCAAGGGTTATCTAGCTGGCATGCTTTAATTTGGGCTAATAGACTAATTGTCAGGGGACCATCGCCCGATGATACTCTTATCAAGATCGAAGCGACAATTTTGCTTCTATCGGTATTTGTATGATGGATCGAGGCATCAACTGAAGAGGCTGTCGACGCAACGCTCTTCTAATCGATGACCGGCCGGCGAGTTTCGATTAAATGCCTCTGAGGTATCGCACTTGGAGATATCTCGTGGTACTTGAATGATACTTGAAATCCCACGCAGCATATGGGATATTGGAGTCAGCGTGTCTGTCGTAGATACTACTATCGTATTTCTGCAGATTTCACTGGCAATGACTCTCTTTCATAGCTTTGATCGGAGCATTCCCAGACAGAGCTCCGCCGGTATAATCATCGAATACAGCGGAAAATGCACTCGTATGTGTATTGTTGTTTTCCAATGTTTATAATGTAGCACTTATCAAATGGTGAAAATGTAGTTGCCTGCTACTGGATTAATCTTTGTCGTCAAACATTTCAATTATAATAAATACATTTATAATATAAACATCATTAACAATTGTAATAAATATCCATTGATCATTTATGATGGTTTATTATATATTTTCCTTGTACTCGCATACTATCAAATCTCCCATTTGATGATCAAATGACGTATACATGCAATTATCGCTATTGTCTTCTTTGGAAGCAATCGCATAGGACAAAGTGCATATTTTAAGATAATAATAAACCCACTATAGAAGCGCCGTCACTACTGCCTTTAATTACTGCGACATTGAATCTCGCCACATATTAGAAAACCGTGGAAAATGGAATCGTTATTTTCCCCATAACAAAATCTATCCGACGAGTTCCTCGCGCGACGTTTATGGGTCCCATCTCGCGCACAGTGCAAAACAGCTTCGAACGCGGCTAATGGGCCGAGCTCACGTCGCGGTTCGGTTAACGATCAAGTTCGATTTCTCTTGGCATCGGCAGCCGCCGCCGCTGCCGCCGCCGCAGCGCGCGCGTATACGCACGGTGAAAACCTTATGGGGTGTCGTCGAAAATCGGCGTCGTTTAGGCCGAAACGTGCGGGGACCACCTTCTGTGATGCGACCGCCGACGCCGTAGCCAGGTACGAGTAGTGAACCAGTGCAATCACCGATAGCAGCCGACTGAATTTAAACGACCTTCTTTAACTCTCTTAACAGATTACACCTTCGCTCGACAGCGTCAACTACGATCTCCCACCGCCGCTGTTCACATCTACGCCTCTACTCCACTTGCAAGGCGTATTACCCAATCCGGACACGCTGCCTTTGATGAAAGTTCTGTGCGCGTTATAGATCTTGAAAAGAAATGTAAATACACAATGTCAGTGTACATTGTTGAAAGTTTTGCTCCCAAAACAGAAGTCATTATTCGGTACCAGTTACAGGTTCGATTGATTTGGAGAAGCCGCTTTCTTTTAAGTACGTTTTAGTAGTTCCTTCAAGTTTTGTTAACTTTCGTGCGTTCTTCCTAATTCGACATTTCGGATAGTGTCATTTGCATTCTTGGCGGATTTATAGTATCTGCCAGACTTTCTCTATTTTGGGATAGCGATTCTTCGAACTTCTCCCATCCTCTTTGAATTCTTTCCAAGTCCACATTTGGCACATTACAATATGGTGCACGCGGAGTATTTCGATTCCGTATCGCGTAAATCTTTTAATATTAACATATATGCATCGATTGTGCGACGTTATTATTACAGCTGACCAAACCAAAAACCTAATTAATACTGCAACTGCATTATTAATTGATATAGACAATTCTGCGCTATCCCTCCCCCCATCCCATGTACCATCAGCCAAATACAATAGATGGGCCCGATGGGCGCGACCTAATCCTGCACCCCAACCGTCCGAGCGAAATCGAGCTCCACACTGGCTCGTTATCTCTCCTATCGGCCGATTTCACGGCCGATATCCTGCTACCGGGCGTTTAAGTAGCAGCTCTCTCACGCTCGCGCCAACAATCCGATCGCTCTTTCGCTCGCAGTCGCGTAGTCATCCCGCAGGTAGCCGGGTAAATCTCTCATGGGCAAGGCACCCTGCGTACCCACCTTACGGGCGACACCGATGCATTCGATAGGATCGGTCGGTTCATTTAGATGCGCTGGCTACCGGGAAGGGACGCTGGAGCACCATACACCATAGCACCACGACGCTATGGTGTACAGGGTGATGCAATTACCTTTTAATCAGTATTGTCACATGTCACACCGCATTATTTATCAGATGCATATTACATTATGCGCACATACAAAATAATGTTATATTACCAAATGCGGAATCTAGACGGGAAATATTCGTATGTAATTAAAACTATTAAATATAATTATAATGATTAGAGTAGCGTGTATCTTCAATATCACTACAGACAGTATTGGTTCAAAGACAAGTGATGATACATTATACATAACATATTGTACGTATAATGCATCCAATAAAATATTTATAGTAAAATAGTTTCTCTTATGCATGCATTGGTGGAAAGATTGTTAACATTATGCATATAATGCAGTGCATGATCGTACACATTGTACAGATCATATTAATAATACATAGTAAAAAATTCAGGATATAGAGAAGAGGTCAGAACATCCGTGATTAATTAAAATTACTAGACAAATTGTAATTATTCTATACCCAGCAGCGTATATCTGATACTGGCGATTCAAAGGCAAGTGAATCACCCTGTACGTACTCTCTCGGTAGAAAGCACAGTGCACACTACAGAGCCCGATCTCGGACTACCTTCCCCGGCGATGACGCTCGCATACGCACACTTACACAGGCGCGATCTGGTATCTCGCAAGTGTGCACGTTCACGCTTCAGTGGTGAAGTGGTGTGCGTGCGGGAGAGCGCTCACCAACGAGAGTACCATCCCGAATGGTGGTGCGGTGGAAGCAAAGCGAGTCTCCGAGAGTCAAGCGCGCAGAGCCGGCTTGTCTGTCTTCTCTCTCGTTCTCCGGTGCTCCTGGCGAGCGCGCGAGCGCACGGCCTGCTGGTGGGACCTTGTTTCATGACCCACATAAAGCAAGGCCGTTAACACTACTCACGAGTGGTGAGCGCGTATGGGTGCAGGCCCCTGCCGGGCTACACGTTTGCTTCTATGGGACCTTACCTTGCCTCTCACCCTTCCCTCCCTTCGCGGGGCTGCACCTACCCTCGCTATACGCTACCTGCACGTGCCTATAGACTGATGCACTTGTGGTTGAGTCAGGACTGGAGTCCTCCACTTTCTATCGGATACTATGTGTAGTTTATTAAACGCTTTAGATACAATATAATATTGAGGATGTGCGGAAGAGCTGCGAAGCGTATATCATGCAAATTATTAGATATCCGACCGTGGTGATTCAAAGGCAAATGAATCAACCTGTACACGTACTATGTAGCGGCGTGTACCTGTGCCTTATGTGGTGTATAGGTGGGTGCCCGTATGGTAGACGTATATGGGAGGAGAGGCATGCGTAGAGGTGAACCGAAAGGGGTACAGGTACAGCTTCATGCCCGGTCCTTCAGCACGACTGTCAGGGATCTCGACAGGAATCATTCATAAGACTTGTGAGATCGGTGCGCTTGGCTGGCGTTTGGGCGGGCAGTGGTACGGGAAATCGGTGTTCCTTAGGAACGTCATTTGTTACGGAGTTACAGGGTGAAATACAGCGGTGCGAGAGATGAGGACGAGGCAGTGGATTTAAGACGGCCGGGATACCACGGATAGTTTCATTTGGAAGTTTTAATACTTATTTTATTCGATTATGGACCGCTACCCTCTTTGAGGGATGGTTTAGCAAAGTAGTGAAGGAGAGGCGGCTAAAATAATAAAGTCCGTCAAGAGAGGTACGATGGTCCTGAGTCCTGTTGTCCGTGCACTTATGTAGCACTCGGAGGATGTATGCGCTCGCGAGGCATTTGTGGTGGCGCGTGCGTGTGCGCCCGGACAAGTTAGTAGGTCACACGGAGGCGCAGTATGATGGTGTGCATCGTTGGTGAGCGACTAACACGAGTGCAAAGAGATATTATCATATCCGTGGAGGAGCTTGCTCCGGAGCAGCAGGCTCCGCATGTACCTTGATCTTGACTCGATCCAAGGCCCATTTAGCGGTCGCCTCGCACACGCGATTATCCACACGTGTCGCGCGCGGGCGCGCACTGTTGCGAGCCTCTGCTCTCATGCCGGCACTCGCTCGCTATTTACATGGGAATGCGAGAAACGAAATCGACCGTCCGCCCGCTCGCGGTAAAAGCCGAGGAACACATGCGAACGCTCGCTAAGCACGCGCCAATTTCTAAGCTGCGCATCTACACATGCCTCTGGATGGACGCGCATGTATGCGAGCGCCTCATGCGTGCGGGCAGTGCAATGCAACGAGGTTGCCTTCGTTTTGAGTTTGCGGCCTCGCCTTTTTCATTCGCATGCGAGCGCCGCGATCCCGGGAACCACGCGTAAAACAGTGGCGACTTTCGAAATTCTCGGGCAGCTGCGAATTCATATGTCATACGTCAACTTGATCGCTCCGCCGGGACGCGAGTGCTCGAGGCGTTGCTTCCGTATGGTGATCCTGCAGCACAGAATTGTTTTAATGATTCTATCCACTCGTCTGCTGTGCTTCCAGACAAACAGTGGAGAGAATTGTTTGAGCATGTATGTTTTGCAGTGGGTTGTGCTTTAACAGATTTATTTACGGTATGGAGTCCATTTATTTACGCCGCTGCATCTAGTCGAATCGTTTACAATTTTCCCTTGCAACGTTGCGCTTTATTATGTTTAATTATTGGGAATGTAAGTTTGTACATACATACATATATGTATGTGGTGAGTATTGAAATTAGTGACATTGGTTTTGTCGAACGAAAGAATTGGGTAAACTGAAATCCGAAATCGTAGCCTGAAAAAATTAATTTTAATATGCAGATATAAGTAATGAATTCTTAATACATGTTACTTTTATTTTCAAATAGACTGAGAAAAAGGTGTTCACACCTCTTTTGGTATGCTAGAGTAAAATCCTTTGCGCCAGACATACATCCAGCTCCATCTCATGCGAACTCGACACACCATCGGAAGGATCGCTAACTAAGGACGAAGTCCACCGATGCAAACTCGCAAATCCACCGAGGCAACATTGACTTTTAAGTGACTCAATTAACTTCTGATACAATTAGCTTATACTTTACTCAATTTATGCACACCCTCTGGCCTGATTACAAATCGTCATCTGGAATGAATTGAGGATTTTGCTCATATTTCCAAACAGCCGCTAATAAGATTGGGGAAAAAGCTCCCGTGACATGAGAGCAATGATGTATTTAATGTGAGTGTGAAAAAACGGCAGCGTCTGCATAGAAGAAGTATCGTTGGAATTAACACATCAGCGCAATTCTCGAGAATGAAGATCAATCATTGTGACGCCATACAATAAAAAGTAATAATCTTACCCGCAGGTATGGGCGCGGGACTTTTTACAATGTTAATAATGCACCCTCTGCAAACAAAGCGATTAAGTCATTAAAAGAGTCACACGGCATACTAATGGGAATAGTGTATGCGTTAGTACTGCTGGCAAGACGTTTCCTAGTCGCTTATTTGTCGCTGCCGGGATCATTGATTATTGCCAGCAAACCATGAAGCAATTATTCCACGTTACCAGTAGGAAATCGCTAAGTGAGGTGTTACAGTCATAAGTAATCAGAATGTTGCATCTTGGCAAAGTCAGATTAGTTGCCCTTCCAAGGAAACGCCAACGAGAATTGTCGGCCGTATTTCTATGTCATCGATTGCCCCGGACTCCACCGGAAGGAGTACAATAGTACAAAATTTGCTCTTTTATTGCTATGTCACTTCAACTCTCGGTCCATTTTTGCTACTCTGTTGAAATTAGTAACATGATATCCCCATATCCTATGATTGCGATATCTAGTAGAATTGAATTCTGCGATACAATGTCATAGAGGAGCAAAAAGTTGAAGTGGGATACAGATATGTTGGAGTATCCGCATTAAAATCAGATAATCGCGATAAGGGATTTTATTTCCCACCACTGATAACTGATACACCACTATTTTTATAACCTTATCTTTCTCCTTAATCCCATTCGTGTGTGGTAAATTGAATGAAACTCGGGGCGCGTCAGTTTCATCTGTATAATCATGGATAGTTCTTTTATTGAGAAATTTCAACCCATTGTACATACAGACACGATTCTATTCCCGCTTAGTATCATTGATATTGCATAAGTACACTCTCGCCAATTCCATCACAAGAACGTGCCTTGTATCAAGAGGCCATTGCACAGGGACATTCAATTTATTTAGATTTATTGTTAATACACTTATGAGAAAGGTAATCTTATTATCCCGAGTTTTCTCCGCAGCGGGATATACATCGATAATTGTGGTCCGAATAAGGACGATCCTCCCAATTTCATTCGCGCATAATATTCAATAGAGGTCTATCCAACTCCATTAAATCGGCCAAATAGTACCTATATACTTCACTAATCTAAAGGTCGTCTTAATAGTTTCGGGGAGTCATAGTGCGCTGCCGATACAGAGCAAGGATTACAAGGATTTATTAAACGTCGTCATTTATAACAAAGGGCAAGTCTTTTACGAATGCTTCTAGCAATCCATTCACACTCACGTACACTATGTTTTGCGGCTGCTTCAGTCCATTTCCATGAGTTTGAGATTTCCCAGTACCCCAAACGGTAGGGTAATCCGACATATGCAATACATATCCATTGATGTTCTTCGATCCTCCATCATTCTCTCGACGGCATCGAAACAGAAAAGCTTCAAACAATAACGCCATGTTGCGCGAGAAGCTGTTTTCTTTGATGAAGGCTGGGTGACTCGGCGTCGATCTCATCAACCTTCACACCATCGAAGGATTTCGAGCTCTTTAAATTGTTCAACGCCTTCAAGCAATTATTCGTGGTCATCTCGAAGGATTTCGAACTTCGGAGAGAGGCGTTCGCCAGTTTCTTGATGGTCTCGGAGATAGGGCACTTAATGAACTCCGCTCGGTCCCTCTCCTTGACCCTTTGATTGTCCTCGACTGATACTGGCGATAAATCTTTGGACTCGGTTTCCGTCTGGCTCCTCTCGTCGTTCGTCGTTTCTTTGGACTCGTCGGGCTTGGTGTTCTGACTGCCTTGCGCAGTGCCGCCGGATCCCCTTAGCGCGCTTGGGCTATCCGTCTGGTCCCGACAGTCCGTTTCCTCTTCGTCTTTCCGGTCATCCTGACCTAAAAGGGCCTTTGGTGGTGCCTCGACGTAGCCGCTTTCATCACTGTCGGCTTCCTCGTCGAGAGAGTCTAAGGTCAGGAAGGGTGCCTCGTCGTTCTGCCCCAGATCGTGGCTCGCTCTGCCAGGATACTTCTCCATCATTCGCCTCTCCCTCTCCTGAGGGTCTTCGATCCTACGTAGTATCTCGCCCCTCGGCCTGTAATCCACTACGTCGTCGAAATCTTCCACGTCTTCGAAATAGAAAACGCGCGAGGCGGTGTCTTCGATCTCCTCCTCTTCCTCCTCCATCGACTCGTCTTCCTCGCTGCGCTGGGAGGCGAATCTCTTCCTATTATTAGAGCCATTTCGACAGCGAAAGCGGGGACTGCCGGCGCATGTCATGAAGTTCGGCGAGCCCTCCGAGTTCCTCCGTGGTCCTGGGCTTCGTTCAAGAACGTCGTCGGAAAATACCACTCTCCTGTTGACTCTTGGTTCCACTTCTCCTAGAACAGACATTATTGCATTAAGTCATTAACAGCTCGAATAGCACTATTTCAAACGCTTATATAACCAGCATGCCAAAGAAAAGTGCAACATAGTCAGATGCCCTGAGAAATCTATCATGTATGACACTCTTTAATTAATCCTTCGTAGTGTAGTAAAGCCAATCTTACGATGACTCGCGATTTATTTACCTGTTGCGTGGTTATCTTCGGAGCCAGGAGCTCTCTCTTCGCTGGTGGCGGTACTCGCTGTCTCGCATCCACTGGAGATGCTCCCATTCTCATCGGAGGACTCGCGATTCAGGGCATCGAGGAGGCGGGCAAGTCTCCAGCTGTCCTGGTCCTGCCAACTGCGCGCTACACTCTCCAAGGATCTCAATTCGTCGAGGATCCTCTGCTGCTCTATTTCTTCGGCGGCCGTGTCCTCCTCGATGGCCGAGAGCTTTGGTGCGCTCTTCGACCTCTCCAGCGGTGGTCGATAATTCTGACCCCCCGTGCTTAGCAGCAATCTTCTCCGTGGCAGGGATGGGTTGTCGTACAGTGCATTGGCTAGCGATAATCTGCGGAACGAAATCGATATTCGATGACTGTTCTCGATTCGTCGACCAATTACGCCGGTCATAATTATTATGAGGAGGCTAATTGTGCCTGCGCAAAAATCGCCAGCGTTCGGACGCGGTCGTAATCGCCCTGGCAAGTGTGCGATAATTGCTGAGAGTTAATTGCGTATCGACCCCGCTCGGTACATCCTTTTTCTCCCGTCCCTCGGCGACCCCGTTGAAACGGAGAAACTTTTGCTCGCTTTTGGTGCACGCCAACCGAGAGAAAGGGGACTTTGCAGCGAGTATGTACAACCTATGGGTTCACGTGGTACTGGAGAGCGGCAATTTATGAACTGTGCTGGTGACCTTCGCACGCTGAGCATCCCGCTCGCAATTTATTCAAGAAAAAGCCTACTGACCTCCGCTGACTTCCTTAGAAACACCGGCTGAAGCATGCGTCGCCGTGCCGGCGATCATTCCGACCTGAATCGTGACTCGATCGCGTACATCATGATCTACGAACGTGACCCAAATTGTGCCTTCGCGATGGGGTCGCGGCCCCAAAGCCGCGCTTCAGACCTCGAGACCACACAGGAATGGCGAGCCATTTCGTCTTAACTGAATTACGGGAAAGGTATACTGCCAACCCCGATTTCTCAAGTCCACATCAATAATCAATTACTCGAATATGATAAGAATAAGTACCACGACCTTTATGCAAGCTTATTGAAATGGAAATAAGAGCATAAGAAAAATTAAACCGGTAAGACGTAATTACTTCCTGAATAATTAATAAATCCATTCGCTTTTTTAATGTATTTTGTGTGTTCCGTGAAGGTAAAGAAACCCACTTTTCTTAAGATTTTCTTGAAACTTGTACATAATAATTTTTACAAACGCTTCAGTAAGTGACTAGTGGCCAAATTTTGTTAGATTTTACCACAACATTTTTTCATCATACTCTTCCATACTTTACTCAATGATTTTGGCTGTGCTTTTGACTATGTTGCATCTATAAAAGTTGATTATCTCGAAAATCGTATGGTCAAGTTCAATATATCTTGGCCACTAATTGGGAGACAGTCGAAAGATGAATATGTGAAACTTTAAAGAAAATTTGTAGAAAAGTGGTTTTCTTTACCTTAAGTACCATTATCAGTGTTATTCATGTATCACAATAAACAGCGAATTGTACCTAGCATAGCATCTTTCGATTTCAACGATTACGTGATTCTTCAATCAACCATAAATACTGGGGTCAGAAAGCACAGCTCGCATTGAAAATTAGAATTGTACCGTGCAAAACAACAACTTGGACTCGGACAACATATGTTATTACGTACCTAGCACGACCATACACATTTAGTACGAGCTGCGCCATGCGTGATTTTTTTCCAGGCTTTAAATATAGCTTGCTTTATTTGCCCAGTGCTTCGCGATGTTCGTTCGATCGGTACGTTAATAGGAAGCAAAACAGGGTGCATGTCAGTTGGCTTTTTTAACGCGCAGTGCGGATTCTCTTCCATTCGCATACGTGTGACGAGTTTCCGTCTGGTTTGGCTACTGGGGTATTTAAACAGAGACGAGAGCCACGGGAATAGTTTGCAATTGGGAAATACACAATATGTATAATGTGTGATACTCGACCATTATTCATCACCCAGTACAACAATATTCCATTCAATCAATTTTCTATCAGCTTAATCGAGAAACCGGCAAATATCGAAAGTCTGCGATGACTAACGAGAGGGGAGTAAACGTATTTGGATTAGCTTCCTTCACAGTTGGTGGTGCAATGATTTCGCGAGGGAATCGAGTTTAAGGTCTAGGCGAATCAGTCGCCAGTGACGGAGAGCTCACCTAGCATTTTGCCTGGAAACCTTGTCCCGTCGGAATTCCAGGAGTGCCTGCTGCAGCCTGGCATTCAAGGTCGAGGCCAGTCTCCTGGCAGTGGACTCTTTGCTACAGAGTGCAGCGTGGCACCTGAGCTCCGGCCTCAGTCTGCGACCCTCGTGTCGGTAGACCCAGACGAAGAGTCGAGGATGCGAGGCGGGTGCCGTGCAATAGGTCACCCTGTGCGCCCAGTACTCCGTCAGACCGTGGTCCTTCGTTGTCGCAGTCAATCCGCCATTCGTCACCGTCAATCTCATCGTCACGTCCGGTCTGCTGCTGCTCACGTAATTACGCCATAGGATCGACACCGGCTTCTCCACGCAGCCCTCACCTGCAACATGAATCATTCAATTAATCTTTCGAACTCCATCGGCTTCATTTGTAATTTAATCTCTTCCGCTGTTCGCCGAGGGTTCTTCAAAAATAGCCAACTATTAGACTTTAATAGGAGACTGGTGATAGTCATTGCATGCGAATTAAAATGACTGAAATTTATTTTAAACATTTTAAAATTTAGGTGATGTAGAAATAGGTTGCCCTTTCTTATGAAAGGGCTTTCTTGGACTACGAAACAGGGAGTTTCACAAAGATTCTTCTTCGGGTAAGTCAACAGCTGTACACAATCATTGCTAAAGAGTCATTCAAAAACAGTCTCTGCGCACTGTGTCTACTATATACAACATGTGTACATCAGATAGCAATAAACTCTAGCCCCTTGACTTTGCTTGTTGCTCCGCAAACACAATTCCGCTGATTAATACTAATTGTTTTGTTTCTCCTATTAAACGCAGATTTCCTGGAGCCTTCACATGACTCGATTATTGGCTCTACTGTAAACTATCGATGATGCTATAACTTCGCCATGGTACATCAAGTACGGTTTCCTTCGACTCCTCATCGATTCTCGACCTCCTGCAGTGCTAGTTTTCAAGGCAACGTCGATCCTGTTAGTCCTGTCGGGGGACAATGGCGTTACATCACACCGCCGTGATATCATTATCATTTAACGGCGCGGCAATCGCCGGGTATAACAGTAACGCCCTGGAAAACCGGTGCGCGCACGAGTGCGCCGGTTTCACTGAGCGCGTTTCCGCGTGCAATTACGCTCGCGACACAATTGTACGCTTGGCGCTTGAAATGGTCACTCGGCCGGGAGTTGCTCTCCCGTAAACAAAGTCGCCCGGTGATCTGCATTCGACCTCAAATTTATGGGACACGATGAGCGATACAACGGGAGCTTACTATGCTCTAGTACCTGCACGCCCGAACCTCATCGAGTCACGTTGTACTTATATACTGGCGCGAATCTCTTCCCCGCACGTATATTATGGTGGCTTGTAGGAAACTTCTAAGAGCGTCCCAACAGGAACGCACGGTTTAGTTGTTTAACAGAACGCATAATTTATTTTAACATAGCTATTTTTTAATTTTTAGCTAACATTCTTTCGTGAATCATATGGGTGATATGGAATAAACTTCGCAAAATAAATATATTAGTAATTTCAAAATAAGTGATGAGTTTTATTAAACAATGAACATGTGTGTTATTATGGGGACACATTTTAATAAGATTCAATAAATAATTCAATAATTAGGATTTGTGTCTTTGTAATTATCGCGGGACAGTGGCAGATTTGCGTTTCCTACGAATTTTGAACTCGAGTCTAAAAGCCAGAGGTGCGAACTTCAAAATTCTTTGATGAGAACACTCTTGTAATAGTAGATTCCAGAAATCTTGGTATGAAAGATAAAATGATATAATCAAGAAGAATTGGTATTAAGTTACTTGATCCTATAATTAAGATAGCAAGCTAGATTATTTTATATATATTGAACAGGTTAATAAAGTAGTGGGTATATAAAATTGGGCAGACCAATAAAGATAAAAAAACATCACCGATTGGATTATGCAAAACGATAAAATGCGGACTCAATAAAACAGAAAACATTATATTTGTTTTTTATATAAAGCCACGGCGGTCTTTTAACGATTATTGATATTGGAGCAACAGTTAATATACTACAAGAGCCCATTACATTGGCGCCAGCCGACAGGTGTTCGTTAAAGATAGTACTAGTCGAATTGACACGCAATCGGAATGCGAGGTGTAAGAGGCACAGAAGCGGCGCACACGCTGACCTTCAATGCAGTTCGATCTGCCGTTGGCGATCGCCTTACCAATTTAGAGATACAGGAAATGCTGGTACAGTTACTTAGAGTTCGAAAAGAAAGCAGCGCTGTGCCGAGGGCGACAACGACAGAGAGTAACAAGGGAGGACAGAGGAAAAGGTACACCGCGAAGCAGGGAGCGTCGAGTCACGAAGAAGGCACCCGACGGTGCATCGAGCAGCAGGTGCACGCTCTCCCTTGGACTCCTGTAAACTGCTTCCTCGCCGGAGAACCAAGTGCCGAGAGACACGCGATCACCTGTGTGACCTTTTTCCTTCGCGGAAAAACCACCCTCCAAACTTCTCCCAAGTGTCTCCCGTGAGATACGAGCAGCGATAAGAATGTCGAGAGCTACAAAGCTTTTACGAGGAATCGTGGTGAATTGATTTTTGAAAATGTCAACAATATTGATATGACTTGCAGTGAGATTGCATTATCGACATGCGATTCTTTGTGGGAATACACGCGTTATAGATTTGCACGACACTTGTGGGGAATGGAACGTTTGGGCACTCATGCGTTCACGAACCGTATATATGAACCGATATTTTACAGTTATGGTCAGGGATACGCCTTGTAAACTGTGGGAACTTCACTCGTGCATTTCATGGAAATGACAGAATACATATAAAAGGATTAGCATATCAGAAGACGGCGGCTTCACGTTTCATGTTATGAGTCCGACCTAAAACGATACTAGTCATTACACGGACTGCGGATCAATAAGAGCGCTTGATTATGCATTCCAGGCAATCGGTCAGTCGACTGGGGTGCACACTTTCTGTATAATGCAGTAAACCCTCTTCGGCAGCATATTCGGGTTTGCAGAACCGGCGCAATCTGCCTAACAATGAATCTCGCAGCCGGGAAATAGGTCAGGCGGTTTCGAGCTGGAAAAATTGGCGATTCCAGTCAACAAGGTTTCCATGACGATTTCGATGACATCTGATAGGGTTATATCCGGCCACGGTTGCTATTTTCGGACAAACCAGTCAGTCCGCCAATAAAATTCCACCGGCAATCCGAGCGCGATCAGAATCACGAGAGATAAACAATCATGCGAGAAAGATCACCTGCGCACGAGGTAGAAAGAGAAACGGAGTTAATGAGAAGCCGATGGGAAGAGAGCCGGATGCTCGAACAATAAAATGTATTTGCGCAATTAAAGCGAATGGCGCAACGGTACAACGGCTGGCATAAAGCTCGAAATCAGCGCGTTTCTGCGCCTGTGTCTGGGTCCTAGGCTCCCACGACTGAGGAGCGAGCGGTTATCGCCAGGAAAATACATTTCTTGTCCGGCTTTTCTTCTGGCGCCTTTTTCTACTTGATTTCACGGCGGCCTTTTTTCTCACGGCAGGATCGCGATCCCGCATGCTTGCTGCTCGTTTGTTTATGCATCTGTGCGGTGCTACCGTGCGTCAGGTGGGAGCCGGTCTTGTTTTCAAGCGGAAATTTTCCTCCGGCGCCGCACGAGCGAACCGTAAAACCCGTTGGCTCGGGCGGGAGGACTCCTGACCCCGTCGAAACTGGACAGCCGGAAAGCTATGGTAATATGCCATCCCCCTTCCCACCACCGGCCGACTGCGGATCGAGGGCTATTGGCCTGGTTTGAATGCATCATACATGTGTATTATACTAGTATTTCCCCATTCCGATTCCGCGAGTGCCCTGCCGGTGCATTTCCTGATTTAGATCTTCGATCATCCTGTTTGCATTTAGCTGGTTAGATTTTGATATGCATGGATTATTCATTCGGTGACGTTTTTCCTTGCAGGTATGCAAATTACATCATTGAGTTATTACATATGCTAAAGATGCAACACTACATCTTTTCCTTATCTCCAACGAGAGATAAACATCTCTTCAGCGGACATGTTGGGCCCTCCCTCCCAGATTCCCAGAGAGTGCCAGTCAGCTTATACTGAGTTGCACAGTAAGCTCTTAATTAACAGAAATGTCTTCATTGCGTCGGATATCTACCATACACCATTGGATCACACAAGGATCGTACGATTAATGACTTAATTATTATGACTCGTAAAATCGAGAGGATTTCCTCGTGTACTTAAAATTACCCGCCCCTGAAATTGTAGTACGATGTAGCGCAAGCGTTAACTCCATATCTTCCATCCCTTTATCCTTTTATCTTTCGAGCAACAAGTTGCACGCACGACGTGCCGGCTATTCTGGAAGGCGAGCAATGATGGTGGGCTTGATCATGAGCGCAGCAATAAGTTAATTAAAGAGCGGTCAAGAAGCAGGCCTGAAGTAACGAGGAGAACGGAGCAGAGCTTCATTGTGAGCGCAAGGTAGAAAGGTAGACACGAGCGAGCAATGGGTTTCTGTCACGCAAGACTGTTGCAATTTAATGATAGTACCAGCCGCCTTGTACCAAGCCCAATAACTAACCCGGTCGGCTAAATTAAATCTTAATTAAAGTGTAAAACTTATAAAGCAGGAGACTGAGTGGGACGGTCTGCGCTCCAGCCACAACCATTCATTTTTCGTCTGGAGCAAATACATATATCGAGTTGCAGCTGTGTGCCCTGGATCAAGGACGATTCCTATCGTTCTAGCGAAATACATACTCTGCTCCATTAACAACACCCCTGCTATATAAAGCAATTCTCCCATTTGCAATCGATAACTCGCCGGTCGTGATCCAGAGGAATAAATGCATTCAATTTCGGTTTCTGCTTTAAATACGTTTAGAGCTTTCTGGCCAGGGTTTTCAAAGATGTTGTGAGTCAATAAATAGAGTGTAGAAAATTTCCGGGGGTGGAAACCGAAGGGTTGCGGAAGGAGCGTTTTAAAATATGTTCATATAAAGACAAAAGACAAATAAACTGATATCTTAAAGTTGCACGATAATGTAAGTGTGTGAAACAATGGGCTGACGGAATCAATTTGTTGGTCTATCATGACGCTGTCTCGGCTTATCGTAGAGGATCGCACAATAGAATCTCGTTCGTTCAGCGCAAACACGTGCGTGTTTCGTAAAATTGCGATCACTCACGGCTGATCTTCGCCGGAAGATAGCAGCCGTTCACTTGACGTGTCCACGTAATCCACTCGAATGCTTATTTTTAGCTGATTTCACATGGAACGAGGAAAAACATTGCGGCGTGGCTCAAGTGTGAGCCGGTGGCTAAGCTCATTGCAAATCGCGGGAATTCCGCGTCCCGAAATTATACTCGAGATAGCGCTCGCGACCGCAGTGTTGGGGACTTTTTATAGAAATGCGTCCTATTTTTATTCATCGATCAAATCCTATTATCAGCGATAAATCTGAGAGAAGTTAATCATTAAGGAGACGCGAAATCGATCGACCGGAAATTGATGTCACTCTTAATGAAACGCAGGGCCATAACTGCCAGTGAAATTGCGCGCCAATCGATTATCATAGCGGAAGCGCCAGGTAGCGATTTGCTGTCCCGATTCTACAGTAGTTAGCCGAATGACAAGGCTCTAGGATGGGGACAATCACGAAGCGTGCCAGGAGAAAGCGCATCATCGCTGACAGTGATCGTGACGATCGAACGCTACGGGATGGCATGCGGCGTATGCAACGCCGGCATCTACGTGCAGAGGCGAACGATCGGAGCCGCAAGCGGAAAAGCGGACGATCTGGAACGACGCGGAAGAGGAAGCGTCCGGTGATCGCCGCCGCGAGAGGATGGCGCGGCTCCGCTTTTAGGACAAGCTGCCTGCGCTGCTGGCACACGCTGCTGGCTGCCTCGAGAACTGCTAGCCCGTAACAGCGCGCGTTCGGTCCTATCCAATTAAAGGTAATGCCCGCTGGCCGCTGGTAATTTTTCCTCCGTTAGCCCGGGCATTGTTGCGAGGAGAGCTGGCTCGCTGCCGTTTTCGAGAAAATGCGAGCGCGCCCGCATGCAGCTTGGATGCACCGGCAGCCGCATTCTCCTGTCTCCGGCTATTGTCGCGCCAGGAAATTGAAAAGCCATACTTCCGCGCTCTCGCTAGCCGCTCGCATTCCAATCCTCGGCAGACTCGGCGTCTACCACCCCGCGCAACCCCCTCATTACCGCCAGGCAGGATTGTTCGGCCGAAACACGCTCTGCGCCGGCCTTTCTCCCGTTCCCAGCCTCCTATTTTTTCGGCCGAGCATTTTGTTCTCGACAGGTATTTTTTCCAGGGCGTAAATTGCGAGCGGCCCAATCGCCGCTCTAAAAGTAGCGTGCAAACTTTAAAGGTTTATTTGGTAGATCTATGTGGTGTGAAATGAAAGTTAGATTGAAGAGGTCAAATTGAAGAGGTTGAACTTGCAAGTTGCTGGAAGGATTTATTTATGGGCCTGGTGCTTTCTCGAGAAATATGTGATGTGTTTAGATTCCGCACGGTAGACGGATTTAGGAGTTTGCCTCTCGTAGATAATTATTTAACTCTGCCAAATGCCATCGGAGCTTGGGAATTGTAAATTTGCCTCGTCCAAGTAAACGATATCCACTGGAGGTGATGCAAAGTCTCGAAAGAATATGAGTTTATTTTCGGCTTCATTCCTGGCGAGAGTCAACGCACAGCAGACGTTGAATTTCTACAAAAGAGATAGTCGTTTCCATTTTCTGTGGGTTCCTGTCAATAGTCAGACTGAACTTGGGATACTCTAGCGAACTTAGATCGAGAATACGCAAGAAAATATTATTGTTCCGTCCCGTGTCCGACGAGTTATAAAAATAAGTTCTTCGAATCGTTGACTGCATGTTGCACATGCGATAAGGCAAACCCAATGTCAATCCTGGCACTGCGACTAGCGACTGTTGATGGAAGACACACGCATCCTAATGACACAAGTGTGGATCGGTAAAAACACAAAAAGCCGTCAAAGAGACATAAATCGATGACCTGGTGTACAAGTGTATGTATTTGTCAGTCTCGCCATGCCACCCTCCCCCTACTCGGTTCTTGCGACGCTAATGGAAAATTAATGTCGCGATTATCCTCGTCGTGTTTTGCGATAACCGATAGCACCTGCGAAAAAGAACCCATCGTCTTCTCTTCCTGCACACATATGGCACGTGATTCCCTTTCGTTGTATTTTAGAACGCGTGAGCGCGATGAACTTGATAGTACTCAAGACTTAATCGACCGAGAAAGTCGTTATTTCCGGGCAGTCGTGGAAGTGTTATTGCATTTCCGAGAGTCAATGATTTGAAATATTACGGGTGAGCTTTCAATCCATGCAAGCTTGCCTTTCTTAAATGTTGCAAAAGTCTCAAACCAAGTAAATTCCGCAAAATTGTGCAATATGCTGAATTAGAACAATACAATAGTTTGTAATCTGCAAATTAAATCACAGCATAATTAATACGTAAATTAATACTGCGCTCCACAGTGACATAAGATGACTCAAAGTTAAAATATCCTAAGCATCCAGGAAAGGTCATTTCAATGGACAAACCACTCGGAGTTGCAAAAGTACCAACCAGCTACGATACACACGAGTCAATCGAATTCCATATGCACACAAACATACCTGCATATCAAGTCCAAGAATGAGCAGGCGCAACAGTTAAGTGGATTTAGCATAGATTGACAAATGAAAACAGGTAATGGCTTAATTAGACGTGACAGACGGCTCGATCGATCTCGAGAATCCCTAACTGGCAGAAAACAGTTGGGACACCGCATCTCGTTGGGAAACGGCATTGCGCCGAGAGGCGAGCGCTAATCCCCAAGTACTAATCGTAATTGCGGCTTTCACGTTGCGTCAGGCAATTCTGCGCCGCCGGTATGACAAATTACACAGCTAGCCACTCAACGACACTCTGAATGCTTATAATTTTCGCCCCGCAGCTTTTACTCCCACCCCATCTCTCACTGTCCTACAATGCGAGAGTAAGTACAAATGATGCACGGAAATCAGTCCAATAATGATTCTTCTAACTTAAGGTATTGTTCATTAGCTACATATTTCATGCAAACAGCAACATCGCTCACAGACTGTTTCCGTTATTGCATAAGTCTGCGCGTATGTAAACACGAGTATAGCAGTTCCTAGTTAATGATTTGCCAACACTTATAATCACCGTCTTCATTAATCAATTTTTTAACGACCGTATTTTGTGTGCGTCAGTGTTAGTGCAGAATACTAATAGTTGGCAGTCCGGGGATCTCTGCCTCCCGCGATATAAACATATCGGGAGCTATCGATACGAGATAGAGATCAACAGCCATTATCCGTGGCCTTACGATAAAAATCGCGCGCCCGAGAGATTAGTCCGCTTGTCGAGATACGATCTCGACTCCCGCGAATCCTCGATCGACAGGTTTGCATACTCGTTCATTCGATCTTGGTGAGAAGCAGGTGCTGGGTGGCCGAAATGCAAAAAACGCGCGCTGGTAATTAAAGGGATGGACGGATAAAGCGTATTACGATAATTGAATATGCTATATGAATAATAATAGGGTTACTGTGAAAAATTTGATAGACAGGCTGGAAAACTGTTCATTTAATTTTCAATTAAATTTCCTTAGTCTTTACGAGCGTATAATAATATAATTGAGCCAATCTGAACCCTTTGAATTATACACGGGTTTTCAGCAGAGTCTTTGTTGATCTAGGATAATTGGAAAATCATAAAGTAGATGATGTGCTAATGCACATAGGGAATGACATGAATAATGAACAGCTGTTGTAGGTGTCATTCAATCCCCCGGATATAGCCGGTGCGAAGATCTAGTTATTATCGTGCGTACACGACGCAGCCATTAATTTTTTCCCCGCCTTAGGATGAGTTTAGAACTGAAGCGGAAATTAATGGGATTAAAGGCATGTAATCGCCGGCAGGTAAATGATCTCGGCTGCTGTCAAATTTGATAAACGCGTCTCGACGCCGAGTGACGATTAAACCAACGTTGTAATTGCTTGCGAAATGATCTCTTCTATGTGCAATATTAATGACGGAAAAGATTTGTCAGATGTCTGGAGACGAGAAATACTCCAGTGTTTGGCGGAATTACTTGTCTATAATCTGACAATTCTGGTCCACCCTTCGAGTTGTTTACATGACTGCTTCAGCATTTAATTGCTGGATGCTGGAGGGAAAAAATCTCTCTTACGGAATTCCCTTCCAGGAATCTTGAAATCCGGACGAGTTTTCGTCGGAAGATTAATGAATCCCTAGGAAAAGTACGTGAAACCGAGTTGTCTGCTGATGGTTTCCTCGGAGCCAATTGGCATTCGCACGAAATATGAATAATACATGGTGGGGCGAGGATGAGGATAATAATCGACCCATCTACAGGCACATTATTCGCCAGGATTATCGCGCGCCTGCGATCGCATACAGACTCGTCAAAAAATACCAACACTTCTCGCTTGAATCGTGCTAATCACCGTAATAAAAGTATCGAAGGCCCAATAAATTTGCAGATTTATTATTCCTTGTGAGAATCACTCTTGATCGTAATTTTTTAATGGCATACAATTACCTGAACCATTTTCGCAAAGACACGTGAAAGTCGACAAACCCACTGCCGGCAGTTTTACAGCCCATGCAAATGTAGATTAATTCATAGACATGCAGGCACCCGCAATTCATTTTTACGTGAGCGCATGGGCAAGCACGTACGCATGGGTTTCAGTATTCGCGTGACGTGACATAACGCCGACGAAAAAAACATGTCGCAATGTCGTCAACGGGGAAAAGAAAAGGCGCAGTTGGTTGGGCATTTCATTAAATTAGGCGGAGCCCGTCGCCGCGAAAGAAGGAAAGTGGTCGCCGCTGCAAAGGGGTAAGCGGCTTGAGCTCGTGGAAGAATGTCAGAAGGAAATCCCGTTTAATTCCATAAAAAGGAATTTCCATTGGGACGTCGTCGAGAAGCCCAAGCTTTCCAGGAGATCGAACCATAGGGGCCAAACCAGAATTCCCCCACCCTTTGCCAATCTAATAAATCGAACCCGTTTAATGCTTAAAAGCCATATACTTAAGTCAGATAACTGTTGAGCTTAGAATTGGAGTACCGTTTCGCCGTCCACTCCCATAGCGTCACCAGTTTTAGGGACAAAGGTGCAACAATAGCAACGCCTTCCGCAGAGTCCCGCGGCATGGGGCATTGTGTTGCGCGGAGACCTTATCTTAATTAGCAGTAAGGAGCGTGCACTTCGCCCCGGGGGAGTTTATCTCGGCATCCCTCGCCGGCGAGGAGGAAGGGAGGCGCGCTGGAATCCGGCAGAATCTATTCGTATTCCCGGGAAGCGAGCGGGGCCACGAGCGAAGGTCAACCGGAACGGGTTCGCAGTAAAACTGGAAACTTTTGTGCGAACATTTCGTCGGAGGAGGAAGACCCCTCTCCATTCTACAGGGTCACCCGAAAACGTCCCGGCGACGCTCTACTGTCCGATGGGCTTTTTAAGGCTGATTGGCTTTTGCCACGCAAACAGCCTGATCCGCCACTTTTTTCCACCGAGCGCCCAATACCTTTTAGCTTTTAATGCTAATTCTATGCTGCCCAATTTCTTATTGGCGAGTTAATATCAGTGAATCTATCACCGAATACCTCCAAAATAAAAGAGGCTTCGCTATTGAATTCTATTATTTTCTATTGAGAAATTAGTTCTGTCAACGATGGTATATCAGAAGTTTATCGCAACTGGATTTCCTGCAAAACATCAGAGTCACGCTGTGGATTTTTGAAACAGCCTGTAGCTACACGTGATGTATACGTGAGGATGTGAGTATGTACGCCGCGATCACGGAATGGTCCCTCGGCATTTCACTACTGTTGTTTGGATCGAACGATTTGGCGTGTGTTCACCTCGGCCCCGAGGTCTCCGGTATCGTTTACTTCCAGCCGAATGCGAATCCAGAAACCTAGTCGAGTCACGTAGCCCCATCTAGCCATTCGCTAGCAATGTTTGGCCTTCGTTTCGTGGCGGAATACATTTTCAGGAGGAAACTGTTTAGTACCATGTGCGTGTTTCCGAGACGACAGAACTTTTTACGACTATCTAATATCGTTGACTTAACTGTATTAAATGGCGCTAACTATTAGATACAGTTGTTTGAATTTAGATCAGAATATGGGAAAGTCAGGGTGAAAAGGCCCCCGAAAAGCCCAAACTGCAGACTTCTCTCCAGTTCCACAATACGTGTTGAATGCGTCGTATGACTCCTTTTGTTCCTTAATAAATCTCTCCATTTAACTACAATAACACGATAACCATTATCCGGAAATAAAGAATACCTCGTTGAATTGGCATGCAACTAACCGCGTTTGAAAGGGCGTTTGCACTGTTAAGACCATTTGCAGCCAGTAAGTACATGTGGCAGCATGTTCCCTACTGCACCATTAGGTAAGCGACTTAGGGCTTCGCGGGAGTAACGCCAGCCCTCCATCCAATTAAGAGTAGCCAGGGGTTCGTTACAATCTTGTTATGAGCAGTTATACCATGTATTCCTCCCGGCTATCCCCGTGATCGCGCCGGTGAAAGTACCGATCGGCCGGCATCGCCGTCAATTACTTAAATTACTTTTCCCCGGGAGTTCATGGGAAACGGGCACGCGCACAGGTGTTGGCCAATTCCGGGGTAAGGTGTACGGTGCCCGTTGCGATTCGGCTTGCGAAAGAGCACGTAGACTTGGCGGAGCGAAGACCTTTCGCTGCGCGGGCTAAGAGGACTAGTAGAGGACGCACGTGGAGCTAAGCACATAGACAGCCATAGGCATAGACATAGACATAGACATAGACAGACATTCCGTTCCGGGGAAGGCAGAGAGCGGGCCGGTAGACCGAGAAATTAATTAATCGCGAGGCTCGAAAATCTCGAAATAGGCAAAGTGAGTACGCGCTGCGCGGGCAATTATGGCGCGCGCTCACGATGATTAGGGCACCGACCCAGTGCGAGGTAAAGGTATGCAGAGAAAGTAGGGGCCCTGTCCGTGCACCCCGTAAACGCCTATGTCCGGTCGTTGCACTGCATAATGCGTCTTTCTTTCCAGCGAAAACCCGTACGTGCAGAACCGCTCGAGCTCCCAGCAAATGTCACGCCAAGTTTGGCCGCACTCTTTTTTCCCGGCGTCCCTGCCGCCACACGCGTACCCGATCCTGTCCCGTCGAGAATCGACTCTTATTTCGTTCCCTACATTCTCTCTACGCGCGTTTGTGTACCCTCCCCGGACACGAGTCCCCGGCGTCCCGCAAATTAGCCGAAACACATTCATTTGACTTGCAAATTCGTTTCCTTGTCGATAGAACTCGACTCGGTTCTATCGATTCTTTCAGCAGCATATATACATGGATAATTCGCCACTAGGAGAGTGGGAGATGGGGGGCAGCCAAAGAGGGAACATCATCGAGTTTACGTATCATAGATAGGATGATCGCTGTGAATGGAGATGGATGGAAGACGGGATCATTACGCTCGGTAGTGTTAACCTTGCTCGCCTGGTGCATCGAAGCCCGCAAGAAGCATCGCGCACTTCCGCTTCACCATTGATGCACACCTCTCTGTCTTTACGATTGCTGGTAGCAGCGCGTGTGTGCGTATGAGGGTACACGCGCCTACCTTCGATTAACGTACCTCTAATTGCTGTCTGTCAGCGGCCTTAATTACCCGCTTTGCCTTGCTTCCATTCAATCATTGAACCCGGTAGCAACCCCCAGTTACGAATTAATTAACGAGCGATTGCGCTCCGTAAAACCGCTAGTGCCGCTTCCCAATTCATGATTGCCATTCGATAGTATCTATTGGAAGTGATCCCAGGTGCTGGTCTGCGCTCTCTCGCGTACCGGTTCGTACTGAATCCAGTTTAATATGTAAGGTATAATCAAAATGGTTTTCTTTTTGCGAAAATGTATCTTGCGGCCGGAATTGTATATTACGACATCTATCCGCTACTATTTCTGTAAATGTTGACTGTTTATTGGAAATCTAGATTAATGATAATCTTGGAAGCGAAGTAAGTTGACACTTAAAACTATTTCCACTGCAGTGGAAACTGGATGTCAAAATCAGACAAAGCGAGACCCCAAAGAGAAACAGAGACCCAGAATAGCAGTGCCCGAAGGTATCTTTATGCCGATACTTTTCGGTTCAGCGTGTATTCGAGACTTTATTGGACCTCTGAAGAATAAAGTATTGGGGGGAGGGCAATAAAAGTTGGAGCGGCGACATGAGAATTCGGGCTATCAACTCACCCTTGGCCCATCCAGTGAGGACATTCCCCAAGTAGGCGACCTTGTAGCAGGGGTCGTACTCGGTGATGGAGGCATTACCCCTGTGCCGCCTCCAGAGCCTGCCGAGTCCTCTCTTCAAGGACCTGAGCGTCCGTTGGCCGAATTCCTTGCCGCTGGTGGCCTGGCCCGCGTTGCCACTCTGCTCGTCGACCGGGTCAGCCACGACGTCGCCCATCGTCTTCATCCTCTCATCAAACGTCCACGTGCGCGTGGTCCTCTGACACTTGTTGCCGGAGACAGGCAGCTCCCCAGGAAGCACCAAAGAACTTTCTCGACCGCTCTCGAGAGTGATCGCACGTGTGATCTCTAGGACGGTTCGCGCGTGCACTACATTGCGCGGCTTCCGCTCGACCGTGGAGAGGACAGTGCGATGGAGTGGAGTTCGCCGGGTGCGCCGGCGACACACGTCCTCTACGGGAGCTGGACGATCCTGCGGAACTGTTGGCCCGGGTGGATGAGCTCTATCGAGGTCAGCCTCGGTGCCGATGATCGCCGAAGGTTTTCAGACTCCCTATAAATCTCTTTCAATGCCGAGGCTCTGTGTTTGTCCGATCACTCCGACCCGTGGATCTCCACGCCTCGAGGCTCACCGTACGCCGAGCTGCTCACGTATGAATGACCTCAACTCCCACTCCACCTCACCAAAAGTCGCGCACCTCTTCTGGGACCTCCTCCCGTCTCTTCTTGCCGCGTATACGTCGCTTCTTAGACTCCTGGAACAAAACGGAAAGCCTGGTTAGTTGGGACTCGTGGTATGTATGCAAAATAGATAAATCTAGCAAAATAGATTATACACATGGAACAAAACGGATAGCCTTCTCAGGTGGGATCCGTGGTATGCAAAATACATAAATCTATGAAGTAAATAGCTAACTTGGTGGCAGCGGCGTCATGTAATCAAGCAACAAAGTTTAATCGCATCTGGTAGTATTACCAGTACCAGTTTTTCCTACGCTGCTCCGACATATGGTGCGCAATTGAAAATCACTCGGCGCGCATTAAACTCCTAGTGCTAGCTCTCGGCTAACGTCAAATTTATTCTGACCTTGTGCCAGTACGGCGCCGCGGCTTGCTGCAGTCGGAGGAGCAGCAGAGAAATGAAGGTGACTCGATTAGGGGGGCAATTGAGAGGCAAAATTGCCTTTTTGCCAGGGAGTAAATTCCAAGCTAATTCCGCTGGGAGGTACTTAGTAATCGGTAATTTGTCAGATTGGCTGCTTTACGAGCGCGCGATGTTATCATCGATCAACTTCCTGCCAATCATGTCGGGGTGATTTGAGAACTTCTTCTAAGGTTTCTAGATGATCTCGATGACCTGCCTTTTGTTCCAGCAATTAGACACAGGCACTCACGCAATTGTTCATTAAATCTGGGCTAAAAACTTGGCAATGAAAATCACAACAGTACTCTGGTGGGTGCTCTGCCTCTTGCAAAGTCCTCTCATGTCGTAAAGTAGTAATAACAAATAAATGTATACGACATGAATTAAGAACCTCTTCCTGTTCGAAGTCGGTTAATTAATAGCAGTATGTTGTGCGCATCGCGTGATTCTTCCTTTCCCAGCGCAGAAAGCAATGAATTCCTAGTGCACTAGCAATCCTAGATTCAATGACTCCAAGCTCTGATTCCACGGCCATGCATAGATATATGAACGCATTCAATCTCGGCGAGACGCCATTAATTCACTTGGAGCATACGAGCGTGTCTGTTTAATTCATTGTGATTACCTCTCATACATTGCATTAGGCGTCGGGAAACTGCACTATGTGCGCTGCATTTGATCTTAAAATGCCTGCACCCCAGTGACCCGTCTTCTCTCAAAGAAGCTCGTTTTCCTTCGGAAAGGCAAAACAGCGGCTTCCTTCGTGCCACTTTCCCACTTAACTTCCAACTCTTGCGTAACGAGCGGCGATCGCGGGCGAGCGGGGCCGGCCCATATCACGTAACAAATGGATCGCAAGGTGATTTCGCTTAAATCGCTCACTGTCAATAACACGAGCGGCCGCGCAATCACGGGACAAAGGGACAATGTGGCTTCCTGAATGCCGCGCACTCTCGCCGAGCCACCCTCCAGCCGCGCTCTTATTATTTTCAATTAACAATAAGCTCTGCTGCTCTCCACCGGCACTTGGGTGCTCGTGCTTAAGCGCGCGCGCGCACTGCCAAACAATGCAGACGCGTGTTCGCGTAATTAAAGAAGGGAGACGCTGCGACGTAGAGTTTGACAGAGTTGACAGGCGATTAGTGTAACAAAAGCTCCTTAAAATAGTGGACCAATAATAAGGGAGATAATTATTGCACTCCACCACGAGCCGAGGGTCTCGTTTGAACGAGCTCCTTTGGCACACAGAAGTTATATAGTCCCTCGGCATGGGGATGCGGATGGACCGCAGCTTTCAGAGGAGATCCAGTCTCATGTGCACGCTAGTTGTTCTGAATAAGGAGTTTAATAATTATCGAGCGTGTAAACTCGCCCGCAGTGTGGGTAATTGATGCCGACTGCAATCATGAGACATGTAGACTGACTCGATAAGAATGAAAGGATAATGGCACTGTTGAAAGAAATTATCATAGTTACACCCAGGCACGGAAAAACTCAAATGGTATTTCGAATCTATTTGTGTAAATCGGAGAGTATTTTCTCACGACTCGTGAGGAAGTTTCAGGAAAAATCCAGGACTTTACGTCGAGATTGATCTGCTATCTGACGCAGATGCGAGCTGTGAGGTAAAAAGGTTGCTAGAAGAATCGGTGAAGACACGCTAGGTGCACGCTTTACTGGATTTCGAGTACAAGGCTCAAGTCCTCCGACTTACAACTCGCACTAATGTAACCGCACCGCGCCGTCTATGCTCTCGTTCGCTTAACTTATCTTGCAGGAAATTACGGTTTCCAGCGGAAGTCTTGCGGTCCCTTGAGCCCGACGCGTTGCTCAAGACCAGGCTAAGGCGCAGTACCGCTTTCGGTAAGAGTCGACTCGAGGTCCTCGTGTGGGAAATGGAAGTATGTATACTTAGTCCTCTCACTTATTCCTAATCAGATGAACAATAAAGATAATGCAAGAAAAGAATCTACTAAACATGATTCATACAGAAATTAGTGAAAATATGTATACTATATGTATATGTACAGTCTTATTAGCTTATTATACAGACATTCGATATACATATAGGTAATGATAACACTGATCTATAAATATTAAATTGGGAAACAATTAACACGTATTCCATTCCATTTAGTGATTAGTGAAAGCTTAAAGTCTCGAATATGGACATGGAGCATTATGTCACCCTGACATCGAAAAATGTCAGTTAACATCGCGCGTTCCCTGTTAATGCATATGTCAACTGAGTCCATCCACGTTTCTTACGGTCAACAAGTCAAAGGCACACGTTTCTTACACGGCGCGGTCCCATATGCTGTAATCGGGGAAAAATCCCTCGCCTTGACGCGTAATACCGCATGTACATTCCTTGCTCGCACCAACACCAGCAGGAACTATACGCGACGCGTTAAAATTATTGCTAATGCTAAGTGTCCGAGTCGGATGTCAAACCAGCCGGTCAATTTGTCGACAGTTCAACTAAGTGTCATTGTGTAACAGCACCGAGTCTCACAATAATATCGATTAGCCAGTGGGTATTAGCATAACTAATTGCTTACTCGTGAATAATCCTGCATTGAAATGGGAGGAAAGGAGGAAGTTAGTTTAGCCAGTTTTTCGGCGCGACGGTGCGACCAAGGCTCTTTCTGCCGGCAGGATTTTTCGAGGGGTACAATTTCCTTGCAAGAACGAGGCGCGCCAATGCATAAACAATGCGATTTAGGATTCGTTCTATCTCGCGAGATTATATCGCTGTTTCTTGCAGCTCTTCGAGCCGCCTCGCTTCGTTGACGTCTGCGTGTACGTACGCTTATAAATACCGAACAATCTCGAAATAAACTCTGCTCGGATACGTAATTAAGATATGCATGGATTCGAGGTGTTGACTGTTGATCGCTTGGGTGTCGGAGGTACATACAAGAACTGTCACTCTTTGGCTATTAATGAGCTGTGCCGGTTTGTAAACAATAATTCTTTGCAATTCTTCCAAGAAAATTTTCATAAAGTTATATGGATTCTCATAAATTTGACATACTCTTGCCGTTTAAGCATAGCATGATATTGATATATACATTTTAAATACACCGAAATTTATTAAGACTGTGTGTTAATTCAATATTTTGCATATTCCCCCTTCATTTACAAATCGTGCAGATTGCGAAGAATCGACTACGTAATTAAAAACTCAGTGTAGCAAAGTTCTAAGAGTACCCCCACGGTATTAGGACTACTCGTGTTGGTACACGAGCGCCGCGAGCACAGGGAAGATACGATCGGATTCAGTATGTTAATATTGAATTAAGAATGACGTTGGTCGATCGCGCGCATTACCAGATACGCGCAAGCACACTCGTTACGTGGTGCAGCGGAGCCAGCGGCGTTTAACGCTACGACCGTGCGAGTAAAAGTAATGTCGCTAGCCGATTGACGACAGGTGTACTTTAACGCCACGGGCGAATGAAATTAGAATACGTGTAGGACCACCGCAGGTGCATTAGCATTTCGCGCGAATTGCGTAAGTGCGCACACGAACACATGCACCACCGCAAGACACCGCCGCTTCTTACGGCGAGGCTGCACAAAGAGTAATTACGCCAGCGGCGCACGATAATGCCGGCAACTTGGGCGCGCGCGCGCTCTCGAGGGAAGATGCAAGCGTCATGCTAAATTAATGAGCGCGAGATAGAAGAATGGGGGGAACATTCCAGTTCACACCGATAGCCCGACCATTACTGCCAACAGGAGTCCACTGCGCCCATAACCGCTCGTCCCCGAGATCAAGGTGCTCTAAGATCCCCGGGCTTTTTGCCGGCTAGTCATAGAATTTCAAGTGCAGCCTCCGTGCACCACCACCTTGAAATTCCAGTGCGACACCTGGGGCCGATTAGTCCTCCGGGAAAACTGAGTTTCACTCTGTTCTAAGCTTTCCGAGCCTTTCAACTGTATTTATACTTGCGGTGCGCATGTGATTCGCTGATGCAATGTTCATACGACATTAAATCGCAGAAGATGATCTGGGAATATTAAGTTACTGGAGCACCGCGATTGCTCCAGTTTCGATTCCGACTGGAGCATCGACCCACCGATTTCTGAAAGGATCCATTTCCTTTCACTTGTCTAGGATTTTTGGAGTGTTGAAATTTGATTCTTTAGTAGTGATTCACAAATCAATTTAAACGCTATTTATTCCTACTTCGTTGAAACTTTCACGATCCTTGCGATCGTGTGGTCAGTGCCAGTGCTCCGTGCCTCTAGGATAAGGGTATAATTGATTACGATTATGACCGTCGTTTCCCAGAGGATTCCCTGTCATTATATGCATATACGATGTGCGTATGATGCAGAGTGTTATTTGGGAACATAGTAGCAGACTCTCCACCTAGACACTAAGTTGTCCACGACGATCGATGACCACAGGGTAAGTCGTCACCTCACCGGGCGAACATGTTCCCTTAGCCAAGTTTCCTCGGAGGCCGCCGGTGGTTCCAGTAAAAAGTCCCCGATAACAGCTGTCTTCGGCTAGTTGGCGCGCGTTGCAGCCCGACACCATCGGCACCCGTTACCAGCATTCGCCCAGACTGTTACCATCGACGTGGTGTTGGTAGGAGCTGGTTAATCCGTCGCGACTATTTAATCCCGGCGCCGGTGTAACTACATTAATCAGGATCTCGCAAGAGGAGCGTCAGTGCGGCGAGGAGCACTTTGCATTTCAGGGGGAACAGGTAACAGCGGGACGGATATGCTGCGCCAGGCGGGTTACACACGTGGTTACAGCAGCAGAGACGAGCATGCGTACTGCATACATGCATATCGGCGGGGCCACTTGGCATTAATTAGACAGCCCTCCTACTTGCAAAATACGGAACTAATTAATTAGGATCGTACTCAATGAAAGCAGTACACATGTGTCCCGAGAGCTGCCGGGATAGAGAGAGAGTACACACGGGGTGGATCGGGCTTCCATGGGAGCCAACGGATGGAGCTTTCTGCAGTAAAGCTTCGCGCTAGGAAAACAGCCGCTGGCTTTCGCGGTAACTCGAGATTCTCCTGACTAAAGAGAGGTCGCGAAACGTTTGCCGTGTTATTTTCGTAATGTGTACTCGCGGAATTTCAGTGAGTGTCAGTGGCTAGCAGCGCACTTAGCATTAGTCACTTCAGTTAAGATCTCTGGCGATCAGAATGTCCTCAGAATGCCTTCCCTTCCTCTCTCCTTCCCGTTTCCACTTGTCCTTTTTCTCGAGCCACTCTTCGCGACATTAGCAGTCTTCGGCGAGCGAGGTAATTGCTCGCGCGACTTCTTCAGCGGCAATTTTCGAGAGACTAATGCGACGCGCCACGCTCTGCAGAGGACTATGTTGCAACGTATCAACGTTTCATGATAGTTAAACGTTTATCTAGAGATTCTAGAATCGCACTCGGGGAGACAACGCTCGTCCTTTTGCTAGCGGATAGAGAAAAACATGCTTGTGGGACGTAAGTGAAAAGGAAGCGTTTACACTGATGGTAAAAAATGTGAAAAATGGATAGAAGTGTTAGTGTAAGGAAGGTAATGTGGAAATTCTAGCGTGCATTTTTCCCCCATCATAAACCCTCAAACTTAGCCACGACGAACAGTTACCGAGAGCGTCATGCTTGGTTTGACTGTTGGTTTGACTGTCGCTCTGATCTAATCCACAGCTTTACGTTTGTGAGGGCAGCACAAATCTAAATCTTCCACTTTCAACAAATTGACGGCAAGACATGCATAACGTGCGTATCCTGATGGAAGAATTGAGAGACTGCGAGGAATACACAGCGTCTATGGGGATTAAGTGCTTGAAGGAAGAGCATATCGGATACCATCCATATCGTCTCGACTCGAGCAGCCGGAAAATAGGGTAGTCCCCGATATCGTGAAGAACCTCATCAATAACTGTATGATTCACGAATCAGATTCACCTTATGCGAGTCCTATTACGCTCGTAAAGAAGAAGAACGGGGACTACCGTATGTGTGTCGAGCATCGCAAATTAAACGCGATAACCGTCAAGGACAAATATCCGATGCCACTCATCGATGACCAAATACATGTAGATACCCTGGGAGGCAATCATTTCTTCACCGGTCTTGACCTGTGGCGTTCGGATACTACCAGGTACCCGTTGCCGAGAACTCAGTTCAGAAGACGGCATTTATAATACCCGAAATCCATTATGTACGAGTCTCTTCGAATGCCGCATGGCCTAATAAACTCACCAGCTGTATTTCAAATTTCAACGCTTCAGGGATAAAGTCCTCGGTCCGCTGAAGGCGATTGGAATCCCATACCTGGATGATATTATCATACCGTCGAAAACAATCGAGGAACAGATGGACCGCGCTCGACGCGTTTTTGAGGATCTACGCGCACATAGTTTGATGCTCAAATTGGAGATTAAGTGTTTGTTCTTTAAAAAGGCTATAGTTGGGTCGGGAAATTAGCGCGCAGGGCGTGAAACCACGTAAGGCTAGAATTACGGCCGACATATCAGAACGCTACATGCTTTTGATTGCTTGCACGTTCAATATACTATTATCTCGGATTCTTGAATCAAACGGACTGAAATTCATTCAAACGCCCACAATCCCCGCTATACCGATACTCTTACACCGGGTGCACAGGTTAACCGAGAGATTGGTACTTCAGTTTATAAGTGACGAGTTCACTTATAAACAGGCCAAGTTCACAGGCTCTCGAGCTGTAGTGATTTCCTCCAAAGATCAATCTCGACCGAGTGTACTATACAGTAACAAACTAGATCTCCGACATCTGCCGAGCCACTCTTCTGTCGATTGATGGCTGGTCGATTATAGCCGTGGAATATACGCATTAAAAATGTTGCTCCACCATCGCCCGATCTTGGAGAACAACATGCTATCGAAAAGTGAAATCCGATATCTAAATTAGCCAAAGGGAACTTTCGACGCGCATAAAAATCCCCTGTCATTACCGAGGTGTGCCATTAGTGCCATTATCCGGCGCATTTTGTAGTGCGGCCGCCGCTCTATTTTCGTATTCCGCTTCAAGCTGGAAAGCAGACGGGCGTGTTAATGCTATCGTAAAGGCCGTGGCGATCTTTTTAACGATCACTGTGAGATTTTTAAGGGGTCCGAGTTGTCGGCGGTCAGACGGCGTAAAAGAAACGATACAATTAAGCCCACGGGATTTCACTGGTGAATAATTCGTGTACAGCAGTCATTCAGTTTCTCTCGGTCAATGTGCCCTCGTAGAAAGGTGACACGGTAAAACGACAGTGCCGCCTTCTCTCGTCGCGTTGTTCTCCCGAGATTCGCTGGTCGTTGTTCCCGCAATGTCAAGATCGTGAATTCTCGCCACGTTCGAGGTCACCTGAATTTTGCTGCCGGGCGCATGCTGAACCACAGGTTTCCGTAGAGGACGAGTGCCCTCTATTTACTTGACCCCGAAATATTCCACATTCCCTCAATCATTGTCCAGTTGCACGCCACTGTGAATCTGAATACTGAAGATCTACATAACGGAATATCTGTTATATGTCTTGTTGTCAAGCCTGAGGCGTTTGACGTTTTTAAATTAGACCACTTCAGTCTACAAACCTAGCACAATTAAGCGGGTGTGTTATCTTAAATTAGAGAGGAGGCGAGGTTCAAGTTTTGTCGGCAGTATTATAATTCATACGTGGGCCGGTGAGCCATTAAACGGTGCGATTACGTCCGAGCGGGAAAAAACGAGTACATACTTGCACGAGGCGCTCAAGAAAAGTACGTTAATCCATTGACATTGGAAGGAGCATGCGCATCCTTGACCGAGGATCACTTGCTTAAGGCCGGTTTAAAAGTTCCATCTCAAGAGAGGAATACAAGGAATAATACCCTCGACGTATAATCGCAACACGCCAGGAATCTCTTATAAAGATTCCTCTTCCAATCCCTGGCGGATGATCGACAACTATAACGATATTCCTCTTGCATGTCATATTATACTGGATACTGGCGTCGGCGAATCAGGTCGGAGCCTCGGCGTCTGTCAGGATGCTTTTCGGAATCTCGGCGGCATCCGACTCGAATGCGTGATGACGAGAAACCAGAATTTCTTAAAGCGAACACTGCACATTAATCATACATAATGTCAGATATTTCACATACACGTGGCTTATACATGGTGCGTTGACGTTACTCCACGGAACACTGCACACTTCTGAATACATTATCTAATGGCCACGGGCTTCGGCAATGACTAACAGCATCGGTGATCTCACGCAAGTTGTTTCGCATGAAAAACTCGGCGGTACCCTTTCGTGCCGGTCGAATCAGCGGTATTTCGGAGAAGTGCCGCCACTCTCTTCTACATGCGAACGCCATTCTATCTGCACCTAGGAACGGGAGACACTTTCTTTCCAGCTGCTGTTTGCTCAGCCATTCACCTAATACGCACGGCGCGCACCTGGGAGCCGCGATTCCAGTAATGCGCCGATTGTTCCATTAATCGTTGCAGGCTCCCGGGCGCACATTCATTCCATTCCCACGAGCTTTTCCAGCGGGCGGCCGAAGAAATGCGCTCGAGCGCCCGCCGACTGCTAGAAAGCGTTTGCACCTTCCAGTCCCGGGTCCCGGCGGATGCCGATCGGATCCCCAGCGAAACTCTTTACGGTGGACCCCGACGGATCTCGTTAACGGCAGTGAAAGGATTAACCGGAATTGATGAGCTACATCTAAGCATTAAGCGAGCGAGCACCTCTCGAGCACTGTGTGTACTTTCTCTCGGCGAGGCATTCGATGAAACAAATCGCCGACCACTGGCTATCTCGTGTTGCGCCTGGCTCCGCAATATTTACTGGCCGTTAATGAGATTGCGATCGGTATTGGGTGAACGTGCGCCTCTATGCCTCTCCACGTGTTTCGTGATTCAGCGGTGCCAGCTGCTTTCCACTTATCATTGTTCACCCTTCCAGCATCGCCAAGGATTTCCTGCCCCTGCCTCCCAGGTTCGCAGCATTTCCAGCCGTACTTTTGCGTCAGTAAATATTTCAATACATGCTCCTTTTAGTTCTCCTGCGACCGAACGTTCCCTGTTCTCTCCTACGATGATAATAAAACTGACATTGTTGTTTCTACAGTAGCTTTTTTTCCGTTACGATATGTCGCGTCCTACTAACGTCGCAACCACCGAGGATTTTCTTGCTTTCCCAAGTTTTTTCTTCGTCAGCGGCGTCGGCGCTACCTTTCCCGGTTTCCTTGTGTTGCGTCTGCCTTTCTCTCTCTCTCTCTCTCTCCCTCTCTCGGCAGCCACTTTCACGGGAGGAGCGGAGACCAACGGGTTGCTGGTTCTGCGTTGCGGTCGTTCCCTGCCACGAACACGCGGCCCGCCTCGGCTTGGTTCTGCTACTGGCGGATGACAATCGTGAGAGCGTGGGCAGAACGCAGAATCAAAATCGAGGAAAGTCTTTGTCACTGGTGCGTGCCGACCGAGGAAAAGTATAGGAGGTGTATGCTCATTCCCACTGGCCTGGGAGCTCGGCACCGGGAGCTGGGAAATTTCTTTGTCTATCTGTGCTCCAGTTTAGGAACAATTGTGAAGAAACAATACTATACTTGTTCCGTCCATTCGACGAGATAGTACATCACGGGTACCATCCCTTTACAAGGAAAAAAGGATTCGAAACTTAAGTATCCTCGTAATTACTGTCTAGCATAATTCTTGCCATGAAAATGCAAGTTTATGTATCAAAGTTTCCGCCATAATATAACTTGCAATGGTTATAATACTATAATCTAATTAGTAATTTAAATGAGATTTTCTACGGCTATAATAAAAGTAAAAATGCAGTGGTTGTGTAATACCAACATATACTGATTGGCTCATAAGTTCACTGCTTTTGCTTCCTTTCCAAGCAAAAAAGCATTGTACCGTATCAATAAAAGACAAATCACTTCCTAGCAATAAAAGCTCGCCGAGATTGCCAATAGAACGGAATTAGGTTTCTGGCGTCGCGAGCACGTCAAAGCCATTACCCAAGGACTGGATCAGCACATTGCCGATGGGAATCGCGGATATAGACGAATCTCTAAACGATTGAAAGCTTCCATTCGGTCGGATAATCAGGAAGCCTGAGGAGAAAAAGCGGGCAATGTCGGGAAGAGTCGCGTGGTTCTTTTGTGTCTAGCGGGGATACATCCAGTCAACAAGATTATTATCCTCAAGCCGAAGTGGCGGAGCCAAGTAGTCTCGGCATTATGCGGAGAGAGGCGAATAAGGAAATACAGGGGAAAGCGGGAGGAAGAAAGCCGGCGGATTCATCGGGAGCGCATTGTCGAAGACGTAATAAAAAGGCAAGTGGATACCGGCGTAATGAGAGTCGTCCCCGTGTCCACCGGGCGAGGAGGACATTGACTTGGCGAAACTTTCGCCGGGTTGTACTTTCATGTGGAGCAGTCATAAAGCCATGCACGCGCTCGTCCAGGATGAAAAAGGCGCTCGGCATTCGGGTCGAGCCGACTCCGCTTCCCATCGGTGCATGGATTCTGTCCTTCCTCGTATCCTACATTCGCCGAAATCTCGGGACAGCTTTTCTTGCTCGTCTCGTATTTCCAGTACTCTCCGTTCCACCGCTCGACCGGTGCCACATCTCGGGAGGACTTCGATCCCGACGTTAATTGTCCGTGTCCAATAAATCCGTTATTTCTGCTCTCGCTTTGTCTATCGAGAAGAGCTCTCCGTGTACAAGCGAAAGCTGTCGGCTGTGTCATTTCGCATTAACATAAGCCCACTCGCGGCAGGATAATTAGATACCCTCAAAATCAGATAGCGCAGGAAGAAGCGCGCTTCGTTACAGCCTGTAATAATTACCGGTAGCAGCAAAAGTGTTACCTTGTTACATCGCCGCGTGTACCGACACAATTCGCACTTTCAATTTCAAGAATACCACGCTCTAGTATATTGTCAATAGGTTATTGCATAGGGCTGGGGAAAGTGTAATTACAGCGGCGCGCGCGTAGCGCAGGCAGTGGAGCCAAACTTGACGATATCTCTAATCGAGATGAAAATGCACCCGACCAGGCGGATCTGCTGCAGAGAGGAGATTAACCGGAAAATAAAGCTTAACCCTTGGCCGTAATCAATTAAATGCTGCGAAAGGGGACTCGGAGGGTCTCTTTCTCTCCTGCGGAGGGTAAGGGCCGCTCGAGTGGAGAGCCGAGGAGATTCCGCGAAGGAGCTGGCGAATCTTCTCAAGGAAGGAAGTAAGGAAACCGCGCCAGGCGGTTCGTGCCGGGACTTTCTCACGACGCAGGCATCGTACTCACGCGCTATCGCGCATCTCTCGCTGGATCCTAATTGCAATCTCTTACGGAGCCGCCTACGAGCCAACCGCAGTCATTTAAATTTGTGTCATTACATTCCACGCCGGAGTCCACGCCGGTGTGTCCGCCTTCATCTCGAAGCGACAAACCTACCGTCGCTCGGGGACGAGGACATTCTCCTAGCTATTTATCTACGTACACACGTGCTTATGTGCACGCATAATCTACCTAAGTGTAGGTACATCTAGCCATCTGTCTGTGTGTGCCCGTCTATTTGCAGAGAAGAGTCACGGGTGCTCGGTAGCGGACAATAGAGGATCTCACAACAGATATCGCTCAATTAATGGCATGCACCAGGCGCCCTCTGAGCGCGCGCGCGCACGAGCGCGATGACTAATTAAGGAAGCGTGCTTAATGGCCAGATGCTATTCCGCCTGTGAGCAGGATTTCTACCGCCCGCGGGCGCTCTTTTCTTCCTGGGCGACCCGGGTTTCTACGCCTTTCGCGTATTCACTTTCAACGCGAACCTGGGAGCTGTGGCTTACTCTGTGATTACCTGATTATTAATTAGATGCTAGTGGTCCTGATTAGAAACGAGGATTCAATTGTACAATCAGTCGACAGCTTGCGGTTGAACCCCTAAGGTTTATTTGGATCAGTCAGACTGCACCTTTATCATGATGGAATCTAATCTGTGACGTTCTTTCTGGGAATGTGAAATACTTTAGGTGTCAGAATGTGTATTTCTATTTGTTCTACTGAGCTTAAAATTGATTAGGTCTCGATTGTGACCGGCAGCTTACGTGTCGGAATAGTTTTAAACTGTTGTATAAAAAACTTGATTTGAATCTAAAAGTATGAATCGAACACTCGCTGATTTCAAATGATTGGCATAAAAATGAATGGTAAGTATTGGAGCCCTGCAGCGCGGCTCTTTGCCGACTATAGGGACGCACTCACATGCGTGGAGCAACGTCCTCCGCAGTACCGATCGTGCTTCACTTGTGCAACTCTCGTGAGATCGATCACGGCGATCGGATGTCCCCGATTCGAAAAATTCTCCAGGACAAGCCGCTCGTAAAGAGCTCGCTTGGCCCGATGCGCGGCAAAAAATCAAGACCACTTTCTACACCGTCTGCTCCAGTTACGATCGGGACACGTCGCTGTGTGTCTCGCGCGCGCGGTGCGGTTTATAAAGCGATCAAGGTGCAAGATCATTGTCCCCTGACCAAGGGAAACCGAGAACTTCGGGGAAAAAGCACCGCGCAAGACTTGCTCGTTTCTCGCCTTCACCCACTTGCACCGATCTCCGCTATTTACATGAAGACAATGGAAGTTAACTGGCACAAAGAGTGAAAAACGCTTTTGAAAGACACTACTCAAAGGTGACCGGCAATTACTGTACAATGGGTATGCATCGCAAGATGGAAGACAAATGGGACAAGCTCGTGCTCTAAGTTTTGCGAAAAGACGTCATTGGGTGAGGTCGCGTAATGTCCACCTAACCGGCAATAGAGGAGGAGCTCAATGGCACAATAAATTTTAACACACTGTGTGTTGTAAAAGAACTGCATTGATACAATCTGTGTGAAGAATATAATAAGGAATAAATAATGAAGTATACCGCTGGTGAAATAATTCATCCGACGCATAAAAGAATGCGTGTAAAATAAAATCCGATGTTCACAAATCATCGAAATCCTTTACCTTGTAAGTTTCATTGATTGCTGGAAGATGTACTCCCACTACCAAGTCACAATTCAAAGCTAAAACCGGAAAAAAAATCCAAGGAATGCTTTGTCGCCTCTCGATCTTGTTTATTTTTTCCTTTCGAAACCGAGCGTCCAGTCAATGATTAATAAAGTTACGGTGCCACTGTGTGTCGATATCCGAAAGCGATATGAGTTGTCGCGGGAGGAAGGCAGGCGAAATATATATATAAAACTCTGAAGTGGAAGAGCGAAGCCGGTCGCTTTGAGTGCCAGCCGGGGCTTCAGTGGTCCCAGCGGGTAATAAATAACTCTCCAATCCAGGGATCTCTTTCCTTTTCTAATCGCGAGCGTGCCGCCGAAAGAAATTCGTCCTCTATCCTTCAGCCTTCGACTCCTGGCCTTGAACCTCTCGGGCAACCTCGTGCACAGAACACACAGGACACACAGGACACAGGTGGGTGGGAGAGGAGAAGTGAGAGCGAGAGAGGAAATGTCAAGTGTGTCAGGCGAGTAAAACGTTTAGCCGGTTTATTGCCGTCCAATTGTGTGCCAATCCGTGGGAGACAGTCTTCGTCGTGGCCGGCTGCATGCGCACACTCAGCCAGGCCAGCTCTGCAGCTTGCGCGCACGCATCAGCCTTTATTGATGTTAATTCGCCAGCTCAAAGAGATACGATCGTCCACCGAGAGAGAAAGATTGCGCGATTTCGCACCGTCCCTAACTCCCCTGGAAATCCTGCGCACAGAAAACTCCGGCTCTTTGCGGCACCGTGTCTAGGATATCTATGGCCATCTATCCAATAAATTCTATTCTAATAAACTCCCCATGTAGGCTGCTCAGACATGCCAGATCTATTACATACATTCATGGGAATACTCTCTGGGAAAAATGAAGCAATGATATATGTGTGGAAAATATCTTTAACTCCATTTATGTTCCCTGTATGCTTGCACATTGGGCGGCTTGTCGTTGTTTATGGTTTATGACTAATAGAAATATACCAAATTTGGGAGCTACTGAGTTCTATCTCGTAACATTTTACGAACGGTCTATATTTATCTAGAGCTCTTTATATAATCTGATAGTTCAATAATTTACATAGTTATGGAAATACGGGGGTTAAGAAATCAAAAGAGTTCGAAACCTGCACTTTCTAGTATAATTTTAACACATTTATGTGCCGACGTTTGACGTGACTTTCTTTAATATGCATCACAGCTAGCATGAACCTGCAAGGTTATTCAAGATAGTGTCGGGTTTTAGTGCTGCACGCATTAAATTCGTCAAATGCATTAGTAGGGAAACACGGAGGACTGCGGCGGTAGACCAGTTTTTATTATCCGCGTTAGCACGACTTTCACTGATAATGTATCCGGTGAGACCGGCGGGTGCGCATGCATATTCATCGTCGATAGGAAATACATTTGAGGGAGAGAGAGAAGGAGAGAGGGGCGGTTGGCACGCGCATTAGAAAATATGTGTGTTGCACAGTGTCCCCGTGACTAAACTCTCTTAATTCTTTTCCGGTGCCGGTGCGAGCAGGTGCGCGCAGGAAAAGGCCGCTGGCGTCAATGGACGCGGGAGAACTTTTTCGCACCTGACAGGAAGATGCGTTTGTTAGCGCCGCTGGCAGCGTGTCTCCACTGCGCACTCGGTATGCCGGAGAGCGCTCTCTGACCGAGCGACGAAAGTCGCCACTTGCGAAATAGGAAGAGCAGGCTTGACGTGCCCGGCAACCTTTCGCTCATGGCCACGCATCCTTATGCGCGTCGTCGAAAATGTTGCAAGAAACGCTCGTTTCAGTGATAGGCTACTTAGTGCCGATTAATTTTCGGCCGGCAGCATCTAGTCGGATCAGTTTCATTTTTTGCGACATCCGCCAGTAAATTTCGCCGATCAACTACTGGCTTTGCAAAAGAAAAGTTTGTATGCGTCACACAGTCGTGGACTTTGACCCAATAGATTTCTCCGGGAATCTTTCGAGCATTGCGAATAAAAGGCTAAGAACAGGGCACTTTTAATCATTGTCAATGTTGGTATTCTCGGTAGGAATTGTCGTAGGTAATCATTACAGTCAAGGAATTTATTAAAGCCATGTATTCGGAGACCTGCAAATATACTTGAACTTTATCTCTGGCGCAATATGATGTTACCCCGATACATATTTTGCATCGAAATGTCCATCGAGACCAAGGCTACGAGTGTCAGGGGCTTCGCTCTGAAATTTACGTGTTCTCGAGAATCGAAATGTCGAAGAATTGACGAAACGCCGAAAGGAGACGTCCGAGGAGGAGGACTTGGCTCTAGAAAGCGGCAGGCGCAAATAAAGGATCGGAGGCTCTCGATTGCGCGAGTGAGGTTTTTGTCCGGCTTGAAAGGAATCGTTAGCGCAGGAAACAATGGACCTCCGATATCGCTGGCATACTAGGCACGCCGTCAAGCGGAATCGTGAAAGATCTCACGGGTACGATCGATTTTCCGCAGCAATATCGTCGCGCACTGCGCCTCTCTAGAAAGTTGTCCGGAAGTCCCTGGAAATTCCGTCACCGTCGATGCCTTCGATGCTTTTAGGCCCGATGCCATTTTTCCCACCGGCCATTAACGCGATTGTTCGAATGCTTTCTCACCACAATGCAACGCGTTCATCAACATAATAATAGAGGCTATCTCTTTGTTTCCAATTTTTAGGCTCAGACTACTATTGACTCGCACTACTGGGATTTGCGCGCTACCAATACTAGTCTTTCTTGCTGAAAAACCATCTCCCAACGAATTCATCGTGCCAGACTGATTTGATGAAATTCAATTAGTAAGGAAACGAATATTGCAACGAGGAATAGTGCAAAAATGGAATATCATACGATAGTCAGTTAATTAGTTCAATTAGTAAGAGCATGAGGCACGTTCTTCTTCGTGTTAAGCCTTTAGACGTATCAGTATGAATAACTGTTTATATTTAAGAACCAAGAACAGCTAAAAGGCAGGAATGAATGGCTGAGCGTGGCAAGTACATCTCGGCTTCCGACCATAAAACATTAATATCATCGTCGGAGCATTTTGCCGATTCATCATAGACCAGCCGTCTATTTTCGCCGGCACTTTTATTTCCGTTTTCGCAAGCCTTTCCCAATGTACTTATTTGCGGCGCCCGACCGTCCGTGCACGAACGTCCGCTTCCACTTGACCGCTAAGGTCACACTTGCTCTCTCGCTCGGGCCGGTTAGCTTCGCCGAGTTTCTCTTTCTCTCGCCTCTCTCGATGATTCCTCATGCAAATCGCGGGCCGATCGTAAAATCTTGCCGCGTTCCCTCCTATACATGTATAGAGGAAGGTGCGAGATAAGCCGGCGGCATAGGAGACATGATCTGTGATCGCGGAATCTGACAGGAACAGGAGTAGCGCTTATTCATCTGGCAAAATATAAAAGTCATCTATTGGGAAGGTCTGAAACAATTCCAACTCATGGTAGCCGAGTCATCGAAAGAGTTATAGACCATGCGATGGCATCATGCATATCCTAGCATGGGATATTGATTGTAGTATCCTTTTTACCCAACTCTTGTTTACTCCTTGATTCGGTAAACCGAAAAACGCAATCTAATACTAAGTGGTCAATAAATTCGGCAGATAATCCGCAGAATGCGATGAGCTCCACTCGCCGAACTCTCTAACTGAATAAGGCGCGCGTAGAATCTTAAGCACAAGGATTTATTGACTATTTACTCTTGAATTCACTGAGGGCTTGCTTTCTAGTTTACGGTTATTCGTGTATTTTGGTCGAATAGATCAAACGGCGTTGCTTTCTCGTGTAAACAGACGTATTTTCGGCCCTCGCCAAGCACTTTTTGGGTGCGCCTGTGTGTGGACGAGAAGTGTAGTCGGTCAACACGAATGATGCTAGCGCTATAAGGAAGTCTGCGCCGGGACGACAAGAACCCACGTATCCTAGTATGAGGGTATGAAGATCATTCGTGCGATACTAATCGTCTAACTAGGTTTCGGTTAATATATCGTAAGGTTCTCTTCTCCGGATCCTCATTATGGCGAAAGAACTCCGTCCTAATTAGGAATTCCGAGTACCACTACTTGGTAAGGATGCCGAGATCGCCGCATGCCGGAAGGCTAGCCGGGCATTTTTCATGATGCCCGAGTTCTTTCGCTCGCGCAAACGACCCCGATCCATTTGGGAATTTTACTTGGTCCATTACGAAATACCGGCTGCGCCGCGCGGCCAGAACGGTATCCGCAGCGAGGCGTGGATTTCATCGCCGATTCTCCCGAGACTAACGCGCACTTTACGCAGCAAGAAGAATGGGGTAAGAGAAAATTCAGGAGAATCCTCGACCGGTTGCTCTCGAGAAAATCAATCAAGATTTAACCTCGTGGGAATCCTGCTTTTCGCAGCCAGTCGATCAGCAGATTCATTTCAGATTCAACATTGCCCACATTCCACGTAAAACCCCCCGAGTGATGACAGTAGAAAAACACAGTCGAGAAAGAAAACAAACACGTGGAATAACGTTTGGACGATGCCGCGTTTCGTGGAACGGCATGCAAATTATGACTGGTGCATCACTCTCTCCCTTGCACTTGTCAGTCGCTGGTCCCATGCTGTGCGAAAAGAAACATCATCAAAATGTATCTTTATTCCCATCTCTACCGAAATCTCTCACTATCGAACGCATAACAAATGTTTCGGCACGAAAGGCTAAATGGATTTCGACGCAAGCACACGGGGAGCCTACGCTTGAATTCCAGCATGCACAGTTTCTCGCCATCTTCAGCATCGAAGACGGGACGCGGACTAACTAACGTTTAATCGGTCGGTCTAACGACCCGGCGAACTATCGGCGCGATACGCAACTCCAGCATCCTTGCCCGTAACGATCGGCGGCCAGCCGGCCGGTCGGGGCTGTTAGTCATCCCTGAATCATGATCCCGTGATACACGACCTTCCGCTTGAAAGGAGAAAAAAGGGCAGCGGGGAATAGGGAAAAAAGAGGATGCCGGGGAAAAAGGCGAGGCGCGGAAGACCTACGATACACGCGATAGATACCTCGCACAGTTTGTCTCCCCCGGAGTTTACTTCCGCGCTTGTAACCGCGACTTATCTTTCGGCACGAAACCCGCCGGGAGAGCCTGCTGTTGGTGGTGGTGCCGCAGAGCCGAGCCCTTTCTTCACGCGTGTACAAGGTGATGCACTTGCCTCTCAACAATCTCTGGCAACCCCACTTTTTATCGGACGCGAGCAATTGGCACGGCTCTCCTGTAGTATGTGTACGAGTTTCAGCATGTGCATATGCATATGCAACTATGCATATCATTCTTTTGTTTTAATATACACTGACGGAATCGCGCATAAGTGTGCCCCTAAGAATGTGTAATTCTGTATTGATTCACACCCGAATGTATTACGTTATCTGATGTAAATAAAATATATTAATATAGGAGGCATTTCGTGTATAATCAAAATTTCTAGATAATTCATGATTATGCTACTCGGTGGTGGAGATTCAAAGGTCAGTGAATCACCCTGTACACTACAGTAAACACGCGCACACGTGCAGTGCTATGTACCTCGATGTCCGGCATATCGAAAAATAAGTAGAATAGAGAAAACTTTCGCCTGACCTCGCGCGGCTTTTCTTCCTTATTAGCCGGCGCGCTGCTGCTCCTGGGGCAGCGGTGCTCGTCGCCGATGAATAAACATGAGCGCACCTGGCAAATTGGATAGATCCGAGGAATTCGTGTGACAAACTACGCGGCCGCGCTCGTAAACACTGTACCTATGAATTAACCCTTTGACGCTCGAGAGGGATTAGCTATGCTTATCCCAATGGTTGCGATTCCCCAACGATTTGTGGATGGGCTTGGCGTCGATAAACTTTCCTGCCATTTTCATTAGCTACGGTTGCGCCTGTTTTCTAATCGTTTTGGGATTTTCGAAATTGGCCTTTCGTTCATTCGAGCACCAGCGTCAATGTTATCAGACGAATTGGCTTCGCAAAGTGTGTTCCTTTCTGTATTTCGCGAAAACTAAAGATTAAAACATTCCTCGCGCAGTTCTCCGACTATAATTAATTAAAAGGTTTATCTAGTATGCCCATAAATTTATCTAGAACGAGGGACGTACCAAGTAATTTTGCAATTCGATAATTAACATGGTCCCAGGAAGATTGATTAATGAATCGTTGCTCGTTAGGCATAAAAGTCGATGAGATTGCCGCTGGTAATTGCAAGGACTAAACGCTGGCACGAGCTGACGCTGCTGCCAGATATTAACTATAGCTTCATCTGATAGACGCTCTCGGCAGCCGTCAGTTAAAGAAGGACTCTATCATGTCACGTGCTAGCGATATCATAGAAAAAAGCAACGCTGACAACGATGTTCCGCAAGGTCACCGGTTCTCACTATGTCAGAAGACTCGTTTAACGTTGCGTGTGCGACGTTTATCACCTTTTATCGACGGGACCGGCGATTACTCGGCCGAGCCAGCCGTCGTACCTCCACAGTTACACTTTTCTTAGTGCGCCTCCTCAGTATCGACTTGTTTTCCATTATAAGGATTAATTCGATCGCCCGGGGACTAATTAACTGTGATTGATAATGCTGCCGTCCTGGCCTTTTTTTTCCACATAAATAACCAGGCCCAGCTTCATCGGGCTTGTACCATCAGATTTATGGGACGCCGGCGCATGCGAGAGCCCATTGAAAACATTAGCAGGAAACACTGATTAGACTACCAAGGAAGTGAACGTGCCTACATGTACATACGTATTCAGGTAGGCGTCTGTGTCACTCGAGTCTCTACCTGAATCGCATGCACGTACACACTGCCAATTCACTGAACCATTATCGCTCATTATTAACAATCTCGTAACTAATGAAGACAATCGTACCGTCCACGGGCGAAAGGAAGAAAATAATCAAGGCTTTCACTTAGACTTAGACTACATTGGCGTATTGCGATCTCTACTAGTCTTCAAATGGACTGCGAAATTGCAAGTTAAATGCGGTGCTATAATTAAAGGGTAATTGCACGCGACTGCGAAGATAATTAAATAAAGTTGTTTCCTTTAATAGTCTCCGATGCGATAGGATAAGCCACGTGTTGACTATTAAATGCATTCCGTTATGATCTATTAAACCAAGTATTTTCCGAATGTGCAGTCACTTTCATTCAACGAAATGTATTTATGCTACCAATTAAACTACAAGGTAGTACGTGTGATAAGAAATGTGTCATTTGTTTGTTATGTTTGGGCTCGATTCCTACTTGAGTGAGTTGACGACGAAGGCTCCCATTGTTCCACGGGCTAGGTCTTGTTCGTGATTCGTATTGTGTGACATCCGTTATACTATCGGTAATCCAGGTCTTCCAAGTTGGAAGTTTCAAGCGCTACTGCTCGGACGAACAACGTATTAGGAGAGGGTTATTAATAACGGGCCCACTCCCGCCATGTGTTTCCTCGCTCCACCCGGAGAAGAAGATAGTGCCGAAGCCCGTTTGTCGCCGTGAAATATTCATTGGATATACCTACACCCACCACCCGGTGCCGCGCGCACCTCCCGACATTGCAACATATAACGGACAGCATAACGTTCACACCCTGCCAAGCGAACATGTAGATCAACTTGCCTAAAAATACCGATCAGATACAAATCGTCATTGTGTGTTAATGCAGACATTCCGATGGTACCAGCCCGAATTCGAATCCGGCCAGGATATTATGAAAGTCATGCACAAAACTTGGAATGTACTATTTAGCGCTTGACGAGCCGTTCGCGTGATTGTCGACTGCATAGGTTTGTAGTCTTGTCATTTAATCGCTCGAGCAAGATATGCGACGTCACACGTGCGCAATAAATCCCGAGTAATGTCCCAATATCCTTTCGCGACACTTTTTACGACTACTTGCATTTTTACAGCGCGCACCGCCTGGAACATTCCCGAGGCTCCGTCTTTCATGACAATTGCGCTCCATTACCGATTACTTTTGAGGAATGAATAATGGAAAATTGGTATTCCAAGGAGTTACGTGGAGCGAGGCGAATCATCTTTGTGAATGCGCAGGCACGCGTGATTCCTGCCGCATCTCGTATACTCCTAGTTTCATCTCCCTCCCACTGTCCCTCTCCTTCTCTCGTCGACCTTGCGCGCAGCAGCGTGCAATTATCAAGAAATCGAGAGGATAATGGGAAACTCTGGCGTGGGAAGTCTCGATAAAGGAGAAAGCGATCGAGTTTCTCGGAGTGAATGTAAGAGTGAGATTGCTGGATTGGCTTGCTGGTGCACTCTACAATTATTGGGATGCAGGATGCACAGCGTAACAACTGATCCACGACAGACTTTGTTGCCTATCCGAGCGCCGGAATTGATAGGATTAGCCGCGGTAGAAATCAAATAAGACCATTCCACACTCGGGACGGCTCGCTCGTAAGGTTTCTTTGGTAAGAGGTACGATCGAGCGCGCCGGCGACTCAAGTTTCTCTGAATGCCGCGTCTTTCAAGCGTTTCAGAAAGTTCGGACGCGGAGGTAGAGAAGAAGTTACCGCTCCGCTGAGACCAGAAACGACCACGCTCGCTCTCCTCGATAACGGAGATTGCTGGTTTAATGGATCCTTAGCGGCGCCGCCCGAGATTTCCCCGGCCACTTGTTCCGCTCGCACAACGAGCCAATTCGAAGAGTCCTCCCGAGACAGAGGCTAGGCCACCTAGGAAAACTTTCCTCTCGCCAACACCACCAACAACCAACAACAGGCTGCTCTTGCGATTACCGCAACGAGGTTTCACCGGATTATTTGGAGCGTATTGGCGCGCGCGCCGGCTACTTTTATTTGCCATAGCAAGCAGCCGGAGCGCGCGCCGCTAATGCAACGGCGCAAACAAAGCCAGCAATAAGAGGCGGTTCGAGCCGGTGCAGTGCGATTTCCAGTACACCCGGCGATCTGTCGCTAAATGTGCGTGGCTCTCTGTGTACCATTGGCGCGCGCGCACGCACACCAGCGCACTTAATACGTAAGTGCCTGGCACGAAGCTCGCGAGCGCGCCGATTGATATTCAAGACACCGTGAACGTTTCCTTCGATGCGTACGCCGCCGCCGTCGCTACCGGCCGCTACATTTTTCACTCCCTTTTACAGATGGAGAAGCCGGCCGCGAGAAATAGCGGGCATAACTGTTGTGCAAAGTCCTTATCTCGTTGTCAGTCTACCGTAAACTTGACTTTTCGAGCGATGCAACGGCGCGCGCCTGCCAACCGAGAGGCGGCGGCGCACTGTTCCTCTTCCACTCACCTACAGGCTCATTCATTTGCCTTGCAATCCCCATTGTCGGCTCTACGACTACGTTATTCTTTCTAAGGTGATTCTATACAATTATCTAATCATTTTAATTATAAACCAATGTTTCCCCACTCGTCCACTATCTACATATATCTCATATGTATGATATTATATCACCCTCTGACGCACAGGTATACTTTCGTTTCAATCGCAAACCGCGAAAATCTGCAGAGATTACTGACATTGGTTTTCGGACACTGCGCCCGATAGAGAGAGAAAAAATATTCAAAATTTTACTTAAAAATCGATATGGGTAATTGATGTCGTGGGTGTGGACTAAAAGGCAACTGAATCATCCTGTACACTTAGCTTTTTCGCGGTTTCCTCTACATTTTGTTTCGTCTCGGCGACGTAACGGTGTTCGCCGATATGCAGGCTGTTGGAGAGGGAGAGAGAGAGAGAGAGGATCGATGCAGCGGCAACCTGCTCGTTGCAGGGAGAACTCGCATGACCGGAAGATCCCAGTGAGACCCCCATTCCCCCATGGCCCCTGTGAGGTATCTCCTCGACTTCCTCCTCTCTTCAAATGCAAACTGGGTCACGGAAAAGCGAGCCGCGATTTTCTCCGGCATTCCCGGCATTCCGGGAGATCGACGGCCGAGCGATTTGCAAATGCACGTCGCCGTCACGTGGTTGCGAAACGGATAGGTGTAGGTCTGTCGAGTGTCGAGCGCGAGAGCGGGAAAGAGTAAATACGTGTGGAGGTCGTGCATCCGTCCTCCGTCTCAGGAATGCCTGCCCCGCGCACTCCAGGCCTCGGATTCCTCGGATTGCTACGGAAAACGGATAAATTTCCGGCGGCGCGGCGGGAGGGAGGCGGAAAGAACGCGCGCTCCTCTCTCGGGGGAGAATTCTGTTTCAATAGCTGGCACTTCGCACTCCGCTTACCAACGTGCCCTGCTCTTACGTGTGCAATAGAAACGAATATATAAGTATATTGGAATCAAGTATACAAAAATGTATACTTATAGAGACGTAGTAGAAATTTGGATACTTTTGACTGATTAAAACGTTGCCAAGGGCAGTGAGGATTCAAAGGATTCATCCTTCACAAGCTCCTTCGTTATAGCATTAGTATTAATTGAATTTTGAGATTTTTTCCTAGAAGAATAGCCGCATTCTTGTGCGGATTTCAATCGGCCACCTTCACATTGCCGCGAGTTAATTACAGCACAAATCGTAAGTCGAGTGTTTGTTACTCCCGCTGACGCAACACCAGATTCATCCGACGGGCAGTCGGGGAATGCGTGGAGTTATTCCGCGCGCGATTTTTCCACCGCAATTAGCACTGAATTAACCACCAGTATTTGTTGTTCTCGATTCGGTCGGTAATTTTCTATTATCCGGTTTAAGAGGGCGGCAAGATAAGGGCGAGCGATCCTTCATTGGCCGGTAATTAGGCAATCTATCAGGGCGCTTTGGGATCGTCGCTGGCAGGTGGCCGAACCGGTCACGGTGAAATATGTTTATACCCAGAGCCGGCGGGCATAACGGCACTCCATAACCAAGCTACTTTTACCGCGACGGCGCGAGGAAGCGGCGTTAGAGAGGACCCTTCGAGTTCGAGTGCGATCCAACAAGCCACCGCAGACACCATTGCGTCCTTCGGCAAACGTAATCCGTGCACGCACTCGTAAAGCGAGCATAATGCTCGGCGAGGTTTCCTTACGGGGAGCAATATCTCGGGAGCGATGAATCGAAATGACAGAGAGCATGACTCACCGGCCGCTCTACCTCGAACTTGAAGCGTCGCGGAGCGTGCTCGGTGCGCGAGTCCACCTTGTTAATGTCCTTCACGATTATCCGTGAAAATCCCTCGGCCTCGTCACTCAGGCTAGTGTTATCAATTATATCTCGGGACCACTGATCCCGGCGACGAGTGCACGGCGCACGCCTCGTACGTGCGCGCACAAGTGTTGGTGTGGAAACGAGCGGACGAGAGGAAAAGCGTGACACTCTCCTCGCATAAAGACAGGGGAGGAGACCAGTACCGTGATAGAACGAACGATGCTTCAACTTTGCGGGACGCGTCGCCTGGTGTTTGATGTGTTTCGTGCGCGGCGCGCTCGTCTTTTCTTACTGCAAGCAGTAATCAAGGACCCCACCTGCGACGGGGGATATTTGTTCTCGTGAGTCGCCCCGGAGCTCGATATCCCCGGGGCACCCTTAATCGACGGCCAGACTACATACCAGAATACGTCACCGAGACCGAGGACCAGAGGGCGAAATTAGTTAGACGACGTCGGGAAATAAGCGACACTTGGCATCGTCGTACGAGTTCGGGGCCGGCGGTCGCACAGGAAAGGGACAATAAAACGTTACATCATGCACCGGGCGCCGCGCTTAATCAATAAACCTTGATACGATGCCCGCCAATTTCATAGAAATGACACTCCCACCTCGATTATCATTTTCTTCGACGGAGCGCCGCTGTTTCCCCGAATGCAGACGTCGCGGCAACAAGTGTACTTTGATCGTTATTAATCGACATTGTCACCTTGCTCCAATGTGGATCTCGTCCACTACGATACTTAGTACCCACGGACAGAGTCCCCGCCAATTGGGGAAAAAATGGGCGGAAAAAGCCGGATTACTATTGCGACACGAGTCTCAGCGCGAAAGAACGAGTTTCCTGTGGCCGGCGACCGCACATTAAGTGTGCAGAATGACGTTTTATTAAGTTCACGTGCGCAGCGCGTCTTTCATTAATTGGACGAGCAAGGTAGCCGGGTGGCGTATGCATTAGTGCCCGGCTAGTTAAACTTATACGTCCAACTTCACTCCCATCGAGTGTCATCCAATCGACATTCCCTCCTTGAAATTCGCGACGTCCTGTGATGCCGTCGCCTCGGCTCCCATTTCAATGCAAACTCTCCCGCTCCGTCTCCGCGGCGCGCGGCAGGCCGCTTGAAAAAAGTCGTCGGGGACAAAAAGTCCTTCTAAAGTCTCTAAACGCGTCCGTCACGGAGTATTCCCCGGCGCAACTGTTAGTTCGAGTCTGAATCGTCCTCATACCTGTTGTTACTCGAGGCTGTCTAGGTTTCTTCGTGCGCTTCTTCCGTGTGCAGGGCCGACCGGTACCAGTGACAAGTCGACCGGAATCTCCACAGGGTAAGGTCGGATAACGCCGATGTCACGGGATAGCAACGGATGGAACTCTCGAGGAAAGACACGACTGATGTGCGAAACGTGACGGAAGACACACTCGGTGTATCGAAATTGGCTCGACAGGTTTCCCCGGAGGCGAAGAGAAATCTGCCCCTACGCTGCCGTGTTGCGCGCACTGCGGTCGTGCACCAACTGACTAGCAAGCGGCTGCCGGCGCGCTGGCTCGCCTCGGAGACAGCGAAGTCGGCCGAGCACGGACGGCGCCTATCTACTTGCTCTCCTGGTAGGGAATACGGTTCGACATCCGCGGCCACCACCTTTCCACGTAGATATGCATACTATACCGTGCACCGAGCTAAATTGCATTCAAATCACTGCTGCCCCCGTAAAACTGGCCTACTGTCCACCACTCGCAAATAAAGAACTCTCCCGGTCTACGTGGAAACAAGATTTTCGACTACCGACTTTTCAAATGTTCGACCTGAATCTATAATGTCTACCTTTAACGGGCGCGCTCGGCTGCCACTGAGCTGAGTCCACTCCCGACTTCCCTGAACTGGTTTTCGAACTGGAGACTCTGATAGAGATTGGTCGAGGGGATTCATGAAGGGAAAATGGGAGAAGAGCATGACGAGATGCTCGATACTCGGCGAGGAAGGTTCGGGAAAAGAGTCCGGAGAGAACAGGTGAGTTGTTTTGTTATCGCCGACGTCGGCTTTCACGCCGAGTCGCAGATCCCCGGCTATTTAACCAGCCATATGGCAATGATCGGCTGAACTTGTACCTCTAGATAGGAGCAGGCTCCAACAATCAGGTGAGATAAGCTGCGTCAGATATGCTTTCACTTTACAGTCACAGATCCAGTAACTACAACCTACAACTGTTTCGCTTTCGGAGGAAAAACAAGTAGTTTGGTAGAGGTGGATTTCCAGCTGCCATTTCTAGATTAGTTGGAGCGCCCAGGAGTGAACTATCAGTGTAAGGTGCCTATGCAAATTGGCCATCGAATTCCACGAAAGAAAGCCCCCTGGTTACGTAAGACGCGGAGGAGCGCGCCCGGCAGAATTTCGTCTGGCGAAATAAAGAATAACAGACAACTTTCGCCGTTCGTTACAGTGTAACTTGAGTGAAAGCGTACCGCATTTCTCCGGCTCTGTTGCCCCCCGCTCGGGTCTCTGTGTACATTCGATTTTGTGGCTACTTATTATAGGCAGCCCGGCCTGCAGGAAGAGCGTCCCGTTTAATTAGGCATGCGAAGCTTCAAATGCTTTCTCGCATCTCCCGCCAGGCAACGATCCCGAGCATTTCGTAACTTGGTCTTCTTTCACATGCTTTCGCCGGGAGCGACGCCATCTCCACGCAATGGCCGTTGTGACACCGGCGGCGTTCAACCCTTGATTCCAACAAGGTGATGGTCGTTAGTTCTCACCGGGCTCGTAGACTCTCCACGCTCGGGTATGTACGCTATGTAGAGGCGTGCACGAGTGTGTGTGTGTCTGGGATGCACGCCGTGATTGCAAAAGCACGAAATCGCGAAAGGCGTGCGCCGCGCGTGGAATATTACGAGGATGTGAGAAAGGCGCGTCGAAGCGCATGCTAAAATGGAAACGCGCACGACGGTTTTCTCTCCGTTTGCAAAACACCTAGTTCGTGTTAATACCGTCGCCGCAAAAAACTCAACCGCCCCGTTGAATTCGTTTTTTGAGATTAAAGCCGAGTGCGAGCGCAGGCCAAACAGATCTGTGCGCCTCGCCAAAACAGGCCCCCCTTTTTCGAGATAATGCGGCTGGTCGGTTTAATTATTCGATCTCGTATCGTGGAGACGCGAATAACCGGCAAAACGACTTAGATTCCCCGCGATCCGCATTACTGCTCAGAAGGAAAGAATTCGGATAAGTGTTTTTCGAAAATTCCTCAAAATCCTGGGTAAACATCCATCGGTCTGTCTATAAATTGGAAAGTTGCACTGGCTCGAGTGCCTGTTTAGGAATGGTGCATCTTGATCAGCTGAAAGCTGCAGTCATTCCAAATTACGACTTCTGGATTAATTAACGTTCGCAAGAGTGGCAGTTTGGATTAATTGGTGAAATGAGATGGTCTTTTTGTTCCGCTTATACTTTTATCGTATTGTATGATATTATCTCCGTGAAATATGAACAGTGTTACTGTTCTACCATTTATGCAGGATTAACAATTTTAATTGCATTTGATTACAATTTATTTGTAAATCTATCTAAGTTTTATCCACAACACAGTTCGAAACAGTTACAATCTGGTCTCCCAAGAGTCGACTCAATCCACGTCGAAAAGAGCGGTCATTTAAATGAGAGCAGGACGGTTTGTGCGCGTCCTATGTGCAGAATTGTCATTGCCTCTGACTCGTCGTAGTGAGTGCGGCGAATTGAATGCTCTCGGATAATTAACGACTGGCCCAATTAAAGGAATGTGGCACATGCACACGTCATGTGGACTGGGATAAACAGGAAAGATTTGTTAATACCGAGCGACCCAACTGTACTGGGACGTCGGCTACACAGTGCGACTATAAGTGCCGTAGATCTGATTGCATAGCGATTATAAACGGCGCTCCTTGGATTTGTCATGTCAAGTTTCTAAATATGTGCTTTGCGATAAACGAGTCATTAGTTCGTGGACTCAGACGCTTAGCTAACTGCTTTACGCCGCAAGTAATTGCTTCCGGTCGATCTTTTCTGCGCTGAGACACTAATCAACTCGACTTTTTATAGGTATTCTCGAAAGCGACTACCTTTAAGGTCGATTGAAATCGCCCCAGAATCAGGCCACTTTCTCCCGCAGAATGCAGGGTCTGACGACCTTTACGTAAACATCTAACTCCATTATTATACCTGAAATTATGAATGCTCAAAGGATATCGTTGACAACCTGCAGCTATCTAAAAAAACTATATCACGAATGACACTTTTTCCCTGCCATTACTAAACTGCGTCCTTGAACTCGAGTATTGTTTAGCATTTCATTTTAATATGCTGACAGCAACAAAAGTAATGAGTATTTTGTCAATGCAAAACTTACACAAAACGCGCATTCCAAATTCATCCGCATTTTTTGAAATGAAATCGCACCCGGTTTGCGTAAGCCAGCTGCACTCCGCACATAAGACTTTTTCCGGAACTAATTCCAAGTAAACTGCTCTTCCCATCCGCGTGCCGGCATCCGCAGTGGAACGTCCGAGAGCGAATGAAGCAGTTATTACAAAATCGTCTGATGCTTGTGACGCGAGAGCGTAAGCTCGAGAAGGGGAGTCAACGCCGAGCTAAGGAGAGATTCTCGGCGTGGTGAGTAACCTTGTCTAATGAAATTGACCCCAGCCGACAATTAGCCAAATTGGAAGGTCTCGCGGAAGGCAGGGGCTACGTCTACGCCTCGCAGCGAGCGGTATACGTCAATGCCTTCTGGAATTCCGCAGGTACCAACTATCTATCTGCAGGCTCGCCGGTTCCAGGAGTATTTCATAAACGCGGTAGCCGTTGCCCAGAGGGAGAGAGAGAGAGAGGAGAGAGGAGAGAGGGGTGGGGAGGAGGGAAAAATGGTCTAACAGGTTTGCGGATTTTAACGAGGCTCGATCACCGCCACCATGCATATTCATCCTACGCTAGGCGTGGTGGGTATACTGACTTCGGCTAGCGATGTCAAGGTAACGACGGCTCTTCGTGACTCCCGGCAATTTCCCGCCGGCCCCGAGTGGATGTATTTTCAGGCGAAACCTTCCGGTACGGCATCGGCCTCACCGCTCATGCAACTATGTCTTCTATTATCCACCGAACAATGCGATTTTTCCCCGGTTTGCGAGTCCATCGGAGAAATGCCAGCATAGGAGACGCCGAGCCTCTGCTAATCAAAGCTCTTTAACAGAGTAGACTCGGAAGTGTGTCATTGGTAGTTGTATAAGCCAACTTCACTTATTATTTTTAAGATGTATTATTTAAAATAAACTGTGTAACGATGGTCAATAGAAAGAAATAGTGTTGTATGTATAATCAGGAATCGGTAGAGTCTTGCGGCAAGTAGTAGTATATATAATATAATCCTTACGTTCTGACTTATTAATCAATGTTGTTCGAGAAACACGTTGCTGCACTTGGTCTGTGTGTTGCACCGGCGTGTTTTCGTCGAATTTGTCTAGTGCAAGCGAGGGCTCGTACGTACATACACTGTATGTGTTTTTGCCCGGCGAGATTATCTAACAGCTCGATGAAGGCCGGTAATAATGACGCTCTGAGCGCACCGATCCCCGGCACGATCAATGTTTTAATTTGACGGTGAGCAGGGCAAACACGCATAAATCAACCGAACATAGTAGCGATTCGGCGTAAATCGCGTGTACTCAACGAAGAGGCGCGTATGAGCGTGGATTATGGGTCATTCCTTCATTTAGATAAAGTTATCGGGTGGCATAGGTACAACCAGAGATACGCAGTGCTCGCATTCCGGAACAGGAATAGAGAGCGGCTCAAAATATGATGGATGAGCGGCAGCCACACACGCGCGCATACTCTAATCCGAGCAGATTTCACGAGCGGCCAAGATTGGCCGTGAGACTTATTTCGAGCCATTTGACGTTTATCTTTCTTGGACGATCTGGAATGGAACTGTCAATAGAGCGCTATACCACTCAAGGCGCGGGGTGCTGGTACGCATTTGCCTTCCTGATTTTAACATTGGCGACAACGCAACCACTTCCTCGCTGCCTGGTGGTCTCTTATCGAACCCTCTTTCTCACGGAAGAACACCTGCACTCTACCAGTGCACCTGTTAGTCGTCTGACAGCTAAACGAAACCCACACTCCGGTAAACAAAACCGGAGCCACCCAAGCCAACCACGTCCTGCATCGCTCCGATTCGCGCGTTTGCTCAACGATGTTTTAATTGGAGACCAGAAATCATCAGAATAGCATTCTTCGATATTTTTGACTACATAAAGCGTAATTTAAGGATTCGTCTAGGAAGCATCTGTCTTAGTATTGTTTATGCGCCGGTTGATCTTTCAGAAATATCAGAGTTCAATGCATTCACAGGGTTTACAATTGTCTTAATGACACCATGGAAAAGTTGGCGGTCAAAAATCCGCAAACACTTTTTACGCGCATGGGCAGATTTCACGTATCAATTGCCAGGTAAACGAAAAGGAGAATTAGTACCACGTCTCCAATAACAATTTTTTCCACGATCCCCGATCGAAATCGACAGGGATCACCGTGGTTGCAGCTGACGACAGTGTTCAAAATAGAGATCCACTGTGCGCGCACGTCGTCAATCATCTGCGCTTTATGGTGAATCGCGCTGGCTACCATTAAAACGAGACGATCGAAGAAAGCTGCGCGCGTGTTTACTATTACATAACGAGCGACGGCTTCGCCGAGCGAAAAAGAATCTGTTGTCGCATCGTGACCAGGGCAGAGATTTTTTTCGAATTTTTGTTTACTGCTCGTAAAAAACTCTTGCTGTCCGTGCAGTAAGAGGTTGTCCGGGAATATCGAGAGGCGCACTACATGTCGTTGAACTCGTTCAAGTTCGACAATAACAGGCACGTGGCCGCCAAATGGAGATTTTTGTAAAAATAGGCGTAGTGGTGGGCGTATAAACGAAATACAAATCGGGAAAATTCAGAAGTCCAAGATGTCAATACATAAAGTGAAGCGTTCAAAAACTTAAACCCAACAGTTACAAGATGTCCAAGCTAGTGTCAGTCCAAGAGTGATACTCTCAGTGGCAGCTCCGCGTCAGGTCGTTTCGGTCAACGAGGCCGAGTTTGGCGAGTTAATAACACCACGGGTTTTCCCTGACGGAAAGACTTGCGCTGGAGAATTCTATGTTCCTCTCTCTACACTCGTATTCCAATACATATTTAAAGTTTTCTACAATTTTTTCATCTGGAATCCTCGTTTCGACCAATTTACATCATTCGCTTATGTTTCTAACAGGAATTGTGAAGGTGGAACTTCGCCAATTTGTTTCATAACGTTCTCCCATATTTCTCCTTGAGGATGGTTCATTTGTTCCGTCAATTGAACAATGATTAATAACATCTTCCCTGAGTATTCGTGTGTCGACAGTTCATAAATCCCACCGAGTCAGTTCACATCAGCACGTGAACGATCTAAGTTCTAACTGAACCGCTTGCCAGATAGCATCTGACTGCTTCACGAACTTGCCCACTTCGATCGCCGGTCTATTTACCGACCGATCGAACGGTTCGATGAAAAATTCGGCAGGCGATCGGGTTGCGGATGAGAGAGATACGGGTGAATGTAGCCTGGCTATTATTTCAACAATTTTACTAATGTATGTGGGTCGGGTCTTAACGGGGCTTCGGTAGCGTAAGTAGGAACGGGGCGCGGGGAGATTCCTCCATTTCCCGTTTGGCACGCGCAATCCAACGGTTCAGGGCGCACAGTGATTGCATGCGATCGTACAAGTTAGCCAGCTTTGCCAAGTGATTTCTTTGTATCGCCCCAAAAATGTGCAACAGTTAGTAGTGATGCGAAGAAGGCCTTGCTTGCGATTTTCGCTGGATCTCTAATTCTTTAATTAAAGTACTTCAATTAAACGATTAAAATCGGTCGCTTTTGATTGGAAGTTCCCTCCGAATACCCTGGAGCGGAGTTTTCATTAGCCATGAGAGATTGAGCAACTAAATCCAATGACTCGTGTCCACAGCAGTTGGTTGTATAAAATATATTATAAATGCTAAGTGAATTCATTTGAGTTGACCATGTCAAATGGCTAATGGAACTCGGACTTTCTCCAAGTGTCATTTGCTGATATAAGAATATGATAACGGTAAACGCAGCTAGTTGATAGCTCATTCGATCTGTTCTAAGAAATCGATCCTTTCATGAGGTAAGCTGATCATCAGCCCAGATTTATGGAAGTCATTCTTAGTTCATATGTATGTATATCGAATGATGAATAGGCGCACGAAACGACTTTGCCCAGATCACAAAAGGTGATTGCTTATCACAAAGTAGCTTCCTCACATTCACTCAAATCTCGAGTACACCAACCTCTGGTAATACCAGAAACGGGTTGGATTGGCGGCTGATTTTTATATCGCAGAATCTTATCGGGCAGACAAATCTCAGATTGCCTGCTGGGATAAGTGGACAGATATCCATGATTCAGACTCGCGAGCATATCCCGATGCACCTGCTCGTTATTACGAGAGTTGAGACTTCGGTCATTGGATCATTGCACCCTCGGGTAAACAAGTCTCCCATATAAACGCCGGTGTGCAAGATAGAAACGTATTTTAGTCATATAGCTTTTTCTAGCCTGCTTGTGCGATACGAATGTCGACGATTCTCGTAAAACTGCTACGACTTTTTCGCATAGCAGCCTTTGAGACGGGCCAAATCAAAAATGAATTAAGATAGTATCTCTATCAGATTCCTACGCTATGAGTTTTGGTGTATAAAAAAATTATTAATCCTCTTAGCCTTTGTCAACACGTTTACACCGTCAAAGAAGAACAAAAGACAAATAGACTTTCAGCAGATCGTTGGTAAACAATTTACCATTCAAAAATAGCTAATTAAAGATTGTCTGTATAGAAATTCGAAGTAAACAATAGAATAGGTTGTGGATGCTGGTGGAGGCTTATAAAGATCGTTGGAAAGGGAGCGGGCGAGAGACTAGCGAGGCCCTGGTGAAGCGAAGGCACATTACCTGTGCGGCGAGTCGGTACGCGTCGCTGCGATCGCGATTGTCGGGCCCCTCGGCTATGTTGGGGCCCCGCATTCCACCTGTCAGAAGGTGGGTCCGCTCTCTCACGACCCGTAAAGGAAGCGACGAAGCCACTAACGGCAGGAAACGAAACCTCCCCCCGAAACTTGCCGCCCCGTGCGCAAGCGGTTGCGGGGCCGCCCCCTCGGAAAGGGGACCCTTTTCAATATGGCAGAGTGCGAATGTGCATTCTAGCGATACGCTGCAGCTCGCGCCAGCTCGCACCACTGCCGCCGGCCGCTCTTCCCTCGAAACCTACCTCTCTGCAGGCCATTTTCCAGCGGCACTGGACGCCGCCGCATTCCCGGCCAATTTGGCAGTAATCCAGCAGTGATTTCACCGTCGCGACGGGCCAAACCGAGCCAGCCTGATAGACGATGCACATCCAGGCAGAGTTGTTTGTTTGGGAGAGATCACTGGCACGCCGTCACCGTGCATCGGCGCTGCCCCTCTCTGTGAAAAGCACGCGTGAGTCCGGAATGCAAATGGGGGGCCCCGACACGGCCAACGGGAAATTCGAAGGGGACTCTCGCACCAAAAACTCTGTCCTCCCGAATTCACACCCGCACTCTGCTAGCCCGACGCGGTGCCTCCTATCGAGCAATTAGGAAAGCGAGGAGCCGCGAGGAAATTCTGCGCTGCGGAAAACCGTCGGTGGAATTGTCGCTAGCGCGGAGAAACGTTCGCCACGACACAACATAACTGGACACCGGTAGGTAGGGGAACTGATCCAAGGAGAAACGAGCGGCTGGAAGGGAGTCATGGGAGGAGCAGGGGGGACGAGGGAGGCCGGGAGGACGTGGGATGGCATGGCCTGGTGAGCGGCGAGCGGTGCGGGGCGGACAGGGAGTGCGCGGCCAGGTAAGAGAAGAGACCTCTCTCCGTGTCCAGGCCCAGGAAGGAGGATGCCCGGTAGGCGTCAAGGCCCAACACGCTTCCACTCGCGTCTACGCCACTATGCCCTATATGTGCACGTGAATCTAATTGAAATAGCTTTGTTTTCTTTCCTAGAGAAAGAACACGGGAACCCTTGTCCGAGAGCTGTATGGAAGTGCATTCGGTGGAAGTCCGTAAGACCGCTTCCTACGCCTCTTATCCTCTGGTCTAAATTTACACTGACCTTTCCGACAATTTCGCATGATCGCCTATCATGCTAATATTCTAGACGATTGCGGTTCCGCATCGATCTCCTTCAATAACGATGAATATGCGCGTTGCTCTTCTTGCTACTGGTTGCTGGGACTTACCCTGGTGCCATTGGGAATTCGATACAGTTTTTGTTCACCGGCACACACTGCACATTCGGTCTCAATTTCAATTTTACACTGGATCGCGCTTGTGTGTTTCACGCTAATGAGGCGCGCAATGCAAGAGGACGGTGCAATTACCTGCAATTTGCGTTGATTGATCAATTTGCAAAGCACGCCTCATTAGAGGTGGCCCGAGGAACGTGGTGCTGGCGGTGCTGGCGGTGCATTCGTTTTTCCAGCTCCTTTGACAAAGAACTCTCGAGGGGGTAATGTTTGAATGAATGGATGACTATTTCAGCGCGCGATGTGAAAAACGTCTCATATTTCACTATGCACTATTGGCCTGTCCGTTCTGCCTGCGTGATTGATGACGAATTTTTCACACGTGCCAGGTAATTACGGCAGGTTGTCGTCTCCGTTCTCGCGACCCGACGAGCGCAAGAAAGGAAGTAAAAAATCATTATAATTTGTGCCCCGGTCTGAAATTAACAGTTTAATCAATCAGCGATAATTTTGTATAAAAAATACGATAATACAATAAAAGCACAAAAGACCCTGGTTCATTAGGTGTTCTGAGAGAATCTTGGGAGATTCAAGCTGGAAGATTACAATATTCTTTTCCCCTTGCTGTCTTTCTTCCTCGTTGGTTAATTATTGACACGTTGGATTGGTTTTCATCGATTGCGCATCGACACTATCCCCACACCTTCAATTAGCGTGTAACCAAGAAAACTTGGAAAAAAACATAATTCATTCTCGGAATTGATCATGGGTCTCTGGAGTCAATGATGTCACGACGGGAACACCCGGCATCCACTCTGTGTTATAAGTTACTTGTTTTTTAGAAAGGCGAAATTTCTCCCGAGTGCTAGAAAGCGCGGTGATTCTTTGAATACTTTAATCAGGATATACTTTTCAAACACACATTTTCACAGACCGTCTACACGAAATCGATGACTTCCAAGTTTCTCTTAAATGCACATTAAGCAAGTGGAGTGAAACGACATGGAATACGTCACGCCACTTATATTTATCTAGTTCATATGTATAGTGTAAATGCTTTTCCAGTCGCAATGAGTAGCTAAAGTTCGTAATTGTCATATTGCCGTAACTACTCCATTACATTGCACGATGATTAAGAGATCTTCTGTAATAACTAGTGAAGGAGTGCAGCAATTATTCCAATCGTAGCACGTTCTATATTCACATTTCGTAATTATCCTATTGACTGTTTCAATCTTTTGACATTTGTGCCTGGGAGTCACCGGTGAATACTGGTTACATACTACTATTTAAAAACGGGTCATAAACTATAATTCATGAGCTGTTTATAGGCATGGAACGATCTGGTAGATATTCGTTTATTATTTAACTTACCGCTGTTCTCATCATGATACACTGCATTTTTGTAAACTTTTCTGCATGTTGTATTATTTAATATTTGCATTATTATCATATTTACTTTATTTTACTGTTTGTATATTCCGATTGATGCCTGCGAATCTAAACTGTTCGATACATATATGGCAAGGTAGTGGCGATCGATAGAATTTCAATATGTACCAACGCGAATCGACGAAGCACGCCTCCAATAGACGAAGGAGCATCTACTAGTCACCGGCGAGTGGACCGCAAAATTACATAATAATTCCTTTTGCGATTGAGGCCAATCGTATTGCGTACAAGATTCACGACTTGCCACGCTCCGACTGCGTGTAGGCGCGAGCGTGCGGCTAGCACAAATCTGCATAGATATGGTATATGTAGTAGGTTGTTGAATAGAGACTTGCACAAGTTTTTGATGCCTTCCCTAGATATATTTCGTATGAAGCGCCAGCTAGCAGTACTATACAATACTGCACGCTTGCCAGCAGATGCGTTCCTTGCACTACCAAGGAATATTAAGTCACATGATTCAAATGTATGCAGAAAAAATAATATACCCAACACCATGAATGGGAAAGACATTGATGTTGGATATTCTTATTTCAATCACGTATTGAATAAGCCAGCCCATGATATGGAAACATAATTTTATTAGATCCAGTACTAACCGCGCTGTCCTGTCGGTTGTCAGACCCTCGTATTTATCAGTAATCCAAAATTGCGGTACACACTATTTCACTACGAGGATTCGGCACACTTTATGTGTGGCTCTCAAAATAAATTTACGCACCTTCAACACACGCTCCTATTTATAGAGTAAAACAGTCACATACTCGCGGTAGAGATTGCCACCAAACGACGAGACAACACGAATTAATTACAAATTTCTTTAACTTTGGAGCACTGAACGCGACAAGCAATCAACACGATCGCGGCAACCGGAAAGTATTGCTGTAGCGGAAGTAACGACAGCGCCCCTCACCGGCGGCGCCAATAATCATAGTCATTCAAATTACGATTGAAATATTATCGCTTACACAATATATAAGTATTTACTACAGTGTCTATAGATTTACGATGTTTATAATGGTAAATCTAGCGTGGTATCAAACAATATTTCGAACAGTTGTAGTTAAGAGTTTTCATGTTAACTTATAATTATTTCGGGACGGCTTTTATTTTGAAACAACTGAACGCAGATTCGTGGAAGTGTTTTAAAACAAAGGCAGAATCTATACCAGTAATATAAGTGTCAGACCTAATGGTTTAAATAAATGAAGTAAATTGAAAGTGAAGAATCATCAAGTAGTGTATAGTATTCACTCGAAAGTTTCCAAACACTGTGCGCCAAGCCCTAACCTTATGACATATCGCATCGCATACACGTGGGTGCGCGCTTAGAAAACAAAATGACAAGTGTATTGGAATTGATCAATTCCTTTGACCAAAGGTCCAAGGAGTATGAGGACTTCTTAGGACAACTAATATCTTTAAATGGAGATACGCCATTTGACACAAATGAGGTAAAATGCGAAGTTACACTTTAAGGTTAACATGTTCGCTACAGTGGTCCTATTTATACATAGAATTTTGTTTCATTATCCTATTTATCATATCCTAGGTCGACCGAGTACAGGCTACTATAATCTCTACTGTAAATGCTCGGCTAAACCAAGCACATTCTCGGTGCAGCGGTTTATCGATGTTAGACAAGATACTTCCGCAATGCTCGAAAGAAGTACTACTGAAATATTGTTTGTTGTGGCTTGGAAAGTCGACGCTGGTGTTAGAAAACGTACACAGCAGTTCACTGGACCTAACACTTGCCTGCAAAGTCCTTGGCAATTTATTGATACAGTCAAAGGATATCTCTGAAATACACAAACAAATATCTATGCAAAATGTGAAACAAATCATTCATGCTGTCACCGCTTTGGAGACACAGAGTTTATGCACTGCGGTATATTATTTGATCGCAGTACTTTTGTATCACTATCCTGAAGTCTCTGAACGTTTCCAGGTACAAGAAATCTAATATGCTATTCATATTATAATTAATTCATTGTTATAACTATGTGTATGCAATAGGGACCTATTAGGAAGATGATATTATCACAAGTGGCTTCAACAGATGATGGTTTTGTTAATGCGAGTGCCAAGTGTTATGCCCTTTTGGCTAGAGCAACTGCCAGATCGTTTAAGCCACCAACAACTAAACCATTTTACACTGGTTGGCTGTATAATCAAGCTCTAATATGCAATAGCCTGCACAATATCATGGATGAACTATTTGTGAATTTGGTGGAAATGCAAAAAGTTGATGTTGGGGATAAGTTAGATCTGCCTACAGTGTCAGAGGGGAATGTAATAGAATTCTATTCTATGTACAGACAGAGATTTATCAATCTCTGTTGTTATTTATCTGCTATGTTATGGTAGGTACATTGTTGGATAATTTATTGCTAATATTAAATGTTCTTCCATTAAACTTATGTTTTATTGATAGTGGATATGACAAAAAGAACTCAGTCTCAGTGCAAGACATCTTGCAAGTATTATGTAGAGGATTAACAATCACACCGCTGAACTTGCAAAACAAGGAAACATTTAAAGAGCAAATGTTATACCTGATGCTCCCAAAACTACATGTATCATTGTTGAATGTTCTGGAGGCTCTCATAACTGGGTGTGTATTTATTAGAATTATTTTAATAGAATATTGTTCTGATATAATATGCTCCATAGGTACAAGGAGCAACTGATACCGCACGGATCAACAGTACTCAAACTTTTCCAACAAATATTACAGTGGACAGAGAATGTCATGCAAGATCAGACTACCATCAGTGGTAGCAGGCCATTCAAGAATGTCAGAATATCAGTCTATAAATGTTTAACATCGTGGTTGATTAATCTAAATTCAATGTCAGGCATAGAAACCATTATGGATGATTTACTTCCATTAATATTGAAAGATATCATTCCGGAGAAAGATCGCGTTTTATTAACGGTTGGTACTCTGCCACGTTTTATTTTTGTCCATTGCTACTAGTTCAGAAATACGAATGGATCGATTATTGCAGATTCAGAAAACACAAAATATGTCTAAGAGAGCACTAAAACGATTGAGGGATAGTCAATATGAAAAGAGTGCACATTTGGCTACTGGACTAAATAAAAAGAAGGAATTGACTCTGGATATCGACGTGTGTAAGGGGGCACTAATAGCATTACAGAATATATTCTTCAGTAGTGGAGCGTGGTTAAAGCAAACAGTTTTCAAAGTAAGTTAATTTATTTTAGGTATAACTCTTCATGATATTTATTCATAATTTTTTATTCCAGACCGTGCAAAACATCATCATACCACTCTTATACGATTGTTATTTGAGTTCAACTGAAGAAAAGTTCTATAAAGTAAATGATGAATGCAGATTACACCTTCTGCGATTGTTGCGATCATTGCAAATAAATCCACATTTGCTGATTCCATCACCAACAGAGTACTCTTTAGAATTGTTTGAGACAGCACTCAGTGACAGTGACTGTAATGTGATTTATGAAGCCAAAATTGCGTTGGCTGAAATAGAAAAAATAATCCATCCGGCTGCACCTAGCTTGCAGATTGCTCAAGTCGAGTAAGTTATCCAGCTATCTTGATCAAGGTATATTGATTCTTGCAATAATTCAATTTCTGATTTTTCCAGGGAGGTACAAAAGGAATTTATTTCTGAGGGTCGTGATAAAGAAAATACTGAATTATTCGGGGCTGTGGTAGAAAATAATGAAATCAATGACGAAGAGGATACGGTACCGCCGTCAAATAAGCGGCCGAGAAGTTCGGATTCTGTCACGGATGGTGAAAAAAACAGACCAAGTTGTTCCCCAATTAAAATCACTAGTAATCAAAGTACACCCGTCGACGAGACTGCTGCTAATAAAGGAGAAAGAGAATCTTTGTCGAAGGATGAAGACTCGGCTGCGGAAAGTTTGTCAGCTGACACCTCATTTTTAGGCATGACTGCCTCTCAAGCTAGTGAAATGGTACAATCTTTCGAGTCCGTTGAATTTTCATTTCATCAGAATCTGAAAGATAAGAATGGAATCGATGAAACTGACGAAAATAATGGACAATGTGATGAAGATGAAGAGCATATGGATGTTACAGCAGAATCTGAGAAGACTGCTAAAAGTTCAGCAAATGACGATAGTATTGACGAAGCAACATTAATGCAATTGTTCCATGATGAAGTAAAAGAAAGTGTATGATTATTTTGGATGACTTTCCACTGAATAAAATATTCCGTATATGTATCGAGTATTTTTTACTCATACCCGATATCGTTCGCCTGGAAACATAAGTCTTCCATATCGGTTTGTTTCGGAATGTATCTGATGCTTTAAAGATTGCAGTAGGGTTTCTATTAGGTTGTAGTGTACTTGTGATGCCACCATTGCCACCGCTATACGCAAAACCTGGCAAAATCCTGCCCACTGTTCTCGCCGGCTTCCCAAGAACATCTACGGACTGCTCAACGCCTGATTCCACCGCGTTCAAAGTGTTCGACAATAAGCCGCAGGCGGATGATTTAAGCCGCTCAGCCAAGCCTGTCCAGAGACCCATTTCGCAGTATCTGCAACAACACCGGACACTTTTTATAACTTCCGATATTTTCAATTAACCACACGAATACTGCGAACGTTTCTATTTTTGTCACATATGTACCTAAAATTGTCCATCACGCGTGTTTTAGACGCGACGCTGACGAATGAATTCTTATCGCTGGAGAATTTCGGTATGCTTTCCAGAATTTGACTGTTATTCGCCAATCGTGAAAGTATACTTGGACGACCATTCTTTTTAACAAAATTTGTGATCATTGTTGTGAATACGTCAATGATGTCTTCTTCGTCCGAATCTGTTCTCTCGTTGCTTGTATCTAATCTTTCACCAGTGAGTGCATTTCTACCAAAAACGTACCCGAGATCATCCCCATGACATGTAACACCTAGTGTACAATTTAAAGTTAAATAATTTCTATATGATAAAAAATTCAATATCAGATAATTTACTATATTTTCCGACCATCAGGGTTGCTTGTACTGTTGGCAATGGGCGATCCTTGAAGAAAACTTCTGCCTTCGTGTCGTTTAGGTGGGTAATCAAAGCTGTACAGGAAGGATTCTGCCTTTTTGGACCAATGGCTTAAAGTTAGAAATGCTGGCACGTTGTAAAGAGAATCCCCCATAATTTCTGCGACTTTTCCGATCGTATTACGGCTGTTTCCAATTGGAATAACGTTTAGGTATCTTCCGAAAGCATCTGACATGAATTGCTTCGTGTTTCCAAAACCCGGGATTGTTTTGTGCAGACTGGGCACGAGCTGTTCGTTGAGGAAGTTTGGAATGGTCTTTAATTTATTTTCTACTTCTTCTCTGTATCCACCAAAAATCGCACCGGCCAATTCGTCCTTCACTACACCTGTTAATAGAGGTATCGAAGGGAAATTTCCAAGCTTTAATAGGTCCTCCGGTGTCTCGGTCATGAAATTTGGAAGCGATCTGAAATACCGTGGAAAAGATATAATAGCACTGGGTTCTGAAGATTTTTTAAATACGGCGATATTTTTGTATAGAATCACCTTTCATCGTCGGATCCTTCGACGACGGGACCGGCCCCTAATAAGGAAGATAAACTGGAAACGAATCCTTGAGCACCCCTTCGAAATAGTTCCAACCCAGAGTCGGCTTTTATTAGATTAGCAACGGGTAACTGCTGAAGACATCGAGTCATTTCTAATGCATCATTCACAGGGCAATTATTCCGAATTGCCACTTCCTTTGCGGTGTCCAATGGATCCTTGTCCATAGCAAAATTGGATAAAAACGAACCCGACATGGCAATAATGCCACTGAACATATCTATAAAGGGAGAAATAAACAAGTTATTCCTTAGTCATAATTCCTGTTGAAAGAAAGAAATAATCTTCTTCATACTTCGTGAGAATTTGCATACTGAAAGCATCATTGCTGCGCTCGCACCGCATCCGTGACCGATGATCACAGTATTATTAGGATTTCCCCCGAAGAATTCTATGTAACGATTGACCCATTTAGCGGCGAGTAACATGTCGAACATGCCATTATTGCCAGGCAGTTCTTTTGCACCACTACTTAAAAATCCTGCAGTAAAAAGTAAATGAGAGTAGGTCTACTTGGAATAAAGAAAAGATTACTTAAATATTTCGCCCGTGCACAAAGATTATACCGAGAGATCCTAATCTGTATTGCAGAGAAACGACAATCACTCCCTTTTTAATCAAGTGATTCACTTCGTATTGGCTAGCAGAGCCCCTTCGAAATCCACCACCATGGATCCATATCAATACCGAATGCCCATCTGCGGAATCGGCAGGTTGAATGGGTGTGAAAACGTTTAGGAAAAGGCAATCCTCCGAACCGATAATTTTCCTGGGGTCTGATGGATCTGGCTGAGGGCAAGGTGGTGCCCATTTCGTAGCATTAATTTCACCTTCTAAATGCACGGGAGTTGGTCTCTAAAATAATTGAATGCATCTCTGTTAGGCGGCTTCTTTCGTTTCATTGTACTTCACGAAGACAGTGTGTTTCACATGATAAATTGTGTCCTATCGTTGACATTCTACACTCTACAGGATGTACGAAGTGATAGTTTATCGGGATTTCAATGTAATTGGATAGTCGAGCATCGGAAAGCATATATTATTAAAGTATTATAGCTATATGCTTTAGCGTAAAAGGCATATAGTTTAAGATATATTCAAATATTTATATACTTGAAAACGTTGCTGATTGACTGGCGGCTCGGCAAATCTTATGCCTCGAAAAGCGTAAAATTCTCTTTTTGCATCCATCGAGCCTTGAATGCGTGCATTGCGATTATCCTTCGAAACGTATACAACCGGATCTTCTTCATCTGGTAATGCTGCTGCTCGACCACCCACTATTCTTTTTTGACGTCTCAAACTTGAGCCTGGCGAAAATGCCGCGATCAAGAAAAGGAGCGTCAATACTAACTGAATTCGTCCGGTCATTTTACACGCACTGTGGAATCTAATCAGTGCAGCTGGACCTTTTATACTTCCGAAACCGGAGCGAAGTGGGATTTTACATGAAGTCAGCCTAATATTCGAGTATCATTATCACAAATTTGCTTGGGATTTCGTGCACTCTCGGAATTCACGAGGAATTAGTAAAATAATGTAACAATAAATATTGTTGGAATTAGTCGACTTCATTATTATGATGAAATCGATTTTAAATTTGAAGTTGGAGCCGCGACGGCAGTGCAGCCAACAGGCGCTTTCCAGGAGGGCGCAACTTCCGGCTGCGTCTTTCTCTGTTTGATATCGGCTCCTACGGTACGTGATCGGGATTTTCTGTTTACGAAGAATCGGTTTATTTCATTGAAAATGGAATGCATCCACCAAATGATCGCTTATATTCGATTAGATTTAATAACTATCGATAGAATGAAATGATTATTTTTTGGTTTTGTCGAAAAAATCCATCATATTTCGATTTCATCGTTTGAGGTTACGGGCTTCAAGCAGCGGTCCATCGTGACACACTGCTGTTGTGTATAAACTTGTTGTCAGTTAAGTAATAAAGCTTCTCTGTATTTAGGCTTAGCACCATGGGTCGAGTAATTCGTGCTCAGCGTAAGGGTGCGGGATCCGTCTTCCGATCCCACACCAAAAGGAGAAAGGGAGCACCAAAACTTCGTTCTCTCGACTTCTCGGAAAGGCATGGATACATCAAGGGTGTTGTAAAGGTATGTAAATGTCGGACTATATAAGATGCATTACTTTGTGCTCATGGCACCATAAAGCACGCATGCAGAACACAGCAGTGTACTGCAGTTTACATGATGAATTCTAGTATTCCTACTACTGATTGGAAATGAAGAAGTAACACTAGAGGCTCTTTCTGAAGCAATTAAAGCTTTGTCAAAGAAAGTCTCACAAAGTAAACAGGCCTAAGTTATGTGTATATTTTTTCAGGACATCCTCCACGACCCTGGCCGTGGTGCTCCATTAGCTATTGTTCACTTCCGTGACCCGTACAAGTTCAAGACACGCAAGGAATTATTTATTGCCCCCGAGGGCATGTACACAGGACAGTTCCTCTACTGTGGAAAGAAAGGTAAGACAACTTACGATGTTGTCTGTAAGCCAAAGCTTTGGCGGTAATATTATCATAGGATTCATAACAAAAAATGTAATTCTCTTATAGCACATCTTCAAATTGGAAATGTAATGCCAGTTGGTACCATGCCTGAGGGTACCATTGTCTGCAACTTGGAGGAGAAAACCGGAGACAGGGGTCGATTGGCAAGAGCCTCTGGAAACTATGCCACAGTTATTGCTCACAACCCTGACTCAAAGAAGACAAGAGTAAAACTGCCTTCTGGCGCCAAGAAATTGATTCCATCCAACAATAGGGCTATGGTCGGTATTGTTGCTGGTGGTGGCCGTGTCGACAAGCCCATCCTTAAGGCTGGTCGTGCTTATCACAAATACAAGGCCAAGAGGAACTGCTGGCCTAAGGTACATTCCATTTTGTTACTTTATATGTTTATAGAAACTACAATATTTAATTCCAATGATGCCTTGACATTTGAAACCTGAATAATAATTGTGGAAATTTTTTTTACTGATGGATTCTCTAAAAGAATCCTTTTGGCACAAAGTTATGGGACGCGTTTGTAATCTTCATAATTTTCTTAGGTACGTGGTGTGGCTATGAACCCCGTTGAGCATCCCCATGGTGGTGGTAACCATCAACATATTGGTAAAGCGTCTACCGTCAAGAGAGGAACCAGCGCTGGTCGTAAGATTGGTCTTATTGCTGCGCGTCGTACTGGTAGAATCAGAGGAGGCAAGACCGATACAAAGAAGGACGATTAGATTAAACGCTGAGTATGTCTTGGCATACTTTGTACAATAAAACCATAAAAAAAACCTATATGACGTTGTTTCTCAATTTGTTCTAACCCTTGCGAGACTTCTTCTATCTATATCCTAGTTAATGTAGAAACAAAAGTAACAGTTTACGTAATTAGCATAGAAGAGATTCTTTTATTTGAGGCTAAAGAGCGAGTAGTCGACTACCCGAGACATATGGGTTTAGCTTGGAATGATATGGCAGATCGATCGTGCCCTAAATTATCCAGTAGAGTGTGCCCTTTGACTGTTCCAAATATCCGGCGGAAATAGGTCGCCAGCCATCTTGGTGGTGAGATTTCGGCTCTCGGCCATTTTTGTTGCGTCGACGTCAAGTGCGGCCAGAGGCCTTTCTTTCGCAGTATCCAATCTTCGAGTTTCCTTTGTATCAAGTTAGCGACAAATAGAAATTCCCACCACAACCGTTCGACCCAGCAACAAGATTTCGTTTGTACATTGAGGAGAATACAGTAAGATAGAAGGAATCGGAGAAGAGACGTTGGAAGTTTTTTGCTCGGTGATTCGACTGAACGAGGGACAGCTAACGAGCTTCTACGGCAGAGCCACGAAAACTACGCACCGAGGCGGAGTAATATGAGTAATGTACCCAACCAGAATGGATCAGGTCTAGAGCAGCAGGTAATAGCGAAAAAGCCCAATCTTTTCTGAAACTCTGACAACGAACGTTGCCCCGATGCGTTACATTCTTTCTTCCAAGCCTGGGCGATCGTGCCTGACGCTACTCTAGTGCACGGGAATATCTTTTCTAGAATAATCTCACTCCTGTTCAATTAGTTTGATGGGGCTTTCCCTGTAATTCGAGACATCTTTAGCCCCGTGGCTTTTGCTTAAGGCTCGGGAGCGAACTTGGGTCATCGTTGAACCAGTTTGTGACGTACGGTTTTGTAATGGCGGCGCACAATTCCGGGAACGGCATGCCTCGTGCTATGACGCATTCTCTCGCTATTTTTTTAATGCCCCCAAGCTACCATGATAAGCCTAATCACTTATATTTTAATCGCCTGTCGCGTCTTGAAACAATATTCTAAGTAATTGCAAGACTCTATAACCTGGATTGCAACGTCGGACCTGCGAATATTCACGTAAAGCTGCAACTTGAACTTGAGGCATGCGTGGACTTTCGCATCGGTTTTCGAGCAATTAGATAACATTAGAATTTCATGTGCCGCCGTTCTGCACAGATGTGACTATTTCGCGCCCATACCTAGAATAAAAATTGACTATGGATGATTGAATTTACAAATGTCATAACGATAGGTTGCATGAGCACAGTGATCTAGCACAATATGAAGAAATTCTTTGTTCTGACCCCAAATGATTGGTTTCTTGTTGCTTCCAGTTTGCTGTTCTGGACTTGCAGGACTCCCGCCAACCGAGTGGGGGTCGCTACGTACCACCTCATCTACGCAATAAAGGTGGTAAGTGAGCAGCACCGTATGACTTAATTATAGAACTCTTGAATTACTATATCAGATGTTGTTATTAATGATCATATATTGCACCGGATGTGAAATGAGTATCGCTATAGCTACAGACTCGACTGGTTACTTAAATACTTGTTTATAGTCTGTTTTAACAGGAATCTGTGACAACGTTTGGTCAACGTAATTTGTATTTTAGGTAGCGCTGTTCCTAGTGCGGAGCAGCAAAGTCCCCCATCCAATTCAAGGCCATTCCCTGATAGAGACAGGGGTGGCGATCGTGAACGCGATCGAGGAGAATGGGATAGGGAGCGTGAACGTGGTCGTGGTGGCTACAGAGAGCCGCGTAACAATCGCGAATCCGATTTCGGAAATTTTGGAAGCTTCGGCGGACGCAGTCGACGTAACGGTCCTCCAGAGAATGAAAGAGATTTTAGATATCCTAACGCCGATCGCGAACGCCCGGTTAGCTCCGGCAATGATCGCTGGCAGGATTCGCAACCTAGAAATGATCGCTGGCAAGAGGGCAGAAATGAAAATAGAGGAGGAGGCAGCGGTGGAGGCGGCGGTGCCGGCAGATGGAAGGATGAAGGAAGGGAGGGAGGACGAACAAGAGGTGAAGTCGACTGGACAGTTCCCACTACCAGGGATGAACACTTGGAGGTGGAGCTGTTCGGCACCGGCAATACTGGTATCAATTTTAGCAAATACGAGGATATCCCAGTTGAGGCAACTGGAGACAACATTCCTCCACACATCACATGTGTAAGTGTTTGAGTACTAATAACCTCACAAGTCACTATAAGGAATAATGTTCAATCTTTTGTTTGTGTTGTTACAGTTCGATGAAGTCAAGCTGACAGAGATTATAAAGAACAGCATTGCCCTAGCTGGATATGATAAACCTACACCCGTTCAGAAGTACGCGATTCCGATCATCATCGGTCATCGTGATGTGATGGCCTGTGCCCAAACGGGGTCTGGTAAAACAGCGGCCTTCTTAGTGCCAATACTGAATCAGATTTATGAATGTGGTCCTCGTCCACCACCACCGCAGGCCGGTAGTTCTGGCAGGCGTAAGCAGTATCCGCTAGGTCTAGTACTAGCCCCCACACGTGAGCTTGCCACGCAAATTTACGATGAAGCTCGCAAGTTTGCATATCGCTCCCGCATGCGGCCAGCTGTGGTCTACGGAGGCTCAAATATCGTAGACCAAATGCGAGAACTTGATCGTGGCTGCCATCTTCTCGTTGCAACACCAGGTCGTCTTGTCGACATGCTGGGACGAGGGAAAATTGGCTTACATAACTGCCGGTAGGTCTTCCTCTTCATAAGAGCAGAATAACATCAATTGTTTAATGTTGCCAGAACTGAGTCTTTACGTAATCGATAAATTTCAGATTCCTGGTACTTGATGAGGCTGATCGTATGTTGGATATGGGCTTCGAGCCACAGATTCGACGTATAGTTGAGGAAGATACAATGCCTCCTACTGGCGAACGCCAGACACTTATGTTCTCCGCTACCTTCCCGAAGGAGATACAGATGTTGGCCCGAGACTTCCTCAGCAACTACATTTTCTTAGCTGTGGGCCGTGTTGGTTCGACATCGGAAAATATCACACAGAAGATAGTGTGGGTTGAAGATCACGAGAAACGTTCATACCTATTAGATCTCCTGTCGCTCACCGATTTGACTGATCCTTGTACGTTTAAAACAGACTTGCGATAATTTATTATGATTATCTCTCCATTTATTCCATTTGTTTATGACCAACTAATTTCTATGTCTATAACAGCCGAATCTTTGACACTGGTCTTCGTTGAGACAAAGAAGGGTGCGGACATGTTAGAAGAATTCTTGCACCAATTGGGTTTTCCAGTAACCAGTATCCATGGTGACAGAACTCAACGCGAACGAGAAGACGCTTTGCGTCGCTTCCGTGCTGCTAAAGCTCCCATTCTAGTGGCGACTGCAGTTGCCGCTCGTGGATTAGATATTCCCCACGTAAAGCACGTTATTAACTTTGACCTGCCTGGAGATGTCGAAGAGTATGTTCACCGTATCGGTCGTACTGGCAGAATGGGCAACCTTGGTGCGTATAGTTTTTTTGTTAACGTGTCTGTATCTTGTTTTCTATGTTCCATTGATACTAATTTTGCGCAACGCTGCTTTTCGAAACAGGTCTTGCAACGTCGTTCTTCAATCATAAAAACCATAATTTGGTGCGTGATTTGGTATCACTGCTAGTTGAGGCTAATCAAGAACTTCCGGTGTGGTTGGATCACATCTACACGGACGCCAAGTTTTCAGGGGGAGGAGCCCGCCGAACAGGGGGCGGTACCAGCAAGGGCGGTCGCTTCAGCGGCGGTGGTTTTGGTGCCAGGGATTATCGTCAACAACCTAGTTCTGGATCTAACCGTAATAATGGTGCCTCCAGTAGACCTGGTGGTTATGGAGGTATGTAGAGACCGAGGCCCGTCCACATTCTCGCAGTATATCCCAAATGAAGAGGATTTTATACTTACACGTATTCTGCTAATTTTGTTGCAGGGGGTTATGGAAATTATGGAGGAGGTGGAGGCGGAGGAGGTAACTACAACAATTCATCGTACAATAATTCCGCTAACAATGGCAGCAGTAGTGGTCCGGACTGGTGGTGAGAGTGGGACAAATAGATCATTATCACCGTCTCTATTTCCACTTTTACCATTATTACTACTGTACACGTAAATTCAAATATATGTAAGTGAAACACGTACGACATACACATTCAACACGACACGCACGTTTTGGCGCGCGTATATATCCACGCGGTTAAAAAAAATGAACAGAAGATAGACAGTATCACGTATTAATAATACAATTCACGTTCACTGACTGCCTGTGCACTACAATTCTTGAAGGTAAAAAAGCTATACTATTTCGAGTTCGTAAATACGTTAAATTGCGCGTGACGGAACATTGACAAATTCTGTGTGCAATATAGCGACATTATCATATTAGTGAAGCGTGCCCCTTGTGAAAATCATGGAGGATAATGATCTCATTTAGACACAAGTGAGGTTGGTAAACGGAATTTGTCAAATACGAGTCTACAAATCCATCCATCGTTGCGTTGCCGTGCGTGTTGAGGAACACAAGTAGTATAATCACTAATGAATCAAATCGATTGATCGCTAACGTCTACTTAAAGCCATAGCGATTCAACACATAGTAGGTGGAGAAACTTAGTGAAATTTTTTAGAACTCCTGTCGAGACTATGAAGCTCAGTGTAGCTTCATTATTTGAATTTTTGAAGAACGTGGTGGGCGTATCTTCGAGAATCGCGGCGTCTAGCTTTGAATAACCGTAGAGCTTTAATGCACAAGTACTATATTATTCTTGCCTGAGCGGCCAATAACTTGTGTAGTTCGGTTTCAGCCTGTGGCATGATTTCTTCAACTTGAATGTGTGCAACTAGGCGCCTAGGATACGCCAAACCGCTGTCGCCATAGATTTCGTGACGATTCCTGTTTTAAATTTACTATACTTCAGCGACGAATGGTACTTTGTTGTTTTGCCGTCCCCAGACACAGACGACGTTGCGCCGGCAATATCATGGTTGACAGAACTAAGTCACATCGAGTTCTTAGTATCGAAACATGTTGATACTAGAAAACTTGCACGGATTACGTCTTGATACACGCTTGGGAATCATTTCGACTGCATGTCGACATGAGTGCATTAAAAAGTTAGGTCCTCGTAGATCGAGACTCGATGTATATGTTATATGCACAGTTGGTCATTGAAATCGCCCGAATCTATCAGTATGAGTGCGCGTACTACATATATGCAAACCTGACGTTTAATGGACTCTGATTAGCATTTCTAAACGTAAGAAAGACGTAAATCCTATAGAGTGGCTTAGTGCGTTACACAAAGTCTTACACAACAGTACGGGATGCGAGTGCTCGGAAACGAAGAGAAACAGAGTAATGGAATTAAAATACGGTTGCAGTTACAGGAGGGAACTAAAGAGCAAAAAAATACATGCACTGTCTTGTTGGCTCAACTTACCAAAAAGCAAAAGCCCTTTGACTAAGGAGGCACAAGGCGCACTCATAATATTTTATAACTGTATTTATCAATATGATACACTATATATATACATACATACTAAGTAATATTCGTAAATACATAACATTAAAATAATTGAAAAACGACTGTGATATCGAACGATCTTGTGACATTCAATTTCCACGCGAATTGATGAATGAACAATTAACGAAATACAAATATTAAATGTATTATTTAATCGGTATTGAATGTCGGAAAGGTATAAGCTCAGTTCTTTGAGCCGAGAATGGAATGTGAAGTCGTTACAATAATACATCAAGAACAACGTGGCTGTTGTCCGATCGGGGAGGGCTGAACGCTAGCTCTTGTGGTCCTGAAAAGACATTTTTGGGGCATTGTTTCTACTTAAACTAACGCGCATTAATAATAGATGATAATGGCGGAACGCGTCATTACTGGTTGATGATGTTGGTAGGGCTTTATAGAATGTCGATATCTTTTGTGCAACGTCGGATTCTTACCTAATCTATGTGAGAAAAAGTACAAATTCGATTTGCGTGACAACTGACAGGATTTTTAGATATGTCATACTTATACCTGTTATATTAATAGAGTTATAGTGCAATCGCGTGCGTGAATCGTATGCCGTGTGACCGTGGACCAAGGTGTGAATGCCTCGTGACTGGGGACTAATTACTTCAACTAGAACTTTCAGATAGTGTTACGAGTAACATTGTTGGCTTCCGATCGTGGTGCGAGTAATTTTAAATTTTACTACAATTTATGGTCAAGTCCGTTTGCCGACTCGGAGGCCCTGCCAAGAACATTGCAAAAACACCTACTCTCGGCGAAAAGTGTTCTATGCTTTTTCCGATCTCGTATCATTACCCTACGGCACAATTATTCAGTTTCACTTTAATCTACCGGGAAATGTAGATCTTGCCGTACTACTACTACTACTTCTACTACTGCTATTACTCCTACTACTATTAGTCTTACATTATTATTACTATAACTATTACTGCTACTACCGCTATTACTGTTACTTCTAGTAGGATCGCTCGTATGATTTGACTTTTGGATAATCTTTATGTCGATTTCGTCAGTGGTACTATACGCGCAAGTTTTGCATTACAGCTTTACGGTACCGCCCTCCACGTTATTTTCACCTCCCCACGGAAAGGGTACTGGCGGCCGTTGGACATTGGGACCTTACTGGTTTTCACTGTTGTATTAGTCACGGAATTATTTATGTCGAGCGCCGTAACGATGATTTTCAATTGGATGCCCTTGATTACATGATCTTTCTAGACATTGGTGTGCGCGCCACAGTAATTATAATAGAGGGTACTAATGGCCAATCGCCGGTTTCGCGAGCCGAGAAGGTATGGCGCGTCAATGCGTGTTATGTTCGGTCCTGTGCAGTTGGAAAATTTTCTTTTACGAGTGACGTGGTGGACAGAGATTATTTGGGCAATGTGAATTACACGCAGAAGTATTTTCGTACGGTTTCTTCTTAGTTGTAACAATATTTTTATATATATAACAACGCCATCGTCGACGGGGTAGTCGGGAGGCGTTGCTTTTGTACGGTCATTTTTATTTACTCTCCTACGAATCCGCAAAGTGACGGTAGATTTTCGCCCCGTGAATGAAATTGCTGAGCATTCGTGAGATAGTCAAATGTCCACCGTTTCATAGCCGGGAAACGTATATGAAAATTCGAGTACGGTATTATGATTTAGAGCGTATTAGCACTCTTAGAGAAAATAGGCGAATGGTATAATAAACGACACTATTTATTAATCTGTTAAGTATTTATTTTCTACGTTACTCTTTCGGAAGGACAGTCTCACAGTACTGTTTGTACTGTACAAGTACGTTTTGTGTTATGTTTGGTCCTCTGAAGTAAATCGGACGAGCAGCCTTAGGAAACAAAAAGAACCTTATAATGAACATATGCAAAGTGCATTGGTGACAGGTGCAAGATCAATTAATGATGATATGCTAGAACGCAAATGAAAGGGCAACATATAACATGCTAAATGATACACGTATGGGCAAAATGGCATATGACTGTGACTGCAATCATTACTGAAGGGAAGAATTGCGCGATTTCGAAGCACACATTACATTAAAAAAGGGCGAAAGGTAAGCGCGCGTGCGAGAGAGAGCGCGCGCGCGCGCACTCGCGCATCCTGAGATATCAGAAAATCCGAACGCGGGACTACGCTGCTGATGTTCAATTGTAGCGCGCGCGTCCTGATAGTTTGTATTTTTTATTCTTTACTTCACGCAAGTGCAGAACTGTTCGGCGAACAATCTCGCACGATCTCCTCTTTGATCTCGCCATGAAGTAAACGACTAACCCAGATATTCCGACACGGACGGCACACGTATATCTTTTGTCGCGAGGTGAAAGAGGTGTCTATCGGCGATACCGATAGAACCCAGCGAGGGAGATATAATGAAAGGGAGAGAGCAAGGGCGAGGAGCACGACTTGCTCGTGAATCCAGTATGCGCGAAACATGTGAGAGATATATAGAGAGAAAGAGAAAGAGAGTGCGAGCGAAAGGGAGACAGAGCACGTGTGAGAAGAGAAAGAATTAGAGATGGAGAGAGCGCAGGAGAGAAATGATGAGCACACGCGTAGACAAAAATGAACAAATTCGCGAGGAAGACAAAAAAAATGCGCTGGGGTGGCAAAAGAAAACGTCTTCTAACTTTGACGAAACGTCTCATTTAAACGAGAAGCGTCGCTTGTCGTCGAATGGAGAACGCAGACAAGACATGTGCGAAGGTACTTGGTACAGGGAAGCAATACTCGTCGCGCTTCCGGCAACGCGTACACATACACACAAACACACACAAGTCACATGGCTGTGCTTCATTTTTCTACGGCGAATGACGCTCGTCGTATTATCCAGTTGTAACTCTAATGATACTACTGTATATCTTGCTTCACTGGTGGCGAGCAAATGATAAAGGTATAGAAGATTAGATGAAAATGGAACGGTGAACGTACCATTCTGTCGGTCTCTTATTAGTAAATGCACATTTACACGCTACATTAGGTGAATCGAAACAAATTAATGAATTGTAGGAGACAAGAAAAATAACAAACAAACAAACAAACAATCCGCAAAACAAATGTACGTCGTACGGCTATCGTAATGAAAAATTAAGATGGAAAATAAAGTGTCTCATATTAGAAACAACCAGAGTTTACGAAGTGTATGAATACACGCGGTCATGTACACTCATCGTTCACTAGCAATAAGTTACGATCGCATTTTCCTGCGGAAACGTGCACATTCGAAGCATCGCGTGCATAGACAAAAAAAACCTGTGTTCTGTGAAGAATGATGTAGTGTCAATATTGTTACAAATACCTCCTAAGGGACGATGGATCACACATATTATTTAATGTCCATTCATTTTGGTGATTCAGCCGTTTATTTATAGTATTATGCAAAGTGACAGGAGAATTCTACAAAATGAATCATATAATAAAGAATAAAAATGGAGTACACGCAGAAGATTTATTTCAGGAACCTTGTACACACCCATTCCCGATATCCGAACCTATAACCGGAAACGTACGTGTCATCCTGGTGAAAGCATGTTCAACCGCGTGCAAGCCGCGTGTGTTGCTCTTACACCGATAATCAAGCCAAACAAGAATACTTTGCAAACAGATCATATCGATATATATTCTTCCATTTAATACATACATACCAAGAGCTGTATTACAACAACAATAACAATAAACTTTACCCCAGGTTTTCCCAGAACTCAATATTCCGTTGGAGTTCAATTTATCACATTGGGAATGGCAGGAAATGACGAATAAAAGATACATATGTTGCAGATATGCGTACGAATATTTCTAATCGTGAACTTTGTAGCTAGTACATGTCGAATGTTTTTAATAAATTGAACGGTATATGGCACGATACGGCGTCGCGAGACATCTGCTCGAAAGTGGCAGCGTTCGCGGTTTCTTGTCGACTTCCTAATCTGAGAAAACGTGTCTTTATAAAGGAATTCAATTATCTAAAACTCCTAAAGACGATAGTATAGTACGTATAGGTCGATGGTGGGAGTGACATCGGTGTTCGGCCAAGTTGGACCAATCGTGTAAAACCACGATCGCAATGGCGGTGTGGCTGAACAGTTTTGTGTTATCTGGTGGTTAGAGTGTGGCTTACGGGGCCAGCAAAACAGTTTTGTTATTTATTAAGAGCCCTCAGTTTGCTATGTATTTAAGTTTTGATACTGTCATGTACCATTGCGGTTTATTGCTAGTCCTGTTGGATCTGTCCTTAGAGGGTAAATTTCTTTAACCTGTTGTACAACTACTGTCCATAACTGTTCTGCAATTTAATAAGCATACATTACAGTGGTTGGAAGTGTTACCCAGCTGGAGATTGACAGACATTTGGAGCTCGGCAGAGAATTTTTAGCAAAGGGTCAGTTGCAGGATGCTCTAACTCACTACCATGCAGCTGTGGGTAAGTTTTGGGGACCCCAATTAATTGGCAGTCTTTCTCGTTTAAACATATGATGCGTTCGTCATCCTTCGAAATATGCCGAATTAAAATTTAAATACTTTTGTTCTTACAGAGGGCGATCCAAATAATTATTTAACATATTACAAAAGAGGAACAGTATATTTAGCATTAGGAAAAGCTAAACTCGCCCTTCTGGATCTGGATAAAGTACTGGAACTAAAGCCGGACTTCACATCTGCCAGATTACAACGTGGTAATGTTCTTCTAAAACAAGCTCAGTTTGATGTAGCAGAAACAGACTTTCGAGATGTGGTAAGTAGTCTTTAGTGGTCTACCTTTGATTACTCCTACACATGTATTCTTTTTATTTATGTATGTTAAATTTCCAATAGGAATAATGTTGTTTTATTCCACAGCTAGCATTTGAACCCAACAATCAGGAAGCATTGAATGCATTATATAGGATAGGACCCACAATAGAAGAATTGGGAATAGTGAATCTTTACATCAGTAATGATAATTATGCTGCGGCAATTAATCAGATAAGCAAAGTCATCGATGTATGCCCTTGGTCTGCTAAGTTGAGAGAACTCAGGGCAGAGTATCATGAGATATTAGGTGATTATCAGAGTGCTACATTTGACATTCGATCCACGACAAAATTACTTTCTGACAATACACAAGGTTATTTCAAACTGTCTCATCTACTTTACCGCCAGGGAGAAGTGCAAGACGCTTTGAAGTAAGTCGAGAGATAAGCTTATGTCGCTATGAAAATGTGTTGATCCGAATTTTAACAAAGTAATGTTTTAGGGAAATTCGTGAATGTTTGAAGCTCGATCCAGATCATGCCCAGTGTTTCCCGTTTTATAAGAAGTTAAAAAAAATTGCCAAGATTTTAGCTCAAGCAGAGAATGCAGAAGAATCTAATGATTATGAAAGATGTGTAGATCAGGCTCAAAAGATTCTTACGAGCGAACCAGAGACTCAAAACGTGCGGTTCCTAGCCTCGCATCTGCTATGCAAATGTTATATTGGAAATAACGAACCAATGTTGGCAGTGACTAGTTGTCAAGAAGCATTAGCAGTAAGAAGAGAACCTGCCATACTCTGTGATAGCGCTGAAGCATATTTAGCAGCAGAACTATTCGATGACGGTAATATAGAAATTGTTTAGTATTCATTTTCATCAACATCGTTAATAGTGAACCTTAAATTTGCAATATTTTCCTCAATAGCAATCCGCGATTTCAAAGAAGCACTCGAATTAAATCCAAGCCTTCAAAGAGCTAAGCAAGGTCTTCAGAAGGCGCACCAACGACAAAAGCTGTCGGAATCACGAGACTACTACAAAATCTTAGACGTGCCACGGACAGCGTCCAAACGCGATATCATTAAGGCGTACCGAAAGGCGGCTCAAAAGTGGCATCCAGACAATTTTCAGGAAGGCGAACAGAAACGGCAAGCGCAGAAAAAATTCATCGACATCGCCGCTGCTAAGGAAGTGTTGACGGACGAAGAGAAGAGAGCAAAGTTCGACCAGGGCGAAGATCCATTGGATCCAGAATCGGGCAAACATCAGCAAGGTTTCAATCCCTTCCAAGAGTTCCATCACTTCCACGGCACTCCCTTCCAATTTAAATTCCACTTTAACTAGCCGTGTTTTTAATTTCTATGTTACTAGCGCAATTAAAGTTGAAACATTGCCGCAATGTCGTTTTTCACCTGGCGATGATATTGCTACCTTGGCTAGATTTTAATTTTGCTAATCTACCTCATGGGTAGTCTCTATGTTTGATACGTGACAAGACTGTAAACGAAGATTTTTTGAACAGTAAGTCGAACCTGCGACCAATCTTTACACGAAATATACGAAGATCTGTAATTACATTATCAGCTTCTGCGATTATCATGTTGTGGATGACACGATGTGTTTTCGACAAATATTGGGTCTGTCGAACTAACACGTATATATACCACAAGGAGAATGAGATCGCGTTTAGTTGGCTTACTGAGAAACCGTAGGTGGGTACTGTAGTAGATACAGACTGAGAATACAATTAATAATGCATAATAAGGTCAGCATTCTCTGCGCGTGGGTCCCATGCCATATTGCCAATGCGTCCTCTGCTGACATTTTCATACGGTGTTAAATTGGGTTATAGTTTATTAACTGTAACTTCAGAATTTTCAATGTTCGGTATTTATTTGCATAGACATACTCACGATAGATTTGAATAATTTTCACATATGTTATACAGGATGCTTTCCCGAGTATTTAGATAAAAAGTTATACACATTTACAACTTTTTTTTCTATAAGGTTCTCCTACCTACACATATATATATATGCAAATATTTGGGAAAGCATCCTGTATAACATGTGTGAAAATTATTGAAATCCATCGTGAGTATATCTTTGCAAATAATTACCCAACGTTTTACCAGGGCACTCGAAAATCCATTTCCGACAACATTGTCATCGGGTACAATTGCACTAATAGTGTCTGACAAGTGAGTTCAGTTTACTGTGTTTGTATTGGGTGTTCATACGAAATGTAGGACAAGTGCTGTGCGCGTGTGTTTTCGCATGAGTGTGGGAGAACCTGTATGTAAATACTGTATCTCTAATGTTTGTTTAAAAATATATTTGTATAATTCATACGGAGGCACTGGTCTTACTCGTACATGATTTTATGCGACACAAGGAATGGGTGGAATGTAAAACTACTTGAATGATGTTCAGAGTGTTTTGGAATTTATTAATATTTATTAAAGTTGATATCTTTCAGGAGCTACATTTTGTATCACTTCATCCCTCTGGAAAGTATTATGTACATATGTACTCACGAATTGATTATTAATTCTGTCGTAGTTATAGCACAAAGAGAACTTGCTGATAAGTTTACATCGCCCAGTCGTAAATCAATATCGTCAGTACGATGGAGTTACAGTAATTTATACAGCGAACACACTGCGATCCTGTTGCGAAGATGGACTAGTGGATCATGGGTTTTAAGTTCAGTACAGAGTATGTGGTAAATTTAGCTACACACCTGTGTACATACTCCAGTTGTTATTAATTTTCTAGGAGTGGCCTCTAGAGGGTTACCGCGTAAGACTTCTTTATTGTTACACAATAATTTATTTTTGGTTGTAAATACTGTACGTATTGTAACTAACGCTAAGTAGTACTACGTCTCCTTACCTTGCATATCCAATTCCAGTTTTCCGCGATACTTTGAAAGCAAAATTCTTTTGGCTATGACGTTCAGTTACCAATAGAAAATCTTGTAGGTTTCTTTGTAATTAGAATTCCGTATTCGCGGGGGATCCAACTCATACTCAATTACGGTTTCTCTAGCCTATCTAAGATGTACATAAGCAGCGCTATAGCACAAAATATTGGGGCCGAGATTTTTGATTGAACATCGTCCCAAGACATGGTGAACTTTTATTGATATCTCAAAGGTATCAGAACTGATGAGTTAAAACGTATGCCAGTTGCATAACTTGAAGAGTTACTGTTCCATTTCACAAATTACCCTAATATCCGGTAGCAGCTGAAGTTGGCCGTACAGGGAATTGAATATCTACAATTTTTCCAACGGCAATTTGCGATATTGATGTTGCTTTATTAATATTTGAAGCGTTTGGCGTCGAACAGGGGCAATATTTATTCTGTAGATATAGTTCGGCTCAGAATGAAAACAGATTGGGAATAGAAATGATATGAAGCCTAAAAATATGTTGTGTATTTTTCGCGTAGATATTATTTTACTTCAACTGTTTAGTTGGATGTATGCGTGTCTCTGTGTAAGTGTGTATGGGTATGCAAGTCTGTATTACTATGGCACAAGATCGACGCTAATATATGACTCTAACGTAATAAATTTTGGTAATATAATAGAGATATACGAAAAGTGTCATTATTACAACTTATCCCAGCCCGATGATCTCCATGTTCACAATTCTTTCTCTTCAGCGCTTACCGATATACATATTTGTACCTGAATTAACTGTAGTACAGAATGCATCTTAGGTATACTCACTTGCAGAAAAAATAAAATATATGCTACATTCAACTACATTTTGCTCACAACGAGCGACAGCATCTAACCTCTATATAATCTCTTTGCTTACAGAAATACTCTTCTATACAAAATTACACAGCTCTCACTTTGAAACCCTAGTCGCTTGTTCCACCTGCCCGGCTTACAAGAGACCAAGTATTCCATGTTGTAAATTGGACTTATACATACAGTCTAAAGAAATCGTATCACAAGCGGCAGTACATATACATAACAAACTCATTCCTGCTCTTATTCCTGCTCTCAGCGTCTTGCCTGAACCCACATTGATTACGGGTACTACGAGCTGCCCTAATTTCAACAGGATTAAACATATCACATTTATTGGACATCATGGACCAATACTAACATGAAAATGCGCCTACGAGTATCTAGACAGCGACATTTCGGAAGATTCCATCAAATTGATGCATAGATGTATTTTCTCCCTATCACGCCTGTGTTGTAGAATGATTTGATTTCTCGCTCGAGGTTTGTCGCGTTTGAGAAAGTAAGAGGTGCACTTGCGCCTAAACGGGCAATCGGACACTATACAAAGTAGCTAGTATATTCGTGCGGCATTACGCCTCTTCGCGGGTAAAAAGTATGACTGGTGGAGTATTCCAAGAGATTCGTAATCGAGCTCATATAGATGTCGGCAAACCTAAAGAGCCTCCTTGAAAAATAGGTAGGGTTGTGGTAAGTTCGGAACACAGAACCGAACTGTTTATTGAATACGCATTTGATTTCATTGCGTAGTTGATCCCGCTCCTTCATCCATTCATCCAATTCATCTTGCACATTCGGTCCTTCGAAATCCTGGTGCTCTTCAATCAAGCCAGTGAGCATTTGCAGCCAATTGGCGTTCTCTTTGAACTTCGGATTGTTCAGTGTTTCGATCTCGTGCTGTGGAAAGAAGCCACTTATTTTATGCTTTTTGGATTAAAATAATTGTTTTCGAAAATATGCTACGATTAATTACAGTTAATTCCTTAATAATGGCTCCGGTTCTCCAGCCGTGCTCCAGCGTTACATCGGCCAAGTCACTGTATGGATGGTCTCCGAAGTACAGTACTTGATGACCTCGCCAACCTGTCATGTCCTGCAATTGCTTCACAGTACCCTATGTCAAGATAATACCCATATGAAAGTCTATTTAACATTCGATAAAAATGCATAGTCTTTGAATTAAAAATGTGTGACATACTTCCAGGTATATTACACCCTTTTCTAATTTTGTAACGCGGTCCCACAGCTGCGTTTTGTGCTGCTCATCGTAAATCCGGAGTGGTCTGGTTTCCTCCGTAAAGAATTTCGGTTTTCTCGCTTGCACTATCACTACGTCGAAATAATCCTTCCAACTATCGCCAACGAGGAACCTCATACCGGTGTCACTGAAACAGAAATTCTTCCATCGCTTCGAGCACCAAAGAAAAGACAGAGCGAGGTATTACTGCTTACACGAAATGGAACGGACTATTAGTCACCAAGAACATCTTCTTGTTCGCTGCTTTTAATCGTTCGAAAAATCGCTTTAAATCTTTATTCGGCTCCAAGTACACCGACACATCTTGCACGACCATTCGATGCATAATTGGATGGCAACTTTGAACTGAATTCTGTTCAAATAATGGTAATTAATATTACTATTGTCTGCATACACGGCCTATTCGCCAAGACAGTTCACCTACCTTTACGTCCCTAAATAATATTTCCGGATGGTAGTCGATGTGGTTTCGCAGGAAGTATTCTGTGACATTGCAAAGAAGAGCCATCTCGGGCACGGAAAAGAGGTCGGCCAGCTGAACCATTTTCGTGCGATGCGGAGTATCCTTCAATCAGAAGATTTCTCTTTCACCAAGAAATAGAGGTAAATCCCCACGTGCTGCTTATCTATCGTGCAAACTTTATACATACCTTCTGTAATGTTTGCGCGCGTGGATACGGTCCGACGAGACAAACATATATGTTGATACATGCAAGTAAACGTTGGTGTCGAAACATTAAACACAGTAATACAGTTTTGCCACAGTATCGTAATTCGTCGCAAATATATATATATATTGCGTTTACAATTATTTGGATATGAAGTTGGAATTGTCCTTCAAAGAATTCGGGGAAAGCATGCAAGAAATTCTCTCAAACCCAGCAAATAAATCAAACGCAACGATATCATTGGTATCTATCTGTAAATTGCAGTCGGTGTACGTCCATGAGAATTTCGTTTCTGCGGGACTTACGTGCGAGTGCCTATGGGGTGCCTCAACGTAGGCGATCGGAATGATCCTGTTTTTGTAAAGCCTGAGTACTTCATCGTCGGGTACCGGATGGACGCCGCGGTAGACGGCGCCAAACTGAATTTGCAGGAAACTGTCGAGTTTTAGGAGCAAGCCCTTTTCGATGTCGTAATGGAGTCCGCGAACGGCGAAATCCTTGTTGTACTCGAGACTAGCGATTCCCGCGGGATACTGGGGGATAATTAAATGTGTTTGCGTCAAGGCTTTAATGCTGTTCTCGTAAATTCACGAGTACAAATTGATTATAAAGTTCTGAAATCTGCTAGTTCATGCAATTTGTGGATACATTTGTCAAATTGCCGCACAATGTACCTTGTACTTCTCGATCAGCATATCGCGACCAAGGTTGTAAAGCAGGTAGTCTATCGACGGCTTGTAACACGCCAGCGTGTAATCGTAATCGAAGCCATAGACCTGGACTTCTTTAAAGTCTAGTTCGTTGCAAGCAAATACTCCTTTAGGGTTCACATCTTGCGGGAGCTTCTTTGCTGCATGTGGAAGTACCAGATCTCTTTGAATATAGGTTTTCCTATGACTTAATCTAATGCTATAGGAACTAGCCAAACCAAAATCCCACATATTTATATGTGGCTTACACACCAACCGTTGTGTCGTACAAGAAAAAATGTGGTGTCCAACCATAAATTATGTAAAGACAGGGGTTTACGATTCGGAATCATACAGGGCGATCAGCCAGGGCAACTGGCCAAAGCTATCATCAATGAAAGCAATGAAACACCTGAGTGGACAAGCGGATGCTATTCCACTGACGGCTGCAGAGCATGAGTACAGTGAAGCGGCAGCAATCTAAGAACGAGCGTAAATCCGATACTTCCTGACCGGGGGTGGCGAGCAGCGAAGTATCAATTCCAATTTCCGCGTGAGCGCGCGTAAACGCCAAGGTCTCGGAGGCATCGCTTCGATATCTCGAATGCAGCGGAGTGCAGTCCCGCATGCGTGTGGCGCATGTGCGGCAGAAATGGAAGAGAAGAGAAGGGAAAGGGAGAACGAGTTGTCCGGTCCCGGCGGCGCGTGCGGGCGATCGGCGGGATGGCGTGAGCCGCGAGGGGGAGCTCGGGGTAAAATGGCCGCTGCCAGTGCTCGATACTTACACTTGTACTTTTCGAGCACCTTCTGATAGTTCTGACGCATGACCTCGCGCGATATGAGGCCACGATGGAGCGCCCGGTCGCCGACGAAGCGCGCGAGCACGCCATTGCCACTTCCGAGGCGTCGGAGCCAGCTGGTCGACGGGCTTTCGCAAAGTAGTGTCGATGCTGCCGCGACGGCGACGGTCCTCGCGTGCAGCATCACGGACGATTGGCGGGTGCACGACGTCCGCGACGGCGACGGCGCCCGTCGATTGGCGGCGGGACCCCGCGAGTTTTTGAATCGCTGCCACGCAGCTGGCGCCAATCCCGTCACTCTGCCACTGATTACGCTACTTCCGCTTTCTCTCTCTATCGCTCCACTGCCGCTTCCTCCTCGCACGAACTTGACACACCCACACGGAACACACACCGGCGATATATGGCACAGTAAACGCAAGGCGTCTGTACGGACGCACTGTCTACCGCGTACTCTGACAATAAGAGTGATCCGATCTCTCTCGGCGGAGTCCCCGCTTCGTCCCTTGAGGGTGTCCTCGAGCCACCAAGCAATCTGTTTCTCTCTTTCTCCCTATCTTCCTCACGCTCCTTGATTCGCCGAGCACGCTGTCTTTCTCGACGCACGCTATTTATACTTCGGAGCGACGTTGCGTACACGGGAGCCTCGAATTCGTCAGACTGCGACCCTGACTTTGAAGCGCGATAAGTGCTTCTACACGCAGAACCGGAGTAGATCCGACGACTCCTTGCTCTTCCTTTCTCATACTGCGTACCAGAGTCAACAACAACCTCTGGCTAATGACAGGCCGCTCTAAACTCTGCTGTTGTTAGCAAGACGTAAGCAATGCTTGCGCCGCCCGCCTCTATTAACTAATGTTTCGAGAAATGTTGGTAGGCGGGGAAAGCGGTGTCAGACGAAAGACGGAATTAGACGTAAGCGTAGGTATGTGGCACGTGGTATACTGCCAGAAACACACCTTCCCCGACGGAATTCTCTATCCTCCACTTTGCACGCGGTTTACATAGCTACTGTGCACGCACCTTAAAAATAGACGACGTGGATGAGTATTAAAGAGGCGGGCTATTACATTGTGCCGCTTAAATGGTTTCTTCCTTGCCCGCGATACGCCTCGTGCACTTTTTACCGAGGGAAACAATCCTTTATTCATCCCACGGGTAATCTGTGCCGGTGATCTCCCTTAAAATGGGTTAATTAGGGAGCCAACCTGTCAAGGTAGCCTCGGATTGTCCCGAATCGTATCGGTTTCTCTCAAAGAGTGCAAAGCATGCATTTAACCAATCTTTAGCGGAGACAGCTGCACCTTCCTTTATAGGACACGTCGACAGATTTTATTGAAAAAGGGCTAATTAAAGTCTCAATCCGACAGCGGGGTTTCGAATTATTTCTGGCGTCGAATCTGGTACGTTTTTGTCGGCGCGTTCCATTTCTGGGTGCAGATTGCAGTGATAGCCCACTTAAATGACGTGCCGGGTAAGGACCAATGTATGACTGATCTAGTTGCATCAGTTTAGATCAGACCAATAATATATACAATTGGGATTGAATTTAATGACAAAGATTCTAATCGGGTACTGCTAATTTCTAATCTGGCACAACTCGGTGCTTCCTTTCGACTGTCCGCAGGTAGTCGTTACATTAACTATCAGCGAGCGGTATCGATGTTTTGATTAATGATCAGTTACGTCCTTCACTCGGTCATTCTCACGTTCACTCTTCCGTGTGTTTATCTTGCTTGTTCGCCTGGCGACACACTTCTTCTTTCCAGCTTGCCACACGCATCCGTCTCCCAGAATGCTTATTTGCCACCAAAGCGAATCCTGTGGATATTGCATATCTTAGGTCTATTTTAAGTCATAATGCGTCTTTCACGCCCTAATTGCCCAATGTGTTATTTAATGCCTGTCGTTTGGCACGGGTCAGTGAGAAATGAAATCGGCGACTGTTGGGAAAATAGGGCGGGACTGGAGGGTCAAGGGAAAATTGGTAGGATGGATTTTTCGATCGATCTCAATGAGTACGGTGCACCGGAGTCACCGAGTGTAACCATACCACTCGCTACTGAAGGCATGTGACCTCATTGCCTTAATCTAGCCCAGAGCGCTCGGTCGTCGTACTCGCAGTGTTCTGCACGCGCTTACTTGGCCGATGGTTCGGGGGGTGCAAAAAGCTCCGCTTGGGAATTGCTCTGACGTCGGCGGACCATCCGTCTCGCGTGTTCGGCGCGCAGGCTGTCTGCGTGCAGGAAAGAATGCGGGCTTTCCATTCTTTGCGGAATGCAATATCATGACACTGACTTTCCATGCTCTTCCCTGCCGCTCACTACAGCTCCACCCTTCCGGTCGATTATCATCTTCAATCGGTTCCTGTGCGCCGGTTCTCGTGTCTCGCCCGAGATTTCAAACGGCCGCTTAATGAACGAGTCTTTATCGCATGTTTTGTGCCTGTAACTATAAGCCCTCGTTCCTATAGCGTTGAATTAATTTTAGCCTCGAATTGCCGCAAGAACTTAAGCGAGTGATTTCATGTTTCAAACTGCCTGCGGAATGAGCAGTTTCCCTATCTTTCGTATCCCCGTTGGCCCCGCGGGATTCTATTGACACCTTTTCACTTCTGTGGAGATGGAAAGAACAGTTTCTAGCGAACAGTAGGACTTTTTGCTTATACATACCAGTTGGATGGAATTTCACGCGTATGGTATCGATCTAAATAGTTAATTACATATACGTAAGTGAAGGTATATTTATCGTTAGGATCAAATATCTCAGGCAGGGTCTCAATGCCGATCTGTCGCCGTAAGTACTATTTACTGCGTAAATATAAATAGGTGCTAGATTAGTTTCCTTCTATTTATGTCTACTATCATAGTAAACAGTTTAATAACAGCTAAGTCAGAAACATTCAGCGTGGCATACCAAGTGGGCCCTTTCACTTGAAGCCGAGTAACATTAAACTTCGAAGTTTAAAACGCTGTGAAGTATTTGAATTATTCCAGATATTTCGAGTGTGCCGGTCGACTTCAGTGTCGAGCACACTTGTGCACACACGATATTCCACCGCCTTTTCCAATTCCGCCCAAGGAAATCTCGAGAACACGTTGCCGATAAGACATCTTTTCCCGAGCCGCGAACCACGAAATTTCCACTCGTCTCCGTCAAGGCCAAGCGCTGCCATTCAGCGCTATACCTTGAGAATAGCAGATGGATAGACAAGTACAATGTCGGCGGTACTCTTCAATTTGCGTAAGCGCGAGTAGACAAAGCTCGGGCGGATATCTCCGGGCGGCTCGTGGAATCGTGTCCAGACAAGAGAAGCCGCTTCCCCGAGACTCGTTTCTTGTCACACGCCGCCTGCTGGGTTCGTTTACCCATATACTCTCGCGCGCAAACAGGTATACATTATCGCAGCAGTGTGTACGTCCACTCGCAATATGTAGTTACAGCCACCCTCCGGTGTGTCTGTCTGTCTCCGTGTGTGTGTGTGTGGGGGTCTGGTGGCCGTGTGTGTATTGGGGAGACGGTGAACGCCATGGTGGAGAGGAACGCAGATTGCTAGAGGCAGTGTTCCGGTGACCTACTCTACGATTATCACTCACTATACGCCGATCGCCGTGGTGCAGGTGGAAGTGCGTTAACTAGCGTTCCCAACTATATCTCTCTCCGAAGGAAAGGAGGACGCGGTGTTGCGGGGACGTAATCAAATAAACGTCTCTTCAAGACGCTCGTTTTGTCCCGGGCGATGTCACCCATGGCCACGTCCTTCCCGCTGGATTAGCGTGTTGCCGGACTACAGTGTGCCGTCGTGTCGAATGACGCGCCGCCTGTTGACGTGTTTCTAGATCGCCGATATTAACGCATACGTGCCAGCTGCGTTAATATCGACCGAGATATCTCGAGGCACGGTACAGTGTTTCGACCTCTGAGATCCAGTGCCCTCCAGGGTTCATTTCGCCTGATAATGTCTCATTAATGTCCACCGTTAATTACTTGGTCGTAATAAGTCCTGTTTCCCTGCTCTCCTCTTGGTCCCAGGACTTCTCAGACTAGCTGGAAGACTACTCGGAAAAGCTGCTGGCAAGAAGTTTCCTGGTCCGCGCTAATTCCACCGTCCTTTCTTGCACCGTTCCCATGTACCGCTGTCTATTCTCACTGCGGTTTGAATCGTCTAAGAACCGCCGGCGCGTTTTAGTCTGCGGTTACATTTCACTTTGAGCGGCTTTCGTCGCTCGATAATGACGCGTTATGGACGTGCTTCTTTACAATCTCGACTGTCGTAACATCCTGCGGGACTACTTCCCTCGTGGTAATAGTCCGCGGCCCACATGGCACGTAGAGGCGCGAGGTGTCGCTATGTTCGGTAACAAGTAATCGTATTGGGCCAAGCATCGAAAACTTAACAATAATACCATGTTACAACGAAAAAATAAACAGCAAGAGGAGCTAGAGCAGTAAAAGAACTCTGAAGCTTCCAAATTGTATCCGAAGCCTCGTGAAATTTGCAGGTGGGCATACAGCAGGATGATTCATCCAGTTTAACAAGTATATAAACCCCATTAGAGTCTCGGGCTCGAGATAACCCCTGTGCACTGCGGGTCTTCCGGAGTCGCTTAATTTTGTGCGACGCACCGTCACATTATTGGGAAGGCGCGTCGTCCATTCTGGCTTTGCAATGAAAAAACTCACCGGGAATCGGCGGGGTGGGACAACGGAGGGAGAGGAAGAGGGTGATGAGCGGTAATCGAAGCGAGGCAATGCTCCCGCTAATGTGCGTGTACGTACAGGCGACTCACACTGTCGAGGCGAAATTGACATGCGAGTGTGCCCGCGGGCAAAACACAGCCACGTACGTGTGTGATATACACAGAGAGCGGCTCGTCGGACTCCATTTGCCCGAGGAGACGAGTCCTCCTTTGCTGGTTTTATTTCACGCTGTCTCCCTCGCTCCCGCACTCTTTCCCTCCCACCCTCGTACCCTTAAATACTGGCGTCGTTGCGTCCTTCTCGCGCCTTCTTGCATTAACAGTTAATAACGAGACCTGACCGAATAAGCGGACGAATGCCGATGATTTCTGGCAAGTGTGCGCGGCGAAAGTATGGCGGATCGATTTCACGGCCTGCCCGTCGATAATGCGTGACGGCGATCGGCCGTGAACACACTTTACACCCTGATTCTTTTCTATTAGTTCGATTGACTAATGCGTGTGCGATAGCTTGTATCGGCGCGGACCGTTCGAGCAGGCTGCTCCGATGTGTTCTACCAATAAAAATGATTTGTATTGACTTAAATCAGTGTTTGCCGATAGCATCGAGACTCGTCTTTACTGAGGTGCCAGGATATCCTTCGGTGCGAGTACCAGCAGCTTTTTTTCCAGCTGAAATATAATTCATTTATAGTATACTGATTGTGTAAGGAGCTTTATCTCGAGCGGGAGCACAGGTGCTGGTATATTGCTACACAGTCGTTTGCACTCCGCTGATCCAGTTACCAGTTGCATCGAAACGCGCGGGCTGCGTCAATCTTCTACTTGCCTAGCTACTTTTTAACGCTGCGAAACTGCTTCTCCTCGGCTTGGGTGTAATCGCGAAGTGTCATTGTATAGGGGCTCGATGGTGTATGGCCCGAGAAAATGCGTTTACAATCGGACGCCTGTCGACGTACGAATAAATGTGCCGTGCGTGCACGAGCGCTCGCAATACTGCTGCTTGGTGAGACGGTATCTTTTGAGGAAGACGATCTCCTTAGAAGCGCATCAAATTATCGCTCAAACGGTTAATAAGAAGCATGAAAAGTAGCCAGTTCCGGGAGTATCTTACTCGGCATCGTGTACACGCGGATTGGCAATTTCAACCCTCGACCGAAATTGCACTGTCGCTCAAAACAGTTTATATGCAAGCACTTCGGAGCTGAGAGGCAAACAGTGCTCCTAACAATGGATTAATCTCTGGAGATAGTGTTAATTCTAGTACCAACAGTTGCCTCCGCAGATAGGTGGTGCAAATACATGCAAGTCAGCTGCGGCGATGTTTACCTCTGCGCGCATAATTTTATGTACAGACTAGCCGATCGGACTCGCTTCGCTCGCTCGCTCGTCTAGTGGGGGGGTTCCGCCCTTGGACCCTCATTACTTAGTCCTTAAATTATAATCAATAGACTATAACCCTCCCCGAGAGTCGCTCTGCACTTTAGATTAAACTGCATTAAAATCGATTCAATAGTTCTCGAGCTATATAAGTGGACAAACAGAAAAACTGCCTTTATGATATTATATATGTATTTTAATATTTGAATGAGTATGAGTATGAGTGTAAAGTAAAATAGAGATAAGGAAGATAGAGAAGAGATAAAATATACAAGTGAAAATAGTACAAGTGTATTATATAAATCAATAGAGAAGAAGAAGAAGAAGAAGAAGAAGATAGAGATAAGATATAGATAGAGAAGATATAGAAATCACCCAGAACTAACCTAGCTGTAGGACGTAAGAAATTCATTTACATCAAACTGACTTCGCATTTGTTAGAGCTGAATTGAATGATGGAACTTATTTATTTTTACTCTGCAAAGAGAGCACATTTCCAGTGGAAAGTGTACTTTTCAAATAGTAGTACGACGTACCTAGCTCGAGCCTGTCCACACCACCTTGTACAATCTTGCAGCTGGCAAGGGTCCAGTGAGAGGTTATGCGCATCAGCGTTGCGTAATTTGTTGTGAGATGCCGTTATCGAGGAACGCAAAAACGTATGTATATGCGCGCCACTTGGCCAAGATATTGGCGCGAAGGACCAATGACAATTATTAATAGGCGCCGGCTGAATATAAACTCGGTGGGCGCGAATGATCTCGGGAGATCGGCTCTGATTCCTACGACCTGTTTTCCAGGCTCGAAAAGGCAACCTTGACCCAGAGAGATATTTCAAGTGTTACAGCGTCGCTCGCGGGATGACTCCACCAGGAAATAAAGCGACATTACTTCATCATCATCGTCGTGGAGCCCGCGGAGGGACACGCTACTTGTCCTAGGGTATACTCTCTATTCGTTCCGGGCACAATAGAAAAAGCAAGCTGGCGCCTAGTAACGTCCGAAGCACCATGACGTAAGAGGAAGACTTTATTATACATTCGAGTGGTTGGCTACCTCGCCCTTTTTTATCACGAGCCGCCGCTTCTCCTCGCTTTCCATGACGCCATGGAGTCACGGTAGGATTCAATTAATTGCAAGGTCGACTTTTCATTTCTTAGGAGGCTGCCGGTGCCCCGCGCCTTCCTCTTCACCCGTAGGATGAAAGTCAATTTCAATGGGAAGCCACTGAAAATTCCTTTACGTCATGCGGATGGGAGCTTTCTCCCAAAAGGTGTCAAGGTGACGGAAGAAAAGGGACAGGGCCAAGGGAAGATCACAACTTTCTATTATGATGCCTTGGAATGCGAGAGATCACGGATAATGAAACATCTCGTCTTAATTTATGGGCCGGCGAGCCTATGTAACTAGCTTAATATGTATGTGCGGCTTCTTATCGTATGACGTATTTTAACTCGCGAAGAATTCCTTCTAGGCCGTTAAACGAACGAGGCATTCGAGAGGGAGCAAAGAGAGCGACGAGAGAGTCGCGCGTTCAAAATGCCAGGACTTTCAGGGAGTGTACCACTCGCCGGGAATATCGAGATTGATATCGATCGCTGAACTAAATCCCACATGCCTCGGTGAGAGCTAAAGTGAACCGAGTTCACTATTCCACTTATTGTGCTAGAGTGATTCAGACTCTCTAAGCAGTATATGCAAAGTGGCAAGGACTCTTCCGTCTTCCAAGACACGCATTCCCTAAGGACATCTTTAGTCACTAGTATTTATAACTTCTTCTTATTCCTCGAATAATCAGGCACGCGAGATAAGCGTCTGTTGCACTTCCACTTAACGCAACTTTCCTGAAAAAATACCCACTAATGTCGAATTTAAGGCAGAGCAATTGGGAGCACGACCTGCATCTTCGCTGCAAACTGCAATCTCCAAACGGGAGAAAAAAACTGACGCGTTTCTCTGTGGTCAGTGCGCCATGAAAGTGGAGAGGAGCAGGGTGTTTATTTAAAGCAGGATCGAAGGGAACATCCTTGCTTGATAGGTGACAGGAGGCAGCCTCCTAACTGTACAATTCAATTTCATTCGAACCACACGATTCCCCCGATCGATCCCCCAAAAGGAAGAAAGAAAATTGTACATTGCACCTTCGCCGGTAGAGAGGAGCGCGCGAAGAGAGACGATTACAGTGCCAGTGTGAGTATATACTGTCTGTGAACATGTGTGTGTGTGTGTGTGGATATTCACGGACAGACTGAAAACACACGGAGGCAGGAGTGGGTATCGTAGCGTGGTACCTTGGGAGTATGGACCTTGCGAGCGGTCAAAGTCGTGGCCTACTTCACTTCCTGCCTTCGAAACTTTCTCCTCGAGGCTCGTCGTTGGTGCGTTCACGAGTGGTGCCAGGGCCGCGAGGCTCTCTCGATCGGATCTCCTTCTTCTTGCCTCTCTGATTCTGAAGTCAGCCAGCCAGCCAGACAGCCGGCTTCCCACACCAGTCTTCCTAAACGCGCGGGCACACGTCCTTTTTAACCATTTGCGCTCCGCTGCCACCGGAGCCAATTATTAAGGGCTTTCCACTGCACATAATCCCAGACAAAGCAATTAGCCGTAATGCAAGCACGTAGTAATGAGGGAGTTTGATATATGGCCATTAGCGCGCGAGCGCCCACGCCGCTCGCTTCAAGTGCCGACTGAAATATGTTTTACGGCAGCTCTGGCGAAATTGATAATCATGCGGCCAGTTGTAAATTTGCCTGTTACAACCGTCGATAATCCGTTGTCCGCGCGCCACGTTCAATTAACCGTGCGTGCGCAGCACCGAATGTAATTATAAAACAAGTGTCGAGTCCTTACATCCTTGTAATGTGTCCTTGGTATGCGCAATGAACTTTTTTCTTGGCATGTTATTAGACCTCTGTACTACTTTGAAAGTTTCGTACAAAATAAAATCGTGAAGTTAATTTCATTCCAAGTTCGTGTGAAAGTTGGGCAGCTGAAGTCCGTCCATTCGACGAGTGTTTTTCAGATGGAACTTTTGGGTACTCGAATCTGCCAAGATACTTGGCTTGGCAGAGTAAAGTAGCGAACGAACCGCACAGTAGAATGTGGCCTGCGCGAGCCAGACGCCGGAGAAATGCGAGAAGCCCTGTCAACCGATTCTCCGTGCTGTCACTTGTCGAGCAGGGCGTTTATCACAATTATTTTGCGGTAATCCGGTTGATTACGTCGGCTCGCGTGTGCCGAGTGGCTGCTAATAATCTTCAATTATGTCAAGCCGGGAACGAGCGTGTGTCGTGCATTTTCATTGCTTCCTAACTTTCCAGTATTTACGAGCGACCCGAATTGCTGGAAATTTCGGAATAATATCGAGCGCTCGGCTCGAACAGTCTCATAAATCGGCTTCAGCTTCATCTCACTCTCCGCTCCTCCCGATTTATTGCCGCGCCCACTGCAATGCGCATCTCCCAATTTTAACGCTTCGGAAAACCCCGATTCCAAATTCCGCTCGTAAAATGCTGGAAAACTGCTCGATCCGGTTGGAAGTAGCTTACACTCTGTCTCGCGGGCTTCTCGAAATGAATATCTAACTGCATGCAAGAGGTCGGTCACCGGAAGTGCTCGCGTGCAGCACTGGGATTCTCGAGAGGCATAAAAATCACACTTTCATCTCCCACGACTGCTAATTTATGTGATTAGTAACATACGAATTAGCTGTTTACCTGTCTTATCTGATTAAAGTATAATTTATTTTTAATAATGGTAATCGAACACTTTGAAATGTTTGAAATGGACACAAAGCAACGGCATGGACATCTTTCTTTGCTTAGCCAATCGATTCGTAAGATGGGCGGTATCTAAAGTATCCCATTTATTGTAAAGAAGTGTTAGATACATTGGCAGAGTCGTCGTCATCATAAGCTGCTTACGAAGCTTTAGCTGCATTTTATGGCACTTTGCCGCCTAAGGATGTGCGACTAAAAGTATTATTTGGGACGTTCCATTGGCCGAGTATCCGCTGCATCCGAGTACGGGCCACGATCCATAAAGCGTGCATACGAGGCATGCGTTTGCTGTAAGCTGTAACCCTTACAATTTGACGGAAAAATCACTCGCAAATATCTTCCGCTAAAGTGTGCCGCGCCAGCGGGAAATCCCGCAAATTGTTTGCATACATTAAAACAAAAACCCTCGAGAGAAATCAAATTTACGATTCGCATTCCAGCTTTTATGAAACCACTTGTGCTTGCTTAATTATTTCGTATGTTTCGAGGACTTGTCTTCGTTTGCTCGGTCGCTATTCACAATTGATACATTATTGGGATTAATAATACCACGGTGAGAAGTCGTCGCCAATACATTTGGTGCAGCGATGATGGGGAAAAGAGTCGAGTTGAGCGCGACGGGAAACCGGAAGCCCGTGCGCGATGCCAATTAATTTTACGGCCAGATCCATCGAGAAATTCGTCATTCTCGAATCTGTTTTGTTCAGGGCCAGGGAGCACCGATCGCCATGTTCTGATTAGCCCGTGAATCAGAGCGTTTTCCCCGCTGCCCGTGGTGCATTAGATTTTAGCAAGTCACTGCTATCCTAGTCTCTTCCGTCCTATTACAACGCTCGCTCGTAATTAACCGCACCGATATATATAGCCGCCGGCTGTTCGACGAGAAAACCCCATCGATGAACAATGCCTCGATCAAACAATTATCTGAATTATGCCTGCTATTAACCTTCGACAGGGAATCACTATGGAGTACAGACTTGTTGCAAGTGCAGCTGGTAATTGGCGTTTAGTGAATTAATAAATAAGCTGATGTTTACACGGCTACAGAACCCCGTTAAACCATTTGTCGCTGGAATACTGATCTAAAAAGTTCATTTACAGCATCGCATTAATAGATTAATAATTTGTCATGTTAAAATAGAGTTTCTACGGATAGTATCGACCTGCCTATAGTATCGACGCGACATCAGCTTGGGATTAATCAGCATTAGGCTACATTTCCGACTGATTACATTTAATTGTATAATGCTCGAGTATGTCTTAATCGTAACTAATTCTTAGCCGTAGGATTAAAATTAAACCCCTTTTTACAATATAGACTCCCATTATATATGACAATTATTACTATAACTGTGTACACAGACGTGTATACAAATTGCAGAACGTCTGGTGAAATCAAAGTGACAGTCCCTCGTGTAAGTAGATGTAGATCGGCAATCGAATTGTCTCCTTGTGAAGGAGGGACGCGGTAATGGTGCAGAGATTTCACGCGAAACGGCGGAGAGCGAATGAGAGCGATCGGGCGCTCGAAGAGTATGAGCATCGCGCTGGGGGGCAGCAGTGTGGCGCATGTGTGTGGCTCTAATGACCGGTGGATCGCGGCGCGAGTGAGTGGGTAGGTAGCCTGTTTACGTGGCTGCGGCAGGAGCGATCGATTCCGGATGCACTTTGCGAAAGCCAGCTTCGCCGGTGGAGTGGAGTGGATGCGATGCCGCCGGCCGGCAGCATCGCCGAATGCAGAGCGCGCCGGCATTCCAGCGCTCCGTGCTATGCACGCAGCGCGCGCTCCTTGTTCATTGTCGATTGGCTGGAATCACCTCTGTTCGCTAGCCGAGTATGAGTATGCTCGCGTGTGTGTCCTATTGCGGCAATTGTTTGATTTCGGCTTCGAGCAAGTTTTAAACTATCCAAACCATTCTTTGGAAAGTTCGCTCTTAGATGAATTGTGAATGTCAGGAGTTTGCCAAATTCGGCATCGGCGCAGTGGATGCTAATATATAGGTTTCATTCGAAATTTCTTGTGACTGCTGAATGCTAAGAAAAGAACTTGAGACAAATATTCTTCCAAGTGACTTTAGAATTGATTTGAAGAAATAACTGGTACATCCGCTTGGGAGCGATTTAATATTAGAAAGCCGGCGATCTCACACGTGGTGATTTACACCCCTTTGGGCGTCGACGTCTATACTCTGTGTCCACGCTCCCAAGAGGAGTCGATTGCGCTCTGCTTTCCGGCCGCTCTCCTTCCAAGGTACTTTCCAACCTCCACAGATGTTATTGCGATTCGCCTCGCTCTTTTAACTAATTGTGTACTTCTTTTGTTGCAAGAATGCGCGAGTGTCGAATTCTCGGCGCGAGTGAGGGGCGCAGCAGCTAGAACGAAAGTCGTGCGCCGCGAGCGGAAGCATGTAGGTCGCGTGTGAAGTCGTGCCCACGTCACCCGATTACTGGAGAATCATTCGAGCAACTGTTCGATACGCTCAGAACGAGAGGAGGAGTTGGTGGAACACACACAGAGGTTTTAGATCGGCTCCCTGCGTATCTCTATTCATTCCTGTCCGTTCGCTTCCGGCTGAGGAAAAGAGGCCCAGCGAGTTGCTCGGGGCTTTCACTCGTTTATAGTTAATTACTGGCCTCCACTTGCAGCGCTTCGGGACACACAAATCTGTCGTTAACGTATCGATAACTCGTGCAAATCACCCCGTGACAGAATTGCAATCACTCACTGCCGACGATCCCATTTCCACTACACACTGCCATTTCAGCGGTGACGATCATGTTTAATTGATCGACGAGAGGCAAACCTGGCGTGCAAAATCGTGACGTGAGTACGTGACCGTACGTGTAGAAGAAGGGCAGGAATGATCGTGAATGATTGCTAATACCGCGTCCGAGTCAGGTCTTTAGAAACGCTAAGTGAATGGGTAAACGCGTTCAAGAAAAAACCTGTGAACGGCCAGCGGCCATATCCGTTATTGCCAGGCGGATATCTTCGCAAAAAGTGGCATAATTGATATTCGGCGAAAACGGGAGTAATTACGGGAATAATTAAGTCCAAATTTAATTTGTGCCACCGGAAACGGTACCAAAAGTGATCCGCAGTCAATTAAAGAAATCCGTCCTATGCAATATTCCAATTCCAATTGGGAAGATAGTAGCTAATTATTCGGACAGTCCAACTCCAACTATATCTAGACACGTCCAGCTTAATTAACGAAACTAATTCCTCTGAGAATTGTCAAGTGGCTTCGGGGATGTACGGCTGGCCCGGATTCTCTTGTGCGAGAGAGTGGACAATGGCTCGGGAAACGTGCTCGAGTAAGAGTAGAAAAAACTTGATTATTCGAAAGTCAGCCGGTTTTCGCATCGGGGCCTTGAGTATCGTGTGTGCTGTGCAGCATTGTTTCGCTTGACCGGTGGCATCCGACAAGCTCTCATGTATTATATCTGTTATCCCATTTACAAGCCAGAACCGCCCAGCGATTCCGGATGCGAGAGATGCACTCGGTGAAAGTGAGTTCACGGGCGTAGCCGGCTATTCAAGATCACAGGCGTGATCTCCTTAAGCCGGGGGCCGAGAACACGATTGCTAACTCTAATACTAAATTCCTCGTTAAGCCGGTAGAAATGGTATTTCTGACAGTTTGCCGCTCGATCAACATACTTTCATTGGATTAACATACATGCCGCCTGGCACGTCCGCATCGATGTGGCAATAGCTAGTTGGAGCCACGTACGTTATTTTTATTTCGTAGTACATAGTATCGATATTAATCACAGGAAGGTAGGTCAAATTGTACCAAACTTTCCAGTTTGTTTAACAATATTTATATGGTTGCTGGAATTTTCCCCTCGCAAAGAAGAAATGATATTGGAAAAGATTGAATCATTGACGTTAGTGTATTCCTGATTTGCGATTCGTTCGCTAGACAACCAGGGTTCATTTACGGGGTCCCTCATGGCGGAATTCCCCTAGTAGAGATGTAACGTAATTCCTTGGGGAGGGAAATATTGGGGAATCGTTCGCATCAAGTACCCGGAGAGAGAGCGGAGCTGGCGGCTGGCACACAATAGGCTCGCACGTCAGGTAATCGTTCGAGAATAGAAGCTGACGTGAAAAGAAAGGCCGTGGAAAGAGTGAGAGTGACTCAACGCGTTCGATCGATATTAATCTCCGTTTGCCGTATTAGGGGAGTACCGGAACTAACATCATTGATATGCAAGTGGCGGACAGACAAGAGTGAAAAACGAGAGTGAATCGCTGAGTGGCTGGGCGAGTGCGTGTCTCTGCGTCTTCAATTGCTAAGTTTCGACCATCAATTGGGCGAGAAAGGCGGAGGGTTCAGCCCAGTGACTCATTGTCCGTCGCATTGACACTGCTCGTACAGTCCCTCGGAATAGAGAACGGACCAGTGTGGGCGGTGAAAGTGAAGCCAGTTGAGCAACGACTGGCTGTAACGACGTCACCCGCCGCGACGGCGGCCTCGTGAAAATGGAGCGAAATTTCGTAAATACCGAGACAGAAGTAGCGAAACAACTACGTATTGTTTGCCCACGAAAATGGGAAAGTAGACGCATTATACTGTCAACTATAATTGGTTGTTTTTTGTTTTATATAAAAAAATGCAAGGAAAATTATGGGTAACGATTGCCTTTATACATTGATGTCGAAGGCAGGCTAAATGAAAGTCATAAGAGTCATCAGGCAACACAGTAGCGGCACTTTAATTACAGGGTCGTGTTAGCGACCTTCGCAGCTACGCTCTCGTTTACTTGATTATATTTTGATCGAGCGTGCGAGCATTAAGTCCGATTAGCCCGGAGGCGTGCGAAATATCAAACTACTCTCTAGCAGGTTCGCACATCGCGCAGTTAGTATAGTTGGTACCGTTAAGCACGAGTGGTTCGAGGGCCGAATCCATTGAGAGCGTTGAGAGCTGGCATATACGCTTAATGTACCGCTTAGGACCAACGAACGTGGTGAAAAAAGCAATTCGCCTAGAGGCACTCCACCCTGCTACGGACATTCAAATCACTCTTATGACACTCTTCCCCCTACGTGCCGTGTCACTCTTTTTCCACGCATTATTTTAGACATCACTTGACACTGCCATCAACGCTGGCGTTTTTCAGAAAGCCAATTGTTTGACCGGGATTTTCATCGCCGAGTTTTTTGAAAATCATTGCAAAACATTCTATTGCTTAGAGACGTATCTGAATGTTACGAACATTGAAAGAAATGGGAACTGATGAACTCTCGAATATGGGAAAGGCAAGATTTGCTTAACAGTTTATAATTCGAGTTCTCATAGCTGTTACTGTCGTTAATTCAAATTGTTAATTTCGGAGATCCCAGTGTCTGAATCTCTGTAAATCTCTATAACGACAGAGATCTCTGCCATAACTGTATAACTGAATAATTACATACGACGGAACAAGATGAGCGAAAAATCTGGGTCCACCTCGATAAAAAATCAATCTCGCTATTATCCGCACATCCAAACACAGGGCTCATTACAATTTTATTCTAGCCAGCAGCTTTTACCCGCACGCTGCTAATAGATTCATTAACTTTTTATTATCGCGGCGACCGAGTGAAATGGCTGGCTTGCGCCAGACGGGAATTATTTATGCACTCGATGGGCCCACCGTGACTCGAATATCGTCCGGAGAGCTGTCAGTGTGTCGAGTGTCAAAAAGCGGAATCGCCAGCTGGGTCCCAGGACGACGCGACGCGACGGGGCCTACCAATCTCGGAGGAGCAATGCCGCTGGCGCTGAGATACATCTGGCCCATCCGATCCGGAGGCTGAGCCGCTCGGCCGACTCGCTGCCGCACTGCGATTAGCATATAGGCACACTGACACACTAAGATCCTGTATCTACACCTTCCCGCCTGATTCCCTACTATCTAGTGACGCCGGGATTCCTGTAGACTGGATCCTCGCTGCGCTGTCACCGGGCAGCATCCGAGCGCCGCTGATCTCAGATAAGCTCCCGGTAGCTTAATCAAGCAGGTCCCAAAAGTAATCGGAGGACCAGTAGCCTTGCAACTTGCTTTTCTTTCGTTTTTCTCTCGGCAAGTGGCTCTGCATAAGAGATGCGAACTGGTAACGCACGCGGCGCCAACGGAAGCGCCGATGGCTCCTTACGACTTAATCCTCACGCCGATTGCACTTCCAGCTATGCAAATGGATTACCACAGGCGTCGGACGAACAGTAGCCCTGCAACTTACTCTTCATTCGTTTTCTCCCTCTTTAAACGGTTCTGTATAAGAGATGCAGACTCGTAACTCAGCGAGCGCCAAGAGAGGCGCCGATGACTCGATACGACTTAATCCTCACTTGCAGCTATGCGAATACATTACTGTTTTCTACGGCTGTTGTGAGAGCTCGCGTGCGCGCGGGCTATGTCTGTTTTATGGTGGTCTCGAGCGGTTCTGATTGAATGGTCGAGTTCACTGTGCACGGAGCTGCCGTAGATGGTAGGGATATGAGGCTCGCTCGTCGTTTTCATTGCCAATGTTAATGCCAGTCTCACGACTCGCTCCCGCCTCATTCGCCGAGAGTCTTTTCCCGAGATCGGCACTCGAGAAATGCAATCGACCTTGTACCTGCGCGTCCTCTCCCGACAGCGGCGCGAGGAAGTTTCTCTCGAAAAATTAACGAAAGCTCGCTCGTCCGCGGCGCCTGTTTTTGTCCGGCGCGGTGATTTGACGCTCACGAATTCCAATGAGATTTCGAGAACGCCCGGGGTGCGCCAATCGTTTGCCGATCGGCCGGAACTTTCACTCCATTTCGGTGGGCTGTTTCACCCGTGAGGACTTTTATTTTGACTCCTTCCTTATGTTTGGTATGCCGATATACTCCGACTCGACCTACATGACTCACAAATTAAATTAGGTAATTGGCAGTGCCCTGGTGGCGTTCTATATAAATTTCAAATTGGAGATGGCAAACTCCAAGTGCCTCTATCTGAGAAAGCGATATACTCTCTCGACTTTCATTTTTCTTATTTTTTCGTTTCCTATACTTTTGGTATTACAATTTTGTACATATTTATGTGTATTCCATAGTATCAATCAACTATAAAGTATTTATGAAAATCCATTACCACACGGCGATTAAATCTTCGATCTCCCGTTCAATCCTTCCGACACAATGAACCTCGTACTACAAACACTGATTTTTAAACATTTTCATTACTATAAGAATTCCTGATAAAGTGGGTGCGTGGCCCGATGGTTCGATGTGCAATCAATATTAGATGGCAGGGCGACCGTGAAGAGCGTCGGAAATCGCGGTGGCTGTTCGCCGGGCAGCAGCAATTCGTCTTAAGAGGCTCGAAACGTCAGGCACGCACGGGGCGGACGAAGATTTATCTCCACTCGCAATAATTACCAGCAGCAGCGGCAGCAGCCGGGCGGTGCGACGGGGCCAAATGTAATATGTATGTGGCCACTGTCTCGCGCGGCCTTCACCCTCGATGGCCGCGGTAGGTGCGCGTGCACGTCAGGTGAAAGAAAGAAGGAAAAAGGAGCGAGCGGGGGGGAGAAGAAGAAGAAGAAAGCTGGCTGTGCGGATGCAGTGACCCAAAATTACTGGACGTACCGGCACACTCGTCGCCCGAGTGCACCCGACGCCCACTATCAATTGTCCTCCGACTCGTTCCTTGACGTGTCGATTGTACCTAGCAATGGCAATCGGGCGTGCATACTTTAATCTTACCGCTAGGCTAAGCAGCCCCTTACACTATTGAAATAGCTCGCGCGCCTGTCACGCGAGCCCACTCATGCAAATTCACCATTTCAGTATCTCGGCCTGTTTTTCTAGCCGGCCTGTTAGTTGTTACTCGAGCGTTGAGCGCGCGCGCTCTCGCTCGTCAGCCTGGATTGAGATTTTACACGTTGGGAGAAAGTTTTCTCAAGGTGAACTACGGAATCAGGGAACAGCGAGGAGGTTGCTTTAACGCCTGGCGTGAAGCATCGCCCCTATTTCTGCCTCGCCACCGATTCTCCCGCCATGTGCTTTTCAGTAGAAAGTGCTGAATAACAAGTAATGCCATTCACGGCACTTAGGTCATATATCTATTTTTCCAGTTCTGTTATTGGATTCGGAGCAAATGTCTTATATCTTGTCCCACTTGTGTTCTGGTGTGTGCGAGGTGGCGGCTGATTTAGAAACATTAGTAATATGCTATTAATATCTTGGATCAGGTGTTTTCGGCGTCCTCAATATTGCAATTTGTTTCCAAAGGCATACTTATCCCAGGGACACTGAAGTACCGGGCCTCTATTGAAACGGCACTGAAACGGTACAGCACGGATACGTCAGCGATATGTACATATAGAACTTAATACAGCGTCGTACTACTTTTCCCGTGAGATCCATCATAAGTGATACGCGACGAGTCTCAATGAGTTTTGGGTTAATCTGCTTTTGCATAACATTCTCATTACGGCTTTGAGCTTAGCCGTGGCGCGAATGACTTATGGAGACGGGAGGCATATTTCGAGCGGCGACGGCGACGGCGAGGTGCGACGGGTGCATCCTCCGCCTTGTAATGTTAATTTCGTGGGCGCGGTGTATCGGCAGTGTGAACCCAAAGAGTTTCGTTCCCTCGGTAGAAAGTGTGCCAGAACTAAATCTTCCACGCGCGGGGGCTTAGGGCTGTAGGAGTGTATGGGGGGCGGGGGGGATCGGGCTGGCAAGTGGCAGGACGCTTGTCGAATTCCTACGAATGAGTGGATTCGAGTGAGCCGAGAAATCGGTCAAACGCACGATCGGATTCCTGCACGTAGGATGCGCGGGACCTCGAAAAATAAAGCATGACCTCGACGCACCTTAACACCAACCCTTCATTGCAACTTTTTGCTCGTAATTTGAACTCCGCACAAAATTCAATCAGCTGGCAAAGGAGCCGGAGGGCCGCCTTATACTTTTCGTGGCAATCGCCACCACTTACTCGATCGAAAGTAGATTTCGGTCATTACGGTGCAAAGCACTCCGACTGGCTTTTCGCCTCTTTCGCCGATGAGCGTTATTATCCGAGCCATGCTTTCGGAAATAGAGATGTATCTCTTCAGTATTAAGCTTCGATTATATTAACCCTTTGGTATCAAATATCCAATCAGACTAAACATCACTTATCACCTTGATACATGATGTTCAGATACAAAGGAGCTATATCGATTTTTTCTTACTTCACAGTGCAATATTCGAGAACTGGCATTCTAGCATGTCAATATACGTGAAATCAATGATCAACTAGATTACAGTAATTAACTAACAATTAAAACTAGCATTCATCGCAGGGGGCACATTTTCCTAGATCGATATTGGTATTCATGCAGCTCTCGGTGCTTATGTCCTTCAAGTGATACACTTTCGCCCGACGACAGGCGGCTCGCGTCAGCGGTGGATTTTTTGGAATAAGCGAAAGCGGACCTTTTTGCTAGATAGTACTTGGGCCGTGGTCGCTCGGCCGACTGTGGACGGCGATGGGCAGCTATGTAGGTATGTAGACAACAAAGCAAGATCCGCGTGAAAGCCGTGAGCGGCTGGCGTGGTGCGCTCTCGTGAATGGCTGCTGACGTCAAAGCTCGTGGAAAAATTGCGCAATTTCACCGTTCCGCCGGACGCGAAGAGCGTGCGGGGCGAGAGGCTGGCTTTCTTCCGGAATCGGAACCGTCTCGGTGCACTGGGAGGCGGAGGTTGGTGGAAGTCGGCGTTCCGCTGCTTCGTAAAGAATGTTGGAGAAAAGCTGCGCGGAATTAGCGGCGATTCAACGCACGGAATGCGCATTAATTGCGATCCGGGTAGTGCCGGGCGATCCGGGGATGTCTGCCGATAGTTTAGCTAATTGCCTGCCGCTTTTTATCCAGCGGACAAAACAGGGTCAACCCCGGCATTGTTCCTCCAGAGTTTCTGCTAATGACGCTCTTCCTCGCCCGGCAAACGACCATGTCATGACAAATTGGAGGAAAGTATTTGCGTAACGTCGCCGGCATATTAATTAATCCCGGCGATTTTCCAAGGAAATGCTATTCAAAGAGGCTTTCGACATACATCTGTCACACCGCTAATTCTTTGCTTTCTTATCGCTGGCAATCGAGGCCAGTAATGCGGACCTCGAAATTGGGACGGCGATGCGCGCACCCAGGATGCATTAGAATATAAAAAGATCGATTTAGCGCCAATGTCGCAGAGAGCGATGGCCGATTTCACGACTGCAAGATGCGAACGTCTCGAATTAACTGCCCACGCGTTTCCATGCTACTTATTCCATACTGCCAGTGTTAATTAATATTTTCCGGTCGAATGACGCTTTACTCCGTCCTATCTCTCGTGTCTAAACGGTTGTGCCCATTTGATGACCATTTCGACACTTACATATTACCAGATTACACAAGTTTATGCAAAGTTATATGCACCAGTACTCTCGACATTTTACTATGCAGTATAGTATTCATTACCAATAATGTATTCTGTAATCCTCCTAGTGTGAAGAAATAAATATATTCGCACAAAAACAAATAAAATTATTTGTACTAATATCGGCGGTTTCTCTTATCATATATAGCTACAACCTTGTCGATGATACCGGCTTTTCTGTAAAATATAAGCCTCGTGCCTCGAAAGGACTGACCCACAAAATCAACTTTTTACTGGCCGAGTAAATTGTGTAAAAGTGGTTCGATGCGTGGGTTCGCCGATTTCGATGAATTGTAGTAAATTGTAAAATTATATTTCGCGCAGGTGGATAGTAGAGTGGTTGTTAGGCGGCCACAGTTGTTATCCGAGAAACTGGGTTCAGAAAATGATGTATCCATTGCTGGGTAGTCGATTTGAGGAATGGCCGGAGCACTCGAGACCAACGAGATACCGGCGGGGAACTCACAATGACCCTGAACGCGGCTCGACGAAAACTTTCGCTGGTATCTCGACCGTGCTCCACTTCCGGCATCCCGAGAGAAGCTGCGCCGAGTCGTACGCCGAGCAATATGCCGAGGGATAGTGATTACCGTAATCGACACTTTAACCTATCATTGCTGATTTTGAATAAATAATATCGCCTTTGGGGCGATTATTTATCGAGTATCTCTAGCTTTCTGCGTTTAGAGTCTGTTGACGATTCCAAATAGTAGAGCGCCGTGACTCAGATCACGCCGGCCGAAAGTATTTCCTCGGCGCGCAGTGGTCGCCTTGACGTCAATCGGTGACTTTCGCTTGTATCCGGCTCGCAATGAGCTTCCGGTATCCGCAATCTCGGGAGAAATGGCTAAGGCTCGGTGATTCCACCGCATCCAATTGGTAGGTGGGACGGTAGGTACTTGAATCTCGGAATGATTCAACCTCACGCTCCGTTTGCGTCTCATTGTGGCAGAAAGCTCTGGCTTCGATGATTAAGTAAAAAGAAAGTCGGGCCCGAAGAGGCAGCGTGGAAGACTCACGTGCGCCCAATGGGTAGTCACTATGCGAAAGCGAGTGCCGAGTAGCCACCTACCAGGATCCAAGAGCACACTCCCACGTGGTCCACCGCTTCCACGAAAAGTCGTGTCGAAATTGTCGATCCACCTCCCGGTGGTGGCGATGGGCCCGCGTCGAGCGCCGATCCCCGCCGGAATTTCGATTTTTCCAACAGGTGACGAGAGGTATGTGTATGTGCGGTGGCGAACGGCCGGGGCTTTTTGGTGAAAGCAGACGACTGCCGAGAGGGGAGAGTATATAGCCTGAGTTTCGTTTGTGACCGGCTCACAACGAACGCACACGCCAAACCTCTCGTCGCTCTTCCCGTTTGCCGGTTTCAGCCTCGTTATTAATTGATCTTCCTCGCCGGTGCCGGGATTAACTTCAATTCTAAACGCGGCTGCGAGAATCGCGTGGGACTCAACATCTGACAGGAAGACGCATCGACGAAACGACGATCCAGCAACAACGAATCACAAGTGCCAAGTGTGTGTGTCAATAGGATTATATCGAGCTAGCTGCTGGACCGTGAACGAATAAGGTTGGTGACAATGTTGTGATCAGTGTCAAGCGATATCATCGCCTCGCATTGCAGTGCTGCAAGCTCCATTCTCCAAAAAGTTAGATCGTCCTCCTCAACATTATCCCCGAAATGTTTAACCCTGCAAGCTTCAGTAAACACCTCACGTTACAAATTACTCTCATCCACCTATTCATACTCCTTTCTTAATAGAGAAGAGCTCTCGCCAGAGAAATTGCGCGCATGGAACATCCAGCATCGCAGTTTATGGACTCATTATCGTACATATTCACGTCCCTGCTGATTAATGGCGTCAATAAGCTCGCGGAGAGTCGAGCGCATCTTCACTTCCCTGTGGCGAGTCATTTGGGTGAACAGAAACGCGCTTCCATTGAGAGTGGCGGCGGGCGATTGTTCCGTTTGCCCATTTGAAAAGGACGCTCTCCATGGGAGGAGCGCGACGAGGAGAGTGTAAGGAGCATCGCGCTCCACTCTCCGCGCTGCTCTCCCCCACCCGCTGCTCCTCTGAATCAACGCAGAGATCGGGCAAAAGGGTATGTGGGGTAGCGAGTCAGTGTGTCAGCGTTCTCACGTCTCTCTTTGAGGCGTCCTTCCTCCTCCGTCCGGCTCTATGCCGGGAATAAGGCCGCGCACGCAGCCCCGCCAGGAAGATGCGCTCGCCGGACCAAACCAGAGAGAGACGCAGACGCGCCCTGCACATCCTTCCACCCGGCCAAGGGTCCACCGATTCATTTTGGGAATTCTATTATTCATGGATCTAGTATGTCTGAGAAATAGTCTCGCGCGGATAAATTTCCAAGAATAGTGTCGTTTTATAGAGTTATGCGTATGGGATGAGAAATTGTCCCATGAAAGAGTCTGTGATTTTCAGTAAAGTTTTTTAACGACTTTTTTACTCTATGGAATTTTAATACTGCAAGATTATTGTCGATGTATCCTTTTTATGACCTCAGGTATAATATTCACTCGCCCGACTTTTTAAAGTAGAAAGGGTCGTTTTGTAAGAATTTTGTGAAAGCCACTCTTATAATGTAATGACATTCGTTCGTAATTGAAATTCTGATAAACTTACCATAGGGATAGTTATCGCCTTTACGATAGTTTTACGAGATCAACAAGATAGCCCGTCCAAAAGCACTTTGTCGTCCCGATCGGCGTCGGTCACGTCTCCTCAGCGGAGTGTGACGAATATTCGTGAAAGTTTTGGGGGAGCGGGCGCCCGCGGCGGCCATGTGAGACCAATTTTCCACGGCGCGACATCCACCTTAATTTCTCGCTTTCTGCTCCGCCGTTGCAGGAAACTGCACGAGGAAAAAAGCCGCTCTAACGAGAACGAATTGGAGGAGCACGCGCGCGCCCGCGCTCACGTATCCTCCTCCAGTCGAAACTCGAAACCCACGTGAAGTGTCGCCGGTGTAGTCAGCAGGCTGACATGCAAATAGATATATTCGCAACAGCAAGTATCACGCTCTTCCGATGAGAAAAAGTAGAGTTGGCACGTCGACTGGCATTCCTCGCTGTAACGTTGGGCAAAAGTGAGCAGTTTGTGAAAAGAAAAAGGCTGCTTCGGGGTTCTTTGAAGTCGAGGCTGATCGAGGAGGCAGAGATACGCATCGATGAAGCATCATCTCTCCTCCCCTTCCCAGCTGGCACACGCTTTCTTCCGCGTCACTTTCACAAGGGGGCAGAATTTCGCACGTACACATGCATATCTTGTATGTATGTCGTGGAGGAAGGTGGTGGTGGTGTTCCACGCCGTGTCATCTGACATTCTTATGGGGTTTCACCTGGTGCGTGCAATGCACGTATAACGGTACCTCGTTACGTCACGTGCCCACACACCTGTCACGGCTGGCCTGGACAAAGGGTTGCACCACCGGTCTGCAGAAATAATAATGACGAAGACGAGGACGCCGCTAGCCGGAGCGCGTGGGGCTAAAAAACGGCCGGAGGCCCCGAGGAGGAAGCCAGCCTGTTATCCGATATCTGATTTCCGTGACGAGGAAACTGGGACTCATGCCTTCTCGTTTCCTTCGCACCACTGACGTATTCAGAGCACTCTGGGCCCGAAGGCGACCAACCCACCCCCCCGCTCTTTCACTCATTTTCATCCGTTGATTATTTCGCATTACGCCTGTCGTGCAAGTCAAATTTAATCGCGATGCCAGCTTGAAATTCCGCACATCTCGAAACGCCACTCACACTCGGCGCCACTGGCCGTCCGGAGTTCCGGAATTCCTGGAAATTGTGGAGAAGGCCTTGTCGATGCTTTCTCGGTTCACTCGTCGAGCGCGGGGGCAGTGGCGGACTTCGATCTGACATTGAAATTTTGTAGGGAAATGTTCTTTCCAACAGCTCGTCAGTCGGACGAGTCTCAGGATGAATGGCGAGGAGAGAATTCTTCTGTTTTTCAGATTGGCTTGGTAGCATGGCTTGTTTTATTGCAGACTCAATTCCCTCAACGAGGTATCGTTTTCTTCTCTGTTCCCCTGACTCGTATTTGGGACGTGAGATATCGGCGACGCATTCCCGACACGCATGTGTAACTACTCGCATTCATCTTGCACGTTCCGCGGCTAGAGCGCCCGTGCGCCAATGAATTCCACGATAATTGGAGAAAAGCGAGTGAAAAAAGCTGTTCCATTGCCGGGCGAGGGACCCGAGAGAATGGAGAATGGAGAATTGAGCCATTGTACGGCCAAGTTGAGTTTCCTTGAAGTACAGATTTACATGCTCGCTTCCCTCTGACAATTGCCTGGTTGGTTTGCCGACAATCTCGTGAATAAACTTATGCCGGAAACGTTGGTGTCGTTCGACTATTCCCGTGAGATGTTGGCTGTCATATCATTATTAACTTCAGTACATTATTCAAGTGTTCGCTTTCGTACGAGTAAACATAATTCAATCGTTCCTGGTAACTTGGAAACTTTCTTGCGGGGCAGAAGTCTCGCGTTAACTATCGCAGCGTGAACCGTGACGGACCCAAATTCCGGTTGATTTTCATTTCCTTTTCGACAGTCTTTGCCCGTAGCATTAGGTTCGGCTTAACGAATTCAGTTGACCAATCTTACTATTTCCACCAGACTGCAGCTGTAATTTGAATCCACCATAGTTGCTTTTCAAGGCTACTTTCTGCTATTACAATTTCTTATTTGTCTCGAGTTTCGATTGCAATTTTATTTCACTGCCAGTAGAATGCTGATTTGAAAGTAAAGTGTACCGAAAGCGTGAGAATTATGGGAGCCCGGCGAAAGTGGGTGTGGTCTTCGGATTTGGGTCTGCGTGCCGAAATTCTCGATGCTCATGGTGTTCACGGTGGCTAGGCTCATGTTTTTCGATGGCTCGAAGTCGGGAGATTAATTTTTCGGGGCCGCTTTCACCTAATAGCCCACCTTTCTACGGGTCCTCCTTTTAGACCCGTATCCGGCCACCGTTTAGCATCTCACTACCACCTGTGAGGCCAGCTTCTTCATTGCGCTACTACACATACCTCGCGAGTCCCACCACCACTGTATTAAAAGTATTGGGAAAGTACTTGAACTGTCGAAGCCATATCGAAGATTAAATGCGCTTTCAATCAGTTGTGAAGTCAGTCTCAATATGTTAAGTTGGCATAATGGGTGTTCATTCTTCATGCGGTAATTATGCGATATCAACTGCCTGTCGAACTGTGCAGTCAAGCCAGTCGACTATGAAATTCTTCCGCGACACTGGCCTCCCGATTGCACTTGTGGCTCCGAGAAATTGATGTAGAAGAGTATAATTGGCCGATCGAATTCAAAGCGAGCCCGGGACTCTGAAACTCTCCTTCACTCGATATAAATTTCTCCCGGCTTATAACTCGAAATATCGAATTGCGCCGAGCCGGCAAGACTTCTGCAGGGTGGGCTGGCTATCCTAAATTCCGAATAAGGCAGCCTCTCGGAAGACCTTTCGAAAACTAAAGGGACAATTCACGATGACTGGTTGAAAGTTGCCCGTCGATTTTTCCCCGGCGTTTCCAGCTCTCTCTTCCTCTCGCACGTGCGTATGTACCTTGCGGTCTGCGTTCCGCACAGACAAGAACAAAACACGGGCCTTTGGAATTCGGCAACCACAAGGGACTTTTGTATCCTTTGGAACGAAGATGAAAGGCGAGTTTGATGGAAGGCAAGTCAGGGGGAGTAATCGAAACGCGGAGAGTCGATGAAGAAAAGAAGCGAAGGGTATCCGTTCCTTTGGAGCTCAGGTACAAATGGATCGCTGTAGCATCTATTGGACTTGCACGAACCCCGAAATGTTGACCCACCCCACCCCCTCTTGCATAGTAGACGCACAGGCCATCCTGATTCTGGAATCATATTTATAATGCCAAAGGGATATCTTCTCCCTTTCTCTCCCCTTTTCCCTGTCTTCGAAACCACTTGTAGCTCAAGCGACCAAAGTGTACTTTTAGGTCACGATCGTCCTCTCGTCATACATTATCCTAACTGTGATACCTCGAGCTAATCTCGCATCTAAGACCAACCTCGGTGGACGGTTTCATCCAATTTACAAGCAACGATATCATCGGACCGTCATTAAACTCCAATCATCGGGCGTAACCGCGTCCTATCGTCACGTAGATCCATCGTTCGTCTAGAATTCGCGGGAGTCTCGCTGGCGGGCAAAAATGTCGGTGGGGAAACGTTCACTCGCACTTTCACGCATTATCTGCTGGCTGCGGTGGTCGTTATCCCTGAGCGTACGCCGACTGGCATAAGCCACTTCCGCATGGACGAGTTAGCGCCATGCGGGTGAGAAATCTGGGCCATGCCTCTGCCCACCTATACCTGCGCTCTAGCTTCTGCGAAGCGCGCTTGGCTTTCGTGTCTCGTTCTTATCGCACATACTTTGTTACGCAAATCCTGCCTTATGTTGCGAATTCGAGAAAGGAAAATCGGAACGGCCGGAATACAGCGGGCAGGCCGGCCACGGGGACGAAAGCCGAAGCGTTAGAGGAAATACTTCTTTAGAAAGTCGGGCCGGTATTATCCCAATTAAATTCTCGGCGTTCACGAGTGCTTCGCCCCTTAAAACGCTGGAATGAATGACCCGAGAGGCATTTACCAGCCGGCTGACACACAAGTGGAATGACTCGGCGTTCGTGGACCGATCGTTCTCATTAACGCTAATTCCTCCTAATAGTAATGAGATAATTATTCGGAGCAAGTGCTACTTCGCCCGACTAATAACGCGCGCGATTACCATGGTCTATTTAAGCGGCGGCATATCCTGCCGGGATGCAAGACTCTATGGGGGACACCGGGCGAATCCATGCAGCGATTTTGCAAGATGACACCGGGAAAAATCGGCTAGTTCCGCCTAGCCGCCATGTAAGACGCTTGCACGCGCGCGCGCTCCGACAAGAGAGTGGCACACGCCCTCGTTTTAGTTCCTCGTCGGTGCGATTTGCTGAAATCGAAGCCACTTCGCCAGCACATCCAGGGAGCATGATCCGTTTGCTGTAACAGGCCGGGATGAGTAAAGCACCGTCGTCCCAGGTAGTCCGGGCGTTATTCTAGTCACGATCGATATCCGTTTCGTCGAGCGACGTTCGCCAGACTTTTACAAGTGTTCGTCTCCTCTCGGTCATTTCTCCCAAGCAAACCAGCTGACGCTACAATATCTCCTCGCATGCCCTCCTCGAGCGGGTCAAGTCTGCTGCCCCCAAATAACTTTTCCCGAACCCACTCGGGAGCGGCGATGACTGCCAAATCGTTGAGGGTCTCATTCCCTAGATATTCCGGCCAAGAGGGCGAATCACGAGATATAAGCTATCAAGTGTTATCTGCTACAATAAGCTTCCCATATGTTGGCATGCACTTCCTAGCTTGGTGGATCTATTGGTATCGAAAGACGGAGAGTCGAGCGCTTCCGGGAGCACTTTCCTACAGAACAGGTGATGAGTGTCCCCCACCCGTTCCACAAGAATCGTGTGTGCCATTGGAAGTACAGAGTGAAGAGACTCCCGAAATGAGTGATACCATCTCCGTGAGGCAGCGCGTTTAATGGCTCTCGCGCCTCTGTTCACGGTGTCTTTCACCTGTGCCTGGGCGACGTTGCGCGGCGGCGTGCAGGAGAAACAGGAGCAGACAGAAGGGTTTCGCACAGCCGAGCGGGAAGAATCAAGAATCGTCCGACGAAAGTAGAGGGAAAGAGAGAGAGAGGGTGTTAGGTGTTGGGCCCGAGTGAGAGAAGGACGCCAGGGAGGAAGGAGAGACTGAGGGAAAGAAGGGGAGTGGATGGTGGGGAGGCGAGAGGACGGTGGGCCTCTTTGGGCCCGATTCCTCGGGCGGAAGGGGAAGAAGGGACTTGTGGGCAAGGAAAGAGAAGGAGGGGGTGTGGTGAGTGCACAGTACTGACGATCGCGATCGTCAGTAGGTCACTGGGACGTGGCTCGTGGCCGAGACGAGCATGGCTCGCACCTTCAGTTAGTCCCCGTCGGCCAACGCAACCACCTTACCTCTGGCTCCGCACTGTGTCAGCTCGTGACACGCACAGCCAGCCCTCTTCCTTGTCTCTCTGCCTCCTCTCCTTTTTTTCGCACGGCCGAACGAGCCACGAGCACGCCGGGGCCCAATGAGGACCATCTGACGCGTATTTGTCGAGAGAGTTTCGTGTGATCGGTGCTTAACAAGGGTGGCCAATTGTAAGGAGACCGTACCAGGACACCTTTCAGGTGGTCGAGTGATTATTATTTATCTCGCCCTTTTTTTTTCTTTTGTTCATATTTTCATTCGTCGGCGGGACTCCGTTTAAGGCGGGTCATGTGACATCGAAGAAGTGCTGACAGGTGCATTAGAGGACACCTGTTATCATTTTGTACGCTTTTCTCGTGGATAATTAGGAAGAATTAAATTAGTATAATCAATCAAGAATGTGCAGTATTTACTGAGGGCGCCATCACTCCCCTATAAGGGATGGTTAGGTTTTAAGATTTTGGCATTTTTGGCAGAGATAGTTGAGCTTTTGAAATAAGCTGCGTTTAAATATCCCGGATTTGAATTAATTGCACGTTGCGTAACGTCCTTTGGACATGTCTGGCTGCGCGTCTGTGCTACTTGCGCGTCCGACTGTCTATCATGAAACATGTCCTATCTCACTAATCTTATTCTATCGCGATTCATAATTGCTTTTATCCTGCCATTTTGTTTCTAATCATCTCCATGTGCATTTGGAACTGAAACGGATCGGAGTTTGATTGGACCCAGTGATTACCAGCATGATTTCTCATTGCAGAGACGACACTCGCATGATGGAGAAGACGTGGCGGAGTATACGGAAGATACTTTTAATCTTCCTGTTGCCTAACTTGCTGGCTGTGAGTAGAAACTATTCCTATGCGACATTCAATTTGCCACTTTTAAGTAGTATGAGTAAGGGGTGTTCGAGTGTCCGCGCTCCGATTGGCGTCGCAGTGAACGCTCCTTTGACTATTAGTTTTCCAGAGAGTTGCAGAAAACTTGCCGCACGCATTCTTCTCCTTTAAGGTGATAGACGAGTCGCCGAAGTGTTGCTACCGTTATGTTATTCTGCGTAAACCGGGTGAATCTATCTACGCACTTGTTCGCCCACTGCGTCTACGTGCCGGCATTGTTCACTGGGATACCTATAAAACAATTTCAAATAAATACCACGTATCAAAAAGCACCTCGGTGGTTCGAAGTCCGTGAAATCGCCGTGTCTGAGAAACCAAGAATTAATGATACGAGCTCTCAAGAGTTGGAGAAGGACCATTTGACTCGCGCGTGTCCCGACACCGGCATTTGCATCGGGCAGGTGGCGTAGCAAAATTTACGGGAGTGGTTGTCGCGACGGGGCCTCCGGCATCGAAGTCATCGATCATTAGGAATTCCGCGGACCGTTAACAGATTCGTGCGGAGGCATTTTCGGGCGAGGAAAAAAAAGGGGGGCGCAATTCACTGATGCCTAAACGTCGTGGCTGGCATGCCGCCACCGCCGTCGCTGGACCGCTATTCGCGCCCGTACGCACGTGTTGGCCGAGAAACAACGTGACGTTAACTTAATGCTTAAGAGGAATCACCGTAGCCGCGGGCCCTGCCTGTGCCACATATAGTTGTCTGTGCACTGACACCGGCGCGATCGCTTCGAAGTAAAAGCCTGAATGGGACGGGAGTCTCCTCTGCGAATGAGGATACACGTGCGCACCGCGGCGCGCCGACCGTTTCTCGCCGGATCCCTTGCGCCTCTGTCATTTACGCCTTCGCCGATTTGTGCGCTCGAAATCCTCGAAACTCTAATGATCCACGGATTAATCCAGAGCAGACTGGCGCATAGAACATTCGACCCGGGATTGAATGAATGCAATAGTATTCTGAGTCGCACAGTGTCGCGAGTTAGATACGATTGTGTATTGTACGTGGTATCATTAAAAGACGACCCTGGGTAGCAGTCTGCTGACTGGCAATTTCATCCGGGCCGTATTAGTGAAATTCTGACTTTAGTTCCATTTGTTTTCGACAGTCACGTCGAGCGAGGAGTATTGAATTACCAGCATGTACACGGCTCACGTGTCCGAGTCACGCATACGGGTCTATTAGATGGATTGGGGATAAGATAGAATTTAGCAGAGTATCTAGCGGCAATCTAAATGGATAGCTCTCGCCGCGCTGGGATGCTGGGAGCAATGTTCCAGAGACGGTGGTCCGTGCTGGTGAATGAAAACGGCGAGCGCAGCGGAGTCGGTGGATTGTAGTTGTAGGGTGTGTGTGTTACTAGTGCAAGGTGGATATATGTGCTGCCTGCGGGTGTGTTGGTAGTACGGCAGTGGTGTTGCTGCAACGTATAGGAGTGAGGAGCCCAAGCGAAGATAGTAGGTCATCGCGCCGGACGCGTTGCCCTCTTTCGACTATACTCTCTAGACGACGCTGCTCTTTCTCCCTCTCTCTTTTGCCGCGCGCACCTCCGAGCCGCCTTCCTCTTTCTCCTCGTTCTCTACCGACGTGGACGGACGTGTAGCGGACTCGACGCTAGTCCACTTGCCCGCCAGAAGATCGGCTTCTTCTCCATTGGCAGCTTTCTTTCTTAAGAGATGCCCGCTTGCATCTCTCTCTCTCTCTCTCTCCCGTTCTTTCTCTTTGGCGCTCCCTCGCTCTTGGTGCCGCGAGAGACTCCACCTGTTTCTCCTGGTCAGCGTCGCGCTCCGCCGGATCCTGTCTCTCGTCTCGATTCCTCGATCGCACCACTTTTTGCCGGCGAGACTCGCTCCGCGCGCACTTTGCCCGAGCGAAACGTACGCGATTCCACGGGTTTTGCAGTGAAAACGCCGATGCCACGAGAGGCTCGTCGCCCCGTGCGCCCTTTTATGTACAGCGGGCCCCGCGCTCGAAACTTGCAGTTGCGCGATCCGCGCAAAGCAAATAGTGCCGAGTGAACCAATAACATGGCATAAATCTGAGGGGAATTCGAGGGAAAGCAGAGAAATAATATTGCTGTATTTGCAATGACGCGGATTCCATGCCCCGGCCCCGCAAATGTTCCAACTTTCGGAGCACATATCGGAAGCACAATATTTTCTCAAATAATTGACACGGAATAATTGCCTGCAACACACAGCCACACGTACAGGCCAGATTCGGGGCAGCCCCCCCCCCCCCCTCCCTATCTCCCGCATGCGCCGAAACAAGCTTTTCCAGTAAATGTAAAAAAGGCAGAATAATTTCTCGCATCGCGAACAGCCAGGTTGCATCGGGTTGTCCGGTGAATTTTTTCCGATTTCACGGAGCCCGAATCTTCGGGACGCGTCGGTGCGCACCAGGTAGTACATCCCTCGCGCGGTTTCGGAAAAATTAGCAGCAGGATGATTAAAGATCTTTGTCAGTTGGTTGCCGAGTGGGAGGTGTTTTTGGAGGACGCTACCTGGAATGAGGTCAAGCCTTGGAACTGACCTATTCCACTAATCCATCATGGAAATAGGTTCGGTAGCCCTCAGAAATTACGTGCACCGCTTCACCGTAGTGGCATTTATCTTGGTTTCCATGTGCTTAATTGCATTCCTTAAAGACGGCTACCGTATAGCAGCCATTAGGCGAAATGTATGTTTAGAGTTGCGCTACTAACAGCAAAATTAAAGGTCCACGTTGCGAACAATGTTAACTGGGTATTAATAGATTTGTGTTTACACATTGCATATTGCGTGCTCTACTTTGCCGAATTATCTAAAGAAAATACTTGATCAGTGATGTGTTAAGATCAATTATATCGCAATGTGAAAGTGTAGAGCGTTGATTGCCACTAACTGTCTCAAATAGTCCAATCAAATTCAGGGAAGCGTGTAATTAATCGCTGGCCGCGGCAGCGAAGGAACAGTCAAAGGTGGCTTTCTTAGTCGGGATCAAACCAGCATTGATAATTTCTAATGAATAGGAAAGGGATACTCTCCCGCCTTTGCGGCTATTCGGAACGTGCAATCTTGCGGCGGACCACAGAACGAGAGCTTTTCACTGCACTCGTTCCAGCCAACCTGCCTCGCCTCTCCTCGTAATCTTGTAATTCGAGAGCGTGCCACGACCGATTCCTCGCCACTTCCAACTACTTGGTGACCATCTCTCAACATCACGGGGGGAGGGGTGCTCTTTGTCGAAGGATTTCATCTAGTTTCCTGCTAATTGGATGGGTGCAACTACTTCAGTAGGTCTCGGCTCTCCTGGCCTGTGTTTCTCGATCTGATTGTTCTCTAATGGAATTTCAGTGGCGTCGATTTGGTCAAAGTTCCCTCGAAGTTTGAATATTTATTCGATTAATGTTGAAAGTTGGGCTGAAGATCATTGAGTTACACACAGCAGGTCACAGTAGAGCGGGCGTCTGTCTAGTTAACGCGAAAATGTACCGCTCACCAGTGCATGCCGTGTGCCCGAGCGTTCTTCTTTAATTAAAGTTCTACCCTGTGCGTTTCATCCGCAAAGAACGTGTGTATTCGCGATCGTTCTCAGCCTCATTCTCACGGTTAGGGCCCTGTGTCTGCACTCTAATCGTCCCAGCTTTTAATTAGACTGCCCTCGCTTTTCCTCGTCGCCCGTCGCGTCCGGGAATCTGCTGTTTTTGGTAGGGAAACCGGCGATACCTTTAATGCACTGGCTTGCAAATGCAACTCCCGCTCACAGTTGCGAAACAGTTGCGTTTTATTCGTGCCAATAAAGCGAGTCATTAGACTAATCGAAAGACAATCTTGGTATAAGTGTCGTGTTTCTAAGATGGCGATGAAATTCATAGATCCTTGTGTCAAACTCGATAATCAATATTCTTGATCAATATTCTGCCATTTATTACGTCACGGGGATCGGCGCTCGAAAATTCAATTAGTTGCAATGGGGCGGTGTGGCGCAACGTAGGGGGACGCGATTATTGCTACATGACTGGAGTCTAAGTGTCCTGGAAACAAAGGTGCAATAGCAGGATTATCGACACCCGTAGCCTGTCGGTGGTCGCAGGTTGGTACAACCGCCGTCGTCGTCGCCGTCGTTTGAACTGACTGACCCGGCCTACTTTTTCACCGCCATATATAGGGGAAACGACACCGGCCGGTATTGCGAAGAGCTCGGAAGGTTTCTCTTCGTAAAATCTGTTATCTTATTTTCGATAGCTCGCCCAACGCGCCGTCGCCGCCGGTGGCACGTGGACCCGCAGAATCGCGGAACGCTTCTGCCGCTTTCTAGCCGGGAGAAACTCGGCCACTCCACTTCGGAGCTCTTATTTCGCCGTAGGGCCTCTCTCCTTCACACTTTATCCTCCCCCCCTTTGAATGCCAGACTCCTTTCGGCACCTTTTTCGGAGACAATAATGCGCATCGCATGCCAATTAACACGCTTCGATATCGAGGAGAAAGGCCAGCGAGGCTGAGATATGTATTCCTCGGCGGAATTCCGCGCTCGAACGGGACGAGATCCTTGATCTTCGGGCAATTAGCGAGCGCGGCCGGCGCTCGTTATTCAGTGAAAGTGCGTTGTCCGGCCGGGTGGACGGCCGCTCTTCTCGATGACAATGGAAAAGTGAAATCGTCCTCCGCCCACGCTCGCCGCTCGCTTCTCATATTAAATTGACTCTCTCGTCGCGTGCGTGCGGCTTCTTCCATTAGCGGCGAGCGCATAGTACACACACACACGCACACACTCCGGCCGGTAGTATCGAGTGTAGCTCCGGGGGCGTGTATCGAAAGTGACTCATAATAAGCGGTGCCCCGAAAGGCGCTGCCACCCCGATACCTCGACATCGATACGCCACCACCTGAATTCCCCGCCAAGATTTGCACGGTAACCCTAGAAGCGCAGCCCCATGCTCGCTCCACGCTCAACGCTCTCCTGCCTACCAGCACCAACGAACAATATTGATAGAAATCGGCCGGTGTGGGTTCCGTGTATCAGCCACTAGCCGGTTGACAGTTTGACACCCATTTCGATATTGCATCGTTTGGCAGCGGCCTGCCTTATGTAAGTGCCGTCGACTCATCGATTAGCGCGCGCGATACCGTAAGCCAGGTATCTTTTTTGTCTCTTGGCCGGCGATGAGGGGATTATTGGATCGCGGGAGCGATTTCGTTTCAGCGACCGGTTACGCCAGACTTTTCCGTCGATGGGCCTCCTAGACCCGATCGGCCACAGGTGCAAGTAGAACAAGAAAGCGGACAGGTATGCGTACGGCGTGGCCCCATGCCTCACAGTGCACTGCTTCTCGAGCCAGCAAGCAACCACGGCCACCCGAGAATCGTGCATTTCCTGTTGATCCTGAACGCCTACCGTCCTACCACTGACATCCGCGTTCTCCGATGATGTTGCTTATCATCGGCCCCATTGGCACAACCTTTATCACTTCCTCGCCCGGTGTTACAACTTAATAACCAAGTAGATCGCATACACGTGATCCTCTAAGTATCACTTACCAAGCGGTTGCCGATCGCCGCTTCGCGCCTACCAATTATGGACTAGTAAGAAACAGTACTCGTTGGCTGAGTAACAAAGTTAATCTCCGTTTCTATGAGGCATTTGTGAAGCACCGTGGCTTTTAATGGGTTGAAAATAATACTGTGAGTGGGTCTGAGCATTTTTTTAGTAGTTGGAAGAAGAAATACCGCAGACAAAATTATTATACTGATGATAGTCTTTTGTGTTTGACGATGTTAAAAGACTGAATTCGATAATGTTAGATGGTAGAAAAAATGCAAGTGAAATGTTCGGTTAACGCACTACTGAAGCACGATGGCAGAAGTGATTCACACGTACTCGAACAAGAAACTGATACACGGCCGAAAACGGATACCAGGATCAAAAAGAATTGGAAGTCCTGTGAAATAGATCGGATATTACGAGCCACTCAAGTGCAATTAGCAGGAGTACTGTTTAACAAGTTTTTTAACTCGCTCATTTCCGATTTTGGATAGTTTAGAGCCGTTACACTTTGGAATTTATAGCTTTAACGTGGCTCAAGACCGACGTGATTAAATGGCTGCTTGAAGTAGATAGCACGGACATTTAAGCTTAGATTTCGTAAAACATCGGGTGTAACTGGAATGTTACACTGATTTCTGGAATCAGAACGCACCGGTACAGTTATGTAGATACGTGTCTCTAGTTTTCGTCGTTTGGGTGGGCTCCTCTCGTTAATACAAATGTCTTTGAGTGTATACATGAGGTATTGTGTTTCATAAGACTTGATATAACCGTTCCCGCTGACGTATGACTACTTAGGCAGAACGTCACAAAGTGCGTCCACGTGTGGCAATGTCGGTTAACCTGGAATGCAACACTTGTGGGCGTTGGTCGAACCACCCAGCATTCCCAATACATATATGCAGCCCTGATCGATTTGTGCCGGCGAGCGCTTTTTGTATAACAGTATTTTTATTTTCGACCGCACTCCGGAGCGCAGCGTTCCCTTTTTCACTGCTAACACAATTCCGGTCACCGTCGAGCGCAGGAGACGTTATCGGGGCTTCGTGACCGGCATGTTTCCTTAACTTTCTTTTACTTCGGAGGCTATACCTAACGATCCCGCACGCCAAATGAATGAGTTCCTCTTCGACAAGCCGGCAGACAGTGAGATCAACAATTTTTTCCCCGCTATCCTTTTTACCTTTCACCATCATTAATTTTGAGTTGGAAGTTCGAGCAGTTTTAGTGGAATAAAAATTCGAGAATTAGTTTTTTGTATCGTGGAATCCTTCGAAATGTGGAATAGAAATACACATGACTTCGCGGTTGTTTCAAAATAGGTTCTATTTCTTATAGTGCGCCGAATCTGCGCTGGCAAAACGTCGACCTATCTTCTTCAAGGTCGCGCCGGAGTACAATTAAACGGAATCCCGAGGACCGTAACCCGCATTCGATTGGCATTCCGCAAAAGGTCGCAACTCGGCGCTCGACGTCCGTGGAATTCCTAATGCAGCATTGCCTCTGCATCGCGGTCTCTCGGCTTGACACGCACACCACTCCCGGCGAAGCTGGTTGTGTTCAGTGTACATACATACCAGTGTACCTCGTCATTCATTGTAATTCTAGAAAGAGCGGCCGCTTCCAGCCGGTACCGCTGCGCTAGTGGCCGCTCTCAAAAGGACAAGAGAACGAGAGCGAAAAAGCACCGACATCCAAGCGGCTCTTCTCATTTTCTGGCCACCGCGTACTAAAGGGATCTTCTAAATGTCCTAAATATTCGTTCCGTTATATCCTCCGACTCAAATCTTTCAAAAGGCGTTCCACCTCTTCCCCGGAAGGCTTCCCTCTGGAAAACAATTTCAAAGTACATGCGAACGTCCTACCGAAATTCCAATTTCGCTACGGAGAAATTTAGAAAGATCTAGTAGACACGATCTTATACTACTCGAGTTGATTCCGTTTCGTCGCTCAAAGTGCTGAGACTAACACCTACTTGTTTCATATGCGTAAACTTATACTTTTTTACTATTCGGATGGAGAGGTTTGATAGTGGGATTCGTTGTTACAGGGTGTACAATGCGAGGCTCCACTAGTCGACAGCAGTGCTCTGCCACTGGAGCACAGATCGGTGTACGGGCCCCCGGCGCAATACGGACCTTCCGTATCACATGGCGCCGAGGAGAATTGGCCACTGGCATCGCCTGACACTCCTCAAATCAAGCACCTTCAAGTACAATGCGAAAAGACGCACATGCGAGTGAACATCGAATTCGATCGGCCGTTCTACGGCATGATCTTCAGCAAAGGTTTCTACTCGGACCCGCACTGCGTCCACCTGAAACCTGGCACCGGCCATCTGAGTGCGACATTTGAAATCTTCCTCAACTCGTGCGGCATGAGCTCCTCGGCCAATCACAACGTGGCGGCATACGGAGCGCCAACGCCTTCCGGTAGCTACGTCGAGAATACCATCATCGTCCAGTACGATCCCTACGTCCAGGAGGTGTGGGATCAGGCGAGGAAGCTGCGCTGCACCTGGTACGACTTCTACGAGAAGGCAGTCACCTTCAGACCTTTCCAAGTGGACATGCTGCACGCCGTGACTGCCAACTTTCTCGGCGACAATCTGCAATGCTGGATGCAGATACAGGTGGGAAAGGGACCATGGGCCAGCGAGGTGTCCGGTATCGTCAAGATCGGACAGACCATGACAATGGTACTTGCCATCAAAGACGATGAGAACAAGTTCGACATGCTCGTGAGAAACTGCGTGGCCCATGATGGAAAGCGAGCACCGATCCAACTGGTGGACCAATACGGCTGTGTCGTTAGACCAAAAATCATGTCCAGGTAAAGATTAATCTACGTTGCAGTATTTTAATAACCATACTACTGATAATCCCGCCATGGTACATAATTGTAATTTGTATGAATTGTTTCATTGTCGAGCAGGTTCCAAAAGATTAAGAACTTCGGTCCAAGCGCGTCGGTCGTCAGCTTCGCCTACTTCCAGGCGTTTAAGTTCCCCGACAGTATGAACGTTCACTTCCAGTGCGTAATTCAAGTCTGCAGATACAATTGTCCGGAGCCTAAGTGTGGCCATCCTGGTCTCGAATATGGAGCACCTGCTGCTGCGATTGGACAGGAATACGGCACTCCGGTGCACCAAGGGCTCGCCTCGGAGTACGGTGCTCCCCCAGTACCCGAATACGGAGTGCCACCGGCGTTCGCCGACCCGCGACATCCAAGTGGACCAGCCGGTGCATACAGGTACGAGAGCACATCATCTTATGAATCTCATAGGCTCTGCTGTTCTAACCGGGCAAATACAGGGCGGGCGCTAACGTATATGTCTTTTCTGTCGGGGATGTGCAGTGAGCCGAACCCGGATGTTGTCCCAGCGCCGCAAGCGCAAACTTCCTCCTCCTCGCCAAGCTCGACGCCGGGCGACGCGACTGCCAGCAGCTCGCCGCAGAGTCCACAAGATAACATTCACCTACCCCCGCCTCCTCTTCCTGGTCACCCGGCAGCGGCGTACCAAACCGTCAAGAGAAAGGGAACCGCCGGTTCCGAGGAGCTCGAGGGTAACCTGGCCACCCTCGGAGGTCGGCCGAGGTCGGTCGAAGGTTTCCCTGCTGAACTTCGGGGCGCCAGACGGCGGCGACACGACCTCGAACACTTTGAAGATGATGAATCCGTGAGTTTCGACCCCCCATCTCTCCACCGTTCTCTTCCAGGCGAACGATCGCACATGGTGGTATTACCAACAATCTTCTCTCATGATTTACAGCACACGTTCCGAACAGTGACAGTGGTGTCCACGCACGTATACAAGCGCGCCGCCCAGGAGATGACGGACGTGAATACATCGAGGATCATCCAAGTGGTCGCTCCGGGTGACGTGAACTTCGCCCTGGGCGCGACGAACACGAGCAAGGACACGACGGTCGTCATACAGAACGCAAGTGCGTCCGCTGATCCTGAAACGATCTGCATGAGTCTGCCAGGGTTCGTCGGTGGGCTGGTGATGTTGCTGCTGGTAGTGGTGGTCGCCTCGCTCGTGGCCGCCTTCCTCTTCGTGAGGGTGCGCGCCGTCGACAGAAAAAACCTCATGAGCAGCGGCTTCGTCCATCCGGCGTACACGACGGAGAACTGCAGTTTGCCGAATCCCGAGTTCGTGAAGGTCGCCAACTGAGATCGGCGGAGCGATTCAATCGATCAAAGACACTAACAGTGATGGACGAAGGAAACGTTGAGACAGAGGCAGAGAGACAAGGACAGGCGGAATTCCTGGCGGATGGGTGATCATCAAGAAGGAACGTGTCGTGCTGACACGCCTTCAATTCACGTCTTCCGGCTACCTCGAAGATCCTCTTCGCCTTTCCGTTGCCTTTATGTTTCGTTCTCGCTCTCCCCCTTCTCTCTTCTCTCTCGGCCCTCCAATCTTCCCGGGCGTCGTTCTCCTCGGAATTCTGAGGAGCAATCGACTCCTCTTCCTCAATCGCTCTTCCACTCTGCACATTGCGCCTTGTGCGAGTGCGTGGCGGCACGTGCGGGGAGGCGAGAGTGAGAGAAAGAGAGTACGGAAAGGATCTTCGAGTACCGTGTAAATATGTGTCCCAGAATACGCGGACAGCTCGCTTCGAAGGAGACGCCAGTTCTCTGAAAGAACGGGCGATAAGGACAGGAGCCCGAAGAAAGCCAGTCTCGGGATCATGTTCCAGCAGGAGGCCCCGATAGTGTCAGCCGAAGATTATCGATGAGACTCTCCTTTTCTTCGGGCCGCTGCTCCGCTGGAAACCTCACTGGATGGACGTACCTTCGCCACGTAACCCTCGGCAATCGGTCTTCGTGGTACAGGGGCGCACCGCCACAGAGAGCCGGGCAGGCAAACTGCCCTTACTTAATACTATTATCTCAGTAAAAGAAAATGGAAACCAGATATGCGCATCGGGCTGTATCACGAAGCCAAGACCGGTTGCCTTACGATCACCGCAGTGGTCTCGAAGGGCATTGTAAATAAGTGGCAGATAGTCAGACGGCCCTTCGGGACGCGCGGGGGCCTTGCGCTCCCGAATTACCGTGTGTACACACTTCATTATTTATACTATGTATTGTACACTTATGAAAGTATTCCCCCCTCCATCTTCATCGTACCTCATACCTTCTATAACGCGAGTCCTCCAAGACGACCATTGTCGTCATTGCCGTGGATGGCATGACGACTTCGTCGAGACTCGCGCGTCTCCTTCATCATCATCTTACGATTGCTCTATTTATTGCTCTCCTTATCTTATTTCTCTCCCAACTAAATCCTCACCCACCCCTTCTGCGCTTCTCGTGATCTAACCCTAATTTATTCATCGAAATTACTGCGGAATTATTGTCCCCAACTCCCCCCTTACCTCAAGTCCACTCCCAAGATTCCCAGCCCTACGCGCTTAGTACTTAAGGTTCTCGCCGACAGATATTCCCGGGGACATGGGAATATATCTTACGTATGTGTCTTAAGCACACGCACACTCATCGAGCAGAGCGACAATATACAGACGTTTCTAAGGATTATATACACGTAGGCGTATGTACACGCATACGGACACGCATACACGAGACACGCAGGACAGTTGCAAAATGCGTTTCATGCGCGCGCGGCAGAGCAAATTGCGTTGGTGTGCTGCCGTGAGAATTATGTACACGAGACAGCGAGATATGATTTGGTTATTTCATAATTATTTTAATTACATACTCATTTTTATTTATATAACCCTGCGTTCACATTCTTGACCCCGCTTGTGACGTTTTCTTTTTCGGATGCTTTGTTGGCAAAGTGTATATGTAGAAGGAAAGAGGGGTGTGACTCGGCTAACAAGACTTGCAACACCCAGCTTTCCCTTTCGATTTGTCGGCGAAGGGTTTGTATTTCTGCATGTACTTGTTTCGCTCGTCCGCGTATTCCTTGACCTTCCGCATTTCCTGTGTGAATTCGCACAGACTGCTGGTTGAATCGACTGGTCTCATCAGCGCCGTTTGGTACTTGTTCCTGTGACGGTGGAAGGGTCGAGCTTGTGAAATGGGAATGGATGGAAAAGGGATAAGTTTAAGGATTCGATAAGATTGGTTTCCAATTACTCTTGCACGCTGTATTTTTCGTTGCTATCAACCGTGTAAGTGGCCACCACTTTCTTCAAATTTAATACCGTGCCCAGATGGATTCTGCATATTCAAGACGGTATTAAGGAGAGGACGTGACCTGCTTAAGTGAGCATTTGACGTACTTAATACTTTTACATCCTGACAAGAAGCTCATGGTAATATTCTTTCGATCGACGATCCTCAGACTGAGATACTCGTTCATTTTCATGCAGACCATCTTTATGTGGGACATCGATTCATCGGTGTCTTCCTCGAAGTCCGATCTAACACGTATGCAGATACAGAGAATTGTTCGTTTCGTCGTTAAAGTGAACGAATTCATTTCTGACAATACGCTTATCACCAATTGAAATACAATGGCGGTGTTTCGCGTTTAATACGAAATGGCTATTAAACTGGTTTGTCCCATTGTAACTCAGCGATTACACTCGCTTGGCACGTAAAGACAATTACGCGTTAATGAAGAACGCGGTTATTAGCGCTCGGCGCACTCGGTCGACCCCGTAGTGTAATTAGTAGCCCTGGTCAGAGCACAATTGTTCCAGTTTCTTTCCTGGCAACATACCCGGACGTGGCCTCATCCTCCTGCTCTTCGACAACAGGTTTCTGCTCCGCGGCCTTCTTCTCCTTATTCCGTGAGGTCGCCGACGACGCTGTCCTACGACTTCCGCCGCTGCACAAATTGTACAATGTATTCTAATGAGTGGTTACATAGTGATTAGAGCACATTAATTATACCAGCCATACGGTACATAATTAGTTTGTCTAAACAAAGATTGAAATTTTCTACAAGATAACGTTTAACTGTTGACCATTAACAGAGCAGTGTACGGGATGCCACGGAGTATGTACTTATGAGACGTATGGGACGCATGGGAATTCGCTCAAGCACACGCACACACATGCAGTTACCTTTTCCTGGTGGGTTCCGTAGCAGGGGCAGATAAATATTTTTCCAAATGCGCAATCGACCTCTCCTGCAAGTATTGGATTACTGTTACGCCGATCCGATTGAGCACACGCGTTTATATTGACAGAGTATATCACCGCGACGAAACGACAAATAAAAAAAAGCGATACTTACGCCGCACATTGTTCGAGTCACCGGCTGTTTTCGCTCTTTACTCCACAGCCAGGCGTACGGATCACCGGAAGGATTGTCTATGCACATCCCGCCGATCTGATTGTACGACAGTCTAGAATTGACAGAGAACAATAACACAATTGCAAAGCTTTCGGAGTCGGTGCCAATTCTCAAACCCCAGAGGAGTCTTTCGAGTTTTCGCGACGATACCTTATATCGCCGTTCTCGTTGAAGACCACACCATTCCCTTTAGTGTCGAAAACGGCAACGATCTGCGGTTGCCGACCGATTCCCAAGCAGTCCTTTCCTCCAGGTGTGAATACAGTGTACATATCGTCTTAAAATGGAGTTTACAGTTATTTTAATCTGTCCGCAAGCTGGACTTCTTTCGTTCTTACTTAAACCCCTTTATGGCCATTTGATTATGACTGTACCGAAATGTGTGATCCGACAGATAATTGCTAACACCATGCGGTAGTAATTGTCTTTTTGAAGTGAAGAAACATTTTTAGTAATGAAATTCTGGTGACTCACATTATTAATTTTGTTACGGTTTAAAAGAGAAGTGAATGGAAAAGTCCACAAATCATTTGTCTCATGGATACAGAATTACTCAAATAACTTTCGAAATATTTCAAAACGCAGTCGCTGTTGTAGATGATTAAGGATTAGGTATAACAACCTAATCAAGATCGATAGCTCGAGCGGTATCTCATAGGAAAATCAATATCTCATTACAGTTTCGATTCTCTGGCCTGTGCACTTTAATAGCTAGCCTGCCATTCGGATAGAACACCTCGCCGGACTCGTCGGGATGGAATTGTATGAAGGGCGAAAATCCATCCCCGTAATAGAGGGTGCCGTCCATACTGCGCTTCTTGAACCTTTAAATGCAAATGTTAAATAAACTATGTGTCACTGCATCGGCACTTAAGTATCATACTTCGCAATTTCGTGTGTGCTTAATTAAGCACACCTCATTAAAAAGTGTTCACGTTAGATAAAGATCGATTGCTTGTCCTTCAGTTCATTTGATTCTCGACGCTTCGGGACGCGATGTAAACAATATAAAGCTGAGAGAAAAGGTGGCCGCTTATACATATCAGCGGCTACGAGAATGCACAATTCCTCATCAGGCGATCGTTGATACGAGCATCGTTATATAGCAGGAATTGTTCGACTCCTCGGAAATTCGTGCAATATGTTATGCCGGTAGGTGCAAGCCGTCGTGTATATTTAGGAGTCAAGCGCTCGCCTGACACAACGGGGGTGTACAGGGAGCAGCCGACTGCGGGGAGTCTGCACTCGACTGCTCGCATCATTATTTCCGCCGTATATATCCGAGCGGGCCCGATGTACTATGTGTTATCAAATGCCTGGCGTCGATTCGCCGACGCATGAAATTTAACGAGCTATTTCGCGCGATCGGATTCCACGGGCGAGCTACTCGTCTAATCAAACTCAGCAGCGTAGTCGTCGCTTATATTCGAGTATGCCCGTTCCTCCTTTCATCACCCTCTTATTTCTCTCTGTACAAGTGCTAATGATCTTGAAAAGTGCAATCTGCCTGAGCAGTAGTCTCTCTGTCACACAGGAATGCACTGATTGATTGGATCTTTCGAGGTCGAGAGGGTGAAAGTGGTACTTAGGTGGCGGACCACTCATTGAAAGCATGTCCAATGGATCTAATATATTGGGCGCCGAGGGAATGTCTCGAAATCGACGGTATTCTCCGCGGTAAGAGAGCGGAATCCACCTCGCGGTTACGCCACTGCGCCGAATTATTTGTTCACGTACCAATCCAGATGAGGTTTCGCCGTCCGAGCCTGGTACTGGACGATTTTCCTCATGCTTTTGGTAACCGGCAACACCGTCCAGCCGAGCCTCACGAAGTGCTCGTTCGATAATTGGTACTCAATCGGATTCGCAGGGCCTGCATCCCACGAAATTCAAGACGATACAGGATCCGCCTGTAATTACTTTATCCCTTCGTTCAGTGACGGGCGGATTTCACAGAGATCGTCCTGGTAATGCTAGCTGCCAATTCGTACTTTGCCAATCGAGTGACTACATATAATCCACCCGGTTTAAATTGCATGCTTACCCTAATGAAAAAGGCAATACCAAGCTATCGGGGTTTAGAAATTAGCAAAGATTTTGGTTCAGATTCGATTGGCAAAGAATTGATATCGCCCAGCAACCTGGCGGGTAACCATAAAGTTCCGCGTGTCCGGGTATTCAGTCAGCGTTTTACCGATCTCCGCCTCCTGCAGTTTGGAAAGTGGCGGCTTTCTCTTGTGATTACGAGTTCCATTTATCTTGGAGTAATCGTCGCTGGTCATTCTGCTCGTATCAAGGAGCCTGGATTCCTTCTTGGTCCCGCCTTCCTCCTTCTTTTTTCGGCTGTCAGCAGTGAGCCCCGTTTTATCCTCTACTGCGCCAAGTTTCTCTCCACCTTTGCGTATGCGAGTACCATATTTACTACTACATATTTATGAGCTCAATTACCTCTATGGGGATCGCGTAATTCCAGTCATTACTAATTTAATACGATTCCTTATTTAGTAACGAGAGTACCACTCGATATTGCCCTTAGTAATGTGAATTAAATGATTCCGCTATAAGAATAATAGAGCGAGTAGTTCCTGACTTCTATTTCACGATTCAGCCAATTTATTCGTGAAATTGTCATCGTCGAAGAATCGGCGATGACTAATAGAATGAGGCAGAATCTCGCGCAAGTCGAGCACTTCCAAGCACCTAATCTTATGTTCTCACGATCCCATAGAGATTTTCGGATTTTGGGTGGCCATACATACCAGGCTTCTGGCCGTTCATTAAGTCAAGCTCATCAGCCCCTTGTTTCACGGCGTTTGAGCGACCTTTCCAGGCCCCATCACCGCCGGCAACTTTTCCTTCTTCATCAGGCCGGTAAAGCGCTCCCCTTCTTTCGCTGTCAGCTGCATCTGCCTTTTTCCTTCTTTCCCCGGGAGCCTCTTTACTCTTACTTAGCTCGTCCATTTCTTCTCCTGACGCCGTTGCGATATCCGCTCCTGCCTTCTTGCCAACTTGCCGGCGCGTTAGTTTCTCTTCATCATCCGTATCGCGAGATTTGTCGGCTCCTCTCCCGTAAGAGTACTCGCTCTTCTTGACGACATTTTCCCTCAGCTTCAGATCCGCTTTGCCCACCTTCCGTTCTTCCGCGCTGTCTTTAAAGACTTCGTCTCCTCGGATGTCCTCTCGTTTTCGTTTGCCTTCTGCTATGCTTGTGGCCTTGCTAATTTCACCTTCTACCTGCTTCGTGCCATCTTTCTGTCTTCTTTCCATTGATTCAGTTTTCTCGTCTCTCGGCTGTAATGTGCGCGGAGTGGTCACGGAGTTCTCGCCTATATTCGCAAGCCCGGAGATTACTTCGTGTTTTCGTCCTTTCCGAATGGTTTCGGCCCCCTGACTGCCAACTGCTCTTGTTTCCGAAGGTTTTTGTCCACCTCTTGGAGTAGTTTTGTCGCCTGCCGCAGTACTTTGTTGGCTCAATGGTAAATCCGTACTCTTCCTGGGCTTCGTTCTCGTATCTGTTGCCGTAGTTCTTTTGCTCTGCGAGATCTCAGACCTTTGAATGCCCCGCACACTTTTTTGTTGAGGATCCCGTGTAGGACTTTGATCGCTTTTACTATCTTTCATATCTGTATTAGCCAGAGGCTCCTTTTTTACAGTTGGTGCACTGATTTCTTTGCTCAGGATCTGTTGTCGGCGCGTTTCGAGGTTTACGTCCCTTTCGATTTCTGCGATTTTATTGGTTTCACTTTTTACTTCCATATTCGGTTTTACATCTTCCCTCCGAGCAATCGCTGTTTCAGGCCTTGCTGGTTTCGATTCTTTTCCCTGCTTTCTCTCTTCATCCCATATTCCTGGATCCTTCGTCAAATCTATCTTTTCTCTGTACAGAGATACTTTTCCAGTCTCCGAGAATTCCTCCTTAATCTTCGCAGGTTTGGAATCTCTATACGGTTTCCGTAAGCCATCCTTGTTTTCCTCGATTGGTTCCGGCCTATAGAGCGATGGCTTCGGACTTTTGGCTGTTTCAACTTTAGGCTCTTCGTCATCCAGCGTTTCTGCTTTGATTGCAATTTCATCTGCGAGCTGATTCTCCTCGTCAGAAGCCAACTGCTGCCATGTCTCTGTCATTCCGAGCACTGAATCAGGTTGCGTCCGACTGCGATATAGAGGACGATAAAGCGATACTTTGGCTTGATCCTTGCTCCCTGGTCTGAAAGCAGGCGCCTCTTGCCGATCCATTAAGTCCTCATCCTGGATCCTGCCGAATTCATTCGCCTCTGCAGGGACATCGGCTCGTGCAGCACCAGGAACCGCGCGATCTCCTTTCGCCAACTCGATCTGGCCTGAGCCTTCCTCAACTTCACTCGTCCGCCCTCTACCGGGGGATTTTATTGCATCGAGGTCTCTCGTTCCGCAGACTTTTCCCATCCACTCTTGACTCTTCTTTTCCACGACGCATATTCCGTCCGCGAAGTCGGGCGAGATGCTGCGTCGCTGTTGGTAACGCGTGCACACTGCAACTTCCGGTAGATTGGCACCTTGCTCGAGGAAATCGGAGCAAGAGCTATCCGGAGAGCCGCAAGTGTCGTCCCACTGATCCGGACTTCCGCATATCGTCTCGATTTCCTGCACACTCTCGTCATCGACGTCTGCCTGTTAAATGCAGTATTCGTTGCTAGTAGTCAATGCGCGTGACATTTCTAACATTCTAATGAATCTCGGTAGGGGTGTTTACTAACTATGTCGGATTGCCGCGCCACCCATTCCTGCCAGACCTCGTAAAAGCCCTTCGCATCCTTACAGCACAGTGTACCCTGAGAAGTGACTCGTTTAATGGCATACTCTCTGCGGGATAATAAATCTAGCACGCTAATTGTGGCTATCGCCAGTGGTCGGCACTAATGGATTCGTTACTTCATCAAGATTTAGAATGATGGGAATATTGTGATTATAATCAGTGGAAATGTGTGAAGTAATTGAACGGTTAAAGAAACTATTAACTTAGTAGACCGTGCACAATAGTCAGGGCGTCAGAAGACCTTGAAAATTAATTAATTAAAGCTTACAAATTGTCTGCGTTTCTAGGTTACACGACTGGTTTACGCGTGGAGAACTTGACGAAGGCACTGTATGCTTATGCAACGATCATCGTTAGTGAAAGAGATAATTATTTCCTTGGAAGGTGAGCGTAGAATACAACGAGATGCGATTTTAGAATTGGCTCACCCATTCGCGGATGTCGTCGTTAATGACGCTCTCGCAGAATCTGCATGATTTGAGGCAGGGATGTATCTGCGACCTGCTCTCGCCCCAGTTGCGAATGAAAGTAATTACGAAATTTAAGACCAGATTCGTTTGTGTAGCATGGAGAGGCCCTGCAACAATGCCATGAAAGTTTCATGAAAACCCGCACCGCCTGTTGGGTCTTAATTACAATTTCCCTGCTAGAAACCATATTTGCGACGGGCTCCTGCAAATGATTATTATAAGTCCTGAGGGAATATCATAATATAGCATTGCATTGTAATACTCTTAATATAATGATATCAATTGTAGGTGTTATGCATAGAGTTTTCGATAAGAAAGTTAGACTGGTCAGTGTCCTACTTTGTCTTTAGAGAGTATTTAACCCTTCGAGCTTTCTGCTGAAGTTTAATGGAAAGTTAATTTTTGTAAGTTGAAAGTAGTAGCAATATTATAGGCTTTGGAGAATACTTCTTAAACTCTGCTCAGTCGGATCGAAGGACTTAGTGATTTCTTCTAGAAATAGGGAGAGCACTTGAAGTTTCTGCGAGGGCATGTGGCTTGGTATCTGTTCAAGGAGGAAGAGGGTGTTTTGGATTCTATTTGAAAGATCCTCGGTATCGAAATTGCCCTGTAGGGTTCCGAGAACGCTTGCGACCTACAAACGCATGCTTTCGGTCAGTTTTACGTAATCAGGTTTCAGGATTTCCTTTTTAATCTGCTTCGATTAAATTACTTTGAACTTAATGTCGCGAGCCATGATCGCAGTCTCACATTCCGAGGACGAAAACATGTCGTAAAACAATCCTGGCCGCTGTAATTGCCGCTTGGAGTATTCCGTCTGGGTGATCGAAGTTAACGCAGCGGTTGTTACATTCAGAGCCCCGCTCGGTGCGAGCACTTTGAAGTTTGCATTGCATTCCGGCAATCGGAGTCTAAAGTACACGGGGGTTCGTTATTGGGCCTTCTAGGAATCGCGCTGCGATGAGGTCGCGATGGTTTAAGTTGGTGTGTAAGTCTGGCTCACTTGAGAAGATGAGTAAAGTTCGTCAGGAATTGGTGTGCGGTTAAGTAGAGCTTCAGGGAGAGTGTGATCCATTGCGGATCGTCGGAGCAATTGTTCTTCGTGCAAATATCGGAATCCCTGCACGGCATTTCGCTGTAAATCTCTAGTCGATGCTGCAATTAAAACCCATATATATGATTAGCCAAAGAACCATATTCAACCGGCTGCACAAATTGTGGTAATAGTAAATCCGGTATTTTGGCCAATTGTATTTCGTACTGAATTTTCTGGACCATTACCACCGCATACTTGGAATGTTTGATCTTTTCTGTACTAACGAATGGTCTGTTTGAACTTCTACATTACACGATTGTACATGTACAGTCTCTCACGGGAAAGAATTTCAAGAAAAATATTATAAATGTGTGGAAAAGGTCGGTTAAAGGTAGAACTATGAATTTAAACTACTGAAAGAAAAGAGTCAGCCGTTACTGCAACGTTTAGGGAGGCAGGATACTTTTTACGCGAAGTACCTACGTTTATTCAGAAAGTCGTCCGAATGGTTAGAGTACGTCTCGGTATTTTGGGGTCCTACAGGCTGGGATTCGCTTGCCGTTTGCCGGTGTTTCGTCACTTCTAGTGCGTGTTTCGCCCTCGCGAATACGAATCTCGCGACTTCACCAATCCCGCGGTCGGCATTCGCTCGATAGCGTAGTTCCGCGCGATTTCAATCCTACTCCATAAATCGTCGCCCAAAGACCCGGCGATTTTTCACTGCAGCATAAGCAGGCATCAACTGACACTCGCCGCTCACCTGTGAAATATACACATACGTATGTATATGCATATGTATATGCATCCACCTGGCGTTTCGCGTTCAATTTCGCGACGGTTCACTGAAAGCCATTCAAGCTTCTGTTGTTCCAATGCCACCGCACACACATGCCTGTGCCCGTAAAAAAGCCTCGTGTCGATCGAAGCTCTAGTGCGACGCGCATATTGTGTCCACACTATGTTTCAGGCTACTGTCCGCCCCCCCTTTTTTCTCGTTCGCTCGTAAATCTCCCAACTATTTTCGCAACATCAAAAAACGCGTTCTATTCTCCTCGATATATCATTCTCCGCGCCGCTTTTGGCTCTTGGGGAAAGGTGGCCGAGCTAAGGCCGAGTAGCTCTCCGTAGTCACGTATTGCCGCGCGATCGATTTAGAACTAGCTTCCTACTTAAATAATATTTGGAAGCACTGCGCTATGGTATATCGCCGGTATATATTTTCTAATCATATACTAGCATCCATGTGCATCTTAGGGAAGTTTTAATGCAATGTAATGCCTTTAAGTCTTAGTATTTTGTAATAGTAGTTGGGAATTTCTGGTGCAGTTTAATACAGGGGTACAACGAATCGACTTCAGAGTTATGTGTATAGAAATCCACTATGTATCTATAAATAATACTTGTCAAGTTTCTTCAATACTTCAACTACTTCAATACTAAAACGGTATTCCCAAAGAGTATGTGGCGATATAGGACTTGGATTTCCCGATTCCAGCGATTCTCTCATGTCAGTGAGTATCGTCGCTTTCGAAAATACTCACTTTCTTTCTGTTAGCAAATTGAGGAGGGCGACTTCTCGTTTACATTTTCCTCTATCATCGCATCCAGCTGATTACATACAGAAAGGGGGAGCGAAAGGCGTGGGCGGTTGTCGGGAGTTTCGGCATTTATAAAAGTTTTTCTCAGGTATAATTTATCTCCGCCGCCAAACTAGTCACCCTCCGCGTACTAGTACACATCCAGCTGTCGAGTTCTGTGTATATAACTGCAATATCCATTTGAATACGTTAAGCTGGGAATGGGCGAACAGCCCCGAATCATCATAGCCAGCTATGCTGGTCGTATGCTGGCCCCTCGTTGGCCGCCGCCCTAGAACTCACGCCTATGCGAACAAGCCGTAAACAGTGCCTCGCACGCATTGCAAATTCCACTTCCGGGGCAAGAAAGCCGCTGAAAGTTCTCCCGAGGGAGAGGAAATAAAACTTGCTCGTGACGATATTAAATGTGCGGCCGGGACATTTTCGGAGGTGGAATCTCGCGGTCGTGCGGAATGCGCGCGGAACTCTTTGGCATGAAATTTTATCACCAGTGAGATACACACGCGTGTGTGTTCGCATGTAAGTGTCGTGAATTAATATAGCGGAGATAGCGAGTACACCCTCTCGACTCTCTGCCATAATCGTGCGCAATAATGCAATTCCGACTTGAGCATTTGCGGTAGTAGACATTTTCTGTCCTCGGAATTTCAATGTTCTGTCCATTGGAGAGAGGGCGGGCGTGGAAGAATTGCTCCTGCAGGTGAAGAATTCACGAGATACCAACAATTGTAATAAGAACCATTTAACTGATGATAGATTCCTGGTATAATTTGTTATTATAATGAATACGACACCCCATAGGTCTATTTTACCTCACAAATTGTATGGCACAGTGACAGCTCAACCGCACAAGTTTAACTATCTACAGTTACACTTGAGCAGACGCGCGGTTAGTAAGTTCCCCAGGTGGTTATTAGCCAGGCGGCAAACTTGCGCTTGTCTCAATCGGATCCCGCCTGCGCTGTTCTCCCAATGATCCATGTCACCCAGTTAATATCTCGTTCCCTCGCTTCACGCTTGTCGCCACAATTAGTTCTCCCCGAGAGCGAGGAAAGTTGAGGAGAGAGGGGGAGCAAGAGAAAGAGAGGTCGAGTAGCAGAGAAGTAATTTAGAAAGCGGGGGGGTCGCAGGCGGGGCACATAATTTCTCGAGGCGCTCGCCGAAGTCCTGCAATTAACAGATTCACAGGCATCGCCTTTCTCGCGGTGCCCGAGTCTAATTAGCGAAATATTGCGCGCACTGATCAAAGGCCCGTCGCTATAATTGCAGATACGCGCGCATTTAAAAAAGCCTCTCCCACACCACCCGGACGTTCTATCGGGCGGTGGTGAAAAGAGCTTTGATAATGCGAGCGGTCGTCGTTCGGCCGATTCTCGGATTTCACAGCAATTAAGCTGATGCGCCGGGAGAGATGGGCGACGCCCGCCTGCGGAAAAGTGTATGCCACGACGACGACGGCGACGACGCTTCGCCCCGAGGGCATTCGCTAGGTCCGCCGGAAAGTGGAGAAACTCTACTCCGGCTCCTTTGATCCCGGCACCCTCCTTGATTGCAGGTGTCCGTGTCCCGAGAAGCGTTTAACGGGCGCGCGTGAAGCTACACTGTCGAGGACGAGCCACCTTCGATAAGGAAAATGCCACCCCCCCGGGCTTCTCCGCACTGGGAACTCATTAAATGCCTTACCCCTGATTCTCCAGCGTCGGCACTCCAAAGACTCCATAGATATGTGTAAATAGACCCTTAAGTCTATTTAAGATTTCCACGTTTAAATGGAATTAAGGAATGAAATAGACTTAAAGGTCTATTAGGGAGGCGTAAAACTCTTAACAGTCTGTATGACCGTGCAAAAAGAAGCTGCCATTTATATAGTAATACTTCATTGTAGGCCTTTAATGTGGGATGTATAATATGTTATTATTTGTTGCTATTTGATGCTTCTGGGTAAGTATATAAGTCGTATAAAAACCGAAAGCCTCTGTTTTCAGGTATTTCCGGGAAGAAAGACGTGCTCGGGAAAGGAGGCTACAGGCATTCGAGACATGAAAGAAGGGGCGTAAAGGAAGGAACTAATATGAATCCAGTCGTAACATTATTTGCATTCGCACTCTTATTCCACCATCAATAACGACGCAATAAAAGTGCTCGTATAAATTTACCTCAGCAGTTTGCCTCGCAGTATCCTTTATTTATTAAGGCGTCAACCCCTCGCATTTCGTCTAGTGTATGAAAACACACAGCTATGAACCTACTTAGATTGGTTTCTGTTTATGCAGCACTTCCAGATTTACTGAAGTTTCACGGAACTGAGGGTGGATAAGATCGAAGGACGATTAAACCTTGCCAATATAGTAATTTTGCTATTCTTCAACGATAAGTTGGTCCATCAAGTCAAACCACTGCAGAGGAGGACATCTGCGCCGTTTCTTTTATGTCCCTGTCGACACGGACGGACATGAGCTCAGCGCCCTCTCTAATTAGATCGGCTCGTAAAGGCTATTTGATTTGTGCGTTCGATTAGCCAAGTAGAGATCCGAATCCGGCGGGTATCTTGGGGTTCGCGCGCGCGGACGTGCGCTTCGACCAATAAAGATAAACGTAAAACGTAATTGCCGATGGATCCATTCCCCGTGATCCTCTCGAGCGCATTCCCCCGTAGGCCAACACCTACACCCCTCGTGGCGTTCAATTGGCAAAGCGTTCAAATCGTGGATGCACTTACACGGGATGAGTTCTCGTCTGAAAAGCTTCGGGGCCGAAGGAGGATTGCGTGGCTCGGGCGTCCCAACGCTCGCGAGGCTTCGGCCCATTTTCTTTCACAAGACTTCTCGAAGCTCCGCATTGCGCTTCTCCCCTGCATCGTCTCGTTATCTTCTCTGAGATTAGCCCCACTTGCGGACGCGCCATTTCGGAGCATATGCCATTACGAGAAACCGCCTGACCAAAGCGCCTCTTAGCTCGCCCCCCCTGGCCGCCCTGCACGACCCCTCTCAGCAAAACTTTTCCATGCAGATTACCCGCCCGATTGTCCTCGCGGAATGAAGCGCATCCCAGCCGCCTAATTCCATTCGCCAGCTGCTTATTATATTTTCCAGCCGCGTTCCAGCCGTCCGCCAACTTTTAATACATTTCGCTGGCGAGTGAGTCGCCTCGGAAAAAAGAACTCGGGGCCGAGCTTTCGGGCGAAGACCCCGGCTTTGCTTCAGCTCGCCAGAGACAAGTTCCACCAGCCTGCGCCTAGTGCTTTCGAGGAAAGATTAAACATGAGGAGAACCTGCGGAATAAATGTTGAGAAAATTATTTCAATTACCTCATTATTTGTAACTATTGGAAAGGACGTATATTTCGATTTTTAGTATTCCAGTTTTGGATTTCTGTATGTTTTAGAATGGGTATCGCTGTTGGTAATAATAAAGAATGATATACCAATTGTAGACTAGGCTAATTGTAGTAACTGTTTATCAGGAGACTCGGTGGAGTCTCGACGCCAAGTACATAGTTTGAAAGCGCACGTAATGACTCTGTGGACAAAGGTAAAATAGGGCGGCGTACCATGATGTGCTCGTAGCGCAGCGTTTTTCATGCCTCCTTGAGTTGATTTATGCGGTTCTTTCTATAAATTCTCTAGTGGGAAAGCGGCTGTGGGAAGTTTGTAGCTCAAGCCTCAGCTGCAAATCGAGTGCAGCGCAGGGAGGATATTGGAAACGTTTAGTGTACGTCGCTCTCAGTACGATGATGACAGCCGCCGATCACCGAGGGAGAATTCGCTTACTCTCGATAATCACCTGATTCGATCGTCGATAGAGACACGATCGGAAAGTCCTCGCTCTCTCCCTCTCTCTCTCTTCCTCCTCCCTGGCATCGTGTCGGGCACATCAATTATGCGGGGCTTGCTCGCTCCGGCAACGAACTCGATGCGATCGCCCGTGAGCCCAAGTTGAGGCTCGAGCCGAAGGATATTAAGGCTTTTAATCTCCGATCGTAATGGCTTCGTTTGTCGGCGCGGGTGCAAGAGAGCTGCGCCGCGAATCGACAAGGAACAGAAATTCTCATCTCCTTTGGCAAAGTAACGCATTAACCGCGAGAACGCGTCGCGTCGCGTCGGCGTTCGACCTTTCAGTTAAAACTCAAATGGTCGTATACGAGTACTCAGTCTCCTAATTTCCACAAAATACGATCTCGTGCTACTGAATAATTATTCTTAAATGAAATTAACTCGAGAAGGATATAAAGGCGTTTATGCTCCGATTGGAATGGTTTCGTTTGTCGGGTTGTGTGTACGAAAGCCACGTCGCTAAATGGCGAGTTAATAAATCTCATTCCTTGCAAAATAACACATTTACCGAGCGAGCAAGTGGCGAACGGCTCCTCTCTTTAAAGTTTAAAGGTCCCGTGCCACACGCATTTGTATTCCTGTGACATTAATATGGGCTCAGTGCTTCAGTGCTAGTGGGAGAAATAAGACTAGAGTTGCGAGGAATTATTATTCTCGCATTATCAGAAGAAATATATCGTGTCCCCGAGAGAGTTGGAAATATGAAATTGTTTAAGAAAGAGCAAAAAATGATTTGCTTGGATCATCGCAGAATGTCATTTGCACATTGATCAAAGGCAACATTATCTAGTTGGATTACCAGAGGAAGTTTAGAATATAATCCATGCATGAAACGAAATGGATTTATAAATAAATATCACACTTATTTATCGACCAGTCTGCAGCCGTGTTAAAACCAGGCAGATCGTGTCGTGTTAATATTCTATGTATAGTCCTGACGAGTTAGTTCGGGACAGTATTGAATATTAGATTAAACGCCGCTCGATCCCTTGTCATTAACAGGACGCTCTAATCAAAGTGGATCCGAAGTTCGAAACCGTTCAGCGGGTGGTGCGTCTTATTAAGACGGGAGGCAGAAGCCCGCTCGCGTCGCCCGTCACGCTTTCCCGTTATCAGCTACACTTTCCATCCAGCATCCAGTTATTCGGATCGTCGGCCGCCTGCGGCACGTTTCACCCTGAATTAAGGGATCATACTCCTCGCAAGCGCACTAAGTAGTTTGCAGGGCCTTGAGCTCCAAAGTGAATCATACCCCCTGCGACCATAACTACGAGTCTTCGTGATTCAAGCCCCTGGAAGAACCTGCGTAGCTTTTTCTTTCAACTTTCTTTCACAAATTGAAAGGAGATTCAGGTCCGCGATATAACGATTGAAAGCAAATTCGAGCGAAAGAGAAGTCGCGAATTAGGATACAATCGGACTATATTGAATGTCGAAGATTGAAACTATTCAATTCTCGATGGATTTTCAGAGTAGATATTAATTAATGTGGCGTCGTATGGCGTCGTAAGGCGATCCTCTAATACGACACTCAAAAAGTCCGTTGGGCGATTCCTTTGAGCGGCGGCAGATAAGGCGCTTCCGAGAACGGCACGCGTCGCTAAAAGGAATACGCCACTAACTTTGTTGCGAGAGCGTGCGTCGCGAAAGAGCGAATTAAGCAGGGGAACCGTGCCCTGGCAGCAGTCGATGGAGATCAGCCCGAGCATGAACATCGATGATTGTAATTGAGAAGTGTGGGCTATCTATTGAGCATAGTGTTGGAAGTGGCCAGCCATTGTCAAGTCTACCAGATTAGCATTAATGATTGTTATTAATAAACCTACAGTAATCCTGAATTGAAGTGAATCTCTTAAATCCCATCCTCGACGAAGAGAGATTTCTAAGATCCCGTAGTTTTAGTGAAACTCGGAAGCTTACATTAATTGAAAAATACTATCATACGAATTATCATTTGAAGACTCTTGGGCGTTCCTTTCGAGCAGAATATGTGACTCTGATTGCAAGATCACCTCTATTTTTAATATTGCAGGTTGGAAAGGTGCAAGACCATTGTTCATCAGAGGGTAGAGGGAATGCGGTCGAGATACAAAGGTGGGATGGATAGTCCCCGTGAATTAGCGATTACAGTCCTTAGTCAAGCGTTCTGCAGACAAATTTTCATGGGAATCCGGGATTACAGCCACTTCGCGCACCCCAAATACGACAGGCTGCGGGGATAACGAACTACAGCTTCATGCTACATTTGCCGGCGCGCACGCCGGTTATTAATAATAGGTCCGGCGCAATTAAGGGATCGATTAAATTCTCGTCCAATTAACGTCGCCAGTGAAACTCGCCGGTGGACGAGGGCGCGACTAAACAAGCGGCGGTCGTGATTTTCACGCGATATAAAACGAAGTCGTTTAGCGGGCGGATAGTGGCGGACAATGGCCGGCGATAATCGGGATATTACGATGTCGCCGAAATCCACGGGAACGATAGCGCTCCACGCTAACGCCGCTACACGGTAATTCGCCATGCACCCATGTGTGTGTGTCCGCGTACGTGCGCCTCGGTGGCAATAAAATTAGCATGGACCAGGAACGCGCCCGTGCGCACCTCCGCAGTCAAGAGAGTAACGGGCCATGAATGAGTGCGTCGGGCCAAATGCGACTGCATGAAAAATGAAGCATCACCGAAACGCCTCCAGCCGAATTATGACAAGTCCACTCAACAGGATATCGTTTCTAGGACTATATTTAAGAACATTTAAATGTAAAGGTAATTCTAATTTCAAAATGTTTCTGTTCATTGTAAACCCATTATCATTATTTGAACGTAAACATTTGGCTGAATAATACGAAGTTGTATACGTGCCTGAGTCTCAAATGAAACTCTGTACGATTCAAATAAATTCTGCTCACATTGAATGAAATGAAATTACATGAAACTTGTACACGTTTTTATCGTTCGATATTCCACGCTTAACCTGAAATGCGCATAACAATTACATCGGGACGAACGTTAATATTGCCGCAATACTCTTTGTAACTATCGATGGGAAGAAAGAGCGACAATTCATAATGCCGTACATCACGAGGTAGCATACTCCTGCAACTTGCATTTTCTCGTTTACTTCTTGTCGCCGGTGGTCGGCAGAAGAAACTCGCTGTTCTCGAAAGAAGAGAAAAGGCGCACGGAACTGCTCTCTGGTGGTAGCCGGAGCTACCGTGGGAGAGACAGGTTCTTCGACGAGGGCAAACCACCGGAGAGAAAGAACGAGAGAAGGGCGAGGTGGAGGGCCAGGGTGATAAATGTTTCAGAGGCCGGTGCAATGACAAAACGTTTTCGGGTCGAGAAGTCACGAATCCGGGGTAAAGACACCCCCTTTGTCTTCCTCAAGCCTCCCGTAAAAATATACGCTACGTGGCCCGTCGTTTACAGTCATTCGGCTTGATTGGACAAAAGGTGCGCCCCACTTTTTATCCAACACGCTTCGCGATCTATCGCTTTCCTTCTAAAATGTACCGTGAGCAAGAAAGCAACTCCGAGCCCACAAACACGATACCACAAACGATTGGTTTTTTTCAAATTCCCCTTTTTCCAAAGCAATTTCCCAGCGAGCCCTGATAAACCCAGAAAGTCCCGGCAAGCGCATGGGTCACACCTCCACCGATGTTTATCGTTTTCTCATTACGAGCGAAATTGCGAGGGCGTCGCGCTTTAAAACATTGTTTCCCCATACGTTTCAGCTATCTGGCCGGCTGATCGTGGCGCGTTCAATTCTTTTCCGTGCCATTGCCCACACGTATCTCGCAATCCATAATTAACTCTAATCTACTCGATATCGCCATCCCCGACGGCCCGCTTGCAATAGCGCCGTCGAGCTGCTTATCTGTCTGCACTCTGTTTAATTCGAGCACGTCTGTTCCGCTCGTCGCGGCACTACGACATAGCAGTGCGCCGGCAAAGCCGTAAAAGGACAGAGTCACAGATTTACAAGCCTCAGCGAGGAGGGGAGGAGAGCTTTCGCAAAGTTCCAAGTACAAGTTGCGCGGAGTGGCACGTGCGCTGGCGTACTGCATTGTACAGGGGCCAAGAGGATCGACGAACCAAGAGCAATAAGCATGCCAAGGGGCGAAAGGGGCCAGGAGGAAAAGCGGGCGATTCGACTCTTTTACTACTTCCCGTCTCTTGATTTGTCCCTTACTTCCGGAGTGACGAGGGAAACCTCGACGCTCGGGACGTTCGGGACGCTCGGCATGGCAGCCAGACAAATTTTGAGCAAGCCAAGAGCTCGTAAAAGCGGACTCTCTCCTCTCGGCTAGCGAAGCGAGCTGTGTACGCCACCTAAGCCCATCAGGGGAGAATGTGATCCGCCGGTACACACAGTGCAGAGCTGCTGTCTGTATCCATCGTGTCTCTCGCTCTCAGCTGCTCTTTCTATCCTGCATCTCGACGTGCCTGCGGCCACGGCCACGGCCTATACCTTTTCCGGGCGAAAGAACGAGCTTCAACCACGCGGACATCGTAAAGAGCTGCAAATTGCTGTCCAGCAACGAACGGACGGCTGGAATACATAATATTTGGCTGCTCGCCATCTACCCACGGTATCTATGTACTCTCTATGCCGCGCTCGCCGAAAGGAGGAGAGAACGTTCGCTCCGCATTATTCCACAGGTAACTCTGTCCTAATCGCTCGCACTCGTCCTGCATCTTCTCTATCAACTTCCCTCACCCCCTTTTCTTTATTTGTGAATTTCGGTGAAGGAATGCGATCCCCGGCGACTTAAATCGAGTGCACTTACGTATTCCACGCGCTATATGTGCATTGGGTCCACTCTTCATACGTAAATGCTAATGCACGAACTGGAGAGCGACGGGCGAGCGGCGAGGATATGATTTATCGCCGTAGTCTCGCAGTATATGTATGCTGCGGCTTGCTAGCGTATATCAGCAGACAGTAACGCGCCTTTTACCGGACTGTAATGGCGATAATAATACTGGCAACAGCACGGGTTATAGCGTATTCTTGTAATTTATGTCCATTGCGAAAAATGTGAGATTGCACGGATTTCTATGGTTGGGGGTCTGTCGGGTGTATCCTCGATGGGGCAATACCTCCACCCTCTCTCCCCAGTCACCTCCGTATTAGAGTCTGCGTTTCCTCAAGTTTTTCGTTTACTTCTTCTTCGTTTTATTCTTCTTCCAGTATTCTTCCCTTTCGCACCCGTTTCACCCCCGCTCTGCTTCAGATTCTCTTGGCATCGCTTTCCTGGGGTGGCGGAGGTTTCAATGCGGTGAACTGCTAGACCTTCGTGCCCGGCTGCACTCGGGATAATAATAAACTATAAAGTCTGCTATGGTCTTTTTGCTGGATTTTTGTCAGCTCGTAGTCAATTCGCTGGCTTGTCCCGGGGATGCTAAGGAGACTTGCTTTAGTGGCTGGGAAACAGCCTGGAAGACAAACACCCCCCATATGGCTATAAAGCGGCGGCCATTCACATTTTATGTAGACGCCGGATTTATGTACATAATCCAATAGGAGCCTGTGATTAATACTGGTGATTCGAGAATAGCTTTTACCATTAGCACGTGTTATTCACTTATCCTTCACGTTTTGATGATTTTTTAAAGTTCTTTGTGCTTTTGCTTTTTTATAACAAGTTGCGGCAAATTTTAATCCAGTCACAATTTGATCGCGTTCGGTTGCCAGAAATATGTAGAGGTTTTATAAATGGAATTAATCCTGACGAAGGGTCGCTCAGACGCACTCTCCGAATAGGATAGCGAGTACACGTCACGATAAAGGGTATATGGCTTTGTCTCCGATTTTAATACGACTGTTTGCCCAGTATGATCAGTTGGCGAGGAAAATAAGCCGTCGCTCCTATAGGGAGTCACGTAGGGAGGCTTATGTCGCAAACAGCTTGGGCCCATATCACGGCTCTATTAATTTAAGACCATGAAATCGCTTTGTTTTCCCTGAAAACAACTTTTTGATGCAGCTTCGGAAGTCCCAGCATCACCATGCATAATCCGGGGGGTCCCGTGCATAATTTATGCTCATTTTAAAAAATCGTTTAGACGTGTTGAACACGTTAAAACAGACTCGTTATTTTATGAAATATTTCTCCGGAGTTTCGTCTACAGAAATATCGAATAAACTCCTAATGTAACACATTCGCCGAAACACACAGTAGTGATCACGGATGTATTTTGTAAAATATTATGAGTAACTGAATATTCAAAATTATCGATGCCAGAAAAGTATGAGAAAAATGTATAGCATACGAGGAAATAATATTCAAAGTTTCTTTCAGCATTAAGGTGGTTTGATCGCAGAGGTTAATGCGTAAACGCAAGCTATATAGGCTACTCTTAATCAAAGGTCCCAGCCTTCTCAGCCGATTGCACGCGATTCTCCATGGGTCTAGCAGGAAACCAGCGGAAACAAAGCGCGGAATCGCATTCCGTCGTTTAGTCAATGTGGCTGGTGACGATAAGGGAGTGGAGAGCTCCTCTCGCACGTACTATCCCGCAGATTCGCGTGCACGCATCCTCTACAGGGTGATTTACAAAGCAAACGCCGAATTCTGACCCTTCGTCCAGCCTGTCAAACCTGCGCGTGGACCTGCTAGGATATGTCCGCGGATGACAGAAAATCTGTTACCGCCATGTATCTCATGGTAACCTGAGGCACTTTGACGGCATATCATCAGTCTTGTCGAAGAATCAACAAAACTGTTCCGATCGAGTTTTAGTAATTGCAAAAGTCACATTATATTAGAAATACCTTGACTAATGTAAACATTACTTATTAACATTTTATATTTTAAACAAGCCTGGATTTCGTTAACACAAGTTTTTGGGTTATATTTTCTTCCTGCTTTTATGCTTTATTCTAATAATCTTTATTATATATAGGATATTGCGGAAAATATCAAATTACGAAAACTCGAACGAGTACCTATCCCAGCGATATAACACAAGAATTGAAGGATTAAAACGCGCATATAGATTTCAGTTACAGTTTCTCTACGCGAATTTTTATGTGGTTCATTTCGATCGTTTAATCGTTACGAATGAGAGCAGTATCGGTTTAATATGCCCCCCGATATTTGTGGCAGTTATATTTACCCGGGCGCAGCAAGGGTACTATATTTATCGGGCCCGTTGTTAAATACGGTTTTTATCGGGCATTATTATCGGGATATTCCTCGGCCGAGCTTTAATAGCTGGGGATTAATAGTGGCCGTCGCAAATCGCCCTATTTGGTAGTCCACTTGGCTGATTACATGTGACGTGTACCAGGAGAGCTGGCAGGATACGTACGCTGGCCATATGTACAGATAGTTGACGGCCTGTTATACTCGCGCACTCGTCCTCGTACAAACAAGCGGTACAAGACAGCCGCAAGCCTCCAAAATCATGGTGCTCGTCGCTTGACGTTTCGCGAAATGTTTACCTTGCGTGCCGCCGGTTTGCCGAGTAATAATTGGACGCGTGATGGGACACGACACTACAATTTCTGACCTGACGCCACCGCAAATCCTCCCAAATTGTTCGAGCACACTTTTCAATTAAAGTCGAATCAAGAAAAAATGTTGTGTATCTTCTGGATTTATAAAAGACCACTCTTGTACTACGCTGGCGATTAATCATTTTGCTAATTTCTGCAGTTTCAAAATATCGCTGCTTTTGTAGTGGTAGTCATTTATGTAGGGATAGTGACTAGCATTAGCGAAATGCAGAATGCAGACACCCGGTATGTGACAGTACGGTGTCTAGCATATTGTCGAATCCTTCGAAGCGAGGAGCGAGGGGCGGCCGCCCTTATCTTTAACAGACAGCATTCCAATCGAAGTGCGCACCCTCCTCCTTTAGACCGTCATACTCGGGGCAAACAGCTTCCTGCGACCCATACGTCGCCTTAATGGGGTTAATGAGTGAGTTTCTTTCATTCAGCCCCGGGGGTTTCACCCTCTAATCGACTCGATAAAGACGTAACCAGCTCCCGCCTGACACTGCCCGTCTGTCGTCCTCGCTAAGCGAGTCATTCACAACTCGTAAAATCCCCGAACACCTTTCAATGCCGTTTTCTTTTGTATGAATTGTATCATACTACCCCGCTTTATTGACAGATGCACCACTACTGACACAATAATAGCAAAGTGAATATTACATCAAAGTATATGTAGAGATTTGATTGTTTCTACTCCTTTAACCAATATTTGTCAGTTAAAAGTGGGTAGCCGAGTTACTGTTTCCCTAGCTCAGATTTCCCAAACAGAACTGCTAAAAGATTTCCCTAAACAGCACCGTGATGTGTCAGCTTTTACAAACATACACATGCACTGCACGCGGCGCTGCCAATCCTTTGTCTATTAAAATTCTTCGACCCCTTCACTCTAGTATCCACCCTCCGCCGTGAGAGAAACTAAATAAAGTAGCTGTTACAAGGCAGTCAATTTAGCGGCGAACCATTCTAATGGGACTAATGTAGAAGTTCCTGCCGTTCCGCGGAGCGGCAGTTTGCCCCATAATCGATCTGTCGGGAATGAAGATAAATGAAGAGAAAGCCTACACGGCGGGTGCCATTAAACTATGGCGTTCGATCACTTCGACAAATACTGGCCATAATAAGGAACGAACACCAGTCCAATAAAGGTCTCTGCTCTAATTGCTGCTGAGGCATAGAAACCTTCTTCGAGTGAAGGTTTGACACGCAGATCGTCACTGAACAATTGAATCGACGGGCTATTCAACTTTCTTCGCTTCTTCATTCATTAAGTTAATGCGATGGAATAACGTTGACAAAGAAAAATGCCTTGCTATGGCGTGGCCGCCGCGTGTCAGAGGACGTACGATCGCGGAGCACGTGAGGAAAACCATATCACAGGTTTAATATTTCAAAGTGCAGCGCCCCCTGAATCTTTCAGACTGCCTTGAAAAGGTAACGCGCGCATTCCGCCTGCTAGTTCTTGCGCCCCCTGGTTTACGACCCGGTGGAAAGTAGAACGCGGCGATGTTAACGCGAATACAAAGCGTTGTTGATCCATTATAGATTTGGACGCCAAGATTCGGCCCTAGTACGAATTCCTATACGAGTTTGAAATGAATTTCGACAGAAATAAAGTGCATTCCGCTGAAATTAAATGAAGTAAAATTCGACAGATATAAAGAACATTCTACTGAAATGAAACGAAATGAAATTCGATAGAAATAAAGTAAATTCTAATGAAATTAAATGGAAGGGAACTCTAGGGAATGATAATTAATTTCGGCTGTGTTTTACGCGTGTCATTTCATGATTCTCCACTATCTTTATTACTGACTAGTAGTATAAATGTCAATGCAGAATATTACCTTAGTTACGAAAAATTCAATGTCAATTTAGCAAACCTCTGCAATTCGGGCATTATATAATTAAAAGTACTGGAAATACAATGCTTGGAGTCACACGGATATTCCTTGATCAGCTATAACATGATTTTCTGCTTAAATCGCATGGATTGAAAACGTACTATTGTAGATGGCAAAGCTTTGAATGTGATTTTCGGAAAAACGATTAATCGGTAGGAGGCGCTTGCATCAGCAAAAAAGTTGTTGGGTTAAGGGTCAAGTGGAGAGCGGAGGCCGGTCGTTTGACCACGAGTGAACCAATCTCCCTGTGCTTCCCCTGGGCTCCCACTCTCTTGGCTCGACTCGTTCCCTTCTGTTCACTCTATCGAGCGTCCCGATAATGGACTTTTAATGCGTTCGATTTGCCAGTCCCAATGGCGGGATCCTTTTACGTCCTTTATACCAGCGATTTCCATATTTCCGGGTCAGCACCCGGTAGCATCCCGGCGAGGGAGCGTCGAAATTCCGCCGTCTCCAGTCAATGTCCAATTTGCACTTCGTTAATTTCTAATTAGCAGCGACGAGTTATTGCTGCCGGCGCCTCTTAATGAATGCTGAATTATACGCGCGCGAGAGTGTAACTTGTGAATTAGTGGGCCTTTTTCCAGGGATAGCATTGTAAATTGAGAGAAACCTTGTTCTCATTCACGAAAACCAATATAATAAAAGATCCATGACACTAAATGAATTTCCCATGCCGTACGATCTCTGTACATAAGCACAATGATATCAATTGATGGATGGAGAGTTAATACACATTCTCCCGTAGTTCCTCGATGAAAGTGTACGGACCTTTCGGCAGCGGGGAATAACGATTGCCAATCGATTCCGGGAACGTTGACTCACTAGGCGATGGGGGTGAGCGAGTAAAGACCTAGCAGAGCTCGTTCTCGTTCATTCGTTATTCTATCGAGTTATGTCTCGGTGAATATCGATCGTGTCGATACACAGGCATCAGCGATGCTCCCTCGGCTTCAAACGAGCTACGACAGCCGCGGCGCCAGCCGGTTGCCGGCACTTCAACGTGCGTCCACATGTCGGTTAATTAAGATAGATGGAAAATTAATCCACGGGACTTTTGCGCGTGCCACGGAAGAAGCGGCCTCACCAGCAAGGAGAGTGCTTTCGGTTGAATCTATTACGGATATTCAGTGATCGTTCGCAAGAAATCTGTCGGGCTGGAAAAGCGACGGCGACGACAGTTTCAAAGGATACAGCTTATCCCCACTTAGCGCCAGCGATCCAATTTACCCTTTCGAGTTCTCTCACTTAGCCAACCCGTAAATCGACTGAATCTCTAGCATTTCCCGATACCTCCAAGGGCTGCCCTCAATCCGGGTCAAATGTTTATCAGGCCATCAGGACGAAGTACGTATGAACTATACGCTAAATCCTATGCTTCCTTGTTCTCCAAAAAGTTAATACACAGTTCATTGAAACTATTATGCTTCTTAAGCACCATCGAACATAATTAGGAAAATGAAGTGCCTGAATTCTTTCAGTAGAATGGGAGTCTCGACACAGACAAGTTGGTATATGGTCAGGGTAGAGAAGAGTAGAAAATCGATATGTAAGCGCAGTACATACATGCAATAAGAAGGGTCTGACCGATCGACGCGTAAGCATGATCGATTACCAGTCATTATTAATTATCGTAGTTAATGATCTGGCTGATTGGAGCGAGTCGTCTCGAGGACCTCGTTAGTCCCGCGTCGTCTGCTTCCTCGGCAGACGTTTGTTCGCCCGGTCCTGCCGCGCGGCAGTTTCGCCGCCCGACCGACTGTCTCCGTGATCGTTAATTAAATAAATTCACCGCTAATTGTATTCCCGGCTTTTCATTACCGACGTGTCGGATCGCTGCTACTCCCTGCAGAGCCCTGGGACGACTTTCCCCTTGTTCACCTCGCAGGGATCACTCGGGAGAATCCCATAGCCGCCCCCTGCCGTGAGACCCCGCACGGATCCTCCGAGCATTTCACGGCGCGCCCCGCATAAAAAATTCACACCCCTCGATATTTTGTTCTCAACGAACGCTAATTAATTAAGGCTCTTCCTGATATTGGGGCCCTGTTCTCTGCATATGTATACACGTTCTCCTTTCGGTTAATGATTTAAAGTGAATTCTAATACATATGCTGCCACTTAATTAATCAAATGCACTCTCGTCCTAAACAGAGACAATTCTTTTTGTCAAAATGCACAATTCTACGTGCATTTATCGTCGTTCAAGTCAAATGGCCGTATTGTAAAGAATACACATTCAAAGTGTTTAAACACTTAACATTTGACCCACGTGCTTCTTTTCAAATTGGTACAATTATTTAGAATCGTGCAGCGAAAACTACTCTACATAGAATAATGTCACGCAAAAGACTAAGATACGTCTTGTAAGATACGAGAATAATAATACGTTTGTACTATTGGAGGAAGCAGGCTTTTAGTATTGCACTCATAGGATGGCTCTCGCAAGATGCTTGTGGGATATTCCGCTCTTGAGTCCGCTACCCAATTAATGGAATGGCAAACAGTTATATCTGCGGTGACATTAGCACTGATCCATCGTTGCTTTAGCGGGATCTGGGCAGAGAGCGTGGCCCCCAACAAAGAGTATTTACCAGAGTAATATGCCGGCCTCGGTTTCCCGAAGGGAGGGAGGGTAGTTGCCAGTGGGAATCGGGAAAGCGATAACTCAAGTCGCTGTATACCAAAAGCAGCGGAGTAGTATCACGTTGAAATAAGAGGAAGGACGATGAAGAAGTATAAATGTAAATATTAATATAGAGAGAGAGGGAGTCGACCGCTCTATATGGGTGGATAAGAGCCGTCGCGGGTACTTCCTTCCCGTGGCGGTGCTTCCTTCCCTCGCCTCTTTCCTTCGTTCAAATATTTAATGGATTTGGCTACATCCACACTCACCTTCATACGCCCTGTCGTCCGACCTCCCCACCCTCTGACCGGCATTCTGACTTCAGACGAATTCGTTTGCTCCTCAACCGCACGTTCTACGAAATTCATGTCTTGATCACAGCGGCACTGAGTTCGGCATATAGAAAGCGTATGGTAAAATGTAGATTGCAGGTTTTACGGGAAAGTAAAAGATGAAAGTGCTACTGTGAGGTTCCATCTGCTTCGTATTCCAAAGTACAAAAGAAAGATTTAAATTTGTATGTGTATAATGGATAGAATTGTGCGGTCGACGAGAGTTTTAATGTAGAAATAACCGACACAACGGACATTTGAAAGAACTGTGTTACAATGGAGGATGAGTTAAAAATCCGCCTATCGAGGTTCTTGCCCCGCACTGTTACACAAAGCGCGATTTATAGAAAGCGTTGCGACAACAGTTCCTCTTTATACCCGCACGAAACCAGATCACGAAACTCGGAGGCAAGTATCGCTTCTCAAAATCAGAGTAGAGAAATTCCCAGGCAATTCGAGATTTCGCTCGGCAGGTTCGTAAGAGAATACTGTCAGAGGTGTCGTAATACCGGGCAAAGCGCGTGCTGTAGTGGATGTGCGAACAGAGAAGAGTAGGTTGCAAGGGTTGCTACCGGGGCTAAAGTTCGCAGAGAGGGTTCAGAGTCAGTAAGAGCTTGGTAGCGAATGGCTCGGCTGGCTGCACCAGCTGCCTCTGTGGTTAAAGTGGGGGAGACCGAGATGACCAAACGCTTCAACGCTTCCAGAATTGCTTGGCCCTGAATTCCAAAATGCAAAGCCCAAAATACGGCTATGGGTTCAAGCGAAACACAAGATGTATGCCAGTGAAATCGACCTTTGTAATCATTTACCACACATTTTGCATGGAATATGAATTGTAAATCATCCATTCCAAAAACTGTAGAATGAAACAACTATGAATTTTACCGAGAGAGTTGCCATCGAAAATATTTTCTAACTGTACTTCTACTGTAAGATATACATACATATGTATAGAGCCAATAGGCCATAAAGAATATAGAATCACAGCCATAATATCTTCACTCCAAGATTGTGAAGTTTAAAGATACTGCACAGATGAAGTGACAATCTTTTCCCACATTTATAATATTCGATCTCTTCCCAGAACTCTTCCCAGTACAATTATACTTTCGCTGTCTCTGTACATGTGCCTTGGCCGCAGGCAATAAATGTCACGCATACCACCGAGGCGAGGGGAGGAAAACTAAATCCAGTGGATGGACGGATCACCCACGGGAGCGGAATGGCATACGCGCGGCCAGAGAAAAAAGGTGTAGATGGCGCCGGGTAGGATATCAAGTCGCCTTTCCCAGGATTCGACGGAATTAATTAACCCCATGGTATAATTAAAGTCTCGTCCCAGCAGTGCGGAATGGCGCTCCCGCTTGGCCGCCCGTCCCTCCCGTGAAAGTTAAACTGACGAAGACCAAATCGTGAATCCGAGTTGCGAGCCTGCCAGGGACACCGGCGCTGAGCTCTCCGTTTGAAAACGAAGTGCGGAGAGGCGGCGAGCGGCGGCGAGCGGCGGCACCGGCATCGGGAAAAGCGACAACGGCGGCGTTGCGCAGGGAAAGGGTCGTTTAATTAAATTCTACCGTTTTCAAACTGCTCGCGCTCATTCGCTCGGCGGCGCTCGCCGCTGCGGAGATAGGAAATCGAAGAAGAATCGACGGAAGTGCCGGGGCGCCCTGTCAGGATCCGGCTAGCCGTTAGAAATGATTTTTTTCCTCGTTACGCCTCCCTTCAATTTGGCCACTGTGCTGTGCTTTACCGTAAGCTCGTCGCTCCGGGCGCGGTGACGATATTGTCCCACCGCCACCCGGTGGGCCAGCCCGGAATTTTATGACTCGTTCAGTTGCCCCTTTCTCTTACACGCGCGCCGTCCCCGAAAGATTTGAATATTTCCCCGTGTTATTGGATACTAAATGTCACGCTGATCCCGGCCCCGGCTACCGGCAAATCCCCGCCTGTCAGCGGCTTGTCCAACGCCGACCACCCCTAAACGAGCTTTCATTATTTTTCCAGCTAATCAATCATCCTCGAAATATTAATGCGCGATTAAACTCCCGAGCGTTGCTTGTAAATGAGAATTGCAAAGCAGGCCGCGGTGCGCGGTACGCGGGCGACTGGTGGCGGGGTAGTTTATTGAAGCGCGAGGTGCGAGGTTCATGGAGCACTTCTATCTCATTGCTCCGAGTGCGGCACTCTTTGCGACTCACAGTACGAACATCCCCGGTGTTTTTCCAGTGATTTGTCTCTCGGCGGCAGGCAAGCAGGGCAAACTGTTTCGGGGGGTGGCGCAGGCGCGAGCGGCATCGCGCCCCCGAAAGCAGAAACGCCGAGAGACACGTCGGACAGTCGCGTCCCGACGCCGACGACGATGACGTCGCCGCCTTGCGACTAGACCACCGCAAGCTCTAGCCCTCGAGTCGCGTGCTGCCATGTGATCGCCCGAACCTCGCAGTCATGCATCCTCGAGCACATCCCCTCACCAACCAACGCACACCGAGCAGCTCTCCACGACACACTCTACCCGAACGACTCGCACCCATAGACCCGCAGAATTCCATTGCAAAATACACATCCAACTGACGAAAGGTCAGGCGACAGGACAACCGAATGTGCAATGTTTATCGTACGAGACAGCGACTTGCTGACATGTGTCGGCTAGGAAGGTGAAATATGTCGGTAGATGTAAAGCGGTGTCACGTGTGCGTAGCTGGCCTGCGAGCAAGCAGTATGAATGTCTGTCTCGAGAGAAATTTCGTTATATAATTGTGCGGGGAGCATTGGATTTTGAGGAAGAGAAACAACGGTGGTGCGCGGATATACTGGCATGTGAGACAGAATGCGTTGGGGTGGTGTTTCCTGTGATCTGCTGCGATGCAGATTCTTCATCCTCATGGTGCTCGTCGGATGCAGCGACGGATACCTCAACATCTTTATCAGCCAGTCTCAGGTCATGAAGTTAATGGGTACGTAATGAGAGGCTCTTTAATTTTCACCTGCGAGCTCGCCCCTTTAACTTATCTTTTAGTCAAATTCTCGCCACTGTAATTTGCGGGGGCAGTTCAAAAGTGTCGCTCTCTGTAATTCCACATCTTTATTTCGAACTGTCGTGTACTCCAGAGCGTTTGAATTCGGACCCTGCTAAAAAATGCTGAATACCAACTGCGTACCTGTGAAAGAAGATCAAAGTGAATCTGCAGTTTCTTGGTTGAAAAATCTGCGGTTTTATAATGGCTCGGCTGAGAGCCATTATACAATTGCGATTTCACTCTTTATTCACCGATGATATCGACTTCAAAGGCATTGCATTTGCGATCGCATCATATTTTTGAGGGAAAATGCACAGCCAGAATGATAAGTGCTCGGTACAATACGGGAGGGGTTCGCGGATATACATGAGGGCAATTTCAGTGCGCGATACCGAGCGTAATTCGATACTGGACTTGGTAGGGCTTCGAAAGGTGAGAACACTCGGTGCGACATTATCGATGAAAATCACGGAGAGATATTCGAGCCGTTCAAGCTTCCCGTTGGAAATAAAGTGTTTGACACCTTATCCTTCAACGACGAATCGCCATCTCGGGTGGATTACATATGAAAATGGAAAATCTATCCTTGTTTTTTTTAGTTCCAATTTTCTTTTAATTCTTTTTCCTGGGGGGGTTAAGAGAATTGGATACAGAATAGTCTTTAAATTTTTAAGTAGTTAAGGCAGATCTTCAATAAATTATAATTCAATAGTGCAAATTCAAGTGGAGACCCATGTCGACAAGAGAAATGTTTTCGAGTAGTAAATAAATGACACGGTTTCTTTATAGTGTGGCTGCGATACACTTTGTGGCAAAAGGTATGGGAGCGCGAAGTGCAATTTTACTGTCATTTTTGTCATCAAAGCTGGCGCTTTGATCAGCGAGGCCTGGCAGAGTAGCGACGCAGGTACCCGCGTGCATGCGCCCCCCTCTACGCTCGGTTTCTATTTCGATGTCACTTTACAGCTACGTGATTCATATCGCCGACTGGCTGTCTCTCGGCATACGTGCGTGATGTGTGTAGCGAACAGCTCGGATGCAACCGGTTTCCGCTGGAAATCCGGCGGCATATCTATCCGGGCGGCAGATAAAAACTGTAGTGGCCCTATTTACGAGGCAGCCGGTGGGCCAACGTGACTCTTCGGAAATCGAGCCAATTGCCGGCGATCGCGTCATTCCAAATGACCCTATCAGTCGCTCTTCCTACGAATCATCCCCCTGCTCGAGAATGCCTGCGTGCTTTTCCACGCTTTCGCTTTAATAACAACCCGCGCGCGCGTCACTTTGAGGGGCTGCTTGTCTCTTGTTATTTCATAAATCACGGTCGCACTGACGAGCCTTTACTTTCATGCGACAGTGACAACAGCCGGCGCGATGATTCGGCTGGCGGTTCACCGAATGACACTCCGGGATCACGTAAATCAGCAATTGCATTCCGCACACGTCCGGAAATATTACAATGAATGCCAGGAAGGGCGAGCCCACGCCCGCCAGGTTCACAAAGGCAGCACAGTGTCTTTATAAACCGAGCGCGCGTGTGCTTTCTCCCTGAGCGGGAAAAGGGAAAGGGAGAAAGGGAGAAATGCTCGAGCTTTCACGCTGAAAAATGTCCGACGCGACCGGTGCAACTGGGAATCGTTACTCCACGTCTACCTCGCGCGGCCGCCCGTCTGAATTGTAAGCAAACGCTGGTGTCAAGTCACACTGGTAAGAAGAATGGTAGCTTTAGGGGCGATTTCTCAAGGCGCCTAAACACTCGCTCGAACTTCCTCGAACGACTGGCTTTAATCCTCCTGTCGCATCTCGAATTCCGGCCCGCTCGACGCCGTCACCCTCCCGCCCGTCCCAACTATACCTGTATCAGGCAAGAAGAGAAGAAAGCCGAGAGCTTTGCAGCGAACGAGCGAGCGAGCGAGTGAGTGGTGCTTGCTCCGAGAGAGGAAGCAGGCCGGGTCGAGTTTAGCGGTGCTCTCGAAAGTCACTTAACTTAGATTGCACGAGCGAAATGACTTTAGTTCTCCCGGAAAACTTCGTTCCGGGAACTGGCGCGCGTTCCTAGAGAGCGGCGCGCGTACCCGAAAAAAAGGAGTTTGCGGAAAAGCGGACAGCTAGCCACGGTGACACGACTACGACGACAGAAGAATAGGGCCGGGGGGGTTGGGGGGTGAAGAGCCACACCGAGAGCGCGGCCAGTAAATGGACGGGGTGCGAGGTGAGGTGGCTCTCCTTCCCTTTGCTGCACGTTTTTGTCTTAGGGCCGGTGAGGAGCCGTGCGTAAAAGAGCAAGGCATAAAACGGACCGGTACCAGCAATGATGTCGGACTAAAGGGGGGTCAGGTGAAATGAAAGCGTGGATGACGGTGGATGGAATCTCTGAAAGGGCAGAGATGAAATGAGACAAGGAAGAAAAGCGAGCAAGATACGACGCGGACCTGTAGGTGGTACAGGGCGACGATTCGCTGAATCAAAGAACTGCACCCTCACCTTGACTCGTCAAGAGGGTGAAAATGCGAGTCGATGATCGACTGACGCCTCGCTCTCCCACTCTCGTCCGCCGTGCGGATTCAGCATCTACTTTGGCCGGAGTTTCGAGCGCTTATACCGCGGGACCGCTTCTGATTGAATAAAGGATTTCCGGAATACAGGGAGGGAGGGAGATAGAGAGCAAGCGGAACACGAGACCGCTGTGCCGGTGCAATATACCGTCGCCGCAGAGCTGAAGCTGACTCCCCAGAACTAGAAGTCGGAATTTTCGGCTTCGCCGAAGACTCCAATACACACGGTAATACTGCCCTTTGAAATCTCTCGTTTTTCCCTCTCTCTCCCTTTCCATGCATACCACACACGCGCGCGCTCTGTGACAAATAGATTGGAGCGCACAGGTGCGCGACCTGGTGCGCCGCTCTCCGAGAGAATTCGAAAAAAATCCCTGCAATAAAAGCCATTATTTATAACAGTCACTACAGCGCCGCGCTCGCTGGCTCGGTCCCGCTACCGAGAGAATGCAGACTTTTAAATAAACGGCAATTTCAGCGCGGCAGTGCGTCACGCGGCGGCGATATTAAAATTTCGACGATTCGCGCACGTGTGTTGTGCACAAGTGCATTTTTAATGTCGCCGCTATCGATTATACGGGGGAGGTGAAACGAGTTTTCGCCATGGCAGAAGAACAAGGGTGCGAGAGGGAGGGTGTCGGCGCCGGGCGAAAATTTCGACGCTTATCGCCTGTTATCCGTGTAGGCACGCCAGCGTCCTCCGTAATCGGATATTCACGCTCAAAATAAACGATCGGCTGCTATTTTGAAAAAAGCCGCACGCTCTCCACGGCTAGGGCGATTCGCAACTGTTGCCGCACTAAACCAGGGAAATTCGGCCGAAAAACCAGTTTTAATTAACACCGGCGCGCAGGTGTGCGCGCGCACGCGCCCGCCAGGAAATTGCAGTTGTCAGGGTCTCGTGTTTGCCCCGTGTTTAAATATGTTTAATCACTGCGGGGACACACGAGTCTGATGAGTATCCGAACTTTTGCCGACCCTCGTATGTGCATGTCCCGTGTTCCATTAGCGAAGAACCGGGCGGAGTTGACGCTTCCGGGTTAGTCTCTCGTACAATTGATTTTTAATTTATCTCGAGCGAGCTGCGTCCCAGCGGCGGATGCAATCGGTCCCACGTGTTTGTCAAGTCTGGACCGCGAAGCGTACACTAACAAACAAAGCTGACGACGTATTCATTGTCGTCGACTGCCGAGCAACAGGAGGACCGTTCGAAACAACTATAATTCCGCTTGCAAGCGCCTGTCCCGCTTTCTCCCTTCTCTCAAACGTGTCCACTGAAACGCGAGAAAATGACCTGTCCCGCAAGTAAAGCGGCCGTCAGTAAATTTTGTAACGGCACACACTCACACGCGGCCGGGCGGCGCTTTCATGGGAAAAGCCCATGTAGACAGGGCTTTATTGAACGAGCAAACCACCGACAACATGAGCGGGCATTAAGGACCACTTCAAAGCGGACGGGACGTGCCCGCTTCTCACTCGAAACCCACGAGACCGAAGAAGCCGGAAGATTGAAACTAATTTTAAAGACCCCCTCGACAGCATTTGCTGCTCGATACTTTCGTCTTCGTCAGGCCCAGCTAAACGTATATTCACCTGTCGATTGTGGGAACATAGTGTAAGATAAACACTTCTACCAGGTTCCACTGCAGAATCCTATTATATCGAATTCTACTGAAAAATTCGAGCTAATTAAACACGATCCTTTCATTTATTACCAAGTCCTCGGAAGTAGTTTAGGTACGAGACTATATTGCTCGGAAGCAACGCCCAGCAATCGACGGACAAACAGCAATACAGAAATACCCCTAGGAGCGTAAGGGTTTAAAGCCTTTCTCGGAGACGTAAGTAACCCTGCACGAGGCAAACGGGAGTAAAAGTTCTACTGGAAGCTCGACGATTCTGTGGGCGGCGAGCTGCTCGCTCGGCCGCTGCCCATATCAATTTCCGTGGCGAGTCAGGCATCGCGAGCCAGAGGCGCGTCGGCCAAATTGCGGTAGTTTGCCGACGGGTAGATCCTGGCCGGGCGATAACGTTAAACCGGCGCGGCATGCTTTACGAGCGCGTGTGCTTTCTCGCATCTCTCGCGCGGTGTCCGGCAGAGGATGATGCAGCGCCTCGGCGCTCTCTCCTGCGCGCGCGGCTCAGCCCCTTGACGCTCGTGCGCTCGTGCGCTCGCATGAGAGCCCTCCAAATGCAGGATGCACAGGTGGCTCCCCGTGCAAATACACACATTACGTATTGAGCTGCAGGCGTCCCCGTGAAAAATACGGGAGAGCAAGTGCGTGCGAGGGAGACGCATGCCGGGGGTGGGTACAATTAACGCGGGCGCGTGTATCAGGTGCGTGAGGAAAATGTGTGTATGGACGCTCGCGTGGTATTGCTGGCACACACCTACGAGGATAGCCCTGTAGACGTGTGATCAGAAGTGCAAGAGCAACAGAGGGGGGCAGTGTCCGCGCGCGTGTGTGGGGCTGCTGTGGAAAGCTCGTACGTGTACACCCTGGGTACTTACACGCTCGAGCGTGTTATTGCAGGACCGCAGCGCGTCTCTTTAACGGCGTGTTATTGCATGGCCCTTGATGCAGCGATAATGGATTAATTAATACGTTCTTCACATAATTGACGGACTTTCCTGCGTGACCGCCCTGGTTGCCCGCCCTCTGCTGACCACCCCCCTCGTGTTAAGGGGTTTCACTGGAATGCGGCTGATTAAACGCCGTACCTGCTCTCTAATCGGATCGAAATGGTACAAATTGTTTTACCAGCGTGAGGCAATCATTATAAACAGGCTGAGGAACATTTTTAATCGATTCGATGCACTCAGAGGAGCAACGTAATCGTAAATTTCCGAGAGGCTATCCGACGCTGGTATGCTGAGCGGAGGTGGCCAGAGGTGATGGCAAACGGGGAGATTAATGGGGGTGGTTGTTTGTCCATCGCCATAATCCGTCGGTAATACGGCCGGCACCGTAAAAAGGCGTGCCGCAAAACTGTAAAAGACGGGGGCTCAATAAAATATACGCTCGTGGCTCGCTCGAATGGCTGTGACATCAAAAGTGTACGGGAATCCGGATTTCCGGCTGGCGCTCTCGCTCTCTCGTCCGATCTCTGTCTCTCGAAGGAGACCAGTGCCACTCTCGGATTTTATGAAATCCTGAATGATCGGAGTACGCTGAAGCGAATATCCTGCTTCAACGCTCCTCTCTGTGTGTATCTCTGTGTGTGTGTGTGTGTGTGTGTGTGTGTGTGTGTTGTCCACTCGACGCTGAGCGCAATAACTCCCGCATTTTCGCCCCGCCTCGAACTCTTTCTCGCCCGCGCAAACACCTATGTGTTTGCATTAGTGCTGCCGGTATGAGAGTATGAGTGCCACGGCGAGTTCGGCGCAGGTATGCTACTGCATAGAGATTAATACGCTGGCCAGCCAAGTATGCAGGTGATTTGCAATCCAATCGACGAGCGGCTACCGCCGGTTTACACGGGAAATTGATATACGAACAAACGCCGACGCTTGCGTATTTCTCTCTCTCTCTCTCTCTCTCTCTCTCTCCCTCCTCCCTCATACGTAACCCCCCGGGATATCCGTGATTCCGTACATATTTACACGTGTCTCGCAACGGCGGGCACGCGTGATTTACGGGAGTACACATCGTCGAAGACGCATCGAAATTTATTTGCTGCGTCAAGCAAGTCCGCCCGTCGAGCCGTCAATAAAACGAGGCTTAGCCGCTCCCCCGTGCGCCCGATCGCCTGTTTGCACCACGAATTAATATGCGCTCGTTACATCGCATCGTTATATGCTCTCTGCGTGCCTCGGCGAAATTTCGCTACCTTCCGCTACAGGCTTTCTCGTGTTTCTACGAGCGGTAGTCTCTTTAATCCATTACGGGTTTTCGCCTGGTTTTAGTGGACTTTACAAGTTACTCGACCTTTCTGGGGGGCCGTGCTTTTGGGCATTTTATTGCGTACTCCGTGAAAGACTATTTCCTTTCTTGAGTCTGCGCAAGATGCCAGGGGGAGAATAGGAGCTCTTGACTATTGTGGTGTACACGTGCAAGTACTGACATTATCTGAGTATTTGGGCAGCGGAGTACGTCATTATACATAGTGTCCTCTCTTCCGTCGAGATGCTTGGGCTACTGGACATATATCGAGTAAACTATCGGTACTTTTGGAGGGAACATACCAGCTACGCCCTATTTCCTCGCACTCGCAGTAGTTTTCCAGATTTCTCTATAATGCGGCTTCTTATCGTATTTCGATAGTTCGATGGTCCGTTAAGAAGAAATGTTGACAGCTCTCGTGATGTCCGCATTCAAAGAGGGCCCCTCTGAATATCGCTGCCCATTAAGAACCAACTGATACCAACTTCCAGCGCAACGCGTATGAACATTATCATTCCCAGCCAGGAATAACAGATGAAACACTTCGGGGCGAATATTTGGAGTAATAATACAAGTACGACACGCTCCTTAACCGAACTATGAATGTCTGACGCGTTAATATCGACGCGTAACGTTGGAGGCGTCGGGATAAAATGTATCGGATGGCAGGCGGGCTCTCGGGAGGTATGAGCGATAAAATTCGCATTACACGCCCGACAGGAGGCATTGACAATACTATAAGTTAGTCACGCCGTGCTAGCTCTCCACTCGATATTTTCTGGAGGATCGATCGGGGCAAGGGGTTGAGGGAGGGGGGCGTAGGGCTTCATCGGTGGCCCCAAGTGACATATGGCACATGCCAAACGCACCATGCACGCACATCCCAGTCTGCCTAGCGCGCCAGTAGCTGCAGAGACCTCGCGAAGAACAGGGACAGCAAATCCGGCAGTACACACGCGCGCCACCCGCGCCTATATAGATATGTACATATTTAATGTATGCTAACGCGGGACGCGTATGTACACCGACATCAAAGTACACGGTAAACGGTGTGCGGTATATACGCGTGAATAGCATGTGCGTGGGAGTCAAACGCCGGACGCGCTGTATTCTGAAATACTGGAAGATGACGGCGAGTTGTTGGCCGACTACTATTAAAGGCGCATCAGAAATACATTATAAGCCGTGAAGCGCGCCGCTATTTTAATCATATTCGGCCGGCGATACCCTAGGGATGGGGGAGCTCGAAGGGTTCAATCAATAGTAGGTCCAGTTGTTAAGAAAATACTTAAAAATTCCGCCAAATCAACCGTCACGATAGTTTACTCAAAGTCCAACCAACATTCGTCAGTAGTTAGAGAGGAATGATTTGGATAATTTTAGCTCCATCCGGTTGTTATCTCTATGTTTGTATTTTGGTGGACTCGGCGTCCATTTGGTTGGGAAGGTGTCGGGAACGCGGAACTAAAAGCGTTGAATTAAGAAGATAGAAAGCTCTTATTGCTCCTCGATGCGAAAGCGATCGTGGAGCTGCGCGTTCCCATGGGCGGATGAGTGCACCGCCGAAAATCGCTGTCTCTCGCACTTCGCCCAAGCAATTTTGGCTCGCGAGCACTCTCCCGTAGGCTCATAGGTTTACGAGATATTCCACTCGGGAATCGCGCGCCGAGTGGGCTCGCCAGCACAAATGGAAAGCGAAGTGCCGCCGGTTCTAGTGAAATATTAGACTCCTCGTAAAACACACAGATATCATTCCAATATAAGCGCGCGCGCGGGCGCGCGAGCCGAGAGTGACAGGCCCGGGTAGAACAAGAATGCAGGATAAAGCTGAAGTGTTGCGCTGCAACATGTGAAAAAGAGAGAAGCCAAAACAAAGCGCTAGTTCTCGAATTGTGGATGGAAATCAAAATAGGTAGAAAATCGGCGGAAGCCTGCAATGCTGGTAGGGGGGTGTACAGGGTGTTCCAAAAATTTATCCAGACATCATAACATTTTACTGAAAATAATAATAAGAGAATAAGTAATAGAATAACAATACTGTTCATTCCATATACATATTCTAGACCAATAACCGACCGCTTTCAACGTTAAAGTCCATTTTATGATAAAAGTAAGGTCCATTCATATTAAAGTCCAATGCGATTTAAGAGGAGAATATCATACATTGATTTTGAAGGGTTTTGGCTTTAACGAATAAGTTTATTAGATGTTAGGTTAAAAAGGAAACACTATCTGATGCTATGTCATGCACCAAAAAGTGAAACATTATTGAACGGCACACCCACCAGCGGAATCTCGCAGGACATTTTGGGATGACCCTGTACGTTCATGGCGCGCATATTGCAAAGCGGCTGTACCCGTCGAACTCTATCACCGCATAAAATCTGCCTGCCGGCGCAATACGCATTGCACTGCGACCAATGGAAATTGCCAGTGATCCTCGGGCATTTTTTCCGTCTGCCTCTCACCTTCTACCTCGGTGCATTTCTAGTTTCTCTGTCCCTCGAACCCTGAATATTCAGGCATCGCGCGTTACGATAACGTTCTGCAGCGCATAGGTGAATATTCCTTCTAATACTGAGGCTTGTATGCCACTATTAATTAAATGAATAGTTGAAATGGGAAACACGGCGGCTGGGCTTCATGGAAATCGTAAAAGTCGACGGTGCACTTTTACCATTTTCGCGGACAATATCGTCCGTCCATTGCGATTATAGAGACGAATAAACATCGCGGACTATTCTGAATCTTTTAACTCTATGAAATCGAAGTGCCGTCGCTGGCGACGCATTCGATATAATGAAAAAGCGTGCTGCTCCCGATGGAGATTTGCGAGATGAAATTCGAATTTCGGCTGCGTCCGCGAGTAATGCTCGAACAAACGGTTATGCCTGAAAATGCGCGACGTAAAAAGAATGGAGAGTCCCGGGGCTCACTCTCAATTAAGACGATTGGTGCGATCGATTGATAGGTATTAGTTATCCATCGGGGAATTTCGTGAGGTGTTAAATCCGCGTTCGAGCGAATTTTCCAATCCCATGGGGGGCGAGGCCTGAAGCGTGCAATAACCAAAGCCGAGATTTACGATGCCACTGCCACAGAGGAACAACTACTCTGCGTCTCATGCGTCGCACGATGCCTCCACCAGCCTTTTTAATAACTGATCACGATAATCATTATTGATCACGCTTCACTGACGATACCCGACACTTTACTATACTCCGGGGAATACGCGCTACGAGCCTGGCAAAGTGCTCGCGATGCATATGCGCATATGCTGCGAAATACGGGGTGACGTGAAATTCACGGTGAGAGATGTGTGTGTTGCCAAGGGCGAGGATTCGCTCGAATAACAATCTGGGAAATCTTCTGAGACCGTTTGCAAGTTACGCAGTAGAGATCGCTCGCTATCAAGAATACTACTTCGATATCGTTTAGAATACAGATCTTCAGAAACTAATAGGAATTTCTATGAGGAGGCTTGCACATGGGTGCACTATCTACTGGAAGTGGCGGGCTCAGGAAGGAAGGGGCGAACTGAAAAGTATATAAAAAGAAGAAGACATAGAGGGAGAAGGCAAACGGAGTACGCGAGAAGGAAGCTCTTGACGTCTGCGTGAGAATCCTTCGGACACAAATCGCATTCGACGATTCCAGGGTGGAGGGATTCTTGTCGGCAGCGCGTCGGTTCTCGTCGCCGGCGTCGTCGTCGGTGGCAGCGGGGAAATAAATCCGGTGACGAGTGTCTGCAGCAGGTCGCCGATGTTTGGAACAGCGGCAGCCTGGGAGACCCGAGGGAGCTAAGGCTAGAGAGTGAGAGAGAACTGGGTGAGAGGGGGAGAGAGAGAAAGACAGAGAAGAATGGAGGGAGACACAGGAGTCGGGTGAGAGGAAGCATTGTCATTAATACGATAAAGGAGGGAATGGGTGAGTGGGATCGAGTTCCGCTTTGGTGTTTCGTAAGACCTTTGCGAAGACGACGCCCAACTCTGGGCGAGCGGGCGTCGACGATTCGCATCCAAAGACTCGAGAGCACACGGGCACACCGCTTTATGTCCTATTGTCAGGGCCGTTTCCCCTACCGGGCGTCGCGCTCCTACAGTGACGAGGCCAATTCAGTTCGCGGGGACTTTTGAGACTCTCGACATAGCCAAGTAGCTCCGAAACTTCATTACGGACTTCCGCGTACTTGCAGTGCGGAATGTGCACGCTTGGAAAAGAAGCGCTCTCAGTCAGATTAAAATACGATTTACCGACCCAACTTTTCCCGATGCTGTAATAAGCCTAGCACGAATTGACAAACTGCTGTAGATATGGCAAAAAGCCATACATCCACGATCAAAATATTTCCTCATAGGTATCAGATATGTTAGTAGTATGTCATGTGACAATATTGACTTGTGCAGATTTATAAACAAAAGATTCGCGAATTGCGGAGGTAATTAGAATTTGAAAAAGGTATGCGTGCATCAAACGTGAAAAAATCATAAAGATTTCTACTAGAGCAGAGTTGAGTTTGCGAGAAATCGAGTCTGGCCTCTGGCCGGTCTGACCACACAACGCCCATACTACTGCGGTCGTTTTCCCCGTCGAAACTCGAAACACAATGGCGATCGCATTAAGCATCAGAATAAATGCCCGCGCCTCTGCATTTCTGCATAATATGGCATCGGCGGGACATATAAATTGCGATGTAAACAATAACTCAATTATCGATATGATTGCAAATGCATGGATCCGCGGGTATGCGCGTAGGTGGATGCAGGTGATGAGGTTGAAAAGCGGGGAATCTCATTAAGTGACACGGTGCGCAGCGAATAATCGAAATAATCGGGTCGCGCGGGGAAAATTCGCGAAGTTAATATCATCAAGGAGACAATGCAATTTCGCCGGGCTCGGCAATTTAATTAGCATTCTCACGGAGGAACTTCTGATTCCGCTTTTTTCGCTCTTCCCCCCCATCCCTCCGCGGCTCGCTCGCTCGTGCTCCCCCACCCCTTGTCAGGAACTCCTTTCCTCGCGATCAGTCAGCGGAGGGATGGAAGAGAAATTTTCCAGCGGGTAGATATCCCCAATTAAAAATTCCGGCTAGCTGAGCCCCAGTAATTATCGCTAGTTCCTTGCGCGCATGTACACGAGAAAGAAAGGGGGATGGAGAGAGGCTGAGGGAGCCAGCGAATCAATTGGAGCGAGGGAGAAAAAGAGGGTACGGGAGGAAGAAAGGTTTGCTGGTTGGCGTTCGTGATCAGCGACGCTTAATTAAGGAGTTTTGGACCGCCGATCGGCAAATTTTGTCGACCAAACGATGCATCCGTGGAAAATGCATCGGTACACAGGTAGACAGGGAGGCAGAGTACCAGCGGGAGCGCCAGAGGGGGAGAGAACAAGGGAGTAGGAAAGAACCGGTGAACCCATCGCAGCTTCATTGTTCTTTCATCGGAACGCACGATGAACTTTCTTCGAGCAATTTTCCGGGCATCTTTTTCCCTCGATTTCGCGTACCGAAAAACTGGGCGGGTAGCACGGATAAGATAACGAGAGGGAAAGAGATCGGAGAGTCGCTGCTTCGTCGGCGCTTGTCGCCGATTGACAGCTATTTCCTGCTAGCAAATTGATAGGGCCTCTCTCTCGCCCCGCTGTTCTTTGGCCTCCCTCAAGCTCATGGCGAACCGGCTGTTCCTTTTTCCAATGTTACCGCCGCTCAAGCTTTATCCCGCCTACCGCACCCCCTCCCTCGCCCCTCTCTCTTTCTTCTCTCTTTGCCTCTCTGTGACTGCCACCATCGACCGATCCGATCCCGGGGGGTGGGAAACCTGCACGGGGATGCACGAATTCTCAAATGGAGGATCGAAGCGGAAAGCAATCGAGTCCTCGTGCGGATAACTCTGCGAGAGACGTGTGCGTTCGCCAGGCTGGATGGGCCGATGCGCGCTGGAGAGTGCGGCGAAGGTGGCGGCTTGTCGACGGAGATGCTGGAATCGAGGGTTGATAACGCGTGGCGGGTGAAAGGCCCGAAGCGCATGGCCCTGCGAGCCTACAAATGGACACTTGACTGCCACTCGAGGGCGATTAGCGATCGCTGATAAAGCGATGTCGCCGAACCGATAAGTGAGAGGGTGGCCAAGCGAACCACGCACCGCTATCGCCAAATTCATTTGTTAATCTGCTTGTTACTCCGGCGAATCGCGCGTACTCTCTAATTAAATGGGAGGTCGTTGTCCGGGTAGCGCGAACGCCGCGAACAGTGGTAGAGAGTGATGGATCATTCGAATACGTCCAGTTCTGCTAATCTTCTCAATTAATCCCAAATACTTGCGACCGTCTACCTCCCGTGGGAGAGTGGCGTGCCAGGAGCCTTTTAAATTCCGACTCGAAACTTTGTGTGACTCCCCAACATTTTCACGGAGGAAATAATGCAGGTTTACTTTCACCGCTGAATTTTTACGAGTGACGCGGGCGGACGGTGGGTCAAGGAGTCCGTTGGAGTTTCATGTTAGAGAGCCAGTGGTGCTGATGATTATTGCCAGAATCGTCGCGACGATCAGGAATGTTTAGAGGGTGGACACGTGAGCGTGTTATCAGAGGGCGCGTTTATTTCGCTCACGAATCTTCCATTAACTCGAGGACTCTGGTATCATGGGGGCGTTCATTGCTCCGTATTGCGACTCAGGAGGCCGTGACGCTAAGCGTGATATGAAGCTACAGGGAAGCATTGCCGACTCCTCTCGCATGCAGATTCGCGGGAGAGCGGCTGCGATTGTTATTACGCGGGAACGCACTGTCTGATTAAACCGACGTATCGCCGCTATTCCGCTCGTTAACGATCCACGGTTAGACAGCTCGGCGTATCTGAATGGGATGCGAGTGCGCGCTACCACACACACACGTACAAAGCCAGACACACGCTTGGCGGCCACCAGTGCAGTCCAGTGGGCGACAATAATTGTCGCTAATTGCGCTGCCTGTCGTGCCACTTTCAAGGCTGTGACCGGGGGCCCCTGCCGCCAGGTGCTCCGGCGCAATCAGCATCTTTCTCCTCACTTTCAGATCACTTTTTTCACCTTGGCGCTTCAAATAGTATGCCTCGTTAACAGCCGCGCTACCGGCAGAGTGTCGCCTCCTGTTCTAACGAGGAGAGAAACCACACAGAGTTTCCGCTGGCTTCCTTCGTCGATCGATGATTGCGCCTGCCAACGCGCGGCCGACGCCGCCGTCGCTTGCCTGCCGGCCCGCCTGCCTGCCTCTGCCTCTGCCTCCGTCTCTGCCTAGCTGTTCGCCAGTTGCACTTACGGAAAACCAGCCGCTCGCATCTGTCGCCCGCTACTGCCGAGCGCGAGCAATCCAATCGATCGCCCCCGCAACCGCATCCCCATTCCTTCTCCTCTGTCTGTGTATATGTATCTCTTTCTCTATGGCTTTCTCATAAAGCGATGCTAGGCGGCTTTCACCGCCTTTTTCCACTTGAGCGCCCACGGATCCCATCGCTCGTCAGAGAATCGGGAAAGCTTAACCACCGTTTTTATTGGCAACTAGCTCCATTTGAGGTAGATGCCGGCCACTCGCGGGGTTTTCTCCATAATAAAGGTTTTCGCCTAGGGACAAGCGACCGAGGAAGGGGTTCTCTCCCAATGGCCCTCTGCGATGGCCCCAATGGCCCCAACGGTAACGAAGACCTCGGGTCTTTTTAGGCTTTCCGGTTTGGTTTTCGGACTTCAATTCTGTGGTTTCAATTGCTGGTATTCTCATGGAGGAGTACGTTTGGAGCTCTCTGAAGCGCATCCAATTAGATAGGTGGCACCAGCAAGAAAAACAGCAGCAACAACAGACGCACCATCGGTATTCGCGATGATTTCATTCAATTCCACTAATTAGCCGGCCTCCCTAATTTACCACGAAATGAATTCGGGGGCTTCATTAAAGCGAGCTGCCGGCTGCGAATAGTAATAAAAGGAGGTGACAATGTCCGGAGTGCCGCGCTGCCGTTGACGAATCCGAGTAATTGCGACTTTCTCTCGCTCTCTCATAATTCTCTCTTTCTATCTGGCGCTGCCTATCTCCCGAGTGTCAGTCAAGATCGCCGAGCATGAGCATTGTGTCCTGTTCTGTCAACGGGCGAATAAGAGGGATGGCCACGATGTAATTGCCATTAACCGAGTCGTAGCGCGAGGACAAGCTTTTTTGTACCGAGCAGCCGGGTAAACGAATTATTCCTGAATAAGCTTTCCCGTTCCGAGTGCGCCGACGGAAAAGCAGCTTCGCGCAAAGTGTGGATACCTGGCAATCCGGATATAATAAACCTTGACGCGGAGTAACCGTTTCTCTTCTGTATTCATCTGCCGCTTGTTAACTGTCCCCCCTTTGACCGGGCGCACCCTTAAGGGGAAAGATTTCTTGCTGACTAGTCTTCCGAGGAAGTAGCGTTTCCTTGGACTGGGTTCTTGTCTATTTGTCGGCCGTGCAACTAATTACTGGAGAGCTCTTTTCATATTAGTAGAACAGTTGTATGTATGTGTAAAGTCGTGTTGAATACACACGGTGGCTCTGGCGTTTCTTCTGAATTTGCGTTGCGGTATTATCGTATTTATTAATGCATCGCGAGTGTCTATCCATTCTATTTACCTTTACAGGCCCCGGAGTTTTTGCATCACCGTGACGTGACGCTCCAGCTTCTAGGTAAAGCACAAATACGCATGATAGGCAGGAAAACCCAGAGGCGGGGGAGCTGCAGGAAGCCAGTAATTAGCTATCCGATTCTCTTCTTCTTCTTCTTCTTCCTCTTCCTTTCGTTTTGCGCTATGATTCCTGCTTTAATTACTTCAGCATTACGTGAAGGAGATACCGAATGCCCGGTACTTGTATCGAGCAAATACAGGCTGCTTCCACGGCCAAGATAAAAGTCTGTCGAAAAGCCGGTCGAAAAGGTCGGCATCATGAACAACTCAATGAAGAGAGCGCGCCGGGAAAATGCACTCAGGAGTTCCGTTCGCGTTCGCAGGAAATGCGGAACTCGAGATAAAAATTAAGCGAGCGCGACAGGCAGACTTAATTAAGAGTTCACACGGGACTTCCTAAAATAACACGGTCAGCCCCCGCTATGGAAAGTCTCTTCTCACGATTTCGCCGGAGTGCGTGGACTCAGCAATGGACGCTGGAAAATGGACACGTGCCACCGAGGGAGCACGTAGACTTTTAAGTCTGAATTTTCCGCGCTGGCAATGCCAGCTGGATTCCACTTCAATGGACGATCCTACAATTTGGGACTGTTTGTCTTGGTGATCGGTGTGTTTCCCGGGCAAAACGGCCGGGGACGAGCGTCTGACTAATTAAAAGGGCGCCTGGATAATTGAATATTAAGAATTCTAGCCGACAAAGTGGCGAGTGGGATATAAGTAGAGGGAACGCTGGGGAGAGGAGGGGGCTGACTCGGGGGGAGCGAAGGAAGGCAGCACGCGGAGAACGGGTTTCGACTGATTTTAATTAAAGACAAACATCCCTCTAACTCGACGACGCTCTTTTGCGGCCCACTCGGGGAAACAATGCTCCTCTCTTCCACTTCCCTTTGCCGCGAAGGGTTGTTCTTTTTCGCTCGCTTCTGCCTTCCCGCATCGTCCCACCGCTCGCCACGCCACCACCACAGCCCCCCTAGCCACTGCTATGCACCCACCACCGATTTCTCGCGGCACTTCCTTTTTATCTTTCCTTTTTCTCACAAACGATCCATGCTAACTGCACTGCTGGCTCGTGCGAGCCGTTTCTCCCTTCGGGGAGCCTGGAAGCAAGCCGGGAGCGGCATCGCTGGGAGGAGGACAGAGTGAGTGGGAAGGGAAGCAAGGAGAAAGGGGTGGTCCGATCCAGTTTCCGAGTAGGAAAATAGCAACGGTAGCGAAGTGAGCGAAGAACCGAGTGGCATCGAACGAGCGCGGATAATTTTCAGACGAAGCGCTTCGGGCCACCAGTAGCTGCGAGATAATTTGCGAAAAGTGACGCCAGCTTGCTAAAATGGTCTCTTGCCTAGCTCGACCCTGCTACTCTCGCTCTCCCCATCCTTCGCCCCAACCCCCTCTCCCTCACTCTTTCTCTCTCTCAGCCAATCCTTATTCCGTCTTTACTCCGCGCTTCACACCACTACAGCGTTAAGCGCAGACACAAGTAGCCAAATGGGCCACTTTGTAAGTACACTCGACGGTAAAATAGAGCCGGCCTTCCGGGAAAAGTTCCGAGAAGATTATGAAAATATCATGGCCCGATTACGGCCGGGTTAGAGGAATTTTGCCGGGCGGAGATAGCGTGCGCCGCGGCCTCGCTCGCTCTCGCTCTTGGTTTCTACTCTGGGGAATATCGAGTGAGCGAGAGGGAGGCTTTGGCCCGAATGAACGCCCCAGGGAATGCGCCCAGATCGGCCGGAGGATAGCGGGGATTTTCGGAGAATGAAGGGACTGATAGAACACGATTGTTATTATAATGCCGCGCGCAAGCCTGAAATGTAGCTCCATGAACGTTATCGTGAAGCCATGACCTCCGCCTCTGTTACGGCTGTACATACCTCGGATGCCGGAACTTTCAATGAATAGCAGACCCATCTTAAAATAACCCCTATTAAGAGACCGTAAAACCAAACTAGGTTCCTTTAATCAATTAAATGTCTCAAGTGAATTAAAACATTATCAGGAATGCACACCTTTTAAATAGCACTGAATCAACGCGGATGACACTGGAAACATGATCGAATGCATTCAGCATCCAACGAAACGAATTCCATAGTAAACAGAGAAAAGGGCACCCGAGGAGGACCCTACTCGGAGGATTCGGGACTGGCGACGGACGTATGTACTTTGCCGTAGCGGCGGCCGAGCAAAGTGGACTTTAATGAATAACGAATGAGGCCAGCGGGCACGGGAGAGCGGAGAGTAAAAGATTAGCTAGTGGCAATATCTGCGCGATCGCATCTATCTTCTTTATTGCAAATTCGACCAGTCTCGGCGTGACTCTACTTCGTGCGCCGCTCGTGCGCGTCAAGGCTACAACAAATGACTCCTCCGGAATTCCATTCGGCAGTGTGTATCCGCCGGAGTGGGGTTTGGTCGGGCGATAAATGACTCGGATAAAATGAGCCTCGCCAGACGTCAGGTTGAAACAGTGCAACTACCCTCTCTCTCCCTCTCTCTTGTTGGCGCCGCTCGCTCCTCGGCTTCCATTTAAAATCGTTACTACGCGATTTCGATGCTAATATCACTGTAGTAGTTCGATATCCCACGGAGGGCAAATGAGGTCAGTTAGGAGGACTGTTCCCCGGGCAGTGGTGTAATACGGCGGGCATGAAGGGTAGGAAGGAAACGTCAGCGCCAGGATCAGGGGGCTTTCAGGAGGGAATCCAGTATTTACAGTGGGACCTCGCTGATGGCTCATGACCGGAGGCCATCAGGCGGGACGCGATGAGATTGATGCTCCCGTCGGCAAAAATGAATCTGATGGGGCGAAGCGAGCGTGGAAGCGGGCGAATTCAGCTGGAGCCAACTCGTCTCGACCGATTTCCATCGTAACGAAATTTCGCTAGGTTCTCCGGATGGAATTAGCATCTATCGATCAGCCTCCTTCGGGAGGGAGCAAGGCTTCCGAGTGAAAGAGAGACAAGGGGGCTTCGTTGACTCGGGAGTGTGTAACGACACCAGTTAGGGAAGCTCCCATAGTTTTATCAAAACTTTGTCGAGGCTGTAACCAGATTCCATCGAATCAACGAAACTTTTCTGCGTCGTCGCTGCTGCCGTCACCGCCAGTGGAGCCAAGTAAATCGGGGAAATCCGAGAAAAGTTGGTCGATCTGTGCAAGCGATCCTGCGAGCGACGTCGGGGACACAGAGGAGGATAGCGGAGCCTCTTGAGGGCCCGGTTTCTCGATACGATTGGCGAAGTTAAATGAGGAACGAGTCTCGGGCTATTCAGCAAACCGATCGCGCACTGCCCAGATTGCCATGTTCCTCGAGTTCGTGCGTACGGTGCCTGGGAAATGCATCAATCCACCATAGCCACTGATTTTAGCATTTCCCGATCCGCTTAAGCGCAAATGCATTCAGGGATTCCTGCGCCATTCTCGGCCGGATTCAATCTAAGGATGGGATGCCTCGAGTATATCCTAATAAGCTGGTTTCACGGCGAATAAATTGTGAGGATGATCCTCTATGATCTGCAGCAAATCGATTTCCTGAGCAATTTTACCATCGATATTTTCGTGATTTGCAAGCAACTTCTGTTCCACTCGCTTGGATTTTGATTAGAAGAAGTGCTTTATTTGTGGAATTAAATCTATTCAATTAGCAAGATAGTGACTTCCGCTTTTGATACATGGAAAGGTAAAGTGGGAGAATATTGGTTGGCAAAGAGAATGGAATAAATAGGGGTGGTTGATTAGCAAGTATACATATAGATGCAGAAGGCAATCTAACCTAGGGGAGAGATGGCTGGGAAGCCGAGATTACTTCCAGGATGTGTAACATCGACAGAAGCAAACCCTCCTCGGAGTTTTCCAGCAAGGGTCCTCTCGCCGAGACGTTTCGAATTTCCGAGCCACCCTAGCGGACAAGATGTGTTTCCTGCGGGACGTTGTATCCTTAATGTGTTTACCTTGGCGCCTGACCCTGATCGAAACACCGCGTTCTTTGCTATACCACGCACACACACCTATTCGCGGGTCAATCTCTTTAACCGGACCGAAGTAGTTAACAGCGATAACATATATTTACCTTCTCTAAAAGCTACGGGTACGCCGTGTGATTTACTAAATATACCACTTTGCGTTTTGCGATTTATAACTTTTTTGATCATTTGAGCACTGTGCTTTTCTGCAAGGTCGAACTTATCTCATTTTCATTCCTCGAGCGTGGGTGTTAGTTGGAGGAACAAAAGTATTACTCGAACGTTTAACCGTTGCGAACAGTATTTTAAAGAATCAGAATCACTTGGCCGATAATCCACCAAATGGCGTAATAACTCGTTGGTAAAAAAATAATTGGCGTTGAACTACACCAGCCCAGATCATTTTCTGTGTGACCAACTCCAATTTGCCTGGCGAATGAACCCCTCACAAAGCGAGGGCTCCGCCGCACCGTACAGCACCTTTGATTCCGAGCCCACTGCGAGATGTACATTTCAGTAATGTAACGAACGGTGCCAGCAGGTGCAGTCTCGTAATACGTATGATACGTGGTTACCCCGGCGCATCCATTTCAAACTCAATTTGACATCGCATCAGACTGCGATACAACGTCAATTCCTATGCTAATTCAATACGAGTGTACTGCAGTACTCCGCGCTCTCCCGCTACACTCGCTCTCGAGATTTTCTCCTGACTCCACTCGCCGAGAAATGAAAGTCGAGCGCCGCGCCGAGTTGAATTAGGCGATCATGGCCTCATGCAAATCATATTGCCTGATTTCACGAACCAACGATGAACTGTGCACATTGAAAGAAATCAAATGGTAGTTTATGCATCCTAATAACCTCCGCTTCGCATCAAGAAACACTTAATCCAGTCCTATTTACATACTGCGAAAGTTTTCCGCTATCACAAATTCCGTAATAGTAAAACCTTTTGAATGTTGAAAACTTTCCTACAGTTAAAACTTTGATTAAGTGGACGTATACTATAATTCTTGGCAAAGGATTGAAAAATCATTGGATTTCTCCGAGTGAATGTAGGTAAGCGACGACAGATAGCATGTGGGCTAAACATGGATCAACATACATATAGAGGTCAATAAATTTGCCAGAGTCGCAAGTTCCACCAAACAGTAATTCGCAAAGCCTGTATTTAGCCATCTAATAGACTCCACCAGAAGGTCAACTATTAGAGCTGCTGATACTACTCATGTGACGCCCTTAGTCCCGCAGATCTTATGGGGGAGGGGCAGCTAGTTCGTTATCACTGCTCCATTACTGGCAGACTGGAGGCTTGCGTCCGCATTTGCCGCACATTAGTAGTCTGTGGCAAAGTGGTGGGCGCCCGTTCATACGGGAGACACGATTTTCTACTTAGGCTTGGTGGGAGACTTACTCCTCTGGAAATTCCTTGTAGAGAGGGGCCCAGAACCCAGAATACATCTTCTTGCTGGGTGTCCTTCGACTTGCGTGCTCCCCAGTCCCAAGGGATATGGCGAAAAGCTTGGAGGGCCCTTTTTTCGATAAATCATCTCACGCAAATTGATAGATCGGCTCAGCAGTTACCCACGCTTACCTGCAGACCGTCCACTCACCTTGATGTATTTGACCGTGATTTTTTGCACCTTCTGCCGTGTTCACTGTAATCCATAAAGAAATATGGTAGCAGAGAATAAATGTCGCTAATTCGAAGAAAGATTTCGAGTAGAGTTTCTGTGTGGCATAGATAGTTTAAAGACGGTCACGCTCTTCGCAATTTGTTAGGGTATATTCAGTCCCGACTATCCATTTATCAGTGCGATATTCGTAATGTAGGTGAAGGCATATACATACATCTCACGTAAGTCGGGGCTGTAATTTTCGATGATAAATCGGGCCCGTTCGGTTGCCGCTTTATCGCTCAGACCCGCCAGTAGAATTATTCGCGTGCTTTACGCGTGAATTTATGTTACTTCCCTATTAGTATGCATCCGGGTCGAATCTAGCGCTGTGGCCATTGGCCAATACTATTCCGGTAATATTCCTAAGTGCTGGCTACTTCAAGCGCTCATCCACTGGATTTCATTTCTTCTGGCGGGATAACCGCTCCGAGTAATATAATGATTAAGAACTCAAATTATTGGAAATCTCATTTCTTGCTTTCATCGTTCCTCGTTTTATCTAACAAGCGTTCACTTTGCTGGAACATTTTAGTGTCCCTAAAAGAAGAGACCTTTCTTCTAGCCGAAGTAAAAAAGAGTTCTCCCTCCAAGTGGGGATTCTCCCCGCGTTTTATATCCGGTTGCATAGTTGGCTGGTGATTCAAATCGGCGAGAAACGGTGGCTTCCTCCTTAAGTGAGTGGGAGGAGGTGCAACAGGGTAGGTTGGCGTAATCTCGGCGCGGTAATGCAGGGCAACGTTTCATAAGAGAGCGGCTGCCGCCTTGATTATGTCCATTTGTTGGCCTCTCGAAAGCCCTGCGCGCGGCATTGCGGAACTTAATCCACCTGAGTTGGCTGCACGTGTTCCTCGAGGGATCACCTAAGATTTATCTTCCTGAAATATTTTCCTCGGTGCGCGCCCGCGGGCTTACACAGCTGCACACAGACCCGCACCAACACTGGCGCGTGCACACGTACGATCGCGGAGGCAGCGTGTCGTAGTGAGGTACACGATGCTTTTTCCACGGTGGCAGGATGGTGCGCACTGCCCTATAGCCGCTACGTGCGCCCCTACCGTTTCTCTCGGCTTTACGTGTGCAGCATTCCTGCAGGTATTCCCGGATAGCCGCCACTGATAAACTGACGTGTAAATATGTCGACGATTTTGCATCGGGCTGTATCGCAGCGACGCGATTCTCTCACCCTCCCTCCTTGGCTCCGGCCAACACCCTCACCTCCGCCAAGGACTCGTATAAAATCCTGCTCTCCCGGTTAAATGGAATTAGAAAATGCGGACACTCGCGTGTTGCTGCTGCTCCCCCTTCCTGTCCCTGATACCCACCCTCTTTTTCCCTCTCAATCTCTCACTCTCCTCGTTCGCACGATAAACTTTCCGCCGTAAAGTAAAATTTGCTGTTCTCCTAATTAGATATATGGGGTTTACTGCTCTTATAAATCGCAGCGTATTTTTGAGACTCGCGGAGATTAAAAAAGCACTTTCTAATTGGCAAGTCGACTGAATGTAAAACTATCTTGGCACGCCAGTGATACTTTTCAGCCCTTCACTTCATCGGTCTAATCCAAAGATATTGTAGGCGCCTAGATTTGGAGCGAAGCAAAAAATCATTTTTCAAGGCTATACGCCATTTCAATATTCGAAGATCTTAACAACACAGTCTTTCTCATCCGAAGTGGACGCGGCGCGGCAGGGGGAAGTACCAAAAGATTAATTCGATCTGCTAGATGCCGTCCCGGCTAATACCCGGCGAACTGTCGTTATCAGTTCCTCCGCGCGGTGTTGATCTTTCATTCGTAAGAGGTCGTCCACAGAGTGGAAAGTTATTTAATCTTCTTACCACCCTCGTGCCCTTACGCTCCCTTCCCGATGACGTCGCTTTTACTTGGAGCGCTAATATCTCAGCATGCATATATTCAGCACACTATCCTCTTGATCAGTTTCATCTGCTCCAACTCTCTCAGCCAGCCGCTCTCCTGCCGCACGTGCTTTCCAATTGGCTCGCATTTTATACCGCGTTGCCTCCGCTGCTCGTAATCTTGTCGGAAGATGGATTCATGATTCGCCCGTTTCCATATTCCTTCTCCTCTGCAAGCCTGTCGCAGACATTTGTCAGGAGAATTCGCCGTGCGAATTAAATTTTTTACGTACATATATGTACATGCATAGATGTATATATACCAGATCTGGCGGAGGTGTGTTGCTCTGCAGCGCGACGACTGGGGAACATGATAACCTCTGGGCGCCCGCCAGTAGTACAACCCTTTATGAAGTCAGACTGCGCACCTTTTCACCTGACTCCGTCACTCCGAGCGAAGTTTCAATGCTCTCCCTAAAGAAACTGCCGATATTGCACAGGGGCATCGCCTTCCACAAGAAACGCCGTCCAGAGATCACAGGAGACGCCGTTCGAAGTTCAAAAGCCCCGTAAACGAGTACGGGCTGCCTATAAATTATCGAGACGTTATGAGTTGCTGCTGCTGCTGTTCCTATCGGGTGATTTCAGTATACAGAATGCTTGCCATTGTAACGAGAACTGCGAAAGAGATTTATTTGGACGATTTGCGTTTAGTCATTGAGATTTATTATTCTCCGATTGCGTCTCAAATTCGGCTAAACCAACGGCGCACTCTCAACGTTCCAAGATGCAGGCTGCACCTGAGGGTACGTGAGAAATTCACGTAGACCTCTTGTGAAATATCGCAGTGCTAAACATATTTTTCGAAAAGACAGTCCATTCGAGACGTGCTTCACATTGCTTAGATTCGTGCGCCACTTTCCCATTCCGTTCACTTCTTCCGTATCTTCCCCCTGAATAACCGTGTGCCGTTCTTAAAGCTTTGTCATCGTCGCAGCATCCCTTATGCCTCGAATAGTTTCACGCCATTCACACATTTAAAGTGGACAAAGGGAATTATGGAATGACTGTACAGAATCTCCCGCGTCACTTTTAACTTGAGATTGTGCCCTGCAGTGCGTGTGTCATGGGGCTCGGAACGGTTCCGAGCACCGATTCCGTTTGCTAGGATCTATTCATTGATAATCCCGCTTACGCCTGTGCAAATACTCGCTCATCGGCGGTACATGTACTCATGGATTATGGTGCCTGATGTACATAGGATCAGACATGCAGATGCGTGTGTATGTGCGTCGGAGGCTAACGAAGCTTGTCGCGTGCGTCTCGCGTAAAATTGCGCAGCCATACGTGAAGCCAGACGTATGGTTTTCGGGTCGATCGCTAGGAGAAATTCAGATTCTCATGATTCCGTGGGTGCTCACTGGGGATTCTGTGCCCAAGGAGAAGAGGAGACGTGTACCAAGGGATGCGACGAGGTGGTATCTTAGATCGGCTGGAAAAAGCGCCGGCGGAATGCAACCGCATACTGGCAGGACTGGAAGGAAGGGGGGCATAAGTATGGGGCCGGAAATAAGGCCGACAGGAAGAAAGGGAGGACGAAGGCTGCGGATCCGTATTATAAAACCCATCTGCAGGATTCCCGCGGTTATTCCCCGCCAGATATACCCTACGGGACTCGAGCTGCTCGTGCGGCAAATACGGCGACAATAATCGTCGAATAAGTTCTAACCAGGCGCAAAGACTTTCACGAGAGGCCGAAGGCTTCGCGACCGGCCGAACCCCGAATTCCTTGGGAATCTCTGGATTTCTCCACAGACAGAATATGCAGAGATGCTGGATATAAACGCGGCTGTACAAAATGAGGGGCATTGCTGCACGTACAAATTGAAATTGAAATGTCATTGCTAGACTCTTTGTGTAGGGGGACGAGACACGAACAGCTTTTGAACATTGACCCATGTTAATCCCATATATTTGATGTCCCACTATGTTAATTACTAGAAAATCCATTCAGTTAAAAATATAATCTTTGTTTATTAAGTTGATGTTTGTTAACGTTTATCCAACACAAAAAGGGTTTCGATATTGATACATTTTGATACGATACGATCGCCAGTTTGGAACGCAAATGGAGTACAATTTTTATCGCCACAACATCTTTATTGTGAATCTGAAGGAAAGTTCTACAAAACAGACTGATACACGTGTGCTGTTCTGAACGGCCGACTGACTTGAGTCACCGTTAGCCCAGTATTTGTGTTGCGATCTTGAACGGTTTCTTTCAACTTCCAAGCAATAATAGGAGAAACGTGGTTGTTGTCGAAGGCTAGTACGTGCCGTAGTTTGCGAAGACTTCGTCCACCATAGAAATAGAAGGGAAAGTTTTTTCCATGGCGGGACGATGCCGCCCGCTAGGCCGATATATAGCTCCTTCATAATTGATCCGGCGATCGATACAGAATGCCGCTGTGCTTTCAGGGTTGGAGGCCGAGCTGTACTACGTACGTGAAGGGGTGGTCAACACATACGCCATGAATTTCGTAGTGCCGGTGCCAGCGAACATCGCCGACCTCGAATTCTCCTGGCAGAGCCTCGCTGGACATCCGGTATGTGTACTCATTAAAAGCATGTTTTTGTTGAACACACCAAAATGTTCTGGACATACACCAGACGCTTTTTCGCCACCATTCTTTTCGTTAACAAGCGTTAGAGCAGCAACTGCTACCGAACTGAACTGAACACCTTTAGAAGCCCTTGCAATCCATAACTCACACAGCTATATTTATAAATAAATGGTAATTGCAGTACATTGTTTTTTATAATTCTATGAAAGTTGTGTCGCATAATAGTTTGATTTCTTAAGTGACATGATGAATTAGTAAATAGTTCATAAGTTGATAACTGAAACACTTGTATGTGAAAAAAAGGATTTCTATACGATATGTACTTTCCTCTCTGAAACTTTGTCTCCGAACTCATCAATAGTATGTGAACTAGATAATCTGCAGGGTGCTATACTACTCCTGCGTTCAGGTTACCGCTAGAATTACCGGGGCGCACTCCCCATTATTCGATGCACTTGTGCATACGTAACTTTTGAACTAATTATCATAGAAAGTTCCGTACCCCGTGTGCATCGTAGAGCAAACTGTCGGCCGTAAAGTAGTCCATGGCGTTCCAGGAGAAAATGAGCTCGAGGACGCCAGGATTCCGGGGGTCGGTGGGTGTCGCGTTTGCTAAAGAGAGTCACGTAGCAGCATTTGGACCGTTCTGGTCGCTGCATCCCCCGCTAATATGGGGAACACGTATACATTGGTCTAAGATGATAAAGCTGGCTCGCAAGCTGGAATGTGCAATTACGTCCTGAATCAAGTGGGCCTTCTGTCATTCCTAGTTCGTGAGAGTTCCTAACCACTTCTAATCCCCCATGCAGTACTGACATTCACGGAAATAAAAGATATTCACAATCTTGAATATAGCAAGTCGATCACAACGATCTAAATATGTCAAAGATTTTGGTGTCGACTAATCATTTGGACGATAACGCGATCCACCAGCTCTTAATCCAAGTCACTCAAACTGTCAATCCAGCGCGAATTTGTAGAACACGCCTCGCCCGAATCCCATTCGAATTTCCAGCTAAGTGACGGAGTTCAATTTACATAAATCTCTACATTATCGTACATTCGAAACCTTCATTTAAATCACAAGCGCAGAAGAGTTCAATTTGCATAAAGCTCTCCAGCGCGGTGTTAAGTGAAGCCTGTCTCCTCGTGACGTGTGACATCCTCAAGCAATTCATCCACTCGCTCTCCAGTGAGGCGCACGTAAAGTGTGACGCGTAAAGTACTAGCAGCGGCCATTAGCGAGGCGCAACAATGCCGAGGAAAGTAAACACGTGACAGTGAGTCGAAACAGTAACTGACGGCACGTTCGTTTGCGTAGCGGAGGTACAGGCGGTCCGTCACAGCGGTTTAGGATGGGATCGGGGGTTAAGAGAGCCAGGGGGTGGTGGTGGCGGTGGTGGTGGTAGTCCGTGGACGAGGGGTGGCGGTGCGGTGTGCGGTGGGAACTAGCGAAGGGCTGTATCAATACTCTATCAATATGAAATACAAACAGGCAGTGTAGGGCGATGAAGAGGGTGGCGGCGTCGATCCAAAGCGTGCGGTTCGCTTTTGCCTTCCCTTCGCCGGGTCACCAAGGATACCGAGGGCGCCCTCCTAGCAGCACTCCCGAACTCAACGAGGCAGCCGGCTAAAATGCGAAAAGTCGCGCTCCCTCATTCGGACCGGGGCCAATCCACTCCTCCACTCACCCCTCCCGGCTGCCTATCGTTCTACACTCGAGCTACCGTCGTCAATGCCGTATTAATTTCCGCCGACTTTATTGCCGCGTGCAATTGTTGTTCCGTCGCCGTCTTAAACCCCGGCGATCCTCCTCCGGACCACTCGCTCTCGGCTCGACTGTAATTGAGAATGTTCTTTAATACCACTCGGCATCCCGAGCCTGTGAATGAGCCTGCTACTCCCCCCCTTGCGAGCTTTCAATTGAAACGGAAAATGGACGGACAATAAGCGCGTAATCGGTTTTAAGCGGGAGAGATGAATGTTCCGCCGGGGTTTTAACTGCACTCTAGTAATGTGGAACAAAGTGGAACGCGTGTACTTGACGCTATTATATAACTGTCAAGTGGTTGAGGCGGGATGAAACACATTTTCTTAAGTCATTGATCCCAAGTGGTTCCGTCATTGAGAGCAGAAGAAAAGACTGCTCTTTTGGTGGTGGCGCTTGTCTGCACCTTTCTCATTAGTGTGCAGTCACTGTGAACAGCCAGTTTAATCCGAGCAAGATGAATGGTGGGCTTTTAAAGCAGGTGTAATAATCACGCATGTTCTCCTTCCGTGGATGTTTTATTGTCGCGATGATATGACAGGCGCAAGTACCATATCCCAAGGGGACGCATATCCCATGGCTGGGAGGGCGTCGTTATATCCTCGTGGATTCCTCGGTTGGTTCGTTAACCGCGCGCGATCTCGGCGTCATCGCTCGATCATGGATCCGCCACCTTCCGACTTATCTCCTTCTTGCCCTGCCACGTGTCTCCCCCGAAGCAGGAGGGTAAAGGAGGAAAAAGGTAAAAATTAATGTAACGACTGGTTCCCCACCCTTTTTATACCCAACGCGCTTTTCCTACGGGAGCGCGTGCTCCCGGGCCCTCTCGCCCGAGCCACGGACAATTTACTCGCTTTTATTTCCTCGCTAACATTTTCCCCTCCAGCCAACCAGTGGCGGCCCTTTCGCGGCGAGCCCGTGAAGCTTTCCAGTTAGCGATTGATGTTGCCTCGCGCTGTGATTGACTTTTCAAAATCAACTTCAGCTGGAATAGGAGTGCGCGTTCAAACGTTAGTTCGACATCGTTATAACACTTGACGCCGGGTCAACAAAGAACGGACGGACGACAGGAGGATGTTGTACGCGTAGTAGCTCAAATATTTGACAACTCGAGCGCCGGAGCTCCAATGTTTTTTTCAATTACCTATCTGCGCGCCGCTGTCCGCACCGATTGCGCGAGCGCGTGTTGTTTCAACCGGTGCGTTTAGCTAACATTCGACAAGTCGGAAAGAATATGTATGTGCAGGGGGAAGGGGGGGGGGGGAGGTCCGGCGGGAGGATAAAATCATCGGAGCCCATGGCGCAGAAAATACATTGTTCGAACGAGTGCGTCCGGACCAATAAACGTAAGGGTAAATTGGCCGTTCGCTGAGTCAGATATCATGGAATCGGGCTCCCAGCTCGGGATGGGGAGCAGTTCGCTAGCTTGTATCGCAATTCGAACTTATCTTAATGTCACGATGCGGCAGATTGCAGGCTGGCAATTCTGCGCGAACTCGTGTCTTAAAGTCGAGGGAGATAACACTGCTCCAATTACACGAGAGTCCTCCCACGGATCTATCTGCTCATCTGCCCGAGGACTCGTTTCCGATTGTACGAGGGAATTTCGGCCGGTCACGTGTCTGACTCACCGATCCCTTCGTGCTCCGGCACTTATCTGCATTCCCTGATCAATTCGGGGCCCCGGCAGCAGCGGCGCCCCGCTATCGGACTCCATCTGGACCAGCGGCCTCGATCACACACGCGTGACTCACGACACTTTGTTCCTTCTTCTCTATCTACTCGCTCCAAGTTCATCGGACTTCGGCCGTTCAGCCGCGAGATAGAACCGCCTTCATTTCGAGCCGCGCTTTATCGTTCGTTTCGAGGAGAGCCATGCATCACAGCAGCCCCCTATCAAGGCGCACTCGCATAAACTCTGACGGGAAGTTATAGTACTGCAAGAATTTCACGCTATGCAGTCCTCCGAATCCCATGAATCTTAGCCCACAAGCCCAGTGGAAACGGCTCGCAAGTCGTCGCGCGTGCTTATTTCCAGTGTGAAAAAAGGACTTATCTATCTCACTCTATACGCCAGCAAGATTTAGCCTCTTATCAGTGAAATTAGTAAAGGAAACTCTCTGGTGTGCGTACTGGAAGGATCATTAAGATAAAATAAATGCAGAAGCTGTGGTTAGTTCCACACGAATGCTTAAAATACTAAATTCAGTAATAGAAACTGAGATAGGGATATGTACAGGGAATATCATTATTATTCCGAAATAAAATCCGAGAAGACTCGCCGTTTTTACGTGGAAATACTTTCGTTTGTCGACAATACTTGTCTGGAAATCCCCAAGCTAATGCGACCAGTGAGTAAAGGGTCAACAGTAAAAGAAACGGGGGAGGATGTCCGCTACTTCGAGGTACAACGATGCCCATTAAACTCCCCCGTTCTTCGACAAGAGCCGGGGAAGACCTGCCGATATCGTTTCGTTCCTCCACTTTTTTCCTGTTTTCAATTCCTCGGTATAGGAGCACAGCAGGAAAGTTATTGGACGCCGCAGACAGCGTGATATAGACTGGAACGAAGTTTCTCATCGACATCGGTGGGGGATCGGGGGCGGCATGGGTTGCTACGAGAGCGCAAGGCAGGGCGACGGAATTGGGGATGATTTGTGAATCATCCACTTGTTAGGCGAAAGTTCCTCGCCACTTTTTCCCTCGAGCTGCGATAGCTCGAGAGTGCGGGGATGCAGGGACGCTTACCGCTCGCGGCAGAAATGTGTTGCACTACGGAGTTGTGGGTAGTCACTCTCTCCACCCCTCCCGCTGACGCGACTGATCCCTAGCTCGGCCCTTTCTCCGAATTTAATCTCTCTCTTTCTCTGCCTAGCTCTCCCTAGGTTCCTCTGTGTCTCCAGTTTCCTTGATTGGCGTTTTTCTCTTTGAAACAAGATTCTCCCGTCACTGTCACTCTCCGCAGGAATTCCACCGGCGATTTTCCCTCCTCGTCGGGTGGCGCTCGTGTTCCTTTATTTGCGTTGTTCTTCCTCTATCTTTAACCCGTTTCGGCCGCTTTCTCCTGTGCAGGGTGTAATCCATCGTCTCTCTCGCACGGAGAGATCGACTGCGGCAGGGCTGGGGTCCGGATACGTCGAGGGTCCCGTGTTCACCCTCGGGCGACAATTACTTGTAATACCGTCGCTCTCTCGGGACCGATGGGAACTCGATGGGGCGTACTTTCGGCCGAAAAAAGGATATTACTGCAGTCTACATCCACTCCGGCCCCTCCACGGTGTCCCACGGCCGTGTGCGACCTGTCACCCTTGTCTTATCGCGATTCGATGTGGCTGACGAGCCGCCAGGAGCCACCCATTCCATCGAGCCTCCTACGATTCTCGGCCTGAGTGGGCTAAGCACCCTGCACGTGCATACTGCCAGCAAAGATAACACCCGGCAAGCTTTACGAGCTCTCCAAACCACTTGATATCTGTGATTCCTTTTTTAACATCCCGAACAATTATTGCCACTGACACGCGTTCAGAATCTGATTCTCTTCTGCAGTTGGTATTAGCGCACTAGATGGGAATAGAGTTACGAATAGCATGTACTTCCATGTCGAATTAGTTCATGGGGTGGTGTAATTACATGCGAATGTATATTTCTTTTCACTTCCTAAATGTTCGACAGATGGATAGAACCCACATCTCGAAAACAATAACAGGGTATGTTCATCAGGCAAACACGAAGTGGGGTATCGCTGATATTACTGGCCATTGACCATCCCCTTAACAAGGCATCAATCGCTCTCTTTCGCCGGCCAGTGGAGGGTGCACTCCATCGTTAATTCCATCAACTGCATTAAATTCATGCTCAAATTGGTAAAACACAGAGAGTGACGTTCCGTTCGATTAAACCGAGCGCGCGTTCCACTCGGCTTCCCAGAAAACCGAATCAACGTTGCAGCCCCCCAAGTACAGTTCGCAAAATTGACGGCGAGTAGCTCATCGCAACGTGACGGTAGATTCCCGACGACATTAACAAATAGCGTTAACTGTATATTCCTTTCATATTATAAAAAACGAATATTTGTAATTCAACAAACATTTGTCGACAAATGCTAATTAATTTATTGTGTTATGAAATACAGACTGTCTTGAAACTCAGTATTCAATCATTTAAAAACAGCAGATTTGCCAATTTATAATATCGTTTAGAATATACTGTGTAAAGCAATAATAAACCACTGTTATCAATAAGCGTATAAACCACCGACGATTGCATCACCCCCACGGGGTTAAATAAAAGATTAACGCAATTCGTTATAACCGGCGGGAGTCGAGTGTCAAGATGTCACTGATTTCCTCCCATAAATCTGGCGAGTGCAGGTAACTCGGAATGGAGCGGGCGGCGTTCGACCTTCGACGTGCTAGGATAACTCCTCGGTATGAAAATACTGATTCTGCTCGGACGATATATTATCTCTCTATCCTCCACGGGATAGAGTCATATCGGCAATCATGGCTCGTGCCGGAAGAGCAGCCTGGTGGCGAAAGTGACGGCATTCCAAATAACACTTTCCGCCCGGTATTATTAGTGTCGCTTAACGCGCGTGCACCACGACTAAAGTGGGCTCGGATCACGGTGTTATCAGAGACGCGCGCTCATTTTTCACCTTAATCACTGGCGTGTCGTGCGCTCACGAGTCGCCTGGGCCGGGGCCGGGCCGGCCACCGCTAATTAATTAAATTGAGACCACAAACAATTTATTACACGGGGGCTGGGAGGGCTGGCGCAGCGAGAGAAAGAGAGGGAGAAGGAAAGAGAGAGAGTGAGAGCGAGCGCGCGCAACAGGAATCCATGGCACGCAGTTGCACGTGCGTGTTGCGGCCAAGGGCTGATCACCGGCGTACGTGTTCTCCTGGAGGAGGTAAGTGGTCGGCTCGTCCCGACGCCGACGTCCCTTTCCGCTGCTTAGCGACCTTGGCGACGGCAATTTCGAATTAATTGCAAATTCGCCGAGATCACGGCGCCGGTGACGCGTGGTGATTAATGTCCTCGTCGGCGATAATCCACCCGGTGTACCTTGGTATCACCCCTTGCTGGCCAACCACCCTTGATCGGCCAAGCCCCCACATCCCTTCACTCTCCCCATCAGCCCTCCCTCGCTCTTTCTCTCTTTGCCACGAGTTCCCATCTAACTATATCTCACTCGCTCTTCTCTCGATGCGTGTCGGGAGTCGGCGGCGCTTCCGCGCGGTTCCGTATGGTAAGTCCTGTGGGATAACGGGGGCCGTGTTTCGGATAACAGGGAATATCACCCACGTGGATACCCGATACCGAGCAACGCTCTGCGAGGCCCCGCAGCCGCTCCCCGTGACAAACGCACCCACCGCGGATTATACGACGTAATCGCTCCAACACCCGAACGACCGACCGCCGAGCACGGCCCAGTCGTAAAGCAAGCCGCACTCCAGTAATTTCCCGAGAATTCAACCGTTCACTATGTCCTCACTGCTTTTTCCGCGAGTAAAAGAAAGCCTGAAGTACTGTCTCCACCGCAATGTGTAGGGTGGGAGCTTTCGCCAGTGCCCTTGCGGGCTTCATATGCGTCGCAGTGCCAGTTAGAAGTTGCATGACGAAAGACTCACTCGGGAATTATATTAATTATGAAATAATATACATATATCGAATGTACTATAAAAAGTAAATTGGTATAAGTCTGTGAGTGTAAGCTTGTCCGAACTAACTATTCTTACATGCGATGATTCAGTATTAAAGGGATCCCCTAGAGTGTATTCAGTGATGCGAATGCCAAATCACCCCATAGCAACACGATCAGTCGTATAACCCAAACATACCGTCTCTATCAAACACAAACGGAATGAAGAGGAGGTAAATCGCACATACGTGTATCGACGATCCCGAAGCTATTAAGAAGCTAGCTATTAAAAATGAGTTGCAGTTGTTAAAAAGCAAATGTAGTTGGAGACGTTGGAGTGGTAGCTATTAAAAAGCTGGAACTCCAACTACATTTCGCCAGTGAGCTCGAGCCAATAAAGCGATTTCCCTACAAGTTCTTACTGGAGAATTTCGACGGCTTAAAACTTTCCTAATACTCAAACTGTTGTGCGCGCAGCAAAAGTAAGGTTGTTTTCGTTGGGTGGCTGCTTGGAGACATCGGATAAAGCCGTGGCCGGGGATGCCGGCGGGCCAAGATATTCAGCGGAATTAATGTAGAAAAAGCTGCCGCCCTGTGGACCTTTCGATTTCGCATAACTCCAAGTTGGTCTCGGCAGAGCGATGGCACACAAAGTATCGCCGAAGTTGGCCGTCCCTCTATGCCTCGTGAACTTTCGGAAGTTAAACGTACGCGCTCGGCGATCTTAAGGCTCGAACGTGGGCCGCGTTTAAACTGGAAATTTTGTATATACTGCATAATGTAATCTTATTATGTTAAGGTATACGGTACACCACTACCAACACCACCACACTGCTGGACTTCGCGAGGGTGAATGCATAATGCAGCGTTGCACTTGGGAGCTCCCATTCGCCAATGCTAACCCCTCCGGGGTTCCCTTTACACTCGCACTCAGACACACACCTGTATACAATTGACCACGTACACAGCTCGACATGTCCATGCACCTATGTGTTTCATACTTATCTCTAGAAACACGTATTGTTCGCGTATTAAAGTACTTGGCGTCGCGTACTATACGGCGCGACTCATACGTGCCGCCCTTTGCTTATTCCGAGTGGAAGAAGCGACGCACTTCGTACCCACTGTTTCGTCAACTTTTGTTCAATCAACAAAAACTCGAAAAATGACTACAACCTGCGAACCAAATGATAATTTCGGAAATTTATTGGTGCAATTTGATACTTTTACACTTTTTAAGCCACAGCCGCCAGAGTTTCATTGAACGACACAGAGCTATCACAAAATCCGTGTGGTCACAACAAATTGTATGAGCGCGTGAAAGGCAAATGCCGCGAATGCCAAAGAGAATGGAAGGAGTAATTAAATGGAAGAGTTCTTGATGTAAAATGATGCTCTTTATATTTTGCACGTTTGGACTCTGACAAAAGAAAGCGCTGCCGCAGCAGCTTTCCCATAGCTACTTTTACTGCCAAGGGGAAAAATCTTAATTGTCCCTGAGGTGGAGAGGGTGGGGTTTCCGGGGCGCTAAATGTAAACCGCAGTTATTCGCCGGGCGCACACTGGATTAAAATGAGTTTCGCGGCGAGATTGCCGCTCCATTCCACGGTGGTGGTATAAGTTGGAGCAAGATTTTTGAGCTCTGTTCCTCCGGGGGCGGCTGACTCTTTCCCCTGTATCTGCGTTACTAATAGCTTCATCACCAGGTACGTGGCGTTGACGTTTTAATAATTTCATTCCGTATGCCAGGAGCGCCTCCCACCCATTTTGCCAGGGAGTTCGGGCGCCGTTTTCTCTGCACAGCTCTCTACTGAATCCACTTGCTCCTACCCTGTGTCGCTTCGTTCTCGAATGGATTCAATTTCAACTTGCAGGATTGCGCGTGTATGTCGCGCGAAATGTCCCCGCCCTTCCAACTCTCTCTCTCTTTCTCTCTTTCTCTCTTACATTCGGGCTTAATTGTTCTGAGCGATTTAGACGTTTCTAGATGAAAGCTCGGTGGCAAATGTGCGAACATGAAAGATAGGAAAAGTCTACGTAAATGCAGTTGCGACAGTAGTCAGTGAGTTTAATTACGACGGCGAAAGAACGTTAACAAGCAGAATCAGTGAAGCAGTTAGAATCCAACTTGCACCGAGCTTATTCTTTTTGACTTATAAACAGCTCGGAGAAAAATGGAGCGAGTAGTATGTACGAAATAGAACGCCGAAAATAGGCATTTCGTCAGCAGCGCAGACGATCGGAAAGTGGTAATCGACTTTACTGCACGACCCCAATATCCCAGTGTCCAGTGATAGAACTGATTGTGGCTGATAACATCTGGTTAGAAGAGCTCAAAGGAGTATATTAGAGAATCAAATGAGTCCTTCAGGCGCGCCGAATTAGGCACACTGAGTGAAGAGCGTGAATGGGGAAGGTATAAAGGCAAGGTCCGATGGATCGAACATTGGGAGGAATCCATTGTCGTAGTCTGCTTCCATTTGGCCTCCTTTGCGAATTTGTTCCGTGCCGACGGCTCGGGGGATATCCAGCGGCGAGCATCCCTATAGAAAACTCTCGGATTCCATCATTAATTTTCTCGGAGGCGTCGGAGCAGCACAGCGGAGGACGCCTGGATCCTCGAGGATCCTGAGGAACGGGCAGAGTACCGGTATAGATCTCGGTGTAGGATGAGTAAGGTTACAGTGAAGATAGCAGTGCCGGTGATGGTGGCATTGAGCGATCATCTCATCTCGCCGTGGAAAGTTAGATGAGGAAATTTGTCGTTGCGATAGGTTCACTCATAGTTCGCAAACTCCGCTGAAGGCCCATCGCCCCTTCGCTTCCCCATATACCCGGGACCTTGCTGGCGCTGTTTTCCTGCCACGGCTCCCATCGTATTCCGGAAGAGTCGCTTATAATTTTGGGAATAGATTACTGTCGTGCGAGTAACTGCTAGGGAAGCGGTTTGACACTGCCAACGTGCAGTTTATTTTCCTGTGACGCTTTAACAGACTCCTGAAGCCTTCGGCCAGTGATAATAGGCGACTCATTTTTTCTTAAGACCTCATGAACTGATTAATAACTTAGTATTATGTAATTTTTACATAAATAGCAATCAGCAAATCACCGATTCCTCTTATTTTTCAAAAAGTGATTTCTGAAAATTAATAATTATAGGGGTCTGTTGGCAAACGCACATTTGGGGTTACACTAACTTTGTAAAGTGTTCCTGCGTATCAAAGCCACTATTAAAGGGGCACCCGTTATATTGGGCCAATCCCCCGATCTATCCGTCGAGATTCCGACGAGTGAGTGGCTAAGAAAAGGAATCGACTGAACCCCTTGAGAATTAATATCCCGATGGGGAGCGCGGGGCCTAAGTACTCGGATGATCGTCGGAGTGGTTAACAGTAGAAGATGGAATTACCAGGGCAAACCCCATAATACTTTATCCAATCCAATACACTTCGTATCCCTGCACAAATTGCCTGATTTATACGCGCCTTACGTCGATGCACTATTTCCTTCGGCCCACGAAAATCAAGATAAAGGTGGCCGGCTCGAGCGTGTGAAACCTCTTTTATCCGAGGACTTGGGAATCGCGAAAATTTATACGAGCTCTCGCACGACGATTTTCGAAAAGCGGCATGAAATTGGGGGGAGTGGTGCCGAAAGAGAGTCGGGGCGGTAATTTATTGGTCGACTGGCGAGCCAGCGAGCCATTTATTGGAATGCGCGCGGACAAGTAGGCCGAGGAGGTAGATTAAAGAGCAGGGCGGGAGAAGGATTCCATGAGAAGAGGGTTCCATTAAAGCCTCGGCGAATTACTATCGGGTCGCGGGAAGCAAATGGCTTAAGTGCTCCAATAATCGTGAAAATAATAAGAGGGACGAGCCGAGATCACCCGGGGATCTTATCGCTCGTCGTCTACACAGGCCGTTGTAAGTCTCGTTTGACGTCGACGCCCGAGCAAACCGGAAACGAGAACGTAATAAAGGGATTTCGAGCTGAGACTTGCTCGATTTCGAGCAAATCCGCAGCTCAAACAGCAACGACGCCGCATTTCGAGAGCGCAATACGTGCACTAGGTCTCGAACCGCGGCAAGATTTAATTATCAACGAGACATGCGAGCATCGAGCACAGAACGTGTTATGCCAATTGAGGCTGCCGGGGAAACCTCTGTTCGATTAGACGGCGCCTGCGTTCTCTTGGCTGCAGTCTCAGAATGACAATGACGCCTATAATCACAGGTTCTCCTGCGATTTCAGAGCAGACATTCGTGCCATCCAGAAGCAAGCTCACAAATTAATAATAAACATTCTAACATTACGTTACAAAAAATGAATTTCCACATTGTTTTCATTTTCCATGCGATTGATATTTATAATTGTTTCTTACATGCATATTATAGTTTCACACCGAAGACTGAATAACCCAATAACTTTCTATTACCTATATACTGTCCATTAGATCGAATAACCAACCAGCCTGATGGCTGGACTTTAACGGGTTAATACTACTTATTTCTCAAACTGCGGACTCTCCACTTCTTCAAGCTCCCTTTTAGTCAACGCGCCGACGAGATAGATTGTCGTAGTTCAAGAATGGAGAACTTGCGAAGAAGCGCAAAAGGACAGACGGTAGCAGGATCAGGCTCTCGTTTGTCAAACTAAGAATTACGGACATCTGTCCGCCCTGGAGATGCGCCAAGTTGAACGACCACCTTTCTCCGGCAGGCTGTTCTCCGATATCACTGTGATATTACCGCTCTCCGAGGGGACGGTGATTAACGGCGATTAAAGAATGCCGAGCTGTTTTTCTCATTTGCATCCGCCGGCTAAGGGATGAGCCGAGACGGACTCAACTCGACTTACGCCGCGGATTTCATTAACGGAGATTGATGGTGGTACGTCGATTGCCGCGCGCCGACACTTTGCCCGTCGGACAGATTAGCACGCGACTTAAGAAGGCTGGTCGATAATGAAATCGCCGGTAGCGAGGATTTCATTAGTCGGATTACCCTTACACTTCTTAAGCTTTAAGAATCATCCAAGTTTCACTGGGAAGTCTGTCGAACGGGAAAAGAAAGGCTGCCTTCCAATCTGAAATATTCACCTGGCAAATGTCCGACGACCTTATTTAAGAATCATAAATAAAAACCAATGGACGGAAACACAATGAAAATAGAAAGACTGGTCCCGTCCAAGCGATTCGAAAATCGAACGGATCGCATCCGGACCATCTCCCGATGTTGATTGCATCATAAAAATTAACAGGCGTTTTGAGGGTGTGTGTGTGACTGATTAACCGACAAGGATAATGGGCTCGATGTTCACGGATTCCGAGCGCGCGGGTGTAATTACACGTGTGGCGGGGATCTGCGGTTCTGTAATTATACGTAGTAGCCCAGCACCGAAGATAGGATGATGCTGGTCCATCGAGGCGTGAGCCCCCAACTCGACGCCTTGTACTACAGCCTCCATGTAACACCGAACCAGCGTCGGTACTGGCAGCACGTTGAAGCCTGTGAAGCCGCCTCAAGCGTTGCTTGCGACCCGTCAGGAAAGCCAGCCCTTCCCGGAAAGCAGAAAGGGCCCTAACTATTTAGATCTCGGTGTGTACGTAAGGTACCAAGGTCGGGATCACAGGCTCCTCGTTTATCAAGTCCGGGATTCCAGACGTCTGTCCCGTGTCCCGCACGATGAATTTATCGGTTTTATAATTAAGCGTGGCTCGCAATACCCGCCGAGTAACTCGGCCATAATTTATATCGCGTTCTCTCGAGCGAACGCGGCCATGCCCGCCGCCCACACCTTACAATTCCCCTCCCCGCTACTTCTACCGGCTGTCACTCATGTCGGCCTGAGCTTTTCATCAACTCACTGCGACCAACCCCCTCCAGGCTGACTCCGCCGGTTTGCGTGAAAATATTTCAATTATTCATGCGACCGCCAAGGACCAGCGGCCATTAGCACCTTGCCGGACGGATGAACAGATTTGCCCGGCGACACGCTCATTTCTAGATAAAGAGCAAATTTATCAAATTCTAGACAGCCGTGTGTGTGACTGGTGCATTTGCCTGTTCAGAGCGTTCATCGGGAAGGTGCATAGAGAATACAGAGTACTCGTTTCTTGCGAATGACCTGGCTCGTTTAATTCAAGATGAGAAGTCTCGTCCCCAGGCAAGATAAGGGGGAGAAGCGAAGATGGCCAAAGTGGTTACGAATTGGAAAGATGGAAAGTTATCGTTTAATTTCGTTTCGCCGGCTGGAGGCTTTCCGAGCGGGATGGATTCCTTTTGTGGCAAGAAAGGACAGGCCTCGCTTGATTATTCATTGCCTCCCAATTCCTGCATTAGTAACGAGGTACAGGGCGCTCGCGTGCATTGAGTTTGCATGCGAGGATCAAGTATTGAAGCGCTTGTCCTGCCGGTTTGCGGGAATTAGTGAATGATACTTATGCTAAATGTAGATTAATCGGGAGAGAGCGGCGGGTGCACTCCGCGCGACCTGGTAAACTCGGCACAGTGGAAACGTCATCTAAATCGCATAGATTATTATTAAGATGCAGGCGAGACGCGCTTAATTGAACCAGTAATGAGGCTCTTCTAATGTGAAGCGAGGCAGACCTCTCTACGGAGGTCGCCCGATCTCCAGGACTCCCGAGTAATTGGTCATAAAGCACTAAGGATCATTCGACAAATGGAATTGCAATTATGCAGAAAAGTCTCGGGAGAAGAGATCAGTTCGTTACTGAGCTGCAAACGAATCCGATACACAGCTGGCCGATCGATTGGAAGTCTATGGAAATTCGTCGGCTTTAATACAATCGAGCACTAAACCTAGTTTCGCTCGGCGGGAGAGTGGGCGTCTGTATCCGAGTAAAGAGGGACTCCTCTGCCGCCTTTTACGAGCGGCGCGTGCCTTTGCTCGCGCCATCCCGTAAGAAAATAGGAGCTGCTTTCAGGATTCTTGTTCTTGGCAGCTCCGAATTCACGACGACAACCAGGCTGGCGCGCGCACTCGCTCGCTGCCACCATAAATTCGGCTCTCTCCAGTCTGCGCTCTACTCGGCGTACAATTAACCGAGCTAATTTCGCAGGTGTGGCGATGAAGGGGCGAGGGTGGGGGGGGGGGGGGGGGGGGGAGATTGGTTAGGCGGGATATCTCCGGCTTGCAGGAGAATTCCCTAACAACGTTATCGGACTGATGCCTCCTGCGCGGTGATATTTCCGTTATGTTCGCGCGAGACTAACTCCGGCGCGGCAATAACAATTACTAATCTTCCCCGCACATTCTGGTGGACCGAACTACCTACAGCTTGCTACAACCTTCCCGACACAATACCCGCTACAGCCTGGTGTTAACTATCCGAACTTCCAAGCGCCGACGCATACATACACTGGTCGAACTAAATCGGTTCTGGCTAAGTCACCACGAGTAAGGAGGCCGCAGACTATTTTCGCTCCCGATAGTGTGAACCAGCCTTACCGCAAATGCAATACCCGCCTGATATATTGAACTACGAGAATCCCGGCGTATTGTATTAGCGCAAGCCATTACCGGGCAATTGTATGCGCACAGTGTTTGGAAGAACTTATAAACTTAGTTGTTAGTTGCATTTGCGCAAATAGAGCCCGAGTAACTTTCGGCTAAGCCTGAACGCCTGATACTTGCTCCGATACTGTTACATTTACAGAAATAGAAGGAATCATATCAGAGAACAAGATGGAATATTAAAGTGGTCGGTTATTTTAAAATTACCCTATCGATTAATTGGAAAGCCCGACGTACCTTGAGCCGCAGGTATAATCTAAAGAAGTACGAAACCAGGTTACGTAGGCTCTCGTGTCGAAGGAAGCCTTCCACTTGAAACTAGTTCCGACTGATCCACTTTACACGAGTGGGCTGTATGTGTATATACACTATGTATCAGCGGTGTAAATCTCGATGAGATAGGGTTGATTCGATATCAGGAAGTCCTCGAAAGAGGCGGCCGATCATCGCGACACCCAAGCATCCCCGGCTAGACAGGGCAAGTGGACTAACGAGCAAGTAATTACAATGTAACGATTGAGCCTCTAGCCGAGTGGGTTGCGAATGAATCCAGGTAGTTATTGCAAACGGCAAGGGCAGAGCAGGGCAGATTGGCCTTGGTAGGAGAGATCTGTGTTTAGGATCGGTTTGGAAGGTGGGTCGGCCGGCAACCGTGAGGAAGAGGGGGCGACGAAGCCAAGTGAAGCGGAGCGTGGACGGGTGCGGTGCGAGTGGAAGCGCTCGAGGGAGAAAGGCGAAGTTTAAGGTGGAGAGAGGAGAGGAGTGGAGAAAGGCCTGGTTGCGAGATGGAGGAGGCGAGAGAGGAGCGGATGCGGGGCTCGCGCAATGGAGTTTGAGGCTTGTTTGAACAGGCTGCAGCTTCCAGAGAGGGTGGAGGCGGCGGCGGGCGCGCGGGCGGACGAGCTGGCAGGGATGATATCGGGAGTTGCTATGACGATCACGCCCCATCGAATTACGCGAAAATTGCCCTACGTACCCTCGCTTCCCCGCCCGCCACCCTTAGGCAGCACCCTTCATCAGGACTTCAGTCATTCCAAACTCCTGCGTTACGAATGCGAGGATAAACGGCTGCGCCCGAGTGTGTGCAACCGTGGACTTGCCCTCGTCTCTCAGTGCGCCGACAGACGACACATAACGACCGCCACGGAGACGCACCAGACATAAATACCTCTTGTGCTTGCACTAGCAGCGTCGTACGTTGACGAGAGCTTGTTGTGACTCAAGCTTACCTTTAATTACCGGAATTCAAACGCGTGCGATCTCGGCGAGCGTCGGCGAGCCTTCTCGTAAGCATTCGAGAATAAGGAAGAGATCGACTGATGTTGGCCCGGGTGGGTGTGCAGGGGTACTTTGACCTAGATCTACCTCAAGCACAGGCTCCTCAAATTCGAAGAGAGGCTGATGCTAAAGTGCACTTGCATTATGCATGGCATGTATTGTACGGCAGAAATTGTGCTCATCATAAACTTGTAATTGATTGATTATTGTATGAATTTAATAAAGCAATGTGTGGTCTATAGATTAGTATCTTTATTTATGTGAATCTTAACGTATGCGTAAATAATGACCGCACGCAAAGAAACGTTTGAGAAAGCGACGGGTTGTAGAGTTCCGGGCGTGATAAGGAAACTGTGCTAAATGCTGAAATCCTAGGTCGCCGAGTGATTAGAATCTCCCTTACTCGTACTGCTTGATCACGCAAGCCGAGAGAGTGCGCTTAAGACTGCTGGATTCCCGATGAGCTCCGCTCGCCCGCACTAGCATTCCTTAAGCTTAACCCCACCAAGTATGCGCATGTACCCTTGAGCGCTAACCAAATTTGATTTTAACCGAATCATATGAAGCGCATGCAATTCAACATGAATTACATTCACTATGTAATGAAGTGGGCTTTTGAATTGTACGAATTTGCATAAACTATGTTAATATATTAATGATGCGAAATGAAAGGATTGACGTAGAATGTAAATTCAGCAGGTTAACAGCGTTGAATAATCGATGTTCACCAATTCCAGGATTACCAAATCAGTCCATTATGAGATAAACCTCGGATTCTTAATCTTACTTTCTAGCATTCCGAGATAAAGTCTGTTAGTGAACTGCGTGGCAATTCTTTCTGTTTCTTCTTTTCCGTTGGTTTGCCAGTAAGCCGCGCTCCTAATTAAAAGATTACGCCGTCCAATATTGGCCGGGTAAGCCTCTAAGTGACCGGGACAAAACTGCGGGCGGGATTCCTGCGGGAATTCCTGGCAATCCTTTACGTGACTTCTCGCCGGGCGTGCGGTTTTTCTGCGAGCTTTTGGTCGCTCCGCTTTACGCCCCGGCAATGTTTTCGCATTAAGGGTGGACCTGCCGTCACTACATGGCGACAACACCGCCGCCTCCGTAATACCGAGGTTTATGTGCTCCCGGTGCCAATTAATTGGACTTTGCCCTAATCAAATTAGTTTGCCACGATTTCGTTGAACGCGCGGGTGACCTACCCGAGGTTCTTGTCCACTAGCTATTGCCACAAAATGTTAACAAGTCTGACAAGGCTATAAACAAATAGCACCAACTTACTTGACATCTTAATTCGAATGTCCGAACACTAAAAATGGTCTTGTGATTTTCTTGTATAATCATTTCATCGGATTCCGTGGAACATGAAATATGTGGACCGTTTAGCAAGCTAAAAGGGAAAGATTCATCAGGCTACGTACGCGTAAGGGTTACAAAAAACTACCATAACGTCACATAGTGTACAGCGCTGAAATGGCTTTGCAATAAAGTTGAGTGAGGGTGGGGCGTTAAGGTAAAGATAAAACCGCAGGGTGCGAAGTAGCAGCCAGGCCGGCGACGGCGAAGTAGCCTGTAAAGTGTACAGATTTATCAGGGGTACGCGACAGGACTTTCAATTAACACGAGTTTTCCATAGCGCACGTTGAGGAGCGTGGCCCTCGATGGAACGAGAGACAGAGAAGGCGCGGGAGGCAACATTTTCGCAGTTAATGTAGCAGGAAATGAAGCGTGGCTCGCAACTGACAGCGAGTTCCCGGCGAGTGGGATTTGTCGATTGCAGGGGTCGTCAGAAGAAATTAATTTCTCTCCGCCGCGCCGTTCGGATTTCCATTACCGCGACGGACGGCGAGGATTTTCCATTTTTCCGCAGAGACCCCGAGCGGCCAGGTTGCACACTCGAGCGCAAAGGCTACGACACAAAGCGACACACCACACAGAGGCTAAACGAAAGCGGAAAGGTCGAGATCGAGCAGGAGCGCAAGTGCAAAAGGGCAAAATGAACATTCTCTTTTCGGGTCGATGGCCCTTGATTTTCAGCGTCGCTACTCGGACAAAGTTAACCGGAGTACCTATAAAACGTCGAGATCCCGGCGTGCCCATTGTTGGCAAAAGTATTTAAGGCCGCTCTCACAGGGCCAGAGCATCGAGCGACAAAGCTCTTGCACGACGAGAGGGCGAGCGAGCCTGGAAAAATAGCCGGACACGGTAACGACGAGCCGCCGCCGGCGTTTCAGCCATTCTCGATGGAATGTTAATTCCCCGCCTCGAAAAAGTGCTGGTACCACATTATCAAAACTTTGACGGCTGAAACTGCATAATAACCCCTTTCGTGCGCGGAAATAATGAATCCGAGCAAATGGCTTCTGTTAAATCGGATCTAATTACCCCCGAGTTCATTAATATTTGAATAAGGCGTATCGGCATTCAAAGCATTTCGTGTAACTATGCGTCAAGGTTTTAATGATATCAGAAGCTAGCATATGTCTGAACACCAACCACCACAATGTCTGACCATATACTAATGTATTCTACTGAAGCCTTTGCACACATTCAATCTTTCAGGTTGCATGCACGTTTACCTGCATGCAAACTAACTCCAATATATATGTACATACGTTACCTCGTTATATATTCATAATTGTAATAAAAGTTAAATATTAATATTAAACTCCATAATCACCTATGAAAATCCTAGAGTCCACATGCACGACTCTATAGCGCGACAGAACTTTGAGAACGTCAGAGGTCTCAGTTCGTGTTTATCCTGAGAGGACGTTTAAAGCACTATAACTTCTTTCGTGCATATTATCGTCTTCCGCCTCGATGGCGGCGTCACCGTTCGAGCGACGCAATCGTCCTGACTGTCTTCCGGCTATGGTGAGGGGGGCGGGGAGCGGCGTCCGGGGAGCCCGACGGGACAATGCCGGAGGGTGAAAGTTTCGAGCATGCAGACACGCGCGCACACGAAGAGGCGCGCTCGGTCCAAAGCGGCTGGTAGCGCCGGAGCTGACACTTTATTGCTATCGCGAATTGGATCCGTCCCCCCGACTCTGTGAGGGCGAAGCCGCACCACACCACCCGACTGCTCCAGGCATGCCCCGATGCCTCTGCAGGCGAGCAGGCGAGCAGACAAACTCCGGTTATCTCCGCTGTCCGCTGAATGTCGAACGAAATGATCCGCACACCGAAACACTGGCCAAGAGCCAACAAATTATTGCACCCTGTCCGAAAGGCTTTGCTAACATCTAAATAAAGGTGTGTGTACAGCTGTTAATGAAAGTGTATTGGCATCCCCGCGTGCGAATATTACCCGAATATTAGGGAAAAGAAGAGAGGTATATAACTTGACATTTTGAAAAACCGCTTCAGAAACTCTGCTCCACGAGATTCGAGATTGCAGTGGAATAGTGGTGGCACAGTGTGCTGGGAAAGTTCAGTTTTGCATATGCCGTTGTGCGCCGCAAGGGCGAAACAGCTTGCGCCAGGGCATCGCCACGGCCTGTCAACGAGAAGGAGAGAGAATGGAGCAGCGTGGGAAATAAATACGGAGAGAGCGAGAGAGGGAAATGGAGAAAATACAGACACAGGATCGGTGCAAGCACAGAATGCAGACATAGAGAGAAGTTGCGCTCTCGTGGCTAATATACGTATACACACACATGCGCATGGAGACCTTCAGTATCTCGCTGGGTGGCGGAGTGAGCATATTGCGTTAACACCGAGGGTGCAAACAGCCCTTGCCTATTGCGTTCAGCTCATCCCCGCTGCATCACCGTCCACTGCTTGCTCTCACGCTCGCGTGAATCAACGGTGCCCTTTGCTCGTCTCGACCGACGATGCCGCTAGACGAGCTAATAATTAAACTCGTGAAAACCGCTCGTTAAATCGCTACTCGAGTGGCCCATATTCCAGCCACTGCTCATCTAACTCCTATCCTCTCTATAAAGTATCTCCCGAGACATTGAATTTCCTATAAAAGCACCGCCTACAAAAAACTATACTGTACTGCGCTCGTGGAGATTTAGCTTAAGCACCGTGTGCTCCAGATTACGAAAGGCGCTGACTGGCTCGGCATTAGGGAGGTTACTCGATACACGAGTGCCGTTTCTCGTGCGGATGAAATGTGGAATACCTCCCTCTCTCATTCCCCCTCTCTCGCGTTTGAGTGGCTGTCGACATAGCTTTAATTGAAGGATGACTCCGCAGACGCGTACTCTTCCGACGGGATAATTGTTCCGGCGGAAATTCGTGCTGTATTTCAATCGGAGTCAGCCGCCACTGATTAAAAAGCCTCATTTCGTCCGGGGAAGTGGCCCGACTGGCCTGTCTTCCACTCGCAGTCACCCCCGATTCCTCGATGATCGACTACTTCCGCGATCCACTCTGCCACTCGACAGAGAGGCGGCGCTTCCCCCTGCTTTTTAATCTGTTTGCACTGCGAGCCCAATGCCGAGTGAACCAGCGAAGGGTTGAATTCGGACTAGGTGGCCAGTAGACGGGGCTGCCGGGTAGTTTGCGATGAATTCGTCGTGGTAAGCCGCCTGGACGTAAACGGTCTCGCAGTGCGAGGAAGCGCAGGATCGTCGGAGAGAAGATCCTTCGACAAGCACAGATCCTTACGACGACACCGAGTGTCGCGCGTAAGACCATTAAGAGTTCTAAATATTTGATTGAAATATTACGAGCGAGTTAAGGGCATTCGCGTGCCTCTAAAGGGACTCTCGTGTCCAAACGTCCCGGGTAACCGCTGGGACGACGGCGTTGTCGCGACCGAGGGATTTCATTTACACGCGATCCCCGACCAAGCTATTTCTGTACACACCAGATGGATCGTCGCTTAAGGACTTTTCCACCCGAGAATTTTAAGCCTGCTTTCGTGCTCGTTTGTTATCTAGCACCGCGGTAGAGCCGTTCTTTAATCAAACATAGTGATCGACTAGCAGGGAAACTTGTCTCGACACGCTATCCGCGACAAAAATCATAGCAATTACTGAAAAAAATATTTATGACTGACTCACTGTCTTCCACTGTGACCAAAGGAATAATGTGCGCTTGGATCCTGTGCCAATGGTAGACTCCCCTTATAGAGTTCTCGATATGCTGAAGACAGAAACAGTTTATTATTAAGTAACTTGGGAACATACCGACCAGTGCTGTATAATCGTTTATCACAAAGTTTAAGTGATTTTCAAGGACTGCTTTGTGTGGCCCAAAATGGAACACTGATTTCGAACAGGGTGCAGTGTTAGAGGAATTCCCGCTTTGTTACACTTCATACTTCGAAGGTGGCCCCAGCAGGTCCGAAACGGACGGCCCCGGCCTCCCGCTATATCGGGAAATTCCCTACATACCCGGGAGTATCCCCCTGAAAGCCTCTGTCAAAGACTTTGATTTAATTTCTACGTCGTGACGGTATAGCGTTACAGATTCTTCCTGATCGTCCACGTCCACCACGATCGGCTTGAAGGGCGGAATCAAATAAAAGCGTAAACTCGTAAAGGATCGCCTTAAATTCGGCGAGGGTCTTGAGGGCGAAGGAAGAACCAATGGCATTTCATTATACTGACCCGCAGCCGGTGTAAAAAGAAGAGACCGCGGCAGAAGAGCGATGAGGATTCCCCCAGTAAAATAGTTGTCTTCCACTTCATTTCGTTCGATCGCTCAAGAGAATAAAATAGAGGGCGGTGCGTTCCGTTACTGTTCACAGCACCATGTGGGAAATGCATTGCTTCGGAGCTGCGCGAGCTTGCGAGCTTTCGCAAATTTATTGACCGGCTTTAATGAAATTGTTGCGGGAATCAGTGGCAATGCCAGACGTAGTGCCCTGTCCCATTGCATCGGAGATGTAACTAGTTCTTTAGTAGGAATTGAAGACTCTTGTCAAACCGAGACTTACGGAAGATAAAACTCGTGTTTCCTATTGGAAATGTCGAAACTCGTTTGATGAGGACTACGCACAGCAGTTAATCATTGTACAGATTGGTTGTCTTTTCTCTTGGGGGCATTTGATATCGTACTTTTTACATGGCAACAGGCTTTTCATCGATACCCGATAAAGCACCTACGCCCGTGTAACGAATCAATAATCCATTTATATCACGATAATAAAATGACTGCATCAAAGTAATACAAATTTGATTGAACGATTTTTGTTCCTTTGAACTCTTTTATTACTATTTTAACGTTCTGCACTTTTGAGTTTATCAAACACAATAAAAGATGGCTCATAATAAAAATTGTCCGGAAAATGTGTATGTAGCTGTCATTAATGAAAATAGTCTCGGAACCAAATAGTTGAAGAGGAAATCAATGAGAACCGCCAGCCCCTAGGAATTGAGCTTAGCCAGCGTGCAAGTGCAAAGTGCCGAGTCATCTTCGTCTGAGTCCCTCCGGCATAGGGTGATAACGGCAAGTTAATGGCATAATTTCGGTATAAATCGAGTGTTCCCCACCGCGAGCGAGGACGGTTTGAAGGCTGGCGGGGCTGTCCTTCCTGTTGCCGATGGATTGCGCGTGTTATACGACTTCCTTCTCGCCTGCGAGCGGCAACAATGCCGCCCGGCCAAGTCTGTGCCGCCTCCCGTCGAACGCGAGAGTTTGTTCTGCACACAATGGAGCTTGCATACGCGCGGATCCGTGGGTTCACCATCCCTGCCATCAGCATCGACACATCACTATCCTCCGCGCCAAGGGTGAGCCCGGCAACTCGGGATTCCTGCTTCTCGAGAAGGGCGAGAGCAGACAGCGGGAGGGCCGAGGCGAGCTCTGCTTGTTGGGTAAACATTTTTACGCTATTACCAGCAGCCGAGAGTAGATATTAAGTAAACCGGGGCGCGCGCGATGCCTCGGATGGCAGCACTCCGGGAGCCAGCCATTATGCGCTATCTCCGTCACCGCAAACATCCGCCTTATAGAATCGAGTCTGTTGTCGTTAGCGTGGACCTCCGGATTTCTCGGAGACAAAAGAGCCTGCGCGCCGGCGGGGCGCACACCTCCCCTCTCTCTTGGATTACCCAAGCCCTTTGTCCTTGGGCTGCTAATTAAAAAATAGTAATCGCTTTAGGCTTGACGCTTCGAGCACGGGGTCTTGTCCTCTCGGTCTGTAGGAGAACAGAGCGTTCGTTTTCTGCGCAATCTCCTCTAATTTGCCTGTGCTGCACGGCCAAACAAGTCGACGAGCACGATTAAAGGAGCCAACTGCGCAAAACGGGCTGAGAAACAGCGTTGCGAGAATGTTAGTGGTAACGTAATTAATACATATTACGGGGATAACGGGACCTTTCTTTGGCGATTATGCAAAGGTGCCTCGAGCCTTCGTTACACAGAGGATTTACCTACTTCCCTGGAGGGCGCTCCTGTTAGTTTAGATTATGCGCCACTCCCGCCGCGGGCCGCCGGCGGAAACAGCGGAGGAAAGTTTTTTCGAAGTTTGAAACTAAGTCTGTTAAAAGATGCGAGATTAATATTAAACAGGGGATGCTGCAGTTCAATGGGAACGAAAGATATCAAGGGGTATTATAGTCAATTAGCAGTGCACGCGGATTAAATACATTCATATTCCCAATATCGTCGCGTTTCGCTGAATGAGTCTGGCGTGGCGGGTATTACCGGTTGATTCGAATTACACTTTAATTTGTCGACAGCTTTGCTCTCAATTATGCACTGAATAAAACATGATTGGTAGAGCGTGGGAACAACAGGGCGGACGGTGTTGATGAATTTTAAATCGGGGCAGGAGCCCGGGCGTGTTAACAGGAACCGCGACATAAATACGAGCAGGGGGTTGAGGGGGTTGAGGGGGTGAGGGGTTTTTGCAGTCTTATCGAGAAACGAGTGGCGCTGGCACGTGTCACGTTCACACTTGTGCGGTGTACGCAACGTACGCCAGGGCACATGCTCTGGGCAGGCTTGGCCGTGAGATACACGATAAAATCGTCATTAAATCCGTATAAATCACGCGTTAACGCGCCCGACCCACCAGCCGCCACCCGAATCGGACAAATTCTGACCGGCTGGCTGGCGACTGGCGTGCGCCGGACTAATTAAACGTTTTGCTCAGGCACGCTCCGCGGCAATGATCATTCTCGACGTGTGTAATTACGAATTTCATCGATCAACATCGCCCTAAATTATTAACGAGCCACGTTTAACCTGCTGCTTCTGTCGTCGCCGCCACCATCATCGCCACCGCCGGTGGGCACAAATAATTATCGAGCGTGCGTGTGTCTCCGCGAGCCGGCTACATAATTAATAAGCGCGAACACTACACTGTCAACGACTTCGCGCCGCAGTCGCCGAGTGGCCGCAGATGCGTGCGCCGCATGCGCACGTCCCGATAAATTTTCATATAATCGCATTTTCGGTGACGCACACGCCACCGCCGCCGGTGTTGGCCCCCGGCAATTAGCCGGGAGCCCAAAACGAATATTGACAATGTCGGAAACCGCACGGCATTGAGACCGAGCGAGCCCCGCCGCGAATCCAATCTGCATTAGTGAAACATTTATCAAAATCGCACTTGCGCGCGCCCACCGCAACACTGGACACACTCTTGTTTTTCGTTACTGCCCGTTCATCCGCAAGTCTAGCCCTTTGATTCTGGTTGAGTAAAAGAATGAGAATGAGAAATGAGAAAGAATGAATGAGAAACTTACGTGTAGATTGGTGTTACTCCAAATCAGACATTTTTCATTAAACAGATTATATCACTGGATCAAGAGTTTGAATCCAGTATTGATATATCAGTCCAATTTAATGAGTCGGAGATCATTCCACTTGAACTTAGAGTTTCTAATGTTTGTCTACAAGTTGCCAAGTGGAAAAAACGAGTATTTAAAAAATTAAGTAACTGTCTATTATTCTCCCAGTCACTGTTGCATCAGGCCTTACATGGTAAGCAGCGGTTGCCGCGCTCGGGGAATGATTTTACACCAGCTGTTTTAATTAAACGACTCTAACCATTAATCCACCTGTCCAGCTCGATCGTTGACATTGTGCGACTCCTCGAAAAAGTGTAGCATGGCCCGGTGGACGAAATAGAGAAAGAAAGTCCAGTGGCGAGGCTAAACGGGCTGGATAGGCAGGCGGCACGCCAACCTGGCCCCCTGTTGCGACGATTACGACGATTACGGCGGAATACCTCGGGCAGTGGAGGGTGCATTGGGCCCAGCCACGCTCGGCACCGCATCACGAAGCACTAACCGGCTTATTTATGCCACCTCGTAAAACTTGTGGCGTGCCTGAGCACACTACTCGTTGCCACGAGTACGTACTCTTCCACCCCCTACACCCCTCTCGACGCAACGGCCAAACGAGACATATTTCCGAACGACCCATCCATCCTAGCACGCGGTCAATGAGACATCATCAGTCATAGACGATTGGCTCCAATTGCAGCCAAATGCCCACCACTCGCCGCATTCTGCACGGAATGACCCTTCTTTTGCACATGTATTTCGCCACCCCACAAACTTCATTCTACAATTTCCGAACGATTTTCAGATATGAAACTGATGATAACTCTTGGCACGTGCCAATACCTCACGATCAGAAATTTCCATTGAATTGGCAAATAAACAGTCACTCTGGCAAATAAACAGATATTTCATCGAAATGACGTTGCCAGGAACATTTGCGTGACCGATAAATTGTGTGGCTCGGAGGCCGTTACTTATAGAGAAAATATTGTGTCAGCCTTTCCCTCAGGACCCCACTAAAGAATTTATACTGGCTAGCCCCAGAGCACATGTGTGAGTAAAATAAATAATATTCGGGAAGAAATGAAATATGATTGAATGTAATTATGTACTTCTGCTGTCCAACAGTTTGGCAAGTAATTAATGAAGTTATGTGTTGCTTGTTTTGTGCAGTTACCCTACTCGATGGAGTTGGACTACGACATTGTGGGGCCGCCGGGGGTAGCTTCGACGGGGGTGATGGCTTTGTTACCACCTCGGGTGAACGTATCCGCCAGAGGAGAGGTACCAGTTACCCTACAGGTTTTCAGGATCAGGCTACCCTGCTCGGGCTTGGTGAGCGCTCAGATTCCTTTGGCACTGAGGTTAAATGTCACCGCGCCACCAGCCACACGATACAATGACACCATCCTCGTCTTTAAGAGGAATAAGATCTGCCTTAAGGGTAAGTTCCACCCGCGTTTACCTTCAACCCTGCACTTGACTTGAGACCAACCATATATTGCGACTGTCGATCTAGGTTTTCTTCGTACTTTGAGGAACCAGAGACTATGATGTACACAACCGTAGTTTATATTATTATTCATTTTTCTTGAACGCAACCTTCCTCACGCTAAATTAATTCTCAGTCCCGCCCACATGAATACACATATAATTTCTAACGTCAAGTAGCTGAGAGCACATTCAAGGCATAAACAGGCATAAATATCGTCGACCCTTCACGCAACGAATACGTCGTCATTGTTTACTGCTTGGTAGAGGACTGCGTGCCTGTACGACATTTATTCCCTGCCGACTGTATTGAGCTCTACAGCCAGAAGAATAAAATATAAATCTCGCGTGGCCTTAATACCGTGCAGCTCCGGGAATTATATCGTGGCGAAACGCGTAATGCAAACATCACGCATCACAATTCCCAGATCGGCGAAATCCTGCGGCGCAACCGATCCTGTGCAATCACATTCGTTGACAAAAAAAGGGAGGGGGAGCAGTGCGAATCGTGTCAGTACGTTTGCAGAGGATTCACTACCTTAACACCAGTAACTGCCTGTCGATAATCACTTCGTTTATGTAATCGCGAGTTTAATTAGTACGTTCGCCGCCCTGCACCACCGGATTTCAAACGCTTTCGTTACGTGAGCGAAATTTCATCGCGTCGACGGTCGGATTAAAACAGAGTCGCTCTGGGCGTGACCTATTCAACTCCCCTTTCCAGACGAATTCTATCCCATGATTTATGCCTCTTCGAATAATGACCATTCGCTGAAAGAGTGCAGTGTAATTTCGCTCTTGATAATTGGGCCCTTTGATTCAAACTGCTTTATATACGTGGGATTTTTGGTCCGGCACGTTGCCCGTTTCGGCGAAATCAAGTTGGCAAACTCGAGCGCCATCCGTCTATTATCCGACGATTCCCCGTCGCGGCAGTCAAAGTTACGCGCGGCGATGGAGAAAAAATTGTTGCCGAGTTTCGTTCTGCAGGCCGCACTCATGCAATCCTACTTCCGCCCGCCGAGCCTTTTCTTTCTTCCTCTTTTACCCTTGGATTTCTGAGCCTCGCGTGCTCCGTATATTGCCGTACATTACGGAAGCACTCTCGGCAACAAGTGCTTCAGCTCCAAAAATTAACTAACTACATACAAATGGGAGAACATCAGAATGGCGGCTCTCACTGGTGGAGAGTGGGCTATTTTACGGCGGGCGAAGGAAAAATGAAATTTCGAGTGGCTGCTACTCGCGAGTGGAGTGAAACACGCACTAGCATTCCCTTTACCTTCGAGTCACACCGCGTCAAATCGATCGAACTTGTCTGATAAGTCTCGCGAGATTTACATTACCATTCGTCTATTTAAGACCTGCCTGTATATACAGGTGTACTTCATAGGTCACCGACCGCTCGCGTATAATTTTATAGGGTACTTATGCATTATGATGACTTGCTTCACACTACTTGCCAACAACCTTAGCACGAACGCCACTGCGTACCGATTTGGTCTTGGCTGTACGTATTGAAGTTAATATATCCAGTTGGTGGTGGTAAAATTAAAAAGGAGTAGATAAAGTCAACGGGCTATATGCAAACTTTTGCAGAGTAGCCACGTGGTCTGGCTTTATCACATATACTGCACAGGGAGATAATATTGTCACGATGAATGTGCGACATACCCAGACAAATTGTCTAGTTGCTTGTATGGACTGCCAGCAAGTTTTCGTAGCAGTGAATTATTGCACGGGAGCGCATAACTCACGCAGTAAAATCGGTCTGTATCGACGACGGAAGTATTTCAGAAGTGGTCCTCTAAATCCGGTGAACTCTCGACACTTCGGGGATATATATTTTCCGCCGGAGAACACGGGCGAAATGTCGGACGGCTACCGGGCTCTCGAGGATCCCCGTAAACATCTCACGGGAACTTCGTTTCGCAGGACAAACTTGCGATCGGTGATTCAACACTTGGAAAAACAAATAGACGGAAGCAAGAGGAGTACAGCTGGAACATCGCTGTTACGTCCTCATTGAAAGAACGTAAAGAGTAGCACGATTCGAGGCTTCAACTGATTAAGCTTTCCAATTACGATTTTGCAAAACAAATGTTTAACATGCTTTCGGCGTAAATCTTTGAATAGAGAGTACGTTGAAGCAGCAAATACACCAGAGAGTAAAGTCCGCCAGGTGCCATCAAGATCATTGGAGAGGAATTCGATGCGTTAACAACAAAAAGTTGACAGAGAAATAGAAGGAATTCCAGGCAAACCGCATTCTTATTCTGTGAAAGCCTTGGAACCCTCGAACGCTCAAGCGCGCGCTCCCTCGCACCGCCGGTGCACGAGTGCTCTCCGGGGCGAACAGTGAAAAGCGTCGAAAGCCCTTTCGCGATCAAAAGCAAATACACATGGAAATCCTGGTGCTTGCGGGATCTAAAAAATAATGAAAGGAGAGTCTCGCAGGAATACATACGCCGGATGGTGTGCCTGCCGGGAGAGCACGATCCCGCCAGTATTCCACGCGCGCTCGCGCTCCTGGTACACAGTGGCACCGACATACACTTGGAATATTTGCGGTATAACCGAAAAGCCAGCACACGGGCGATACGACACTTCAGGAGTTTCTGGGGGCGAGGATTGCAGGACAGAAAGCGCCATGCGATCTGACAGGAGAGGGACGTGACTCTCGCAAGGGCGGAAACTCGAGGAAAAGCACATCGGTGCAGTCTCGGTAGTCGAGGAACTCGAAGATCGACAGGATCACTAGGCGACAGCCACCGGATGAATAGTTGCGATGGTACTCCTGTGCATCGACAACCACACATCCGGGTGAATAAGTTGCACTTTATTCTCGCTGTCTCGTCCTCTGTCACGGGGTGAAGTATACCGACGTATTTACAGTTGGCCAGGGTAGAATGAAATAATAGGGTAGCAAAGGAGAAGAGAGGGTGTTGCGGGCGAGCGAGCGGGATATCTAGCAGACGGAGATGAAAAACGAGGGAGAGCAGAGAGCGAGGAGAGAAAGGGGATCGGGCAGAGTTGACAGACGCAGATCTGGATCCGGTTACCGCAGCTGGCGACGGTACAACGAAAAGCAATCCACCGAATAAAATTGAATCTCGCCGAGAGTCGGTGTGTTTAATGAAAGCGAAGAGGGACTGAGAGAAAGAGGGAGAGCGAGGGAACCTGCAGAATACACCAGCATCGAAGATCAAGAGGGTCGACCGCGTAGAAAAGTAGAAGTGCAAAAGGGAAGTTGAAGAGGAAACGGGACGTCGAGGGAGAGTGAGTCGGTGGTCGGCTGGAAGAAGGAAAATAAGTAAGCGCTTCTGAAACGAAATTCGTCCGGGACCGACGAGGAGAAGGCTATAGCTATCTCGGCAGTATAGCCGGGGGTTGCTACTTGCTGGTAAAGAATTTGCTTTTTCCGTCGGGGCCATCTTTGCTCCACATAGCCTACCGCCGAACAGAGCCGGCTCCTTTGCTCCTCGAGGGTTCCTCCTGCAATCCGAAATCGCCTCAAGGCCACTTGAAAATAATCGAATCTTCTGCTCGCCCTCTATGGTCCTCCTCAGACTGGCGGCCGGCTCTTCTCGATTTGCCCGGACAGCACGCTGCGTGCTTCCCTTAGAGAGGGCGCGGGGCGGACGAGGTCGGTGCAGGGGACGGTTTGAAATCTGGAACAAATATTGGGCCGCGGCCCGCTGCGAGAGGGGAGGATCAGCGCTGGAACAGGAAATAAGTTTGCCGATATCTTCCTGGCGAACGTAAGATGGATCGGGATATACTGTTTGCTCGAGCTGGAGAGGAGAAGGGATGACACTGAGCTGCCGAGATACATAATATACGTCGGACTGCATAGAAAGTGGAGCACACATACATACACATATACGTATAACTACTGGAAAGTCAAGTCATGCGTCGGAAGGCTCATCCCTCACGCGAAACAATGCACTCGCACGTTTCTGGGATCGTAAAAATACCTAGTAGAACTGCAAAAAGAAACGGGGGAGCGTATACTTGACTCCAATCCAGATATATTACAGCCGAGATGTAAAAGCTACGTTTCCAATTACTGACATCCCTAATCCGCGTCTTTCCACGCATTTCCTTAACGCTCCACTTCGCGTCTATTCGTATTTACATGAGCTTTGACGTGCAAGACATTTCTATTCACAGCGAGATGTAATCTAGTCCGCATTATTGCTGTCTCTCGCAGATAACGCTGTCAAAAGTAATATCGCCTAAAGTAATCATGGCGCGTACTCGGAAAATGAATAAACACTGAACTCCGTGGAAAGGTACCCTCCGCAGACCTGCCTAGCAAGAGTATTTGCGGCAGATTAAATCGCATCTCCAAGGAAATATAATAATCCGAGGACTGCCGTGTAACGCAAGTCACAGTGGCTGACGCTCCAGAGGCTTGGAATTTTAGTATAAAGGAGGATGTCGCCGCTAAATCGCACGAGAATTGCATGCCAGCAAAGTGACGCGTACGCCGACAAATTGCAGTAGAAAAAAAGCACTGGAGGCAGAGGGAAAGGGGTCAGAATCTATGCGTGACGATGGAGGAGAGTACGAAATTGGGTATAGACGTAGAAAATCAGGGAATAGCGGTGCGGTGGAGGGTCATCCCGTTAATCCCGCAGGGATTTAATTCTGGACCTCGGTAAATCTCGGTTAAGGTGCCGTTTGATAGTGGTGGGATAGCGTCGCTCGGACGAGGACTTAAGTGAGATACAGGTAGGCTCTTAATGCGTCCCGCCGACTGTTTGGCTCGTGGTCCCCCCTTAAGTCGTGTAATTCCGGCGCCGAACTCCGTGATTCCGGGCGTTCATCGATCTACTTTAGCACTTTCCTCGAGTAAACGCTCCTCCTCGTCTCGGAGGTGACCTCTCGCCGACGAGGCTTTTAATTAAAAATCAAGCACAGGTGATAGGGAAGGACGGCGCTGCCGCTACTGGCCCCGAGCGAATCTCATGCTTGGCTGGCTGTTAATTGAATTTTAAAACGCGCGCACTCCCGCACTCTGAAGGGCATCGGCTAGCAGCCTCTTTCTTTCGAGTGTCCGAGAGAACGATCGATTACTTAACGGTCGAACGATTAAAACCAGGCGAACTTTCTCCCTCCCGCTCTCTTTTACCGGTTAAGAAATACAGAATGCGAGAGATAGGAGCTGAGCAGCAGTTGGAGGGTCTTCGAGAGGCGTCTGGCCGCGATCACAATCGCCCGGGGGGAGCGGGAAAGCCGAGCGGAAAGCGAAGTTTCCAGGGCGGAACTTGAACAGAGCAGCGAGCGGTGGTTCGGCAGCGGAGGGTAGCGCATCGCATCGTAGAGCATCGGCGAGCTCGGGCGTGTTGCTCGAGCAACGGACCAACGTTTTAAGTAGATGGCTGCCGGCAAATAAACAAGGCGAGCTCAGCTGCCGCCGCTCTAAGAAGTTGCCGCGCGCTGTACTAAAGGCAGACTATATGCCGAGAGATGCACGATTTATTTAACTTTTTCTCGGGCCCGTGCTAGCCGGGAGCGTGCAGGCGAGACTCTCATCGGCCACTGCACCGAGAAAACTACGCTCAGCGTCTACCTCGCACTGTCCCTCCTTTCGCTGTTTCGCTCACTCGCGCGTCGTCGTTTTCCTCGTTGGACTCGATCTCTCCTCGGGCTATCGCGAGAGAAGCTCATCTGCCTGGGTCACGTTATTTATCCTGGCGGCGTAGCGCGCGCGCGCTTCGCGTCTTGTTCAGCTTTTTGCCGAAGCCCCGGAAGATAATATAAAGGGAAAAAGGTAGAGACTCGCTCTCGGGATCCCTTGCGACGAGTGAGCTGCTGTCGCTGCCGCTACTACGGCTCCGATGTTTCGTCCAGTCTTTTGTCGCTGCTACAGTCTCGCTTCCGCTGGATCTCCCTATGTGCCTGGGCCCTGGATACGCTTCTCTCTTTGACACGCTCTGAAGCCATATTGGGGGTTTGTCGTTTTCGCGCAGCTATCTCTCTATTTACACTGTTACGGACGGTGAGCTGTTATTTTTCTTATTACAGGTCCGCGCTATTTGTTAGCAAGTCTTGTTTCGTTCTTTGTGTATTTCGAATATTGTAGGTATTTTAATGTTCAGATGAATCAATAGCAGTTCGTTTTGATAGACCCTGCGAAATGACTTAATGTTTGTCTGAAATATGAACAATATTGGGTACAAAGCTTGGGAAAAAGACTGCAGCCAATGTATTGCACACTTGCTATCTTGTATGCCCTTTTATTGAAGAACATCCCCAATAGAACACGCGGCTGTGAACACACGATGTGAAAACGCGTCTGCGGGTACAAAAACAAAGGACATCGCGTAGCAACAGCGTATTTGGCCGTCGCAGGTATCGCAATGCTCTCGCATGCGTGGCATTCGGCGATGAATGCGAAACCATTTGGCTGGCACCAGCCGATCGAGCGAAATGTAGCCCCGGCCAAATGATAACTGGCCTCGGGATTTCGGCGTTATTATTCCAATGTTATTTTGGCCCGAGATGGGAGAAGTGGCGAGGGAAAATCGCATGGATGCCGAGCGCGCTGTCGGACTACCGAGGGGTCGGGAGATTTATTTAACTTTATCTCTGGCGAGCCTATTATTCGCGCTTGTAGTGGCGCACTTCGGGAGAAGATTTCTTTTTGCTCTGGTTTATTGACGTCCTGTCGGTGGGGCGGGGATATCCAACCGTTCTACGAAAGGGATTTCGCTTTCCTCGCGGAAACTTTACCGCTGCTCCGCTACGCGTTATTTACTTTTCCATGTCTGTCCAACAACATGCATTATCGTTGGCTCAGTGACACGGCGAACCCACAGAGCAATCCAGAACTCCAGCGCCATACTGAAACAGGCAGGTTTGCTGTGGTTCTCACGGAAACCACACTGATACAGGCACAGACAGAAAGCACCTTTGCTCGAATCTGAAGGCACTATTTATTCCTCCCAATAAAAATCGTTCTTGGCCTTTGACTGTGCGCGACTGCAGTAGAAATCGATCCTAGAAAGTACTTCAAAGATCCGATAAATCAATGTGTATTTTAATATTCGTGTATGTATATGATTTTTCCTAGATTTCTTGAATATACTACGTTGGATCTTATGACTTTTCCGAAAACTGAAAGCTTTGCAGATACGTGCAAAGATCTAATAGGACTCGGACTCTTTAAAGTTTAGAGTCCCGAAGCCTTAAAAATTGCATTGAGTATATTTAAAGGCCGAGTGTACCCTCCGGGCACGTTTTCATAAGGATTCCTTTAATGCATTTTACGCTGTGCCATAAGAAACTCGCTGTCTCAACTTCGCGTACTTACATATACATACGTAGATACATACATAGGCGGCGGGGAAGGCCAATTTCTACTTCCATCCGGAAGGAGGGCTTGGCTGGAGTCGGCGGGCCGTGGAAAGGCGGGAGTGCAAGGCAGCATTGCGGCAAGAGGCTGACGAGGAGCGTATGTATGCGCGGCGCGCGGCAAACCGGCAACAAACTCGAAATCGAATTCAGCAAAAACAAAGCAGCGCGAGCCGAGAGAGCGCGCGCGTCGGCTGGAAATTAACGAAATCCAATCAGAGGATGGCGTGGCGAGAGGAGGGAAACAGCGAGCGAGCTGCGTTCAATTTGCATCGGGGTTGCCGGCAAGTGCGCTATAAAAATTCCTTTTCCTCCCGGCCTCCTGGCGCACACCACCTCGTCCCGCCGCCTGCCGCCTGCCGCCCTCGAAAGAAACGAGCCTGGCGTGAAAATGACGGCGCGCCAAGAGGTGCGCCCCGTGTGTGCACGCCACGGCGAATACAAACGAGAGCGCGCGGAAAGAAACCGAATGCGCGTTTCCAGCGGCCCTTCGCTGCAAAAGTCGTTTGCGGCGAAAGAGAGGGAGGGCTCAAAGAGAGTTCTCCTCAAAGTATCTCGGCGCCTCGTCACTGCCGAGTCGTTTCGCTGTAGCAACCCCCTATTGCGCTCGCATACAAACACTACTCTTCATAAGTACTGGGACACTCGCTATTTTCGCTTAACACACTGCGGCTGACACGGATTACCAGATGCCGACTGACACACTGCTGCTTCTGTTGGACAGATTATGTATGCCCTTAACCCCTTGCATGGACGGCTGCATCTAACTCCCGATTTCGAGACATTTACGGAAATATTCTAGAAAGTTACGCATGTGATACTGCTATTTTATACAACAGGGTAGTGAAATGTACTATTAAATAATAGCAATAGCAATAGATTTTCAGAGAATCAACAGTGACATATTCCAAATAGAAACTTTATCGAAAACCGCTGGTATTACACGCGGCACAGCAGAGGACGTGTTAATAACCTCGGGCAACTGCAATCATTCAAAAGCTTTTTTTGATCCGTTTCAAATTCTACAACCGCTTTGACATTTACGAATGCATTTCCGGCTCATTGTATGTTGAACACTACAATCGGCAAAATCGATGGCTACATCGTCGAATATCGCTACACCCAGTCTGCAAATCGGAACGACTACACGGACAATGCTGTAAAAAGGCCATCTACTCAATTTACACTGCGCTATAAAAAATCGAGAAATACAGGAATTCGTGATCTCACAGTACGAGCGGACCATCAGACTGTCCGTCATTGGGTCGGCATGTTACGCGCGAACAACGTTACACCGCGTGTAATATCAATTTTGGTGCTGAAACGTGTTGATCCGCTCCAAGTGCTTTAAAGGGATTAAACCCGCGTGCGGTGAAGCGAAAATCGTTCACTTTTATCCGTGCAAAACTTGACCGCTGCGAATGTCTATGTAGCGTGTTTCAAGCTAGTTTCTCTATATGTGTTACAGGTGTCGAGGCTCCACCGAGGAACGATTCCGTGCGACTGGAGCCCGGGCCACTGGTGAACAGTGCGGGCACACTATACGTAGCGGCAACGTGTGCCTGTGCCCTCATTCTGGTGGTTGGAAGTGTCGCCAGTGCTCTGTACATTCGCAACAGCAAGGCTCGCATCCAGGAATCCCAGTAAGTAAACAGTCCAAGATAATGGAGAGGGGCGGAGCATTAAAATTCATAAGATAGAGCGCAAGAGAATCTTCTTGGCGGAGATGGAGCTCGCGAGGAGAGGGTGGCGGGAGATAAGGAGTCGGTGAAGATATCGATAAAGAGTAAAACACGCTTAGCCAGCAGTGTCTGGGCCATCACTTACACGGCCCGTCCTCGAGTATTATTCAGAGAATTGTATTGAACGCCCGCGCGCGGTTATCGGCGCGCGAACGGCCACAGGGAGGAGGGCGTAATCGAAATTCACGAGGAGGTTCTTATTAAATCCATAAGTTAAGCAGTAATAGCCATGGGACGTCGCACTGCGGTACGCTCTCCTTCTGAACCTCTGTGGGTATCCCACCCTCTCAGCGCATCCCAACGTCTCTTTCACCCTTTCACCCGTCCCCGTCCCACCGAGAGAAAGTGGAGGTGAAATCGTGCGGTTCCTCGAGAGGAAAGAAAACCACGCGTTTCGGTCTTCACGTATCGCCGAGCGCATTCTCATTTTCCACCTCGGTCAGGGAGAGTCGCGAGTCTATGCGATCCTTTGCGAATTCTACGACTGCGGAGAGAAAACGACAGGAAAGTCCAAGAGTGAACACTGGGTCCACGGAAAAGACAGGCTAACGGGGATGAGGGAGTCTGATAAAAAGGGAGCCGAGTCGGAGAGAGAGATAGAGGGGCGGAAAGATTTCCGCACCCCCGCGGGAAATTCGTTGGATAAGCTGGATAGGAACTCGTCCGCATGAAATATCCTTTCAATAAGCCCTGGTGATCCGTCGGTCGCTTGGCACGCCAGCCGACATTTTATTGCACGGCTATACGGGCCCCGCAGCGCCAGCCTCCTGCGGGAGACGTGTAAGGAGCTCGAGGATACCACACTCCACTCCGTACTTCTCAAGATCTCCTTCCTCGCCTTCTCGCCTTCCACTTTCTGCTCCTGCAAACTCCTTCCGTTCACGCTCTGGGCACACCATGTACACCAATTCTCCCTCCAGGAATATGTATTACTTCCCGCCTTACGTGTCTGGACACCGATTACGCACCGCTGGATTTCATTCAATTCCTGCTTGGCGTTAACACAACATCCTACTTGCAATTTCTTCCATGAAATTCCGTCCATTCCTTACACTTTAATACGTATAGTATATGTATTCCAAATTTGTAATAAAACATATTTGCAATAGTGATGACTACGCAAAATTGGATAAGAATTTGCATCATTTTATGCGCGTATGTATAAATCGTCGGATTACGCGAAAGTACATCCCGATTCCATTCCCCATTCTTGAAGCTCCAAGTGTATGTTAATAAAATAGTTTCCCAAGAGCCATGAATTATTAGGTGCCGTTACTGCCGAAAAGGTCGCAAGGGACGGAGCACTTTTTGCTGGTCGCGCTTCACGCTGTTTTCCAGACTCCAGTTTTCCCGGTGCGCTTGAATCGCCTTTCGCCCAAGTGCATTAACTCCGTTAGGATCTTCCACCAGTGCGGAAAGTTTGGGCGCGCGACTGCGAGCAACAGTACGGGAAATTCGCTGCTTAGCATTCGACGCAATAAAAGACCACGGGACTTGGCGGCGAAGTTACCGAAAAAACGACTTCAATTCGAGGAGACGCATTATCGTAGAACCGCCGAAGTTTGCTACAACTTCTGGTTGGCCGAACCTCATGATAGGTATAATGCATTTTGTCCGCATTAATTAGGTATAGTGCGATTTCCCGCCATTAGCGAAATGGAATCCGATGGAGAGGGCAAATGCAAAAACGAATTGGCAAGAAGGAGAGGAGGAAGGACATACTGCGTCCGGGCCGCGACGTCCCTTTCATCTTGCTCCCCCTTTACAGTGCACTTCTGCAATTCCCCTCAAAGTGGACCAATTGCCTCCTAGCGGGCATTATTAGCTCTTTTGAAGTCTCCTCCTTCGCGCAGGATTTTCTCCTTATCGGGGGAAGGGCAACTAGCCCGAGCCCCTCAGCTCCCTTCGACGAGAATAATCAGTCGAGGAGAGGCTACAAAAATCCCTCCCAATATTAATCCCCTGCCAGACTGCATTATTCCTCACCGGTGACCCAGTTCCAGTCTCCACCGCGAGTATTGTTATGAAATCACAATATGGAGCATTGTCGAAACGTCTCATCATTATATCGGGACGGAACTCTCCTTTCCCCGGGAATCTCTCGACTCGCGGCTACGAGGAAGCGGAAAAATCGAGAGGAGTCGAGTCAAGCACCTCCCCCACCCCATTCCGGTATCCCCGGTGCTTGCTGTTTTGTGTGGAGTCTAAGATTCCTCTCTCACAGGCTCCGCCAATTGTCTCTCGGGGATATATTAGCTCTTTTGAGACTCTTCGGACTGATAACACGCGCGTTGAAGGGTCTCTCCAGGATCCTCGCCCGGCAAGCCCCAACCGCCGCCGGCGGATCTGCAGATTTTACATTCGCCCACTCGAGTAAACACAGCGGCACCCTCTTTATCCGCTCTCCTCCCAAGACAGCGGGGCTCGAACCTGCACAAAGGGTGCTTTCGACATTCGACAAGAAGGCGAACGTGTTTCTTATACACACCGGGGGCTCCGATGCTCTGACCTTGGTGAAACTGCGCTCCGACGAGATAGACGGCTTTTTGCAACCTGCGCGATCCACGATATCAACGGAACCGAGAGAGAGTGCTCGTGTGTGCTCAGCAAGATATGTGTTTCGATGATGCCAAGCTACTGTGCTTCTCCTTCCACCGAGGAAGATTGATTGATTCCACCCTGGACTTGGGTAAAGTGAAGCACCCAAGGATTCCTGGCTCCCGGGGATCCACGCTCTTGATGGCTGGATCTTCTTACGCGACTCCGGAAAGATAGATGTTCGGCAGTTCGGTCGATCCCCGCTCCTCAAATATTGCCCGGCGTCTCTGTACATTTTTGCATAATAAAAGAATTGATCCAAGAGAGAGAGAGAGAGAGAGAGAGAGAGCGCGGATCGTCTCTCAGCGGTAAACACGCTGCCCAAGAGAACCGGTGGTGGCACTGGCCGAGCGTTTCTTGGCAAACTGACAAATTGGTATTGCATTCGGCTCGGTCCGCTGTGCCAATTTCTTCCTCGGACTCTTTCGCCTGGTCGCACTTAATGAAAAATGTCTTTGAGCGCCCGGGGAAAATTGCAGCGGAGCTTGCGGCGGGGTCAATCTAATAATGAAAGGAAGCCGAGTCTCGGCAGCGCCACTCATTAGCCCACTTTCCAAGAAATTTACACTCCAAATAGAGCGTCCAATTTCTCTTGTTTCGCCGCTCGATTCTGGCATAGAACCATAGCGAATTCTGCCTCGGCAATCTTCTCGATGGATCGCGCAGGAGAAATGCGCTATGGAAAGGGAGGTAGGGTGGCGCGTAAGGGTGAAAAGGGTGTAGTCTCAAATTGTCGAGCGCGAATGCGCCCTTTTTCTCGGCGCTCTTTTTGCTGAATTGCAACGCGCGGCGAATTTACATGCGCGAAATGGCCAATAAATCCAGGAAAATATCGGGACTTTCATTCCTCCGCGCTTTCCCTTGGCAGTATTTTAGTTTTCTTGCGATCGTCTGGCCAGCTCGCTCCCCTCGGGCCCTTAGTGTTCTCACCGGTCGTCCTACCGCCTGGTTTCTGCGTGGTCGTCTCTACCTCGACGTTTTTGAACCTCTCGACTCTAATATCGCACGCCAAAAGGGGGAACGGTCCCTCTTTGAACATTTTTACCCGCAGGCTAAGCGGTAATTTCACACGCTACGAGGTCCTTCGACACGATCGATCGAACGGGACACCCCGCACCACACCCCAACCACCGCCCACTCGTCCGCGCATCTTCATGCAAATACGGCCGCCGAAAGCCCGCAATTTCAAGCTATTCTTGATAGAGGACCGCGTGCAATTGACCTCGGCTTTTCCTTTTGCCAAACCTCGTACGGATTCCTCGCGCAAGCTGAAAGTTGCGCGATAAAAGAATTTTATTACCGACTCTAATGACGAGCGGGATAATAAATCTCCACCGTTTATACATTAAAAGTGTAATAGACCTCTTGAGCGATGCAATAAGCCATTAGAATAGATGCTCTAACTCGGGCAACGCATAAGCGAAAAGTTAAAAAATGGCCGGTTCTAATGAAGAGTCGCTCCACCCTGATTAAACTTTGTACATTCAAATAAGCCAGCAGTGGTGACGTGTCCCAGCCAATACACCACACCATATTTTCGTGTTGCGCGGAAAAAGGAAAGCCGCTGGCCGCAATCCATTTTCAGCGCGCTGTCATGCTTTCTCACTCCGCACGCGAAATGAAAATTGTTTACGCCTTAATTTGGAAGTCTCGCAATATTTCACTTTGTCGCCAGTGCGGCGTTCGCGCGCTCGCTTACCTCGACGAAATATCGCAAAATATTGGAGACGCGGACGCTCCCACCTGGGCGAACGGGGAGTCGGAAATTCAACGAGAGATTGAGAGCTCGAGGAGAGGCCCCTTGTCGAAGATAAATTCATCTCGCGCGCTGGCGTACGCCTCGGAAAAAGACGGGGGCGGGGCTTCTGCTCTACTCGCCCCTCATGAAATACGATAATTCGCCACTCCACTTTTTTCGCGTTACATAGTGCGCCACGGTTAAATTAGATGAACTAGCACTTGGAGAGCGGCACATATATGCACGGATAGAAGAGCGCATCCTCCACCCGCTAATGTTCCCTCTCGCTCGGGGATGCATAATTAGCTCTCTTCCCTCTCGGATTCCGACGCGAAGCTTAAACGAGAAATTATATGTGTAGTGCAGCGAGAAATATGCTTAAGCGTTGCTCCGGCTGCATATGAATACGGCGAAACGAGACCCCGCGGAGGCCGCTTCTCTTGCATTTTTCGGCGAACGAACTCGCAGGGATGCATTAAGGCGGAGAGGCTGAATTTAGGGGAAATAATTAACCCCCGCGTAATGATTGTAGGTGAGAGTGAGAGCTCGGGTGTGTGGGTTGTTGGTATGTGAAGGACACGTGACCTATGCTTTCAGGAAAACACTGCCGTGCTGTAGCTATTCAGCGGCGGACACCGGCGGCTTGGCCAGAAGCTCCGTCCTGGTTAGGGTCGACCCACGACCCGGAAGTGCAAATTCCGGAAGTTACGCGACCATTGCCGACTTGGAGCCACTGTATGCCAGACCTTGCGGCTCCAGAGCGAGCTACTACGCCGCTAGTCATGTCACGCATCTGAGTCAGGTAGGACAGACACTATATCTACGTCACTGTATTCTATGGACGTAAAATATGAATACAATCAAGGGTACATTATGAATGTCGGCTCTGCGTGCCAAGGATACCACTAGATTCCGCACGGCTCGCATCCGCCGCTACTGTTTTAAGAACGAACTTCCCGCTCTTGCCGGAAAAACTTGGCCCGTCAAGGGGAAAAGTTCGCCGAACACGTACAAAACACCTAGGCTAACGGGGCTTTCGACAAACAGAATTGCGCACGGAACTCATCAGAACTGTCGCGAATGTTTGGAGAATGCATGAGCTAATTATCGGGATTTCGAGCATGGTTGCTAGATTAGAGTTTCAAAGGTACACATACTGTATTTTCAGTCTGACGCGGCGGAAGTAGAGAATACTGAGTAATAAGCTCGCATGAAAGCAGAGTTCTGGCTAGCTAAAAAAATTCCAGATGTATATATATGTACATGGCAGAAAATATCGGCAATCTCTCCCATTCTGGAAGCAAAAAGTGTTTCTACCTTGAATAGTACGACCATACAAAGCATCAACGAGGCTTTATATCGTATGGTGGTAGGAAAAAGAGGAGACGTATCCCCCACACTAGTGCACCACCGGGAAGCTCATATCGAGCGCGTAATCTGACATGGCCTAGGCAAATATCCAGATGTTCCCGCTTCCGTTCCGGGGACGGCTTAAGAATAGTAAAACAATCCGCGAAACAAAATGTAAAGTAGACTTTGGAATACTCGGCTAGCATGTCAGAAAATCCGATTTCCTCCCGCGGCCATTCGACCCTTTTCCCACAGGCTTTCCATTCCTCGCCACTGAAAATGTTCCCCTCATTCTCTCTCTTTCGGCTGCTGGCTGGCTCACCCTCTCGACATTTCAACCTCCTCCGCTTGGTCCTACGCTCGGCCGCCGCGGAAACGGAAGTTGCGCGAGAGGACGAGCCCCGGCCGGGCTGGTCACTCCTCAGACTCAGACTCCCGTCTGAAGCAGTTCGGCGTCGTCTCGACTCTGGGCAGCTGGTGGACCAGCGACGAGAGAGAAAGGGAGCGGGAAGGAGGAAGGCGCTCGCGCGCTCGAAACTTTATCGAGTTTGCTTGCGGCCGAGCAGCAACTCTCTCCGCCTTTCGGGCCTTCCGAGCCCTTCGGCTCTTTATTCAGCTATTTCAAGCCCGCCGACCTATGACCTCCGTCCGCTCGTCGCCGTCTCAGCCCTAACCACCCCAGCAGAAAAGGCCCGCACCCGCCCGACGGAAACTAGTACACGTGTAAAGCGTTTTTCCTTCGACACTCCCTCCCTCTCCCCCTCCACGCACACATACACTTCTACACCCCAGTCTGACGTCGACGTCTTTTTCACTTGGTCCTCTCCCGCGTTCTTTCTGCACTCGTTCCACGAGCGAGGAAAGCAGGTCCTCTTCCCGAGGCACGATCCCCGATGCTTTTGTGAGGAAAAGCTCAAGCTTTCGACCTTCCACGCTCGCTCCCTACTTGCGTTGTACTCTTCTACTCCCCAGGCAAGCCAGATCTCTCTTTGATCGCTTGAACTTCGCATTTCGAGAGCGCGCCGATGAAAACGTGGATTTCGAACGGGGCGGCCTTCGGGAAGGCGCCTTCCTAGTTCCTACTGAGCCGCTCTGCGCACCGGTGTTACGAACTGTGGCAAATTGGACGAGCCGGTCGGGATCCTCGATCTTTTACGAGCGAGTCTCCTCAGACTCCTCAGTTTTCGAGGACCGGAGGTTCGAGGGGCTCGCTATATTTCCAACCGTCTAGCAAAAGTGTCTCTAATCTCGAGCACATACGTGATTCTGTTATGTGCACGAGCTCTCTATACATACTTCCTTCGACACTCTGTCGTTTCAACTGTACTTTTTATTAAGGATTTCAACTCTGATTTCTGTATACCTTCGGAAAATACGGGTGTCTTTCAATCTTGACAGAAGACTGGAATAGTAGAAATTGAAAAAGTAATCCGGCGAGTAGTAGTAACTGACTGTCACATATCCTTCTGAAATGTAGTGCTTTTGTTATCTAGTGTCCAAATTAATTCATTCCAAAATTACCTTTGGTATATGCCATTGATGCATGATACGGCGCAGTTCGCATGTAGATGCGGACACAGCGCTCCCAAAGACACGAGCGAGATAGCGGAAATACCGAATAAATATGCAATGGAGTTTAGACGGGGCAATGGAGTGCGGCCGCGTTCCCAAAATGAGCTTGCACGAGAGGAAGGGACAGAATGGTGAAGGAGAGATCTTGCCGAAACAGCCGTTTTGCATTAATTTCGGCGAGGAAGAAATCGAGTCGCAGGCGGCGCGCTCTCGCGAGAGCGATACAAACGGGAGAGAGAGAGAGAGGGAGAAGCCGTTCGCTGGAGAAACAGGACGGCGTTTCGAGAAGAGAATGGAAGAAGAGAGTTGGATGGGTGTTGCGGGAAGGTTACACACGCGGTTTCCTTCCTGGCGTGGCAGAGCCTTCCTCCAAAGATACACACGTACACACAAGCAGAGTGAGGGTGCAGTGAACGGAGGGATGGGAGGAAGCTCGAGCCTAGTTGGAAGTGGGTCCTGTGATTGTTTCGGCTTTGATCTTGGATCAATTTACCGGGTATACGCGTATGCCCGAACCCTCCAAGTGCGCGCGTTCCTGCCCTCCACCGAATCGTCCTCGCTCTCGCTGTCTGGCACACGCAGCCGCCCTCCGCCCTGCCACCTTCCACCCTCGTCACCTCCGCCTGGCACACACAACACAGGGAGGGAGAGGTGTCCCGGCGAAAGAGGAGTAGCGCCGGGAGATGAAGTCTGATACGCTGCATCGATGTCTACCAGCTACCCCACCTCTGCTTAGACTACAGTGTACCATAAATATATAGGTGCAACCGCGAACCTTGGGGAAAACTTACCATCCTCCTGCCACGCTTGACTGGCTCACCTCATCTTCACCCGGATCTCTCGGTTTCGTCCCACTTTGCCCCGCTCGCCCTCATCGTCCGCTTTCCGCCGATCTCTCGCTCGTACGCTCAGCCTTCTTCCCACCCTGCTCCCTCGCGGACTAACCCAGTCGTGTAATCCAGCTGGGCGTCTTACCCCCGGCCCGCCCGGTAAAACGATACGCTTGAGATCCCGCTGCTGAAGAAGCTATTACCTGACCCCGGCCGAGAGATCTTCGCCCGAGAGAACAAACACGTGCTCGCTCTTCCTGATTTCCCCGATACCCGTCGCTCCAGGCCGCCCACTTTGCCGCCAAGGAGACACAAGAGGCTGAGAAAGGAAAAGCGTCTGGGGAGCAGGAGCGGGGTAAAGACTCCTTGGCATCTATGGCTCCACGATACATTTGTTGGTCGGCGAAGATCTTAGGATATCGGCGTGTAATGCGAAAATGTAAATACACGTTCTTTATCATCTAGTGAACCTTCGTTGGCACGAGTGTACGCTTTCCATTATTAAACACTAAGCAGTTTAGGTTAATAATAGTTTTCAGTGGGTTTACTTGCTCCTCCGCTCTTCCACTGGACGAAAGAGGAAAAAGTAAATGAAACATTCCCGGTGAGATCATAGGATTGGCTTCCACAGCGGAAATATTAAAAGCATAGTTGCGCTAATGCAACATACAGTCAAGCTTGAATTCAGTTTTAATCCGGCGAACAATGCCTGCGCCCACTGTAATTGCACGTCCACTTTACAATCTTATTATAGAGGGTGTTTGCTCGCGTTGTCAGAAAGGTCGCAGGAAGACCATTTTATTGCAAATTCCCCGGGACTGCGTGAGTGTTGGATGCAACAGAGAGCGAAAAGAATTTTTTTCATAAAGGTGGAGGGCCCGCCCTCCTCCTCGTAACTCTCGGGATTGTTTTGGAAAACGCAGGTCGGCGTCAGGACAGGTCGCGCTCCTGTCTGCCCACCGGTGCATGCGAGCGTTAGGTACAGCGCAAAAAGTAATAGGATTATAAATCGTCTATGCCGGTGCAATTACGACACGCGGAATTAACAGGCGCGCGGGCGGGCTCGCGCGTGCACCAGCCAGTGTAGCCGGCGTGCTCTAAGTCCACCGTTATTGCCGGTTAGAGAGGTGGTTACGTAAGCCGATTTAATTAATTCTCACTTCGGCTCGTGATCTTTCGTACTGCGGTGCTCGAGGGCTGGGGAGGAGCAGGCGCCCTTTAATCGAGTTAGATTGAAAACTGTATTATTAATTCGTCGGCTGTCGAGTGAAAAGTGTCTTTAGGACGACCCCCGAAAATGAGGCTTTTAGACCACCTTCCAGAAAGGTCGGGGGTTGGCGCGGAGGGGACGGTATGTTTGATCGGACCCTCCTGATAAATAAATCGAAACCTCGGCTTCCTGTACCTCCTGTATGTCCGCGGGCATAATGTTCGCCGGCCGCTCGGAGTTTCTATCAATAGTGCTTGTGCAACTGCACAAAAGTACAGTCGCCAGTGAGCGCTAATTACAATGTAACGAAAACATGCCAGAGCAGTTTCCATGTCGCAGCGCGCGAATGTCGCACCAACCGGACGTTAGTTCCCGGGCAATTACACATTATGCCTCTGCTCGTTGAGCGCAGCAAAAGCTCGTCCGGACGCGTCGGCGTCACAAGTGTGCTGCGAAACGATTTCCGCCGGCGCTGTCATTAGCGCCGTTAATTACTGGACCGCAGGAATTAAAAGTACATGCCGGCCTGGATTTATGGCATTCCAGCGAATCCATAAAGCGGGTGAAAGCAGCGCTCGACCGTCGAGCCGAATTTTCCTTAATGACAGAAATTAGAGCGTGGGCTGCTCGCGGGGCCACGCAGTACTCGTATCCTCGTGATCGCCAGTCGAATAAAACTTCAATCGCTAAGCCTATTTATATTTATAAGCTCATCCGGCCGCTCGTACGCCCGAATTCCATCCCAGCTCGTCGTCGCTTTATTTATCGTCCAGTGCGTTCGGCGATTCCAGTCGCGCTCATCGTATTTTCATCGAAAAGCAACACAACGGCGAAGCCACGAGCGCGCGCGCGCGCGCGGCGAAAAAAAAACAGGGCGGGGGACAAAAAATAATGGAGAGGAACCGTCGCGTGGTGGACGGTCCGAAAAATAGAATCGCCGGGAAAACGGGACCGGGGCGCGGCGGGCGCGGCGGCGGTGGTGGGTGGGTTAACCCCGTGTAGCTCGGAAGAAAAGCGAGCGGGAGCGAACGGGAGACGAGTGGAAGAACGAACGAGAAACGAATAGAGCATCGCAGGGAGCATGATGGGGGGTAGGGCGATGCCAAAAACAGGATTTTTCGCGAAGAGAGCTAAAACAACTAGCCCGTCGACACTCGGCTCTGCTATAATTACAGACCTCGATAAGCCCGGGAATTAGCCACGGTATTTGCATTTCCAGCGAGCCAGGCCCCTCCCGTCCTCTCCCCCCGGTATATGATTTCGGGCTTCCCGGTACCTGCTCGCTCCGCACCCTCTCGCGCTGCACCCTGCCACCGCTTGACCCTCCGCTGTCACCAGAACGTGCAGCCTCCCGCGCTCCGAATTCAATAGAGTATCCAGTAATTTGCATCATACGTGGCCGAGAGCGATGTGCCTGCCCTGGGCGCCGCTAAATCCAGGCTTCTCCCGATCTTTTTGCCGTATCGCCGCGCCGGCAGCCTCCGATAAGTTGAGACCAGGACCCTCGCCGGCTAGTTAGAGCGATGAGGGATGCGCGCCGCTTATATCCGCGTCGACAAAGTGGATCGGGTGAGGGGCTCAAGGCAAAACTCCGGAAAATTGAAATTAATGAATAACCACCTCCGCCACCGACGCAGTTCGGCCTTGCCGAGTCGCGTCGAGAGAAACCTATGGAAATTCGTCAAGGAACAAAGGGGGAAAGAGCGCCGAGGAGGTTCACCCTGAGGATGAACGCGATGCCGCCGGGTGACGACGATGTAACGACGAAACGCGCGGGGGTGGCAGAAGTTTGTCCTTTCTTCGGATAGTCCTTTGGGTAGTAGCCGCCGCTTACGCCCCCAGCCTTACTCCCCTTGCCTGCCTCGACAAATGCTTTTTTAATGAGTTCCTACGCGATGGGATTTGCCTCTGTTATGAATTATGCAGCCGGAAGGATCTCCGGGAGATGCGCGAGGCCGCGCACCCCAACGCCGAGGGGTGCTCTGCCTTGCCCGGCTGAAACGCCAGTATTAATCTAGTGGAAATCATGTTCGATCCCTTTTTCTTTTCCAGTCGACGGATCCTTGCGACAAGGCCCGGGCCCTAGCGGTACCGAGGTCGGCACTATATTGCCGCGACCTCGCGCAAGAGGGTACTTTTGGCAGGGTGTACAAAGGCACCCTCGACCTGGCAGGCCAAGAACAGGAAGTCACCATAAAGACTGTCACAGGTACACAATGTTAACCAAACAATAAAACATAGTCTGAGGAAGTGGAGGATTTTTTTAGTAGCCAGATAAATGCATAGATTACTTATATATGTCTTCCATTCAACTAAATTGTTAATTTCGTGGAGAATGGAAACCTTAAATCTTAAATTACCTTGTGCCGTACACTTATCCTATCTTGCAAACACGATAATGGGTGTTATTGCATATGAGTTGTATCCGCCTTGGATAATGTAGAGAAGCGAGTACCAACTGCTGATTAAGACCGACTAGGAATACGTTTTAAATAAGAGTACGGGAATAAAATCAATTTTTAAAGGACTTTGAATTGCACTGCCAAATTACTCCTTTTATCCTTCTGATCCTCAATAATTAGACCTAGGATTCACCCTAGTAATTAAAAGTACTACCTTGATAAGTGGCAACTGAAATGTTTAGAGGTAGCATCGGCTTACCAAGCATCATTGCTCGTGGTGGAGGGATCACAGTTGGCAGGCTTGGTGCATGCGAACATCGCATCACTGGCGGCAGCATGTTTGGACACTGCTTGTCCGTTGCTCGCTTACACGAGCACGCAGAGCGAGCTGAATCTCAAGCTGTTTCTTACCGACGGAAGCCATCACCCTGTAACCCGGGACTTGGTGCACGTCGGCGGCCAGGTGGCGAGAGCCGGCGCTTTCATGCACGGTCGGGGTCTCCTTCACAGGTCTATAATTTTTATTAATTCTTCTTAACACTATCTCTCTAGTAATCAGCGACATTTCCTAATGTATAGAGAAGCTATTAGTGAGAATCAAATAGATTTCTCGTACAATACGATTTGTGATATGATGTCAATTACGAATTATAAAAATAACAAGATATGAAACCTTAAAATCAGCTAAATTTTAAAGATTCCAGCTTGCCTTAGGTATTGTTATGAAGAGCATTTCAAAGTTAGTTTGTTATAGTAAACCCAGTGGTATTCGAGTTTGAATGATATGACTGATTAGATAGAAAAAGAGAAAAATCAAAGATTCGAAATGTGCAAAGCACATGAGACGCGAACGCCCGACAATCTTATGGAAGGTTTAATACGCTTACAGGGACATCGCCGCGAGGAATTGTCTGATCGAGCCAAGTACCCTCCGTGTGAGATTAGCCGACGCAGCCTTGGCTCGGGACCTCTTCCCACAGGATTACCATTGTCTTGGTGATAACGAAAACAGGCCGATACGCTGGATGGCCCTGGAGACCCTCCAGCTCAACCAGTACAGCACAGCGACTGACGTGGTACTTATTCGTTTCCTGCTAAACAGTATTGCTGCACCCGCGGGGCTTGCTCGCACGAATCTGTCACAACCCCTCGCGGAACATCTGACAAAACAATTCCAATCCCTGAGACATTATTGCAGTTACTCTTGAATTCGTCGACTGTTTATTTAGAATAATCTTATTACTCTGTATTTCATTTTCTCCAACAAACCATTTTTATGGTCCCTGCCTGCTACACTTTGTTTTAATCGAACTCCTTTAGAATGTGCTTGTAGTTTTCAGATGATATATTTTTTATCTTTGAATTTCGAGAACTTCGATGCTAAATATGAATATCAGAGTAATTTTGGATGCATGGCGTTTCGATGTTATAAGTAGAATAAGCCGTTCGATTTGGGAGTGTGCGAGTGTGTGTAACCCGATTCTCCTTTGTGCTTTCAGTGGGCTTTTGGAGTATTTCTATGGGAGCTGGCGACTCTCGGTCAGCAGCCATACCTCGAAGTGGATCCGTTCGAGATGATGGCTTGTCTTCGGGATGGATATCGACTGGCTCAACCGAGACCCTGTCCCGACGAACTGTTCGCCGTAATGGCAGTCTGTTGGCTGAGCCTTTCAAGGGATCGACCGACGATGCCGCAGCTCCTCGCTTATCTCCAGGACTTTCACGATGCTCTTGGCGGATTCATCTAAAGTATTCGCCGTCCTGAAGGTCCCATACGCTACCATCGTCAGAAGTACACTGCCTGCCAAAAACAAAGCAGTGCGATACGTTCTCGTAAAAATGTCTCACGGACTTTGCTCAAATCTTCCCGAATCCCTTGAAGATCGAGCGCAAAGGACTTTCGCGAGACCCTCGATAAGAAGTCGTTACTTCCAAGGGAAGACTAACGGGCCGCGAAGTGCCCGCAATCAAATTGAAAGTCTATGAAGGAGGGAAATCAAACCGCATGGAATTGATCGCCACTGGCCATTCAGTGCAAGCCATCGTCACCGTCGATCACTTTCAGACGACCGAGAATCAAAATGGAAACTATACACCGATTGAAAGAGGTCCTTATCGAAACTATCCACTGCCAGTTGGAGAGTCGCTGGAGACGAGCGTCGATTGACAATTAACATGGATACACATCCGTCCGAGACAACCGATGCGTTCGGAGGAAGCACCGATTCTAGAAAGAAACGCCGCGCACCTGACTACGCACTGCCGATTCTACTTACGCGTTACCTGGAACGGCTCGAACTAACTGCCAGGCGCAATCGCGCCAATACTGCCTTTACTTTTTCAAACCTTTCTTGCATCACTAAATGCGCGCACGAGAATCAAACAAGGATCGAGATACCCCTACGAATGTTTCTTCAGTTGACGTAGCCCAGATCGTTTATTAACAAGACACTTAAGCCCTGGAGTTTTCCGCCACTTCTCGCCAGGGGAGGAGAAAAAGCATCGGGAAAGGAAAGAGCGTAGAGTGCAGAGGAGGACAAAGCGAATCCGGTGTTGTGTGAAAGTACGGCGAATATAAATAATAAGGCGAGGAAAAATTGCGCTGGATTATGTAAAAATGGCGCGAGGCGCGAGGTTGAAAGCCGGGCTTTCATCGCGCGGCGCGAGCGTGAAGAGCGCGATTGTATTAATGGCGCTTGGCCGATTGATAATGTATTGCGATTGCGAGAGCGAGCGAGACTCATAATGGGAACGTTAATGGCGAGAAGGAAGCACGGCGAGCGCTTGTAAGACTCAGGCGCATGAATCTTATTGTCGCATCTGACCTTCGGCGAGACAGGCGCACAGGTTGTTGCGTAAATGGGCGGTCGAACGCTATACAGTACACACTTGTAGTTACGTACTTACTGGCTACACCGCGAAAGCCACCGTCGGATTTCCGCGTCTCGCGTCGAATTGCATTAATTCCTGCGTACGATGCCCGTCGAGGTCTGATAGAGCTGTCCGAGCACTCGAACTACTTAGTACAAGTCTCCAGATTCAAGTGGACAGACGAAGGCAATGCATTCGCCGCAAGCGTCCACCAACAAATGCACTGCCCCCTGCGTATGTCTTGTCAGCCTTGTCAAATCTTGAGAAGTCCGCCGATCCTTGAAGGCACCGCACCACACCTTCATTTCATGTAATCAAGCGGCCATGTGTTCGTTTGCCGGCACTCTCACGCCAAAGCGCCCGGAAGCAACGGAAATGTGATAGTGGACGAAAGTCGACCGAACTCGCACAAGTGATTTGACGCACGACGAAAGTGAGAGGCTCGAAGACGAGCCCTGCCATCAGCGCAGCGCAGCGCTCGAAAAAGTCCCGTGTTGCACTGACACTCGATCCAGTCCGACGGACTCTCGATGTAAGCCTTTGTAAATTGCTCTCGACGACGGTCGCGATAGATACGTACTAGCTAGATAGGTGATAATAATGGATAAAAATCGGCACGAGACGATGCAAGCAAGACTTTTAAATTAACTCGATGTGTAAATGTCGCATGTTCCTGAACTACAACCACTACCCTTACCAGGCACGCGGACACACTCGCTCCCTCTATCATACCTTTCTCGTCTTTCTCGTATCCTCTTCGCTCCCCTTCCCCTACCCCTGACACCCTTTCCCTGTACGCTGTGCGAAGATTATAGAAAGCCGAGACTAACCCCTCCCCACTCTCTTATAAAGCTATTACCCACGGGCAAACCGCATACTAATTACTAACGCCTATTTAAACTAAACTATCTCTCACACTCTCTCGTTCTCTTTCTCTCTCTCTCTCTCTTTCTCTGTCTCTGTCTCTCTCTCGCGTACTATTTATTACGAAGTCCTAAGGTGGTTCGTTTAATCGAAAATCGTCGTCTCTATGGTGTATCCGGTATTCGTGATTCCTTGAACGTTTTTTAATGGAGGAACAGGGTAGGCTAGTGCTGCACACTTTTTCGCTATCGCTGTATAATTGGATCTAAACGCATCCCCCTCCCCCGCCACGCTCCTCTCACACTCTCACGCGATGCCATTCTCGAGCGTTATCTTGTACCTTGGAAGATTTGCCGACGAAAGCCGTGAAATGGCAAGGCCTCGCCCTCCTTTCGATGTCTGCGTGTGTACGAGCCGAGCGTGGCCAGGCAAGCGGCCGACGACAATTCTGACAGTTTCTCTAACTCTCTGTTCACGAGGGACAGTTCATCCACTCCTCTCTCAGTGTAAATATGATCTCTAGCGAATAATAGCGGTGCGCCGAGTGAGTTGATTTGTGCAGATTCTATTATTTCCTACGGCGATTTACGGCATTATTTTTCAACGGAAAGTGAAATATACGTGTTGAAAAAAACAAGGCGGCTGCTTCTTTGCAATATTGCATTCCCAAATTCCACCCGTTAAATCCCCTGAAATTACTATGCGGATAATCCTTAGAGATTGCATTACATTTGACATTTGACAGGAGCAATTCGCGGAAACAATTTCTCCCACAGTTTCTAAGCAGACAGCAGTCCCCTGCTCTCAGCCAGTGGCATAAGGAGCGAGCGATCGGTAGTAACAATCGCTGAATGAAAACCAGTTGCACGGCGAAGTGTAGTCAAGAGACAGCCGGGGCAAGAATGGAGCTCGGTAAAATATAGGCTATCACTAGCGTGCTGCGGTAAAAAGAGACTCGAGGCGAGAGCAGTAAGTAAGTGTGTGTCTACGGGGAAGCCGGTGTAGCCGGCGCGCGTGTACGCACGTGCAGAAGGAAGGTGGCGTTCTCCGGAGGTATCCGGTTGGGCCCAATGGTAGGAGGCCCTTTCTAAAAGCGCGTACATACACATGTCTGCGTGAGTAAGTACACGGGCGGCCGGAAGCGAGGACCGCGGGCTCTAAACGTGGCCGCAGCCGGCGTAAAAGGGAGCTCCGAGAGCAAAAGTGACGTACACTCGAAATCCAGGAGAGTCATTGAGGCCAGGAGCGAGGAAAGGTGGGGGGAGGAGGGGAAGGGGGGCGTCAAGGGGCTCGCGATGAAATGGAGGGGCACGCACTGTTTCCTAATCGGAATGGCGGAGAGACCTGGAGGAGTCCCCGGGCTCTCCACCAAAAATGAAAGTGACGGAGAAAGTCGGGGCATTGTTACGAAGCGTGGAAGTGACGCTGGGCTGCTCGCCGCGAATATAGCCGAGCGCTACTATACTGCGGGCTTTTTGAGAGCGCGTGACACGCGTGCGTGCCCACGCGCTCTCCACGCACACACGCATCCGCCACCCGCGGTCCGCGTCTGTACACACAGGTCGAAATCCACTCGCCTATACCTTATCGCCGGGGCGGTGAGTGCTCTCGCGCGCGAGACCACGCTGGCCATTGTTCGACAGCGGCACAAGTTCCACAGTGTCGATCGACAATTTCTAAATTATCAGCTGCCTCTGTTTGCTGCCGTTTCGAAATCCCAGGGATGGGCGGGGGGGTCTCTGGCTTAACTCTGGAATTTTTTTTCTCTCCCAATTTCTAATGCCGGCTTCTAATCTTGTGGATTACAACGTGGAGTCCCAACTTCGATTTACTCCGCAAGAGACAACGGCTTTAATCATTGTGGAGTAGAAGGATTGTTCGGATCTAAAAGGAAAGTTCTCTTTTCGCCAAGCTTGACTCGGCGATATGCAAGAAATTTGTGAGAAATAGAAACATTATCTGCTCATCTTCTCTGTTCGTAATGATTCATTGATACTTTAAAATTATGGGAGACTTTCTTTCCAAAACCGATGTTCGTCTTCTTTCAACGCGAGTTCACACCTTTCTCATGTAGAAGTCCCAATCGTGCAATGTACCAATCGTTTTTTTTGCTAGGAATATCGTTAATACCAACAATGTCTTTGTAAACGAATATTTGGCAGGGTGAAAACCTGAATACAGGACCTCCTCTCCCCTACTTCCCTACCACCCCCCACCACGCTAGTTACGCCATTCACCATGGATCGCTGGTATTACGATACACCGAAACTTTCTCCTCGTCTTAATAAATCGTAATAGATTATCAACTTTCGGTCGCGATTACTGCCGGCCTGGCGACCAGTAGAGATCGCCGTAAAACAATTAATCGGCTCGTCCCAGTGAAAACTGGCAATTCTAATCGCGGCGCTAGTGTTTGAGATGCTTGTGTAATTCAAGTTAAACTTGAAAAAGACACCGGCCCGAATTGCTCGAGGAGGCATTAACTGAAAGGAAACGGTTCTAGGTTTCTAGTTAATTTACCCTGGAAGAGCCGAGAGGTTGTCCTCATTAGACGAGGCACTCGTAATTCGAAATTCGTCTTGATTCGGCTACCATTTTTGACTGTCGATATCAAGTGCCAGTTATTCCGGCTCGAATCTCATCGCCGTCAAACGAATGAGGGACCCATAAATTCCCAGGCAAATGGCACACTTTCACAATTGTCTGTGCTACTCTTGCAAATCAAATTCCTTTAGAGCGTTCCCAGCTATCCCGATAAGAGGGGAGCGCGCATTGGAAATTGGCGGGGTCCCGGCGGCTCATTTACATTTCGGCAAGCACCTACTCTTGCCCGGAGTAAAAGCAGCACGAAAAAAGGGGCATAAGAAGGGAATTGTCGAGCGCATACACAATGAACGTGTCGCGAGACGGCGGAGGCCTACTGACATAAGAGGCGCCGACGAAAGTGTCCGACTTACGTAACCCCGGGAGCACAGGACACTCGCTTCCCCACTTCCGTCCGCGACGTCGGCGTCGTCGCCAGGAGCCCCGGCAACGATTCCGCAGTCGGCGTTTCAGGATACGAAGCGACCGAAAAAAAAAAAAAAAGAATGGGGATGCAAGCCGAGCAAGAAACTAATTACATTGTAGGTGTAGGGCGAACAGCGCGAAACAGTTGAGGTTTCGCCGGAGGCCGGGCTTTTTCTCTTGCGGCGATCGCACGTGAAATCGATTTTCCGGCCGCGTTACCGTACACGCCGTCGATCGGGCACGCTTCGCTCCGCAATTAAAAGCGCTCCCGGAGAGAGCCCGACGCCTGGGACTCGCTCGGAAAAACAGTTGGCGAGCATCGGCATTTTTCCCGGCCCTGTTGGCATTGGGAAATAAGAGGAGAGCTAGTGTGTATTCTTCGAGGGGCAGAGAGTACGCCGTATGCCGGGCCGCTGCAAATCGGAATGGTTACCGGGAACTCGTGGTAATCGCTCTTAGAGAAACGGGCATCGAAGAAAGGCGCGCTTCGAGCACCCTTTGTTCCCCGTGTCTTCATCTTTAAGTAGCAATTACTGTGCTTTCCAGCTCGAAACAATCGTGTTCCCGGGCGAGACGTGGCGCACGCAAACCGACCGGTCTTTAATCGGACATGGAAAAACTGGTTCCGTCAGTCGGGAGAACGCCAGATCGGAACCGCGATGGGCCGGACTATCAGCAAGAAAGGGACAGTGGCCGCTGTCTCGAGGTCCGATAGTACTTTAGATAAAGACCCACCTGATGAATTGGCCCTACTGAAAAACAGATATAAATTACGGCCGCCTATGGCGACCGCGATTTAACCCACTCCCGCCAGATTGCGCAAACCGATCGCGACTATGTCGCCCAAAGAGTCTCGTTCGTGCCAGGTTCGACAGATAGCAAGAGTATACGGAAATATACCAGCTATCTTTGAAAATCACTCGAAGAGCTAAACGCAACCTTCATTTCGAGTATTCCTCCATCGACGACCCTAATCTTTGCAATTACACCGTTAACTAAATTGTCGGTCGATAACAAAATCCATATTATACACCATTCCTTAATAGCGTACGGTTGGAATGAAATACAGGAATCAATGAAGAATAGGAGAAAAAGATTTCGGGAGAAAGAGAGAGGCCGAGAGAGTCTGGAACAAGAGGAGATCTCACAATTAGATCTAATCGGCGAGACACGGACCAACAGTCGCGATCGAGCGAGCGGTCGGGTTAGTGAAACACTTGGAAAGGCGGCTCAAGGCTCGGTTAGCCTTGGACGCGTTAGATTGCCTAATATTCAGGCTTCGAGCAATGCTGCGTGTCGCCGGCATGGGGCAAAAATACACGTGAAACCGTACGTGTCGAGCGAGCGAGCGCGCGCAAGCCACGTCGAGAAGACACGAGGCTCGATTTCGCCGCGCGGGCACATCCCGACACATGTATGTACACACACGCTTCCAAAGCCGGCTGCCGAAATTCGAGCGAGAAGGAACAACTCTTTCGGAAAGCGACGCCCCGCCGCCGCGGGAAAGCCTCCGGAAAGTGGATCAAATGGCTTCGGATTCTTACGTAATTGCGCGTTTATCTGAGCCGGGTGAAACGCTTCCCAGATAACCCCGATTTTTATCGGATGACAAACGTAGGTACGGCTGGCATCCGAGAAAGGTTCTCTCAAGGTGTCGACAGACCTACACTTTCCATCCAGGTGACTCTCAGCCCTCGAACCAGATCGGTTTCACTCTGCTAACTGGCTGTGAGAACGATTATTGTTAAAGACCATCCAAATCTCTGATAAGATATTTTAAAAATATAATTCTATCTCTGTCGGCGAAGGAACCGCGAATTCTTTACGAATTCACTTTCCCTTTCAAACGATTCAATATTTCACAATATTATATTTCAATGTCTGTGGAAGGAGGACAAGCGGGATTTTTACGTACCAAAGGTCACTCGATCCCCATATAGCAGGCTACTTTACTCGCTAATTTCAAGCAGCAACTAACAGAAATGAAGTCGAATCACATCGGCATCGTGGAAGCCGGCGCCCTTTACGAGGCTAACGGTCCGAGATTCCGTCCACGTTTGACGTGTAGAATGTCTCCCCTGGGAGGCGCTCTCGGGCGAGATTGCTCCTCGCAATTTCCGAAGGTCGCCCGTCATCCGCAGTCAATATCGTATCATTGGCCGTCTGTCGCTTTAGTGCAGCTGCGCGCCTTGGCAACCGCACACGCACAATGTACACATGTCAACATCGAATGCCAGGCGCGCGTATATGCAATTGCGTGCAGGTGCACTCGGACGCCGCCGTTGCAAGCCATCCCAACTTCGATATACATATATTCGCCTGGCAGTGTTTAACAACACGTCCGATTTGCTTTTACAGCGGCGGACGGCGCGTGTGAGAAAAGCTGACGCTTGAAAAACACGCCGTCCGCAGGGTGGCGGAGTACATACAACATACACGTGTATGTGTGGAGTAGTGCTGGCCGGCGCTCGACTCCTCTCCGTGTCCTTTCTATTTTTGTTTATTGCTTGCCGCCAATTTCAAATCCCGTCCTTACCATTTCAGGCTGCATTAATAGTATATCGACAAACTAATGGAGGTAGGTCGAACAAGAAAATAGTTACACGAAATGTAGCAAATCCTTGCAAAAAAACAACTCTCTTTGCCGTAATGCAGAGAAACAGACTTGATTAATGTAAATTGGCTGGGTGAAAAAGTAGGAACGAAATGCTGAGTTGACAACAGGGCCAATGTAACGCGTGCGAAAGATAAAAAGCGTTGAGACGGGAAGAGAAATTCAAAGGAGCATATACATACTTCGTCTTTCGCAAAACCTGTCTTGTCGGAAAGAAGTACAAAGCCTTTCATGAAACTGCGCGCGGCTCGACACTGTCAAGCCGCGGTAGACTTTATGGAACAAGACCGGAGAATCTCGTTTCCCAGGGAAGCGCAAGTGCCTCGCGCGACTTTCTTGATGAGAAATTGGCCCCCCAAGGCCAGCCGGAAGTTTCTTCGAGCGTCTAACACTTATTTAGCCGCGGCAAATGAAGAGCCGGTAATGTCTACGAAGTTTCGGTAACAACCTGTTCGAGCGTAATAGAATGTTCGGCCGTGCGTTGGGAAAGTGGCATAAAGTATCCTGCAGCTGTGTAGCCGCGATATAATTAATAATTCCTGTGTTCAAGCACGAGGCATCAATTCCATTCTGACCCTCTTGGTCATAACAATTTCCCTGGTGCGCCAATAGGCGTGTACTTATAATGACAAACGGGCCCTGCTATCATTATAAAGATTGTAATAGGAAGTTCGCACTTGTCAAACGGTCTGAAATTATGTAGAAATATGTAATAGGATAATTAGACCCTTTACGATTTATGGTCAGTATACAAACCTCGGCAAATTAGAAAAGAATGATCTATTGTCGGTTATGTGTCAAATTTGCAAATTTACCACTTGCGAGAGAAATATTTTTATGTTGTGATCAGCCCGTGAATAATCAGCCAATCAATATAGAAAAAGCTTTGTGAAAGGAAAGGAGAAGATTAGAAATGGGATCTGTTGGTCTGCTAGTAGAATCGGGCCTTTTGCTCCAGACAACCTTGACTCCTTCGCGGCTTCTTTATTGGTGATCGCGTCTTCCCAGGGACTTTCGACGAAAGGCGATTGGACGTGCGATGGCAGCAATCGCGGTTCGCGATTTCCAAATTGTCGGCGCGAAGAAAAAAAGCAGCGGCTGGTTCACTTTCTAAGGCTGGTGACTGTTTAACCGATCACCCATTACGAGGCTCGACTTCGCGCACCAGAAGGGTTTGCGAAACATTTGCTGTGCCTGTCTCTCTGTACTAGTGAGCCGAATAATCCAAGTTTACATACCCAGATAGATATCTCTAGATATCATTATAGCAGCCATTTATCCCCAAACGCTAAAAGAACAATTCTTTTTATATAACTAATTTATCGTTTGAATAATACATTTACCAATTTCAGAAGTAGCAATCGTTGGCACCCAGTATATTCGTTCTCTAACTATATTTCTGCGAGAAATCTGTAATTGAAATGATTGCGTCTTTTCGAAAGAAGTTATCGGTCCTTGTGCTTTCTAGGAATGTCGAATACATCGATGCTTAAGACAACCGATGAGATAAAGTGCTATGGGTAGAATGGTATAACATGTGGAAACGCTTCGATTCTCGATGAACGAAGCTTTGAAGCGATTCGTGAACGTAGCGGTAAGTAGGAGAGCAATCGAGAAGCGCGTGGTGAGAATGCGCCGTAGCGGCGGCACACAACACGTGCCTGGATGGTCGCGTTGCCTTTCCTCGGAGCGCGCGTGTACCGAGAGGCCGGCGTGTCTTATGACATAACCGTGTAATGCATGCGTTTAAAGGAGACCATCGAAGAGACGTGAGCCGTCCTACGGGGGAAAGCACTGCTCACTTTCACCGTTTCGCAGGCTTTTACATTGTACGGGCACGGGAGAGGCTCGGTCGCCCGCTCGCTTTTACGCCCGTTCCTTCGCCTACAACGCTCTCGCTTTCTTTACCCACATGGGCCACCTCAACTCCTTCTTGACCTGCTATCACATACTCCAACTGTCTCTTGCGGTATTTCGAAATGGGATAAAAAAATCTCCAAGTTCAGACAAATTTCAATAATCGTAAATGTACATAAATTATTTGAGTCACATATTGGCATTACGCAATATTGTAATGACTACTTGCACAACTTTATACTTTACTAATTGCGTAAGTTGAGGCTCGTGCAAACATGACTATACTCGTGGCCGGTCAACAATGTGTTAATGTAATGCCGTCTTTTTCTCTCTCCCTCTCTGTCTCTCTCTCTTTCTCTAGCCGCGTACCTGCACCGATCTTACGTAAACACGCATCAAAGACACTTGGTCTCCGGCATTTTTGTCGACAAGCTCCAGAGATCAAGATGATCGAGAATGGTATACATATGTGTATCGATGAATACGCTTTGGGGGGACAACTCTAAATGGCGCTGCCGGTAGTACTTGGCGAAAAGGTACCGGAGAGAGGTCTTAAAATTTATGTAACTCGGACAATTCATCGACTAGTGATCCACTCCTACTCGAAGTTCCTGTATCTCTCCGTAAGTGCACTTAGTACTTCGCCGTAACGCACTTAACGTCACTAAGCTTTAACCGAGTGGCTTTTGCGTTGCGTTTCCTGCTTCAAAATCTGTACTCCCCAGATGGGAGGATCGGTGCGGTGACAGCAGGATGCGTGCACTGTTCCCGTAGTAACACGGAAACGCTTGAGATCGATCGAACCTTTCGATGGATAGAGGAGCGAAAGAGAAAGGGAAAGAGAGAAATAGAGAAAGAGAGAGACACGGCCAGTTCGCCAATTTCCATAACACGAATCCTTAAACTGCGCGCTGCCCTTTTCTCTCGGCGCAAAGAACGCGTCACGAAGTCAAGCAGGCCGGCAGACAGACCGACAGGCAGGCTTAAATCCCGTTTAAGCCAAGTGTAGAGAGAGGCGTGTTTCCGGCGAAATAACTTCTTCTTGACTTTTCATCTAGATAGGACCCGGCGCAGTTTCTTTTCTTCGAGCGCGCGTGCGCCTGTGTGCGCTTAACCGGCCTGTACGTACACGTGCGCAGGTCGGGCAAAGGCGCACGCTCCCCCATGAGATAGCGCGTGTATCCTCGCGCGATACGTAAAGTAAGGCGGGCACTTTCGAATTGCATAAGCGGGCCCGCGCCTCCGTTCGGTTATGTCAGAAGAAAGCTGGGCCGAGAGTGTGCCCGTGCCTGGGAAATGTAGGCAAGCGTATGTACACGCTACACACGCACCTACGCGGGAACCCGGCGTGTATTGGAGGGGACACGCACGCCAACACAGAGACGCGGAGGCCTGCCCATTACTGTCTGTCTGCCTTTCTTTAAACGTTATAAATAAACGCGGCGGCCGCTGCTTCTTGCACACGTACCGGGATCCAGCCGGCCAAGCATGCTCGACGAAAGAGAGCCGGGCATCATTCATGCGAGCCGCCGAAATGGAGAGAGACCGGCCATCACGTATGTACGCCGCGCGCGCATGTATTCCTCCGCGTATGTACTTACCATCTCGCAAACTGCTTCCACCTTTTTTTCGCCGGCTAAAAGGCAGCGATTCTCTTGGGAGCGGAGAGGCCGATTCTTCGTGGACGCACGCTGCCCTTACGTAATCCTGGGATGACGATGCCGTGGGTCGTCTCGGCTCTCGGACTGTCTTCGTGATCCTTATGTGACTGCCGGAGAGGGAGAGAGGAGAGATTAAATGCCGCCAAGACAAATTTGTTGTTGATTGGTTACAATGATTGCGACTTCAATTTGTACTCGTTGCACGAGTTCTTCGTGTCTGCTGGTATTACCTTGCGTGACTGATAAGTTCAATATCCAACATTTCGCTTGTCTGGTAAACATGAGTTAAATGATTATTTAACCATTTCGGGGGGTGGGTACGCTCACTAATGCCGTCACTACACACTAACTTCTCAAAGGAAATACTAAGAGCAATTGGAGCGGTAATTAAAATTGAATGGAGCTATTCTGAAATTGTGTCGAGCTGTCGAGCTAGTTGGCGAACGAAATGCTGCTAAAGGAATCGAAGGGCCAACTAATGCTGCGAATGAGGGAAAAAAGTGGTCCGAGCAGAGGAAGGCAGGCAATGCTATCGGAAGGCAGAGCGAGCACCTGAGGCCCAATTGGATTCGGGTACCTGTTTGCTCCAAACACAATTAACCCCCCGGCGAGGCGCGGAGGGTCGCAGGTCCTCTCTTTTTGTCCGGGCCTTACGGGGAATCGTCGTTGAGGAACGGTCCCACGTCAGCGCCACGCGTCCAACCTGATTTACGGCCGATTTGCATTTTATTTCGAACCTTTTCACCCTGCCCCCCACCCCCCACGAGCCAGCAGTGACACGGAGACCCCTTCGGCGAGGGCTCCTCTATTTGCACCAATGCGATCCGTTACACCACGGGGTGACGAACAGCCGGTCCCCCTCCCCGCACGAGCGACCTCGCAAATCTTGGGAGGAATCTCTGCCGAAACAAGGTCAGTGATGCCAAAAGTCCGAACGGTTTGCAAGCGGGACACAGCAGGTAGTGCGGCGCTCTCTCGTCTGATCCCGGCAGGCATGCCGTTGCCTCGTGCTGGCTAAAGGGATGCGATATTAGAGCAAAAGTCGTCTTGTGAAAGAGCACTGTTCGAACGTGCCACTGCATGGCCATTCGAAACGCATTTGCAACATGCAGAATGTAATCTCGTTAGTTCCTAAACCTTTCCTCAAACTAGGAGACATCCTTGGAAAAATATCTATCCTTATAGTCGTGGAAAGCTTTACAGGAAAATTACTGTATTTGCAGGATAATTTGTCGAAAGTTGGTAATACGAACTCATGCAAACAACATAATTAGTCGACTGGAGATGTTGAACGTTGTAGGTATGGTTACGACAGGTCTGCGGTACAAAAAATACTTTCTGGTGAGTTGTTATGGAAGCCGATGAACCCACGGAACCCCCGTTGGGAAAATCCTGGTCTATCCTTTCAAAGTGTTGGCATCAATATTTGCCCTCGACATTTCACACCCTTGTCGAGACACCCTTGCTGTATCCTATGCATTTAATGTCTTGTCAGGGCAATCATTCACAAATTTGTCAAGAGCAACACCGCTGGAAATTATCTTGATGAAGCAATTACGAAAAAGTCGCTGAGTAATAAATCGTGTTACCATTTACACTAATTACCGCGCAGGCGTGGAATTGGCGGCAGTGCATACATATAGACAAAAGTGGACAGTCATGTAAAGTCTACAGAGAATGCTGGGATTATCGGCGAGTCCTGCGATACTTTCCATAAGTTTAGTAGCCTCGTGCCAGTCAACTAACTTAACTAACTCTTATCGGAGTGGAATTTATCTGTGAAACCTATTTGCAATTACAAAATTTACATCAATGTCTTTCATTCTCTACTACTCTTCTTTAGCCTGCGACACCAATGGTATGTATTGCACGGAATATATGAAGCTAGTATTATAAATCATCATTACACTTTTGGAATTGTCGAATTACAAAGGACAGAATAAGATTCGTTATTTCAATGAGCTCGCCGAGCAATAGAAGTGTTTTATTGTTCCTGCAGCTGACTCGAACACTTTAATGCTAATTTCTATTGCCATGAACTTTGTTTCCGCTATTACTGTTCATTGCAGCAGCGCGCACGAAGGTAACGTGCTACTTCACTTCGATTTATGAGAACTTTTATGCGCATGGTCGCACCGCCCCGCTTTAATTGGGAATGCTGGGCATCGCGTTAATTACACGGGGACTGTATAATGGAGCCGTGGCACAGAAACGATGCTCGCAGCAAAAATTAGTTGCGGCCTGGTAACATATTATTGCATCACCGGCATTAGTAACAAGTTGCAAATTGCAGGCAACTGTAATCGACGGTTCAATGCCGAAAGCTTTCAAAAAGCCCACGACTCTGCGACCATGAAATCACGTTTACTGGTATCTTGACAGTCTCGGGTGGCATAATTACTAAAACGTCAGGCGAGCTTCAATGCTACTTACTATCTACAGTCGTTTTGACCGATGGAAAGGGGCAAGCATTCCCGAGCGAAATTATCCTCGCGTTAAAGTTTGATCTTTTACATAGAAATTATGCGCGTTTCTTCATATACAACCGCCAGACGGATTTTCCCCAACTGGCAAAAGATTATGATGCATATTACTGTGTACTAATCTCTACCACTTAAATTGCCGACTTGCTTGCCATTCATATGCAATAGAAGCTATATTTAAAGACCGGTAAGAAATTAAAATGCAGCTAGATTGCTTAGTGTTCTATACTACTACTTTACACAAATGTAATGTAGATGCTGCCTTAACGCAGTGGTTTATCAGCGAAAACTATCAAGATCAATTGCAATGCAAATCACAACACTGTGTAAATGAAGGCGAAAATGATTGAGACTTAAACAGTTTGCAATGTACTGCACAATATAATCACGAGCACTGTGCAATACTCAGAATATTACATTATGAAAAACAAACGGATGCTGGAACAATTTTCTAGTGTAGAAATTCTAGAAAACAATCAGACCGACAAACCTCGAGAAATGAAGGTTCGCTAGCTCTAAGGTTAAAGGAATTCAAGCGTGATCAAGTGTAGCTGGCATAGCAACTGCCGCAAATGAGCCAAGGGGCGTACGGCCATAAGGAAGTTCGATGAAGTTATAAAACGGCTTTCAATCGTTTTTCCTGGAACGGCAGGTAGTGCACCAGCAGATCCTTAAGATAAGATCTACAATAGTAAGGGGCGTACTTATCGAGCAGTCTAATGATTGTGAGCATTGTGACCGGCCCGTTTTCAGTCAAAGGCATGTCGTATTGTACGACTCCAAGCGCGGCCCGAGCGCGTGTACTCTCGCCGGCATTATGCGTGCCGGGCGCGTGTGTACGCATAAATGCGTGTTCACGATTGTCACGGAAATAGGTCGCGGCGGTGCCGGCGTTATGTGATGCCGATAAAGAAAGGAAAAAAGAGCAGCGCGCGTCGACGACTTTCCTTCTCGTTCGTCGCCGTCGAAGGTACATACGTACATAGTTCGGCGCGACGAGCGTCAAGAGTAAACGTCTACCTCCGCCAGCCATTTACCGTCTGCAACTATCCAAACAACAATATTCTTACTTTATAATCAGGTAGTTGGAATAATAATTGCAAGTACGTCAGATTTCTCATAAATCATAGCGTCAATATCAAAGTATGGTACACAGTATAAACCAGTTGAGATATCAATGTTTTTTTAAATTCTAATAACAGAGATTTGTACACTTCAATTTTAATTCATAAGTTTCCAGTTCTGCAGTAATAGGTCAGACGAATGAAACCGTACAAATAGAAATTGAGTGAAGCATTTTTGGCGGATGATATCGATAAGATCTCGTCGATAATTTTCCAATTTCCACATTGAATTCGAGAGACTTATCAGGTGGCCGGCATATACCTTTTCAACAGCGGGAGAAGCAACTGTGTAAAAGGAGCCGCGAGATAAGCGAGCGGCAAAAAGAAGCGAGGCCGAGATCAATCGGAACTATGCTCCCGTTTCAGCCAGTGGAAAGTAGCCCCGATAACAATACCTCAGAGCGCGAGCTTGCGCAACGGACGCTCCGATCTGATCTCTCCATTACCGGCGTCCATTAAAAAACGTGTAGCGCATGGTTACGCGGGAGAGCGAGCGAGTGAACCACCGAAACCCCAACTTCAATCCAGAGCAGCCGAGCGTATGAAAAATATCGGGGCTTCTAAAATGTTTAGAGGATTCTTCTTTCAAAGTCATTTAATATTCCACCAACTACATAGACAGTCAACTCAGGCTTCCTTTAATATCATAATAATTAAATACTCTAGTCGACCTAGAAAGTCCTACTATTCAATGGGATAGAAAATTAAAAGTCTTCTGCTTCAATCCCCGCGACATTCCGGTACACGTCCCCTTTGATACTTTTGAGGAGAAGCTATTCGGCGAAGGCCAAACAAGTCGAGAATCAACAGCTACTGCACTCAACAGCGAGCGCACGGGAACCGTGTCTACTCGGTGACTCTCGTCCGCATGTGCAGAAATGCATATAGTAGACACATGTACACATACATAGATGCATTGTCTCGTTCATCGCGAACCGGCGACAAACAAAAGTGCGTGTGAGAAAGAGCGAGAGGGTGAGGGGAGGGGGGACCATTGCTGCGGCCCAGTAACTGGGTCAGAGTGCTGGAAGCGGCCGATGTCGAAAAGAATCCGAGGGACGAAATGGGTCAGCGCCGGAAACGATGTCGAAATGAATCGCGCTCGCTGGCGCGCGCTCTCCTTCTCTACTAGTACACACATACCGCGCGCGCTTTCTTCGCGACCTTCCTCCTATTCTATAAATAAGCCCTGGGCTCTACGTTACCGTACGTGTCCACCGAACTTCGACCAATAAGGGATGCACGAGGGAACGATTAATAAAAGAAGCGGAGGAGAGGGAGGAAGAGCTAGACAAAGTATCGGGCATGCGTGTGTAGTAGCGCGCTCGGTTTATGCAACAATTGTTCAAAGGGAAATATAGGTCGGCGCCAAATGGCTCTAGGTACATACATACTTTCAACCAGCTGCGTCGTTAACGAGCCAAGTCCGAGACTCGTCGACGACTCATTTCGATCTCTGCGATCTCGTTTCCCAGCACGAGCGCGCGCGCGCGCGCGAGCTCGCCGCTGCTGAGCTCATCGGCATCATAGAATTCTCTCTCTTTTCGATCCTCCAATCGTCAATAGTCTGCCGCCGTCCGAAAGCCTGCTCCATTTTCTACCTTGGCAAATGGCAAATTGCCATTGTCATCCCCTGTCAATTTCCAGCAATGAAGGGGCACTTGCTCCTCTCGCTCGCTCGCTGGCTCGCAGACTGCAGAGCCCAATGCGCACCGTCGTACGTGAGCATAATATCAGGCCGCGCGCGGTATATCGTCTATAATCTTCCAATTCGTCGACATCTGCCCGAGCGGGAGAGAGGGAAAGAGGGAGAGAGGGAGAGAGAGCAGGAGCAATGCGTGTATCGGTTTATGCCCTTATTTGCAAGGAATAGCGTTATTACACAAGTGGCAAATGATATTATTAGTGAGCGATTCCGATGGTCCCCGCAAGGCAGCTGCCTCTGCCAAATGGTCAAGCGGCCTAGGCACTTTCTTCCCGACCTTCCTCCTCTATAAATACATATAGCGGTGCGCGGGCTTGCGCGAGAGAGCCGTTTATGCAATTGTCCGACGTGAAATAGGTCAGGCTATCGTGGATAAGGCTACTTTATTTTGTCACCAATGCCACTTGACAGATTTACCGAAGCTCTCTTATCGCAAGACGCGCGCGCCCCGGAACTCTACGACTTTCCCGAATTAATGTTCAGAATACTCTTCCTCCACGTGTGTACTTAGGTAGTTTCTGTGCCGACTTCAGACTGAGGAAAAGGTTTTCAATATGCGAGCCATCCTCGATTGTGCTCTCTTAATCATTTCAAAAGCGCACTCAAAGGGTAATCACAACACAGTCAATCAGGACAATACAGTACCTGTACTCCAGCACTGCGTACATGGAACTAGTGACCCTTTACGAATGACAGAGGACTTCTCGCTAGTAGGTGCTAAGAGTAGCCCAAGCAACGAAAGGCAGTGTCGAGCGAGCGGCATGCTGAGTGAAAAGCTCGCGGAAACGTTATTGTAGACTCGTAGAGCTAGAAGTGGCTCGGGTGCAGCGAGTATCAGGGGGGAAATAGGTCAGCAGTAGCGGCGATCGGATGGTGACGTCGTCAAGAAAAATTCGGGTCGGTGCCGGGGGCTTTCTTCGTGGCCTTACACCTTCCTTGACTTCTGCGTCGAAGCTACTTCTCGGTTCTTCGTCGCCCGCCGGCCCGCCGGCAGCCCGCGCCGGCCTACCGCGCTTATAAATAGAAGAATCGCCGTTGCACGCGTACACTGAGCGAGAGAGGCTCCGCTCTCTTCTCCTCCCGCTTACCTATTCCACGCGCTGTGTACACGCAGGCACGCATGGACGCACGCATGCAACGAGACGCATCGCTTCCTCGCCTCGCCGCTGCTGTTATGCCCTCTGCGATTGCGACACATCGCTGCCCGAGGAGCACGCCCGATTGCGACAGGGCCGTACTCCGCATCATGTGGGTGGTCGATCCAACTTCTACCTTGGCAATCTCATCGCGATCTTCGCCGATAAGACTCTTCTCATGGATCTTCACTAGGCATAGGTTTCTGTCGTATATCCTTCTTTGCATTTCTTCGCCTATAACTTCAGAATGTAACGAAACTCCCCTTGAGAACCGAATCCAAAATCGTTTTCCCCAATTAATGGCGATCTAAAATTATGTAACGTAATAGTAGCGCAAATAATCGGTGTTGCAGTTAATCATTAGATTTTAAAGGGTGGAAGATAATTTTTAAGAATTAAAAGACAACAATTGGCAAATGCCTGATAATTTAATGCTCGAGAATTGCATTGTTTGATGGATTGAAAGCTAAATCCGAGTTAGCAGATGAATTTCAAAAATGGAGTATATTGACACTAAAACTGCAAAAAAATAATCCTCGCGCAGAGTAAAGTTGGATAGTTCTCTACGATATATGAGTCCTTTGGTTTAGCATCCGCTTCGAACTGACGGAACTCTCACCAAGTCTCTAAATCGACTGGCAGCCACGTAAGAGGGTTCCCCGGAAAAGACACACGCGACAGTAGGAGGAATACTTCTTCGTGGTCTCATAACATAACGTAAATCGGTATCGTGTCGTATCTCCGATAAAAATAGGGAAGCCATATGCGGTCGCGTGGGTGGCTCGGAATGAGGAGAAATCTCTGTTATTTCGATGGTAGGATTCGCTTTATCTGGATAAACGAACACACGAGGCCAGCGAGAGTGACGGGAACAATGTCTCCGTAGATTTACGAGCTTTTCGTGGTATATAAATATCAGAATGATACATGCTTGGCGCGGTATCGTCGTAGCCTTGAGGCGTGTTTGTGGCGCCAATAATTGGATCTATGTGGTCCCGATAATCATTCGTTGAATCGATAATCCACTGAAAGTGCCGGGCGTTCTAGTCGTAATTTCGAGATATTCCGTGATTCGGAAGTGCGATAAACAAGGGGTTATCACTTAATTTCCCCAGAAATTAATTGATGGAAATTCCGCCGAGATTTACACTCGTTTACCTAACTCCTGTTTACTAACTCTCCATACTTTATTTGGATTATTATTTGTTGGAAATTCGTTGCTAGTGCCTGGCGGTTATGTGTTGTTTTTCATTTGTATTGGAGAATAAAGTCTGGCAAGAGGACGTCGCCAGACTTGCTTTCCTAGTCGATTGACAAGCAACAAAGATCCGAGGCCGACCTTAACTCTCGTCTCGAAATGGGAGCATCGTTTCTAAATGCGTCGTGTTCGCGACACTCTTTGGACCCCGTTAGCGGTATTACAAGCAACGACACACACAGCCCGCTTGGACTGAATTAACCTTGTTTTATACTACTCGTAGACAGATCGGGACGGAAATCGTGCCAACCTGTTACAGGTCAGTTCTCGAAAACGCGCTACGCACTCTGGCAGACACTCTTCATCCTTTACTTCTCCACATACTCGTAAATCGACTCGCGCCAGTTCCGCAAATAAAAATAGCAATCGGACCAAAACACAATGCAATTCTAGCTTTCGCGCGAACAAGTTATTAGCAAATGGATCGCTATTTCCGTAGCTGTCACTTGCGTTTTCCGACACACTGCCTTTCTATTTAGTCGACTTCTACCGGGGCAATTAGATGAGCTAGATTTCTCGACTTCACCGGCCAGCCGTTGTCACGTGTTGAAGGGTGTAAGGTGTACGAAAAAGGGCATCGCCACTGGAATCGGAAGAAGGAGGGCGAGCTAGCGGCGGGCAAGGTACATAATAAGAGTGGGCACTATTATTTCGACATGGTTCCCCCGGTCGACCGGGTCGAGCAGCGCAGCTTACGTAATTTCACTCGACCGCCAGCGTGCCGCGGGCGCCGACGAAATGAAAATGAAAGTAAAGTAACCAAACATTCCTGGGTCGCCGGTGAACCGCTTGTGCCATTAGCGCTGAGCCAAGGAGGATGGCGGCAGTGAGAGCTCGAAAGGACCACCGCTCTCTCCCTCTCTCTCTCTCTTTCTTTCTCTCTCTCACGTGAAACCCCGCCAAAATGGTCACTTCCGTCGACACCCCGGAACCAAGGAGAACCCTTTTGTCGAGCTCAATTATTTTTCAAAGGCGATCTCGCAACAAAATATGCTCTAGACGTTAGATAATTCAATGGAAAAGACATAAAGTTCTCGGAGCATAAATGAGCGATCTAAAATATTAGTTCCATATAGTTTCCAATTGTTCCTGAATGGATTCTGGTATGTTTGATGCACTTCTACTCATAAAAATTCTGTCAACAATATCATAAGAGTCATAGTTCGCAATACACTCATTTAATTTAGGTCCTCTAATTAATTGGTTAATTTGAGCTTGGTCCATTAATTCCTAAGACTGAGATAGTTAAATCGAGCTGAGAATAGACGGAGTTCTAATTATACATGCCCGGCTTTTGCCTGTCTCATGGAACTAGATGGCAGAGCGTACGTATTATCCGGACTAATGGACCACTCAGAGAGTTCAAGGGTGTTTCTACTTTATCTAGTGTCGTAAGAATGGAGGCTAGTCCATTTTAAGCGAACTTGTGCGCGAAAGATTAAAAGTCTTGAAAGTTCAGCGCGATCGGATGACGGCAATGGCAGTGGGAAGGGCTGGGAAGAAAGAATACCGCGCTCGGTGAAGGTACGAGAGCCGAAAGAGAAGGGAGAGGCTTCCTGTTCCCATCGCACAAGGAAGTGAAAGAAACGATCCTCAAATAAATATGCACGACCCGAGAGTGTAAGCAGGCGCACTTGTGCTCGCAACCTCCCAGTGATGCTTACTGTTAGAAGGAAGTAGAAATGTAAATATCTAGATTTCTACTTCATACGCATGTCTGTAACTAAGGAGAAAGTGTAGAATGATGAAAATTCAATGCGGCAAACATAAGTCTAATTTACAAACAGGTTTATCTGCAAATTGTATCTCTTCGGAAGTCTTCTTCTTCTTCTGTTTTCATTATCATCAACTCCCCTCAGGGTTTGCGACGGGTGTGGAATACTTCTTTTTTCTTCTGTATTCACATACCGACCCGGTATGAACATCCATAAGATGTTTTGTAGATGATTTTTAAGGTGGATTTCGAACCACCCCTCGCGCAGTGCGCGAACGTGCCGACAATCGGCGATGACAGGTGTTGGGATCGAACCGTGGTCCCGCTAATGGCCGGCCGGACACTTATTCCCCTGAGCTACTGCGCTGGTCTCTCTTCAACAGTCTTTACGAATTTTGATGCGAGCGCACGTCCTTTCGCAAGACCGAAATCTTAGAATGTTAATATATGAAGACATCTCGAATCTCTCGAGCAGGATTACTTTATTTGTTTGTGCTTTATTTATTATTTAAAAGGTAGGGCGAAGAGTTTTCGCGCGCCTAGAGAAATGTTGAGAATCATTGGGTGACTGTAGGCGAGACAGCTCTCGCTTGAACGATATTATCTTGACCTGCTCGACTTTTGCAAGCCCGCCGAACTATTTTCCCGTAAGCCAGTCACTCGGCGCACCAGTTGGCTAGGAGCCATCTATTGCACCTTAGCAGCCTCTTCCTAACTTTCCGGACCTTGCTCCCATTTCTCTTGGCGAAGCAAGCACGCGCAAATAGAATCGTTTCTCGGCGCGAGAGTGCACGCAAACACGTACGACGCATAGAGGAGGACTCGAGAAATGCTGGCATCCGGCCGTAATCCGAAAATTACCGCCAAAGCATATGGCGTCGGCAAATATTGCGGAGATCGACAATCGAGCAAACATGTGTAGCAATCGGGACGTATCATCTTCCGAAGCGCCTGCCGGCTTCTCCCTAATCGTCATCGGTGCTCTAACATAGCGCGTCACTCTCGCATGAAAGGCACTCGCACTGAAAATATTTTTCCCAGCCCGCATTAACTCGCACGGCACATATTTATCTCGATAACTCAGCGGTTACGCAATCCCTGGAAAGACCTCGCTCGAGCATATGCACTGAAATCTCAAGTACATGGCGTGCAAAAACAGATGCAGTACGTGAAAGGCGCGTCTCTTTATTAGACATCTCTTTATTAGAGAGGCTTTCGTTGATGACGGCAATAATGTGGCCGGCACTTGGCTCGGCCAGGGACTCGCGAGGACAAAAGCGAGCGAAGCCAGCCCCCCGAAAAGCCGATTTCACTGACACGGTTTCTCACGGCGCTCGCTGTTCTAGCGCAATAAAATCGTTTCTCCCTTTTTCGTCGAGTGCAACGACGGCAACAGTTGTTGCCCTTAGGCGTACCGCCGCCGTGTTAATACGTGCACGCTGAAGGCCAATTTCTAATCCCCTGAGCGACTCAAGGATAAGCGCGGGAGAAACGGCACGATACTCCCGGCGTCCGCGTTGTCTCGGCCGGCTGGAGCGCAAAAAATCCGCCGGAAAAACGCCGCGAAGAAAAGGCAGGACATGCGGGTGGCAGAAAAGGGAAGAGTGAAAATCGTCCTGGATAACGCGGTGGTTTCCCTCGGCTCGGCTCGCAGGACTCAGAGGGCGAGGAAGGGCCGAGGATGCCGGAGGGACCAATGAAAAGGTGGCCGGGTAAGGGCCGTCGGCCCCAGAGGCCGCAAAAAGTTGGGCAACTTCCTCAAACCTCATTGACAGTGGTAACAATAAAAACAAAAGAAAAAATCCCGGGGTGAAAGGAGATGGAGGAGGCTGGTGGAGGTTTCCTCGGTACAAAAAGCCCCATAATCTCGGCATTGTGACCGGTAACTGTCTAAATAATTTCCAGCCGGCCGAGGCTGCACATTATTTAGCTCGTAAACGCCTCGTAATGCCACGGTCGCTGTCCCGCCAGTTTCTGCCGGAACTCCCATGAAAAAAGGGTTCGAGCGCTGCTTTTCCGGGTTTCGGCGTCCGCCTTGCTCGGCTTTCCGCCTGCTGCAGGCTTGATTTTCCCAAATCGACAATTTTACGATCGGCCGCAGTGCGGTATTGCGTTGGGTAACACTGACCTTGGTTCGTTTACGCATTACGCCGGCATACGGCCGAGCACTAGAAAGTAAAGCTACCGTCAACGCGTATTGTTCCCAGTGTCTTATGGATGGTGTTTCCACGATCCCTGCTAAGACTGTCTGCGTCTACTTGGAGCAGGCTGTCACGAAGCGTATTAATTTTCCAGAAACACTTTTCCCCGTAGTTCTCGGCCCCCCCCCCCCCCCCCCCCACTCTCTCTATCTCTCATAATCGCCGGCTGACGTCAACAGCCATTTGTCAAAGCTTTCAAAGTGCGCGCGGGCGCTCTGATGCTCTCAAGGTTTTTCCTGATTCAACGCGCATGGTTAGTGGCTCATTTTATTAAAAAGATTATGCAAGAACCGTCCGTTCTTCCGTCTCTTCCTCTCGAGCCTCCGACTATTCTCCGTTTTCTCTTTGGCTGCGCTTGTCCGTCTTTCCAATTGCAGCGAGTGTGCTCGTAGAGCTGAAAACGTTTATGGTGGGTTGTAAGTTGGCCGAGGCTACATTTTACGGCTACGTTTCTGTCTCGGATGGCGTTTCTTCGGTGTATATCTCTGTCCACTTCGTTTCTCCTATCTGCACCGCGGCCTCGAGGTTCCAGGCTTTGTAGTTTCTTCAAATGCGCTCTCTTAATGCGCTCCGATTCGTTATTCTGCCGCGCGGGCGACTCATCGATGAAAAATGCGCGCACTCGCTAGCTCGCCCATTCCTTGCTGACGATGTTAATCGAGTTAATTCTTAATAAAGGCAAGTTGAATCATTGTTTTGCTGGATTCGCCGTCGCCCACCTAGTACAAGTCGCACGCTGCCCGAACAATCCATGACTAGAAGTGATGATTAAGCTACTTTAAAATCATCTGCCACTCCAAGAAAGTACCCTTGCCTTTCTCTTTTTGCAGGGTTAAAAGCGACGATGATCTTCACCTGCCGTGCGCAAGAAATCGAACGACCGTGAGAATGGATTGGACCGGATGAGCTTATGCGAGATGGTTAATTAAAATTTCGAAATCGGAGAGCGTCAATCAAAAGGCGATTTATCGGATCAAGAGGCGGTCGTTCCGGATTTTTCTTTGGTGCGCTGCAAGATTATTGTTGGCGTGGCGCAAGGCCACCTAAATGGGAGATAGCACGCTAGCAGATAACACCACCGCAGACTAGGGAACTTTTCTACCAGACTCACAGAACTATTCGGGCTGTTTACTCTTCACCGAGTTTGCGCAACAGTCGATGCACACGCGCTACGCATTCTAATCTTTACTCGCTGAGTACTTTCGAATTACGGCACGTAAGCGAAAGATTAAATGATAATGAGCAGGATTAACCGGTGGAAGTAAATGATGGGTTCATGTTACAGGATTGTACAGGATACCGATAATGCGCAGGATTAATCACAGGAGGCGATGGTACCCGACAGCTCGCGGCCTTCCAAGAAAATCAGCGTAACAAGAGGAGCATTGGAAAATTTATGAAATTCCACGTTCCAAAGAGGTAATCATCATTCCCTCGCCAGGAATCTCACCCGCGGTACATACTTGCTGGCCGAGCTTAGTTAATTCAACCCAGCCATATACATACCGATTTAACTGATGCACGCCAATTTTATTGGAAAGTCGGCAATTAAGGTCTCCATTTTACGATCATGCAAGAAGCTATTTGCACAGTTTTACACGCTCAACATTGTACAGTCATCTCAGTATCAAGCGTAAAAGACTAATTCATAATAATATCCACTAATTACAACAAATCAAAGGCCAGCGTGTATCATGTCCAACGCAATTACATGGACTATATTTCATACAGAATCACGCGATTTATATAGTCAGAATAAATTAATAATGGTACAAGAAATTTGCAGTTATTGCGATGAAGAGCATCTAAAGGGCTCTATAAATTGGGCACAGTTTTCAAACTGTACCGTTGTAGGGCAAATAATTATGTGCTGTAAAATATCAAGCGAGGGTGGGGTCCTTTCCGTAACTGATGCTTTTAAACCGAATGCCACGATCTATCTTCAAGTGACTCAGAACAAAAAGCCCGTGTACTCGAAATCGAAATTGCACAGGTATTGTTTAACAACACTTGGGCTATGCGTGTTAGTACGTGTAATGCGATGATAGGATCTGGTGAGCCACCACCCCGTTATCGGCGCTGTACTCCGTCACCTTCGCGGCTGGCATCGCGACGCTCGAGCCGCGAAGAACGGGCGGGCACAGCAGCTTCAATTTCTGGCCGACCCAGTTTCGCAATTCGCTATTCGTGTGCGTGTGTCCACAAACGCAGAGCGGCAGCGACGCACGCATGTGCATGCGCGTGCACTCGCTCGGCCACGAATCGCACTGACTTAAGCCGCCTCTGGTTTCTTCGGGCTTTTTCCCTCCTGACAATGACTTTGGCACTACACATACTCATTGCACCGATTCCCACTTTTATAATGAAGGCTTCGATGCTGCTCGTTATCCGAGATATGCGAAGGATTAGTCCAACTACTGCCACTCGAAGGCGAATATGTGATTATTCTAATAATAAGCTCATTATAATTGTTGCAATAGTAGCGTTAGTAGGGCAGTTGAGACTGGCGACTTGGTTGGGTATGAGAATATGCGATTCTCGGCAGGCTGATAAGCAAAAGAATAGAAATGCCAATATGTACCTCGCGCAGAATATTTACGGGTGATATCTCTTCAGCTAAGTGATTATCTCTTCAGGGATAATTTTTCAATTACTTTTTTGACAAACAAATATTTCACTCTTATTCAATTACATCTTAACTTTTTCAACTCACTAGTCCAAGTAAAACAGAGCCGACAATTATTAGACAAGTCAGTTTAACTAATATGCTCGGTTTATCATACGAGCCAATGTATTCTATGTATGTTTCTCGTTGAAGAAGTAAATAAAAGAGTTGGCAGCAATCTTGCGCGATGATTGTTTTTCATCTCGTAGCCCGAGAAGTATAAGTAAGCAGGCAGGTGGTTGTGGAAAAGTTACACTTTTCTACGCCCCCGGTTAGCAAGATACCTGTGGTCTGTGGAGTTGTGTCACCACCATCGCGGTCTCTTCTACGCGCCACATCTGTTTCGCGGCCGCGATCCCCGTGCACATACGCACACATGCAGCCGCACGATACATACATGTGTGCAGCGAGTGGAGAAATGGAGCTCGTATCAGCCGGCGACTCAGCATGGTAGTCTTAATTTACAATCGCGAGCGTGGTAAGGAGCCGCTCGAATCGAGAGTGCACCGATTACGGCCGTTCGACTCCTGCGAAGGTTTGCCTCCCCGAAGCAAATCCGAGTGGCTCGCTCTTGCATTTTCCGAATGGTATAGCCGAGCTTTCCGCATAATGGCTTGAAATAAAGCTGGGGATTTCCTGTTGCTCTGTACAATACACAATACCTACCACACACTGGATATAATAGTAAGTATTTCGGTTAATCCATTTGGGGGATGATTTATTAGCGATAACATTATAACAAAATGTTTCATTCTTATTCGGTTAATTTCATTGGTCGTCAATCAATACGAAACTAAGGAAATGGAGCGCAGAAATATTCCAATCCCATTCAGCATATCATTTTCTATCAAAAAAGGCTTAGCTCAAAGACTGACTAAAGTATCAATTTCCTCGAAGAGAATTTATGAGTTTTTCGTAATTAAAGATTAACATCGAGCATCTTGCACATTGTCGTGACATTGCCGCCAATGTACGCTGTCGAAAGAAGTTTGAATTTCGTGTGACCATGTTGACGAGTAGGAGTGCCCTTCCCATGAGCGTCCGCTCATCAGGAGATTATCACAGGTGACATATCAGCGTGCTTTCCTCGAGACAACACGCTCGCTCACGCGGCCTCGGCAAAGCGAGCACGCGCGTGTGATTGCGGTTACCGGCCAGGTACCAGCACGTGTGTTGTCCCCATGCGAAGGAGGCGCATACGTATGCGTGCATATTTGCGTACCCGGCTCTTTCTTCCACTTACATTCGAAGTGGCGTATAAACGCTGCTGGCCGGCCTCACGTCGCCGTGAGTGTAAGTAGGCCACGGTGCTTTCACACGATAAGGCCTTATCATAGCGGGCTCACACGACTTCGCCTTCTATCGCCGCTCGTTCCGTCTACCTACTAATATCACTCTCTGTAATCCAGGCCTCTCACACCTTGCGCTCCCTTATTTTCTCTGATATTCCTCCTTTCCTTCCCTTAATTATCTCCTCGTTTTACTTATACCATGCTGTTCCCTTCCACTCTTTCGATTACTCTCCTTTCACCTTTCCCTTGACAGGTCTTCTGTCTCTAGATCACTCGTGACTTTTCATGCACTTTGTAAAGGCATGCACGGATGTTCTTTTTTTCCTCAATTCTCCTTAATTCTCGATGATATGATTATTCGTTTTTTTGTTCCTCGCTTCCTTTTCTTGCCTTTGCTTCCCTGCTGCTTACAACAGAAAGCGGTTCCTTTGTTTCTCTTTCTCTCCCCGTGCATTGCCCACTGTTTTTACCATCATCCGGCGGCGGCGGCGAGTAGCAGCACACCTTTCTCCGTCCACCATGATCGGCAGGGAGCTCGTATCAGCCGTCTTTCACGAACAGTAGCGCGGCCCTTCCCACGCATGGAAATGAAGGGTCTTTAAAGAGGGCTCTCGCTGAAAGGCAGTCCGGCCCGTTTCCTCCCTTACTCTCATATCCGACACTCGCGTCTTTCCGTTCACATAACTCTATGCCGAGCGATCTCACATTCTACACTGCAGGAGGGACTATCGATGCAAAGCTGACGAGGAAATCGGCTCTGAAATAATTGCACCGATTATGATTTCACAAGAATCAAAATGGCTCGCAATATAATTGATAATTATGAGTTTATCACATTACTGGAAAATGAGAAGTTAGGTTTGTCTATGCGTAGTGTACCTTCTTAGTGCTTTCTCTTCGCAGATATACATTGAAAACATTCAATTTACGGAACATAGCATTTGAATGAATGAATAGTTAGAGTGGGTGTGAATTGGAATGAATGAAGTTATAAAGCAAGTGTAGCAGAGGTGTCGAAGAGCCATCCTAAGTGATAAGTACAGCGGATCTCATTCGACTTTCCTTTCCCTCCTGGCGGAGGACACTCGAGCGACGGAGGCTCCATTGAAAGAGTCCGGGGGGAGCGGTTTCGTCCTGCTTCGCGTAGCAATTAGTCCCCGGTGGGTAATTATCGCGGCGCGCAGGAAGGAGGATATAATTCCTCTGCCGACGAGAATTATTGTGTTTACGGCGAACGTAGCGGCGCGTTTCCCGCGCCAGCAAGAAGAAGAGGAAGAAGCGACGCGGGTGCCATTGCGCTTATATAATAATCGGCTGATAATCACGACAACTTGATATTTATGTTTCCCGTGACAGTCGCGCGTCGCTCACTCTTTCCGTCTCGTTTTCCTCCTACATGTGAGTGTGAGTGCGCGGTGAGTACGTGTCACTGCGACGGCACACCCAGCAATGAATCGCACGCAGTAGGTGTAAATACAAGCTTTCGAGATAATACAGGTTTTCCCGTAACTCGAGATGAGCCCGGCATATACATATTCCGCGACGGAGATTGCCCGAAGAGTAAATCGATAGCCAACGCCGATCTCGATAAGCTCGCTTCGACGGGGAACTAGTGAATCGATGGCGGGCAATAATTCATGGGGTCTGCGAGGGCGAGCGAGGGAAAGGCGCTCGCCCCCGCGACAATGGACGCTTAGAGAGTGAAATTAGGCTTCGAAGGAGACGCATCAGCCCTTGGGAAAGGGGTGCGATGCCTCCCGGGCAATAGGGCACTTCCGGCTAATACGACCCTTATTTATACCTGCCTCGGGTAATTAACGTTTACGACTGAAGCGCTTCACCCTTGGAGGCGAAGGGCTCTCCAACCCTACCGAGATTATTGCTCGACTGTGTCTTTCACTTTCCACGGTTTATTGGCGTGTGCTGTTAGCTCGGAGGGCCAAAGATTCGGCCGGTTGCGAGGAACTCGAGCGAGGGAAAGAGTTGGAGCCCGCCGGCGTAATATCCCCAGCGCTCCAAGATAGACAGCGCTCCCGGCGATTTCCCTCCAAGGTTACCGGCGCGGCGGCCCGACCATAATACGCGTACTCCAGAATTTCTAAGTCCTTCGAGCGCTCGGCTTTTTTTCCCCGCGCTCGCGCGGCTCCGCGCAAAGAGGAAAACTAGGCGAGGCGGCACCGCCGAGACAAAAAGCTCTTACGCCGTAGGCGGACTTTAAGTGGCCGGCTCGTGCATACGCGTACACGCAGACCGCACACTAAGTTGTCTCATGATTAACGAGGATTTAGATAGAACTTTTCCACCTTTTTCTCGACGTGCGCCGCCGGATGAATTGGTAAGTAGCGGAGGAGCATTCGATGAGGTTTTTCTGCCGGCGAAGGAGTGCTAGGAGTGCGCGGTAACTATGCCAGCGAAGCGTGCCGGTGTTGAGCCGGTAATTAGAACACTTTTGCAGCCGCAGCCGCGATCGCCGCGATCGCCGCGAATGCCGGAGGAATGACATTTCGCAATGATTCGCGATACACCGCCTACGTTAAAGCGCGGCGCGTGCTCGCGCGCGCGCATAATTCTGTATACACTTATTGGCCGCGCCGCGTGCACGCACTCGCCCGTTGTCGCACGCTCGGAAAGCGACAATTGGGTAATGAAAGGTGCCCGCTGCGAAGGACGCCGGTGCAAGCAGAAATTTCCATGCCACTTGGGAGCGGAGCCGGCTGGCTCGACTAGCGCGACCATTTTCTCCGCAACCGATACGTCCCTGGACCACGCGCGCTCTAACTTCTCGCGCAAACAACAATGTATAGACCTTGAGAGCGCAATGGTGCAAGGCATCGAATGTAAAACGTTCACATAACATTATGACATTACATAATGATCTGTAATGCCGCTGCAATGCTGTGCCTCTCCTCTGCCCATGAGCCTGTGTGTGTGCATGGGTTCCTAGGTCTGTGAGTGTTGTTTCCCTGTCTACCCGCGTGCGTATCCGATGCCGCGACGACGTCGACGAGCAGGTGAGAGATCAGGATCGCCGAGAAAAAGGCGGAACGGTATGTGTGAGGTTTAATTATGTGTCAGTCAAGGTAACGAAAGATCGCGAGCGACACGTTTTTGGCCTGTCGCCCAGTTTATCTCTCGAAACAATCGCGCGCACGCGTTGCAGCCGATTAATAAAGCAGACCGATTTCAGAGGAATCGATGAAAGGAGACTAGTACTTGCGAGTAAGCGCACTCAGTACATAAGATGGTAATAGGATTTGCACGCAAACCTCATTCCCAGTTTACATAGTAACTCTTTACTATTCTCTCTCGAGGCAAGTACCACCTCTCATGTTGCATCACATCTTGCCAAAATAATCGATATTGTAATAAGTGTGATCGCATGACCAATGGAAATTGTTGATAATCGATTGGTGTACAATCTGCTTGGCCTTTAGACTGTAATGTAATGTAGTGTAAAGACTAACGTAACTGAGATAATGCGAATCCTTCCAACGAAACTTACTCTCACGCGAATATAGGCTGTAAAGGAAGTACATATAGCAACCAAAAACATACGGGTGGAGTCGATTGACGTAAACGGCGGCATTGTTTTCCTCGCGGAAAGACTTTCCAATCACGTCTGCGGGTGGCCGGAGCCGCCGAACTTTCCTGATGACAGTGCAATGGCGTGTGTCCCTTGATCAACGCTGTCATTATACCCCCGTTCACTGGGGAAATCCGCGGGTCCCAGAACGTACCCACTTTGCGTTCATCACCACATCCTTGATGGTGCGAGGTCTGATAACGCCAGGGAGGATTGCGATCTCTCGTAGTCAATAGAAACAGCGGAGCATCTTGAAAGCGGCAGAGAGACGTGTAAGAGAGCATTGCGCACGACGTCTCTTACTACTAGATATATTCCGGTGAGAAAAAGGAAGCATTGTTTGATGGCGGGAGCGCTTTATTCACGGGCACGCGTGCTTCCTCGTATGTGCGACTTTTGTACGCGCTCGAGAAATGCCTCCCGTGCCAGAGGCGTGCGTGCCTTTTCTTGGCTGGAAAGTCGCCGAACCATTATTCCTCCTCGGTTTTCTTGGAAAAGCGAACTTTATCACCTGCCATTAAGCCGACATTAATACCCGAGATTCGTCACGAATCCTTTTCCTCGAAACTCTTTGGCACGGGCGTCTGGGTAGCGAATCATCAATGCGGTTAAACCTGGTTACATGTGTAGTACGCGGTGTCTGATGCTGGTTACAGTTCGGTCCATTCAGAAAGTACGCACCAATTTGCCTAATTTCAAATAGATCAAAAAGAAAACAAGTCTCTGGTTTAGAACCAGCGACTTTGTTCCAAGGACCCCAAACCTTCCTCAATGCTTAAAGCTACACAAAGCCACGTAATCTCGCACGGGCATCGATATCTGGGATCTCGTGAGCGCGCGACTTTACGAGATGTCGGTGCATTAAGCGAGACATGATTAGAGAGCCGCGGTGTCATCCGGGCCCCGTACAATTTCCCGAGGCCCGGGACCGCGCGGCGTATCTGGCGAGTGGCGCGCTGAGCACGCCGTTAGAATTAAGAGAGTGATAAAGCACGGGCGGGTGGAGCCAGGCGGGCTCACCAATTACGTAAGGAGGAAACTATCCTCGACTCGCCTCCTGGCTACTTCCTCCCGCGACGAGTCGACGCTGCGCCTCCGCGCCGCTCTCACGCCAGAGTGGCGCGGAAAATTCTGCGGACTCTAGCGCGAGCGATTCCTCGCCGAATGCGAGAGTGTGCGGGAGGGAGCCGGTGAAACGCGGCTGTGTATGCGAGTTAGTTAGTAAGTACGTATGCAGTATTTCTGCGGAACATTGTGTCCTGTACGTGCAAAGTAGAAGGTTACCGGCATGACATCAGCCGGAGAGCTATTACTACGCTCTATTACTTCGTTCACCGCGATGATAGCACAATCGGGTTTTCTTCTGCGGGAGAGCCGGCCACGCTACGTGACCGCTGTTACGGCGAATCATTGATGAAAATGTTGAGTAACCGAGGCCCGATAACAATAGAGCGAGGCTTGCGTAACGCGCCGAGTAATTGCTCTCTCGGTTCGCACGAAAAGCCGACAGCTTCCTTTTGCCCGCCAGTTGTAAAAGGGAGTGCTCCTCTCCTACAAAGGATAATGGGAGTGATAATACGTTTTAGTGGAACTGTCGCTTTCCGCCGCGGTTTCCTCGTTTCCCGAGCTCGCCTCCGGAGACAAGTGGCGCGCTCGTCCCTCCAAAGCAGTCCAAGTCTACGCGAACACTCGCTAACGAGTGGAGCAAGCTAGTCCGCGAGCCGCGCAAATAAGTGCATAAATAGATGTATCCATTGGTATTCCCGCCGACGGAGCGATGACGAAGAAACCTTGTAGAAATGTTGCGCTAACGAGCACTCATCTAAAAAGACCGATCTTTCTTTCGACTCTGATATGTCCATACGCCAAATGTGCAGTATTGATGAAATAATGATAGAAAGTGGATAGGCAGGTCTAGTGGCTCAGTGGATGCATCGACCACCTCCGAACCCATTATACTCATGAAGAAATTCATCCAATTGCTAAAAGACAATTCGTACAAGACAGAATAATAATTCTAAAGTCACTTGTAATTATCGAAATTCTATCCTGAAACTAAGATTTATACAAGTACTTATTTCTATGAGCGGGTCGAGGGGATGGCGAGATGAATCACACCAAGCTCCTCTTTTTATCAACAGCTAACATGCGCAAAAATGGGCGAAACAATAGATTCAGAAGTCCGTGTGAACGCTATCCCCCCGCAAGGGACGAAACCGGGTGATTCGTATCAGTGTTAAGCCGGCCGATGCACACTGGCTGGCACAACCTTGTTCTGCTTTCAGAACAAGTCGTATCTTTCCACGAATGAGCGTGGCGCGGGTTTTTCATTAATAGTCGGCGTGATTCTTATCGCGACATTGTAGTATAATCGAGGAGGACTTTACTCCATTTTAATATTACCGATTGCATCGCCCGTTTCCTAGGCGAGGAGAGCCGCGTTAAATGAGTGTCAACGCATAATGAAGTTGTCGCGAGGAGTCGAGTGCCGGGAGAAACGCACACAATCGAATCCAGCATTGGTAAGTTGGCGATGATCGACGGTCGGCTGGGGTCTCGACAAAACCACGAGGCACATGACGCAAGAGACCGCGATCGGCCCAAGTAGGATGAAAAGATTTCTTCCTCGAACCACGCCGACTGACAATGAGGCGTGGTTTATCACTTCGAGCTCCCAAGGTCGCCGAAGACTTCCTGTTTCTCCTCCTTCCTCAAGACGGACGGAAAGAGCGAGCAACAATTAACCGACGTATTAGTCGGGAAACGTAAGGTTACCCATGGGGCTGGGGTGCCCCAGGACAGGCGGGGGATCGGTGGCTCTACAGGTGCAAAAATTCACACCGGCGCAACCAGGAAGAGGAACTAGAAATGGGAAAGATGGAGGAAAAGAGGTGGGTGCTCTCGAACACAATGGGAAGTTACTGCGCTTCAGAGTCTTCATTAGATTATCAGTGCAGCATGAGAATAAGTTAGCCCGCAAGAAAAGAGTTGTTACACTCGAGGATGCAAGCCGCATCTCCTGCAGTCATCGGCGACTAAGAAAGAGGCGTAGACAGCCTGAGATGGAAATGCGAGATCGATCGGGCAATGTGTCTCGGATGCACGCACGCAGCGCGAGGATCGGCAAGAGTGCAGAGGCAACCTTGAAAGTGGTAGTACTTCCACCTTCGTCGTCACCTCTATCACCTACACCAAGCGGTCCAAGCGGGCGTTGTTTGCGCGCAGTGCTGCTCCCGGCTAGAGCAGGCGGGAGAGAGCGAGTGGCCAGTAGCAAGTCGCAGTAGCAGCAAGAACAACCGGCAGCCGAAGCAGGAGCAGTCGAGCAGCAGGCATGTTGCGCTGCTGGCAGCGGAGGAACGGGAGCGAGCGGTGCGGCCTGGCGCGGCGGTGGCTAGGGGACAAGCAAGGAGCAGAGCAGCGGACTAGATCAGAGCGAAACAGGCGAGAGAGAAAGGGCGGCGGAGGGTAGAAAGGAGGAAGGTGTCTCTCTATAAGGACGAAGGAGCGTGTACTCCCGTGCACGCTCCTGCTTCCTCGGGCTGCCCTTTCCATTTCTTGGCACTCCGGCACTCCGGCACTCGGCCCTCCGCCTCCACCTTCGCCGCTCTATTCCACCCTCTCCCATCCTGCGAGCCTCCTCTTCCCTCGCCCGCTCCTCACCGCTTTTTCTCTCTCCGCCGCGCGCCAGCTTCTTTCTCCGGCTGCGTTCTCTTCCTCCCGGGTGTCCCTCTACGCCTTTTCCTGTCTACCGGGCTTCCCTCTCGCTCCCTCGGTCACGTTTGCCGTGAGGCGCAAACCGGATTCCAAATAAAACGAGCGAGCTCTCGGAGGACTGCGCGGGACCGGCGTGGACCTTACGTCCATACGGTCAAACTGGATCCCCATCTCTCTACTTCTCGCTCGCCACTTCCATTTCCCTTCCTCACTCGCCCGCTCCCTCTCTCTCTCTTCTTCGCGCGTTACTCTCCCTTCATCCGCAGGAAGAGTTCTCCTGGTGCTCCTGGTGGCTGGGGTGCCTGGACCTTCTCGCTCGCGCTCTTTCTCCGTGATCACCTCGCGCTATCCCTTCGGTGCCGTTGCTCCTCGGTTTCCTGACCCTTCCTTTCTTCCTCTTGGCTTCGCCAGCCCCCCCCCCCCCCCCCTTCACCCCTCGCGCTTACTCCTGGGATTTGTCTTGGCCTTCCTTCTTTCTCTCGGCGTGCACGCCGCTCTCCCTACCTCCGCGCCGGGGCAGCAGCCCTCCTTCGCCGCGCTCGAGAGTCGCACGCGCGCGCGACACAGTCTCGCCGCGTAATCTTCCCTCCTCGACCTGCTGGGCTCGACCCGAGTGAAAGGGACACGGTGAAAGAAGGGACGCCTCGCTCTCGCCCTCCCCGCCGCTAGCTGCACTGTGAGAAATGTGCAAGTACCAGCGACGCCGAGCACACGGCCGCCGCGCCGATACCGAGAACCGCGCTCTTCCAGAGGAAGGAACACGGCTCGCATGCTTCTGGCCACTGGGAAAATTCACGGGAATGCTGAAAACTCTCGCGAAAAGAAATGGCAGTTTATGAATCTTGCAATTTTTAGAGTCTTCTTTGATGAACGAGTGATTAGATCTGCCGACTCGCAACGCATCTTGGTGTATGAGACTTTGTTGCATTTGTTTATTTACTTGTTTCTTATACTTGGTGTTTGAGAAATATTGTCCCTTGCGGGGGTTTACGTGACTCTCTTGCTCATATACAATTTATTGTTGGATCAAAATGGCGAATTAAAGTCAGATAAATAATTAAAACTCTTAAAACTTCTAGCGTATCCGAACCATACAATTGAAATCTTCCTGAACTTAGCATTCAGTTGTTTACAAATTGTGCATAGCGACTGGCATTTTTAATCAATAAGAAATGAGATCGGGACATCAAATTACGTATTCGAGGGAACAAAGTCTCGCACGACGCCGAATAACTATAAAGTTGTTGTCCCGACACAAACAAACAGAACTATCGACGGCCGGCCTGCTATTTGCCATGCTTATCAGGGAATTCTAATTTCGCGTGACACAGCTTCGCGTATCTTTATGGCTGCATTCGCCACATAGTTGGCGAATCCATATCTCGCACGACGGCACCCGAGGGATTAGGCGAAAGTTCCTCTGCATTCTGTTTGTACGAGGCTTCGCCCACTTGGGCTGCCAAGGACTCGGATAGCATATTATGCATGCCGGGATCACGGTTTCGCGATAATTCATAGAGACCTAACTCCTAATTATAGCGCGAAGTGAGTCAAGCCGCTGAAAGAATCCTCCGCCTGATAAGGCGGCGGTGATAAGCGGAGAAAGGTTCGCATATCGCTTAGGAAACTCCAGTGGGATAACAGGCCCACTTTACGCTCCGTATTAGCCTTCATCGCTATACTGACCAGCCAGGAAAACCAATCGATTCTATGATCTAAGGAAAATAATCCGACAATATATCGCAAGTGCCGAACTTTCTTCGCGAGTTTGAATAGCTAGTACTACGGGAAATGCTTTGTGTAAAGTAAGGAGTGGAAAACTAAACGTATATCACAAATTTTCAATCTATTGACAATGCGATGGATTGAGAAATATGGTGAGTACTCATGTTGGCGTAATTCAACAAATAATCCGGAGTATGCGTATTTATGTTGTGTATGACTGTAATGAATCGGTGCTTTAATACGTTTTGTAATCTTCAATCATCGATTTATTATATTGCTTATTAAAGACGGTATTGAAATTCCTCTACCAGCAACATTCAAATTTCCTTTTCAGTGGATGTCCAATTCCCCGTTGAAAAACTAAGGTTGACCATCGCGTGGCTGACATACGTAAATATGTCAAGCAACATAGTACTTATTAATTGCACTTCCACCGCTGTTAACAGCTGGCGGACCCAATAACATTTCTTGCTTCTCGTTTGTCTGTTCGGATGATGATAAAGAGCCGCGTGCTTCCTGGGCCGATTACACAAGGCGCTCGGCCTTCCCGGCCTTTTAATTCCGGCGCTTGCAGCCGCGTAAATAAACAAATAGGCGTCGTGTATCGGGCACGGGCGCGATAACGGCTCGCGACCGCAGGGCCACCGCTCGAGGATGAGCTAATGCCGGTTTCAGTCGGCGAATTAATTAATTCGCCGCAATTAATGTCACCCCGGGCGTGATAACGCCTGCAAATACCACTGACGTAACCCAACCCGCGCGCAGTTGCGTGTCGCGAGCGCGCGCGCGCCACGCCAGCTCGACTATAATCGTCGGGCTCTCTTCCTCCTCGTTCGCCAGATACCGGCGCTCATTCATGAGAAAAAATCGGCCGCCTTCGCGCGACAGAGACGCCAGCTGCCCGCTCGCAACGCCAGTCACAACTAATCGCACCGAATCGCGCGTGAGCCTCTGATAAATATATACTATACTATGTAATATGTATAGCACGTGCATACATCTGCTAGAGCGGCACGATTGCCAATATTTACGTTTATACAAGCGGCGAAAATGAACCACGGCCTTCCGGCATCTCCTCGAGATGAGGAACCTTCGAATCACGGATGCCGGGTTGCAGCCATGGCTATCACTGGCGAGTTACGATCGGCAGACGCTCCTATCGACATGCAAAAGGTCACGGATTTCTCATAGAGAGCCGATTAAATCGCTAGCCGGCGAGATGGCATTTCTCGCCACTCGCCAAGAAGGGTTGCACATCGAGGTAAACAAGTAGCCTGGGAGAGGATACCGTGTACCAAGAAGACTACCAGTGGCTGACCGGAACTCTACCCATACTACTTGCGCTCTCCAATCGCTGGCCTCTCGTACTACGCACTGTTTCCTGGCCTGCATTGCATGTCGTGCAAATTTGGGTTAGAGTTGATGGCTCTGGTATCTGCCAAAGAATTACAAGGGAATTCAGGCGTTATCGCGCGTCGTATTATGTCTGACGCGCTATGCGCATCGCATCAGCTGTTTCCCGACCTCCTTTCGCACGCGGCCCTCGAGCGAAATTCGTCTACAGCTCTAAGTATAGACGCCCGCCGCTCGTCGTAATCCGGAGATAGGCGCGCGTGTATACAGACGCATACACACACACACACCACGCTGCAAATGGCAATATCAGCGCCAACCCATGTTGGATGCACGACCAATCCCGGAGAAGTCTAGCGCGGACATCCAGTTTATAAGTATGTCATTGACATTGGACGCGGAAAGGAGTGAGCGCAAAAAGTACTTTTCGAGCAATTTTAAGGTAAACAGTCAAGTGATATGAAAATAGTTGTGATGAATCGAATGATACACGAATCCCAGTGTTCGGAGAGGTGTTGGTCGGAATTGCATCCGCCTCATTTATCGAGGCTGAAAACTCTCGCGCAGAGTTTCACCGTCTGCCGTCTGTTACATAAAGCAGTGACAGACAAGGCGCAACACCTATTCAGTTTCGAGCAAATGCGGCCGGCTCCCATCACGGCGCCGGTTATCGCGCGGGCTCCACCTATCCTGCAATGTCAATTAGCGGTAGGAGTAGCTACCGTTTTCTGCAATTAGCCTACCACTCGGCGTCAACGGGAGCCCCGAAGTGTTTACCAGTAAATCATTCGAGCATATCGTGATCGATCGTGTGCTCGCAGTGTGTGCTGCCTTTAAGTGGCACAGCGACATAATAGTCCTGCTAGGGAAGAGAATTTTCCTCGGCCAGTGATTAAATTAGCCCTTTGATAAACTCTTATGAGCTTCGAAGCTCATTGTTCACACTGGCTGCCTTCTTGACCAGTTGTCTCATGCAAAAAAAACAGGTGATCAACAAAAACTAGTGCGTGACACTAGATATTTTCATAATAGAGGGAAAAAGTCTTACACTCAAATTCTACTTGACATATTCCCACATAAGTAGGATGAACAATACTGCAATGACAGCTCGCACAATTTCGTCTTTAACAATTACAAAAGTTAAAGCTCGTGCCGACACTCAGGTCTGACTCTGACAACCTCAACTTCCTCAAACAGCCAACTGAGAAAATCATCGCCGCTTTCAGCGAGACAAACCAGACAGCCAAGGGAATATCACGTCAAAAACTAAGCAAAGCACGGGCAGCAACAAGGGAATAGTAGAGTGTGTCAGACATCCAGGGGCGCGATTCCCCGCCAAATCGAGGGCAGGCAAGCGTACCCGAGGAAAGAAGCTCCTCCCGGTATCCGCGCACAAGGAACGGAAGCGACGACGGCGATTCTCCAGAGAGGACGAGGAGGTTGCGGGGGGCGCCGAAGAAAAGGGGAGGAAGGAAGAGAGAAAGGCCAGGGATACAGGAGGTTCGGCCGATTCTTGCCTATTACGTGCACGGGGAGAGCGTGCGCGCGCGAGAATCGAGCTCGGCGGGGCCTTGTATTACAGGAGCATTGCTGAGACAAAGAGGGCCTCTATTCAGGCCCGAGTCTGCACTTCACAGAGCCCCGTGGACGGAGAGTGACGGAGCGACTCGATGTGTGTGCTCCTACGTGTACGCGGGGAGCGCACCAAGCCCACATACGCCTAGCACATACGCATGTCCCGTGCTGCGACATGTGCACGTACGTACACCAAGCAGCAGCCAGAGAAAACCAAGGAGATAAAACTCGAGAGAGAGAGAGGGAGAGGGAGGGGGGGGGGGGAGTCGAAGAGAGAAACAACGATCGAAAGGATAGAGCGAAGCGTGAGAGGAAGAGTGCCAGCTGAACGGAGAGAAGCATGAGGCGGTGCAGTGCAGAGAGGGAGACGTAGGAGCTAGTGTGTAGATAGTGGAGGGAAAAGGGGAAAAGAGAGGTGGAGGGGGGATGGGGGGTTCGGCGTGTTATCACGGTGGATGCGGTGCATCGCGGAGCGCGAGCGGCACACGAGTGAGGCCGGAGGCGGCGGCGGCGGCAGCGGCGGCGGCTTTCCGCGATGGGAGTGAATCCGTGCGCGCACGGGCGCACGGGCACACGCGTTGCGCGCATGCATGCACGTGCGCGGCTACACACGCCCGGCGCACACAGGCGAGATACGACGGGCGAGCGAGGGAGCGCGAACCCCGCCGGAGGAAGAAGAAGAGCTCGCACGGCCTCGCGGCTAGACAGAGAGCTCGCCTAGGCAAGAGAGCTATTTGTAATGTAATAGTGAGAGCACCAGTGGGGAAAGGGAGAGTGGAGGAAGGTGGCGATGAGGTAGGTGGAGGGGCCGATGGCTCGACGGTGGGAGGGAGAAAAGTACGAGCGCTCAAGAGGGATCGCCGACGGGAGAGCGACGGAGAGAGAGAGAGAGAGAAAGGCCGAGCAGCAAGAGCAGCACTCGTCGAGGAACCAATACTACGGTCCCTTTACAAACCAACTCACGAGGCTCGTGAAGCCTCTCCTCTCTAGCGTGAGTATTCCGCCGGGAGTTCTCGGGAGAGAGCCCGCTCTTTTCGGACCCTCAACCCTTTCCGAGCTGGCCTGCTTGCTAGCCGCGCGGGACCCACCTGGCCTGCGAGCGCCTGCCTGCCTGCCTGCCTGCCTGCCTACCTCTCTTCTCTCGCTACCATCGGAGCACCGCCATCTCTCACCGTAACTGTCGTCGTCGTGCTCCGATCACTGGATAGACGAATACAGAGTTAGAGCGGCCTGTGCCTGCCTGCCTGCCTGCTGCCCGCCCGCCCGCCCGCTTGCCGGCCTGTGCCACTACCACCGCCGCGACCCACCGTCACAACGACCACCACCATCACTACCACCACCACTGCCACCACCACCACCACCACCGGCGCTCGCCGACTGTCCAGTCTTCCCCTCTCCCCCAGCGCTCACCTAGGAGTAGTACAGCGAAAGAGAAAGAGAGCGAAAGAGCAATTGAGAGGAGCGGGCGAGCGTGCGAGCGAGAGGGAGAGAAAACGAGAGACGGAGGAAAGAGAAAGAGAAGAGCGCGGCGGCCCGAGATAGCTCGAGAGTGAGAGAGGGTCTCGGCGCTTTGCGCAAAAGTTACGACGGAGCGAGGAGACAGTGAGACACACCGCGGAGACCGGAAGAGACCCTCTCTCCCTGAAGAAGTCCTCCGGCCAACTGAGCAACGGAGAAAGAGAGTAGGAACGATTGGGAGAGAGAGAGGGAGAGCGACACGCATACACGCACACGTGCACACGCATAGGTCGCGCGCGAAAGAAAAGAGGGAAACCTCCCACGAAAAAAGAACACTGTCGAGGGTGTGTGTGCCGATCTGCGCGCTGAGGGCCAGAGTGGCGCGAAGAGAGTGTGCGTGCAAGTGTGACGAGTGCGCGCTGCGGAGCATCCCGAGGAAGAGTCGTGGACAGTACTGTCAAACTTGTCCTCGCTGTCATCCTCGCGGTGGTCACTCGTCATCGTCACCGCACGCCGCCAGTCTTCGCGGGGAGGCCACGTGCTCCCCCGATTCCCGCCTTCGCTCCGGATTCCCACGGGAGTGTCAACCCCACCGAGTGCCATTTCCACGCTCGGCACGTCCACTCCCACCTTCTCGCGCCAGGCTGCTCGATCACCAATAATCAAATCGCCGCGATCGCCGATATGCAGGCCGAGTGAGACTCGCACCAGCACGAAAAGAGCGCGGGAACACGTGCTCATCCGCACGTGCTTTCCTTGGACGCACGTGCTCTTTAAGCAGTCGCGGCAGCGTGCGAGTCCTGCCAGGAGGGCAGGAAGGATGCGCGAGACGCGCGGGTGAGCCAATCGCGAGCGAAGCCGCCGACACATTCGAATTTCAAAATCGAGGCCACTCCCGCGCGCGAACGGGGTCACACTCTTTCCATCGATCCGGCCGGAGGCATAGAATCGTCATCGGCGTACTATCACCGTCCACCATTTCGGAAGATAGGGAAGAAAGGAGGAGAGAAAGCCAGGAAGGGATTGGACCGTCGGGTCGTTCGTCGAGTCGGTGCACGAGGAAGCAGAAGAAGGAGCCACGAGCTCTCGGAGAGCTCTCGTCAGCAGCAGCAGCCGCTTACGTAGAGCGAGCAAGAGCGCCGGCAGCAGTAGCAGCAGCAGCAGCGGGCCCGCGCGCGCGTTGTGTAAGAGCTGAAAGTAAAAGTTGAAACCGCGCCGGGACTTCGGTCTCGCAGGGAGAGTGCGCGCGCGCGCGTGCGGAGCGCGCTAAAATCCGATCTCGCCTCCTCGTAGGCTGGCCACCGCCGAATATCTCGGGGCCTCTCTCTCTCTCTCTCGCGCGCGCTGCCCGGGTGTCTTCGCTCTGCCGGCTTTCGGATTTCGTGTCCCACCTAGCGCACAGTTCCTCTCGCGGAACTCGGCTGGAAGCTCGGATAGCTCGCGCGCGCTCGCCGACTCGGCCCAGAAATCAACACGAGTCCCGCGTGTGTTGACGGTGGCCCTACGTGGGCGCCAAACAGAAAGGTAGAAGTCGAGTGCGCCGCAGGGAGACAGAGGGAGTAAGAGAAAGGGAGAGTAAAGCTATTGCTAGTGCGGTTATTGTGCAACGACATTTCTACGCGGCTGCTTCGCGAAATCTGTGTGTCTTGGATCGGGCGGAGAGACGCTGCCGCGGCCGAGAGATCGAGTGCGTGAGTGAAGAGCCGAGGAGAGGAAGGCAGGTGAAAAGAGAGTAGTGGCGGGTAGGTGTCCGCAGGGGAGAGAGCGATTGATTGGGGCGAGCCAAGCACCGAGGGAGCGTCCAGGTGAGGTGGAGAACGAAAGCGATGGAAACTGCTGCTCCCGTATGCTTCGCGACCTGCGCTACCAAACGCAAGTGTTCAAGGTCGTCGTCTTTGCTGGTATCCTACCGGTAACCCACTTCCGGGAGAGCAGCCCGCCAGCAGCCGAAGGAGGAGGAAGAGGAGGAGGAAGAGGAGGAGGTGGCGGAGGAGGCGACGGAGGAGGCGGTGGAAAGGCGGCGGGGGGTTCTCTGGTAGCGGTCGCGAGGGAGAGCGAGGGAAGGCGCTTGCGACGCCTTCGTGGCAGGAATCAGCCTGTCTCCTTGATCCCCGATCGAGCGGGGCTCCGCTCGCTTTTACTGCGGCGCGCGCGCGTCCGGGCCGCAGAAGTTTCGTAAAAGGGATTACAAAACCAGAAGAGAAAGGAGAGAGAGAAAGGGAGAGGCGGAGAGGAAGAAAGAGTCCCAGGGCCGGCGAACAGCGGGGGAAAGAGAAACAGAGAAACAGACAGACGGACGGAGCGGAGCGGAGCGAGGAGGAGAGAGGGAGAGAAAGAGAGCGAGAGAACGGCGCGCTCCGCGACAGGAAATCGTGTAAGGCAGCGCGCGCGGTAGTACTTGGCTGGTGGAGATACGCTGCTCGAGAACAGCGAGGAGAGCGATAGAGAAGGAGAGCGCGGACTGGCTGCTTTCGCGGCGCTCACCCGGGGGTGTACGACAATCAGAGCCGTAGGAGAAGAAGAAGAAGAAGCTGCCTGCCTGCTTGCCTGCCTGCCTGCCTGCGTAGCTGCCCTGAGAGAGCGCAAGCCGAGCCACCACAGAGCAAGCAGCACTACTGTGAACCAGGAGAAAGAATCAAGGACGGGAAGGTGGAGGCGCGCAGTCGAGGGCGACGGTAGCCGCGGACGAGTTTGAAAGACGATCCGGATGTGGCCACGGGGATCCACTTGTTTTCTGCGTTAACCCTGCCGGGCCCGCCAGCCACCAGCAGCCTTCACTTTTCTAATCCACCGGCGAGCGCTACTTTATCTTTTCCCACAGTAAACCCTGCTCGCCGCGGACTATTCCGCCTCCTCTCACTGGTGTGCGTGTTCCCCCCTGGCTCTGTGAGGGTAACCCTGTACCTGCTGCCGCTGCCACTGCTGCTGTCCTGTATATTGGAATAGTGGCGGATCCAGTGGATCGTTTTCATCCCGACTCTCGATTACTCGGCGAGGAAAATTTTCGGAGGGGGAGACGCGCCAGTGGCCGACTGCTCGTGAGCGCGCTCGTGCAAGAGTGAGCGAGCCCAGCGGAGACACGCGGCCGAGCGGAATTAAAAGTGCGCTTAAAAAGGTTAGCGGGATAAAAAAGGCGCGCGCGCGAAAGGATAAGAGAAAGGAATAGGAGCCACCTCCGAGTCCTTGAGAGTACCCAACGGGTAAAAGTGCTGCGCGCGGGGCCAGCCGGTTGACCCTGGACAGCCTACGGAGCAGAGCCCGCTGGAAAAAAGTTCTCCATGTCTACGTCGCCGTCGTCGTCGCCGTCGTCGGGACATACTCCTCCTCGTCGTCAATTTCGACGCTGACAGGCCCCTGTCTCCGGCTTGCCACGTAACACCCGGCACTCTCACCTACAATCGGATCCGACGAGCGCCCTGTGAATTGTGCGCTCTTCCTTTCGTTATCCTTGGTACACCTCGGAGACCAGGACGAGACGAGCCGGCATCTGCCACTCGAAGATTTCTATTCGCTCGATTGGATATTATCAGTGACTACGTGGAGGTGATCTCTCCGTTGTGAAGTGATACACAGTGAAAATCCCGGCGATTCTTTGAATTGCACCACCAAGATCGATCCGTGCCTGGCTGTCTACCTGTCCGTCTCTGCACTCGGCTGCGACGTGGTGCGATCTGTTTCTCGTGCCGGTGGTGATCCATGCTCCGGTGTATCAATGTACGTCACGTGCCCGCAGTGTTGTCCTCGTCGCCGCTGTCACGGGAGTTCGGGTCGTCGGCTTGTGGAGATGCTTCGTGACTCCTCGAGAGAGTCCTAAAGGGAAAATCGCATCATCGACGCCGACCAATTCCTCTTGGATATACCATTGATTTATTGGATAGTGTGTGGAGCACCGAAATCGCAAGGTAAGCACACGCTACTCTCATCATTCGCTCGGCCGGACACGAAATACCGAAAGTGAAAGCAGGCCACCTCGAATTCGACAGAATCCTCTTACTCCGACATATATTACTCGGCGCACTGTGATGACAGCTTAATCCGTCGCGATGATAGCCAATATCTTCGCGAACCTAATATCAAACGCCGTAACTTTCTCAGTTTGTTAGTTCGCTTGAAATCTGGCTCGCCACGTGCACGGCCGGCCGTAGGGTAGACTGCTTTTACGCCAAGAGTTCGCTATTACTTGGGACGAAGGCGCGCCATTGAGCGCTGTGACAGCTCATTCAATCTCCATAATAAACTGGCAGAATTTAAGGAAAGTTGAGTCGCGTCTTGACTCACTGAACCTTTTACTAGTTTTCACGGCAACTTGTTGCATAGTGAGCTTTCCCGCCTCGCCCGGCTGATATCGTGCAGTAGAGAACCTGACTGTTTTAGCTGCTCGCTTGGCCGCGGTGTCGCCGATGTTTGTGATAGAAGCACGTGACATATCGAGTAATTTCGTGAAAGTGATTTCATCGGTTATCGCATACGACAGCGCGATTAAAAGTGCATATATCTGGCTGGTTAAACACGTGCCTTTTTCACGGAAAATCGATGTCAGCAGTGTACGCGCGCCATTTACATAAGACTGGTATCGGTGCCGTTGTAGCTCTGCTTTTTGCTAGTGCGGCGACAGCTCGTCGCGAGCACGCGCGGGTGTCCGGGAACGGAGTTCCTGTAATTATGGTGTGAATTGAAAAACCTTTGGAAAGAGCAACCTGTCGCGGATTATACATTTATTCAAGCAGTGGGTCGAAAATATCATTTAAACAGTGGAATTAAAAGTGACGTGTTTACCCGAGCGAAAAGTCGGAATATTGCCGTATGGATTATAGGTGTTGCGTTCAATCTAGACACTCGAATGGCAGGTCGTTCCCATAAATTCAGATAAAACGTGAAAGCCGTCTAGGATGATGCGGAAACATATGAGTCGATTATACCAATATTATACCGATCACGAATAATTATTCTTATCCGCGTGGGATGTCATCTGCATCGAGATTTGCTTAATGCAGAAGATAAACTACTTTCCCGGTTGGAAATAGCTGACGCTTGGTGTCTGAGCTATACTTCGACTTAAATAAAATAATCCTCATACGCAAAATACTCGGAAATGTCAATTTTTTCAGAACCTAATATCTGCCACAATCAGGTTGAAAAGTTATTACACGGAAAGTAATAAATTTGAAAATGTAAACAAGCACGAAATGGCAATAAAGAATACGATAGAATCCACTGAGAGTGAAACGTAATCGGAGTCGGTTGGAAAAAGACGATATCCCTCCATTGACAGAAAGTGCCGTGCAAGCGGCTACATAGTACGCACTTCATAAGACGACTGAATTTCTCAGCCGGCGGGAACTGGCAATTATTCCGGAAAAATGGCACGTTCGCTGGGCGTTATCGCCGGCAATTCTCCGCGGCATCGAAGAGCGGAGCAGCAGCAGCCGCAGCACACTGCGGGATAGTAGGAGGCGAGTGAGACTGAGGCGCGCAACAAGTTATTACGGTGGCAAACGCATATAGACGACCGACGCGGCAGAGGTATAATTCAAGTTCAGGTGTGCCATGGCCGTAGTCGCATGCAGGCTCTCGCTCGCGCCGATTGCGCAATGATTTTTGCGAAAAAAAGGGAAGGTGGACTCTCGAGTGCGGAGCGTCGAATGTGTGGTCATCAACGAGTCGCTCGCTCGCTCGCTCGCTCGCTGCGCGATGACGGATCGCGGAGAAAAAGCGATCGGGATTCAAGGTCGGGATCTCGCTCTCGAAAGGATGCAGTAAAGGCTTCCTTTGCGCTCGCCATTTCGTATCCACCTGGCTATTATCTACCGGACATGTTTGCGCGCTCGCACTCTCTCGCGCCGATATATATCTGTGCATGCGACTCTGTCCCGCGGCGAGTTGGCTCATTCAAAACGATGAGAGCAAAAATTAACATCAGGTTTGAAAGGTGAACCAGTCGAAATTCCGGACTCCCATTGCTTTTTCAAAGCACACCCGCTCCCACCTCTTCTCTTGCTCGTAAGATCGCAAGAAACCCGTGCATCGCGAGAAAGCTATCTGAATGCTGCCTTCAGTTTTTTGCTTATTCCAAGTGGGTACAAAAAAGGATCCGTAGGAGTAAGTAATGAGTAATATCTGAATTGGGCAGCGATCGTAGCCACTATTTTTGGAGAAATGAGAGATCCCAGAATGTCCGGGATCACCGCGAACAAAATGCTCAGCTTCTCGTGTAATCTTGCTCGCTTTTCATTAGCAACTCATCGATATGAAAGTAAAATCGCCCGTGTTTCCAATAACAAATGAATGTATGAATAGCGATTCGATGCAGAATCTGTGTCAGTTTTGCGTATTGATGGATCGCGCCTTATTGATTCCGAGGCGGAAGGAGCCAGTCGTGACTCGCCCGTAACTAATTAGCTGGCATAAGCCGATAATGAGTGTCAGTTAGTCACTAGCCCGTGATACACTCGGCGATACTATCTGTCTCTCAGAGAATGCGTCTCGAGCACACGCGCGCACGCCACCCGATGTCCATTGCGATCGATCGATCGATCGCCGATGATAGCTTTCCAGCTGACTAAATCAGTCGTGAATCACGCCCAATTGACCTTACGTAAGAGGAGTTTACATTTCTCGCGATAAACGCAAGCTTCGTAACTGCCACTCTCGCCCGAGCCGCAGCGAACCACTCTTCTTCTCCTATCCGTTGCATTTAAACACTGAACCCGTCTTGCCGGATATCGGCGGAATTTATATCGACCAGGCTGCTTTCTGTCGTTTGCATACTTAATGAATCCTTTATTCATCACCGATAGGAAATTGCCGTTTGCGGTTTGCCGAGATACGGAAAATCAGCGGCATCATCGAAATGCCTTCCGAAGACAGAATGCACTCGATTATCGCCAATCGATGTGAGCATCGAGAGACAAGAGTGACGAGAACGCACCACTTGCACTGCACACGCAATGAATACTCAATGCTTTCTACGACCGTCTTTTTTCGAAGCTTAGCTACTTAGAGATAAGAGCTTCCTGCCTATTTTCTTCCTTAGTCTCTGCGAATACAATTATTTAGTCCAAACGAGCATCGCATAAAGTTTACGTGAAAACTTGTTTTACAAGTTACCTTACAGAAGTAACAAACTTCCAGGCAAAGCATTTACATTTCGCAATTACTAGCAGTGCATAAGAACTTTGATTTAAAAAATGGTAGCTGGAATCTCCGGATTCCCAAGAAGCAACTGATCGCTGGAAAAATGTGCGAGTGTATCGGAGTGACAGTCTCAGCAAGAGTAGCTAGCGATATCTAGTTTCGCATGCGAATGAAATTTATTGGCAAGCATTTCCAGCTCGCTCGGATCAGAGAAGCGACTCTCCCGGTGGACGGGAGAGAATCTACGATAAGACGTGAGTTTATTAAGAGGCTCTCTCTCTCTCTCCCTCTCTTTCTAGCGCGTCGAGCATAGAAAGAGGCCTTGGATCGGCTGAGCCGGCGCGCTCGGATGTGTGTAGGGCGCGTTAAATGAAGTTACAATTAAGAGAGCTAAAAGCTGCGCGGCTGACTATGCTTCTCAAGGCCTCGGGCCTCGGCGGAGCGTACTTCCGCTTCTGATTAGCTTCCTCTTTTCCCACATCGTCCTTCGCCTCTTCGGCCTCTCGCTCTCTGGCTCTCTGGCTCTCTTTTCTCCTTCCCTCGCTCGGCCCTCGGGCTTGCGCCTGGGACTCCATGTGCATACTATGTATACGCACTCCGCCCGTCATCCTTGGTCTTCTGCCACTCATTCTTTCTCGTGGCATTTTCCACCTCTTTTTCCTTGGGATCAGCCTCTCCTTCTGTCTTCACTCTACGGCCTCTACGCGTAAGACTTAGTCTTTCCAGCTTACTCCTTCAGTTGGCTCTTTCTCCTCTTCGTCCCGTTTTGGTATTCCGTCTAGCCAAGCTCTCTTGGATCCTCGTTCTCGTTATCTCCGCTGTGTGCTGCACGGCAGCGAGCGTGCGCACGGGCGCGCGCGGGCGTGTTATCTCGCAGCGTGGGAATCCGCGCGTGCGATTCTCCTCGAGAGAGGAAGTCCTTAGTCTCGTTCCTCCTTCGGCCGCTTTCTGCTCTTGGATCTTGATAATCGGCCTCCACGGCCTCTGCGCGCCCCCCGCTACTGTCTCTACCTCGTCCTCGCCCTTCTTCCTCGGCTTCGCGTTACATCGCGTTATTATTCTTTTCACGCCAGCCCTCCTCCATCCCGCCCCGCCCCGCTCGCGCCCTCGGCCATTGTTTCCGGAGGGAAGATAACGAGCGCCGCGTGAAAGTCACGATAAGAGGTGGCTCTTCCGACTTTTTCCTCCGAACGCCTTTAATTGTCAAATGGAATTCGATCAGTGATGGAAAGCAGGAACGGGGACAGAGTTCCGATTTGAGAGTCGGCGAAAACTTGTAGACTCACTTGCTTCCTGCAAGCGATTTTATTGGACTCCAAAGTATGCGAAACATTTTCTCGAGGATAAAATATAAATTGCTCCGGAAGCTGTTTCCTTAAGATTTGTGCGTGTGTGTTTACCACTTTGTAGGGAATGCGACAGATATTCTTTCTCGTGCGAAAGAAACACTTTATGCAGGTGCTATTTGCACTGGTTACAGATGCTAACAATATTCATTGCCTGACGGGTGAATCTGTAAACGAGACGTAATTGATTTGCTTAATCACAATGAGAGGTAATTTGTCAGCAACCAGCATTCATCCTTCGCGTGTCAATTAAAAGTTTCGCCGGCAAGCGGCAGTGGCGGCGTGGCGGAATTCCTAAAATAAAGCGATGACTCCGTGAAATTATTATGCAAGCCGCAGGCCGTCCAAAAACAAACAAGCCGGGGATTTCGCCGGCGCGATCGGAGCAGACATCGTCGAATAAATTAGGTGCGCTGAAATAAATGAGCCGTCGGACGGCTGATCCTTTCGCGCGATCCTTTCGTCGTTCTCTGCACCGGTCATTTAAAAGAACTGGTCCGGTAAAATGAACAAAACCGCGAGCACATTTTCCGTTGCCGACTTGCAATGCTTTTACTGTAATAAGCCTTCTTATCCATACTAATAACAATAATGCTAGTATATCTTAACAAGGCATTCCTGAATCTCAAACGATATTCTACCTTTAACTAACATATCGTTTTCTTCTATCAAATGATAAATCGAAACGTCAAAGAGAATTAAATTTAAAAATAATCAAATATGTTTCCCCATAGTCTTTTATTACACTAAAAATGATGGGATGACAGGTGAAAAGAAATTGAGTCTGCTAACTTTTTCCACAGAAGTTACTCGTCAAGTGTGCCATTATAACTGTGTAAGGTACGTCGTTGTTACATCGAAGCACAAAGAATAAAAACGCAAGACAATTATGTAATAAAACTTTCTCATTATTTTTCTGTCACAATGAGGAACGCGGCATCGTACGTGACCGATAAAAGCGAGCGCGTGATTTTAATGGGTTTGGGACGTTAGGCGAAAATGCTTGGCGCGCCGTGGCTGGCAGCGTAGCTCCGTTGTGTGTATGTACTTACTTTCACCAGGTGAGCCGAGCCCCGCCGATTTGGCAGCCGGCGATTTCATCCGGCGATGAAATTTCTGCCGATCACTCCGAACCTACCTACCAACCCACCTCCAGTCACTATGCCGGCGTCTAATCGAACGATTCATTTCACGAAATTCAATGCAAATTGCCAACGGGCTGGCGCCGACTCGATTTAGAAGAAAGTTTGGCGTCGGCTGATATTAGAATAAAAAGAGATCCGGCCTGACTTAATCACCAGCGGCGTATAGATACAGCTACAGGCGTTTCACCGTATATGTCAGAACCTTGAATATCTGACTTTTAATCGAGAAGAGAAGAATTCCCGTCGAGCGCTGCCACTGTCACCAACGTGATTATGAAATATTTGCCCCGATCTCCAGTGCTAGCTGATGGATTGCATTCCCCGCGTTTCCTGAGCGCCGTGAATTTCGTGGAAACGGACTTCTATTGAGTGGCGGGAATATTAATTAGATATTATACTAATGAATTCGACATTACGACACGCAGACAAACCGCCGCACGCTCCCTCTCCCTTTCTCGCACTAGAGAGCGAGCCTTTATTACCTGGGTAGCGTTATTGCGAGCACATTATAATGCAATACATAGCGAGTAGAAGGTACCCGCCGCAGAACGCAGGGATTCGAAAGGGTAACGAGAGCCCGAACGCCACCTACGCGACACATGTTTTTCCTCTCCAATCCAAAGTAATCAGCGCGGCTTTCCAATTCATCTGTAGCTCAGCGGAAAATGATTAGAGCGTTCGAGGCACAATTCTCGCCCACGCCATTCCGGCCATGCAACCGTCACAGCTTTTCCCTCGCCGCGTCCTTTCTTCCCAGCACTTGTTCCCCCAGCTAACAAGCCCGGCCAACGAATTCTAGTCGCGATTCATCCTGGATCTGTTGCGGGAACTAGGTATGGAAATGGGCGAGTAAGCGGGGCTGGCTGTCGCAGTGTTGGGCGTCCCGTTTGCGCGCAGGTACTTGCTCGCTGCCGCGCGACTGCCTTGTGGTATTTTCCTCGATTTCTGGCCCGTTCTGGCTCGTGGCGATTGTAAATCTTGCGCCGTAAGCCCCCGCGCGCCGGGCCCGGCTCGGCGCAGCGCGGGCTCTAGCCATATAGCCGTCGAGCCGAGAGCATAACAGAGCCCGAGAGAGCGAGCGGCCGAGCGAGCGAGAAAGAAAGAACAGCGCGCTCTCCGGGTATACACGTCCGCCGCCAACCCTTTCTACCTTCCCTTTCACTTTCATCTATCGCGGGCGCTCGCGTATACACTCGCTCGGCTCAGGCCCCTTCGGAACACTCGCCACGGCTTGCCACTGAGCTCGGCTTGCCTGCCGCCTGCCCGCCTGCTTGCCAACTTGCCACGTATACTTATTTATCCAGCTCTGCCTTTCCACCTTGGAAAATAACTTCTTTCGTCCAGTCTATTTACCTAGTATACCGATTTTTTCCTAACTCCTCAAGGTCTCCAGCGTTGGACACGAGCAAATTTATAAGTCTTCGTCGCGGTACCATGCGAGTCAAATTAGACATCATGAAATGTTACGCTTATGCATTACATTAATCCTTGGAGTTGTACATTTTCATAATTCAAGTTTGGTTTTGATAAAGAACCGTTATATGTTGATCGGGAAAATATATCCCCGGTTGTCACGCGCGCAACTACTCTACACTACGAGACTCTATCGAGTCCCCTGACTCAGTGTTAGTAAGTAGTAGTATATCACAGTGATGGTAAAACTATATATTGGATCTGAGAGTAATGGGATTATAAACAAAAATAAGAGAAACCGTAACAAGTAGCGTGAATCCCGAAGGATTAACATGGTAATCTCAATTGTAATACCCAGTGCTCTAGAAATGGTTTGCAAGGGATTTTTAGTGAGTACCGAATGGCTTTGTGGTGGGTAGATATTTATGTATTCGATTGGCGAACTGTCGGGCGTAGAGAGCCGGTCTCTCTATGCATTAGACTTTGAAAGCTCGAACGCTCGGGTGGAAATAGGATTTCGCTGGTACTGAAAGGGCCGCTCAAAGTCTCATTAGAGCATGGTGAATAGTTGCAGCGTTCATTACAGGAACTTCGATAGCTGGGGAAAATGGCGTTTGGCTGTGAAAGCCGTGGCGGTATTGCCGCTCCGTGCCGCTGCATGCGGCGCACCGCGTTTGGGAAAATAAAGAGAACGATCGTTGCTTTGCGCCGCGCGTACTATACCTGAATGCGGCGAATTGTGCCGGGCAAGAGGAGGAGGAGACGGCCGTGTGTAATGCGGAGCCTCTGTAACAAAGCTATGCAAAGCGACGAGCAGTGTAATTTACAGTAATGACCTGCAGACAAACGCCCGTAGGTTCCCTTTGTACGTTGAATGAAATATGGCCGGGCGGGGGCCCAGGCTCTTTCATACGCGACAGTGAAAGTGTCCCAATTTTCGGGCGCGGTGAAAGAGTTTCTGAAAACATTAACGAGAATGTCGGCCTACGTAACCACTCACTCTCCAGCGGTGCGCTCTTCGGCTTTTAGTAGTATTTTTCGGGGAAAAGCTGGACCCTTGTTTCCGCCAATACCTGCACTGCGTCAGTATTGAATTACACATTACGGTCTCGTAGCACCCAATGCTCTTTATGGTTTTAAAGGCAACGGTTTTTGGAAGCTGGGTATTCATTTAAATTGCGGTGAAGGTGTGTTTGAATTGAAGATTAGAATCACAATTGACCGGTGCTCTAAATCCGGCCGGTGTAAAAGCGACTGCTCTGCCTTTTACCCCAGGCAGACTTTTATTTTGCAATAGGACGTTCCTCCTTGCAATCACCGCTTCAATTGGCGTTTGGCCGATCTGTCGAAAGGTGAGCAGCACTCCTCATTAAAGGCCATGACTGTCCCGATTGTTGTGTGATTTTATTGTGCGCGAGGTGCAAATCTATTCCTCGGCGCTCGTCTATTGCCAATGATCGATCTTCGATTCCCTTTGGTACAGCCCATCGATCTCGAAATGTTTTTGACAAACTAACGGTTCACACTATGATCGGCATGACCTGTTTAATACTCATTCCTCCTCGGTGATGGACTTCCTTTTTTAACCGGCTTTGACAAGGCGGAAGTCTTTAGTTCACCGCCTATCTGTCTTTTTCTTTCCTAAAGTTCTTTCCTTTTTCGCGAATCGAAAAACGACTTCTCTACAATTGCTGCCGATTCCTGCAAAGAATCAAGTGACACACTCCCTTTGCCACCGGGCGAAGAGACTTAGCATAAGAGCACACGGTTCCGAGAGGCGGAGGCTATTACTAAAACAGAAGTGATTTCGTTTGCCGGTGTATTGTCCCGGGTTTCCTAGCTTCCTCGGGCGTTTTCACCCGCGCTCGCACCGCGCTCGAGGCCGTTTTCAGCGGGCCCGGACTTTCTTACATCGTCGAGTAAGTTACGTACACCCTGGCCGGCTCTGTGTGCGCCCACACATATGCCCAAGTACTCGTTTGTACATGCGCTACACTGAGCCGAGCCGGTGTAATTTCTCCTTCGCTATTGTTACTCTCTCAAACGATCTCGCAATCGTCCTCTCTCTCTCTCATGACACGCTAATCATCCTCGAGAACTCGTTACGTCGCGCGCTCGCGCGACCCAGATACGCACCGATTTTCGGGACGCCGCTTTTCGAATTAACGGTTCTTTCCACTCGTTCACCTCACTGGTTCGCAGCCGCACGGAATAATTAAGAATCCTTCGCTGCCTCAACGAACTTGTATTTAAGATTCTAAGTTACAGTTCATTTGGCGGAGAACTTGCCGGGGACGGTTCACATGGCGATTTCCATTGAAAATTGAGAAACTGAGATTTCGCGTACATTTGAAAATTATTGCAAAGAGAAACTGTAATCAAAGTGTTTAATCGTGGACCACTGAGACCCAGGATTACTCTAACATTTATCGAATTTTGTCCAGTTTCGATCTTCAATCCTGCGTGTATTGGAATGCCACTGCCACTTGGCCCCTCTCGAAAGCGTTGTTTCGTCTCTCGAAACCGAAAGTTTGTGTGTACTGCCTAGTAGAGCCGGGGTTCCGGAGATGGTACGCTTCTGTCGTAGCAACACGCACACCAAGCTCCGTAGCACACGTGCAAAGGTACACACACGGCCGCGAGTGGTCCCCACCCACAATGTGAGATCATTGGAGATTACGTAAGTGTCCAGTCCGCTTGCGCGCGCGCGCGCACGTGTTGTGGACGCGCATAAAAGTATCGTGTAGCACAGCACATACCTCGAGCGGCTCTCGAGCTTGCAGCTCTGTTCCACCGAGTGGCTCAGCAGTATGCTAGAATCTCGCAGGAAAGGGGAAACGCTTGATTTCTTTCGGTGCAGCCGCCGCCGCTGACTTTCGAGTTTCGCGCTGCTCCAGATTGCCAATTGTGCCTCGTAACGCACGATGGGACACGCTCCCTCCTCCTCTCCTCCATCTCGGCGAGGAACCCTCTACAATGCACGAGAAGCAAGAAAAAGCATTCATGCTTCGAGTATGATGGAGTATATACCGCAACAATAATACCGAGCCGCCGGGAAAATTCCTACGAGACAGTAACTGCAATTTTAATGTTGATTGATTTCGTGCCCAGAATGTCGGGCATCGAGTATTTTCTACTTTGGCTGGCATGTATTGAATTTCCGGGTCAAAGCTGGTAAGGTTGCTTCTATTAATGAATATTTTGAAAACGGAACGAACCTCAACACTCGAGCCTTTCCCTCGAGTTACTGGAGAATGCATATCGAATCCACCCTGCGCTGCATACCAGAAACTATGACCCAATGTCGCATTAATGCAAGGTTTCAGTCTGGACTTTCTTTCAGCCAATTTGCGTCATTCAATTCTGTTTTTTCAATACGAAGGTTATGACATTAATGCCAACAACTTGTTGAATTATTTCTCCCAGCTGTTTCGCCCAGCAAGTGAAAGGACCATTTAACTCGTCCGCAGTATTATTTTTAACTCGTGAAAGAGCATTGGTTGGTTCTGAAAATGCTACATCAGCTTCTGGAATTTAGCGAAACCGGTACCGATAGTCTTATTAATAAGCGTGCTCAAGTTTGAGGCCGAACTGTGTACGGAGTCCTTCGAGGAGCGCCGGTTACTTAATATCACGGCGCATCAAAGTGCAAGAGATGCAACGAGCCTCGGGTGTGATCGGTGTGCGTCCTCTCCTCGGACTCGTAATGGGACTCGCAAGCGGAGGAGGAGCGAGTGCAAGTGCTCGCCCCGAAGGGGAATTGCGTAACATTTCGAAAAGCCGGCGTAATCCATCGGAAGTCATCGCCGGCCGAGTACGAAGCCGCTGTCGTCACGAATCACCGAGCGTGAATAAACAAACCAATGATCGATCGCACGTAATCGCAGCTCGAGTCTACCTGGATCCCTGACTCCTGGTGGGTTTCCCCTTTCTCAGGGATAATATTCTAATACGAATATCGAGTGGATCGGGGGAAGTGTCTCTAGTTTCGAGTGCCGATCGTTAGGGGGCAGTGGAAACAGCTATTGAAGGCAGACGCGCGTCGCAATTGTCGCGCAGCTGTGAAAGTTGCGCGAGAAGAGTCTGGTAGTTCTGTTTTATGTTTTATGGAAACGCGACGTTTTCTTGCTTCCACCTGCTCATGAATTCCTGCCAGCGAGTAAAAGCCAAAGGGTCAGGGAGAAGGTGAACCACCAGGGGACGCGAGAATACTGAAGCATGTGCATCCGAATTCTTTGCGCTCGCATTTCTCTCCTTTTAGTATATTTTTTACGAATCAAACTGCATATTCGACGACAGGTACTTGATATTCGTTGAGAGTCATAAGTGTACCATGAAACAAAGAGTAATCATTAGGACTAGGCACACAATGCGATAGTTAAAAGTACACCTTTCGATTGTTCCCATCCACCGACCGATCTCGATCCTCATCATCCGTAACCTTTCTCAACTTTCCAAATAATTATCGCGAACAGGTCGCTGGAGAAGTAGTCCAATTATTGTCCACCTTGTACAAATACCAAAGGCAGGCTGGCTTGCGCAATACTTTCGCGGCCAGCTAACGAGAACGATCGGCGAGCGGCTCTAAAGATAGAGTCCTTCCGACGAGATTAGAGTCCTAATATAATACGCACCGGTTGCCCAATTATCGGGATATCGGCGAGCAAGTGAACGAGCGAGAGAGCGAGCGCGAGCGTGCGAGCGAGTGGAGGTTTATTTCGAGGAAGGGGAGAGCACCACTCTCACCGGCGGCAGTCGTGTCGTGCAAAGCAGCTCGCGGAGAGGCAGAAGGGAGAGGCTCGGATGCAAAGTTGCATTGAGATCGCGGGAGTCCACTTCCCGCGGTGAGCGCGCGCGCGCTCGCGGAGAGAGGAGACGCGGTTGGTCATCATCACTCGACATTCCTCATTTCCGCCTGACTCACTTATGCGCGCCAGCAAGGCCGAGCCAAAAGCAGCGATCTTGGCTTTATTAAAATATGCCAGCAAGGTGAGTGCGAGGCGAGCGCGCATTAATGCACCCGAATGAAAGACTTTATTGTAGGCATCGCCGTCCACATGCGTCTATGAACGTCTCCCCGAGTTGCAGAGGCAACTTAAGTATCTACATACATGCATATTTCCCGATGCATTGAAATTCCTGCATCCTGCAATCTTTTCCTTATATTAGTATTTCAACTGCACAATATTGTATGCTAATTGTTCCTGCATTCCTCCAATCTAATATTCCCGCAAGCGCATGGTAGATTCAGATATGAGTAAGAATGAATTCATGGGCCTTAACACTGCCCTGTAATGTTGAAAATAAATAAGATTAAATACATTCCGAATTTATTTATGAAACTGGAATGTATTCAAGAAAGCCTTAATAGTCGCCGGTACCTTTGTCGTGTATCTCCAATGAGAATTCGTACGAACCCTTACCCAAAGCCCACCATAAGTATCCCCTATGTGCATACTGTAGCATTGTCAGATGCTCGAGGAGGCAAGTGGCACGAGGAAGAGGTAACATTGCTTCAAAAGGAAGCGCCAGAGGGACGACGAGGGGGCCTTCAGGTGGCCGGTCACAAAGAAAGGCGAGTTTTCGGGGGAAAAGAGGAAAGGTAGGCGCAGGAAGGAGCAACGGTGAAAAAGTAACCCCAAGTGGATTACGAGGTCTGTGTATCCGAGGCAGTCAAGTATCGCTCGACGTTCGCGTATGCAGAGTCACGGTGAGGAGAGGATGCAGCAGTGTAGCAGCAAGTAGCAGCGGACTTGCCCTTCGAATCGGGAGCGACGCCGGCGTCGATGTATGGACGCGAGCCGACGCGTGTCTGCTATCCGCCGGGGAACCGAGAAGGACAGAGGTGCACAGAGAAATAGCGGAAAAGAGTGGCAGAGGGAGAGAGAAACGGCCATCGTTGCGTAACACAGACGCACGCGTATGTCACTCTTCCTATCTGTCTGTTTCTCCGTCTCTCGTTCTCCCAGCGTCACCCTCTCGCCCTCTCTCGCTCACTCTTTCACTGGTTCTCTCGTTCTGTTGTTCTCCCGGGAGTCACGAGTCGACGAGTCGCCGCTGCTACTCCCGTAGATAGGTGTATGTAGAATTGTAGATCTTCTGGCTAGTGAAAGGTCATCCGCTTAATAGTCCTCAATCGCGGCTGCACGCGCGATCGGATCTCCTGGCGCGGCCTACATATATGTATGCATACACCTATCTACCTTCAACGATGACTAAGTCCGTGCCCGGTTTCCGCCGGGGGAGCGCGGCGAATCTCCCAGTGCGCAGTAAAAGGTGCAACCAGTCTCTGACATTGAACACTCATCGAAACCCTGATACCTAATCCGCTCGCCGGAGATCCGACAGGTCGATCGAGTGGGTGGACCTGCATATTATTCTCCGATCGATAAAGGAATGTCTCCTCGACGATCTACTATTTGTAGAATCCTGCATACAAAATTCACAAGAATTTGTTGTTGGGAAGTTCCTTTGGCGAAGGTTTACGTCCATTAGGACTAAGCATGGCAAGGTTTGCCCTTATGTTTAAACCTTAAACCGTTAATTGCCCTTATGTTTAAACCTGAAACCGTTAACGCTCCCCCGCGGTAGAGATTCCTTTAATGCCAGCTGTCATTAGTGATGTTTCCCGGCCGATGTTTCTCCGAGTGCAAGTCTGACCCGACATTTGCAATTAATCCTGATAGCAGCCTCCCCGAGAAGGACCGATGCATTGTGGCCAGGTCGCTGGGTTCGTTTCGAAAGATCGCGGAGGATGTTCGTGGATATCTCCGGCAGGATCAGGCAGGACGAGGCTGCCCTTTGCACCAGGTCGCGGTGGAGGCGGCGGTACATCATGCGTCTCTAGTACGAGAGAGACGATCCTCCTACGTTACGTAATGGAACGCAGCGCAGAGCGGAGATGTATTGTAAAGGCCGATGCGCACTTTGCAATTTGCGCGTACAGGAATCCGCTCCGAAGGAGCATAAACACTCTCCGTTTAAAGCGAATAAGAGAAAAAATGGAAATCAACACGTCGCCCAGGTATCTTCTCCGAATCCCTTTGGACCGAGCATCCCGTTCCTTTTTCAGCGATTCGTCTTAGCCGCTAGCGCGACGGCGAAATTGCATACATCGGCGCCCCCTTTCCACTGCTGCTCGTCGAGATCCTGCGAGTTCTCCTGGCGATCGGACGTCCTTCTGGTTATGCAACGCTTAAAAGTGTCTGCGAGCGGCTCTCTCTCTCCCTCAATATTACGTCTGACATCATGTTTATCATCCGAGATCCTTAAAAGACCAGTCAGCTGCTCTCCCAGCAAAAAAGCGCATGCCGAACGCGGCTTGCATCGTGGCGCCGCCGTCATACACACGCACCCAGTGTCCGACGTCGTACACCTTCCTCTAGTCCTCAAGTGCTCGAGTGCCGCTGCACCACGCGAGACTAGATTGATCCGTTCACCAGAAATCACCTGGCCTTGGCTCTCACTTTGATCAGGTTGCTTTCCCGTCGCGATCCTTATTCCCTGGAGTCTGCCGAAAGAGAAAAGACGGATCCTAGCATCCCCCGACGGAGTGCTCGATCTCGCGGGGAATGCAGGTTTCACGGGGTAAGCAGTGACCGTCACGAAGTAGGTCTAATGGCGAGCCACTTCTGCTTGACCTTGCAATTTCCCTGTTAGAACGAGGGTGACCTAGCGCACAGCGAGCGGATCTCTCTCTCTCGCGCCGCCTCCGCCTCTCTTTTTCTCCGCGTCCTAGTGTCCGGGCATCCAGATGAGTGGATGGTGCACCCGATTGCCCCATGGAGCGTAAAAGTGCAGCGCGCAAGCGTATAACAAGCGTGCCCTTCAGTTCCACAATGATGGAGCGCGTCTATTAGAGGAGGCGATTGTTCTTATATAATGAATGGATCATGTAACTAGCCGCTCGACGGCAGACTCGCTCCGGGGAATGGGAGATTGCAGAAAGAGGCGGGGGCGGGGGCGACGGGGGCGTCGGCGGTAGGGTGAGAGGAGAGCGAGAGAGAGGGAGAGGGAGAGAGAGAGATGTGAGGGAGAGGAGTCGAGAGAGGGAGAAAAAGAAGGAAGAGCGACTCCGCATAACAGAGAGAAAGAGAGAGAGGGAGAGAGACGCCTTCGCGTATGTACACATACAAGGCCATCCATCGTATGTCACGTACGCGCGTCGTGTATACCTGACGAGAATGTGTGCGACCACGTATGTACCAGTTAGAGGCGGCTGGCTAGCTCGCCGTACGTAAGTGCAGCTGAAAAGGCTTTTTACTTTCTGGCCTTGAACGAAATGTATCCGGTGACTCGACCAGCGCCGCGATCACCGCCGAGGGAACCTTTGTTGTTCCCCGTCCGAGTGATGCCAGAATGACTCCTCTCGCACCGGCCTCACACTCTTACCACCTATTTTTGGTAGCATGTCGCTCTCCAGGACAATGTACACTGCCGATACTATGTGAATCAGCGTATCACCGTAATTTGTTGTCAGGAGAGTGCGAAGACGAGAATAAGAGCTTCACGTGCACTTTGCCCGAGGGAAAACTCTCATCGAGAAGCTTACTTTTTAACTTTACCAATTACTCTCTCTGTGAAATAAGTTTGTGGTATGCTAGGTCGTGCACGATCTGAGCCAAATGTTGAAATTGAGATTTGGATTAGCCTCTCATATGGTACGATTCTCCGCGATTGGAGATCAATGAGTTCATTAGAGAGAGCAATATCGCTCTGTAGAAAACGAAGGGGGCAAGTGGAAAAGTGATATAGCGTGTAGGGAGTGAAGATTCGAAGGTGGAAAAGGGAATAGAAAGGCAGGAAAGGACGATCTAGAAACGCAGAGAAAGAGGGAGAGCACGTCACAGTCAACGGAGCGACGCGCAAGAGGGAGAGCGTGAGAGACCGGCTGGAAAATGGCTGATTTCGAATTGAGGAAAGGTGTGAGTCACGGGTTTCACGGGATGTCATAATCGCCCTAACTCGCGCTGACTCCCGCTCGTTTCTAAAATGCGCGGTCCTAGCCTGAAGTCAGCCAGGCACGAAGTTACTTCCACGGAGTTACAGAAAGTCAGGCTGATTGCAGTCCGCGGTCTTTCCCCTTGAAAGTTGGGCCTCGCTTTGCGAGTACCAAGCTGTCACCGCCTTTTTAACCGAGTTTGTCAAAAGACTGACTTTCGTGAGAAGGCGAAAGAGCAAGTGACAGCAGGAAGGCTCCTTGAAAAGCGAGGGAGTCTTTTCGAAAACTCGCACTCTGAGTCACTCGTTGGAATTGGAGGTTGCATTATTCGACCGACTACAGGCGGAATACTCGCCAATCGCAGGATGCCGGAAAGCCAGTGTTTCCATTCTGTTTTCATTCTGTTCTCATTCCGGCAGCAAGCGCCATTTGCGGTGGACGCAACACGGAGCAGCTCTGCCGCACCGCAGGTTTCCATGGCGTTCCGAGCGAGTGGCTGCCGAACTTGATGCGCGTCCAGCGGATACATACTCGTCCACACGTACGGGAGAGGCCCGATGAGACCGCGAAACACACGCGGCTTATTCATCCCGGCGAGACGTAATTGGGCCCACAAAAAATGGAGCGGAAACGCCCGGGCCCCCATTACAGAGCTCTCGTAACGAGTTCCCTCTTTCTCCGTCCCGTGCGAGCTTGGCCGCGTTACTCAATCCGCGCGCGCGGCTCGGCCTGCCTCGCCTTAATCAGCCCCGTCACGATCTCCGTGTTCCCTTTTTCACGGTGAGCACTCTCAGCCTCGCCAAAGACACTGTCATTTTTCGATGATTGCCAAAATTGGAGCATCGCTAACGCGCGCACCTTGCCACGCGATCCACTGATTGACAGTCGAGTTACGGCGGAGAGCGAGATTCTGCCTGGGCAGCATGCAAATCGACAATTGCTAAGCCAACTCAGTGATATACAGTTGATAATTACAAAGGAAACGGACTCTCGAAAATAGTCTGACGTTATCCTTACATTGAACTTTAATTGGAATGAGTAATCGAAGGGTTTGTTTGGGAGTACCAAAACAATCGCTACCATCAAGATTGGCACAACTCAATGATATTAGGCAAAAAGAAATATGATCGAAGACTGACAAAAGATAAAACAAATAACTTTGGGTGAATCTCTTCAGATCAATAACATTCCAACAAGAAACGAAATGTCAGTTCAGCGAATCGAATTCCCGGTTGGTTGTTCGTCGTCCGAGAATTTTATAGGCAGCAGCGCACTACGCGTACGCCTGTGCGAGAGAACCCGCTCGTTTTCTCCGATTGAAGTTCCGGCTTTTTCAAACGCGCTGCTGAATCTTTTTCACCACGCTCGGTCCCCGTGCGGGCCCTCCCCCCTCTCCCCCCCTCTCTCTCTCTCACTGGCGCCCTTTCTTTCTCTCCGTCCCTCCCCCTCGCTGTCTCTCCCGCTCCTGAGTGCTCGAGCCGTGTCGCGCGCTTTAATTTCCAGCCTCGACATTTGCGTAACCCAGTTTCGCCATTGTTCGATTCAATGGTAGATCGTAACGTCCGCTATCCGGATAGAAGATTATAATGCTTGCGTGTGCATGGCCCTGTGCATCGTCTACTGTCCCAACATGCGTGCCTCCCTCTCTCCCTCTCTCTCAGCCTCCCTCCCTCCCTTTCTCGATCCTCAGGCACACAGTCATTCAGAATGATATCAAAGTCAGGCCTATAAAGGTTACAAGAGCCGAATAGAAAGTGACCCAAAAATATTTACCAACCTATTTATGATTTCGGATTAGACGTACAAGTAACTCGACCCCTCCCCATTTTCGTCCGCCCCGATGATAGATTGTAGAAGGTGGGACAATAGCGAGGCGTTTAGTTGCCGATAGATTTTTGGGTCACCCCGTATGTGTGCGCCTGCCAGATAAGCAAAAGACCGTGGTATACGCGTGGAGTTCACGCAACCGAATTCACAAATTCCCTCGACTTTCTCCTCTTATCGCTACTTCCTGACCCCGTCGGGGCCTCTGCACAGGTTCCTCCCCACTCCCTCCGTTTTTGTCCCAACGCGAGCAACCACTCTTACACCATTATAGCTGCTTCCCATTCCACTCACGTGGAGCGAGCGATCTCGGCAGTAATCGGGAAAGCTCGCGAATTAATAACTGGCAGTATTGTCGATTCAGCGTTCCAACATGTATTCATGGTGTGTACGGCTCTTAGGGGAACCATCTGCGCAATGCAACGAAATCCTGTAACGAATGTGACAAGCGATTCCCTCGCTTCGAGCGCCTGTGGAATTTCTCCGAAAACTTTTCCCGCTCTTACGTAAAGCCGCATAAAAAGCGGGCGTTATGTAATATGTGCGGCTGGCGAGGTTGAGTTAATGAATGCATAGCGCGAAAAGTCGTGAACGTCCACTTGAAGCTATTCTCGACTGGCATTAAAGAACCGGGTCTACCATGACCAGGGCAACGTCGGAGAATGATTCAGAGTTGTATTCGAGTAGAGCGTGCCGGAGTGCAGAGTGGAGGACTGGAGAGCAAGATTGGGGCAGCACTTTGCAGCTGTGAACGCTGGCATTATCAGCGAGAGGGAACGTAGTTCGGTACCGACATTGGGTGTCAAAGTGCATAGGCAGCAGTCTAAAGCCGGCGATCGGTTCGAGCAGAGCGCAGCACCTTGCGGAATGGCGAGAGGTAAAAGCGGCCGGTAAAAGTGGCCGTCGTGGCAAGGGGTATATCCCCCACCACCGGCGGTAACAAGTGGGCCCGAAGGCCCAGTCACCATGGTACCGGCTGGCTTTCCTCCATTAGAGCGAAGGTGCGCCGCTTGCCGTCGCGGCGGCGGCGGCGGCGGCGGCGGCGGCCACTCGTAACCGCTCTACTCGTCAAGGCCCAAATAGAAGAAGAAAGAAGCAGCAGCACGCGAGCGTAAGCGTGGACGACGTAATGCAGCCGCTCGGGCAGCGATTGACCCTGAACTTCAGGTGCAGCACTTTGCTAGCGCGCTCCTAGCAGCAACAACGCTCTCGCCGTCTGCCAACCGATCATTTCCTTATTCAGCAATCCTCTTGGTAACCGGCCGACTAGGCATTATGTATGCCCGCCAGCTCTGTTGTAACTCTTGCCCAAGGAGCCAGCTTCCTTCTGCTCTTCCTCGTCGAGCTCACTCCGTCTGGATACTGGCTGCGCCGCTAATTAATTATTTTACCTGTCCCGGCGACTTCGCACTCAAGAGGAGCAGAACGGCGACGCGTTCATTTCTCTCTCGCACTCTTTGCCATTGGCATTACGCAAGAGAGGCGCGATGGGAAGATCGCGGGGATGGAAACTTTTTCCTGGATGCCCTTTAGTGTAGTTATGTCTGGCTACGGAGTTGCGGGAGCTGGTCGTAAAGTGTTTCAGTCCTGTTGAATCAGAGTTTGCGAGAAGGAGTGCGCGGGCGGACGCGGTTAGGCATAATAGCTTACTCGATATCGAAAGCGAGGAAGAAAGTACCATGCGAGCAACATGGATACACATGGGACTCACGCCCTCCTCGTGACTCTTACCCAAGGTCCTTCCTTTCCAATTCGATCGGATTGCAGATCGAAGGTCGCGTCGATGGGTATCTGGCTCTGACGAGCTCTCTCCCATTATACAGGTATCGCGCGCACTGAGACCTGGTCCTTTTGAAGTACGAACCTTCTTGAGTAATGAATTCTCCGGCCAACTTTCTTTTCGCCGGCCGGTCAGTCAGCCGCCGATACTTATCGCTTTCGTAAGACTTCCAATGACTCCCCTGGTCCACGGCTATCACTGAACTTTCTACATTCATGGAGCGCGCGCGCTGGCTTTCTCACGCCTGGCTGATAAGAACACAAAGGGTGCAAGCAACTTTAGAGGTGGAAAGCCATTCTGCGGCGACTCAGCCGCGGCGCTTTACATTGCGGAACGCATCGATGTTTACGGCAATAGTTTCATAATATTAATTATACTTCTCTTGCTTGGGAACATAACGTGAAACTGAACTTTCTCTTTCGGGGTGCGCCTTGAGAAACCGCGTGTACTTGGTGTTCTTTCATTTTCTTTTCTTTATACAATATACAAACGCGACTTCCTTGACTGGTGAAAACTCTTGAGAGTAATCCGAGAATCGGAGAGACAGGGTTTCTGTCAGTCGAACACACTATCACCGCGCAAAATTCAGTCGCTCGAATATCAGAGACACGTGAGCGACATAATCGTCAGACACGTCAGCGGCTTCCGGCTTTTCAGCGAGAGCTTGAGGAATCGGAAAGGCGAAATTGATGTTAAACGAAGAGCTCTCTTCGCGTGATGTGAGTTATTGGCTTAAGGACCGGATATGAATTTCATTAATCCGATAATTTCGTTATTACGTCAAGCTGTCATTGCGTGCGATCCCAATAAAACGAACCAAGCTTCGTCTGGTCTGAATTATTGCGGAAGCGTCTTGGAGTAATTGCGCAGCGTCGGCATTGCGAGATGAGTACGATCTGAAATCTAAGCGGATATTTTGTTTTCTGTTGCAGACGATGTATACTGACGGTCTCCTGACACTTCACTATGGCAAGCATCCAGCGACCTTGGCCGCAGAGGTCGGGGCCTGGTACAGCGGGGACCGTCACGTGGACGTGACCCTGGCCTGCGACGACGGCTCCGTCGTCAGGGCGCATCGTGTCGTTCTCGCGGCAGCTAGTCCTCTCCTGGCCAATCTCCTTATAAACCCCGCGCTGGACCACGTGGTCCACCTCTCGGGTGTTAGGAAGACCCAGCTCAACCACCTGCTGGAGTTCCTCTACAATGGAGAGGCACTCATACCCGTAAGTATACACTAATGACCCTTTCTCAAAGTTCAACAGTCCAAAATCCCTTTCTTTCGGCAAACAATCATAAGACATGGGAATGTTGCTCGATGTAGTAGTTCAAGAAATACAACTTCCAACCAGCCAGGTTTCGAAAATCAGTGTTCAACAGAGATTCGCTTGGATTTATGCGTCCAATGATTTCATAGAACGTGCCTAGGCAAAGGAGAATACATAGAGGAAATACCTAGTTGAGTTGAATGAAATCCTGACAGGAATTGGTAATCTGAACGGGCTGTGTTTCTCTTACAGTCGACGGAACTGACGCCACTGAGGGAACTGTTCGAGCTTCTCCAGATCAAGTCGGAATTGTTCGAACCGAACCAACCTCAGACTTCTAGTAATTCCGATCCGGACAGGATACCTACCCCACAGCCCTCGGAAGGCCAAGAGAGTTCCAGTTACGAATCGCAGTACGATGGCAGGTCAGCATAGACTATCAATTTTACCCAAATAAATCCAAATAAACTTGGATTTCACCATTTTTGCCTTCTTTCTCTAATACTAATGTTAACATTATGTGTAATTTATAGGCAATCGAACAACCCTGCTGACTGCTGCTCGGTACTCATCAAAACAGAAGGCTGTGAGGAAGAGACGGAAGTAGACGTGGAGGGTGTCGAGGGTGAAGGTATGCTTACCGATAACCGGGAGAGCAGTATAGAACCGCCCAAAAGGAGGGACAGTTCAGACCCCGTCAATTTAAGTTTAAACTCCGGAACCTCCACAACGAGTGACAGTTCACACGATCTCTTGCCCAGGTAATCATCCATTAACAATATTCACATCGACTCTCGCACATAAGTGGTCGCCCAATTGCACCTATGACAACTAACATCGCCCGATTTTTCCAGCAGGCAAGAAAAGCAATTGCTGGAGAGGCGAGAGTCGCTGGAGGAGGCGGAGGAAAGGAGAAGGCAATTAGCAGCCCGACTAGCGTTAGGCTTAGAACCTAGCAAGCGGAAACTCGAAGAAATACCTATCCCACCAGCGGAGGCATATGTTGTCACGCCCCACCGTAAACGAAGGCCAGGATTCCACAATGCACCCGCGCAGAATCCTGCTTTCGTACCCTTTAATCCTGGATTTGAGACGCCGAGGCGATTACAAGCGCCCCATCCTCTCAGCGTCTCAGCACCGCCGTACCTGGTACGTCATCTCTTTCAACGCTCCTTCATTGTGTCCTTATGAGTAGTTTCACGCTGTTACAATGCTGACTTCTCTCTTCTTTCGTGCCTACAGCAGGACAGGTCAGTGACACCTCCAGGAGCATCGCACAGACCACCGAGTGCCGACCCAGCATCGGCAGCGGGTCTGGAGCCACCATGGGGTGCGTGGACTCTGCCGCCAGCTAGGGCGCCACCGCCGCCGCCCACGGACGATCCACCGAAATCGACGCCGGTCCGTGAATATCGGTGCAGCTATTGCGGCAAACAGTTCGGAATGTCCTGGAACCTGAAGACCCATCTACGAGTGCACACCGGCGAGAAGCCGTTCGCGTGTAGACTGTGCGTGGCGATGTTCAAGCAGAAGGCCCATCTACTCAAACATCTGTGCTCGGTGCACAGGGGCGTCATCGCGGCGCCCGACAATACCTTCTCCTGTTGCTTCTGCTCGCTGAGTTTCGACAACCTGCAGGACCTCATTAGACACTTGTCGGGCCCGCACAACAATCTCCTGCTTAGCAAGAACCTGCACGATTAGCGACAAGGCTAAGGCCCTCCGGTGCCCAAGGCTCGCTACGTACTTTGCGGCGATGGTCGGCGCCTTTCTCGTGAAATCGTGAAATATTTGATGGCTTTGCGAATGCCAGTATTTTTCATGGGGGCACTATCGCGGAAGCTTTGTCCTCGAGCCGTATTACTAGTGAATATTTCCGTTTGCCGCCAGACCGTCCTCGCAAGCCGAGAGTTACCACAACTTGCGTCGTCAGCACAAAGTACGAGTCTCCGACAGATTTGTGAAAGAGCATCGCCTCGATGAATGCGTTATCGCGCGGCGAACACACGAGTCTTGTAATGTTCTTCGACTTAGGCAATTCTCGGAGACAGTCGAGCTGTAGTGTGAGCATCCCCGCGAAAGAAGCGGTTCCCTCAGTCATCTCTGGCCAGAGCTCGGGCACGAATACATATTGATGATTTTAGTGCACGATTACTCTAAAAGCACATGATCGTTTATGCTTGCCTTCGCGGGGAAGCTACACGGAGCACTGGAGAAGCCTTACCTCGACTAGTAGTGCACTCTCTACAGTTTGAGGATATTCAGGAGGCAGGCGATAGAGAAATGTAAGTTTAATATAATCAATGACCAGTAACTTCAGCAAGAAGTCATGTATCCTCGCGGGAGGACGTCGTACGTGATCGAGAGCGTCCTTGCGAGGTGTTAACGCGAGGAAGCTTCCGGGGAAGCTTCGCCAAGAGCATGCAAGGAAAGCGCACGAGGCGAGAGTCAATTACTGTCACGCGCCAAAATCTCGATGAGCTTAATAGGAAGCGATAGAAGCACATCTCTCCCAACGATGGCGATCTAATTAGTTAAGCTACCGCATAAATGGTTTGATTTATGTGTCGCCCGTTTTATCGTGTCACGTGACATTTCGGCAAGACGTCTCGTCTACCTCAGCACGCGCGCGCGCAAGCAAGCAATCTCTCACATGTAAATAGTGTTGTAATGTTATATAGTAGGACAAAAGCAAAGAAGTAAGTAGCGCGAAAGAGCGAGCGGACTACGAACGATTTTATTTATTTTACACTTCGCAAAAGGGACCAACCGACTTTCCACCGATTTCTGTCTTAGGTAGATATCTTAGGTGTCCTGCCCACCAATCGCCTCGTAGAAATTGCTCCCAGCGAGCGGATTTACCGTCTCTCGATTTTACCCCCCGCCCCTCATTATGCAGTTAAGGATTCGGCTACGGAAAAAGAGCCAAACGAGCTAGAACGAGCCGCGTTGGATTCCAACGTGGAGAGGAACATTATCGACGGGCGTAAACGCTTCCAATGGAAGTCAGGCAATAAATGCCAGCATCCATCGAGCCGTCGCGCGCGAGATGCACTCTGGCGTCTTTAGTGGTATAAACGTTGTTAATGTTCTTCCGCTCACTAATTCTCGTCTTCCGCTTGATCCTCCTTACCCTTCTCCGCCCTTATCCCCCCTCACCCCTTTGAGATTGACATTGATAAACAAGCTTTTCGGTACTTTTTCCCCGCGACACGAGTGCCTTGTCAGATATGGGTCCAAATTGGTCGATTGGGCAGTGATTTCATGTGTTCATAGGCTTAAGACGTAAACGTACACGCGTTTAAGACGACGATATCAGCTCGTATAAGGAGAAACAGAAACAGAGAGAGAGAGAGAGAAATATGAAAGAGAGTTCAGTTAACTCACATAGGAAAGAGAGTTTTAGTATCACTCGAATTAATCCAAGTTTCGTTAGGGCTAGCTAGGTCATTTTTAAGTAGTAGCTTCTTGTTTCTCTAATGTCTTCTACTTCTTTTCCTTTCGTTGGCGCAGGACGTCATGATTCTCTGTTTCTTTTAGGTAGGTATTATTACCTAAGGTGCCTTGAGGAAGGGCCTCGGCCTCCTTCCAGCTCCTTCACGCCAACCGCGTCTTTACATTGCGATCTGGCGCGATTCAGAGAAACGAAAGCGAATCCCGCCGCAATTGTTATTGCATCCCAATTAGTGCACCGATAAATCGCCCCATGTACATTCCATGCATCAGTGTCGACGCGAGCGCACGACAAAAGTCTCTCGGTATTAATGATACGATAAACAGTGCGTATTACTGGTGACGTAGACGGTCCCGCGCAACTATTCTGGGCCCAGTGTGAAAGACGGCTTTCTTGAGGCGTTGCGTCAACAGCCGTACCCTTTAGCATACGCGCACTAAGAGGATCGTCTAAATTTGAACGTGCTTCTCCTGCCCAGTGTCTTGGTCCGTGCGAACTCCACTCTCCTCGGAGTTGGAGGGAAGCGTCAGGCTCAAAGCGAGTAGCACACGTTCTCCGCGAAAATCAGGAAACCGTTAGAATCACCCGGCGGATCGTTCGTTTCTTTCGATCGTGCGAACAGGAGCGCGCAACACGTAGCGAGTGGGCAAAAAGAGTCTCCATGAGGCAAAGGAGCGGGATCGGAGGCCGGAGGGGTGGTATGCGCTCTCGTGAAGCCAGGCAAAAACGGCCAGCACAAAACAGTGAACACAATGTGATACTAAATGATAATAAAGATAAAGTAATTATTGTTTAGCGTGCGACGCCTCGACGCGTGGTTTCACCACTCGTGGCTCTTAGAAGTGGACGAGAAGACGATAAATAGGATACACGCACCTTTGCTTTCGTTTCCCACCGTCACGCAAAAGTAGCCTCCGGGCCCCCCGAACAAAATGATCTTTCTTTCGCCCGAACCTTAACTTAAGCAATTCGGCCACTTACATGTGGCCCGTCGTTTCTCTGTACCCATCCCCCGACCCCCTCTATCCTTCTACATTTTTCCCATTATTTCTCATTCCCGACAAAAAGCACTCCCGCCCCCCGCCCCCCAATAATTCCCCAGCCCTCGATTACCCTCTTCTCGAGCGGTAGCGCACTAGGTATACGCATACAGATTTATTTTTAGCGTCTAATTAGTTACGTCTTTATTGTACGTACGTGTATGTACATGCACCAGCGCGCGTCCAGATGTCCCGCGAAGGCCGGGAAGGTGAATCGTCGGCCTTGCCGAAGGGGCGACAAGTGATTGGGCAAATAAACCGTTTTTACCTACCACACATTGAACTCAACCCTTGACTCGACCAGTCGTGTACGATGTGTTTGGATAGATAAATATCTGCCGCGAGAGCTATTTAAAAGCACTACGGAAAAGGCATTGAACGGGGAAACGAGTACTTGTTACTCCAACTATTATGTTTGAAACATATTTCGATGCTTTAATTTATATCGTTTGTAAAAAAGTTATAATAAGAGAAATGTATAGATTTATTGGCCAAGTAAGGCAACTCTCTCACGCTTCTCTCCGTCGCGGACATCTGTACGGACTTTCGTAGATTCTAAGCATCTTCCGAGCGGAGTGGCAGCTCCGCGTGCTTTCTTAGTGTTCATAGGTTTACGAGAAATAAATTTATTCAAACGGAGACCCGTACCAGAAAAGATAAAAGAGCACAAGCGAGCAGGAATCATCTATGATTTACTCTCGATTCCTATCTCCCTCCCATCCCTGCGTATCCCAGCGGCGACAACGGCGCCAGTGTGCTGCACGTGTGTGAACGTCCGCTCGTTTATTCAGCGATTAAGTAAGGTTTACTCGGAATTGATTGGCGAGCCTCCAGTAGGAGACGGTGCCCATTAAAATTCATAGCTATTAGATCGAGTCCTCGGGATCGCGGATAAATAATTCGTCTCACAGAAAAGTCCGTTAGTCCGTGAGGCGAATGGCGCTGGCCGCACTCGTATAACAAAATACGAGTCGGGAGCTCGAGCACCAATCGTTCAATCGAGATCTTTTCAGACATTTTGATTTCCAATCTTTTTTTCGCACTTAACTGTTTTCTGTTAGGTTCCCGAGTCTAAGTTTGCTCTAGCGGTTTCGTTGTTTGCAGTCTAGGCTGGACGGGTGAGGCCGGACCGGCGCGAGGAGCGCTCGCCCGGCTAACGGTACGTTAAGTTGGAGGCTTTTGTACAAAAAGAAAACTCGTCCCGAGACCCGTTACCGGCGGGCATCGTTCCACAGGGGCAGCAGCGCGGAGAGAAAGGGAAGATAAATAGTCATACTTGGCTAAACGCTCGGCGGTCGCGGTGCACGAATTGCATAATTGCAGCGGACGATAAGAGGCGGTGGCGGAGCGTTCGCATTTTATCTCCTGGGTGGAGGAGAGCACGGTCACACCTGCCATCTACCTGCTCCATTTGCCCCGACGTAAATACGGCCTGGCTTAAGGTCGAGGTTGCTGGAACCGGCTCCATGAATGGCTCCGCAGGAAGAGGCGGGCGGCGTAACACCTTCGATGCTGCATGTGTCACCGGCGCGCATTCCACGATGCCCTCGCTCTCCCATAAACCGAATACACGCAAACAAACACGGGCTCCTACCTGTTTACGAGACGATCGAGCGATGAAAGCGCGCCTCAAAGAAATGCAAATGCGGATTCCCCGACTTTATCGAGTATCCTCGAATGGCCCGCGCTCCGAGGAGTCTCCATTTCAAAGTCAATGCCGCGCAATGATTCGCCTTCCTGACTTGGCTGGATTTACATGCATGCATCATGCATCACTCGCAGTCAGACTATGTGCGGGTGGCATGAATGTAAATGGCGAAAAATCATCTTTCTTTCTTGAAAGAGGCCATTTCGAGTGTCCCGCATTCTGGAACTTGAAAGCGTGGCGCTTGAATAGTGGCTCTCGGTAGATTGGTGTCCATGGTACTTACAGAGACATTGGGCACAGCCGAGTCGAGCAAGTAGTTTGACCACTTTGGAGCAAAGGTTAATGGCACGTAGGTCCGTTAAGGGTAACGCGGGTCCCATGGCGTCTTGACAGTCCATCAGAGTGTACGGGCGAAGGGTCTCGCATCCCGGTGGACGCCGGGCAAGTGAGTACCGTTCATTGGGGAATTGCATAATGGAGGTTGCGTCTCTCGCTTCTGGCATGGGCGATCTTGGCGCCGATGGACTCCTTGCCAGGAGGTCTGTGGAGCATCATTGACCAATAACCATCGTCTGATAGTCAGGGGCCACGGAGAGTACCGTAAGGATCCATCCACACGTGGTCGGAGACAGAGGGGATACGCGCCCGGTCAACGCTCCTGCACTCGCTCCTTAATGTATATAAAGGCAACAGATTCGGACGATACTCACCGCAGACACCATTCGTAGACATGTTCGGGAAGATCATCTTAACACTTTCGGTCCTGGCCTTCGCCAGCGCGCAGATCCCTAGCTTGGGATTCTGCCCGGACTACGTACCCATGGCGAACTTCGACAGGCTCAAGGTAAGCAGTGCATCTACTAAACCTGACCTCAGTAATTTCAACCTTCTTCCATTAAATAGTGCCGGTTTTGTTGTCTAGTGCGCGGTGGAAAGCTAACAATCCCCCAAGCAATGGTTTTCGATCAGGGGTTTTTCGTTCAAGCCATTATGCCTTCTGCATCTTTCGGAACTTATTATTTTCGTCTCAAGTAGAATTTTGTTCCACGGCATATAACGACCTCATTTTCCCTTATCTGGCATGTAACTGAACTCAAGAAACTTCGGCGATGTTTTACACGAACCTATTTTTCTCAGTTCTTGGGTGTCTGGTACGAAGCGGAGAGGTACTTCCAACTGACTGAGGTCGTTTCTCGCTGCGTCATGGCTAACTACACCAGGTCTCCTGACGGCAAATTCCGCGTCAGCAACGAAGTCACCAACCGATTGTAAGTACCATCAACTTATCCCCTCGAAACTTCGAGGTCCAATGCGAGACTTCCCTGGTAAGAATTAGTGAGCTAATGAAAACGACTTTACAAAATGTCTAGCACCGGTATCAAAAGGATACTCGAGGGAGAGATCAAGAATGCAGCATCCAAGGCTGAGGCAGGCAAGCTCCACGTGAAGTACACCATTCCGTTGTCACCAGAAACTAAGTACTCCGTGCTTGAGACCGATTACGATACCTACGCCGTAATGTGGAGTTGCTCGGGTCTTGGACCTTTCCACACGCAGAACGCTTGGCTCATGACCAGAGAAAGATTGGCACCAGGCACCGTTCTCCAGAAGGTACCTATACTTCTTCCATGGCTTTTCCTACGTTTTATCTCCGCTCGTAACCCACAAAGCTATCGAGTTTCCGATAAAGCTCTATGCCATATGGCCCCCTAGTTCATTCCTGAACGTGGAGAAACGTAGCGTCGTAGAGACTCAGTCTTAGTTTTCAAAAGAACATGGTGGAAGGGAATATGGATTCAATACGATATGCCAACGTATCTTCCATCGCTCAAAACTGTTCAATTCTCTTGTAACAAGTTATTTCACGGCCTGTATTTGCGCCTATTCTCAGATCAGGCATGAATTCGAACATAACAAAATTTCTTCTATTACAGGCTTACGGAGTTTTGGACAAGTACAAGATCTCCAAGTCGTTCTTCGTGAAGACGGACCAGGACGACTGTGCCTACCTGGACTCCGCTCCAGCCGCAGCCGAAGACAAGCCTGCTGAGACTGCCGCGGCTCCAGAAGAAGTGAAGCCCGAGGAAAGCGCTACAGAAGGCGCTGGACGTACAGCTCTGACTCCAGAGGAAGTAGAGGAAAATGCTCTTATCGTAGAAGTAAAGAAACCACTGGAAGATATCCCAGAAATGGCAGCTCCGGTGGAGACAGTTCCAGAGCACATTCTCAAGGTAGCTGATATTAAAGAGGAGAAACTAGTCGAGGTCCCCCAGGAGGATATGGTGGCCGAACCAACGGAGGAGAAGAAGATCGAAGTGATCGAGGAGGAGGAGAAGCCCGAAATAATGAACGAAAAGTCTGCTTAGAATTACACGAATGAAATTTAGATTTGCGCTCCGTCCTACTCGCCAGGGTAAATCCACAGGGTGAACTATAAGATTTGAAGGTCTTGGGCTCGTAGCGGTCTCCATGAGGAACCAGTCTCGCTCAAGCATCTTGCTTAATACGTTATTTATTGCACCTCTACGGAGGTGCGCGCCGGGGATTGGGATGGTCTTTGTTTTTATAATTTATGTACAAATGCAACAAATTATGATAAAAAAAGGAAGATGAAATAAATTGTTACATAAAACGTTTATATGAAAGCGCGACTGTTGTTACTGACTTCCACCTTGGCCTAGATAGTTCAGGCGCCTTCCTAATGCCTTCGGAAATGACTTTTCATTCCTGATTGCTGTGAATTAGAGGATACTTTCATATTATCGTAACTGATACGTGTACCCTCGGTTCGAGGTTCGAGGCCACAACCAGTCGGAATACTTCTGAGTAATGATCTAACGGAATCTCGTATTCGAAAAGTCATTATACATATGTATCTAGAGATAGATAGAAAGTTCCAAAACCAGAAATTCATTAAAGTTTTTTTAAAAATAAAAATCCATATGCAATTTACAACTCATTTCGCAAACATTTTGCAAATTCGTATGTAGGAAGTAAAGGTCGTAAGCACATGCAAGGAGGCTACCTAACGGGCGTTGTGATTTTTTCTACACTCATCCCCGTTCGGACACCGGTGCAAATGACGTGACAATCAAATATGATTTTCTCGCGTCCCATCACGTAGTCCGAAGGGAGAATGCAACGCTATGGATGAATTTCTCTAATGACATCATCAAACCAAGGAAATATCCTTTAAGTGTTCCTCGTATCCATCGCGATAAACAATAATAGAGGTATGGCTGGTTCAAAGCATCCTCTCACAATGAGCACAAAGGAGGACTGGAATGTTTGGAAACTTCTAGTCCCAGAAATGACAATGCAAAGAGATGTTGCGAGATCTGCAGCTGCTGCCAGTAAAACTGAAATTGCGACCCCGTTACTGATCTACTAGGAGCAGCATACGGGTACCTTAAGAGCCGCTCTAAAACTATGTTAAACCCGCACAAGCGTGCCAGGCTGACGTATTCTCATCGATGGAACAATACCTGTACTGTCGACAGTACGAAGATAGAAAGACCCTTGCATCTTTAAGGACCGTTTGGCAGATGATCGGTCAATGGCGAATTCGAGTCGCACTGGTGGGTTTCTTGAACTCCTCGAGCGTACCGTTAGTGACCCACTGACAGAACTGTCCCGAACGCATCCAGTCAGCCTTCACGAGTTCGTTCGTTCGCCCGTTCGCGTAAACCCAAGGTAGACCGGCGGTCAGGAAGTCCAGTCACTGACGAACAGTTCGCCCCGTGGGTAGTGTATTCCGTCAACGACTGTCAATCCTCTCCAACAGCGCTCGGCTATTATTCACCTCCCTCTGCTCTTGAGTAAGTTCGATATTCACATATTCTACTGTTTCTGACTCATCGTACATTGGATGCTGTCGATTTCCTGGTTTGGCGACTAGAAAGATAACTTTATCTAATGCCTCGGGAAACTTGGGTCGCAAGGGTCGTTGTTTATACGTGCACAGTATGTCATAATATGTAGAAATAGCGTATGTCGTAACAATGCCCAGCACCCACCAAGCTTCCAAATTCAGATCTTTACTGACACTTGCCATTGCGCTAATGTTGTGAAAGAAGATGTCCTGTACGAAGTCGTAAAGGCTCTATCAGTACGAAGTTCATACTTCATATTTAGTGTTTGCGGTGTATAAAGATTCCACTCATGCAGCGCAATTATCAGTTTGTAGCAAAACAGTTTTTACTCTTCCCGTAGAAGCGATACACTTTTTTCGTACTCACCTTTACGTAAGGCTTTATAGCTCGGAATAAATGACTTTCCTCTTCCGGTCGCACGATGCTTCCGTATCAAAACTATTTCTCCTCTTATTTCGATCGACGATTTACGTGCACTGACAATGGGATCATTGAAAAAGCGTATGTTTTGACTATTGACTTGCATTTCCGCCGAACGAAAGAGCAATGCTGTCAGATATTTGCTACGCAGTTGATCGATTCTGCTCGAGTGTCGTCAAGGGGGCGTTAGAAAAGGCACGCGATAAAGTGGTTGCAAGGAAAATTGCACCGTTTGTTTGAGCCCAAGGTTCTCTCTCCCCGGATTCTCCATGCAGTCGTGAATAAATATATAGCGAGGCGCGCATGCAGGCAGTGTCATCAGAAACGCATTGCCGGTACTACGCGCGACACTAGCTGTAATTGACCGGTGAAAACGCGATCGAACTATCTCGCACTGCTTCTCGATTTCTCTGTATCCATTACCTATTCCACTAGCTTTTCCTTCCGACCGACGAAAGCGATACTGCGAACACCCAAGTTCATTCTCAATTAAGATTTTTTGTGCAATACATCCGTGAGTCCCAATCAAGTTTCGCAGACGACAAAATTGACATTTTAATTGTGTGATTAATGGAAATTAATCACGCGCTAATTAATCACTATCTATTTGATAATTGACAGACGCATTGGTCCATCAACGTTCGCAGAATCCTCTAAGAGAATGTTGGCGTTTCTTCTCGTTCCACTTCTCGCGAGTGTGGTGACAGCACAGGTGCCCTTTTTGGGACCCTGTCCGAACCTAGAGACTATGTCCAACTTCACACTGGATAGGGTGAGTATCTTTATATTAAAAATAAGTATCATACTTTTTTAGCACGAACGTGCTGAAAATTGTAAAATGAATTTTGTCAGACACGCCTATGTTATTGGCTTACTTATAAGTCAATGCAACTTGCATTTAGAAAGTTGTCCTAAGTAGGCTAGAGATCACGCGTGCTAGTATCGTACCCGGTAATGAGCTATTGGGATTCTATTTTCATACATATATCGAGAGCCCCTTTTCAAGAGTGACGCCTGGCCCAAATTCGCTGGACGGCTGATTTAATGAGGCACTGATTTCGAGCGGTTTTTGTTGTAGTATTTGGGCAAGTGGTACGAGGCTGAGAGATACTTCGCGGTCTTCGAGTTCGGTGGGAAGTGTGTGACCGCAAATTACAGCCTGAATGATAACGGATCCATCAAGATCGTCAACCAACAAATTTCATCTTTGTAAGTGTAGATTCATTATCCTCCAGTACCCATCAATACTCGTTTAGATTAAAGTTGTTTGGATTTTCGTACTTTCCACTAATCTAAATGATGTACAAATTAGTAATTGATACAGGGGTTGGCAACCGTTCCGGCCTACCGAATTTTACCCACGAATTAACCATGCTTCATTCGACATTTATTTCTCAGGACCGGTGTGGCCTCGAGTATCGAAGGCATCGGGAAAATAATCAGCAGGCAAGACGAGCCCAAACTAACAATCTCCTTTCCATCGCTGCCATTACCAATAGATGCGCCCTATTGGGTCCTGGACAGTGATTATAGCAACTACGCCGTAGTGTGGAGTTGCACAAACTTTGGCGTGTTCAGGTAGGTGCACCCAAAAGGGCGACGAGAGGAAATTATACCCCAATCGGGAGAAAGAATAGATTGTTATAATTGCGATTGTTTTAGCATACGTAATGTCTGGATACTCACGAGACAACCGAAAGCGGAGCTGGAAGTTTTCGAGAAGGCCTACGATGTCCTCGACAAGAACAAGATCAGCAGAGCGTACTTCATTCGCACGGATCAGAAGAATTGTCCAGTGCAGAATTAATACAATAAGCGAGTGAGAAGCACGCTGCACTAATCGAGAGCACTCTGGCGGTGCTCAGCATTTGTAAAATAGATCGCTCGCACGTTTAAACGTATTGGTTCAGGGACTGACAGGCGGTCAGGACGCATCTGCTCAATGTGACGGTGATCGTGCAAGTCAATTGTTGTTACTACTTAGCTTTAAGTGACGTTTCTATTTATGCGATAAACAAGCCGGGTAGTTCGGTTCGTAAGTTATTTAGGGCACGAATTCTTATTTATGAAACTATTGATGTTGTGTGGGGTGGTTTGCTGCTGATCTCAAGTGTGCAAAAGCAATCCGATGACACGCGAAATTCGAACTATCATTCAATTATAAATGTCGTTTAACTAGAGTTCCTCGTGACGTCTGATGTTATGGTATCACCGCACCCGCGTTATTTATTTATTAATCGCCGCATCGGTTATTACGGACTGAAAGATCTAAATTATGTGAAGTTGTGAAATTTGTAATAAAGCAAAGTATTTATAAACCTGCAAGTGTAATTGATAGCTCCTGCAAAGGTCAGATACGGAATAGACCGAGCAAGCAAAGGATTCGGATTGCCCCTCGGCGACCGGGGTTCTAGAGCACCACATTCCGAGTTCAATATCACGTTTAACTGTTACCGGCATCACGAATGATTGGAGTGAACAAATTTGTGGACATAAATTTCCACCCCTTGGACCCCATCACCTTTCTTCAAAATTTGGTGCCTGAAAAAAGAATCGCAAAGATCGGCCATGAAATGTATAACTCTTAAATTATTGACCAATTCTCGACCATTAGAGTGACACAGTGATAAAAGTAACAAATTCCCGCCTATGTCTCTGATTTCTGTCGAACCGCTGAAGATCAGTAACCGGTGAAACCCTGCTCAGGAATGTGTTCTCGCATCTTCCAGAAGATGTCGCACTCTACCTTTCAAGCCAAAAGAGTCGGTAACAAAACAGCTGCAGGTAATCACACTTCTCCAACGCTTGGCAAATTATCAATACCGCCCAGTATACAATCAACAAGTAAAAGAAAATATTAATATAGTAGTAATCTTGAGAAAAAGTAAAACAAGCACCCTTTACTATATCCCGCAAGGCGTGCGAACGCATTTCAATCCCCACAATAAGCGCGAGCGCAGTTACCGCTTTTAATAAGAGCGGCGGGTGTCTGGGAAAAGCTACGTAATGAGAAAATACGAGATAGCCTGGGAGAGCGAGTGAATCCCAGTCCCGCATACGTGTAGCAAAGCCCAAATTAAACAGTGTGGCAACGGGGCACACTCGGTGGCTGCGTTCTCCCACGTTAAAAATGCAGGCTCTCAGCCGAGGAGCTCGATAAATCGTGCGGCGAGTCGAGAGCGTGGCTAGCGGGTTACAATGCTGGTAAATTAAACAAATAACGAAGGGAGCGTCGCGTGTCCCTTGGCCCATTGTCGCGTGGCGCGCGCGCAAACAGACAGTCATTCAATCGGCAGACAGCGCCAGGCATATGTCATCAGTGCAGTATTGTGCACCGGGAAGGAGAAGAAAGCGGGAGAGTGGGGTCTGAGTAAACCACACGGGGAAAACAGTATCGCATAAAGGCGCCCCATAAATATCTGCCTGGCGGCAGATCGCCTGCGGCGTGGACGACGTTTAGCGATATATCGGTTAATTGATATTCCCCGCTCGTTCTCACCCGAAGAAATGATGCGTGAAGAGTGGCTAACGCAGGAGAAACTGGTGGCCGTGGTGTACTTTGAGATACAGAGGGATTCGTGTCACTAGCTCGGCCTGGAGCACAGAAGGCCATTCTCGTAATCTCCTTAGAGAACTGGTCCACAAAGTATCGACGCCTTTTCACCGGCATACTTGCCAGTACCGCATTCGCGCATCAGCTCCGTTCTTACTTTAGGGAGACTCAGCAAAGAGAAAGTAGGAACAAATCCGAAAGACACAAATTTTGCTATCTTATTTCTCTTAAGTTAGAGTTATTTGATTAAACTGAAGGTTGCTAGGACCCCCTGTGATCGCCGTCGATAAATTAAAGAGTGGTGGGTCTAAATCAAAATCTGGATAGGAGACCACGGAAGATGCCATCCTGCAAATCATCGTAAACGTGCCGGGCGAAACTGAAGGGCGTGTTGAAGAGAGAGGGGCAGAAGCGACTACAGGGGATACGATCGAGATTGGAGAAATGAGAGACGATGAGGGCCTAGGCAGTGGAGAGGGGGCTGTAGACGATCGGCTCTCGGGGGCCCAAGTATATCCGCGTGGGCCCTTCGCTTTTTCGAGGAGTACCGGCCCCTAATAACAGGGTACACCGAGGCTAAACAAACATACACGCCCCCGGCGTGCCTCGCTGAAAGAGTGCACGAGAAACAAATCGAGGCGAAAAAAAGGAGGAAACAATTTGGCCACGCCACTTAGAAGGGGATATAAGGTAAATACCAAGGTGTACTGACAGCCGCCTTTTGCAGAAAATCACGGAGCTGAGCTTAATTCCAATGGAACCTCGTCCAATCTCTGGGAGCGTAATCCGGCCGCGAAAACTGACCAAAAAGATCCAAGCAAGGCATGGCTTGTCTGTGTATATCATCTCTATCAAGCGAATACCAGCTTTGGTAATGACGAACAAATAGCATAACGGAATACCAGTGTGACTTTCCAGATGGTATCTTCCGCAAGCATTAAAAAGCAGTTTGTACCTCTTGGACTACAACTAATTGACACACTACTTGGTGCTTCGAGCGGTTTTTACCGAATTAAGATACATATATGCGATACCCCTGAAGTATAACGCCGGTGATCACGAGCGAGGTAACTGGATCTCGGCAGGCCGATCAACGTAAATGGATTTCGCATGCAAATAGGCCAGCGAGCTCGTTCAAAGTTGCCCCGATCGATTTATTACGCGCAGCAGCGCTGCTGAAGATAAAGTCGAGATTTGCCTTTGAACCTGTCTATAGATCTATTTCAGGGTGGTCGATGTGAAAGCCATTCGGCGAGGGAGCAGCAGCCTCGGTGTGGTCGCTCGAGCCACCGGTAATTTCCTGCAAGAAGTGGTGCAGTTTGCCGGAGTGAGAGCCTCCTTTCGTAGGACATCGCATCGACATATCCTTGGAGAGACGCACTCGCATTACAGGGCGCGCTTTTCTCGTCAAACTAAAACCGAACCTATGTGCCCGACTCCCATAGAGAAACTTAGGGAAGGTGGTAGAGAGCGAAAGAGGAGAGTTCGAGGCTCGCCATGTAATCAACGAGAGTAAAGATACTGAGGGAACGAGGCGTCGGCTGGCAGACGTTGCTGGTCTCTCCTATGTAAGCCATGCTTTTTCACCAGACCGAACTGAGCTATGGCCGTTCAGACTAGCTCTCCTAGGATTGCTCGATCTCATCGAAGAGTCCTTCCTTTTATTCCTCCGACAGTTTAGAAGTGTTTACAAGCACTTGCGCGTTAATTGCTCCACTGATTTCAAGAGTTTCACCAGGATCACTTAGCGCGAGTCTATGATTGCCCCGTGGCGTTGAAAGAACAATTGCTACACAACACCAAGAATGAGAGAAATCCTCGTGGAAAATGTGCAGACAAAATTTGTCACTGCCGTAGCGCCTCGAGAGTCTGGCTATTAGATCTATAGAACTGCTGGGGGACATTAAGAAGAGTTATTCGCGGTTTTGGTGGCTATGCTCAGCCGCAGCGCACCATATCGGCCAGGTTTCTTAATCTAAATGGAAATACGAACGCGCGGAAGTTAAATGCCTCTGGGGTGCCCCGATCCATTTGTCTCTAGCACGTGCAAAAGAGCAGCGAAGAGACGCGCAAAATGCAGAGACGAACGGGATCCCGCGAGTAAAGAGAGGCCAGCTAGGAGAAGAAACGAGACCGGGGAAGGCGAGTGCGTGAGTGAGAGAGGGAGAGAGAACAGGGCACTGGATCAAGAAGGAAGAAAGACTGGGAGAAGAGGAGACGAAGGTAGATGAGACAAGAGGCATTCTGGTTTGTGGGCACAGCCGTTGCCTGCAGCCCACAATTATGATAATAGCCCCTGAGTCCTGAGTCTTGTTAGGCCAACCTGCAGCCAGCTCTTTTATCTGTATCTTCTTATTTTTACCACTCACCCCACCGCGCTGCCTCGTTGCCTACCGCAACTTCTACTTTCACCCCTTTGCACCGTCGTAAGGTCAAGAGAGGAGTTCAAACTGATCAGGCCCTCGGCTCCAATGAAAACAAGTCTCGTGGCTTTGTACTCGGTGGCGGACGGGAGCCATTGTAATTGAAAGTGCTCGTTAGCAGCTCCAAGCCTCGATCCTATCGCCAATCAAATACCAAAGAATCTACGAGAAATAAATGTAGCAATATCCGCAAGAAATCGCACGCGAAATATGTACAGGATTTGGCGTAAAGAGATTTTTAGGCGAGACGCGTGTCAAATGCTGGCGGAAATATGAATATGAATACCGCCGAAATTCAAAGCCGCTGAATCCACGGCTGGAGCCATCAAAGGGTTAAATGCGAACGCGAATCTGGGTCTGGCATCTGGCAGAAAGCCGAGGCACCAATGGAGAAAGATTTTCCCACTAATGGCCTTAGACTTGATATACCGAAATAAGGCCGGCCAGCCATACTTTCTGTGAAAGAATCGCAAAGCGGTCACAGGCGAGAGGCGAGCGGCGAGCGGCCACATCTCATTAATTAAAAGAGTATGCCACCGGAAGTCCGTGTGGCCTTTGACGGGCACGCTAGGCAGTAGCCCGAGGAAAATGTTTGTGGTTTCGCGACGAATTGAAGGTGCGCACCGCTAGGAGAGAGATTCGTGGAAAAGGCGTAGCGCGGTAGCAAAGAGCCGGCGTCTGTTGGAAGACTGATTGTAAGAGCGGAGTTCCTGCCGGCGCGGCACGGCTTGGCGACCGGCAGGCAAGCGAGCAATATGTACATACGAACGTACGTATGTACATACTACATACGTCGGTACGCCCGCTGCCGGTTGCGCTTACGTCTGTAAACGTTGTAAAAGCCGCTGGTAAACGGAGCGCGCTTTAATCCACTTTTCAGGGCGCCCGCGGACCTTTTGATCTCGCACGGGAGGCGTTAATTGGAGAACGCGCCGCTGCCGCGCTTGCGATCGGCCAAAGAAAGTCTTTCAAACGAGAGAAACCGCAGCGGGCGATGGTAACGCCGACTTTTTCAGGGTAAACACAGAAAACATCATGTCGTCAAGGCTTTCTCGCTGATACTCCCAAAGCTGTAAGCGCGGCTCCTGCGTAGGTGGACGTAGTTTTCTCTGCACCATCGACCAAACATTAACTAAACGACTTTTAAAATTCGACATTATTTTAATTCAAGCGCTCAGTGACATTCGGGGTGGTTGAATGGCATGAAACGCCGCCAGGTATATAAAAGCCTACATACGAATTTGCTTGTAAAGATGCCGGTTGCTGTAAAAATCGTATACACGGATCACACGGGAGTCCCGTCGGATTTATTTGCGCGGCAGATACGTAGGTGAAATCGATCCCGGCGTGGAATCGAGCTAGCGAGCTAGATACGTGTGCCCAAAAACGCGGGGAAAAACTTGGGCGGCATCCAGTGCTCCCTCGCTCGGCTTTCCGGTAGCCGCCGCTGGGATAAATTCGGATAAAACAAGAATCCGGATGGCAGACCTGGTGATATACGAGTGTTTACTGAGATTAGGGCCGACAAAGGAGCCCGTTCTCTCTTGCTCTCCTCGGCTCGCTCTTGATTTAAGCGTAGCACCCTATATTTGCTCGAGATTAAACGGGGCTTCGCGCACGCCGCGCGCCACACTTTTCTTTTGCGATATCTGCCGCGTTACCGTTCACTGTGCGCGCATTGTACTACCCTGGTTCCTTTAATCTAACGGAACACGAACCAGATCGCCAGCGCACCCTATTGCCTACTGCCAAGCCCCTGCGAATGTAAAATATTAAATGCCTAGTAGATAAAGTAATTGGTGCGCCAAAAGAGATTGAGTAAGAATTTTAATCGGAACGATTTTATTGCGAAATATTCAAGTGAAATATTCATTCGAAATATTCAATGCGCGTGTATTCGGTATTAGTATACGCCAGGCCACTTTTCTACTCACTGGGATGATTGGCATCAAGTGAAGAAACGATCGACAGAAGGTATGAATTACACCAACGAAAATGGCAAGCATAGGGGTAAATCTGCAGGGGTATTACTGCAATATAAAACGAGACAGGGCTTAACCACATAATCGTTGGAATTAAGTTAATCACTCCCGGTTTGACGGAGCACTGCTAAAAGGAGAATAACGAGGCGGATCAGGTAAGGACGATCGAACGAGTCCGTTTCAGTTTCGCGCACACATCTGCCGGCCCAAGGAGGAAAGAATGAGAGGCAAGCGAGGCAAACGAGAGAGTGAAAAGGGTAGAGAAATCAGGCTGGTAGATTGACGCGAGTACTCGAAGAAGGCGCAGTGTGCATGTTGGCATAAGAGAGTAATCACCCTCGCATCCCTTTTTTCTCTCTGCCGGTAGTTATCCCGCTCGCTCCTCTCCCCGCCGCCCCTTATTGCTCCTCCACCGCGAGCTTTTCAATCAACCTCGAATTTGCAAAGCGAATCCTGCCCACTCCGCTGCCGCGCTCTTCTCCGCGTCTCTCCTCTTTTCGTGCGTTTGCACTTAATCGCTCTCAATCCACGCCGGCGATTCCGCCCGACCAAGGAACCGGCCAACGATCCAGCCTGATCCTATTTACACAGACCCTTCTCCTTCGCTCTGTAATGGCAGCGTTCGGTAATCAAGCAAGTCTTACTTGCTGGACGCAAGCGTCCCGGAGAAAGGAGGAGGAGTTGGGCTGGAAGGTGCAACTGTGTCGGGATGGCAGGGAGATCGCAATTCGCGAGTACGTGGGCGTTCTCACCGTCCATCGGCGTGCTCGAGAATTATGCAAATCGGCTGCGAATATGCGAATATTGCCGGGCGATCCTCCTGCTTGCCGCTCGGCCCTGAAATACGAGAGCATCATCGTACACCGCGCGTGACGTATGCACATGATGCCGCATGCTCGCCCGAGCCCTTCGCAAATTCGATGATTTGCCGCTGCATCCGACCGGTTCCCGGAAGCACTCCACTGCACTCGACTGCACTCGTGCGATCTTTTTTGCCGAAAGCAATCCTTTCAGAAGACGGGTAGCCGCTGAACCCAATGTAATCATGGCGGTCGTTTGTCATGGGCTACGCTCTCTCAATGATAACCTAACCAAAAACCACCAGACTCCGGGGATGCGGCGGATAAGGACTCGAATAAATGCACACGCTCGGAACTAATGGTACAGTCTTTTTGCGGAGCCGATGGAAGCACCTGCAGCGCACAATTTCTTCTTATAATGAATCTCGCTTATGATATATGTGTATGTATACATATATACACGCCGAGGATTCAACAATCATAATCAGTTTTAAAAACAACAATAAGACTACGCTGGTAAACGCTTCTTTCTCTCCCGGATTCTTAATCTACTCAAGCATCGACATCGAACCACCAGTACTTTTAATTAGACGAGGATTATGGAACAAAACTACAACAAACGGTGGCCAAGCTTCGCTCTCCAAACATCATGTAATAAAACGATATACACGATTCACAATGACAATAATTCGTACACGCAAGTAAAGTTTAGTTATACTTGTGCAGTGAGCGATTTCATGCAAGATATAAAACATGCAGCACTTACTTTTACAGGATCACTACCAGTCTGAGAAAACCCGTTAATACGCTCCTTGAATGGAATCATTCACACGAGCATCCTCTTCCCACCGGGAAAACCGAAAGCTCGCGTACAGGTATACATCGAGCACTAATGTTCGCGGTAGTTGCACACGTGCACTGCGAGAACGCAACAAGTTCTATCTCAAGAGCGATCCTGCCTTTGGAGGCTAGGCGAGAAAAAACTTACCGGCAACGTGAGCAGACTCCGTGGCAGAAGCGAGTATGCCAGTACGGAGCTGAAGAGGGAGTTGCAAATTCAAAGGGCGTTGGTTTGCCGGATTTCCATTTGCAGCAGCACTCTATATTGATAGAAAGTTGTTGTTATCCCGTCGGGGTCCGTGGCGTCGGGTACTCGGGTAGCGCGCGCGGCGGCGAGGGGAGAAGGAACGTGGACATCTTCTCGTGGGTGGGAATCGCGCGTGTTCGGCTGGGCTCGGGCGGCTTCGGCTCGACAAGGCAGCGTCGGGTATGCTCGACCCATGGCGGTCGGCGCACACAACTGGTTGTGGCTCTCGCGAGACGAGTTCGCCGCGCGCTTCTCCGCGCGTGTTGCCTCTTTCGTTCACGTCCCTCGCCCGTTCCCTCGATATTTCTCGGCGTATTTCGCTCGATTGTTCTCGTGTTCGGTGCGTCCTAGCACAGCGCGCTCGCACGTGTATCGGAAAGCAGGGTCTCGGTGCACGGGGGAGAGAGAGAGAGCGAGTGCTGGACTCGGGAGTGCCGGTTGGTGAGTAAAACACTGGGCGAGCTGTCAAAAGCCGGAGTCGATTGGAGTCGCTCGGCGTGCGGTGGACTACGGAGGCAGAGAGCGCGTGTACAAAGGCCTCTGCTCCTCGTGTGCTTGGCTACGTCGCGTCCCCAGTGTTGCACTCACGAGGGTTGCGTGCATGCACGTCTAGTGACGCGCTGTCACGTGCGCGTTTTGCGCCTCCAGCCCTACACCGACGGACCGACGGGGAGCGTAGGACAGTAGTAAGCGTGCGACGCTGTTGTTATGCATCGAGTACTCGCCGCCGGACGATGAATCGTTCCCGGAGACTTTAACACGACCACCGACACACACTCGCGCGCCAGCTGACGTGTGTGTTCGTTTGCTCGCCCGCTCGTTCTCGCCCTCGTTGGCACGCACTTGTGTGAGAAACTGTGCGCTCGAGAAACACGTGGTGTGTGGAGGAGAGGAGCAGAAAGCACGATGCAGCTAAAATTGGTGATGCCGCCGCCGCTGCTGCGTTTACTCCTATTGCTGCTGGTCCTCGCTGCTCGGCCAGGTGCAAGTTACTTCAACCTCTTCCTCAGCCAGGCGGAAGTGCGAAAGCTCATGGGTGCGTAAAACCTTGTTCCTCACACTTGTACTATCTCGTGGTAGCTCCCTTGGTTACACTGGCTTACTCTGCCCGAGGCAATCTGCTCTTTGCGTGCATCACTCGCTTTAAAAGCGCGCCACTTTTCGAGGAAAAGTTCTCTTGGTCTTTTACAGTTCCCTTTACTCACTAGCATAAGAATAAGTCTGTCACTGGTCAGATTGCCTCGGCAAGTGCTTTAATACACTTTAGCTCCCCAGTGTCATTTTCATTCTGATTCCTCTGTCACTGACAGTGCCTTGCTTAATGGCGAAAGTTTCAGCCCAGCTGGGACTATGCCCTTTGAAGTTTTCGGGCTATAGAAGTTTCAGCGGCTGCAGCAATAAGTCAAAACTTTGACTGTCCTTCCAAGTATATTCGCAATAAAAGCGGAGAGACTAAACCGAATAAAACATTCAATCGTCTTTCCGCTTAAGGAATTCACCGTCAAGCAGAATAGTTATTAATGCGTCAAAAGTAAAGCTGAAGAATACATCAGTGAGGCAATAATTTCCGTTTCTTTGGACAATGCTTATGACAGTATCCGATAATATAAATTAGATAAAGAAATTGGAAATAAAAGTTAAGTTAATACAGCAATAGGTTAAAGGAAGTTAGATAATTATGAACTAGTCAGCAATATCGTAATGATTGATACACGATCAGGAATCGTTTATGTGAAGTTAGTATGGCGATTTGCAGGCATCGAGCACATTCGTCTAATGCTCGAAAGTCCATTACAGTAATGCTGAGCAATTAATCTGCATTGTAATTGACTAGGAGACAGTAAAGAATGGTGGCGCGTCAGCGGATTCTAGCGCGCGAGAGGATTCGAGCCAATTAATGACTAATTATTATGTCCCGGCTGAGTTCGCGCCATTAGCTGCGCCCACTGGCTAATTGAAGCGGCGCGCGCAATTTGATATACAATCAGCGGCAATACGCGGCACCGTAACGCGCCGCTGAAATATTAAACGTTCCGCACTGAATTTATAAGCTCGTAAAACACATTCGAATTCCGGCGCCGCAGCCGCGAGCTCTCACTTATTCGCGCGCCAGAGGAAAACGAGAAGATGCGGCGGGCGAAATGGACGCAGATAAATTTGATATCTTTATGCCAGGCCGATTTATACCAGGAATACGCTCGCCGGCACAACCTGTGCCCCGGGCGAATATCTTTCAGTCGCGTTTCATTATTTTACGGCCACTCGCTTTAGTAACTACTCTGGTGCTGGTGGCTTCTCAACTTACACTGACACACGTTGGAACGTAAAGTGTCGCTTTTTACTTTAGCAGGGTAGGCGTGCAGCTGGGTTTAAACTCTGGATTTTAATTTACGCGTCTACGCGATTGTGGTGAATAATTAAATCCTTTCGCTAGCTGTAACAATGAGGGAAAGAACTATGGAATATCCACTTGTTACGACGATATTCATAAGAGCAATCAATAGGGTAAATGGGTTGATAAAAATGCATGTGAAATGTTAAGGTGGTTAGTGAAGGAAACCACTTTTCTGAAGATTGTCTTTAAACTTTCACATATTAATATCTGCACACTTTAACAACTATTGGCCAATTTTTATTGAACTTAACCACACCGTACCCGAACTAATAAACTTGCTCATTGGTATACGTGCGACATAGCGAAAATCTATCAGTCATTCAAAGAAGCATTGAAAAATGCTCTTATAAGTGTTATTATCTGCAAGTTTACAGAAATTCTTAAGAAAAGTTGTTTTCTTTATCAACTACCTTAAAGCAATAGGAGAGCCAGGTTTATGGAATCTATCGATGGAAGTATTTCTGTCTAAACTTTGAGGGATGAATACTTGCGCTAACTTTATTATAGGTCAACCACGTGAACACGGTTTCAGCACGCATATATACAGGTAGAACACACACACACATCTCCCTGTCGACTAAAGCGCATTTGTGCCGAGAGGTGTATCTCGAGCCGGCGAACACCTTCGTTTCGAGGGATATCCGCGCGTCAAGATATCGATTACAAGGGACTGGAGTCATTAAAAATCAGTGGTCGTCAACTGGCTACGCCTCGCCCGAGAACGATCAATCCATTCGGTGGCGCGATACACGTCCATTTCCCGTTGAGCCCTCGACCCATTCTCACGCTCTCCATCCCCCTTCTTCCCCCGGCGCCTTTCGCCGCTCCATACATCCTTCAACTGTTCACCCAGCGTGCACTCGCGCCAAGTGCATTCCTACCTGCTGGAAATCACCGTCTCTGCGCATTCGGCGCAAGTGCTTTCTCACGTAACTCCGAGAAGAATCACGCCCGTCATAATTCCAGCTTCCAGGCGACGTGATTCGTCAACCCTTGATTCCCACTGGACACGAGTCCTGTCGGAGATAGTCATTGAACTTGCGCATGTTTCCCTCGGCCAGAATTAGTTATTGCTCATACTGGCCTCGACTGAAATTATTCTAGCCCTCTGTGCCGAAGCGGCAGCCTCGCACACGGAAGGGAGAGGGTTGCAGGGACGCAGGTGGGAAAACACTGGAGCCACTTTGCTTGGAAGGTAGAAGCAGGCGGGTGTGCGCGCGCGTGAACTTTCCAATATTTCCCCGATAACTTCCACGGCGGCGGATAATTCGCTCTCGGCTCGCTGGCCCGCGAAAAGCACTCGGCTCGTTGCCCGCCCGCTCGCGCCGCGCTCTCGAGCAGATACGGACGCTCGGGGAGAGCAACCAGCAGCCACCTCTACAGGGTGATGCGGATATAGATGAGTCAGCTGTATCAATATTACCATTCGAGAAAAATCTTTCTTCGAAAAATTCGGTATTTTTCAGTAATGGACTTGTTACCGAGGTTTGCTTTACTCGAAATTAGTTACTATAAAAGCCTGACAGCTCACGCTGATAAAAAAATACTATGCTATTAATAATCCCTTTGACTACGTGACAGGTTAGCAGAGCTCTGTGAGATTAAACAGCACATCTTGAAAAAATCTCTGATTCGCATCTTTATTGAATGATAAATCCGGCTATCATGCAATATTAATGATGAAGCTAATAAAGACGAAGTAAAATCTGCGTGAAGTGCTTTTTTCGCTCTTTAATCGTAGCGAAAGCAAGCAGGACCGCTTACAGGTGAGAATAGCTCAGTCGAAAGGTGAATATCAATATACATATCTTCCTCGCATTCATCCGCATCACGCTGTACCTGTATACAGAGCCGGAGATAGGAGAGAGGGAGGAGCAGTCATATAACCAGCCGAACCAGCCGGTGTGCGGTTGTATCGCGCCGGCGACACCTGAACCACCGCGTTATAACCGATTCGCCCTTGCCGGAGAGAAGGGCGCTCGCTCACGCGTGGGATTGCGCGTTTTAACGCTCGCCCTTTGCGGCTTGCTTCACGGCTGACACGTATTTCGTATGCATCCTCTGCACCAGCCAGCGAGCGAGCGCGTCCTTGTTAGCGGCCACCCGGAAATTCGTAGACGCGCCCTTTACGCCCGAGAGAATCGCCACTCGCGCCGCTCCACAGACACGACACCAAGCCGATTGTCGAATCGACGCGACGTACTACAGAGGGTCTGCAGTGTCTGCACACTGCGCCGGAGAAAAAGTTGGAGGCGCATTTCTCGGGCGAAGAGGAATCGTAGTTTCGTCGCTTACGATTAAGCCGGCGCTATGCATATTGATGGCGGGGCTTTCGTGGAAACTGAACGCGCCGGGAAGAATCCGTAATTGCATATGCATCGAGTGGAGCATTGGATGGTGGGGCGATAGAAGGACGAAATTCCACAGAATACATACGGCGTGGTAGCGGAGTTCCGAAAAGCGATGCGGAATCGCTATTGTCAAAGTGCAACGGCTGAAGGATAGTCTGGTTGTATACTTGTATGCTAGTTCCATGGCTGCAGGGCTCTGGAGAGAGATTTGTTGTGTAATAAATGTAGCAGCGCTCTTTGCCGGGTCCTTTCCCAGTGTGTACGGACAAACAAGAGTGTCGAGCAATGAAAAGCATCAAAGCAGGGGCTTGACTCGCCGGCGGCCGCCGGATCCGCAAATATCCTGCGTCAATGTAAACCGGCGTATAATGCCCGGGCATTGCGGGCACAGAAATGAAGTGCGAGCCTTACATTTTCCATGGCCTCGAATTACCGTCCTTTCTTTCCTTAGCCAGACACCCGCTTGACTCGGATGTGGGTGCGGGTGCATCGCTCGCTTTTTATGCCGCACGATAGCGCGGCGTCGAGCCAACGAAAAACGCCCGACTGTTTGGTGGCTTTTGTTGTGGCGAGGTTGCATCAAGTCTGGGAGGTGTAATAAAATATTATAACGAGGTCCTTGTTAAGCATCTCGCGCCGGGAGAGCAGTCGGCCTGCGGACCGGCTCTCTAGTTTGTTTAGACACCGAATAATCGACAGTCACTTCTCTTCGTCTTGTTTCCCTGCGGCAGGTCGTCCCGTTCTTTCGTCTGTCCTTCTTTTCTTTTTTTCTTCGCTTTCTCATTTGGTCGCCGCGCCGGGGCCATCGCATCGGGGGAACCCGAGAGCTTCTGCTGCACCGAACCCGAACTCTCCGTGGCTTGCTGGCTTGCTGTGCTCCTCTCTCTCTCTCTCTTGTCTGAGATGGTACCTCCGATACAACGATTTCGAAGGGCCCCTCCGCGCTCTCGCCCTCCATATGGACCGGCGCTTTTTCGAGATGCACGTGCTTCCTGGAAGCAGCGGGTTTCCAATTTCGGCATTTGCTATAGGGTTTCCCGAGGCTGGATCGTCTCCCTTGACGATCCCGAGCCTGCCTTCTTCTCTGGAAATCGATCTCGATCGGGTACGTTCTACTCTGCTGGGTTCGCGCGAATCTTTTAATGGGAACAGCTGCAGAACGGCTCAGCCGCCTATACACTCGGGGGAGAAGGTGATTAATTCTGGCTATCGGGCCGCACCGGCTCTCCTTCTGAATCTACCTATTATCGGAAAAGTCGCAAGGTTCGCCGGATCGGTTTACCGTTATACCGAGAAACGCGCGCCTTTTACACTAGGAACACCGCCCCCATGGATAATTTCCACGCCCATTCCTATGTGTATCCATCTCGTTTAGCGTGTTAACAGGCTTCTATGAGACTTCCGTCATTCCGAGAAAGCTGCGGTCACTCTGAGAAAGCCAATAACGTAAGGCCGGCTGTTTTTCGAGCGGGGCAGCGAAAACACGCTCCTAAAATTTCGGCCTTATCTCAAAGTACCGTGCTGTTACGAGGCTGCTACCGCTTGGGCGTCGTGTCGCCTTCACCTTGGATAAGATAAGTCCGGATTCCAGCAGTGCCAGGTTACATTCCCATTTCTCCGCTTGCACGCTTACTCGGATCAGGGCGTGAACAGTTGACGGATTGACTCGCCTAAGTAGCTCTGTCATAAACTTATGGTTACGTCTATTGAAAACCTCCTAAACTCCGCGAGATTTCTAGTTGCCGGCGAGATAACTGCCTGACATTCATAGCCGGCGATTTATTACTCGAGCGGTAATGACTTGTTTATGATCCTCTCTCTACGGAGGGCTGCGTTTCATTAATATCCGTTGCTTTTCGTGCTTTTATTGATTCCGGTGGACGGGCCATAAATTTCGCTAGGAAGGTCAGGCATTATAGTTTTTCGTTGATTTATTGGGCGTCGCGTGCGCTGGCCATTTTATATGGCCAGGGACCCAGCCGATCGAGATAAACGGACGCCAATGCTGACGCGACCAAGAAAAGTATTAATCTCCGAATGCAAATAAGTCCTCTCAGCTGGCTCTCTCGTTCCACGTGAAGAGACTCGGGTAGCCGACGCGAAAGCTCACTGTAGAAGAGAGCCTAGCCAATCAGGTATACGTCAAACCGAGCCGAAGCGTACGAGCATCATCCGTCAGGAGTCCGTGTCAAAACACCAAAACAGCATACGCTCGGACAACCTTGCGGGCCCGAGGGAACGTTGCGAGTTCTCTTGCTCGTGCGAGTTGGTGTTCGGACCCGACCTTAGCTAGTTAGGGCCTGACAGGCCCATCTTGATGTTACGGCCCGGAGTGGGGCGACCTCAAAGGCCCCGCCGGGGCCCCGTGAAAACGTTTATGCACGCACAGTGGCGTAACAACTGGCGATCTCCTCCTACGAGAAAGAACAAACCGGCCTTCTCTCCCGGTGGCGGCCACTCGAGTTTATCCTGTCGATACATCGCATTCAGCCGCGCTCTAATTTCCGATCCATTATGGGGATAGCGTTATAAATGAGTCCACATTCATAAGCCGGTCGTTATCATACGCTCTCTCTCTTTCTGTCGGTAACGCTCCTTGCTGGAATATGAATGCGAAGATGGAGCGGATACACAAACACATTTAATACATGAGGGGGGAGGCCCACAAAAATACGTGGTATTCGGGGCGGCGGGGGAGAAAAATGTTAGGAAGATCGCGTGTACGTCGATGGCCAAGTGACAGAGAGCAATGAGCTACGGGGAAAGGGTAGGCACGGGAAATGCTCGGGTACGATTTCAAGATGGACCGGCGGGCGGATGCTGCACCGTTGTCTGCATCAATCTTCGGCTCCTCGTTAAGATCCGCGCCTTTAGCTTTTCGCTTGTGTGCCCCGGCTGGTTTCGTGCCACGGTGCCGGTGTAGTGTACGTGCCAGGGACACGTCGCCGGCTGTGTTGGTCGGACATTTACATGGGAAGCCAACCGGCAAGAAGCAGGACCCCCGTGGATTTTCTTCGGAGAACGACCCCCCGATGTCTCGGCCGGCCGTGCCACTCTGCCTAGTTTATTTGCTCAGGACCCGGGGAGAAAATCCTGGAATTCGGCTTGCGTCATGCCTTCCTTCGATAACAGACACATGTTATTCTTTTGAGAATGACACTTCAAGTAAAGCGGCAGCAGATTTCTCTTCGAACTCTCCACTGTTGACTCACTGCCATCCGTTTGCGATGTTACATTTTTCATTTGTACAGAGTGATTCGCTTGGTTTTGAACCGCTAATAATGGATATGGGTCATTGAAAATGTAATAATTGTACGATGTGTAGGAATTTTAATATAAAAGAGTCTTTACTGAGTCTTTTCCATGCACTGAGATTTATTTATAATAACAAATTGTATCAATAATGCAAGTAATTGGAACTCAAGTGTGAAGGAGATGATTAAAAGGCAAGTGAATCACCCGGTACATCTTTCATAAATGTCTAACGCCAAGTTATTTAATTGACGCTTGCTCAACGCACATGAAAAGCTGAAGGAACGTGTTATCTGTTTGTTGAATATTGCACTATGTACCGCAATTTCGAGGAAAGTCGCTACTGTCGTATGTCCAAAGAATTCTCCTCTTGGTGCGAGTAGGCGCGTGACTCAAGCCAGTGCTGGGGCACAGCGAGGTCTGAGAGTACCATCAATCGCATCAAGGTGTAATGAAATTGACTGTTACAGTAGGCTCGCGTCTCTCCGGGGACATCAAAGGCACGGCTCAAGGCCGGAGAGGTACACGAGCAGACTTCCCAAGGGTCCTCGTCGGATCTTCTTTGCGTCGGGAGAGTTATTACGAAAAAAAAGAGGGAGAATGTATCCCCGAGAGGATTTCCTCCGCGCGGCAATATTGTTTACGGCGGCGCGGCACTGCTCTCGAGGCACTTGTCAGAGATTTCGGAGCTTCAATTTTAGTCTCAGCCCCATGGAGAGGTTAGTGAAAATATTCGGGAGCGAAATCGTTTGCTCCCGATAATTGGTATCGATTCAGGGATAATGACGCGCCGAGCAATTGACAGGATTGTACGATTTCCTCGTGATTCCAAGCCAAATTGATTAAGATTGAGCCTCGTCTTGTCTCCCCTCCTTTTGTCCCGGCTTTCCCGCTGGCTTTCCTTTATCCCGCGCCGGCAATACTCATCAATTTCTCGCCACTATCCTCGCCGGGAATCTTTTAATCCTCGAGCGAACGCGCGTGTTTTGGCTTCTATACCGCGTGAGTCCTGAGTGACAGGATCTTAACGAGCATCTGCTTCAGAAGGATGAGTTGCCGTTCCTTCTGCTCCTACCACCACTGACAACGCGCATTATCCGACTGCCCGATAGGAATTTCATTCCCCTTGCTATATTTTATTGAGTCGGAAAGTATACAAGGTGCATCCCCTTCTGCATCGGCCGAATCATGAACTTAATACTTTATTAATCAAACAGGTAGATCTTTCCGTTTGATTAACGAAGCGTGAAGTCGCGGGGAAAGTTGTTGGATCACATATCCGATATTTTTTCTTTGGTAAATCGTAGGTCTTTTTGTTTGCTGCCTATTCACTTTATTACGAGCGATGATTATTTAGTGAAACGCAATTTTCTAAAATGTCCATACACGTGAATTGGCCTCAAAAGTTGAGTCGTGCATTCTTCACTCCGTGGGTGGAGTGAAAAATTCTATACATTTCTCCCCGTCTTGAAAAACGGTCCTCCTTTGCGAGGCAGATGGGGGCCGCTCATGAGTCTTTCATTCCCTTCAATAAAAGAGCGGATAATGCGCGTTTTTTTCAACGGCGGTGCCTCGGTGTATTCGGCAGCCGAGAACATCCAAGGTGCCCGCGAAGAAAATGCTTCCCGGCGTAAAAACGTCAGTACGTCGCTCCTTACGGAGGGTGACTCGGCGGAGTGGCCGATTTTCGAGACCCCTTTGCACGAAGGCCCACAAACAGCCTCTGACAAATGGGTCCTTAAGTGGTAGCCCGGCCGACCTTCCAAATACGATGCCACCACGAACAGACTACCGTGGAAATGGACTCTCGAGAATCCCACTTTAAATTGGATGCACCTCCCACCACTCACGGTACTCTGGGTCAAAAGGAGATTCGAGATGGTTTCTACTCTCCAAGTAAACATGCTACTTTACTCCAACTCCCGCATGAGGCTTTAATAATTGGAGAACCTTGTAGACGTCCTTTGCTACATGACAACATTACAACTGCACTTCCAACGTTGTTTGAAAAGATCAAAGAGTTGCTGCACGGAAATCCGGAATAAGCCCGAGAGTTACCAAATGAGACTTTAACAATTGAAAAAACTTGTAGACGAACCCCGTCCATTAATCTGTCACAACGGTACAACTTCGCTTCTAAGGATGTGGAAAAAATCCGAGGGTGTGGATGTTCCGGGGAGGGCAAAGAAAGTTGCCGAAGGATTAAGCAGAAATAGACACCGACAGCCGGTACAGGCGTAGAGATAGTTGGGAAGAATATGCATTTGAATTCCGAGTGAGCCGACGCCATGTAGAACGTCATGTCGTCTGACAGCGGACGGAATACCGAGTGGAACTGTGGAATTACGTATCAAGCCATCGGCGGCGCCAGGAAAACGAACACGTGGCGAGACAGGCTCTCAGATATTTCGAAGCCTCCAATCCGTAGATGTCATCTCAGCCGCACCGCACTCCCCAAGCCCGCAGCAGGGGTTGTTGGTCCTTTTTACATCGAATGTCCTTGTCCCCCCTCGAAGGGAGTCCCGCGCCTCCTCCGGCCGCGCCGTGTCTCGACCTCGAAGGACTCGTCTCGCGCTGGCAGGAGAGCCGGTGATAAATCGTACGTGACAAAGCTTCCGCGCTGGCAGCGGGACTCCTGATGGAAGATTGATCTCTTCTGAAATCTCGGCAGGGCTCTCCCCCCGAGACACGTGTACTGGTAGGTCAGTGTTCCTCGGGCAGGGATTCGGCAGGCATTCAGACGTCACGGACCCATGCGGAAGGCGAACCGAAAGGTTCCCGTTTCTCGATCCAGCAAAATGCTAATTCTCGCTCGACTTCCTTGAATGATTGTCCAATTGATCGGCAGCTTGCCGGGAGATTAGATCACACCCGCCGTAATTGGGATTGTTGAACTGTAATTTTGAATTGGACCATTAGTCCGACGTGCCACTCCTCTGAAATATACGCCTTGATTCTTTTGCGCCAAAGTATCGCATTACCGTGGTGTGCTGTTGGGTACCGCAGTTGCAGGAGTGACACGATATCAACAGCGATCGAATCCCATGGTATCGCCACGGGTACCTGTCCGGCGTGGGCAAACCGGGCCGCCTTACATAACACGAAACACAAAGGTGGAATTAATCCCGCGGCCAACAAGTGCCAATGGCCGCAGGTATAAGGTCTGAAAAATGATGGTGAACGGGAAAGCAGGTCTCGAAACTGAGGGATCGGACCAACCGGTTCTTTCGGAGTGAACGTCTCTCGGCGAATCTACGCCCAAGTGCAGCGAGTGCTGTCGATCAGGGTGCGCACTAGAAAAGGACACTCGATCCCGGCGCTCACGATAAATCCAGTTGTCGTAATCCTCTTCATGTCGGGGTCCTGATTGCTACTGCAGAGCCATATGTCCGAGAAGCGTCGTTCACTCAGCGGTGGCGACGTCTCAATCAAGCCGGCCATCTGTCTAGTCCCCATTCGGCTCTCCCGCTCTCTTACTATTCTCGCTGATGGCCACTGTAACGATGCGCCCCGAACGCTCGCAATCACACATCTCGGGGGTGGCACACGCGCGCTCCCACTCGCGCCAGCAACAATATTATTTTAGCTCCCAATCCCGGAATCACGTTTCGAGAGCGCGTCGCCAGGGCCGGGCGTCGCTCCCTCGACGGCGTTGCAGCCCCGGACAAATAAACGGTAGCCACGTTGTTACACATATAATGCCTGGGCCGCAGACTCCGCCGAAAGAGAGAGCGAGCGAGGGAGATGCTGACCCTCCGCTTCGGAACAATGCCGGCCTCGCTTTTGCCCGACAGTGCAATATTTGCTCTCCTCCGACTGCTCTCGAACCCGCCACCGGCTCCCTCCGTCCAAAGAGAAATTCGAACGGCCGGAAATAATGCTATTAAATTTCGTTTTATGTGCCCTGCGCGGCTATGATCGCCGGGCGCATTTCTGCTTCGGGGTTCTCGGAGTGCGGTTCGTCCTGTCGGCTAGAAAGAGAATAGCGGCCACTTGAACGGGCGGTTTTCTTCAAGTTGTGCAAGTCAGTCTGGCGAATGAGGAGGCAAGCAGGAGAGGAGGGAAAGCAGCATTGGGGAAATTGCTCAGAAAGACCCGTCGAAAATCCGAGCTCCTGGATAGATGTACAACAGCAATACTTGGGGTGGAACGTGCCGTGGATCCCAAGGACCTTCCCTGTAAGCGTATACGGCTGGCGGGGAATTTTCCTTAATCCTTCCGGTGGCGAGGGCCGTAAAGTAGACTCGGGCTCTCAGTTGGCACGAAAAACCTGGAAACGCGCCCTCTACTTCTCGCGCTGCCTCGAGCCGGCCGCCTCCTTTCTTCCCCTCCCGCACGATCCTGCTCCGCTCGGTGAATTATAACTAGTGTCGCACCAAGTTACGCCTTCCTCGACATGACCTACGACCCGCACGGTGAAAGAGGAGTAGCGGGAGGGCGAGGGTGGAGGGAACGTGAGGCGAGAGGATCGCCCAGGTGGTGGTGCGATGACGGCAGAAGGTTGAGCGAGAAGCAAGCCATGCGGGGGAGGAGAGTGAGTACAAACGACGTCCAGAACTTGTCCAGGACTTATGGGTTATTCAGAAGAGGCCGGCCTACCCGACGCCGCTGGCCGAGCAAGAGGCCCCCACGTACTTGTTCAATATATGCTAAGTAGCCAACCTTCTGTATTATATAGAGGGTGGATCTAATGCTCTGGCTGTTTATTCCAACCCTCCGTGTCCACCGGATCGCGGATCGCCGCGACAGCCTCCCCCGTACGCGAACAGGCCCATACGCCCGCCCGCATTACTTACGGCCAATTGAAAGGCCGAATGCTCTCAGGCTGCGCGAGATGCGACCCGGTGATTTATGGGAATGCCGACGTCGAGCGCCAAGACACACCGGTGTCTGGTGGAGGCGCGACACACCGAAAGACATGTCGCCGGCGTGGCAGCGAAACGCGTGAGATATCGCTTGGCCGATAGGTTCTGCCTGCCTGCCCGGCTGCCTGCGGGCCGATGCGACATCCGAGAGCCGAGCGACAATTTGACAGCGGTAAATCTCGTCCCGGTGGCATGCGCCCAGCGAGAGAGAAAGGGAGACGGTGCGCCGAGAGACGCTTTCGAACAGGCCGAGCTTTCCAAGCACACCCCGTATGTGCATATGCACGGCTGCGGAATCGCACGTGGGTGAGGAAGCGGCGATATATGGCTGCCCTGCCATCCCATGCTACGCAGACACGTATGCTTACGCCCACGTCGTTTGGCCGCTCTCGGGCGAAAGTGAAAAATATCCCATGCAGCACGCGCGTGCTTTTGCACATGGACACCCGCACACGCTGCACCAGCGGCCCGAGGGCCTGCGTGTGGGTGTACGCGGATACCACGCTATATTAGATTCCCCGTTCGCCTGACGAGATCATCGGCAAGGAGTTACCAGCTGCACCGATCCCCGGTGTCGTTCACCCCGTCCTCGGATCATTTTTGGATCACCCTGGCCCCGCGCCCCTCTCGGCGTTCCTGCGGAAAAGACCAGCACTCCGAGCAGCACTCCGATCTCACGACGGACGGAATTCCCTCTAAATCATCGGGTTGTTTCAACAGCGTTATGCTTCGAGGAAGGCCACACGGGGGCCTGGCTGTCTGGCCTCGTGTATTACGGGTCGTGCTAACACCTCGTCGCGAGCTACGCTGTTTGCCCGCGTGCTTAAATTACCCGGCCAGCTTCTGGCGTGCCAACACCCTCTCCATTAAGGGGGAGCGACAATCTACTCGATTTGTACGGCTCATCAGCCGCCTAGGTTGGACCCTCGCTTTGCAGCAATTCCTTGAAAATGTTACAAGTTTATTGCCCGCCCTCCGGAGCAGCCAGTGTTATTATTCATATTTTCACCGACATTCCAGTTCCCCTCCGGGGTTAAGTTTGCCTTTTATTACTGCTGGAATGACCGCGTGCCCCGGGGATATCTTAAAGTCGCTTTATGGTTCTATTGTCAATGACTAGCTGCGAGGCCGGCTTATTCATCTGGCACGTAGATCGCGGAAGGTCAGAGGGAAAAGGGATCGAGGAAAGATCGGGGTGCCGGTGCATTGTGAGGAGGCGTTGTGAGGCCTAAATCCAATATTTCCTGTGGCCCGAAGCAGCCTCGTTCTCTCTCTCCCTCTCTCTCCTGTCTTTCCTCCTTTCCGGGGCCGCTGCTCCCGACGGGCCCAGCGGAGAGTCGCGTCGTCTCCTTTTCACACAGGCCACGCCACGGGAGGATCTCGTTAAAAGGGTACCGTGGGTTTTGCGCGCTCGAGAGGTGTTGGGTTTCTGATCCAAAGCCCGTGGGGCCCCGAGGGAGAAGAAGCGCGCGGTGTGCGCCGGCGGGGAAGTGGGCCCTCGCGGTACCGGCCAGCCGATTCAACAGCCCTCTTTCACTCCGGGCTCCTTTTATTCGAGGACTGTCGGAGCTTCGCTCGTCAAGTCGTCTCAATACGGTATTTTGACAGCGGGGGACACGACGCCCTGCGAAATTTCGCCGGCTGCTTCGCGCCGTGCATAACGAGCCGCACTACACCACTTGCTCTGTTTTCCTCCGGGCCCCGTTCTTCCCTCTCTCGCCTCCCACTACTCCGGCAGCGGGGACCACTTTGCACCTGTTTATTCCTGCGGGGCCCTTGCCACGGGTCACGCTCGTTTCACGGCCGATTAACGGAATTCGCGAATCGAATGGCCAGAACTCGGCGGCCTATAGGCCCTCGAGAGTGTGTGCATCCCCCCGGTGTACTTTGGGACTAACAAACGATCCATCGGCAACGATTTATCGTCTCTGCGGCTACTTCTATCTTAATGCCGGGCGGATCGACAATTTTTTCTGGCTACTGCACCTGGACACTCTGGCAGCTTCAAAGGGCGACTCGCTGTTTACGGTGACGGCCTTTACGAGAGGGTAATAGCGGTTTTGTCGTATTTCTCGGTGATGCGGCCGACGGTTTATACATAGTTGGCTGCTCGCTCGGCCGCTGGCCGCCTCTTTTATTCGCCCGCGTCTCATTCGTCCAGCGGGCTCAATGGCGTATTTTGACAGTGAGGAGTAGGACGGCGTGTGAAATCTCGCCGGCTGCGCGGTCTTCCCGTTTCCCTTTTATAGGCCTAGTCCTCCTCGGCATGGCGCGCAGGCGGCGCGGCGCGGGCAATCCGTTCTTAGAAATATTACGGCTGCGGGCGACGATCGGGGCAAGCGAGCCAGCAGCCGCCCTCGCCCACAAATCCCTGTCGTTTTCAAGCCAGAGACGCAAGGTGCAGGAGACACTCCAGCCGCCATGTGGACCTCATCCCACTAGACTTTCGATTAAACCGTCCGGTGTCAGTTTTCATTTTGCTCGTCGAATTTCAGAGATCAGCGAGCGCGCGGGATTACTCGGATAAGATTGGAGTCAGTGCGGAACTTGCCGATAGGATTTGCCGGGCCGCTTCTGTGTAGGCGGGATCCCAGGTAAATAGGGATTACTTTCCCTCATCTACCTTAGCGGGGATTATTGAGTCTACCTTAATGCCCTTATCCGAGAGCCCGGAAAAATTGGGGATGAGACCTGCCAGCCTCATCAGCCGGAATACGAATTGTTCGCTGAAAGGAACCCTAACTAATCTACCACTCCGCGGCTTTGTTCTAACTATCCCGGCAATGCGAACTTGCCAACTTCCTGCTCCAAGATGATTGTTGAAAGGGACTAGGAAAGCATTGCCTTTTTGGCGGTCCCTTGAGAAGGGGCTCCGGGTTCGCGCGCGTGTGCTCGCCAGACACTTCCTGTACGGCGCGAAGTTGTTGATCGATATCTAGGAGCAACTTTGCCGCTGGGAGCACTTGTCTGCTGCGAGTTTCCTTCGTTCCTTATCTTTGATCCCAGCACGTTTTCCGGGTGTCAACAACGGGACGCGCGCGCGCGCAGGAGGGTTTCGCGGCGGTTTGAAGTTCTCGTAGTAGGCGCGTCGGTGCCTGTAGTTAGTAGATCGTGCGAGCTCCGTGAAGGGACAGGGCTCGAGGTACACAGTGGAGGGACCCCTCGTGACAATTGTGTCTGGCACTCGTTCCTCGAGGGTCGACGCCTTTCCTCAAAGGGTTTTTTCACTCGCACCCGCTCCGCTCGCTTCCTCGCATGCATCTTTTCTCCGGTGGCTCGCTCTCTCGCAGCACCGCGGGCTCGTTGCGGCCGAAGCAGACATCAAAGGATCTTTTGGTACTAGCCACTCGGCCGGCATCCGCGCCATGCAAAGTCGCCGCATAATTGCGCGGAAGACGCTACCGTAGCGTCATCGCCAGCGTCACCAGTGTCGCCCTGCCAGGCAGGAAGTAGCGGATTGAGACGCTGGCGTTGGTAACGAGGTCACGCGTAGACGATCTTCGATGACAAGACGAGGGGTGGTATGTACTTGCTCTCGCTCTTCCCCCTCGGTCCATTCCGGAATGACTCGTTCGCTCGGTTCGAGGCCAGGCTCATTAAAACGAACTAGTAGCCTCTAACGAGGCTGGATGGCCAGTTTCTCTCGGAATCGCCCGCTTTTCCCTCGAGCGAGGGAGAGAGACTACGAAAGTCTGATATGTATTTGAGGTCGCGTTAACTGCCGACTGCTCTCGAGAGCGAGAGGTATCAGCTCCGGGATTACACCCGCTATGTATATATATAAGTATAGTGTATACATGGCACATATTTGGGTATAGGTATAGGTTTCTGTTCCTTTATTTACTTAGCCCCAGGAATATTCCGTGACCTTAGAACCGCGTGGCCCCGTGTCGGGGCGAAAGCTCGAGGAGCATCTATAAAAGTGTCCCACTCGCTCGCGCCCGGCCAGTCTCGATTTTTACCGGCGATAACCCAGCATGGACCCGAAGATCCGGGGGTAATTATTTTCCGAAGGGTATCCTGCAGGCTCCCTCGCCCTCGGCCTCTCTCGCTCGCTCGCTCGCTGGCACACTCTCTCCTCTCGGTCTTTTTACGACGGGGAACATTGCAGCAGGGATTCCAGCGGTGAATCCGGGGGAGCGGGAGAGAATCGGGAGAGAGCCCGGGCCCCGAGAGCTGGAACACGGCCGGTGGTGAGGTCGTGGGTATACGATATCTGATGCAGAAAACCGGTAAAGGCCGAAGGCCGAGCAACCCGGGAGAGAGGAGAGCCGACGAGCCCAGGGAGAGAAGGACCGAGAGCAAAGACACGACCGTGGGGCCACGGCACATTGTCTTCGGGTGACTTAAAAATCCAACTCGTGCCTCGTTAACCGTCCTATCTGATACCACGGGGGATAGACCCTCCGAGGGAATACACGACGTATGCCCGGCCGCCGCCGCCGCCTCCTCCTCCTCTTTCCTCCTTGCCGCCTGCGTGATCCTCCTGCACCCTCGTTCCCCTACTTTTTCCTTCCTCGCTTCCCATTCTCCTTTTTGGAGCATCCAGCTTCAACAGCACGCTCTCTCGCCCACGTAACCTTGTGTGGCTCCTGAATACCAAGAGAACTGAACGCGCCCTGTACCCACGCGCGCGCGACAGACACTTGGTAGCGCGATGTCTCATCTACGCACGCCCGATCTTCCTCGGTTCATTTGCCTTCGTGCGTTTCCACTATGTAGATATGTGCCTTATCTTCAAATTCTTGCTCGAAGTCCAAGTATAAATGATTGTGTATAGGAGACGTTGAAAACTTAATGTTCCTTATGGGTTGATAGAGGATGAATATATGCAGTTTGCTGATAGGAAAGGGGCGAGGCGAGGTGCACGCGCCCAAGATGCATGTGGGTTAATGCACTGCCTCTTACGTCGTGGCCAACACTTTATCCGGCGCGCATGCGATAGGCGAATCCATAACTTGCAGTTTAAAGGCGATTTGGCGAAGTACGAAGTGCTTCCTATGCAAATACGAGATACTTCTTGGGTGGTTCGGGCGTAGTTGAAGCTCGGTAAAGCCCGATTCACGTTACAGCTGCCCTCACCCTGTATTCACGATAATCTCCTCGGACACGCGTGCACTTTGTCAATTGAACGAGGGACGAGCGTCATTTCCAGTATGACCGTCCCCGTTTAAGTCAATAAAGTCATTTTGATTGGAACGTGCGTGCGTATTTGTAATGTGAATCGGGCTTAAGACAGCGTTCACGCTTCCTCGAGGAGTCACGGAAGGGCATTGTAGTAGTTGGCGCGCGCGCGGCAAAACAATCTCGAGTACGAATCGCCGGAGCGAAACCATCGCGGCCACCCCGAGACAATGTGTTTCTAGGTTTTGTACCCTCTCTCCCGGTTGCGGTTTACATATCTGCCTTGCTAAATGGCCGCAGCTAACACACAGCGGAGAAAGGCGGTGGCGGGCGGTCTGGCTGTTCTCAGGCGTCTCGCTCCGCTGAATGCACGATTTGTATCCGCGGCCGGGAAGCCGATTACTCTCTCTATCCTAGTGTACTGCACCCCACGACCTGCACACCTATCTATGTACGAACGTATGGCGTGTCACGTGATCCTTGATAAATCGGCTACAGGCCGGCTCGCTGCAAAAAATCGCTTGTTTTCTCGGCTTATCTGCTACCGATACCGCAGCTAATGCCGATCTCTCGTATCAATCCACCACTCTGGCGACCGCACGGGCTTTTATGAGCTCTTGCCAGAGCTACATTGTCGTGATTCAGACTGCCTCCCGGTACCGTTACGAAACGCGTCTGTACTCCCGCAGCCCAGAGCCGCTCCACTCCGACTTCTTCATTTGATTTAATGCCCGCCCTGTCGCGTGCATGATTGAAATTTATTGTAACCCTGCGCCAATCGGCCAAGTAGGGTTCTACGTGGAGATAGCAGGCACGCCAGGAGGATTCTTTCTTATTTCTCTGGGATACGCACGCGCGGCCAGCGGTGTCGTTTTTCACGATTGGATCACGACACCTGGACGCAGTCTAGGATTTGTGGAAGGAGTGCACGCCAGGTCGCTCGCAGCACGAGCGCACGCACACACACCTTGACGCACACGCGTCGCCGGAATGAGTCATCTCCTTGTAAGCCGTATCTGATAGTTCTACGCCAATAAATAAAGGTCCTCCCTACGTGTTTCGAAGGGACCAGCACCATATTCCGCGGCCACAAAATAGCCTGTTCCTAATGGTGGCGACTTGGTTGCTAACGGAGGGGAAACCCCGTGATATTCCACATCGATACCACTCGCACACCCTCGCAACCGGTTGACATATAAGTGGGTCGTTCTTTTTATCTCGATTAATCCACCTCGACCCACACTCGCAGCTCAAGCGTTTCTTCCTCTCGACATATATGCATTCCATATAATATTTAACCCTGTTTAACCATATTTTTCCGCAATTTCTTCTTCCAGGTCTGCAGGCGGAGCTGTTCTATGTGAGGGAAGGTGTCATAAATGAATACGCCATCAAGTTCGTGGTGCCGGTGCCGGCGCAGGTTCACAAGCTCCACTTCACCTGGGAGAACCTCGCGGGACGGCTGGTGAGTTTTCGAGAAATTCCTCTCCTAAATCTTGCTTTGAAATATCCCGTGGAAACGGTAAGGCCGCGCGCTCTGCGCGAGTGCGAAGCCGGGGATGTGGTGGTAAGGTCAAAAGCTCTTTCCCGGCAGAACCGAGCTTCCGGGTGTATTCCGAGCGTATTCGTCGCAAGCCGAGGTCCCTTTGACGACCTGCCTCTTTGATTTTTCTTCCGCACTTCGTAGCGCGCGCGAGAGATCGAAGCCAGCCGGGCCTCCCTAAAGAATGTTGAATTCCCTCGTTAACCCTTGGTAACTTTCCTCGGGGTTTGAAGCGCATCCGCCTCCCAAAGGCTCCTCTCCAGGGTGTTTTCGTACTTGCCGACAATCTTTGAAGTTTCCACCGCGACTGTGCGACTGGGACGCAAGTGTCGCGAGCTGGCTCAAAATCCTCTTTTCCTAGTTGCGTTAGAATGTCATTTGCAATCTCGACTTTTACAATTCGCAGCCTTTCATCGCTAGCACTATGTGAACGATGTCATCTCGAGATTGCATTTGTGAGTAATTGGATTGGCTGTCCAAGTGTACTAGATATTACACTGAAGCTTAATTAAATCGCGACGCTGCGAGTATCTCTTTCATTAGCAACTCAAAGAGATTTGATGATTGACTGACAAGGAAGTAAGTCGTTACTCACAATCTCGAGATATCTTGGGAATGTCATGGAATTAATTCAGGAGAAGCATAATTAGGAGTTGAGTGGTTATAGCAAGCAGTCGTTCGAAACCTTTCCCCAAACTCAATCCCTGTTCTTCTCATGTACATACGTAGATGTACCCGCATACATTCCTCGTTGCTTAAAGGCGTCGAACTTATCAGGATTATCGAGACATATATTTCCTTCCCGCTTCTCAAGTTTCCTCGCTCTCTCGCAGTGGTGCATTCCTTTCAGTAAAGGTCCATTCACATTACAGCTATCCTTATCTTTTATATTCATGTTAATCTCGCACTCATCTATGCTTCGACAGTTAAGTGTCAACGGATAGTCACCTCTGGTGTGAACGTTCATGTTTAAGTCAGTGCAATCATTTTGCTCATGCCTGTGAGCTCGGCATGAGCGGTTCTATAATGTGAAAGGGGCTTAAGCGAGTGGTTCGCGTTGGCAAGGGAGTCTCCTACTGAAATTAATTTACGCCCAGCCGGCCTCCCTTCAACCGGTCACTTGCATAAAATGTGTCAAATGTGCGATATCACCGTGGTAGCGCCAAGGTAACGCCTCCGACTAATTTTGGGATGTCCCCTATATGTATGGGCACTTAAACAGCCAGAGCCTCTTTTCGCCCACCTTGCCCGCGCGATAGCAGATAAGAAGGCGTCCAAGTGAAAAAGGGTGTCGTTTCACTCGCCCCCTTGCCGGCAAGGTGTGATGCTCACTCTAACGCGGCATAATGAGCGGCATAATGAAGGGCGTAATCGCACGTTGCAAACCGGTTGCACGTAATCGAAAGTGTAATGGCTTGGTGAATCATGCGTGCTTGCTTGGTAGAAGGGCGAGTAGGGGAGGAGGGTGGGCTCCGCAGCTTCCTTGGCGAGTGTCCTCTCCTACTCCGGCGCGACTGTCTTCCTCTCGTTGAAGGTACAATTTGACAAAGTGGCAGCGGGAAGTGGGCAGAATGCGCCGCGGTGTCGGATTGACTCGTCGGCGATGCGCGGAAAAAAAGGCGAGGACCGGGAGAGTAGGACAAAGTGGTCCAGCCACTTCTTCGAGCGCGTGGCCGCCGGGAGGAAGTGGACGGAAGGACAGGAACGAGGGATAGGAGTCGGAGGGAGAAAGGGAGAGCGCGCGGAGACTGATGACCAGCGCTGGGACATCCGTCACCTCCGCGACAAAACCGAGTGTCCTGAACGGTGCTTAACTCCGCTGCTACCTGTCAATCTCCTCGAGGAGATTTCAACTGGTTCCTCTCCTCGCGCTGCTGCTGGATTTCTCTCTTTCCAGTGGCACAGGATCGCGCTCCAGTTTCCTAGGCGCTTCGTACTTGCAACAATAGGACTCTCAACGGTCTGCTGGGATTTCTAGTAACTTTTATTGCAATCTTACATGAGCGTACTCTAATTTCCTATCCACTTTGTGCGCATGACAATGGACTTATAAACAATGAAACGTTAATGCCTGCACCGCGTCTGCGGATACATTGTGTCCCCGCCTCGGTGTAACATTGAGATCGAGGACAATTTTCTCATTATGATTTTATTCCGCTGCTCACCGCTGCCAAGATAATGGAGGTTGGGCTCATTGTCTCGGGGATAAGCGAGTTGCTCAGGAAAAAATTGCGCCCGCGGAACAATGGCCCCGATCCAAAAGGCACCCTTGACACGAAACGGCGCCGGCGGGAGATAAATTTCCCCGAGAACGCCGCCGGAAGATGAACGCGCGCCGCTTGGGAAAAAGTGGCGCGACCATATTTTTTGAAGCGTTTTCCTACCCTTTGACACTGCACGGGTCAAGTGACTGGCACTGCCCTTGTGCCATTAAAAATCTCCGCGCCGCGGGCGGAATGGCATTTAACTGTTGCAGCCTGACGAACGTACAGTGTGAAAGCTTTTCATGAAATTGTGCCGTTTCTACGGACTGTTGCTTTGAGTTTAAGGATTCTCGCTGGGTTAACTCGCAGCACTTAACACCTGCAAAGAATCTCGCACGGTTGTCATTCTAAAAAAAGATCGTTCTTCCTCCCCGAGCGCGCTAGCTTACCAACAACCTACTATTTTATGATTTAGAATCTCGAAGCGATCATTTAATTCTTATCGGTCTAAATTACACGATTTTTTATATAACTAATTTTCACATGAAATAAATATGTCATAGCGTACGTGTTTCTCAGAATTTGCATAAAGTAGATAAATTCACCGACCCAGCACCTTTCAATACATAAACCTACTTCGCAATTTAACAAGGCAGGCAATGTTTGGCGTAATCGCTAAAAGATTGATGGACTTTTCCCAAGTGGAATGCACGAAAGCCCGACATTTCACGAGGGAATTCGCTCGGCGAGTAGTTGGCGGTCGTAAACGACCGCAGGACGTGGAGACGTCATCAGGACAAAGCGGGTAGGTTGAGGAGGGAGCCTCTCCTAAGGCTGACCGAGGAAACCGATCATCACTGGAAGCTGGTAATCAGCTGCAAGATCTCGTCTTAACTTCATCGTGCTCTAGCCCGTTACCGTGGCCTACCAAGCTCTTCCACAGCGTGTCTCGCCTCTATCGCTCTTGGTAGAAGCCTGCTTTCGTCTTCCGTTCGCTCACTCGCTCGCTTCTTCACTGCAGTTCCTTCGACTGGCGTTTCTCTCCTGTTCGTCTCCCGGAGCGTTCGGCCACGCTCCGCCGGATACAGTGTGTCCGTCCGGGGGCTCCGCGGGAAGAGCTGCGCGCTACTACGCGCAAATTGTCTTCCGAGAATGGTACTGGTTCGAGATTATAGAAGGTTCAACGCTCGCGTGATTACCGCCGGCAACAACCACCACCGCGCGCCTTCCCTCGACTTGGTTCCATTTGTTTCTCGCATTTCCCGGACCACCGCACTTGAGGATACGATTGCTCCCAGTTATAGCTGAAGTCTTCCCCACCCCCTCCCACCTCCTGCCACACGATTCTTTTCCCGTCCGTGTTTCCTGAATGGCGCATTGACCGCTCTGCCTCTACTTAAAGGCTTAAGGACTTTTTAACGATTAGCATTCTTCTTGTCCGCCGCCGTCTTACCGTGGCCCGTGCAGCCAACTGTGCCTCTGTTTCAGAAACTTTGTTTCCTTGCCACTCCCGGCCACCGCCGATAGGCAATTATATTTAAACTACGGACAAAAGACCCGGCGGTCATTATGGTTTTAATTCTTGCCCTGCCGGGGGAGCTGCATAAGCGTAAAATTAATCCTCCTGCGGTTCGCCTGGCTTATACTTGGCACCGTGGTGGCTAGCGAGCAGTTCTTTTTATTGCGGGTTCCTAGTGTTAATTTGGTTTCTGCTTCCCGACGTTGCTATTATGCACCACCTACAGTCGAGCTGTAATTTCACTTAATTTTCGAGTCGCGTGACTTTCGGCGAGAGCGGCTAATCCGTGATAAGCATACGCTATACCTTTTTAGCTTAGCACGTCGTTGAACGGCCACGAGTACACTCGAGTTCGCACCTGAATCTACTTATGCAATCATTAAAGTTCAAAATTGCGGAAGTTGGCCTCGCAGTAATGCGCAATGTGTATGCGCAATGTAAACACTATTTTCATAAAATAGCCGGCTGACAATGTGTTAATTCCGAAGCACAATAGAAGTTGGCACCAGCATCCTCACCCCACCGAGTTTCATACATATTCGTTTTCCAAGCGCGCAATGGGTATGCCACAATGTATCGAAAGCAATGCGGAAATGAAGGCTCCATTATAACATGCCTTAGTCGTGCTGTGTTATGTAATGTCACTTTCACGCCGCATAATAGCCAATCAATTTCATACGCAGACCGCAAAAGAATAGTATTGTCGGCACACCAAGAGAACGTCTTATACTTTTCTAGAAAATATAGAATGCATTTCTGGGATGCTTGTAAAGAACCCTGGTTAGATGGATGTGGAGATGATCAGATTGTTCGATAACCCCTAGGTCCGCTGTCAGTTTTTGTCAACCTTTATCAATGGAAGAATCGATATTTCTCGGTTGCAGCTGCCGTACACGATGTCGGTGGACATCAGCAATCCCTCGGCCCTCAGCAGTTCCCTGAACATCTCTCAGGTCGGAGAAATCCCGGTCGGGGGTCTGCAGACCTGGGCTTTGACTTTGAACTGCGGTCCCTACGACGCGGAAGTTGACCTGAGCCTCAGGATAAACGTCTCGCTGCCGAGGAGAAATACGACCAGCTTGGAGTTCCGAAGGAAAAAGATCTGCCTGAAGGACAAGAGCGGTTACATGGGACCAGAGGAAGTTTTGGTAGCTGCCTCGGGCTCCACGTCCGGGGGACAAGTGTTCTATGCAGCCATCGGCTGCGCCTGTGCTTTTATCGCAGCCATTTGCGTCCTCGTAATAGCTTACTACGTGCGTGATAAGAAGGCCAGGAGGCACCGCGATCCTCTTCAGTGAGTTCTTCTCAAGATTCTATTATTTTTAGTTTAAGAGCTCTATTATTGGCAACAGTAAAATTGCCCAGACCTTAAACTGTAATGCTCTACAATCATAAGACGTACCACCCTCGATATAGTATTCGCGTTGGAATACGATTTTCCTACTGCAAAAGTATTCACCGAGTACTACATACTAAGCAAGAATATATTAGAAATTGTTTCAAGTTCAAATTATCGAAGTATCAAACTTGAAACCGATAAAAAACCAAATAATCAGCTGTATAGGACTCGATGTGATTGCACTTTTTTTAAATCAACGGTTTTAATTTCGTACGTTAAAGGGAATCGAGGGGTCTCAGTTCTGCATGTAGCGTGGAAAGGGGCACCGGTGTTGGACCCGCTCAAACTTTCCTATCGCCGGAGACCCCGCCACCGGCATCTGGTGCATCGACATCGACCTACAGAAGGTTGGACGATCGACCCAGCCGGGAACTGCACGAAAGAATCCAGGAAATCACCGTCCAAAGGTAATCATTACACGCGCACATCCAGCCCCGCCCTGGAATTTCACAGGCGCTCGCGCGCATTTGCCCCCACCCGTCACGTTAAAAGAGCTTCACTCGCAGAGACGGCGATACTGCCAGGTTGTTGCTAATTCGTAAAGATCGAAGCAATCACTCGTGACGATTACATCGCGCGTTCCTACTCGAGAAATTCCATCTGGAATTTGCAGTTATGTACGTCGTGCTTAATTTGCCTGCGAACCTCGGATGAAGACTTTTCCACCCTGCAATTTACTCCGGAAAGGAGGGCGCCGAGTGAAAAAGTCTGCTATTGCGAGCCCTCCCCGCGCAAGTGCCGTTCAACTCCAGTAGAAATCAACGCGCGATCGATCCGTCTGACGAAGTTTATGGATTAATCTCCTGTCGGCGTTTTACGCCACCAGAAGCTAAAATATCGGATCGCGTCGCTCGCGATTAAGTGCGTGTTCTTTAACGAACAATGCGGCTTCAATGAGCTCTGTGTGCTTTATCGCGACGTGTCAACCTTTCCGATCTTGGCAGCGCCGTGAATTCTGAAGGATTAGTCTAGCTGCAATGCATGCATTTGCTGCTTGAGCGAGAGCATTATGTGTACTTGTGTACACTCGACCTAGTTAGTCCGAGCTGATATCTCGAAACTTGACGCAAATCTGTGCCCTTTTGCAGATGTAGGGTACGACTGCTGAGTATCGAGATGGAGGGCACATTTGGTCGCGTGTATCGAGGTAGTTATCACGAAGAGGGTGCCACCAGCCCGAGGGACGTCCTGGTGAAGACCGCTGCGGAGCATGCATCGCAATCACAAGTGAGTTGATTCGCCGAAAGCATCATTGCACACCCTCGGTCCCGCCCTAATTAACCCAGTACGACCCCCCGCACTTCCCAATGCAATTTCGAAGCCAGCTTAATTAAGTGGTCGCACAGTAGTTGGAGCCTTGGTGATTCTCGTGTCAGCGCGAGGCACATGCCCAGCCGGAACGATACTTTATGCGTCACTGCACCGTTTGATCTTGTTTTAGGTCGCCCTTCTTTTGCACGAGGGTCTGGCCCTCTATGGTTTGAGTCACCCCGCTCTGTTGCCCGTCTTGGGCGTCTCCATCGAGGATAGGAGCGCACCTTTCCTACTGTATCCACACACCGGCTACAGAAACATGAAGAGGTTCTTGCTGAGATGCAAGCTGAGCAGCGAAGGGCCACCGAGGGCCCTCACCACGCAAGAAGTTGTTGAAATGGCTCTCCAGGCTGCTAAAGGGGTCCAGTATCTTCATAGAAAAAGACTGGTTCATAGGGATCTGGCTGCCAGGAATTGCGTGTAAGCATTTTAATTGATCCGGTTAGAGCCATCCGCGACGTCTTACTTGGTCTGAGTTTTGTACTTAAATAAGCGACCCTTCGACACACGCCAGTCGCGCGGCGGAAGGACGTGTAATCGATTTTCTTTTCATGCTGCTGGAGACTTGCTTAATTATGGCAGTTACTAGCGCTCGGTAAACATGTATTGCCATGCATACTTAAGTAGGGCATTACTTTTCTCGGTAGCTGCGAGCTCGGTGCCATTACTTATCGTAACGAAATTAATTGGCCGTGCGGCATTAATTAGCAATGAGAGCACTGCTCCAAGATTCTGTAACTACTGGTTGCCGCGGTACTTACGCATCGCCAATTTCATTTTACGCCTCTTGCATTTGGTTTTCCTCAAAGTTAGCGTGTAAACGTGGCTGGCCGCGATAAAAATATTACATCTATTATATAGTTTTATCCTGATTTACCTTATGCCTGGATGATTGAATCTATGTTTATGGGATTAATGTTTTATTAGGGTGGACGACGACTTGCGAGTCCAGATTACGGACAACGCCTTGGCGAGAGACTTGTTCCCCCAGGATTACCACTGCCTCGGCGATAACGAGAACCGTCCAATTAAATGGCTCGCGATCGAAAGTTTATTGAGCAAGAGCTTCAGCACGGCTTCCGATGTGGTCAGTATAAGCACTTACTCACGCTTTTTGCGCATCTAATAGGGCCATCGAGCAGACTACTTAAGTGGACTGTTTCCTTTTTGTTCGATGTTACAGTGGGCTTTTGGGGTCTTGCTGTGGGAGCTAACGACATTGGCGCAGCAGCCATATGTGGAGGTCGATCCGTTCGAGATGGCCTCGTATCTCAGGGATGGCTACCGACTGGCGCAACCCATAAATTGTCCAGATGAGCTGTTCGCCGTTATGGCTTATTGCTGGGCTATGTCGGCGGACGAGAGGCCGACGTTCAGCCAGTTGATCGTTTGTTTACAGGACTTCCACACACAGCTCACGCGATACGTATAAGTGACAAGCCAAATTTTATTCTAAGAAAAAACCTTGGAATACATGTTTCCGAAACTTTAAGATTTTACGGCTTTAATGAGCTTCCCGAGGGAGAGCGTCGTCATGTTCTCGGAGGCTTTTGTACATATAGTGACAGTACTTATGACTTCTCGTAAGGGTATCGTAGAGCAGGCGTATATTAAATTTAGAGTATTTTGTTCCTGTCTAACTAAAGGAAATCCCTAACGGAGGATGTGACTTGACGAAGGAATCCTTATTAAGCCCATGTGCCCCAAACAAAGTAAAGTAAAGAGTTCTCACAGTAGAACAGGAATTCCTTAGGAACAGACACATATCACACGATCACTCTGTAGCGTAATAAATAAGACTGATCGTACTATCCCCCCGACTGAATGTGTTCATTATCGAGCCCGCGATGCAAGCAAAAACTAAATGTTGCCAAACCCCCGGAGCATCGATTGCTGCCAAGTGTGCACTCGGCCGCGACTCCGTAACCAAGTGCACTCTGAGAGGATATCCAAATAATGTGATACGCGCTTCGCTTGCCGCGAGAGTGTTTCAAGTGTGCCAATGCCCTCTTTTTGTATTTTTGTACATATCGACGTAGCATGTGTATGCGTTAGGTAGCTGTACCGAGAATGGTCGCGCCTGGCTTCGAAACCGTGTACATAAAAGGCCAGGCAAGACTATTAAATGTATAAATCGCTGGCGTTACGATCATAATAAATTTATATGTAATACCTACACGCTCCTAGTCGTCTGTTTTGTTCATATCTCCCTTCCCTGTATGCGTGCTCGGGCGTGATAGTTCCTCGTGCGGAAAGAAAGCGCTCCAGTGAAAAAGCCATAAAGAGAGAGGCACCCTTTCGCGACGAAGGCCGTGCGTATCTTTGGCTCTCTATTTCTGTCCGCAGGATCGTGATGCATGGAACGAACCTCCCCTCGCCCCCGATGGGAGCGTCGGCCAAGAGGAAAGGGGAGGCGGGCGAGAAAGAGTTTTTGTTTTCTCGGAAATCGTTCGTCAAAGCGTGAGATATCGTCCCGTAAATGACTCCTGAAATTCGTGCGGCCCGTGCCTCGCCATGCCAGTGTCGGGTGACAAAATTAATGGCGCTACCTCGACGTCTTGTTTAAAATGACAAACGAGCACGGGCCTCGCACTCGGGCGCCACACAAGAGATCTCGCGGCCCTGTTTCCCCTGTAATCGGATATAGCGTATTCCGCAACCACGATGGGGTCCTTTGCGCGCGAATTATCTCCCAGCACGTATTCGCCACTACGCAGCCCCGCTCTCCAGTTTTGCTGGACTTCGCACGGGGAATCCACGAGTAATCGGGTTCTCTGCCACTCGTGCTAAGTCCTGAGTTTCTGCGCAAAACATGTTTTTTCCCGTCTTATTATTGATCCGCTTTTGTATTTCATGTTCCAACCAGTATACTACTTAATTTTTAAAAAAAGTGCTTGAATTTACATTTATACTCGCGTCAGAGATGGATGCACCAATGTGCCTTGCAGAGATTTCAGTAGCTATAGAAACAGTTGTCATTTTATCTAAAAACTAGAACTTATATCATCTCAGACGCCAGAAATAGAAAAGTTCATTTTGGAATTTTATAATACTTGCATGACTGAGTCGAAAAAACAGTAAAAAGACACAGCATCATAAAATCAAGGATCCATTTTGTAGTGTGGGAACCCGTCAGGATAAAAGCACTGATCGTAAATTTCCGACATATTTACAACGTCAAGGGAGCTCGCCCGGGGAGACTGTGTACAGTGGTGATTTCCCAATAATGTGTGTCCTATTAGACATGGTACATTAACCACTCCGTTTTCTATGGACGATCAGCGGCAAATGCGCCAGCAATCGAGGCTTGTGCCAAGGGTTCTTGGGAAACCGGATGCTGCAGCAGATACACCGAAGCGTGCAAAAAGCATCAACGACGAGGCAAGATACAAGCTTAATTGCTGGCACTGCACGGTTGCACCGATCAATTGCAATTCTATAGAACACTATCTGAAAAGTTATGCTTCAAGAGCTATCTTGGCACGTGGAGTCTAAATAATTAAAGAAACCGTTTAAAAGCTACAATTTCCTTTCCTGAAAGCGATACAGAATGTGCAGTTTACAGTTTCTCGTGTTGCCTCATCTTCCATTTGAGGCCGTGCGATTATTCCAACTGCTTTCATTCGAAAGCCATGTTCATTCGAGCTCCGATCGACAACCCTGTCTCGCGCGCGACTAATTGAGATGTGGGCTGAGTCTGATTGACAACGACAGCTCTCGCGGCAAACTGAGCGACTGATGATCGAGGGATCGATGAGCACGGGGTTCTCGCAACCCTGGAAAAGGAGCAACGGCCGTTTTAATGAATTTCAATGAGGCCGCGCGTCCCCCGCGTTTGCACGGGGCCTTAGTCAAACGTTAAAGGTAAACGGGAGAATTTGAAATTGCTTTAGTCGAGACGCCCGGCGCCCACAGCATGCTACACCACGGCAGCCGGTGATGCCGGTCTAATGGGGTGCATTTTATAGTAGCTCCTTTCTATCCTCCGCTCTGACTCCCTCTGTCTCTCCCCCTCTCTCTCTCTCTCACACCCTATCTCTTTCTCCGACTATCTGAATACGAGCATTCGCGCTAGGATAATAATGTCATTCAGGAGCATTCTTACTCGGCTTTTCACTCCATTCACGAGGAGAGCCCGTGTGGCATCGAGCGGGCGCAGGCTTTGTTCATCTGGCAGCCAGTGCGCCCCGATAATCCCTAATGAAAAGTGCCGCGGTAAACCTCCGATTATCTGAACAATTGGCGCGCAGAGCAAAAACACTTTAATCGCTGTTTATGGGCGTCCGTCCGTTGGAGCTTATTGCATTGACGAGATTTGAAATACATAGTTGCCAAGGTGAATGTGGAATCGCTGGAGAGAAGACTGAGAGGCGGCTTTTGCTGATCCTTGTGATAGCGGTTCAGGAAGCAATTAAGACCAGTTGTTCGTGACCGTTCCTTGAGAACGACAACTTCGCACCTTGAAAGTCCTCCCGTCTTCTCTATCCCCCCTTACGCCTTGCATCCACTCAAGGCTTTTGTAATTTTCTGTGTGCAGGCCGCGTGTGCTCGTAATCCGATGTCATTACTAGCGCATCCTGTCTCAATAGTTATCCCTTCCTTGAGATGAGCATCCAACATCTAGGACAGCCCAAGTCGCCGAGAGACAAAGCCAGTGTCGGCATTGTATTCGTGGCAGAATGACGCTAGGCCAACAGTCGACGATGCGTATGACAATATTTTTGTTGATCGCGAGTGCGCCGAGTCATTTCACTAATGCAGTGGAGGTGTCGTCGCAAATTGACTGGGACTACCGCGAGGACGTCGCCCCGTCGAGTGCAGCGCTGGTAAAGGCATCCGTAAATGTTCATCAGGATAATGAACGCACTGACCCAAATACGTGGGGGCAAAAACCCTCTGCCTTTAGGTCGGACTCCGCCGGTATCATCTCGAATTCCGGTGATGCGAAGCGACGACGGAGTTACGTCGTTCGCGTGAGTAAACATCTCCAAAGTGAAATTAATCGCAATTAAATTGTGCGAGGTGGAAATTGGATTTAATTGGTATCAGGTGGCTTCAAAGGGAAAGTAATTTGGAATTGGAGTTTCGAGTCTGTTCTTTGAATTAGACTGTAATAAAACGCCTTTAAAGTGAAATGAATTGAAAGGCAAGTTTAATAAACGTATGGTCAGTTCTGAAGTAGATTGCCTCGTAAAAGTGAATCTATTCGTTGAAATGCAACGATTTATTGACAGCCACGCACTGCAGGGAGATTTGTTTTTTAGGCCATAATCTCTGCTTAAAAGCCCTAGTGACGGCTACGCTCGTAAAACGGCTCGCTGCAAATCGAAGCATCCTACAAGCGTCATAAATTCTGCTCCTCTAACCCGCTAGAATTTCACGCACCGCGTCATACTTTCACCCACACATACTGCCACCTAATGTATTAAACGAATGATTTCCTTCCGCCCAATAAAATGAACTTGAATCTATTTACAAATCTCTAGGACGAGAGCGCGAAGCAACCGACGGTCATAAATAACATCCAAATCGTGGTGAATGGAAACAAGACAGATCGCGAGACGAATTCCTGCAGAAATGGAGTCTGCGACGTGTTCGTCACCTCAAGACCGGACCAAGCTGGAAATATCGTGACCAATGTTCATCTCACCATTCTAACGAAGCTTAATAAAGCTCAAGTCGGAGACGTCCCAGTTATAGACGGCTTTCGGGGTGTAGAGAGCACTCGGGATCGATCGCCCGACTTTAGTCTCCTGAATCATCCCAATTCACGGCCTCACGTGTACAACAATATCCCACAGGTTAGTACTTACAATTCCCACCCTCTGTTGCAAATTGTAACAGTCAAATTCTCCGGGCAATTCCTTTTACTTTTATTTAAACTGACTCGTAAATCGTAGATCCAAGCGCGTCATCAGGATCCGAATGAAATTTGGTATCAAACAAGAAGAACATTTCAGAGGCCTAGTACAGTTTGGTACTACAATACGGCACCGCACGCGAATCCAACTTTTCGAAACACGGGGTGGTCACCCATAAAACCTGTAATCGACGACAAGATCGAACCACCCCTCAGCAAAACCAATCCTGGTAACGAGTGAACTACTTTTGAATATAATAATGCATCCTTTTTGTACTGCAAATCGAGTCGAATAAAGAACAAGTTCTTCGAACAATAACGCTGGTATACAGTTTAACTTTATTTCATACAAAGGAACGCCCGGCGCTTACGTGAACGCACGGGTTTCTTAATTGCTTAACTCATTGGGCGGCGTGTGTGACTTAAATAAAAGTGCAGTGACATTCACGTACTTGAACGAAAGCGATAAATGGTAATCGCGCGATGTAAGATAATAGAAAAAATCTGTTGGAGAAATGCTTTGTCAGTTCAGTGGGTTTGTCTATCTGTGACTATCTTTCAACATCGGAAAAAAATACAATAATAAAAAAGTGTCTACATCCACTCGCTCAGCAGTGCTCGAGCGTAGACTGAGTATCAGTTGCTATGGCATTTATTTCAATATCGGCGACAAGACAACACACAGAGTGTTTGCCCGTCAAAAAAAAACTCTGAATTACAAAGGACTTCTCTGTCTCGATCGCCATGAAGCCGTCGTTACTGGAGAAGTCATGCACAACTTAATAAACTATTGAGGCTTCGTCTAATCCTGAACGGTGCGGAAAGTGATCTTTCCGTTGTCATTGACTCCGGTCGTCGAGCTCTTGTGCGAAACCTGCTTGCCATCGGGACCGACCCTGGAGCTCGAGCTCGAACTAGAGAAGACGCCGAAAGAGTTGCCGCTGGGTGCCGGAACTTCCTCTGCGAATCTCGACTCGATTCCGGGGCCAACCTGAACACCAAGTGACAATTATTACAAACCGATTTACACAATTATTTAACCAGTGAAAATCATAATAACGCTTTCTTCGATAAATACGAGATTGAGACGTACCGGGTTGATAGCTCCAGCTTGGAAGCCACCGCGTGGTCCTAAACTGATGGCTGAATGGGCCGATTGAGGTCCACCTGGTGCGGTGTTAGGACCAGATCCAAATCCAGGATCCCGGAAGTCAGAGGGGAATCCGCCGCCTATCGAATTGGTTGCATCCCAGAAGCTAATCCACAGATTATTGACTTAATTTCAGCAAGACATTGCCTAATCCCCCAAGTGGGATTAGTTAGTAGAGGTAGATCGAAGCGTCTACATTATCGCACCATCAACAGCACTTAACAGAGTTAATATGCCTGAGGAACATGCATGTTAAAGTGCTTACCTTGGCGATATAAAACCATGTGCGGATCCGATAGTACTAAAAATGAAAGAGAAGACATGCCATGCTTGTTACGAGAACGTGCTTCATGCAGATTATCATACAATGGATTAAATGGGGTTTCGGGGGAAGTGAAGTATTATAACGTGCGACAAATGACTGCTGGATTTACAGAGAGCCTAGAACTAAAGTACCATAACCCGACGGAGTTCTACTGACTTCTACTGAGGAGCCCCGTGGATCATGCAGAAGCAGTCGTTCGAGTTATAGTTAGGCGCGACGGGTTGCCCATTACTGGGTGCTAGAACTTACGCCCGCTGCTGAGCCTCCAGCTGTGCCTGCAACTGCTGGAAGTGCTGGTCCATCATGCGCTGGAAGTCTGCGAAGTTATTCTGAGGAAATGGATTCGAGTTGTAAAATCCGTCACCTAGGGGAAAAACAGACTATCCTTATAACATTGTCAATACTTTAAGCGCGATTTTCGATGTGAATGAACCCAATTAGTTTCCCAATGTATTCGATGATCCCATGACGAATTATAATGGAGCATTGTTTCCTGTCAAGCATGCGGATGTTGCTACGGCGAACTCTCTAAATACTGAAGGCGGCAGGTGCATTTCGTGCGGCACTTTTCGACTTCATTCTTAATCTTCGGGATGCGCGTATTTCTTGACGTTCTCGAGGACGACCGACGGTTCATACCTACTGCAGGCGCGTACGAAGGCGTGTACGAGGGCGAGTAATCCACAGCAGGTTGGGGATCATAGAAGCCTGAGCGTCCTTGCAGGTATGGATTACCCATTGGCGGCATGAATGATCCAGCACCAGCGAATCCTCCTGCGGAGGCGCCGGCAAAAGCATTAGCTCCGCTCGATGCCCACCCGTTAGCATTCGGCCAAGAATTCGCTGGTGGCAGATTCATATTGACAGTGGAAGTGGTCACCCGGGGTCCCTGGTTGGCGCCATGATCTGCAAGGAAGACGGAAACAATGATTGGCCTCGCTCAGGACGTCCAGAAGAGTCCAAGTGTTCGTTCGTGAGTTGTGAGAAAGAATTACCGGCGGCCGGCGCATCGTCGTCATTGAAGTTGGAGCGCGATGATAGCGAAGCTGACGCATCGTTACTGGCGGAGCCGGGTGTCGATGACTTCGAATCCGCTGCTTCAGGCTTCTTCGTCGTAGCACTTGTACTACCGGCGGCGCGTCCAGGGCTGGCGGTGGAAGAAGAAGCAGTAGAGGCAGCGGAGGAAGGAGCAGGTGTTTGCTCGGTCGATTTGGGCGTGGAACTGGTTCTCGTGCTGGGCTCCTGTGAAGCTGCAGCGGTTGTTCTCGGCGCGGCAGTGGTCGAGCTGCCCCCATTCCTGCTCGGGTCTTTCGGGGCTACATCTCGCTCGGCTCTTGGGAACCTTGACAAAAGTTCGACTGGCGACCTGCCGGCTACCACTGGCGCACCTTCGCCGTCGGAGGACAAGGACAAATAAGATATAACAGTGTCGGTGTGATTAATGCCACCTTTTCACTGTATCCTCCCTCCAACGGAAGACCGTTAAATACATTCACTCTCGGCCTTTGGCGACTCCATTAATCTCATGCTCATGCACATGATTGAACGTGCGGGTGATCGGCAGATTAACAATCCTCCAGATTTTGTTGCCACGTTTCGGCCGTATGCTCGAGTCAAATGTTCGTGCTCCTTTATTCCATTCCTTTTGGGGATTTGTTACGACACACACGGGAAATCCAAACACTGGTGATATAAGAAACATGCGATGGATATCCAGCTCGCCACTTTTGATAAGACACGTGCAGGGCGGAAGGTCCATTCCTTATCTGTCATTAGGTACATGCACGATGGAGACATGTAATTCTCCTCGGGATATCCCGGTGTATGATGCCTTTTCTCTATTCGGCTCTTGTATCTTCGTGGTTCCAGATGACGATGCATTGTACTTGATCGTGCAGGACGGTAATGTGGGCGGAGAGCAGATGGAGAAAGTGCCGGGAAGAGGTCAAGGGGAGACAGAAAATAGGGTCACGGTTCACAGAAATCAAGGTTGCCATGGGTTTACTTGCTTCCCGGTGCATACGCTGCACCCTCACATGCACCATTGCAAGCACATGCATTCAATCTCATACAGATGCAACTCATTCCCCCCACCGTAGGACACGTGGTAATTATTTCATTTACGAATGCCAGTGCATGCCGCAAGAAGTGTGTTCGCGCACGAAAGAAAAGTTTTGGCCGAACATTTACACAGCTCAAGGTGGAAGTTATGCGCCTGGAAAACCCGGCGTCAATTTTCGAGACGGTGTGTAACTAACGGGATAAGGGTCATTATGTTTGAATTGACTCACCGGTAAACCCCCGGCTTTGAACTGAGAATCGTTTGCCGGCATGACCGAAAAACAGACTGTTTTTTTCAAAAGATTAGGCATTCTGAATTTCATATATATAACCCACTTTGGAGATAACACGAAGTGTTGCACGACGAAACAAATAAACAACCAAGAGTATACTTGTTTGCCGAATACTTAAATTTTGTCTGGCCCGCCTGCCAACAGAAATGACGCCGTTGCAGGGAAACGTCCTTGTCGTCAACACCAGGCACTGCGCGACAATCAGCGCTGCTATGCCGCACGATTCTCGCAGCAATTCCCACCGAAACGCAAGGCGAAAAAGGATTATCTTAATGTAAACGTGCGCGACCCTCAGGAATTTATCGGCTACGTGCTGCGAAATGCAATCTGCCGCGATCAGCATCAAAATCCTAAAGCGATGCCACTAAAGTTACATAACTGAATGCCGGATATCATTGGACGATTGCACCTCCGCGACGGCTTGTTTATTTCCAGCGGTGAGACAATTCTCGCTGCACAACAGAACCGCGAGTTTATTAACGCAGGACAAAGCACGGTCCTAATTATGGTGACCGTAAAAAAGCTAATCTGCAATGATCATACACAATTTCTGCGCGAAAGAACATCTTGTGATTCGAGATGCATGGCTACACTTAGGAACTTGATCTTACATAAAAGTGGCAACCGACGACCTTAGCGGATGATGGTTAGTGAGTTAGATGTTACGTGCACGATTAGAAGTGAACAAGCGGCCGGCGACTATCTTCTTAGAAGAATCAGCGCTTGCCGAGTTAAAGCGACTTTGTTAGTACGACTTGAAAATAATATATTGATCACTCACTTCTGCGTGTCCGAGATTGGGACTCAACTGCCCCAAAGGATCCCGCTATGCCGAGCAACAGCAGCACTGACAAGATCCTCATATCCATCGTATGAATTTGCGACGACCGTTTATCCGATTGGATTCACCGGACGTCTGTCAAGAACGTGAAGCGACCGAGATATCAATGTGCACGGTGTTTGCCGTGTACGTAAAAATAATACAATCTGAACTGCACGTGTGGAAATGGTTCGATAGCGACGTGGCGGTCGAAGTTAGTGAGAGAGAATGACTGACTCAGCCGGGCACCGCGATCATCTTATATAGTATTGCCTGCTATCGACTTCGTTTACCTTCTGTCTCTTTTCCATGCGCCGAGCGAGGCGAGAGAGCGCGAAAGAAATTGGATGCCGAACGATCGAAAATCATCGAGACATCGAACTCCAGGAATTTCCGAGACCACTGTGCGCGTCCTCCTCCGGACAGTATGCATTAGATGACTTAGACCTATGCTCTGATGCTAGGATTTCTAGGCTCTGTACTCGTAGATTGGGGCAAAGGATTTCGTAAAACATTGGTGGATATATGAACTCTTTTGGTGTATATTCGCGGAGTTCATACTAGAAAAACTGCGCGTCCCAGTAATTAATATATACATTATCACCCAATCTTAACGTGGCACTCCAAGGGCAATTCTATTCGCCATCTCACGCTATTATCTTCCAATTTCTATCACCGTGACCATGAAAGGGATTCGCAAGGATTTGCATGAATTATTTAGTCTGCTGTCTGACTTTGTCCACCTGGTAGAAGTGACATCATTCATAACTCATAAGGATTGAGCAGTAATAACAATTTGACAAGAACAATAAAAACCCGACATGTATATTACCGGAACTACCGGATGTTCAATGGCTTGCAAAATATTTGCGCTCTCGAAACTTCTCCAGAGCGACAGGTGTTCATCAAAGTTCACACTTAGAATTTTGATTAATAACAAAACATAACGTAAACACAGAGAGTATGTGTCCTGGATTCGCGTGGTCAGGGTGATTTCATGGCAAATAAAGATAATTAGTGAAATTATTAAATTTGAAGATTGCGTGGGAGCTTCCTTTTGTCGCAGGCAATCATTGGGAAGATCGTTGTGCGTTTTTACGGGCGTCTGCCTTTTTTTGTCACTACTAATCGCCGGACCTTGACAGTGATCTTGTGGACGCCGGCACTCTGCTAAAATCCCACGACATCCATTTTTGTGCTCGAACTCCGCCGTCACTCTACGATAACCCCGAGATAACACGATGCGAAAATGGCAATGGTTATGCGAACGCATCGGTACGTACATACACACGAGTTCTATCTCTTCACACGGGTCGTATCTGTGAACCTAGTACACTTGACCTATGTGTCTTGGATGTGCCAAATAGATTCATCGGAATGGAGTTCAGGCAATCAATAGTTTAGACGTGCACTCAGATTCGAAAAGTGTTCTGTCTCAATTCGTTCTCTAAGAATAAATGAGGATTGTGCATCAAACAACACGAATCTATTAGTTTGCAAGGGTGGGATTTTAAAAAATTTTGAAAAACGCAGCATATGGTAGTTTCACTCGTATGTAGTTACTGATTCAACATAATAGTCGATGAGCCTTTAAAGTATTGAAAATGAAAATGAAATATTGATGCCAGGTTTGAAATGTTGAGAGAAAAATATTCAGTCTCTAGGGGTTATTTTAACATGAATCACTGGTACACTTAACGCAGTACTGCTTTTGCAGGCTCACGATTACTAATAAATAATTATCGTCGGCCACAATTGCACCGCGGGCTGCCTCGTGTATCCTGTTGCGAATTATAATCGCGAAGATAATCGATAATCGAGTTAGCACGGCATTACCCTTATGCAAATCAGCCTCCTGTTGCACCGCATGACGCAAATGCATGAGTTTCGATCAGGAGAAGTAGAGAATACGATGTATGTATCTGTAATAATTTCGTGGTCAATAGATTATCGGGTAACAACGGTGAAATTAGTAGGTTCGCGTGCAATAATTCACGGAAATGCGCGAGTTCTTTTTTCACTGATGAAATCATGTTCCCAGACACCACCCCCAAACCTCGGCGGAAATGACAATGTTGTTAGTCATGGAACCGCCACGTGTGCCCGACGTTGTTTAGGCACTCGACGAAAAGTACTCGCTAGCTGAAGGGAATAATGGGGTAGCCTGTGATAAAGGCAGACTCCGTTGTTGCTTTGAGCGATAAAAAGAGAGGGAAAACGAGGGGGAATATGTTATAACGTCATATTGAGAGATGTTCGTGGAGGAAACAGTGAAAACCCGGCCAGCACTTACGCTGTTGTTCAGCGTGTGAAAGCTTGCATGTGTATTGCACGTATGTATGTGCAATTGTTTGCGCAGATGGCTACTGCACGTGAAGCAATACAGACCGATTTATTTCCGGCACTCACTGCTCCCGCCGGCTTCGCTTTCGGCATGCTTAAATGCGAATTCCTTCCGCGATTAATGTAATAGCTCATACGCACACTGCCGCATTACTGCAGTGGATTAGTCCGTATTGCACCCTTTGATATTTGAAACCAACAACTCTTCAAGTTTGTTGTGGGAAACTGCCAAAACCAAGGGCAGTTTTCACTGATTTTCATTGGACTATTTCAGTATGGCATTAAGATGGAGTATCAGATATCCTCAGATTCTATCTCTCTGACCTTTATGAAATTCACATGAACCAGAAATAGTTATAATAATTGGCGAAACTGGTCAACTATAGGAAAGAATAGTGAACTGCACCGGCATGGTGTAAATTTATCTCGATGATGAGGGGAAACATCGAGGCGGAGGTTGGTGGCTCAACGAAGTGTTAAGTAAAAGGTCGGAGGGGTTTACGTAAAGCGCGCGGCAACATTGCTGCTAGATAAATTTATTGGTTCTAACCCAACGCCTGACGCGTCCATCCGGGAAATACCCGGCTCGCGAAAGTTGATTGCCTTCTACGCTATAATCTGCTGCTTTGGACAGCTGCCTTATTCTTCCCGATTGCTATTGTTCCTATGAGAGCAAGGTGGCATGCTTGTCTTCGGGGTTCAATGTCAAGCCTGCATCAAGGTCCGACCACCATAGCTGCGACTATATTCAAGAAACATTCTCGCCTCGAGTCCCAACACCCGAATTCCCTCCATTGTCTCTACGAAATCTTACATAATTATTCTTCTCTCAGCTCTGTCTCGACGATCATAATGCCTCTCTGTGGAGACTTTATTGCAAGTGGTTTCTACGGGTGCTTATCTCGAAGGAAATGTTTCAGAGATGATGACTGGACGTCTACCGATTTTACTGGGTGCACCATTGTCGAAAGCCGGGTGCCTCTGACGTCCCATGAGTCAAGTGAGTCACTGCTCTAAGGACTACCATTCATTTCCTTTCAATCATTCATTTGTTTAACCGGATCACCTCGGCCCACGCGCTCTTCGAATTTCAAGGAACAGCTGAACTCGTACTACGACAAATGGACGGGTGTTATACATAATTGCCTTGAGACCACAATGACCAATGTGAATTTTCCGAATTATCCTTTACACTTCTATAATTTTGCCGATACATTAATTCGCGCGCGGCATGGGTTCAAATTATGGTACTTTCCTTGCCGCATGATTCACAGTGACATGCCTCCACTATTGTCATGTCTTGAGGTCTTAGTCATAAAACGAGTGTTTGTACAGCTTATCAATATGTAAATCAGTCGTCAATAATCATTTCGAAATGAATGCTGAAGACCTGTTATTAAAAATTACGTATTTACAAGTGCGCGTAAACTGTGTGAAATTGAGAATCGTAAGATTTGCCAGTCCTACTCAGAGGGAACAGAGAAGAATGTAAGTAAACGAACCACGCAAGCAGAAGAAATACTAGCTTGGTTTTCGGTTACTCGGCACCGAGGATATTCTACCTGGAAAGCTGCCCGGGTCTCCCAGAGTGCATTGTTATCGCCCAGAAGGATCATTGCACCGGTTAACGCTAGGGAACCAGCGGCAGACCTCGAAAAATCCCAGGCAACCGTGATTTCCAAGTAGATGAGTCTTGTCATTGTGAAGGATGACAACGCAGGCACTTACATACTATGGACTTTCGGTCGATTGGATAGCATAGTTGATGTTGCTAATAACACGGGTCATGATGGAATGTGCGTAATTGTTGACTGCTCAGCTATCTGACTCGTCGGAAGAATACTCGACACCTGACTAAATTTAGCGTAAATTTCCTCCATCAATTCCGGTGGGAAATTTAAGTGCAGTCCTCGTCTTTATTATTAATACCAACAATTTTATGTAGAATGCTTGTGGTATTATAGCAAAATTCAATTTTATAGAATACAGAATTTAAAGGTTGAACCGACAGCCGTGGCCCAGGACTAAAGCTTACACATTAATTAGAGTTCCATCTGAACGCTTAATTAAATCATCACGGACGGATCACGACAGGAACTTATAATAAATATTTTCAGATTGTTTCACGTCGTTCTGTTCTTGGAAAAGTCTCGCCACGCTCAGGTAGCACAAGCCAGAGACAATTCAGTAACAAGGGCTGTCCGTGGTCTGGCACGACCAGATAAGATCCGATGGAAATCCTCGTTAAGCCAACCTTAATAGCTCTCACCTGAGTGGAAGCGAGCTTTCCACAGGCTATATAAATGTGCCGCTGGGGTTGGAGCCCTCAGTAAGGGTTTAGTTTCCGTCGATCGCCCTATAAGAAAACTTGGTTTGTTTCAAACGTGAACGAAGTACGACAAGAACGATGCCGCCAATCCGAGCTTGTGTCTTGGTATTTCTTTTTATATCCAACTACGCTGGAGGTAAGCTGTCTTATTCAATCTATTCATCGTTTCCGATGCTTGACTCGCATCCAAGTGCAATTACCGCAATCTACCGTGGATCTGCGAATAACAATTTCTAGAAACGCACGACGTGATGAATCGTTTGGATGGTTTGGATGAAAAGGGTTTTGGGAGGATTATACGAATCCCTAACAGAGGATGAAGCATCTCACAGAGCATGACAATATTCACAGTCACATATGCGTCAATGTCGCTCGACCCGCCGAATAATAAAGCGCGATAATAAGGCGATAAGCAATTAATAATTCCGGGTAGGCACACGTGAGTCACGTGGATGATTGGCTTGAAACCGAGGAAGACATTTGCATCTTTTAATCAAGCGTGCGCGTGTCATATCGCTTGTTCTTTGATTTATAGTACTTCATACGCCATTGAAGATCATCGTAATTCCCAAACACTTTGCCATTCAGAATAATCACGTCACGAATAATATTAAATATTAATTCCTCATTACCACCCTGCTAACATCCAAGTCTGATCTCAGGTAACCCGCTTTCGAGTGAGAAGCAGTCACCTGAATACGAGGCTTATCGAACTACCAGGCTTATCCAAGCGACATCGAGAGATTCGCCACGTTTCCGTCAATCGTGGGCGTTTCTCTCTCTGCCGTCGCTGCCTTCAGTAGGTAGTTTCTTCCGAGATGAGGATGACAGCATGAACTCATTGAGGCAGCGGGTCGATGACCTAGAAAAAGCACAGCAAGAGCTACTCAGCCTGCTTCAGCAAGCGAAAGAGGGTAAGTGTTGTTTGAGTGCATCTAGTGTAAGGGCACCTTCGTACCCTAGTACTCGATAATCAAGGGTTACCATTCGACAGTCATTGAAATCTATTAACACTGGAATAAACAGCCGTGAACGACACCACGACATTAAAAAGACTGATGGAAAATAAGCTAGGCGAAAATATAGCACAATTTCGTCATTATAATAGTTTCGGTTTTAATCTTAAGAGCGTGCGAACGATGTTAGACTAAGAGCTGAGTTTTCCCTGGTCCAATTATTTAGTTTTTTACAATTCAGCTAGTTCAAAATCTAGATTTGTACATTTTGTGTTATAAATAATTAATCCTCAAGGATGTAACTGAATTTTTCTCGCCGCTGATTACTCGACTTTTTGCACAGTAAGTAGAGCGGATGCGTGTCATTGCCAGAAAGAAGGATCGGAAGAGGTGGAGGGTGCGAAAAGCGAGAGCGGCCCGGCGGCTACCAACAATGGCGAAAAGGGTGTGCCTGGGCCGAGTCCGATAAAAGATGGAACACAAAGCACGCTTACGACAACAAAGCTCGAACAAATGAACGCACCGACGCCTGCGAAGAAAAGTATCGAAGGAGAGGGCTTATCGTCGGAAAGCTCGAAAGAAAACGTTCGGGAATCACAGGAGCAGTCGCGTCGAGAGATCACACCTTCCCAAGAGGGTGATCAAGCAGAAAGCCCCTCGAAGTCCGATGAAGGAAAGACCCAGACATCGGGCGATGTTGAAAAATTGGGAAAATCCGAATCAGACGAGGAAAACGTCCGGGAAAAATCAGTGCCTCCTCTGGTGAACAGTGATACGGCGATTCAAGCTGAAGTAACCGATACTGATAAGCAGGAAGCTGGAATCCTGGGCAGCAAAGAGGAGCAATTGAAGGAAGGAGACAGTTCCATGAAACCAGCATCCAATGATGGAACAACTGATGAACAACAGTCTATGGATCCCGCAGAACCAAGAAGTGTAAATGTAGGGCAGGGTTCCGACTGAATTATAAATATAAATTATTTGTATTAAAGACTGACTGAGTATAAACTAACGCTTCATTAAGACGCCATGTCATTTGCACAGTTAAAGTTACGACATAGATGGGTTTTTCGAAACGCTCAATCAGCACTCGCATCAATAATTCCCCTTTGCTGTGAGTTATCAATAAACATTTGAAAGGGTCGAAACTTCAACACACTGTGCGATGCAGTCTTCTAAAATTCTAAATCGTCGGTACGTGCACATTATGTATCGAAATTTTCTAAACGCACGTAAACCTGCTTTCGCAACTGATCGTTGCAACGCCCGCTATCTCAAGCATATAAGTTCGGTCAAGGTTTACACAGACATCGACGCTGCGCACCTGTAAATCGGCCGTGTATCTATAAATATTGATAACATTACGCACGCGCGTCCACTCTACCGCTCATTCGACTGAATTCTAGAACGCAGAAATAAGCAATTAAACAGTTTATAAACAATTTAAAACTCTACTCTACCTGCCTCTCCCATAATTCCTGATAATTTCATTCCAATAGTAAAAACTATCTCCAGGATGTCCAGGGCTTTCTGACAATTAGTCGATGGTTCGTTTTACGAAGTAATTCCTCTTAATTACTTTTAGAACTATAATTATTTGCTATTTTAATGACTTGAAATTGCTGTATTATGTCCACGTCAGGGTCCTCAAGAAAATGGGCGAAGGACCAGGGATTCATGAATGTCAAGGTCACAATCGGATCCGGAGCCGATCGCGACATCTCTTGTATCGTTCGCGTACAGCTGAGCGTCAGTGAATCTGACTGCACTCTGTACTATCGACATGATACTTCAAGTATTTTATTATTCACCAGAAACTGTACCAGCAAATGGTATCTATATTTAATTGGAGAGTTCTCTTATGTTGAAAATGCAGACCGCGTTAAATTTCAGTACCTAGCATTCCTAAAGTAGTCTAAAATTGCAATGGTTCACAGGGAATGGGCTAAACCTGTAACCATTTGCAGTTCTTTGCAGTTTGTCAGTATATAAAATTACACACGAAAAATGATATATTTTTTTTCAAAAATTATACACATAACAGCTCAGAATCAACAATCCAGTATGCAATAATAGTCAACTTCTTTTATTTACGTGTGTTAGAATCAGGCATTAAGGTATTGTGGGTCCTGGAGGGTTTGTATATCTACAATTCCAAGAATAATCTACCTGAAGCAGCGATACTGAAACGTTGGTATCCTCAATTTAGATGAATCAGTCAGTCAATTCAGTATGAGTATCCAATATCCTAGGAGTCCTAACCAAGATTTCACCTAAGATAAGATGTGACTCATGAAACATCATTTTACAAAAACAACTTCACGACCTGCTAAGTATCATAGCCAAAAATGATGGCATTGAAAAGTCAACGATAAAAAACCTGCTGCAAAATCAACACTGAACCATTGGTTATAACCAAGATCTTGTGACGTGATAAGCGATTAAAGAACCTGTTGTTTAGGTCCCTTGCGGTTGAAGTTCACTTGCGCTGTTTGTGTCGAAACGACATAAGTTTCGAAAATTCTATTCACGTTATATGAACAGCATTACACCTGTGATAAGTGACACCTTCAAGTACACAGATAAACATACACCGCAGCATATAAATTTGTTCTGATAATCAATCATACCTTTAAACTGGCTGAACTACAGCTCACTGATGACTTCGACAGTCAAGCCAGTTCGAACGCAATAATGATGGGCATCATATAGATATTGGACAGATCGCAATGGCACATGGGCAATTACGATGTCCAGTCTTTTAATCAATTCAGAGAGATCCTGTGGATAAGTGGCGTTCAATTTATGACTAAGCCGCGGTACATATACACTAATGCAGCTGTTCAGAAAAATCCCCGAAGCATTTTAGACGGAGCACTAATTGAGCGAGCTGCGGTCGATAATTAGACATCATCATCGAGCACTGTGATCGAGGCGCGCGTGCACGAATCGCCTCTTGCAACTCCGTTCCGGGTGGAATTTCACCTTCGAAAATAACGGCGGCGCAGCCAAGAGTATTGTTTTTTGCTTGGCATCATAAGTCAAATCAATAAACAGTAGGGATATACGCATACACGTATTTCTTAAGTACAGTCTTGTATAACCATAGTATTGACGAGGGACACTTTCATTTTTTACTCTTACTCCCGCAGGCATAATGTGCTGCGGTCGGTATTCAATGGAGGTAGGCAGTCTGTGGTAGATAAGGATCGCGTGGAAATGTTAAGTACGTGCACGAAAGATTAATTGCAACCACAACTATTGTATTACTAGGAAGGGAACGGTGAAACTGTCACTACAATTTGCAGAATATCGGCATCCGTTTTCAATCACCGTTTTCCCGTACATAAAGACGCAAGTCAAATAAATGTAATTAAATTTCAAGTTAATATTATTTTTATTTGTAATTTTAGTTCTAACGGATAGTTTTTTTTAAGATGATTAGTTGCTTTATCCTTCATTTTACAAAGAAGGAAAACTTAGAGGTTTAATCAAAATGAAATAGATTTATGAAGTTTAATTTAGGTGGCGTTACATTATGAAATATCGGCGATCCTTTTAAAAGATGCGGTTGGTTGGTCTCGGACTTATTGTGGCGCCCGAGCGACGTTGGTGTTCCTTTCTTCGAACTCGTATCCCTTTCGGACTAAATGTACATCGTAAACTATGATCTCCCGACCGATCATTATCCGTGGCTCCGATCCCCGATCAACCAAGGCTGCGAAGGACTCGAACAGCCGAACAGTCAACAGGAAGAGAATCCTTCGTGATCTTGGACTTACACAATGCCTATCAAATGCTGAAACAATGATCACAGTTTTCTACGGAAGCAAATGCGAAATGGAACTGGTTATCAATTGCGACTAAAATAAAGCAAACGACTTGCTCTGATTTTCGGTAAAATTCCGCATACTAAACATTCCATCGATCTGAAAACAAAGAGCATGTCTATTCTACAACTGTCGACACTGCCAATTGCAATAAAACTCATACAACTGGTGTAGCAGGCTGTTGCATGAATAAGTATCCAATCGTTCTTCCCCGCGATATAGAAATTAATATGCGACCGGAAATTGCGGCAAAAATCCCCGAGTTACCGCGCCTGTGGCACTCGCATAACTCCTACCTGCAGAGCACGTATAATACGTAGAGACGGGCTAATTAAACGTTCTACCAATGTAACGTCGTCTACAATTTCGCGTGCAGTCATATTTGATGAATGAAGGCGGAAATAAACGTTAGATCGGTTCATTGAGGAAAGTGCGACTAAACATATTTAAGGCGAATATTATAAAAGAGGACCTTGATATGTTCACGGAAGGTCGAGTAAAATATGAAGTTTTTTTCTTTACTTCTCCGCATGCTAGTAAAGACGGGTAGACTGGTGAATGTAAAAGGAGCGCAAGGAAGCACGGGTAACTCCTGGGATTTTTCGAACTTCTGAATGTTGAGAACTTTGTGTAATACGTAGAAGCAGCTGGTCTTCCTCGCATTGAAAAGGAAGAAGCACGACTGCCATTACAGAATGCAGCATCCATAAAGGTAATGACGGTTGTTACCGGCCCGTGAGAGAAAAATTAAGTTTACTCGTATTTTTATAAGCGAGAGATGCTCACTTCCTCATTAGTACCGCGGAGTACTAACTAGTTTGTTTGCAACGCGGTGCATCTATACCTGCTGGCTTACCTCCCGACATTGGCGGCGAAGGAAGGAACATAGGGAAAGTATTCCTAACGGATGTGGTCTATATTTGCTGCCGGAGCTCGTAGAACGATCGGTACTGAACTAGAACGATTAATTAAAATCGACCGATCCCTATTAGCATAACAGGGTCCGAGCGAAAATACTGTGGTATAATGTTGTTGTACATAGGAGGGAGCACGTTGCACAGTTTCAACCAATTGCAGTATGACAGGCATAAAATGTGAGAAGCTCTGGATGAAATTTTTCTGTCAAATCTCGTCGTACATACGATGTTTTCTCAAGCAGACTCGTGCGAGAAAATTGAGATACAATAGCCGAAGGAGGAAATAACAACGATGGCTTGCATTGTAAAGAATATTCAAATTGTCCGAAGATGCGAAATAACAACGATTGTTAGCATCGAAAAAATATTTTAAATTGTTAGAAAATGTGTGCTAGCCTGAGACATCGCGGAAAATTCATTTTAGATAAGATAGACTAGTCTTCCTGCACCAATCATACGTTTTATATATTTGAAGAACATATTTTCTGCTATCCGGCACTTAAACGACGCAGCATCTAACCGAACTTACAATAACATCAATAGTATTTTTTCTTCCTCATTCTTATCATCCTTAGTTCGTGGAAAATGCGCGTTATCGACATTCGGTTCACGCGTTCAAATCGTGCAACCAGAAAATATTGAGAGACTGCATTTTGCAAAGTACAGAAATAAGCATAATCTGTTAATGATCGTTCGGTGATTGAAAAAGTTGGGATTCCCGGCAGAAGATCGTCGTAAGGCTCGACATCACAATGGAAACGGTCACTGAACTTATACGTTTGTGTACCCGCCGTTTATCCATGATATCACCAAATCTCTCAGGCTGGGAATCCATGCTCAAACTACTCTGCTATTCAGGATATCTCCAACAAAATTCCCGGAGGCCAATTATTTTTTGTACGTGCGCTCGTTGCCGCACGAATGCAGCGCTTCCAGGGAAAATCCAAAAATGCACAGCGCTCTATGCTAGCGACGACGTACGTATGCAAGTGCATACATTTGTAAGTGCAATACGTATGCAAGTGGGTGTGCGTGTGTGGGAGCCGACACGGAAAACCGAGGAGTGGTGGCTTCTTGTGTATTCGCGCGTTTATGTAATTATCGCAGAATCGTCTGCGCGTAAGGACCGATCGCTATAAAAGCAGTAAGATTAAAGGATGAGTGCACAGTAGATCCTGACACAGTCCTGGTTCTCGTCGTCACCATGACTGTTGGCACGTGGACTCTCAGAGCGCTGGGCTTGCTCCTGTTGGTGGTGGGGATTTCAGCCCTTCCGACACCGGGTAAGTCAATTATACGAAAATCCATCATTCCAGCTTGCCGTATTGCATTACATTAAGTAGCTGCAATAACATTACATAACATCACTGGATATCTTCATGTTTCAACTTTACTCGTCAAGTTTGCGATGGTATTCACTGCGATGCCAATCTGAAGTTACAATTCGTTTTCAACAGAGGAGTCAACACTAGCTACAGAACTTAGGCCACCGCCAATCCCCTCCGTGGACCCCACAGCAGCAGAGGAGCAGGATGGAAGCGAGCATCATTTCGCCATCTTCGTCGTCAACCTCTATGGGGTGAAGAATTCAACCGGCGAGACCGATGCTGAATTATTCGAGAACGAGATCGTCGAGCATGAGCCGAATCTCCTAGGTACGCAGACTCACCCCGAGTTCCAATCAAAATAATCGTCCAACAATAATTTCCATAATTTCTTATTATCTCCTGCATCAGAGCCACTGGCTACTGTGCTGTTGGTAGTCGAAGAGGACGAGAGCAACAGCACCACCGACAAGCCAGTGAACTTGGACGAGTTCGCGCAGGAGCTCGAGAGCGAGGGCTTTGCCGTGGAGAAGATCAAGGACGGCGACGAAACCAAGCTGATCCGAGTGAACCTCGCCGGGAAGAGTGTGGAGGACGTGATGAGGTCGAAGAAGAAGGAGGATGACATGACGAAAGTGCGGAGGAAGAGGACGATCTGTCTCAAGTGCAAGCGGGGTGGCGGCGGCGGCGGTGGATACGGTGGCGGTGGCGGTGGATGCGGCGGCGGAGGTTGCGGTTCACCCTGCGGCGGCGGTGGATGCGGAGGCGGAGGTGGGGGTTACTATCCCGGCGGCGGCGGCGGATATCCTGGTGGTATGATGAGTGATCCTAGCCAAGCTATGATGGGATATGGGGCTGGAAGTGGGTGCACAGGATGTGGGGGTAACAGCATGGGCGCAATGGCAACTATGCAGCCTGCAATGGCTCAATCGTATGGTATGATGGGACAGACTAACGTGATGGTGGTGCATCCGAGCACTATGGTAGCGCATCATAATATGATGCCGGCATCAACTAGCGGTATGATGCATGATCAACCAAGCACTGCCATGATGCAGATGCCTGCTATGATGCAGACAACTGCCACTATGATGCACCCAAGTGCCGGTATGATGCAGGCAAATGGCATGATGCATCCGACTGCCATCATGATGCAAACTGGTGGAGGGTCTCCGGGCGGTGGGAATGGACACCATGCTAGTAGTGGAGGTATAATTCACCGTGCATGCTTCACTTTCCTTTGAGAAGAGTATTCACTGCAAAATATTCTATTCTATATGAATTCCTGAATCTCTACTATTTATCGAATGACCAAGCACGTTGATCTACACCTTTGCATCTAACTCCTTGAGCAAACTTTCTTAAAATTTCAAATGTTCACTGACTGAATTCTAGCACTCACAATTTCTTCATTTCTAGTTAAGCACTCTTCTCCTAGGACCCTAACTTCATGGCACGCGTAAGAGCATCTCTTGTAAAAGATCCGCATATTTTCAAGCATCATAAGACTGCAAGTGTTCTTTTGAAGCACATTAACATTCTTGCTCCTAATTAACAGCATCCTGTAACTTGAACTCCAAACTAACCAGCTTTAAACTGATACACTCACACCAAGTGTATAACATATCCCAACATGCGCTGATTAGGATAACCACAGGACGCCGGATTAATAATAATTAATAAGTAATAACTTAAGAGCCTTTCTAGATTAATGCTACACACTATAATAAGTTAATTTGCCTATATTATTAATTACTCTGCCGGAGCTTATTAGGCGAGTACTAAAATTAATAACGAAACTATTAATAATAATAACAGATTAATTGCAGCCAGATGGAGCTTCTGCGACTAATGCTATGGGGATTGTTCTTAGGTCAGACACAAACCATAGGCGTTATTCCAGTAGTAGTTGTACCTGTTGCAGTGCAAGGTGGAGGTGGTCACGGAGGTGGAGGTGGTCATAGACCAATGTACCCACAACCACAACAACACCCACAGGGTGGTGGAGGTTGCAACACGTGCGGCGGAGGGTGCGTATTCCTTTCTTTGTAACTTAGTTCTTCCAATGCTCTGACGAGTTGTTTATGTGCAATAGCAAAAGCCGAGAGGCCGCTCCTGATAAGCTCATGTCATGTCATCAGTAAATCCCCATAAAAATTGAATTCGAAGTAAAAGCAGAAATGCTTGGCTCTGGTTAAATGATAAAGTCCGGCTATTGTGCACGAATAACTTATTGTAGCAATGGCACTTCGCTGTAAGACAAGTACCAAAGAATTTCTTGATGTTTACAGTGGCGGTGGTAGTTATTCCCAAGCTACCGCTAGCGCCTCAGCACAATCTTTAGCCTGGTAAGGGAGAAATCAAGTCTCATTACATAGATTACGACCACACACAATCTGCGCCGACGAATATAATTGGGAGATGATTCTTACTTTCAGGGGTAAAAAGTAAAAGGGAAATCTCTTGACCCGCTGGCTGCCTGTCGCATTGGTTACCACTATAATATAAAATGCACATAACAAATGCGTTTTATAAATTCAGGACAGGCACGATATATAATCATTCGCATTTCCTCTTTACGAAAGGGAGCCTCCCATCGTAATCACACGTTTGTGCAGGGGACATGTACAAACGAGAAGATTGAATAAATAAAGGAGAACAGGTTTTCCACGTGAGAAGGAGTCAGGACTCATTGCATTATTCGGGCGCGCGAACCTGATTTCCTACAAGTAAGCCCCCGCCCGATGATTGATATCCGTCATTAAAAGGGGAGAAGTACTTTAGCACACGTTAACGAGCCGAGTTTGCTATCTTGCCGGGCGCAGTTCGCGGTTATTAATTTCCACGGACGCCGATGTGGCTGCTTTTATGATAATAAGGCGATCGATCAGCCGAACCGCCGCGATGATTGGACTCTTGGAGTGCGGACTTCTGCAAATGTACCCCTCGGCTCTTCCGTACTGGCTTTAACGAAGAATAACGGATTGTTCAATTCATCGTGTGCTAATACGTAGTCCTAGTCTCTACACAATCATTCGACGACCACAGGTTTCCGAAATCTGCAACGGAGCGAGGAGACAGTCTTGTAATACGAGCAGTATCTGCCACTTTAATTGAGAATTCAGAATTGTATGAACTTCGAGAATACATCATTATTATAAAATACAACGAGTTCGTTCACTTTAGAGTTTAATTCAATTGTGTAATATTTAGTTTTTAATTCAACCCCCTTGTTATACAAGAATACCTGCGATTGTATTAGGCGACCAAAACTTGCCGAGTCTTCTGTCGTTAACATAGAGTCCAAGAAACGCACGAACAATTTTAATTACTTATAGTTCGTTGACAGACAATAGGAATTTTGAGGACGGAAAGTCCCTTGGACAGTGCTATGTCATCACGACACAGCAGACAGAAGTCCGAGGCTTCCGAAGGCACGGTTTGAGTGTGTAAGTGGTGTATACGTATAGACAGGATCGCAAGTAGCAAGTCCATGGTGTAATTATGGCGTGAGTTGGGTGAACGTAACGGTACACTTTCGATTCTTTTCTCTATTTTTCCGTTCGCGCCCGCTGTAGCGAGGGAGAATGGGAATGTCTGTACGCGGAACAAATGCCATGCCGAAACGAAATCAACGTGTACAGAGCCGTAGGTGACAGACCCCTCCTTTTACGGTGGGCGCACACTTACCGCGGATATCCCGATGGATCGTGACTTCATGACAACGAGTCTCTCGTCGCATTCTCGCACTCGGAACCTATCAGCCTCTGGGACAGGATGCCTTCGTACAATCGATCACTCGTCATCTTTTTTACACTGACTCCCTTGAAGGGAAATGAGAAATAATTTCAACCTTATAACCTTATGATATCCACGATTAATAAACAGTGGCTTCAGTGTGAATTCAACGGTTTGAAAAAAGCTCGCAGGTGGAGAAGTGGAAAAGTAGGTTTCTGGGTCGTTAAGTTGACTTGACAAGTACAAAGTGAATCCCATGGAAGTCAGTACGGCCGACAGAAGTCCATGATTCTTCTTCTTTCTCGTCTTCTTGCCACCTAGTGATTCGCGGGTATTTTCCGGTCGTTGACCGTTGCCACTGGATGAACGGCCCTCGAGGACTCTTGGCCAGCCGACACAATCAAGAAAAACTGGGCGAAACAGGGGCACCCTCGCAAAAACTGACTCTTGCTGGTAAAGTAATCAGACCAGGGCCCCAGTGCGGCTTCGAAGACTCAAAAATTCGTACAGAATACTTGCTATAAAGGTCTTTCAAACATTCCCAAGAATTTCTCATATTAATCAAATAGTTTTAATAAATCCCACTTTATTACACATTTCATTAGTTTTCTGTAAAAGTGTTACTTAATTTATATTTCAGAGATCTGATTAGTAAAACTAAGATTTAGAAATCTGGTTTCAAGAGGTGGGATTTGGAGTCCAATAGACATGAAATAAACATTAGGATTCCACTGTTGTCGTGGGAAACTCGGGCACCTTTTGACATTGACATGAATGAACAAGTGAAAAGCCTAGCCAATTCCTCGTCACGTGCGTCCAGGGAAATCGCTGCCTATACCATGCGATTGGAATCTCGATCGGTTGGCGCCACGAATATAATTAACGGTTCGATATTACATCGATTTAGTTTAATGTTATGAATATCGTATCCATGCTACGGTTTAAATAGGTGTTTGAATTGCGTTGCTGATTGAAACAGGTTGAAAGTTCTATTGCCATGGAAGACAACTTCAGTCCCAATTAAATAAAACACTTGGGCGGTTGCATTTCTCGTCGCAACACAGAAAATCAATGGATTTTTTATGAGATGTTAATTCATTAGATGAATTAATCTACAAGCATATAATTAAGACTTAACTACGAGATTGATCGACTTTCATGAAATCGGATACTGGGCCGGCACTAAAATGAGTTTTCGGGCGTGACGCGCTAAGGCAACGGTTACTGATTCCGTGACCAGTAAATGACCATCGTAATTACTGGAGGCCGGACTCGATGGAAACGATCCGCCTTGCGGTGGACGCAAGAAGGATTCCGCCTTCCGGCGAGAAGGATAAATTCGATCGTTTGGAAGATTAATTGGATTTCGTTAGGCGAGTCTCTAGGCGCGTAGCAGAGAACGACAGGATTGGACATGGATACTGGTAACCCAGTCAGCAATCCGTTACTTCGGGCAAGGCTTTTTATCGCCATTAATAAAGTGGTAAAGTCGATATACCTGCGCTTGGTGCCAGGTCGACGATCCTGTAATATCAATTTATTGCCGATTACCGGCTACGATAAACTTCTCGAGGGAATATCCTCTTGATTGAATATCGGCGGAGATCAGCTGCGCAAAGGGAAATGCGGGACGAACGCGCGGTGTAAATTACGGAGGAATTTTCGTGGCGGCTGCAAATGTCTTGTTCCCTGCGATCCCTCCTGCAGTCCATAGTCCTTACGTCCTCGGGTGCGACGAGCTCCCGTCACATAATTGCACACTCCTTCGCCCGCAGTGTTCACGATAATTATCCTGCGGATAAGATAAAAGCCCTGGCAAATGTGAAATATCGCCACACAGACGCGCACCGTTCGCCTATCCTCTCTCTCCCTCTCTCCGTTTTCCTCGCCGGGCACTTCTTCCTTTCGCCGCCAGTGAATTTCGTATGACTGAAGTCCTCGGGGCCGTTGATCGCCGTGTCTGCTACTACTACTACTCGCATAGTTTTAAGGGTCGTAAAGGAAACCGGTTGCACTCTCGGTTGGAATTTGCATGGGAACACCCTTTGCCTGCACCCGTATACATATGTATGTATACAGATCCTCTTCGCCGGCAGCAGCATCTCGGCATCTTCCTGCACGCGCAATTCGTCGTCCTCGGCTCCCGCGCGAATCCCATTAAGCATCCGCACTTCAGGAATAATTTCCTGGCATTAGCATCGTCCGTCTAACGATACGTCCATTTACATTGACGCCATGTCGACATGAAAAAACTCCACTCCCGTCGTCCGAGTGCGCGGCGGTTCGAAATCAAAAGCGCAGTGTTACGAAAACGACTTATTTCCCCCTGTACATGAGAGCTGATAATGTATTAACCCATTATGTACCAATGCGGCGTCATCGCAGCATTTCATTCGTAGTGTTTTTCTGTTAATTCGCATTACGAGATGATTCTGTTCCTTACTCTCCTAGGAACCCGATTGTGAAAGGGAAAGCTTGTCAGATAAATTAAACACACGGAGCAACGTAGACATTGTACCGACAAGAGTTCTCCAAGAAACTTTGTCCCCCGATTTTCCCCTTTTCCTCGGGGACGAGCGAGTGCTCATGAATGGAGAAGTCCAAGAGAGGATTCCGCACGACCCAGATCGCAAGTCAGGGTTATCCTGCTTGGCACTTGCGACCGGTCTAGCCAGGCCACGTTTTCACGGTACTCGAGCCGCATAGAGATCTAGAAGCGGGCGCGCACGATCCCGTCACCACAAATCATGTGCGATCCCAACCCGTGCGCATGGCATTTAGGTACACATCTTTTACCTGCAGCGAGCGCGTAACTCTACCGATCAGCATAAACGCGCAGTCGATTACTATGCAGCAGTAACCAGAGTACCTCGGGGATTAGAAGCGGCGCACGGGCGGTTAAACGAGCCTAAACGGCGGGGGGGTTCGATTGGGGGGAGTTTCTTGCAGGAAACGCGTGTACCCGGCTCAGTGATCGCAGTACCAGCGGATCGATAATCGGAACTGGCGGTGAACCGGTTTAAAACACGGCGAGACATGTGTCGAGCTCAGCGCCGGTGCAATGATGCGAGGCGAGCGCGGCTAGCACTTAGAGCGCGAGATAGAAATTCCAGTAGGCGCATTTTGTTTTGAGGGAGGACCCCGGCCAAGTGGCCACCAGTGCAAGCGACCCAGTAAACCAGAATACTAGATAACTGTGCCAATGGGAGAAAGATTACGCGTGCACATACATCCGGCAGCGCGAACGTTCACACGGGCGTGCATGTAACGAGCGGTGTAGGTACTTGCGGTACACTCGTCAAGCGTGCGGTTCTTCGACAGGATTGAGCGGAAAAGGGGACGGCTATCGATAATACTGCGGCGTGGTCGCACATCCGACAGACTGACTGATTTGCTAACTGGCGCACAGCGATGATTAAGATTGAAAGTGACGCAATATTAAATCCATTGATCTTCATGCACGAGACTCTGCGGTAAGTCTCTCCACAGACGGACTGTATGATGGACCGGTAGAGTTTCGCAAGCCTACTCGTCTATTTATGGTACTATGGTACTAGACGCCTATAATTAAAGAATGCGTCGAGTCAGTATAATAACGTCGTATTAACGGTAAATCGAATTTTTCCAATGCCACCCTCGCCGGCTTACCGATCACTGCCGAGGAAAGTCGACATCCTTCATCCAAATGATGCGTCCAGTCAGAGAAACAGAAAGAGAGAGAGGGAGGGAGAGAGGTGCGTTTACGCAGTTAAGAAAAGTAGAGGGGTATCGATACCATGGCCACTTGGCCGTTATGCTCATTACCCGCCAGCCAGTATTACAGGTCCTTGTAATTGGTACCATTAATCTTACTTTTGGGGCCTGCACTCCAACTTAACGATGCGTTCGCAACGTCAAAATCCATTTCCGGGTGAATGAGGAGAGAAAGGAATACATACTTCATAGAGAGATATTCCTCAGATAGTACGTGCATTGTGCAAATCGGCGAGTGACCTGATCTTGAGATGAAAAGTGACGTAAGATGAAAAGTAATTTTTATGGGATGCTGTCACAGGCAGTGCCGAGCCGATGACCAGCTGTTCTCACACCTGTTAGTGACGATTGCCGCGTGCCAGGCCGCCAAGGCGAGAGAGCACGCGAGTTGGTCGTCTCACCTAGGCTGTATAGTGGTCCTGACCTCTCACCCAGGATACATCATTGTGCCCCGAGGCTCTCTCGCGTACACACGTCATCATGCAACACCGCCGTCGCCGCCGCCGCTGGAATCTTACACGAACGGCCCACCGACCTGCCAGTGGAGCGCGATCCCGCAATTATTATAAACACCCTACCGCTCGATTCCCCCTTTGCTCGAGTTGGACAACATAATCCCTTGGGAGACTGCGGCCAGGCCACACCTGGAACGGTACATAGTACATACCACCAATGGAACCGACCCGGTAAAGTAAGAGGAATCAAACCAATTTTCTGTACTACGCCGCAAAGTGAACGAGTTTTTACGACCTTCTACAAGAGATATGGAATTATAATGAAAAACTGGGAATTTTAACGTATCTGCCTTTGACCGAGAATCTTTGGGCAATTATTCCTCGAGTGCTAAAATCACATCGGAGTGACACTTTTCGGTAAGTTTCGACTGACCCCGCATTGTATGTCGCTGGATAGTAGGTATGCTTTTCCATATAAAGATCACAACTTTCTACTTCAGAATATTAAAAGGTACCCGCATAGTATTGTTAGACATCTGTTATTTCGACAGAACCCCGAAAATTTTGATATAAATGCGTAGTTTGCAATGTAAGTGTGCGCTAGAAACACTGGCATTTCATTCATCCGACAAGATTAATACATACCATGTGTAGCTAAAAATAGTCGAGGAAAGTGTCAGCTAAGGGAAAAATTATGTATGACGATGCACCGACGAGAGATTGATAAAAGGTGCATCCGCGTGATTTGTGACTGATGTCAGAAAACCATGGGTTATATTTCATTTTAATTCCCGCGCACGCCTGCAGCATTAGTTGGATTACGCTCCCTGTATAATTCGCATTCGCCCACGAGCGATAGCTTTCTTTTTTAAGACGACCCTGCGGGTCGGTGGCAGATGACGATTGTAAAACTGTAAACGGCAGACTTACTACCTGACTCATTAATTACCTCGGCGATTAACGGTTTTATTGTTAGCCGGAGAGAAAGAAGTAGTTGAAACCTGTCCTTATCTTGCCTTCCAGGCACGTTTGTCTAAGTAATAATTAAATTAGCGAGAATAGATTTCCAATTAAGACACCGTTAGACTATTTATCATAATGTTGATTTATTTTGAGATATATGAATAAATATAGTGCAGGGAGGAAGAGAAGATTTCCTTGGCCTGGAAAATCATGGTAGACTTATGCCCTAATAAGATAGATTAATCGATAAAGACTACTGGTATCGACTTTGTATTTCCCTCAGTTATTCGAGCCATCGAACAATCGTTACGTCGCCAGCAGGAGGCCTAATGAAACAGGCCCCCATAGTTCGAATATCCCAAGCAGCTGAGCAAAGCCGGTGTGACAACATAACTGCAATTTCGCCGGGTGAGATGAACATTTCGTGGTAAAAAAGGCGACACCGGGCTAACGGTAGCGCCTCGAGCGGACATACTTGTTAGAGTTAAGTTTTAATAGGTTCCATCCCTGCCTTCGCCGGACTTCCAATATTTAACGTCAGCCTTGGCCGGCGTCGTTTACTCTGGCCGGATTGTCCGCTATTTCCGAAACGCGCTCGCAGGCCCATTAACCGGCGGACAGTTTTCGACAGGCCGCCGATGTCCCGTCATCTTGAGACAATGAGACGCACGCCCGCCCTGGGCCGAACGTGTCGCCCGCCGCTCTCATTTGCGGCGGACTTTTAATTACACCGCGAGCGTAACGAATTTCGAGGGAAACGATTCTTTAATTGCCCGACCGGCGATGCCCTGCTGCCATGAGTCAGTGGACGATCACGCGCTTACCTACAAGAGCGTTACACCTTGGATATGTGTAAGTTTAATAAAAGCGTTGGTCGGTAGACGGTCCGCTCACGGGGCGAATTCCAAAAAGACGCTTCGTTTAGCGTGACCTATCGATCTTCGCGGCAAGTCTCGTTTAATCGGGACTTTCTGCCTCGGCGAGATTTACGCATCGACGATCTGCCAAATCAAACTCGCGCCGACCATCAGGAAGAACTGAATCCAAGGTCGGAGTTCTTCTCGCAGTCTCGCCGGGCGGGATACGGTTACCTCTGGCCGGAGATATTCAATCTACACTCGAGTTACCTGCCTGCACACTGCTGACAGGCACGAAATCGTTCTCGTGTAACTCCGTGATTGCTGATAGCAGAACATGGGACACGGGCCAATGATATTGGCAAACGCTTATAACACAAATAAATAAATGGATGTACCATTAACGGGACGAGCTGTTTCGCTCCGACATTCCATTACACGTGTAATCAAGCGCGAATATATACCTCTACAACTTCTCTAGCTCGGGTGATAGTAGTGTGAGTCAATTTGTTTGAGAAAGTAAGTGGAAATATTAATGGGAGATAATAGTGAGTTGTTCTCATTAATTAGGATCGAGATGTAATGATCGATGTAGCACTCGTTCAGCTGGATGAGGAAGATCCATATCAAGTGGTCATCGACACTGATTGGGCTGGTTTGCTGAGAAATAGGGCTAAGTGGGCGCTCGCGTTCTCAAATGGAGCGTGGAAAGGGAGTGGATCGGGATCGGGATCGGTAGTCTGCGATTCGTCTCGATTGCCGAAAGTAAAGGAGGAGTCTCCCGTCTCTTTTTGCTCCGATATTAACGGAACGATGTTAACCCCGAGGGGCCTTGCCTCGGCGCTCGCCGGCTAGGAAGGGGACCGTACATATAAAGGAGCGAGCCCCGTGCTCCGGGGGCCCAGTACCGTTCAAAGATGCAGACCGCCGGGATGCTGCGTGGTACCAGGGCCACTTACCTTATTGCACTTCTGATCACCCTTATTGGCTGCGCCCGTGAGTAACAGGATCACTTGAAATCAACCGTACGATCGCCCTCGAACACGTCGATTCGTCAAGCCGTCTCGCCTGGATGTCAGTGCTGTGTGCTGTGATAACGAACGGTTCCGCCCTATCAGTGAAGCACGCGGAAATCTGTGCCGGTTACTCTCTATTGAGATTGATGTTCCGATCGATGATCCCACTGTGAGAGTGTGCTTGTGACAGCCTCGTGCGTTAACTCCGGATTTCGCCGAGCACACGGAATCTCGAAATTCCTGACAATGCATATCCGGCACTTTGAAGAGTAAAATGAGAAATCGTCGTTTATTGTGCTTCGTCTCGGAGAATTGATAATCTTAATGAAGGAATACCTTTCTCACCCGCGCTGTCTCTCTTTCTCTCTGCGCTTGTCTCCTTCGCTAAAAGACAATGGTCTTGCAAATCGAGTATTCAGACGTAGTCCACCGTTTATCATCCTATCGATCTCGCGGAATATAAATGCATCGGCTCATTAGATTTCCAATCGCCGCTCAATCTGATCGGCGCCGATAACTCGTAAATGCGAAAGGCGCATTTTCCGCAGATAAAAATCCGCGGGCCGACGCGCGTCGCTGAAACCCGGCGTATTTATGAGAGAGTACTTTATCGACAGTGAAATCTCCATTTGAAGCAGCCACCGTCTTTTTCCAGATTCCTACCCCCTTCAAATATTACCCAGCATCCCGGGCCACGTCCCGGTTTATATCAGGCATGGAGATGAGCCGTTGGAACATATACATCCTGGCTTGGCCGAGGCTTTCCACGAGCCACCCAGTTCGAAGGTGACGAACCACATGTGTAAAGCCACAGCACCGTCAACTGCGGATGTTTATGCTAAATACATCCGAACCGCATTTATAGTATCTTTAAATGCATCATATCGTATTGCCGATCCTCAAATTTACATTAAATTACTGGAATATGCGAAACTTTCCCGCAGATTTTCATGCATTGTTGTACAGTAGACAACTGCGATCATATTCGCAAAAACATCCGCAGTTAAGTCAACAATAACCCGATACGCTAGAAGTATTTCCAAATTTCACTGAACAACTAACATATTGCAAAAATGCCATTTTCGCTGTGTGTACAGAGTTTTCGACTAGAGGATTTCCCGAGCCCGGAGCAGATTAGTTTCGATGATGCGAGCAGGTATCTGGCGAGGTTCAATAACAAGATCCTCTTCCCCGCTTATCCACGTGACCCGGAAGCGAGCACGATCGATTCCCTTAACGATCTACAAGAGGAGAAGAAAGAATCCGATGACTCGAAAGTACAACCCCTCAATCAAGTACACGATGACGAGGAGACTGGGGAGGAGCATCACGGACACTCGAAGCGGAACTCACCATCGCTCCTGAAGGAGGCGACGATTAAAGTATGAGACTCCCTGATAACATAATTGCTTGTCAATGTAACAATCATTCCGAGAAGAATATCACATCGTCGATGACGCAGGATTCTGCGCATTGATCGACGACTGATAGGATAATGGTCGATGATCCTTGTAGGTGTTACACGGATTTCATGATGACCAATACAATACATGGTCTTCTCGTTGATGAGTCATACACTGTTAATCGTTTCCCGATAGTTTAACTATTAAAAATAGGAATTGCTTCACAGTATTCGTCTTCATGTATGGTATGACAGTGCAACAAGGAATCAATTTAATCGATTCGAATACGCTACAGATATTTTGCCGATTGTCAGTGCATAGTTTAAGACAATTAACGTGGAAATGTATTTACCAATTACAACTTCACAATAAGTATTCCAAGATTGCTATATTTGAATACAACGCTTCTGTAGTACACCTACTGCGCCCAGTCTAATAAAAGATAGTTAACAACGAAATTCATGATCTGGTACTTGATACCTAATCCAATAATAATAATAATAAGAATAATATACCACATCTCCGATATCAAGCAGGTTGTGATAATCATACTTCCTTGTACCACCGGATCGCGAAGCAAGATTCTAAATTCTATTCTAAATGCGAGACCAACAAGACTCTAAATTCTCCCATGTGTTGCCTGCTTCGCGGAAACTTGTTTGGATGATGATGACATCGGATAAGAGAGGGGCATGATACGAAGTTGCGTGTGCTATTACTTTTCAGCTATCGCCGATATCCGACGTCGAAAGGGAGAACCTCGAGAAGCTAGCGGTACAACTGGCCAAGAAAGAAATCGGCTCTGATAATCGCGATTCGAATTCGAACCAAGCTGATGAATCATCCAAAGGAACAAGGCGAAAGGATGTCCTGGAAGGGTCTGCCATGACATTCAATATACAGCAGCGAGAGAACGATGACGATTTAAACGAAGCTGGTACGAATGGAGAAGAGCCAGTTAAGCAAGAAAATCCAGGAATAGTCCTGACCAATGTACAGAAGTTGTCTTCAATTTCTCCGGACGAGAAAACGGATTCAGCTGAACAAAGTTCGGCTATGGAAAAGGATATGTCGTCGAAACAGGAAGGACCGATGAATATACACATTCTTCCAGGGATAATTAATTCCGCGGAGATTCCAGAACCATCGGAAACTAATGATTCTCCAGCGAGTGAGGAATCAACGAAAAAGGCGATACACCCAGAACATCCATTGGCGAATGTGAACAAGCTACTTTCAGTTTCTCCTACAGGGGAAAAGACGAACTCAGAAAAGATTACATCGGGTTCAACGTCGCAGAAGACGAAGAAAGAAAATTCGGATATTATGTCCACATATGTACACATACTTCCTACAATATCTGTTCCTATGGATGATTCAAAATTATCAAAAGGGGAAATACCCGAGGCGAATGGGAAATCAGCTACTAAGGTGGAACAGCCTGAAAATCTTATAGTAAACATCTTGAAACTTTCTCCAGGTTCTGAGGCAAAAACCGAAATGGTATCGTCGGGCGGAAGTGTTATAACTTCAGCTGCCAGCGAAGAGAAAGAAGCGAAGGAAGTTGGAAATCAGTATTCAAACAGTAATGACGAATCCAATGTGAGTTCTGGAAAGAGGATATTACCGCTCAAATTGTCGCCACGTATCGGCGTAGTCACGAATGTTCGGAAACTTGCACCGAAGGCACCTAATGAGAACGAGAAAAATGATGAGATTGCCATGGATTAAGTTTAAGTTATAATATTAAGCTGTAAATCACTATAAATTATTTTTTAAATTATCGTAAGTGTGTCCCCCTTGCGTCCAATGGGGGTACTGTTCATTAGTGAGACTCTTGTTTACGTCGATAAGTTGTCATATCGTGACAAACGTTTGATAAATCTGTACCCGAATCATTTTTACTCATTTAGACAACATATTTCACGTGAGATTGTATCACTGAGTGCCGAAGACTTAGGAGCGAGTCGCTTGAGTTGTCAATAAAGTACTATCACAACAAGCGAGTGTTGCCGCAAAGATACAGGAGGGAAGGCAAATTAGATAAGAGCGAATTCGTCCCGGTACACAACGCTTTATTTCCTTATCATCCACTAGCCGTGCGCTATACAGCTATGAAACACTAGATAATCCTAGATAATAAGATTATCCACCCAGTCATTGGTGAATAGCCGCATCCTGTTTCGTTGCGCCTTCTATTTCACTATATCTTCTCTGGGACGAATTTTATAATTGTTCTCACCAGCTCTTAGAACCAGTAGAGCAGGAACCACGTTGAAATCACTGCTGCGTGAGAACTTCCCGGGGAACTGCATGTTTTGAAAACTGTTCTCATCCAGGGTAATGTCCAACGAAGGTCTCCGGTCCTCGAGGAATCTCTCGCTTGACAGGACGAACGTTCGGTCCCCGTATTTGCACGCAAACGCAGGTAATTTCTGGTGAACTTCCGGTATGTAAATGTCTCGAATGGCGCGACAGTGGACATTGTTTTGCTGGAAAGTAACACCCTCGCTCTGGCCGTGAACAGGATGCTTCCGTTCTCTATCAAAGTTCGACTTCACTTGGGCGTTAAAATAGTTAATTGCGCGTTGATTGTCGATAGTCCTTGCTCTTGAAATTCGACTTTCCATTTCGCTCGTTGGATCAGCCACTTGAACCTTGGCGATTCTTGAGAGTGCAAGAATGAGGCAGAGGTCCTTCTTCCCAGGCGGGCACTCTGGCTTTCTGCCACCGTCATCACTAGAAGTCTTCTTCAATATCTTCTGATTTGTATTGCTTGCCTCCATAGTTTTGGCCGGCAGGACTTCGTCAGGCCTCACAAAGCTAAGACCTGCCAACAGTATTACTGGCACGAGGTAAAACTTTGCCATACTGTGAAAGGCAGTTCGGCTGGTCTCCGGTCACTTATACGACTTGATGCGTCCAGCGGTGGCTTCTGTCGCAGAAGGCACTGACTCTAACGGAAAAAACAATGTGCCCGTGAATGTATGGTGGAGCAAGGTGCGCGAGGACGGGAGATTAGGCTGTCCTCTCTGTCAGTCCAGTATTCACTCAGTGGTGTGCATTGACCTTATCTCCTGTTTGAGCATAGCTCGAATGCCGTTGAATTCGAGACTATCTGTCTTTCTGTCCTGCGGCCTCTAGTATTTCGGAGTTTGACTTTGCGGCTTTGTTGGGCCTGAAACACCGCACTGAATAAATCTTTTCTAGTCTATGCAGGCTTAACTTAGGATACAGCATTCTACATACCAAGGAAATCACCACTGCTTTGCTTGAATATTTTTTATTAACTGTGCAAACAAGTACATCTCGTAGAAAAATTGCAACATCGCAGTTTTATAAAACAACTTGGGAATTAAGCCATACATCTCTGAGCGATTTAAATATCATCATCATCGTTGGGTTATTAAAAACGCATGCGTCATTGCACTAGTATCTTAATAATTATATTGGTAAGTTATAAAGGCTGTTAAAACACCGCCTATCCGGCAGGACATAAAATCGCGAATGACTCAATGTCTGTTCTCATACGAATAACATGATTCTTACAACAATTCGGCGGTAAATTTCTCCAATGAGAAAGATCAATAGTAACATCATTAATTATAAATCCATATCATTTGTATATAGTGACGATAAACGAATGCATTGGTGAGTGTCAAATCGTTGACACTGTGTGCGCGTCCAGAGTGCGCAATGTGATGTCAACATCGAGCGTAATGTGAGAAACGTGCATTTTACGTTTCCACGTGTGCATGGATAAAGTGTGCATTTTGCCGTAGCCTTATGGCATTAAGAGCGCAAATTGAACGCCATTAATAGTTAATCTCCAGGTAATACAGCGAATTTATTTCCTACATTAAGTATGCAAGGTCCTAACCAAAATTTTGCACCAAACATCATTATTAGCTCAAACTATTCCTCTCGTAAACAAATCATTTAAACGCAGTGCTTATGATTGTACTCCACCACAAATAGCCACATAACAATTAATATACACACAATATGCGGCGCTCGACAAAATGCAGGATATGCTGTATTATAACCTCATCACAGTCTTCGAGAATTGTTTTAACCGTGTTCTATTCTGTTGTTTGGATTGTTAAACTCGCATAGTTGTGAAGAGAAATTCAGGCAGCAATTATGGCTGGGCAGCAACATCCCTTTCCATCTGGGTTTCCCAATGTTCAGCAGACGGCAATGCGTAACCAGTTCGGAGGTGGGCAAATGGTCTCTGGCTTGATGGGACCACAACAAGGAGGTAAAATTACTCAAGATGCCTTGTACGGGAAGCATCAGCAGCATTCCACATTGAAATTTCTTATGGGATTTTTTAGGAATGGTTAATCCTCAACAATTTGGGGTTGGGGTTGGTATAGGCGTGGGGGTTGGTGGTGTAGGTGGAAATCCTATGGGAATGCAGAATGCGCAGCAAGTGCTGGCGCAACAGCAACAACAACAGAATGCTGCTATACAACAGCAAATGCAGCAGATGCAGCAACAACAACTACAATTACAACAGCAGCAGCAAGCTGCTATGGTCCAGCAGAACAATCAGGCTAACAATCAAGCCACCACTCCTCAGACCCCGGTACAGCCTACTCAACCACCTCCACAGCAACAGCAAAACAAGGAATTTAACACTGCCAGTCTATGCAGATACGGCCAGGAAACAGTGCAGGATATTGTCACACGTACTTTAGAGGTCTTTCAAACATTAAAAGTGCTGCAGCCACCCAATGGGACTGTGCAGGGTGCGAATATGGCGAATGAGAAGAAGGCAAAGGTGCAGGACCAATTAAAGAACCTAAAGGTTCTATTTAAACGGCTTAGACTGATCTATGAAAAATGTAATGAGAACTGCCAGCTCCAAGGAATGGAATACACGCATATTGAAAGTCTGATACCTTTGAAGGAAGAGTGGGACATGAAGTCTGATGAGAAGAAAACTTCGGAATCGTACAGGCTTGCGTGTGAAGAAAGCAAGGAAATAATGGAGGTAAGGACTATTATCATACTTGTAAAGCAATGATTTTGTTTTTCACAAATACTAAACAGTTATGCCACCTTTTCAGCAAGTCGTAATGAAAAATAGGCATCTCAAGGAAATCATTGACCATTTACGGCGTATAATCTCAGAGATAAACACAATGCTGAACATGCGACGGTCGTAGAATAAAAATTGTACATAATTGTTTGCATAAGTTATTATAAGGATGTGTTGATAAATAAGAAGTATTATTTCCCATGCAAACATTGTCCCACAAATTTATATTCATTCAAAGACTCACCCATTCCTAGTGCTTCGGTGTTATGTCGTTTATGTCAAAGTAAATGATATCACTAGTCCTTAAAACTGCTTCCGGTATTTTTCCCAGTGGAGTTTCCAGGTTACGCACATAGACCTCCAGGCATTCAACATCACAGCCTCTGAATTCGGCAGAGACTTTTGTATTCTCATATAAATAAAACTCAGCCTGTTTTCCTGTAGCATACAAAACCATTTCAACATCAATCATAGAACTATTCAAGTTCAAACCATCCAATATCAAATTATTCATACATTAAAGCAACAACAAGATATTTGCATGATAAAAATGTACAGCCTGCAGATAATTTCCGCCCATCTATTCGCCAGATTTCGTTCAGCCAGTATTTAAGATAAATATTCGATCATTGTTTGCATGAAACTTTAATTCGAAGGCATTATAATGGCGCATTACGAAAGTCAATAAAAGTACTGGCGCGACTTTCAAGCAGTTTGTGAATTACATATTCTGTGACATGCGAAGGGACTGATTGAATCTTGCGAAGAATCATTTACATTTCTCATTAGTACTATAAGCCTTTCAAGCAAATGATGAGATTGAGCTGTGTGAAATAGTCAAACCAATAAAACTCTCACCAACAATGCCGGTGATAACCCGCAGGAAACGTTCTCGTAGAAAGGCTCGTGCCTCCTGCTTCTCGGGTACCGCAAATTCCAAATCGCTCGTTATTTCACTCGAAATATTACTTTCTCGCGCGTTCTCACTCATGCTTTCATCTAGCAATCTACAACACTAGGTTCAAGTATCCAAAAACAGCGGATCGCTTATGGCGGAACTGCTGATTACACTCGCGCGCGCCACCACGTGATTCTTTGGCGCGATATTGAAGTATTGAAACCATTTGAAACCGAGATAAAAGTTTGATTTCTCTTTGCTACAACATTACAGGTTTAGAATAAACGTCTCTGTGGTCCTTGAACGTAATTAGCATCATTCAACTGATTATCCTATTTTACTATTGACTTTCATTCGACATTGAGTGAAAGAAATATGATGAACAATAGTTGGACTGCAATTATTTTGCAGCATTTATTTAAATTCTCGTATACTTCCGAAGAGTTAGAAAGCCACTGTAAGCAGTGTCCCATTAAAATGGCAACTAATGTGTGAAATCATCGTATTTAACATAAATGATGTACCAAGATGCTTCTACTACATGTACGGCTGACTTTTGCGTATTGAGTATCGCGGAGCGATAAACCAAAGAATTCGTGGTCGATGCCCACATGCCCCATCTAATGAGGAAGTTTAGGTGCGACGTTTAATTACCATACACATATACTGATAACTTCAAAACACACTTTCTCGCGCGAATGGATGAGGGTATAGCCCGCAGGTTTTGACTTTGGTCAAATGACCCGTGCGTCGTTTCACCTCACTTTTATTCTGCACACCGTTCGGTAAAGATGTACTCGTTCGTTTTCGCCGTGCTCGCTGTCAGTGCTTACTGTCAGAGTAAGTTACCAGTTATTACACATCGGGAAGGAGCTCTTGCCAAGGGATTAGCGAGCAGCACTGACAACTTAATCGCCGACTTCTCTTACAGATGCCTACTGCGAAACTACACCGACGACAGAGGGATTTGCGCCGCTCCAATCCACCGCAGCTCCGGAGGCTAATAAAACCGAGGATCAGGTGCGAGTGAACAGTAACACGCCAAGAAAGATCCTCTGGCCTCAGCAGGAACTCCCACGGAAACTGGAGAGCAGAAGTCTCGAAAAGGGCAAACGAAAATCCAAGATCCTCGGTAGCCTTGCATTCCTAGCCGGTTTGGGAGTCGGTGGATTGGCGGGCGCTGCTTCCACGGGTGTGAGGCAGTTGGCGAAATATCCTGAAGCATCGTTAACGCTAAACCTGGGAGGACCCAAAGTGACACCGTACTTCGCACAACTCTATGAACCCTATGCATACATCCCACATCCTTACGTTTATCCTCCGTATGCTCTCTACCCATTTTTGGATCCATTGCGAGTGCAAAACTCCATTGGAGGGGTTCAAAATAGTTTCCAGCAGCAGGTGCAGTCGCAAATGGTGAATCAAGTCGACGATCAGAGTCAGAACGAAACGTCGGACGACGGGAAGTACGAGCAGGAGGACGACAGGGTGGAGAACGAGAACGGTGAGGTCGTGGACGACAAGAAGAGCAACGGTCAGGCAGAATTGCAAGCTGAAAACGATCGGAACGCGGAAGAGAAGGTGAGGATTGAATAGAGTCCGTACCGTAGTATGTAGTCTCAAACAAGTTGATGCCCGAGTGGAAAACCTTGTGATGTAAATGCTTTATTTCGGTGGCTGAGCAGTTTTCTGTACAATTGACAGTTATCGATCACTACCTAGAGGAGTGGAAAAATACGCTCAACTCTCATTGTAGTTTTTTGTTCAGGAGTAACGGAAAATGTTGGTCTAACTAGCTCATTTCTGACATTTCTTTCATATAGAGAACAGGCATCCCCTGTAACATGCAGAAAATCGAGGACACAACAAATAATGCTGTAGAAGATGGGGAATTCGAAGAAGATTTACAACAGGAGGCTGACGGTTCGATTGGGATCTCAAATAGACAGGTTCAGCAGACTACGACTCGTAAACCCCATCATCATCGCAACAACACTGCTGGAATGAATGTTACTGCTCGTCCAACGATGCACCACAATACCACCACACGGCCTACACAATATCCAAATCCAACGCTGCCCCCGCTAACTCCATTTCCAAAGCCACCCCACACGACACCACCGTTTCCAACAACTACAAAGTCGCCATACGACGGATACTACGGTGGTAGTCCACAAGAAATTGATCATGTACACTTGACAACGGACAGTAGCATTTACCAGCCCGCCGATTATCCTTCGGTCAATTACAATCTGCCTCACGACAGGCCGGCGAATTTCTTGCCTGAAGAGAAGCTTAATTACTTAATTAATTCTAACCCTTCCATCAGTCCTTACTACCCTCACCAGTGGGCCGGTCCAGTACAGGAGCCCGAGTATTACAATAATAATTATTACAAAGTGGTTCACTCGCCGGATAATACACAGACGTTCCCCAGTGGTTTTCGACCTATTCTGTAAAATTTGTACATTTGGTATACTTTAACGTAAGAGTTTGGTAAGCAGACTTTAGCGAGCCTGCGTGATTCGAACTTCTGTTATTATGACAACACCTTAGATTAGACAGTAAACGTCGTGAAGGATATTGACTTGGCATCCTAAGCGTTCAGTTTAGTATCGCGATTCGCTGTCTCTGGGTGAACACAATTAAACAGAAGTACAGATCCGATTTTCTTACCAATATGCTGTCTTTGAAAATAAATGTATTTATCTTTGTTATATTGAGTTTATTGTGTGATTGCCACTCACTCGTAATAGCCGGTAAGTGAGCATTTCAGTGTATTACTTTCACTTGTTACAAGAAAATAGTTTCAAACTGTGAACTACCGTGTTCAAATAGAAGAATTATTGTTAATGAACAACTGTGCATGAATGATTGTAGGAAAGGCATTACATAAGATCAGTGCTGGTAATTTGAATCCATCAAACATAAACACTCTTCCAACGCCATCGGCACCGAGAGCGAGTGTAATTATATCGTCATCTAAACAGTGCGAAAAAGACAACTTCCAGCTCGCAAGCGAGAGTTCAATTGAGAGCTCACAGTCAAATTTAATGGAAAGTCATTCACTGATTTCGCTGGCTGATAAAACCGCGGTGGAAGTCAGGGCCAAGAGGAGTAGCGATAAGAACGATGCTAAAAGACGAATACCGAAAGGAAAGCAGAAGAAAGCCAAGGCCCTGGGACGCTTGTTGATGAGCAGCGCGGTGGACAAATCTCCAGAGGATGACTATCTCGATGACGATGATGACGATTATTCGATGGGTTTGAACGGCGAGAAAATGAACTGGGAGGATTACCGGAACGAGGATGGATCGAGTGTGCTCGAATTAATCGCTCTAAACGCGAGGCACAAGACGCGCATGCAACGCGCACACGGTGATGAGTATCTGTATTGATAAAGCAATTCCCATGTAAAGGTCTCTCGCCTCCGACAGTATTTTTCTTCAAATCATCGACAAATTGTGCTTCTCACCAGTTGGCGGAATTCCCGACGCTCTCGCCGCGATGACACGCTTCTCGTTGTTTTTGGCGTAAGGCGAGATCTACTTTCGCTCACCATTAATTATTTCACGATTATTGACTCACATTAGTTATCAATCTTATATGTATTTAGTAAACTTAACTGCGTTTGACCATAGCCCACCTCACGGTAGTATACATAGACTTTGACACATTTATTTGAACTATAGAATTTAATCTTAAAACGCCATATTATTTCGCGAAATGACTTCAGTTGATGAGTGTATATTCAAATTATTATAAACACAAAACCATTAATTCGCAATGAATATATTCCTTTTCTTGATCATAATAAATATATTAAGTAATACGAATATACATAATAGTTGACATGTTTATTTTACCTGTGCGTGCTAATGTAAGACCATCAGTTACAATATCGTGTATTCAATACCACCACCGCACCGCACAATATAATTATGAATGCAAGCAATTGCACGCAAAGGATATTTTCATTCGTTCCTAATAAATACGTATACGTCAAGTAATGGTTCTCGACGTCAGTCATTAGCTCGGTGTTGATCACTGAAATGCATAATATACAATGTCGATCATTGGCTAGCATGGAGAGTGATTATTTCAGCAAGGGCACTTGGGCCTTTGGTAATGCGGCCGTAAGTTCTAAGAGTCTAGACATTTCCCGTCGCAGTCGACGCCGCTTGTTTGGACAATTGCGCGCGGATTGCACAGTTGTTCGAGGCGGTGCGAGCCGCTTGCACGCTCCGCTCCGATCGATAGAACGAAAACCCACTCGCTCGAGAGTGACGAGTGGAGAGAATCGCAGGAGCGAGCGCTCGGGACACTCTGGACTCAGACCCGTTGGACTCGGCGAGTTCTGGCAGCGCTGGCGAGCAGCAGCAATAACAGGAAATAAATCGGAGGCTCGTTCGCGCCTGCCGATTAATCAGGGCTTCCAACTCTTCCGACATAGAGGACCAATTGGACCGAGCATGGATCTCTCCTATATGTATATCGGCCGGCTCGCTCGGTCCCTCGCGGGCCTTCCGCTCTCTCTCTCTCCCTCTGCCAACAGGAAGAAACCTGTTTTATTTTCGGACGAGTTTGGAGGGCTGGGCTCCTCGTCTATTTCGAGAAGGCCGCCACTGCTGGTATTGTGTCTCTAAAGACGCCGGGTACTTCGCAGCTTTCACGCATAATTTTTCAGGCGGAAAAGTTTCTCAGCTTCTGTCCTCTTTCTCCGGCTTCCTTGGCCGCTCGGCCCCTCGGGCCAGGCCTCTGAAATCGGAGGACCCGCTGCACCCTTCTTGCACGATTCCATTCAATTCTCAATTCGCCCGTTCACGATTAATGCCGGGTCTAACGTGCCGCTCGGGAACGGCTCCCTTCAAGAATGATCACAGTAATCGAAAATTTCCAAGTGACACTGCCCTAAATAGGCCTGCACAGTGCCACCGCAAACAAACCCTAATGAAAGTGTCACGGGCACGAGACACCCCGGACACTTTCGGCCGGAATCAATCATAGCTCTTCAGCGGTACGATCACCGTAATTTCGGCTGTCGATTGCCACGCGTGTCCACGCGCTGCGGGGAGAATCGGCGTGTAAGTCGGCTCGAGCTCGCACGCATACTTGTTGGCAATTTCGTGACTCGATTCTCGTTGTAGGGGCGGCCCAATAGCTGCCTGCTGTGTTGCGTGTGTGATTATGCAATATCCGAGTGGGAAACGATTGGCTCCCTTGGCAAAAGTCTTAAGGATTTTGGCACGTGAACCTCATCCACTTTCTCGATGTACATAGCTACCTGCTTGACTATCAATTTCTCCCTGCCACTGCATCCGAATGTATACAAGCGGAAATATAAGATTCTTTAAAGATGTAATGATTGACTAGCATCAGGTGACCTAACCACAAAATCATGTTTAAGAGAAACTGCTCTATGCGCCGGAGATATCTATAAGATCAGATTAAATCTGGGCTCTTTAAGTCTAAATATATCCTGGCTGTTAGGGTTGAACGGCCCGGAGTTTCCGGTCCCGATCGTATGCACTTTGGTTTTCCGCTTTTTTTAGGTTTTGTGCGAGCAGCACTTACGCCTCTTCGGCTACCGGTCGCCGCTCTTCCTCCTTTCCCTGTCGTTCTCTCATGTCGCTTCGGCGTTCGGCCGCTTTTTTCCACACGAAACCCAATAGCCCTGCATCCTCTAGGACACTCCAGGACTATTTCCTGCGCACCGGATGAGCCGGATGGGAAACCGCAAATGCAAAGCCCCGCATACGGGGGTGGGCCATGCGAGTACGGCATCAGCGTACCACGGTACAGAATACATATTACCGATAATGGAGAAAACACTAAAAACTCTTCTATTTCAAGCGTACTGCAATAACCTCATATACTATAGCCAACACACATTGCAAGTTCCGCGTACTACATTTCGCAATATGGCAAGTGCTAATCGGTTAGTAAACTCTGCTCTCAGCGTCAATAAACTAGACTAGACGACTTCCACTCCTGGCCGAATGGCAGTAGCAGATATAGACATACAAATACGACATTTATTCCTACTTCAAGTATCGAAAAGTTTCACGTCCCTTCTAGTAAAACCATAGCAGTGGGTTCGCTGCTATCGAGTAAAACCATCACGAGGTCCATGGTGCATCGGATGCTGGAACTGGCGTGCAACCCAGTTAAGATCGAACCCGAGATCCGGGTGATCGGCCTTGCGCGGTTTAGGATTACGCGGTGCGTGGAGTGTATAAAATTTCGGGCGCGTTAGAGAATACACGAAACAAACATCTGATCGAGCAACGACAATGGCATCCGCTCTTGATCCCGTTTGGTGGCTGTCTGGCCATCGCGCGCACCAGTATCTCCTTTCCTCGCTCATGCCAAGAGGAGGGTGCACCTCCTCGTGGTGCGCAACGAGCGTGGCGACAAGCCGAGAGCTCTACACGCACCAAGTATACGCGTGCAAGCGACAGGATACACGTGCACACGCGGCACCGGGCGAAACGGCTCGTTCTGTGTGTGTGGTAAATGCACTGCACGAGTAAGAACCCCGGGCCACTCTGGTCTATGGGGGGACGGCAGAGGAGAGAGAGACAGCTGTGGGGCAGCTGGCAGCGCGTGCCACGAACCTATGGGGTCTCCTTCGAATGCGCGGAGGATGATGATATCCTATACACCGTGACACGTAACTAACGGCAGGTCTCGAACAATGCCACGGCCTCTCTTGCTTCATCCGATGATCATCCTCCGCCCAACGCAAGATGCTCTGTTAGGGAGCTTCATTAATGATCCTTTTCCCGTTTCCAAACCCTAGTGTTCTCCCCTGGACACTTCATTGGCGTGTGCTATACCGGCGTGTGCTACCATTGCCACGGTCCGCCAGTTATACGTCACTGGGTGCTGACTGCGCATACATCTGTTTAGGTTTAGGTCGAGTACTTGGTACATACTTAGGAGGCGAACAACACAAGTCAAAATTGCTAGTGGTAAGTTAAAACTGTTATTGCCTATACTAAAGTAGAAAGGTGCAAAGAGAGAAATTAGGAAGTGCAGACAGTAGGGACGATTCTTGACTAGCATTGTGATACAATTGGGAGGACTCGCTTTTGGCTGTCGACTATTTATGAAGAGTGTGGGCGACAGGAGTATTGGAAAATGGTACAATACGAGATGGAAGGTCGGAAGAGGGCTTCCTCGAAAGTTTTTCACCCGCTCCGAAGAAAAGAGATCAGCGGGTTCAAAGCCTTCGGGGGAGCGTTTCAGGCTCTAGCGAACATCTGCCGTCGTCGTCTGCAACGATAATTCGAACAGCTGATACTCCTCGAGCGGACCACCGCTTCGCCCCGTGGATCCTATAGGACCGTTCCGGCCTGCTTCCACTGCCTTGTGCCTTCCACCGAAGGTTGTCGAATTCACCGTGCCAGCCTGCCTGGCATAGCTTCTCCTCGGTACGTTAATTCTCCCTCCCATTCGCTCACTCTCTTTCTCTGTCTCGCGCTCGCGCAGTATTTTTGTCGCCGAATAGCCAGAAGTGTTTCAAAAACGCGGGGCTTCGTTCTGTGACGCCGTGCCGCGTTCCGCGACTCTGATGATGAGCAGCGCCGTGTGCGTGAAGGTCGCCGGGCGATCTTCTTTGTCCGATTTGCCAAACTTCTTCGATATTACTTTCTCAACATTCGCCCAATCATTCCTGATAACTCTTAGCTCCATGAATTTACTTGATGAACTGTGAACAACTTCCCAATATAAAATTAAAATTGGAAAGGTGACACGTGACAATTCTAATCGGGCTTCCTGACAAGGGCAGAGCCTCACTGTCTATCGATTAACCGTATCATTCGGCGAACTTCCGTTCAATTCTGTTGGATTTGAAGGAACAGCCTCGTTGTACAAGCTCACTGATCAAATACAAGCTGTGCCGAAGCTGCGAGCCATTACAGGCTGCCAGAAGGTTAGTCAACCGGGACTGCCATTGGCCCCGAATAACAGGCAGCTGTGAATTCCTGAACGTAGTGAAAAGCCGGGGGTTTGCCTGGCAATCCTAGTCCCCGATTTCTCCTCTTTTTCCATTTTCCCCCGTGGCACCCCAGTGCCACGGGGTTCTCGTACGCCACTGCGGCGGGTAGTCGGGGTGGGAGGGAGGGCCGACCAATGCGTGGTGCACTCGTCGAGCTCTACCCGGCGAACTGGCGCGCGCGGCACCGTAACCGCAAACTCAAAAGCACTCCGGTACTCGCACGTGGTCCTTCGTTCGCGTCGGATGTGTGCGCGCAAACGAGACTCTACCCATCGTTCGTCGTGGCCGTCGTCGTCGTCGTCGTCGATCGTGAAGGGGCACACCGTCCTGAAGCACACGTAAGCGTCGCGTAGCCTGATCGCGTGCGAGGAACCCAATTCCCATTGACTTGGCCGCTTCAAATCTCACCGTGCTCGCTCGCCTCGCTCGACGTCGAGACGCCAATTGGAACTGCGTCTCCCAGTGCATCGCCCATTGCTGATACACGTACACGTTTCGGGCGCAATCCTTGGTTCAGTTAGCGCACGTGTTAGCTACGCAATTATTCTTGCTGTGAATCCACTGCCTGCGCGCCTGCCTGCTCTACATTGGGATTATCAGCGGAGTTTTACCTGTGCAACGTCTCGCTGCGCTTCGACGAACGAAAGGTGAGTGAGCGCCGGCCGCGGCCTGGAGTTGTGAAAGGATTTTTTTTGCCTCCCCGACTCTCTCCTTTATAGAAAAGTGGAACAAAGCTATACTTTAATTGGATTAGAGTGCTCCCTGATGTTGCAATAGGCTATTAGCATATTGATGTTATCGGGGGACGGAACTATTTCGGGGAATATCGTCTGGCCCCTTGAGAAAAGTTTCTCGGGTATAACGCATCCCAAACTTCTCACGAACAGCAACAAAGCAAGGATGCCGTCCCTCATCCTCGTCTGTCGATCGCATTTTGTTTCGTCTGATTGCGCTCTCGCCAAAAGTTCACAAAGCTCGTCATTTTTTAAAAGTGTCTGCTAGAGTGAATCGACAGATTCGGAACTCGATTGTTATTCCCATTACAGAAGTCTAGGTAATAATTATTTGTTCTTGGTGAAGGATTGGTAGAGTGGTTGGATTATTCGTTGGATTATCATGCTGAGAGAAGATCTGTTCCCTGAATCCGAAACGTAGCAGGCTCGACGCTACGACGGGATGGCACAGCTTCGGGCACGTGTACCGTGAACGTTTATTAATAAACGCCAACGACGAGCCGACGAATTCACTTGGCCGGCAGGCCTGGAAACATGCACAGGTGATTAGGTCTCTCGAGGACGTAGCAAGAACCCAGAAAGCTCTCCTGCGAGAGCGCGCTGCTCGCTGGCTGGCTGGCTTCGCAAACATTCCCTGAGGAAGAATACAGTGTAACGAAGCGAAGCATTCGAGCCGCGCTGCTGCTCATTTCGGGCAGCTGGGAAAAGTTTGGTGTTTGTTAGGCCAAGACATATGAAATGCAGGCGCTCTGAAAAGTCAATAGAACGCTGGACTGCAATCTCGAGTCTCGAGTTTCCAAAAACACGTGCGGCGGTTTCGTCACGTTGACGAATCGTTCCGTTACAGTCGCGCGGTCTACCTAAATGCCTAAGGCCTTCGTTGAGTGCAAACTTGATTTACTATATCGCGTAGATATAGATTGATCGCACGGTTCAAAGCTCCGCCGTTATCGTAGCTCCGGTTCAGCAAGCAGTACGAGACGTCGATGGTTTATTTAGTCTGGGAGTTATGCTGCCGGACGTTTTAAAGAATATTCCCGGTGACTCGAGAAAAGCCGAATGGCCCTCGTGTTTTTTGAAAGTCTGGCCTTTGCGACTTTGGCCGAGAAGATATTTTGGTGAGCTTCGGCCCGAGCACATGGCAATCGGCCAGTATTGAATGCGAGAGACTTCTCCGCGCTCGCATGACGATGATGATACTTTTTTGCCATGCACACGGAAACAGTACGGGTCCCTGCATTTCCACTCACACTGCTGCTCTATGCAGACCGATTATATTTTACATCTTGATTGGGGGCAAAGAATTTGGACCCAATGGCTTCATTTTGTACGTGCGGGGTCCGCGTTGAAGCCAATTATCCTTAACAATCCGACACTTTCGCTACAGTTCTATATGTTTATGCGCGGCGCATGTTCCCGGTGATTTATGGGACACCCGGCCTTCTGTCATTGTTTTCACCCTCGGCGCTGCACGGCATAACGGGGCATCTTATTACCCGAGGGGTTGGGACGATTTTCCCCGTCACTCCGGCGAGGCTTAGGCTGATATTTCCAGGGACCATTGTGCTCCAGCACGGTTCTGGCAACGTCAATCTGTCGTTGCCTACACTCCTGCATCTTTCGGGTTCCGGCCTGCAGTAAATATTAACCCCTGTGATAGGTTGACACTCACTTTAAAGGTGGCATCCCAGGTAAATCCCGATGACTGACCGTCATGTCCTTACACGTACACATCCGAGAATTATTCCTTCTTAGAAAATATTCACTTATCGAGGAGGCGTCGAAATTGGGGTTTCCTCCCTCCCTCCCGCATTGAACTCCTCGGACTGCGTTCGCCCTGGTATTTACTGAATGTACGGACGGTCGTTGCTTCCGCAGTAGCGCAGTGTATGTACGGGGAAGAAGCGGGCTTTATGCTCGAACGAATGTTTCCTCTGCAAAGAGGCCCTGGTCCCGCGCGCAGCACGGCTCTACAAGGAGGAAAGCTAGAGAGAAAGGGCGAAAAAGGGATCGGCGGAAGGCGGTAGAAAGCGGAGTGAAGAATAGTGCACGTGCGAGGAAGAAAGAGCGGCACTAAGGGACGAAGAGGTGGTGGAGGAGGAGCCCCGATGGCAATACAACAATATGATTATACGGCGCAGTGCACCGGTTTTCTGCAGCAGCTGCCGTCGTTTTGGGGGATCCCGACAGGAACGAGCGGACGGGCGGACGGCGGCCGTTCCTGCGAAGCGGTGCTGTGCCTGCCGCGCTGCTGCGTGTGTAGCAGCACGTCCGGTGCTGGTGTGGTAGTAGGGCAGGTGAGGTAGGCTCCGGGTGCCTGCGGGAAGAAGAGGGTTTTCACAGGAGGGCTACGCCAGAGTTGTAGGGCCTTCCTTCCTCGCAGGCCCTGTTGCGCGCACAATGTGCGTGCGAGCAGCCACTGATGAAAGAAGCCCTCGTGCCGATGGGAGCAAGTGAGAAAGGTGCGAGAGTTAGAGCGAGGGAGCGCGATGGTCGGGTGGGGGGGTTTAGGGAGCCTTCCGAGCAGATCTACCTCTATCCTGTGCTGCCTGCTGCCTACCAGCAGAGCCCCGGCGCATTGCAGAAACTCGAAAGGATAGCCTGACGAAAAATGCCCCGTGCTACAACCTCGTCGAGCTGCCGCGACCGGGCAGTTTTGCTCCTCGACGATTGCCAGAAACTCGCTCCCTTTTCAAACCGTTGCCGAGCCTTGAATGGAGGTCAGGGTCCCTTCTACTGTCGCCCTTTCTTCTTCATCCTCCGGGGAACTGCCGCCCGGGCTGGCTTTGCCTCCTCTTCTTGCTCTCCGTTGCCTGCTGGCTCGTCTACCGATCTCGGTCCCCGAGGCCGCTCTCCTACCGGCCCGCCGGCTTGTGTCCCTCTTCCCGAAAGCCCGGGGGGCCTCTGGATCGCGCGAAAGTGCGAGGGGATTTTTATCTCTTCCCTTTATTGTGCACGGGGAGTCATGCGATTCGGACGAGCCCCGGGCCAAGAGGGAGAGAGGATGTAACGCAGGAGCGGTGAGTGAGCCGCCGGCCGAGAGGGAAAACGGTTTATTTTCGTCCTCCTTCGATGTCGCTCCTGACGCGTCGCCGGCTTTCTCTCTTTCTTCACCCTTTTGTCGGCCAGTCTGCAAGCATGTGCAAGCACATGTGCACTCGAGGGCTCTAGCGTAGAGGCAGCGGGCTCGCTCTACGTGCCCGAGCACCACCGCTACGTTTCGGGATGAGATCGGATGGGACGAGCGACGGATTTCGGTCTCTCTCTCTCTCTCTCTCTCTCGCTCACTCCCGGAAAGAGATGTAGATTCGAGATGGGCCCAGGATTCTTAATGTATGCTGGATACAGTTTACGAGCCGCGTCTGCATCTTCCTCGCCGCTTTGTCCGTTTTATTTTCGTTCAACGTACATCGATGATGCCGCTTCGGAGGGCTTCGCACACCGTGATATATATAGAGCGGTCGTAATGATTTTTTATGCGTTTTCGCGCTGCGTGACACAAATATTTTGCCATTGATCGCACGACCGAGTGCCCGCTCGCATTATATGACTCGCCTGGGTTTGTAACATTTGTCCAATTGTACACTTTTCTGTTATTGGTCTCCCCTGATTTTGACTATGCTCCTGCGGTAGATTGAATATCTTACAGTCGCTACATTCTCTTCCCTCGGATTGCGGCCGAGCACCAACTTTCATTTCGCACAACTATAACCCTTAGTATCTCAAATTCCCAGGCCTACTTCCGAAGTTAATTCAAGTCGTTCTATTATTATGAGAATTGAATTACCGCACTTAGGTCGTTGTGTCCAAGCCACGCATATACTTTTGTTAACAACATGTCTGCCTTATCGAACACACGATTCTTCACCGGCGATTGCAGGATTCACAGCTCCGTGAATCAAATTTCAACGGCAGCCCGTACCCTGTTCTCCCCAGTGCATAACTTACGGCATCACTTGGAGGGTTTGCCAGGAAGGTACATAACGGTATCCTCTCTTTTGTTCGCAGGGAATAAGGGTAGCCGAGGGCTAAATGCGAGAGAGCCTGTGACAAGAAGCAGCATTTATCGTTTCTACCGAGGTGTACAAGGAAGGGGTCAAGATTGAGCAGGTCGTCCTCTCGTCCGGCGGTGATCTCGCCAAAATTTGGAGGATGCTGATGCCGGGTGCCGCTGGTCTCAGTGCCGTCGGTGCTGTGGGTGCACCAGGGCCGGAAGAGCTGGTCTCGGGCCTCGGCGCGCTCGCGGGCGCGACGCCCCAACAAAAGGACACCACCTGGACGAAGCTCTTCGTCGGCGGCTTACCTTACCACACCACCGACAAAAGCCTCAGGGAACACTTCAATGTCTACGGCGACATCGAGGAGGCGGTCGTTATCACTGATAGACAGACCGGCAAGAGCAGGGGTTATGGCTTCGTAAGTACTTCCGCTTACACCGGGGCTATTTTTGCTACTCCTCTTGCTCAACTCTACCCTCCCCATGTGGCTGCCTTCTTTTTGGAAATGTAGGCTAAGCGCTTTTGGATTCTTTGCTTTTGGTTTCGTAAGAATTATATTTTCAACCCACCGACAATTCAAATGTATTTTGAGGCGTTCGAATGATGAATACAGTTGTATAGAAGTGTCCTGGATAAGACGTGAGGTGGTTAACTTAACTCCGATAAGAGTGTCATTAGTTAAAACATACCCAACCAGTTCTTACGCTTTTATTTAAAAGACACGCCTATCAAGCTTCCTTGTCACGATAAGGCCCTTTCCCAAGCCGCCCACATGGCGCATTGCTAATGACCATCATATCAGTTTCCTTTTATCGTACGTACCTTCCTCTGGCAGTGATAACAATGGAAATTTGCTTGCTGTACGCCAATAAGATATTTAGTCTCATAGCATCGTGGCCCCGATTTACTGAAACACAATACATTTAAACAAAATATAATCCAACTCAGTTCCCGGGCATCGCATTATAATGAAATAAGGGTGGCCATAATCATTTCACTCTGACATTTCGGTGAAAGGAGATGTTACATATATAAGTATACATGAGGAGAGGAGGACATGGCCGGAGCGGGCGATGACCAGGTGAGGCGGAAGGATTAATCGAATAATCGATCGGATCTGCGCACAGGTGATCATGGGAGACAGGCCGGCAGCGGAGCGGGCGTGCAAAGACCCCAACCCCATAATCGACGGTCGCAAGGCAAACGTCAACCTGGCGTTTTTCGGAGCCAAACCCAGGGGTAATCTGCAAGCGAGTAAGTTTCCTCGGAACTCCGTAATCAGGGGTCACCACTATTGCCGATTTCCGGAACTGCTTAAGCCCCGGTTAATCTTAAGATTATTCACCCCTCATTATCTTGTCAACCTCTCTGCTGGATTACCGACTATAGGATGGTTTATTCATAGACAGAGAAGCTTCCTTGCGGATTTTCCCCTTGTAGCAGTGATGTAAAGTTTATGTCTATCGTCTAATATCCGTGTCCGAAAATGTACGGTCAAACTTAAATGAAACGAGGAAAATCGGAAACTTCACCTCAGCAGAGTGGAGTGTCTCGGAAAAAATAAATAAAACACAGTGCAGTGTTTCGGGTCAATTCCACATTATGTTAGGATGTACGTCGTATGCAAGCTTTCTGTGACGTTCTGCTACGAGCGTACTCGGGTGACGTTGGAATGGAAGCACATAGAAGTCTCGCGGGGCAAGATATTTTTGTATTTCGGAAGCAAGTGAAATTCTACTTCGCGATACAACACTCTGCCGTCTATTTCCAATGCTCTGGACTGTCGTGGATTCACCGAAATAGCCCGGCCCCGTGTCTACGGCTTTCAGCGTTCGACCCCATCGATTTCCACTTGCCATGCATTGTTCAGGGGATTGCTACTTGGGCTATTGTACCAAGAATGCGATTGGTGTGCTAGATGAAACGCTAATTGGGAAGTCGTCTTGGGCTGGTAGCTGAGTGGTGAGTGCCGGGTGCGCGCGCGTGGCCCTCTCGGCGTCACGGGTTTTTCATCGTTGAAGCGACGCCAAATCGACGCTATCTGGTATTCGACGTCGCTTGCCGGTAGAAATGCGTCCACCTCTCGGGCGGACAGGGCAATCGCTCTTCCCTTTAGTGCACATCAAGAGGCGCGCGTCCAAGACTGATGAAATCTTGTCGAAGATATCACCCCTTGGAATAACCCCTCGTCCTCGGCCGCTCATTAGCGCACAGAGTGTCGATTCTTAAGCCGACTGGCATCCGGTGGAATCGCGGCGCATTACTGGCAACCCGTCTTCCTGCTTGACAGCATTTCCGCGCATTTTGCGCAACCCGTGTATATACGTACTCGGATTTCAGGCTCGAGATTTCTCGGGAGGCAGGCGGGATAAGGGCGAAGGACAGAGTTTCATGCATGCGGCTCGTGCAAATCGAGAAGTGTCCCCTGAGTCACTCGCGCGCGCAAAACTATCTCGCGCCGGCGGTGGCTGCTGGCCAACATAGCTTGGCGCTCTCCGGCCACTAAGTCTAAAATTGCCCTAACCCGAGTACACCGGCTTCTCCATCCTCTTTGTCTCGCTAGCTTTCTCTCCGCGTGAGAATTCATTGCGGACGTTTAAGAACGTAAAACGATTTATTATACGAACTCCGTCAGTTTGACTAATGGGAAGCACGGCTCGTTGTTTTCTTCTATCATTTTTATTCATCATTTTGTAAGCTCGCTATTGTCTCTTTATGTTAGGGTGTTTGTGTTGCCGCGGTGCACTCGCACTCGTAAAATTGTCGGGGAGTCACGCTAAACTCAGATAATCGTGTCCATTTCGACTTTATTGCGCGCCGTAATGCGCCCTCAGATAGGAGGACGCATGCCACCGACGCGGCGCATCGGTGACTCCGCAGGGAACTGCTAGATTAGTCTCCGCAACTGCGCATTTTATTAAACTCTCTTCATTCGCTCCGCACGGCTGATAAAATGGTCCATGCGTGAATAAATCATTCGGAAGTTTTGGCAATAGGATCTAATCTGCTGTTTAGAAGTTTACGGTCATTAGCGGAATATAGCTTCCCAGTACTCGGGCTTATTATCCATTATTTCCATTAATCCGGGTATAGTAATCCACCGTTTCACAATAGTCACTGAAATAAAATCAAGCGTGACGTGCGTGTATAAAGTTTTATGATTATCCAGCGATACATTCCATGACATGTAAATAGAACTGACATTGCACTGTTTGCCATTCCAGCATTCCCGTTCGCCGCCGGCATCCGAACAGGATATCCCGCAGTGCTGCCTAGCCAATATGGGTAAGTGCGCGCACTGTTGTGATTTGTCGAGGAACACTGAATTACATGTTGTTAACTGTAGTTAGCACATTATTATTATATAAGCAGCGTTCAATCAAGAAGAGTCCTCGAGAATGCTCACGCGCGCGGCCGAGTGAGAAAATATGTCTCGTAATTGCACGAAAATTCGGAGAAAAAAAGCAGAGCATCACGTGTCGCGACTTGCAAGGCAATAATTTCATTCCAAGTTCAAATTCCGTCCCACCCATTGCGGGAGGACATATATATATATACAGTACACGTATCCAACAATTCACTTCGAATTGAAGTGGCCGATTTCCAAGAGAACGACGGCTTACTTTTCGAAGCCGTCGCGCGACTCTTTCCACAGAGAGTTTTACATTGACACTCCATTTGCCGGATGTAAGAGGTCTCTCGACGTAAGACGCGGCGACGGGAAACAATTGCAACGGCATTAGAGTCGGACGATTCTATCGGATGATGCGTCGAGAGCGAGAGGCGGGGAGGAATTCGGCTTAACAAAATCCGATGATGTGACGAGACTTTTTTTTAAAGGCAGAATATATATAACATTTCAGCATGGTGGCGCGTGCGCGCGAGGAGGCAGGCAGTGTGTCTTCTTCTCGAGGTCCTTGAGAGCGCCAAAAGGGCCGTCGTGTTTCGGCTGAAAGGCAGAGCGCTATCATAGAGAATCGAAAAAGACCGAAAAGAGACTGACACGAAACGCACGCAAAAACAAAAGTAAAGGGAATTTACTAAAAGAATGGGCTGAGACTGAGAGATATTTGAGGGAGAGAGGGACAGGACAGGGCGGGAAAGAATGACAGAGGGAGAGAGGGAGGAATGAGAGCGGCACACGCACACGTATCAGAAGCCATGAGTACCTACGAATTTATTTCAACAAGAGATATAGTGATCTTCCGAGCTCGAAGTAGTGAGAAATGTATGACGAGGATCGGCCTTCTACTTGTTCCTTTTTGGTTGTGTTTTTTTCTTGTTTCTTCTTTTTTCTTGATGAGGTTGACGTGAAGTGATGATAATGATTGCGGTTGCTGAGAGATTTGTTTGTTACTGGTTTTGACTTTTTTTGGTCTTTACTCTTTCACACTCTTTTTCTTAATCAGCATCATAATAATCATTCACCATTTAATAGCAGGAACGATGGTAATCACGATTATGCGCCCGTCACAAAGATCGTAATGCCTAGAACGTAGTAAATTGGGGTATTCAGGGTTCCCGGCGCGATTGCGAATTGAATTCACGTCCAACATGTCAGTCGGCGAAGCAATAGTTTCGATCTGCCAAATATCACTCGCAATTGAGTTTCTTCATCGACTGACTTTTCATCCATTTTCCCAGTACCGTTCTTATGTTTACTGGCGTTACTTGTTCCCCATTTTTTGGGCCACCTCTCGGCTGACGCGGTTACCGTTTTTTTCGAACATTCATTAATCGGAGTTGAGTTGGGGGGGTTGAAAAAGCGCGTGAAGTATTGAAAAATCCGTCGGTTTTTGCGAAGCACACAGCCGAGCGGGCACCTAGAGACAGGCTGCGGTGCGAACGCTTCGGGGATCGATTGTAAATATTTATTCATTCGGTGCGCGCTACCAAAGGCAGAGGCAAGCAGAGGAACAGGCAGAGCGGTGCTCCTGTTCCTCGAGCATGTCTGGACTGCTGCTTTCCCTCCGCGAGTTTGTCCAATTAATTGGCACGGCTTCTCTAAACTGGATTTCGCACTGCGAGACCACTCGCCGCGTTCCCCGTGCAGCTCTGTAGCTCTCGATTTTTCGTAAATCATTTTTCGTTCGGGGCCGTTCGAAATAGGTCGGAATGTATTCGGAAAGTTGTTGGGCTTCGGTTTCGTGCCGGAAATCGACCGGCTGCGAGCGGACGAAACACGGCACGGGGCACATTAATTTTTCAACGCGGCCCAATCGATCTCGTCGCACGGTTCACCTCGATTCGGATGCCAGATTGCCCCGCGCGCCCCGAAAAATTCATCGGCAACACCCAATACACCCCCATCCGAGCGCAGAGTCATTGTCGCGTCAATGATCCCCAATGACATTGATTTCGAAGATCGGCGTGCAAAAGGGCCCTTGGGATTTGATCGCGCGGAATAGCGATAGGTTTCGGATACTAATCGAGGGATGATGGTTGTCGCATTAACAGATTTGGTGTACGGGGGAATTGCGATTGGAATAATGTTGGTTCGACTCGACCTCGACTTTACCGAGCTCGGCTAACCATATACATAATATTAATAATCTTGTGTGTGTGGTGGCGGCTTACACTACACTTGGTGTCGCTATTGGTGTTGTATTTTTTGGTGTTGTACGTGGTGGTTTTTTGGAACTTAATATAACACGGTGTACCGTCTGTTGTCCGTCAGGGATAGCAACATGGATCGGAGTGTATGGCGGACCTCGGACTTTCCTTGGTAACGAGTCTGCCCCACTTGGCGAATGGTCGACGTTAGTCATTGCTCTCCAGTGACAAATGATACACTAATAGACCATTCGTACTACGGAATGCCCTCTTCAAGAGTTTTCTTGCTTTCTTCTACGAATCAATTACCGGCAGGAGACGCCCAGACTTTTCTCGTCTTACAGGGAGACCCAATCATTAGCCTCCAAAGGGTATTGTCGACACACAAGAAGGGACTCTACGTGTCCCAGTACCCCACAAAGAGATTCTTTTTTGCTCCCAGCCGAGACCTCATGCTAAGCTTTCGGGCATCCACTTGGGGCTTGACACTTTTCCCGCGGCGTGGATAGACAGTTGAGGAAAAACGGATTTCCATTTGGGGTCGGGTCCAATTAAGAGCGGCCAAGTGCTAAGTAGAGATCGGCAGACGTAGTCGGAGGGCGATAGAAGCGAAAAGTGTGAGGGGGCATCCGGGGGCATACAGCACAAGGGAGGGGATGCGGCTGAGGAGGAGACAAACGGCCGAGCACCAAAGTGAATATAGGCATTAAATGATCCGCGAACAAACGCGCGCACGCCGCACACATCGACAGAGAATACTGGGGCCCACGCACAGGGATAGAAGTTGGCTATTGGCAAGAATATCGTTTGCGTCAGATCGGGAGGGCGAGAGGGACAGTGGGCTAGAGAAATGCGGGAGAGCGCATAGGCGTAGGTGCCCGGGACACAGTAGCACTTGTCCTCGAATTACTACTGGAACGTAGGTGGGAAAGTGAAATCCAACACCGTCGTCGTCGTCGTCCTCGTCCTCTCCGAGACACGCCGTGACAGTGGTGGCTCGTCGTTCACTCCCCCGCCCCTCTCGCTCGCCCGGCGTCGCATCCGGGTAAATCCGTGGTGTTGTAAGCCGGGCCGATCGAGCGACGTCGACGACAACGACGACGAAGAGGACGGCGCGGCGCGGCGGCCAGGAGAGCGCAGCGACTCGTCGACGACGCCCCGCGTCGGCCATTTCAGTGCCGCTGGCGCTGGTCCAATCTTTATTTAGACCCACCTGTCCCCCGTGTCAGCTTCTCCGCTCTCTCATCCGAGGCACATCGCCTCCCTGTTAGAGGACTCTAAAGACGATTTAAGGCCGCTCCTTTCGGGGGTAATAGCGCGGCTACTGCTTCCACTCTAAGTGCACCACTATTGCCGCACTGTCATGTACAGCCTTTCTTTAATCTCGCGCTTCCTCACGCGCCAAGATTACCCGCTGCCCTTTGGAATGCTTTGATGTCGATCTGACTTTATTGCTGGTTGGCGTAGGCCAGTCACTCGTCTTTCTGTCCCCTCAAACTTGTCCAAGTTTCGGAATTCACACCCGTCGCTTCTCTTAGGATTCAGATCGATTCCTATTAAATGATAATTATACGATGAAGCGTCGTTCTGTGGACTTGTAGAAAGACTGGCCACGTGCTGACGTGTGTGTCGTATCATAGCATATCGCGGCATATTCTGTCGTCTTGGAGCGACCTTTTGCTGCCTCGCTAAATGACGCCTGTGAGCGAAACTCTAGCCCGCTGGGCTAATGATGCGCGGGCTCTTGGTGTGAGAGTACACTTCTATTTTCATTGTCCGAACTTTGGTCCACCTGACGTCGTTGATCGTCTAGCGGGAGGCGTCCTAGGCGACAGTTACACTGTGCTCTCGTTGGCCCTCTAATTTCGTATAATAAACACCCGCACTAATGGACGGCAGGGAGCTTTCGGGCGGCTTTAGGTATTTCGGAAACGCGTGGTTTATAGGTTGTCGGTATCTTTGAGTGCGAGTGTAAATCGTTTTTTTCGAGGCGAAGCAGACCGGCTTCCGAGAGATAAATTTCTATTTCAGTTATCGCTCTGTGCTAGCAGCCAGCTGTCGCGCACCTTCTCCGGCATAAGTAATGTGCCTGGCAGAACGTCGTACCACAAAGAAACTCGCTCTTATTAACGATGACTTTGCGTTGGCCAAAGAGTATTTTTGGCCGCGACATTTTTTCGGGGATTATTTTCGCTTCTTTCTGATGAGCCATTGGTCCACTGAAATCAGTTTCGGATTGGTCAATCATCACACGCGCGTTCTCGGAGCAGGAAGTATCTGACGGATAGTTTGTCCTTTGGGCTGCGGTCGGAGAGTGCGACAAATCGTGGGCTAAAATTCTCTGGAACAAATTGTCACTATTATTTTTGGTATGTGGCCGAGTGGCAGATGTATGCACATGCGGCTGAAATTAGCCGTTGGTGGAACCACCCTCGGCGTTTCCATTGGTCTGCTCTCCTTTCCAAGGATTGGCAGATGATCCCATTGGATTATCCACGGCGCCGGCGCCCACACAATCCGTGCACTGCGCATCGACTATTCCTCCGCTCTCTCCGTTGCAAGTACCAACTCCTCTCACCCCGGGCGGAACCGGCTGCGTGCGATCCTGGAACTCCCAATTTCGACTGTCCATGCATTCGCCGTTAACTACTACCGAAGCGCAACACGGAAATACATATGAGCGACAGAACTGCACAGCACATAATCACCTGGCACACGCCGCTGTGTCACGCTTGCTCGCGTCGTAGATAAACCCTGGGGACAAAATAGCTCGACACACTTTTCCGCGCAAAAAACGGCAGATTCTAAAGACCGAGAGATTGTTGCAGCTTTGATTTTGACCATTCGCTGAGATTCGCAATTTTTTTTAGAACCACATGCGCGCTTATCGCAATTCATAGACATTCGGAAATGTCTATTTTTTAAACTTCGGACACGTTTCAGGATTATCAGATTATCTAGTGAATCTATTCTTTAAACTTCTAAAATAGAAAGGAGCGTATTGTGAGACTGCTTGAGGGAAAAATTCTGCATAGACAATGATTCTTTGTAATTAGATATCATTTCTAAGTTGCAAGATTTTTCTTAGACCTTCAAGTTGGATCTATTGATATGAATCGTGCTTGAGTTCTCACGCGTCTTTTTACCGCACGCACCTACAAATTAGGAGCAACGATTGCGCAACCCTCGAGCAAGCGTCCAAACCGGCTGCTCGCGCTTCCAGCGAGCGGCAGGTAGTGAGTAGATCCTAATCGCAGCGTGTGGCCACTTTGCGTCGGAAACCGAGGGTGGTCACTTAGATCTTGCCGTCACGAAAGGACAGCGCGAAGGGCTTCGTGACTGCGGAACGATTTCGTTCACCCCTTCGCTCTCTTCCTTCCTGCCGACAATTGTTCCGGCCGATTCTTCCGCGAGGGTGCCAACCACGCGAATTCCTTTTTATTTATTATTAATATCATTATTTTGCACGCCAAGCGTGGTTAATGTTAATTTCTCTTTCCGCCGATCGCGGGAAACTGTCGGCGCACTTTCCTCGAAACTATTGGGACCTGGTCGCTGTAGTAATGTAGTTACTCCCCAGAGATGCGTCGTAGTTTTTTTACACACAATACATACCGCTGCTTACATCGATCGCACGAGAGCCGCTCTCTCTGTCGTTCGTGCGTGCACGGCGATGCGCTCAGCGATTTTACATCGCGCAAAAATTGCGATAGTCTTTATTATCATGGCCGATTCTCGCCGCACGAAGTCGACAAGGGCGTGAGTTTCTTTATGAATACTGGATGCCGCCAATACATTTCACACCTGCGCACAATACCATTAGTAATATTAGCAATATTCTTGAAACCTATTGGCTGCAGTGTCACACGCTCATTACTACGAAAGAAGCATGAGGCCTCATTAATTCCATCGGTATCAGCGTCCATCTTCTCGCCATGCATTAGCGATCTCCCGGAATCGTACGTCATAAATTACCCTGACGTTTCAGGCGTACAAGCGTGCCAGTAAATGGCGATTCACAATCAAATCACGAGGCTCCCTTTATTAAATTGGCACCGTAAAATCTACCGATGCATTCTCACTGATTGTTAAACGATCCAATCGCTTCACCGATGATTTTGCATTTTAGTGGATTTATTCCAAAAGAATTTTAAAAAAATGCCATATCTTTTGCCGAATTTCATCAGTTTGCAACACATCTGAGTTGTTTATATGAGCGACATGTTTTTATTTGTACTTGAAGCTGTGAGATAATGAGGATCGCTATCTAGTCCGTGTCTGCTGGGATGCGTAGTAGTGTATACGGTGAAGGGCGAAAGGGTGAGGGCTGAACGGTGACACACGGGAAAAGTGGGGTTGAGGACACGCGAGTCATCCATAATGCACGGATCGCGGCCGAGATGCGGCTGGCAGATAATTTCGATGGAAAAGGAAGGCACGAAAATGAAAGGAAAAGCGTTGAGCCGCTCGCCAGAGGTGTAGCATGCCCTTTGGAGCTTTCGATCCTTCTATTGTATTCTTCCGATCAATTCCCGATTATGTAATATGTATTTTAGAAATCGAAATTGCTCGGTTAAGAGTGTATTGGTACCTTGCTTTCTGGAATGTCAGTAACGCTGTATGCCTCATGGGTCTCAGTGTCATGTACCTCGACGGAAATTACTTGGGGACAATTTGTAAAAGTAAGGGTGGTTCATTCGCAATTTTTTGGTCAACACTTTTGAGTCCTGAATCTCTTTACGCATGGTTCGTTCTACCTTCTTTGTATTGGCATTCACTTGATTCGCCAAGGCTGGCGAATTGATCGCCGTTACTCTCATTAGATAGTCGCTCATTTGGATAATGTCGAGGCCTCATAATTGTGCAAATGCGTTTATCCACGACCGTTATTTCCCTATCTCATACCATGTCATACCTCATAGCAGTATTTAGATGCTTCGAAACTCTATGTTTATTGGGCTACTGCGGACAATAAGCAAGTAAATGACGCAGCGCTAATTTCCCTTCTTTGACGGGCTAAACAAATTTCCATGGAGGTAGTAGTAGAGTAGTGGGGGGGTATACGCAAAACAATTTCGATGGTCTCCGATCATTCCGATAATGTAATCGCATGCTAGTAGGGCGAAGTAAAGGTACTGTCGTTCGAAGCCGCAGGACGACATATTGATTTCCTTCGTGGACTGGACACTGGCCATTATCGATCCGCTAAAAAGTTCAGGGCTGTCTCCTGTCTCTGTATTTCCTCTGAAATGCGACATTTCCTCGATTGGTGTAGTTCCGTTGCGCGCAAGAAGCTCCGTCAATTTCGAAACGTGCATCACGCCGTAAGCCAACGACCTATTTGATCGCTAGAGCCATTGTTGTGTCAATATATTCGAATGTGCAAAGTCTTCGCGCCTTTGATAATCTCTACGCCTGTGTAAAACTTCCGGGAAAATAGCCGTTAATGACAATGTTGATTATCATTGCCAATGAGAAATGCTCGCGTGGGGATCGATTGGAGGTCGGACGCTATTACATTCAAGCGCGTAATAGTATATGATTTGGAAACATTTCGGATACGAATTAACGTGGTTATTTCCTCGAGTTACATTCAGATCAGTATGTCATCGTTCTTTCTGAGAAAAAAGAAAAGGAGAGAAAGAGAGAGAAAGAACAAAAGACAACGGCACTGCCGTGGATTGTATTTTATTTTAGACACTCTTACGTTTTTTTTGTTGGTTCCTTCACTTAGGTCTGTGAATTTTAGGTACTAACGTTGGTGTTAGATAATCGTGTGCCGTGTGCCGAGAAGTATCTTTATATTCGTGCAGTTTACCCACACACTTTCACATTATACACGCAGCCAGACACATACACGGACTCACACAGATACACCCACGTTTGACGTTGGTTTGCTGTTGTTTTGCCAACACGTTGAGGACTTTTTTTTCTTGGATTTGTTGCGCATCTGTTGTTACATGCCTTACTTTGATATCACCGTAAAACGAAGCATCATCACCAGTCTCATCACCGCGTTGCTTTCCGTTCACTCCTCCTGCAAATTCCTTTTTCTCGATCCTAATCAGCACAGTAATTCACCTACGTTTATCAAATGATATTTCATTGTTTTCAATTTCTAATTATTATCTACCGTGACCGTCACTCTATAAGAGTAATGTTTTCGCGCATTTGATCTAGTTTTTCAATCAGCCCCAATCGCGCAGACACAAGTGCACTGAGAACTCACTCGCCCCTTCCGGTACTTTGTTCCGTTGATTAGGAAAAGCTAAATAATGTCGAGTGGATTGTTGGCGGGTGACAGTAAAAATGATTTCCACCTTATCTCAAGCAGTTCACCCTCCTCTCCGACGTATATCCACCTCCCGATCCAACTCCAATTCCCAAACCTGCACAATGAGGGACACGCGGTTCGGGTATACCGTCGTCCATTAGGGCTCCTCTTGGTGGCAAGAAGTGCAAGGTAAGAACATCTACCCCGGGGGCAATAGGAGCCCGATGGACTCACGGTTACCCTACGTGTCAGGTACGTTCGCCCACGATTTTCGTGAGCGCAACTGCCGAGATGTATCTCCTTTTACCGGGATTTCTTTGTTGGTCATGACGTTGTAGTTTCCGAGTGGTACTGACTCAGTAGTCAAAGTGAATCGAGGCCGCAGTGGCGAACGTGCCTGCAATAACATGCCTGAGTGTCGCATACACGTTTCCCCGCCGAATCTGCCATGCTTTACTAACAGTGACTGGTTTCTCATTTCAGGGTACCACCAGGTTACGTGTACCAGTCGCCTTACCTGACGGCGGCGGCAGCCCCGGGCGGCCTGATGCCGCTCCCGGCGACGCAGTTGAGCCACGCCGCGGCGATGGCAGCAGCGTCCCAGTTCTACGAGTACCAGAACATAGCGGCGGCGGCCGCCTCCTACCCAGGCACCTCGTACAACTTCCCGGAGGCCTACCCCTATGCGAGTGCCGCGGCGGCCGGTATGTCCCCTTTGAAAACGGTCGCGAGCAAGGAGGCGAACGGGCTGATACCGCACCACCAGCACCAACAGCAGCAACAGCACACCGGTGCCGGACCTGGGGTGCTGGCAGCACAGCAGCGCAGCCTCGAGAAAGCTCTCCTGCCGCTCTTTCTGCCGTCCGTGCTGCGTGGCAACGGTAGAACATTGTCAGAGAATCGTGATAGAGAAAGAGACAGAGGCGGCCGGGCCGAGAGCGTGTACCATACGCCGAGAGATTCCAAGGGAGCAGACCACACCAACCAAGCACACCTTGGCCTCTCTCTCGCTTGCCCACTCTCTGCCCGTAGTAGCTATGCTTGCGAGATAAGCCTTCGGTTCCCACAGACTCCGCGCCGCGCACTTGCTCTGCCACCCTCTGCCGCCCTTCTTCCCCGAGCGAGAGCGAGCTCTACGCCATCGGGATAGAACGGGCGACCGGCCGACTATGAGAGAGCGATTGCGCGGGTTACCAGAGATTATCCCCTTTTAATCGTTCGGCCGCTTTGCCAGTGGCCGCCGCCACGCCGTCGCCACGGCCGGCTCGGGTTACCTTACCCGGCCTCCTTCGGAACGCTGCCCTCTTGTTGTCTCTTTTTGTGGGAACCTTACTTACAAACGGATCTCTTGCGCTCGTCTCACCTGTCGCTTCTTTCAACTCGCTCGGTTTTACGTACTATGTGTATTCAGTCTCTCTCTTTCTCTTGGTTTTTGTTATGCTGGCCAGTGCTTGCACAGAGTTACTCCGGTTCACTCCGAAGGAAATCGTTTCTTCTGTCGGCCGCGCGAATATAAGCTTTGAAGAGACGACCGACGGAATGTTGGGAGTTCCGGAGGTGCGTCTCCTCCGGCATTCAATTTTCTACCGATATTATAGTATACTGGAGTGAACCAAAGCCGATTTTTCACTACGAGAGAAGTCGCAGTGGAAGAAATGATCTTGCATGCTTATGTTCGCTTCGCACTCTTACACGGCCAGTGGCTAATGTCTATCGATGCTCTGATGTGCTGGTGGTGGTGGGGATCAGGCCATTGTGAATGGCTGTAGTGATGAAGTGTCAGAATGAGTCGATGGTTAACGCGCACGACATTCGCAGCCAACACAGGGTGCAGTTCACCGTTCTGTCACGCCTAGTTTTGTTTGCACGAGGAAACGAGTTTGGTGCACGAATCGCCGAGTTCCATTGTTTCGGCATCTAAAGATAATTTCAAATTCGCGACGTGTCAATTAATATTTCGTATATGCTCTAACGGAACAGAAGGGCTTGAATTAATATTAAATTAAGGTGTGAAGGATTTTAATATCGTCGACATCTTCACATAATCGGGAGCGACTCATTTGCGGCATGCGATAAAAGATGTTTCTCCAGTTTGAGAGTGTGTGCTAAAGGTAGCTGTCATTGTTCTGTTTCAGCGAATGCAACGGCGGCTAGTTACGTGACACCGTACGCGTATGCGACATTACCAGGTGCTGGCGGTCTACCTGCGGCAGCAGCTGCTGCGGCGACTGCTGCGGGAGCTGGCTTCCCCGGGTTGCAATATCAAACAACACCTCAAGAAGCGAGGCTGCAGTAGAGAGACAGCGAGAGCTGCCCCACGCCCTACAGATTGTAGGCGACCGCTCGATTTTCTCCGCCATCCTCTTGCTCATCGGTCCACTCCTCTCGGGGATCGGTGGTGCGTGCTTCATTCGCGCGAAATTACACGCGCTTCTCCGATCGCCGCACCTGCAAGCCTCCTGGGACTCGGTCGACCAAGAGAATCGAAGAAAGCTCAAGAGGACCGGAGCTTTCGTGGCTGCAGGATCGGCGATCCCCGGCTCTAACTCAATGTCTAATCTTCCCTACCCTAATCTTCCTTTCTATATTCTCCTTTAGGGCCAAATCGGCGCGCTCGGCCAATCCATTTGGTGGCACGGGATCCAAGCGTTAAGTTACTAGCGAGATACGATTATTTATAACCGAACATGGTGTCGAGTCGTCGAGACTCGCTGATTTGAGATGTGCGGCTTTTCAAGCCATATGTGTGACTATTTGGTTGAACGAGTTGTTGGTACGATTGAGAGTCGCGTGACAGAGACAGGCCGATGATAAAAGTGCCGTAGACATTTTCACAGGTTTGATTGTGACGGCCTGATTCGTTATGTCAGGCTTTGTTTGAGTTTAGGCCGACTTTGGTTGAGTATAGCTTTGCAGACGGCAAGATCGGCGAGATAGGCTAATGTCCAAAACTGACGCAAAGGCATGTGTACATAAATCGTTACATGTTAATAGTAAAAGAGATGAGAATTGCTACATTACCGATGATTCGTGATCGAGTCGTAAGGAGTTTGGTAGCACCAGGAAACCATGCGAACTTTCTAGTTTAGTGTAACTCTAGTTTCGTAGAGTACTCGTAGGCGGTACGTTTACGCACAAGTTGGATTAAAGACACAGGGAAAAATGGATGGAATTGTCCACTTGGTGCGAAAAGATAGCTAGGTTCGATTTCTTTTCAAAACTTGTCGACAGAGAAAAAAGTCTCTGAATCATGGGTCTTTTGGGCAGTATGTTCTCCTTTAGTTATTCCATGACGGTCTGCCATCGCACTTATTAAATGTGTCCAAATCAAAGATGATTTGTTAAATGGAAAGTCAATATGAACGTACGACCAGAGACTCGACGAAATGATTCACTGGGACACGAAAAAAGTTACAGACAATCTCGCAGCTGGATTACAAACGAAATCAAAGTAACACTTAAAGCGTACAAAAGTCAACCGCAGTTGCCTTAGAATCGCTCTCGAGCGTGCTCACGAAGTGTCTTAAAGTCGATGCCTTATTCATTTTTGCTTATAATCATATTTCGGAGTAACGTTGCTTAGCGTTTCGCGGTACGAATCCAGCGAGGGCCAATCGCGAATTGAATCGTTACGAGACGACATCGATATTAACATATCTCCTTCGATGAATACAGGCCACAATTTAAGAATGCAAGAATGAAAAACTCACACGATAAAATCAGTTGACAAGACTGATGTTATTACAAGTTTCGATTACACTTTATGATACACCATTCTTATTCGTTCTATCAAACGGCGAAGCAAATGCTGAGTCCGTGAAAGTCCAGCAGAGCAGGGAGCCCATTCGTGTACCAATTAACAAATGATTTGGTGCCTTACTTAGCACGGTCGTGTAGTCTTAATGATTAGAAACTAGTCAGTGATTCGTTAGCGCGGAACTGTCCGTTAACGCGTGCACACGCATACAGACACAGAAATACACATGGGTGAGGCTAAAGACAAAGCTTGAAAGGAAAGACGAGATAATTGAGGGAAAGTCGCGCAGGATGAGGAGAGAGGTGCGCACGCTCGCTAACATGAGAAAGGAGAAATGGAGGATCGGGCTATGAGGAATGAGGCTGTCTAGTCCTAAACCCTTCGAAACCTTAGGCAAGGTTCACTCAGTTCGTTAGATTTATAAGTAAACGTTAACGATCGCGCACGAGATAATAATGAGATAGCGGAGGAGGAAAACCAAAAGTCTTGTAAAAAGTCTAGTAGGAACGCGCCTCTAGGATGGGCTTAATATTAAGTATTACTACGTAATCGATCGACGTAAGGTAATAGGAAAATAAATTAATAATATTGATATTATTATTATTATTTTATTATTATTGTCTTTATTATTACTATTTTATTATTATTATTACCCTATTAATTATTGATAATATTATTGCCATTATTGATTATTCATTATTGTTCATGTACTTAAAAAGCGATGCGGGAGAACGAAAGATACACTTGAACGGATGGATGATGACAGAAATTGGGAGGGGACCATCCGTCGCGTTGCCGAGGCATAAGCGAAATTTAGCTCATCAAGATTAGGAAAGCAAGCGGAATCCGAAGCCGTGGCCGGTCGTAATATCTCGTCGCGGCTCGGCCCTACTATCCTTCGCGGATATCCTATACTCTGTAGGATTAACGGATGTAATATATCGCCTGTTATCTTCAATAATATTACTATTATTCGCTCTATTGGTAGGTTAACGAAAAAGGAAAACAAATATATTCTCTCAAAGAGAAAAACCCCAATTCGCAGTGTCTCTCATATCTTTCTTTATTCCCTCCCTCTTTCGTCCCTTTAGTGCATCTTTTGTCATTTGTCCACAGGAAATATGGTCAAGACATTTTTGTAAGCGTAATCAACCTACCAAGTGCTTGGTAGATTTTGTGCTGCTATCTTACTTGGCGAAAATCTAAAAAATTGATATATTCATTCGTTTATTATCATGGTTAACGAACACTTTCTTTTTACCTACATGGTAAAAAATACTATGCACACCCGTTTGTCATGTATAGGGATCAGCAGTTCGGCCGCAAATGTGTCCTAGTATGATGTATACCTCTTTATATGTATGTATGTAAGAGGCTCTTCGCATAGCATTTGACGTATACATAGGACCCGGCTCATAGGTAGAGTGAGCAGTGCAATGTCTACTTACACACAGATGGTTTCAGGTCTCAGGCAAGTTGGAAGATGCTAGCACAGATCGGAACCAACTGCGCTGGACGAGTACCCTACGGCAGCGAAGAAAAGTGGCCGGCGTGGCCGGCACTAATGAGATGTCAGCACTGGCCTCTCGGCGGCGGTCGTCCTTTGAATGACGTACCGCTTATCGTTCGATTTGATAGAGACCTAGTAGGGGAGAGCGTTGCCATTGACAGACCAGCGAGCCCAGTCAGTTATCCCGCGATTATTCGCGCAATCCAGAGCGCTCGAGGCGCTTTAACAATTTTTCGACCTAAGGCAAGCGCTCGGCTCGAGCGCCTGTCGCTGTCACCGGTCGGTCGAGGACGGTCACTGGTAACCGGGAGATTCGGGAGCCGAGCATCCCGCAGGATCTGCCGCGACCCACGTCCTTGTCGAGGCCCCATGCGGTAACACGTGGTTTAAGGTCAAGGTGAGACTAATATAACACACTCTCACGTGTCATCTCCGCGCCTCCTCCCTCGCCTGGCACGCTGTAATACGCATTTCCGGGATAGCAATTTTCATTTCCTCCTTTCAATCGGAATTTCAATGCTCGCATTCACAGCACACCTGCCTTGCCGAAATCAGATTAACTGCTCATTCTCCAGCAGCTCTTTCTCTCTCGCGCGCGCCTTCTAAAATAACTTTCGAAAATTGTGTGCAGACGATTTCGAACTATAATCAGAAAATTCGGTAGAGCTTCGCGCCAAGTAGTAGTATATATAGTGCTGCGCGCGATAGCCGAGGATATTTATCCCAAAGTGTAGTTGTTTTCGATCGATACCAAACTTCCACCTTGATTTCTGAAAAAGTCACGCCTCTAAGAATTTACTTATGATTAAATATACCACGTCTGTTGGGTAGCGCGGCGAGATGTATAGCAGTGTTGTTATCAAACCACGCTCGTCCTAACTGATAGTGGTGATTGATAGTTCGGACCCGATGAATTCTAAGAGTTTCTCCGCTTGATAGTTTCCCCGGCACTCATCCTCGCCGCACGGGCTCCCGGACACCCGGTGAGAAATTGCGGGACCCCTTTCCCTTTCTGCATTCGCCGCGGCCCGTTATCACTCGTTTCTTATACTTGGTGCGTTTATATCGCGTGAATTGTGGCGGCAGCGCGTGGTGAATTCTTAATGATGATATTAACGGGATGCATTCACTGCTAACGTTCGGCGGTTGCTTGTTCCGCCTTCCTTACGATCGCGTGCCGATCTTTCGATGTATCAGAGCACGAGCTACGCGTTTTCCCTCCTTCCCGCAAGAAGTCCGCGTTGCTCTTGCAATCTAAAACGCCGAGGAACTCGCAGTGAATACCTTAACTATTCTCGGCAAACACGTCTTTAACCATTCGGGTTTAATCACTTTGATGACTACTTTATATGTAGTGCCCTTTTGCATATAAATGACGCGCTTAGATTGTGACAAGTAAGTTCTCTTATCTTTCCCTTCATTTCATCGATACTCGTAAGCTCGAACTTATTCAAATGTGAATTCTTTATTTCGGAGAAATGTTCTATATTGTGTTAAGATTCTGTCCAAGTACTTGCACACTGCGGTCGTAAGGAGAAGAGAAGTCTAAAAATTTTCGCGTTGACGGGTGCAAAGATCACGCTGGCACGTTGCGAGTTCCCAATTTTCCCGCTTACGTAAGGCAGATCGCGACCATTTGTACGGGGTGACGATTACCCCTGGGCGGGATCCTAGTGCCCTGGTGTACCGGAAGTATCAATAAGAAGCCACGGGACGCCAGTGTGTCGCGGTTTTACAGCCGGCAGCATGGCAAAATCCCTGCAAGGCTTAGTGTCCGCGTGTATTACATAAGTCTTGGCGTCGCAGGTGTGTTTACTGCAGAAGTGCGTGGATAAGAATACTAGTAAACAAATTCCACGTGCTCGGGTATCGATAGAATCTTCAGCATGAACAGTGACCGGTTGATTTTACGATGAGATTTCTTATTGTAGAGAATGGTGGATTTGAAATCGATTCCACTAGTCGTTGTTCTAGAATTTGTTGTCCGTTGCTGTTCGATCGATATACATACGTTCAACTGACCGAGATACCTAGTTTTCCCTCGAGCGGAGGAGCTATCAAGCACGAGAGACCACCGTTCTTTCTATACGAATTACGAGTCGACTTACAAAGACGAAGCAGTACGGTTGAGATAAGGAGCAGTAGCGGCGGCAGCAGCATCACCACTAATTAAATAATGGAGCAACGATAAGCGGAATTATAAGTGGATACTCGGCGCATTACGTTCCGCCGTTTGTCCACGTTGTTAGAGTCGGTGCACAAAAGTAATTTGTTGTAGGGCACACCGTACACTAAGGTCATGCATGCTGCAAAATGGTGTGATAAGTTTCGCCCCTCCTAGATTAAATTAATCTGACGTCTGCCCTGCAATATCTCACGACAATACGAATCTCCCACTCGCTTTTCATCCAAGTTGTCTCATACCGTGACTTGAGAAAATCGAGTCTTAGATAAGCTCCCACTAGGGGGGGCATTCATTAATTGATAGGTTTAAAGTTTCTCTTGCAATACGTGTTTCTTTGTAATTATTTCAACGGTCTGAAAGGAGCAACCGTATATGAGTTAGATCGTAGGTGATGTTTATATATAGACCATAGTGTGTAACTGTTCGATTGTGCTTTGACCGTTTGTTTCTTCCATGCGCTCGCCTTATCTGGCTTACATAATTTCGATGGAATCAGTGCGATTGTCCGTTAATCCCTTAAATGCGAGTGGTTTAGATAGCACTGGCACAGTGGACCCCAACGTTATACGGTAATTGCACGTATCACGCGATAATCGCAGTTATCAGCAAACTTGTTGCCTACTTGCAAGCGGTATGTCCATTGACAAACGAAAGGCATTGGACCCGTATTTCAATATTCGTGGCCTTGTATACCCTCCTCATGATAGTCGTGCCACTGAATGTTTAATTGCACGGCTATCTCGGTTAAGAGGCGATGCAAGTCATTATCAGCAGCTGCCTGTCACTGTGATGCGTCCTTTGTCCCCAAGCAACAGCGAGAGCGTGAGGATAAGTTGTGGGAGAGTTTAAAACTGATATCTTAAATGTTTTCGTTAAGAAATTCGAAATATGAGACGGAGGGATCCGCAGTTTGATGAGTTAATAAGGCCGCGACTGGGGTAGTTAATGGGGTCAAGCCATCCCGTGAATGTGTTAAATGTTTCTCGTACGAGGTGGATGAAGGAATCATTAAGAAAATTTGGCGTTAGAAAGGATCTTAGAGATTCCTTTAAGTCCTTAGTAACTCCATAGACTTTGAATGACTGAAAATGGTAAATGAAATGTTGCGTTAACGAAACTTGGAATACGAGTGAAGTAGAAATGGACTTTGCAGCGCAGACACAGGGATGAGTAAAAGCTGCGGGATTTGCGGTATCTATCCGCGATGGCTGCGAAATCGGGCCAACGCGCGGAACTTCATCGCGGTGTACGGCCTCCTTGGTACCGTGCAGGCGATGGCCTTCATTTACATCGTCGTCACCCTGACCACCTTGGAGAAGCGCTTTAAAATACCGAGCCGCACCACCGGTAAGTCATATAATTTAATAATTATCAATAGCACGTGAAAACAAAAAACATCATGCCACTCACTTTCTCGATGCTTTCTAACACTGATCTCAAAGTGCACTCCAGCTCGACCAAGTTGAACGCGAAGAGACCTGTAGAAATTAGAAACAGAGCTAATCACGCTCACACTGCATTAAGAGTCGACATTTGTTGTAATAGTCTTAATCTTTAACCGACTTCGAAACGGAGAAGGTTCCTAATTCATCGTGATAATGTTTTTTACAATTCAGAATCCACTAGAATGAAAAGTTAATGTAGAAAATGTACTTTTCCACACTGCAGTATAATTTAGTTTAACATGGTTTTTGAAATACATATTTCAATGGCTCCAAGACACGAGTAATTTGCATCGGGGTATCTTCTGGGCGCGCGACTCGTTGCAGCGAGAGATTTCTCACTTCGAGCAATTGCGCGGCTCTACTTACCTACTAGACGGGGCCGCGCGAAGACACGATTTATCTTTGAATGTAGTTGATCGTCGAGAGCGAGCGCGGAAACAAGTATGAGTAGTTAATCGCGCGTATACCCGGCACTTGACTGCTCCGCCCGGTTACTTCGGTAACAAGGGAAGTCGTGGCAGAAATAAGAGACACCGAGTATTCCAGACCAGTAGTTAGTCTCTGGCCTTGACGGAAATCACGTCTCCCGGATATAACGGGAGAGGATGGACATTCCACATTAAAGGGCTCCAATTTTTCAACGATCATCTCTATTGTTTAAGGTGCAATTGCAAAAAAATCGTACGTTCGTTCCAGCATAAACTAGCGCATGCCTAGGTACATGTCATTATAGTGATACTGATATGTGATTGGGTGTACAAAGAGATAAAGCAATCACAGATAAAGAGATAGCTAATTGCTTAGCATTTGATTACTTCTGGAAACAGAACAAAGTATCAATATCGGGAATCCTCTTGTAGTTTTAATTAACTTTACTATAATAACTGAATTCTTTACGGCTAATAGTCGTTTATGAAATAAAACAAGGTACAGTAGAAATGGATCAGTCTATTGCTTATAGGAACGATTACAAAAGCTGGAGTCTTACCGACAAGCGGTTTGCACTTGAAATCAATATGAGCAAAGCGCGTCTCGCTTACTCGAGTATAGTACTTCGTGGTTTCTGCTGGTCGTGCTCGATAGCGCTCAATCGATTCCTACCTTTCCTCATTGGAATTCGATAACAAGAGAGCCTTCTTTAAAATACCGCCGTTCTTTGGTAAAATACGAGAGTGGAAAGCTGAGTACGCCTAACTTCCCGTGAGATTTGAGAGTAAAAATATTGTTTGATTGGAATTTCAAATGTGTAGTTAATGTCAAATTGTCAAATGTCAAAAATGCCATTTTTTCTTATTACATTAACAGTTATTATTAGTAACTCTAAACGTTAAGCAGAATAGTAATTAAGTGACAGAAATCTGATGTTTTCTAGGAATAATATTGTCTGGTAACGAGATCTCCCAGATTCTCTCGTTGATCTTAACTTATTACGGCGGCTCCGGTCATCGGCCCAGATGGATCGCGGTTGGAGTCGGCCTGAGTGCATTATCCTGCCTCGTCCTTGCTCTGCCGCACTTCTTGTACGGTCCTGGAAGAGACGCCCTCGCTCTCACCAAAGAATACCTCGATCAGACTCTACTAAACACGACCACCCTTCCTGAAGATCTGGCGATCTGTCCTCGGACTAACAAGCCTGAACGATGTGACGATGAGACCATGCTGGATGGCAGTATTCTCCCAAGATTATTGGTCTTCTTATCACAATTTATACTCGGGATTGGGACTACTCTCTATTATGGTCTCGGACAGACTTACTTGGACGACAATACTAAGAAGAAGAATACTCCCCTGTTGTTAGGTGAGTCCTCGTACACATAAATCCGCGTCAGAATTTACAGAACGCGAGTCGTGCTATGTTAAGGGTCGTCTTGTGTATCTAGAATTCATTAATAAATATAGACTCTAAAATAGTCTTAATCGATTTACGTCCTTAAAGGGGCAGATATAAAAGAAATATCGGGTCGCATTTCTTGTATGCGTAAATAATATCGGGCAAGTATATATTGATAAGTTGGAGAGATTTTCGATCATCATTTTGAATCTTTAAGCACGTGGAATCCCGATATCTCAGTTGGATTTCTTCTGAGTCATATTAGATATCACGGCATAGCACGGCATATTTGATATCACGGCCCGATTAATATTTCCAAATGGGAAATTACCAAACCTCCGCGGAGACATGTAGAATCATTCAGGAAGTTGTTTGGCATCTAACAAGAGGTGCTTGTCTGGACTGTAACACCGATTGGCCTGCAAAAGTTTGTGAATGTACGGTTCGACCCCCTAAACAAAACCTTATTAACCCTTTCTCAGAATGTGCCTTGGTGGTCGAGAAAAAACTGCTAAATTTCGTTTATATCATATTATTAAAATATAGTCTGGACTGGAACACCGATTGGGCTGAAAAAATGTATGGACATACGGTTCGACTTCCTAAACAAAATCCAATAACCCTTTTTTAGAATGCGCTTTAGGATGCCCAATCGGTGTTTCAGTCCAGATTATATGTTACTGATATGATATAAAACAAAGTTCACAATTTTTTTCTCTGCAACCAAGGCACATTCTGAAAAAGGGTTAATAGAGTTTTGTTTAGGGGGTCAAACTATACATTCACCAATTTTTTCAGTCCAATTGGTGTTATAGTCCAGCCAAGCACCCCTTGTAAGTTCCACGGAAGCAACGAGGAACTGTTCTTCAGGGTGTCAATGACTGAAAGCTCACTATCAGAGTCGATAAAATCCCCGATAATGCGATACTGCCGATGGCAGCAAGTTCAAATATACACGAACACGGGCCAGACGTCGATAAGCACTCACTATTTAGATGAGTCGTGTCTACACTGGTCATAGAGATATGCTGTTTTTTTTGGTATTGTAATTGAGAGATTCGCAGACGTACTTCATATACTAGTTGCTTCGCGGAAATCTCCCAGTCGATGATTCTGTTTGGTCGAGATTAACTGCGTGTTAATTAGATCTAGATTGGAAGCACGCAGGAGTATTTACAGGACCTTTAAAATTGCTGTAATCGTGTTGTTCGCTTCGCCTTTCTGTTCAGGTTTCACGTTCGCACTGAGAACAGTGGGACCGGCAATTGGATTTTTGCTGGGCTACGCTTGCCTCAGCTTGTACATAGACCCCAGCCTCCACCCTGTCATCTCGAAGAAGGATCCGAGATGGCTGGGTGCTTGGTGGCTCGGTTGGATCATTCTCGGCGTCACCATGGGGATGTTCGCCATTCTCATCGCAATGTTCCCCCGGCATCTGCCCAGCTCGAAGGGAACTTCAAACCAATCCACTATAAAGGTGTTCAAACAAGCATTTGTCGCATTATTACAACAATGTTAATTCCAATTTTTAATGTGGCTAAAATGAACATTTAATCTTTTCAGTTCATTTAACCCTGCTCGAGGGAACATGTATTTTACTATTAGAATGCAAGAATTATTGTTGATGCTATAGTGCAAAGTACCAAAACATTCCATGACCACGGAGGAAAGTAATTGAAATTTGTTTAGGAGGGTACAGTCCCTTTGAAGATGGACTTGGTCCTCCATGAGAAGTCTGCCATACACATGGAGTCGACCAAGCAACTTCCCATGGAGACCGAGCACATTCCCACTCTAAAGGAGTTCCCGACGGCGATGAAGCGATTGTTGACTAATTGGCTGCTCACCTGCAACAATCTCAGCGGTGTCTTTTACGTCCTCGGCGCCTCCGCCTACATTACGTTCTTGGCGAAGTACCTTGAAGTGCAGTACAGCACTTCCGCCGCTGGTGGCACAGTTATCGCCGGTGCGTGTCTCAATTTACCCTAATCCAACAAATCTTGCGATAAGAAGCAATCCGCCAAATCTAATCAACAGCGTGTGGGTTTTAATTGTTCTCGAGATGGAGATTTAATTATGTAATATTCCTAGAGATGAACGATACCCTGCAAAGTTTTGTTTTAAAGAAGGAATGGGTTTTGATAAGGAAATGCATGTATTTCAGGCCCAATTTCGTTGGCGGGAATGGTACTGGGTTTCCTGCTCTCTGGTCTCGTGATCAGCAGATTTAAACCTGGTCCTAGGCCTCTGCTCGCCTGGAACGTGTTCGTCGGGCTTTGCTTCGTTGCTGGTCAAGTGTTCTTCATATTTCTGGGATGCTCGGATATCAATATACGGGGGTTGGACTTGAAGACTGCACAGTAAGTATGAGTTAGAGTGACTGACACAATACATATTCGAGCCTTGCTTTCCTCAAAATATTAACAGGGGTCCGAATTAATTGCCGCTCAACTTTTTAGAAGTCGGATGATATCAAATTTCATCGCGTACTTACCACCTTTAGTCATTTGATATGAAAATATTTTGCCCGGATTTTAATTAAGAAACTTTTATTATCCGACAGAAATACTGTTTTTTATTACAGATTGAACCTATCATCGAGTTGCAACGCTGACTGCAACTGCGCTGGTGTTAAGTACTCGCCCGTCTGTCACGAGCCGAGCCGGACCACCTTCTTCTCCGCCTGTCACGCCGGTTGTCGGACAGTCATCGACGACAAGGAATTCGGCAATTGTACCTGCACCGCTCCCAATGAACCGATTCAACTGAATGGTTACTTCCCTTTCGTGCCCGAGTATGACGTAAACGCGCCACACATGGACAGAGTCAAAGCTGGACTCTGCCCGAACGACTGCAACCGGCCGTATCTCTTTTTCACGATCCTCACGTGTATCATTCAGACTCTAGCTTGCTCGGGGAAGATCGGTAATGTGCTGGTGAATTATCGAAGCGTCGAAAAGAAGGACAAGAGTTTCGCCCAGGGCGTCACCCTGATGATAATCTCCCTATTTGCCCTGATACCCGGCCCCATCATATACGGTGCTATCATCGACTCCACCTGCCTCATTTGGGAGGAGTCATGCGGCACAAGGGGCAACTGTTGGTTCCATCACAGGGAGAACTTCCGATACTTCGTCAATATCACGTCAGCAGGTGATTCCCCCAGATCTCTTTACCACTGCTTTCTCTTGATGCTCACTATTTTTGAGAATAACTGATCTTACTTTGTTGGGATGTTTACAATTGATTTACATTGCATGCCGATCGTTTGTATTACAATCGATCGCAGGCTGATGTCGGAGTCTTGTCCTCGATCGATACTCTGCTTCGCTAAACTGAGATACTACTTTTCGGATCACTGTTATTAAAAGAGAGATAGAATTGAATGTTACTTTTATTGGCAATCTTCGCAGGTTTCTCCGTAATTGGAGTGGTGTTCGACGCTGCTGTCTGCTACCTCGGCAAGGACCTGGACCTGTACGGAGCGAACGAGACCGATAAACGTCGGGAGTTCATCAAGGAAGACAACGAGAAGCCGGCGATTGACGAGAAGAAGCTCGAAGTAAACGGGAGCGTGAACCAAAGGATAGACAACAGCCACTTGTAATATTGGTGGAAATTTACTTGTCGTTTGAAATGGAGTAGTCTCCTGGGCGAAGGGAGACTGTGATCCTAACGAAATTATGAGGTACCTGAAACGCGGGAGTTTCCGCGATCGATTGGACGCAATGGGACGTTACTCCCCGGCGGTGGAGACTGCAGACAAGCTCGATGTTAGAAAATTGATCTTGAAATACACACCTCAGCGCTGGTACCGATTGGATAATCCATGGAATTCGGCGTAGCGCGATCGAGAGTGACCAAAGCAACACTGTCCTTAGCCAGATCGAAATATTTTTGGAAGTGCATTTGTAATTCCTATACATGTATTTGTAAATAAACGCCCCATATTTTTGTTATACCTCTGCGCCACATTGGTGTACACGCGCGCAACGAGCGTCACACATTAATGAGTACCGACTTGAAATTCTTCTGCGAAACAATCATCCGACTCAGCGTGTTCGTTTTAATTGGATCCGAAAAAATGTCTAGGATGAGTCAGTTGACTGAAATGAATTCGAAGCTCAGTCGGTAGAAGCAGGAGTATCGCATTCATTCGGTGGGCGAGCGAGCGCGTGCCAAGCTAGGATGTAAGCGGCAAATCCTTAGCAAATAGAGCGTAATGATTGGAGAAAAGAAAGGGTTCGTAGGGGCAGGAAAAAGAGGCGCGCGGAAATCGGACGATTGGCGGCGGTTCGCTTATACGGCGCTCCAGAGACTGAGACAGGGATCATGGAAGGCCAAGGGGTGAGGTCTTAAGGTTTGTTTTCAGGCCTCCAGGACGAATGCTGGGGGTGGTTCCCCGCGGTGGCTGTAGTCCTCGGGCACAGCGAGCGGGGATTACAAACCCACGAGTCCCCCCAAAGTAAAAAGGGAGTTTTTGTTTGAGAGCCTTTTAATTTTTAAGCTCACCCAGGCTGCCCGGACGAGAGTCAGGACAGGCTCCACTCCGGTCGGCCCGTCTAATGAATTCCACGATGTCCACGTGACGTCAGGACCTCCCTATCGATCGCATCCTTCGGCACGCTCCAGGAGGATGCGCTTTCCCGCTTTCCTCGCGGGATTAAGCACGCCGCCTTATTCTTTCGTAAATAAGAAACTATCGCCTGCTGCGCCGCCTCCCTGATATACCCCCCCCCCCCCCCCAACACCACCTCACTTCCGCCCTCCACGAATTGTTCAGCACAACGCTCTACCACCGATCTGTTATAGGCTTTCGATTTGCCATTTTTATTTCTCGCACCTTTGCCTGGACACACTTTATTGGAAGTTGATTTATTGTTTAAGGTCGCTAGTGCGCAAAAGCACTAATCATGATAATGGGATTTTTAGGCCTGCTTCTTTAGTATTTTCTAATGCATACATCGCCCAAAGCGGCATCGTACAACTGTGATTGTATAAATAGTGAAATTTGTCCTGGATAACATAATCGATTTGAGTCGGAATTACCAGAGTGTCATTTTAAGGGGAGAGCGTCTACCTAGGGGCATCAAAAAGCAAAGAGCTTTCGGAACTTAATTAACCCATTACTTACTGGAAGACGATAAATAGGCTACTATATATCTCAGGCGAGATATATCTAGCCTGTGGTCGATCCCAGCCGGTAAGTAATGCGTTAATATTTTCTATTCTTGTTACTCATTTTATGTTAAAAAAATGGTATTTTAGGTTTAGTTTTAGAAAGTGCTTCTGAAAGGAAAGAAACATTTAAAGATAAAGTTTATGTTCTTTAAAAAAATCTCGAAAATAAATGTTCTTTTTGACACTCCTAAGTAGGCGCTGCGAAAAGATCTTTTTTAAGCCATGCAAACTAACCTATGTGTGGTGGGATATCGGAGAAAGTAGATGATATGCTTGAACTGTTTCGTGATAAGTTTTGTAGTGGTGTGTACACGTCGCATTCTGCATGACCCTGACCCATCTTTCATATAAACCTCATCAACGTCTTCTAAGTCGAGGTACAGTCTGTTCGAGACTGGTGTCGCGGGCTTGCGCTCGAGAGGAACAAAACCAGACCGACAGAGGCGTCCAGAAACTGCTGCTTTTAGCGCGATTGTTCGAATACAATAAATCGATGTATGTTACATACACATGCAGATTCACTGGATATCACAAGATGACAATCTAGCACAGACTTTTAACATATTAATGCGGCCGACGATGGTAAGGAGGAAATTATGTCAGTGGGCAAATTCGGCGGGGGTGGTCGACTTTATAGAACCATGTCGTTGGGCTACCAAAGGCCATTGGCCCCGAGGAAAAAATAAGCGCTTGAGTAATGACGATTCTAATGCAGCATGTCCGGCCTTGCTCCTCTTGGGATTCTACGAATGCCGCGCAACTTAACCAGACAGAAGTAGGCTCGGTCGTTCAGCCGGGGCTAATGAAATTCGTCCAGTTGTTAGTGGGAATTCATCCACTGGCCCCCGAGGGTTCTCCATGAGACCATGTGCCTAGGAGTTCCCCGGGAAATCCTGGCGCAAGCTACACACAAAGTCTCACTCGGTGAACAGTCTGCCACCAACCCTAGTTCTTGATTCGCCAACATTTCCGCTTTCTCGGTAGTGCAGAGCACAGTGCAAGTGAACATGGTGGAAATGTTTGTGTACCAGCTTTCGTGGAAAAGATTGTACTGCTACTGTCAGTCGGCTTTCTTTTCTTTCGCCGAAGTGTCGAAGCAAGAGATAATGGAAGAGACGGGTTTTCGGGCGCGGGCGAATCAAATTGCACTTTGCTGGTGTCTGCTTGACACGTGGGCTTGGAATAAACAAGATGCTCAGATTTGCCGAAAGCGCGGCGATGACAATACGAAAGTAAGGAGCTGTCGACTACAATCGCACGGTATGCACCGCCGATTTTATCGGTGACGAGGAGACTGTACATTGCGCAATGGTAGCGTGCGCTCTGATAAAGTGCCGAGAAAAAGGCTCAGGACGATCGGACGGAGTTTGTGGTCCTGTCAACGGTGGAAGCACGGTAGCCTTCGCTCGACGTTCGGCTCCATCATCCTCGCATAAATAACGGTGCGCCAAGCTGTAAACCGGGCAAACACTAGTATCGTGGAATAGTTCGTAAATCACGATGGATTTCAACCTTTTTTCTCTCGCTTCTAGCGGCTGCGTGTCTTTATCTCTCTCTTTCTCCCACGCGATTCTCAAATGTGGTCATCGTCGGGGAACGTCGGTGTGTTGTAAATAGAGCTTAGCGCCTCCTCGCTTGCTATTTCGATTCCCGAATAATTATTGACACTAATTAGTTCGCTGCTTCAATTCTATTTCTGTCTTCGGACGGATCTGTCGGTGTAAAGCAGCCTTATTATATACAGGTTTCTACAGTTTTGAAGAAAGATCACACCTACTTTTCCTATAGTTACGATATATACGTTATAAAGTCGTTTTAATCAAACCTTGGGATTAACACGCGACCTTGATGTTTTATCGATCGTTGATGCGGGGAGAACGTACGATATGTATTTGCGGTATATCGTACGTATTGAATAAGAGACGCAACAGTAAAAAAATCCGATCTGGAGACTGACAGAGCGAGATTGCACCCTGATTTACAACCGGCGGCCTTATCGTGGGTATAAATTTTCGTTCGTCGCGCTTCTGTATTTGCCTAACGACAAACATGGTAAGAATGCCGTTTCCTGCAAATCATCGGAAATATTAATAAAATAATACACCTTCGCACGGCATATCGTTTGGTAATCGCCCTTAAGACTTTAAATCGGTTGATTCGCAAAAATGGGATATAAATCGAATTCGCCTCTCGGAGGCCTGTTTGTCAACCTTCTCCTTGTCTGGTTGATTACACACCGTTGCACACATCAAACAGACTCTGTATATACGTGTTCCAAGCCACGTGTATTGCCGATTCTTGGAGGCTTAATAATAGTACCACAATTATCTCTCGTCGGGCCTAAAGTTAAGAATGATAACGGGATTAGAATCGTGAACGACAATGTAGTACTATATCGTCCCACACGTACGTCCTTGCAATGCGAACCGTGAAAATGAGCGAAGTCACTCTTGTTTATCGGGAAAAAATGGAAAACATTCCTTTGAAAATTCCAGGAAAAGGCAGAGCCAGATGCAGCAGCAGTATCTTCAACTCCACACTGGAGTGGCGCGGAGTGGAATTTTCTTCGTCGGCATGGTAGTTGTGTTGGTTTATTTTACTTTATTTATATGCACGAGTACAACGTTCTCATAGTCATTTACAATATCAGTTTCTGCTAATACCGATTTATTAACCCCTTAACGTGCGCGCTCGAGTTCAGTCGTGGAGATTGCAATAACGTTTAAAAAGAAATAGGAGCAAGAATCGCCGCTTCTAAAGTAACTAACACGAGTTTTGCGCATGCCACTGCTCGAGAACGAAGATCGAAAGCTCGTAGCAATTGACGTTCGAATTGGAGGTCGCAGATCGATGCACGAGAATGACTGCGACGAGCGACCTGGCATCGCTGGCAGGCATCGTCGATCTCTTCGAGATGGGAGGAAAATTAAATTCCAGCAATTAGCCGCCAGCTATTAGCGGTATAGCTGTTTGGTGCGCGCCATTAGCAATGCGCGGGAATGGACGGAAGAGTTTACAGTGTGCGCTGGTGTGCGCGTATGTGTACATCACGTCGGCTCTATTAAATCATAATGGGATCACAATGTGAGCCTCTGCTCCAGGAGGCTGACTAGAAACGAGCTTAGACACCATACCGAAAGACGAGACCTCGACTATCCCGCAGCGCACTTTGCAGTTTTCGACCATGTCATCGGGGCAACCTTCCAGCGCTAATCCAAATTCATTATCCACGCGATCCGAAATGAAATTACATTAGATAGCCATTTCTACAATCCTATTCTCTAACAAAGAGAGTAATGATGAGAAACATAACTCGCTTTGAAATCGATATCACACACAAAGCCGATGCTTTTACTCACTCCAGCGTCAATGGAGCCCCCGTTTTACGATCAGATTCGCGGAGATAAAAGGGTAGACGTCGAGATAAACATTGACAGTTGCCGATCATTGAACCCCTCTTGAGATCTCGTCTTGACGATCGGTTTAGTGTCAATAGAGACTGGGAGTTTTTCACACCCAGCATCGCCGGCGCGGCCTTCTTCAGTCCTCCCCCCGCGCCTCTCGTGATTTTTCAACCCCCGTGAGAGCCGCGCTCTATCAGAATGCCGAGCGAGGGAGCAGGGGAGCAGAGCGTGCTACTGCAGTGTGCATACAGGTGCGCGACGAGGTTGGACGAGGATGCGGAGATCACGAGTGCCGGACTCCGACGAGGACGAACGGATTTGCTCTTCTATCGAGGGGTGCCGGGGGAGCGGCGTCGGCGGCGTCGACGGCGGGGGCGCGGGATGGATGGCTAACAGACAGCGACGAACTCAAGAGAACATGGAGAAGGACGGTGTGCGTTGCCATCGCTTGGAGAGTGGGAGAGAGGGAGAGAGAGAGAGAGCTGCCTAAGAAGACGGGTTGAGTGATTGCAAGAGAGGCAGAAAATGCGCCCACTTGATAACGGCAAGTCGTACCATCGAGGTACCATAGGTAGACCGCGATTCTCGCCGTGACACCGGTCTCTCTCGCTTCCGTCGTGCGATCGGCGCCTCTTCACGGAACCGAAAGTGGGGATTCCCGGCGGCTTTTTCAACAAGGGCCTCCTCTTTCTTGCGCTCAGGAAGTCAGTCCCGCAGTCCTAAAAGAAACCCGCTCGTTTTCGGAGCACGCGGCAGCACGCGATTATCGTGAGTGCACCTCTGGGGACAGCTGTAGTGATCGATCTTGCGGGTGGTTAGTAGGCAACATTCTTTCTAACATTTGAGCTAGGGAACGAAAGTTAACAGGTACTTTAATGCAATAATTGTAGTGATTTGGCCATGTAGAATCAGTAGTTTAGGGGGTACTGTTTTCGATTATCAGAGTATTACAAAGGCGTTATGTTCCAAGTAGGAGTAATCAATTTGTGATAGCTTCCTGGTAGGCGCGATAGTTGGCTGCGGTAGACAACAATAGTCTATCGGCCGAAGATAACTCGTTATCTTTACAATAAGCACTTAGACTCTTCATTGAGCGATTTGAGCGGTAGATTCCCCAATATTTTCGTTCTCCCGTGGATGTCTCGATAATTACCATTAATAACCGACGGCCTCCCATCTGACGTTAGATTGGAGGTATATAGCGAGGCGGTCTGAGCAGTGGTGGCAAGTGGTCCAGGGCTGCGGGGAGAAACGCTCGCGATCACGCGAAATCGAAGCACGGAGAACATGTGACCGTGGAAAACGGTGAGCGGAAGTGGGAAGAAGTCGTGGAGAGATCGGTGAATGCGAGGGGAAGGCGGCCGCGCTGTGAATAAACCTGCGAGGGAGGCTGCGAGGTGCATCTGGATAGAGAGCACTGGGTCGGCAGTCGCGAAGGGTAGAGAGACTGTGCGGGTGGTGGAGGAACGAGGGAAAAAAGGGAAGCGATGCCAAGGGCCTGGAGAACGGCGGAGGTACATCGAAAACGTGCGAGCAGCGATTGAGGTCAGAGAGCGATCTCGGTAGCTGCAGAGCGGCGTTGCTCTCCGTCCCAGGCAGTCCAGGCGACCGTCGATGAAGATGAAGAACAACACGAAGAACAGCTCGAGCAATGCGAGCGCCAACCATGAGAAGAACGGCCTGGAGACCCTGAAACTCCTCGCGGTGCCGGGCACACCACCCACGACCCCGACCACTCCGAGCACCCCGAGCTCCAGGGGCATCGACGAGGTCTTCAGGGAACTGCCCCTCACCGACGAAACATCCTGCGGCATCTGGTGCATACGGGGACCAAACCTTCAGAGATTCGCCAATAAGAATGCTTACGTGTTCCTCTACGGTGTACTCGGGTGTATATTCTCAGCCAGTTATGCGTACTTCAACGGCACCATCACCACCATCGAGAAGAGGTTTAAGATACCCTCGAAAACCACAGGTCAGCGAATCAACCAACTCGTACTTCCCTTCATTTTCTTTAAGCATGTGCGCAGAGCCCGGTGCTCGACCAGCTGGTTCTCCGGTATCGGTAATCTAAGTGTCGATATATAATTTTGACGAAAATAGCTCAATTATCCAATCTACGGTATTAGCGACTACAAGGATTTCAATATTCAATTGGCGCTTATTCGAAGATGCAAGTGGGAAAAATTAGATTTGTATGCCTTCATGGGTTTGTATTGAGGCACACGTGTATGTCCTTGGACGGGCGGATGCGACATCGTGAAACTCGGTCGCGCCAGGGAAGTGGCCGAAGAGAAGCTCGGCCTGCGCCGTACGTCATACAGGGCGAATCTATACTTGTTTTCGCTGTTACCGCTCGCGCGACCTAGTACCACTCTTGCTTTACCTTTATTCAAACATGCGTGCACTCTTCTTTTTGTTTCCACCCAATCACGCTCTACATATACCTAATTTTCTAATGGAAAAAGCGCTTCAACGCTGACATCGAAACGGCACGCAGCGAATTATTCTCGCAAGTGACTCGCCAGATTTCGGCAGAGCCTTGCTGATATGAGTTTGCATCGCGTGACCCAGTGCGGAAAAAATGAAGCGCCGCTGTAGAGGGAAGCTCTCAACAAATACGATGCTTTTCGTGCAGGTCTTATCACCGTGGGTAACGATATCTCGCAGCTTTTCGTGTCGGTGGTCCTCTCGTATTACGCAGGAAGGGGTCACAGGCCGCGATGGATAGCGTTTGGCATTTACACCGTAAGTTTTGAGAAGACTCTATCAAATTGGCATTTAGGTATATAAGTTGTAATCATTTCGTCGTCTTGTCCAGTTGTGCGATTTCTGTCGATTTAAAAGCATTCTCAGTAATGGAGAGTTTGGTTCGATCGATACTGTTCGAGGGCCAGGAGAAATAGGAGCGATCCATCAGCTGTGTTCGGCACACGCCTTGAAGTGTCCGTGCCAGGGAGACGTCGTAACTCACACTAGTTGAACGGTCCTTAATTAAATTAGGAAGCGTTGAAATCACAGCTCCACACTCATTCACGCCTCTTGGCATCGTACTCTCGCCTCATCGCATGCTTAGCTCTAAGCACTCCATTCATTCGCCCAGTGAAAAGGCGCTCTTGGAGCACACGAAACAACACGCGCCTCCACTCTTAGCAATTACAGTGTGGATCATGTTGCGCCCATTGGCCGTGGAACTTGTACCCGGGAACCCATTAGCTTTTGAATATTCAGCGCGCCAGAGAAATTCGGTATCGCACTGGTCTGAGCCTATTAGTTTGATTTCACAGACACGATAAACGATTGTAAAACACTCGTAAGAGGAAACCTCATCTTGTTTAAGTTTGCCGGAATGTCAACATGTATCTTTCTATTATCTTCCTCAAATGCGAGAGACGTAACCAAGGCAAACAGTGATTAATAAATCGACAGCAAATAGACTGCGCATACAGAATGTTTTTATAACCCGTATTGTTTTTTAATGTGCATGTATGGACGTGTCTGTTATGTTAGCCTACTTTTAGGAAATTTTCTTGCTTCTCGCACTCAGGTCGTCCTCTTCTGCTGTATGACGATGCTTCCGCATTTTTTGTACGGCCCCGGCGAAGATGCCCTCTTACTCACGAAAGAATACGGGGCGAAACCTCTGGCCACTGCAAATTCGAGCTTCATACCAGATAAGCATCGGAAGCTCCTTTGCCTGAGCGAGGACACTCGCAAACAGAATTGCGACGATGCCGATGGGAATTTTGCACCGCAAGCCTTACTCTTTATAGCGCAGCTTGTGTCGGGTGTTGGCGGATCGCTCTATTACACCTTGGGTGTTTCCTATATGGACGACAATATTCAAAAGTCCAAAACACCGGCGCTGATTAGCTTCTCCTATTTCCTGAGGATGTTGGGTCCAGCGATCGGCTACGGATTAGCCTCTTTCGCCCTCAAGTTCTATATCAGCCCTACTTTAACGCCCACCATTACGACCCAAGATCCAAGGTGGGCGAAACCGAGATAAACTAACTAGAAATTAAAGTAATGCCGAAACTGAGCTTCGGATTTAGAGGGAATTGAATGTACAGGTGGTTGGGTGCCTGGTGGCTGGGTTGGATCATCTTGGCGTTCCTCCTCGCCATCTTCGCTGGTGTGATCGCACTATTCCCAAAAACCCTGCCGAGGGCGGCGGCGCGCAAAGTTCTCGCACTCGAACGGAACAACCTGGCGAGCACCACCGCGGAGCCTGAGCTGCCGGCCTCGTTATCGGACATGTTGAGGACTTTCAAGCGACTGCTGACCAACACCACTCTCATGTACAATAATCTGGCGACCGTCTTTTACTTCCTGGGCTACATGCCTTACTGGATCTTCATGCCGAAATACATTGAGACGCAGTACAAGCAATCGGCCTCGGTGTCCTCGTTGATCACTGGCACAGTCGGCTTGGTCTTCAGCGCGTTCGGCATTCTACTCTCCGGCCTAGTCATCTCGAAGTACAAGCCCAAGGCTAGGTACTTGGCTGCCTGGAACGTCATGGTGGGGGCCATCTCGGTGATGGGGATGATTTCCTACGCGTTCCTCGGATGCTCCGCCAACGACAACCAGATCGTTGTTCAGCCAAATGGCTCTTTGGAGACCATGCTGCCATGTAACGAACAATGCCACTGCGATTACGTAACGTACAACCCTGTCTGCTCAGAGTACGGGCAGACCTTTATCTCTGCTTGCCACGCTGGCTGTCGCAGTATAAAGGTATGCGACATATTGTCAGCCGAAATCTACTAAGGTCAACACTGCTAATCGTCTTTTGATTTTTGCAGCATTTTAGTAACGGCAGTAAAGCGTACACAGACTGCAGTTGTGTGAAACCGAAGCTCGCACGGTCCCTGCCTTCTTTCTTGCTGAACGGTACTTCGTCATTTGCCACGGAATCATCCTTTGTCGCTACTGATCCCGATGCTCTACCTACTCTCGGCACGGCGAAAGTAGGCGCATGCCCGGTGGATTGCATGCACAAGTTTTACGTGTTCCTCGCGGTCGTTTGCCTCTTGAAATTCAGCGGCGCCACGGGGAGAGCTTCGAACTTCTTGGTCTCTGTCCGGTGTGTGGACGAGAAGGACAAGACGGTCGCCATGGGATTCGGACTAACCATTATGAGCCTGTTTGCCTTTATACCCTCGCCTATACTGTTCGGATTTATTCTCGGTAATTGCTTCCTTACAATTGTATCAAACACCTTGCAAGCCACCGGTTTGGTGTAATATGATTTTTCACATCCTCCGTTGCAGATAAGACATGCCTCGTTTGGGGTAAAACGTGCTCCGGAACCGGGAACTGTTGGCTCTACAACGGCGAGACCTTACGATACTTGCTGAACTTCACGGCAGCCAGTGAGTATCCCTTGGGACCTGACTTTTTACCACTTTTTCATGTATGAACTTTAAAGAATCATTGGATCATTTGCCTCAGGCTTCGTGACAATCGGCACAGTATTCGACGTGGGCGTCTGGTATTACGTGAAGGACGTTAAGATCTTCGACGAGGAGATCGAGCTCGAAGACATAGCCGAGGAACCTGGCGAGGCCCTCTGAGAAAACGGATGAGAGAGGCTCGTTTTATTTTCGGAAAAAATGGAATAAATCTTTCTGCTGGGTTAGGCTGACTTCCGAGCAAAGGTGAAGGCAGGAACGGACGCTGCGAAGAGGAAAGAGAGGGCCGACGACGAATAAAGACTTTACAAGTACCTTAAGCATCTCCTTAGATATTTAAAGTTTCGTAGTACCTTAGATAGATTTTATTGTCGTTGATTTCATTGCCACGACTCTTGCTAGCCGAGTTAGCGTGGTTTAACTTGTTCTGTTTTTTACTATCCTCGAATCATTGTTACTGTTGATAAATAGATTAGACCTCGCTATTCGAGATCGTAAAGTGCAATATCAAGAGTGTATTGACCAAAGTATTTTGACTACTCAAGTATTTTAAAATCGAGGTCTCTCGCAGATGACCTCGTGGAGGAATTATAAACTTTTAGCTGCCACCTCGAGAGTGTGCGAAATACGCTTCCAACTGTAGCGATACAATGCCGTCTCCTTCGACTCTTGCTTGAGTATACGCTGTTACGTTGTGATCCTCCGGATAACAGGGACGGTTTGTAGGTAGGCAAATGAAACTGGTACACAACCGAATTACGGCTATAATAAAGTTTTAATCGTACAATAAATATAAAAACCACAAGACGATTATTACACGGACGTCACAAAAAATGGTACATCATTGGTAACAACATACTAGAAATTAATCGAGAGTGCCATGGTCGAGGGGCACTTGATAACAATCAACCAGCAGTTTGTTGAATTAACGTCTTTGCGAATAAGTCAAAACACGCTCTGTTTCATATTCTTTCGGTACAAACATGGTGTCTTTTAGGGTTTCGTCATCCAACGCAGGGCAATGTCAAGGCACACAAATTATTTTTTCCTGTCCTTTGCTTCAAACACCCCAGATTGGTAAATCTGAGCACTTGCCAAATCGAGAGGTTGATTCCAGATATAAAGTGGTTACGTGTGCCCACTAAAGTAAAAGGGACCAATCATTGAAGCGAAGTTTGACCTTCCTTTTGTCTTACTGTCTCAAGACCTCATTGATCATGCGGGTCATTAGAGATCGGTATGCAGAGCCCCTTTGCTCCCTTTAGCAGAGGCCTTCGAACTAGTGCTTGATGGTGAACCCACTCGCGCGTGCGCTGCCTTATCCAGGATCTCCATGGACTTGCGGAACGCAGAAGGCGAGCGCGTATGAGATGAGGGTCGCTTCTGAACCATCGCGACTAAAGGAACACCGGAAACAACCTTGCCGTCTATTCGAACTCTAGTCCCTTCCGCCGATTTCACTGAAGCCTGGTCCCCGTCGTTATCGGCGTTCTGCTCATACCGATCGATCAGTGACTTGATGTCCTTTGACATCCGCGTGTCGACTCTGCTCGGCAGTTGCCAGGTCGGATCGACTATTGGTATTCCAACTTCGTTGAAATCACCTCGTTTCTGTAATGCGTTTGCATTTTCCTTCTTCGCATACTCGAAACTACTAGTCTTCGATGAGCCGTCAAGGAAACCGTTCTGGTCTCTTTGTATGGGGAACCGATTCACCCTGGGATCGCCGTAGTCGTCTGGGTTCGGGAATTTCGTTAGTGATTTCCTCGGTGAAGATCCTTGGTCACTGCTATAGACCTGATCGTAATCTTTACTAAGAATACGTCTCCTGGACCTCGGTACAGTGGTGTTGAGGTCGCTTTCGACGTCCGAGTCGAGCTCCAGCGGTTTGTAAGCAACTTTGGGGCTTGAAGTCCTTTTGACGTCGTCGTCACTTGAGGTGCACAATTCGTCTTCTGAGTCTTGATTGCGAATTCTGGACCTTCTCTTTCTTTCATCCTCCGAAATCCTTCGATCGGTTCTGCGATCTCCTGGTCCAAGCGGTCCATACTTCAACGGCCCAGTCTTGGTCTCCCTGCTGTCTTCCTCCTGCTCTTCCGAGCCCACCGGTGCTTCGTTGACCGCGGATGTGGGCTCTTCTGCGTTAAGAACTTCCGCCTCAACAGTAGCGTTATTGTCTGCAACAACAGATAGCAACATCATTCATGAAATTATGGAACTGTTTTCGCGGAATATGAATCAAGGTGGAGAGTTTACTAGTATTTGATGTCGTTGCTTCTGCTTGCTGCCTTGGTAACGATGAAGGTTCGCGAATGATATCCTGCATTTCAGTGCCTGGCTTTGTTTCGCTGCCCGGTTGAACGTAGAGTTTCAAGTTTTTCGAGAAGATCCAAACGAGAACTCTCAGCATGGCCGAGAGGAAGAGTAGTGTTCCGGTAAGGTAACAGAGGTAGTCACCAAGTTTTGCATCATCGTGCAGGTGACAGACCCATTTATGACTGCCCCAGTGTACGCATGTAAGGTTGGCGATAGTTTCATAAAGAATCTTGCCGGGAATATGAACTAGCACCGCCGTCCACATGAGCCAATGGCCTATAGCTATCGCCTTGTCTTGCGGGTAAACGGATCTTAGAACGATGAGTAGATCACCGACAATCGTGGTCGCCATTAGAGTATAAGCTGCCAGTGTTCCAAACTGTTGGAAACAAGGGAAATAGATTAGAAATGATTATTCATGATTGACTTCCATAATTTGCAAATCAGTTAGCTGAACACTGAATTACGTTTACAATAATTATAAATTGCCAGCGAATGGCATTTGCCAAATTGTTGGTCAGTTGAATTTGAACCGATTAAGGCCAGTCACAGAAATTGGAGTGCGTTTATTATGTGGCATTCGTGCATTACTAACTTCGAACAGCAGCCAACCAAGTTGGCAACTAGCATAGCCGCAAGGTCCCTCCGTAGCTTCCTTATTCCCCAAGCCTGTCATTTCTTCGACGCAGCTGCATCCCTTGTACATGGTAACGTCGTTCAGTGTCTCGGACGAAGTGCAGCCGGCGTGACAGGGACTATAAAACGTGTACTTGCCATTCGCGTCGCAGACCGGACGGAAATCGGCGTCGTTCGAGCAGCGACAATTCTTGTTGCAATATTTCAATAGAAAGAGTCTGAAACGTTTGTGTCGAGATTAGTGCTATTAATCAGGGAGTAGATTGAGCGATCATTTCTATAGCACTTACGATCCTCTAGTATCTGTGCCAACAATAGGTGCCTTCTGACAGTACGCAAAGACTAGGCAGAAAATGATTACGCACGTCACTATTGTCATGATGATGTTATAGCCGACTACGAATCTGGCTTTGGGTCTGGCTTTGGCTACCACCAGACCGGAAATAATGATGATCAAGCCAATCAGTACGGGTTTCAATAAACCTTGAAGGACAATTACCAAAAAATTAGTCAATCTCCTATTGTTAAGGCACTTATACATTTATCCCCATTAAGAGGAAAGGGCTTTACTTGAGATCAGCCTCGAGTCCATAGGATCGCCAAACCCAAGCAGCATTCCTGTCGGTCTGGGCACGTGGTATCTCGACTCAAGAATGAGATTCTCGTAGCTCATCAAATTCACCAGTGCCATGATGCAAATGACGGCTGCGAGTGTATTGCAGAGCAAAATTTTATTGGTGAACAGTCTAGCGATCGAGGCGAAGTAGCCCGAGCTGCCGACTTTCAAGCTGCTCGATCGACGCGGTGGCCGATTGTAACGGCTGGAGGTGTTGAGCAGCGACGCTGCTGCTTTCTCGACCACCTTTGTAAATAATGATTTATTGCACACTGTTGATTCAATCAGGTCTTCTACACTGCCGTACGTACCTCGGAGGGGAGCATTCTCGGGAACCAGGACAACAGTAGACCAGGAATCACCAGGAGTATTGTTATTATGGGAAATCCGAGCCACCAAGCGCCGATCTGTTCTCTGTAGGCTCTTACGGGAACAAGAGTTTCGGCATCCAATCTATCAACACATACCATTATGTAATTAAAAAAAAATAGAAAATCCACTTCATATTCCTTCCAAGTTTTCCTATCTGTGTATCATATGTAATATTTCCTTATATGCTCACCTTAGACAACCCCATGCCAGAAGGAATCCCAAGAACGTACCCATAAGTTTTACAGCTACGATCACACCGATAAATGCGGGTACGTGCCTCTTTTTGGTGTTATCGTCTAAATAAGAAATTCCTAGAGTATAGTAAGCAATATTCGCGATTCCGCAAATGATCTGTACCGCGATCAATAGACCGAGGGTCAAGTAGCAAGGCTCCTCTTGTTCTACGAAAACCCTAGAGGCTCCTGTTATACATAACTCCGGACTGTCATCTGGAAGAAACAATATGACATTAATTGTCCTTCAATACCATAATTGGATAGTAGGCTTTTTAAATATGGGACGGCCTTGCCGTATTTACCTGCGTAAAGTGACATGTGAGTGACATTAGTCGTTTCCTCTATGACCCTGGTATTATGGGTGAGATGGGGAATAATTAGAACGAAGTAGGCGACACTTTGCAGAAGGACAAGGCCACCAATCCAGGCAACTCTGTGGATTCTGTCACCCCAGTAAGCGACCAGTAATCCGTGGACGAATGGTGTTAATTCGGAGATGAGGAGGACCCACTCTGCACAATTATATCAATCGATCATTAGATACTGATCCAGTTGTATAATTATTTAAATCCAGGGGCTTTTAAAGCTACACGTCCACAGGTATATGTTATCAAACTCAAATTCTTACTTAATCCGTTTTGTTGTATATACGGAAATTTGAAAAAAAACTCTGCTGCATTGAAAGAATGTCGAAGAATGTTCATTTTATAACTTGTTGATAGTATTTATACACACCCATTAAGTAGGGGTCGAATTGGAATCGCCGTGCTATGGTAGGCCCCGTTACGTGAAGATAGGCGTATGCAGCTGCTTGCATTAACCCCACCCATACCATAAGGCCGAGAAAAAGCCGGCGGGTTGCATATTTCGCTAATCTTGGGCATGGTAACTGTCTGCAGCCGCAGTCAATCGACTGGTTCGGTATTGGATTGGCTGGTCCCGACAGACCACCTTCTACTTCGGAGCGCACCACTTCTTGCAGACGAATCGTCATCTTCTGTGGAAGAGCTAATTGTAAGTACCTCAGTAAGTCAGTTGTTCACAATTTCTTCTCACTAATCTTTGACTTTCCAAGCACGAATCAGTGTTGTTCAATACATTAAATGATACTTAATATTTCAACAATTACACGAGGGTACGAATGGGAAGATCAGCTTCTATTACAATTTTATTGTTTTATGAAATGAAAACGTTTGCAATCAATGCGGCCAGTCTCACTTGAATGAGCACACGTGTCCGATAATGCACACTGTATGTGTCATCATGACTCACTCGGTGACGGTTTCTCCAAAGCGGTTTTCAATGAGATTTCCCGGAGTTTGTTTACGAGTTTTGGAATTTCTTTCTCCACAATCCCTAATTCACTACCTTATAACAACACTTGTCTTTCCAGTACATGTCAAGGTTTTCGGGTTTAAATGATTTCAGTGACGATACGCTGGGATCGGCCTACCTTTTTGCGAAAACGCACGCTCAAAACCTCTTCAAATGCACATACGTATAAACTTCGTCGAAGCACAGGAACTTAAGGGTACGATCACATGTTGCTTGCCGGTAAACAAACGAACTTCTTTCAGCACTTATTTTCCCGAAGAGTTTTCGTTTCTCGAAGCAGAGGCGGACGACAATGCGAGCGACAAGAGCGCAGAGGTGCGGCTCTTTTGGTCGACGGGCATGCACGTTATCTTATTACAGATACGCGAGCGAGATATCTTATGATAAAGGCATAAGCGTACGGTGGTACGCATGTGCCACGATAGGGTCATTCCAGCCGGTATCTCTTTTCAATTATGAAAAACGTATCTGGATATTACGAATCTTCTCGTTGCGTATTAAGTAACTGATAAACCTGCAATGTCCTATTAAACTTTCTTTATTTGAAAAACACAAACCCCGACTGCAGGTATATTCTCCACAATGGAACCTGTGCGCGTAAGAAATTGTACCTTCCAGTGCTTCAAACCAGTAACACTCACACACACAGATTTCTTCAGAAATATCCGCAAAAAAGCCAATTCTCTTTTACTCTACGAAATCTGTGCACTACAAATAATACTCAATTTAAATTAATTAGAGTGCCAAAAGTAAGCGGTCAATGTCAGGCGAATTGGTAGACGGAATTAGATAGGCGATCGACATACAAGATGAGTTCGAGGGTAGGTCAATTTCGACGACGGTGAAGCAAGGTGAGGTTTTCGAAAGCTGGAGCCGACACCTACAGCTCTACTTATGGCGGTGCTCGAGGAAGGAGTTAGCGGGCTTAAGGACACTTAAGTCGGCGCCATAAGAAAATGACGAATGCCAATTAGCATATGAAAAGCTTCGACGCTCGGACGGCCGGCTCTGCGGGGGCAGCTTCGCCCGGTGGCCGGGTGCGCTTGGCAGGGCGATCACGTTTTTGAATATTAAGGGCGGGATTACACCGAGGGCTTAACGCGCGAAATTTAGTCCGGCGAGGCCAGGAACGAAAAGAAATCACCCTTAAGACCCACCCCCGCTCCGAGTAAGACGGCGAAGCAGCGCCGGCCGGGCCGCCGAGGAATCGGGCAAGGAGGACGTGCACAGCTCTCGCCGGCGGCCGTCACTCCCGGAGACAAAAGCTCCCGAGTAACGGGGTCGCAAAACGTAATGGAGAACAGTTCTTAGCTCGGTGAATCTTTCTCTCCCTTTCCTCGCCGGCATGCATCATCTTCTTAACCGACGACACGCCGCGCCTCGATGACAAACGATCTAAGACGCTTGTCATCTTCGGAGAAGTGGATCAGCCGGCTCCCGGAGAAAAATGAGCGGGAATATTCCTCGGTAATTGAACCCTCAAAACTCACGGCGGAATATTTCGAGGGGGAAATCTTGGCTTTGCGACTCGTAAGGGTGTATTTCCATTGATATGGGATACAGTTATTCCCGGGTTGTTGGATAGTATGGAGCCATGTCGAGAGAGCTCTCGTCGCTATTCCTTTTAATTGCACTTTGTGTGTCATATGAAGCATCGACATACACACACACATAGAGCATCCACGTGTGTTTTCGGACGGGAATCTGGACAAATATATCTCATCGAGTGTAGAGGGCACACCGGTATAGATATTCCGGTTTCGTGTATAGATATCTCGCGCAGGAAGAGGATGCGCAGGCTTTCCATTAGCAGAGTAAGTGACCATCGCTCGCGTTTTCTTTGATGTCGGTTAATTTACTAATAACATCGCTCCGCGGCTACTCGCCCGGCCATCCTCTAAATATTTGTATCGCCAACATATCGAGACTTGGCCTCGTGTAATTAAGCTTCATTATTATTTGAGAGGAAACGGGGACCCGACGCGGGCAAAAAGAGATAGGCAGCGAGCGCCATCGCGAGGCCAGTGAGGTGAGCTAGCCGAGGTCCCATGCACTCCTCCCCAAATGCAATTTCCTCGCTCCGTGGCGCATTTGTCGGTATCGTCGTCCTGGTACACGTCAACTTTTCCAGATAACTTTGTAAGCGCGCTCGCATTCGAAAGGGGATGAAACTATACCCAGCCACATTGAGGCAGGTATTCAGTACGATTACCCGACTGTCCCGTAGTAATCGATACTTTGCCCTGAACGTGACGTGTGACAAGTTCCCGCCAAGTCTTATCTCCCTTTAATCTTTAATCATTCTCGAATCGGTCTGCCGATGGATAAGCTCGAGATATTTATAGGCCTCTATTAGCTAGCCCTGAAGCATTATTCTGACTTTGGTATCTCTCGCCCCAACACGACGTATCGTATTCACTCGACATGGATGAAACAAGTGTCGAATATCGGTAACCACGACTCGAATGCCGAATTAAAAGTTGCCGGGCATACTCGCTCCATTTAATTGAGCTCTCGGTTCCCTCCACGGACGAACAGTTCTCTTGTGGAAGCTCGGAAGCTGGTCGATTGGAAATCACGATCGGGCGGGGTGGATCTCGGCGGATCATAAAAGAGCGCTTTGAGGAGCTCTCCTCGACAAGCGGGTAATGTTCTTAGGCCGCTCTCGGGGCAAGACGAACTTTCTGAAAGCATAATCTCGGACGATTAGCGTAAGGCAAAAAAAAAGAAAGAATGGCGCGTCGAAGAGGGGTTGAAAATCACGGGTGACCTTCTCCGGAAGATGGAGCGAGGGGGCAGCGCATGAGAGGGATCGGTTAGGACGATCTTAGCGTAGGATTAGGTAGAATTAAGTCCTGGACGAGGGCGTGCCCCCGTAACACTTAATTTTTCCCCCGATTTTTTAATCTCCCGGTAAATATCGTCCTGTCCTTTCTGGCCCCCTCCCGTCTCGTTGAGCCGCCGAGCCGGCGCGGCGTCTCTCCTTGCGCCGCCGCCACCTCGCTTTTTCCGTTCCTGCTCTTTCTCTCCGTCTTCGCTAGCATCGTCAAAGGAGGAACCCATTTAAAAACCTCATCAATGCTTAAGCCTCCGCGCTACCATAGGAACTAATCCCTCCTATTTTAACGCAGAACGAAGCCGGGCGAGCGAGCGAGCGAGAGACGCACGGCGTGCCGTGCATCGGGCAGCGCCGGGAGAACCAGAGCGAGCGGTGCACGCGCTTTTAAAAGTAAGACTCCGCCTTTATTAGTAGATACAACAGTTTTATTTCCTCCGAAAAGCTCGAGGGGTGCACGGGAGCGAGGGAGGACGCTCGCCGAGCAGCCACCAAGCAGATCGCCCGCTTTTTTCTCACTCCCCGCTGCTGCCTCTCTAACTCGCCTGCTTCTCCTATCGGGTTCTTAACCCTGCGCTTCGCGGAGTCTCCCACAACGAACAAGCTTACCCCTGTACCTGCGCTTCGCCACGCCTAATTGGCTCGCCCTCTGCCCACTGTACAAAGTGGTAACGCGGCGTTTTTCCGGGCAGCGTTGAGATGGTACACCGATACACTCGTGCATCTTTTATATTGTGTATCTAGACCCACCTTACCTGCAAACTTCTGCTTTCTTCCGCTTTGTATAAAGTTATTAGGTTCGTGCATATGAGAAGACGGATTTATCATAATAACTGGTGGTTAGTCGAGAGCGCGACATTTCACGTGTGACAACCTCATATTATTTTGGCGAATTTCGATGGAACATTTAATAACAGAAAAAGGCCTTTCACCTAGCCCTGCCGAATTATATTTGTTTGGTGTGCTGTTGACGGTATTTTTGTTGTATTTTATCCTGCTGTTGAAATGGCCCTGGTTTAATTAGTAGAATGGGGCGTGGCTGAAAGTAGTCGGTCGCGGTCAACGAGGGCTCATGGCTCATCGTAGCGAGTGTGGACAAGCGCGCTCGCCGGTTGCGTCGCGTCGCGACTGTAATACGCTTTAAACTGTTAATAGAGTACGTCGAGGGTGTTTGGTTGCGGTTGAATCTCGAGTGTTGGACTAACATTCATGATGAAATTAATCTAGAGCGGCTCGGGAGCGGGCTCGAGGTGGTCACCGGGTAAAAAGCTCCCGGCTTTCATAGTAGACCGCTCGACCCGCCGGCCGCCTGTCCCCTTCGCGTTGACCTCGACCCTTCGAGGGGTGGCTCGTTCACAAGGAGTCATTGCCATCACTCTATCCACGTATGTAAACGTCTGCCTGAAATTTAGTATCAGTTTGCCTTGTCAGCATCCTTTATCCCCTTGAGAAATGGCGAACCAATAAACTTTTTCATTGGGTCCCGTTAATGCTTATTTATATTTTTACGTATATTTTATCAGCAGTTGAAATAATTTCTTATACTATTATCGATACATTTATTTCACGCTTCATTGTTATTACTAATTATTCGTTTCGTGTGTACATGCGACGGTATCAAAATACGAATATCTACACGTGCGGATGCTTCACTCGTATTGCCACGGGGATCTTCATTGCTTTTCCCATTGTTTTAATTCTTCTTTCCAGGAAAATACGAAATAAGGTTTCCGCTGAAAGCGCGAGCGGGATAATAGTCTTCGGCGCTACGAAACCACCGGCAGGAGGGTTGAAAGAAGGACGCTTTCCATTACAATAGCCACTCGGAGAAGCTCCCACACCCCCCTTCTACCGGTCGCCGAGTTCGAGTCAATGCAAAACGGCAGCCCGACCGCGGATTAGAAGTCTTTCATGAATCGCAGATCTTGACGAATCGTCCTTCCGCCCTGTGCCATCCTAACGGACCCCATCATTTTTCGTGCTTCCACATCGAACCCCCACTTGGCCGCATTAAGGGGCATCATTAGCATTTTTGATCATGCCGACATCTCGTCGCACCCTCTCCTTCCCATTCTTCATTAAGCGAGTTCATTTCTTCCAACTCTTTGATTGTGAAATTCCTTGCATGTCAACACTTTTTAACGCAAACAGTTCTCTTCTTTATTTCTCAAACTAGCCATCCCGAAAGATTCATCGTACATATTTCTACCCTACTCTTATACTCTTCCCTTTCCTTTGAACTGTCCAAATAATCATCTTGTGGATAGAAGCTACAGCGAAAAGAAATTCTCGCCGTTCTTTGGAGAGTGACATCCTCCGAGACGATATTTTCCTCAAACAAGGTAAGAGTTTTAAGAATCAACATACGGACCATCGCCAGATCAAAAGGCGGGTCTCTGATAATTGGTAGCAATCTTTTCACCCTCAGCCCCCCATCCCCCCCTCGTATCGTCGAGCCCCGGTAAAGAGAGATGCACGGTGTCTCTTCAAGTCGCTTGAACCCACCCTCGTGGGCGATCGAGCGCGCTCGTTTGAGGATTACGCACATTTCACGGTGGCCGCGGTAAAAAACACGGCATATTTATTTTGTCCCTGGTTCGATACTCGAGCCGTCAGCGAATGAACTTCGATGGGGGTGCTATTGGCGATGCTGGAGGAGAAGAGGGGGCTCGCAATCATAGAGTGGTATGAGGGAAATAGGGGTTGCTTCGCGGTTTCTGCGACAGAACGCTGGATACCTTTGCTGAAAGCATGACGCCGTCGAAGCTACACAAGTTTTTGCGAGGAAAAGGGGAAAAGGTCGAGCTGGTGCGCGGGGATGGAGAGACTGCGGGTAAAAATGAGGTACCTTTTTCCCCGGCGGGGCCACCCCCTCGCGCGCTAAATGATACCAAGTAATTTCTTGAGTGGAATTGCCTGCTCCTTTCGTGTATCATCTCGTCGACAGTACTTACTACTCCCACGACTCGTGTCCCCGCCCTCGTATACACTTCAACTTCAACTTGCCGGGAAGTTACGACGAATGAGGTGCGTCCGTTCCCGCGAAGGCTTCGCGTGCTGATACATGCTTGATGTTACTTAACCAGCGATATATGTATAACTGTCCGGCCAAAAATCACAGGGCTTCATCAGCCAATGTTTCTCTATAAAGTTTTGCATGGTTTAAAGATTAATCTAGGCTCTAGAGTCTGGTCGCAAGTAGTATAAGTCGCGGCAGTATATCGGCCGGCGATTCGCCGATGGGGGTGGCAAGCCTCCGTAATTTTGGGACGCAGATTCCTAAGAAAAAGAAACGGAACGGACCCGTGGAAGGGGTTAACTTCTAATTGTTTTGTTAAATGACGCGCGAGTAAGAATCCCCGGGAGGACTTAAGCCCCAAAGCGAACGCCAGCGGCGGCGGCGGTTTCAGTTCATTTCGCCCTCTCCCGCTCTCGCTCTCCCGTTCTTCCTTGCTCCCTCGCGCCTCCTACTTTTCCTCTTTTCACTCCTTTACTCGTCTCCGTCTTGCCGTCAGTTTCTCCTCGCAGGCTCCCTCCACCGAAGACCCGACCGCTTTAATTCTTAGCTTTATTCTCTCTTAAGACTCTCTCTTAATTTCTTATTTCTCCCTCCACTGAGCGAGCCCCCGACGCGCTCGCTATCCTACCTTTCGCAATTTATACCCGCTAAGGAAGCGAGCCAGAGTGAGGGGGAGAGAGAAAGTAGGAAGATAGAGCCCAGAGGCCACTGAATGCCGGGCTTAAGCAGACAATGCCTCGCTTTCAAACGGCGGCTCCAAATACCTTTCTTTCGTATTAGATACTTTAATTCTTTAAACGTGTCCTTCCGAGCGACGAGCGATACCCTTTCTCTCGACCTTATACAACCCATCCGAAACCCCATTCCTTCGTCTCCCCTGGATTAATTCCCCGAAAGTCTTAGTCGCTCCCGTCATCGCGGGGAGTCAGGTTTTTCCAGTTTTATTGGCAAATTTTTTGAAAAACTCAACTCAACTACGGCCAATCAACCACTTCAAATTTCTTGTACTTTCTCATGGATTGATATCCGAGGAATTTCTATTTTAGCCCCGGGAATAATCGCTCTTTACACTTAACGCTGGTTGGCATATTTAAGCTTGGCCGGCGGAAAGAACGTCATTAAAGCGGAAACTATCGAGTAGCCGTCAGTGTTCGCTGCCTTATCCCTCAGGATGAGTTATCGTGTACTCCGAGAGCATTGACGTCCCGCCTAAACCCTGCTCCTCCGTCCAAACTAGCAGTTTCCACTGTGCTGTTTAGCTTCGGACCTAAGGGCAGTCTGCTCGTGGGTAAGTCAAGCGGTGCTCGATGCATTATTGCCATTCCTAGCGATCAATTCGAATATTGGCAAAGACTTAGTTGTAAGACGATTAGGCCCGCTGAAGATAGGTGAGCTGTTTTGCAGTAGCGGCCGGCCACTGTAAACCACCGTAATTATTCGCTACCTCTTGGCACACCTAATTGGGCAAGTTAGTCGGTAAATGGTAGCGGAAGAGAGCGCCCGGCGAGGATAGGAAGAAGTAGATGGACGACGAGGGGGCGTCGGCATGGCGAAAGGTAACATAGAGAGCAAGTGGACGCAGCGCTGACCGTCGATTTCTACTAACCGAGCATCGGCTCGTAATGGCCACTTTGAGGGCCCGCCATAAGCTTTCCCAAAGAGACGAACCCTTGCCTTAAGTGGTCTTACGCCAATGTTTCAACGAGGTAGATACTTACTTTGCCTATCCGCAATATGACCTAGCCTTTCGGTCCATCTTTCAATTCCGTCCGCCCTTCGTCCACCTGTCTGCCGGCACGATCGCGCCATCTCCCTCCGATCGTAGCTAGTCCTCCCTTCTCAACCGCCTTCCACTAGGTTTACACTCCCTTCACCCCCCTCTGCCCGCCACCAATTTAGCTGGATATCAATTGCCGCCACTGCGTGCTTCCTCCAACTACACACAGACGGGCTTCACAGAGACGACACACTGAAACCGTCTGATCAACCTGGCCGGGCATTTCCTCAAGTGCTCCAGCAGTATTGGATTCTCTGTCGATTGCTAATTTAATCGATTTCCAAAGCATCCTTGTTTGATTCGACGCGTTAAAGCAGAGCATAATTTGTTGAGTCGATGAATAGTTGCGCAATGATATTAAACTGAACTGTGAATATGAACTGAAACTCTTTACTATATATACGCAATCTCTATACCATATTTTCACTCTTGGCAATTGTTTGAAAATATAGAGCATTGGGCATCGAACCTATGGCGGCAGGGTCACAAAGTGTACAAACATGATTTTTTGCCTGCGGGAGCGGCAGATTCGGCTGGGTGGCCATCGATGCATTTATGTGTTTATAGGGTGAACAAAAAGCTGGTTGGAGCAGTTTTAATATCACTCCGATGGTCTAGTGGTGGGGCTAATAGTTCACTGGTGGGCGAGGTGGGCGGCTTTCGAAGGAGGAGGTAGGGGAGGTGGTGGAGAGGTAGCGCGAGACGGAACACGGGGGTTTCAGAGGCTAAATGGAAGCGAGGCAGAAGCAAGGGTTAACTCAATAGAGCTCTAAGTGAATTACTTATCGCGCACACCCAGTATACAGACTAGATGCGTTTAGCTATAGGTTCCGGATACTCAGGGACGAGACCCCTAAGTCTCATCGAGACGAGCAAACAGCGAGAGACGACGGTAACCCTTTTTTCGCTGCGCTGCGTACGGGAGGACGGTTTTTTATGGTTATTGTTTTTTCGGCTCTTTGATCTCCCTGACTTGCCGAGAACTCGCTTTTTGCCACAGCTTTTACAGGATGTAGCAAGCGAAGCTTCAATGAATTTACTGTCAGCTACTCCGACGCAACGGCAAGCACTAAAATTCATGAGCGAATTGTGTCGAGTTAATTGAGTGGTCAGTCTAAATTCCCAAGTGGACTGCATGACTCCTGTGCTTCAAAATTACCCTGTATTCGATGCAACAATGAAGCTGCCGGCCCTGGATGATGATTTCACCAACTACGGGAGAAAGGATGCAAGCAGGTTGCGGAATAACTGGGATGCCCTTCGTGAAGGCCCTTACCAGGCCTTCCCGTGCTCGGATCTTTGATGGACGCCTGGTTGCTCAAGAAAATTCAGTTAGTCCACAGCTTTGTGTCCTCTCGCGAGGCGGCAGTAAGAGACGGAAAGGGGGATAGTGCTCGGACGGATGTCTCCGCTTCGAACTTAATTAGCCGTCGCAGCCTTAATTGCCACCTGATATTGCCCCGGCACAATTAACGCAATTAACTGGAGAAAGTGTTACGGCCTGCCTTTTCTTTCGAACTCCCTATAGCCCCCCGATCGCTTCGAGCCATATTATTTCACTGGGTGGTGTAACCGATAGGGTGAAATAGTAAAATGCACCGAAGTGTGCATTATCAAATACATGAATGAAAGAGTCCTGTGCTTGGTGTGATAGTTGAGTAGCACCGAGTGCCTCAAAATGTAATTCGGTATTAGACATATATGTTGCTGGTACCTTCGGTTTGAGTAATTCGATTTTCTACGTGTTTCGCGGACCTCCCGATATATACATTGTAGGATTGATTTCTCGTACCTGATGATGATGAAAGGCGAGGCGTAGATAAGCGGCGGATGGCCCAGTCTAATATGAAACATAGCGAAAAGATAGGGTTGAAGTGAGAAGTAGTAAGCGAAGCTCGAAAGGGGTAGGCGGCACGGTAGCTCGCATAATATACTAGGCGCGGCATAATAATTCAGAAATTTGCATGTACGCGGGCTAACTCCTCAAGTAGGTTATCTATACTGGAAGTTTTCTTCATGATATATAACGCATCTGTAGTGAGAGAGCACTGCGAAGACGCATTCTACATCGGCCTTTACGTCGACACTGTCTGAAAACGGGAGGATGAGAGAGAGAGAGAGAGAGAATGGGGGAGGGCGTGAAAGGGTGAAGAAGGGAGGTTGGGAACACTCGCTCCGGCTTTAGGGGGTGAGGATTCGCCAGGCAACTTACGTAACTGCGCGACCAGTGCGCCGCTATAACCGCGAGACATTATCTTTGCGAATTTGAATTACCGTAAGAAAGTCGTTTCATAAGATGACAGCAAGTTTGAATTTTAGCGGATTCAAGTATATTCTGATAACGACGTTTCGTAATATAAAAATTCTTGTCCACTTCTGATCCTCGCTAATCCAGCACAAACTTGTCCTAATTATTATTAAACAACAACTGTTAATTAGATCTTGTGAAATAAATGATTCAATAAATTTGAATTTCGGAAATGCAGACGAATTGGAATTTTCTAGTTTACGCACATTTGTTGCAATGAATGTAGCATTAGATGACCTTACGGATTGGGAAAGTTCTGCGGCTAATGAAGCTCTTTCGGAGTCTTCGATTAAATCCCTTCTTCCTATCTGGTAAACCTCCGTGGTCCGATTAGTCTTTAGTTGGCCGTTAAACCGCGTACTTTCCATAAACGATGCCGAATCCATCCTAATCGTATAAGTAGCTTGATGTCGTCCAAGCAGCGGAAAGGCCTCATTCAGTCACGCAACATGGAGAAGGGCGAGCGGCACTACTCCAGAAAGTTCATCCTCGAGCTACGGGGTGGGTTCTAATCCAAATTTCGGAACCTCAGATTTGCCTTTGAGAGTCCAGATCCAACCTCCTCCTGCTCGACTTTCCCCAATTACTCTTCCACTGTACCGCTACAGTCTGTAAGTATATGTGACTTATAACATGTGTGTATGCATGTCTTCCCGATAATGCTTCTCTCTTCTCGTAGCTGTGGGAGACGAGTATCGCGTCTATTACACCGTGTTGTGTATACGGATATTCATATACCTCTCAGTCATCCATGCCGTTCGCTCATTTTCCGCCTTCCGCCACTAGCGTTTTCAGCCTCAAAGGACGACCTGCACGACGTAGGGGAAGGATTACAGCATGTAACTCCTACGAGTTAGAGCTTAGTGACACTGAGTGCTGGAAGCACACGTAGAGGAGGATATTGAAGCTCTATTAAATTCGTATCCTTTCCCATCCGTCATCATTTTAATGCGAAAGAGAGACGTAGAGAGCAACTGCTCTAAGAATCGAGTGTGAAAAAGAGATCCGGACCGTTTGATAATTGCAACTAATGTTCCTATTTCGCTGCCTCAGGTTGGTTAGTTATGTGGTGGCTCGAAGCGATTGTAGTAATTAATAGCTCAAACTTCATTATAATAGTTCTGTCTAAATTAGCGGAGTCTTACGGCAGAATCCAACTAATGGGATGTGGAGTGTAGTCGAAATGCGAGAGGGACAGATAGAATTGGAAGCGGGGGAAACCACTGATCCACAAGCCGGTGTATTAACAGGTGTAATAGTAATGGACCTGTAATAGAGCATCTTGTTAACAAGGAATTCACAGAAACACGACTGATCTCCGATTCAGGTCTTACATTTCGTCACATTTCTATTAATTTCTCAGATACGTTCAAAAGCTTTAATGAAGATAGCGTGTCTTTAATGATGTCCCCAGTGTATAGAAAATGACAACTTCGTAAATGTCTATAAATAGTCGAACATCGAACTTCTGTGACTACCCTTAAATACAAGCATATATTTCATCACCGTACGTTCGAGCGGGGGGGCCGCTCCCGTGTACTTATGAGTAATACCGTGCACGTTACGTTCGCTTGACGGAGCTGCACTCTTTACGGGAGGAGGCAGTAATACAGTCACGTACCGCCAGCGAGTTTTCCAACAGTTCTGCTCGATCGAGCGATAAAAAGATCCTCGGCGACGCCGCGAAATATTTTTCCCGATGTTTCGCGATCCAGCGTCGACTGATATCCTTTTCACAGGGGATGGCGGCCGGGCGTATGTGTGCGAAGGTGGTTGCTTTTATGTAAGTTGAAGCACCGCACCTCGCAGATCCATAACGCGTAACCCCTGCGACCCTCGTAAACCTGAATTTATTAACACTTGGAGGCGAGCGGGGGAGATTTGCTAAATGGTTTTCAATTTGTACCGAAACGCTCAGCGACCACATGCTCGACAGATTTCCTAGCGTGCTTCGTGTGGGTGTGTGCGTGAGAGGGAGAATGAAAGAGAGATATCTACTCATACAATTGTAGAAGAGAGTATCTTATTTCGTGTTCTATTTCATGGAGGGTTGGTCGCTCTTCTTTATCGCCGTCTCCCGAGACATTTAAATTCGACGCTGACGCCTTCTTTATTACACAAGCATCGGTAATCGAAAACGAGAAGAGACTCTGGAACAGGTAAACCATGTGCGGTGGGGCACCATTGCCAGCAGAAAAGATAGAGAGGCTCCAAGTACGTACTGAGTATATCCATTTATATATGTACGTACGTATATCCATTTGAATATTTTGTAAGATATATAGTCTCTGACTGTATTTTTAATACTCTTAAACTCAACCGTGCGATCGCATACAGACACGGTCGTATACCATGAATTAAGAAATACTTGTCGTTTCTGCAACTCTACCTTCAACATCTGTAATATAAAGGAACGAAAATACAAACGAACCTTTACTTATAACGAAAGAAAGAATCATTTCATAAAAGGCCTTCGCTTTACGAGTCCAGCATATTTTTATTTCCAGACACCTGCTGACCTATTTATACTCGCTAAAGAACGATATGTCAAAAACAGTAAACAAAAGTTAACGAATTTCGAGCGGATGGGACAGTGGTGACTAACGCATTAGAATAGCGTACGAGTAAGACGACAGATATCAAATACAGGAGTAGAAAATGCAGATATGCATCGGGCACAGAAGGATTCGGATGCGCTGAGGAGGATGCTCGTAATTTCCCGGGTAAGCTCCGGCAAATTAGCTCGGTGCATACGTTACCTTCACTGTAGTGGTCCCTTTGCTAGCCCGGCTTCCCTACTCAAGCTCTCCCTGGCGGAGCAGCCTTTCCAGCGATCATTCGAACCTCCCATCCAGTCGCTTTTCCCGATTCCTCGACGCTTTCCGTACCGCGTACTACCCGGGGCTTCCACCAGGGGCGGTAGGGGGAAGGGGGGAGGGAGGGGGGCGTAAAAGCGGTCGGCCGCGCTTTGGAAAAGCTCGAGGTTGCAAAGGGAACGCGGCGAAAAAAAAAGTGGGCAGGAGCGGGATGCAGGTTGTAGATCCGCAGCATCCCTGCCGGGGGAAAGCTGCCCTCTGGCGCGCCGAGCGGCGAGAGAGTGGGAAACGGCGTCGGGATAGAAAGTGCGGCTGCGACTCGTGATCGGGCGCGGAGGCGTGTGGCCCCGAAAGCTCCGCCTGCAAGCTCGGCAGCCACCACGCCCAGCTGTTGCGGAGCTTTGCCACCCCCGACTGGCTGGCTGGCTGGCTGGCTGGCGATCCAGGAAAATAGTCCGAGCGAGCGAGTGAGCGAAGTATCAGCCCCGTGGAGGCTGCCGGGGGTCGAGGTTCGAGCCGGTAACCCCTCTACGCTTATGCGGCCGCCGTTCCGTCTCCGTGATCCGTCTCTCCTACCTTCTCTCTGCGCTTCCTCGCTCTCCTCGTCTTCCTCTTACCCCCGTCCCTCCGGGAGGTGATCCCATTCCCGGTGGCCTGCGTCTGCCACTCGACATCGCTCGTTCTTCCGCTTCCAGCTCCTTCCTCTATCTAGCCAGTCGACGCGCACTCAGCCACCCCTCCCCCGTTCCGGAACTACCGCCCTCCGCCGACGGGGGTTTCAAGGCTCGCTTTGCACACAGATTGCATCCGTGGCATCCGCGGATGCAATCGTTACTCCACTCTGTCCTAGCCGCCAAGAGGGGATGAGAAGGGGTTGCAGAGGCTGCCAGGCGAGCTTGTGCAAGCGAGGTGGAAGGGGCCGGGAAGGCGGCGGTGCCGGCAGGACCGCCGTTTGCGTTTGCGGCCCGTTTTCCTGCGGGGGCTGAACGCCCGCTCCTCTACCTCTCTACCTCTCTTCCGCCCTGTGTGCACCAGTCGGCGAGCGCACCACGGTGCATCGTTCTCCCGGCTCGGACCAAGCCGAGCGGGGGTGGTAGTTTCGGGCCAAAGCCTACTGGATGCTTTATTGGCTTCGTCGGAACGATAAGGAGCGCGCGCGCGCGCGCCCGGGTTACCCAGGGAAATGGTAATGCTCGGCGGTACAAAACGAGATTCCAAATTATTGAGGCACCAGACTCGCCACTCCTTTCCGATATTCTTCAAACGCTTCGTTTCTTCATTCGCTTTTACCGATGGATCTCTTCTAGTCAATATTGCAGTGTTAATTTAAATTGCAACTTTTGTGATCGCTTTTTAACCTTTGATGAAGTTACTATTGCCTTTAAGGAGGTAAATAGTGTTTCCTGTCGCAATGGAAATGGAACAGATTAGGAATTTCCGTGCGGCTAAGATCGCGCTCGTGCTGCTAGTCTTGTTTCCACGAATATAACACAATCGGATTTCGAGGAGTGTAAAAGGCTGTATCAGCGAACGAAATCTCGCGGGTTTCCCAATCTGTCGTCGGGAATTTACACTAAAGGGAGAGATTTTCGGCTGTTCTCGCTCTCTCGGAGTGGCCGGGCTTCACGTAAGGCGCGTGTATTTCCCTTGACGCACGAGTCGCATCCCTCCGTCACCTGTCTTCATCTGCCACAACAACTGACTCGTAAGGCTGTAACTCACATGGAGATTCCACCTGACAGTAATCTTGCATTACCCAAATGTACCTCTCAAAGAGTACTCATTGATGATTAAGGCCCATTTACGCGTACGAATATATAATTGAGGTTTGACCAGCTTGTTTATATAGTGCTCCTTTAGTGTATCTTGTATTCATCTTTCGAGTTTGTGCAATATAACAACCTCCCATCACCCCCGTTCCTGCAACGAAGTGTCCTTAATAGTGTATGGGGAATTCTGTAATCTGTTAAAGTAGTAACGTTAATTCTTCCCATGGTGAGACACCCATCCAACACTCAAATTATACATTACAACGTCTTTGAATTTGTAAGAAATAGAACAAATAATATTTACGTTTACTTCGTCACACCTATTGATTGCATGTGAATCTGCGATCACAAAATCCTTTGTGTACCCGGAACTTTCAGTAGCGTCAACGTTATTTTAGCGCAAAAACTATAGCGGCACTAACGACGAAAATCAAAATATAAGTACGAGACGAAAAGGCCATACGAGTTACGCGAGAGCGCCACCGGAGGCAAAGTTGACTGGCAGATGTCACGTGAATAAAGGATTAACCGACGGGCACTCGGCTTAATCCCAGGATTATCTAGCTTAATATCCGAACGCTATCGGGACCCGGCCAGGATTAAATTGATCGGTCAGGCTGATCGACTGCGCTTTTTATATTTGTACCAATCGAGTGTTCAGTAAATGTCAAAAACAATCTGAGTTTAACAAGTTTTTGTCTTTACAGTGTCGCCGCCTATAGTCAAATCATTCTCGAAACACTTCGCAATCTCTGCAACTTATGGGTTGTTAGTAAATATCTCTAAGGCTCAGACAAGGAAGATAATAGTACGAATTCTCTACTTTGAAAGAAGTGGAGAACTCCTACCTAAAAGCAATCTCCAATTTCAACATTTTCCTCCGTATATTATCAGGACATTAACTTTTGGATTGTGTATATCGAATATCGTATGATAGATACTGCCAATAAATGATAATAAATATCGCCGTGTCCTATAGATTCGTTGAAATTTAAAAGTGTATTCAATTAACTATATTACGTATATAAGACCACATGAACTTACTTCGCATTCCCTTGTTCCCTTCCCCGAAGGTTTGCTTATTTCTGACAAGGATTCTGCAAGTCTTCACTAAACTCCAAATAAAAGAAACGCCGAATTTTGTTCCGGGTCATCATTGAAATCAATGCTGAATTATAGATACCCCTGTCTACATTTTTGAAAATGAATTTTTTCGAATAGATAGACTGTCGGTGGCTGAAAGATCTTAGGTCGGTCTCTATACCCTATCTTTACGAAGCCATACGAAGGAATCATACGCGAGTCCTCGCATATGAAACAGTGTATTAAATGTCTGTACTTATACGCAGAGAGAGAGCAGTATAAGCTCGAAAGCGAATCCTATGAAGCACCGAAATTTCGAGGATACGCCAACAAGTTACACGGCATTACTTATTCGTGTTCTGTCTATGTGCCATACAAGAAATTAATTATCCCCCGGGAATCATATAATCCGAAGCCAAAATTGCTGAAAGCATGTGCGTTCGTTGCCTTGGTTTTATTTGGGTTTCGCTTTGACGGGTACATTACTGGAAATGATATGTGGGTAATAGGGCCCCGCATGTCAAAGAATTCATATTCGGATTAAATTAATTTGTGATATTTATATGGATATAAATACCTTTGCCGAACTCGCACCATTTTGAATAGAGTTTCATTGCAATACTAAACGGATTTGCTCCAACTAGGATAGTAATGTTTATTTAAAGAGCAAAAAAACAGGTATTCCTCTTTACGTATTTTAGATCTACCGTAACACTAATTGCATCGTATATAACTTGCTCTTACAAATAATAAAATAAGAAATTAGCGTAGTCACGGAACCGAAATAAAAAGAACCATTCTATTGGATGAATAGTTGCAAGGTCCACGAAATGAAGGTTCCTAAATCCGCGCGAGGTTACTTCCATAGAAGCCGTCCTCCGTCGATTTTGCGAAAGCGTGTTTCGGTGCACAGGTGCGACATGATACAGGACCATCTTATCTTGAGACACACCCCCGGAACTCGGTAGACAGCGGAGACAAGCGGAGAAGGGAAGGAGAACTAGCTACTATCGGTGAAGTGGGAGTGCGTTGCAGCAGTGCGAGGAAGATAGGCACCGGTTACTGAGTGAACGCGATACCGAGACTGGAAAGGATAAGAAGGGAAGAGCGATGACAGAAGCGAGTGTAACAGAAGCAGAGTAAAAGTTGAACGCACCAGTCACGCTAACATCGTGAAATCCTAATAGAAGTATGATCAAAGCAGTTTCTAAGAAGGTGCGGTAGAAGAAGGGTTGCCCTTCGAGTATCGAGAGCCGGCGATCGGTTCGAGGGTTGGATAAGAAGGAGGAGGAGAAGCGGACAGAGGGGGAGTAGCAGACAGTATCGGGAAGAAGAGCGATATAGAGGAAGATTGCGGGGAAGTGGAGAAGATAAAAGGTAGGGAGAGAGCGCGAGAGAGAGAGGGACGTAGACGCGGATGAGGAGGTAGCTCAGGAGGGTTGAGGGTGAGCCAGGAGCCGCACGAGGACCAGCGGGATTCTCTCTTCTCCACCGTGGCTGACGGCGACCGGCGGCGGCGGCGGTGGTGGTGGTGGGGTGACTACGACGGCGGAGAGACGGGAAGGGCGTCGTAGGGGCAGATCCAGCGCCGCGACGCCTCGGCACGCACAGTCGCGGCCCGAACGCCGTACCCTGCGAACGTGCTCATTCGACGCTCCTCGCGAGGCACTTGCATCCACATTGCCACCATATACACACACGAGAAATCCTGTGAATGAGCAGAGCAAGACACGAGAGATCTCACTGGGAAACTACCAGTTCACCAATGAAGAATTCGCCACTGTGAAGATCATCGGCTGTTCCGGGTCATCGATCGCTCCAGCTCACCGTCGATCATCGCCAGTTGGCTGTTTGACAGTTCGAAAGAGAGATTGACTTTAACGCTAGAAAAGAATTGCGATCAAAGAGTCGTAGTACATAGTGGGCGTCAGGTTGAGTGGATATTGGTCAGTAAAAGGGGACAGAACTGACCAGGGAAGATTATTGTTGGCCTCGAGTGGAACCTCGGGAATAGCAGGCCTCTGATGACAAGATCGCGCGTGAGCCTCGTGAGAGACGATAGTTCGAGATCGATATTGATCCTAAACTGTGCGAATGACTTTGGACCGGGGAAGCGGAGTCGTACGTGAATGTCATTCCTGTTGAACGGTGATTAAGTTCGATGAAAGGAGGTGTCACTGACTCGCGGAACTTGCCTCGCAAGCACAGTCTAATGTCTCGAAGGAGGGCAGGTTGTTTAGTGGAATGAACAGTGTACATGTGGACAATCGTATGGCCGAACTCTATTTCATGGGGCGAGCTCGCTGATCGAGGATCAATTACGCTCGCGCTGACACATTCACTCGAAAACGTAATCGTTTCTAATTGCCGGCATACCGTTCGCACTCGTGCTCACCGGGTACCATAAAAATCGGTTGCCAGCACGCGTGTGAACCACTTATTCCTTGCTATCTAGTCATAAAACTCTGCTTCACCAGCACGGTGATCAGGCTCGATCTTAATATCTAATGATACTAATTTAACTCGGTGTCGCACCGCGAACGTTTTACGGCTTTCTGCTCGTTTATGGTGATACTCCAAGAGTCAGTTCGCCCGGTGTTACCTTAGACATAACTATTAATCAGATAAACGAGGCTATCGCATCTGAAAAGTGTATCTTTCGCTCTAAACCAATATTTCCACTCATCAGAGTTCGCGCAACAATCCGCGAGATTTGCCTGCGATTTACATATTCGAGAAACTCGAAAAACTCATCTTCGTCATAGGAGAAATTCCGAAGAATTAGACAAGCACGATTAAGTCCGAAGAATCTTTGGAAACATCGAGAACGAACTACTGGGGAGTTGGAAAGGTGAAAACTAGTGCGATGTTACAAATGGCGGCGAGGACCGGGCCCCAGGACCGCTTTTAAGAGGATCCCGAGGAGGGAATGGATTTTCAGAGCGCAATGGACACATTCGTTGAGGCATGGATGGCTGCTAACACGAAAACGGATCAAGTACAGGTAATGCCGCACGAGCTAGCAATAAAGATAATACTGACACCTATACCCGCTCCTCCAGCGAATCGGAATACAGATCTCAATCCAAATAATCACCCGCAGCCTCACTGGCCTCTCGAAAAAAGTCACGATTCTAGAATTGCACCGGCCAGAAATTTGACAAGTGTGAGGAGCCGGGTGATGGTGGAGAGCGTGGAACCCCTTCCAGTATTACACAGCCAATTGGCCACCCTTCCTCGATCCCTACCCTACTGACTACATTTACTCCAGGCCATCGCCAAGTTAATTCGCCCCATCCCTCTCCTCTCTATCAATTTGCCGGGTTTTCTTTCCCATTGGCAGCTGCTGGAACCTGCGTTGTCCAACAGGGAATTACCCTGCCAGGGAAACCCCAGTCGAAGCAAATCCGCGTCGAGTATATTTTTCCACTGCCTATGCCTCTACTTACAGACCACTTGACCATTTCAGGGATACTCGTGTACTAATACATATGGAGCGGGAGCGCCGGGGAAACATTAGGCGTGTTAATGAGGGTTCGACATAATTTAGCTTCCGGTGGTGCATCGAGTGAATGGGTGCGGAGTCAACATAATAGTCGAATATTTCGCCGCTCGGCCGAAATATTGGGGGCAGTGGCGGCGCGCACTGCTGGTGTGTGCCAGGACGAAAGAGGAGAAGGTTGAGAGAGATAATCCCGTGGTAAAGCCGCTGGCGCATGTGTGTTGCGTGGACGGACATACGTGCATTTACACGTGTAGGTACCGGGGGGTCACGGGTTCTGACCACGATACGGATGTGCCCCTGCCTTCTTCCTGTGCCACGGCTGCGCCGGCGTTCTGGCATTCAGTGCAATAAGACCGCATCTTCATTGAACGCTCGATTTTTCGATCACTCTGCACTTTTAATATTCCTACAGCCCTTAACTATTCAATTCCACTGCGAGTTTACTGAAATTAACCTTTCATTTTCATACGAGCAATTCCGGAATTTTAGTTCTCATTAATTCGATATTTAATTGGAGTTACATTTTTGCCCGGCTCATTTGATATCAACCGACTGTTAATTTGTGTCGTTGAGAGAATATTGGTCTTTAAAGTACTGCACGTACGGGCAGAAGCTGCCGGGATTACCCCGGAATGAAAAAGAGCGAGTAAACGAGCCGATAAGGCCCGATCCTGATCCTTAAACTTGCCGATGAGATTAGTACCGCGATAATCGCTTGAAAATAAAGACAGCTGCTGAGCGCACCCCTCGATCCGTCTGCCGATTATTCAGCGTGTACGGGTTCTCTTTTAAAAAAGCGCGTGAGGCTGCAGGTGACGTGGTGCGAAGACAGCTCCCGGGATCGAAGGTAATCCCATAATGTAGTTACTCCGCTCGGCTAAGGAACCCTGAGATATTTCCTCCCCTCGGGATGATCATTCCTCTTGGCGGAGATTACGGGAGCAGTACACCACGGCGGATATATTCTTCCTTAACAAACATAGGGGTGGCTCGCTGCGGATGCGCCGATTTCATGGCATGTTTGCCGAACGATCGAACCAAGTTTGAAGCCAGTCGGGACGAGCTAGCTTTGTCGCCGGGAAAGTCTGGGAAATCCAAAGAAGCCTGGCTACTAATACTTGGATTCGTCGGACGCATAAGCTTAGGACTCGATGGATTCAGACGTCGGTCCTTGTTGCTTGTTCTTACTTAGAAGATTAAACCAGTGCAGAATGCCCGGTGGTTAGGAAGGAAAGTTTCGGTCTTTAGATAATCGAGACAAATGGCGCATTTCTAACGCGTCCTTCCTCTATCGTGGAATTCAGAAATACTCTCTGACCGCATACGTCCGATAAAGCGCTTAGCACGGCCCACGGAGGCCGGCGTGTAATCTTAATACGCGGATTCCGAAGTCTCTTCTAATCAAGCCAGTGCCTTAAACGAGCGCGCGGAGATGTCGCGATAACGGATAAATCCAGGTTCGCTGTCTCAAAATTCCAGCGGCATAGGACGCGTTACATTCCCGGGCCCTCGCCGCTAAGGAAGCACATGTCCTTGCAGCGATGGTAGAGGTGGTCACGGAGTGCTCTCGCAGTGAGGACAACACGTGTGTCCACGAAAGTGCGCGTATATCTGTTGGTACGCAGGATAGGCATCAGCCACGCATGGTCACGGTATTTGACCACCCTAGCTCCCGGAATGATTGTAATCCATCTATCCGGCCGGCACAGCCGATACATCAAACGCAGCTAGCCAAGTCGAGTCGTTCCTCCTGCCGAGGGAACGTCCTCAATCCTCGCATATAAGAGTACTTTTAACGTTTCTCTCGCAATGGCAGTTCCAACTTACGAGAACGCGACGTTCAACGCAACTACTCAACGCTGAGTGCGAATTTCCGTATTCATTCGGGATATCAAATCGTCGGGACCTTTTGCCGATGGACAGATTAGTCGATCGTGCGAGTTACACGATTCATTCACACCCATTGACGTGGGATTGTCTACTGGGTTGCGAAGTTGTCGGGGATCAGTAGCGGGGAAACACTGGCGAGTAGATTGAACCGTCATCGCCGGATGGAAAATCTGAAGTAGCTTGAGCTGGTTATCGCGATAGTTTGACGGATCATTCCATGGCGTTATGGCTAATCTGCCGAAAGCGGCTGATATGAAGAAACCCGCTAATGGTCCCGACGTGTATCCCGATCGCGATGGATTAGCGATTGATACCACTTGACTTGTGCAATTACGTAGGGCTCTGAAATTACACGGGGGTATAGTTCGATCTTGATATCCTCCCGCTGGCTCGCACATACCAGCGAGCTGGCGGCTGGCTACAAGATGTCATTAGACCAGAAGGAGCTTGATTTACGTAACGCGAGCGCGGGCGCATCAATCCGTGGATTATCTGGTGGTGGTAGGGGATCGATTATCGTATGCGAATATCGGCCATCTGATATTGCGATAAGCTTGATTAGAATGTTGCGCGATCAGCGCGCCAAGCCACAGATCGACTACATTCAATTTCACTTTGATCCGGGCGCTGACAAGCCGCGTAGATAATGATTTCGCACCGGCAAAGGGGGAGTCCCCGGCGGCATTTCTTCGGCCATCGCAAAAATTAGTTTCGTGCGGACTCGTTTTAATAGACCACCCACCGCCATCTTGGAAATAACTGTCTCACGGATGATTAAACTATATCCTTGTACCACGCGACTTCCCTCAATAAGAAAAAGGAGAGCGGTACTCGTGTGCGCGAGTTGTCTCATTTCCGGATGATCAGGATGCGGTACTGAAATATATTCCCGTTGTAAAATCATGTTCTAAAAGAGGCCTGACTATCGCCCATCGTAAATCTAATGAATAATTTATTTTCTCCATAATTGGCTGTATTTAATATTTATACCTCTAGCTGTCGGCCAACCCGAATTATATTGGATTTTCATTCATACCAAACAAGAGCTATTATAACTATAGCAGACCTAAAGGGTCATTTCAGAGTAAAACGTGTCACTTGTTGTGTACAAAGCAGTTGCAGATTAACCAGTTCTTCCTGGAAACAGAGAGAAGCAGGACTTGGGAGCGGCAGAGTAAATTAAGAGCGTGGAAGAGAATCGCGTCTAAAGCAGAAAGCTACGAGGTTCGAGGAGTTCTGGGTGATCGGTAGTCGCTGGGCAGCAGGCGCGAATTTTTTTGATGGGTGGAATTAGCAATTCAGAGAACGAAGCCGATGGTGACGCAAGGAGCGGAGCAGCAAGTGGACCCACGTTCAATTGCCAAACATTGTAGGCCGAGCTCTGCCATTCCGGTTCGATCTTACGTAAGCTTGTTAGAAAGACGCGACACGACGAATCCGTCTGGGCGGGATACAGATTGCTCGCATTCCTCGGCTCGCTCGTCCTACTCCTTCGATCAGGCAGGATCGAGCGGCCGATGCTGTGCGCACGCGACGCTCGATTAAGGTTATCGCCTTAACGGGAAACACCCGAGCAGGAAATGTCGTCCGGGCGTATCAAACCTTAACGCCGGCCAGATAAGCTGATCCGGCTGATAAACCTTGTCGAATCGTTGTTTGCGATGTTGGTAGTAATGCGGGGCGATACTGCGCTTTGCATATGGAGCCACTAATTATTTGCCCCGGCGGCTCTCTCATAGCCACTCTTCGTCAATAGCGCGGCCACCCGGAGATATCGCCCGATAAACTCACCGAGTCCGATAGCCACTCTCGAACGCCGCCGCCGCCGCTCCTGAAAGTAGCACTTGAAACTGTCATTAGAGCTCACATCCTCAGAGGAGACTAGGGATATCGCCTATTCAGAAACGCTTTCTCGTCGCCGCGCATTATACGCACGCCGTGCATTTTCGGCATACATACATGGAACCTCGGCCAGTTGCCTAGCCGTGATAACATTACCGAGGTCGCTCAGGAATCAAAGCAATATTTGGACGGATGAGTAATCGGGCAGCGATCGCGATCAGCGATTAGTTAAGAGACACAGGTAGACAATCGATAATTTCGTCCAACTGTGCTGGGTGGAACAGGTTACATATGTTGTAGCTGACAAACGAATCCTTTTCCTGTCAGTGGAGCTGTAAGTGAGGCTACTTGCCGCCTTCTAAGGAGGATAATTGCGATTATTTATAGTTTTATTTGAGTAGGCTGGCATGGGAAGCTGAAAAATGTAGCTATGGCATGTAGGTCCGTGGTGCGTTCGTCGAGAGTAACCGCGATATCACTTGGGGCGTTAGCCGGATAAGCCGCTAACCCCATCCACCTGTTGCCCCTTCTTACGCGTTGCCGCTTTCAGGCTCTCGCGTTCATCCTCATTCCTCGCGTGGAAACGAGCCAAGGACCCGTCATCCTCGTTCAACCGAGGCTCACCTCGTAGCCGAGGCCCGTCTCCTCGGCCGCGCCGCGCCGTCTCTCTTCGTCCTGCTTTAACCCCTCGGTGTTAGACAGCGGCAGTCCTCGTCCCCCCTGTCTTGCTCACCACCTTTTCGACATCCTCCTCCAATCTTCCTGCGGCTTGGGCCCCTCGCCCGGGGCCCCCGAGCGTTCTCCTCTTCGCCTTCCGACACTCTGCGCACTCCTCCGCTCCTCCTCGCGCTCGCTCGCTCGCTCGCTCTCGTTCTGGGCCCGGGTCTTCAGCGGTCTGACGTGTTTTTTGCGAGTGCATACCTCGAAGCAGCTCCCGAAACAGTAGCTGGTGCTCCGGTACAGTCCGGCCAAGTGAAAAAATCACCGGCCCACGCCGAGGCCCGTCGCCGATCAGGGGCCCTCGTTCCTCGCAAGCAGTCTTATCCTTGGACGATCGCCTGCTTTTTTCCCGAGTTTTCTTTCAATCTGGCCTTACTGCTCCAGCTATGACGGCCTAGCGGTTATCGTGAAATAAAGTTGGAACTCTCATGAAAATCATAAATCGAGCAAGTACTTGACGTCGATGGATATTCCGATGAACGTAATTAGCCAAATCGAGCTATTGTCCGCTCGACACTCGGCTTGGCACTGGCTCATCAAGCAGAGCATGGTTTCCGTGACAGAAGTGAGGCGTGCTGGGCGAAGTTCGGACGGGCAGAGTAATGTGTTCGAATTACGGACGGAATAGACTGGCATTAAGCTGCCGCTCAGCCCGATTTAATGGTCGAATTTCGCGGAAGCGTCATCGGCGATCCACTTTTAAGACGTCGAAAAGTAGGAGTGACGAGGCGAGGCGGGGTGAGGCGCGCGGTGCATTTCGCACTTCGGCGGTGCGGTGGTGTAGGATTGTCGCATTCTGGGCCCAGTTGACCCTCGTTGACACCATGGACGGCTTAGCCGTTAGTGTTAAGTTCAGTTCACTCATACATAAATCTAAGTCCGCGCTTATGCCTTAGCTTGCCGCCGTCGGAATTGAGCACGTGCTCAGATTTCATCGGCACGACGACGCTTAGATCATCCGGCTCATTCGGCGCGTACACCGCGCGCGCGAGCACAAGGCGCCGCCTCCTCCTTGCTCAGCTACTGGACGTGGACACGACTCGCCAGCCGGAGTTTCGACTCTCTCTAGCGGCTCACTCATTTACTTGGAATTAGACGAGTCCGGCGCCGGCTTCGCCGTCCCATGAGTTGAGCCGTTCGTCGTAAATTCCGTCGAAAAATTCTTTCGGTATTTCTTACTTCCTCGTATTATGACTTCGTCAATCTTACGCGCAGTTTAATAGCAAACACAGTCACCTTCGGCTCAAATGTCGAGATCAAGCGATTCCACAAAATTCTTGAATTATTTATAATGTCGTTGTGTATTGTGAATCGAATATGATATACGTTTGTATATGACATTTATTAACTGTTAGTCCACAATATATGTTTGTACTAAACTAGTAAATCACGTGACTTGGGGTACTCATATAATCCTACATATCATTGCGGGGTACAATTCTCGTCAATACATTAAGTATTAATCACGAGTGTCTCCGGAAAATAGTGAAGTATACTACATGCTTTCATGTAGAAACTATATATGATCCGGTATTATCCTCCATTTTAATAATCCCATAATTATCAATTCGGTGTAACGGTTAATTGATAATTAGTGCGCTGATGTTCAAAGAGCGCTCCTCACCGACAACGCGTATAATCGAGGGGGATTCTCCTGCAAGTGAAATACCCTGTAATTTTTGAGCTTTCATTGCTCCAATGATTTGATCTTTCCGGGTGGTATCTAACGAATCCATAATGTTCATCGATTACAGAGCCAGGCTTTGGCATTGACACACAAGGCCTCTCCACCATCGAGGCCGAGCAGTGTGTCCTCCTTACCGAGGAGCCCGCAATCTCATCAGTCGCAGCAGTCTCAAGCGCAGAACACACCTCAGCCGCCGTCGTCGGTGCATCCGCACCAGTCCCAGACGCCGCTCAGCGCATCCCAGACGCCCTTCTCCGCGCACAATCAGCATCCCAAGCAAGAAGTAAACGCGAGCCCCAAGCAGGAAGGCTTCGATCTTAGCAAGTCTGCCTCCAGCACCGGTAAGTCACCGATGCACAAGCTTTCTTAGGATGTTTGATATGTTTGGCTTTACCTTTTATTAAATGTCGGACGTATTACTGTAAGATCGATCGGGCGACTCTGAGGAGAAAAGTCAATTAAACCGCGGGCTCAAAAAAACAGCCGATTTATTGGCTAGAACACGAGTGGTTCTGCTTACCATTATATAGAATCTGACAGTTAGGGCCTATAGGGTTTGTGGGGTTGGTAGTAACAATTAATTCCTTACCGTAAATCCTGGATTTTCTATATAGTTATTCCACGTAATTGCTCATGATTGGATTTGGAAAGAGCTATTCGAATCTCGAGTTTTCCCAAGAAGGCGTTAGTTCTTACTTATAGTTGAATGATTACCGCGTTTGACATTGTCCGTTCCGTGACGAGCCGTTAGGATCCTCGATACACCTCGACTTCCCGTCCGTTTTACCTGCAGTTTCCACTGCGTCGTGCACGTCCCATTACCTCAGGGGCCTGTCCTGCCGGGGCTGGGGTTCACGTGATGTTCCCTCGGCCGTAAATCTTGGGCTGCGAGCGAATTAAGTCACCTTGGAGGTGCGAGGCCGTGTGAAAACAGCTTTAGTACGTTTGCACACGGCGCGGACCCGGGCTAGGGATTACCGGGCGCCTCCTCGCCGCGCCGGCCACCACGCTGTGACGGCTGCTGCTGGTGCCCCGGCGAAAAAGATGCAGCGATATGCAGGAGAGCGCTAATGCAATGTGCCGGGCCAATGTGTGTTGGGCCCCGAAGACGCGGCTACCGTCATCTCCCCGGTAGAGCCAATAAGGCAAATTAACGAGTGCGACAAGAGATAAGCTTATACGCGCCCGGCCGTTTCACGCTCGCGTAATGTAATATCCTTTTAATATCGGCGATACTCGTACACGGCTAATGTTGCCAATTCAAATTAACTCCGCATTTCCCCCTTTCTTATTTCAAGATGGCGCGATACCCGCAGAATTCTCTGACGATTAACGTAACCCCTTTTCAAGAAGGAAAGTACGCGTTTTTTTTAATGGGAAGCTGACAAAGCTTGAGGATGTGTGAGATCAATTCAAGGAAATGGATTAAAGGACAGATTAAAGGACAGATTGATCCTCGATAATGCCTTGCAAAGAGCTTGTTCGCGTGAGTTACACGCAGCGGCAGGCGAAAAGGCCTTTTAAATAGTGGCACAGAGCATAGACCTGCAAGAAGTCTCCCTTGAAAATCGGCAGGAAGGGCGGCCAAGGGAAGGGAGTACTTACAGGATTCCTCAAGAAATAGTTTCAAGGAATTTCCGTGATCGCAGTCGCACGCGGGGATCGAGAAAAGCGGGTGCATGGGAATGCAGGCAGGAAAGGTACATATTTGCCTTTCGAATTCCAGATGACGTTAGGGAAAGGGAGCAGGGAGAGCGAGTGTAGGGTAGAGTAGCGGGGACGGGGCGAGTTATAGAAGCACGCACTTCCTGAATCTACGGATTTGGAGGATCTTCCTTAAATCTCCGAGCGTCATGGCTAATCCTCGTCCTTGAGCTCAGAGAGCCTCTTCTTTCTCCAGGCTCCCGGCACCCTTATCTCGCCTTCTTCCCCCCTCCCTTTCTCTTTCTTTAAATCCGTCGAAATTCCGCGAAACCTTACGATCGATGATATCCCGTGGCTCGCATGTCTTCGGCTGGCGCGCCTACTTTGAAGCCAAATAGTGCGCTCCAAAGATTTCTGAAGTCCACGCGAAATCGTGTTTACCATTATATCACCAAACTACGTAGCGTGTCACCCGTCTTCCGAAACAAGTGTTTATACGCTCGGGAGCGTGTTACACCTCGAAATTACAGCGTCACATCACCCATCGACCCGTTTATCCTCCTTGATTTAATTTGCCCCGCGCCTCTGATCGCCGATTAAATTTGAATTCCTAGTGTGTCCTGCAATTGTAATCCACGGAGGTAGGTGGTCACTTGCAGCGGTGCTCGGTGCTCGATGCCGCATGATAATGCGGCTAATGAGGGGGAATCTAGCAGGGCAGAGAATATACTTCTGTGTAATTCATCGTGTTCGACATAGTCGCTCTAAGAGTCTAATGGAAAGTGGGATGCTCAGATATGCATTACTAATACGGCTCTCATTCGCAGTATGTCGGGCGAATCTCGCATCGATCGAAGCGAAAGTGAAGCTGTCTTCATCGGGCAGCCGGAAATGAGACATGACAATTCCGTCATAGGGTAATCTGGTGTACAGGAGGCCGTGTGTTAGGGCTTTACCTGGAGGCAGGCACCCTCCTATATTCGCAAAGGGCAATCCTCGCAGGAGCGGGGATATCGTGACCCTTACGTACCTAATCCGGATTAAGTTGGAATCCCTGGCTACGTGGCTAGGCGATCTGCGAACACGTACATAGTACGAGCAGTCTTGCGCGCCGCACGATCGCACTCGTTAGGACCTTTAACCCTTCTCCGGCCTGGTATTCATATTGGACCATCGTCGAAAATGGAACTCTCAATACTCCAACCCTTTTCGTCCTCATACACGGAGAGCTAGATTCGTCTTTGGATCGCTCGCTTTGTGCGCTCAAACCTCAATAACATTAATCCGCTTTGGATTTTACCCGGTTCGGCTAATTTGCTGACCTCTATACGTAGGCAGCCATTAAAAAAATTCAGCCTCTCTTAAGCCCCCATAACAGGATTAATAACAGAATGTAATCAACTCAACAGATACAAATGTGAAGCAAATTTTCCCGCATTTCCAACTCTGTTTTATTCTTTAAGCTTAAAGAGAGTGAATCGATTACCATATTGTCAGCAATCGACATCGATAGTCTTGGCTGGGAAAGGCGATTTCTCAACAGGCTTCTACTCTCATTAAAATAGAATTAGATTTGTTTTTGTTGATCCACAAATAGTAGAAAAATGCTAAGACAGAGGAGGATTAACATTTATTAAGAGTTCAGAACGGAGATAAAGACCTCCTTTATGGACAGTCGGCCGATAGTCTGTCTAGGCTGTGTGTGTACATGTGCTCCAGCTTTCGACATGACCGCACAGTAAGCCAAAGGTAAAATCGATATCATAACTCGTGGAGTACTGCCCCGAACCATATTGAGAATGCATATTTTCTATGTACACGCACGCGCGTATTCATGGTTATCTGTATGCGCGTATAAGCCGGTGTTCCCCAGATTTTGCTGCCCTCTTTACGTCTAGATTTTCTGACGAATTATACTGACAAAAAGCACGATTATCGTTCTGACTTACCCTCGAATAACAGTGCGCTCGCTTTAAAACTTTTGGCATTGCATTTAATTTCCAAAATACAGGAAATCCAATACCTTTCGAAAATCTTCCTTTATCTTACAAGTCGCAACGGCTGGTATATAAAAGGATATCATTCCATTTTGTGGACAGTTGTCATATCGTTGTTTAATAATTTCAAAGATTGTCTGGCAATGTTCATTAGATTGTGTGATTGTTGTGAAAAGCTTGTAAGTTTCTGCCGGATCCACGAAGTTATAGTGCAACATACATTATACGACATCACAAATAATGATCGGTCAATATCAACATACACATAATGGAAGTTTATTTATCAGCTTAAATCAGTCGCGTCTCTAAATCCGAACGAGTCTCATTACGCACACGCAGGACCCGGCTCAAGGATTAATCGCGGGCGTTCTTTAATCTGCCGCTACCGGACGAGCACTCTGCTCCCAACGCTGATTCAACCAGGTGTCCGACTACTTACGGCACGAGGTCTCCTTCTACTTACGGTACTCGGTCGCGTGTATTACAACATTTGTCGCTGGCGTGCCACCGCTACATTCATTCAACGCGCCGCGGTACAACGCGCTTCACCGGGGGGTGCGAACACGCGTAACCCACACAACTCAGTACCACCAGCGACACATTTGTCGCAATATTTACAAGTGCAAGACTTTGTTGACCCTATTGGCAGTCGGGGAGGCTCCAATTTTCAACAAGAAGCAGTGCGAGCATCTATCCGGTCTCTGCTTCCGAATCGGGAACAAGTCTCGCGAGAGTTTGCAGTCGGTCGCGAATTTCAAAGTACACCCTATAGATAATGCCGCGAGCGGAGAGCGCGGGAGATGGAGCGAGAGAGAGAGAGCGAGAGAGAGCGAGCGGATAGGCCAAGAGAGACGAGTTCGGCGAGTGCAGGGGCGGACGGGGGATGTTCGTGCGCGAGGATGAGGATGAGAGGACGACAGCGTGGCGAGGAAGCTTGGCGAAGAGGGAGGGAGCGGCAGCGGGGGGGCTTAGGATTAGCTGAGTTGTGTGCGTCGGATTTCGGATTTGGACGGCGGGCGGCGCACACTCGACCAATAATCCCGGATTAATCCTCGGCTCGAATATATACGCGCTCACCCGTCCACACACGCGGCCGCTCGCTCGCGGATAAAGCGCACATATATATTCCCGGGGATACAGAGCACGCGAGCGCGCGCGCGCTCTCGAGGACACACACGGATGTGTCCGGTCAAACCGGGCGCCCACGCCGTACAGCCTCCCGACACGTAGAGCGAGAGATAGGAGCGCTCATGCACCTGCAAGCTCGGGACACACACGGTCATGGGAATATAGAGGAGCGTAGGTGGCCCGGGGGATAGAGGAGCAGGGGAATGAGCGGGAGAGAGACGAATAGAAACAGGCCGAGCCGCTAAAGGATTTGGCTAGGCCCTCACACAGAGAAAGCAGCTAGTCCATGTGGCACGTGGATGTGAGGGCCGTGCACACAGGAACGGGCCTACACTCTCGCGCACACACACGTAGCCACACAGGGATGCTGCGCGCCCAAAGATAATCCCCGCGAATACAGAGCCCGGATAATCCCCGTGCAGAGCCGCATATACGTCGCCGGGATCACGTATGCGTGCACACACGCGCGCTCACACTTACCAGCGCGCGGCGCGGATGATGCTGTCATACAAAAGGGCGGCAAGGAGCTCACTGCTAGGGGCGGCTAAAGTGGGAGAGAGAGGCCAGACGAGGAGGCCAGAGAAGGAAAGAGTAAGAGGAGAGGGCTGAAGGGAGAGAGGACTATGGCAGAGCACACAAGGTTTAGAGGCTAAGCGGCTCATCCCCCAGGAAGCTTTACATCTCGCCTTGATACGACGGGAATTCTACGAACGATTCGAAAGATGCTCTCATACCGCACTCGTCGCTGCGATTGTGTAGGTCCCGCGAGTGTTGGTACGCTCTTCCCGCGGGAGTGTAGGGTCACCGGTTGGCCGGGAGATATCGGAACGCGAGAGAAAGACGCCGCAAAACGCTCGGCTCATTGCGCTTACCAGCGATACCTTGCCATCTCGCCTTTTGTTTGGCTGCTTGAGAAACGGTTTTCGCTTTTTCACCCGCCGCACGGATATGATTTCGGGGATTACTCGCTTTTGCCCGCCACCGGGGATCCTAGGACAGTTCCCGAAAAGACGTACATGCATTGCTTTTGGAGCTGCTTCTTGGGGAAAACGTGCCACATACAGAAACATACCACTTACCAATGGTGTTGGCTTTCCGGTTGCCTGCTTTATGTTTGTTGTACTTTTCCATCACTGAAGGGGTGTGACACAGGTGATAAAAAGCGACGATTGCAAAAGTCGTGTACGGATTATGCCGTGGCATTGATCGTGAGGGAAAAATGTGAACAGACATTGGCGTAAAGGGCCCACCGTCCTGCCATCGTAATCTTAATCCAGGATTAAACGATCTGGGGTTTGTATAATCCGGCCATTTTGTCTCTGAAACGAATCTCGGGATTAGAGAGAGTCTAAAACCTCGCGACGCACCGCAACGATAAATCCGCGGATTGTATGACCTCAAAGTTCGCAGTTCTTAGTACGCGCGACGATAAATGACATTTGAAAAATTTATCGCCTCTTATACGATGCTAGATCCTTGAAATGGCCTTTGCATTCAGAATTCAGAACGGCCGACTTGTAACGATCCTGAAAAATTCTCCTTTAAAATAGGTCACACTTCCAAGTGAGAACTTTTGCTTCTATGCGCCATAAATTTAAGAACTCGAGGCGAAGCTAGTGAATATTACTCAAATTTACGTTGTATTGTCCCATATGCGAAACTTTTAAAACTGTAATGTAGCACACATTTACTGGTTTTCCAAGAAGCGGGGAGTCTTTCCTCCCAGGAGATTATTGCGGGGCGTTTCGCGTGTCAGGATAGCAGAACGTAGGCAGGGATTACCAACGTCATCATGTGGAGGTCCTTTCGTCCGCAGTGCTCGCACAGACGCAGCCTGTTGCATCGCGCCAACCTGAAAAAGGGAAGACAAACGAGCGGCGTTTAAGTCTTTATCCCGTGCAGGGTCTATGCAATTTGCGGGATAACCACTGACGCGACGATGCTGCGGCTTAGATGGGTGTTATCCTTAACACGAGAATTGGGATAAGGAGGGTACAAGAACATCAGGCTCGCAGGAGGCACCAAAAGCACCTCCCACGAAAGCGCGTCCTGGCACCTCTGTGGGATATGACGACCTGATCCTTCTGAATTTTCCAGCCTCCCGGCTTTCCACATCTTCCTGGCAAGCAGCTACTCGTCCTTGAGACACACTCCTGCGATCCTGGTACTCAAGGGTCACTGCATACCCTTTTTTACCTTCCAGAATGCCTGTCTGCCCCATATACTACGCGGATTCCTTCGCGTAGGAAGGAATTCCCTTCCTACATCCCTTGCCTATACAACATCGACAATGCACAACATCTTTATTAGATAATAATTGTAGGGAACAGGAATGGATCATTCTGCTGGTTCGCGAAGCAGTTTCCATTACGTTATACAACTCTGAGGTGCATCAATAATTTGTTGCTTATTTTGAAGTATAAACTATAAAGATATGAGGAATTCAGATTTGAAGCAGCGAAAGAGTTTCTGCCGTTTTGTACTATATTATTAATTTAATCTTGATATGCTAAAAAAACAGTTACGGGTTATTTGCTTTTATGCTTTGCCAAGGAATATGAAGTGTTTATTAAATTATACGTATTGAGGGTACGCACACGGGCGTACCAGTCGAGGGTAGGCGCCATCGATCGTGGTGTGATAATAATTCGTAGGCCTACTAGACGTCTCGCGTACCAGGAGAGCATATCCTGCAGGTGGATGCGCGATCCTTGCGCGGCGCGCCGACCAGCAATTCGTCGGCTGGAGTGGTTGAATCATTGGCTTCTGTCGAAAAATATGCAAATGAGGTCCTTTGTTCGACACCTGCCGCCTTATTTTCGTGGACGGGACATCAGGACATGTAGGAAGCTCTCTGGCGCCTCGCCGCGGACCCTGGAAATGCCCCGTGACCCAAATAAGGGCTTTTGTAGGACCCCGACGACCAGGATAGCAGGATCGCAGGACGTCTCGTCCTTACGCATGTGCCGCACGCACCCCACGATAATAGTCCTTCCCGCTCTCCCATCCTGAACCCGGCGTTTCTCCCTCACACTCACCGCGTTAGCCAGTTCTGTTTCTCTCTCTTGCTCTCGCTCTCGATCAAGTCACAGGTGGGGTGATTTCACACCCCATCCCCTTCTCTCTCCGAAATACTGTCGTCTCGCTCTTTCTCCATGGCTGCCCAATGCTCCCCCTCTCTCTCTCCTTGCATTCTGCGCGTCCTCCTTTCCGGGGTCTCCTGATCCTTTTCTACCTGCTCTCCCCTCCGTTCATTTTTCCCTCTCTTCGCAGATGGGAAAATGAGCGCGCATCCCGAAGGATTATACGAGTCGCCTGGTATCCTGCCGGATGCGTATACTACCCTGCTAGTTGTTTACGCACGGAAATCGTAAAAAAATCGGCCCCAGTTTTAAAATCCTGTGGTGGGGGTAATGTGTGCTTTATGCCTGCTTAAGAGTACAAGATTTCTCGGTGGCGACACGCTTCGAGAAAAGCGATCCGTATTACTTCCTTCGCGGAGTTAAGTGTACTAAGGTAAACGCAGTAAATACTACGTTGACACGATTTATATCATTTCATCAAAATTTATCAAGTTTATAATTAATAATTAACGAAGACACTATGCTTCTTAGACGTCACAGTATTTTACTCTAAACATCTCGGTATTATTTGAGCCTCAGAATGACGAGGTCTTAAGAATCGGAGTTGAGTAAAGTCTGAAAAAGGATGAGGCACACAGGAAAAGGAGCTTTCCCGTCCGACACGCACACATAGGCATCCTCCCCAAATGAGCTGTGTGCCAGTCATGTTCCTCTGATACCGGGGTAAACAAATTTTCCCCATTTTTTATGCCAGGAAAATAAGCCTCTCAGTGGCGCATTATATGCGGACTTTGTTATCCCCACCCCCGTTTAAGTACGTATGACTGCATATGATGAAATCAGTCGACAGTGAAAATTAGCAACGCTTTTTCCTGCTAACGGAGAGCAACTGTGGAATAATTTAATAATGTGCGATCATGAGGTGTTCCATTATTTTTTTGTTTGCATGGTGACCGTTGTGTACGAGGAATCAATACATACAAATTATGTACTATGCACTATACACTCATACATACATACTATACGTATACTCCTTGCCGTTCCTGCAAACCGCGGATCAGCCTCTACCTCCAGCACCAAAAATGAAACCCTGATGGTTGGCTGTGTCACAGGGGGAAACACAGTGGCGTGTCGATTATCACGGCTTTCGCCGCCATTGGGTCGGGTCAAGGCGATCAATCTATAATACTCCCGAAGATGTTCCCCTGATCCCTTGGTAAACAACATTTCGTCGCACTACGCATATTTCCAGTACCTTCCAGAAGTCGCACTCTCCGAAACCGCTACCCTCACAACCCCGTATCAATAGAAATGCCACCCGGAAAAATTGCAAGCGTAAACCAGTTCGGCATCTAGCTGCGTTATCGTATTATCGACTCTTGAACATTACGTTAGTTAGCCTTGTCATGAGTTTTCTTATAAATTTTAAACATTCGACAAACATATTAATTAGTATTTCTACAATTGAAAGATTCGGTCAACTTAGTTGATGAACTTGTACGAATTTAATGGCGGAAGAATACTTGTGACATAAACTGTACGGTTTGTAGTTCTGTGCTCGAAGGATACCGCGAAACGACCTTGAGTCCTTTCAGGATCTTTGTCACCCTCAATGTTCGGGTAGGTAATTCCTTGACTACCCTCTCTTCCATTCCTGCTCTCCTAGGATAGAGAGGTCACACGGTAGCCTTACCCACATTCCCACGGGACATTCTGGCTAGAGATCCAGTCATCTGTTTACCATTTGGTCACCAGACAAAACGCGACACGACTGGCTGATAGCTCCGCTCGTTTAGACACACATCCGCACGGTCGTTCGAATACAATTTCCAGGGGACCGGCGTGGAAGGTGAGATCAGGGCGCCAGGATCTCGAATGACTTCGGGAAGTCCCTAGGAACTGTTGATGCAGGTCCTTTCACGGGCACGCCACTAACCCGGGAAACGTGGCTCATGCTCTCCTGGTCGGGAAACCCCTGCCAAATCTCGGCAAATCTGTGTACTCACGGCTACCAGTACTAATCCGACTGGAGATCGAGATAAGCAGGAAGCGTGCTCAGTTCCCTCCCGAAGGAAGACCGCTACGTGTCTTGGAACTTTTACCATATTTCAGCGAGCCTGAAATCTGTGCACTCTATATCTTGAACTTTCTTCCTTAGTAATATGTGGGAAATAAGTGCCACACGGTTGAACACCTCCGTCTGTTCCACCTTTAACTTTTAGTATTCTTGAGACATTTGTTTATTATGGATCTGTGTGACTAGTGATTTCAAGTTTCAATAAGTTGGCTTACTATTAGAGATCAACAAGCATGATTATAACCATTGTTTAAATGGGCTTGGCTTGTTGTTTGGCAGACTAGATTCTGTAAGATTCAGGATACGAGTTACATTTAAAGGTACAGGTTAACAACTCTTCCAACAAATGACTTTACCATTTACCTAAGATTTTAATAAAATGCATTGCCACTCGCTACATTGAAATGTTGAACCTTTAACTTCATAGAATTATGAATTATTACGATATTCCTCATTTGATTATTAGTACATCGGGTCTGCATTGTTTATGAAAAATCGACTGTACATATTTAGGAAAAGTGGGCCGGTGTTCAAATTTTAAGCTGAATACGCAACACACGATAATCGACACAGCAGATTAACAAGGATCCTGGCGGGCAGGATCCTGGAGGCGCCAACGAGTCCTCCACTCGCGCATACCCTCCTGATAAGAAAACCCCCTACACTCCGTTTAAATCCGGGATAAGCATGGTCCTGCGGCGGTTATCCTTGCGCGGGATCCCGTCCTAGTGCCGCAGGACGATGGCACGCGCGCGGCCCATGGAATCCTGATACGAAAAGCCCTTCGAAATCAACCGATCGTGCATGCCGCCGAGGAGACCGGAGAGAAAGCCGCGCTTTCGAATCCTTTTCATACTTTCCTGCTGACTTAAGGATTCGCATATCCTTCGGGGAGCCCGACGAGTCCTCGTATCTCGCCCATCCCCTCTATTCACGTCGAGGGTCCTCGGAATCTGTGTGTCCAGCTTACAAGAAATATCTTCTATTTCTGCAACTGGAATCGTTTAGGTTCAAATTTCGTTTGCACTCTTCATCGGCCGTCATTTTTCCAAAAGTAAAAATGTGCCTCCTGAATAATGAAGAAATGCACAGATTTTCAATGCGATATCCTGTCAAATTGGTAGTGGGTCGGCGGAACAGATGCGTCTCGTAAGAGCGCTCCGGCCCTCCCCGGCAGAATGATCTCGCGCATCTCGGGTTATTGCTCGCAAATAAGTCAACTCCTCCGCGAATTAATCCCCGATCCTCGGAGCGCTTCGAAATAATCCGAGATTAAGGCCCCGCCGGCCGACGCAGTGTACAGCGGGACCGGAGTTGCCGAGGGAGCGGGAGCGGCCTCTCGTCCCTCCGTTCTCGCAGCCTCCTCCTCTAGATCGTGAGGAAGAAGCGGACGATGCGAAAGGAAGGGAAAAGCCCGGCAGAAAGGGCAAAAGAAGGGAGGTCGGCGAGCGCGCAATAAGTCGGAACACGATCTTAATTCCGTCGAATGGGGATCGCCACAAATCTCGATCTTCCTGCTTAGCCGCCGTATTCGGCCGAGTGAGAGGGAGAGAACAGAGAGACGCAGAGAGTCAGGATGACTGGAAGACAGAGAGAGAGAGATAAAGAAGGGGGGAAAGATTGCGAGTATAGGATTCAGCGCCAAGGGGGAAAGGAAGAGAAAGGAAATAATTTCCCTAGGTCGACCTGGTTAAGATTCATAATTTACGATCTTGGATATAATCCGCGGCGCAGGGATGAACGGCATCGGCGCGGGGTGCGAGGGGCTTGCGAGGGGCTGCGAAGAGCCAGGGACTCAGCGCTCTACTCTCCCGGAGGCCCGGAAAAAAGTATTCGCCCATCTCTCCCTATCTCTTCTTCTCTTTCTCTCACCGCGGACCTTCCACGATGACAGTGTGCCTATGTGTGTGGGCGCGCGCGCGCCCGTGTACGTGTATGAAAAAAGAGAGCGGAGGTAGGACTTATCCTTTGATCCAGGATTTATTTAACTACGGTCCCAGCGCGGGCTTATCCCGGGGGAGGTTTTAGCCATCGAGGGGGGCACACGCTATTGATTTTTAGCTCGAGGATTAAAAGCGCACTTCCGCTGACCCGGCGTGCGTGTGTTTGTGGAAGTGTGTGTGTGTGTGCGCGCACTGCACACGTACGCGCCCACTGCGAGACCAAATAATTGTATACATAGGCGAAGCGTTGCGCAGACAGGAACATTCAAGTATGTGAATCCAACGCGTACGCCTGTTCCTGTGTTTGTGTCGCGGCCGGGAGGAGTAGCGCGTTGTTGCATTCGCGCTCCGGGCGAAACGGTAAGGTCGGATTTTCGAATATCTAGGGCAATATACAAGTGGACGTAAAGTGGTCGAGTAATTAGTATGGGGGAATTGTCTATCTCGCTGGATCCAGATGATGATATAGCTCGATGGGCGTGCGTCACTGAGTTAGGCTGGGTTTCAAAGCAGACCATACAATTTTGCAATAGCGAATTCTTTATCCTTAAGTTGTGAAATTTTTGCCTTTTAATTCCGGAAGTTCTTTGATGACCGAACAAGGTTCACTGTGAAGCTAAGAAACCAATACTACATTTTATCGCCTACATACACTTATGAAAAGTTCAACTGCTTCTAGGTGCGAGGATTTAACCTGTTAAGAATGAATCAGTAGATGTGCAGTGATCCCGTGTATGAGTGAATGTTCGTCAGCTTACTGAGTGATTGTTATTAGGTGAATCGTTCGTTAGCTGCACACAATGTATATGTATACTTAACAGACAGAGACATAAACATACATTAAAATTCAGATCACTCAAACAGGAAGAGATTCGAATTCCCCATTGCTCTCGTAGTAGTGAACTTTACAGTTGGTACTAGATGCTGACAGGAAACCTACTACATATCTCCGATTGTCTGGTTTAGGCTCTCCAGCTCGAATACTTTGAGCGCGCGGTGCTCATCTTTGCGAATCACAGAGGACAAATCAACGGTATCAGAGAGCCGTGCGGGAATGACGTGTCCTTGGTAGTCGGGCGATAACGATCTCCCGGCTTATCGTAATTTCCGAAATGAGGTCGCGGATCTTCCAAGTGGAATTTCACACTTTCACCTAATCTTCGACGATATTTATCGGGGCTTGGGTACAATGCGTGCAAGCGCGACAAAGAGGAGAATAATGAGGAAAGAGAGAAGGGGGGGAGTTCATCACGTTATCACGTATTTGGATGTAATATTGTTTGTCCTTATAATCCGAGGTGCAGCCAGCAAAATTATTACAGGTTTTACGTGCGTTGTCTACCGAGCGCCACAGTCCCCACCTCCGCCGCCCTCCACCCCGAAATGATTTATGCCACATTTCGCGTGCGACGAAGTACATTTGCCGCATGACTTTGTAATAAACTGCGTCGATATAACGTATAATCGGTAAAACCCGTAACGAAGTGGCTGCTTTAATCTTCCCCAACTGCAGATCTCCACCACCCTGGTATACGCACATAGATTTATGGAAAATAACAACAAAAAAGGAGGAAGAGTTAAAGACTGGCTACCAGTTGACGAGCCAATAATGTAGATTCGCATTGTGCACGCTGGGTGCCGACCCATGGTCCCATGATCTTCCCACGATAAATCCCTCATGTTAATGCGATCTAATCAGTTCATCCTCTTCACGTTCCCGAAGCCATGTTATCTTTGTTGAAGAGCGTTTGGCAGCTCATCCTCGTCCTATAAAAACTACGCGTTTCGCTGACACTCTTCTTTACCGAAAAACAATGTTGTCGTAGCTACGAATTGTCTATGTAGTTGTGAAGGAGTCACGTGACGGTGAGCAAATTGACCCAGTATGATCAAACATTGTGTCAACATGTCATTTTATTGACAGTTTTCGCCCAGTCAATGGGATATTGCGATATGTGAAATTCTTTCTTGGTACCTTGTTCTCCACCGACGGGCAAGAACTATTGAATCCATTGACTGGATTATTTTCACCCTAAGCAGTATGGCCCTTAACGGGGAGCCCCGCGGGTTTATTTGCGTCGATCCTTCCAAGAAAGAGAATAAGATCGCGCTCGCGCGCGCCAGTAATGCTTGGGAACATTCGGCGAAGTGAGCGCGAAGCCAGTAGCGATCATCGTCCTCTCGGCGACTCTTTATTTTCTCGTTTCCTGTGGCGCGGCGGCGTTATCGGTAAATAAGGCGCGATTCCTCACGTTGCACGCGTGCGGCCACCCGGGCTCAAAGTGCAACGAACGAGCGAATGCGAGCGGCGGCATCGCCAGTCGCAGCTCAACGAGAGCCATTGGATATATCCGAAAGCTGGCAGTTGCTAGCATGCGAGAGGAAGGCGAGGCAACGCGACGACTACGACCGCGACGGGGACGGGGGTTGATAAAAACTCGTGCGGCTAAATGCGCGCGTACACGTATGTACACTTCGGCGTCGGTTGGCGCAGATGCGGCCGGCGATCGGCGGCTTTAGGAATATGCGCCCGGTTATCTTCACGGGTCAGCGCCCACTTGCTGCTGCTGCTACTGCTGCCGGCTTAATCTTCGAGGAGAGGAGGAAGAAGACGAAGAAGGAGCCCCGCCGCCAGAACGAAGGGTCCGACGCACTTATCTTTATCCAGGCGTCTAACAACTAACAACCATCCGACCCGCAGCGTTTCGACGCTCCTTCGCTTCAAATCTGCACTCACTCTCGAGATTACCACGTTTTCCCCATATAAACGTAGCAAACTAGAACTTAGACGGACAAGGGTTTAACAATCTCTTTTGCAAAATATGGGTGGGACATTTAGACTTCATAAATTCTCGTGCATGACATTCATTAACTTGATTACTACTTGCATTATCAATGACTCTTCTCGGATGCTTCTGGATACTGGAATCTAGTATACTTCATTGTAAATCTAATTTGATTTTTTGTTGCTGTCACTATCTGGTATACGAATCCCAGCTAACTCCCGACACCGGAAACGACGTTCGATAAGCGTGTAACAACATTCGCTGGCAGAAAAGATCCGGGGCAACGATACCGTGTTCCCCCTAATTAGTGACCTTGGTGTGCTAGGAACGCAGGGTGTCGACTCCGGGACTATAGCAGTAGCAATCAGGTGCGAGATACGTCGCCTTTACGAACCCTTTCATCGATCGTTTGGTTCGATCGGCCTGGCAGGGGGCGCGGGTTAATGTGTATGCGTGCCCGCGCGAGCACGAGCTGTGTAAATCGTATTAGGGATTATTGCACGATCAAAAATATCCCCGTAGGATAATCCCCGAAGGTGGCTGCGCTGTGTGAGTGGCATTAACTCCCGTGTGTAGCAGGATGCGTGCGCCTACTCGTACGCAACCGTTCCCCTCGATCACCGTCTCCACGGCATGCCACCACCTACCTACAGACCCACACATGCGTCCCTCTTGTTCGACTCTGTATATGTGTCGGTGTGCACATGCGTTTGCCCCCACGTCGATCTCATTCTCTCCCTTTCTCTACGCGAAAATCCACGCCTCTGCATCCTGCTTTCGATTTATCTTTCTCCTCTTTCAGCCGCGCCAGCCGATATTATCGAAGGGTACTTTTCGTGCCACACTCTGTAATCACCTTCGAAATGTTTATCTTGAGCACGAGAGACACCGCGTAACTTTGCAACAATGTGGACAGCGCGAATCAGGATTAATCTGCGCTCCGTCCCTTTACATTTCTCTCGCTAGATCTAGTATCTATAAGTTTGCATGCAGCAAGTCGCGCGAGTTGCAGGTCTAATTGTGAACTGGGAATTTAATTGGCATTCGTTTGTTGATTGTCCACATTCTTTGGTTTTGAACAATATAAATTCGTTGCAATTCCAATAGTTGTTGCCATTCGCGGACCCGATTGACTCGGACGCAATACCCAGCCGAATCTGTTATTTAATCTCATAAGTAATATTAATTATTCTTTAACTGTCCTGACGTCGAGAGTAATTTGCGAGTGGTGTTTAAACGGCGACGATTTATCATCGGTAGGCAGCGGTATCGGGTATTTTAGAGTAGCGCAGACGTAGGATCATCGGAATCAATGACACGATCGAGGAATACTAATATGTAAATTGATTCATCCTCATTGCAAGTGCGGCGAATTGCTAATAACGATATTTGCGCATAGTAGATGAGAGAGATTTGCGAGTAAGGCGTGGTATCTTTTGTCGAAAGGTTGGAAAAAGGCTTGCGCGCACTTGTGTACGGTGTCGAAGAAGACGGAAGGCGCTTGGTCGGCTCGGCCGAGCAGAGGGGCAGAGCAATCCTATTTCTTTCTTATGCAAAATCTCCTTGCGCGTAGCCGTGTTAAGGGATTAAAAGTCCGCTCTCGGCAGGGTCAGCCGAAGGCTTAGAACGCCTAACAAGATTAGCCTAAGACGCCGAGTCCGCATACCCCGAGGATTACACATTATGTATTCACCTGGATGTATTCACGCAGAGATCTAGTTCGAGTTCCTGCTTTGCGCCCCGCGTACTCTCGCTCGCTCGAACGCTCGCGGCGTCTACGATAAGACAGCCGTCCTGCTTAACCCTTTGCGGTTCGGGATTTCTTTCGAGACGTCCCCGCTGAACGGACTTGGCGGCTTCTACCTACTGTGCATGAGCAATAGGTAGCTGTGCTTATCCGACGGAATTAGAGCAATGACTGAACGCCTCGAACGACTTTCGAATAACTTTATTATCAAACTGGTATCCTGGCGTGGTATTAGAATTTAAATGGCTGTCGGATTTGATCGGGTTGCGCTTGGTAATCCGTGAGTTTGTTTTAATGCGCCCGAAGTAGAACGCTGGTCTTTCATTAGTAAGTGATTAGGATTGCTGATTTGGCAATTTTAGTTTAATAACCAAGTCATCCTTGACCCAACTTTTATCGGCGCATGTCGTCTCATCATAGTCGAGACAATCCGCAAATTTCTTTCGTCTGACACTTCGTCTTCGGAGAGGGACGAGAGCTCTCTAACAAGATCGACTCATTGCGTGAACGACCTGCGGAATTACTCGAATGCAACAAGTATTCTCCACACTTGTACGGAGATCGATGAATGGTCGGGAAGGAGAGAGTGCGTGCCTCTCTGCCTCCTCCTCCTCTCTCTCCCTTCACGATTATGTTTTATTGAATATGCGACGAGCCAGTGAGGCCCGGCGTTTCCAACTATATCCCAGAACGTATCATTGAAATAGAAGCTTGGACTCGTTTATATCCCTCATGCGGAGGCGAAAAAATTGGCCTACGGCTAAAGGAGAGGGTGCCCGCGCGGGGATGTGAGGGGGGGGAGAGAGATTAAGCAGGGCGCGTTAAGCCGAGCAATAAAGCCGCGATCCGTTAAGGCTTATCTGACGCCCGAAACATTTTCTCGTTCCACGAGATCCAGCACATAATCTGCGCGCGCGCGCCAGCTCAGAAGAAATCGCGCACGCGACTCCTCCGAGTGTGGATGTGTGTTCGCGTCGGTATGCACATACATATCGCAATAATAGAGTAGGTATGTAGGCGCTTAGGAGCGCGTAACCGCGCGCAATTCCTCCCGAGCGACGCGAAAGAAGAAAGAGAACGGATCGCCGAGGGGGAGCCTTATCTTCCCCCGCCGTCGACTAGAACTCTATTTCGAGGCAAGATACCAGTCTCCGCGGCTTTTAATGTCTTTTCTCTCTCGGTGTTTTGATTAAGAGAGCTCAGCTCCGGGGCCTCCGTGGCCGGCAACTGCCAGAGTGAAAGGGGAAACCGAGAGTACTGGAGATAGGATACGGCAAGATGGGAGGGAGAGAGAGAGCGAGACAGAGCTTTGAGTAATTGTCGGCTTATGTCTGTCAGATCGTCAGAAGTTCCTTTCTACTTTGACTATTAAAAATTAAGTCGGTATTCTCCACTCGGGCGATATCTTACTAATTTACCCTCTCGCGAATCGCCGTTGGTGAAGATGATAGCTAGAGTACTGGTGTTAAAGATTCGATAACACATTTGAGGATGATGTCATTCGTGCGTGTGTGAGTGTGTTAAGCATAATGTGCTATGGCGGGAAATGTTCCAGGGTAACTAGCAATCAAAATTTGTACTGGAAGAATGTACAATATAGGTATTATAAAGCAGGAGCGAATATTTTTCAGTGACTTACGAATTAATAGATTCACTAATCACAAATATGCCTAGGTCTTGGGGATTTCGACGGTCTGTCGGAGAGTAGAGTGCCTTGGATGAGGTCAAAGGGGTTAGAGAAATAAGAATTTATCTAGGCGTACACCTCAGATATCAGGCGAGGTGGTAGGAGTAAGTGGTGGTTTTGGCAAGGGGATGTTCTGATGCGATTTCACGCTGGATTTGCCTAAGATCTCCGCTAAGGAGCCCTTTAGCCCTCCCCTTTCGCCCTTCCCGAGACTTCAGCCTTCCATCAGTGAACATCTACTCCACTCGTCGCTTCGTGGAGGATCGTCCTTCCTTCCTTCGTGCTTCCTCCTCTCCTGGCACCTCCGCCTACATCGCCACTTCCCCAGGAATCCCTGAAGATTACGTGCCTTAGCACAATGTCCTCTAAAATACCGTCATTGTTTAAAAGAACCACGGAGACTGTTGTGTTTCAATTAACCGGACCAGCGCACCGCGGAAAGTGAAATGGAAGGAACCAGGATATAGCCCTCTTCCTTTCCCTTCGGTTTGACACGGTGCGGATTCAAATACAAGTTTCATGCTGGGTTTCTAGACAAATAACGCAAAGTTTATTATAATAATTTGTATATATTTTTTATAAGAACTTTTCTATGATAGAACTGCTTTCGTCAAAAGTATCAAAGTTGATCCAATCAAACTGAACTTAGTATAATATTCGTAGGTATCCAGGCGTTAAACGATCTGTTAGTTTCTCGGCTTTGTTTGCATGGCCATTTTTGACAAAATCATTTGAGCAGGCTTTACATCTACGAGTTTGTAGCCATGAAACCTACGGGTGGATTAACGTGTTTCTGGATAGAAGATTCGAGGATGGAAGACACAATCTTTCCGCGTCTAGATTATAGTTGCTTGGCTGTGTAAAGTTTCCGATCGTCTTTGATGTTACTTAGGATGAGGTCAGACCAGTTCCATCGATCTCGCTAAATATTTCAGATGGTCTGGGCAAGTGGAATAACTAAATCCGGCGTGTTCGGCTCGGCCGATGGGTGGTTCAGGTTTTGCTGAAACCCTCGTGGATTAGGAGCGCTCGTGTTGCGCGCATATCCGTGTTTTAAGGACGCAATGCAAGCCGGCGTATAGCCTCGGACGGCTCTTGGTGTGCCTGTGTACGTAGCCTGATTTGTGTCGGACTCCATGTACATGTATGCAAACCCTTATGGCTTAAGCTAAGGCTAAGGCCGAGGCTCTCCCGCGGGATTACTACGTCATTCTGCAGGACTCTCCGGTCGCCGGAAGGATCAGCTCTCTTCCTTCTGAGGATTTCGCGGAGGACTCTATCCCGCCTCCTAAATCAGCTTGTCAGCCGCGGCCTCAGTCGTTTTGCTCCTTATTTAGCGCTTGTTTTCCGCTTAAGAAAGCCACTTCAATCGCAATCATATCGATCCTGCTCGCTAATCCCTATTTACGCTTTCACTTGTAACGATAATTCTTCATATGACGCTTTTGCCAATCGTTAGACTTTGCCATATCCCGAAGCAAGGAAGATTTGAACGGGACACAAGCATTCCCAAGCGCGTCTCGAAAGCTTGCCAAAAGCAGGGATGTTTATATTAAGTCCCAGAGGCTCATTAGACAGAAAGCATATGAGCGTGTTACTAACGGCAAATTATTCAACAGGGTTACCGTTACGCAAGCTTTAAAAAAAGCTGTTCGGCGGCTTCTAAATCGATACCACCGGCGAAACTTGAGGCAGTTACTGATCCAGTCCTTCTTTACTGGTGCTGCTATGTTTTCCAGCGTAGATATTAAGTTAAGGGTGCGACAAGAAAGACAGCGATCGAGATTCGTCAGTCGATACCGCGGGCAGGGCTCGCTCGATATTACCAGCCGCGTGCCAAAGAAGTAATCCGTCCATCGTCTGGCGGTAATAGACGGCCGGAACCTGTCCTTGCGAGCTCGCGTAAATCATCCCCCGAATGAGTTGGCGCTTACAATAACTCGTTACCGAAAATCCAAATTAAGCTCCTTAGCCGAGAAATTTACGAGACATTCGCCCTCTCTTGGAAGAAGGCCCACCCCGAGGCCCAGCACGTCTTGAGCCCACCAGCCACCAGCTCGCCCACCGACTACCACCCCTTTCGGTATGTGCCTCCTTTTCCCTCGTTCGGCGCAGTTTACCGAAGTAATTTTAATCCCAGCCCCCTCCCCCCTCCCACACACACATAGACACACGAAGATGTATCCTTTATCGCAGGCGCAACATGCAGGGAGGAGGCATTTCATGGCACCCCTCGGCGATGCTCGTATGTGTCGCCGAGTGTAAATGGATATAGAGGATGGCCGTGTGTACGGTATGTGCGTGTATCGGCTAGGGGCGAGTTGAGGACCGCGGTATGAGACGGGAGAACGGCATCCTTCTCTTATTCTCCATCTTGTATAAGAGCTTACTCTCTAAGCGTCTTAGGGCAAGTTTTCACCCTTGCTTCCATCCAGCGGCCTCTGCAGCCGCTGGCATCCGGAGGAACCCGACTATCGGATGAAGCGTTTCTATTTGCCCCGTGAAACACACCGAAAATACATAAGCGTGAATTACTATTGTCCGGCAACTGGATCCACCGGGATGCTTGTGAAACTGATGGTTTGAGAGGGCAGAATTAGGGTTCTGTACGGGGTTTCCATCTCCCCTTTCATTCCCGTCAAGTTATGTGGTAGCAGGCACTCACGGGTGTTAGCCGAATTGTTTAAATCCATCGATTTCTTGGTGGGATTTAGGTCTATCATCCAATTTAGATGGAATCATTAATGAGCAGCATCAGAATCGAATTATCTTCATATGAACATCCATGCTAGCCTTGTAGAAGCTCTACTGCGAGATTAGTAAATTGAATTAAGAGCCAGTAGACTATGGCTTAATGACGTACGAGTTCTGATCGAGGCGCGGGCGGGATTGATGTGTCAATAGCCGAGTGATATACGGCCAGGGGAGGGCTACCTCGCCGAGAGATTGGCTTGCGGACAGTATTAAGATATGTTTTGCAGCGCAGTGCGTGATCCCGTCGCTAAGAATCGGCTAACACTTAGATTTAGAAGGTTTCGTCGCGTGGCTCGTGATCTTATAAGCTACACTAGCTGTAAGGTTATCTCATTACGTCTTATCTGGTGCTTTCGCCCCAACGCGAGCTTAGCGGTACCCGGAGAGCTTAAATTGCACGCGAGCTCACGGACACGTAGCCCTCCTCTGCACGCAAATGGAGCACGTATGCGAAAGGAGAGCGCGCCGCATTCGCTTTTTTCTGCTTTCCTCGTGCGCGCTAATTATTTGCAGGCTCGACAGCACAGAATCCCGCCGAGAGATCTCGCCGCTGTAACTCTTGGCCCGCTCGGCCGGATAGTAGAGACGTGTGCGAGTATTTCAGCGGCCAAGTGCGGCTAATCTGGTGGGAAAGGGAAATGAAAGAGTGACACGGAAAGGCGGAAGGGTTGAAAGGAAGAGAGACCGAGTGAGCGAGCGGTCGGAGAGCGAGGGAGGAGGGCGGCTGTAGCAGATAAAGAGTTCGAAAGAGTTGCTGCCGCTTATCGGCGAAAGGCCGGCATCCGCCGGATCAGCCTCAGATACCGAAACCACCCACACTTTCCTTTCCTTCCACGCTCACGCTTAAGCTAACTTCCAAGAGCGGAAACGGCACAGTACCACAAATCGCTAATTATTCCACTCCAGCGAGAAAGATAGCTCGGCGGGTCCCTGCATTTTTGAGAGGAGAGAATTCCTATATTCTTATTCTTGGCGGCGAGGCTTCCGTGCGTGGCTTGATTAGATTTTCAGAGATTAGGCGGAATCATCTTGGATTACCGAGTCACCAAGACGAAGGGGAAACCTTAGGATCGAAGTCTCGGCCTACTGCGTCTCATACTAATCTACATAGCATTTCGCTTCCGAATGTCGAACACGCGAGCTTCGTCTATGCAAATGCACATCCCCCCATGACAGTCTGAAGGAGCTCGTGCTACTTTGATTCTCCCGTGGTATCATTGCCTCAGTCATGCAATCCGATCTTCTGCCAGTGGCATTGATTTTTCTTTAATTTATGAGCTAATCCCGCTCCACTTTGTAGCGTCGCTAATATTTGTATATTTCATTATTCAATATTGTTTAAGAAAGCAATATCGAGTTCTTCCCTTTGACTCTCGAAACTTTCTCGATTCAATTGAGATGTCGAGGCATTAACAAAAGGGAGTATGCCGCGATGGATTTAATTATAAAAACTCTCCCCCATGACTGCAGGAAACGTCCTTGCGATCTATCTAAATAGCCAAAGGAATTGCGTGTGCTTCCTGTCAGTGATTTAGAAAGATTCCCGACCGCAATCATTGTGCTGCTGGATGCGAGGGGTTGTGGTCGGGAACGTGGAAAGAAATCGTACTCGCTAAAGATTTCTCGGCGCCCATATAATTCTTCTTCCCTTGTGCGGAGTGGTGGCACGCTTTCCTAAAGGAGCCATTATCACGTCGTGCAGGAGTGCGAACCCGGTGGGGCCATCGCGGGGTGTCGAAAAATATGTTCCAACTTTTTATCTTGTATCTGCAGCGCTAGCTTGACAAGTCCGTTAATTTATCGAGCGGGGAAGTTGGTTAAATACCGAGTGCACCAAGTGCCGTCGCTTTTGCTGGGAGAATTTAATGGATTCGAGGCGCGCGGCATCGAGTCCACACTGCAATTTGAAACTAGGTCGAAGAAGGCAAGATCGCCTTTTAAGGAAACAGATGGATTTATCGTTGCTCGTTGGTAAAGATAGTTATTCCGTTAACTATACAATCCCACGCGAATTTAGTTCTTCTCTAAACTTTGATACATTAAATATTTTCAAAATTACTGCATTTCGACGCACTTTCGATTTCGTATCTTTCGCAATTTACGCACATAAATTATTTCTTCACGGAACTTATAAATAAATCTTCGTTCTGCTTTAATGGATTTATGGCAAGATTGACTTCGTCTATGTCAGGAAAGAAGTTTTCAATTGAAAAGAAGGAACACTTGGTTCGTCGCGGGTAAAATAGGGACTGGGGGCGGGGGCAGCCTATCAGGAGAAAGAGAGCGTCGTGTCTTGAAGGCTTGTCCGTCCACTGAATCTTATCTTCCGTTGAGCACTGTCAAAGACGAAGCTCGCTGGTCCTGACGCTTCCGTCGCGCTTCCCTTTCGCCTCCGGTGGGACAGGGAGATAACCGGAAGCGCGATAGGGCGTGCACCAGAAATGAGAGATGTCTTTTACCGCCGCGGGAGATTAAAGATTCCGCGGATGAGTGGCTGCCAGTTCTTTCGTTTCGTTCGCATCGTCATTTCCTGTCGAGTGCTATTCCGGCGAAGCGGCCGCGCCGCGTCGGTGTCCTGTCCCGATATCTACATCGTGCTTGGCCGACTACGCATTAACGAGTGCGTGCCAGTCGAAGGCTGAATTGAAGCGAAGCCCGCGCGAACGCCGGTGCCGAAGCGAATGCAGATTAGGAACAGCCCGAGATTTATTGGGTTTGCGCTCTTGCGATCGCATCTCGCAGATCAAGGCGCCGGCTCGTGAAACGCCACTAATAAACAGACCGCATAATGCGACCTTGGGGGCCCAGGCAAATCCCGCGGGCGTAAAAGCCCACCTTAAACCAGCTGATCCTGGCACAAAGACGACTGGCAAGGACGGGCACCTTAATGAAAACTATACGTCCCTGGATTAAGGTGGCCGGTGGTCAGCCTCCAGCCCTCCTGGCTCCGTGGCAAGCAGCCACCTTGCGCAACCCCCTCGGACTAGTCTCTATAACGGGCAGGCCGCCGTATTAGATGGAAGTTAGGCCATTAATACCTAATATCATGCCACCGACACTAAATCCTTTGTTGGTCATCTTGCCGGTCGACCTGCCCGCCGGACTTAGCGGCTTGCTCCACCAACCACTCGCCTATCAATCCGAATTCGGAACCTTCCAATCCGTTCATGAAGATTAACAACGTTCCGCGGATGTCGTTCGTACTTTCATGTATCTACGGAATTCCGGATATGCAATTTCTAATATTCCCGAAAGAATTCCTCGGATTTCCGAAGAATCGACACCCCCGACTCTATGATTGTTCCGATTAATTCAGGAAGCGGTGCACGATCGTGAAAATGGGAATATCGGAAACTTCCTATTCGAAGGTAGCGCACAGTGGAAGGGTGTGCAGTTTGGGAATCGCAACTTCAGTAGAGCGAAGTTACTAAGCCGGGCGGTACGTAATCCACTCGACGAAATCGAGATGCGCTGGCGGAAAGAGCGGAGCACTTCGTATCCAGAATACAAACAGACGCGCTCATTATTAGTCGAAGGTTTATCGGGCGTGGTTGCATTCTCTTCTCCCGAAGTAGTCGAAAGAGATTTTGGCGAAGGTCCTTTAGTAGACAAGTATTTCGCTCAGTGCCAATGGAGGCTGAGTATTTCGCTTGCGGCACAGTAGTGGCGGTCTTTCTCTCCTCGTTACCTCGTCGCCCGCCCGCTCGCTCGCGTTCCTCGGTTTCGCAGAAGTCTGGGATTACGACCTGGAGTGGGATAGACTGCGGGACTTAAGTCAGGGTAACACAAGGATCGCAGCTATTGTGCCATCGCCCGGCTCCTATTGTCTCCGGATAGACGAGTGGATCTGCATATGCTTAGCGCGGGAGTTAGACTTCTCCTCGGGCTCCGATCTTCAGCTTCAGGAATCATCCCGAGCAAGCGACCCCTCCAATTCGACTGCTCGCCGAAGGATGCAAAAGCGAGTGCCCATTGTCAGTCGAGGACGGAGGATGCCTTAATTGTTCGAACAGCCTTAAGACCGGTTAAAAAACATAAACTTCTCTTGCCAATGTTAATCATGAGCATCTTAAAGAGTTTCGAGGAATGGGTTGCTCTACTAGTCCAAATGTGTTTAATATAATATAATTCGATTGCATGTTAAAGCGCTTGATTAATTAATGAATCGATTTGGATTTTGATGAGGGAGTTGGCATAAGCAATTCGCACGGTTAATATTACAAGTACTGTTCTGTCGAAGAGTGTTACATTAACATCGAGACTAAAAAACTGGGCAATTATGATTGCAGCAAAGAACTTGCCGGTCCACTGTGTGGTCGAGACCATTCACAATATCGTCGAGAGCCATGTGACCAACTCACGGGAAAATTGGCGGCGGCCCCAAGTGGAGACGGACTCCTACGTGATCATTCCGGTGGCCATGCCTTTTCAGGTGACTGCGTGCATTAGTAAGACTAACACACGTGTTTCCGTGCAATCTATTGTTACTAAGGAGAATTTCGCTATTTTTGCCTACAGGATTTGGTCGGCGAGGCGTTGGTCCGCCTGGGGTACTCGAGTGATCTGATACCGAGCGCGAGGGGAAGTATTGTGATCAGAAACTGGAAACCCTTGCCAATGGAAAAAGTCGCTGACGGCCCGTTGTTGACTGTCGGTGACATACTGGCCGAACTCACGTCAGTGGCAACCCTCAAGATCCAGGTGTACAGATCGAGGCCGCCACCACCCAGTCCTGCCGCTGAAGTTCGAAACAAATTGCTGAGACTTCTGCTGCTCCACAGTCATGCGCTTCTCGTATCCGCCGGTTGCCCCTTGGATGAGGTAAGACCTAAGATGTCAAGGACTTTCAGACGTTATCCATCCCTGTCCATCTCTCCCTCTTATCGCGTCCTATTTCACCAATTTTTATTATTAAGACATTCAACCTAAACACCACTAGTACCAAAAATTATTCGAATCATAAAACCCATTATTAATCGGAACTCGCGATTTTTTACATTGCGACGTAAGAAGTATTGTGTATTGGACTCGAGTAACTATGAAGTCAAATATTTCGCATCATCTCCTCGACGCAACGATTTTAACAGATGAAACCAGCACCCTCGACTCCAGACAAGTTAATACGCGCTTAAGTCGAGTATTCTCGAAGAATCATCTGCATTCATCGAAATTAAGAAGCCCGTTGCGGTGGACCGTGCGGGATCAGATCGGGAGCGGCGCGGCCTGGGGAGTTGATGGTGCGGCGAAGTAAGACCGCTTAAAAATGTATAAAATGTAAATCTAGCCGGAGAGTGTTTGTCGTCGGGCCACCTAATCTCATTAGGAAGTCCTCCGCGCTCTGCGCTCTTGTTCCTCCTTCAAGAAGCACCGTAGTAATCTTCGCCAAGACTCTTGCTCTCGTGGCTCGCTGATCCTCGCCTTAAATAAGTGCTTTCTCGGTTTCGTCTTGGCGGGCGCCGGCGACGGGAACGTCGCGGCCACTTCTTTTCAGGGAGGAAGAACCCCTTGGATAATTAAAGCGACTCTAATGACAATGCACGCTGTAGGGCCGCTCGCCGCTACGGTTAAATCCTTATTGATTTTGCCGATACTCGCGGCTATGATAAGGAAATCGCGGTGTCGACCTGAAGGCAGTAGGATTGTACATCCTGCCATTCCGTCGACAGTATTAACATAGCTTTTTTGTTAAATCGTTTACCTAGTTTTCTGTGAATTTCACAGTCAATTACTAATTAGAGCTCCCGCACCGTGATTTTAATGTTAGTACACCAGAATAATAAATGGTTACAACTATATCCCTTAGGAAAAACAATGTCGTGATTAAAATGCATTTCTTCATCAATAAGGATACCTTTTTCTAGGATATCGATAACTACCAGTCTTTATATCTCACATTTTTTTGGAAGATTGTGTGTTGGGCTTCGCAATTCTTGAAAACATCTTTAACCTCGCACGATTCAATACAGATTAGTCTTTTTTAACGAACAAAACTATCATTACGCGCGCTAGAGAGCGCGTGCCTTTCCGACAGCGCAAGATCTCGTAGCGTGTGATAGGATTACCCTTTACTCAACCAAATTCGCAGCCTTCATCAAAAGCCCCTCGATATCGAAGGGGGAGGGACGCACGAGTCGGATGAGGAAGCGTGAGCGATAGAGACGGAATGATAGCAGGGGTGAGAGAGGAAGGATATAAGGGTGGGAGGGAGAGCGAGCGAAGGGTAGGTGCACCTCACCCCTTCGGGCTGGCATTATCTAAGTGCACTCTCTTTGAAGATCCTGCTGTACTCGCCCATCCCCGAACTTTAATGCCGCTCGCGGTGGTCTATGATTACCAATTTTCCCTGACAGACGTTTCCTGCTCGAGTTTCGGCCCACCGGTTAATGGTGAACGGCTCAACTGCCGAGTATGGAGAGCCGCGGTAGAAGCGCCCGTTCAATCTACCGACCGAGGCTTCGCTCAAGATTTCGGATTCATGGTGACGAATGCCCAGGATCCTTAAATGCCCTTTTTCTAAAGTGGGTCAGCGGTATACACAAGTTGAATTCCAATTTTTCTTTCATATTTTATCGGACTTTTGCCCTTCCTCGTTCATTTCGTTTTATTCCTTTGATACGTAAAGCAGGCCGTGGGTTCGCACAATTCGGACAAACAATCCTTGTGACTTCCTGCTATCATGCGGCATTTGCGAAATACGACGAAGATCGTGTTGTTTCCCAGCAATGGAGGGCTCTAGGTTACTCGTACATTTCTGCCTGTGCGCCAGCATAAATTATAGGCGCGCAGCCGCCTCGCTTTGATTGGGGATCGCTACTCGAAAAGAAGTCTGCCACGCTAATCGGGTCCGTGATCCCTTTGGAAACAGGAGCTCGAAATAGCCGACGCGCTCGCTTATGCATCCTTGGTCGCAGTCTGCTTGCGAAACAGCGCCGCCGCTAATTGTAAGACAATGTCGCAAATTCGCCCGGTCTGCTTGTTTGATCAGTTCTCACGGGCGGCGATTGATTTACTGCCAAGTCGGGGATGATCAGCTGACGCCGCGTCGCCGCGCCATCCGCGAATCATAAATAGGCGTAAATCAGGCCTTGAATCGGAAAGCCGCGAGAGAGCGCGACGAGCAAAAGATAAGCCGGATGGGCCGATTTTTGCGCTCCTTCCGAAATGGCGTCCCCGCTGTTTGCCGACCGATTTCGAAAATCTGCGCGCCTGGGAGAGACATCCTCCGAGGCAGCCAGTCGCAGAAACCCAGGCAGCTTGGCTTGTGAGTGATTAAGTGCCGGGCCGTAAAACTCCAGGCGGATATGGGAATTGGCCCAGCGTCTGACAGGCGCAGTCGCTGGATAATTATAATTGTTCTCTCTTCTCCTGTCGCGTATGTATCTAACGAAGAGGCGTAGCTACCATATGCGCGGGTACGGATGCCCAACGCCCTGTGGATTACCAGCGCTATTAACGTGACACCATCCCTCCCCCCTCTCTCTCTCTCTCTCTCTCTCTCGTGCACGGTGATGCTCGAGCACGGAGGACGCCTGTTTGTTCTTATAAATCATCCGCCAGATAAGGCACACGCTCACCCCGCGGCGATGAGGAACAGACAGACAGCGTCTAGCATACGCCTCTACTTCCTACGACTCGGAACTTTTCCATAATCTGGCTCCTTAATGCCACGGCGACGTGGTACTGACAGCCTCCGAGAACGCGCGCCCGTTGACTGTCACTCCGTAAAACCCCCTACCGTGTCAACACGCCGCGGCTGAGAGTCTCAGATTACGACTCTTTATTACCGGATAATTCTCCGTGGCCTGATATCAGTGATTACCAGCTATTACCGGGGCCACCAGATAGAGTAGGGCCTCGAATGGCCCGCCGAGATTTTCGACTAGACCTTCATCCGTATCTGATGCTGTGTGCTTCGTGCGGATTACTCGAATACGCCGCACTCACGAAATTTGCAGACTATTCTATTCTTAACGATAATAAGCGCGACCCAAGGTTCGTCTGCGAGGTGCCGTCGCTTTGGGAGTCGCGAAAAACAGGGGGATTCGTTGCTAATGATGGCTTATAAACAGAGAGCTGATGTAAATCAGAGATTTGACAGTGGCGTTAAGAAGAAGAGACGGGCGATCAGACTTCTCGTGCTTCGAGAATCAGGCGAGATTGAGATTCCAGGAATTTCGATCGGATTCGTAAACACGTAGGTGACGAGCAGTGAATGAACACGCATCGCATATTCTTATTTTTGCAGATGACCCTATTGTCTCTGTGTCGGGGCGGCAATGACTTGTCGGAGGACACGAAGCGGAACTTCGAGTCTTGGTTGCAACAGCAACAACTGGGCCTCGGGCTGAATCCAATGGTACCGGCCACGAATCATCATCATCATCACACGCAGAGTCCGCAACCCGATGGTGGCAGCGCATTGACACCGGGCGGTGGTGGTCCCATTGGTCCGCCACATCCCGCACTACTGCAATACTCACACAAAACACGAATGCGCACCAGTTTCGACCCGGAGCTCGAGCTTCCGCGACTTCAGCGCTGGTTTGGCGAGAATCAACATCCCTCCAGGCAACAGATACAGCACTACGTGACAGAATTGAACTCCCTGGAGTCTCGCAGGGGCAGGAAGCCCCTCGACGTGAACAACGTCGTCTACTGGTTCAAGAATGCCAGAGCCGCGCAGAAGCGCGCTGAGACCAGAGGAATGAACGGATACAGTCCGCCTGGGCTGAGCCCGAGGGGTGCAAGTATCGTCAGTGAGGATTGCAGTGATGAGGAGGATGACTCTAGGAACCAGGTAAATAGCCAGCTTTCCCCTTGTATCTTTCGCTTTGAGTACGGGAGAACCTTCAGGGGTCCATAGATCGACGATTCTCTTCCCATAATATCCCTATTCATTCACTTATAGTTATAATATCTCGGAACAAGAAATGAGAACTCGCGTTAGTAGTTTCAGAATATGAGAAACGATGAAATGCAAAATTCATAAATCAATCCTTGGAGCTGTAATTTTTTCTTCAACCAAGCTGAAAGTTATATATCGATCGAAAACCGCTACACGTTCGGATAAGTATCCTCGGCTGTCGCTCCCTGTACCGTAACCCCTTGGCGCGAGACTCTACCGAGTCCCCTGATTTAAAATATTGAATAACAACTTGCTCAACTTTTGAAACTATAGCGGCAAAATCTATGTTTGTAATAGAATTGGTATACAACATGTGTCCGCATGCTTCATTTTAAATGTGTTGTTTCTTCGTAATTGTTGCAGTCCACATCGCCCTCGCCATGTCCACCCGGAAGTCCGCCGGTAGGACCACTTTCCTTGACGACCAGACCGGAGGACCAGCAGCCACCGTCATCAACGCCCTCCTCGGTAAAACAGGAGGACGCCCGAGTATCGTCTGGCTCTGAGGATGAAGAGGCGAGATCCACTGGGCCCCTGCCGCCGGGATTCTCATTGGTACCGAGTCCAATGTTCGGCCATGGTATTATGTACATGTCGCATTATCTGCCGCCTCGCGGTCCAGCCGGCTGTCCAACTAGCATGCTCGACGAGAGGAGGAAGAGGAACCGGACGTTCATCGATCCCGTGACGGAAGTGCCGAGGCTCGAGACTTGGTTCAGTCACAATACTCATCCTAGTCACGCGGTAAGTTAATCTATGCCTCGTTCCCGGCACCGAACAATTTGTCATGCGTGCATATTAATATCGACATCATGGAAACTGGCGTGCCCATTCTCTGCATAGTGTAAATGCACAAATCGCTCGCATTCCGCGGGCCACGGTGTAGTGTGTAATTTGCACGGTTTACTGGTCACTTTCCTGCATTCACCGTCCGATTGCAATTCAGTTGAAATGTATTTCATATTAGAAGCATTAATTCTGCAAGTAATCTGTTGTTATTGAAGCTGATCAATTAACATGGAATCGCATTTTAAAACGTGACACATACTATAACAAATCTTTCATTCCCAAATGTTTGAGGTTTGAATAATAATGGCACATTAATGACACATTCATTTTTATGGGGCGATTCCTTGAGGTTAAAAATGTCTGTCTCTGAAAGGAAACGTATATTGTTTTGCAGCTCATCATGAAGTACACGGAGGAGTTGAATCGAATGCCGTACCGTCAGAAGTTTCCACGGCTGGAGCCAAAGAATGTGCAGTTCTGGTTCAAGAACCGGCGGGCCAAGTGCAAACGTCTCAAGATGTCCCTGTTCGAGGGCGAATCGCCGCAGGCACATCCATATCACGCAGAATAGAGCCCGTGTATCCCGCAAGTAACGTTAAATTAGAGTGGCACAGCCAAATGGGGCGGTGGTGCCCAATTGTATACCTACTTGGGGCGAAGATGCAAAGAATGAAGTAAAAATCATTGTTAATCGACCTGTTATTCCCTAATATCGTTGACTCGCGGTGCCGCGCCAACCGGCGGGCCCGTGCTTCTATTGTAATTAACGCGTAAACGATTAATATAATTATTATGAAACCTTGATGAGTGTAAATACGAAAATGATATCGAATAAAACTGTACGTCACGAGCCATTGTATCCTCACTAATCACACCTCTCCTCTCATCTCTAACAATTCATCTCTAACCTTATCTAATTTTACGATATTCTTATTTCAATCGTTATGCTGAAATAGTATTCATGTTCTTGTCCACCCTCGATAGAACAGTGATTCTTATTCATCTAATCCCTATCCTTCAGTCTGAGCAGACGTATAGTCTATCGTTCGCAGTACAAAAGCTTTCCTTTTAATAAAAGTTATGTGATTGTATTGGTTACTTATTCACCTGTGACCAGCAGAGGTGCGCTTCATTTAAACTGATTAATTAGTATTTAATGGAATTTTCTTTAAAGCTCGTAGTCCGAAAATTCATTAGAGCTTTGTTTCCTATAGACTTTCCTATCTGATATGAGCTCTGTTTCCGTGAAGGGTCGAGTTAGATAAGTGATATTCGCATGCGGTATTCATAGTCTACGGTCACAGCAGACTCACGCGGAAATACATACGTCCTACTGTTCCCGAAGTCTGGCAGCACACAAAGCTGCCTCCGGTGTCGAAATCTCCTCGCTACGATAAGACAGCTGCGTTGTCGGACTACCCCTGACTCGGAGTATCACAATGAGTGTGTCTGCAAGTGCTACGAAGGAAACGTCCATCCAAGTAATCGTAAACAATTGCTCTATGTTTTAGATATTAGAACCTGCAAAATTGATTCCACAGTCTCCAATATAGCCCTCGAAATCGTGAACAGCCATTCAACTGTGGATTCCCGCATTTTCATCTCAAGTTTCGATTTTCGATGGCGTTAAACTTTTTTCCCAGGAAGTTTATGGCGACCGAATGATTAGAAAAGGATTTGGTTGGTATTATAGCAGAAAGCCGAGACATATCGGATGAGGGAGGAGCGTGTTTTGGAGGACGCTTTAAGTGAGCGACGAAGTTGAAAGATCACTGAGAGGGTTGGCTCTGTCACCCGCGATACACGCACATACAGACGGGATTGGGTAGCGGGGACGCCGGCGAAATCGTCTCGGATTTAATGAGGATAGGCGGATTTGTCCAATTAAAACGTCTCGTAAGGATGGCAGCGCGTCTGCCGCGCTCCTTGCTCCCGTTTATTCGCAAAACATCGAATCTCGACTTTGCCAAAGCAGCCTCTTCTTATCCCCTGTCTCTAGGCAGCCAGCACGCGGCCACCGATCCCAGCCGCTATTGTAGTCGAGTTTCATCCTTCTAATGAAACGGAATCGGAACATTTCCTGTAGTATTTCACCCATAACATATCGCAGAACCTTACAAAAATATATTGTAGCATCTTACATTACTCGGTACTTTTCAATCATTATTCAGGACTACAAAATAGAGGTCTTAATTTTGCGGGTAGCCGCGTCGGAATAGTCTATATTTCTCGGTGTCACGTAATCCTGCCCGTGAAAAAGCCGCGTGCTGGATGGCTGGATAAGAAAATTGAGTTAGCAGCGGCGAGTAACAGAGAAGATGAGAGAGGGCGAGGTAAGGAACCAGTAGGGGTGGCCCAGCGATGCCTTATGAAAATCTAAAAGTCAGCAGCCCCGAGGATCATCCCTCTATCTGATTTTCATTTGTCAGCCGCCACAGGGGCACTTTGAGCTACTTCGGTCGCAGCAGTAAATCGTTTTGAGAAATGCTTGGCCCCTTTTTCATGAGCGTTCCTCGAGCTCGCTTCCTCCTGAAAGCCAAAGTCAACAATTACCCGTGGAAGAATCTGCAAGGTCAGGCGCAAAATGGAGATTTCCCTTCAGATTATTCCTTTCACGGATTATATTGAGTTCGCAGAAGAGTTTCAGTCGACTTGAACTCCATTTATGAATATCCAAAAACAAACATCATTCGCGGGTGAACAATTAACTACAATTTTCACCCCCAACTCCACTGCCAATCCACAAAAGGTCTCGCAAAAGGGCGCACTCCCTAAAAGTAGTCATTGGTCCGGAAAACGTTGGACAAATCGATGGTGAATCGCTCCGCGACGTGAGAGATATCGGATTCGAGGATGCCGGCGCATTGACACAGGCAACAAACTGCCGAAACTCCCAGAGCCGGCGGAGTGTCGCTGGCGCCCGAAAAGTACGTGTATTCTCGAGATGTGGGTACACTTGTCGTCGGGGCTCCAGCAGAAGGAGCATTGTGTGTGCTTCGGCATTCAGAGGACGTCCTTATCTGCCTATCCGGGGAGCTGTCAGCGAAGTTCCTGAATAATAACGAGGAAGCAAGAGCAAGCGATATACATGGAGCAGTAGCGGGGACGGGAAAGAGATAGAGGCAACGTGAAGAGCGAGTCCTCGCGCTGCTGTACTCTCCTATCGGTCGTGGTTAGGATATGCCTAACTATTCTGTTTCCATGCGACTGCCGGACGTTTCGCCGTGGAGATAATGTTCCCCCGGATGGTTAGATCGCTGGATGCGATCGTGCAGGACCGCTCTGGAAGTATTCTAATACCGGCGCGGCGGCCCGATAAAGTGCTTCCTGATTCGGCGCCACGGAAGACCACCAGACACACACTCCGATGTAAAACTCGATCCTTCACCATGCAGAGTAGTTCCTCCACGCAATGTACTCTGACCTGTTGAATTGCTGATACAGAAACTGCTGATTAACAGTTGAAAAGGAAGTAAATAGTTTTTATCAACAGTAAAAGAGAGTGGCAGGAGCGCAGGAATTTGAGAGCCGGCTAATTAACCGCAGGATTGGCTGCGTAATCCTTGAGAGAGATACTGGGCGATGCTACTGTTCTCGTTGTCCCTTATTCTTACCTCTGCTCTTACGTAGCGAGTCCTCTTCCAACTTTCCCTCCCTCTTCTTTTCAGTAAGTTAGTGGAGGGTAGGAGATGAAGTCCCATAAACGAACTCTGACCCCTTCTTACTCTTTTAATCCCACTTACCCTCTCTCTCCCCCTCTCCCTCTCTTTCATTCTTGGTAACGGTAAAAATTAGGGTGTAGTCAGGGGGCAGTGGGAGGCCGCCTGAAGAGCAGCGATTGAAAGTAATGAGCCGTAGAAGGAAGCGCGTCGTGGAATTGTGTAGGCTGTATCCGCGCCGCTCCGCTTAATCCGAGGGTCGGATAATTAATCCCGTTAATTTATCGGCACCAGCCGAGCCCTCTGCGCTCTTGGAGAGGGCGGCTTCCCTTACTGGTTGACCACGTGTGAGGGTAAGCGGAAGATTTTTGCCGATTAGTCGGCTGCGAGTGTGTTGCCGCCGTGTCGAATTCCGCGGTCATAAACGGCGCATTTCCAGTGATATACGATATCCCCGATTTCGTCGCAATCTCCAGTCTCATTACTCCACTTGCTTGTCTAGCACATCGAGCATTAATCGGGATTATACGATTTAACGTTTCTATAAAACTATAAAAACAAGGATTCTACGTGGCAAATGGATACTTCCAATAGCCGTTCAGAAGCGGCCGATTAACAGAGGAGGAATCAACAAACGGTGCGACATTTTCTTATCAACCACAGACATACAAGAATGTAATGTAATGGAAATAATTGTTAGTCTCGCTGGTCATATTTGATGTGGGACTCATCGGATGCCAAGTTTCGGACCCACGCGATTTCCGCCTTAGACTAAGCGGTATTTTATAGCATTATTTTGGTTTATCGCATCTGGCGCTTATTGATTTACCTTAAACGTCCCAAAAAATACGAATAAAATGAAATAATGCTTAAGAAACGCTTGGTTCGAGTCTTCACGTTCCTAATAGGGGAGAAATCACAGGAGCCGATTTGGAACTAGCGGTTATGATAGGACGACGGCTAGAAAAGCCGACGGAGAGCATCGGAGCCTTAATTGATCTACAGCCAAATATTACACGATTGGACGGCGGGTATTAAGCCTGCGAGAGTGGCCGCTTACTCGGTCATTGGCCAAGATCTATCGTAGGACTAGAGGCCGAGGAGAGAAGATCATACCACTTAGCCCTCGCCCGACGACGGAGGAGCTCCTTTCGCGACCGTAAATAAAAGAAATCCTTGTAATGGCTTTCGCCGTGCGGATCCTCCGCCCTCTCGCTCTCCTCGCTGCGACTCGCCCTCGTTGAAAGAAGAAGGATACGCGCCACGTTTATTAAGCCCCCGAGGCGGCTTTACCCTGCAAGCACGCTCGCGGGCGATTCCGTATCAAGAGGAAGCTGTATAGGCTCGCACTGGTCGAACGAGCGGGCGGCAGCCTCCGCACCGCAGCCGTAGTTAATTCCTTAACCCTTATAGACTTCGAGAAAATTTAGGGACCTCCCCGAGAGCAGTCGGAGCTTTCTCGAACGTATAAACTGCACGGGGGCAGCGCGGCCCGAGGAGGAGGAGGGTGCGGAGGCCCGTTCGCCGGAGGAGGATGATAGCGCGAGAGGGAGAGGAAGTCTTGCGAGGAAGCGTGAGCCGAACGCAGGAATACCAGGTGCTCCTGGGATCTTGGCGGCATCTTACCGCCCGGACGATACATAATTTATGTCGCGCTCTGCCGGGCTTAAGACAGTATTAAGATCGACCGAGAAGCAGCACAACACATCCTATCTCTTACAAACGCGTTCCGCCGAGCATCCGCCGCTCTTCTCCCTTTTGCGACCAGTTATTCACACGTGCGAAGAAATCGCAGCCGGTTAGCGAGGAGAGGCAGCCAGCCGCCCCCAGCCTCTTCTCCAAATGGGATCAGTAGTTTAGCAGGAAATTAATTGGCCAGCAAGATATATGCCCGATATATTTTCGTTCGCTTAATGCGAGGATGAGATGTATGGCAAGTCCCCCGCCCCTCTACTTATATCGAGTAATGGGGTAGCGCGCGCCCGCCTTCAGAGATTTCTCCGGCAATCTGGACTCCGGCGCAATTAGAGATGATACGTGGGTGTCTCCTCCCTCCCTCGGTCTTCTGCTCTCTGTGTTGGCAGAAGCGATGATCCCGGGAGAGGGGGACGATGGCTGGAGGACGGGGATCAATGTCATACACTCCGCACGTCTGCTAAATTCAAGAACACTGATTAGTCTTCCCCTTTTTAGGAGGATCAGTTGGCATTCCCTACGGCTTGAGCATCCTCCCCGAAGTGGAAGGTTTCGGGATTTGACGGAGGGCTTGTTGATACGCTACCAATAGCTTTTGGCCTTTTTATGATTGGCCAAACAGAATCCTTTCCGCGATGCGCTCTTGCTCTCGTGTCCTTTTGATCCGCTGCGGCGTATCCTCCTTATATTGAAAAGCCGACCTCAGCCTTGCCACGGCCACGGTGGAACGGCAGAAGGATCAGAATATTGCGGACATATTTTCTCGCAGTCTCGGTCCGCCGACCATCTTTCTTCGCTTCATATTTATTTAACAGGCCGCGCGGGTTTAGGGATACACGTGTAATATCCTTCTGCACTCGCCGATCTCTTCCCGAAGAAAATGATCCCGAAAGGTATTCCTCTGAAACTTGGCACAAGTCTGAGCTTATTATCTTGGCACAGATAATGTATGGGTCAGCCGTTTGCCACTAAGGTAAAGTGTCTTTTATATTCTGCACCTTTAAAGGGAAAGACGATCTTATAACTCTAATTAAATTTACACATTTGCCTCTGGATTTATGTCGTTATTAAAACCCAGATCAAGACAAGAGCCTTCTGTAAAAATGTTAGTGAGTCAACAAGCTCACTTTTATAATAACCAATGAAATACCGGGGTTAAGATTAAGTAGAAGAGATGTAGCTGATAGCCACGACAACCGGCAGCCCCGAGATAATCGGCGGTCAGGTATCCCTCGTGAGGTCCCATGGGATATTGGTCGAGAAAGAACAGGGGTGAGCGGGTATAGGATATCGTAAGATGGGGTGAGAAGGAAAAAATAATTGAAAATTTTCGGACGGTCCGGACTGGCGATAGGGTGGGGTAAGGCGCCGAAGACGTCTTGGCTGGCCGGTCCGCGATAAAGCAAAGAGCCCGTGCTAAATACTTACATAAATCTGTATTGCCTTGCGCAGCACGAGAGAAGCTTATACTACACTCACACGAGCGTTCCTGCCTGCACCGACGTATACACTTAAACCAGAGGGACGCCGGTTTACCTCCTCCATGGGAAAACGGGTAACCTGCGCGGAGCCTGTAGCCGTACCCCACCCCCGTCAAGGGTCGATTCCCGAAGTCCTGCTGCATCTTGCTACGTAACCATTTTGCTCAGACGGAGATGAAGTAGAACTTATCAAATCACTTGGAATCTTAATCACCGTCTATAAAGAACTACTAGAATTAGTAATGAAAATGAAAATCATACTTACAAAATATGTATACTTAATAAATGAGAACCTAATTAAAATGTGTTTATTCCAACCTGGAATAGGAAACAACGTAGTCTCTACGACAGCTTAATCCGGCTGTTTATTCTGTAATAAGGTGAAGACACCCCTGGATGCTGTCGAGCGCGGTCGAGTACGACCATTCGTTGACTTCTACTACTGTGCCCTTCTCGCTGCCCAATATTTGCCAAATTTTCACTATTTATCCATGCAAGCAAATGAAACTATCTTCCTACGATACCTCAATATAACATACAGCACTGAGCTATCAAAATTTAAGCAGGGGACTACTCCCAATAGCTCTATCAAAGAAAATATCTAATAAGTTTGCTGCCAAGGTAGTAAACAATCGAAGGAGCACAAGCCATCAAAAGGCGTTCAAAAGACGACGTGGTAAACTGAATAAAAGCTACGGGAAGGAAGGCGAAACTGTACCACGCTGCGGTGCGTCGAGCGAAGGGGGAGAGGCGCGCGGCAACGCTCTGATTTCAGGGCTTCGCAGAATCCGCGGGTGCCGTGGCAATAAATCTGGCGGGTATATCTGAGCTCATGAATGTTATTAAGATACAACCCCCCGCGAGCCGAAGGAAGGCATGGAGGGGGGAAGAGAGATAGAGATAGAGGGCACGGGGTGTATGGGCGACAGTTGCGGGTGGGTGCCAGTAGCAGGGAGATATAGGGGGTAGCGGCTCGAAGAAGGAAAGGAGCTCGTTGGCAACCTAGAGCTCCTCGGCGCGCACCAGAAGACTACGAGCGGCCTGCTGCGGAAAGCAAGAGGAGCAAGCCGTGTCGAAGCTCCGCTTCCACGCCAGGACGAGGAAAGTGGAAAAGAGAGAGGCCGAGCCGGAGAAACGGTTATGAAGAAATACCGCCACCGGTAATCCCACCATAGATCACCGCCTCTGGTGGCCGCCTCCGTAGCCTCGCCTTCTTTCTTCCTACCGTCTACTTGTCTTCTTCTTATATTCCACCCCGTCTACTACCATGTCCAGCGAGTCTCTCTGCTTTCTGCACGCCGACCTTCCTCTGATTCGACCTGGGCGGTGATCACGGGATCGTCAACTTCATTCAGAGTTCTGTCAACCTGCTGCTCGGATTCGACGTCCGGTGCGTTTTCGGAGTTGGTACGCAAATGCCCTTCGTTCTGTAATGCACAGAGCGAAATAGAGAAACATGGTACTTCTGACACTTCCTTGAGAAAAATCGGCTAATATTACTAATAGAGGGGGTTGTGCTCATCCTCAAAGTGCTTCAACCCTTCGACCTTCCATAAAGGAAGCGGGTCGCTTGTGAATAGGTCTTTATGGAATTAAAGAATCTTTATGGAATTTCGTGCTAAATGGAATGGAAGACAGAGGGGAAGGTTAATCGAGCTTACCGACACACGCCTTAGCATAGTCTTGGGACTCTCGGACACGCAAGTTCAGCCCCTGTTCATCATCAGTTAATTAATTGGGTTTTCCAGTACGAAATGGACTAGGTTCCCCGACATCAAAGAGAGCCTCTCGATCTTCCAGCCGCCCTTAGCTGTCGATCAAAGTGTCCCGCTCACCAATTAATAGCAGACAGATATATTTGTCTGACGGACCATATCCTCTGCGTTATCTGCTAATAGTAAGTAAATATGGGAGGCCGCCTCGCAAGGGAGCCTCCTGTTTCTATACCCGATGCGGACATAGAAAGGACCTGGCATAAAGAACAACACTCTGAGGCTGAGGTCACAAAAGCGCTGGGAAGCTGCAAACGCATTATTTCGCACCCCTTCGCAGTTGGATGTAAAAATGCTAAGTAGTGTCTCATAGCACGGGCGCTCGCCCGCCAAGAAAACCAAAGATTTAGCGTTTCCCGATACTCTCGTGGACGACGCAGTTGCGAGCATTAAACCGATCGAGTACTATTTCCCATTCTAGGGAGTATGGGTGTACGGGGTGGATGAAATCGGGGGGGCTGGGGGTACGCAGGCCGGAGGATCTCTTTCTGCAAAGGGATGCGCATCCTCGTACACCGGCAGATAAAGAGTCGCTTGTACACCGCGTGTACGTGTGTAAGCCTGAAGGGTGGTTTATGTATCGCGGCCTCCAAGATATCCGATGATTTAGCTACGGACCGGAGCGGCCGCCTTGCTCTCATTCTCACTCTCTCTCTCTCTCTCTATCGCTTTCCTGTTCTTGAGACGTTAGCCTCCTTGTGCGAGAAAGAGATCGCGCAAGGCTGCTTTCTTATCTCATGGCTGGCCGCAGTAACCGCGCTGTAATCTTTTATTAATTCGGCGACTTACGAAATTTATCGCGGCTTTTGTTTACCGCGAGGATGGCGCGCCGCCTTAAATCTCCCTGGGTGTCCGGAGAGTCCTTTTCCACCTTCCCCCTCATTCAACGCCGCCTTCTTTTGCATTATCTAGCCACGCTGCAGCTTCCGAGCCCGTGGGAGATACCGGCCGGAAGATACGACCGCATTCTGTGACCGTATCGGCAGGACATTGCAGTTCGGCGATATTAGTCAATAAATGTGTTAGGACTTCTTGTTAAAGACTTGATGGATCGGACTCACTGTTGTTATCTCGATGGCCTATTAATCGCTCGTCTGCAACTGAAAATACATTCAAACAGTAAAAAGTGTTACTAGGATTTCGAAAGAAACGGAAGTGCACTAGTAAAGATATGTTTGGGTGGCTGCGTCAAATCAGTCGCGAGCAGCGCACACAGCCACACACAGAGAAGTCCCTTTAAACTGGGAGATGGTGGAATGGCGCTATATTATTATTAGAGTCCCTTAAGTCTAAGAGCCTTAAATCTGCGATAAGTTATGAGCACCCCTTTTCCCGACCGCGCGCGCCCGCTACCGTTCTACCGAGCACCCACCGAGGAACCCATGAACACCACCTTCCACACCTTATACCATTTCCCTGTAATATCTTAGTCTACGATGGCGCCTCTTCGGCCTTTATCTTGCATACATTATAAGACCCTGGAGCGGGCCGAGTCGTGGCTCAAAGAGGCCTGGAGGGATGCAACTCAAGGGGGTCGAAGGGTAATTGAAAATAACTGCTGGCGCCGAGGCGAATCTAATCACCTTACAGTCTAACCAAGATAAACCTGCTGGATCATCTCGTATCACATAACCACATCTGACACAGAATACTTTTTTCCACACGGGGCACCGTTAAGAACTTGGAGACTTTAAAAAAGGGGCAGACGGCGGAGAATAAAAGTACCACTTGCTAAGCTGCAATTTGAGGAACCGGATTTTCCTTTCCAAAAGTACTAAAACCAGTTAAGCATTGACAGGCATTACCTCATTACCCGGTGGTACAAAGAGGGCGATGTATCGCGGCGAATGAAAAATGTATTCGTAAGGGGGTTTGCCGCCTCGGCCCGGTGGATCAAAGTTTCCAAGTCTCGCAGAGCTGTCGGGCCACCCTATAACTTCAGTTTCGCGGCGTAGCACGACTTAATCGCTCGACGGCCTGACTCGCTCGTTCCGCTGGAGCCTTCAACGTGCCTCGCTCTTCGATCTCACGAATTTGCATTATTATTAGCCAAAACTTCTGGGAGATTCATTCTATCGGGATAGTGAACCGATTGAACGAGCGCCAAGCATAGAGGCACGATGAATTCCCAAAGTGTTTCGTGGTGAGTGTCTGAAAGAATCGACAAGTTTGCTAATCAAAGCTGACTTCTCATGAGGAATAAAAATGGCGAAGTGGAACAGTTCCCGTGGTTATTGGTGTCAGGAAACGTAAAGAGCGAAAGGAAAGCGCTTATCTCGTCTGTTGCCGATACCATAAAGAAGACATCCACTGTCAAACGCGGAGAACGAGTGGCTCGCAGGCCAACGACGGGTAACACTAGTGCTCGGCAAAGGGGCGAAGGGGTCCATTAAGAGGCGAGAGAGCCCAGAAGTAAAGATTACATTCGTAACGTTTCGCCGGCTGCTGCTGCTGCTTCCTTGATGGAGGGTGTAGGACAGCCGCTTATCGCGGCAATGAAAAGCATCGAGCAAGATTGGCATGTTGCCCGCGCACACCAGCCCGACACCATCTTCCTCCACTATTTAGCCTCTCGTTCGGATGTGCAGCGCACTTTTGCGAGATAGCACCGTGAAATATGCTCATCCGCAAATGCTGCCTGCCAACGAGCACCTGTCACGAGCGTGCCGTAATGTCCTTTACAAAACACGCGGATCCCTTGACACCGAACTTTATTGGAAACTGGCCGAGTGATAGCGCATGTTAATTGCTTTGCTACTTAGCTGCACCAATCTTATTGATACAATTTATTCTATTATTCTCGTACCTGTATTTTGCTATGGTAAACTGTTGAAACTTTTTCTTTGGGACAATGTAATTTGAAACGGCAATCCGTGTACACAACGATTTCCGCCTTTTCAAAGAATTCTTCAATGTGCGACTATTCAACACTATGGCCAGAACATTGCTACTGTTTCATGTTTAGGGAAAATTAATGCTTCTAATCAAGTCAAGAAACAACAATAACACAATCACTAGAAGAAAGCTAGAATTATTAACATGAAAGAGTTTCACCAACAGCCAGTGCTAAGAAGTTCCACCTGGACGACCTTTACCCAACATGGAGCAAAGAGTATCAGCTCGAAGATGAGGAGGAGGGCGTAGGCACGCGTTTCCGAGATCTGTCGCAGACTTAACACCCAATTCGAGGACGGATTTGCCGTGGCGTCTGGGGCGCGAAACTAGAATGCGGCGACGAGCTGTCCTCGCAAAGGAGGCGCACACGCCGAGAAAGAGGAGGCACGCCGGTGCTCGGAGGGTGTGAGCGGCTAAGGGCGATGAGAGGGCGAGGGGCGGGCGCGAACCCAGCCGGCGATTAGACAATGCTACGGAAACACCGAGGACACTGAGGTTTGGCGAGCTTTTGGATCCTCCTCTTCCGGGGCTTTGGGAGCACTGACAGATGTGCTCGGTATCAGAGAGCGTGGCGTCCCGTGAAAACGTGCACCCGCACATACAAGCCCTCTTCTTCGCCCGTACACACTGCATCTCATCCGCGCGCCGCCCGTGTGTCTCCCGCCTCAATATCCCTGATCTTGTTAAGGACGCACTGAACCACGAATAGCCGGCATCCATTCAAATATCGCCGAGGAATCTACCTACTTAACGCGCCACCTACCCCCTACCGTCGCAAAAGTATACCCCTGAGCGTAACGGCATTCAGGGGTGAAACTCTGTTGGTATCTCACTTAACAAGCGGCATGCCCGATCTCGTTTTAGTAAATAAAAACGACTTTGGTATGCTTGTTTATGAAATTTCGTGGTGATTATTCTAATAGTGCGATTGTCGTGCAAAAATATGGTCAAGAAGAGTTTACGCCATAATCGACTCGTCTCGGACCAGTACGGGTCATTGCTTCTTACCCTTAACAATACTTCCATTAATAAAAAAAATACCTCTAAGTGAGTTTTGACGGCCTCTACTTTAAGTTTTTGTAGATAAACGCGTTGTCTTTTGGGTACTCTGAATATATTCAAACAATATTTTTATCGATTGTAAATTCTATTCCAAGATAACTGCGTGAAGTAGATAGGATACGACAGTGGTAGGGAATAAGCCCCCGTGAAGTATGAGTGCACAAAAGGTGAGCGAGGATCAATGCGTAAGGGCCGCAGATTTGATTTAGGGACATGCCAGAGCAATTACGGGTGCACATCTGAGAGAACGTTTCCTTTCGCGCGCGCGCGCGCCCGCGCTACCCCGTTACGTAGCATAAAAGGTGGTGGAAAGGGTCGCAACGAGGGCTGCCGAGTTTGGCTTTGTACGGAGTTGCGGCGGCGTTGAAGCCGACAAAAGATAAGCCGTTATTTATAACCAGGCTTAAGAGCGAGTGAGAAAGCCGCGTGGTTCGCCTCGGGGAAAATAAAATCGTCCCGAAATCGCGATTTCAGTGCATAACCCTCCACGCGCGGGGGCGCCTCCCCGCAAGCTTCCCTCGCCGGGGTGCGAAGGATCCGTGCGGCAAGATTGATTTATACAAGCGTGTGGATTTGGTGAATCGACAAATCGCCCGGCTTGGCCCACAATATTATAATGTGCGCGTGGAGTTGGTCTGGGTGTCTCTCTAAGGGTCTCCACCCTCTGTACATACGATCATGTTCGTAGAAATATGAATACCTATAGATTATCCAGCAATTAATAGAGTCTTCTAAATAACTCCGCACTGATGAATGTCTTTCAATTCTAAAAAATTGCATTGCTACAGAATTACTATTGCGCATAAACAAAATACTAATGTCTCAACCAACATTATTATTTAGATAGAACGATACCACGAAGAATAAACCTCCGTACAGTGATAAGTAATGAAGAAGAGCTTCCACGAAGCCATCGCCCAACTGCTGAATTTCGCCGAGAGTCTCTCACGATTCTGTCAGCTAACGGGCGCCTTATTCCGGACGATCTCCAGTCGAGCGTACCGGGCAGATCCACGGGAGCAGAGAGGCGATGGTCCAGAGATTCGCCTTCGACGGCTTGTCGTCGTAGTGGCTCGACGACGGTGGCGGCGGCGGCGGCGGCGGCGCCGGGGGTGGCTGTCGTAGGCGGACAGGGGCGTCACGAGCGAGCACGGCGAGTTGGTAGGGAGGCTGGAAAGGGGTGGTGGAGTCGGTGCAGGGTCGAAGCTTCGAGTCTGCGGAAGCTGCACTCCCAGCCGTCGCGGGTGGGTGGCACCCGGACTCCTCGAACTGATCAATACCTGAAACACCGCGAGGTATCGTCTCGCTATTTCCGGTGTCCCAGCGCGGCCGGAAATGAAGGCGTTAAAAATATACGCACACAGAGAGCCGCGCCATGTCAATGTTACATCCACCAGTTTGCCCGTGCCAGAATCTGTGTCTGTCTGAGCTGGTGGCGGTGTGGGGCAAAGTCTACGAGGGCAGATAGCGGCCGATATTACATCCTTTCCAATGACTGCTTGCTACAGATCCTGCGAGAATAAAGCGACGGGCGTAACGCTCCTTTCTGGGGCGTCCACTTTTTGCAACGGCATCGATTAAAGGATTCGTTACATAATTTATTGGTGTACTCTCCTCTCTGTTCATTGATTGCGCGAAAGGCCGGTCACTGACCTTTGGGTCGCCCCTGGCTTTCAATAGGTTTCACGTTTACCAGCCCTTCACTGGATAATTTAAAAATGTGTGTTGTTTCAATGGTAAATACATTGTGTTTTGTCCCTCTGGGGGAACATACAATGCTTGTGTAAAGCTTGCTGTAAAAAAATGCTGATGAAACGGAGGAGAGATGAGAGGATGTTCACATCGGAGGGCGTGACCAAGAGGGCAGCCAGGTCCTCCGGATTTGCAAAATCGCAGTAAGGGGTTGGTTTAATATCAACAGGTAGAACGTGCTCTTGTCCCCACCGGATAAGCCGAAGGCTAAGCGCCGGCGCTGGCTAAACCGCTCGCACCCTCCCGAGGGTGTGACCTACCCTCGCATTGGCCCGTAGAATCGTGCGAAAAAGAGACTGATACAGTCCTGCGCGGATAACCGCTTTTTTAAAACCCTGGTTTGCGGGGGTGGAGTCTTATCACACTCGTAACTGCGGAAATCACCAATCAATTTACAGCGTTTTCTCTTTCCAGTATATACTACTGAATGAATGCAAAACAATTTCATTCCTTGACCAATACGTAATGTTGGATATGTTGGTTATCATTAATAAAGCACCAAGCAAATGTATCGTCTTTGTAATAGCAAGAGCATACAATTTTACTTTCGTTTCACCAGTTAAGCTTTTTCACTGAAGGCAAAATTTATGTCAATGATGTTCGACATGATTTTCCTTGCCACGAAAATGATAATATATTCATGACTTTTTCCACCCCTTTTGCTCAGTAGGACTGAAAGCACAGTTCTTCGAAAATGTCCGTATTTTTAAATATGCTGGCAGCGATTTTGACAGAGGAACATCATTCGGTTCATAAGATGAGGAGTGCGATTGGATACTTTGCCGAGTTATTAATACTTGGTCAGTTGACAGAAGTTCACGATACCAAAGCAAACTCCGTTTAAAAAGGCTCAATTAATTATTGACTGACGAACTTTTGCCTGCACGAAGTAAATTACGTTTCTTTTAAAAGGGTAAATAAATAGAGTAAAGTATGCAGTGGCAGGGCGGTGGGAAAAGGAGCTCGGGCAAGGGAGGCACTGTGCGTTACTGCCTACATCTTCCGAGCGACAAGCAGTCTAATAATTTCATCAGATGTCCCCGTCAGCGATCAGTCGTCGTGCGTTATCGATGTAATCCCGAACGCACACTGGCTGTTACCCTCTAAGGAAGGCCTCAGACATCCTCCTGTCGGATTGATAGGCCGATAAAAAAGCTTGTAATACACTGACCGCGGACAGTTGGGAAGGGCCAGGAAAATATCCGCATGGGTCAGCCGAGAGGGGCTTAGAGTGTAGAGAGATGGCCGATTCAATATCGGCTTTCAGGATACTCAGGGTATTTATCTAATGTCTTATATTTTCCAGCAGACTGCCCATTCAAATTTCGACTCTTCCAGCGAGTCCTCAATGAAACTGTCCTTCTGTCAAACGGATTGCTATTTCCTATAATTCCTAAACCGATCGTTCCACAATAATATCAACAGAATCAAGTACTTTAACCCTTTCAGCTTTGTGTTAATTAAAAAACCAGTTCAAGATTCCAGACCCCTCTCCTAATGCCTCTTGCAAATATTGTCAGACCTCGTTGAGAAGACCACATTCATTATAAAAGTAGGGGGAATGCGACGTGTTGTAATCCACGAGGAGCAACGCCTTGCCATGTTTGTAATATTAAACAAAGTAAAAGTTTCAAACTTACCAGTTTTAATAAGTTACAGGGTATTATTCATGTAAAAACGTCGAGGAATAGGAAACGAAGAATTTTCTGCCGATACACTCGCCGCTTGCACACCCACCTGTACTATTTTTTGGTCTATCAGGCCGAGAGAGAGTACCACGTTCCCGACACCTCGGCGCGCGCGGTCGGACTTATCTTCCAGAGATATCGTGCGCGACATATCCCGCGTTACTTATCACAGATAAGTACTCAGTAGTTTCAGTGTACGGGTTCAGGGCAGAGTTGGATGCCAGTCACCATCGACATCGTAACGGCCGTTTTTCCAGCCGTCAAATTCTCGTTGCAGCGCACAATGTGCGCCGGCACCGATTGCACTGTAAGTACAGGGGGGCTCTGAGTGCAATTGGAAGGGCGGACGAAAATGTGAGCGGGAGAACACGAGGCGTCGGCTCGATCTACTCAGATAAAAGGAAGGAGGCATCGACCACACGGATAATGTCGGCCCACATTATTCACAGCTTTACGCTGCTCTGTCTGGCGATGCTCTCGTTTGCGGACTGCCAGGGTACATGTCCCGTTAGGTGCCTATGTCACTTCAGTCAACAGCCGAGAACTGTCATGTGCTCGAAGCAAGGCCTCGAGCTGTTTCCCGGCAACATAAGCGACGTAGTGAGTATTACACGAATTCACTCACCCGACTACCATGTTCGATGGGACCACCTCGCACTCGAGCATCTTCCACGCGACATTCACCTGCAACTCGGCTACTCTGTCAGCCTTATCGGGCGGCTCGCTGAAAATATACCAGTTGACTCATGCGAGTGAATGTGCCGCTAGCAATGTAGGGTTTCGGGAATCCGGCCAGATAATTTCACCTGCTCGTATCCGGCTGTACAGGGATATTGAAATTCCGGGCTCCGATCTAAATTTGTGTTAATTATTAAATTGATGGGTTTTATTGAATGGCTGCATTGCAGGTGCAACACTTGGACTTGTCGAAGAACATGCTCGTAGAGATTCCGAGTGACATCAATCGCCTCATAGATCTAGAGTACCTGAACTTAGCGAGAAATCAATTGACCTCCTTGCCCGATGATTTGACCTCGCTGAAAAATCTACAAAGATTGGACATCGCCGACAATAAGATTTACGATGTCACCGATATTGGTTCTATATCGCAGCTACCTTCTCTGACGGTGCTCTACGTATCGGGGAACCCCATATCCATTTTGGATGGCTTAGCCAGCAATGTGCTTCAAGCTCTCGATGCAAGTCGCTGCGGTACTCCAATACTAATTGAACAAATTTGCAGTACCATCCAGTAATATACTCGACGCCTTCATGTTCAAGCTCTACATATACTCATTTTGCAGACTTAAGAGAGCTTGGAAATAAATCGCTCGAAGGTCTGCCGGCGCTTGCAACTTTAAGCCTCGCTAGGAATCCTCTGAAGTTGATTCAGAAACCATCTGCTGACAAATTGCGATGGCTGGACATGTCGGATTGTCTCCTGAACTACTTGGACCCTAAAACTTTCAGTGGATTCCCCAAACTGGAAGAACTGCGGCTTGCTAATAATCCAGTGTTGGTTTTCAGCACGAGGTACCATACATATTCTATCAAATGTATTCGATATCACCTTTATATAATACTTAAATCTGAAATTGAATTTCCTTAATTAACGATAAAGATTTTTGCCCGTTAAGATTTTCTTGCTTGCATGATCAAACAAATTTAAATGGCTACCTTTGGAGTTGGATAATATATTAATGTTGGTTATATCCAGCGAAGACTACTGAACGTTAATTAAAATCGTAACACAGTCGTTAACTCGTGATTTTATTCCAGGTACAGTACGTTGGAACATTCGAATCTGAAAAAGCTCGACGTATCAAGATGTAACTTAGATCGACCAGGAATCCATGGCTTTCCAGCACTCACGCACGTGCGCCTGTCCAGAAACACTATTCGCATGCTGCCGGACCGCATATTCGCAAAGAACAGAGAACTCGCATTCCTGTACTTAAACTCGAACGGAGTGGAGTATTTGAATGCCAGCACTTTTGAGGGCCTGGTAAACCTCCAAGTGTTAGATTTGTCCTCGAACAGCCTCGGGTATATCCACCCCATGGCCTTCCACGAGAATATCGAACTCAAGTTACTCAATCTCTCTTCCAATATGCTGTTCGAGTTTCCGAATCTTACCTCGGCAGTGGTGTCCCTCGATGTATCTTCCAACGTAATTAATACTCTCAAGAGGAATGCCCTGGCCAACATGCCGAAAATACGTGGCCTCAACTTGGGCGACAATAAGCTCCACCACATACCGAAAGGACTTCGTTCCATCACCCTCAGGAACCTTAACTGGAAGAGTAACAGGCTGGTGCAGTTGGAGAATGACAGCTTTCTCGAATTGCCCCAATTACAGACGCTAGACTTATCAGGTAAGTCGGAGAGTCGTTTTTCTTTTGAGAAAACAAGAGACGAAGTTTATTGAAGGAGTGAGTTTGAAGTGCTCTGGTTTCTGGCCGCCAGGTAATCGATTGACCGAGGCCATGCAACCCGAGGTCTTCCGCAACAATCCAAATTTAGCCACTGTGAAATTGGGCGACAATCCCTGGCGATGCGATTGCAACCAGTTGTATGTCACCTTCGAATATCTAACGAGTGCTCCCCCCAAAACGGCCAGTTCGAGTTTGGTCTGCCAAAGTCCCGTCAATGTCTCCGGATACTCCTGGGAGGCTGCCTGCTACAATGTTTGGAATGGACCACTGTATTTCAACAAGGACCGCACTTGGGGTCTGGTACTCATTAGTGTGCTGACCTTCGTTGTCGTATTTGGCAGCATCGTCTCCATCAGGCATACTATGAAGATAAAAAGAAGGGCGTTGGAGCAGAGGCAGCAGCTCGAAAGAGCAGAGGTTCGTGAGAGACTACGACTTCTACAAAGAAGGTAATTAAGCTTTTTTATACTTCCGAAAATGAGAAAATGTTTAGAAGATTCAGAACAAAATAAGAATCACTAATTTTCGAAACATATAATGTGAGGCGATCAATACGAACTCAGTTGGTCAACCATACCGACCTCGCAAATTCATTTTCCAAGTTCACATTAATACTGAAAATACAACCTGACATTTATTAATGCAAGTAAATCACCTGTTGTCAAACGCGGCACTTAAAACTTTATTAAGTTAAACATTACCATGTCGAGATAAACTAGTGAGCTGCTTTACCTTATCTATCGGACACGTTGGATAAATGAGAAACGACCAACATTCAACGTTATAACTGTGCTACACCGATGTCTCTAACATACAAGCGCCCTCTATACTATTCAATTAAACAATGCCTTTCGAATGATCAGGAATCTACACTTGGAAGAAGAACTACTAGAGCGACCTGCGGAGCCAAGAATTCACCCATTGGAGCTGGTTGGACCTCCGAGTTACGAGGAGGCAGTGCAAATGCCAAGATTAGCGCAATCCCTGAACGGCCTCGATGAGATTGGGGAGACTGGATCCGTGAGGATGATGGGCTCAGTAGATAATCTGCGCGCGAAGAAGCGTCGAACGAGACGACCGAGGAAAAGAACGCAGAGCGAGGATGATCTTCTGAGGCGAGAGGGACGTCGACAAGAGAGGCTGCGAAGAGAAAGGAACAACTCAGTGGGTAACATCTGCGACAGCGGGCAGACCCAACCCGAGAATTCAAGGAACTCCGTGCTTCCCAATAATCAACGGAGTAGGAGACACAGTGTCGCTGACACTCTGGAGTCTGCCAGTGGGAAACCAAGACCGAGGCCGCAGACTCCCAGTGCTAAGAAGAAGAAACGTAGACATACCATCATTGACGGCCACTCCACCGACGACGAGGACTCCGACGTGCAAGCACTCAGTTCCAACAGGTCCATCGTCATCAGGGAACTCCGAAGAGAGCCTCGAAGTGGATACAGGGAATCGATAATAGAGCGGGATTCCTGACATTGTTCCAACAACTATCGGACTCGCCTTTCGGACCAATTTTTTATATTAAGCATGAATTATCATAGTATAGAACATTCCTTCACTGACAATTGCAAGAATTAGTATTTAGAAAAGTTGACAAATAGTAATGTGAGTGTAGAATAATGAATAAGCAAAATCATGGACATGAATGGATACTACTTTGTACCACTTAATTTTGAATAATGATAGCACAGAGTTTTATAAGTCCACTGTTACTTTCCATCAAACCTATCACATACGGAGTGAACATCTACTCCATTAGCAAAACAAGCTGGAGCAGATTTTTTATAATGATTGGTATGTGTCGAAGATAATGGCTGTTGATTAAATCAAAATGATATAACCCGTTATGTACTCGCGGCATGGATTCGCGCTGAATCGGCTGAACGAAATGGAATTTTGTATCTTTAGCGCAATAAGGGTGTAAAACTGTAGATTACAGCAATTTCAAGCGAACGCTTCCTCGAACGATTCCTTCCACCGTAACGAGAGTAACGATTTGATCGGATCAACGTATCATTTACCGCAATACACGAGCCTGTGGAATACACGCCCGCCGCCGTAAATTATTAATCTGTTAAGCAATAATCAGTGGCCTCGTGTAAACACGATACAACGTTGCACCAGTGATCCTGCAATTATGAGATTGGATTTCAATCGCGGGCACCGATCAGCCACGGGAACCGAGTACTACTGCTATCAGGAGACCTGATAGTCTCCTACCAAGTAGTAGCAGCGCAAGCTAGACGAAGATGCTTTTCCCGAACGATAGCTGTCGTCGGTTAATACCAATTTTCACTTGAATTGTAGAAAAAGTTACAGCATCGCGGATGAAAATCTGTGACAACAGATTTTGTCTCCCATATTCTCCGATGATATTTAATACAAGCTTTCGTGCTTGGTTCAACTCAAGCTTGTGAAGCTGCACGTGCGATAGTCGCTGTTCGACTGCTTGGTGGCAAACTATCCCCAGGGGTGAACCGTGGGAGTAGAAAGTCTGCGTCGCAGGCTCGTAGCACTAGGGGTCCACTTTAAGCACATAGCGTGTATTTTTCTCGCCTCCTAACTGCCGTTTGGTTGTAAAGAAGTAATCCAATCGCCATTCATTATCTTATGGCAGGGTGAAATAGAACATACCTTCTTCCTCCAAGAAAGTAGGGAATCGTGAAATTGGGAGAAGTCAACTGCAACCATTAAGAAGTTGATAAGTGAATCTACGTGGTGCTCCTGTCTAACTTTATCTGCTCACAACTGCACAACACGTGTTTCATTATTCATATCTGGATTCCTAATTACTACGGGTTCGATGATTACCCACACATTACTTTTGAGGAAAGGAAGTTTTCTTTTCAAAAAGCTGCGAAATTTCTGTCCACTCTAATACTTCTGAAAGACCAGAAATGTATTTCAAATTCATCTGTAGTGAAAATTACCGCCAGAATAACCATAATTAATTTCGTGTTTACAAGATAGAAATTACAGCAGTGAATTGTAGATAAATTCGTACCTACATTCAAGTTTGACGGGATTCGCTGTTCTAATGATAAATGAGCAAATACAACGTTCCAGGAGGATAATTGCGTAATAAGATGAAGACAATAACGATTTACAGCCAAAATAATTCCAGTAATCTCGTATTAGCCAAGACCGACACACACTCGCGATTAAATTGCCACTACTGTCATTTGAAATGTATTCCATTCTTAATTTGAATAAAACAGGAGCTTGCTAGAATTCTTAAAGATTCGGAAAACGATATGCATCTGTGAATGACGGCTTGCAACTATTGACTGACGGGGCTTCCTGCTGAGACAGTTTGATCGACACAAGGTGGAAAACTTCCCGCCTGACACTTCACGGATTACTGTAATAATGCAATTTGACGCATTGGGATGCATTATAGATCTGCGTAAAAAGTGAAGGGCTAGTAAATTGCTTAGTGCGGTACAGGGGGTGTCACCCAATTATCTTATGGAACAATAATACCCTTATCGATAGTAGACTACTTGTAGAGTACTTGTAGGCTTTTCTACAAATATTGCTCTGGAGACGGTGAAGATAGATGTGGTGCGTACTTATTCGTCTGCCGTCGCGCAATTGTACTTGATGGAAGCAAGCAGTGAGCACTTCTTCAAGAATCCGTACCACTGGAGGTTTCGCTTGCATATGCTTTTAAGTGCAATATGGCCATACTCGCGATCAAACTACTGTGTTCCTGCGAGAATCGTGCTGATCTCTATCTGTTATCTGTTCGCTCTGCTTCAGGTACCACGATTTTCATACATTCTTCTCCAAGCGCGATTGCTAAGTTCTGTCAGTTTTCGTGTGGTGTTCGTATGGTATACTCAGTGTTAAAGTATCAGGATGCATGGCTTTTGGTGAATTTCAATCGCGAATACAAAAGCGAGTCCTATTGAAACTTGAAACTGCTGAAATGATACTGGCAGGACTCACAGGCTAAACTGCATTGAGTACGGTGATCAGTGTGTTACTTTCAGATAATCCATGTGGTGAAGTCAAACTACGATATGAGTGTCTTGATTGAAGCCATACCAATGTTCGTGATGACTATTGATTGCCATTTTAAGTACCTCGCGAATTTATTTCAAATGGAAAAGGTGAGCTTCCACTTTGGACACCAAACTATTTGCCAGCATGAAAGACACTTCTTCTCATGAATCTAGTTGAAGTGGAAGGAATTGGATTTCAGGCTAAAGAATTATTGGATTGTATAAAGGCCGACTGGATGCGCAAGTACACAAAGGAGGAGACAGAGATCTTACACAAGTACACGCGTATAGCAAAATCGATAACCGAATTCTATTTCTGTAAGGATCACAAACATTCGCTTGATATAGGCTGCACGCGAAATGTTTCGGTAACGATGTCCATTTGTTTAGACTCATTGGAAATAGCCTTTTTATTCTTTATATTTGTCCACTGTGTACCGGATATTCTCGATACAATAATACCGCTGAACGAATCGCGACCGCGGATATTTGTCATCGAGGCCGAGTACTTTCTTGACCGTGACAAGTATTACTACCTTATTCTGGCGTACATCTGTAGCAACATCCAGTTGTCTGTCTTCAGTATCACGAGCACGGATTTCCTGTACGCGTTTAGCGCCGTACATGCTTGTGCCATGTGCAAGGTCATTGGGTAAGAGGCATGTGCTTTTATTGCGAAATCAACCTCACCTCGAACTCGAATCAGTGTGTTATTGCTGTTTCTAGTATTTATCAGCAAATTTCGTGGCACCCTGTAATTGTAGTTGAATGCATATTTTGTATTATTGCATCGTTCAGGCATAAACTGCAGCATGTTTTCGACGAAACTGAAGATGAGAGGAACTTGTCTATCTCGGAGAATGAAAAGAAGTACCTGGTCAATTTAGTAAACTGTGTCCAGTGCCATAAACGGTTGGTGGCGTGAGTATTCATTCATATTTCTTGTTCTAGGCGATAAAATCTCGTACAATAATTTTCCAACAATAATCACCTTGGAAAGAAATGTCCCGATAAACCGAATCCTAAGCTAGAACATGCCATCAAAAACAGTCCTGACCCACTCCTATTGGTAATGCAGTTGATGCTACTCATGTGACAATGAAAAAATGTGTCATTTTTATTAATGGAACATATGTATTCGTCTCCCTTACTCGTGATGAGGGCGGACGTTTAGTGCGGGATATTTGAACCTAGTATTTGTAGGAATGGGACATTATTGTTGGGTATATTTTCGCGGGGATATTTGTAGTTGGGATGAAATTGTCAGGTACAATATCATCGATCAGTCATATTTCTATTGTTCATCAGATTTTTCCCTTGAATATTTTGCGTTTTACCAAAGGTTCACTGGTATTTTGAATTCTTTTATCTCCACTGTCTATGGGATTGAGTGCTTCTTCGGCATGATTGGACTCAGTGTGTCTTACTTCCTGGTAAGTCATTACGTGGGAGAAAGATTTTCGCTTTCGTTAATTGACTCAACATCAGGTTAATGCTACCATGTGTCCTGCCTGCAGGTGTGTATGTCCCTCGTGGAGGGACAGGCTTTGAATGATATCGTGATACGCATGATGCATATAATACCATTCCTAGTTATATTTTTCATCAACTGCCTACCATCTCAGATGTTAAGAAACTGCAGCATGGACATACGCGACGAAGCGTAAGTTAATCAGGGGGTGGTTGAATATAAAGAAATTTCTTATTGGTATATACAAAATTCGAGTTTTTGTACCCAGATACTTTAGTAATTGGATGGTCGCCAGTCCGAGAGTACGAAAACTTATAATCATCATAATAATCCGCGCTTCGGAGCCTATGACATTATACTTAGCCGATCATATTGTGATAGGTTTCGAGACTTACGGCAACGTGAGTATTCGACTGATTGTTAGTAATGGTACATAACAATTTTTATTTTATAGTTATACTACTATCATATACTCTGCTATTTCAAGGTAATGCATATGACGATGTCATACTTTATGATGCTCTATCAAGTTCGCAGTAGTTAATGCTGACCGTCGTAACTACGATATAATGCAATTAAAGAATTATGAGTAATGAAGAATTTAGATTAATATTACTCATTACTGTTGCATACACTCTTCATTCTTCCACTTCGAAACTCATCCAGTACCAATATTGGGTTAGGTCCATTGGTCCATAGGAACATTGGAAATGAAACGCTATCGCATTATCATTTGATAACTATACTCAGTTACTAAATTACGAATGCGATAGCATTCCTCCGATTATATATTTGGACTTTTTCATCATAAATCGAGAATTCGTATTCGTCACTAATTAGTACTCAGTATGTAGTAAAAATTCTTACATCCTAGAATTGAAGTGAATCGTCAAAAATATCGCAAACCTTGTTCTAACTGTACTTGTGATGGAAAAAGGGTATAGTTTCAATAAAGTATCTAAAATATTTAAAATAATAATTACAATTAATTAGAAGATCCGGGCACTTGTGCCTTCATGCGGTAAACAAACTCTAAACTTATTCAAAGTGCAATTCTTTGCGAGCAGCGTGCTATAGATCCTGGTGCCAAAGCGACTACTATGTGACTGCTGGAGAGTACGACAACTCGCAGGATATAACGTAAGCCATTTTATAGTACGCGACAGGTGGAAGGGAGGAAGACGAGTGGAACATCGGTGCGATCTGAATAATGTCAGCTGTTACACACTATAAGTGGGGAGACAAAAGTGCGTAGAGTAACATACGCAAACTGCTACAATTTACCCAGGTATATTGCACTAGCAATGGGGGTCGAGGGGGCGTAATTGGGAACGCATTATATTATAGCGTAATGTTGGATTCGGCCTTTAGACAAGAAAATGGTCACGATGGAAGAAAGTTTCTACTGAAAATCCCAAGTTGAGCTGCGATAGATATTTTCCAGAACCGGTTCTATTATTTCATACGCCTTTTGACGATCCTGATCAACCAGTGGCCGCACAATCACCCCACCAGGAGCCTGTTTAAGCAGGCCGTCATTATTCTGTGCGGAATGTTGTTTATAAACTTTCAGGTATGAGCGTCTTGGACGCGTAACTCTTTGATCGAGTGGATCGAGTCGACCATCTTCTCGGTTTACTCGTGCGTTCTCGGAAACCCAGTATTGCCAAAGCGCAGTAGTTGCTAAATGCGACGTACTTCTTCCCCTTGAACTTCCTCGTCAAAGTTTGTCCTTGATTTAACGAGCGAAAATCACTAAATTGGGCAGACCTGTAGATTGCGATTGTCGAAGTGGACGTCCAATTAGTGAATATTTATTTCCAGGGACTAAAACCTGTCAGAGCGGTAATTAACACAGGTATCCTTCCCTGCGTCGTTGTCCCGCTGTATATTCTTTCACCCTTAGAGCTACTTCCTTTCAAATGATGGACATTTTGTATCGCATAAGATACGACGATTGAAATATGTCTCGAATTTGGGACGCACAGAAGAACAGAGGTATGCCGAGGAAACCACTATTGCAGAAACAGAAAGAAAAGAGACAACTCGCATTCTAGTATACTCGAACTCAAACAGAATGGAGCGTTTGAATGCAAGCATTTTTGAGGGCATGGTAAAACTCCAAGTACTGGATTTGTTTGCGAATGGTCTCGTGTACATCCACCCCATGCCCTTCCACGAGAATGTCCAACTCAAGTTACAATATACTGTTCGAGTTTCTGAATCTTACCTCGGCGGTGGTGTCCCTCGATATATCTTCCAACTTAATTAATACTCTCAAGAGGAATCCCCCGCCAACATATCAAAAATACGCGGTCTCATCTTTTGAACTCATCTTGTGATAAAAAAAGTATATAGTTTCAATGAAGTATCTACAATATTTAAAACAATAATTACAATTAATTACAAGGTGCGGGCACTTACACTTACTGACGCCCAACGGCATTTAAACTTGTTGGAAGTACATATCATTGCGAGCAGATGCAGTGCATTTTGTTGTTAGAGCGATTACTATTGTGACTACCAGAGGGTGTGTCAACGCACACAATAGAATGCAAGCGTTTTCAAACTGTGGGGCAGATGAAAGCGACTAAGGCGGGTGAGACGACACGAACGTCTACAAAATGTCAGCTGTTACCCACTGTAAGTGAGGTGAAAGAAGTGGACAAGTTGCAATATGTATTTATCTTATAGCGTAATGTTACATTCTGCCCTTAGGAAAGGATGTGAAAGCCAAAAATGGACGAATTATTACGATCGGCTAGTAGCCGCACGATAGCACCACCACGAAACTGTTTAAGCAGGCCTTTATTATCCTCCTGGCAATGTTATTCATAAACTATAAGGTACGTGCATTAGCGTCTCGAACGCACAACCGTTACATGACAACTCGCACGATATAACGTAAGCCATTTTAGAGTACGAGACTGATGGTAGGGAGGAAGACGAATAATGTCAGCTGTTGTACACTATAAGTGGGCAGAAAGAAGTGCGCCTAGTAAGTTACGCAAACTGCTACAATTTATCTTGGTAAATTGTACTAGCAATAGGGGATCGAGGGGGTATGATTGGGAACGCATTATGTTTTAGCGTAATGTTGAATTCGACCATTAGATAAGAAAATGGGAAGACCCAGCGAAGGATTGTCACGATGGAAGAAAGTCCACTGAAAATCCCAGATTCGGCTGCTACAGATATTTTCAAGAACCGGTATGTACTATTATGTGAGTGGCATTTTCGCGATCATGATCAACCAGTGGCCGCACAATCGCCTCACCAGCAGACTGTTTAAGCAGGCCTTCATTATTCTCTGGAGAATGTTGTTTATAAACTTGCCTTGCACGCGTAACCCTTTGATCGAGTCAATCGAGTTAACCATCTTCTCGTGTTACTCGTGAGTTCTCGGAAACCCAGTGTTTGCCAAATGCCATGTATGTACTTCCCTCCCCTCGAACATCCTTCCGAAAGGTTGTCTTTGATTTAACGAACGTGAATCACTACATTGGGCAGGCGGGTCGATCGCGATTATCGTTATGGGTTCTCCTTGTAATATATCCCACAGCAATTGCGCGGTGCGAGATTGTCTAAATCCTTAATAAAAGTGAACATGCAATTAGTGAAAGTTTATTTGCATATTCACATATCCGCATATTTGCATAATCGCTGTATGTATTCTCTGTCACATGCAGTACTTAACTTGAGATAAAACGGAGGTCGAAATTTGCATGTTACCCTTAGAGCTCCTGTGCATACAATGATGAATATTAGAACTCAAAATTGAAGTGGTCTACTTGCCTTCCAGTCAAATGCAAGACTTTTTGGATGACAGAAGATACGACGATTGAAGCATGATCCTAGTTTGGGACTCACAGAAGGTCTTAGACAGGTATGCCAAGGAATCCACGTTTTATACATTCGCGTTCATGCGATTCACAGTAAATACGCGAGAAAAATAAGCCAAAGAATTACTCCTCCTATTATTAGCCAGAATCAAGATTCACAAATATTTCTACTTCATTGTCAGCATTCTACCGTATCGATGGCATTCATCGTTTATTTATGAAAATCCGAGAGTATAAATAAAGCTATTCAAACTTGAATCACTTACGCAATAGCATTGCTGTAACAATACAATCGTCGGCCGGTGTACTGCACTTAAAACTGTAAAGGGAGGCAGCGGGGATTGACAGGGCCGACGTTTATTAGAAATTAAAATGCGCCTACATCTCTGTAATTAATTCGTTTGGCTCGTACAGTCAGCTTGCGTCTAATTAATGCTCATCAAGGAAGATGCTGGTACACTTTGTCAGGGTAATACCGCCGACAGCCCGAGTAATTAAATGATGCGCCCACTGACGGGCGGCCGTGCGCATACACGCTCTTCTCTGCATTCCCTGTCGTTGGAGTCATCCAGCGACGTTTCTTTCATTGTGTATGTAAAACGACGAAATGTGATAAAATCAAGTGGCGTTTATTCTTTACAATCGAGTCATTCACCTGCAGCTTGTTTCACTTGTGTGGCACCCTGAACTACTCCCGTTCACCCAACAATGATCGGCCGTGCGGCCTCGTGCAATTCTTAAAATCTCTGCTTCACGCAACACGTAACGGAACCCCGACAAAAATTTGCCTCGCTCTCGGGAACTCTCGAATACCGTTGTACCTGTAGAAATGCCTGTCGGAGTGTACAGCATACATATTATTCTAGAAACGCGTGAAATTCGGACAGGCATCTCGATCGAGCTCGCGTCCACACACACACACCGTTTCCACGTCGATCAGAATCCCCGCAAGAGGGCGTTGCGAATTATAAATGAATCTAGTTGTAATCGTGTGCCTATGTACCATATCGTTTCGCATTCTCGTAGGAACGAATTCCATCATCTTTTGCAGGACACGCAAGATCTGTTGGGAAGACTGACTAGTGTGCTAACATACGTAGATACATACATAAATCTGTACGTACTCTGTATCCATAAATCCTATACAAATAATGTATACATATTTATATATTTATATATATATATATAGTCTATATATAGTGCGTATCATCTGCAGATATTTACAAATTTTCGTTCGCCTGGTGCAGTTAATCGTTCACTTCAGCATGGATAAGACCGCATTACGGCATCGTGCGCTTTCTACGGAGTCCAGCAGGGATGCATAGTCTCCCGTCACGATTCTTTAGGTAAACACAGATTGGGTATGTCGTGCTAATGATGTACCACGCGACAGTACATCATCGGCATCCCCAGGGTCCATCGCGCAGAGGCCCTCGAAGTGTGTGGGCCAAGGAACACTGTGGTTATACTGTAAAACCAGACACGGACACAGCGGTGATCGATGTCACGTACGCAAATTCCTCAGGCAGAGTCACCTCTGGCTATTCCGAAGTATCTCCGGGACGAGAGAACACCGGCATGTCCTTCTACGATTGCGTAATTCGAACGAGATTTTCGTCTTCTCTGGTCAAAGCACTCGGTGAGTCGATCGCCTCACGGCGCCGTCTTGACTAGATTCTCGCCGGCCATCGTTCGCGTGATGAGTATCGGCGTCTTGGGAACGCTGTCGGGATTCTCCTGCAGGGTGATCTTCACCCTCTGGGCACCAGGACTGAGCGGCGGTGCACTGGTCTCGGGGAGGCGAGCGGCAGTGGGTCCATTGGTAGATGGCATGGCCGATCCAACAGGATCCACGGAGTTGATCCGCGCCGGCGGGGAGTCACCCTTCAAGGAATCGTTGGAGCTCACTGCTCGTCGCGGCGGTTTCACTGGGTCCGCGTGATCGCTGGTACCGTTCGACTTCTGGCTAGCGTCCATCGAGTCGGGCTGATCCACGCGGTCCTTATCCTCCTGTTCCGGCGTGGCCTCTACCAGAGGCACGCTCTCCGCGTTCCCATTTGAGGCTATCTTCGGCTGGGCGGCATTGCTGCCGTCCAGCAGAGCCTTCTGCATGTCCTTCATCTCCGTGCCGTTCTCCACGTCGCCGCGCTTCCGCTTCTTCCTGCAGAAGTCGCCTTTGTACGCGGCAAAGCCGATCAGAGCCGCTAGGATCGCAAGGAGAGCTGCCAGGACCACGTAAGAGCCCATTCCCTTCTTGGACTGCCTGGCGGGCGAGATTTCGGAGAGCTCGCCATTCATAGTCTCGTCAGGTAATTTAACTTTGCCCGACTTCGAGTTGTCGAGCACCGCTGCTTCGTTTACTACTTCGATTCCACTTGTCGGACCGAAGAGATTGTCCCTGGTAGTAGCCGACGTCGGCACGATTCCAGCTAGCTCGATCTTCTTGGTGACCACTGACTCTTCCTCTGGTTCCTTTGTCGAAGACGCATCGATAAACTGCTCCTCCTCTAGGTCTGGATCTTTCGTTTCGTCTGGGCTGGACGTTGTACTCCACAATACACCGAGGAGCATATCGAGCAAACTATTTTCGGAGGCTTCCTCCTCCTTCTTGCTGGTACTTTCGGGCTCTTCCTCCGGGAATAATAAACCCGTGCCGGATCCTTCACCGGATCCCTCGTCGTCACCAGATCCTTCGACTGGATAGAAGAGGGAATCCTTGATTACTTTCTTCTCGGTTGTGTGTTCCACCGTAGGGGTTCGATCTTTATTGTCTTCATAATCGAAGACTATCTCGTCCTCGTCCTCGGTCACTATCTCTATAGAGTCACTGCCAGCTGTAGAACTTGCTGCCTCCGTAGAATCGGGCGTTACATTCGGGATAGAACTACTATCGGTGGAAGCAACAGTTGTGGTCGAAGTCGTAGAGGCCTCACTGGTCTCTGGATAAGGTGTCTCAACCTCCACCTCCTTGGGGGCCTCGGAAACACTGTGATCCTCCACTACCTCCTCTTCCTCCTCATCAAATTGGTCAAGAGGATCCTCTTCGCCTTCGCCAGATCCTTCGTGCGCCTGATCCTTCTGCATTTCACGATCCTGCTCCTCGAAATTACAAATCTTCGTAGCGTCGGGTGAGAGGAGTGACGTTCCCTTCATATTGCTTGGACCAACACAAACGATCTTCTTCGAGATCTTGACGCCTCGTTTGACGATAAGATCTCGAACTCGCAAGGTAGCGCAATTGCACTCGAGCGGATTACCCTGCACGTCGAGATGCCGGAGGATCTTGAGACGGGCGAGAGCAGGTGGCAGTTGGCGAAGCTTGTTCTTACGGAGATTCAGGCTGCGCAGGTGATTCAGGCCGTCGAAGGCTGCGAGCTCGAGGTAGCCGATATGATTATCGGCGAGATCGAGGCTCCTCAAATTGGTCAGCTTGCGAAAGCTGCCCGGCTCCACGTGCTCCAAGTCGCCGCCCGACAAGTCCAGGTGTTTCAGGCTAACCAGATCGTCAAAGAGGCCTGAAGTCAGATGCCTATGCATCACCGACGCCCTCAAGGACTCCAGGTCGTAGGTCTCGATGTACTTGACATCTTCGAGCTCGTGACACTTCGCCACGGTGCCATTCTCCAAGTTGCACAGACCGCTCACCCATCCTGAGCAGCTCAGGATGATCAGCAGCACTGATAGCAAGGGCGGTGCTGTCCGCATTTTCAAATCTGTCATATCTGCAACAGAAAAATCACGCCAATCACTTTAGATGAAGACTGCTGATTTCTCGTCACTTTCTTATTTAATCTAATGGAATCTCTTTACTTAATTCATCGACTGTCAAACAGTGCTCAAACTGCCATGCTTTCTACAGTTAAAGGATCAGCTGTCAGAAAACATTGTATCAACAAACTTTTCAATCGTTAAAAAGCCCGAAACACAGGCGTGCAAAGCCTACTATTTTCATATCTGGCAATCATAAGGTGCGAGTAATTCGATTGGCAGCCCTACTTATGCGACCCACAGTGTCTGTCCGGTAGATTCAAACCCGCGTATATCAGCATGATGCCGCCTGTCTGAGATTTAACGAGCGCTGAAATTGTTGGCGTAATCGGAATGCAAATGAAGGCGGTATGCAGGCCGGCACACTGTCCGCTTCCAGCCCGACCGACGGCGGCGCCCGCTCGCGCACAATGAACCTGCCACTACTTTGATCGCTGATATGTAAACAATTTCTGGCCGCTATAAAATCGGCAGCCTCCGCGACGAAAATCTAACAGGATAATTGCAGTAATTGCAATGTGCACCGAGGAACAATTACGCGCAGCAGGCGCGCGCGTGGGTTGGTGCGGTGGCCATTCGCGCTGATGGTATATCGGCTGTGCGAATAGGTTCAGGTATTTAATTAGCGGCGCGCTGTATGTAGCTTCGATGATTGTAAATTACTGATAACCCGCATCGGCCATCTCCCCGATTCTTATCGCAACGCTATTATTATCGCTAGCTCGAGAATCGTTACAATCTTACATGCTGCTCTCATATCGGCGATAAGTGCTCACCTTTTCCGCGAAATCGCACGGCTCGCTCGACGCGCACGAGTTGACCCGTAAAAATGTACATCGGCCATTAAGTCAAATACGTCAATTAAATGGCCGTACACTACCGGCAAGAAGTTACTTTGCGCGCCAATACAGCTCACTCTTTGATTGAACGAGTTCGTCAAAGTCACCAGGCACTTTGAATCTAGGTTCACACGCAAATTGTAAACGATAGCCATTCGAAAGTAAAAGCACCGGCTGCAGTAGCCTAAGAAGATAGATTGTTAATATAAGCATATAACACAAGCAGAAGGCATAGTAAAAGTGCGAGAACCGGGTCGTGCCGCCAAAACTTCCAAGATTTCCTGGAAGCGCCTGAGGGTTCGGGCGGAGGTGCGAGGGGACTGCAGGAAAATATGCGAGCCCGTGTTTTTCGCCCGCTGCGAAATACCAGCGTTGCGGGCATCCAGCAGTGAACGGGTTCTATACATAGAGGAATCATCAGCGCGCGGTTCCAAAGGCGCACGTACATACTTTCGGCAGGTTATTTGCATTATTTTGCATACTGTCCGCGGAGCTGCTACAGCCTGTCGTGATGTCACCGGCAATTTCCATGCGCAAACGCCGAGCGCGAGAGACTCCGAGGCAGCGGCGGAGAGTGGCAGCGCAGATGGACGAACATTGAACCCCGATCGATTCGATTGCGATCATGAATAACGTCGAGCGGGAGAAACTGGCAGTGCTACTGGCGCTGCTGCGTGTGCCTGCTATTCTCTTGGCGCATGCATCACTAGGAAATTGCCTCTTGGCCGAAGACGACGCCGCCGCCCATTCTTATCTGCGTGCGCCGATTGCGCAAATAATCCCAGTCCCACTTTGTAAACCGGCAAATATTAGGGATGGAGATTATTATCAACGATACCGGTGCAGTATTGGGGAGGGGGGGATATTCTGCCAATTCTCGGGTTCGAGGGTTACGCAAGTGACCGGGTGCCTACATGGGCCAGGCCTCGTGGGCAAGCAATACGAGTGCCATGACCATATTGGAACACCGGCCGATAAGCGCAACCTGTGCCGCTTGGCAAAGGAACGCATGCGAGGATAAGAATAACGAGGCGCCACTGCTCGATCCTACATACGGGCACTTGCAAAACCCGACGTGGCACGGCGGCTTAATCTCCGGGATGCAGACTGCAGTGACGCAAACGTCCAAGTGGAATAAGGACGCGATAGAGGATTTTTGCCGAGAGACGTGCGGTGGCCATGTAAATAAGTCACCGAAGAAATGCGTATCTCGCGCGCAATTTCGATGATCGATACGTCCTAATAGCATGTCTCTATGTCTCTAAGTTCTCCGAGCAATTTGCAATGATTAATGGGACTTAAGTAGAAGTGTACTGCGCGAAGCAGCACTGTACGAGTGTTTTGCTGGATGCGCGTAGGTGGTGGTGGCAGGTCACGGCCACTCGGTTCGAGATTTTAATTCACCATCGCCTATTATTCACGAGCGCCGCGAAAAATAGACGCCGAGCGAGTGGGCACCGGCATTTAGCACGTCCTCGTCGCCGCGGATTCCGGTGGAAATGGCGAGTGTACATTTCAGACGAAGAGCAGACACAAAAAAGGAAGACGTCACCGCGTCTGACCTCATATGCTGGCCCAGCAGTTCGAGGAATTGGTTTTTCTATCTTTTACTCTCACGCGGTATTGCATATACTTTATGTTGATCTTAATCCAATCTAATGCATAAATTAACTACTCACAATTCGATTACTCAGACGTGGACTCAGCAGCACCGCTGTTTCGGGAGCATCTGTAACACACATGCGAAAAACTCTGATTAATCCAATGATCCGAACTTTCACTCGTTTCAGTTAGGTTTCTTAAGTACGCTCTTTGTATTCTTTGTATTTCTTCGTAGTCTTTAGTGTGTCGTAAACAGGAGAATGCAGTCTTCCATGAACATTAAACAGAATCAGATGCCTAAGCATTCTCACAGCAGGCAAAAAGTTCTTTCATGTCTGAATCGTTCGTAAACACGACTGCGTCACATTGGTGCGACTAGTAAGTACGTGCACTTTGCTGAGACGTTTTTATTCATCGATTCTACCGACGATGTGCAAACATGAAAATATTTGATCGCCATTAACAAGCGTGTGCACAATACGCAAACGTGGAGCAGAATGAAATGAAAAATAAGAAATCGAAGTCTAGTGGAGACTGACGAGAGTATCACGACTTATACTTGAGCCAAACAAATCCTGCTACTCAAGAAGAAAGTATAACGAATGAATGAAAAGACCCGAGGACACGATACGTTATCCTTACACAACTCGCTATGGAATTCCGTTGGGCAAAACCTCCCGGCAAGAAGACAGTCATGCATCACCAGATAGTCGGGTGAATCGTGAATGAATTGTCGGGAAAGCACGCTTTGAATCAGGCATCCGGGCGGATTACGGCCGGGTAGTCGAGCAGGAAATTCGAATGCTCGTAAAGGGGCCGACAACGTGGATACACGCCCGCGTTTGGTCACGACTCTTCGGCTTTTTGCCGGCACGCGTGCTTAACGGTACCGTCCCTCTGGCAAGGCAACGCGAACGCGCAACGCGCCGGCCTCGTGGTCCAGTTCACCACGTGCTCCCAGGGAGGGCCGATTCCAGAAGTCGTTTGCCGGGAGGTCGTGCACCTTTCGGCTATTACGGGTTACGGGGAAGTCGAAAGTGCCCGTGAAACCTTCGCCTTCCCCGAAACGGCACCAGCACCAAGTACAGAAAAAAGTCAGACCGATCGAATTATTCCAACGGTCCAACCCACCGTGAAGTCTTTTTCCCTCCTCCGTAGGCGTCCGAATCTCCTTTCTCCGCGAGGCGATTTTACACCATTTTCTATGCTTCTTGCACGAGACACGTACAAGTTTTTCGGCCACGCAACCACCGTATCCTGATTTCATTAGACGCCTGAACTGAATGACTCGCCCCCGGTGGGACGTTGATCGCGAGATTCTCGTCGCCGTCGACCGAGCTCAACGACCGAAGGGAGGGAGAAAGTAATGTTTCACTTAGTGACAAGCAAGGCCACCCGAATTATCATCAGGAGAAATTACCTCGCGTATCTCTGATTAAGATCGGATGCACGCGCTCGAATACATAATCATGCTTTTGGGGATTGCCGATTCGCTTAAGAGATATGCTTCAGCCTTATATCAGAAAACCTGACAGAATGATTATCAAAGGAATGCGACCAATATCGCATTTTAGTGTGATAGACGTATGAGAAAGTAGCCGTGATCGCGGTTTCATCATATTAACGCAGAAAAAGAGTGCTATTATTTCGATATGGAGTAAAAGTTTCACGTATGCTTCTTCAGACTGGAGTATGTTGCCAGATCAATGATTTCAGATCGGAGGACTTAAACCGCTCCACCTCTTAGAGATGACATTACAATTTCTAAACGCTTTCCTTGAGCTAACTGTGAATTGTCGAGCGTCGTTTGCGCTCGCTTCGTTAACATTCAAGGAAACTGTCGTTTTCGTAGCTCGCTGAATTCATCGGCGCGAAGCCGAGCACGACAGTTCAATGGCAGCTAAGGCAGGAATGCAGAATTATCGAGGAACCCACCTATGACAGCGGAGGCGTGGAAAAGACAGAGTATAATTAAATTCGAAGGCAGGCCACGGTGCGTCAGAATTTCCGGTGGCCGTAACACGTAGCGCCCGCGGGTCTCTCTCACTGCCTACGAAAGTCGAACTTTGTCGACACGAGATTTCCGGCTCTGCGACGGTGGCATAGTTCGACACGACTTGATTGCCTCGGATGATTATCGGGTCAGGCTATTTATTCGAGACCCTTGCTGCTCGAGGATATCCGTAGTAGCATTGTCCACCTTCGTTGTTTCGGGACAGCACGTGACACGAAATGTGCCGGAAAGGCAGGGGGGAACTTTGAAGTTCGATCCGGTATGATCCGCATTCTCGATAACGCGTGCGACAAAGAGATACGATCTCCGTGGAGAGTCCTTCATATAAAAAACTCGACCTTTCTCCGGGATTTAATCGAGCAAGCGGTGTACACGGTATCTATAAGGATCAAGGTCAATTAAAGTCTTAAAACTTCCACTTCCAACTGTCACCTTAACAACGAGAGGCGAGGAAAGCCGAGTCGATTATTGTTCGCCTTATCGCTGAATACACAGCCGCCAATAGATCTCGCGTTAAGCAGCAATATATCATCGAGATCTGCCCGCCTTAACACATTGCGTAAGGTCGCAACTCGAACAATAACATTGTAACAAGATATTTCGCGTTTCGCTCATCAGCATTGCATAAGGCGAAACGGAGCAATACGAGCGCGTCGCGGGAGACAGGAATCTTCGTTGTAATTATTTGCAGATGACCGTCAGACAATATCGAGGGCCTTCGTAGTGCCTCGCTTTACACAGCCAATGTACGTGCAATTTCTGCTGTAATTGCACACTGCCCACCCGAAGATTGCGCGCTCGAACCCCAAGTACAAGCGCGTCTCCGCCATTACAGGGATAACAGTACTAGGTAGCATTTATAATCGTTGCACAGGTGTTGCAGTAATGCAATCCTGATGCCGCTACCAGTTGTGGAATCTTAAACCTTCGTGGGAGGAAAGAGGTCCAGGCCGAGAGTAGAGAGGAACATACAGGAAGAAAGTTGCAACCGCGAGAATTTACTGGGAATCATTATTTATATGACGATGATATACCCATGTAAATTAATTAAACAATAAAAAGACTAAATTTTGCGCAAGAAAATTATGTTTTGAGTTATTCAATTTGACGAACTCGTAACTCTAGCATATATACTACAATGCTAGGTACCAATCCAAGTAACTAATTAAGGACAAAATCAATCCCGTGCGAAATGAAAAGATAGACGTTGGAGGAAGCAGGATAGTGAAGGGTGGAGCGAAAAGGCCGGAAAAGGGTTCACGAGGAACGGAGGGGAGGCCACACAAGGAGAGTGTCCCAACTAGTCCGGTACGGCGGTATCGATAGCAGCCGGTCGTGCGAAATGATTAGCAAACCGTAGCACACTAGAAGAATCGGCCAGAGTGCATGTGTCGAAGCAGGTCAATCAACTCGAAGTAATTGCGGATAACAAGCCCGTCACACTCGTCCTCGTAACGAGCCCTTGCCTGCGCGTGTCCTGCGCAATCCTTTTTCTCCTAGAAAGTTCGACCCGCTTTATAGGATATGACAGAAGGCAGTGCGTCAAACACTGCTAATCGTCGGGCACGACAGTGCGAGCCCTAACTTCGATCAGATGGATCGGATAAACTTATTAGATTATTAGATTTTAAGGATAAACTTATTAGATTATCCATTGCATTATTTTAAATCCTATTGAGGACTGTGTTGAGGACACTCGTCCACAATTAATAAATCCCAATTACAGGCGATCTGAAGGTGAGTGAAACACGATCGACGCTGCGTCCAATTACATGTATGACGCAACATGAAAATCACTGCAAGATGCTCGGTGCGCGTCGGGTGGTGGACGCCCGGTAACCTTAATGTAGGACAGAAGAGACACCCGTATTACGTAAGTGCAATATCTACCTTACATACACTGGAAAAAAGAATTGCGCGACCGCCACGACCGATCCCAGAATGAGTTAACGAAGCGGGCGCCATAAATAAATCGGCGCGAACGAGCGATCGAAGGTTGCCAATCGCTTCGTGTAAATGAACGGGTGAAAAGTCTAGCTGGTCCCAAGGAAGTTGCATCCAGTGTTAAAGTTTCAAGGAAAGTTTCTTGAAGCTCCCGCACGGCGGGGGCCTTGCTCACGTGCACCCAGGTGACGCAACAGGTACATAGAGCCGCAACAAAGTGTCGCGCTTTACCATAGACACGTAATACATTGGATATTAATTTTACGGTCATCGCATTCCCCCGATCGCGGTAAAGAAAAAGGCAAAGAAAGGCTCTATCTCTCTCACTCTTTCTGTATGCATTGGCCGTCAGAAAGAATGGTCCCGTTACCGGGTGGCGTGAAACTGGTTTCCGTAATTGATGAAAGTGCTTCGAATAATATGAGCTCCGATATCCCGCGGCGATACCTTCGCGTCGATTCGCATGCTACCTATACCCATACTTGTATGCGAAATGTATGTAAGTATATGGAGAGTACGTGCTACGCTTCGGAGTAAGTGGCATACGAGAACGACAATGCGCTCCAGTGGGATCACGTGCGCGCTCCGCACCGAAAATAATGTCTATTGACGGCCAATGGAAGCAATTAAGAACGATATCTCTGCGCTGACACACATTTCGCGGCGGAACGCGAAGCCCCGAGAGTGTCACGAGACTGCTAATGGACGCTGGATGTTGCGTGGAGATTGGAAGAACGACTTTGCAAACCTTCTTTGAAACAAAGGCATATGAAATGTAATTCCACGTGTGGATGCTTCGACGGTAATCGAATAATCAGAGATAGCGTACAGCAATTTTTCTGTCTATTGGTAGTTCTATCAATCGTCGGGAATTTTTATGGCCGATTATTACCCAAGAAATAGATGAGCAGGAATTCATACGATTTGACCAACGATCGGAGGGGGTAAGAACTATCCATCAACAAATCGCCCTGGTTTTTCTGAGGGAATGAATATGAATATATGAATATGCGATTGATTCACACCGCGGTAACTGAGCAATGAGTAGATCTGGTCCTACGGGCAAGAGTTTGTCAGTAGATTAAGTCATACTGAGGCTACTGACAACAACGTAACGAATACGAAACGTCACGAAATTACCATTTAATAATAGCCTGTAACTAGTTTAACTTAATTACAGTGCGATCGCATTAGCATTAGCCGCGGGGATCTGATAGGACACAAAACCGTGTTGGCCGGTGGCGGGAATTAACCTTGACTATAATTACTCACTGTCTCGTTATGGGTGCACGAGAAACTCTAATGTCGGTCAGCAAACTCTGCGTTGGGAGCATAGCACAAGGTCATCGTCATCGTTTGGAGGGATCCCGTTCATGAAGGTAAGGACAATGTCCTTAGAACGAGGCGGCCGTTATCCTTCGCAAAAGAGCGCGCCCGATTTCCAGAGCACCGTCGTCCCATGCCTCCTCTCACACTGACTCGACCAGGCGTCCTTCACCCTTTACTTATTCATTCGCCGAGAAAAAGTCGCACGTGAATACACTCGAGTATTTGGCTTGGCGTACCTCTCGTGCTGGAAAATTCTCCGGCCTCGAGCAACCACTTTGTTCATTGATTATTCATTCAAGTTTGCAAGGCTCTAATAGTACCGGCGCCCACGGTTCATTACATCATTAATATAACACGTTTCGTACAATCAATTATCAAAGACAGAATATTTAAATTCTATTAATTATAGGTAATACAAGACTTGTAACTTGAAAGCTAACACGCGTGTTATTTTCATTGACGCATCTTATGGATATGTATCGACAAATACATTATTAGTTACATTGTTACATAGAGCGTAATCTCGGTATCTTCGTAATTACAGCAATTACAAATCACCACTTTAACTTTCGATCATTGAAGTAGTCTGGATGTTTGCATTATAAGTGACTTCTTGGTAGTACAAGTATTTAGCACCTGCTCTGCGGGTACGCGTCATTTGCATATATATGAGACACAGTTTTTCTTCGGAGCAAGGAGATGTTGCGCTCGATCCCGGTGGGGCCTCGTACTTTATCTCCCTTTGCTCCAATCTCCTTAAACGTGCAACGAAAATAAATGACACGTGATGTTTTTCGTGCTGGGCAGGCAGTGCCCCAGTGAGACGTAGGAGCAATGCCGACACATATAGGCCTCCAAAAAACACTCGACTAATCCGATCGTCTTGGCCACCGTATCATTTGCCACTTGCCACTTGTCAGCAATGATACGCTATCGTCCGGCCCATATGTCATATATGTAGAACGGAGAGTTTCGAAAAGCACGCGAGACAGCGAGGCTCCGGAGGTTGAATCCTTTGGAAGTAACGCGATTGCCAAGTGGCAAGGAGCGCGCGCTCCGGACATTCTTCGTTTGATCTCAATTACCCGCGGGGTCAGTTAAACCCCGGAAACAATGGTATTTTGCACCTCGGCGCAATTGCCGCTCTAACAGCCTCGCGAAAACGATGATGTAATCAGGCGGCAAGAGAAGGATCCGCTGGATTTGCAGTGCACGACTTTCGTCGACACCGTTTGCGAACTTTAAAAGCTGCATTATCTTCCATCGGAGAACCTGATACAACTGATAAAAGTTTAATGTTTGGTTTCTACTTTCCTTCTATCTGGTAATCAATAATCTCTTTGAACTGATTAAATATTTTAATTCATTTTTATATTCGAAGAGTAAATCTGGGCCATTTAACACGTATGAACGATCCCTAGTCCTGGAGCGATTGAAAGGTTTTAGGGACATTTGCATAGAGTAAACCAGAGTGGTATCTCGCACGAACGCTATTAATATCACAGATAATGATAGTTCCAACAAGGCAAAAAGATCCCTAGTTATTCAACATTGACCAACAAGTCCATACGCGTGCATGTGCAGAGTGGTGACCCTATAACCCGAGGAACCACCAGCTTCGATTTGCATACGCGGTCAAGAAGTTATCTTTGTATTTTCCCCCGATGGGCAAGCCACAAGTAACTTATCTCCGGCGAAGTGGCTCGTTTCATATTTCCCATGCTAAAACCCGATATCGAATATCGCCCTCAGCTGTTTGCAAACATCGAGCAAGTCTCCGTGGCAGCGGCGTCCGCGCACCGTAGACCATCAGCACGCAGAACCTATTGTCGTTTCACGCGATGTACAGGAGTTCATTGGCGAGCCCTTCTTGTACCTCCGAGCGAACTCCTGATTTCCGTGTGCTTGGAGCGATTGAGATGCGGCACCAGTTGCACGCGTGCGTCCCTGCCAAAGGGGCCATAATCACAGGGTCGGCTTCCGGTGGTTCTCCAGTTCTCCAAAGGTAGCTGCGCTCCCGACCGTGCAGATGCGCGTCTCGAGGATTGCGTAACCCCGCGCGTCACTGAAGCGGCACTGCTCGACTTGCAATATAGAAATTTCGCTTCGTTCCCTCGATGATGTTCGCCACGCTCTTTTCCATCGGCGTCCGAGCGACTCCGCCGTCGGGCTGCCCATCCTGGTTGGGTGGAACACGTGCGAGCGAGTGGTCCGAGCTGGGGGCGCGACAGAATACGCGCGAACGTTGAGAGTGCGGGGGACAGAGAGGAGATAAAATAAGTATGCGGAGGGCTTAGGGTCACTTCTGCCATCAGCGAGGCATCAGCATTGCTAATGCTGGCCACTCATCTGAAGTGACGCCCCTGGCGCGCGTTCAATCGCGCCTGGACACACGAAAAATCGAACCTGCTATTCATAATCGGGCATGCCACTAGTCTTCGGAGCTTCCCCCCTGTCGCTCAACCTTCCGGAAACCGCGAAGCAACAGTACATGCCCTGGTGAACGAGAGTTCGTTCACCGTGGGAACACAGACTCTCGGAGGATCGTCTTAATGCCATTGCTGATTTCCGCTAAAAGCACTGTCAATAACGCATGGGTGCTAGTTAAAAGTATAGATCTCTCGTTTTCGGCGCCTTCACACTGTTTCCGCCATTGGCACCTGGTGGATTGTCGTCCAGGAGTACCAAGCTGCTTTCGCTCGGGAAAGGAGTGCTGTCGGGCAGCGATTGTATGCTTACGAAGTGCAATAACTGGAGTAAATGGTGTACACTACTCGCTGTCGTACTCTCTTGGAACTTCTCTTTCTCACTGTAACTCTGTTGATGCTTGTTCGGTGCACCGAACAAGCGTACACAACTACCTCACAGTGCGCAATTTGTCTTTCTCTGTGGATAGGATGACTAACGAATCTATTGTTCCCCATAGCCGCTGCTTGTGTCCCTCCATGCTTAATGCACGCTTTGATCGCAGTTCATTGCGGCCGCTGCGCTTTATCTTTCCGAGTCTGATTCAGAATCCAGCGTACACAGACATACGCTTCTCGTGCCGCACGCGCATTTGCCGTCCTCACGCTCGACGCCGACTTTCCGCGTTCTGGTCTCCGTTCATGGAAGAGAAACGCGCGCGCGCGCCGCCGCCGCCGCCGCCGGGGTCGACTGGCGAAAGTTCATGTGTGTCACACGTGCATCGGGCCATCGTGGCGAACTCACAAATTAACGAGAGATCCGATCTGGCGATCCTTCGCACGGAAAGACAGCGCGCGGCTGTGGAAATCGCTGCGGCCTCCATGTGCATACGTATATTTCACCGCGACGACAACGACGACGATGACTAGTGGTGTTGTTGCCGTCTTCGGCGAGGTGTTGCAACCGTTAAGGAGACTTGCGGTTTTGCGGGAAGACTTTAATTGACGCCCGGTAATTAATACCGCGGAGGTGTTTCCGATCGGCGGACGAGGCCTTTCCACAAGAGGGCACTCTAGGAAGAGTTCTCCCATTTCACGCCGAACCGATCAACCTCCGCCAGCTCGCGCCTAGATTTCGATGACCTTGGTACTTTGGATCGATCGCGATTTACGGGCTATGTAGACTTTCCACTGCGCTTTCGAGAAAGAATGAATGACAATTGTCCATACTTGTTTCGTTTAAAGGTCTCTATGTTGTAACACGATCCTTAATGAATACCCCAATCGGCCTCAAAAAATTAAAAATGTGAGAAGCAAATCGTGGCTCGCATTCTCGATTCGCTTTCCAATTTCTCCACACACACGAAGTATTAAGATGAACTTGTAACATACATAGTATATACATTCGTTACAAGTACGATGACGATCGAGCACGTAAAATCGAAGTAATAAATTCAAGCATCATGAGCAGCTTACACATCGACCGGGTTTCGCGGGGAACGCAACTAAGTGGGACTTTAGAGCGATATAGTTTATGGCAATTGTCGATATTGTATGCGAGCGTTTACAGGTGTTTATTACACGAGAAATGAGTGACGCAACCAGCGGCACCCATCCTGCTGGCTCCTGCGCCGTCGGCTGCAGGTGGAGACATTCAAGGGTGACTTGGCGCTGGAAACTAGGTTCAAGATCAGTGCGCGCAATGAGACTAGTGTGTTCTATGTACTATGTGACTACTCCTGTTTTCTTGTCCTTGCCATCGTCGATGCTCGTGCATCCGTGATGGAAGAGTTCCGATAGTATATCGTAGCGAAGTACTTTTATGGCAACTCTCGTAAACCACCACGTTCTTGTACTTGCAAATCCTTTGTAAGACCAAAGAAGAAACCAACGTGAATGTTTGGCTGTCTAAGGCGACATGTTTTACGAGGTTTTGGCAGCCCGGGCTCCCGGTCGACGAGCCCGTTAAAAAAGCCTGACAGCGTGACGTTAACGAAGCCGATAAAAAGAACGGGTTGTTTGATGTTCGATGCGTGAAATGTTATCGTGGCTGAGATAACGCACAGATAAAAGTCCCGCCACTTGAGATTTTTCAATCGCGAAAAATGTGCGATGATTATGCGTTCTTTTCGTTGGATAAGTAGGAGGCGGCGCCAATATGGGAGCGCTCATCGAGGAAAATCTTGACAGATATCGGATCGCAGAAAAGTGTGTGTGCTGAGACGCTTTATGAAACATTTATTCGCCGTGTTAACTGGTTATAAGTCCAAGGAATCCTCTTGAAGTGTAGCGTGTCGATAACGGGAGAGCCATAGACGTGTGCACACACGCGCATCGACGCTGCCGACGTCGAAATCGCTTGAGCCTCTGCTTTTTACGGTAATCAAGGCAAGCGCTTATTGCGCTACTACATTCGTAAACATAGACGGTACTTTTTCTCCCCGGAGACCTAACAAACCGGCAGAGTTATTGAGAGTGGCTGCGGATGCCCAACCAGAGGCTTATATAATTTGCAGCGTCCAGTAAAAACAGTTAATTCGTGAGATGCAAAAATAGGAAGGGGCCTCGATGGGGGTCGAGTGTAAGTGCACGGTACAGATGACGCTGGAAATCCTCGACGAACGAAGGCAGCGCAATTATGTCGTTATTCAATCGAACGCACATAAGTCCAGCAGCTAGCTCGCGTCTCTCGGCTGACGGCCGGTGGTACGCCAAGGTGCGCGAATAAATGGAATCAAAGCCGCGATAAACGATAGCGCAGTGCTAGGCGAACGACTAAAAAGGCAAGTCGGTGGGTTCGACGACGTCGCGTGGTCGTAAACACCTGGGAACTCGTTATCGTGACGATATAGCCACGTCCATGGTGCATCGGGACCCGCATTCACCCGACCACGGATTGCATACTTGAGAATTCTCCTAGCAACGTTCACTCACGCCTCGACACACGCAAATAATATCTTCGATAAAACCTGCTTCCTTTGACAGTCCTACCAACAGACTTATTCCAAGAAATAGATCATACAGTTAGAAAAACGTCTTTAAAAATTGTGTAGGCCACCATCGCCAAAAAAGCGCCAAATCAGTTTGGGATTAACTCACATTACGACGAATAATAGCTACAGTATAACAGATTGCGCATTTCGCAAATAGTAAATGTTAATCATATATTTAATAAATCGGCCAACGCGATAACTCGAAGTGTCGTGATTTAGGAACAACAAGCTTGAACACTCGACCATCGAAAATCAATTATGAATCAAATCGCAAACCCATTGCTTCGAGCCTCTATCAATTACGAAGTAAGTGTCGACAATTAAATCTAATTGGTGTCGTCTGCTCTGACCCATCTGTTCCCAGTTAACCAGTTTCTTTTTTGCAAAATGTAGCGAACCCCTCGGACACTAGTACGTTTTCGGATAACTGACGATCAAACCATTCTGCTAAAATACACGGAATAAATTGAACTTCTTTCAAAGTGGTAATGAATGTCCAACAGAGAGGACCAATTGGATCCTAACAATCGCCGGTGCTGTTGAACCGTTGATTTGGTGACACAACAGCTTGGTTCTCAGCAGGCCGAGGGCTCGAGAGCGGGTCGCTGCCTCCAAGGTCGCCCATTCGATTCCGAACTCTTAATTTCCTCGTGTGTGCGACATGCGGATTAGCGGTATATGGTAGATTGGAGATTGAGGATTACTGGCGAGCCCCGATTAGCACTATTATGTAATCCTAAACCTCTATCTGGATAGGCCTCAGAGGTGAGAACCTGAAGCCTCGATACGAAGGTACACACATGTGCGTGTCTGCCTAACCTTGCACGGACACACGTGTTCTTATGTTAATTGTAAGAATCTGATTTGTTATAGTTAGACGCGACGTGTCTATTTTTATTTGTACAAAATGTAAATTATTAGCTAATATAAATTGCAGAATGTAATACTTAACTCGGGGACTTGAATAGAGCTGATTGGTTTCCGACCTTTCCGAATGCGGAATTCCTGTTTCGAGAATATCTCTCCTTTTGAATAAATGATATTGAATCTGTACCCCACAATTTATATTGCCATTAATATACTATCGGGCAATTAGCTAGTATTGTAAAGGCTTCGAACAAACGATACCGGAAACTGTGTTTCAGCCTCCTTTTCAACTTCTTGCGCGAAACTTGAAGATACAAAGCACGAGAAATGAACTTCGAACAAGGCGGTTGTGAGTCAGCTGGAATCTGGAGAATCATGCCATACCTGCTATAGGTACAATGAAACTTTGCGCTTCGAGCACTGGGACCGTATGTAAAAATGCATGTTCCGGTAAACGTGTGTCACATCGATTTTCACAGGAATCAGGCATCGCACGATCGACTAGAGATTAAAGTCCATGTTAAACCGTCGGCACGGCGCGACGGTGCGTGACTAATCGTGACGTACGTGGCAATAGACACCACGGGATCTTCACTCTTCGCGTAATACCTGAGTGACACGGTGAGGCTGAGCGGCCCCGCGTTGGTTCACGGTATAATCAGGAGACAGGTAAAAATAGTGCTGGCGATAGAACGCGTGAACGCGCGCACGCTCCTGGTGCCACGGCTACGCGGATAAATTGTACATTTCATATTCCGAGCATGAGCCACTACTGCACAAGTATAACTGGTGGCCGCTCTGTCATGAGAGGGGATACAACTGTGAATGAAGTTGTAGGAGTAGCGGAGGTGTGTCCGCCTGACATCATACTGGCAGTGAAATTTCCAGTGCGCCGATAGTTGGGAGCTTTGCGGATTAAGTAAGCGCACGTAATGATGACGCAACCGCCCAGGTCGCCAAACTCGCGATGCCTGGACTCGCAATCTCTACACATATCGTCTACGCTCGCCAATTCCCATAATCACTAGCTTTCATTGCCCATGGTTTCTCATTTGTATTATAGTCCAAACTCTACTATTGTTTCTTCCCGTGTGCAGCCACGTGTATCGAAAAATATATACGTTATCTTTAGAGACATTTGATCCATGTCCTGAAAAACTCGTGAGACATTGTTGACCGCGAATGAATATACGTGACCGAGAATGAAGAGTTTTTTCGTGCCCCAACTTATGCAACTATGAAACTAGCCGGAGACACGCGTCTTTGCATAAAATAGCCGGTCAACAATGGGTTAATAATACCAGGCTGAGGAGCAGTCAAATCGACGGATAGTGTGGGAGACAAATTTCACGCGTGTCTCTTGTCCGTTTCTCGCCAAGTTCGAGAGACCGGCCTGCTCTCGTGCTTGCACGTATGCCCGGCCTGCGCCGAATGAGTTAGTAGATCGGTCCCGACGTCTCCAGCCAGACAATAATAGCCGTCGCGCGCGGGAAACTATCGGCGAGAGCGGCGTCCATCGACGAATAAACAAGCGACAGGGTTCTCCCGTGGGAATTAGTTCGCCGAGTCACCATTTTATCCGGCTGGCTTTAGATATATCCTCCCGTTGACTCACGAAGTGGTTCAAGATCGGCGTCGGCAACAATAGGAGTGATGATAGTTTCGCCTCGATTTATCATATAAGTACATACACACGGAGTAGATCACTGAGTTACCCAATGTCATCCTCTTTCCGGTAGCTCGACCCTGACTGTCAGGAGGTCGTCTCCAACGATTTCCAGTATTGCTTCTAATTTTAGACAAAAAGACACGCGCCTGCAACACCAAAACCGGAAGAGCGCGCTCGCGCCAGAACGGCATTAAAGCGTTCCCCATTCAACCGCAGCCTCCTTGCGACTTCAATGGGAGCGTTTACCCATTTTGCATCACAAAACCCGCGGAGACCAAGCGAAATGTATCATGTCGCGACGTAAAACGCACTCACAAGACACTGGCCATATTCGCCCGCCTCGAAACCACGATCGGGAAACTTCTCCCTTTCATTCTCCGCGACTTCCCGAGCGTGACAGCCTCGCACGATCTCTCACAGCCTAGACAAGAGCTACTCCTTTCTATTGTGACCGGCCGAACATTGTGCAATGCAGGCTTTTCGCTGCGTCGGCAATCTGCACCGGGCAGCGCTAATGTTACGTCGATTAAAGATAAATGGGTGCTAATGCGGCCCGCGCACTCATAGAGCGTGCAGATCGCCCGACGTCCGATCCGCCAGACTACGTCTGCGTCATCAAAGCCCCCATTACAATGCAGTCAATCTCTTTGCGCGATTAATTAATAGAGCGGCCGAGGTTCGCTATATCGGTGTGCCACGTGTGCCGATCCCCGGCGACGCAGGTAACGAAAATCAGCTCCCTGGTTAGACGAAGCGCGCGCGCAAACTTCGCTCTTCAACTGGTCCCCTTTAATTCTCTCCATCTCACCTGTGCCTAGTAAATCGAGCCTGGGAATTCGCATGCACAAATACTTTTTATCTTCCTATCTCTCTATCAACGATTTGAATTACCACATAACTGCTTGACTAAAACTAAATTTTATTATACACCGTTACTCTTAGGCAAGCAGTCTCTGCTTTTATCACGAGATTGTACCGTATGGTGGAGAGGACTCTCACGCGTCAACCAAGATCAAGTTGGAGCAGCTTACCTCCCGCCTTGCTATCCGTAGGATCCTTCGGTCCCCGAGGTGGATGCTGGTATCCCAGTAGCTGGTTCACGTGCACAATCGATCGCGAAGTTTCGCGGGAGCGGCGAGACGAATGCTCAACAAGGGAAAAAAGGAAAGCGAGCTTCCAGCTCGAAGAGAATCGATCTTGAGCGGGAAGTGGCTGCGGGTAGCGTTTCGGCCTTTGATCTCTGAAGGTCGTTCGATCGCTCGATGTGGCGCGAAGTGGTCGCGATAGCTAGATCGCGGGCGCCCGGCGAGGAGTGTGTCTTGCGCGCCGTCTCGCACTCGTACACTCACGACGAGTGAAAGAGGCCGACTGGACTCTCCGTGGCTGAATGGGGATCACCGCGGGTGAGATCGAAACCCCGCGAAAGAGATACGATCTATCGCAGCCTGAGGCCGGGTTAGGACTGTGGACTCTGACAGGCCGCCGCGCCAGTGAGAGAACGCAGCCGGAGCGCGCGGCCAGGCTTACCAACGCTCCTCGCCTCGCCTCGCTCGGAGCCGGCGAGCGCGATGTTCGAGAGCCCCACCACGCCGGGCTCGACTTCGCGATGCACGCCTTTGGTACATACCTACACATCGCCGGCGCATATCAACACACCTATCCCGTATAGGTGTCTGCGGTGCCTCCTCGAGAACCGGTGAAATCGGTCAGCGAACGCAACTTTTGCCCGGCGGGAAACCCGCTTACAATAACACTGACAACCGCAGGCGTTCGGTTCTCCAGGCAACCGTAACTTGCCCTGCGTATGTACGTAGGTACGCGGCTGCGGCCGTCCACGGCTCACCTTACTGGCCAGCGTGAGCTACGAGGGTGTAGGATTAAGTGGTCGTAATTGACCGGCTCCGTTTTAATTCAATGTCACTGCATCTAATACATGTATATGCAAAAGTGAGTTTTTAAAGATTCACGCAACGGGACTAGACAAAGTTCTTCTGATAAGCTTGCGAGCAAAGAATTCATCGTTCCGTTTCATCGACCGAGACCGTCGGTATGTCGACATTGACAATTTTCTTGAAATCAATATCGATCTCCACCGCGCACAAGTCTCATGAAGTCTGCGCATTCGACGAGTTCTTATGCGGCTGAGGTATTCGAAGCAGCTAGGAGATTAGTCGACTGGCAAATAAGGAAGCTGCTGCCGCCGATGCTGTGGTACTGAATGCCATCCTCGGTGTTGTTCGTTTCCATTTGCTCCGATTTGATTATCGCCCGACACCGGAGGGTGGTGGCGAACCTTTAAGTAGTAGGGGACTCTCCAGGTACGCCGGTACAGACTCGGTCTCGCGTTACACGCTCGATGTGAACGACACACGCGGCTATTGGTTGCTTCTATCTGATTCTAGTCTTGTTGGCGAAATAAGAAGGCGCTCCTCTCGCTGCCGCTTCCGACCAAGGATTTCAAGCCGCGATAATGCGCCCCTGATGAATATTCTGTCATTTGGAGCACGGATTCCAATGCGACCCTTAATCTTCTTCGGCGTCCACCGAACGCTCATGTTCCTCCTGTGGAATGCTGAGATTATGCATCTCTCCTGCTACAGCGAGCCAGAAGCTGTTTCAAGCAACTCTGTTGACTGATAGGCAGATTGCTACCGATTTGTTTTTAACTCATAACATATCGAACTTTTCAATGTCGGCAGCGTATGCTTGCTCAAGTCACGTTATGTTGTTCATGAAAAGATCCACAAAGTTTCATGTTCCGGCAACACATGAAAATCTCGCAACATGTTTACCTGTAAGTTCCTCTAGAAGCGACCAAACCACGTCGTGCTTTTTCCGCATCGATCCGAGCCCGCCCGAAGAATCGGAGCACGTTTCCTCGAAAGTGGCCGCGAATATGGAGCACGCGCGTCTTCCAATAATCGATGGCATCGATTGAAGTCACGGGAGCGTGAGCGCGGGAGACTTTGTTCCATTTCCCGGTGAAGTGTCTGCGGCATTTCGGTGCTCCGGCAGCGCGGTCGGTCGATCAACCGTGACCACCGCGGGACACGTGCCGTCGATAAGCGCACCAAACACCGCGGGCGCGTGCAATCCGAGCGCGTTTCCGCGGTATCAGGCTTATCACACTTAAAACAATCGCCACGTGGCGAGTGCATTCACTTACAATGTTTTCAGCCCGACCGTTCGACACGCAGTGTGTCGCTCGCCCGATGATTTATCCGGCGAGCGATAATGCTCGCGGTAGATACAAGATTGCATAACGAGCGCTCGGCCCGGCTGGAATCCAATTTCCCGGCGGTCCCAGTACTACATTATAATCGCCAACTCGATCCTCTCGCCAATGTTCGACCGCTGAATTTCATAATGCCTGCGCGTAACAAGCGAGCGGTGCGCGCGTTCTTCGCTGATCGACGACTACGAAAGAAGCCTGTGTGTATGCTACCAGGAAGCGATCCACTGTGGGAACGCCGATAACTACGAGCGGACAGGAGCTAGACGCAACTCATTACGGAGGGACACTCGTGCTGGGACGTTTTAGATAGTAGCTCTCGAAAAAGAACCTCGAATACGCCGTTTAAAGAGCAGAGGAACAGTCAGACCCTCTCGATTTTCTGTCGGCTCGATCGAATCATTCGCCAATCAATGTCCAATGTCCTTTCACGATCAGTCAGCCGTTTCGCTCGGCAGGTGTTTCTCGCTCGTTCGAACCCACCGCGTGGACTAAACCACACGAAAGAAAAGCGCGGATTGGAAAACCGCCTGTTCGATAGTTACTGGTACAAGAAACGGGATGTTCGACGATCCCGACTACTCCCCGGAAGGAATCGTTGGTAACACCACTGGGTGGTTTCTTTGGAACTGGCGCAGCTTACATGCATTCTTGGATACGCCAGAGAGGCGGGCTAATGCACTACCGATACTAGTCATTATGTAAACGGTGGCTAGCAGAATGTAAACTGCGCTCGGGAATTGCTTGGCCCGCACGAAGCTCGTAAATAGTTGGCTCAATTGCCGAGACATACTAGTACTTACAAGTCAATTGCGTGCGCCGACTAATTTAAATTACAGCATATTCGCCAGGTGGTAAAAGTCTCTTTCATTTCTTTCCCGCGCGATCGCCAGAAACGCGATAGTTGGGCCATGCAGGTGTTGATTTCCGTTTATAGTGCGACTGAGAAGATCGTACCGGGAAACGATCTAGCCCCCTCGCCGACTTCGATTGACACCCAGTTATCAATCCCCCGGTTTATAAGGTCCGAGGCACCGACGGTCCAGTTATAAATCTCGCGCGGGACCGCGCTTAAAGAGGCGCACTCCGTCGCCGAGTCATCAATCACTCCAAACGCGGAGTGAGACATTCGCGGCTGGCCGACGAGGCGGAAAAAAAAGAAACGGTCTTTCGCATTTTGAACCTACTTTCGCGACGGCACTGTGTTGCATCCTCCGCGCTCACCTTCCATAACGCGCGACCAAGATATCCTGCTGGAGATAGGCTGCATGCATAAAATATGATTGGAGGAAAAGGACGACAGCGTGTGAGTAATGTGCCCCAAGCTCGAACAAGGCTCCGGCAAATTGGAAAAGTGAGCCACTCGTTATGTACACGAAGGACTTGATCACATTCCAAGTCGAAGAGTTCAATTGAAACCTGCCGAGTGAATGTGCTGAAAAATAGTAATTAATGTCAACTGCGTTTCAAAGCGAATGAGAAAAAATGAGAGCCGAGTCGTTTGAAAACTCGAATGGAAAAGCTCGATTAAAAGCTGCCGAGGTAGATTCCGTCTCGAGGGAGCCTCTAATTCTGGACCGCGAAGGTCTGATCAAGTAGAAGGTCTCGGTGTCGGGGATAGCAGCGACTTACAATTAGTCGTATCGACCGACACACGTCGTATATTTTCTGACCCAGAAAGAGAATCTCGCGAGACGCGGGATGCAGGAGGCGAATCGGGGGACAGCTCTGGGCCACAAGTAGTGAATCGAGTCGGGCTAAACGTCCGGCGCGCCTATTGCTTCACTGGCCCGGTAAACACCAGCGACTATTAAGGAACGACGATTAGGGCAGGCTGCTGCTGCACGCCAATCAGCGTTGTGCTACTTAAAAGTGTCACTACACCACACGTGTCTGCCGATGATTCCTTTTTAACTATTTCAAAGATGCACGGTGAACATGAATTACCATGTAAATTCGAATTGGAAGGCTCAAAATCGGGTGGTTTATAGTGCGCCGTAGCTTGTCAAAAAGATAGTTACAAAATTAATTATCCGTAGAATACTGCGTCATATTAACTAGTGTTGGACGATGTATTAAAGTAATTTTTCCATTCGGGAAAACCGGGCGATATAGAATATGTGCATTTTCTCGAATTTTAATAATTGGCGATGGAAAATTTCCCCCGGCTTCAGTAGTCGAAAGTGTCAAATCACACAAATGGAGACGACAATAATTCTGATGCCGATTAATTCCATCTTAATTTCATGTAAACTAATCGATCCAAAACGTGCGCGAGTTTCTTGCATGTTTCAGACTTAATGGAATGTGCTAAGAACTACGCGTAGGTATATTGAAATCGATCACCAATTTTTTATTGAGCAGACATAGTAAGGCATACATGTGTTTTCCGATAGAACCACTTGCAGCAACGAGTGTATCGTACATGGGAGGTGTTCTCCTCGAGCCCTCATTAGTCACGGATGATCAGTACCAACCACGCATTATATGAATAAGCGTCCGCACCGGAATCACCTGCTGCAGGTAGCTCACCACTCGCGCACGGCTATTCGTGCTACCATAAAACAGCAGGGGAAACTTCTAGAATAGTTTGTAGTCGACAGAGAAGCTCAAGGAGCAGACAATTTCTCGAAGCCTCACAGCAAGAATAGTTATTAGGTGAAAATAGACCATTTCGTAAAATATGACTGAATCTAGAAAAGACCGGTGGCTCACATGAAACCATGGCTTACTAGGTGGCAGTTACTCTTTCAGAGGCAATGATGCTCGCTCTTTAATCGCCGGTAATCGTAAACGTTACTTCCAATCACGCGATTCCATGAAGCGCACTTTACAACCGGTTACACGGTGCGATAAGTCACTGATGTAACGGTGTAACGTCTTTACATAGAGCGTGCGTGCAACTTCAGCATTAAGCCCGAACGAAGTATCGTTTTGTCTTGCTGAGTGGTAAATCGTGCGTAGAAAATTCCCGATTTCATGGCTATTCCGGGAATTAGAATCCCGAACTCCGACACGGCCTGTGATACTGAATAATGACTCCACTTGATCCCAATAACTCTCTCGGCGCAGTCCGAGCGCAGGTTTATCCGTAAGCTAGCCATCGAGCAACACTTGCGATTCTTCTCGCACCTGATCGAGGAATTACTGTGCAGACTCGATCGCACTGTAATCCGGCAAACTATTCAGAAAGCAGAACGATAGCGTGGCAAGAATAAATACTCCTGCCTTCATGAAAACTCTAAAAACAAACATTTATTCGACCCCTTGAGCAGTGGGTCTGCGGTAACTCAGTTTGTGTATATTTCTCGTTACGAATTGTTCTAGAAGAGAAAGTATTCGGAATTCGAAGGAATTAATCACGTCATCGACTTCTAAGACCTCTACGCACGTTCCCAAACAGATATTCTATTTCCACTAATCCAAATCTAGTATTTGGTAGATCTGATACCAATTTACTAGAAAACTATTACCGCGTGCATTCCAACGAAATTGGCAGCCTGATCAAATTGAAATGAAACCGAATCATGACGGTAATTATTAACACATTAGCATTAAGTATTGGTAAAGCGGAATATGGCAATCCTGGTCAGCGGCGATGTTTGCGCCTGCTTGAACGCGGCATGTTTGGGTGGGATGGCAGGTTGCATAAGGGGTGGCTGAAAAGAGCGTGATTGTGGGGGCAGCTTAACCCAGTGTCTTAGAGAGAGGAGCCACTTAGATAGAGCTGCAGTAACTCTATAACATAAGCGTGCCAGTTGGTGGCAAATTTGCGGATGCGTGCAATTGCCATTGCCTATGCTCCTCCGCGTGCGTACGTACGTCGAGCTCCGTGTACGTGCGTGTTCGTCTACCTATATGCCGCCGGCAGTAGCGGCGACAGCAGTCGCAGCAGAGCGACGGCAGGGCCAATCGGCAGCTATGAAGTAGTTAACTTAATATAGGCGCACTAGGAATGTGTGCCATCGGCGACCTCGACAGCTCTTCCCTAGGTCAGTGCTAATTCTCCAGAAGCCGCCACTTCTTCCGAATTTCCGGCTGACCCCGAAGACGGCCCACCAGTTACTAGTTAGTATGGATCTGGTGGCCGGCTGCCTGATAACAGCAGATTTCGTGAAAGTCCTTGCGGACACTTCTCTGCCCGGTATCTTATTCATCGAGATTAAACGTCTCGGAGAGAAAGAGGTCACTGTGACAGGATGATCCACGTCCTTCGGCCATTATGGCGCGCTTGCACATGAAATGCTTCAACTCGAACGATATTTCATGGATACAAACTTTCAATTATAGTTCTGTATGATTAGTGGCAATTTCTGGGATGTAAAAGAAAATGTTGCATTAATAAATAGGAAAGTGTAAGCAATCTATTTCCTGGCTAAAAATTGCGATTAGATTTCAGATAAGCAGAATTTCCAATAAATCCCCCGAGCGTCCTTGCCGCTTTTCAGGGAACAGTATCTGCCTCGACAATGGTCCCTCTGTGAAAGCGGTTAGAGCGATTCCGATAGGATGACGTAAACGTAAAGGGACGCCGCGCCGGTCGGCCGAATCTGCACGCGAAACATGACGGTTTCGTTGCTCTGCAGTGAATTATTCGGGGGAATCGCGTCCTCGAGATATGACAGACCCAATAAGGAAACGTCGATTTACCGCTAAGAATTGCGGTGAAAAAAGACCTAAGCGAGCGTGCGTTGGCAACGCAGCTCAGTAAGCCGTGTTGCATTGCACACGACCTGCAGTGCTCTCCACTTTCACTGTGTAATATTCCTCAAACATGGCCAATTTGCAAAGCACACACGGGGGGAATGCGATAATGATATCCGTACTGCCGCAACGACGATATTATCAGAACGCTTAACCCTTTTCTCCGCTCGTGTTCGCGCGCAAGTAAAGAAACAAGCTACGGGGAAGTTGACCCGCTCCGCGAGTGTACGAAGAAATTTCGTTATCTGATTCCAGGTGCTCCCTTCAACTTCACTCCTGTCGTATTAACCGTATCACCTAGAAGACACGAACACTTCCAAGGTAGAAAGAGTCGGACAGTCCTCTACATTCTACTTACACTAGTGCAAGGTGAAAAATAGAAATGTTAAATTCGCCTCATTGAAAAAGTAGAAATGGTAGGTGATTGTTTTGGCGAAGTGTGCCGACAGAATTGCTGTCGAAGTGCACATGCAATCGATGCAGGTGAGCCGACCTCGAATCGGCGTGTGAAATAATTCATGACATGCCGGTGGCTATCGATTCGAAGCTAGAGAGACTAGACAGCAATTTTCGTCAAATGGATCTGATGGCTTATATAGCGGCAGCGGGCATTGTTAGCACCGGCCACTCGCAGACCACCTCCTGTCGTACGTCGCCGGCTACCTTGGGTTGTGTAATAATCGCACTTGCATTCCCTTCGCGGTGCGGATACACGGTTCTGTATATATGTATATCCGTATTCCTATAAATCCGTCCAGGGGGTCCGGTGCAAACTCGGTGCAAACATATTACGCCACAGGAAGTCCGTGTCCGAACTCCTTTGATTTTGATCCTTCGCCAACGGCCAGTTCTCCTTCTTGCCGCTATTCCGTCGAGTGCCAGATCAACGTGCGCACAACTTACAAACCCACACCAGTTCACGTAATAAATTCTTAATCACTTGCAAAAAATGGCTATAAACCTGCCCGAGCAAACAATCGGATAAAGTTGAATTATCGGGCGGAAACGTCCCCGAATTCAGCGGGCCTTAGACCCTGAATGCAGGATCGTTTAAAAAGTATTATTGCGTCATTAAGTTGATGCATCCGCTGCTCTCTGAGGGCAGTCGAGATTAAATGCCGATAGGCAGCCAGCGTCCTCTGTAAAGGTAAATCGTTAAGACTGTTCCGTTATGCAGCCGGGCATAAGGAATAAAGCAACGCCTCGAACGTGTCGGCGAGTCCGCTTCATTATTCCCGACGGATGCTGTCCGTTATTAGCGCGAATCAGAGGCTTCGATGGATGGACGATGCCGCGCGAGATTATCGTTGGTCAATTAAACGACGCAACGTTCTTTCGCTCGCGATTCTCCCGCGAGATTTCCTTCGGCAAATGGATTAATTAGGCGTGTTAAGCGGATGCGCGGCGAGCCGGCGTGCAATCGCTCGCTCGCCCCTTCGCGAGCGAGTCACTGAGAGGCCGAAACCAGAAATGAAATGTCACCCGCAATAAAATGAACGCTTTGCTTTGTCGGCATCCGGCAGCCGCACTTTACGATTCGGGAAACAGGTGATGGTATACGTATTATCTCATTACCCAAGTTGCCGAGGAGTATCGCCTGTTCGCTCGCCCGGATACTTATTGATATCGATACCTTCGTTGGTATTACGCCGACGATAAAACCTTATATACGAGCTCAGAGAGTTCCATTAGAAATATTGAATACGATTAGCAAGAATGCGCGGCTACCTCTCGCGCTAATTGAATTCTAGGCGCGTGGTGGGAGCGCACTCAGTTTGCAAATTTGTTACAGGAAACTCTTGCAATCTGCTAAGCTTCCCTGATTTTCAAGAGTTGTAGCGGTGTCGATTACACCAGCTCCTCAGGCGGCGAGGAAGTCGAGCGGTCGGTTGCTCCAAATGTCATGAGGGAAAGGAAACTTTGGTCCTGCCCGAGCCCGGTTGTAGAGAAAATTTTATCGGATCCAAGGACTTGCATGTCGTCCAGATCTCACGGTGCGATAGTTGTAACAGGCCAAAGTGGTAGTGTGCCATATGGCGGACACCAACGATCCCCGTAATCTAAAATCTTACATTTCTTTGGCAGCTTTTATGGCTGGCCCAGGAATGTGAAGAGCCTCGTTGTAAATGATTATATGGTTTATTTCTTCCTTCTCCGATTAAGTTTCTCAAGTTCAAGAATCCGACCTATTTTTACTTCGTTAAAGCACAGCTAGTCAATCCATGTGTTCCATTACTCCTAAAATCGAGCGTCGAGTATTAATATTAAGAAAAAGGACCAACTAGTCACGTGGAATCACAGGTAGCGAAGGTCCTCTCAGTTGCTCGGAGTGTTATCGTTTTCGCTGTTCCCAAGAAGACTAACGCAAATGTGCGTATTTACAAGAGTCATTCTCACGTGCAAAGCTGACTCGACTGACCACCTCTACATGGATCTATTGAGGACACAGAACTGTGCAACGTCAGAGTAGTTTCCCATCAGCCGTGTACATACTTGGAAATTCCAAACAGACATCCTGACGATGAGTCAGTCGCGAAATATCCAAGGATCAACTCCCCGAAACCGTCAAAAGACTCACTGCGTTCAAAGGACAGTGCCGCTAACAACTCTCGTTCCAATACTTGTTTACTACTCGTTTTACACTGGTGAACTCGGAAAACATCGCACACGAAACACGCTAACTCATACCACTCTTTGATTGCGCACGTTTTCGCGGCACGTTTTCCTGATAAGCGGCGGTCTTTTAACCTCGCGATATAACGAGGAGGAAACCCTAGAAATCGAACAATTAGAAAACCGTGGAGGATTAGTTTTCAGATTCGATACTATTAAAACCATTGGAATCCGACCACTGAAATAATCGACTATACAATGTTCCTACGTATGCGATTTCTAATGATTTTTATCTGTACCTCCAAAGTGTGGCAGATGTACATCACTTCAAGAATGTAAATTCCACTTTTCTGGGAAATAATTAATACCAGTCATGCCCTTTATGTATCCACATGATGATACGTGATGATGATTCTTTCGAGACTAGAGAATTCTATTGATCGTAAACAGTACTATATATGTACTTATATATTCAGCCTGCTGAAACGATTGTATTATAAATGGCCATGTAAACAGAGCCGCGAAACTAACAGAATTGTTTGAGCCCGAGGTACATATTTAGAGGAATAATCGATGAAAAACAAAATTCAGAATGAAATGCTTGGAGGTGTAACTTTTGCATAAACCGCTATGCTTCAGAAAAAGCATCTTCGGCTGTCGCACGCAGTACTATACATATACTACTTAGCTTGGCCCGAGACTCTACCGAAGTCTCCAAATCGACACCTGTAGTGATGACTCGTAGTACTTATAATGAGATTATCGTACATACAGTACCCATATAGAAGGTAACAATGTCGCATATCATTGAATATCAAGACGGACGTATCGCGGGCGTAATAATGAAACGTTGGTACCACGCGAAGGCATTACGGTACGCCTACGTCGCGGACACGAAGTTAAACGCGAGAATGTTAAGCGCTAAATGGGCCAGCTTCCCGGACACGACGAGTTTCGACGGCCGGTCGGCGCGAATTGGCCACTGACAATGACATTGCTGTCTGACCAGCCGGGAATCCCTTCTTCATTCGCGTATAAATTGCCATCGACAAGTTTGTTTAAACCTGTATATAGTGAAATTGTTAAGCAACCTCGTAGAATTTCCATACGGATTACATTATATTGTACGCGTTACAAGTATATACATGCCAATTAACATCGTGCATGCTGTAAATTTCCATAGTGACTGAGATCGTCTGAGATCGGATACTCGCTGCAAATACGTGTGAGACTTGCATTCCAAGTTTAGCGGCACCGGTCACTAAATCGGCGTATATCTGTATCCGATTTTTTTAACACAGCAAGTTAACAGCATATTGAACATTTCGACTACGCACCTCTCTATTTATAAGATGTCTGAGAGTATCTCATTATAAGTATAGGGGAAAAATCAATGGAAAAATAGCACTTGCCGAAAGAATGATTCATCTTAAACGATACTAAGATACGATGGGTCAATCTTATCCTGCTAACAAAAACTCCTTAATAAACCAAACATGGACGGCGGGTTCCATTAAAAAGAACACGCCCGAACGAGTGCATTCGTCGATAGCACCAGCTAACGAAGGCGAACACGGCTAAGTACTTTCACCTGTGTGTCGTTCAAGAGTGAAAATAATTAGCAAGTGGAATGTGTTGCTTCACCGCGAAACGGCCCGACGGCCTGTACCACACTCACTCATTCCTTCGTACTCTGAAATTCTTATCGGCCATCAGCAGTCGTATTGCGTTATGCGTATTTTGAAATTCGCCTGCATGGGACCAGGAAGGGAGGGAGAGAGGTCCGCACAGGACGCACGATTACAGTCGAAGTAAAAGAAGGCTGCGTCATGAGGACCTGCATTGAGTAAGTGTCGCAATGACGGCCAGCGTCTGCATCAGCCAATGGCTCCGTTCGTTTAGATCTTAACGTGAATTACGGCACGCTAGTGGATTAGCGTGATACCTCGATGGTGTACTAAAGTGATGTTGGAGTAGCGTTCGATTGTGTGACCGGCACGAGTCATTTCGAAGCACAAAAACTGGACATCGCGTAATATCCGGCTGTGAATTCCCGCACCGAAATCTTTCGAATTCGATATAAAAGCACAAACAAATCTAAAACCGGTACAAATAATTTAGTAGGTGCCGAGAATGTTATTAGAAACCATGATACATTTTTCTGACGATTGCCAATTATATGGTTGGATAATTAAGCAAGCTTTGTGTCCTGAGGAGCACGCGCTTAGGTCGATAGGTAAAGTTCGTGCAATTAAAGAGTCTTAATGAGTAAGCATATTATCGACAGAAAGGCCATGCATTTTCATCGCGAGAAATCAGTAAGCTGAAGGTACCGGAACACGCCGAAGTAAGAGTTTACTGACACGATAAGGGAAAAAATGGATATTATATAATGGTAATTGCGAAAGAGCTAGAGCTAACGAGGTGGCCGTGTTAGCATCACAATGAGCTGGCTCGCACAGTTTATCCCCAAGTTATAAGCGCCGCTGCTCAAGACAGCGGAGAGCACATTACAAATATACTCGCTCCAGTTGCACGATGTTTGCGCAACTGAGGAGCCCCATATATTTCGCTCACGATTATGGGATATCTCTTTCACACGATTGCTTGTAAGAGTGAACGCCTAAAAAGGGCGGGACTCGTTGAGTTTGAGGGATTGCAAGCGTCTGCCGAATAATCGAGAACCAAAAAGCATACAAACACTTGCAATTTCTTTAATTTTTGTTGTATAAGTGTATTTGTTGCTTACACGCACAGATAGTTATTCGAATATACTATTTAATAAATTGCCATTTAATAGGAAATTCGTAGAAAACTCGGGAATTTGCAATATTTGACTATAAGTTTCGCGGCAGTATTTAGTGGCGGCTTTGACAAGCGATTCCTTAATGCCCATTTTGCGATAGCCCGACACATGATTTCGAAGGATACCTTTCCTCGGACCTTATCATCAGCCACGAGTGCGCAAGTTCGAAAGTTGATAAAGCGTTCAAACAGCGATTGCCAGTTTCGTCAGAGGCTGACACTAATTTCGTCTGAAGAATCGTGAAATCTCGAAATCTCGCTAACAATCTCGATACTAGTACCCGATAAGACAGGAATGCTTTATACTCAAGTCGAGCCGTAAAGTCAGAAATCGTGGGCCAGATTACGCTCACTCGCAGGTGAGGCACAGGAGTTGTCGAAATCTTTGCACCGACGCCGATTACTCAGCGAGAGTTACGATAGCAGAGCCATTCTCTTAATTTCAAATAGGAAAAGTACAAACGCCCCAGCACAAGCCTACTTACACTCGCGCTGATAATACAAGAATGAACGTGTCCGGAATAAGCCAATCACTTAGTCAGTCAAAATATCTTTTCCATTTCAGGTACAACTACAAAGAGGATGTACATACATACTACTTCCTCTCGGCGAGCACGTGGTATTTGCCCGGGCCGCGTGACAAGAGAATCAACAGTGCGCCCGAGGGCATTGTCATTTCACAATGAAGGAGCTCCCAAACCCGAAAAGATAATAGACCATTTTCCAATTTCTCCAAGGTAGCAGTAATAAGTGCGCCAATACAACTTTTCGCGCCGGTCTATTTTCTGCGCGCGGCATGCGTTACCGGCACAGATAAGTGTCGGGTTTCCGCGGCCAGGTTTTCTGGTTTATTTCGGTGCCCTGCTAACTCGCGGGTACATAATGCGCGGTATTGGAGAATCCACATTGTTTACCAGCTAAGATTACAGGAAACGAGTGAGTCGGCCTAGTTCCAGCGCGACGTCGCGCCGCAGCGGAAGGGAGACAGCGCGAGCTTGAAAGGAATCTAGGAGGACAGTTGAATTGAACTTGATCTGACGTTAAACTGGTCACTCGGCTGGCCGCTTGTCAACTTGGATTATGCTGCTGAGAGGTCGATAGAACCAGCGCGGCCAGCAGATATTCGTTTCATGGTAATGCGCGCACAACGACGATTCGCCAATGTGTGAACAGGCCTCGCGATTAATCTAAAGCAAAAATAACCATGTAACTATTTAAGTATACATACGTATGTATGTGTGTGTGTCGAGTTACACTCTCCGCTCTGTCAGAGTTGTAAGCCGATCTCGGCCCGGTGTATCTCTGATCGCCGTTTCACGGCAGGTGTTTGTAAGTAATCTTCTCGCCAGCAAAAATGCGTGTAACTTAAGAATCCTATAATCCAAGCGGTATTCTTTCCCGAACTGTCGCTCCTCGACCCTACTCATTAGAGAGTCCAGACCTCTCTCATTAGTGAACACCGCATTTATAAGGATCGCTTTGCATTTTTAAAACAACTTCATCTCAGACTCGTAACAGTGTGAACCAAACACTTCGACGTTGTAAATAAAAGTTACATCCACTGAATTCATATTGAACAAAACTAAATGGTTTTTTTTTTGTTAATGTCACAAGTGGACACCGCTCACTTAGCCTTCGAAAATTTGACACTTCATTATTTTTCTCGTAATTTCTTAATGTCAGACTTTAATGAAGACTTGAATCAAAACTTGAATACCTGTTTGTAGTTGAGTTCGGTATATGCTTATTCAGTGGGAGAGCGAGGAACTTTTGAAGAAGAACATCGCGCTAATCGTTTGTGATTTTTCACGGCGACACATAGACCCGCCAAGAATAAGCACAAAATTTCTGTTATCTGATAAGCGAGCCGTGCCGATACAAGATATCGCGAATAAACCAGATAACGAGTTACTCATCTTGAAAGTAGTATAGCGCAAGGATAGCACTAGCAACACTTTATATCGTACTATTGACATTAATATTGAGCAAATATATGGCTTATATTTTAATGCGCCTGCGCAGACCTGTTTGGTGACAGGCGAGAAATCGTTTTCTACATCACAAACAGCTGCGAGTGGAAATCGGTGTTGGCACAAAAATCGAATGAGTTATTGGCTGTTTCTTCGGGCATGTTATCTTGTGACATAGACGGATGGAATTCTGTTTTTGAAAAAACTGTCTTTTTATTCAAAGATGATTAAAAAATATGTCTCATCCTGCATACCATTGTTTGCGAACAGTGAATATAGAGGGCACTATGCAGCACTGTGCGCAGGTTCCGACCATACCAACACAAGCCGTATAAAGTTTGTAAAAAAGAAATAAAATAATACAAATTTCGGGATTATTGCAATTTTTAATATTATTATATAATGTTGTTACCATTATATTACCATATATATTATAGTTACCACCTTCACACTTGTACCGTACTACGATAACTAGTATCATGCCACGATAATATCTAAATCTAGAATCTGTAATAGTCTACTCACAGAACGTGAGATGGCATGGCGATGCAATTATGCCAATAACGATAGTTATTATTCGTTTTAATTATAATCACGATTGAATTTATTAATTTCAGAAAAGGAATCTTAAACAAATCGAAAAACACGATTTCGTCCAAGCCATTAAGACTATATTCCGAGCGCATAATGTCTGTCCTTCAAACCTTCTTATTCATGAACCACCCACGCCCCTCGATTTAGAATCACATAAATAGCTACGATAATAGACAAATAATATGAACTACAAACGGTATATCAGTGAATCAGTTTCCCATGGAAATAGCAAGTATTAAATGTTAGGGTCAACGCGACAAACTAAGAATACAATTTCTGAGGGAATTAATAATTGCAAAGAGAAGAATAGGTATTCTTCAGGAGATCTAACGAACAGTTGCCAAGATGCATAGGAATGCGAGAACGGCACTGGATGAGCCATCATCAGAAGGAAATGCGGCTTTCACCGCCAAGGAGAGCGAGCCTCCAATTCCAAGGTGGATTGATCATCGCGTTCCTGAACTCCCGATCGTTCTCGTTCGCTCGATACCCGATCGAGCGACGCCGGAACACCCACGCGATCACGATCCAAGTGTTGGCCAAAGACAGAGCAGAAAGCGAGGAAAGCGTCGGATCGCGCCGCGGCTCTCAGGTGGGCAGGTAAGCCTGTGTGCTTGGAGGGCGAGTTCGCCAGATGGCGGAACAGCGGTCACCTGTTACCTGAATTTTTACCTTTGAGGAACGGCGACGCGAGGGACCGAGCGACCAATAACGGCGTCGACCCTGGGGCCCCACTATCCCCGCCACATCGTGGCCCGCTCCAGCGACCATCGTCCTCCGACCGCTCGCCGAGTGCACCAGGCTACGTAGTTCAGAAATTCTTGTGGCGCAGGCATCAAACCTCCAGCGAGAGAGAGTTCGTATACCATACACACAGACAGTGGATTTCCTCACTGCGGCGTCCCCGACAGTGCATCATCACGTTCTAGTGCACTTGGAAGTGAACCTGCCCAGTGGAGTAGTATTGGATCAAGCACTCACAGGTGAGCCCGAAAATCTCTTGTCAGCCGAGGCATCACGGCGATCTATAGATCGCCCGTGAAGAAATCGAAGGCGCATCGAACGCTTCTGGAAATGGCCGTGGGCATCGCGACGTGCTCGAAAGCGGCACCTCGTCAGGAGGAATGCCAAGTAAGGACATTGCGCGTCCTGATCCTCGCGTTAAGGACGTTGAACGGGTTGGGTCGGCTCGGGCCCTGCCTCTCATCACGCATGCTCCCCTTGATCATCGCCGAGATGCTCCGAAATATATATCAGTGCCATTTCACCCGACGACTCGCGCATCATCCGACTGTGACATTTAAAATGGGTGCACGCTACCTTGATAGCACGTTCCACGTACTCTTACCGACAATCTACGGGCGGCTTCGCAAACAGATCTATCCGTAGATAGCCCCCATTGGTGATAGTGCAGACGAGAGATAAGGTTTTCCCGATGAAACGCCAAATTGGCCGCCTGATGACGATCGATCGATTTTTCCTCCCGAGGTCTTTGCTCTCCTCGGGCACGGGGACTGTAAACCATCTTTGCTTGATTTACGATCACGTCTCCGTGGCACGTCGATTAAAAGAGTTCTAATCGAGGGCCGAGGTGAGCCGGCATAGGTGATAAATCATTTACCGCTAGGTCGATGCTGCTACGAGCATTCCACTTAGCTCTATCGCTACCCATCTTCGCCTTACGAAATCTCCACACATGGAACTGCACTTCCTAGGACCTAGACCGAACGAGAGGATACTATACTTATGGGAAAGTGTCTCGGTTTCTCTGGCATACATTGTAGATAACAGCATATCGTCACGTTTAGAGGGTACCAAAGGGAAACGGGTTACAATGTATCTGGCCCACTCGGTTCTTCTAGAACGGCCCGGCTCTCGGGCTTAATGACTTTCACGAGACTTTCGGTGGCGCTCTTTCCTGAATATCGTCATTGTGCCGTGTGCTTATCACGTGCGTCTTGGGGAATCCAGCGGATTCTTGCTATTTAACGTCATATCATTTGCACGTTTCTTTACGCAAGCGAGGACAAGTATAAGCGTGCATTGACAAGCGAATTGTAAACGCACACTTATCTTGTGGCACGTCGCTCATTGCATTCGAGAATGCAAGGAGAAGCCTGTCTTTTTATCCGCGAGCTATTTATCCGTGATCATGCCAACTACTATGCAGATGGTCGTGAGCATAATTTAGTCGGACGGGCGCCAACGATTTGGATTATTATTATTATCATTTCCGTGTTATCGATCAACTTTTAATAGTATGTACTGAAAAGAATAGCACAGAAGCCAACCCAGATCTTCCTTTTGCGTACACAATGCGCGACGCGACACGACTTGTCCGCGCCAGTGCAGATTATTCGGTTTTTTTGCCTCCGCACAAGCACCAGCCGCGAAACAAGAGATGATAAGGCTACTGTTATCAGCGTGAAAGGTGAAGCGGCGTGATAGCGAATGCCAGACACCCCTTGCTGGTCTGGCGTCCAACAAAAGCTCACTGCCAGCTCTCGGCGGCCGATTCAAACCTCGGCGGCCAATTAGTTCCGTGTTCCGGCGGCGAAGAGTCGAGTGGAAAGAATGCGCAGTCGCCGTGGATGATCGGCTTCGCCGAAGGAAGGAGCGGCTCAAATTCAATTCACGAGCTTGCCAAAGCAATGTGTGCTATGTGTGTGACTAGATAGACAGAGCGGCTCGGATGCAGCCGGCCGATAATGCCGGCGATCGCCGATTTGCAATATCGCCGCGGCCGCCCAGTCGCCGGCGTACACAATCATAAATATTAATATCCACTGGAGGACTATTTTTACGTGCACGACGCACATACTGCTCCGGTCTGTCATTATAAATGCCTACCGCCACTCTCGGCATACGTGGAGCAGCGTATGTTGATAGGAACATGCGCCACTTTTTCTTTGCTCCTCTTTCTCTCTCGCTCTACTATCTCATTTCTTCCACGCCGCTTCTCCACGGACCTCTCTCACTCGGCGCTCCTCGCGGTTCCGATTCAAAGGAAGAGCAGGATCTGGCAAGCGAGTTCATCTGTATCGCTCGGGGAACACAGTCTCCTTTTATTCGCGATTAGGGGCCAGCAGTGCGGATGCTGCCGGCTCCGCCCGCCTTGTGCGCCACTTGCACTCCCGCCCAGCCTTCTTTACTTCAACTCTCTCGCCAAGCACGGGCCTTGAATCTTGCCAGTGACGAACTTCCCGCCAACCTTTTGCCAGTGCCGTTCTCGATGGTGATCGCGAGGAGTTGATCGCTTCTCTTTAATCTCTCTACCTGTCGTGCGAGCGGTGGCAGTTAAAAACTCGAATCGTCGACTGGAAGCAAAGTCGCGCTAGTGACTTTCAGGTGAGGTTTCCTCCTGCGAAAGCGCATTTGGTCGTCTGAAAAAGTCCGCTGCTGAGCTAAAGAGCTTTGCCTGCCGGCAACGCCAGTGTTTACACCTCTGCGGCGCAGAGCGACGCTAGACTTGAACTAATCGACTAGAGGCTCAACGATTCCGAACGACGCTGCATTGCGTAAGCGTAAGCCATTGGGAAAAGGGAACGCCGGCACAGAAACCCGCGGGGATAAGCGCACGCATTTCGTGCTATTTTCGCCGGGGGCTTGAGTCGCGATTATTTTTATGCAAACGCGCAGGTGAAACGGCGCCCATGAACGCCACGGTAATGGGCATTGGAAAGATATGGTGGTGCGAATGGTAAAAGTAAAATGAATGCTTTCTTTCAACCCTGTATTGTTGATGTCACTTGGTAATACTGTTATCCGTCATTAAATGGCAGATTATAATTTATAAATTATTGCTCAAACGTTATAAAAGAGCCATGTTTCGCAAAATTGTTTAACTCCCTCATTGAATCGAATTACAGCGGCCACACAGCCCTAACAATTACCAAGAAGTCATACGTAGAAAGTACGTTGTATAAATTCGGGCACACAAAGCATCTGACAAAGAGCACGAGCACTCGTCACAGCAGAGCGCAGTGGAAATGGAAGGCGTCATGACAAACAAGAGCAGTGCCAAACCGTAGCACAAACATAAACAATAATCAAAATGTCAATCTCCAAAATTAATTCACCTGCGCGTCGAAATTGGGAGGGGGTGGGGGATCGAGAGAGAGGGAGAGAGAAAGTGTTTGCTTACCTGTGCGGTGCCTGCCATAATTCCGTCCGTTTACCTCACCCCGTTCACAACAATAGCAGTCGCTGAAATGCTCGCAGCCCTCTAATAATATTTCGCATGCTTTCGCACCGCCCGATTACGCAATGGCAAGGTCAGTGTCCATCCGCGTGCTCTATTTTCGAGGGGCGAAAAAGCGCCGCCGCCGCTTCGGTTCAAGCGCCGTCCTCTCCTGGCCACCCTATCATTGTGAAAGCGGCGGGTTGAACATGCGCGGAATGACGGTCAAGGTGGCCGGCATGAATAGACAGGACTGCCGCGATTCAACTGATACTCACTTGCATTCATATTCAACCGAACTTTTCTGGCCCCCACTGTCGAGCGCAAACAGGTTTGACCCGTTAATGGCATTACCCGAAGACGCTTTCTGCCCGCAAACTCATACAACTGCTCGATTTAACTGCGACAAATCGATTCTCGAAGTTTCCAACTGTGTCTTTACCTTGCACCGAGACCTGCCTCCCGAAACGTCCTGCATTTTGTAATATAAAATGCGATACTCGATATTTCATGAACTGTACCCCGGGCGCGATCGATTCTGTTAGTTTCTTCGCTCTGTTTACATGGGCATTTCTAACATAATCGTTTGAGCAGGCTGTACATTGCCCTTCGGGATAAGCTACTGAAAATCCCTTATCGAGAGATATTCCTTTCTCGCAGTACATGTCCGACAAAAATTCTTGCTAGTTGGGTAAACGACCGGGTTCATTCAAGCAAAGTGTCAAAGAAGTTTATGAGCTCGGACCTCCTTCGAGGATCTCTGGAACCGGATTGTTAAACACAAACATGGTCAGGGAACTTGCCATTGGCTCGGTAGCGGGTAACTCGATCGCGCGTGCCGCCATGCGAGCGTAATGTTAATAAAGCAAAACGGAAGGTTACTGCAAGGAGAGCCTCGCTGATAGCCTGCATTAATATAAAACAGCTGGCGCACAACGCGTGCCAACGCCGGGTTTATGCACTCACGAGCATAATGGGAGTACCGTTCCGACGTAACCGGCGCGGCGCGGCGGAGGGAATGCCCCAATATATTTTGGATCGACCGATTAGTCACGGTCAACGTCGCCCGCTCCCATGTCCCTTATTGAGCACTGGCAGCGCGACATGCTAATTAACATTCCATTTTTTATTGGGCTTTGATGGTTTTGTAGCACGCAGACGGCCGGGGGCAAAACGCGTGACGGTGTCAGGGTCGAAATTTGAATTAGGATCCCCGATGGGCCCTTAATGACAGCCAATTTGGCAGACACCCACGAGTGAATTCGTGAACAGTTTCAATCATAAGATTACATAAATTAAAATACAACAAATCGTTAGATACAATGATCAAAATGCATATAATAAACATATTACTTTTGGTCGCTTTTGATCGAACTAATAGAACGCTTTTCGAGCACTTTCGAATTTTATTAACATAAATCGGTCTTAAAACCTGTCAGTATTTCGTCAGTAATATGTGCTGTGTCATTCAACGTGAAACTAACATCGGGCAGTCATGAATATGTCTAGAAGTCCTCCTCGCGTCGAAATTGATTTGACAGACAGTAAGAGAAAAGTAGCCGAGTCTGACTACTAGATGCTTGTATGTGCACTGTTGAGTTTGTTTGCACAAGCTACTGCGTGACAGTTGAATGAGATATATCATATGTATACTCTAGATCCAAACAAACAACTCAGGAATCAAAGATCACGAGAAAATCATGGCAAAACACTGTACGGAATGCATCTTCGATCAGCGTTATTAGAACAAAGCAAATACCAATTCAATCAGCGTTGCATGTGGGCGTGCTCATGGGAAACAATAGGTAATACCTGCCTCCGGGAGTCGACTCTCTGAATCTGCAATCCCTTACAGAGAACTCGCGCAGGAGTGCGAATCAAGCTGGAATTGGTACTAACCAGAAGTCGGTTCCTTAAAATGACGAAGAATTCCGAGGGCCTACAGGCGCGCTCTGCTCTTCCTAATGCCTTATTGTCAGCGGTTTTTGTAAGCGCAGTTCCTCGAAAGCCCCGCCATAGCTATGCACACTCCGCGTACAAGTAAACCTGCGGGGACCATAACGGGACGCACAATGATACTCGAAATATGTACGGCGGCGCATATCGAATGCGGGGATCGAAGTCCAGCGCGTTTAAATATCAGTATTCACTGGGCTATTGGTGCTGTATATACGTCGCTGTAGGTCGGAGTATCAAAGGAGTAAAAAGGAAGTAGGCCTAGCATTGGAGTAAAGAGGCTGCGTGCACTGCGTATGTACTTCGGATAGCCAACATGAGCAGGTATTATGCCGATTATGAACCCGGTTTCCGAGGTAGATAAAAAAGGCTCAGTGCATAAGCTTTCCAGCTGAAATCGAGTAGAGTAAGCGGAGATGCTCGCCGTTCCATAATTCCGTTCTCGTCCCGATGCTTTCATTCGAGATCACGAGCGATCGCTCCCGGGCCCCGAATGAATAAATCCAAAGTGGAAGAGCCGGTTCGCCAGATGCCTCTCGATTATCCTCTTTTTTCCAGCCAACATTTTTTCAAGCTGCTCGCATTAGTGGCCGATCTCGGAAAGCTCAGCATTTTCTTTTCCCTTTACCTTCGTAAATTCGAATTCACTAAGACGATTCTGTCTGTACTGTGTAATTGTGCTTAGTGGCAAAAGAAATCAAAGAAATACGGAAACTTTAATTGTGAATCTCGTGGAAATAAAGGTTCTAGCTGCACGATTCAAAAACATCTAAACGCGACAGTGCTCAGAATGGCGCAACATTGTGCAAACTTTTTCGCGCCGGTTGATAATTTAATGAACTGAAATTAACTCCATTAGTGAGAGAGGCTACGCCTGGTAATTCAATGACGCACTCACTCCAGTACCTCACACTTCTAACTCTTCGCGAGCAAACAGTAAATCAGAACGAAAGGTTTACCATACAAATTCATGAGTATTCTCTCGATATTAGCAGCTGCTTTATCCCGTTACTCCAAGCTGAATCAGCGCGGCGGCATGTACATATAATTGCAGAACAAAGAGTAAAATTACTCATTATTACTGGGATTCGTGTGGCGGATTATCTCTGGGGAAAGAGAAAGAGTCACCGGGGATTAAGTGTGCGCCAGGCTGACGCCTGAAAACCATAAGTCTCAACGACACATTGCATGGGACACGTAATACGAACTCTACCGCATCTGATTCCCTTATTCGTCGGCGCCACGTGAACCAACCCAAGCTCCGCTCACAAAGCAACTTATTCCTCTACTGCTTTCGATTCACCTCCAACATATTAACGCTATCACGTGCCATTGCGATTCACGAGTGATTAATTCACTCGCGCGTTCCTCCTTCCACGTAAGTGGAACTCTTCCTCTCGGATGTCACGATTTACAAGTTGGCAAACAGAATAATCGCTCGCAGTCTCCAACATTGTGTGACGCAGCTATTTCCAAGTCTCACTAGGAACGCGCAGCAGGCTTGCAAGTATGTTTTCCTGCACCGGCAAATGGCAACAGCCCACAACCACGGAGGCGGAGGAACAAGGCTGATGCACAAGCTCTTTCGCGGAACGAGATGATTTTCACGTTGCCGCCAACTCCCATGCAAACATTAAGATCTCGTCCTTGCCGCCAGCACGTATTCTCTGTAATTGTCGGGCGAAGGTCCCGCATATCAATCAACCATATCTAGCATTGAGTGATCGATAAATTGCATGATCAATGGAGAGGCTCCCGAGAGAGACCGAGAGAGACAGAGAACGAGCGAGCGAGCGAGCGACTGCCGAATCACGATGTTCCAAAAGGTCAACGACGTGGATCGACCACGGTCACTGACACGAGAAAAAGCACCGCGGTATATAAAAGAGGCACAAATTGGCTTCACCCCGTTAGAATACTCTCACCTAGTGATCGATGACTAGATCTCACCTAGAGATCTAAAGAACATTCTCATCAGTTGTTGATGATCCGGATAAGTAAAATCCGGTCCATGCAACGAGCGGCTGGAAAATATCTGTGAAAATTGAGGGGCTTTCTGTCGACGTTTTATAAATAGATTAAAAAATATATCGAAGTTCGAAGTAAGAGGACTGCATTTAACCCACTGCATTCAATATTTCGTTTTGGGAGCGTAAATGCAAGTTGCATCGCAGTTGGCGAACGCGCCTCGCTCAACCGCCAGATACAACGGCACAAAGAGCAAGGGTGCGGTGTGAGAGAAAACAAACACGCTTCCAGTGTGCCTGAGATAAATAAAGCCGATAAGAGCCGACGATAAAAAGCCGCGGTATCTACCGTGATAAAGAGGAATCCAGTCTACACCTGGAAAAGGGTTGAGCTAAACTAGGCACAAGTTACTGCTATACGATCATTCGATCTCAATGCCGTGACTGTTTGACTTTTTTCTGTCCTTGTAGAAAACTGTCTCCCAATTACTTCACCGTTGTTTCGTAGGATCGGTTGATTTATTTACTGTTCTGTAATAGAATGCTAAAAGGGAGCAGTACTCACTGGCATTTGGCTTTAATTTACCGGGTGCACCAATAATGACACTGACAGAACTTTAACAGCACGAAGCAATGATTACGTAATTTCGCGATGCAAAAGCGTCATCTGACGAAACAGGAACAGTTGGCTCGAACGGAATAACAGAACCAATACAAAACAAAACCTCCAAAGTATGTTAAATTAACTTCCGAACTGCAGGCGATACCAACAATGAGCGGTGTTTATTTTTCTTGGGAAGCTTTAAATTTTATATGTCAGTGGGTTTATGTGTGAACGATTCACAGAGCAGTGATTGCCAGTACAGTAGTAGAAAAGGTCGCCAGGTCAGGAGATTCCTTCACCTCGACGTAATCGTACACTATTCGCAACACACGCGGTATACGGTTTCTCGGTAACGATGATACGTTTCGTAAGGGAAGGTAATTTCTACCGCAAACAAGTTGTCAATCGATCACTCCTGTGTTCTCACCTAGTATCGTGAATGCAATAGATGCAGCAGGGTGTATGTGAGAAAGTTATTGAATCATACTATTGATAATCATTCATTCATAACAATCGTTATCTCGTTCGGACAGCAAAAAATTATTAGAAGAAAAAGGTTGTCTTATTCCAACGGAAGTTTCTACGCGAGAAGTACTGCTAACAAAGACTGATAGACAATAGTCCTGACTGCGCTCTTCATACGGGGTGAAATGTTATTCCTAGTTGTCGCAGATCCATAAGAAGAGATCCATTGGATCGTGTCGCTTTCCCGAGAAATCACTAGTCAGTCGTACGACGAATAGATCGCTCGGCAAAATCGGGTAATCGATTGGATCCACGTGGAATTCCAAGTTGGAAGGGAAGCCGTGATTCGCCGTGGCGAAGGACACTTGATGGTAAACTATTCGATGCACGCCGTAGAAGTACCTGTGGAATGCCAGCTTCGGAAATGAACGCCCAGCCGCGCGAGAGATGCCAACGGGCCCCCGACGTACATACAAAACCTCTGCTCTTCCGTGGAAGCTTCATTTTTCCTGCTTACACAATCACCCTTTCCGCGAACGCGGCGAGAGGTTTGCCCGACTAAAAGTTGATCGGCTCGTCTCTTCGCTCACAATGAGACTCTCGCGCGGCCAGTGGACGCTGCTGCCGCTCTTTTTCTCGGCGCTCGAATCAGGTTTCCAATGAAGAAATCGGAACAGACAGACTCGTGAGAATTGGCCGTCAACAAGACTAGCTAGGCTAACAGTGAAGATTGAACGGAGGGCGCGTCGAATCGGTCTAAACAAACAAGAGACGTTCAAGTAGCCCCTTCCGCCTAGCGGCTTCTTCTTCAAGTCCATTTATATATTAGGCCACCGTCGCCGGCCCAAATCTAGGAGGACCGCCTAGGTAGCTCAAAGACATTATTCGGGAAATGCCAATGACGAGATTTACTGATCCTCCTTTCGGAGCCCCCTCTTTTCTTAGCCGCTCGAGGGGTCCCGGAATCGGGGCCCGACGGAAAGAGAGAAGAGGGACCACCTGCGCTCGTCGCTCCAGCGCAGGTAACTCTACCTGGTTCCACAAAGAGGAACGCCGCCAGAGATTTTTCGAGGGCCGGACAAAGAGTCCAGCTGGTACGCGAACCCTGCGACCTAAGCCCAACATCTTCCACCATCTTCTGCCGCTTAAGCGGCATTCACACGAGTACCTGACCGCTCTCTCCGGCGGCATCGGGCCCTGTAAGCCACATTCCGCAAACGGTGGCCCTTCCGAGCCCCTATTCTTTTAAAGCCTCCCGCTGGGCACTTTGATAAACTCGGCTCCGACACGCCCCCAAAGTGGATTTTCCGGCCTCGAGTTCCTTGGAAAATTGCTCTCATCTCGATGGGCTTCTTCCGCGAAGGGGCGCGCCTTGTTTCATTTTTGAGCCGTCAGGAACTCGACCTTCCCGGTGATAAAGCGGAATTCCGGCCGCTTCTTCTGTCAGTGGTATTTGAGTACGTTTCGCCCCTTTAAGAGATATTGCGGCTGTTAGCGCACTTGGACTACTTAGGGCAGCATGAGTCATGAACAAAAACGTGCTAGTTACTATTGATCTATTTTTAACTCTGATGCCGATGCTGATAAGTACCTGCCGCAGGAAGCAGCCGGTGTGGGAAGTTCCGAGCTTCTAATTTTCAGAGCAGCAACCTCGAAGAATAGAATAGAACGGGAATTGTTGGTCGCGAACGTATAAATGGCAAGATAAACCTAAGACAGACGTCATCAATAACGACTGGCGCTATCAACAATATTATTTTGTCTTGATCTTGGTTCCTTCGGTCGGCTATCTTCGATAACTTTTCGACTGTGAACCGTATTGGATGCGTACTTCCCCAGAATAAAATTTAGGACACGACACTTCTTAGACTCTTGATTTTCGCATTATATAAATCGCCGCCGAGGATTATTTCACCTGTTGGTGAAACGTGCGAAAGTGTTCCGGGCATCAAAAAAGCGATAAGAATGCCCGAGAGGTGCGGACGGGATTCCAGAATAGCTTCATGGCGCTGATAACCAATTACGATTGATAAGAATCGACAGCAATTAAACCACTGGGCGCAATACACTCGTGATAATTGAAGGTTGCCCGCTGAATATATCGGAGAACATGTACTAATTGCTGTTTTGTCGGAGACAATCCATTTTTGTCTGGCGCAAAACCGCAGCCCGGCGGGAGTTTCGTGCAACTTTTGATCGGGAAGTACATCTGTATCTAAGCCCGACCTATCAACGATGATAAGACGAACGTGAGAGATAATACCGCGCATATCGTCAGACAATCAAACCAATGACATGAATGCCCCTTACATATAACAGTAGCAGAATTCGTTATTGTATGGAAGCACGTATACAGGAAAGCACCTCTGTAGCGTCGAAAGGTATGTCACATCGAATAGAAGCGAAACATCGGCAATAAACTATCTCTGATCTTTATTTAATAGCAAGTGTTCACGCGAGAAAAGCGGACTTTGTAACGAGCCTCGCTTCGTATTGTTTCGTTATCAACTGTTCACCACGCGACCTCATTCTTGGCGAATGTGCATTCGCAGTTGCTTTGATGCTGGTCTATTTTCATTGTCTTGCTTTTTCCTCCCGGGTGCAAAAACACTAAACACGTCATTATGCGTCACCAATTGGGCGACGAAGGTTATTTATTATACCGTAATTATTCTTCACATTACGTTCGATCCGCGGCATCCAGCATCAAAAGCATCCAGCTTTTTGTACTCTCGATAAATCACGTTTCGGCCATCCTCATCATCAACATGGCTGGTTCGAATTCGTATGGCTTCGGAGCTGTTAGCGTATACGATTACCGGGGTCGAAAAGATTCATAGAAGAACCGCCGCCGGCAATTACACGCGTGAATTACGTCACTTGGGTTTCTAAGGTCGCCGAAGAACGTACTTTTATATTCGGGAGGATAACAGCAATTTTCGTAATGCGTTTAGCGATGAATAGTGGATGGTTTAGAATAGAAAACCTTAAATGTTTCCGATATCGAATACCCATTATATAACATCCAGAACTACCTGTCGTTTATGACGTTTTGTGAAATGTTAAAAAATTTCGATTCCTGGTTCTAATGCATCGTACCATTGGAATTATATAATGACGGTAACATGGTGCTAACATGGCAACACAACGTAACTTCTTTTTCGCTGTAGAGCAAGCAGCCTCGTGGCTGATCGTATGCACCGTCGTCGTCTCCTGATAAAGTCTCTGGTTACCAGCACTTTGGCCGCGTGCAGACACGTGGAAAAATTTGCAGATCTAATCGTGGCTTTCCGCGGCGCAAAACACGCATGGAAATTTAGAACTTGGTTGTGAAGGTCATATTTCTGTCGGCTTTCCGGCCGGACTGGGTACTAGCTGAAAGAATGAAAGTATGGGATACGAGGTGTCGATTGAACAGAAGGGGACAAGATCTTGAGGACGGGGTACCAAGAGGCACGAAGGCACTTGCTCCGAGATACGTTGGAATGGGCTTCTCCGGTATCGGTTACCCGATGGTGCTCCGCCTCGCTTCCTTTCCTTGAGGAGATGCTGCACTTCCGCTCTCCTGCTTCTTGACCGTCACGGCTGCTTGATGCCGCCGCCGCTGAAATAACACCCGATTTCCTGGTGAGCGCGACACCACCGTGCTCGCCAGGATCTCGAAATCCTGCAGTGCTTCGTGAAATTTGAGCCCCAGCGACGCACACATTTTTCCACCCGCCTCTCTTTCGTCATCGTCACCGCAGTCGCAGAAACGCCCGACATGATGCAAACGGCATTTCTATTTGCATAGGCGCGCATCGATTTACATAAGGCGTTTGATTGCGAATACTGCGTGATATCGTTATTGCCTTGATCGAATAGTCGTGTGAGATGTACGGTTTTTTCCGGTTTCAGAATACGAGGCAGAATGAAGATTCTGGCAGCTCTGCTGCTGGTTGCCCTCTGCGTCGGACTCGCCGCGTCGGACGCACCATCGCCCAGAAGTGACGATGCCGTGACGACGGCGGCTGCGCCACAATCGAGTGGAGCAACTGCGGGAGTGCCATCCCAAAGTCCCACGGAGAAAGAGAAATTCAGCGACCCCTTGCTGGAAGACAATGTGAAGCTTTTCTTGAACCCCAAGGACATACTTCTCCAGGAGATCCACACTCTGGACGAGGATGTAACCAATGCTAAGGTAGCGGACCGTTGAAGAACTCCAGTAATTTCTATAGATTAGAAATGTTTATGTTACGTTTACCCTAATTCTTGTGTAACATTGGCAGATTCAGGATGAAGTGGCGCAAACGCTCAAAGCCGAATCCCAACGGCTGAGGAGCAATGTCCCGTCGACATCATCTGCTCCTCGGCCAACGACCGCTAAGGCCTCCCAGGCTAGCGAGAGTACAACCGAGGACACAGCGATGAAGAAGTTACTCGAGGCCGAGGATGTACCATACGAGGACGACCTTAACGATGACGAAGACGAGGAAGATGAAAGTGAAGATGACTATGACGACGAAGATGCTGATGATGAGTTCCAGGACGACGACGACGTGATGACCCAATGCCCCGATTACTGCAGATGCACTGGGCAGTATGCAGCTGCTACAACCGCCGCGTACGTGTCCCCCTGCATTTGCGATAAATTATGCAACTCGACAACTTCCTACCCCGGCGATAAATGCCGATAAACTCCCCGAGTTCGCCTTTAATTAACGAGCATTAATTAGTCCACGCTGCATACCGTTTCCGCTGTAGATCCGTTTCTGGCAGGATAGCGTAACTTTTTTTGCACCAGGCTGGCAAAAAATAGGTTAATAAGTTGCCTTAAATGGGCTCGTAAAGTTATGATATTACTCTCTGTTTAGATGCTCCAATTTCGTGGAAGAACAGACTTTCGGTACTGGGATTGCACATTTGCGCATCGAGAATGCAGGAGAGATCCGTTTAGGTCCGCATGCACTTAGAGCTCGCGGTCTTCAGCAACTCGAATCCATCACCATTGCTGACACTAAGATCCTCGAGCTTGACCCGACTGCCTTCGACGGAATCACATACTTGTTCGCTGTCAATTTGACCCGCAATGGCCTTCAAGATATCCATCCAAATACATTCAAGAATAATACCCAGCTGACTTTGCTGACTATCTCCGGAAATCCATTGAAACACACCCAGGATATTAAGTTCGGGAAGCATGGACCTTTCGACATACCGTCCGTCACGGAATTCGACTTTTCCAACAATGGCATAGTCAGGCTGAAGCACGACGCTTTCTCGAAGATGCCGAAACTTAGCTATGTTAATCTGAAGGGTAATAGGCTGAAAGAAATCGACTCTGCCATTTTTAGCACCCTCGAATCACTCGAGGAAGTCGATCTGTCGAATAACATGCTGAATGAGATTCCCGATGATCTCTTCTTAAACAAGGGACTTCAAACTCTTCGAATTACTGGTACGATTTCACGAAGCGCTAATATTAATATCAAACGACTTGTCTTTTAAAACAAATCTTCTCTTTCAGGAAACAATCTTACCACGTTGGCTACCATCAAGGCACCGAAATTGACGGTCTTGGCCGCTTCGAACAACAAGATCAAAGTGATCGCTAAAGATGACTTGGCTGGCTTACCACTCCTCGATTACTTGTCAGTTAGCAATAACGGCATGAAAAGAATTCATCAGCACGCCTTCACCGATCTCGACCAACTTACATATTTGGACATCAGTGGAAACAAGTTGACTTCCTTCACGGAGCACCATCTCAGAACCAACTCAAGACTTCAAATCCTTTTAATGAACGACAACCCTGGCTTGGAAGGTCTGCCAGTCTTCAAGACCTCTGGTCTCGAGTATGACACTTACAGGTAACTAGTCTTGAACCTGAATGTTATATTAGTTGGACGATAGACTGTACCGCTGTGTTCTTGCCCGTTCTTCAGCGTATACCGATTCGAATGTGCGAATTGCGGACTCAACCGACTGGAAGAGGGTACTTTCGGTGCCATGCCGGCATTGACCCGCTTGAATCTGGCGAACAATCGTCTGACTGGTCTTCCCAAAGGGCTCCTCAGCAGTATGTCATCGTTACGCGTGTTGGACCTCTCCGATAATATCATTAAGACTTTGGATAACGACATGTTCCTCGGAGCTAGAAGCATGAATAAACTCAGCCTGGCTGGCAATCCCCTAGTCACATTGCAAGTAACACCATTCTTGAAGTCCCCAAGTCTTATCAGGCTCGATGTCAGCAGATGTGCTTTGGAGCGAGTATGGAGTGAAGCTAGGTCGCCGTTCACTAGTCTTCGGTGCGTTTCCATCTTTATTGTTAATGGTGGTGATCCCTTTTAGAAATACAATGGAGAAGCTGATGGGAGAATTTAATCGTGTTTGCAGATTCCTGTCGGTTCGCGAGAACCTTCTCCGACGAATCACTGTGGAGGAATTGAGAGCAATGCCGAAGATCTCTGGCTTGGATCTGTCGCAGAATCCATTGGACTGTGACTCGGACTTCAAGGACGCAGTACAGTGGTTGACTGACCACGGCGTTAAGCCAACTGAAACCGCGAGGTATCCATAAACATTGATTAATACCATCTCCTATTTTAGTATCTGATAAATAACACTAAGAGTATTTGCAGATATGTCAGTAACTATGCTAACGGTGATGACTACCAAGACTCAGAAGGAATCACCCAATGGACCGATTTGGCTAAGGTTGTATGTGATGGTGTTAATGATGGCCCACCACCAAGACTGCCCCACAAAGAGAAGAAGATCAAGAACATCCTCACCGGACTTGACGGAATCGACTCATCAGACACCATCATAAGAAGTGACTTCGAAGGCGACGAAGTAAGCATTTACCCTGTATGATCAGGCACAAATAGTACCAATGCGTAATCACACCAATAATTATTAACGCATCTATCTAGGAACTCCTGAAGTTGCACTTCGATCATGGTGTCAAGCTAAACGAAGATGTCGAGAATGCTTTCATCGCCCAAGATGCATACGTGGACTTCGAAGATTCGCACATCGCGACCGAACGGCACCCTATCTACCGCTCATCCTGGTACAGTGGTGCACTTTGGCCGGTGGTAACAGTGGTCCTCGTCACCCTCGTCGTTCTTCTCTTAACTGCCCACCTCGCCATCCATCTGGCGAAGAGACGCGGCCGCGGCCCTGTCCTCAGGCCGCCTATGATGCTCCGTCCTGGTCTCATCGACAACAAGAACTGCGGCTTGGTTTACAAGCCTCTTCAAGAGGAAATTGCGACCCCGCACATGCCGAAACGCGGCAGCTTCTACTCCAGCAGTACCTTCCATTACGACAAGATTGTACCCGAAAGTGTCTAGGAGCCACCTCGATACTAATATAAGTAACTAATTCGTCAATATCAGGCCGTTACGTCAACATGTGAGTCGCCTCGAGTCGCATTCTCTTTGAATTGCAGCCTGAGGGCTGCAGTTGATTGGCAGTCCAAGAACACTAGGAGAAACGTGCCATAATAGGCTTCCAACATTTCTTCTTAAAAGTAGGCTACTCAGCTAGTATCGATGACAGAGCGGCGCACGTTTTTTCGAGTGACGGGAGCCATCGAGATTTTGCGTTCTTTCAATCAGGAGCCAGAACAACTTGGAACAAGTAGCGAGAAACGAGGAAACAAATTCGCGGAAGCATTTTATAACCAACTGTTCAATAAAACTTCCATACCCAGTATGATCAGTATTTCCTTAACTATCATCGGGATTATACAAAACGTACGTGTTAGGGGCGGGAAATGAAGTAGCATTAACTTAATTCTACTGTGTTTAGTTAATTGATACCGTAGAACTGTATACATCTAATACTACAAACACGTATCATGAGGAGCATAATATTGGGCGATGAGACTTGCTGCCGCTGTAGGGAGAGAGATGTTATCTGAAGTGTGGTACGAAAGTGAGAAATGTAGGACCGATAATCGACACGTGGTGGAATGCCCCGTCATAGTAATATATGTAAACTACAAGTAAGACTTCAAGGACTTCATCAGAGTGACGACGCTCCACGCCGTGGCAGCTTCGATTTCTTTACGCGCCATTAAAAAGTACTACGTTCAGTACTAAGAGAACTAATAATGTCTCGTAGTGTGGATAATAGTACGTTACTCTGTACTATACTTTATGCTACACGCTGTAAATAATAAATATACCATTTTAATAAAAGTTTAATTACCATATGACGTGGCCCCGTTATTTATGACAATCCTTTCTCACTTTCGCGCGATCATTTTCGTACACACCATAGTACCGAATAACGAGGAGAAAATTCGCTTTGATATATGGAACACTGCCGGGCGTTCGCCTTGGCCTGGTATATTCGCGCAGAATGGATGTGTTTACGCGTGCAATCAATATTCAAGAATGTAAAAGATTAATGAACTCGATAAAGTAGGCATGGCAGTCATACTGACCGATGACGCAAACGTTAAAGAGACCAATTGATGAGCTTGCACCGGAGTAACTGGGAATCTCAGAACACCGTACATCAATGAAAAATCTCTAAACAGTCGGACTGGTGACAAAATTTGCTGATTCAAAAATTAAATTCCCACCAACATAAATACACGTATACATCCACAATCGAACGCAGAACCATCAATGCACGCATTTCAAATATATATAGATTGCTCTGTAGAACATAATGGAACATGATAAAAACAATAAGCTTTTAGTTTTCGAAATAAATAAATAAATCGAAAAGTTTCTCGGCTTTGCTGTCACGAGAAATGGCGTAGGCGTTTTCTCCAGCGTTATCTGCCCGGCAACAGAGTTGATACGGCACTGGCAGAGTACCACGCGGCACTAACATATGCGTGGAGAGTCAGTCCGTCAACAAGTATAAACGACCTGGAAGAGGAAAGGGAAGGAGGGGAGTGATTCGACCAGTCTTGGAGAACATCGAGCGAGACGTCGGGCACAAAATTTCGGCCCATGCTCCACGAGATCTGCCCCTGAGAACTCGAAACCTCCAATCCTCGCTTTCCATTCGATCAGAGTGCTCAGTATTAGATCGCAAAGTTGGTGAAAATGCTGCCCAGGCGACGTGTGATTGAACTGTTGCAGGTCATCTCCTCGCAATCGTAAGTACAGAATGATTAATAGATTTCATCGCTATTAGAATTCAACTGTATTCCCGTTCCATTAAGCTCATTCAGTGGAAATTCTCTATGAGCGTTAGCAATGAAAGTCACAACTCAGAAAGATATAATTTTCATACAAAAATCGTGTGTTTATTCAGGCATATGGCTTTAGAAATCTCGTAATATATTGAACTTTCGGAAATAGCTTGAATTCCTTTGGAACGTGTTTTCACCTACTTTCGTTAAGCCCCAACCACGCAATATGATTTGTTATGCCTGATTGGAATGACCAATTTTAAGATGCCGGTGTCCAGCCCATGGGAATCCAGGTGCGACTATGCACGAGCATGGGAAAGCACGCAGCACAGCCGCAAACACATCCCCTTCCAAGGAATACGCTTTTGAGGTAAATATCAATATTACGGTTATCGAAAACTATTGAAAATATCGGTCGCTCAAACTTATACAATAATGACAATCGGGATGCACGATAATACGTCAATTACGTCACACGGTTAAAAGATTGGGAAACGAGAGGCCACCCGCCTCGGCTCTACACCGATAAGAAGTGTTTTTTCGACATACTATATTTACCCCGGTTGACGGCAGGCCGATAAGAATCTGTACTTTTTATCGGTCCGAATCAAGGTCAGAGGCACGCCTTTGCGAACTAATTACGTGCGCCAATTGCCGATGCCCTGCTTAGAGTGCAAAGTATATTTGCCGCATTAACATGCACTTGAATATGCAATGCGCCTTTGATTCCAGATGGCATGCTCCACCGTGAGATACGGCATCGGAGTAACCAGGGAGTTGGGCATGGACATGCAGAATCTTGGAGCGAAGAAAATATGCTTAATGACTGACCCGAACCTGGTTACCCTGGCACCCGTCAAGGCCGCTATGGACAGCTTGGCGAAACACGGAGTCCAATTCGAAATCTACGATAAAGTCCGCGTCGAACCGACCGAGCAGAGCTTACAGGATTCCATTCAATTTGCGACCAAGGGCAAATTCGATGCCTTCATAGCGGTGCGGATTTGATTAAATTCCCTTGCATAATGTTTACAGGCAATTGTTGTGTAAGGAATGCGTAGAGATGCGTTACGATGATGCATATGTTTGGTGCAACAGGTGGGCGGAGGATCGGTGATGGACACGTGTAAGGCAGCGAATCTGTACAGCTGCGACCCAGAGGCAGATTTCCTGGATTACGTTAACGCGCCAATTGGCAAAGGTAAACCAATCCTCGTGCCACTAAAACCACTGATCGCCGTGCCAACAACTTCCGGCACTGGATCGGAGACCACTGGTGTGTCGATCTTCGATTACCGGCCACTTAAAGCTAAAACTGGAATTGCGAACAGGCAAGATTTTCATTCTGTTCCGTTGGATGCAGATTTCGTCGAAAGCAATATCTTAATTGTTATTTTACTCTCTTAACAGAGCTCTCAGACCGACTCTCGGCATCATCGACCCCAAGCACACACTGACTCTTCCTGAGAGAGTATGCGCCTACTCTGGCTTCGATGTTCTCTGCCATGCCCTTGAATCTTTCACGGCCATTCCGTACAGTGAGAGAACTCCTTGCCCACCAAATCCTATCCTCCGTCCCGCCTATCAAGGTAGCAACCCTGTGAGTGACGTCTGGGCACGATTTGCTTTACAAGTGATGCGCAAGTAAGAAACACTTCGACATATCAATATACATGTTGCGAAGAAAAGGTTAATAGAATGCAATGCTTCAATGCAGGTACTTCAAGCGAGCAGTCTACAACCAAGACGACCTCGAGGCAAGGAGTAACATGCATCTCGCAAGTACCATGGCAGGTGTTGGCTTCGGCAATGCTGGTGTCCACCTTTGTCACGGCCTCTCGTATCCCATAAGTGGAAACGTACGAAACTTCCAGCCAGAAGTATGTGTATACCATTCTCTGAGAGGACTATTACTTTTTACTAGAAGTAAAAGAAGCTATACGTCTCATCTGCTTGCAGGGATACAGCAAGGACCACCCAATTGTACCACACGGTCTATCAGTAGTGATCTCGGCACCTGCCGTCTTTTCGTTCACCGGAAATATGTGCCCCGAGAGGCATTTGGAGGCTGCAGAGCTCCTTGGTGCGGACGTGAGCAATGCGAAGCAAGCGGATGCTGGGAAGATCCTGGCTGACACTGTCAGGGAATACATGAGTGTGATGAAGGTGGAGAATGGTCTGACAGAGCTCGGATTCAAGAAGGAAGACATTCCTACCCTAGTACAGGGTACCCTGCCACAGGTAATTATCAAGTGGACTCTGCAAGTTACTGGATCGTAGGAATAAAGAGACAGATAACATTTTCATAGTGATTTATTCGTCACTATTCGGACTTTTCTAACAATTAAATAAATTCGACATATTTCCATTACCCAGCATTTATGGTGTTTATGGCGAATTTACAATTGTGTCGTTTGCGCTGTGATTTATGCACCGATCATTCTTATAATCATGCAGTATGAAATCGTACATGATATTAATTTATACACTCTCTATCTTATTTAACAGCATCGCATTACGAAACTGGCGCCCCGCGAACAATCTGAAGAGGACCTCGCGCAACTGTTCGAAAACTCCTTCACAATCTACTAAGGATCAAGTTCCTCTTGTACAATTGTAAATAACAAGTACTCTTTTTTGAAACGAATAAAGATTATTTTTATAACTTACGTCTATGTGAAAAGCTAATGTTTCGCTTGCTCCTTGAACTAGCAACTACGACTGCTTCATAATACTATTCTTACTACGCAAGTGATATAAAAAAACTTTGAAAAACTGTAAAGATAACATTTAACGCTTAACTATAATAGGAATGGAGATTCGAAAATGATACTGTTAACATGAACCTGAATTTAGAATTTAAATGAAGAAACTCCAATTAAGAGATTGGGAAATCCTTCATAAAGCAGTCATCGCTGCAGCAGCAATGAAAAGGACATCCAATTATCTGTTAATAGAAGCCTAAACATTTTATCTAATTTTCCCTAACTATTAAGTCCGCAATTTCAATCGCGCAACATGTCATCGTTATACTAAGAGTGCATTAGCATATACTATTATAACTATCGATCTCTAATAAATCATACAATTGAAGCAGTCATTTACCACAGATATTAGATCGTAAGACGTACTAAATCTCGCTGGATATTCGTCCCGGCCGGTAAGAATTGCCTAAAGATCGGATAGCATATCGCGTGAGGCAGAATCGATATTCGGATGTTGTATTGGTCCATTAGTGCACGATGAATTGGGCAAGCGGATGGCATGTCCGCGTTACATAAAGTCGATACCGATTAAATGCAGAGGGCGATTAAATTTGCAAACACGTTCGCTTCAAGAAAACAGATTACACAATGCGCTTTATCGAGATTGGCATTTTCTCCGCCAAAATCAAGAAATTTCTACGATATGGAGAGTGGGCTTGGCACACGCAAGCACTGGTATCATCCGGAACGATATAAACATCGTGCACGCCACGTTTCAGACTAGGATGAATAGGCCGCGCGGCAATGACAATGATCGAGCCGTTCTGTTCGAGCCACGCGACAAGTACCCATACTATGAAAACGATGTTTATACTTCCAATGATGCCATGTGCCCAGGAGTCAGCCACCGCATATCACAAAATTTCTCTTTATCGGGAAGAAAAATCCCCAGATCCGTGTATTGGCCACATAATTGACCAGTTATGCAGCTGGGTGCTGCTTCTCGAAGGAAACGCGTCTTAGGTTCTTATTGATTCGCGATTCATTAATTAAGACGCACTTTAAGAAATACTGGTATTGTCAGAAACATTTTCAGAGTATGATTGAACTTTTTCGGTTCACTATTCAAAAGATTTACCGAGTTTGAACGCAGTGTGACCGCCGCGATGTGTACTTTGGCCTCCAGTTGTTTCGAACTTCGAAGAACGTCATTTTCAGCCTTGCGTGGTCCATTCTGCAGTTCACCGAATTAAAATCCCGCCTCGTGCTTTTCCTGCAATTTTTCATAAATGTCTATCAGTGGGCGAGTAAAAATAGGAAAAACTACTTTGGATATGTATTACTGTAAATATAGTTTATCTGTAATCTTACACACCTTGCTCTCTTCGAAGCGGCCTTCGTTCATTTTAGTTAAGATCTCCTTTTTCCGCAGTAGCATCTATCGTGTCCAAATATTTCATCGCTGACTATATCACCCACAATCCGTACTGATATATATATATATTTTGTCTTCTGATCATTCGTTAGTAAATATCATGTAGGTATTTTAAAAATTCATTAACTTCCTTGTAAAAAAATATAAAGTTTAAGTAAACGGTTTTATAGAATATGGATTGAAATAAATGTTCCTTCCTTTTGAAGTACTCACAGTTATATAGTTGGATGTTATGCTTTCCGGGCGAATGCATGAATATACCGATTCGTAGAATCAACTGCCTTTCCCATTTCGTACCCACGTCTATCAACGTCGACACTAGACTAACGCAAATTCATTCCTACAAATTCATTCCTCGCAACAGGTAGCCGTTTGTGTTTACTGCTGATTCAAATCAGACCTGGTATCCATTCTTTCTTATGCCATTAGAAGAAAGGCTGAAGTAATTAGTGCCATTCAGAGTACTACCTCGCAAGTAAATATACGATAAACTCATGTTCCACATTTATTTTGCACAAATTGTAGTCATCTTGCGAGTGTGAAATTGTGAAAGTGGAATGAAATAGAATTGGTACAGTGAAATAATGAATATTTTCTCTACTAAATTATTATACTCGCTGCCACAGAAGGCATTGCACGCTCAAGTCTCCTAGTGCGAATTTGCCGAGGAGCCAACAGTGATGTGGCTACTATAAATGGCCTCTCCTCCTTTTATTTCTCTTACATTTTCTATCGGTTATAATTAGATCACACGTGCATCCACATGCATGGAAACCCCATGCAGACACCAAGGCATTGCACACGACAGCTGCATAAGTAGAAAATGCATACCAGACAGACTACTCAGCTTCGCCCCATGTCCAAGACTGCTTGAATGTACTAGCCAGCAACTGTGGGAAGCTGTGATCTGACGAACAAAACAGTTTCATCCACCATAAACTTTACGGAGCCAGTATTTGAATTTCCCATAGAAAACCATTAAGCTTAGTACAGTTTCAACTTTTTCACGAGCAGCCCTTGAAATATGATGGTATATATTTTGAAATACTTAAACTTAAACTAAATCCCCATACAAATCCAAATAGAACAGTTCAATTCCAATAAATTACACGTGTGTTATTTGATTTTTATTTGAAGAACTGGTCCAACACGATACACCTCAAATTTACTACGTAAGCTTATCTTCGCACTTCACGTGTAACATTATGCCACATGCACAGTGACATGTATGTATGTTGTACCATGTCTTGGCAGTACATTAATTAAATTTTAGTTTTCTGTATTCCGAGTGAAATATTAAATTGGAGGATTAGTACATGACGATGGATTCAATAGGGATTAATGGCTTCGGTAGAATTGGTCGGATGTGCTTCCGCGTTTGTCGTGAGCGGAATATTCGCGTAAATAATCATTTAAAGCATGCCATATTAGGGGTTATAAGCTTAGCTACTCAATCATTTTAAATATTATAGATCAATTTAATTAATGATCCTTACATCACGACGGATTACATGGTGTATTTGCTCAAGTACGACTCTACTCACGGCCCATATCCCTATCCCACGAGTATCGACGATAATTGCATTATTACTGGAGGTAATTACACTAGACTATAATCAAAAGCTTTACTACTTATTAAATGAATATATTAATAGTATTATACTGCAGATCACAGGATTCGGACCACACACGAGAAGCACCCAGCAAAAATTAATTGGAAGGCTGCTGGTGTGACTTACGTGATCGAAGCGACCGGAGTATTTACGACGTTGGAAAAAGCGAGTGTGAGTAATGATTAACATTAAAAGGATTTCGTACTTTCAATATCCATAAATCATCCGGGCATTATGAAACTTTCTTATTCCGTGGGGGCATTATTCTGGAATTCATCATGTAATTAGAGTTACTCGGCTACTAATTACGCAAGCATATTGATAATCCATTACGTATTGCAGTTACATTTCGACGGTGGTGCTAGGAAGGTGCTTATCACGGCACCGTCGGTCGACGCACCAATGTTCGTTGTCGGTGTGAATCATACGTGTTACGATCCGAAAAAGAGCAAGGTGATATCAGCCGCCTCTTGCACGACAAATTGTGCTGCTCCAATAATAAAAGTCATGCACGACAAATTCGAAGTGGCCGAGGTGATGATCAGTAGCGTCCACGCCCTCACCTCCTGCCAGAGAAGTTTGGACGGACCCATTGAGAAGGGAAAAGTAATCTAACGATGTGTTAGGTCTTTAATTAAAGAAAGTCAATACAGCAGATTGGCCGAGTGTTCTTTATCGAGGAATCCCGGTTCTTCGATAAGTATAGATCTGGCATTAAATTAAAATATAGCTCGATTGAAATGATTACAAGTAATCAAAGAAATCAGAACCTGCTTCCGTAATTATCTTAACAAAGAAAACTACGGCACTCTGCTTTGTAGCAATGGAGAAACGGCAGGGGAGCTTTCCAGAATATCATCCCGACGTCTTCGGGAGCGGCCAAGTCGTTGGACAAAATTATCCCGGAACTCAAGGGCAGGATTTCAGCGATCGCCTTTCGCGTGCCGGTGGTGAACGTCTCGCTATGCGACATGACTTTCAGGTAGAGTGAAATGCAGCTTTCTCGGTGATCTCCTATATCGAACGCTACCTTTGGAAATCGAAGAAGTGGCAGACATGCCTGTGATACTATGCAACCGGTTCCAGGGTAAATAAGCCAACCACATACGATGAGGTGAAGGAGACGATGAGATATGCGTCCGAAAAGGAGGAGATGAAGAACGTGCTGGGCTACACAGAGGATGACTGCGTGTCATCAGATTTCAACAACTCGAGTTATTCATGCGTCTTCGACGCGAAGGCTGGCATTCCTCAGACGAGCACTTTCATCAAAGTCGTTGCTTGGTAATTTCATAATTTTAATCACTCGTTTCTCGATTTCGTTTTTTCCCTATGCAATTGTGATTAAGTTTTTATAGTTTCCTATATCCTGTCTCATAAATGGCATTGTTATTGTAGTTATCATAACACGAAATCATATGTCCTAGGTACGATAATGAATACGGATATGCCAATCGCGTAATAGATCTGCTGGAGTACATGGTACAAAGGGACCAAGGGAAGGATGCCAGTGCTCCCGGGATACCTGTTCCTCCGAATGGCCAAGTAGATCCAGCACCTATAGATCTGTAGACAGGAGTGCTAATTACCAATAGAGCAGACATACATTCCATTTTATCTATATGAACATCCTTATTCGACGACTCGATAGAGTCTCGCGCAAAGTGGTAGTAGTCACGCGAGACAGCGCAGAATATTTATTTCAAACTATAGGCATTTGTGACCGATATGCAATTCTTAACCTAATATCTAGAAAAATACAGTTCCAAAGGTTAATTTAGAAACTTTGAATTGCGTTATGTATTTTCTTCAACCAAGGAGCAAAAAACATACCAACTGGATTATTCATTCAAGAGTTCAAAATTCTTCGTGGTATTTCCCCGTGGGTGTACAAGGCGTATTTTAATGTAGTTGAGGTTGATAATCATAAACATAAGGATAAACAAAAGTTTTGCTATCTGCACATTATTGGCCACTTAAAAGTCATTATGTAAACTATCGACGATTAAACCCTATTCAGACAGTACAATTTGTAGTTCAAAAATAATAGCTAGCCGATACATGTAGTGCAAAGTCTCGTTCTCGGAAGAAATGACTGGTTAAAGAATCATAGAGATGTAATCATAGACAAATATCATATCATCATAATATGATATCATTTCGTCATAAGTTCTGATAAATTCAATTCAGATCTTTCATTTTTAACAATTAACAACTAATTATAAACCCTCCAAAAACATTAAAATGTAAAAAAGACCAAATACAGTTTAATCCCCTATAAAAAATAGCTTTGAATTACATAGTCTAAAACAGAAATAGTTACCATACAAGAAACCTAAGCCGTCACTCGAAGATACCTCGCAATAATTAATTAATTGTCTTGCAATAATCATAAGTTTAAAGTAAATTAATTAATGCGAATTTTCGCCGAATGAAAACTTTGGCGTTTTTGTATGTCCCTTTTTTTGGAGAATGTAGTTCAAGAAGCCATATTGTATAGGGCATTGAACAACTTGGCGCTTACTTAGCATTTCAGAAGCGTAAAAGGAAAATGTGTTGTAATAGATGATAAATATTAACTGATGAGTATATATTGTGTTACATACATAATGTTTTTAGCAGAGAACAAGAAATGTGTCATCATAGTAGACCAAATTTTTGACTATGACATGTAGGATAGGTAGTTGTGAAGGTCCTTGGTCTACGAGGACAAAGTCACGTACTGTCTAGAAATACTTGGAAATCGAATCTCCCGGGTTTCCAACGCGTCGATAATCCAAGAACTCCACGTGATCCGAGGGCCGGCGAAAACGTACGACGCGGGGAAGCGTTCACGGCGCACACGTCGAGAACGGACGCCGGTTATATTACCGTTTTCTGCCCTTCAAACGACACTGCTACTGTGGTAACCGTAGTGCACGGAACTGTTCCTCGACTTTTCTCGTAAGTACCTAAAAATCTGCCCGCAATCTAATGCCAATCTTTCCCTGCCACGAAAATCAGTCCTTGCATTATTTCACGGGCCGCTTTAATTTCCGAATGTAGCTAATCAAATTGATGGTCGCTTTCATGGCAATTGAGGAGAATCACGGAAGTCGATTGCAAGGCGTATCGCTATTTCTGTGCGAAACCAAAGAATTTACATGGCGTCCAACCGTGGATGTGCCATTCTTACCGGTCTCCGCGAAACGTGACGTCATTATAATCTGATTGCTAATGCAGTTCTATTGCGTGGCTGCGTCAATCATAGAGAAGATTCGAGAAGTGCTCGTCTACGGATGCGCATCATCGCCGCGGCCCTACAAGCACAGATAAAGAATAACGCTAAAATCGATGTTTGAACTTCGCCCAATCCGCCCGACTCCACTCCACCGGCATTACTGCAGAACCTCAAACCCAATCGTCATAAAAAGACCTAACGGTCACAGCGATAACATAACCGTTAATTACTTTTCATAAGATGTTGGAATAGGCTGATCTCGTAGAAGAAATATGCACAATGTTGAACGGATAGGATTAAAAATTCTTCAATGAATGCCGATATACCCCACGTGTTGGAAAATATTGATCGGTCCTAGGCGGCTATTTGCAGTCGCCTGGCTGTTTAGTATGCAGCCTTCTTCGATTCCCCGTCAAAGTCGAAATTCGGTTTTAGCAAAGACAATCAATGGGCACTCGTTGTAGGATTAATGTTTATTACCGATGTTAATACACTCGTAAATAAGTCGCTGGTTTTACTGCGGCGAACTCATTATTTTTGTATTGATCGGAATTCGTTAAACTTGTCCGTCGGCGCACGCCATTCATGAATCGCATTGTGACATGTATGCAGTACGTTATGCCATAGTGTGTTATATATTATTGTCTGTTTTATCAATCGGTTACGTGAGAACGAAATGAAATAACTGTGCAGGGCCACGAGTACGGGAAAGGCATTGCATTTTGCAAAATGGAGATTAATATTAGACTTATCGATTGTTTGCGGCACGAATAAGGTCGCGTCCCTATCCAAGGATAAAAGTGATGCCATCTGGCAACGGTCCTTTGACCTTGTGCAACCTTCAAAAGAAAGCCGCGCCGTGAACTTGGATTTATAGATTCATTAGGAACTCACTCGAATTGTTTAACGGTTATACCAGCATTGAATCACCAAGTTGCGTAAAAACTGTGGTCATTGGACTTTTCATGGACTGATATTAATAGGACGCCAACTCAGTCATCATGTGCCCCGACGGAGAATGCCAATGGTTTTTTTATATATACATATGTTTTGGCATATGAAACATCGGCACAGAACTTATGATAATGAGTGTCATTTCATCATGTTTGCGTCAAGTTTCCCTTGCTATCCCGTATTTCGTCATAGGAAGACAAAAAGTATTTCGTCATCCGAGGGTATGGCAAGTAATATCTTCTCATTTTATTTCCAGTTGTACCCAAAACAAAATGAGCAAAATCGGAATCAATGGATTTGGCCGTATCGGTCGTCTCGTACTCCGGGCGGCCGTAGAGAAAGGCGCTACAGTAAATATTTTATTTTTGATTTTCCGATTTTTTGCAACTTTATAACGAAATCTGTGCATAATGGTAATTTTCACTAGGTTGTAGCTGTCAATGATCCCTTCATTAACGTGGAGTACATGGTCTACCTGTTCAAATATGACTCAACCCATGGCAGATTTAAGGGTGAGGTCAAAGCTGAAGATGGAAACCTTGTTGTTAATGGCAACAAGATTATGGTATTCAGCGAACGCGAGCCAAAGACCATCCCATGGGCAAAGGCTGGTGCTGAATACGTAGTAGAATCTACCGGTGTCTTTACCACCATCGAAAAAGCTTCGGTATGCAATCTAAAGCGGTCTATTTGTCTTATATGAAAAACAGCGGGGCATCGTTATTACACACACTTTCGCAATGCAGGCTCACTTGGAAGGTGGCGCTAAGAAGGTCATCATCTCCGCACCCTCTGCTGATGCGCCAATGTTCGTTGTTGGTGTCAATCTCGATGCTTACGACCCAAGCTGCAAGGTCGTATCTAACGCTTCTTGCACCACCAACTGCTTGGCTCCTCTCGCCAAAGTCATCCATGATAACTTCGAAATTGTCGAGGGTCTCATGACCACTGTTCACGCTACCACCGCTACCCAGAAGACCGTCGATGGACCTTCTGGAAAGGTATGTATAATGCAATCTATACCCTTAGAATTTGTATATGCCTGTTTCTACCAAAAAAGGCGGTTTTTATTTTACGCCGTGTAATTTGTTTGTGTATAGCTGTGGCGTGATGGGCGTGGTGCTGCACAAAACATTATTCCCGCTGCTACCGGTGCTGCCAAGGCCGTCGGCAAAGTCATTCCAGCATTGAATGGAAAACTCACTGGTATGGCCTTCCGTGTCCCAGTGGCCAATGTGTCTGTCGTCGACTTGACCGTGCGACTCGGCAAGCCTGCGAACTATGACGCCATCAAGGCTAAGGTCAAGGAGGCTGCCGAGGGACCTATGAAGGGAATCCTGGGATACACCGAAGACGAAGTTGTATCCTCGGACTTCATCGGCGACAACCACTCGAGCATCTTTGACGCTAAGGCCGGAATATCTCTGAGTGACCAATTCGTCAAGCTGATCTCGTGGTACGATAACGAGTACGGCTACTCCAACCGTGTGGTTGACTTGATCAAGTTCATGCAGACAAAGGACGCCTAAGCAGTACATCGCATGGCTGAGTGTCCAGGCGCAATGCTCTCCCAATGTCTGTAGCCAAACGTCAATAATACCATCGTATGGACATATCATTACTATATGTATGATCCAGGCTAAGTAACGTTATGGCTAGACCGTAGCGATAACTGTGAAACGAAGCAAGAGAATTTTTAAAGAAGCGTACCGAGAGGTACACTCTTTGTCGCACAGATGATAGTATCGTAGCTGACGCATTGCAGACATTAGCTGAGGATTCAAGACATAAAATTATTGAGCAAACTCTAGGGTTTGTCTTCAATCGTTAGATCGAGTCAAACCAGTACTTCAGGTTTAAATGATTGATGAATGTAATTGCAAATATTATAACATTAACTGTTATATTTTACTGTGTCGTGTTGCCAAAAATACGAAGTATGTATTACATTTAGTCAATCCCATCTGTTATTTTTTCAGTCAACATACTCGGGAGACACGTCTAAATGTTTGTGATTTTTTCTGTATCATTCGCATTATTTTTCATTCGTACAATACACATCAATAAAAGTTGTTATGAAATTACTGTTTTCTTTATTTATACTCGAAAATCTGGTGTCAGTTTTACATTATTACAGCCTTTACAGATCCGCAAAGTGAACAAAGTGTGGTAGGGTATAAGCAATTGTACTAACAAAATAGCGCTTTTGACATGCAGTCATTAGCTGAATTATTTATTTCATAAATAGTTTAAATGATTGACAGGGTTATAGTTCGGTAACCGTTAACAGTCGCTATATTAATAATATTAAAATATCGTATCGTATGGCACAAGAAATGATTTATTTCTTTAACAACATTTTCAGAAGTAGCACTTTGTTATTGTGTATAGCAGTTCCAAATAAAAATATATTCAGTAACGGTTCTATGTTTCTCCTTGAATAAAATATTACTATATTTCTACACAAAACACAGATTTTAAGCGTTGTTGCATGAAATAGAAAAAACTGGTAAACTATTTGAATTGATTCGAGACATTCCACTTGCTTCTCCAAGTATATTTATTCTCTGGGTGTTCTGTTCCTGCAGATTCCATCTTTATTCCCATCTTTAGATCCTAATATCTATATACAATTATTATCACGAAATAAAATACGATGTAATAACACTTTCATCAGGAATGCCGATACGTACTCAGCTATATATACCATGCTGTGAAAAATTTATACAGCAATACGAAAATACAGATTTGTCCGTCGTGAAACAATTGATATCTATCATTCGTCTTTACACAACGCGCGTCTACAATTTCTTAAGTTGTATAACATTCATTACACTTTTCAACTATCGCTTGATTTGAGTACACAGCTCTTGACGGGATATATCAATGTACAAAGAGTCACTAACAGTTTTGCTACCGTTAATTTTATCAATCCAGCATAGTTCTACGCATAAAAAGTATAATTCCCAAAACACTTCTTAACATCGAAACACCGGGATACTCGACGTAGTAAGGCGTGGCAGACACATAATTCAACAGTTGATAAATAACAAGTATAAATGTGGGCTGTCGTGGAAAAAGATAGTACAGGGTTAATAGCGTAACCAGGAGGAACTTTTACTATAAGTCACGTAAACCAATAATTTCTAATAATACTTTTTAAATCTCAGAATACATAGTAAGAAGAAAACCGGTGTGGCCTCTGGCATAATTTATATACGGGGAAATTCGGATTTAACGAGTCAGCGATACAATTGGAGTTATTGGTAAATACCGTGCCTTGTTATGATATTTCGGTTACGCTTTCGTTGAATATTCATGGAATTGATCAGAAAAGGGATATTCTAGACTAACATGACTTCGTAGACAAATGGATTTAGAATGAATGTAGTGGAACAGTACCTGGGAGTTGGAACCGTACAAGAGACAACGAATCACATCATCTCAATAACAGCAGTTTTGCACATAGAGTTGTACGTTCCTGAAGCGCAATAGCTAGTTCTCGGGTCAGTTCTTTGCAGACTAGTCGAAGTTCGGCATTTCTCTCTCGTAATTCTTGTAGACTTAGGTTTTTAGATTCTTCCAACTCGTCCTTAATAGCTCCTCCTTCTTCATCTCGCCCTGAGAACAAAAATATAGTGGTCTCCTTGCCAAACACAACGAGGCCCATTACCGCAAAAGTGCTTAAGCAATATCTTACTAGGACTGGGCTTTCTATAAATTTGAAATGCACCACAAACACCGGTGAATTGCTGGGATTGTGGTATGGTAGACTCCAAAGTTGTGTTTTCTGGTAGTTCGCTCTTTGGGGAAAAGTGAGAAAAATCAGCAACAAAACCTTGACTTTCGCTTACTGTTCTTTGCCCTTCCCCTTCACTTCTTTGCCCAACCAATTTTCGAGGTGACGTCTGTGATAGACATATTTAACTGAGTTCATTGCCTTATAGCATTAACATATCTGTTTTTTGTATTATAAAGTTTATATGCAAAATATTTGCCGAAGATTGTAATTATATGCATCCACAAGCAGCTCGTATGAATATTAATTAAAATCATTAATACAATGTTTTTATGTAATGTTTGTAATGTGTTACTAAAAACAGTCGCAACACTTACAATTCCGGGAGAGATTCGTGGTGGAACTAGAGGAGGTGCTCCAAGGAAACTTTGGCCATTTTTTCCTACAAGAATGCGCCCAAAGTTTCAGATGACAAACTTTCGTGTGTCAGCCAGTGAATTTAAGTATTGCAGACTATTGCTAGTGTACCTAGTTTATTAAGATCCAGACTAGAACTTCTTGCATGAGTCTTATACGGTCTAGGTGGTGGTGGAGGCGGCGGTTCTTTTTTCGGCGTTACTATAAGAGCCTCTTCAGCTGCCACAGGCTTCTTCATGAGTGTACGTTGTAATGACGCTGCTGTATATTGCAAATCGTCATCTCCCAATGTAGTACAGCTACTACTACTTCCGTTTGCTCCAGAAGCAAGAATCGCCGCTTCCGGAGTTACACGCAACGGCACTGGATGCAAAATCTTTGGATCCCGCTCGACAGCCGATTTTTGAAAGTCAAAATTTACGAGCTGGAGGCCGGGACTTGTGAGAGAGCTACTATTTCCACCGGTCGGCGAGTCAACAAATTTAGTCCATTCTTTAGTCTTCTCCGTTGTATTTGTAACAGGAGGAGGGGAAGATTTCTGAGTTGAGGCCGGTGGAATAGCAGGTGGGGCAGTAATTGTTTGCAGTACTAATGGGATTGACAAGGACGGAGGCAGAACATCAGGAAGAGGCACATGATTTCTTCGCAATACAACCAGATGCATAGCAACATAGAATTCTTGTAAACTTAGTGCCCCATCTCTCGTGACGTCTGCTAGCTGCCAAATACGTCTAAGTTCAGCAACGGGCAGCCTGGACTTCTCGAAAAATGTTCTGGCCACTGGACCGGCCAGAAGACCCTCCGGATCTGGCTGCAGCTGCGCAAATTGTGCAACATAGTATCCACGCTGTTCATCACTAATTGTCCATACTTCCTCAGGTGGAAAGCCACTATCTCCATCTGCATCACCTTCGTCGCTACTATGCCGCTCAGAACTTTCCTCTTCAGTCCCTAGTAGCTGCCGTTGCTCCTCTGACAATAGTAATCCTTGCCAGCCACCTGATACTGAGTCTATTATATTCTCATCGCCTATTTCATTATTCCTGTCCTGAATAACACTATTGGTAGGAGTAGGTGAATCTGTACTACCACCAGTTTCCCTTGGAGACTCTGCCTCACTCTCACTCTCTGTGGTACTCTCTGGCATATGACATCTGGCCTTGATACCACTCCTGTTTAAATCGGAACTCCTTCTACCATGCTCGTCACCGGCGGCCCAAGTAAACCGTGGTAAAGTGATAATATCTAGTGGTGTTGTTACCATGTCTTTTGAGATTTCAAGTCCCGCTTGATGCACTGCTACCAGCTTCAGTATTGCATAGAATTGCTTTTTGCCAAGCTGCGTATTGCCTTTATTTCCGATACAAATATCCAATATCTATAAAGGACACAAGTACTTTGTGGAAGATAATATCAAGTAATAAAACTGCATATGAGTACAATATAGAATAATAACAATGATGCAACTAAGATACTAATTTGCGTCTACTTGCAGGAATATATGGTCTTTAGAATTTATAGTAAAAACACTTGTATTTTGTAATAAAATACAACATTAAACCATGCAGCATTTAATTGTATAGAAGTTTGAAAAAAGTATTCCATACATAACAAATACACTCGTAAAAGCTAAGAAGTAACATCCACTCTTCAACTACACGAGAGTAATATAAATCTTACAGCATACTGCATGACAGGGGTCCAAGAAATTCATGCACTGAATCTAAATCTCTCTTAATAAAAAAAATTCGATTGAATGAATCATAACAGGCACATACTTGTATGGACATCTATTCAACCTACATCCCACCAGCACTACTGGTCACCTCCCTACTTGTCAATTAGTAGTAAATACAAAGCGTGTCAAGCTACCAAAAGCAATCGTCAACATCGGAAATATATTGGCATGATACGCAGAGCATCGCAGTGTAAAGAGGAAGGCGATATTTCTCGTGATCGAAGCGAGCGGTCACAAGTCCGTGCTCGCCGAAGCGTGAACGTGACAGAAAATCAACAGCTGACAGCGATTGAGTGAGACGCGATAGAATGTATCGGGGGTGCGCGACAAGTACTCACCTTCATCGTGACATCTTGTGGTAAATTGGCCGATCGCAAAAGCTCCGCGACTTTGATCACCGGCATGCTATCGGTGTCAGCGTTGTCGCAGCAGTAGATGAAAATATCGCCGTAGTACCGGTGCTCGGTCACGGTCAGGTGTAGGCTCGCCATCGTAAACGAGTCCCAATCCATCTTGGCCAAGAGTCAAAGTGTGGCCGGGCGGTCGCTCGCTTCTACACTTGTTACGTGTGGCGAGAGCACGGCACACAGAGGCTCCTCTGCTCTGCTCTGTTCTGCTCTGCTTTTCGTTCCTTCGTTCTCTCTCTCCCTCTTCCTCTCCTCTTCCCTGCCCCCTCGGCCGTCCTCCTTGGAGCTCTGTGTGTTCCTCCTGTATTTCGCCTTCTATCTTACTTGGTTCGGCTGGCAGGCCGAACGCTATATGTTTGTGCGGTCGCTCTCGTTACAAGCGCTCTCGCGCGCGACACGCTTTACTTCGCGCTACGAACACGGACGCGTTCCCGTTCGACGTGCAGCCCGCACATCGCACGATCAACACTCGCCGCCGCGGCTGGCCTGGCTCCTCGATCAATTTTCCCACCGGGGAACCTGAGAGGATCCGCGCCCTGTCCGGCCTGGCCTACGTGAAACACCCCGAACGCATCGCGCTCTCTGTCTCTGTATTACCGCCCGGCAGCCATCTTTCGTCCCACTCGGCTCGCTTTCTGTCCGCTACAGTCCGCTATAATGAGTGCGCGCGTGGAAACCATGCAAACCACTCGTGGTGCTGCGCTCCATGCACGTAGTATGTACTCATGCACACTCGTCTGTGCACCGAGACACGCGAGCGCTCCAAGAGCTACTGCTACTGACGTTTACGGTTATTACAGCGTTACAGTTCCTCTCATGCCCGCCAACTTTAAATTTTGCAAAGTTGCTTTAAGACGCATGCGCTATTTACGCGATTCTGAGCAATGAAGCCCCTCGCATTCTCACCGCGATCCGTCCGTCAATATTCCACTGGTCAAAAGTTTCTTTGCCAATTTCTCCACTGTAAGAATAAAATATATTATTCGAAAGGCCGGCAGAGTTATTGGAGAGTTCGGCGAGAACGAGGGTGAGACATATATGTATATGCTATTTACGTCTAACGAATAGTCGCAGCATTGTGATCATACGCACGTTGAGGACAAAAAGCAATTTAATGTCAGATTCAATGCGAGTTTGTTTAAGCTAGAAACTTAGAGAAAGCTTACAATAATGTACGAAGTGAACTCGACGAGTATGACTAGAGAAACCCCGCCAACTTGACGCCGGCCGGCGCAAAATCAGCCGAGATCAATTCCTCCTCCTCCCGAGGATAATATTAATTCTAGATATAATAATGATACATAGCGATTAATCTGCGAGTTCAGCACCGTTCCTTGATATGAACGGCGTTGGGGTGTGCATGCGAATGTGCTAGCACGTGGAGTCTTCCGTAACAACTAAATAAGTGGTCGGATTTTTTGTCTTCGCGTCACCGTAGAGCGTCGTCCGGCAACCGGTTTCTGCTCGCTCGACTTCGATTGATGCGACATCGGCGAACCCTCCTACGGACTGCCGCTTACATCATTGAAGTCCCAGCTGGCGAAGTGTTCTGCGAATAATTCTTCAAGCTTCTTGGACAGAGCGTCGATTACCTTCACACGGTTTTGGTTGTTCTATGTTCGAGATGCAGCGATCGATAAAAACCTTAACTCAACCATAAAGGCAAGATGAAATGGTAGGAGCCGATACTTTGTGATATAGTTTCGAATTGTGGACGATGCGCCAGAAGTCTCTGACGACATGCTCGAATTTATTGTACACACGATTTTTCAGCTTGTAGCCCACGGTTTCGAGGAACATCGGATTCTTAACTACTTTGCAGTACTGCTCCAACTACAAGGACAACGTTACGAATATTCAGATCGTCTTCGGATGGGCGAGGGATCATTGTTCCTTCGCTAACAGTGAGGACTAACCGTATTTTCCGCGACAAAATCTTTGTCAGCATCGTGGCTGCCCGAGGGATGCTTGAAGATCTGCGCCTCTTCCATTTTCCAAACTGTCTGGTGGATTATTTCCAATTTACTCAGTGCTAAAGGACTAAGAGTCTGCTTTCGCTTAGAACTGTACCACACTGACCATCCTCGATCGCTGGACTTGCCGGACCATCTGGGATCGAGACACTCGCTGTACCCGCCAACACTCTCCTTCTTTTTCACATGAGACTTCAGTGTCACCGTGGATTTCGACGTCGTAAACGGAACGATGGATGCGCTACTTTTGGCTGTCTCGCTCCGTGAAAGCCTGATTTTCGAGCACGATCCTTCCTCGCTCTGGCTAAGGATAGCCTCGCCGCCTTTGCCGGGTTTCTTCGTGTAAGACTTACGCGACTTTTGCAACAGATAGAACGATCTCTCGGGATCTTTCCTCTGACACTTTCGCCCAGGGATCGGTATCACTGTGCTGCAAATACTCGGCGTCACTGTACTATTGAGTTTGCTTTTCTTACAAGCCTCCTTCCCTGCATGCGAAGCCCCCAGTGGCAGGGAACGCCGCACTGTCTCCGAGTACGTTGCTTTCCCCACGATTCGGTCAACCTCCTCCGTGAGAGACTGATCATTCTTCAGTGATGGCACTCGCGAACCTTCCCGTGCACATTTCATTTGCTCGCTGTTCTCGGCTTCCTTCGCAATTGCCTTTGAAGACTCAGTGGCGATTAAGGAACTCATACTGATTGTTTGATCATCCTCGTCTTCGATTGCGGAACTGTTAGTCGACTCCGAGCTCGATTGCTCGTTATTCTTCTTTCGCCGCTTTTGCTTACTGATGATGCTCACGCTGTTTAGAGTCCTAATCAGCCAGGAATCCGTTTTCACATTCGTCTTACCGAGGCCTATCAAAAGAAAAGTTTAGGAAAGCTCTGAATCATTATCTTTCAAACACTAAACCGCTCCGCTAAAACAATAAATAATTCTCAATCTTTTCGTACAGATACTTCAAGATGAGGTTCTGCGAAAAATGCGCAAACGCATGTTTACCATTTCGATTGTCCGGTGACTGCGAAATATCGGCGAGGCTCGTGTTCGGTGATAATCGATACGGGGATTCTGAATCATCGCCAGATGCTTCGTAACTGGAAGCACCGTCGCATTCATTGCTCCTCTTTAGGGATTCGTGCAATTTCTCAGTGGACCTTGTCTGACTCTCGACCGGATCCATTCGCGCATCCCTTGTGCCTTCCTTTTTCACGTTAACAGCATCACTCATCGCGTTCTCCCGAGCCGATCCTTTCTTATTGGAGTTGCCAGCATTTCCTTTTATACTGAGTGCATCCAGCAGTATTTCGGCGGAGGCGCAAGCTGCCTTCCAAGTAACGTCCTGAGCACCCTTGGAGCCGCAAGTGGAGGCGTCAGCACGCCTCAAGATTCTCGGCGAATTCTCCAAGGAAAACGTAGGTGGTGGCACAATAGGCGTAGCTGGGAATGGCAACTTGATGGTTGCGGTCGTAGTCGCACTGACATTAGTACTAAGCGAACTGGAGGATCTAGGCACTGGAGTCGAGGATGTTGGCGCCGCATACGTTTTCTCTTTGTTGCTGTAATGATTACGATGACTCGCCTGCTGATTCCTCGACACGGAATTTTCAATCCGACGATTCGACTTCCTTTGATGCTTCTTCTTAGGCACGTTGTAACTGCCAGGCTTCATGTACACCCTGACATCCTCCGAGCTGTCGTAATCGTCGTTTGTATGCTGGACCTGGTTGCAATTGTTAATCAGGTTCAATGCAGTCCATGGTGCGCTCTGAATACTTTGCATATTCTGAAGTGTTTGCAGCTGCCGATTTGTGTCCATTTGCAATTGCCTGGCCAATTCCAGGGCATTTTTTGAGAGCTCCTGACGCGGCGGCAAACGATGCCCGATAGTTTCAGCCGATTTCGGCTCGACGACATTAGGTATGGACACTTGCTCGACGCTGTCGGTGCTTCGCATACTCGCGAACCAGGCAGATAAGTTGGCAGTCATCTCCTCCGATGCCTTTTCCGGGGTGCAAGGTTCGATTTGACTCAATAGGGTCATCTTGTTCCTGGGTACAGATGTCACCTCCAATTGCTTCATCGGCAACTTGCCAATGTACATGGGATCCACGGTGGAAACTCTGTTCTCGTAGCTCTGGTCGACATTTTTATAATATTTCACACTGTAATCGGTCATGGTATAGGGGGTGTAGGATAACGCGTAGTTGTTCCCCATAGACGTTGCGGCATCCGCCGTGGACGTGAAATAGACGGACTCCAAACTAACCGGGCTCGGATTAACATACGCCCCGTCGATACGTGGAAAGTATTTCTGTGCGTAGGGATTGTCACAAGGGGTTTGAACGAATCTCTGAGATTTGAAAGGAGTTTCGTTCTCTGCGGATTGCGGCAGCTTGGTCTCTAAGGGCTCAGGCTTTTTCTCCTTAAATACCCACTGCCTCGGAAGGTCGTGGCTTGTCTCCAGGACTTTGCTCCTCAGATGAAAGAATTCGGCATTCAGGGAGCGAGTGGAGGAGTCCAGTTTCAGGGTGGACGCATTTCCCTTGGTGCGAAACCGACTGTTCGCCTGTCCGCCGTCCTCCAGCCCTAGGAACATATTGGGCACGGATTTCGGGCTATCTGATGTCGTAGTCGGATTTTCAGTAACTGTCCACTTACTTCGCAGCTTCGCCTCCTTCGTGCAAGTCGACTGTTGCGGCCTTTGATCAGTCTCGTAGCCACAAATGTTCCGAAAGTTGCCTGCAAATAATTGCTGGCTCGAGAACTGCGCGGGGTCCGCAGTGCTCTTAATAGACGACTCTTGCTTCCTCAAGGTACTCGCACAGAGAATTGGATCAAACAGATCGAGATTCGTGTACAGTGATTTTCCTGAAAAGGTAGAGCCTGCGTCGTTCGCTTTGTCCTCCGGGCTCCAGGACTCGCTGTTTTCATCAAGCTTCTTAAAAGTGTGTACTATTTGATTGAGAACTTCGTAGGTGTTCTCCTCCCAGGCTTGAAAATGCTGGAGCAGATCGGCGTCGAATTTGTTGCTGAGACTCGGGTATTGTTGCTTGTTGAAATAATTATCGAGAATGAGCCAGCCGTTCGTAATGCGTAGAAGGGCGGTGATGAGATCGCTCACGAAGACGCGATCACCGGCGAAGACAGGAAAATTGGTGGACGATCTTGTCATAGCCGTTTTAGTAGCGGACGAGAGTTGCTTCAGCCACGGAGCCTTTGGATCGGCCTTTAAACTATTACCGAGAACAATCTCCGCTTCGGAGCAGCCCCAGTAAGCGACCTTCCTTACGAGTTCCGGGTATTGGGCTCTGTCCTTTGGCGAGTTCTCAGTCTGAATGGCTATCGATCTTCCATTCCCGTAGTTCGTACAGCAGAAATCTGCGAACCAGTCGCTCTTGTTCGCCCCAGTGTCACCAGCCCCACTAAACAATGCTTCGGCAGTTTTCTTATTGTTTCGTGCGTCCTCCTTCTCGAAATCGTTGGACGAAGTACAAAGAGCCGATACCATTTTCTCCGCTTCGATGGTGAAATCAAAACTGGCGGAGGACTCGTCGGAGTAGTGCTCCTCCTGCGTCTTGGACGACGCACCGGAAGCCACCTTCTGAAGCAGAGGTTCGGCGGTTTCGCTGGCGACATTCGCAACAACCGCTTTCGCGCTGTAAGGGTTCGTCGTCGAAACCGGCCACTCTGCATAGTTCTCCGATCGTACGGATGAGATGTTCTGGTTGATACTGATCGTCGGCATCTTGTTCTTGGTATACTTGAAACTAGAGATGTCAAGCGCCGAGGGTTTCTCTTTTTGCTGGTTGCTGCTGAACGTCAAATTAACAGGCGAGGTGACGAAGATCTGACTGGGTTGTCCAGCCTGGACATTGCCCGGTATCTGATGGCTCGCTATGCCCGCGTAAGAGCCGAGATTCGACAGTTGGAAGCCGGAATTGGTGTTAATAGTCTGCAAACTACAAGCATTCGCCGCTGCAAGATTGTAGTAGGAGCCATGAATGGGCTGTTCTTGTTGCTGCTGCTGAGCGCCCTGTATACAGAAGGTCTGCACATCTTGGGGCTTGTAGTAAGACTGTGGAATCAGGCCGATCCCGGAAGTGCTGTACTGATCATTGGGAAATGATCCATGAGCAAATGTCGATGACGCTACTAGAAAGGACGTAGTCGGCTGCGATGTCGCTGGACTATTATTCGCCGCTTGATCGTAAAGGACGACGGGTTTCTGATTGTACGACAATTGTTGCTGAACGTGCTGCAGCGGACTTCGTGCTACCTTACTCTTCGATGGCCATCTGGCGTTCTTTCCTAAATGGAGGAGTAAACATTTCGGGCGAGATTTAGTACAAGTGCAAGACGGATACGAGCGTGGATTGCCTGGGATTTCTTTACACCTTGCATGTGACTGGGAGTGGGGTTGAGGACGGCGGCGGTGTGTTGCACGCCAGGATAAACGCAGGCAGGATGAAGCCCGGTCGCACATGGCTGATAGTGGACCACCGGATTCGCAATCGGACTATAGAGGACTTGTTGCTGATGCTGGCTTATGATGGGCGATGTTGCAGCGGACGGTATGGTTGCTTGTAAAGTCGAGCGATTTGTTCGCGCAGTGGCTGGATGCATGTTCCGTCTAATCACAGGATCAGAACTGGCTCTCTTCGCCCCTTATTTCCCGCTACTTTGACCAGAGTCTGTCGAATATTTCGAGGAATAATTGCGAATCCTTCCGATCAGATATTTAAGAACTTCGGATTATTCCATACTGAAACTTTGAAGTTCTGAAATTCTATGAGGAAGTGCAATATTTATAAAATTGGTATGTCGTACGATTTGCTCATCTTTAATAATTGCAAGTGGAAGAAACCCCTGGGATCTATTACCTCGGACAATTTGAACACACGGCAGCATAGTCCACTATGATTATCAACTAAATTTGTGATAGGAATATCTCCGACAGAGTAATCACGGATGATAGTCGTTTATCCAAATGCAATGAATATAGCCACCTATATCAGCAGTGGTTTTGATAGGTCTCTAACCTAGGCAAATATTTGCTTCGCATAATTGCGACATGAGGATTCTGGATTGGAATCAAACTCACCTGGCATTGGCATACCCTCCAATGTATCCTAAGGAAACTTGTCATTTTGCAAAGCCATTTTTTCCAGAACGGATAAATAAAAGGGGACGTGTGGTGTGGCAGATACTTAATTGTCAATGATGGTCTGTTACGGAGCCGCACTTGATTTGTATGAGCAAACCGTGATCAGCTTACAATCTTAGCAGAGTTTTAACTCTTGATTCCCAATACTTTCTTTAATATCGAAGCAGATAAAATTACAGTGACGTCACACTTTTGGCATAAAGTTGTTCGGCGAGAAAGGAAATTAACGTCGTTGCTCCTTTTGCGACGAGCAAGGACGTAACGTGGTTACACTAACGGGGGAAATCGATGGATAATTTACTGAACGGAAGCAGCAACGATCAGAGCAAGGGAAAACGTCAGACTGGCTGACGAATTGAAACAAATGTTCCCATTGGAACAATGACGCCGAACAAAACATTTGACGCACGTACTTCTTCTTTCTGATTGGAATACGAGATGTAATTAATACATGGTACTAAAGAACTCGCAAACTTAGAACTTGGAAGTCGTGTGAGAATTACTTGATTGATAAACGAGAGATGATAAAACTGATTCGTATATCTCGGATCACGAACTCGGCAAGAAATTGTCGAAATATCGCATAAAATTATGAGTCTGTCGCGAGAACATGCATTGCATATCATACTTGGCATCAAAGGATAAATATAAGAATCTCAATAGAAATAGAATGAACGCGAATTAAAGTGTAGAAAAAAGAAAAAAATCTAGACTCGCCGTCATTCATAACAGAAATTATTGTTCAATAATGAGGTTTCAGGGAAAAGTAAACAAAATTCACACTTAATGTAAAAATATATTCATATGTGCACTTTGATTTAAAAATTCCAAATATGCTTAGTTGCATTATTATAATAATACGAGGCAATGCGTACGTTCAGGTTCAGAATTTGTTACTGCAATTTTTTGTATTTAAAATAGTCTTTTGAAATGTACAATACATAATAATCGCTCCTAACTTTACAGGAATATACATTTTTAATTACTGTCTACAGCTTTTAGATCTCTTTGCTTGAGCTTTACAAATTCGCCTCTGACTTCAATGTTTGGGTCTACTGGAATTGCATTTTCTACTACTTGATCTGCCAAGTAAACGTTAGTCTTAATCAGGGATGTTTCAGTCGTGTACGATTTTACCGCGCTTAATTCTTCTGATTTATTTAGCTTTAAAGGTTCCTCAGTGTCCCTACTTTGAGTGAGCTTTAAACATTCTTCTTGTTTATTACCCGTGGTATTGTTTATACCTATTGAATTGTCTTTTCTAGAAAGAGTAACAGTTATATTTTTGGCATCTTCACTTTTTGCAACTGGTTCTACCTCACGTTTGTCACGCTCATGGTTTTGTAAAATATCCCGTCCTATCAGTAGGGTGTCCTCACTTTGTGTCTTATTTGCTAGATGTTGAGACAAGTTGTCGAATTTTGTTTGATTTCTCATTTTCAATGCAATTGGTAAAGAGAATTGTTTTTGTACTTGTTGCTCAGGGTTTCTTGAGTCAATGTTGTTATTTAAATCTGGGACATTCTTCTTACTTATGTCTTTTCCGTCCGTTTCATCGGCTAATACACGATCTTGATGTTTCCCAACATCAAGTACAACGAATTTTTGCAATGTACGCTTTGTCAAAACGTTTACAATTGGACCCCTCATCAACTTTTCAGATTGATTCAATATCGCTTCAGCATTAGAATTATTCAGCTTTGTAATTAGAGCATTATGCAATATATTATTATCAGATGCAATAATATTAAAATTAGCACTATTAGTGTCTTTTTTCATATGTAGTTCAGATATGCCAATAATTGGATTTGGATTACCCTGAGAATCTTTTGCGATAGGGGACTCAGATTGTACATTAACTTGCGCGATCTTTTCCTTTACGGTTTCTTCAACGCCCGCGTGCAATTCATTTAGAACATTCCGCTGATTCTCATTCTCATTTAATGTCTCTGCAACCCGATGAACACTTGCTTTCGCAACCAATTGCTCCTCGCGATACACTGGTATGTTGTTATTTTCGTTAATATCTTCAGCATCCTTAGAAACTTTCTGCTTATCCCTATCTTTTTCTTTCTGCTGCTCTTGTATATCTTTTATATTTTTCAAGCTTTCTTTTTGTTCACGCATCATTTGTAACTCTTCCAATTTGTTTTTCTCCAAAGTCTTCCATAGCTCTTCGCGTCTCTCCGCGGCTATCATGTTAGCAGCGTCCGCATCAGCAGCCAATTCTGTATCTTCTTTCTTTAATGCGTCGGAATTTATTAAATTATCACTCTTTTGTGTATCTACAGGTGCCTCTATTTTCGCCAGCGTATCTCTGACGGGTGGCTCCTCGAACTTTGGCGTGACGGAATCCATTTTCTTCGGACTGTTCTCTTTAATATCTTTTGACTCCTTATCCGCATTTTCTTCCAGCGTTTTTATCTTTTCAACAATTCCCCGTATGACTGGAGACAATGTGATGGGCAAATTTTCCATTGCTTTCTGCGAGATAATCGCCGGTTTTTCAGTAACAATGACCCGTTCTACTGGAATTGGTGGTTCTTGTCGTACATCCTTTGATTCTGTTTCCACAATTCTACCGGGCACATTTGCAGCACCTATATCACCTATTTTTTCTGAAATTATTTCTTTATTATTAAAACTGTTTATTTCTTAAACGACAAACTCATTAATCATAATCTTGAGTATTCATTCACCTATGATGTCGTTTGGAAGATTCTTCGGACTTTCTGGAATGTGTACCAAGATATTTACATCTTCTTTGTCTAAGTGTAATGGTAAATTATTAATTTGACTAAGAGGTTTATTCGTCGTAACAAAAGGCTTTGTATTTGTAGACTCTTCCATAGCATACAAGTTTGCATAGGTCCCCAATATCATAATGCATACTCCAATAAAAAGAATAGCCTATTGTATAAATAAATAAATAAAACAATTACGAAATGCATTAATACATATTCTGTGTCTATTTACCGATTTAATTTTGTCACACTACTTACTTGTGCCAACAGTCTTTCATTAGTATTTTTGCTACTTATGGAAATAAAGAATACTGCTGGAAATATCAGACATATCATTACTCCAATTGTAGATCCAACTAAACCAAGGACAAACTCGATATTTGGTATCAATATGCCAGTAATTAGAGAAACGCTAACAATAGCGATAGTAAGGCACCGAAACCTTACTTCTGGTAAGTAATTCACTGAAGGCTCATGGGTATGCATCTGTAATAAATGGATTTAATCTCTTATAAAAGTTATACATCCGTATTGTGAACAATATGAAGCACTTAGTACACTCACCCGCCGAAACAAAAGAGAATTTAGGCTTGCACGACATGGAAAAATGACTAGAGGGAAACTAAATGCTACGGAAAATACAAATCCCACTTTGATCATATCTGATGATAGAGTGGGTTCCAAACTCATTAATATGTTACCTACAAAATATTGAAATTTTTCATAGATTATTTGCTTGATGATATCAATGACGAAAAAGTTACGTGAACTAAAATACATATACACATACCTGTAAAAGATTGTGTACAAAATGCTATGTACCCAAAAAATCCCACACATAAATACACAACTGTACATATATTTAATGCTCCACGCACAACATCATTCATCTTCTCCAATGATACATTAGGAATGGTCTCATATATCTCAAATAATTGGGTTTGGCAAAAGAGTGCCATGGAAAAAATAGGTAAGCATTGAAGAATACCAGAGGGTCTCCAAAAATATACATGTTCATACCAGTCTCCAGCAAATATATGTTGCATCGACTCAGCCATCACCTATGACAAAAGAAATAAAAAAAAAATCAGCAAAACATTAAGTTGCAACAAGAATTATCAAGTAGCACTCTTTAAATTAATAATATATATTGTTTACCTTTAGTACAAGGCAAAGGTAGAAAGCAATAGTTGCAGTGCAGATGCTTGATAAACTATCAATATTTCTAAGTAATCCTAAAGGTAACACTATGAAGACACTAGTTGTAATAAGCAGACTAGTCCTAATGTCTTCAGGGTTTTTATCTATCAGCTTTCCTATAATTTGTGGCCCCAAGTCTCCGACAACAACGAAAAATGCAATGCATGTTCCAACAAGAAACCCTATGATGAAGAGCTCAACCATAAACTTTCCCATATGGCCAAACGCATGGAAAGCAAGAAGCTCAAAGTTTCTCCTTCTCGACATGACAGCAGACTTAACAAGAAAGTGACAAGCAAGTCTTGATAAGACACAGCATAATAATAGAACTACAGCAGCCAAGACAACGCCGCATTGCTTAAAGCAAAAGGGCATCGCGAGAACGCTCACGCCAATTATGCTATTTGCAAGGGTCATTACATGTGCCATTTGAGAGATCATGTTTCTGATATAACAAATCTATATCTTTTCTGTCAAATTATTTATGCAGACATCTGTGTTGCAGATGGATCGAGGCCTTCAGTGGAGTCGTCGATCTTTCGGAATGTATGTATGCGCTTCTTAGGTCCTTTCTATCATATTCCACTTGGATTTCCTCTGCCATCCGTTATTCGTTAGTTTGTAGTTGCAATATTATGTAGCATAATAAAAATATATTCGTTGAATGCGATATTCATTCACGCATTACTCCTGCATCACATAGTCTTCATATTCCTTCATATTTACATTACAAGGTTACAGATGCAGCCGGGACGTCCATAGCAGTGTACTAGCGTACAATTTATTGCATAGAATTTTATCATGCTACTCAATCTATCAGCCGTGCGTCGCATGTCACGTAATGTCACGCGTGGTCACGCTTTCCGTAAAAATGCCCCACGGTGAATTTCGAGAGGAACAGTTGAGTCATCTCGCGTTTTCGGAGATGCCCACCATTTTGAATAATTCAGATTTCCCAGCAATGGCGACTGAATCTGCCTTGAGTTCTTCTACCATGGGTATGGGTTGTATCAGGTTGTATATGAAGGAATAAAACTGAATAGGACAAAAGACCCGTTTCACAATATAATACACACAATAGATTTCTTTATTTTTTATTATAAATATTTAAAAACATTCGTGTATTTCATGTTCGGACATAAATATATCATACTTGACCTATTTCAAATCGACCTAGGTGTACGCAATGTTATACCGAATTTGTCTTTGTTTTGCAGGTAAATAATTACAGTGCTTATAGTTAGTTAATTACAGTAATTGTAGATATTTAATTACAGTTAGATAAATCAGCATGGGTGGTGTCTTCGAATGAATTGATTGTAAGTCACCTAATTAGTTCAATTTGATAAATTTCTGAATATACTGCGAGGGAGGAATTGGACATTTATATTCATAATTTCTGTGATGTATCATCATTATTACCCTTCCAGTATAGCAGTGAAATGACGCAGCTGTGACGCAACATATAGCTGCAGCCATAACCTTGTAATAATGCAAAGAATTGATGCTGAAGTAATGATAGCGAGGATTGATTTATCAAACACGTTTTAAAAAGCAAACAAGACAGATCTCATATTCGCATCTGCAATTCTTTACCCCTATTGGATCATATGCACTCATAGTAACAGAGGCATTCAAGTCTACAATTTTTTTGACAACATACTCAAGTTGAAATTCTTGTATGTGTAGAATTACGTTTATACTTAGATGTATCGCATTAAACAACTTTTAATTCCTTATCTTCCATTGATTATATCAGTTTTTATGTATAAAATAAAATACTGTACATGTCAAAATGAATGCTGTTATTAGTAATAGTATCATTGCATGCTCAGTATTCCATCTCATTTGCAGTTATGTACAAGAATAGGAAGCAAAGAATTTCGGAATATCTAGCATTCGCATACGTTTATGTCGACTTCTCAACACATCAAAGTAAGATGTAAAATATCGGTATCAACATATATACTGTGACAGAAATCACAATTGCAAATGTAGGCTTCATTTGTGAAACTTATAAGATCAGGTATATATGTCCTGCTAATTTGATTTTAATAAAGGGCTAGTAGGATATCTTGAAAAGCTGTCAATCTTATGATCTTATAAAGCGTTTTGAATGGTTTGTGTAAGGACTATAAATTGTACAGCAAATTTGATTTGTACGAAAAATGCTTTTCTTATCTGACTAAGTAATATGGTACAAATGAATATAAAGATTTCTGTCAGATCATAAAATTCGACTAATGATTCAAGACACCGTTTATCGTACAATTGCAAAAATATTCCGAGAGTCGATTGTTCGGAAACTTGTCAATTGAGAATATCCAAAAAACGTCTGTAAATTTAATGCTGTGACAATTAAAATTGCAGAGCGTTTGGAGTCAATTACACGTTCATACGTGTAGATTTTGATATCAGCGCCGCATGCCGCGAATTCAATCGATTTGTTCCATTGGCTGCACTGAGACACAGTTCTCAATATAGCAATATACAATCATACTATTGATTGGAATCTTATGTTGACTTCGTGGCAGCGAACATCTGTACACTATCTTTTCTTAATTTATCTAAGCTTAGCTGTACTTGATTTAAATAAGGACTTTTTCCAACTTCTTAAACGTTCCGATACTATTGTTTATCAGGGATTCGCCCCGACATCTTTCTTCGTTTCCTCGCTTGTGACATTGGTCTTCTCATCCTTCTCATTCTCTGAAAAAAAATTAACATTTAGTACACCAAGTACTTACTACAACAATTCGATGCAACTAATAAGAAGTATTAGTACCTTTTGGCTCTGATTTGATGTCTTCTTCTTTCTTGATATCAGTATCCATTCCTTCTTGCCCCTTCTCCAACCTAGGTCGTTTTCTGGAACCCTATAATATTAAGGTGAAGTATCAGTATGTTAGTATTAGCAATTTATGTAGATTTTATCCTCTGGAAACGTGCCACTCAACTGAAAGCTTGCATTACCTTGAACGACCTGTTATCCCGACGTCCACCTTCTCCTTCATCCTCACTATCACTGTATTCATTTTCATGCTGTATCCTTTTATCTAAATCCCTCTGTGGTAACCTTTCATCTGGATTAACTTTCTCGTCAGCTTCTGAATCTTCAATAACAGCACCGTCCTCAGGAATTGCTTGTACTTGCACGCCGGGAGCGTGTGGGAGCATTCTTAAGTTTTCAAATAATCTAGTCCTATAAAATAAATTTGACACATTCATTTTATGTTCGTGCAATCGTTGTCAGCAGTGTAAGTTTAAGAAGTTATAAGTTTTCAATTACAATGTATGAAAAATGTACATACTTAATTTTCTCAAGATATTCCGGAGTGTTTTGATTTGCCATATTTGAGGGGCTAATGTGCAACTTAAAATCGGGACCAAAATATTCAAAGTAATCATTGTAAGGTAGCTCATTGGCAATTTCAGAACCAAGAGCTACTGATGTTTCATAGGTCCAACATCTAGAGACATTCCTAATCGTATATCCCCCTCCACCAACCATTAGGAAAGGCAAATTATATTTTTTTACAAACTCAACACATTTCCCATGGCCCCTGACAGTTAAATTAAAGCAGCCCAAACGATCACCTGAAAATATACAACATTATGATGGAATATGCTATGCAATCAAACTGCGGGTCTGCCAAATTTATTGAAAGGAATGATACCTGTTAGTGAATCAGCTCCACATTGGAGAACAACGGCGGATGGTTGGAAAGTTTCCATTACTTTTGAAATGATAGGTACAAATATTGATTCATAACTCTCGTCGTCCATACCATCTCTCAGTGGTATATTCACTGCATAATACTTTCCCTACAAACAGATTATTTGAATTACTCTGAGTTCTTATTATTATGTTAATACAGAATAATTCAAAGAATACACCATTTAATTAAGCTACTTACTTTTCCTGCACCAATATCCCTGAGGTCACCCGTGCCAGGAAAATATTCTCCATACTTATGGAAGGAAACTGTCATTACTCTATCAGTGGTGTAAAATGCTTCTTCAACACCATCACCGTGATGAACATCAATATCAATGTACAAAACCCTTTGATGATACTTAAGCAGCTCCAAGATACCAAGTACAATATCATTAACATAGCAAAAGCCAGATGCTTCACTCTTTTTAGCATGGTGCAAACCACCACCCCAATTTATACAAATTTCTGATGCTTGTTTGTTTAATTTTACTGCAGCAGCAACTGAACCTCCGGCTGACAGCTGACAAAATTCATATAAACCGTCAAAAACAGGACAATCCTCCCCTACATTGACTGTAAGAAACATTTAAGGTAAGTTGGGTTTATACACCAAGAAAATATGAGAATTCCAGTTTTACATTTCTAAATTCTTACATCTTTGCATCTGTTTGTTGTATTCAGACATATTATCAGGCCTTATGGATCTTAGGAATCTTATATACTCATCACTATGGAATTTTGTCATTTCATCTGCAGTTGCTTTATGAGGTCTCTAAGTAATTTATATAAAAATAATATATTATAATATATTAACCTTCTTTTAATAGGAGTGCAGTAAAAACAGATATGCTTACATATATCTCCATTTTTCTATAAAGACCATAATTGAGCAATAGATTATGTGTCATCCTTATACGATGAGGTTTCATAGGATGCCCTTGTCCATAATAATAATTTCCTATATCACCTGAAGAAGAAATATTTACTTCTTAATTGTTGAACTTTTACAGTAACAAATGTATCCTATAAATTCTCTGTGTTTAACGACCAATAAAGTCTCTTCCGCTTTCACAGACAGATTTCGGAGCTACGGCCAACCGAAGCGGACATGAGAATCTTTCGCAGGATTTATGTTAAGACAATACTGGATTGTTAATAAAGTATTTATAATGTATATTTTTAATGAAACATAAATCATTCACCCAAAATGCACGGAAGGAACAAATATTATAAATGATTTGAAAGAATAATCGATGCAAATGAAATGGATCATTGTGTAACCTACAATCTTGGCTTCATGATCCCTAGTACGCAAGTATAAATTTAATACGAAAGTTCATGTGTACTTCTAACGACGAAAATTTGAGAAATAAAAATGACCCAAAAATTTAATATTAAACCGTAGCATCTATGGTATATAATTAATTATAATAATTAACATTTAATGGTATGTTTCTGTTTAAATTGTTCGGCTTGAAAGTTATTATATATATGAGGGAAATCATAAAAATCGGAAAAGTGCCAATGAATTTTCTTCGGAGTTGGAAGGGAAAAGCTGTAGTCAAGTAATGTCAAAAATTCTCAATTAGAGGGGGGTTTGACTATATAGGCATGGCCGACGCTCACTCTGGCTAAAGTACGGTCGCACGAATCCACATCCATGGATCTCTGGCCTTAACGCCGAGAAAAACGTGCGATAAGCATGAAGTCGCGCGCGGCTTGTCATGCGGACATGCTAAATGACGCGAATTTTAGGCTAAGTTCAATGTTTCAGTAGAACGGGATGGAAAATGGGGTAAAAATGCTCAGTTAGAATGAACGAAATGTGGTGTACGTGATGCGAGCGCGAACATCACAAACACATTTTGACAATCTCCCCCGTGTGTGTACGATGTGTTTTCGCGGGACCAGGAAGCACTGTAGAAAGTGGGCGTTTTCTCACTCACTATCATAATAGTAGCAAACACGCTTCTTGCTGTGCGGCGCCGTCGACATTTTGCACGGGTTGTTTTCGGTTTCTTGCAAAACACTTGATATGAATTAAACGCGAACCGCGGAGTGTCGCGGCACCCACCAACAGGACACAGCGTCACTAAAATCTCTGATCTACGTCTGCGCGTTCAACATAAGCTTTACTCTTCGAATCCCCCAAGTAGATGCCGCTGACTGTAGGGGTGCAGGTAGTAGGAGGGAAAAGGTGGCGGTATTCGAATTCGAGAAGTTAGGATATCAGAATATATTTAAATAAATTTGTTTATTTCGAAGCATTTTGCACAACACCACTATACACATTCGCATTTAATTAAAATACCGCTGATCTGGTAGGATCGTGATGAATGTCGATTTTACACAGTGAAATTCGTTGAACTATTAAACATATGGTGAGCTGCCAAGACCTTAATTTAAGCGATCGGCATATGGTTTTATATTTTTACACGGGACAGCATACTTTTAAATCGCGACCGGCATGCTTTATATTTTTACACGGGCCAGCATGCTTTTAACTCGCGATTTGGTCACCAGTAATGACTAGGTTAGTAAAATATATATAAGTCATGCAGTAAAAGTGTAACTTTTCTCCTACGAATAAAAAGTAAATATCAAAAAGAACAGTTGTGTTTCATCCGAAACAGAATTTATAAAGAAGAACGCTTCAATTCGCGTAAATGCAATAGCATCCACTTTGGCAGTAGAATTTTTCACATTTTTATAATCAATCAAACGATCATTCGTAGTAGTCTAGAATATTTATAATAACTTATGAAATCTTGAAAAACCCGTTGATGTTATAGCTAAATGAGTATATATAATAATTGTATACTAAGCAGTGTAAATAGGAGTTGTCTCTGAATTCGCATACAGAGTGTGAAAGTTAAGTATACACATCTCGCTTTTTTTTTAACTAGGACACCCTGCGCAAGTGAAGACAGGATGCTTCGCAATCTGTCTGCATTTCACCAACTTGTTATGACTCCATTTTGTACTTTGTCATTCGGCTGCTATATATACTCTCATCGAAATATTTGAAATTTTTGCGGATCGAAAACGATAGAGCTTGATCTTAAGATTGGGTACGTTCATGATTCTTGTTCGAATATATATATCATTGGAATACTCGTGACAACCAAATGTACAAATATTATGTATATATTATTAAAAATGAAGTAAATATGACGATTGTGTAAATGCACATTGGAATGAAAACGAACTTTAAGCGTAGAATCAATTATAGTGGACCACACTTTTGTATGAAGGTAAAATGCAGTACAGCTACAAAAAGCACCGAAAAACATCACAACTGTTCGGTTACATCTTTAGTTAATAAGGAATATTTATATTGCGTGGGATTCGATCGTCTGCGCTGCTATGATATATTCACAAATATTTGCTTTCCCCCAGCATCAATTGTATCCCTATACGAAACGTCAAATATTCCTTGCAGTATTGTATTTGCCTAATCACGAAAGCCATAGAAAGTTGAAAGAGATATTTGCTTCCTATGCGATGTATTGGGTGGATTGTTATATTCAATTACTAAACGGCATAATTTAAATAAGGTGAAACCCTTCATTCTTCCATTATTGGCAGATTTTTTAACAACACCCGTATACTGTTCGACCGAATGTATCGCATTAAGTGTTCCTCTGTTTCCATGGCTCGGATATTGTTAGTTGTTATTATAATAACCAAGAACGCCATAGTCCGGAGAACTTTACAGGATTTACACGTTTTGCATGGTGTTCTCGCATGTGGCCAGCTCAATCGTAAGTTCTATGTTACGACTAGTGTCTACATATATGCTACTCTTATAACTTTAAAGAATGATGGACTTCTATTATTTGCCTTTCTTACCACGTGCCATCGATGTGATTATTAAAGGGAAATAAGCAGTTTTGTAATTTCTCAATTGAATCTGAATCGAGGTCGAGCTGAAAGTTCCAGTCTCGCCCAACCAAAATATATTTCAATAGACTTGTGTCATAGATATTTCTCAAAGATAACAGTAAAGTCTCTAAGTGCAGAGCAACATTCTTGAGACATCAATCTTTGCTATTTGGACCACACATTCTTCTATCTGCGAAATCCCGCCCGAGTGTGCTTGTCCATCCCCCCCTTATATGTATTTATATATTCCCTATTCCGATTGTAGTAAAGCTTCACAGCGAAAAAAATTTGAGGAAAGTTTGAGGTGGTATGGGAACATGAAGGGACGCTTGATCAACATCTGCAAGCTTCTCTTGAAATGATGGATCTTGATCAGCAATGCACGGATGACCCAACGATCGCCAGAACAGGCAACGACAATTGCGGCATAACTGAATCATCTCGGCGTATTCCTCCCGCAATCCAAACGACCTAAACATTAAGAGGTACCAGTCAAATGTACTGCTTTCAAAATGTACAGTTGTAGCACAAAGCACGTACAATACCAAGATAATATGGTTTGCTAAATAATTCCCACAGTAGGTGATTAAATCGGCTAGGCTTGTTCCTGTGCTCGAAGAAAGGACATACCTTCGAGCGATAGTGAATGTAGTCTTCCAGTCTTTTCCAGGGTTATTCTGCCTAGTAGTTGCTATTTGTTGCGGTGAAAAATGGTATTGCGCTAGTTCCCTCCATATCCGCTGCTCCTGTGCGAGGATTGCCAGATGTTCACAAGCCTCTGATGATGCTTCGATGTCTCGTGGATCACTCAATCGAAGTAATACTTCTCGTCGACACTCCGCTGGCAAATCCGCCCATTGTGGTTGTTGCCCTTCGTCTGGCTGTAAATTGAAAAAAGTGATTATTTCTCTGAGATTCTTTGTATCATGTTAAAGGACAGCGGCTCGCTCTTAAGCATTTCACTTAATTTCGGTGACTACTTTACCTGTGTAATAGTTATGGAAGAGGCGATTTGTAGAATTCTTTCGAGGGCTGCTTTATGTTTCTCCCATAGGATTACGGAACCTAAAGGTCTTCCACCCCAGCAACATCCAGCACTAAACGCACGCACCCTCTCGATCAATCGACGCAATCTCCCAGTTTGTTGTTGTGAAAGTGAAACTGTGAATTCATTTAAATATATTAATATTGCTGCTATATTTTCCCATTAATAAAAGTCCGAAAACTCCGAAAATGTTGCTTCACCTTCTAAAGCAACTTCCTCTAGCATATTGAAGAGGACACGTTGGGCGCAACCGCTCAGCCCTCCCATCCTGTGACTGACCAAAAGATCCAAGAGGCGAACGATGTAATTAAATCGACGGCAGTCATGCACCGCCGATAAAAAATCGAGTCTCTTGAGTGCATCGCTTAAGCCATTAAAGCCTGCGATCTGAGGGTTCAGAAGAAGGGGACAATCATTTTCCGTGGAGTCTGTCACTGTCACTCTATCTTGCTAAGAATAAAGTCTACGGGGTGCAGCCTTTCTCTATTCATTCATCTTCCACATTTTTTGCCTGTGTTCGTGCCAGACACACAACTACCTCGGCGGGGAAATCCCGCGCGTTTCGTGTGCCACGAGACTACTTAGCTAAAAATACGACAAGGGCAGAAGAAGTCACTCACCTCACGTGTGCACTTCAACGTGATGTGACAATGTGGCTGAACAATGTTGTCTAAAAGTTTACAAACAAAAGTTTGATGAACTATGTTGTTAATGGATCAGATAATTGTATTGCTATACTATAAGATCTGCTCACCTTTTTTCTTATCTTTTTCCTTCTTCTCCAACGTATCCTTATCTCCTCTGGAAATAATAAAAATAACGTTATCATCTATTCGTAACCTTAGAAAATTCTACGTATACATATGACGCGTCCTCGGGTAATTTTATTATCAGTTCATTGACTGCTTACTGAGGTGTATTGAAGGAGAACAGATTCAAACGCGTGGGCTGCCGTTGCTTCGTCAATTTTATGAGTGCGTCAGAGTTCTAACGTGTTTATGTCCTTGCTGAGCCATTATAGTTCAATAACAAAGTTTACGGTATTAAGGTACCGCCGTGTAGCTATCATTAAGTTAATCAGTCATTAAGTCATCAAGTTGAAGTTATATTCATTAGGATATTTTTAAAAGAACGTCAGTTTTGATGAATCATTGCCCACACACATATGCAAAGTCCATTTGTTTTTAAAGACCGAAGTCCAATGTTAAGTTTAACACTGTTTAAACACGAGCATGATTTTCTATCCAATAGCTGACAAATTATCATTTGTGCTTTTGAGCTAAATCAAAAAATTTAGTTTAGTTTATTTGAGCTAAACCTACGCAAAGCTTATCTTTACTGCCATTTCGATTTTCAAGCTCGAGAATTGTCCGCACGGTCGCCGGGGGAGACCTTGTGCTAATGCGCTTATGCGGCGCAGGGAGAGAAACCTCGCACGATTAATCCATGCCATTATGTAACTATCACAACGACTCATTATATAGAGTGCCTGGAATAAAGAGGTGTTGCACGTCGTGATTCAGGTATTTGGAAAAACGGTCACACAATCGCCAACAACATGGACCATGCATTCCGGGCAACCGGGCTCTCTCGTAAGAAGACATCTCGCGAAAGAAACGGCTTCGCATGAGAAGCTAAATTTTATTACTAATAAAGCGTCCGATTGCAAAATTCCGCATTGAAAATGCTGTAGCTTTATGACTTGGGGTGCAATTTCGAACTGCGAATACGCTATATAAAATGGCCATGACAGTGTTTTCTCATCTCTGCTCCATCTCTCAAATGATCCCTCGAATGTTGTTGATCTCCTAGAAAGTCGGGCGTCGGATTCGTCAGAGCGACCTTTCTGGCAGGGTGGTGGCGTATCGACGGATGAAATTTACCAGGAAGCAGCGAAACCAAACCGGAGGGAGATTCGCAAAATTAGTGCAGGTCATATTATCTCGGCCGCGACCCACTTTCAGTCAGGGGCACCGGGTCGTGTCACGATTTTCCGCGATTTTCGGAGTTGGTCCTCCTACTTCTCCTAAGACTGCCTCCTCGTTCCTGCACCAGCCACGACTCGAAGCAGCCTATCATCTATGTATTTCTATACTCCTACATATGTACTCATCAAACAAAAAGTTCCGCACTCGGCAGACTCTCGCTCTATTATTTCCCCGTATGTGCGTAATATGCAATGTATGATAAGGACTGCTGCATGCAGTCAGAGCGCGCGAATACCGCAGATACATAGGGCAGAGCTGCATATATCTGCACATCACTGGAATAATGTGCATTTCTGCGATATCTGGAAGGACGGAATCGAGGCTCCCCCATGCAGTCGCTCTTTCGCATTATTGTTCGACCATACATGAATTATTCTAGAATTGTGCCCAGGGTTATTCTTAGAGCGATAAAATGTTGGGGAAACTCGTTCTCGCAATTGCTCCCCTCGCGATCGGATAAGCTGTTTTGGCAATAATCCTAACAACAACCCCGGAGATTCCGCGACGGCGCTTAGTAACCCCGAGAGCAGTCGTAACTTAAAACGAGCCTCTTAGTCAGCGCCGGATGCAAAAGGAAACTTGTCGTGGTGCGGGGTACAGTGCACGCTCTCTGCGTCGCAATAGAATTTGAAAACCAAGTCAAGCCTCCACTGCGCTCCCGCAAATAGACATAGCTCCACGCAAGTCTTTATTTTACTCGATGTTATACAAACCACACTGCACCATCCGAACAGTAGATCCTACTGTCAAATCAAACAGAACAGTACAATAAGCCTCAATATTCGCAGAAAAAAACTAACGTTCTCCAGGCGAGGAAACGCAGAATGACGCATAATAAACTAAACGGTCCCACGCGTTCGTCGAAAAAACGGCGAAGCCGTGAATATCATTGGGTTCGAAATGCAAGCCAGTTTACAGCCGGCAGCAGCGAGTCTCGTGCTTTGATTCATATTTTAATCATGATTCAGAGTACGGTTAACGCGAGTAAAAGGAACGGCGTCGCGGGCTTTGCGATGAGCGCGAAAGCGTGACGGGCAGCAGCGGTATACTATACAGCTAGCATGCACCGTCTACCGCCCAGTTCACAATAAATCGCTAGGAGCTTTTACGGCGGCAGCCGCGCTTTATTCCTGTCCAAGAAACTCCGTCCGGGGCCCCGGTCCAGTATTTTCGTGAATGTATTCACACATGAAATGGCACGAAAGGGAAACTCCGTGCAGGCGGGCACGTCGTTAATTTGGCGCGCCCGACGGATGCACCCTGATGTAGTATAGTATGTACATGAGAGTCGCCCGTGAAAAACGAAAAAAAGACTTTATAGTTTGAAGGCAGACGCCTGTACGCCGCTTTTATCATCACTGCGAATCTTTAAACCGAGATAGAGATGTTATCATAGAATCTTTTCATTGAGCCGGAGACGCTATCAGAGGCGCGGTTAGAATAAATATTCCACTGTATTTTTGCCCTTTTTAACAATTGGAAAATAAGTTGAAATTTCTTGAATTATGTGGATACTTTTCTCGATAGGCAGACAAAAGGGATTTATTGCAGATCTCTGCAGCTCTGGGGTAATTTACTTATCGATAAGGCTACGCGACGCAGTTATCGTGGATCAAGAGCTTTCGCGTGCATACGAGAAAAAATGCAGAATACAATGCTTGGGATGCAAAGTGCACATGGCTGACCCAGAGTCAGCGGAAAACTCGCAAAAATGTTTATGCACATCGCACTGCCCCGCTGGAGTACCGAGGACCGGAATCAAATTCTTCTCTCGGTGCATGAAACTGCGGTTGCAATAAAGAAAGCGACCATTGCACTCTCTGTTCAATTCTAGCGCTCGGCAATTTGAAGGAAATACGCGTAGCGTAGCTTTGGTGCAGGCTGATCGGCTGTCACGGACATTGACAGGCTCGACTCACTGAATGGAGGAAGCGGAGATGCGAGCTAGCAATTGTAAACAAACGGAACTGTCAAGTGGATTGACAGAACGCGTCGGGAAAACAGCTGTGCCGCGGACGCAATGTCCGCAGGCCGCTCGAGTGGCGATGGTCGATGCCATTTGAAAAGAAGGAATGGTGAGTGCGTCGAGCGTACGGAAGGAAAGAGCTCTCAGCTGTTAGAGGAGGAACTTACCGCAGGAGAAGAGCGAGCGTTTTGTTGTTGGCGCACTCGAGGATTTTCTTCTTTTCCCAACCCTCGACAGTCTTAACCCATTCCTCGCCCGGACTTCTCCAGTCTTTCGATATGAACGGCATTGTTGGTTCGCGCTGCCAAATGCGAGGGCTGCTGACTCGCGTACGCGAGTACCGTACCTTCCGCCCGGCCAACCGAACAAAACCCACCTCACTCCTTTACGGACGCCTAATCTTTTATGCCCCCAAGTCCGCTCGTTCGTCTCGCTTTGCTTCGCGGCAGCGATCGACCGCGCATGGCTTTGTTTTACTGACGTCACCCCTGTATCAGCTGTGAGACTGACGATCCAGCTCTAGCTGTCAGAGTGTTCCGTGCCGCGCCGCGCGGCGACGCGACGCGACGCGCCATATGTTGCGACCGTGCGAGATGCTCCAATCCAACATCCTCCGGGGCGCACACGCTTTCCTCTCGAGGCGCCTTGCCCGCGCAACCTTTGAAAACCCAACTCGGATATCCTACTCTTTTCCTCTATTCTTAGTACTCTTTGCATTATCTACTCGGATTTTAGGGCTTTTAAACAGAGACTATGATTCAAACGAATATTATAAGAAAGTTATAATGTTTATTCTTAGGGAACATCTCAATTGGGACAAACTGAAACAAGAGTCATCTATGTCCAAATATATATGAGGTATTAGAAATTTATATACAATTTACACAGTCATATTACTTAAGTCATTTTGTACATCCGAAACAGTAGTCTCTTTAGCAGGTTCTTCTTCCTCCTCAGACTCTGATTCGGAAGGGGGGAAGTCCGGCAGTGCTGAAAAATATTTCATGTCTGTATAGATATTCTTTAATACGGATAGTTCTGCGATGATTACCATGTCTATCCAATCTCTCCTGTCTGGCATCAGCCAAAAACTTCTCCTGTGTTGCTATGATTTCTTCTGCATTTTTACATGCAGCATACTTTTCTAAGAGATCCTCATTGAGTTCAAGAAACGCATGACCCCAAGAAAACTTTCCCAAATAGAAGTCTGCTTCATCCGGGAACCCAGTTATAATTAATGTAGCTGCTATCGCTTCCACACAACTTAATTGACATGGTTTGCCATAATTAATAGGATTCGCGGCGATTAAGAAGGGCAAAAGTCGCGGGTTGCTAGATCTCATTCTTGAAAAAGGGGTATCGTCCAATCGCGCCCAACTACAATCGACAACTGCACAGCCGTGGTCTTTAACGATATCGCGGTCAGTCGGGCTTACACACTGCAACATAAAATGTCGGTTTAAACCCCTAAAATAGAGATATCCCTTTGACTCCTAAGATAGATATAGGAAATACCTTCTTTCCCATAGGAGTAAGAACTAAGCCAGGGAACCAAACTCCCAACCTCAATATTTTAACTAGACCATGCCGTACGAGCTTTCTACCCGAGCATTTTTTGGGGTCGCAATGCTCGAGATCCCACATTGCGACTTGAAAAGGTATCGGTGACTCCTCTTCTTTTTCTGAAAATTAACCCTAAAGAATATCGTTCGGACTATTTGTCGTTTAAGCATCCCAACCTGAATCATCTTCTTGATCTGACTTGTCTCTCTCTTGTCGATATCTCTCCTCTTTTCCGACAACCTGTCGCGGCCGTCTTGTTAATAGCTTCCCTTTATTCTTTTTCCCACGTGATGACATTCTCAATTATTGAAGCTACTCTGAGAATGTCTTTCGCATAGAAGCATGAAGTTGACAATGGTATTTGACAACTGTTCGCAACTTTATTGAGATACCATGTGACTGTGACACTTCGGGTGATTCATGAAGTTCATGACGAACGATGCGCACTGAACAGCATGAACAGTCATCGATTGAGAATCACTGGGGGCCAAAATACAAAAAAGTCCATCTGAATTGTTAGACGCAATGTCACAATAATATAATAGCGCTGTAATTCGCTAGAAACTAGAAGAAACGGGAGATCATCACAGTGATCTCGAAATGATAACGATAAAAGAGAAATTGAGACGGAATGTATTACGTGTAGATATACGTGTTGAATTTGTGACTTGGTCGTTGACAGAACTTATGTCACCAATGTAACACCAGGGTCGTTCATTTGTATCGTGTAGTGATGTGCTCCGAACGAGTGAAAGTTGATTCATAAAATGTCCTCACAAGTGTTACAACAGCCGTGGCTCGATATTAAGGGTTCGGTGTTTCAATTTATAAGCTATAGCCGGGCAAAACTTTAACATTACCGCGAAAAGTATTTATTCGTTGCAAAACGGAGGTGTACCAATACATCACACGTCCCTGGAATTCTCCTACCAGAGGTAACAAGTGGCTGTTCTCCACTTGCTTGCTCCGTGGAACACAAATCGTTTAGGTAACAATTCTTTAAAGATGCCTTTCGAGGCACTTTAATTTACGAACGACAACTTCATTGCCACTGATGTTCTTCTTCGATTGAAGGCAAGTATTCATTTGCGCCTTACCGCTATTAATATGTAGTGCTTCCAATTCGAACTTGATAATAACAGCACAGTACTCCGAGATGATAATAGTTTCGCAATCGCATATAAAAACAATAACTGGTTAGTGCGTACATGTGAACATGCACGCAGATGTAATCGTAGAAGACTACTAATAATGATTTAATATTTTAATGCTGCTCACTGTAGATGGATCCAGGTATTTTGTAGGAAAACCCATATTCACGTTAACACTAAACTTCGACGATTTGACATGTCTTGTTACCGTCCGAATGCATGGTTCATTACACATTGCACGAATTCGATAAAGTGAAATATTCTAAACATCACATTGATCTTTTAATACATGCTTTATATTTTGACAGACAATCTAGGCAAAGAAGCGATTGTAAAAGTGACCGATTGGTTGCGCGGAATTTGGGAAATGCGACGTCGTAACAGTCCGATTCAACAATGGGTTGATTCAATTCCATCGCCCACAAAGTCAAATTTAACAGTCGCGAGGATCATGCAGCAATCAAGTGTGCAACAGGCGAATGGTTCTCTCAGTTCCACGGAGCCTAAAGACATTCCATTTCCAATGAGTACAAAGTATCCAAGTATGACTGTTTCTGCACCAGTCGATGTTCCTAATTCTCCAGGGATTACTGCAACTGGTTTGCCCAAGTATGAAAACCTCAGTCCCAAACCGAACAACTCTTATTCCCAGATTAATATCTTTATATATTTGGTGTGATATTACAGTTCACTTCCGCACAATAAGCTTGTACGGGATCCAAGCCTACAATCTGACAGCAGTCACTGCAGCAGCGTTGAAAGCCTATTAGAATTAAGAAGAGCAGATCCTGAAGCCATTTTACTTGGACTAGGATTTGGTGGTTGCTCAAACACTCCGCAAGATAATGGGCCTCTTTCACGTATCCCCAAAAGATTCTTGCAACCATCCAAGCTGAAAGGCATCGCTATAAATGATTTTGTTAAACATCAACAAGAAACTGGTGAATCCTTTGAATCTGTGGCTCTGGGATATAGAGGCCTAACAGGTACGTTGTACAGCTGCAGTTTCTTTCACTTCAAGTTTGATCGCACAATAAATATGAAGAATTCATAGTTCCAAGAGCTCAAAAAGTAGTTTCAATACATATATGTATATATATATGCCGAGTGACTAATAACGTTATAGGAAGTGATGGCACATTATCTATGCCTAGACAAATCGCACATCGCAGAAATTCTGGACCAATTAATGTTGTAAGTTCTGTGAAGAGCGTGTACAAAAGATGTTTTTTAATGTAGTGCTTTGCAACATTTTTGTTTACTTTAAAAGAATAATACAAGTTTGTAATGCAGCTTTTATACTTTGGATATGGGTATTTGTATTTGTCTGTTACTACACGGTTTATTTTCTGATGATATTTTATTTTAGTTAATGCATAGTAAATGGAGTAGAGCATGTATGTGTGAATTGCATTTAATACCAAGTTTGGAGTATTTAAGTTGGAGATATAATTTTACTGATTCTGCGTATGAGTTTTCTTTTAAATATGCATTCATGACTGATTTATATATTGCAGTACTTTATTTATATGTCGTTTCCGTTTATTGTATGATTTGTTCGTGTGATTCGAAAAAACAGCATTTACCCGTGTGTTATTTGATTAAGGTTCGCCGTACATAGCCCCATCGGAAATTGTACAGAAAATCATGGACCGATTGCGAGAAAACGACAGTCACGAAATTGATCTTCACGCCTACAATTCTTGTGAGCCTTGCAGTCCGCTGCTACATAATGGCACGCAGTCTGTCTTATCACCAGATAATAGACAATTTTTGGAGCGTCCTCGTTCAAAGAGTCCTGATATGCGCAACAAACGAATGATTATAGGTGAAGATTTATCTTTTTAATATCAGTATAATTGAATGCCGTTCATGGGATATGATTTTAATATGCATTAAATATTTTATAACAATTTAGGCCAGAAATCCTTTGCATTTGGCCACGATGGTGATCTAATTGAAATTGAGCCTACTAAAAGTGCACAAAATTCGAATAATGACCAGAGTACCATAGAAGATTCAGAGCGCGTTGAATCTTGCGAACTGAAAACTAAATATATACATGAACATCATATACAATTGGCTGAAAGTAGAGACGACAAATCAAGACAATTACCGTCTAATGATTCTTTAAATTTTAATGATATTGATAGCAATGCACGATCATCAGCCTGCAATCCTATTGATGGTTTAAAGCACATCAACGAAAACAAAACTAAGTCTTCAAAGTTGCCCGATTTTTATATTAATGAAGATAAGAATGCAGAAATGAGCTGCAAAAGTAATAGCACTGTCCAAAAATGTTCCTCAGACGCTCGACGGGCAAGTGAGGGTTTCTGTAACGTTGAATCTCCTGAGAGATGTACAGAAGGACGAAGACACAGTGATGGTAGTGTACGTGATACAGAAACCAACAATAATGAATCGTCCTTATTACAAAAGAGGAGAACATTAAAGCGCCAATCACGAATTAGCGATGCCGATTCAAACGATTACTGTAGCTCATTCGAAACAATGGGAAACGAAGGAGGGTCGTCTCGTTCCATAAGGCACCCACGATCGCCCCGAGGCTCGGCGGAAAACATAGAATTGTTATCTGATATGGAATGCTTGATTGCTTCCAGTAGCACACCGTGTCGAGCAAAATGTCTCCGCAGTATAAAAATAGAAAAGGATATCAGTGAAAATGATATACAGAATATTGAAGTGGATGAGCAATGCTGTGCGACAGAGCAGGCTTGCGAAGATAAAGATGAAACGGATGATGGTAGTAGAGAAAAAAGTTGCACAGATTGTTGTTGCCATGTTGATAAGACGAAATATTGGAAGGAAATGAAAAAAATTCTTCGTGAAAATAAGAAATTGGGAAGCTTAGTTGCAAGAAGCAACAGAGAAATGGCCGAAATCCGTGAGATGCTAAGCAGTGTTTTATCCGTACGAATGGAACCAGGCTTTTAAACTTTTGAAGTACTAATAAGTCTACACTTTTCTATACAATTTCACTGCTATGCTTCGGATTATCCTTATTTTATACAGAACTTTATTCCTAGATAAGAGACCAATTGCGCTATTGTGAAACTTTTTTAGAATCTATTTTTCGAATGGGCAATGCCCTGTGGTATTATCTCAATAGGCATCATGCCCGCATGATATATTTTATATAGAAGCATCTTTATTTATAACAAATACTTGAGATCTTTTCCTCTTCTTCGAGTTATAAATAAAGATGTCAATATTCTCGTGTACTATTCAAAAACTTTCTGAAACTTATTATGGAATATATATCACCGATTGATCAATCTATATTTACATACTATACATTCCCAACTATTCTCTCGTTATGTTTGAAGATTCCTGTTACTGCATTTCTAGATCTGTTAATTTAAGAAGTATATTTAGGTGTTATAGCTCCGAATGTGATGTTGATTTATAAGTTCTTTACTTATCTTAGAATTAAAATCAAATGTATCTTTTGAATGCATTAACACTTATCCTTAAAACACGCATAATATTTGCAACAAGTCTTAGTTTGTTTTCTTATTATTTGTAGTGTTCGTTTCGTACGAATAATGTATATGAAACTTATATATTTTAAAATGAATTACCAGAGAGTCTAGTCCCAGATTATTCCTTGAGGTGATGTGATTAATCTGTACTTCTGTTTTGTTAATGGGTGTTTTATGCTGCTACCGAGTTAATTTAATTATAATTTATCTCATGTACGAAGTCATTGTGTTCATTGAAAAATGCAATATTCGCACAGTTGCAGCTGGAGCTGTTATATATGATCTTGCCGACAAATTTTTACTAATCCAATGATCTGAATGCACACACATATCTTCTTACAGTGTCTTTCTAGTTGTATGCGTTGCTGACAATCGAAATCGACCAGATTACAATGCATTATTTGAATAGAACTTCTATTCACAGAACGTAAATTGTGTGTACGCTGAAGAATATATATTTTAACTATATATACCTCGTAAGTCATTTATCGAGTTATATCAATCAAACTGGACGTAGATAAATGTTCATGAACATATTGTTGTTGATCAATATTTATTACAACACATTCGCAGAATACTAGCACTTATAGATTAACAACGATTTTCCATACTTAACAACACCTTGTATAATAGCTAGTTGTACTATTTGTAGAGTGAGTATTGTTTCATTATCGGAAACTACACTACGAGAAATTAATGCACTGTGAACAGAGTTAATGGCAGCACTACCGATGGAAGAGTATGAATACGGAAATTATGAAACAATAAAAATGATTTTTGTTATTACAGCAAACTATTTATTTTGTCATAGCAATTGCGTATTTTTATTGAGGATTTTATCTAAATATCTCTATCATACATTCATCTCTCATTCCAGCTTATTGATAGATTATACACACACAGGACAAAAGTTGTATAAGAGATATGATACAACATAAAAATGTATGATAGGTAAATAAATACAAAATGTAATTTGTTTAGCCTTATGCACATAAACCACATTTCCCATTTATGGTAGTTAAGCGCACTAATTTCACTGAACCTAATCCAAAATATTATAACAAACTTCGTTTCATTGATACTGCTACTTCCAATTTCATGGATTTTGTCCAATTTTTATTCATAACTCTGAATAGTAATAAGAATTTAAATTCAATAATGAAGATACCATCGTCTTGTAATAATGAATGTCTGAAATGTTCAAGCATGAAAGGAACAAGGATCACTCTAATAGAATAGATAGCTTTGTATTTGAATGTACAGTAAACATAATACAAAATGGAAATATAGATTTCAACTATCGAAAGGATTACCTTTCAGGCATTGTCGACTACATTTGATCATGAAACCAATAACAGCCTTTGGAAAAAGCAGCTTCTAAACTTGAAAGAACCATGTCGCTTCTATAAAATATCTTTGAACCAGTAGATTTGTAGGTATTAAAAACTCAGCAAACAACTATATCTAGCAAAGTCCACCAATGTACCAAACATTACTCATTCTAATAAACTGAAGTCTGTGGTCCATTCAATCTTATTTGTAAATACGGTCTCGTTACAGTACCATTTCATAATCTGCATCCATGTGTACAAGTGTGTATGTTTGCATTATTTTGAGTGTACATGTGGATGTAGGTGATATCTTATTCAGTATACCTTAAAACTTATATAAACAAATAAGTCAAACATGATTTAATTTTAGTCCTCTTTGTCTTCCCTAGAAAAGAAATGAGTAATTATGCTATAGCTCTTTTACCATATACATAGCCCAAGGGGTTAAAAAAAAGTACATACTTTACAGCATCTTGTTGTTGTTGATCGAGATGCAATTCAACGATTGTTTCTGATTTACTTTGCACTTTGAAAGTGACTTGGGCTGCCAAATACTTATCTTTGTTATTTACTGACCAACCCGAGTACTAAAAATAATTAGCTGTTAGAAGCATGTAAGGATTACAACTAAATCCAGTCTCTGTAGTAACTTACTGTGGATGTGCTCTTGTACCATACTTTGTCATCCTCTTTGAAGGGTAGGAATTTTTGCAGCAGTGCTTTTCCATCTATCCTCCACAGTGTTGGATCTGTGCTTCCTCCGAGGTCAGCTTTGGCAACAACAAATGCACCAGACTGTGAAAAATATTGATTTTAGTGTGCGTAAAAATAACACAAGATGCCATAATGACGTTCGCAGTGCAATTTACTGTGTAATCTTTCGGAGTCTCGCCAGACGACTCATTGTAACTATTATCGTCGGAATCGTCTTCTTCGTCATCTTCTTTCTCGTCCTCGTCCTTCTTGGATTGCCTTTTACGTTTTGGTTTTTTGCCTGTATCCGAATCGGATTCCTCATCCTCATCGTCGTCCTCGTCTTCATCCTCCTCCTCGTCTTCCTCTTCTTCTTCCTCCGAGTGTTGCCGCTTCTTTGCCGCTGCTCTTTGAGGCCTTTTTTTGTTAACGCCCTAAGTGACAATCACAACAATAACAGAATATAGATACATTACAATATAGCAGACGAAACATAATCTCAATTCATTGTCAGTTAGATCAAGGAATACGCGTGTACAAGAACTGTATACATACGGACTTTACGAAATTTACCGCGTCTCGTATTACGTGAGGACGACATCTTTATTAAAACAGGAGTCTCAGTAACTAATTTTGTCATGGCTCCATCATCACCAATGCTATACCATCCTATTGTTAATAATACCAATCGTTAAATTGTAATCTGGCCGTGTCAACGATAAAATAATAACAGAGAATGAAAATTAAGATCTTCTTTTATATAACTGCGGATGCAAATGCATTGTTTTGAAAAATATATTGGTCGGCGCCACTCGCCGGCCGGCACCAATGGCTGCAGCACCTGCCACCATCCGCTTGAAACGAAATAGTTTTCGAATGACAAATACGTTTTCCCGAATATCTAACAGTTAAGAAAAAGTCTGATCGCACGAGGAGCTTGAGAGGATGGGTGTCGTTTGGCAAGGAAACAACGCGGATACGATGATATGATGAATTTCAGATAGCGTATTCGTCGTCAGAGGCGCGACACACCGCGAAAATGGATCTCGGTTTCCCACTATCTACTCACGGGCGGGGAGGTAAATACTACACTCTTCCACTAACACCAAAAATGGCGCATCATAGCGAGAGCATAAATGACACTGCATACATTATCGATTGATTTCAGATTAGCACCGAGATAGCCTTTTGTTTGCAATTCAAGGGGAAACCTGCTGAGTGGACTGCGATACCACTACTCGTGACTCGCAGATATTTCTCGGCTTTTTGTGTCACAGAAATTCTCCCGAGTTTTCAGCATACGCCTATCAGCCTTGCAACGAATAGTTGGACGGACAGGATTATTGTGCGCCACAAAAATTCTGTACTGGCAGTTGGCGCTGTAAAAGTTCTCGTAGCGTGGGCTTACCTCTGCTCCTGGCTCGGGAGTCCACTCTTCTTCAGAACCTGCTTCCACCTCTTCGGGATCGTCTGCGGAGTCTTCGTCGAACGCGCTCTCCCTCATCATGTTGTTCTTCCGCCAAATATTTGCAGTGTTTCCCGATCGGGGCACAATCGATGCAGGAAAAGTCACAGAGAGACGAACGAGTCCACAAATCGTTTGTGCGAGACCGCAAACAATATGGCGGGTCCTAGCGGCGAATGTATTATTGCGGCGCGCACGTTCGTCCGCTCATTCCGGAAGCCGTGACACGCTTTCTACCTACTTCCTGCATTTGTATGCCTCTTCCATCAACTCGAATATATTATAACATGATAATGTACAAGACGTACTACACGTTTGCACAGTCGATCCATAAATCATTTTTGAGGCCTCCCTCGTAACGTTCTACATACATTACCACACACAGTGCGGTTCTATTTGCAATCTGTGAGCTTTATAAGCACTCTGCCACGTGCAAGTTCAGCTGCACGATTACTCATTACGAAGTTCATTAACAGAAACAATTCATATGCACATTTTTATGAAGTCTAAGAATTTCTATTATGATTGACTCTAAGTGTTTGGACTGTATTTCCGAAAGCTTACCATATACCTAGCGCCCGAATTGGGTCGAACGAACGAATCAAGTGAGCTGCCAAGAATATAGTTGGTTACAGGTGAAGTGACATGTTGAAAACTACAATTTCTATTGATTCGCACAGCGTGTGCACGTGCCCATTTTTTACTTGCTCCAGAGAAATGTTGCTGGGTTCGCACAGTTTTTTAGATTTGAAACATTTTCCTGCCCGGTCAATATGAGGGTTGGCGCATGCGTTAATATTTCGGTGGTGCGGGACGCTCCCTTCAGTATTTACAGTAGCAGAAAGCAGTGCAGCAGGGGTAGCAAGTGTTCGCAGGCTGGTGGAAAAATGTACGAGTTGTACGGAGTGAGCAAGGATGGCATGGTTTATCGTTCACCGCCTCCAAGAAGGAAAGAAGTCGACATATTGGAGGTAATTTTGACGTCTTGCCCCCTTTGATATTAGAGTCTACTCTCACCGGTGTAATTATCTCAACTACACCTTTTGCAACGCTGACATGTAGAACGAAATTCATGAATAGACATTGCTCCTATTTTCCGTATTTGTCTAACATTTTTTATCACCGATCTTTTTATTCTCTGACAATTAATATTTTAATTAGCTTTGATGAATATTTTGATTTGTGATACTACTGTAAAGCATTACTCTTATTAATTTAATATCTGCGATGCGGAATATTCTGTATTGTTAAGCTGCGATTTTCTTGCAGACATGCTTGCAGTTATCACCGGAGCTCATGCGAAAACTACCGAATGGCGATGCTGTACACCATCTCAAGGATCCAAGTGTATCAACATCCATGGACAAGGGTAAAGAGCCACCGAGGGAACCCAGTACGTATACATATGTATAGGAAATTCGCCTATCTTGTATTACGATTTTTATACGCTCTGGTATTCTGCACCTGCCATATATTTATTCATTTTTATGCTACGTGTATCATAGGTCTTGTTTCGGTATCCACCATGAATAAATTAGATACATTATTTAATTATATTTTGATTTCATTACCTCGCAAAATCGCATCAACTTCCCAATGCTCCCCGATCCTGCTTATGTTCCTGTTCCTCCAGTTATCTTTCCTGATGATTAGCGACATTTCTCGACGTTTTTTTCACTTCTTTAATTTCGCACACCAGCGAACGCGGTTTCCGTGGCGTGGCGTTCGCTTACATAAAACACAATGAGCGAAGCCGGTGATTCGCTGGTGAAATATGATCTCTGGCGAGACGGGTACTGGCACCAACTTCGAGATTTGATACGGTTTCCATTTGAGAATCAGTGAGGCAGTTGATTTCATTTTCAGTGAAATTGGGGAGAACAGGATTAGTAGTAATTGCTCTTTAGAATAATCAATTTCACAGCTAAGTGATCTGAATAGAAAGATCGAAATGTCAACTGCAAATTCTCCTCGGTCCAGGGCGGAATACTCTGAGACGATGGGTGGTGATGGCAGGATTTTTCTTCCTCGGCTGCGCCTTGGTAGTCGGCGTAGGATTACCGCTAGCGCTCGAGCTTCGAAGTTCACACTTACTGGAAGCCAGATTGCAGGTGGTGCGTCGAATGCTTTCAGAGATCCCACTTATTGACGGGTAAGTATCCACCAACAGTATTTAAGAGTGCGAGCAGCCTTAAATTTTCCCTTAGCGGATATGTGATAATAACCTCATGTAAACTACCCAGGCACAATGATTTTGCGTGGAACCTCCGAAAGCATCGTGGAAATACGAAAATCCAAGACTTCCCGTTCGACGACGACCTGTCTCGCAATGCCAGTTGGGGGCCACAGTGGCAAACAGATTTGATCCGTTTAGAGGAGGGAATCGTAGGGGCACAGTTTTGGTCGGCCTATGTACCATGCGAGGCTCAGTTCCTCGATGCAGTTCAACTAACATTGGAGCAGATCGATGTGGTGCGCAGACTTGCAACCCGTTATCCAAGGAGAATAAGACTAGTCACTACGAGCAAGCAGCTCGAGAAAGCCCATAAGGACAGGGTGATCGGCAGTTTGGTAGGAATCGAGGGTGGCCATAGCATTGGCACGTCGATGGCAGTATTGAGAAGCTTCCATCGACTGGGTGCACGTTATATGACCCTGACACATAAGTGCAACACGCCCTGGTAAGTTTGGCTCTCGTGTGCATGATAAGTATTGCAGCCGGTGTATTTAGGAAATGAGGCTTTACCGACAATCATGCGGGCGTGATCGGAACTAATGACGAAAGCAGCCTATCCTTGACAGCGCATGCCGATAGTTATTTTTCATTATAGCAAATGTTTGTTTTCATCATTCTCGTTTATTAGCGTTCCGCTGTCGTTTGAAGGCTGCACCGTGGTAAGTTGTGAAATATGCCGGTAATTGGCCGGGATATGACAATGTTGCCAATGGAAAAAGTTGCAAAAATAAAAGAACAACCCCGAGAAAATTAGCGGGTAAACTGTCGTATCGTTAGCCGTGATTTGTCATGAAAATTGCGGTATTCGAGCCTCGACTGTAATATTATTGCAGTATCATTATTGCCGGTTTGTTTTGCATGGGAAGGCTTGTTGTTACTTGTCCATTGTTTGTAACGTTAAAACTCCTCGTTTCACGGTGGTATTACGATATCACGGAAGTATAAAACATTTTTCATGAAACAGTCGAATGACGTCGAGCTTTATTTATGTCCTACTTCATTATCGCCTGTACTTGCAGGGCTGATTCTTGCTCGGTCGAAGATCAGAGTTCAGATGCGCTACTGGACTTCCACAGCGACGGTCTCTCCGAATTTGGGAGGGCAGTGGTGCGAGAACTGAATCGACTTGGGATGCTCGTCGATCTCTCTCACGTCTCGATAAGCACAATGAGAGACGCTTTGGCAATAACGAAGGCACCGGTGATATTCTCTCATAGTGCAGCGAGAGCACTTTGCAACTCATCGAGCAATGTTCCGGACGACGTGCTCCGCAACTTGGTGAGAAAAGAAAGTCAGACCTACAAATCGACCCATCGATTACAACCTGACCGTAAATTCCACTTGGCTCCCATTCCTCTGAACTCACTAAGCCTTCGGTCTCATTCGCTTATCGCACTGCAACCGGAAAGTCGAGTTATCACAGAACAGATACGTAGCACTAATTAACTAGTGTAAATGGTACTTTGTTCCGCTGGCATAGGTATCACCATGCTCCCAATATCTCGGTAACTCTTAATCTACCGACTTTCATCTTGTTTTTTCTTTTCTTAGTCCCTAAACGGTGGTCTGGTTATGGTCAGCTTCGACAGCGCGCATCTGAGTTGCGGCACGAAAGCTTCCATGTACGACGTCATAGGTACGTAAGCTTGCAATGCAAGATTGTACCAGCGGATACAACGCTAGTATGCCACGCCGAAAGTTACGCGCGCTGTGATAAAAGTGGATCTGGATAGGAAGCAAACTCTAGGTTTCTGTTTACAGCGCACATCAATCACATACGCCGGACGGCTGGTGTTAACCATGTGGGACTCGGTGCCGGCTACGACGGCATCCTAAAGTTTGTATTAAACTTATTAGCTATCCCTCTCACACTCCACACACTAGTATTACAGTCTCGTAAACAGTAGTACGTGAATTTTGCAAAGTGTTTCATTACCTTACCCGCAGCCCGCCGACCGAATTGCCCGATGTCTCCGGCTACCCGTTGCTTTTAGCCGAATTGACGAGGGATCGAAGGTGGTCCGCCTCGGACCTGAAGAAGCTCGTCGGCGGAAATCTGTTACGGGTATTGAAGGAGGTGGAAAATCACGCGGCGACAATGTCCCATCAATCGCCGTCCGAGGAATTGATTCCACAGGAACTTATCGCGGACACCGCATATTGTAGATATCATGACGCATGAGAGATGACTCAGTCCTACCAGTATCGACTGCTTTACACCATCGGAACATTAAATCCTTTCGATGCTGTGGATCATCCTGGGACGGGCACGCACATTCTATTGCATAATCTTTGTACCTGGATTACTCTGACTGTTTTACATTTTTAATAAAGTAGTTGTTGTAGACACGGTACGCCTTTGTTATTTTTATCTCCTACCCAATTACGTATAACGATTCGGATGTGACAAACAAGTACGGCTACTGCTGCTGGCGATTCTGATATTGCTCGGCAAAAGAATGCGGAATCGAAACTGCTTGAGAATATCATTATAATTTTAACGGATTATCCGAGAAGAAACTGACAATGCACGCGGTGTAGTTGGTCTGCGGAATGACTTTCGCCTTGGAACATCCCAACGAGGCATTGTCATTGCCACCTATGTAGGGGTAGGTAGTGTAGGAATGATATATTCTAGCCGAAATGGTTGCTGCCTGTTAAGTCAATGTACCTTCTCGCCGGTCTCGTTCGCGTCGTAGCCGTCATCGCGGAATGTATGTCGGAGCAATTATTTAATTTCATAGCCGCGGCACTGTAGTGTGCCGGCAGAGACAAATCGAACAGAGCCAATTTGCTTGTCTAATTTAAGCGGCAGTTTCAGCTGCTAATTCGTCATATCATCATTAGCGGTGCACATGCTTTGATCGACTATCCAATAGTATACTGCATACTACATTGCATAATGGTCGGGCAAAAATCGATCGATTATAGAAGCGGGAAATCGCTGGAGGGTGTCCGGTGAAATTTCGATTTGCCGATATTGGCAAACGAACTTTCTTGCTTCTCGCCAAATGGCGGCGTCATTGTTTTATACTGTTCAGCTGTCATCACTTGCAGCAATCGTATTACAAAGGAAATCATGTTCCCATTCAGGGTTACTAAGATAAAGAGCAATGACTCTTATAAAATGGTCTGCATTAAGGGGGTTATCGGCGCGAGTTGTATCGAATACTTATATCGAGCTGAGAACTATAACTCACGAAACTCTTGAATTACGCGAATCCCACGAAAAGCCACTTTTCGCCCTGAACGACCACCCACGTGACTTGTACAAAGAAGCTTTGTGTTAAAAGGTAATCCGCAAAATGAGGATGCACGTGCCGGTTTGACACAACCCACGCGTGACTTGCGGAGCAATACTACGTACGCGCGAGAGATTCGTTCGGTCAAAAAGGCCAAGATAAATTGCAATCTAATCCACCAGTTAGCCGATTATGAGTCGTTACTCGCCCCAGAGAGAAGTGGTCCAACAAACGTTCGCCGTAGCAAGCAACACCTCCCTGCTCGGAGGCCTTGCGGCAAATGCCGCTGAATCGTAAATCCGGCGGCACTTTAAACTCGGCCCGAGGATGGTCGGAGATCGTCGGCACTTGCCGATCGTCATCGCTCGCAAGTACTGTACAAAACTCATTGGAACCCGACTGTCATCGACAACAAAAAATCTTCTTACAAAAGAGTCGAAATTACAATAATTATATTGCGTGTTCTGGAAATGAACAAAATAAAGGGCGGAACTTCGACGCGACCTTGGACATTTTTTTCGAGTTTCTGATCATTCTCTACCGGTATAACAGTGAATTGCACAAAGTTGACTGGAAATCAATCCCGACCTTGATTAAAATTCTTGTCACAATGTTCATTAAAGCTAGCTGTCGCGTGGAAGAGATGATTACAATACTAATGCGGCGCGAACTGCGTTCCCCGACTTACGAAACGCATAAACGTACGGCACTGGAGAACCGTGGCACCGAGCTCGTGGGGGATTCAAAGATTAGTCTCTCCGGTTCGCGAGCCGAAACTTCAGTTTAGTTTACTATCGGCGCCGAGTCGCATCTTCCGCCGGGCTTTCGGGAAGAGCGTATGCTAAATTAAAAGCCGGAGAGTCTGAAGAAAACCGCCGAGACGAGTAGCGGATGTGCGCGAGATGACGTGAAGGCGCCAGAATAAAAAACAAGTCTAACTTACGGAGAACATCGGCCGCGGTCGTGTATAAAACCTCCGTCTCTCATTCTCCAGTTTTCCCGCGATTTTCGTTGCTTGCTCGCAAACGTCTCTTCCTATATCAGGCGAGACAAAGCGCGGGCGCGTCTAGTTGGGCTATTCTACAACTATTTGGAAGCATAATAGACAACTGTATGTGTGACTAAACGGACCTCTGCGAACGCTGACGATATGTAAGTTTTTACTTACAACTGAACAAAGCCATCTCTGTATAACCTTGTCGCCTTTACACGAAAGATCTCTCAATGGAGTCAGACTTGTCATTTTCCCGCATCCGACTTTCGAGTGCCAGTTTCTTATTCAGGAATTTATTCGACCCAGAAATGATCGGCGAAAGCCATCAATGCCTCTAGCAATTCGTACGCGCAGTTAGTGTCGACCTTTAAAGTTTTTCATTGTCAGGATATGAAACAGATTTTTTAAATAAATGGGAACAATATTTCTCTGCGAGGAGTAACGAAGGCATTGACTGCCTGGTAGCACGTGTTCGATTCACCTACACGTGCTTCCGTTTATCGTCCAGCGCTGGCTCGCTCGGCTACAAGAGGCTTGCTGTCGATGTCAGGCACTCCTTAAAAATAAGTGTGCTCTTTAAAAATAAGTGTCAAGCAAACATGCCTGACAGTTCTCACTAGAGTTAAAGTGTTTTCTCTAGGATTAAAGATCTAGCATGTGGCAAAACTGTAAACTAGTCCCCCAGTAGCCTTCGATGTTAATATACATACTTTTTGGCAAGTCGCCCGAGTCTCCGAAAAGCATGAAGATTTAGGTTTCGGGATTGAGTGATTTTGTCGGGAGCCGCCTGCTTTGAAGTGCACGGCTGTAAACTCGCCGGCAAAAACTGTCGCAGATTCCGTGGTCTCGCACAAGGCGAGTAGACATTTCACAAGCAACTGACATCGCAAAGTTTCAAACATCCCGTGGCCACTGATAAGGGAGATTTAGTTTAGTATTTCTGAAATTCGACGCGCGATAACTCGTAGATCCCGAGCGTGCGTCGTGTCATTTCCCTCCTGAAGACAGTCTCTGTAAACTTCATTCACAAATATTGGCGGTAAGACAGGCTTTGAGTGGAAAAAGAAAAGAAAAGAGAATACAGTTCGTCTCTGTAAGATTGCAAAGCGTATTATTCACTGACCGAAGACCTTTTTGCTCATGTGAAAATATAATTACAAGTATCCGTTAGATGATAAACTGATCCTAACGTCATGCATAAAGAAATATGAGTGAGTAAATAATTGAACGGACCCCGAAGATAACTGACCTTTCTCTGTCTCTTAGGATTATTTTTAAAGACCAGAATCATTAATATTGCAAGACTTATCGAGGCTTGATTTTAGAATTGTTGGGTCATCTATTTTTGATAGCTTGAACTCTGCATTACAGAAAGTAACAGGAACCATCTGAAATTTTCTGATTTCTTTCTGTTTTCTAACTGTGAAAGTAAATTGTGACTGCTGAGCGTGACACTCGATTGAGTGATCGCGATGGATGGTTAGCACACCGCAAAACTCTTTGGTCCAAATCAATCCCACCCAAAGCGGCATAACTTGACACACTTTAAAGTTGCTCTCTTCTGTGATTACATTGGATTAGTAGAACACAGTGTTCGTCCACCTTCCAATTTTAGCCAGATTCACACAATAATACGAATGTGAAGTCCTGACAGTTAAACCAGTGAATAAGTAGCCAAACAAATTTACCTGGCCCGCTTTTACGAGCGTTTTACGGTCCAAACGGAAATGCTTCTCCCTTTCAATGAAATTACTGCGGAAGATCAGTGATGCATGATGGGCCGGAGTTTCGAATTGAAGAGCTAATTTAAAACAGGGTCCATGGTCCGTGAAAAACTGATGGTAATTGCTTGTGAATCTGATTGATTCATCAAAGTGAAAGTCGAACAAAAACTCGAGCCTTGACTGTCCTACAATTCAATAAAGTAACTAATTACGCCCGAATGCAAGTTCACGGTTAAGGTCGGCGCGATGAAGAGAAATAAGAAACTCATTATCCGCGCATTCCTAAGTATGAATTGCACGGCGGACTATCCATCATTGGTATAAATAGGAAGACCCTGATGGAATTCATCATTAATGCTTCACGGGCTTAAAAAAAGACTCCCACAATAATCTCGTTGATCTCCCAGTCACGCTTAAGAGCATTGTCCTTCCACGAGTGTGTCATCAAAATCAGGGAATGCCCCTCAATGTTTCCCGTTTCCGTTTGGCTAAATACAACACGTGGAAAGAACGCATGGTAAGCCACAGTCACGGGGCGAATTGCATCAAGGGAGAAAATAAAATTACCCGCTTGGTATTCACGTTCATTGAATGCAAAACAGGTACGCGGCGATTCAGCGAGCCACGGGCAACCCGCAATTATATCGGGAATCAGCTCCGAGAACTTTTCGTTAATGATCGATCGCGCCCTGGCGCGCTTTGTTCCAGAGCCGAGGACTGGGAGCGACAGCAGCTGCAAGGACAGGGAAAACCGAACCAAGACAACGAGATGAGATACAAGGTGAGATTATTCGTTCTTCGAAATGCTTTTCGTACACCTCTTCGTGACGCGCCACAACGCACTAAGCATATCATGCAAATAAACTTGTGTTAAGTAGTTGATGACAATAAAGGAGAAGAACAGGAGAAAGAACAGAACGGCTATTTGAGACCACCTTTACTAACCAGGAGGAAATGTCGAAAGTAGATGATTAATTCACTGATCGCGAGCACATATCTAATACTGATAACGAATTCTTCACGCGAAACGAAAGGATGTGGGTTTTCATCGCGGTGGCGTCAAGTTATTAGTAGGCGAAAATTAATATATACAAAGCTTGCACGCAACTTCAAATCCAGCATACAAATGCAGGAGTAAATGTTCCAAGTATAAGTGGTAAGTAGGCTCGATAAATACTTCAAAGGAAAGTAAACACTCATCGCACTATAGTCAGACTCGAATGAAATGCAATCGCCGATTGTTTCGCATTCTAAGAAGCACTCTAGTCAAACGTTAGTATTACATCCGAAAGGGATGTGTTTCTTGTTTCAACAATTGGGTGACTAAAGCATTGCCGCTTTGTCTTCTCGTAAGCGGCGTTCTGCATAAAACATAAGGCACAGAAATGTATCGATGAACCGCCTTCATTTATTGTCTTGGGGCTAGGGACGGTAAGCCAAGGTGTTTTCTTTGTGACATCGATTGTCATCCATACACAGTGGAGAAGATCGAGTTGCATGCAGAGTTAATCAAATCGCGAGTGTCGGCCTTACAGCAAAAGTTATTTCACATTATAGCCAAGCAACGTTTTTCTCGGAAGCAACCTGGAAAGTCGGTTTCCCAGTTTCGTAAAGATGTGAGAGACGAAATGCAAGATTTGTTTGAGATATGTCACTTTTTTCAAGGAGGCCGCATTCATATCTCAAAACGGTTGATCGCGTATGATATGACGAGTGTTAGCATACTGTCCATGCGTAAGACCTCGTTGGCCCCGGGGAAGGTAGCAATCATCGTTCATGTTAATGTGCAACTTTGCGGCACGCGGATGTTGTTCGATGCGGTTGAAACTGCAGTTGGCTCGGGGGTGTGATTATTTCAAGGAAAACGAACGTTTCATTGTACTTGCGTAGATTAGTCTTGCCCAAGAGTTGCCCTGGAGCTCATCATCACCCAGTCATGTGTTCTTTTGATTGGCCAATGTTGCGGTTAAGCGCAGGACTCCGACAGCATTGGCGTAGATGTTTCTAACGTCAACTGTGACTCCGGCAGGGATGCCGGTGTTCGCAATGTAACTTGCGTTTTTGTCTCTGAAATCGCAAGTATATTCCATGTGTAAATCCAGGTGTAATTCAGAGTGATTGCGTTACGCGCCGAAGTTACACTCGGCCGATGTTTTAAATCCCGCAATCGTTGTTTGCCTCCCGATCGAACGCTATGAAACCTTACACCCGTTACGTAACATCTGCGTCGGCTTTTTCGAACATCACCGTAAACAATTACGCAGTCAAATACGCGCTGTAAGAAGTCTGTCGGACGCAATCGAATTAAGGAAACTCTTAGTGATTTACGAGATATGATCGGTGATATCATAAAAAATATCATTGTTGATACGGGTGTAATTGAATGGAAACCGTGAAATACTATATTTGCTAAGCAAAACTTGATTAACAAAACAATGTTTTTGCCAATTCACTTTTTGTACGGCGATGATAAAAAAATGTGGCTAATCCCGCGCAGTGTAAGGATAATCGGACTTGATTGGCTTTCCCATTGCCAATGGAACTACTGATCCCACGTTCACGGTCAATACCGATTCCTACGACTTCTCTTCCAGCTAGGGTCGCCTAGTGGAATTACCATAATGATACGCGCGATTCATTATCCGAATGTATAGAAATCTTCCTCCCCTCGTTCATACTTCCGGTTTTCGTTGTGTCACCGTGGCTATTTGATCTTCTCCAAAACATGTAACACGTCAAACAGCTTTATCTAGCGAGCTTTTGTCGCTCCGCCGCTTTCCCTATCTTACTGATAGGTCTTACGCTGACCTCGACACTGGCAATCCCGATATTGACGTAAAATCTATTCGTTTCTCGGTGCGTGAAGTTCTTAAGGGTGTTCGCAAGGTTCGCTGTGGTCTTGACAATTGTTCAGATTAGTTTTCTCGAACGATTACAAAACATACTGTTGGAAATGCGAAATGATCTCATTGGCCCTTAAGGGGCAATTTGAATGAAACCGCCGCGATGGAGAGTACTGTATTAAATGTGTGGGTGACACCCATAGGCTTTTGTAACCAAGGAAATACCGAGTCAGTTTTGTTGGAAAAAACAGCTGAATGTAATAAACGGATCGCGGAGCTCTCTCGCTTATTGACCATCACCAAAGGCACATATGCACCGCACATCAGAACATCGCAAATTAATCATATTGAGTGCAGGATTGATATCCCAATCACGGTGTGACAGATGAGGGAGATGAGAAACTGCTCCAGGAAGTCATCTATCGTAAGTCTCATTTCCATAACTAAAAAGAATGGGTTGGATCTTGCAAATTCAATCCCGATAATTAATAGAGACGAGACGATGGCGTACGCCCACACTTGACTATAGAGACAAAAGATGGTGTATGCCCAATGAATAGTTGGCGTAAGACTTCTACGGAAGCAGCATAATTAGTGGCTTAAGATTTCCAAGGAAGCAGTGCATTTTGACAATTACTGCAATCCAACACTGTAATGCAATTCATTTATATATAACCCTTTCGTCAGATCCGAAGTCGATTAGTTCAAAACACATACAGAACAAAAAACAGTGAACTCACATGCGGTGAACTAAAAGTTGGATTTGGAAAAAAATTAAGTTTCACGGAGATCTTCGGAGGGTAGAACTGCATTTCGATGTGAAGGACTTCCGATAAAGAGGCGCCGTGCTACGATACGATGCCCCAAGATAAACTAAAAAATCATAACTATATGGATGAGATACCTTTTGCCGCTATAGTTGTTCTAACGAGCTGTCGCTTTCATACAAACTGGTACTGGAACTGGTACTTACGAGCCCCTACATTCGTGTCGCGCAATAGAATCGTCAATGGGAATAGTCGTTCTACATCGCCGCGAGCAAAATACATAGGAGAATAACGCGGACCGGCAGTGCAGATGTATAACGCTAAGTTAGTTACGTCTTAGTCGCTTTTTAAAGGCCGCATCCCAGAAACTTCCGGCAACCTACATTTCAGGCGACAAGTAGAGTTTCATTTCATGAGGATATTCCATCTGTCCCTTTGCCGCTCGACACTTGGAATTAATCTGTGGCCGCGGACAAAGGTGTTGAAAATAGATCGCCGCCTTAGTGCTCTCCCTCTCTCGATATGACACACGTGATCCGAGCTGCAGTCTCCCGAGCGATTGGGGAACAACCCACTGGAACAATTGTCCCGATGCGCGTCTTAAATGGGATCTTAAATATTAATCGGGCACTCTAATGGATGCTGCCGGCAAAGAGCGACAAGGGATCGCGTGCCAGTCGCAATGGATACCGGTAGTAAATAACAATGGAGCGGGGCGGGCAGGCTCACGCCTCGCATGACAATCAGAGTCAATGCCTCTGATAACGTCTTAGATTCATCCCGTACACAGGCCGTACGTGACACGACGGAAATCCTGAGGAGTTGGTCGGTGCCACTCGACGACACTAGTTCGTCAAGGCGTGCGCACTCCTGCATGTACGCGTAGACACATATGTGTGTGGGTATTAAGATTCGCGAGGCCGGGTTTCGAGCCGGGGAGAATTTATAATCGGTCGAAATGATGCGCTGTAATTGATCGGTCATCCAACTGATTGAGCGGGGGATAATGGAAGGTACTACCAGGGCAGTACCTTCTCTTTTCTTTTTGAATTGAGGAAGTGACATGGGCAAGAGGGGTCAAGAACCTCCCACGTAAACGAAAGCAAATGCTACCGAGGCCCGGCCGTCGGGCGTGCGACGTTATTTTTAAAGCCGAGTTTCTTTCCTCTCTATGGGCAAGTTTGATTCGCCGCGCCCCAGAAATGAGAGCACCCAAATGTCGCAAAACTGTTCCCGAGATAAGGTTAATTAAGAGATGAAGATTTTTTTTTATTAATAAAGCAGAAAGAATTCAGGGAATAATAATAAGAGAGAATGCTATTTCTATCGAGCGCCATCGCTTAAAGCAAATGATGATGAACATTAAACACGTGGCTTCCCTCGCGTGCAAATGCAAAGCTAATCGCGTTGAACGCTCGTCGATTTCAGTTACAAGTCGCGCATACTAAATTAATTGTAAGTGGTACCTCTTGATACCGATCGGTTTTACTAACGGCACAACCAGGAAAAAGAGTACCGGCCGCTCACCCAACACGTGAGCTCGCATGCGAATTAACCAAATTGTTTTTCATAAATAATGCACATCTGAATTACAGTCGATAGATATTACCGTAATAGTAGTAAATGCATTCTCTCGCTTATCATCGCGGCGCGCGCGCGAGTGCCACTCGCTCATGACATTCCTCGACATATGCGATCGTGTATAATAAGCAATTCATTATACTATTGCAGTAAGCAATTCCGTAACACGATAAGGACATTAAAACAATAATCGAATTAAGGTGAATTAAGCGAAATGGGAGGCGGATGTGACCAATTTCTTGATTGAGTCTTATGACAATCTCACTTTTTTAACTATCCATTGAGTAAGCGTATAAATAAACTCGGCGCGTTTGAGCATTGAGACATGCTTTGATAGGAAGATTAAAGCGCCTTATAAAATCTATACTTGTCGATTAAACGATTAATCGTTAATCATACGTGCGAAATTTCGTCGGCTTTGGTAAAATGAGTATTATTTCGAGTTGGAGCAGGATATTGGATGCACGGGGAATAATGCTGAGGCAATTCCGACGATTCTAGGGCAAGGTGAGAACGTCTATCATGCAGTCGGCATCGAGTACATGACACTCCTCTCATTTCCATCAAATGGACCGACGCAACTGATTCATTAAGTTCGAAATAGGTATCCAGCCATTACCGTCGCGACTCGCGAAACGGATGATATCAAGGAAACGGAACACGCAAAAGGCAGCGGCTCAATAACTCCAGGCCAATTCCGTGAAATGGAGATTAGATTTTCAAGGGCGCGCCTCGGATTTCGATACTTATGGATCATGATCAGTCTCTGCTTGAAATGTACAGCTAAATATAGACTTCGCATTTATCGCCGGTTAAAAATGGGCTGACTAACTTTCCGCGCCACCTCAGCGGCATATGAAAACATGTTGCTCAAATAAGTACACTTATTTGTTGCGGGTGCTACTTGTTACACCGCTAAATCCGTCTAGGGGTGGAAGATTTCATACGGGACCATCTGTCTCGGTTACCCAAATAACACCAAGGTTTAGCAGCCGCTTTCTCACAGCAAGTGTTGATCGTTCATGAAAATACTAACAAAGAACTGACCGAAACGCTGCACGTTGTTTCTCCCTATATTCGCATATGTCATACGAGCAAACACTTATGGTTGACCGCCAATTGTATTATTATCTTAACTTCACGTTTACATCTCCCAAATGTTCACTGATAAACATGACGTGACTATGCAACTGGGAAAGTTTCATAATATTTATTCTTTTTACGTGGTATTAGTAATCGATAAATCGAATCCCCTATATTGAACTAACGCCTTATATGCTAGGTGAACGATCCAGAGGACCAGGAGAGAGACGCCGTAGACGACACGAAAGGGATGTCAGACGTGTCATGGTAAATAATATCATCCTGTAGTTATCTGGAGTATAGTGAATGAAACAAGAATATTTACAAATTCTCCTAAGCGGGAAACATACCAGCAATGCAACATATAGCTTGCCTATTAATGAGGAAAAATCGTTTACCAATACTTTAATTGCTTTCGAATAGGCAATACCCGCATCGGGACGAGAAGAAATCGGGTGGGAGAGAGACGAAGCTAGTGATAGTCGTCGGCTTGCTGGCTGTCACTGTGATCACGCTGGTCATAACGCTGACCTTGCAGATGGCCGTTTTCCGCAAGGAGGAGTACAAGGAGATCTGCCAAAGTGAAGAATGTATTAAGACAGGTACCGGCGGTGCAAGGTTTCCTTCTCTATTCCAAATTAGCATTCTCATAGACTTGCGGTATATTCATATGGAGAATCCCATTTTCCTCAATTCTTTCCTCCCGGAAGAATCGACTTTTTCCTTTAAGCAAAAACGTAATCGTCGATGCTCTTGGGAACTTGGCATTGGACAATTTATAGAGCATCATTCGCAGAAAGAGTTATTAAAAATAGGAGAGATTGTAGAAGCTAAAATTATCGCACGAGTCCATAAACTGTGCAAAATAAACGATGCTCTTCTAATGACTAATGAGATTGCTTCTGTTAGATATGCGATTAGCACTGCACCCAAAGTAGAGTCGAACAAGCTATCGAAGCATTTTCATTGTTGCTCTCCACCTTACGCAATAGGCCTAAGTTCCATTATGCAACGATGCTTCATGCGAGCATGAAGTGCATTTGAATTGGATGTACAATTAGCTTTTACTGCAATATCGCTATTAATTCCACCAACTCGCTGATCACCTCGACTAGTTTAATGACGTTGGTTACACCTTTCCGTTAGCCGCGCGGGTGATGGAGGCGATGAACAGATCCGTCGATCCTTGTCAGGACTTCTACAAATTCGCCTGCGGTGGTTGGATAGCAAAACACCCCATACCACAAAGTCAAACGTCCTGGGATCAATTAAGCCTCCTTCGGGAGGAGCTCCTCAAAAACTTACGAATTCTTCTTGAAGAGCCTGACCAAGAGAACGATTTGAGGCCGGTGAAACTGGCGAGGTCTCTTTACAGGACCTGTATGGATACAGGTATGAAATGATTTGACGTAACCGGGTAAAGTGCAGTGAGGTAAATGAATATGTATATAGCAAGTCGTGCGGCTGTGACGGTGCTGTTCGATTCTCGGCGCTTATTAGCGGGAAGATCCGCCTACTATATTATGCGTGTGCAAATAAATGCAATTGCAGTGCTAATAACAATGCCGGCTTTTCAGCGAGCGTCGAAGCCTTGGGACTGGAGCCTATATTCGACATACTGACGAGGCTCGACCTCCCGAGGGACCCACCTTTGCAAGGTGACGTTGCGCCTCTCGACTTGTCGAGAATCGTCGGCGTCGCCCAAAGAGTCCTCGGGCTGAATCTCCTTATTAATTTCTACGTCAACGAGGATATCAGGGATACCACGAGGAATAGAATGATGGTCCGCAAACAATGTTTTTCTCAGTAATTATTAAGAAGCCACTTGCTTAACTAATTATTCGGTTTGCTTTAGATGGAGCAAGTGTCACCAGGATTTAGTGAGCCATACTTGCTGGCGCCACAGCGATTCCAGTCGGAGTTGACGGAATACAGAAAATACATAAAGGCGATGGTCGAACTAGCCGGCGCTGGTAATAAGAGTGCAGAGTTCGCCGACGAGATTTTAGATATCAGTACAAAAATCGCAAAAGTGAGTGGTAACAAAGTTAATTGATTAGTCGAGTGACGATGATATTTGCATATCTGTTGATACTGATACTGCTTACATTAAAGATTATGGCAACGCCAGAACAAAGGCGTAGTGCGAATCATGTATTCTATGATGTAACGGTAGAGGAACTGCAGCAACTCACGGACTTACATGTTCAACAAGTGAGCTTTACCATAAGATTACACAGCGCACGTACTGCACTCCCAAGCAAGTCTCAAGTATTTATGTAGCTCAAATGTTCCAGTGGAACTGGACGAGATATCTTGAGGCTGTATTCGACGATACAAACGTGACAATAATTACCACCGTGGATAGGGTCATCGTGATGGACTTAAACTATTTGCAAAAGTTACCGCAACTCTTAGCTGTCACACCGCCGGCCACTATAGGTAGGAGAAGCTTGTTTCTGCTCGCGATTATCTTGAGAATGAAATAAAAAACTCCACACCCATTTCAGCACGATTCATATGGTGGAGCGTCTACTCTACCGTCGCCCCGCTAACATTGCAGAAATTCCGCGACCTCGGCTTCCAGTTCTCGCAAAAAGTGTTCGGCTTGAAGGAAAAGACGCCGAGATGGAAAGGTTGCACTGGAAATGTAAACGCGAATTTTGGCATGGCGCTAAGCTACGTCTACGCACAAAAGCACTTCAATGGGAAAGAGAGGGAAAAGGTACGCGTATAAATTTTGAGATCGGTTCCTCTCTTCGATGAAAATATTATATAAACATTTTCATTGCGTAGGCGCTAGAAATGTTGGTCGATATCAGATCTGCATTCGATGAGATGGTCACCGAGTTAGACTGGATGGATGTGAGAACGCGGGGCCGAGCTCATAGGAAGTTGCAAGCGATGAGGCCATTTGTCGGATTTCCAGACTGGATAACGAATCAGGAAAAGATGGATAAGTTCTACGAAGGGGTTCGTATTTTAGGACTTCGTATAACATTTATAACAATGAATCGGAGATAACAGCTTTTTTAATATGTTGGTTCGCATCAGGCAGACGTAATACCCGGGAAATTGTTTGAAACCTTTTTAAAATTGACGGATGTGGGGGCGAAAAAGAGCCTAAACGGTTTACGAGAAAAGCCCGATAAGAATCGATGGATATCGACCGGTACCACTGTAAACGCATTCTACAGTGCCATATTAAATTCAGTCAGTAAGTATGCTGGAAAAAATAAATAATCCACATTAAATTCTCTCTCACAACTACTGATTTATTGCTCGTTTCCTAGCATTTCCAGCTGGTATTTTACATCCACCGTTTTATGGCAATGGACTAGAGTAAGTACCAGTTTCCACCACTATTTCCCCGTAAAATTAACATACAGTATAATATTATGATGTGACGTACTGTAGGTCCATTAATTACGGCGCAATGGGCGCGATTATGGGTCACGAACTTACGCATGGATTTGATGATCAAGGTAAAAGACATAATATCAATCGCAATCTGGACGTGAGCCTTCATCATGCATCTCATTAGAAGATTCTTGCTTTAAGATAAATTATATATACTTATGCCGGCTTATGTTACAGGCCGCAGGTATGACGAGAATGGCAATCTCAAACAATGGTGGAGTGACGAAACACTACAGCATTATCACAAAAAAGTTGAGTGTATAATCAACCAATACAACAACTATCAGTTCCCCGAATTGGGAACCAATTTTACGGTGTGTATATCTTTTATCGGGAAGAGGATAGAAATACAAAGGGATATCAGTCTACAGTCAATTCGTTCTTTAGGTAAATGGAATTAATACTCAGGGAGAGAATATCGCTGACAACGGGGGCATTAGGGAGGCGTATAGGGCGTATCAAAGACGTAAAGCTCGAAATGAAAACCAACAAGCTCTGCCTGGTCTTGTAGCATATAGTCAAGAACAGTTATTTTTCCTTGGTTTCGCACAGGTGGGTATTTCTAGTTATAATTCTTAGCGTGTCCTTACTGATCCAATCAATACAAATGTTTAAATATGGACATAACACAAGTTATAAAAATCATTAAACTTCTCAAGGTTTGGTGCGGCAATTATACACGGGGTGCTCTCAAATCGAAACTCGTAGAAGGTGTTCACGCACCGAATCACTTCAGAGTTATCGGGACACTGTCCAACAACGCAGATTTCGCAAACGCCTGGAAATGCCCAGTCGGCACCCCTATGAACCCGCCCCACAAATGCATCTTATGGTAGACGCACCGAATTGAGCTTCGCAACTCTACTCTGAGTGGCGAAATGGATAAAACTGAACGAACCACCGCCGTTTTATTACTAGAATATATGTACTATAAGAGACAATACTTCTTGTAGCGTCATCGTAATTATAAGAAACTGTAAATAGACTGATTTGTAAGAACCGGCGCATAATTTATTATACATTTAGATGATAGTATTAACAGAAACTTGTGGTCTGTAAATATTATGCAGAATATGAATCATTTTTTGGTAATCAACTTATGCACTTTATTTTGTATCAATCCTCTTCTTTTTCTTTTTCTTTTGCAAGCTCATAACTTCTTCTTGTATTACTTTCTTTTTTTTCTTTTTCGGTGGGGCGTCGTCATTCTCATCAGCATTTTGTGGGCCCTTGATGTCTAGTATAGCCTTTTTACTCTTTTTTCCTATTGTATTAGTCTCTGAAGTTTGTTTCACCCTTTTAGATACAGTATTTTCCGACAAGGATTGTTCTGCATCCTTTGGCTTTTTTGAAGGAATGTCCTTTTCGTTATGGGTCTTTTTCTTTTTCCTTGGGTTATCTTCATTTTGGGCAGTATCTTCTACTACCCACTGCCTTTTCGCTTTTGCTTTGGAACCTTGATATAAACCTGTTCTGTTTTTCTTTGTCTTTAAAGGCTCTATATTTTTGTCATCGTCCAATAATCTCTTTTTCTCGGATTTTCTTCCTGATTTTTGCCCCTTACTAATTGGTGTTACTTCCCAATCACCCTCGTCTTCAATAATCACTTCCTGTCTTAGCCTAAATTTTCTTTTCTCTTTTACTTTTTCCACTTGTTCCTCATCCTTTACTCTTTCCTTTCCTACTAAACTCTTACAAGGTAATGCTACAGAAAGGCAAGTAATTCTTGCAGCGCAATTAACTGTCTGCAAAATATCCAACTTATGTTTTGTATATTTCCATAATTTAATTTCGCCGGAACTAGAAGCTGTTATTAACAAGTCATCTTTAAATGTAATGCACTTAACTCTAATATTATGTGCTACAGCATCTACAGTTTGCATGGACTTTTCCAAGTCGTAAAACTTAATTTGGCCATTCTCTAAACCTACAGCTATCAAGTCGTCCTTTAAAAACTCCACGCACACTATCTTTGAATCAAACTTAATTTCTTCGTCAATTCCTGCCATTTCTACAGAGTATACATCAATTCTTTGGTTTACAGCCAACAGATATTTGTCTCCGCTTGGACTCCACTTTAGAACAGAAACATTCTTAGCATCCAGTTTCAATCTTGGTACTAAATTTGTTGCATAGGCTTGCCTTCCCTTTACAAGGTTCCAAGTTCTGAGGATGCCATCGGCACCAGTAGACAGTGCTATTTTACCAGTCGGGTGAACTGCAACATTATTTACAGCAAAGCCCTTGTGCGCTTTTTGCCAGTGTTTTTCTATTTGCCAATTGCCACATCTGATGGCTGCTATACTGCCATCACTACTGCATGTAAAAAGGTGAGACCCTTCTGGAGTGAATGTAATACAATTTACTGTATCTGTGAGGACAAAACAATATTCAATTATTACTTGACTGAACCACATTCTGGGGAACTTCCAGTGGCAAAAGGGATAACTTACCATTGTGATGCATTAATCTACCAGATTCTACTCTATATCGCATGTCGTACAAATAGACAGAATCGTCTGCTCCGCCAGAGGCCAAATAATGCTTATTACTCGCAACTGAGCGTACACTTGCAGTATGACTGTGTGTCGCAAAAGTCCGTTCCATCTTGTACTCCTAAAACAATTTTACGTTCAGTAATTCGATTGATTTTCAAACCGGTTTGATTCACTATTGCGGGTAACCTAGTTGAAGAAACTAAACTTATAATGCACTTACATTGACTACATTCTCAATTTTATAGCCGAGCAAATATTGCTCGTAAGTTCCTACAACTATTTCGAACGGATCCGGCATGATTGTCTCGATCTGGACCATTTTTCATGGAAATACGTCTCAGCCACCGGGAATGAAACTCCACAGCACGTGTACGAAGACGCGTGTTCGACACTACTGGAAAAACATTACGTCGCCACTCTGTCAACCCACAGTATAGTGGTCAACCTAACACTACATGCACGACGCAACGTGATCTGCGCTTCTAGAAACTGCGCTTGATTCCGGTATTATTGAACAGAATTGCTAGGGCATCTGTAGTACAGTTTGTGCACTACCTACTTGAAATCCTCCAAATGCACCCTGCCGATTTCACTCAGTATTGAGAATTATTAATCATTAACTTTTACAGTTACGTTGAATTCCAGAATTACCAATGAAACTATACTGATCTCTCTTTTATGCTATATGTATATAATTTCATCCGACAAAGAAGATGCTCTCTTTTTTATTAGATGATTTATTCTATGCCTCCTTTATAACTTTAGAAGCACATACTGCTATTAAAACGCAAAAAGAACATTGTGTGTTTCGACGCTCGATATACACATAACGATTTGATAAGGAACCTGCGTGTATTGAAATGTTTATGTAATATGATAAACGATGGCCTCCCCCGTCATTTCGCTTCACATCTCAAGATAAAGTGTTTGTAGCATAGAATCAATCCTGAATTATTACAGAACCAGAGAAGAAGTGTCCTTTCTTTAACGAAAATGATTGACGCTGAAATTAGTGAAGTCACTGTGAAAGACATACGGTTTCCCACATCGTTATTTGCAGATGGGAGTGATGCTATGGTGCGAATACAAATACAGAGGCATGTATTTTAAAACCTTAAAATTCAATCCATAAGTTTTGCTTTTATATTCCAGCACACAGATCCCGATTACTCCTGTGCATACGTAACATTAAAAACGACTGCTGGATATGAAGGATGTGGTCTTACATTTACTTTAGGGCGAGGAACTGAAATTGGTAGGAAAATACTTTATAAATTCAAATGATCCTCAAATTAAGATTGAATTTTTACAGTTGTCCAAGCCTGTAACTCAATGTCCTGGTTGGTGAAAGGAAAGAAAGTTAACGAGATATTCGAAAACTTTGGGTCTTTCTGGCGCGCTTTGACGAGCGAGTCGCAATTGCGATGGGTAATACATATATATCGTTTTGAAGTTCATGATTCTAATATCTTTACATTGGTGAATGACAAAAATTCTGTTAGATCGGCCCAGAAAAAGGTGTCACGCATCTCGCGACGGCGGCTATTATAAACGCGCTATGGGATTTGTGGGCAAAGATCGAAAATAAGCCCGTATGGAAGCTACTCGTAGACTTGACTCCAGAACAGCTGGTTTCTGTAATCGATTTCAGATACATGTTAGTTGTAATCTGTATTGTAAGTTGTTTTATAACTTATTAATTAGATACAAAAATACGATCTCTTCTCTACAGTACTGACATCATAACAAAAGAAGAGGCAATTGCGATGCTAAAGAAAAATGGGCCGGGTAAAGCGGAGCGTGAAGAAATCCTGAAGAAAACTGGATATCCTGCCTATACAACACAAGTGGGTTGGTTGGGGTACGGTGATGAGAAAGTGAAACAACTTTGCCGAAAGTTTTTGGATCTGGGCTTCACATCTTTCAAAGCCAAAGTCGGTCGCGATTTGAAGGACGACATTAGGAGATGCAAGTTGATTCGGGGGGAAATTGGTTACGAGAACAAACTGATGGTGGATGCTAATCAAATCTGGGACGTTAATGAAGCCATAGATTGGATGAAACAATTATTGATATTCAAGCCGGTTTGGATCGAAGAGCCAACTGCTCCAGACGATATTCTCGGTCATGCCACAATCGGAAGAGAATTACGACCGCACGGAATCGGAATCGCAACCGGAGAAATGTGCGCGAATCGTATTATGTTCAAACAATTTCTGCAAGCAAAAGCAATTGATTTTTGTCAAATAGACTCAGCTAGGATTGGCGGAATCAACGAAATCTTGGCTGTTTATTTAATGGCTAAGAAAATGAATGGTAAGTTATTCAAACTGGCTCTATAATTCCCACATTAATAAATACTTCTTATAGTCCCTGTGTGCCCCCATGCTGGAGGCGTTGGTCTCTGCGAAATGGTTCAACATCTTCAAATGTGGGATTTTGTTTCTCTGAGCTGCACTACTAAAGATCGAGTGATTGAATATGTTGACCAACAACATGAGCACTTTGAGCACCCTGTACATATACAAAAAGCCTGCTATATGCCACCAATGTCACCTGGATATTCTACAAAGTTGAAAGAAGAGTCCATATTGAAATACACATACCCAGAGGGTGAAGAATGGAAAAGTATGCACACGAAAGGGCTGTTTCAGAGAGTACCACAGTAATGTCCAATTTCTTACCCGTACTTGCATTTTATTGCAATCTTTTGTACTTTAATATAAACATAGACTCTTTATAAACAAGTGGTCATAAAATTATAATCACAGAGTATGGTATGTATAAATAATTACCGCATAAATATACTTAAATTAAAGCTCCATATTAATTGCACATAATTGCATTTAAATTCCCATTTACTCTTCCTAACTAAAGTTCATAGTAGAAAGAAGTTCCCATTTCCCTTCATATGTGCCATTCTATAAAATTATACTACATTTTGCTTTTGAGATGTGATCTTACATAGTCTGTCTACAAATGTAAAAAGTAGAAATTATTAATCACAGTAAAGTCATACAAAGAAAGCTGTTCAGCAATGTTACTTACCGTCACAAACCAATAAGTATCAGGTTTAAACATACGTTTCCTAAAGAAATTCATATTATCTATTGGAGAAATAACATGAAGGTGCAAATGGTGCACTGTATTAAATGGGGGCCAGTGGAAGCCTGTTCTCGTAGATGCAGCATCAAGTTTCTGTTGTTGCATTACAACATCTACAGTTGATACAAGTTTCTCATCTGCAATATGTCAAAGTTAATATTGGGAATAAGCTCTAAACTAAATTAGTTGAGAATACAAAAATTATGTTTGGAGCTCACAAAGTTCTGCGTCATGTACTTTGAGCTCCTTGGCATTTTTAATATGCCTGTTTGGCAGTATCAGATAATGGTGAGTGGAGACCGGATTTATATCTTTGATGCAAGTGACGTCTTCATCCTTCAGAAAATACACAGAAATAAGTATTCCTAGTGACGACCGATTTCAACGAATAGGTTAGCGTTGGATCCTACCTCGTATATTTTCTCACCCGGTGCTTCGTTGCGTATGATTTTACAAAAAATACAATTCTCTAAATAATTCGCCATGAGGGCAGGTGTTTAAAAATACTTGTCACCACCCCCGATATTGTCGGAATGTTTAAATTGCACCCAACTTCTGTACTTTGATCAACATTTCGCTGCTGATATTACGGGCAGTGTAGTATGTATGTGCATGTGTAACTACATATGTCCACTTCATACATATACATGACTGATTACTTAATTTATACCAGATTAGACATACTATCGCATATCAAGAGATGCCCGCCCTGGTCGGCATTGATACATCCAATGCAGTATTTAAATACAAGTTAAATGAAATCGTTTAAATTTGAAACATTCGTCGCTGCGTATTAATTGGTTGATTTACGGCGGTAGCATAATTATAGGAAATATCTAACAATATATCACCGCGCAGCTATAACCATTCAACTTAGCGTTCATTGTTAATTACAAGATTGCGGTGTTTCTATCATATTTTGGATCACAAATCGTTTCGGCTATCCGCTTTTTGCTTTCATAAATATCGCTATTAATCTCTGGATCGTAGACTAAAGCACACAAACAAAAGTGCTAGAAATATAACAAACGGAGATGGCATGCACACTACATTAAATGTTTAAAGCATCTAGTGCAAAATAGCCAGAGGATTACGAGTAGCCCGCGCCATACGTGTAGATACGCGGACTGTGGTACTGCGTCGGTAAAAGTCATTTTAACTACAAACTCGTTTTATTACATCTATCACTCACCGATTTGCGTCGTCCTGCATTCCCGAATCCTGTCTTCTTCAATAACCCCAATAAGGCATTAATTCACAACAAATGCACTGCAATGTCACAGTTTGTATTTGCTCCTTACGCGCACTCTTTGACGTCTTTGGTAATATACAATGCCGGATACTGAGCGATTCGGATTTCGTAAGGTTCCAGTTAGATTTACACCACTGTAGCGACACATTTCAACCGGTGGGGCACAATAGCGACACATAGTCATGGAATATCGCAAATGCACAGAAAGGTAAAGCCAATTAAATAGGAATCTCTTTAATCGCAGCACATTGAACACGGACAAGTATCAACTTGATCTTGACGATCGGAAACAGCTACCGCTGCCCAAGTGGCGCCATCACACCACAAGCATGAGAGAGAAAGAGATATGTGCGGCGCAGTAAGTATGACTATGGTCGTTTCCGTTTGCCCGGATTAAATTGACACTCGTAGCTGTCGACATACTGAAATTTAAGATAATAATGATTAATTCCTCTTGTTTTACTTTGCATTAATAATACTCAATGTGTGCGGATAATACCTGCTCTGTGCAAGTTTAAGTTTGCCTTTAAAGTGCGAAAATACTAACAGCACAGTTTTGTGAGTTTTGTTAAATCTACCGTTTCCATTTGAAGCAATACGGAATGAAATGTAATGCTGTGGGATTTCTGTAGAATACTGTAGAAAGGTAAGTTTATATAATATTCTTAGATATGTGTACTGTCTATTAACAAAATCTCTGATATGGTTAACCATCAGAGTATAATAAAAGCTCTGAAGGCTGAAGCTCCTTTTTCAAATTAAGATGGAATTTTATGCTATTCCTTGAAATTCCAAGGTGTATGCATCTACATAACAAATATATAAATGTACGTAATGTTTAGAAGGATTTTGGGGGGATAGTAATATATGAATACTAGACCAAACATTTTTCTGATTGCATTAATTTTTAATTTAAAATATATAAACTGTACATATATTTATAGGTAGTATATGTATATTTGTGTATCTTGTATAATATAATAGTTGTGAGCATGTTAAATTAATTAATAATACAGTGTAACATATTCGCATACGTGGCAGTTGAGCTGTACGGGAAACCTTCCATTTCATGAAACCAGTGGTAAATCCCGCAAAATTCTTGTAAGAACAGTAGTGCTACTTTCTCTCTCCTGGTGAAATTTTACCATCAGATAATCTTTAGCGTACCCTATTCAGTCCATCCTAAACAAGTGTAATATCGAATATTCTCCGCAAAATATATCATTCTGATGATTCATGATCGGAAGTCGAACGAAAGCTATAATACCATATTGCAAATTGAAGTCTTTTCGAAATCTATATAAATAAGACTGTAATTGTTTGGGCGCATAATTAAGATTATAAAGTATATCACAAGAGAATGCATTATCGAACGACAATTCGTTTCAATAGCCCGCGAGATAACAAAGGAAAATATTATTACTATTCACCGACAAAATAACTAAATTTATCCTGGCAATATCAATGATTCCAAGGAAAATGCATTCGTAATATTTTGGATTCACGAAACCTGTCGGATTAACTTTTCACAATAGTTATTACAATATTTTAGTCGCATACCATAACGATAATATTTAACGTCACTTTCAGCATTACGTATATAAATTTAGTTACTGTTAAATTATATGCATATATTTATGTACCCTCCTTTTCCTTTAATCTAATAGTCAACCGAGTCTCAACTCTCCTGTTCCACATCGAAAGCGTCCTGCCTCGATCTGTCCGGGATACATTCCCAACACTTGTTTGACAAGTGAAGTGCATTGTAGAATAAAATAAAGCATTGCCAACAAATGATATTAACGATGATGTCAGAAACGAGTGGATAAGTAGAATACACGCGTGAATTGATTAAAATATCGATAAATCTTGCACAAATGAAGGAGGTACTCGTTTCCGCAATAGTTACATACACGTGTCCTTCCGTTGGCCCGAGAGCCACTTAAATACTACAGTAGGTCTACCGGGACTTCCCAGACTGTACAATGTTCTTTATAAATATTTCTTATAAATTAATATTAATCTACGATTCCGATTTGACATGAAAATGATACAATGTACATAATGCTCGTGTGTACGGCAATTCACCATTTAATACTGCAGGGTTTGCCCTCTGGCTATGAATCGTCAAGAACATACCGAGTGGTCTCCAACCAGTTCGGTCAGTGGCTCCCTGTCCACTTTACTCGCATTTAACGAATTGGTTGAACTGCAGCGATGAATTAAGAATCTTGAATTAAATTAACTTATTACTCTAATAGAGAGGTAAGTTTCAGCTGCCTTGGTATTGCATTTGATCGGGAACGACAGATGAATGATTTTGGTTCGGACTTTGATGGAAGTGCGGATTGCTACCGTCTTGTGACATATCTCCCACTACTGGTTCCTCGTATTTGCCCCGTTTAAAACGGCCGTATAACGAGGAGTATGGTAGATTGTAATGTATCGCGGCCTGATTAATACTCATGTGACCTAACCTGTTGGGGCAAACAGGGAAACCAAAATATAAATGATATATTAATAAAGTCGTTACATAGAGTCTCTAGATGAAATTGGAAAGACCAACGTTATTATCCAATAGTAATACATACCTAACAGCTTCGAGTGCTTCGGTCATCGCATCCTCACTCCATGGTGTGGGGTTGCTTCTACTAAGCTCAATTCCTTCTCTTTTACATCTTCCATATAAAGTGCCCGTTGGAATGCCAAATTCCGTAGACGCTCTTTGCACGGAAGTTTGTCCCGATCTAATTGCCTCCAGAGCTCGATCGAGATCAGCTGGCGACCAAGTTGTAGGACTTGCATTGAAAGGCGCGGCCAATCTAATACCTTCTCTTCTTGCAATTTTGTATAATGTACTAGAAGGTATTCCAAATGCCTTTGACGCTTTATTCGCCGATATGGTTCCCGTTCGGAGTGCTTCGAGTGCGTTGTTCAGACTCTCGTCACTCCACGACTTTGTGGGGCCATCTTTCTTTGGAGTATCAATGCCTAATCGATGAGCTCTTTGCCATAGTGTTGTGGAAGGAATGCCAAATGTCGCTGTGATATTGTAGAACCATTAGATTTTTAACTATAAAATTCGGAAAAAAATTAAAGGAGCTTGCTATTTACCCGAAGCTTTCGTAAGACTCATATCGTGATTCCTGAGCGCCTCTAAAGCGGCATCCATATCTTCTTGGGTCCATGACTTCGAACTGTGATGATGTGAACTGGATTGTCCAGAATGACCTTTCGAATTGTTTTCACCAGAATCCGAATGCACAGAACTTCCAGAGGGCATTAAACCCAGTAACTCTGGAGTAATCATCATCATATTGTCACTGTCAGCCGCATGTTTTGAACTAACAACACTTGCTCGATCGGACATGTGGCTGTCTATATCTATCGTGTCCGAGGAATCCATCGTATGTAATGTCTCGAACTTAATTTTGACACTGTCACAGTCTTGGATTTCTGAAAGCAAACAAGATTGACGTTCAGGTTTTGTAAAGACTAATTTGTGAACACGGAATGCAATTTTCGGGAATTATGTTTCGATTTGACGAGAAACTAGCGATTTATCACTACCTGGATGTCGCGATAGGGACGTCGTTAAAGGCAAAGTTAGGAGCGTGTACTAACTAAACGAGGTTGCGTGGGCTGCTACGAACGGAGCAACGCAAATCACATGCAGTTAAGCCTGATTAGACCAATTATTTTGATTCCCTCCTGGTTTAATAACTAGTTACTTAATTCTGCTTTGAGATTTGCTCCGCCGGACTGGTATCTGCATATACCATTAGTGAATAAAAAACGGCAGAAAAATCGCAGCATAAAGTTAACCTGAGGTATGATGATTTGGATCCCTTAAGTGAGTGATCGTCGTACCGACTAGTGTGGCACTTGGCGGTGTTGGTTGGGTCTCTGGTGGTAAATCCACTTCTGCAGGATCTGGATGATGACCATAGTGGCCCAAGCCTGTGTGACAGAACATGTCACCTTTTTATTTCAAGTGAAAAGGGTCTGTCCCTCTCTTCTAGCAGGTGGCAAACCGCCCCACAATTGGAACCCACTAAGAACTCTTGGTCAACGTAAAAACACAATAACAATTTGTAACTTGAACACATTTCAAGCTTGGCACCTTCTATAGGAAACCAATAGCTATATGTGGTGTAAACATTTGTTAGTAGACGCGCGGCGCAATTTAAGCACAGTACAATTGTTGAAAGAGAGTTCCACTGCGGGGCGAAGATGTCCGTTGATTGGCTTACCGTTGTTATTGTTGTTTGGCCCGTTACCGTTGTTGTTATTGTTATTACGCTGGCAGGTTTCCAGGACTACTGCTGCTGCTGCCTCTGTGCACTCTTCATCTTCGTTCTGCCAGTCTCTGTGGTTCTGCGAAATATCCGATACAAATTTAGCGACAACCATGACGGGACGGGTGCGCTATGAGTAGAGCGTTTGTCACGTTTTCGGACTTTCCCTTTTGCTCTCTTCTCCTTTACTTAAATTTACTTGCCCCGTCTCTCCAGAATATTTTCATCATGCAATGCGAATCGGGCCAAATGTTGCTTACCTCTTTGTTTTCACGGTTGTAATTCTCGTTTGATTCTTCCTCTTTGTATCTGTCGTAGTGCCGTGAGTCTGTCGCACGTGGCTCGAACGTGGTTCTGGCTCTCTTATACCTCGGATGGTGCCTCTTTAATTTTGTGAAATTTAACCTAGGGGTTCCCGGCTCCCTTGGCGGTGAACTCAGACTCACAGAAGGTGGACCGTCTCGACTCTCCGGTACCTCGCACAATCCCTTGATCTTCAGTTGGTCGGCCGTTTTCAAAAGTGACTGTAACAAATTATATTTACATTAGGCATATATCCATTGCACACAAACCGATAGAGTGATTGCAATAACAAACTTTCATTTTCCGACGCAAACAACATTTGTTAATTAATCGACTTTTCTTCATAGTACGCTTTCTAAAATACATATATGAAATAGCGCAGCTCTAAAAAAGCTAAATAATCGACCATTAAGCCGGCGACCCAATAGGCAATTATCAAAGTATTTCTGTGAGCGGCGCAAAATACATCGAGTTGGTGGATTACGCGAGAGCTGAAATACGCAACAACCCATTTCGGTAAACCGCTTTCTGGGGGGAATAAAGAACAAGGGAGTAGCTGGGCGGATTTGCATATTTCTGGTACGACCTCATCATCCTTACGGCCCGCTCCAAAGGATACAGATTCATTTCGCACTCTCGCAGTCAGAATCCGGCTGCAAGCGAGTCTAAAATCAGTTTTCACGTCCCACTTTTCCCCGCGCGGAGTTTCACCGTAGCCGCGGCGGCGACGGCGACGGCGGTGCATTGTACATCCTATATCAGGCAGGGACATCGCGCGAGGGGAGCGTCCTTTTCACGATCGTAACCTTGAAACCGCTACCCAAGAGAGAATCAGGAGAAGTAGGGCACAAAGGAATAACGAGCGTCAGAACGCCAAGAAGCCCGAACGGGGGCAAGAACGAAAACGACGATAATAAAGTGAAAGAGAGAGAGAGCGGGCGGGCGGGGAGGGGGCGGGAAGAGAAACTAAAAACCCCGGCAGCTTCCGAACGATCCAGACAGGTCTTCCGGCCGCATCCCAAAACCATGACAACCAACAACCACGTGGTCGCAAGATTGGCAACAAAGCGCCTTCCGCTTCCGACGGAACAGAATTCGAGTAAGGGAGGGAAGACGAGGAATGCACCGAGCAAGTAGGAAGAAAGAGGCAGAGAGAAAGAGAGGGAGAGCTACCGGACGACTGGGAGCGAGCACAGTGAGGAAGAGGTGTAAAAAGACAGAGACGTAGAAAAGGATGGAGCGAGCCGGGCGAAGTCTGGACAAGGAAGGAAGGAGAGGAGCGAAAAGAAGAGGAGAAAGAGAGTCGGTGCACAGTAGGTAGGCAGTGTGCAAGGGGAGATGAGGGGGCGGGGGAGGGGCGGCTGGCAGCGAGACTCGCGCTGAAGCAGAGGCAGAGGCTCTCTGTTCTTTAATCAAGGCACGGGTGGCGCGATTAGGCGGGGTCGGCGAGGGTGCAGGCGGCACGACGAGGAGGTAGAGCCGGTAGAGTTAGGCGGCGTAGAGAGGCATAGCATCGAGGTGGGGAGTCGGGGGTTGCGTCGGGGGTGTCGGTGGCGGCTGGGCGGCCAGAGTGTGGGAGGGAAAGTTGGGTGGGTGTGGGTCCGACGAGGTTCACCGGCGGAAAGAGAGGAATTTGGGAAGAACGAGGACGCAGCCAGGTAGCGGAGGAAGAGCAGCGGAGCGGGCTGAGGGCTGAGAGCGCGGGACAGAGTGAGCGAGAGCCAAGCAAGAGGAAGAGGGTAGACGAGGTGGAGGCAAAAACGCCCGCGGGAAGAATGGGGAGGCCTCCGACGCGGCTGTCGCGGCCCCAGGGCCGTATCGACCATCCCCAACCTCCCGATTCTCTTCTCGGCACTCGCGACGGCACCGACACCAATGACTTCCAACCATTTCCACGCACACGTCCTCCTTCTCGCTCTATATCCCTCGGCCTGCCCTCCCTCTCACTCCCTGTCCTCTCTCACCCTCTTCTCTCCCCCTCCTGTTCTCGTCAACCCCCTGTCACAAGTACACATCCGCACGTACGCACGCGAAACGCACACATCGGCGCGCGCTCCGCTCCTGAACACGGGATATACGGACAACCAACCGCGTCGAAATGTCCGCGAATCTTCGGGCGCGACGACCGGCTGCCTCGGTGGTATTGGTCGCGGGGTGATCGAACGCCTACATCAGACATGCTCGCAAACGATGACGGCCCGGCGATTTTAGCCAGAAAGAGAGTAATTGCGAACCTCGCGCTGTTTCAGCCACGAGTTTATAAAGGCTCTTGCCATGATATGAATTTTGATGGACTCCTTATGCAAGCACGGAAAAAGTCGACTGTGGATGCCCCCCCTGCCCGGTAATGATCCCCTAAAGTTGCAGCAACTTTTCTTTGCCGACTACTAGCTCGTCATTAGTCCGCTCTCGCTGTACATTTAACTGTAAATCATTAGTAGTCGCTAAACATTGGTAATCATATGAATGGACGGCCTGGAGCAATTAATTGTATGCCAATCCGGCGATAAATTAAAATGGGTAAACAGGGGCAGCAGACTGATTTAGCTAAATCTGGCAAGGTGTTAAAAAGTCAGGAATTAATATTGGCTGCTGACGGGGTTGATGTCGTCAGTATAGAAAAAATAGTGGGAGATTTCGAATTAAATAAATAAAGGGCAGAAATGCCTGTAAAGGCACGCACTGCTTTAACGACGACGGCACTTGGAGAACCACGGGCTGGTGATGCACGGGTGGGTAAGTGCGGGTGCGGGTACCGGTGCCAGGGATGGCATGGGTGCGGGTGTGAGTGAGGCTGCGGGGGCAATGGGCGGCAGGGTGGGTGGTTGGGTGGTTGGTTGGTTCGGAGGTGGATGCATAGGGGTGGTGCCATCGGTTCGGAGGCAAGAGGGAAAGCCACCAGCAGAATCCAACCTCAGCAATCAATACTTAGGGTTCAAGGGCATCGCCCGACCAATTATCCCGGACTAATTGACGCAAGACAAGAGGAAAAAATTCTGCCTCGGTTACTTCCGGTCTACACCTTGGCAACTAGGGACGCTCGCCAATTGCGTCTACCAAAATCGTCTTGGTGGCCGAACGGAAACTCAAGTGATTTGCAATATATGCAAAAAAGAGATTTTCAACCCCAAAATACAGCCGACGGTAAAGCTCTATGAATACCGATTAGTTATCGGACAACCAAGATATCGAGATGATCTGATGCAGCGTTAATCGCCGGAGCAACAAATCATAGCAGTGACAGTGGTAAAGTCGGCGCCGATGCCTCTTTACCATGCCGAGTGTGATACGATTTGTATTATACTGCTATTTGCAGTACAGGTTCCGTCAAAGTATCAATGCAGGAAATTACAATGCGTGCAGAGTTTAAAAATTTGGTCAATAGGATCTGAAAGTCTGCATGAAAATTGAAACAAGCTCAGGAGGGGAGGATTTCGGGCTTCAGTTCAATCGCCGCGGAGCAGCGAAAAAACTCGTTTATGATCATTTCCCTCGAAGAAATTGAAAGTAAAGGGTGGCCGAATACAGGAGATAAGGGGGCCCATTATATATAAGGGTAAGGACAAAATGGGAACACAGGGGTGGCAGAGTAAAAGTCAATCTGAACATCTTCACGTCGAGGCGCAATCATGTGGGGGGTAGAGGGTCATTCGCAGGAAGAAATAAGGGGACGATAGAACGAGAAGTCCAACAGGTGTAAATCCGCAAAAAGATCGAGCGTAGAAAGGTTTCCCGAGAACAGGAACGACGTAGGGGCGGCGGCCGGTGCTTTCCAACCCCACGATATCATAGCGAGTAAGAGGGCCGAGTACTGGGTACATACTTTACATAGACATTCCAGAGAAAGAGTGCAAAGATTGGAGAGAAGGAGGACGAGAAGGAGTGAAAGGCTTGACAGGGGAGATAGGCGAAGGCGAAAGAGACGAAGAAGGGAGAGAGACGCAAGTCGCGACTCGAAGGGAGAGACGGAGAACGCGAGAGGAATCCCCGAAGACGGTCGTAGGGTCGTCACCACTATTACGAATACGGCGCCATAACGGAATTGATAATATAACGGGCGTCACGAGCATAACCTTCCTCTTCTCCTTCGTGCTACATAACCTCCTTTCTGAATGGGAGCGCGACCCTGGCTACCACGTGCTCCTCGTGTAAACGTAAGAACGCAATGTACCTCGAGGGTGGACTCCGATGCGTCCGTATCTCACTCCCGCTGTACGTGTAACCCTCGCCAATGCCAGACTGCGAACACATTTCTGATGGCAACTACCTCGTTCCGCCTTTTTTGTACTTTTACACGAATATCGTCAAGCTACCAAACTGATTACAAAGACTTTTCCACACTGACTTTTTTCTCCCTTGGGAGTTGGTCAGTGAACTTTTTCACATTTTAAGGAAATGTTCTATGATTCAGCGATAAAGGACTTCAATTTGTACTGAATTACAGGTTTTTTGATGAACTAAACAATTGTACAAAAAAGACATACCCCAGAGCTAGAAATGCGGGCGACATTTATTCATGGATATCGTGTGATGAACACGGATAACCCAACTCGTAGATCCTATGAAGAATTGCTTTGTAACCCGGCGAATTCTCGAGCTTTTAACTTTTAAAGTTCGGTTCATACCGTGCCTTCTGAACGATCATAGTTTACTGTTTCCTGAACCAGGCGAACATTGACACTTCGCGCGAATACAGAAGACGGATAAATATACTTTACAATCATCAAATTGCGTACACTCGACCAGGGCTTGCTTGGCAGATGGTACGAACATAATTACAAGAACGCGCACTTTTTCACTGATAATCCAAACGAATACATTTAATACGAACTTGAAGAGCATTGGCAAATCCGGCTTACCCACACAGCACAATCGCCCGTCGAACTGTCAATTTTCCCGAATCGGCCAATCTTGGAAGAACTTGTATCGTCGAGCGTGATATCCCGAGAGTCGGGAATAACACGAGAGAGAGAGTGGTTGGAGTGAGAAATCACGAAATATCACAGCAAAAAGCGGGGCTCGACGTTAAACAAGAATGCAGCCGGGAGGGGCGGGAGACGAGAGGCTTCTGCATTAAGCGTTCTGCGGCACAAAAATATCTTCAAACACGACGGCACGTGTGCACAGTATGAGTCTCTTCCCGCCGGGGTAATACCTTGGCCGTGCATCCACATAAAGCCTTCCTTGTCTCGCCTCTCTTATTCTGATGCGCGCGCGAGCCCCCGGCAGCAAAGCGGTGCAATGCCCATTCGATGCCGGGCAGCAATAATTCCGCGCCGTCTCGATTCGTGCCCGGCGAGACACTCTTCCATCGTGGCGCGAAGGAAGTTATATCGTTTATCACTCACCTGACTACAGCGTTCCGTGGGTGAACGGTCCCTCGTCGAGACGGAAGGGCAGGAGGTGGTGGTGGTAGTGGTGGTGGCGGCGGAGGAGGAGGAGGAGGAGGTGGTGGCGGCGAAGTGGAAGAAGAATAACAAGTAGAAGACGGTGAAAGCGATTCCGGCGTAGGAGGACGCGAAGTAAGAAGTAGTGGAATAGGGCAAGGAAGCGAAGACGTGAGTGGATGGGGAGAAGTTAGTACCGGCGCGGTGGCGGCGGATGAGGGAAGAGGAATCCAAAGAGTAGTAGTCGGAGTACAAGGAATAGGAGGTAGAGCGACATAGAGGGAAGAAAGGTGCGGAGAGGAGGAAGGCGGTGACGAAGGATGTCCAAGAGAAGAAAGGCAAGAGAGGAGGGCAGAAGCGAGGAAATGTGCGGGAGTAGGATGAGAAAGAGGAGGTGGAGGAGGACGAAGAAAAGCGAGAAGGGTCGGTAGAGAAGTCACTACGAGAAAACGAGGTGGTGCCGTCGATGGTGTAGTCGACGTCGTGAGAAAGCCGAGCGAAACCGTGTACGAGGACGTTACGACCACGTAGAACGAGAGGATAATTCCTGGCAGGGCCCGATCTCCTACGCGGCGAAGCCCAACGAAAGTGAAATGGCATTCGGCGCTCCGTGCTGAGGGCGCACGGCATTCGGAGGAGCGTGGAGACGAGGAGGACGCGGCGGAGAGCAGGAGGCGGCAGAACCAGAGGAAGAGGAGGAGGAAGAGGAGGAGATGGTGGAGGAGGTGGAGGTGGAGGTGGAGGAGGAGGCGGCGGCGGCGGAGGACGCCACGAAATTCGCCGCCGCGACGAACAAGGACGGATTGAGCCCGCGCTCGAGCGCGTACGGCGAGGAAGACTCGCGGGGGATGCGTGCTCGCCGCCGCTGCTGGTTAGAGAGCGAGCGTAAAGCGTTAGCAATGGACGAGTGAGCGAGCCAGCGCACCTGACCAGTCATGACGGGGTGAGGGGTCGAGAGCCGGCGGGTGCCAGGAGGGCGGCACGGAGGCACGGAGGCTCTGCGGCTCGGCGATGCTCGGCGACGGAGGGGGGCCGCGGGGCGAGGGTGGCCGGGCAGGCGGACGAGCGGTTGCGAGAGGGTGGGCGGCCGCGGCGGGGGAGGGGGGGCAGGAGCCAGTCGAATGGAGGGGTGCCAGAGCATGGGCCGACGGGGTATTCGCGGGGTTCACGGGAGAGCCAAGTCTGCGATGCTCGACAGGAACGTGGCCGTCCCTTGCACGGGCGCGACGAGGATGGACACGTGGTTCGTTCGGGTGTGAGGAAGGCACTGCTGGCCAAAGAAGAACAGAGATACGGTCGGCGCGTCGCACCGCACCGCTCGCGCGCGAACAAGCGAGCCACTCTGGGTAAGACCGAGAGGACGGATGCGTTTGGTGGCGGCATGACGAAGATGAATGTTCGAGCTTTCCGAGAGAACGGGAAAGGACAGAAGCGATCTACCGTAAGCGCAACGGAGGTAGCATTATAGGTTCGCGTGAGTGCGGCGATCGAGACTGTATATATGCGGCACATGCACATGTACAATACGCGACCGAGACCGCGCCGGCAGTACTGTACGCCTGGCGTTATGACCCCCGTGCCCGCTGTCGTAAGTAACAACTGCAAGGGAGTTTGTCCTATTAGCATTAACGCCCGAGGAGCCGCATCCCGTCTAATATTAGCGTGTAATGCACGCCTCTAAGTGACTGTAGCGCCGCTGCGATTTGAATTAGACGCGTGCGAGGAGAGAGGTGCCGGCGTGTAAGAGCGCGAAGAGACCGAGAAGACGGAACGTTGATAACAGAAGCCCCACAGGTGAACCCCGCGTTAGGAGGCAGTCACTCTTTTTACCATGTTCAACTAGAAATGCTGCTACTGATGTGACGCCCCCACGCTTAGACTTCTCTAAAGCTACATCGCACTTTCGCTGCTGCAAAGCTGCAAACGGCTAGAATTTTGTCACGATATCCATACAGTCCAGCTCACAGTGGAGTACAGAAAGTACTGATGTATGTATTAGTAGCACGAAGAATTAGAGATAACGCAGATATTAAGCGGAGAGGCATGCGGGCGAAAGAGAGGATCAATCTGTTGACATTTTGACGCGGGCCGCAGGTAATCCTGGGCAAAGAAATATATGGCTTGCTGTCTGTAAAGACTTGTTTCTGTCGGGCATCAACCTAGACGCGATATGTATAGGGAAATCACACCTTTTTTGTCCCTGAGGATACATCTACTTCTACTACATATTCGCTATTCACTGCTAATCGGGGGACGCAACCGACACTGGGAAAGGGAAGATCCATGTCGAGCGATGGGAACGCAAACCGATGAGGTACATGTGATATCTGGAGGAATATCGTCGCTGTAAACCGAGAATCCCGTGAGCGGCGGGCGAGGAATAAAGGCTGCATGGTACGGCGATACGTGCGATGTGGAAAAAATGGCGCAATTTAGTGCCGGCACGAAATCAAGGAGTTTGATAATCCCGATCCATGCAGTCCCAGCGGACACGCGGGTAAGATCGAATTACCCCTTCCACGGCGATGATGAGCCCCCTGGAGCATGCCTCCCTCATTCCGGCCCTGTGCCGGGCTGACTCGGCTCCACGAGTGAAACGCCGCCGGAGAGCGAGGGGCCACAGTTTTGAGAGAGCAAGCACCGAAAGAAGAGGAGAGGGAGGCGGCGGCTCTGGCCTGTGCACGGCAGACGGAGGAAGACGAAGAAGGAGAGGGAAATGCAAGCGGCAGTGGCGGCGGCGATGGCAGCGACTGACGGAGGCAAACTGAGGCTGGGTATCGTGAGAAAGAGAGAAGGCGAGAGTCGCTAGTTGCAGAGCGTGCGCGAACAAAGGGAATCTGCGGCTCCACTCGCCTCTCTACGCACACGGCCTTTCCAGCGTGCACATACACACAGAGGTACCTGCATACACGCACGTACTGGGCAGGCCGTGCAACTGCAGAACGCATGCACGCCACTGCAGAAACTGCGGGTACAGTCGACGGAGGGAGCGCGAATTCTCTCCTGCTTTCGTGCGGCCGACTTTGCCTTTCGCCGCCGTCGTTTCTTCTTCCTCCGCTTCTTCTTTGCCATTTCCTTCTTCTCTCTTGCCCTATCGCCCCTTCGCACCCCCTCTCACTCTCTCTCTCTGTTTCTCTCTCGCTCTCTTTCTCTCGCGAGTGCACGCTTCTTCTCACTTGCGTTGCTCCCCTACCGGTGAATAAAGAGGCTACGGTCACGAAGTCATTCCACGACCTACAGTGCGCGGGACGCCTTCGTACCCCCACGGCCGGGAGAATTATTAGTCACACGTACACAGGCGACTTTGCCAGCCAGTGGCCGGCCGAACTGCAGACTCTGGTACAGTCGCGAGAGGAACCACCGATCGCTCCCGAAAATCATGATGCCCCGGAATACTGATCTTACGTTCGAGTCAGTCGGCATACCTATGTCTTTCAAAGAAGCCTACAGCTACATCGCCGTTCAATTGGCTTTGTAAAATGTGTAAAGTTCAAGGGCGCAAAAACAATGCCACTCCTCCTTTATCCATTCGTACCTGATCCCACTACCTGCCCGAGTTTCTCTCGAACTATCGTAGAAAGGATACCGAAGCAGAACGAGGTCACTAGCGAGCACACTATCCTTATCCACTTCGGACTTGCCCATCCTCCTCTTTTTCTCACTGCCTTTCCAATCCATCTCGAATGACCCTTTTCGTTAACAACCGATTATCCTCGTAATGGTTGTATTCTCGTAATCGCATTAAAACTGTGCGAAGACGTTTAGAAAAGTTCTCGTGAGAATTGAACGTAATGGAACGCTAGTTATCCGGAATCATTATGGGTTTCATTATATGGTACCGTACGCGGTAACTAGTATATACTATATATATATTATATATACTACATTAATTATATGTTACATTCAGCTGGAGAATGTACAACCCAAAGACTCTGCCGGTATGTATTGGTATGCTCACAAGCATACATGCAACCTGATGCACACGGGCGATATGCGTTTTCTTCGTACGTCGCCGTCTTAACTCCCGTGTCAAGGACAACGAGTCGAAGAACTGTATGTCAGAGATCGGTCGTGTGGGCTTTTCTCCGAAATCCTAACGCAAAACACACCGTGGACTACTCGATATACCATGAGCTTACGAATTTCGAGTACCATGTACAGCTGACTATTACGATTGCTAAAATAACGTATTAATGCGAAGACCAAAATTGAGTTCTGAGAATGAGATACGAGTCTTTCGACAAGGAGTACCAATCGCCGGCGTGAGCATCGTTGCGTGCCAGCACGTCCTGCTTGGCGGAGCGGGGTAAAAGGGACGTAAAAAAAAATGGCAAAATAACGAAACTCGGAAGATCCTCTACTAGCCGTTCACGAGAGCCTTTTGTCAGTCAAAAGATTATGGGAGAACTGTATGGAAAATTTCTGATCCTATGGATTTCCAGTATTAAATTTGTTTGGCAGGCTCATCAAGAAACGTTAGTCTTAATGTTTCAGAGCAATGCAAGTGTGCTAGTCCATTTTCTCTTATCTTATGACTATGTCGTTAACAGGGTACTCATTTAAAAGGTCTAATTTTTCATACTGCGAAGAATCTCTACCGTAACGAAATAGATGAGCATGGACGTGTTATTAGAACGATTTCCAACGAATGTTGTCATAAACAACCTATGAGTAGTTGAGAGCCGCTGTGCGGCTGTGTTGTAGTAGTCTGATTGCCGGACAATGGAACCTAACGAGACAGGGTTGAAGACTGTTATTGATTTCGTGAAAATGGCAATAGCTACTCTGTCCATTCATAATGTTAAATACAGCGCATGTCTTTATCGGCCTATCAACTTAAAAGTGACAAAAATCGTGAATTCAACAGTTGGGCAACCAATACATACTCTCGGTTTATTGCATTTCCAACGGACGATAGAATTTCCCGCGCGGTTAATAACACGACGCGCACCTACTTTTTTAGTGATTTAAATTTGGCTCATACTCGAAACAGCCTACATATCGTTAGCTCATCACCCGTGATCGTTCGATTTGAAGAACTGGGCGAACTGCATATCTTGTTCGTGGCTGACCAAGGAACCAAAGTGGTTTGTGTAGACAAGGTGGTAAGAATAGCTCGGCGATACGACGAAACAATGTAAATGCCAGTTTGAGCGATGCCAAATTGCAGTGACTCCCGTATGCACTTACATCTCACGCGAACCTGCCCACCAATTGAGGTGGTGTCTACAAATTGTCTCATTACATCAAGCCAAGATTAGTCCATTCCTTAATCCGCGAAGAAAGGCGCATAAAACTTTCCAGCCATTCTAAGAATGGACCTTTACTGCAGCGAGCGATCCACTGCCATTCCGGGCATCTCCGCACATTTGCATGCATGGATTTCTTGCATCGGCTGGCTCTCTACAATCAACGCAGTGGACAACCCGGTGACGACGTCGGGAGTGCTGTACTTACTTTGAGAACGGCGGTGTAGTGCGTGCCTGCAAATACCGGCGCTTATCTAGTCGCTAACCATTTCAGCGAGGCGCACCTAACCCTCCTTACGAAGAAGCACGAGATGTGTACACTCGAAGGAAGTCGCGATACCGTCGGCCAAAGCCGAAGCCGAAGCCGAAGTGTGCAGCTGCAGACACGTGCGAATCGGGCGGGTGGCCGAGAACTGTCAAGGTAGCCGGTCAAAGCCTTCGTTCGGGGGGTAACCCGCACGAAAAACTGAGCCGCTCGTAAGCATGAACCGGCATTTCGAACGCTGTCGCTGGCTTCAGCAGTGAGAGTGCTGCTATTTACGGAAGGCATTGAAAGGAAACAAGAAATACGCGACGGCAGACCGAGAGAGATGGAGAGGGGGCTTGGAGACAAAGCGAGAGAGCACAGGCCAAAGTGGACGAGGATTCGGCGGATAAAACATTCGCGGCTCTATCAGAATCTTAAATCTTTATCAGTCGCGCGGAGGCGACCTGCCGCCATCTAGAACGCGCTCGGATCTGCAGTCGGCTGTGGGAGGGAAGCGCGATAAAACAGAAATCCGCAATATCCCGTCGGTCCAGCAGTGAACTGGAATATCCTACGGTGAAACGGGATGAAAGGGTTAACTTCCGACGGATGGACAGTGGAGTTGGCCCCGAGAAATCCAACTCCGGGCCTCGGGGGAGCATGGAGAGCGTGTTTCCTGCTTAGGCTTGCTGGAACTCATTTCGTTTCTACTGTAGCCATTACTCTGGAATGTACTTTCCATTGTATGACTTAGACCGATTCTATAATGCATCAATCAGAGCACGAATTATAAAAGGGCATGCTGTCACTTCTGGATCGAGAGAGAATTGTTCATTATGGTACAGTCGGTTCAATTGACTTCCGCTGTCGGTAAATGCTGGTGGAATATTTGCGGCGACTCTGTACGCGCGAAATAAGGCAGAAAGAGTAGAAAGTGTCGAGCGGCGAGCTCGACGGTACTTTCTTCACGCCTTCATCATGCCGATCCATCCGGCCGTTTCTCTTGGCGAATGCAATTTAAGGAGAAACATTCCCGGCGATGGGGCGCGCTCGCGATTGTATTCTTGCGTCCGTTCAATGAATACGAAGTGACGAGGGGCCAGCAGTTCTCATTTTAGTCGCACTTTTTCCCACAGCCTTCGCCAGAAGACTCGCCATATCTATCGCAATACGCAAGGAAATTGATAAGATAAAGAGATCATCAAAAATTTCGATACCATTCTTCGCGAAGGAGTGCCCGTCGAACTCTCCAAATACAACATACTTCCACGTTCGTATTCGTTGACCGAGTGGAAACGGGAATCAAGCGTAGCCGCTGCCACTCTCGATTCAAAAGTTCGTGCAACCTACCTGAAGTTCCGCTTGCGAGACATCGATTTCTCCGCGGTAGACGAACTCTATGATGAATTTGAGATCGTTGAAACAAACATCCTGCGGCATGATGATCGTAGGATGTTTACAGGGATTGGAGAGTAGCAGCTTCTGAAAGTAGGAACTGCACGCCGATAATACCACCTGCGCAAACAGAAAAGGGAAGCACCGTATCGCGTTAGAATTTGGTATTGCAACAACGACGATTCTCCGTCGCGAACTAGCGCGCTCAATTGGCGCGTGCAAGAAGTTACGATAATATCGAACAGTGACAGCATAACGATCGCCCCGATACAACGTGTCAGAGCTGCTGTTAAATAACGGACGCTTCGCGCCATTGATCTATCGGGCGATCGATCTCCCAGCCAAGATCGTAGTACTGGGCGTGCTCTAGTGCCATTCTCATACCTTGTGTGCCTTAAGGGAGGCCTCGTTGCAGGCCAAAGTGACGTCTACGAAAGCTTCTGTCTGGAGTAGCTGATGGAAGACGGACGTCATGTTGGACTGGTAGTTGTTCCAGCGGAGGCAGTAGTGCTGCCCGGCCATGCCGCCGCTGCAACAAACGGAGGGCAACCCAAAGATGAATTAACTCTTCCTAGTGGCTTCCAATACATGAGATCGCGATTTAATCGAGAGCAGTCATCGACAAGCAATGCCAACCCTCCGGGAACCCCCTTAGTGCCCGCGCCCCTTTGAGATCGATCCCAGAACGGGATAATGTACCTGTAGTGCACGCCCCAATAACGATCTGTCTCCATGAAATATTCCTTTTCTTTTCCGTCGCTGCCAAGAGGAGAAGGTATCTCCGAGGTTTTCTATACCAAGAGGAACGATACCCACGAGGGAGAGAAGTCTGCGAGAGCGCAGGGTAAAACGGGATACGTTGTACGTGCGGACGGGGGTCTGGGGCTTGGTCGAGGGTGTTCAGGATGAGGCACGAGGAACGGGGGGTGGAATCTAGGTGTGCGTGTGTATGTGTGTGCAGCGAAGGAGGGAAGGGAACTACTTCGGCAGCAGAGATTCCTAGGGCAAGCAAGCGAAGAGAGCGGAAATGGAGGACCGAGAAACGAAGGGAAAAGGATCGCGGGAACGAGGACGCCTTATTTACGGAAGTGAACGGTACACACTATAATCTCCCTCGATGGACCCAAATCGAACAACACTCTCGCGATTCCGTGCAGTCCCCGCGATAATGCAAGTCACCGAAGCAGAACCCCGAGAATCCCGTAGAGGCTGACGGTAACACGATTTTCGATCGATACTCCTAGGAATGGAAGAAGAGAATCGGAGGGAATCGTCAGCGTATGCACCGCAAAAACGCCGCGTTAATGATAAACCGATCGTGGACAGTGGGTATCGCGAGTGAATCGGCAGCACAAAAGCAACGCAAGTTCGGGCGTTGGTCTCTCCCACGACATTCACCTGTTCTGTGGACCGTGCTTTATCTGTCTCTATCTATGTGACTCTTTATACGGGCCATTCCGCGTTATCTATCCGTAGGAACACGGGCTTTTATCAGTTGCTTAGACGTACACCGATAACGTGGAAACTTTAAGCTCGCACCTCCTTCTGCTTCTCCGGCCGTTCGCGGCTATGCTTCGCACCTCTCTGTCCCTACCTCTGGACTTCCCCCTGCTTTATCTCCGACGTTCTCTTAATTCCGCCGGACTCCGGCGCATTATCAGACACCTACATCCACTTCCATCTCGCTTCTCGAGCGAACTAGGATTTGAGTATGAGTGGTTACATCGATATTGGCGGCCCCCGTCCTCCTATCTTCGAAATAGCCCACTGATATGTGGTCAGGTTCGCCACCCAGAAGTTCCTACGTCGCTAAATACGGTCGGGCAAATCATTCTCGTGGATCATCGCCACGTTGACCATCCTGGGTATCTGTTGCGTTGCACTGTTTATTCGATTATCTCACACACGCTTTACCCTGGTAGGCAAGGGCTTGAGGATACATGTGACCCCATTACCTTGCCATTCCCTTTGCAAAGCTCTTCCTTCATCCGCACCTGCCCGTGCGCCTCTTCCCGTTTAAAGGTAGCGAATGCCGTAGCAGCAGCAGCGCACAAACACCTATGTATCTGCAAACGCACCTGGTGCATTTACCCGCTCGTCTTTATCTGTTATATTCGTCAGCCGCGCACTGCACGCACACGGATCCACGACTCTCAGCGTGGTGTAGTCCGGCTTTCTACGGTGTACATACGCGTTGCGCTCCGCGTGCGCACTCTTCGCCGGTGAGCCAGAATGCGCGCCAATGCGCGCACGGTGATATCACGAAATTGGGTTAGAGAGGCTCGGGCGCTCGAAGGCGGATTGATAATAAACGATAACGAACGGAGCAATGTCGATTGATCAATCGTCACTGCTCGCCGCCCGGCTCTATCCTTTGTTTCGCTCGGCCGGTTCGCCCCGTGCCGCAGGTGAGATTGATAAAAGGCGCGGCTAAAAAGTATCGCGGAGCAGCGTCGGCGCATCCACCGGGGGGGAAGAGAGCAGCGTGGTAAATGCTGCAGAGCGAGCAACTGTTCTATTTTCCCATGAACGGCGCGCAGAGGGCAGCGGGCGGCAAGTGGCACGTCTTCTTAAGGAACAATTTTATTATAAGCGCGCGCGAGCGCGAGCGCCGCCGCCGCCGGTTTCCAGGCGACATTATTTCAGTCTTCCTACTCGCGCGACATCGCTACCGGCAACGTACACGGTATTACCTCGGGAAGGATAATTAAGTGAAAGAACGAAGACGTGTAATTAAAGCGGCGGAGTGAACTAGGAGAAAACCGGATGTAACGTGACTTGAAGAAACGGAGTGAGACCGGATAGCCAGTGTCTCGTTGCTGCATGCGCACATACATGGCCACTACACGGAGGGAACATCTCGGATAAACGCGGTGGCATATGTGCGCACGGATTTTCAGTTCGCGCCCCGCCGCAATCAGATACTGGCTCTCATGAATTGTTGTAATCGATAGGACTATCGCGACCGATCGAATCGATCGATACGCTTTCTCGATGACCGGCTCTCCGCCCGAAAGATTTCCGCTCAGCTCGCACTCCGAGGCGCACGCGCGCGGTTTCTCCCAAGTTATAGCCGGCGTTCTTTTCTCAACGATTTTCCTGTCACTTTCACTGATATCGCGGTCCATTCGTTAACCGATACACCGAGATCGCGCCTGAGAAGCAGCAATCCGACAGACGGATTGCAAATCAGCGCTCTCGAGAGATCACCCGGCTCGAATCCGCCCGGCTATTGTAGTCGACTGTTAAGCAAGGGTGAAAGGGAAAGAATGCCGCGGCATCTCGGATATATATTTCATCGAATGCAGAAACATGGGCAGAAGAATGGCAAAAAGTACTATCCAGGCTACATTAGAAGGTAGACGAGGATTAGAAGGCCGTACTTTCCTTGGCCCGACGAGAGTAGGAGCGATAAACTGCCGGCGCGATATCACTGGCACCTAACTGTACGCCGCGAAATTATACTTAATAACCTCGGACGAGTGTCAGTAATAAGAAACAGCTAGATAGATAGACGCTGCTGGCGAGTGTAAAGTGGCAATCGCATAAACTTTCGAGGCAGAGCCGACCGATTTAGCCGGCAATATTAAAAAAGGACTAGTAGTGTTAGATAGCAGCGGGCTCTCATCCCTTACATTCGCGCTTTTTTTCGCGGCCCCGAACAAGGACACCGAGTTGTTCTCTCCCTTTCAGAGAATCCTCCCTCTCCCGTCTTCCCTTTCACGATTCATCTCAATTTTTCTTCGAGCTTTTTGTGTCCAATTTCACCTCGCCTCTCTCTCCCTGCTCGATCCCATCCTCTTTCTTTTTCCACGTCTGCTGTCTCCCTGCCATTCGTGGAGAGTGGAGTAGACGAGCGCGCTCAACCTTCCCTCCCTCCCCCAGAGCTAACCTCGCCGCCCGCTCCTCGTTCCCCCCTCGCCCCCCTCGCCCTCCTGCCCCATCGCGTCCTCGTTTCGCCTCCTTCTTTTCTTTTCTTTTCTTTAGCCCTCCTTGTCCCCCGCCCGTCGTCGTTTCACCGCTCCTTTCTCGACCCTTCGCGTTGCCCGTTCCCTCTTTCTCCGCGCGTTGGCTCCATTTACTCGTTCCCTCGTTCCCTCGCCCCCTCCCCGCGAGGAAGACGCTATTTTCTCGTGGCCCCCTTTTCTTCCACGGTCTACGCCACCCTTCCTCGCTTTTTCGCCTCCTCCTCCTCTGCCGCCGCCGCCGCCGCCGCTCTCTCGCTCTCCTCTCGCCGTTCTGCGCGGATCAGGCTCAGCTCTCTCCGCTCCGCTCTGCTCTGCTCTCCTTTCCTTTCCTCGCTCTCTTGCCGGCTGGATGGGAAGCAGCGGCGGCGGCAGCTACGGCACCGGCACCGGCAGCCACCCTCTCTCTCTCTTTCGGCCCTCTTCCTCACCCTCTGCGCGTTTTACGTTTTTCCAGCGTTATCGACGTTCCTCCTCCTCAGCTCTTCCCGGACTTTTTCTCCTTTCGCCCTGGCATGCCCTGCTACCGCGCCGTCCTCGAGACGGCCAACCAGCTCTTTCTCCGGGAAAACGTAAGCGGAAACGACTGCTCCCCCCCTGCCTCCTAGTTTCATCCAGGAGCTGCCCGTTTCCAGGGAAGACTGAAATCTTCCAGCAAAGTTCTGCTCCCTCCTTGCACTGTCAGCTGCACACCGTTCACTTCCCTCCCTCCCTCTTTCCTGCCCGCCCGCTCGCCCGTTTTCCCTACCCGCCCCCCGCCTCCCCCCCTCTCGCCCTCTTTTCCTCCCAACTGGATGTGGATGATAAAACGAGGATCTAATAAAATTTGCATGACGACTGGCGAGTTTTACGCAAGGCTATTTGGCCCCGTGACCCTTCGATCCTTGTTCCTTGCTATCCCAATCTCAAGTTTATTCCGATTGAGGGATTACGTATTTAGTAAGTCCATTGGGAAAAATGAAAGGGTAAGCAAGGAATTAATGAGACATTAGTTCGCCGATACGCTCGAATTCCTTGCATCGGACTATGTACTTCCAGCGACTGCTCGATGAAATGGTTATTTCACGCGGCCTGCTCCGAATCCACCCCCTTTTAACGTTTAGAGATTCGCCACGGTTCCGGGGAACCGGATATTGGAAAAGATTCAGAGATCTCTGCGAGTGTATTAATTCGCCGGTACTCGCATTTCGATCGAATCCCTCAGAATCAAGCGGGGAGAGTGCACCGTCTATTTTTATCGGGAGCGAGAGAGAGTGATAAAGAGAGGGAGAGAGAGAGAGCTGCATTAAATAAAGTGTAGCTGGGATAGGGGAGCATAGACGAGGGGAAGAATACGACAAGGGGTTCGTTCAATTCACGTCTGTAGGAACATCAACTTTAGAGATTCCAATAAAGTTCCTCTCCAGATGTTTTATAATACCGTCACTTCGGACATCCGAGGCGACACTGTTAATTTGCAAAACGCTTTCCCAATGCAATTGTGATATTCAAGGGATCTCGATTATCCTTGTCGCGAGTAAATTTGTGCTCGATGTCTGCAAATAAGATGGCTTGATTCCCCGCGGTGAGCAGGCAGATAGGAAAACCGAGGGGAAAGCAGTGGGGTAAAAAAGTCAACTTACGAATATAGAGAATAGCATGCACCGAGCAACAACGAGTCAGAGCAGTCCTAATTTCCGTCTGGTCTGTACCGTAAGGCATAACAGTACCGCATTCCAAATGCCCTTCGTTTCTTGGTTTCTCTCCGTTCACCTTTCCGAGAGAGCCGGGCCCTCTCGGCCTCTCACCTGTTCCCCTTCGCCCTACCACTTCGCGGAGAGATGTATACATATAACGGCGGCGGCTCTCCGTTCTTCCTGCCGCTACCGTCACCTACCTCCCGCCCCTTTCCTTTGCGACGTCGCGCTTTTCGAAGGGAAGGAAAGCAGACGAGAAAGAGGAGCGCGGAGCGGCCTCCTCCGCGCCGCGCCATGGAGGGAGCAGACAGACCCGGAAACGCCAATTTCTCTGGGATCGGGGAGGAACCGACACGTGAAGAGACAAGAAAGGAGAAAGGAGAGATACGCTCTATGCCCGCGCTATGCCGCGCCGCGCTCCGAGTACAACATACTTTCCACATGAACCTCGCCAATACTCGCCGCCAGATGCTGCTGGAGGTCGCCAAATTAAATCGTACCTCCCGCTAGACCAGTGCGTGATTAATCATGCCAGTTTATCAACTATAAATTGTCAAGTTAATAGAAGGGAGGGCTCGCACGAGGGGACCATTATTGCGCTCGTTCAGTTTCGATTCTGCCGCCGGTAATCAATCAATGCTGATTACATTCGCGCCCGCAAACCCCCGATGATCCTATTTGCGAATTCTAGCATTTTTCGAGAGATACATAGTAGGTAGTATGTACGTAGCCGAGTATGTAGCGCTTTTTCCCCTGCTCGGCGAACAGACTATGCTCTTTTTTCACTCCTCCCGTGGAGCCAGGATAAACGAGGGTTGGAACGTTGGAAGCCACCCCCGAGATCCGCGCGATCAGGGTTGCGACCCTTCCGCGCGCGCGGATCGTAAGAGGGTGACGTGGTCTCGCCCAAGGTCGCACGTGGCCAGCCCATAGGGATCTTTTCTGCCGGGCTTCAAGGGTGCACGATTGTATCCCGCTCGTCTGAAAGACACGGCTATCGAGGAAGGGAAAAATGTTCTTCTCGCTCTGTGTAGAGAGCTGTCGGAGTTGAATGCAAGAGCGCGGGCGCGCATCCGGCCGATCAAAAGCCCTTACGTCTATCTGCTAGAAGGTGGATTTACAATAAGAAGCGCGCCGATCGCGCGAGTTCGAAAGATCCTTTCGCTCCTTAATGATTATTGGCGTTCCGGTTTCGTCGCTCGGCAAAAGGAGAGAGCCAAGCGCGCTTCAGCTTCTCAAGAAAGCAGGAGAAAGGAGCGGCGCGGTGGGCGAGACGCGAGAGAGTCCGGCAGAATCCGAGAGCAGCAAGGCGAGGGCACGACACTCGGCCGGACGGAAGGAACGAAGAAGGGAGCCGGAGAAAGGGTGGAGAGAGGGCGGCGAACCGGGGATAAGAGTCTCTTTGTGTGCCAGCGTGCAACGAAGGGATGGAAGCGGAGGATGAAAAAGCCGGGGGACAGATGGCCCTTTCAGACAATGAGAAACTCCGGAGATAAGGGGAACGCGGGCGAGAATCCGCAGGGAGACGGAGACAGAAGGTGAAGTGAAGGGAAGGCTTAGGTGGCAAGCCAGGAGTAGAAGAGAAGGAAGAGGCGAAACTGCTTTTTCGAGACAGTAATGACCGATGGGATAACGCGGTGAGAAAGAGCGCTTGATCGAGAGAAATGAGAAGAAGCAGGAGGGACGGAAAACGGGTGACTCAGGCGTAAAATGGACTCGCCGGACGATTTCAGGACACGCTTAATAACGACCCACACCGAACTTCTGTATTCCTTCTAATGCAAGGGTAGAAAGCGGCGCGTCATCGCAGGGGAAACTTGTATCAAATTTTATAGGAAAATGTAACAAAATTACCTTTCAATTCTGAGGGAATAAATTCCAAAAATATATAGAGCATTCCTCTTTAGGTATGCAGATATGTACACTAAATGAGTAACCGTGTGTTTCGTAGGTTCTGACATCATTAGTTCCTGTTTTAGCGGAGAGAGTAGATGCAACGTACACTTCGATTATTTTAAATGTGCAGACGCACCCCAATAATGGAGTTATATTAGTATGTACACCGGCGCAATGGAGGGACGATCGCTCAGTTCAATCTGAAAATGATAATTGCTTCAAGCGGCAAAAGGTCCTCGCAGTCTTTACCTACATAAGTAATTGGAGGACAAAGAGTGCGGAGAATCGACCGGCGAAGTTCTACTCTTTCACTTCTTTCACCGGCAGCTCCTTCGATCTCACTCCTTCCTCCTTTCCCCCCAGGTTGGCGCTGGTCGTTAAAGAAACAGGATGTGCAGAGCGGGAGAGGAATGAGAAAGGGAGAAGGGAGAGAAAGGCGAGAGGGTTGCCGGCGGAAAAGGCCAGGTCGTAGCACAGTGAAGGGGTAGGGCGAAGAGCGGGGACGAAGCCGATGTAGGAGACGGCAAGGAACGGGCCGCGCAAGCAAGCGGAGAAGGTGGTGGAGGAGAAGGAAGAAGCGAAGGCGGCGGTGATGGAAATGGAGGTGGAGGTGGCAGTTGGCGAGGCGGCGGAGACGGACAAGGAGAGCTAATGCAGTAAGGAGGGACCGGGACGGGGAGAGCGAGCAAGAGAGGAGAGAGAGCAGGGCGCAGCCCGAGAAGCCAGAGAGGAGAAGGAAGCGGTGGGTAGAGAGGCAGATCGAAATCCAAGAAAGAACCAAGAGAGAGAGGGAGGCGGGGTGGCTCCGGGGAAGTCAGAGGGTGAAGAGAGAAGAACGGGGCGAGAGGAGCAACGAGGAAAGAAATTTCTTGCTCTCCGGCTCCCTCTTTTCTCTCCTTCTGCGCCTTTCATGCACACAAGGCTCTTCCTCGATGCGTAAAAGGTACCTGGCGCGGCGCACCAAGGAGAGAACGCTGAAGTTCTTTGCTTCTTTTCGGTGAGTCAGGCGAAGTGCGAGGGATCATGGAAATTGAGAAACGAACGGCGCGCCGATGCCACACACATGGGGGAAGGGAGGGACGGATTCGAGAGGGAAAAAAGGAGGACGAGTCAAAATGAATACAGAGAACAGCGGACGGGAGGAACGAAAGCAAGAATCGTCGCGGGCGAGGGAGAGAGCAGAGCAGGAGGGTTGGGGACGGAACTATCTGCGAGAGAGAGGGAGAGAGAGAGAGAGAACACGAAGACCCAAAACGGGGACAAAGAGAAAATGACAAAGGCAAGAGGGGCGTTCGATTGGATTGGAAAGGCAGGAAGAGGGGCCTCTTTCCTTTTACCAGCGTTTTCTCCATATTACGCTCCGTACTTTCCGTTGTCCTGCGCGTGCGAGCGAGCGAGCGAGCGAGCGCCTACATATATGTGTATGTAACCCGACACATACAGATATCGGGCCGGCTTGGCAAGAGGAGTAGGCAGCAAGCACACGCATTCACCCGCCTTCTCTTTCTGTCATGTATTCCTTTGCGCCATTACCTTTCATTCTCCCCCTATCTCTATTCTTAGCACAGCGTACGCGCGCGACTCTCTCTCTATTCTTCTCCCACCTTCCTCCTCCTGTGCCATCTCAATTACTATGCCAGGTTTTATGTTATATGGTGGCTCTGTGATGTTGCGGCGAGAGGGCAGCTTTATACGTAGGTGAACGGGAAAATGTCTTTTGAATCCTTTCTAGGTCGCTCTCGATCGCCCCACTGTCAGTCACATACACCCGATTCCGCTCGACGCCGCGCCGCGCCGCGCTGCTCCTAAGAAAATCGCCCATCTCCTCCCACTGCTTCTCTTTCGAGCAACTTAGCGAATAAAATGGAGATCGAGGGGATTCCACTCACTTATCGAGCACTTCCCAGATGCCAGCAATTGCGTATCAAATTCCCGCGCGGAGATCGGTAGAATTTACTTTCCTCGCGCTCTCTGTATTTCAAAACAGAAAGGACGTTTAAATCAACTCGCGAATATAATTGCCACCAAGGAATGACTCTAGCCTTTCTTTTAACTTCTCTCGCAGCTGGTCGTCCTCCGGAACTCGATCCTTGAGTCTCCCTAAGAAAAAAATAGGAAGAGAGGAGGAAAGGCGTGTTGGACGGGGCGAACGGTGAATAAAGATAGAGGGAGAGAGGGAGAGAGAGGCAGAGAGAGGAAGATACGGACGGTGGGAAAGGTGGAAGGGGAGAGCTAGAAGATGAGAGAAAAGGTGTAGTTCTCTCGATGGATACACGAACGCGGCAAGGCCGAGAGAAGGAACAGTAAAATTGTGGAGAATGTGTACGCGGCATCAGAGTGGCCTAGATTCAGCCAAGACCTGCTTTCTAGGCAGCATTTCTCTTTATCATCGGCAGCCCGAGTCCAATGTGTAGGTAAATGGTTGGCTGGTACACAATCGTAGAGAAAATCTCAGGTGCATCAAGTGCATAGAACGAAACGAAGTCGAGCGTACCAGTTTTCGAGCCATCTACCATATTTTCATTTACTGGCTGGCATTGCCTCATTTTGTATGTTTCGACAGTAGAAAATGATCTGTTCCTTCTCTACGTCCTGATCGAAGCTTAATACCAAATTTATGTGTCACGCTTCTTTTGTGCCACGCACTTAATCACGATAAACGGGTTGTCCCTTTTTATCGTGTTTGGCTATTAACACACACACTGTGTAATGCCCACGATTTGTCACTATTTCCTCAAACGGCAAACTTCATTTGTCCGTTTTTCATGCACGAAAGTAATGTAAACGGAAAGACTGAGAAGTGTCAGGGGGAATGTTATTTGCCCGCGGCAAGTCCAAAGGAAAGAAAGACTGCGTCGACTGACAGATAGCGAAAAGTGGATCGAGAGTTTTTTGAACTTCTTGGCGAGCGAAGTCGTCAGCAGTGGAGCGTTCGCATTGTCGTTTCACGTGTGAGTGCATGGCACCCGGCGACTTCACTGAATGTTTCCTGCGCATACGTAATCGTCGAATATTGGGCAGTTATCGTGCACGTGACCTACCGTAATCGGCGACAGAGTTTAGAACGTGCACGCGGCAAGTGTCCCAAATCCTCGTGGAGAGGCCACGAGGCGCGCATGGAGGGACATTTAATTCGTCGTCTCGCTTGACAGGTCGTTAAACGTCGTAGATCACTGTCACGCGCACCTACCTACCCGCTCCACACATGCTGGCTGGCTGGCTGGCCGGCCGGCCAGCTGTACGCAGGGTATGTATAAAAGCAATGGCAAGTCAAAACAATACGAGCGCGTGTGTGCACGTACACGTACGCTCGGACGTACGAGCGCGGCACGAGTCGTGTCCCGATCAAAGAGGATGGCAAAAAAACAATGTCCCGTAATGCCACCGCACAAGCCTGTATTCCGTCCTCTTTGCATGCATTATACCTACCTACCTACGTGCTATACAGCGAGACTATGAGAGAAAAGGAGCACTTTTTGACTTAACAGCGAGAGAGGAGATAGGGGCGAGTATGTGACAGCCGGCCGAGAGTGAGCACTTGACAGAATAACGATGACAGGGCGGATAAAGTTGATGACAAGCAGGAGAGCGATTGCTTACCTTACCATGACTTGACCTACAAATAGAGAGTCACACCACTGGAGCACAAGTTGGGCCGAGAGTTCGGCAGCTCCGTGTCAAGGTCCACCAGGGCCACCACGCACTTTGATGTCTCGGATGCTGTGACACTTAGCTGGCGCGATCCTTCGCGATTCACGCGGATGATCGGAAAACGCGCGCGTTTGCACTCTGACAGAGGGAGAATCGGCAGGGTTTCGCGCGGAGAGATACCGCCTTGGCGACTGGCAGCTGTCACTCACGGCTTGCCCGTGAAAACGTCGCGGCACGGACTGGTGTGGCGAATCAGATAGAGAGAAAGGGACAGAGAAAAGGAAGAGAGAAACATATATGCACACTAGGGGGCACCGTGATGGCGGCGGACGGCTCGGGTTCCGTTGCGGACGGTGGCGCAAAGCGATTAAGCGATTTTGTTGTGGACCCCGATTCTTCCCTTCGTCGGCTCTCTCTTCCCGGCTTTCCACTTCTCCCGCGCCGTCTTTCGCCTCTCCCGCCGGCTGCGCTACACCGCAAACGCGCCCCTCAACGGAAAGCTAGCACTTTCCCCACCACCTACACAGGAGCCCCTACCCTACCATCTTACTCCTCTCTAGAGCGGCAGAGCCAGGAGTGTACCAAAGCCGCACTAGATTCTCAATTCGGGAACACCCATGGATATATCGAGCGATATACGTCTAATAAATATTACATTTTTTAACCCGCTCGTCCAACTGCCTTGCAAGAAATTCATATATGACGAATATGCAATGAGTGTTTTGCGTTTATATCGTACGCGGAAGTATTGACAATTGATGTCATACCGCATTGAGTGCTCTAGGAGGTGACTTATGATTCAGACATGCTTGTGGACACAATAGTTGCACTTGCTCGCACTCTGTTGCTTATTGAAATGAAGTATAGTAGGAAAGAGATATAGTCGCAGGGCCCCGAATCGTCTTGAGTTTCCCTGGGAGCGCAACCCTTCTCTTAACCCCGATGTTCGTATATTCGGCTGCGCAGAACATTGATTTCAGCGCTCTGCGCCGCGTCTCCCCCCAAGGGGTACGCCGTGGCCGTTTCCGTGCGTCCCGGCTATCCGCTACAGAGACGGGTCGATCGTTAACGCGTAGCATCACGGCCATTGTGTAAAAAGAACCCACGACGCTCGGGTAGTGAACGCTGAGGATTGGAAGTAGTTTTTCCAAAATTTTCCTCTTGTGATATTTAGTCTGTGCCAATATAGGTGAGTAACCTCAACAACGTCCATTCCATTTTCGTAGGGTTTAGAACGGATTGATCGGCTCTTGTGGACCACTGCGAAAAGCCCGTGGAAAATCAGGTCGCCCTACCACGCGAACCGTGTTACAGTTTTATCATCGTCGTTTGTGATTTTGGTCGAGCCGGCTCTTTTATTGTATTAAATGATGTAACTGATAGGCTCGCTGTGAGATCGGGCTGGGCTATTTGACAGCCCACATATAGCAGATTGCATTTTCCGAGCTTTTTTGGGGGGGTTTTCGCCATTTTGTCTCAGCCAAGTCCGCAAAGTCGGCCATTACGAACGTGCGCCAGGTTGTGGTCCAGGGCCGGTTAATGACGTTGAATGAACTTAGAACTATTTTTTCCAAGTAAGTTCATCTTGTGTACTCTCAATGAGAATCTGATATCGTTCACGACTACTGACGTATTACCACGCCACAATTCCGATTGGGTGCTAGTAAATTTTCTCTCATAATTAATTGTTAAAAGGTCAATGCTTGACTGTCTTGTGAAACTCATATTAGAGGTTAACAGTGTGGCTTGGTCATATGTACCTGTGATTTTGTAGGAAATCCTACAAAACATTCAATTATATTGGTAACAGTGCCTGCGATGGTTAATTTTAAATAGTGATTGCGAACCGTGAAATATTCGTAGCTCAATATGATCAATCTGTTGGAGAAATGCATCAATGGGATCGATCTTATGAATTTAAATACTTGAGTGGCAAGTTGCAAATAATAAGATTCAAACCTGGAATCATGCGACATGAGCAATGCCAAAGGCACCGTGATATTCAAGATTAGGGTTCGAAGTGACCGCCAATGTATGTACAGTTTGCAAATTTTCGCGACTAGAACTCAAATGTAAAGTAAGCGAGTGCATTGAAGCACGTTTTACATTTCAGCGTCCTCTAGTTGCAATTTCCAATCACAGCGCAATCAAGTAGGTTTTTTCGGAATTGCGCATGCTCGCTAGTTCCATTTTTCTCTGCTCCTGGTCTCCTTCGCTCTCTCGTGCTCTCTCTTCCGGGGAAGCCTGCGCTCTCTGACGGTCGATGTACGGGCGATCCAGCAGGCGTTGCGCTACGCCATTGTTGAAAAGGGCAGCGCTCGAGGCGCACGCCGAGCTTGGACGCTCATACAGTTTTTCACTTTTCATCGATCCCATTGCTGTGATATTAGATTGTTTTGTACATCCCTGTTAGGTGAGTGCTAAAGATTTCTGGAATGCTGGTTGTGCGGCTGGCTCGGTCGGTGGGTTTGGAGCTTGCGGGAAAGCTTTGGAAAATCGTGCCGCGGGGTGACATGGCGCGGGCGGGTCCCTTTTATTATTTTTCGTCGATAAAACGACGAGACGAGCGAGGGCTGCTACGGTGGCTGAGCACAAATTTCTCGGTGAAGTGAGCGTTCGCGATTGTTGAGATCTGGTCCGGACGACGCTTTAGCCGGGAATTTGAGCGGCCGGATGCTGGATACCGGGTAGTGGCTTTTCCGTACGCGAGCTTTCTTCTATCGCCATTTTGTCCGGGCGCGACCTCGCGGACGGCCATATTGTGATTCCACGTCTTGGTTTCTCTCACGGTTTGCTGGGTCGGTGCGGGGGGAGCTGGGCTGCCTTTTTCGCCGGTCGACGGGCACGATTGGAAAAATTATCTGTCAACAATTTGTTTTTGTTTCACACGCTGCCCGGCGCCATCTGACGTAACGTTCGCGGGGAGATAACAATATAAATAGATTATGCAATCCGCGCTTAGCGAGTGAACCCACTCCCCGGTTTATTTTGCGTTGCTCGAGCACGCGTGCACTTGCATTATCAGTCCGTCCGCCCCACCATCTGATAGTAAGTCTCGTCCTGCGCATGCTAGCCCAGGTAATCGATTTTCCGTTTTATTGCGCGTTACCGTTGCAAAGCTCTGACACGAATACTGCTTGAAAGTTTTTAGACTTGATTTACATGAATGACATTTCATTCTTGAAGCCTTTTATTGTTATTGGTCTCATTTTACGTTTCATGTGTCCTTGCTCTGACACTGCCAAACACCACTCAACGGTGTGTTTGTGTATACTTCGTTTTCGGTATTGGCAGTTTGCTACTTTTTTTGTATCCACTTAGCGCTCCGCGTATATAAATACTTAGCGACATCGGTTACTGATTGGTGATATTGAGACGTGTGCTGTGTGTCGCGGAAACGGTCGTATGTAAACGGTTGAGGAAGTTGATGTTTGGTGCTTGCGGAAGCACAGTTTGGTTGCCGCGTTGTAGTAGTTGGGATCTGTGGAAGACGGTAGCCGCCCCTGAGTCCCAGGGACTCCGATCTACTGCGCAGGTTAAATGCGCACTCGAGTAGCTTTTGCGCAGACGTAGTACTTGCGCGTTCTCCTGCACTATCCCCACCAAATCATCCATTACCGTTATGAGGACACGCACAAAGGAAAAGGCCAGAAGACCGAGCCGACCGACGCGCTTGCATCATACGGCCATTTTGGAAGCTTCGGCGCTTCGCTGCGGAGCTTTTGCTTCCGTCGCCAGCGGGTTTAGGGATAGGCAGGATCGAAAGTTGTGCTACGCGATTGTTAGTCACCCGGCTCGATGTTCGCGATAATCGGGCGTAGAAAAGCTAGATAGCATTAGGCGAACTTGATCTTAAGCAGTGGCACATCTCAAACTAGTCCTGTCCGGCCCACTCACCACTCGGATCTCTCTCTATTTCTATAGAAACGAGGGAACGAAGCCAGAAAAATGGAGGACGACCAGCAGTTCTGCCTCAGGTGGAACAATCACCAGAGCACACTTATACAAAACTTCGACACACTTCTCGAAAGCGGGACGCTGGTCGACTGCACATTGGCGGCGGAGGGGAAATACCTAAAGGCCCACAAGGTAGTTCTCTCCGCGTGCAGTCCATACTTCGAGGTGAGTCGCATCTTTTAATTACACCCAATGTCATTTTTTTGCTCCATGTAGTGGACTGATGATTTGCGATATCTTGCATAATGATGCCGGTCAGTCTGAGTTGCGTGGTAAAAATCATAGTCACAGATGTAATAGCTCAATACGTTTCGAGTTTGACAATTTCTGCAAAAAAATTGCGTTAAATTTTGATATCTGAAATGTTAATATGATAATCGTGAGACGCGGAAAGTGCCGATTGTGGGATTTGTGGAGAAGATGGGCGGAAAAATGTGGTTGTAAGGGGCGTGAATGCATTACACTCTATTACCTCGTTAATTTTTACGTCTACCTTTTCCTCCCTTGTTGAGGGTGGTGGGAAGGAGGTTAGATCAATACCAAATACCGCGAGAGGAAGCGAGATAGTTAATGGGTTGGAGAGCAAGGGGGTCTGTAGTTCAAACAAGATGGCTGCCCTTGTTGAACGTTGGCTGGGTTGTAGCCCGAGGGGAAGAGGTAGAGGGAATGAAAGCCTGAACCCCCTCCTAGCTCCTCTTGATCAATACAGAGAAAGCAAGATGGCTGAGTTTCCAGGGCACTTGCCCTGGGATTTTACCCTGCCCATGGGTGGGGGTGTGTGATGAGAGCTCTGCAATACTGGATCAGACATCTTATGAGTCTATGAACTAATTTGTTGTGCTCTTAATACTTTGCGGCCTTACACGTCGACGATTATTTTGTTTAAAATATAATTGGACATTCAACAGATCTAGTTTATGCAGATTTATTCATACTAATTGTACTTTGGTGTAAATGAACGTGTGGAATTATATAATATATAATATTTAAAACATCACCACTTCTGACATGCATCTGTAACTATGTTTATAAATCGCGTATTGATTCTGAATCTGCTTCCTTCATTATATAAAAACTTCGAAGCCACTTTGGAATTCACTCTTCGATTTTGATAAACTTTTCGTGCCGTTTCTGAAAACGATATTGTTATTTCTGTTTCAGGGCCTCCTCAGCGAGCACTATGACAAGCACCCCGTCTTCATACTCAAAGATGTTAAGTTTAAAGAATTAAAAGCTATGATGGACTACATGTACAGGGGAGAAGTAAATATCTCCCAAGACCAATTGGCAGCACTCCTCAAAGCCGCCGAGTCTCTGCAAATTAAGGGCCTCTCTGAAAGTAAAACGGGTGGTAACAATAAGACGGACTCCAGGCAACAAAAAGCCGCGACACAACCAACGGCACCGTCGTTAGACATTCCACATGCGTCTTCCGGTCTTACAATAGAAAAGAACAAAGTTCCTAGGCAGGGTATGGCACAAGGTTCCGTAGGGGACCTGCCCGAAGACTCGGCCAGTCCCCAAGTATCTAAGGGTCTCTCCTCGAGGTGAGGATTACAAACCACTTGTTTATGCACTTTTAAAATGCTAAACTGATGTAGGAGCTTCAATTTCACGAACTTGTTTTGCCTTACAGAGAAGGTTCGCAAAGCCCAACCGCGAGGAAAAGAAAGAGGTTTAGAAGAAGAAGCGTCGGGGAAGACAATTCTGTAGAAAACCACGAAGCCTCGAATTCAAGCGACATGCCTCAACAAATGGGTGTGCCTTCACTTGGAATCGCACCTGTGGCGGACGAGAAAGCACACGCAGACCCTACAGACTCTCTCGGCAGGTCAGCCTTAATGACGCAGCTGACGAAACCTGCCGACGAAATGTTACAGGTGCGAGTATTTCCATTTCGGCTTGATTTTTTGTACACAGTCACTATCAAGTCCTGTGTTATTTGCCAACGTATAATGGAAATTGTGTGGTGCTGCACTGTTTCTTTCGCTCGTTGGTAGATCAACACTCGTACTTAATCCTACTATCTGATTTTTTTAAATAATCTTGTAGTGCGGAAACGGTTCGAGACACTATTCCTGTATAAACTCTAATAAATTCTAGTTAATTGCTCTATGAGAAAACAATTTTAAATATTCGTTCAATATGCGCAGCTGCCACTTGAAAAACCCGAGCCAAACGATAGTCTCATCGAGCCAAAGTCTGAATACTTAGAAGACCCGGAAGAGAGCGTCGAAGACCTGACGCTGGATGACGATATGAACGATCTTAATGAAATGGAGCAAGACAACAACAGAGCTGGCCCATCCCACGACCCCTCCCAACATCCTGGTAAGCTTCAATTTTGTGATCCTCCTTCGCTTTTTTATGATTTTTGGTTCTAGTGTAGCGGAATACAGGGTATTCTTTAAATATACATCTATCCGCATTCCACTTGAGTGCGAAATTGTATAAACTCTAACGTTGTGCAAAAGTTGCTCATAGATACACGCTTGTAACTAAAACCCAATTTAACAATACGTAAATACTGTTGCCCATGGAATTAATGGAAATAAGCGAATCTTCGATTCAAAAATTCTTTGGATCGAAGCAGAGCTCAGTTTCGTTGGTGTTTACTTTTAAACCGAGATCGCATTTGAAAGGTTTCCCTCCCATGCCCATACATCGATAGAAGGATGGAGTCCTTTATGTAGGCTTATTTGTTGTCGCGAACGTTTGTTTTTTTATTGTTTGCTAACATATTAAGCGCCATAACAGTAGAACTAACAAAATACACTAGATTAATTGTTTGTATAACAAAATTTAGCTGGGCTCGACAAAGATTACTCAGTTTCATACTCAATCCAGTATAGCGCGAACAATAGCAATCGTAGGTAAACGAGTAAACTCAAGCAGGGCGAAATTGCAGATTCGGGGGATGATATAAATGATTTATCTATAGTAAAACACGCAGTGCATTGTAAAGATATTAAAACCTTATTAGGATACTTTGTGAGAGTGATGATTGTACGTACTTAGACAACCTACTTTATGGTTTCTTGGGGATTAGACCTTTCTGACTGTCAAAGTTCAAGGTCTTCTATTGCTTGTAACAGGCGGTAATCTACCGTGTGACCGAGAGCGCGTGCCCCCCGTATAACAAGGTCAGACGAGGCTAGCAGTTTTTAGCATATGGCGCTTAATGTGTTAATACGGGTCGTGTAATAATTGGTCGACACTAGCTTGGGTTTCCTCGTTGCAGGTGGGGGGGCGGGAGCGCGGTGTCGGGCGAGAGGGAATTTAGGTGGTGGTGGCGGTGCCCTCTGGGCTTCCCATTTCCTCGAATGTAAAAAAGGGCCGAATACGAGACGGCCGCGCCCTGATGTTGACGTAGGCGCGTTGCTTAAATCGCTGGCAAACAAACAGGGCAGAAAATATAGTTTAGACTCTGTAAAACTATCCTTGGAGGCAATATTGCAGCAGGGAGTTAGCACCACTCAGGCATCAGAGATGTATGGCATTAATCGCTCGACCCTGCAGTTCTATTTGAAAAAGTTGAACGTCGTCAGAAGGAGATGGAGGCAACAACCTAGTAACCTGATCCAACCTAGGCCGTCTTAGTGTGTATGCCCTAAAGACACTAGATCATGTATTAATCCTCGACGTTGAAATTCAGTAGCGACAAATGCCACTATTAGTAAAACGGCTTGTTCGGCTATTTCGGTTGCAATTCAGCGTGTGCTTGGGAATTAGAACTCTCTCCTTTAAACTATGTGGGAGTATAAATACTGTTCTGTCGTTCTTGCGCTTCTGACTTGGTGTCGAAAATTCTCAAAAAAATTTGCCATTATATTGCTCCACGAGCGAAGTCCGAACTGGTCGTTCATCATAATACTGGATCACTATCGAATAAGATCCAGGGAGTGGTGTACAAACATTTGACTGAAATAGCCTGAAACTATCAGTATTATTTCATCGTTCTAAGTGTCACCGTAGGTCACTTAAGCTAGGCTGTGTAAAATGTATGTTTGTATGCGTGTGCGTATGGATGGTGGATAGTATTTAATAGGGGTATACTATATTTCGCGTTGTATGGCAACTATCCTTGCGAGAGAAATGGTGTATCGGGACAAAGTTACAGGTCTGAGCTATAAGTAACATCGTCTGAGTATTCCCGATGTATATAAGTCTATAAATCACTGACTATAAAAAAACCCTGTATTTCACTACACGTATCTTTGGAACATATTACAGTACGAGAATATTTTTGTTCGAGGGAGCCGTGTGAATAAAGCACCCTTTATGCCTAGTATTGATTATTTCTTTAAAAGTATCTAAAGTCTTAACATTCACTAATTTCTTTTCTTTTAATGCTATTACTACAAGTTTGTAGCTGGCATAGGTAGCGATGTTATTATTCCGTTCCAGATTTGCAATTGATATCTTAGTATAATGTGCTGTCTATTAGAATGTGTTCTATTTTTTTATTAGCAGGTCTTGGAGCGTGGCACGTTACTGGCGACCGAAGTAACGCGGGAGGTGTCGTGGGTCCGGTAGCGGGTCCTCCGGGATCGACGGACGAAGTGTTTCTTGCAGCCCAGGAGGCCGCCCAGGCCCACCGGGACTCTCAAGGTAGGCTCATCTGCACCATTTTTCGGTAATCCTTGACCCCCGTAACAATCGGCACTAATAATTGACGTAGCTGGTTTTGATCAGTCTTAGTTTGGAGGGTCACATTAGTTTTTGGAACGCGTACTGAAACATGTACGGCTCAAGCTTGTGTGATATAAAATATATCGATATTACAGAGAGGAATATCATTGGTCTTGATAAGGATTACTATGATATTTCTCATCAATCACTTCCAATGGTGAAGTGGTATTTGAATAAGTGCCCATTGCGCAGGCGGGACAAGGCAAATTTTTTCTTTCGCTGGTGGATAACGTGGTACAACCTAGATTCCGGTACATTCAAGAGTAGCACGGTCTCTGAAAGAGCTTTTCACTCTCTATAATCCAGGGCATGTAGCTTTCCGTTCATTTTTTAGTTCTTTATATCTGTGTCTTTATATCTTTTTCTTTTCCGTCGCGATACCACGCTGCGAGGCTGATGCGAGACTTGCTGCAGCAACATTTACCTCTAATTTTCTTTATTTCTCATCATCAGTTTCTTTTCAACTGTTCTCAAGTACTGTCCTCGGTCGTACAGTACCTGTTTAGATCTGCTTTCTTTCTGTCTTCACTTTTGTTTCGTGGTTTGTCTCTTCATCGTTAGCCTCGCCACGCGATATCGCGTCCTCTCTCTCCTCTGAAAAGAAAAAGACCAACCTGCTGCTGCGGAGGGCAGCCGCGAGACCATCGGCTAAAGGAAACACGATTCGCGTGTTCGTTTCTTACCGCAATGGAACAGTTAGTTTGCAGTTTTACCATTACCTACCAAGTTGGTTCCATATTTGCAAATAAAACCGAAGTAGCACATTGATTGTACCCCCTCTGATCGGTAATTACACTTGAGCGAATATAGAATAGAAACATATAGCCAGGACTCACTTTGAGTTAGACAGATGGAGAGAGAGCGAAAGTGGGATGATACTTGAAATTGTAATCTTCGCACACCTCGAGCAGAAATACGGAAAGTGACTTTAATTCTATGCGGGAATTGTACGAAACATCAGTGTGCTGCCCACTTTCCAATATTCGTTCTAGAGCACATATGTATGTACAAATCACCTAGTGATCGATCGTATAGCTCGAGATAGCATTCGTGAGTTTTGAATATCGTAAGCAAGCAGGAATTCGTCTCGATGGTTCCCTACCTCCAAAACCGGTTTCCTCGGAACAATCTGAGCACTAGATTTTGCATACATCGAAGTCGGGCGAGTACCTCGCAACATATACAGTTCAACTTACGCAAGCTTTTGGAAGGTTACGAATTTCATTAAGAAATCATTCCCCGATAGTCGCGTATCTTCTACGTGTACTTGGAAGATCCCGAAGTTAAGACTTCATACTCGAGCAATACATAGCGGAGAAATCGCTGTTGCTATGGGAAATTCAAGTCGCAGTAATGTGAGAGCTTGGAAAGAATGTAACGGGGAGCTGGCGATAGCCGGCACTGCTTTTCCCCACTTGAAACCGCGTTCTTTCTAGAAGTTCGATTGTACCTGCCTCTGTCCGTGTGAATGAATCATCTCTTCGCAGACGAATACGCCATACTTCGGTCCCTTTTCAATATTCTATTCATACTGGAGAGTATGCCGTAATCTTTAGCCAGCATATCGCGAATCCCAAGGAAATACTTAATACAATTTTCTAAGTGGGTGGCTCCTTGCGTTTCGCAATGGGAGATTGTTTCCACTCATATAATCCCCACAGTGGTTGTGAGCTTCCGGCCGCCCGGGTATGATTACAAAGCATCGACTATTTCGTCGAGATGTTCCCACGAAAGGCGGCCGGCCTTGAGCCCAATAGTGCTAAGGCTTAAAGCAACGCGTGTAAGCCTGTCACACTGTCGATTGTAATGAAGAGGCATAGTGGTACGAAATTCGTCCACACTTTTCTCATTCCCATAGTGAGCCCATCTCTGCCAGCTTCACTTACGCGACGCAATACGTTCCAAGCATCCGAATGTTCGCTATCGAATGAGACCAATGAAAATATTCAAGCAATAGAGATAAGATGAATTTCTTACCAAACTTTCACCATGATGAGGACTTCAGTACTGGCGACCCAGATCTATCTCGATCGGAGCCTTCCATGTAACTATGGACCATTGAACTCTATAGCATTGCCAGTATCATCGGTTACGTAATTGCCGCGCAATATAACGCTACAATCCCCAAAGCAATATGCCCAAATTCCGTTGATTTCTCTTGCACTTCCCGTTGCAAAATACTTCGAAAGTCCTAGTTACTGAGACTAGTCTTAGTTATTCAGTTTTCATCTCAACCTGATAAATAAGCGTGCCTGGGAAACATGTACTCTGTAAAGAGTCGAATCTAGAGAAGCGGGCAGCTGCTTCCCTTTTGCGCATCTGCTATATAGCAGCTGGTCTTGGCAGATGCAGTCTGGAGCCGGCTCATGCAGATGGTGTCCAAGTAAGACATTGGAGCTTCGGCAGAGGTAGAATTATCTCGTAAAACGAAATTGGAAAAGTCGGCGAGGGAGCAGTCCATGATTTATGTATAGCGCACGCGCGCGCTCTCTCTCTTTCTCGTAATCCGAGCGAAACTGTGAAAAGAGGAGGGAACCTCGAGAGACCTTCGAAAGAGCTTTGACCGATGATGGATTAGAAATCAGGGAGGAGGGGGTTTCCTTAGAGACGCGTGGTAGCATTTTTCGAGCCTTCTAGGGTACATGATCGCTCTGAAAGAGGAGGTGATCCAACGGGGGAGACAAGGTAATTTCGGAGAGAGAGGAGCGATCTCTCTGTCAATGCTAGCGTGATACCCGTACCTAAAACCTGAGTACTTGTTTCGCAATGGACGCGATTTTCATAGGACATTGAACGTGGCTACACCGCGCCTGCTTAGTACGTATTAGTACGTGCGCGTATTCTTCAAATTCGATGAATTCCATCAGCCCACATTCGCTACTGCGAATACTCTGAAAACAGGTGCTCGCATTGATAGGGAAGGTCGTTTTTTTCACCGTCAGAGACTTGTTACCTTGAATAAATTTTCGAACGGTACGTGTGAAAATCGCGAAGGGGCCGCTCAATTGACAGCATCGGAATAGAGATGTTCTTTATCACGATAAGTGACGGCTAGTACTAGCATTAAAGAGATTGCACGGAGCTGCATATTTTTTTACAATTTTGTTGTTAGTCTGATTGAATATTCTTAGTTGAATTCTCTTTCCTATATTTGTTTGATTTTTAGTTCGTTCCGTCATTTCTTTCGAAAAGAATAAACTTTTGACGATCGAATTCGATTGGAGTGATTGTCGAGCCAATCCGCAGACTTCTCAGTTACGTTATTGCCTGATGCATTCGCATTTATTTCCCCCGATGTCAAAAAAAAAAAACACGCACGCAAACGAAATTAGCACCGGAGTTGCGCCACGTTGTTCGCAGCGCGTAGATGACTCTTGTAAATGTCGTGGAACAATACCATGCCGATGAGTGCGGTAGAGATGGACTACCTTACACCTGTTGGAAAGATTGCGTTCTATCGATGTAACAGTTAAAATTCAAAGGGAAGTCCAATACAGTGGTAATCATGTCCGTTTCTGCCGGCGAGTCGGAACAGCAGCCCTCAGATCCCCATGAAAAGGAAAGAAACAGAAACTACCCGGTACAATAATGTACGTGCTTTCTTGCCCGGTCCTAGATCACGCATTTTTCTGAGAAAGACCTCCAATGAACATGTGATATTCCTCATCCAATTGTCAGTGTGGATGAAGGCCAAGAGAGCACGTGTCTTCTTGGTAGTTGAAGTACGCGCGACGCTCGCGTGCACGTGCAAAAATGTACGGGAAACTTCTCGTGCAACCACATAGACGATGCTCACCTTCAGCACATTTCAATCTGTCGTGTACTTTGCACGCGCGCGTCCCGCGTGCCTGAGCCTCTGTTCTTTCACGCGCACCAAGAGTATATACATATACGATGTGTGAACAAACTTATACTTTTTTTCTCTGTCCATCCGTGTATGCGTACACTCGATAGTTCTTAATCCATTGCGTTGTGCCATTTTTGCGTAATTTGTCTTGCATGCCACGCTTCCTTCGGTAGTGTATTACAATGATACCTTAACTCAAGCGGAGGTGCGCGAGCACGTTGCACTCCCGTGACATTTCTCTCTCTCTCTCTCTTTCTTTCTCTCTCACACTTCTCCTTCTCTCGTTTCTCTGTACACACGGATGCAACAATGTATCATCCTACCTTCTTCGCAATTTGTCCGCTGCCGAGTGCCGCAAATGCGCACGGGTGGTGGTGGTGGTACTCGGCGCATTTGGACGGCGAACGATGATAAGTGACATGCGAACCTTTCCTGCTTCCCGGTGAAATCGGGAGAATGCACGAGCTCGCACACACTCGAGAACATTTTTTTTACTAACCCACGTGTACATAACTCGCTTCTTTGTTCGTAACGCATAAACATCAAATATTGGATTAACCCGATTACATATCTATTACGACGCTCTTTTATATATATATCCAGACATATATATATATGAAAGGAATTCTCTATATATATACATGTACTTCGTATATATAATATGCTTAATACTATTTATAGTACTGTTTTTTCGAATCGGTATCACTTCGAATCTATACGATTACGAACGAACATACATTTATATTCATTGTCAATACTGTGTTCATGGTACTGCTGTACACTTCTATCGTAACTTGATTGTCGCTGTTGTACCATGCCATGTCTCACAGACTTTACTGTTTGTATCTGCTCCCATTTGTGCCTACCATCAATTCTCGAGTGTCTAGGAACTCATACAAGAAGAAGTTTAATGCAAGAAGACACAAAGAACCTGAGGTCGTGCCAACGCGTTCTCGCGACCGAGCGATTTCTCGGTCGCCCCGCACAAGCACACCTTCTGTTCTTTGCAAGAAGATCGCGCGGATGTTACACAAATAGAGAAGAAACTGGCCAGCGTGCAATTTGTATGCTAGTCGGCGCTACGGATTTATGTCAGTCTGCCTACTTTCGTTAGCGCCTTGCTTCGAAAGTAGTCCGCATTGACGTACGCGGCGCGAATAGCGTTGTGTCTTTTCCTGTTCGAATTCAGGCGCTCGGTTTTCGCACGAACCTCTATCGCGTTTATGGCTGCCAGTGAGCAATTTCTCGATAGGAAGCATTGCACTTTTTGCAGTGGTTTCGTCGAAATTGCCACGGCGCCTGCCATCACAAACTTGAAGAGAGAAGATGGACAGGCCCTGCTGCTGATTCGAGGAAGCACGGTGAGAGAGGTAACGGTGATGGTAAGAGCCAGGGTAAGATGGTAAAACCGAGGGTAAGATGGTATTGTCAAGGAGGTATTGTCGACCTTCGTAATTTGGTATCGTATCATACGACATATTACTTTGCGCACATGGCAGTTATGCATACGTGCATCATAAACCGTATGCATCGCGCACACTTAACCCGTATACTTGATATCGGTATAGTTACATAATCAGGATGAGTAAACAGACTGATTCAGTTTTTGTCGGCATTGTAAATGAAGGTTGAGTCCGTCGGTACAAGCTGATGGTTCAGTCTTTGGTGAGATGACTAAACTCATCTCTTGTACCGACAAGTGTATCTTTGTATGCAAATCTCGATGTATTCACCCGATGTACTTAAGTGTGGGACGAACGAATGAGGATGAATGAATCCCGTATTGTGTGAACACTATCCGCAATTTTCCAAATTCTTCTACTTGAACAATTGTTTGACTGTTTATTGCGAACATGTATTTCATTTCGATTTCCAATCAGTATTCCTTGGGTGCAAATTCCATTTGATGTAAACCTCTCTGATGTTTGGTATATATTCGATGGCAATTGGCATACTAATGTTACGTGATGTGGAAATCTTCCCTGTGTATTTCAATTGTAATCTGGTTAATGCTATCCACTGATCGTTTTCTTTGATAATTGCAATATTTCTCGTCGACTGTCACTGTGATAAGTCCATGGGATGTGTTACATTTAGCATGTTTGGAGAACACTCAGTGAACTGCAGATAATTTTTCGTGTTTGCTTACTTACTAGGTCATTGGTGTACAAATCTTCATGCTGGTAACATGCTTCTTCTATTGTGAATGTAAATCCAATGCAGTATTTTTTCTGCTCAGTACATTCAGAATAGCCGCGCCATGTTACCAGATTGGGAACAGCTGCACAGAAGAAAGAAGAAGATGACCATATTTGACCCAATATTATTCTTTTTATCAAATCTGTTTATTGCTGGTTTGTTGTCGTAATCTTTGTGGCAATCTTCCAATGTGCCATTCTTCACGACTTGTCGTAAGATATCCTTTGGTATATTTCTTCGGGAAACGTTACGCGATAGTGTGCTGCGAAAGATACATAATCACGTTCGAATGTCATACTTTATGGCATTGGAAATCGTGAGTGATAAAGAAGAAGACGAGGCACTTAATCAAGGCTGACGTTTAACTCACAGGTATATTGGTAAGGCATTGTACTTCGTTAGACAGTAAGACATTATAACGATACTTGAAGAATTTTCCCCCAATGTCTCCCTAATAAATATCCGAATCTTTATGCGTCTTGTGCACTTTTGATACTTCTCACTAGTTTCTGATCTTATGGTAATATTGATTAAGTGAACTATGAGTTATATGTTCTGTTTCTACTATGTCCATATTTACCTGATTAATATGTACAATCTTGCTGAATATCGGTTTGAATGGTTGCTGGTTTAATATCTCGTCACTTTACGATCGAGATACCTTCATCGATGGGTTTTCTTTTTTCTTCGGAGATTGTATTTCGGTCTGAAGCCAAGGAGTTCTTAAACTGGAATGATGCTAATTGAGTGTATGGTTGATGTGTTATTTACTGGTCAGATTGGACTTGTGATGTATCAACACATTATTTCCATATTTGTGCTACTGTTTCTCAATATTGTATGCCATTCTTTACAGGTTATAATGCTTTATTTATTTTTTTTTTACAGAAACTTCCGTTACTTGCGGATCATTTTAAAACATTGTGTTCGTTATTTTGCTATTTCAATATTGCGAATTTATACGTGGGTCATTACATATTGTGTATGTTTAGAATCGTGTTTTATTCTTTTTAATACACGATGCATGTTACATTCCTCTATTGTAATGCAGTCTTGACTTGGAATATAATTTCCTATTAACATGTACATTTGACTGGCAAGTCTAAGGATGCAATACGTGTGTATCGGATGCGGTGGATGATTTTTCCATCGTACGGGTAATAGTGATTTCCAATCAAGAAGCTCGGGAACTGGCATGCACGACGGTTTCGCAAATGCTCGTTTTGTGCTTTCGGGAAATCTCGTGCATGCGTAGTTTCTTCAACAAAAAGGGCCTATATATTGATGGTGTGTGACGATCCTTCCTTGAGATACGGGTATCAGGTAATAAAAGGTACTTTACGTAAGTATTTAATCTTGCGCGTTGTATCGGCGCGCAAGGTGCTCTTTCCGTATTTCTACATCTGATAATCAGTGCGTGTGCCACTATGGAATTAAAGATTTTTAATTATAGCAATTTGAATCTTGTAATCTTAATTTTAAATAAAATCGAATCATACAACGACCCAGTTGGATCCGTGTACGTCTTCGTACTTTATTTAACATTAAGAAATTAGAATGAAAGTAGAAACTCTGCGAAGCTCCTTTTGGCACACGCTTTTAGAATAATAGTATATGAAGATTATCAGGAGGTACATGTGAAATGTCAAATTAATATTGTGCAAAGGTAAATTGACTTCGATAACTGAAACAATTTTTCATAATCTACGTACTGACAAGCGGTGAGCATTCTACGACGCTTGCCAGGCGCTAAGTTTTGATAAATTCGTTTCAATATTTACAGCGATTAAGTTGCCAATTATGTTCTTCAGTTTTGTTCCCTTTAACTGTTCTCTGTAGAGTCGAATACGCGAGCATTGCTTATTTTTGGGATAGGAATAAGTAGTATTCGCGTAATTTCTATCGAGATTATTTGTTTTTTTGGGTCCTATTTTGTTTAACGTTCAGCATTTCAGCCTCTCATCGTTGCTCACCGTCGCTCCATATCTCTGTCGATCGGTCAATTTCGGGTGAGTGAATGAGTGAGTATGTGTGTGTGTTTGTGGATGTCATAAGAATTATAGTTGGTAATGGCACTGTCAAACACTATGAAATCATAGATTCGATGCTTGCTTGGTTCATAACTTTTACATTCCAAGGCGCCGGAATGTGAGATTTATGGATATATACTGCATCGACAGTGCTTTTCCGGACTTTTGAAATAAAATATAAAGCATCATTATTTCACTGCAGTATTTAGAGGAATTGTCGTTACTTATCTTTCTAATGCTTATGGTAGTGTCTTCTCGTTTGATGTTTTTGATACGATCTGCAGGTATAGTCGATATTTCAAGCCGAGCAGTTGAAGTATTGGTTCTGAAATATTTTTAACTTCTGTCTTATGTTATGTGCCTGATGTCACTAAGCGTGATGCATTATTTTAAAAATGTATTAAGTTAATGTATCATGCTTTCCGGTGAGCCATCAGAATGTAGCCATCAGCTGTACCTATTGAAAAATACTTCTGATCAGATACTCAACTGCTTTGATAATGGAGCATTCGTACTGTGTTACTAAATAAATGCAAAGCACTGCGAGCCTTATTCAATGAGACAACGATGACGGTAAATCAGTTTCGCAGAAAGACGCTTCTGACGAACGTACCTTCATCGAAAATTGTTTACACCGGCATGAATTTCAAGTGCTGTTGCAATCCTGCTGCGGGCTTCGCAGGGGTTGTTTCATTATCTTGAGAGTTCAATATGTATCAATGTCTCAATGAAACAGTGCATTCGTAATATTTATTCTATCCTCTTTAAATATTCGAAAGGCCCATCTTCCTCCGATATTTTAATTGGGGAAAACTGGGAACCTTGGTGTATTTAAAATAGAACTGAATAAACTCAATTTTCCTCGATTGATCGACCGTTGAAAGCAATCATATGAGAAATTATAATAAAGAGGAAGTATAAAGTTCTTTTGATCATTGCTTACTCATTAGTTATTGCTGCGCAGCGATAATTATTGTGGAGGTAATGCAGCTCAAGACATTATACCCTTTATCGGAAGAATAAGGTCACATAAATTCAGAAATATGTTCTTAGTGAAATAATGAGCCTGTAGAGTGGGGTTTTGATTGCGTGATATATGGGATTTGGGAGGGGGGTGGGGCAGTTCGTGAGAATCGGACAAGAAATACAGGAGTGTGCTTGCTGTGTTTGCGTGCAAAGGACTGAGGTGTTTCAGAGTGTTCTTGGATGTTGTTATTGCGCTGTGGCATCTGTCCGGTATCTCTCAGCAGCATGTCATCGTGGAGAAGCTGCGAGACCCTTTGCCCCGGCGTATTGCATAGTTGGAAGATCATGTCGGACGTGGACCAACCATCAAAGGCCGATACCAAAGCAGATACCATGAGAGTCTTCCATGAATTTGAGGGGATACCTTTTTATTGTAGGAATCAGTCGTTCATACTTCTTTGACGTCGTCTCTTGCACTTTGCCACGTAACACCAAGGACAAAGACCATGTCGCGGTACCAAGTACACACGGTATGCCATATTTTTCATGCCTCTTGCTTAAGTATTAATAGTATATCTACACTAATCGCGATCTGATTATACACGCGTTTTAATCGAATGATTAAACGGTTGAGTCTGCTTTCCATGGGTGCAGGACGACGTTTAATCGTTGTGATTGAAACGTGCTGTTTTAATAGACAGTTCTCTAGAGTAGTATCTTTTGAGAATTGCGAGAGTGTTTGGAGTTAAAAATCTGGCATACAGCGTACTTAGTATTCTTAGAGATTCTACTTTTGATCTGCTCCACTTTCAAGATAGTTTCTCCGAATGCGGAAAGTCTAGATCATATTGTGAATGCCTACCGCATTACACCGATAGTATTAGTCACGTTCATCTTGCATTTAGTACAGATCACGAGTAACGATTGATTTCCCGATTCCAATTGGAAAGCTTAGGAGGCATTGACTTTGTCAGATTATGCTTCGTTTGAGAATATTTTGTAAATCGACACGAGCAGATGCTAATGAAACATTGTTATAATAAACGGCCATCTAATGCAAAAACCAAAACGAGTAATGTGTTACAATGATATTTCTCTCTCTATCATAATGATAACGTTAGTCCAAAATTAATACAAATCCGAATAGATTAATTTTATATCGCAATGAATCTGTCCTTTTGATAATACAGTTCAAACTATAATCATTGTCGGTACCAAAATTTGCCGTGATTCTGTCAAATCAAGCCGTGGAAAACTTAGCTTTTGATTATTGGAACAGTATCTCTTTGTAAGATATAATTCCGGACGGGAATTAACATAAATGGTTACTATATACTTAACTCGGTCCTATACGAGATCAAGCAAGAGGAATACGGAACCTTGGATAATGTCATTCACCGATGGAGCTGAGAAGAGAAGATTGAATAAATGATTTTAAACAAATTTCATCATTTTCTCATTTGTCTCCTGGCCCAAACCGCGTGAAACGTTATCTCTCCCAGATATATCCCAATCTCCTAGACCATACCATCTACTGATTACTTGCTCTCTCAAAAAAAAGATGATACCTCGCAAAGACCAAATCTACGCCGGAGTTTGCTTTGTAGTAATGATAGAATATATGTTAGACACAGGGAACTACTATTAACAATTTATCATTGGATTATCTTCAAGATACTACATTTTCTCAGTACTCAAAAAACTTGTCAAATTGGTTTCTGCTAAAAAGTTAGCCTTTTCATTGAGTAGATTTTCACGTCTTTGCAACCATGTAAAATTTCGTAAATATCACTTTATTCCAAAGCAAAATGAATCTTTATTTCTCCAATTACGGCCGCAAGACATTGCCAGAAGATTTACAGCGGCGTTGATCGACCTGACACCACGAATCATCGGGGGATTGCCAGATACTACGAGAGGTTATTACTTTGTTTTCTTTCTATCTTCGAATTCTTATGCAGCTGTGACTTGTATGTCAGTAACACACTAAAAGGTGGGTGGCAATTCTTAACTTTCTGTATTCAACGATAGATAGCTTCATTTATTTTTAGTGTCACTCGGTAATTGGTTTAAAATAGTCGTTTTAATTCAAAGAACAAACAAACGTACCTTTATAATAACACTAGCAAGACATTATTTTTATTTATTGTACTGATAGTTTATATTAAGTATAAAAAATAGATACATTTTGCGTTCCACGATTTCCATTATACGTCGAGAATCTGGTTCCAATTTCAGTTACGTGCTGAAGTGGGGCTGCCAAAAAACGAATCGACAGGACAATCATCCCCGAAACGCATTTGGCTTCAAATATTTTGACATTCACAGTAATTAATGCATGCTGGCTAATGGTTTGTCATGAAATTTGAGAATTCGCTACATTTTGAATGTGATGCACACGCGCAGTACGCAGTCGATTCGAATAAAAGTATTCCCCGATTCTTCCTGGCGTACTACGTCTTTCCACCAAAACGACTCATCGATATTAACCGTAACTACAATTGACATTCATACATTGTAAGTCTGTGTTGGGTGAAATTATACAAGGAGGCATCGTTTACGTTTGGTTGATATTAATTCAATATCACGGGTGTAAAAATGGAACCACTAATAAATCTATTCACCTTGGAGCAGCATGTAAATAACAAGAGCCCCGCGAAAGAAGGAAGACTGCGTACGAGTACTGCTATAGTAGAGTAGATTCAAACACCGTCAAGGAACATTCCAGACTCTTAACAAACTTTTATTAGTTGATGGTCGCAAGCTGTAAATATTACTTCCAATAGAGCCGAAATCTCATGTGTTCCTCCTGATACCCGCTTTTCGTTTTCCGACGACTTCGGGAAAGTTGTTGAGTGTACCCTCTACGCTGTTACGTCCCTCGGTCTGCTTCTCACATTTCTCTTGGCATTGACTAAGTATCACACTTTGCTCTCTCCCCCTCATTGATCCTCGACCAAAATGGCATTCGCGTGCTTCGTAGTACAAGGGTGTCCACAAAGGGTTACTACCGTGCGTGTGTGTTTATGGCAGTAAGTGCTTTGCTGCGCAGTCTTCTTTCCGAGCGAGCTTTAGTCCTGACCGTACATCGTCCATACGCTTAGCCCGTGCTTTTCTCTCTTCATCGACACCGAAAGAAAGCAAACAAGAGTCGTCGCGTGAAATCTGTGAGCTAATCGATTTGAGCCTGTCGCCGCGTAGGGGGGAAAAGGGGGTGTGCCCGTGCCCTCCCTCTCTCCCTGTTTCCCACAGACAGTAAAATGCGAGAAGGAAGCAGCCCAGATGTAAAAAGCCTCCCTGTATGCTTACAGCCAGCCCTATGATGGAGGGTGTGTCCGCCGGCGAGCTCAAATTTCGATGTGTCATGTGCGGACGCGGCTATAGGTCACGCTCCTCTCTCACTCGCCACTCCAGGTACGAATGCGGGGGACTCGGGTCCAGGTACACGTTCACCTGCACCCTCTGCGGCAAATACTTCTGCCGGCCGGATCACCTGAAACAGCACATCCTCAATATCCACGGTGGACTCGTCGCCAAATAGCTATCGATGATACATACACTCTTCTCCTCTCTGTCGCTCGTTGTTTCGCACTTGAAGAACGATGCTGCACCCTGGGCTTCCTGACGATCGGTTCATCGACTCCCCACTGCGTTCCCTCGATTTCCTCCTAGAGTATATAATAAGAACAACTAAGAGATACTGCTAGGGAGATAGGATAGGTCAATATCTCGGGTTTTTACACTCAACGGAAAGGAGGCACGTCTCCGGACTTGTATGATTCGACAATCACTCTTCCTAATATATTAAGTGCTATAATGTGATAATAGTCGGCGCTCGCCGAGTCGCGCACGATCATTCGGGATCGGTCAGGACAAGATTTCAAAAACTTTTGCTTCAATTCAATTCTTTTTTCTTCGTGTGGTAATCGTACGTTACTTATTTCGATATCCTTTTACTTAGATGGATAAGAGTACGCGATAATGAGCAAACGTGAAACGTTATTAGTTTTAGAAGCTGTGAACAGCTTCGCTTTCTTTAAAAGCTTCCGTGATTTTCAAGCGTCCAATTATAGGAAATTTATACCAAAGATTATGAGAAGTTACTAGTGGATAGTACTATTTTCTTTGATTTTATTCGTCAATTCGAATTCGGTCGCCGATTTTTAACTTATAAATGTCGCCAAAGCTTTCTGAATGCAGAAGAGACTAGCGCATCTATTCTGCATTACTTTCATTGTTATTTCGGAAGCTGTCCAGATAGAATTGTATAGTTTTTACCCAAAGTAATACCAAAGCAACATTATTCGCACACCTGAACGTGTCTTTCATGTACGAACTTTATCGACTGCTAGGGAGATAAGAGCTTACGGGACAAGTTGTGGTAGCTGACGTTCGAGTTTCTTAAACTTTATTATATGTGATATATTTAATACAACTGACTTGTAGAGTAGTTACTATTGACCAATAGCTATTTCCTGAAGGCGTCCCAGGATCGCATATATTCTGACAATAACCCGCTGTTAGTTACTTATTGGTTCGAAGAGGCTAAAGAATCTCTGTTCTTCGGTTAAAGACGTTATTATCTCAGCAGTGGCCTCGTTTGATACATTGCGTTTCTTGACGACGAAATACTTTATGCGATAATGGGGGGACACATGAGATAAAAACTAGCTGAACTCGTAGGTAGATAGCTGCGCGCCTTTCTCAATTCACGGGACAAACTGCCAAATCCTCGAGAATGCCAAATAAAAAATATTCCTATTTTCTTAGTGCAATGGATAAGTCTTAAGTTATTTGATGTAGGGACGATGTGTGATTCTGGAGCGGAATCGCGGAGAGAAAGGAAACTAATATATCAATAAGCAAACCACAAAGTTTCGCATATGTCGTTAAAATGTGGAATCGATTGAACATGCTACGTTTATGAAAAGGATGTTCAATCGCGGTGATTTTACATACGTAGATTTTTTAAGAATGTACAGTTTATCAGAAATTGTCAATCTGCTCGGTTGGGCGATGGTCGAGTCGTATAACGCGAAATAGTACATAGTCCGTTAGATCTGGAAAGTTACTATCCCGATGTTACTGTTGATGAATAAAGTTATAAAACGTTGCTTTTACAATAATTGTGAATTTTTTTAGATCTTGTAATAAAAAGTTGGTTGAAATGGGCCCGTGTTTTATGATCTCTTGCCACCAATAGAGTGCTTCGCATATTACCATCCTTGGGCTTTCCATCCTACACGTCCAAATTATATTTACAGTAATGCTCTGGCTTGAGTGTCTTCGCGATTCTAAGCGTTCGAAAAAAAATATCGTAGAATACTGTTCATGTCACAATTAATCAGTTGTTCCATAATATTGTTATTCTGCACTTATTGCTAGCACTGATACGCCAAAACTTGCAAAAGATTTGTCTCTATTGGCCGCTCTCTGACATCAAGTAGCTCACTAGAGTTAGAGCATAAACTAGCTTAATTTCCTTCACGTAAATGTTGAAGGTAATCTTCTTGTCTTCTGTGTTACTGTACTAAAATATTCCATACTAAAGCATCTGTCCTCTTGATTGGAAGTAATTCTTGTTTGACATTAATTTGACAGAAGTCCATTCTCTCATATTCCCACAAATTCCCGTAGCGCAGCAACTCTAAACGACAATGAGTTAAGGATATGGGTAGGCATAGACTGTGTCATGAAGTCGAGTCTCTTCAAATATGATATTATAGATGGCTTCTCAAGCTTTTGTCCACAATAAATTAAACGATGGGAAAAGCTTCGATGATACTATCAATATGTACATTGCACTATGTAATAAAATTTCCAATTTTGAAGGAATAACAGTTGTTACATCTGCCCTCTGATAGGCAGATCGTCTTGAATGAACAGTTGTAGAATGTTGTAATAAAAGATTTGGTTGAAATGTGTCTTTAATTAGATAAATCACCGAAATAAAAATAAATTGTGAAGCGATACCGTTTGAAAATTGAATATATGGATGACAACTCTACACAAGGGTATAAGTTCGAATGTAGGGCTATCCCCCTAAACTTCTCTATGCTACCGTAGTGAAGTAACATCAGAAGAAACTCCACAACTGTTAGAGTTAATACTACGAAAACGCGAATCGAGTTCCACGTCTGGTTCTTTTCAGTTACGTTACTGCTTTTAAGAAGCGGCAATTATTACCGCCGATTTCGGTCCGTGCGCAACCTTTCGTTCCCAATATCCGTAGAGTGTAGCACGCCGTCTCGGCAACTGACGGTAGCCTTCTTTCTTTACAGACGTCTTGCAAAATGTACCAATTGGACAAGGCGACCAGCAATGCACCGATTGCGGCAGGAGGTACACGTATTCGTCTTCATTGAGTAGGCACAAGAGATACGGCTGTGGACCGCTGAAACTTAAGTGCGTTTGTCGGTACTGTGGAAAAGTGTACTCGAGATACGACACTCTCGCAGAACATATGGCGAGGATGCACCCCGACGCAGAAGAATTGTGGGCGCGCTTCATATGCACTTAATAGGCAACAAATAGACTCAACAATTCTTGTATTTTTTGTTAACTTTACTAGTTCACCAGATTGTTTTTTTAACATGCAGTTTTAAAGCATCCTTAGAATCTGATATGAGAGCGTTAAAAGATACTTTTTGATAACATAAATTAGAATTTGTTATGATATATGGTTATGGTTTCGCGATCGTTACTGTGAAATTAAGACGACAGCATTCCTCAGCACATAGAAAATGGGATGTTATACTGCTGAAATAAAAAGAACCGAATTGCGATCGGTCTCACGCCTTACTCTGTTACACTGATTAATAAACGATTTTCATGACATGCAGTATGTGATATTCAGTTCGTGTGTATCGGATTGTGAAATAATCGGAATAAAATTATCATAATTGCCTGCTACGATCCAATCCTTTCAGGTCCGAAAGAAACTTTTATGTCTATCATCAAAACACTGTTGCCCACGGGATTCCCAGTTGTTGTGCAGTAAATGTATACTCGGGAGCATCATATCTGGTATTCATGTGAGCCTACGTCGGACTGGTTGCAGATAACTGGATGCTGGAAGGGATTCACACGAGTATGTACGAAGCAGAGCCCAGGAGCGCCAATAAGCCGCTTCTCAGCCTCGGTGGATCCTTGGAGCGCAAATACGGGTGCCCTACGTGTAACCGCTCTTATTATCGAAAAAAACATTTAAAGCGGCACATGACTTACGAGTGCGGACAACCGCCTCGATTTTTATGTCCTTATTGCGAGCACAGAGCTAAGCACAGGTCGAGTGTATACACGCATATCAAGATCGTGCACAAAGGCTGCGAGAAGTCAGTCATCGACATTAAGCAGCCTGGCTTCGAAGCCATCTACTAAACCAAAGTTATTCCAAATTGGTTTACGGACGATCTCTCGTCAGACCAAATTACCGTAAAACAATTTATGGCAATACCATTTGTCGTATGAACAATTTAGCGTACGAACAATTAATCGTAAAATAGTTTATCGTAGGAACAATTTACCGCTTAGCAATCTATTTATATACACTAGTCATGAGTCACTAACACTACAAACAATGAATTTAGAATCGGGAGGCTCACTTGCTCGCGAAATACATAGAACCAGACCATACTCCGATTATTTTAACATTTGGGACATCCGATCCTAATCGAGGCTTATCTCAAACTTAAACGGTCTATAGTCAATAGACTCGCTCGCGGAAGAATAATATCACCTAATCAACTCCGAAGTTGTGAACATTTCGGTCATTGGATCCTAACTCACAAGGTATTTTAGTACCTGAGGATTTTAGAGGATTTAGACGATTTTCAGTATCTGATAATATTTAAGAAAACTGATCAGCGGTAAGTTTCATCGCTTTGAAAACCCGCTAGTCAGTTTTCTTAAAAATTATCACATAAAATGTTGAAATTTCCACAGCACAATTTTTTTATTTAAACTTACCATATTAATACCAAAAGGAGTAACATTATACATTATTGTTAACGAACATTACATATCAGTTGAATGAAAAATGCATGCGGCTTCCAATGTGCAGTATCGTTTTTGCAAAAATTGTTAATGATAACTTAAAGTCCAGGAAAGCCTAAATTGATAACTATTGAAAACACCGTTCATGCATTTTTATACCTTACATCAAGACAAGGAATTTTTATAATCGTTCATCCTCTCATTTGCGATATTTTCGGAAATAATTATAAAAATAAATCCTCGGAGCTGTAACTTTTTCATAAATCAAGGTGAAAGTTTAGTATCGGTCGGAATCGCGCTGTTTCGGGATCAGGAGACTCGATAGATAGCCGAGACTCTATTATCCCGAACTCGAGCTGTTATCCATAGTAACCAAACTTTCACCTCGATTTATGCAAAAGTTATAGCTCCGAGAATTTATTTACGAATTTTGTATTTTTCCGATTATAACATAGTCTCGGCTATCGCGCGCCGCTCGTATACTACTAGTATGTACTTGGCGCGAGATTCTATCGAATCACCTGATTACCCCCCACCTTTCGCAAAGTTTTAGACCCATCGGAGTGAATGTCGGCAAAAAAATACACGTGTTGAATGAAATTTCGAAAACTAACTTTGAAAAAAGTTTCAACAGAATCGGCGTGTATGAGTGGGTAGTGTCCCTTGTCAGATCGGTAGTAAAGCTGAAATCTCAGGAAACAGGTGCCAGTAAGAGTACGATATTCGGAATACCGGAATTCGATGCGCAAGATGTAAAAATTGTCTATACGATTAACTATTCATGTGAAAAATAGTTTTACGGTAAAATGTTCTACGATAAAACGGTCGACCACCTTTCGAACCACTATGTTACGATCAAGTCCCTATTGACACCAATGAATTCGAAGTACAAGTTGTCCTTTTTAATTGTTGAGATTTTCTACTGTTTCCTTACGCAAAGCCTTTCGTTAATAAATCTCCGCTGTTAGATTTAAGTTTAGACTAGATCTCGTTTGAGCGACTGGCAATTAATATTTTTAGGCATCATATCGCATAGTTTCATGACTCCCAAATGGATGTATCGTATTATTAAGATAATTCGATATCGGTCACATAGATCTTATTGCACGCGCAGCAATGGCATTCTCAATGTAGTATATAAGTCGTTACGAACCAAATCTAGGTGTATCGTTAATCATGATTGTAGCTAAGGTCCATTGTCATTGCAATTGTAAATATGTATGATAAGATATAGAACGTACTGTACTTTATAAAGACGATTCTATCCCTGTAAGTCCACCATCTCTTGATTCGTGCCAATAATCCACCTATTAGCCAATTGCCTGTGAGTTTCATTCATAAGTCATTACATACTTACATACATATGTGTTGCAGCCACGTCTCACCAGCAGAACGCCTACAGGTGCAACTTTTGCAATTGCCCGTACTCGGCGCCGAGTCATTTGAAACGGCATTTGACTATGGGTTGCTTCATGGATCCGTCATTTTCTGTCGAGGAAAGGCGAAACATCAACCGAATGAAGGCGAAGCACTACGTTTGTCCGAAATGCTCGCAAGGATACAAGAACAAGCGAACGTTGACTGCACATTTGCGCACCACCTGCGGCCGAGAGCCGAAATTTCAATGTCCCTACTGCGGTCTTAGGAGCAAGCATCCGCCGAACATCTACACTCACATTAGGCGCCGGCACAAGGGCGAGGATCGCTTTTTGATTGTCGATCATGATCAGAATTAAATGAATCGCTGCCACGCTGAGTGTTACTATACTTCGGGAACAGTGGCACTACCGATACATGATGCTTCTGAAAACAGTTCATATATCATGTACAACTATTTTCACCTCATTGTCGTACAGTTATGTAGTGCAGTATTCTTTATAAGCGTAACAAACGAAAGTTCCGTCTAATAAACCAGACGCACAGAAATGTTGCATTTTTTCACTTTGTAAACATATATACGTATGTGTCCTATCCTGTTTGTCGTTTCGGGTGATTGGGGGCATGAGGAGTTACCAATTCAATGGGACGCGTGTGCGTTCTGGTGATTTCATGTTGAGTCGTGTGAAACCAGAGTTTTCCTTATGTGGCTGATGTAGATGTATACATACAAGTACTTATGAATTTCAGACAACTTAATGAAGAAAGGGAAGACTGAGATATGCAATCCCGATCCGATAGCTTCAAATATCAAGACCAAGCTTTCACCCAGCATGAACACACCAACCATCACCTACAGCTTCGAGACCATTCCAAAAATCGAGCAGATCGATAAACTCGGTATCGATCCAGCCCCAACTTTTCAGTGTGATTCCTGCCCGAAGGCATTCTACAGTGGCCGAACTCTAAGGTCGCATAAAAGTAATGATTGTGGCAAAACGTATGTTTGCCTATTATGCGAAAAGGTATTTCCTTATCGTGCTAGTTTCTGCCGTCACAGAAAGCTGTGCGGAAAAAAAACGGAAAAGCATAAAATCAAAACTGAAGAGAAAAAAAATGAACGACCAGAATAGTAACGTAAATTTACATGTAAACTAATTAAAAAGTTTCACCGCCACTCTGAACTTGAAATGTTTTATATTTCTAGCGGTAATATATCAATCACGAGTTAATAATTCCATTGTTGTTGCCTACATATAATTTATAGTGGAGGTACAAATTTATCCTAAGTCTAATGTTATCAGAATAAGTCGGCGGAAGTATTAATCATTGGCAAAATCGTAAATCACGGTGCAGTGCATACGCTAGCGAGTGCATACGCTGCATTTTTTATCGCGTATAAGTATTGAATGGCAGTCATGCAACTGCTTTATCAGAACCCTTACGAAAAAGTATTACTGAAAAATACTAAAAATATAGTACTGGAGAAGTACTAGTTTCTCCAGTAGTATTTTGGCGCACTACTGGGAAAAGTACCTAGGTAATATTCAGTACTAGTACTTCCTAGTAGTGCGCGAGAATGCGAGTACTGGAGAATTACTAGTACTTCTCCAGTGCTATATATTTAGTACTTTTCAGTAATACTTATAAATAGATATATACTAGTAGCGAATTTAGCCTTTTTCAATGACTAAAGACCAATGCTTGCAGTACTTAGGCGTTACTAGTCAGTATTACCGTCAGTAGTGATGTTTCGCCTTGTCATATCAAATAGTAATACCTGTAGTACTTCAACATTACTAGTCAGTATTTCCACCAGTAATGAATTTTGATTCCCAGTACTAAGTAACAATACCGGCGATACCTCGGCATTACTCATCTCAGTATTGAATTACTAAGATTAGTACTGAGCTGGCAGTATTATTCTCTGAAATAATACTGACAAATACTGATCACTACTGACATGTTAGTACTACTATTACTGATATTCAGTAATAAAGTACTGATTATTACGGGACACCAGTAATATTTTTTCGTAAGGGAACATTATACAAGTAGATTGTGATATGCGATCTTTCCAATCAATTTCATAGTACGTCCGAATTACAATTGTACAATGAAGCTGGCCATCTAACTAGCAAGCATACTGTCTGTGTTATATATAATATCTGCTTATATATAATAGCACGCGTACAATAAATTGTTATTATGAGGATTTCATTGAAATCATTTACCCGCATTCCTTTTTACTATTCAGGTTTCTACATTGAATGAAGATTGAATAATCATACAGATTTATTATTAGAGTGATCATCGCTTTCAGGAAGAAATTCTTTGCTGTACGGTTGTCCTGTTCTGTCCATATAGCTGGGAGTTATTCGAAATAATTCTTTCACCCCTACACAAATTTTCACGCAGCAAACGTAACATGGCCGAAATGTATAGCCTCTTTATCCCAACACCGCCACTAACAAGATTATTAATGATGTTGCAGAGCAAAGCCGAACACGATTGAATCGCGCCGACGACTTGAAGAGGAATTACCATTGCAAGTATTGCGGCAAGGGTTTCACTCAGTCCGGTCACTTGAGGAGTCATCAGAAGAGTTCATGTTACTGGAATCCGAGGTCAACGTGTCATGAGCTGGAGAAAATCAGGCCGTTCTCCTGCGGCCAATGCGGTGCTTGTTACTCAAAGCAGTCGCATCTCATTTCCCATATCAGACACGATTGCGGCAGGATGCAAAAGTGCGCTACCTGTGGAAAGACCTTCCTTCACAGTAGTAGTTTGAGGAAGCATCGCGTCCGCACTTCTTGTAGTTTCTCTTTACCCTAGTATCTTATGTTGATTGTTATAGCTTCCATAACAATACTACTTTTTTTTAGAGTGGACTAAGGAAAGTCTATTTGTATCGTAATCATGTTAAATTGAGTAATTTGTAAATTGTCTGAGGGCAGCCCAACGCGCGCATACTGTAAGATGATATTCTCCCCTGAACCTACAATATACTTTGCTGAGGTATTTCTAAGACCGTTGTATCGTGCAATAAATTGTTTTGATTAGGGCGGCATAATCTTTGCTATGAAATACTGTTTATTATGAGTAGCGTACATTTTATGTTATCTTTTACATAATAAACCAACCTCGAATACAATTTGATGTGACATTCAATCATTTTGCTTGGTTACCCCCTAATTCCACGACACTCGGCGGAAGATCCTTATTGGGCACTAATAAAACTTGTTGACCTTTGTTGTGTAGACCTATCTATAGATAGAATGGTAGTTACAACTTGTCCGTCCTTGTATTCTTTCACATAAATGTTAATAGAGAATCCCACACACAACCATCATCACTTTTTCCTTCTCTATGACAAATAGCCGTGTTCCACACCGGGTCGTCTATCTACTCTATCGAAATTAATCTCTGCCTCATATTAATTTTGCGGTGTGTACTGCATTATTTCGTATTGTTATAGGTGACCCTTCGTCTCCGATTGAAGAGCTCAGGGTGAAGAGGCCGAAAAGGGGTAGGAAAGTGAAGGAGAAAGACAGCAAGACGATAGTTCCCGACCCACCTACGAGTCCACACAACACAAACGGGAACGGTGAAGGCAATGGGGAGGATGCCGCTTGGACTGAAACACAGGATATAAAGAAGATTGATGGCATGGAGTGCGAGTTTTCCGATCCAACGTTTCCGTCATCTAATCTCCCGGGGAAACCCCCGCTTTCCGATTGCCCGAAGAATCCGAGCTCCAAAGATTACAGCACTTCCGATGAACGCTTGGTCTGTGAGGTATGCGGCAGACGTTTCGTGACAAAGAACAGCTTGACGTGGCATAAAAAACATGAGTGCCAACGGACGGTCACCTGCCCGAACTGCAGCAAAACTTTCATCGGATCAAAAGTTCCGGTGAGGCATATGCTAAAATATTGTGGCGGCCAAAAGCGGAAAAGATCGGATGATGAACCGGAAAAACGGGTCACCCCGCATTCCCCAACCATTGAAATCATTGATATCATATCCGACGGAGATACTAGCGATGAAATGTGATTTAATTAACTTGCTCGTCTTACTACTTTATACAATCTTTAACGAAGTTGTCATAAACGATCCAAGTTTGTTTTTGTGTATCATATTAATTTCTTTCCAAACGTATTCCTGAAGCATCGTTAGTTCCTCGCGGTCTCAATTCACCTATTTTATGTGTCTGTAGTTGAATGTACGGGTGTAATCATGCTTGAAAATTAAGCTTGGTCCTTTCATTTGTAATTAATTAGTCACCCCTTTTACCGTTGAGCTTTTTGATGCTATATTTTATTATATGTTCCCGACAGTACGCGACGATTAGTGTCGATTGGGATAAAAATGATTTTAGTATAATATGAAAAATTCAATCCGGCTGTACAACAGCATATACTCTGGTTGACAACGCCAGACTTCGCGAACGCTCAAATGATTCTTTATTCTTACTATGTATTTACGCGATATAATTGCCATACGTATTGTGTGCAACCACTCACGGAATTTTGCTGTTTGTATTCAAATTGTATGTATAACCTGTATTATAGTTACTATTTTCGATGACTAGTAATTGTCGTCATTTATTAGAAATGTATTGGATATATGATGTAAATGAAATTCCTCATAGTGAGATGATTTTTAATAAAATTTTAATACAGCAAACAGTTGTCACGTTTCTAACACAGAAGTGGAGCGTCCCAGATGTAGCATGGATTGTTGCAAATTGTTGTACACTTTTATAGTCGATTATTTATGCCTTTAAACACGTGTCAGCCACAATGAATGCAGCCAGCCCAACGAGAACTCATCGATTCAGCAGAGGACGCATACAGACCTCGGATATTCATTGATTCTATTGGAGAGTTATCTCTAGTCAAGTAGAACGATGTCACGCGCAATTAGACGAGTCCAGCATGGGCGACGGTCTTCCTCCCTATCTAACCGCTATGTCGTTAACCGCATCCAGAGAACCGGCACAACTCATCGACAATGACGAGAAAATTCGCTTCTTTTTCTAGATGCACCTTACGTCCGGATGCATTCGTCATTCGTTCGCACGGAGCTGCTTGCCGAGAGATCCGCGCCAGCCGAGGCATACAGGTCCAGAAGCGATTTGATGAAAGGGAGTAATGAGCCCTTCTTAAGTATCGCACAAGCTTACCGGCGGGGACAACGGGCTGCCAGGATTTCCCAGGCATTGTCCGGCGAGGCTGTCGTTTTCCGAAGCTCGGCAACGCGTAACAAGTTTTACTGCCCCCGTTGCAGCAACGGTTACAGCAGATTGGCCGACATGAAGACTCATTGTCAGTTCCAATGTGGCAAGGAGCCCCGTTACCAGTGCCCCTATTGCTCCAAAAAGGCAAAATTCTCGTCGAATATGTACGTGCATGTACGTCGAATGCACAAGCAGGAGAAGCTGCAAATTATAGATATCTATAAACAGGGCCCCAGATATCGTTAGTTGGTTGGGTCCTGGCTCACCCTTATTACTCACTATACTTCAGCCTGACAAGGAGAAGCTATATCCATCACCCCTTCGTATTAATATGGCTATTAGATAGTTGCTGGCTTTCCATCCATTTTTAATCGTAGTTGAACTGATTTTTAAAGGTCCTTACATTGTTTGTGTATCTCCCTACCAAATAAGGAACGAAATAAAAGATTTTGTCACGAATCGGCTTCATCATTGCTGTATTTTGGAAAAGAAGTGTGAGAGTATTAATTTCCATTATTAATTTGTGCTTCCGTGTTTTAGGATACCACATTTACCAGGTTCCTTCTCACCATAATTCATAATAAGTAATAAGTGGAATAATGCGGCTCGAATAAATGTCTTAGAAACATATTTAGTACACACGTCTTTTTTATTTTCCTAATGGTAAAGATCTTTGTGCCCTCAGATTAATTTTACAGACGCTGGCGACCCGATTCCCCTTCATGAAGAATCTTGTTTCATCATCTCGAAGAAATTTACAGCAACATCTGGAAGATTTTTTACATTCTCTGCAATCGCACACATAGTCTTTCGTCCTGATCGCTAGTTTTGCAGTATACTAATACCATGTCTAACAATACTAAGTGTTCCACTACCGGAGGTTGAGGCTTTCATCCAAGTAGAACTTGATGCTGTAGAATTATGTACAGTTTATTGAGCAAAGCTGCGATCAGGAGACTCGGTAGACACTCGCGCCAATTAGTACTATATATAGTACGGCGCGCGACAGCCAAGAATATACATACATACCTTTAGATGCACAGTTAAATTCAATCAATTTTATTGGAGGATTCGGTAACACTTTAGCGGGACTTCCAGTTTGAAGACACTTTTAGCCAGTCCGCGATTATTAACACTTACACGTGTCAGTCTCGAACTCTAATCGCGGGTATTAATAGACAAGAAATTGTAATCGATGTACCGTGGACTCTGACGAGTTCAAACCATTTTCTTGCAGATTTGGAACATCTGGGCGGTTTCAAGATGCCTACGAATACAACAGCCACCGGCATCCCGTTCGACGGCATCCCGTTCCCTTGGAGGAACAAGGGAAATTTTCCCTGCCCCAAGTGCGCAAGCACTTTCAGCCGGAAGAACAATCTCTACTCACACTTGAAGTTCGAGTGTGGTCAGCTGCCAAGATTCGGCTGCCCCTACTGCGATTACGCATCGAAGAAATCGTCAAACGTTCGGGCACATGTGCGCAGAAAACATTGCGGCCGTAAAGTCTGCGTGATTGATGTCTCGCAAAACCCGTGCACTCCGTCTATGGAAGATTTTACGCAGCTCGAGCAAGCATTCTAATATGTTCGCGATTAACTCTACTGCAGGGAGACATTACGGATTTGGCATTTCACGATTAAGGGGCGATTGTTATGACACTCTGCCATCTAACCAATTTTCAGATTACTAATTACACGATAAACTTAAATTATTCATTAAATTTGATACTTGTTGGTTGTTGTGGATAGTTTTTCGTTAATTAAACAAATTTGTATATCATTTTTACATTAAAAATGTAGTTTGTATGCCGCATTGTTTGGGCGGCCGCGAAAGACGTCTTTTCGGTGGTAGACACGATACCTCACTTGTAAGCCATCGAAAAATATCAAGTCTCAGTTATCATTTCAACTAGAACGAGCGAAAAAATAAATTTTTTGAGGAGGTTGTAGTAGTTTAAAGTTCCATTTAGCCATTTTTTAAAAATAGATTTTAAATTACTACTGGTTTCTCAAAATATTTTTTTTGTTCATCCTAGCCCAGCTGATAAATGCGTCTATACGGAATAGGACTTCGTTTTTTATTTTTAGATACCTTAAAAACGAGATAGATATCGTGTCTACCGCCAAAAAGACATCTTTCGCGGGCGCCTGATTAACGCGGGATTCAAACCACATTTTGTCGAAAGAAAGTATATAAACATTTTTGTCGAATTTAACGAGTAACTTAAGTTTTGCCCATGTTTTGATCATGGAAATCACAATTTGCCCCTAAGATCATTATCTACATCACCCTCATTATTTATCTTTGTCAGCACTACTGGAAGAATCTAGCAGCTTTCTCTCAGAAAAAAAGACGGGTTTCGTATCGCTCACGACTTTAATTTACCGTAGTACCGATTTTAGCTTGCACATATTTCATCAATAAAGTTGATAATTTCTTGTCATTGGGGGATACACCTTCATTTGATCCTCGTCACGGTAAACTCCCATCTTTCAGTGTCTCCCCAAAAGAAACTCGAGGAGTGTGCATCATCACCCGAAGAAGGTTTGCTAATGCATCAGCCCCCGATCACTTTCTACCTCTATTGTCTCTGTATCTCGAAGATTCCAGCCGTACGAAGAACTCTGATAGAGCGGTGTCCTTTGATTTTCTGTGTTACAGGATTGAATTATTGCATGTTCACTGCCATGCCGACAGCCGCGCAGAATTATCTTCTCCAGGGTCCTTCGTCGTCGAGTTTGATCTCGGCAGCGGACGCTGCGCGGATGCTGAGTCGAAAATTCCCTTGCTCCAATTGCACCAGCGTCTTCAGTCGAAAGGGTGGTCTCACGTATCACCAGAAGTTCGAGTGCGGCCAGAAGCCCCGCTTTAATTGTCCGTATTGCACCTATCGGGCGAAGCACATCTCAAATGCACGCCGCCACGTGCGAAAATGTCATCCCGGAAGAGAAGTCTATACGGTCGATTTGTGCCAAATGGAGCAGCATGTTGCTTGAAGATGCGCCCAACAATCATTCTCCAGCTTCCCTGTGGAGAGAGGAAGCTTAATAAGACTGCGTCAGGACCCCTTGACGCTTCTCAACACGCGAAGAGCTACTTGGGACTTCGCATCTGGAAGAATGGTAGAAACCGGATTCCTTTAATAATTGTATTGGTGTATTGTCCACGACCTCCGGAGGAATTTATTGTGCATCGAGGTCCTTTATTTGTATTTTCCAGAGCTGTTGGTGCGACGACTCCCCATTGCTCAAGGAACCACCCCGGAGGGATGACCAGACCGTCCACGTCTTCAAGAATTGTGCCAAACAGTGTCACAGTGCTTCCGAGTCATTTGATGGAACTTTGCCGATGTTGGCTCTTTGAAAAGGCCAGTCTCGCAATCGGTGATGACGATAGCCCCAAAGAGATTCTAGATTTTAGATTTACAATAACAATGTCGAATTGTAATTACCAAGCAGTATTAAGATTTTTCCCATGACGAAGGTCGGAACATTCCCGAAAATATGCCACATATCGAAGCACAGCGTATGACACAAATATATTACGCCAATAGCGTTCGGTGTTACATACTATCTTTTTTAACCAACTTCGAAAAGGAGGAGGTTCTCATTCTCCAATAGATCCAGGTATTTTCATCACTCCGATACTTAAAGCCGTTGGAGCTTATCAACATGTATCGTGTACTTAATGTACGGGGGTCGAAACTCTTCCCGAACTAATAGCGATGTATCGCCGAGATGTAAAGAAAGATGTGCGAACTGAAATCAGCCTGCTCATTTCCCCTTTCTCCGTTACTTATAAGTGTGAACCCAAGACTAATCGAATTAATTCCAATTGTTTCCATTCAAACGTTTTTAGCAATTGCAGATTCTCCCGTAGGATAGGAGGATTCCAAATGTTTTCGTTCGAAACGTGATGGCGAGCTTTAACACTGACTGACGATCCGCATCCATTTCTATGTATGCACGGATAGTTAAAAGTCACCCAAAGCATCTGACAAGATATGTTTCCCATTTTTTTGTTTCAGATTACTGTTACCTCGGGGAGTTTAACTACCGAGGTGCACCGGCGCCGGCCAAGAGGCGCCGCGCTTACCAAAGAGGTCCTGCAACGGCACCTTTCAACGGCGAGAAGCCAAAGTTCCCTTGTCCCACTTGCCCCAGCGTTTTCAGTCATAAGAACAATCTCTATTACCATTCGAAATTCGAATGCGGTCAGCTGCCAAGGTTCAATTGCCCCTATTGCAACTATCGCACAAAACATGTCTCGAATGTTCGCGCTCATGTGCGCAGGAAGCATCCAGGGAACAATGTCTACGCGATTGATATTTGCAAAGTCCTTCAAGGATAATCGGTAATATCTAATCCGAGGTTTTGAATGTTCATGGGAGTCGCGCAGAGCAACATGTCGTATTGAAGTTTAGCTACTTCAAGTCATATTTACTTGCAATACTGCATTTTTATTTAGAAATGCCAGAAGTCGGACGAGTGGAAGCACACAGTGGCAGTGTGTTGTGTTCGTGGATGAGGAGGCTGAGTCCCCCCAAGAATCTCAGTAGTGCAATATTGACATTATTAATATTTAATTATATCGTAATACCTCGAGAATGGTAGATGTATTGACGTTAGGCTACGATACCAAGGTTTTAATTCATCGTCTTCCGTAAATTCTCTTTTTATACTCCCTCGCTCGCTCGGAGCGATGTGTTTTTTGAAAATTGGCTGTGCTTAAGTCAGCTTGCATTGATCATCGTATCTAATCATATCGTTATTTCGTAGTTCTATATATTTCATAGAAAGTAAGTGTATGAGTCTGTCTTACAACCAAAATGCAAGTCAAGTTGACCTGTTTGAGTGCAATCGATATATGTATAGAGAAAGTATGAAGAGTCCCAATCGTGTACTGGGCTTACTTTTCAAGTCAAAGAGCGTACTATAAATGCGCGATAGATTCATTATTTATTACGTACTTTCGTTACTCAACGTCCATCGTAAGTTTCGTTGGGTATAATTGTGCGATATATACGAAGTTATGTTACATCGTATTGGTCAAAGAAGCAGACGCGCTTTTCGATTGTAAAAGAATAAAGAATCGAGATTTTAATCTCTATTGTGCTTGGATCTCTCATATATGCTCCTTCCATGCATATCTCATATCTTTGCCTTAAAGATATTGTTCGATTAATCGGCCCGACTCTTTCCTCGAAACTCGATCTCATGCGATCGGGATCGAACGCCGCCTGTGGGCTCGCCGTCAGTTACAAATCATTGGGTCGGCTTTCTGTTCGCAGGTTTTCGAGAATTACTAACATATCACGATTACAAAGCGGGGCCGTTCGACTGCTCATCGTTCGTGGGGAGCGAGCTCAGGCAAAGGTATCCTTGCCATAAGTGCGGCAATGAGTTCACGCGACGGAACAATCTCTATAATCACCTCAAGTTCCAGTGCGGCCAGTTGCCGAGATTCAATTGCCCGTATTGTTCCTATCGGACGAAGCACTCGTCCAATGTTCGCTGTCACGTTCGGAGGCTGCACCCTGGCCAAAGGGTGTATGTTATAGACGTGAGCAAAGAGTATTTCGATCCAGCGAATCTACATTAAGATGTGCCTCCTATAGTCTTAATGATTAGGGAAACAGTCCGGCATGGACACTATAAGCTCGAAAGCAATCAGAGGCAAATGACGACACGTATTTTGTTAACGCGATATTGTATTTCCATGAAAGTACGTTGGCGATTTTATAACCAGACCGAACAATATTTAATAAAAGCGCCTTTTTTATTACAACGCTTCACTTCATTCACGTGACACCAGTCTCGGTTAAGTTCTTGTTCCCAGCATTACAGGGGGTGCCACACTACGGACGATTATTGTTCCGCATAGTAGCAAGGAATAATAGAAGTTCCTTACTTTCGTTTCATGAGAAAACGACAGGTGCACCCTTTCCCCATTTTATCCTAGACACCTATTAATTGTTTGTTTTTCCTCGCACGGTTATTACATAACCGAGTGAGCAGTGATGCACTTGAGGTATGACGTTTCATCGCGACAAATGTGTTCCTCTTTCAGGACGGCAGAAATCTTCGACGACTCGGCTTGCACCGTTCGGGCGCAAAAGTTGTGTTCCGGATTATCTAAAGATCCCTTGTCCAAACCCCGGTTGTCGGAGTCTCTTCAGTATGAAGCACAGTCTGCTGAAGCACCTGCGCAATCAGTGCGGAAAGAAGCCTAGGTTTGGGTGTCCTTACTGCGAGTACGTGTGCAAGCGCAAAGACAACTTGACAAGGCATATAAAGACCCACCACGACCGAAAGGACGTCTATGCGATTGACATATATCTAAGCAGCAAGAAGTTGATGGCTCCAGCTCAATGAATCCATTTCCTGCCAGTATATTATTTGCTACGATCCATCCGTGTTTTTATACGATTGCGCAACTATTGTACAACATAAATTATAAAAATAACCTTAACACTGTATGCATAGGGAATTTTTAACGGGAGACTTGTCTCGAGTACAGCGAGTCGAGCAACCTTACTAGCGTAACGAAATCACACACTGATTATATTAAGGAACTAAATTTTAAAGCTAGATTAAGGTTACACGATGACTTAATAAACATAGTTCAATGCGATCTTTGGTTGGAAAATATGTGAAAGCGGTATTTAATAGTTAATAGTTGGTGATGAAAGGGTGGGAAATGATGTGGGGTAGGTAGGGGACGGGCATTCATTTTTACAGAAAAGAACCTGGACAGAAATGGAGTAAAGATGTCCACCAGAGTCAGCTACTCTTCCCATCTTAGGAAGCTGTAGTTTGAAGTTACTTTGGCATTTGCTTTTTCTTAGTTTCTTTCAAGGTGTTTCTGTGCATCTTCCGCTGGGTGCGAAGGGTAGGGCGTGAAAAGTGGGAATTGTCCGACCGGATCAAATAAAAGAAGACTGTTAAGTTATGTAGAGAACTTGAGAACGAGTTATATTCGGAACTAACCTTTTGTCTGTATTTTTGAAATCAAAATGAAATAAAGCACGACACACATAGAATTCGTATACAGGCATTCAACTTGCTCATTGCATTTTTATTTGACTGTGCGGTTTCGTATACACTTGATAGTATGAATTTGACTTCTGATGCAAAGTAATGCATAATACATATAGAGTTTCTGTCCAAAAGGACAGAGTGGCAAGTAGCAAAAAAGACATGGTATCTCGACATCGGCAGTCGTCCTTCTCATGGAAAGATTGTCTGCATTCTGTAAAATACAGCTTGCCGATGCCTGCAACGCTTTATTCGTTTATACCAGCACTAAAAACGTTTCACTATCAACAGCTGTTCCTCAACTACACAATTCATTCTTCCATTCACTGTGACTATTAAGTGATTAAATCCCTATTCATCTTCATACCGTCTGTTCTTTAGTTATAACTCTCACATCTGTCCCACAACTTTGTAGACCAAGTTCTTTGCAAGCCTTCACGACTTCACTCGTAATCTTTGTAATATAAGATAAGAATTGTCGGGAGGGGTGGATGCAGACGATCCACCAATTTACAACAAGTCGCACTGTTTCATTGCTTTCAAGAAAGATTGAGAGCGAGAGTGTTTACTCCAAACGAGATGCAACTAATCTTCCATTCCACTTGGCTAACAATTCGTTCCTGTATCTTTTTCAGCTTTTCTACAAATGTTACCAGTACCATGGTCCGATGAGCTGAGTGCCATGAGGTGTGGGTCGAAAACGAGGTATCCCTGTCCCCGTTGCAGGAAGACCTACACGACCAAGAGTGCGGTGACCGCTCACTTCAAGTACGATTGCGGAAAACCGCCGCGATTCGAGTGCCCCTACTGCGGCAAGCTTAGCAAGAAGAAGTTCAACGTCCAGGACCACATAAGGCACAAACATCCCTCGCGACCTGTCATCTGTTACACCCTCTTCTCTTAAGTCTTCGCCAGCACGCGGCCAATCACCCTACAGGGAATTCTCCTAAAAAATTCGCAGCCGCGGCGATATCAGGAGACTCGGTAGAGATTCGCGCCAAGTAGCAGTTAGTTGTAACTAGCGCGCGACAGCCGAGGATACGTTCCCCCCGATATCAGTATTGCTAACCGTCGATCCTGTCAATTGTTTTCTTGACAGGCAATTCAAGTGACACCCGAATGATGTACATAATTGAAGTACCGGGTTATCCTAATAATCGGCTGGCAGGGTCTAGATTTTATTTCGTCCATTAATCCGTAGATCCCTATAGTCGACAAACATTACTGTTTTAGTTTTAAAGCGATTAACAGCATTACAATAGTTTAATTTTAATTTAAGGATCATTCGCCATCCTTTCCAGCATGGTCCATTAATCCCTTATTTATTGACACTCGCGATTCGACTGGCATAATTTATACGAATTCGCATCGAATTGTTACCAATAGACCTAAGGATGAATAATGTTTTCATCGCCCTGTCGCGCCCCATCCACTAAAGGGAGAGTATCAATAGAATAGTGATGAAACGTGTCACTTATATTTTTCACATACAGTGCGCCAGCTGCGTCTCATACGCATTCTAGCACATAGAAGCCATGTAAACTCTCACGTGTGATGCTTTTCTCTGGAGTAAATAAAGTACTTCTGGAAACGAGTGGCGAGGGTGCGTTCCAGTCAGTCTTAATGATTCTTATTTTCAGTGGTGGTCGGCGCATATCCGCAATGTCGACTTCAGCGATGTAAGTCGATCTCTACGACATTTCCCTGACCCCACATGTCTGTAACCATCTCGAGGGACTTTTATTCTGCATGTTTTCACTCACACGCCCCCCTCACACAGGTTAATGGTGCTCTGTGGGCGGATCATTCCTCAAGGGATCACTGGTTCTGACGGAACTGCGGTCTTTTGTAGGTGACAGGCTCGGCCGGCTGTTTGTCTCGCAGCTGAAGGTGTACTCGAAGAGACGGGACGTACTGTACAACTCGGGCACAGACAAGTTTCACTGCCCAAAGTGTAACAACGCCTACGGGAGGCGCGATACGATGTTGGGTCACTTCCGATACGAGTGCGGCAAGGCGCCGAGGTACAAGTGCCCTTACTGCCCGCTCTGCAGTAAGAAGACCTCAAATATCTACCAACATATCAGGAGCATGCATCCCAAGGAGCAAGTCACGCTCGTCAAGCTCTACTGAAATCCCGTCAGGATCTTGTCCCGCAAAAGCAAACACCTCTGCGAGCTGTAACGAGCTACTTAAAGCTTGATCCTGTGCTTCGTGATTAGACTTTTGTATCGACGCTAAACCGCGGAACCCATCACGGGATTACGGGATGTGGTGATATCACGCTCTCACTCAGGGAATTCGTTGTCCATGAAACGCAATCGGTCTGCGGCTCGACACCTCAATATTTGTTTATTACAAAAGTTTCTCGGCGACCTAACCCCGTGAAAGTAAGTAAGACTGCAATGTACATAGGATGAAGTTTGATTGGTTGTACGAATAAAGAAAACCAATGACACCTTGATCCTCCTGTGATAAGTTTCTCTTTAGTTATTACAGACGCATAAGGTTGATGTAAGGTTTCTTTAAGATGGAATTTGTTCATTGATATCCTCACGGACAGACAATCATCGGGATACTCTGGTATGCGTACTCGGATTCACGTACTCTCTGGTAAATGTTTCAATCATTTTGAGCATGAGAGGTATGCTTTTGAAATGTGGTGGCTGATTACACGTTGAAGAAGTTTATGTCGGCCTCTCGGCGACAAGAATTTACTGCGTGCTTTCCTTTTCTATCGACAGTAGAATTGATCGCGTGCCCTGAGACTCTAGTTGCCATCCAGCCTTTAGTCTGTATTGCATAATCGAGTGCACGATGTATTCGTTACGCATAGCTCCCCCCCTCTCTCTCTGTCTCTCTCTTTCTCTCTATCTACTCTCTACGGTAATGTTGACCACTTTTCGAGTTGCAGTCGACTAGTCGAGCGGTGACACTATAATTTGCAATCGCGCTCTTGATTACAGAGGCCTGGCCATACGACCAGCAAGTGCGGCGGGATGGCGATCAGAAGGACCTGCTTGCGTCTTTCCAGGATCCCCAGCAACTGCAGTATTACCAGGAGCACAAAGCACCGGGCAGTGCATTCTCGCTAAACAGAAGACACAAGTGTCCCAAGTGCGACAAGTCGTTCTCACAGAGCTACTCGATGTACAGACACTACCGATACGAGTGCGACTCGATGCCGCGCTATCAGTGTCCTTACTGCACTCATATTAGCAAGTGGACTCACTCGATTTACAACCACGTGCGAAAGATCCATCCGGGACGGGAAGTGTCCGTCAATAAATTATACTAGTTGACCGAAGAACTAGTTCCGTAAGGCTAACCGATTGTACATAAAACGCAATTAAGATAGACAATAAAGTGACGGCTCGTCCGACGAGCGCAGATCTATGCTTCCAATAGAAAAGGAAAGGGAAAATGATTCATACGCTTCCTCTTATCCAACCCTTGTCTCATCAATGTTTTGGTGGGCACCTGGTTTCCTTTCTTAGAAATGTCTGGATTGAGTATATGCCGAGTCTCCTTTTTCCGAGTCCGCTTTTTCTGGAATTTAGTCCCCTTGAAGTCACTATCTCTGTTTCTCCATTCAGTTTTAATCATCATTGCAGCAGGAGTACTCGACGGATTCGACGAAATACGCCTGTACTGTCGGATTAATTCTCGATCGTCGTCTGCTTTTCTGCCTACAGAGTACACTTCGATCACACTGGGCAAGCCTTATAGTGACTGGAGGCACTACGGATGCACCTTGAAAGTACAGTCTGTACATCGTCGCGATTTTTCTTGCCCTAGGTGTGCACGTAGCTTTCGTACTCTTGACGGCGTGTGTCTCCACTATAATCTCGAGTGTGTGATTGTGCCTAGGTTTAAATGTCCTTATTGCAATATGTGCAACAAGTTCACCCAGGCTGTATATCGACATGTTCGGTCCAAGCACAGAAACATGGAACTGAACCTCTACTCATTGTGTATATAATTTAACATTGGTTATAGAATTGTATAGGCGACATTTTTTAGTAAAATAGTTGAAGTTTTCTGACAGGTGGTATGCTGTTATTAATACAATTATCTGTCTGGGGTACTGCCTTTTGTTGATGTCGATCAACGAGGTTGATGAACTCAGATTATTCTTGTGTACTCCTCGTAATTTATATTTTTTCTCAGGATTCCACTAAGTTTCTGACGAGGCTATGGTGTTTTCAGGTAACAGGCATTTTATCAAAGATAGGGACTGCACCCCCTGTTACTCCATTGCACGCAACCTTCCTCTCGGAAGATGTTATTCAGTAGTAGCGTCGGGTGAACGTTTAATAAAAAATCCTGTGAGAAATTGAAAGGAGGCTTTTCTTCTATTTACACTTCCTATTTCTCATATACAGTTGCTTCACTAGTGATCGAACTAAGCTGTGGAGCATAGTGTGGCTTGCATATTATGCGGGTGTGATTGTACCACGACTAACCCTGGACTCGATCTGCTTTTGTTTTTCAGCAATCGCGCTATTGCAATGGATGGAGACCGTGAACGGTCGGTTCCCCTGTCCGAGGTGTCGCAGATCATTCAGTCACAAGTCGAACATGCTGACGCATTTCAGGTATGAGTGCGGCAAGGAGCCGCGATACGAGTGCCCCTACTGCGGTAAGAGGGACAAGAAATCGTCGAACACGTATCGCCACATAAGGACCTATCATCCCGGTAGTAGTATACGAGCGGTTAAACTCTACTGAAACAACGTCTCTGTTCTTCCGCCACATCGGAATAAAGGAATTGAGGAATAAACAAGACTTTTGCGAACCCCTGACGAGCTGTGTTCCTCATCTTCTCCAAAAAAACTCACCCTTGCCAATCCTGTGTTGCCTATGACCACTTCTGTCATCGACTGAATAAAGACCTAACGATGGATGGCGCTCATCTGTAAGACACATAAGTATTTCAGATGAAACCTTTCCCCTCTCTTGTCAAGGGATGTGCAATCAGTTTACACTAATTCTATCTTTCCAACTTTCCGCCACTATTTATTCGTCGATATCTTCTTTGGCTCTTTCCCCGCTGTACTGCTCTCGACCTTTTTACGCTCTACAGTTTGATTTCGCGAACTTGCTCGAGAGTTTGTGAAATCTTGGTTTCGATGCAGGCCTCTTCGTACACGAAGCCTCCGCCTTCATTAAGTTTCTGTTCGCTCCTGTGCTTCCCCGCGTCTTTCTACCTTCGGCGCAGCGTCGGCGAGTAGTCACTGCAGACCAACTAATCGGCACTTTCATTTTCGTGTTTGTAGGGCGCATGGTGTCGTCTTACGACACCGGTATCTTGAGTATCCTGAGGGCGAGCATGGAGTACAGCGGGGACCGGAAGGGCATGGAACAAGACCGCAATCCTTTCTGGCAGCCCGGCAAAACGTCCTATCACTGTCCCAGGTGTAACGCAGGGTACACTTACAAAAAAACCCTCAAGACGCACATGAAGTACGACTGCGGCAAGGAGCCCAGGTTCAAGTGTCCTTACTGCCACAAGAGGGATAAATGTTCGTCGAATATCTACAAGCACATTAGAATGCGACACGGTGGCTTGCCGGTGATTGTCGACAGAAATTGAAGTCACTCTTCCTGCTGGTCTTCTGGTGTTCTCCTCATTCCGTTGCTTTCGCTCTACCCTAATATCAGTCATTTGATGATTGATTACATTTTAATTTGGATGAAAGGATCGTCATTCATAGAGCGTTCCGTTTAGCGTTCATCTTATGTGATGTAACGATATTAAATCACGTGTTGATTTATTTGTCATTCGTTCGTATAAAGTTAGCAAGGCCGAGAAAGGAGAGATATACAACATTGCTTATTACGAGGGTTCTAAATTCTCGATTTTACACTTGCCAGCCCGCAGGTTCAATAGGAGAAGAGTCTTTAGACTTATTGTGATGTTCGTAAAACGAAGTTATTGTACAGGGGTGTACCACCAACCGGTACTGTTCTTTTCGCAGTAGTCCTATACGGCTTTCCGATAGCTAATGAGTTCCCGTCCGGTTGGGCGATAGAGTATCATGGTACCTGCCAATGTAGCTTGTACAGAGGATACATGCTTTGTAGCTGACAAAAATTCCTTCTTTCATACAGGGCCCTCGGAGATCTTAGGCGGAAAGCTATCGGCGTATAGTGCAATCAGTCGGGAAAGGGGGGACCTGGGCGGGTCTCGCCGGCCAGTTGGTTGACGCATGAGCTTTCAAACTACTTGGCGTCGAGACTCTACCGAATCTCCTGGTCAGTGGTACACCTCGCCTAATCATAGTGTAGGCACACATCACTTGACTATTATCCTTTCGTTCAACTATGAGTTCCTACGATAGGAGAGATGCCAAGCCTTTGCGTAAATGTATGATTACTGTGATGTTTCGCAGACATCTCGCGCAACTGACCGAGTGAATGCATGACGTGCGAATGTAACGTTCATCTTAATAAAACAGTGATATATTTAACCGAACATTCAAATAAAGTCGTATATCCCTCTGTCCAGTTTGAATAACGCATTTGAGCAATTAGCTATAATTATAAGGTGCTGCAGTGATACACTTTTCCGAGGCTCATGCTATCCCCACACAATTGTATCAGATCCTATCAATCACACGATTTCAATGTATTAATTGGTACAGCTCGCAATATCCAACTAGCGAAGAGTAATATCGTGATTCTTTTCAGATGGCGAATTTCCAGGCTGGTCGAATTTTAAGCTGCGTATGAGCGTCTTCAGCTACGTCTGCCCTAAATGCAACCTCGGCTTCCGAAGAATGTGGGACATGAACAGGCACAAGTGCGGCGTCTTGCCGCGTTACGCCTGTCCCTACTGTAACAAAACGGATAATTCCTCCTCGAATGTCTATAGACACGTTAGACGGTGGCATTCGAAGCTGCCGGTCTCAGTGACCAAGTTGTTTTAAATTAGGTGTGGTGCCATATTGCATTTTATATAATTTATTGTAAACACGCAATTGACGGCTCCGAGACATTCTGGTGTACGCCACCAGGTAGAATAATTAGATGAAAACTGCGGGGTAATTTTTATACCTCTGCAAAATTATGTATCCAATAAATAGTGGAAGAATAATCGCCCCACATCATTTTACTTCCACGCTTTTCACTTGTCCCCTAATGTACTATCCTTGTCTTCGTCAGGATTCTAGTTGTTCTCGGAAGGACCGCTGTGTAATAAACGACTACCGGTAATAACATACCCCCCATTCATAATTTCTCGCCAAGACGTTTGTTGTTTTCGATATGATCCTGATTGGAAGCGCACAACTGTTCCGTGCACGTCCACAAACTAGGCAGTTTGTCACCGAGGTAGATGCACAATAAATATTGTTCTGCTTTCTTGATTTCAGAATGGGAAGCAGCCGTGACGCAGACGTGTCCGAAGTGCGATCACGTGTTCGTTAAGCAGAAGGATTTGCTGCACCATCTGCAACAGAAGTGTAATTCCAGACAAAAGAGAGTTTGTAATGCTATGCCGACCGACGCTTATTTAGTTGGATTCTTTTCGGACTCGCCCAACAGCTTAAGTTGCGCACAGTGCGGCAAGGAGTTCAAAAGACGAAAGGACGTAAATTATCATATGAGATACCAGTGCGGTATGCGCGGTATGCAGTGCCCGTACTGTGACAAATGCTACACATATTCGTCCAATGTGAGGCACCACATAATGCGGTGCCACAAGGGGGAGAGGATCTACTACAACAAATTGTTTTAATTATTTCAATCATTAAATTTAAGACGCCACGCACACCTGATAGTGCACATGCATCAGGAGACTCGGTGGAGTCTCCTTATCCCGAAGTAGGATTAGCTGTAAGTAGGCTTATTAGCAAAAGAACCATTCACCTTCGAGCACTACCGACTCCGGCAATCATGTACAAACATACTGCAGACAGTTCTCTAAGTGTGTAACAGACAGAAAGACATTAAAGTTTCTTGGAACTATCATTCTCATTATGTTTCACGTTATCGCTAAGTTAGTGTATTACGTTCGGACTTTTCGGTTGATGTATGAGGCCCAACTCAGTGTTCCCCCGTTTTCCCGAAGCTGGCTTTCACCTTTGGAAGCAGCCTTCCTTTTGCACGGTTTGCGCCACCAACACTATCGGCTCCTTCAACTTATACACATGTGACTTGGTATTTCCAGGTGTCTACCGGTTGTACGCGCATAAAGTCGAGGGAATGCGGTCCAGTAGTTACACGAGCGAGGTCCGAAATGTTCTGGCGCGCTACAGATACTATCCGCACGAGCGCAAGAGATTCGAGTGCCTGAACTGCGGCGGTCGCTTCACCCAGAAGACCACGATGACCAGGCATTTACGATATTTCTGCGGCCAAGGATATCGCTACCAGTGTCCCTACTGCGATATGCGTGCATCCTGTTCCTCTAACATTTATAGACACGTAAGGTCTCGCCACGCCGGCTGCGAGGCCCACGCTATTAAGCTCTTTTCCTCCCTGAGCCGCCGCTTGACCTCGTAAAACCTAATGTTCCTTTGGCAATTTAAGTTCGTGTAGGTGTAGTATGTAAAGCCGACGATGCGAATGTAACAACCGCGTACCTTTAGAGACATATATCATTAAAAATAAAGAGGTTCGTCCTTATTTGTATTCGATTGTTATACTTATTCCTCGATATACTAATGCAATGCGTTTTATTATAGCCACATAATATTGGTACAGTTCTCATCACTCTGACTTATTCGCTTAATGTTTCAGGTGTGCATTATAAAGTTGTCAAACTTTCTCAGACTATCCTGGACTACCTACCCGTAGCCTTTGTAGGCCAACTGGGATGATTATAACGGAGACTATCTATGCGGTAGTTAAATAATGGCTAAGATTACGATGTTTAAGGGTGCCTGAAGTAAAGAAATGCTGTACAAACATAGCAATTAAGTTAATATTGGGTTATGAAAATGTTTAAAAGTTTTTGGGGCTTTTGATTGATTTCCACTCCCAGCACGCAAGCTGTGCAATGAGGGCTGTTTTCTCCCTCAGACTTGTCTCTAAGTGTTCGCTACGCAGCTGACCGTCGGAATCTCGTGCCCTGTGCAACTTACTAAAGAGATTGACCTGTACTTTACAGTGGTATACGGGGTGTCTGATACTTCGCAACCACTGCTAGCTCCCGACAGCCGAAGGCGACGGCGAGGGGACAGTACGACACTTCATTCATCATGCAGAGGCAGCTTCGAGTGCACGAGATGCCATAAGACTTACAAATGGTACCGAGGGCTACATCGGCACTTGACCTACGAGTGTGGCAAGTCACCGCGGTTCAAGTGTCCACACTGCATCTATACTGGCAAGCACAAGTCCCACGTGTACTCGCACATTAGGAGCCACCACCGAAATCGCCCGATTTTCGTTCTTGACACCCAGGAGGGCTGACAGCGTATCACTTCGTCTTAATCGAGTAAAGTGTACTTCACACTCCCCGTTTCACGTGAATTCACTATCAGATACTTTTGACAGTTGAGATGGTTTGAGGAACGTGAAATGGAGGGATCTCTTGTACAGCCTGCTCAAACGATTCTGTTAGAAATGCCCATGTAAACAGAGCGGAGAAACTAACAGAATCGATTGCGCCCGGGGTACAGCCTGCTCAAAAGATTCTGTTATAAATGGCCACGCAAACAAAGCCGAGAAACTACCAGAATCGTTTGAGCCCGGGGCACTTGTCGAATGAACACCAAATGATATGTCACTCTTGTTTTAACCAAATTCGTTCATTTCTTTTTGTCGACTCTGTTCTCAGTGCGCGACGAAAGACTTGTCTACGAATATCTTAGAAGTCTATACTTCTGTAGAGCTGAAGAGTCTGTCTGTGTGCGTTGTATTGTGAGCGGACTATGAGTGTTCCTATTCGTCTTGTGGAGTTTGTTACTTTTAGACGAGCGTATCACCCTTTTATACAAAGAGTTCGTGTAACTGTATGACTGTTTCTATGGCGCAATAAACGAGTATTATCATGCAGTTATCACTGTCAAATAACAGATTAAATGTCACAGCCGATGGCGGTCGCTGTACTCTTTACGCGTATTTGTATATTGTCATTCCATCGGAATTCGATCACCACGAACTCCAAGGCGTGTGTAACCCTTCGAATTTCTTATACCTGAGTAAGTATGATCTGTGAAGAATTTGTTACACGAGCGTATTTGCTTCGTATCGCGCGTGCAGGCTACCGAAGCAAGGATTCCTCTCTCCCATCATAACTAATGCGCCATCCAATTTCACCCACAAACAATCGAGAAGTGTCCGAGTGTACCAAGGGGAGCTGGATGCTTTCCAATCGTCCACCGATGCTTCGGCGAATGCTTCGACTAACACGTGAAAACTTTTTTATTTTGCAGACTCACTGGGGAAGCCGTGGGCTATGGAGACGTGGCAACTCGACAAACAGGAATTCGATAACCCGGGGGACCGAAGACGCCATCCTTGCCCGAGGTGCTATCGAAGTTACAAGCACCGTAGTCATATGATACGACATTACAGATATGAGTGCGGCACGCCGCAGAGATTCGAGTGTCCCTACTGCAAGCACCACCTTCGCCAGCGCACTCACGTCTGGACCCACATACGAACTTTCCATCCCAATCAGGAACTCTATTGTGTCGACATTGCAACGAACGCGAGACTCACGCGACAGGATCACAGATCCGACTGATATCCCCCCAACGAAATTTAATTTAGGCCAGATTTTCTTGCCCATAAAAGACACTTCCTTTCCATGAAACACCAACGCCCTCACCAGCATCGATTGGACTGAATACATGGAGTCGTGGTGACTTTTTTTACGCCACTAACAGCGAATGATAAAGTACCCAGTGGGTGCTTGTGTGAACGGTAGTATGTCACGATTATCGACTATTTGTCAGTGGGTGAAATCAGGAGACTCGGTAGAGTCTCGACGCCAAGTAGTTTGAAAGCGCATGTCAATTTTAGGACGAAGCATTACGTGTGATAATCCAGGGACTCGAGTAAGATGCGATGGGGACTAAGGCAAGTTAGGATTGCGAGACCCGTAAGGCAGTTGACCACAGTTTTCCAAAGATACCAGTCTCGCAAGTGAGCTTCACTACTAGGATTGTACCATGTGTACTGCAGTTGTCACTTAGACTTTGCGGGAATACGTTGAAGTAGTGACTGGTTTATTTGTCGCAGGTATTTAAAGTACATTTGTGATTTTGTTCCACTTTGAAGACTTAATGAGTCTCGATGAAAGCCCACGACCTGAACAATTGTGAATGAGCTAAATCAATTTTTGTAATAAAACTGTCTCAGCAGAAAGATGTATCCTTACGTTGTTCGCACTACAGGTAGTAGCACAAACGATTACAACATAAGTATTAAGAGAAGTTTGAGGTGGTAAAGCCAGAGATCGGCTACTTGCACCAGGACGTAATGGGCTATACGCACTTATCACTAACGCTTTCTTTCTATTTATTATGTTTCAGAGAGTGCAAGCGGCCACAATGAAGAGGGCGGTTTCCCTAGCCCCACGAGGCTGGCCATCGGAATGTACGAGTGCCCGAGTTGCCACAATCTTTATAAATGGAAGAAATCTATGCTCTCGCACTTGCGGAATCAGTGCAAGCAACCGCCGAGATTCGAGTGTCCACATTGCGCGATGAAAAATTATCAGAAAGCTCATATAATTCGGCACTTGCGAGTCCACCATCCCACACTCACCCAGATGTTCTGGGATAGAAAGTTAAATAGCTTTTCTCGACCTGGATGAACGAAATCCCCCGACTGATGTCACGAATAAAATTTACGGAACTATTTAATGTACGAACAGCGTCACTTTTACTAACCAACCCCGAAACAATAAAATTTCTCGCTGTACTTTAGGAGAGTTATTCGAGTAAATTATCATACGATTATAATCGAAATTTGATAATTTTCAGATCATCATGCTACAGCAGTCCTACACTTGGGAGGCTGTAACCTTCATCCTGTGGTTTTAATGTGAAGAAAAATCGTGTAGTGACTGGCGAAGCAGCAAATGTGTCGCGGCGCGCTTGCTATTGTTGGTGAACAGATATTGAGATATGAAATATGAGGAAGGTGAGAGGGTTCCTTCCATGAATAGCATTTATCATGGAAGCTGCGGGGTTCGAACCAGTAGCTAAAAACGACGGAATACTAACCCGCATTTCCCATCCAATTTTTGTTTTGCTATCCTTCCCGTTGCCTGACAGCTGGAACACACAAGGAATACTAACAGACATCCTCGTGTAGCACGCCGTCGGAACTCCTGACCAAACTCCTCAGTCAGGTCGCTTCCCTGTTGCAGGGTACCAGATCCTACCTCCTCCACCCGGTACGAATTTAATCTGCAAGTACCGATCGGGAAGCTTTGGAAAACACAACTCCAGTCGGGCGTCCACTTTGAGATCGTGCAAGATCAACGACAAGAAGAAGCCCTTTCAGTGTCAGAAGTGTGGTCGCGGTTTCACCCTGAAGAGAAATAAGGACCGCCACGTGAATTACGAGTGCGGACACGAGCCGAGGTTCCAATGCCCATACTGTGGACTTCGCAGCAAGCAGACGTCCCCCGTTTACGCGCACATCAGGAAGAAACATCCGGAAGAGGAAGTTTTCATCTTCGACATGAAGCTCTAAAGACCACCTGTATAGAAAAAAACTCTAGGATCCCCTAAGGTTCTCTAGATTTACTCTAGAAATCCCGGAGTTAACTACAGATATTTAAGAGTGAATTGAAACATTTTGAAGTAACTTTTGGGGCACTCTAGAGTTACTCTAGAGATTGTAAAGAGTTACCAAAGTTACATGAAACAGAGTTACTCTCGAGGATGACTTACGATAGATGATTGTGGAGTTCTGCCATTTTGAGAGTTCTCAAGTGGTAGTACGAGACACGTGTCAGTGTTATCAGTACCGTGAAGCGGAAGAATAACGCATGTTCCAGAAAGATATCCTGTGGCTTTTTTCTAAACAGTATAACAAATCCCGCACGATGTTTCCATCTATAAATTGAATTCTCGCCACGCTTATAATATTCGGAATGACAAAGTATGCCCATAACCTCTTAACCGGGAAATTAGTTTGTCATCACTTAAAAGTATCGTCTTTCACAGTGGGGAGTTCTTTCTCTGCAATGGCACATGATGAAAAGTATTATCATGCTCACTCGAGTTCCATTTCTAGCATGACGAAATATTTCGTCCTGCCTGCAGTTAAGCGCTTAAGGATGCAGCGGTCATGGCTTCAGAGACTTTGTAGAGTATAACTCTTCAAATTTTTCTCCTCGAGTAACTCAAATAACTGTTTACCTAGAGTTGTTTCAATTTACTCTAGAAAACCTTAGAGTTCTTCTCTTAGAGTTTCCTAAAGTTTTTCTCGACACGGCAGTGACCTCCACGTTCAACCTGATTGGTTGCTCATCACGAAGATGCGAGTTAGTACTTGCCTTCCCCATTTATTTGCTTCGTTCATCGTCTCGAAGATATCTACAACGACACCAACAAGGAAGATACACCAACACAGAAGAGAGTGACGCGAATCTGATCTTGTTTGACAAACGAAAATAATCACATTCTTCTTGCTTTTTGTACCGTTGCATTTGAGAAAAGGAGCAATTTTTAAAGATAACTGACGTAGTGTTTTAAAAGAAAATTCAGCACCGCGAGTTGTATTTCAAAAACCCTGAATAGAACAGCAACACTTCCTCAGCCTCTTGCACACTTCCCATACTGTATATGTCTAACCGTACAGTCGTGGATTCTGACCACCCGAAGACTGCAGTAAAGCACAACGATTTCCCCCGCCTCTCCATATAGTATAACAATTGCTATAAATAAACGTTTAAGAAGTACTGTCTCTAATCGTTAGTATAGTCGGATACAGTTGATTAGCATTCCTTCCACCGCGCGAATTTTGTCGACGGTTCGACGTTCTCGCCCGGAAGATCCACAATCTATCCAAGGTATCCCCCTTTCTTTTACCAAATCGGAGTCAACAAATCGCGTCATGGAATCAAGCCATTCGAGCCAGCGAATCACTCATTGAGACTTGCCTTAGTATTTGCCAACGTTTTTTTCTGGAGCCCAGCACACGGGGTCGACTAACCAAAGGATCTTGAAGTTCCAGGTTTCTACGCGACTGCGCCACAACTGGACCTGAACTTCGTCTTACAATCTTGCAAGGCGTTCGAACCGGACGGCGGAAGCAGGGAGGCCGGCCAGGATTCCAGTAGTTCGTCGGTGCCAAGGTCCCTACCGAATTACTATGCCCATCCTCGAGTGAGGAACAGCTATACCAAAGGATCCTTCGCGGACTGCTACCAAAAGCCGTTCGGTTGTCCCAAGTGCGGAAGATGTTTCACGGTAAAGGGTAACATGACGAGGCATCTAAAGTACGAGTGCGGCCAGGCGCCGAGGTTTCAGTGTCCCTACTGCGAGTTTCGCAGCAAACAAACGTCCAACGTCATGTCACACATTAGAACAAGGCATACCGGCCAGAAGGTTTACGTAGTACACCTCAAGTATGAGAATTAAGAGCACCGATCATTGGACTGTAGCCACTTGTGGATTACAGCCTTTTTAGCTGCGCTAAGGAATTACTGCATTCTTCTTAAAGATTCGGTTGTCGAACGGTGCGAAAGTGGCCGCGTGCATCGGTAGACATGAGCAAATCCAAGAGTTAGGGAGCGAGAATGGGCGTGCGTGTGTTGTACATGAATGCACTGAGTTTGCTAGTGTTCGAGACAATCGACCGATTTCTGTGAAACGGTGACGCCTTTGAACGATTGAATTTGTGGCCTTGGCGAGGTTTCTTTTGTCGACAGATACTTGGAGGCTCATGTGGTAACCGACAGCGAAAGTATTTAGCCTAAGTTCGTTAAGAGAAATTTCTTCCGTTCCCTCAATCTTGTTGCCAATCGTTACACGAATATTCCCATTGCGACTACTTATGTTCTGGAACATATATTTTTGGTAATTCTGACGTTTACGGAATATTGCGAAAGTGTTTTAGATCGATTTGCGAAAGCCGAGCGAGAATCGATGCGCCTGGTTTTCTCCAGGTAAAGATTAAATTCATCGTTAATAGTTAGATTTCAAGGCTGTTTGAGCGTTTTGCGGAATTTAGCGTTTCTGGTCAGAAGATGCCACTAGTAGGATACTGTGCGATGGTGATACCTCAAGCTCAAGTGATTCTTGATCGACAGGTCTTGAACACGTCTAATGGATAGTTTGTTATACGTTACATGGGATGCCCTACCAGACCAAGGATGCTCGATTATCTTCTTTTATTCTAACGATATTGTTGAAATTAAAGCATATAGTCGCGTGTTTCATCTCTGGCAGGGCAGCCTGTCTATTAGTAAGTACTTTCGGAGAGATTGCTCTTCTGTAAATAATTCCAAATAATTTGAATGCTGAGCAAAATGGCGTTTAAGTACAACTGTATTCAATGTTCCGCGATATATGTGCTGTTAAGGACAAAAAGGAAGATTTCTCGATTCCTAAGTATCATAGACGTGGCGTTCTATGTTTTTTAAGGGAAAGTGAAATACAGAAAACCTGTATTCATCCCGTTTGTTCCAAAAATGCGATGGTAAGAAGACGCCCGTGGAAACATTCGCACCCGCGCGTGCTCAGACTGAATGTGTCGTCGTTGATTAAGTGATTACTTGTTAGTCGCAGCAGAACCCAAAGTAGCCGATAGACCCGAGAGGGATGGCTGTTCGTTAGATATTTTAACGTTGTTTCCAGTAGAATTTACTACCGACATGTCGCGATTATATTGAAGGGGGTGAGAGGCAAATGAGCACTCGATCGGCGGCGCACTTTAAGGCAGGAAGACTGATGTGCTATCAATAAGAGAAGAAGAGCAAGCGGAAAGTCGAAAGGGAACAGGGTCTGAAGCAACTAGTGCGAACGTTTGACGCTTTCCTTTTCCAGTTTCGTTTTACCTAACAAAGCCAGCCGAAGTGCGTTGCAACTGTTCGCGATACGCAAAAAAGTTTTATGTTTATTGATTTCTATGTACGTGAGACGAGTACTTAGGTGAGTAGGAGATTCGAGAGTACCGTTTGCTCGGTAACCACCGGGAGTATTCAATGCATATTGGAGCCAAAGTGTTATATGTAGACTCGCAACGGCATACTTATTTTATTCGTTGCCCTTGTGTTCGACTTGTTGCACGATGTGCCTCTGCTTTCGTTCGCAGGAGAAAATGCGATGGAAGTCTTTTAAAGGTCCGCGGTTATTGCCCGACTCTTTTTGTTGCTGTGATATATTAGTAAAATGAAGACTTAAGAGATAACTCTACGTATATTACTTGAATGCGCGCCCACACGCGTGCGACGCGTAAGCTTAGATGCGTTTCTATTTATCCAGTCTGATAGGTGATAAAATGGTCCGTTCTCCGATTAGTCAGGTTTAATGGATTAAGGGGTCATATATGCCAGGCACGTCATGAAATAAGTAAAGGTTTGTTAATTTATTGTCCTATTAATACATCCTGTTATTAAGTTTCTATCATGTGTCCGTTATTGTACATACTTTGAAGTATTTTCTCCGAAAAATACAAATAAATAACTAGGTTATGTACGACGTAACTGGCATCGTCTTAATTCAAATTGCAACATGCGGTGGTCAATGTATCTTGGTCAATTGTTATCTAAAAAAAATATAAAAAATTGAGCGTGAACTAGACACAGAAAACTAGTCCTCAACGAGCCAGAATATTTGTTTTCTTTTTTTTCACAAAGTTACACGCGAAAAAGTCGCCAATTTCGTAGGAACACTTAGAAATAATGACATTTTCGCGTGTAACTTTGTGAAAAAAAAGAAAACAAATATTCTGGCTCGTTGAGGACTAGTTTTCTGTGTCTAGTTCACGCTCAATTTTTTATATTTTTTTTAGATAACAATTGACCAAGATACATTGACCACCGCATGTTGCAATTTGAATTAAGACGATGCCAGTTACGTCGTACATAACCTAGTTATTTATTTGTATTTTTCGGAGAAAATACTTCAAAGTATGTACAATAACGGACACATGATAGAAACTTAATAACAGGATGTATTAATAGGACAATATATTAACAAACCTTTACTTATTTCATGACGTGCCTGGCATATATGACCCCTTAAGTTCTCTGTGAGGCACACTTTGACTACGGATAAGTGTTCGCGACTAAGGTAAAGGCGTCATAAACATTTACTGTCCTCTAATTTCCACGATGTGTTACGATCCTATATCATCTCTGTGGAACTGTAAGATATAAATAAATCGATGTTCTGATACCCCATCCAACTTGTATGTATGCTTGATGTCTCTATCTCTTCTTCCAGTTGTGTTCTTTGTAAATCTCTCTTTCGATTTCGCTGCACCGCTTTTGAAAAGTGGACTGAACCCTGCCCAGGTGGGTTTTGTTTTCTGCTGAAACGCACTTGCCTCCTAGAGATATGTTCGATTTTTGTCTTGAGTCTGTACTAACTAGCCCACGAACTTCTTGCCGAGCCCTGCCTTCACGGAACTCGGCAAGAGGCGTGCTTTAATCGTTCTTCCCATGTTCTTTCAATGGTCACGCCGCTCAACTAATATCACGAATAATAATTTCACGAGACTGCCCTTTCGCATCTGTGTGCTTTCTGTCTGTGGGCCATTTTCTCTGCACACCGAGGAGCAACGCTGATATCTTTCTCATGCGTCGCGGCTGATGGCAAACGACTTTATCATATGTACCTTGGTATCTCACTTTGGGTATGCCTGAGCTAAGTCGGGTCAGAATCACGAAATCACGTGGTGAAAAGGAAATGTCAAGACGCTTGTCACCAAGCTGCTTGAGAGGGAGGGGGTTTGACGAGCGAGGAGAGAGCCGATTGGAACGGAATCTCATGATTTGGTGTTTGCTTTCAGATCTACTAATGATGGATTCCTTCATGAGCATGGTAAACTCCGGAGACGGCGGCGGCAGCGTTTGCGGTGGCGGCGGTGGCAACGGCACGCCTTGCAACGACCGGCCCCCGATATTCCAGCCCCAGAAAGTATTGTACTATTGCCCGAAGTGCTTGCACGCCTTTACTCTGAAGAGCAATCGAAATCGACACTTTCGATATGAATGCGGCCATGCACCGAGGTTTAAGTGTCCTTATTGTGAGTTGCGGAGCAAGCAGACCTCCCAGGTCTATTCGCACATCAGGAAGAAGCATCCGAACGAGAAAGTCTACGTAGTAGATATTAAGTCTTAATGCACCCGGCGATAATCTCAATTCCTCCGTTAGGTAGTCTGCTTTAATCTTATTATACCTGAATATATTATACACCTAAGTAGAACAATAAATGTCTCTCCTCTCACTCTGATCCTGCCTCCGTTTGTGCAATACACTCTGTCCAATAAAATGTGTCGACATGCACTCACCGATCCCCCGGAAAGATTCTATTCTGAGAAATCACACCAGTCCTTCGTTTATGTTTTCAAGTTTTCTTTTTAGTTCCAGTTCGAAGTATCCGGGAGACGATGACTTATGTACACCGGGCACGATTCTCTTACGACTGGCAGTCCATTAATATCCCGGCCCTTGGAATTCCTCGCTTTGCTAACCGGCTATCGTTTGGTTTCAGTGGCACGCCATTTCCGCCTCGTATGCGGAAGTTACGGCGTCGATTTGTACCAGAGCACGCAGAAGTCGGTTGCCACGACCAGTGGTGCCCGCGCTGCTTCCTTCCGTCGCAGGGCCAACAGGCGAAAATGTCACGTCTGTCCAAAATGCGGCAACGGTTACACGGTGGTGAAGAGCTTGAAGCGTCATCTGCGCTACGAGTGCGGCGTGGCGCCGAGGTTCAAGTGCCCTTACTGCGGCACACGCAGCAAGCAGAGGGCTCATGTTAACGAGCACATTCGTAGAAAGCATTCCGGTCAACATGTCTACATTATTGACTCGCCCTGATCACTTCCCGAGTAGATGCCAATCATGATAACGTTCAATGGAGATGTCGACAGCTCTATTACTTCCTCCTTTGCTCTTGGCCATCGAGCACTTGCCATTGTTTCGATACTTTGCGCACAGTTATGCATCTATCTGCTCGCATAACTCTTATCATTGAATGAGATTCCGTTACCATATACACTGTTCTCTTTTCTGATGTCGCTGGCTGCAGGATATTTTTATGAATTGTATATGTGGCTCAATAAAATCTTACTAAGATACCACTAGGTCTGCCTGTACTAATCGTCCCGACTGAATACACAAAGTACGTTATGATTTTCTCCCACCGTTGCACCACAAGTCTCACCGATCCTCTCAAGCATACTCCCCAGATTTAATAAAGCAGTTTTCCCACACGTCTGGTGAAGAGATCAAGAAAAATCGACACGCGCGAGTGTACAGTCGACAGGGCCAGGTGAAGGGAAATCCTTAGCTCAAGATACTCTCTAATGCCGACAGTAATCGGCCACTTTTTCTTGTCCTCTTTCATTCCTGGCGGAACGAGTAATCCTAGACCAACTCCAACTAACGATTACCCTTTTTCTTGTTTTAGACGTGAAGAGGATCAAGATAGAAGAGGACCTGGAGAGCCTTTGTGCCGTGGTGATGGAGGAATCGAAGGACTTCGACTTCGAAGAAGAGAAACCGTTGGGTACGAGGCGACGACGCTCCAACAGCATCCAGGACATCGAAAGGCATACGTGCTCGAGGTGTTCCAAAAGCTACATACACGCCTGGCACTTAAAGAGACACACAAAATTCGAGTGCGGCCAGGAGCCGAAGGTCCAGTGTCCTTATTGCACCGCCAGGATGAAGCAACGCGGTCACGTCTACAGGCACATCCGGCAGTGCCATCGCGGTCAGAACGTATACGTGATCGATCTAAATTAATCGCGTCCCGCTAACGAGTGCTCGTCGCATTGCGATCTTACTACTTAAAGTTCCTGTTCCTCGTAGGATTAAGGTGATAACGTCCTTGCGAAATTGGGCCTCGCAAGCTGACTTTAAAGACTATCTTCGTGGATTCCTATTGCGGCTACTTTCGGATGGTAATTTATATTTGTATACGTACGCGATAATTGTCAGGGGTATAAGCGTGTTACCCGTCTCCGAGAGTATTGATAAATTATTCTAGGTTTAGGGCTATCCGACGCGGCCGAATCGTCTTTACGAAGTTTGCGTGGAATGGTGTCCACATTGCTGAGTGTCTCTCCATTTCCGATTGTACCAGAGACTGGATGTAAGAATAGACCTAACATCCGAGGCAGTTTTTTCTCACCGACTCCCGGGGGCTCTAGAGTCCCTCATACTATTTCGATGTCACATGCACCATTGCCGATTCCGCATCGATTTTCTGGCGCGGGAGGACTCTGCGTAGAATGTGCCCCAATCAGCCCGATTTTGCACGATGTCGATATTTCGAAACATGTGGCACGGAAACCCATAACATGTTAGGTCTATTCTCTTACTCGTCTGTGATTGTACTAATAACCGCCTGTCGGGCGATTGTCTCTCTTCGGTGTATTTAAACGTGTCTTATGTAGCACTCCGAGAACAAATGTGTCAGTGAACATATTTTACTTAACTTTTTTTATCGAATCGTCACGACTCATGATACGTGTCCATTGTACGTGAATGGAAGCGACGATATAAGAAATAAAGCGTGGAAGATTGATTCCTGAGTGCTACCTTTACAATGGAACCTTTTCGTTCAACCTCCACTGCTATGGTGTCATGTTCTATCAGTGACCGCAACCACAAATCTCCCCAACGCTTTTTACCCGATGGAATGAAACTTTTCAGGATATTAATTTCAGAATGTCTAATTCTGATAATTAATTTTAGGTCGATCTAGCTTCCCATCAACCTTGCCGAGACGAAAGGGCGATAATCAGCCGTCAGGAAAACGTTCGTCGAATACCCGTCAATCACCGTCAGCAGTAAACTCGTGTCCCAAGTGTCGAAGGACTTTCGACAGACCAACTATCTTACGAAGACATTTGATCCACGATTGTAAAATGTCGCCCACGAAGTTCTGTTTATATTGTGGCACCTCCACCAACACATCCGACGATATTTATAAGCATTTAAAGGACCAGCATCCCAATTTGAAACCCGCTGTATGGGAGATGTATAATTGAGCCAATTTTTGCATCCGAATAATCTGTATTTTTAAATTATCCTGCTGAACGAAATTTCTCAGTTTCCCGGCAATTGGAAATAAATAAGCAAGTGCATTGAAAACATATCTACCCTCCTTCCCAAAATACCTCAAATTGCTACCGAACAGTGTCGGCAAAATAGACGAAATTGAAAATTCTACTCTCCACTATACAATCGATCCCAATGTAAAACTACCCGCCCCTGGATTATTTACAAGGCATATTGAACTAACAGAACTTTTTTTCTGTTTCCTATTGTTTGCAGAGTTACCACTGCAGTGCATGATAAGGCCGAAGAACCTTCAAAACAACTGTAGCTATCCGATGATGCCAATGCTGGAGGACCTCGCGGCACTCTGGATGGCTAAGCAGCGGGTGGACTTTCCCTATCGTTGCGGGAATTGCGGCAAGGGTTATCAGCATCGGGCCACCCTCCTGAGGCACACCAGGCACGAGTGTGGCAAGGAACCGCAGTTTAGGTGTCCCTACTGCACGCACAGGACAAAACAGCGCGGCAATCTTTATCAGCACATTCGCACGAACCATCGCGGCGAGAAAATCTTTGCGTGCAGCATTTAAGGCCTTACATTCACGTACAGTTGTACACCTATTTCGAGTGCTCGCCCTACGCCTTCATTCGCAGGATACCCCTGAAAATCAAAGGAGTGTATTCCCCTCGTATTCAAGAAATACTCTTGAGGGCCGGCACTTTACAAGGATCAAAACATTCTGACATTTATTTTTGTATGAAGCGGAATTTTTCAGGTTTTATTTTATTTTGAGCTTTGAAATTAATTTTAAGTAAGGCTGAAATCAAGTCTGATGCTTTGCACTTTAATCTTTGAATTGACTTATGGAGGGCGGTAGTTTCGTAGTAAGGATGTAGTGGAGAGAAATATGTATAGTACTTTACTGGGAAAAAATTGCAAAATGGTAAGCAGTGAATGAAATATTATGGGGAGTTTTATACATCTATATGGAAATGCTTGATTAAAAATCCGAATATTTCACTAAACGTTTTTTTTAACTCTGATTTCCTACAGGTCGGTTCACATATTTCTTTATTTCGTGCTTTTTAGTGTCAAGATTGGAACATCTCCTATAATATTTATGTTACTTCAATTCGATGCCACGAATTTAGACGAATCTTTAAAAGTTTTCTCAGAAAGTTTCTAATAGATTTCTAAACCCTTCACATTATTTCAGCCAGTTCTCACTTCTTATAGTCAAGTACTATATTTGTCTCCTATACATCCTTAAGAGCACAAGTATTATGCCTTGGAAGTTTTTTCAAGTTTGTGTAGAAGGGCATTTAGAGTATTGAGATACGTACGGTGAGCCTGAGCGAATGATTGCGTAATCAGTATATTTATAGTTAAAGCAAGGATTCGAAAGTGATTGCCTAATTAGGGAGATTCTAGTTAGAGATGACACAGCCGGCGTTTCATCGACCTGATAAATATGATTTTATTTTGTACCCACTTTAATACAATATTTCGTTGCGAATTTATAAGTACGTGCCAACTGTAACTATAACATTTGTAGTGAAATATTTGTAAAATATACTGTATTTATCACGAATCATGCCGTGGAGCATAAGCGTGGTTATAGTATGGAAATTACTTTAGAAGTTGTACCTCTCAGTCATGAATCCTTCTATCTTAGTAATTGAATACTGTTAAGAGTTTGCCCCGATACTTATTCTGACGACGCGCGTATGACTTCGTTTTCAGGTGCAGCGTGGTCAGTCTACAATCATCGTTACAGATCACGGAGAGGGTCCAATAGAGGATCCAACTTGGACAGGAAACCCGGATGCTTTCGTTGTCCCATGTGCAACAAGGGTTACCGATGGCTTCGTAACATGAAGACTCACCTGCGGATTCAGTGCGGCAAGGATCCATCCATGTGCTGCCCTTACTGTCCTCACAGGACCAAGTACAAGAGCAGCCTGCAGAAGCACATCAGCAGGATACACGGCATACTATAAAGTGGATATTGTAGAATGCTAGCCACATTTTTTTTGTATCAAGGGATTCGGTAGAGTCTCGACGCCAAGTACTAGAAAGCGTATGCGGCAACCGACTGCCCGGCGAAACTCGCCGAGACCCCTATTCCCATTCTTTTTGTCTGAGGACTACAGTGGCTTTCTTGTATGCTATGCGAGTATTCACGTAAATATTGTGAGATACTCGAAATCCAAGCTGCATTCATTTCTTCAAGCTTACTTAAGTTTTTTGGCAGGAATCAATGTACCACACATATTTACGAATAAATTGACTTCCAATATCATGTCATTTATTTTAGAAAATTGCTTCCCTACGTGCAGCGTCGAATGCGGTGGAAACTTATGCTTTCCAGTTCTTGTTCTGACTAGAAATATTTCTTTCAGGTCTCTTTCACGCCTGTGATCGATACGATCGGAGGTTCTTCAGCAGATCAGAGCTTGGTTTCCACCCAACTTCCAAAGGATGGTGCAAGACGGGGGTGAAATGCCAGAAACAACAGCACCAACCGAAGCGATAAAGACGTATTTAAAGTATCGCTTCCGTTCTCGTGATATATATTCACGAGCCGTGCTTACAATAAATGTATACCTGAGTTGCTCGAGTCTATTCACTTCCCCCTATTCTAGCACTGACAATGCGTTTACTCTGTGTATTACCTATGGATTTACTCTTTACAGCAAATTTTTCTAAAGACCTTTGGAAGAGCGACACCATTTCGCCGTATGTGTGTGCATGACCACGATCATGATAGCGTGAGTGTGTTCCTTGCTACTAGAGAATGCATTCCTTCCGAGCCGATCAAGTGTAATGACGATTTGACTAATCGACCGACTTTATTTCAGGATAGATTTCATTTCAGATATATCTGCTTTTCAGCTGGTGTTCGAGGAATATAGAAAATGGATCTTTCTGAAGTACAGCTGGAAAAGTGCATTTAGATTTATCGATAATAAGGCATGCGCTTCGATGTTTAGTTGCCCCAAGCCAGCCCTTAATTTCCTTGACTTTGAATTACTGTGTCTGTAGTATGAAGGTGATCGTGAGAGGAGCACTCGCGCGTGTCTCGAGCAATCGTGTTCACTAGTTAACAATGATTTCTTTGCAGATGCACCCCTCTTTCCAATCGTGAGGCCACGGCTGCACGTTTGTCCGCGCTGCGGCCAAATGTACTCTTGGGCCTCGAACTTACGGAAGCACCTGAAGATGGGCTGCGGTATGGTCACTTACGAGACCCACTTCTCCTGCCAGTACTGCCCTTATAGATCGAGGATTGAAGCGAGCTTTCTCAAACACTTGCTTTCGGTGCACAATATCAAGTAGACGTACCACGATGATAATCATCCTTGAATGATTGTCCCCTTCCCCTCTTTCACTAGTGTCTCCGGCACAAATCGCAGTTTTTCTTTCTTCATGAATCATCGTACGATGTGTTCTTGCTGATACTTTGAGACTGCTTCCTCGAAGTGTCACAGTTGTATCTCATATCAATTATTACGAATAAGTTGGCCATCAACTTTCAAAAATGACGATTCCAAAATCGCTGGCCAGCAATCGCTCCGAAGAACAAACTAACCACGATTTATTTGTTGGTTTTTTGTGAAATGATTTAAGGGGCGTATGTGGATTCATCATCGCGCGTGTGTCAATTGTAAGATTATTCAATTTCAATGAGCCATGAATGAAGAAAGTAAAAATCCCTAGAATTATAGTTACATTTTAACTGAACTGACTCTAGTCTAATGGCTGTTTCTTTTGTAATGTATTATTGTACGTTTAATGGTAATCGTCTCATTTGACACTGCTATTCTGGGGGTCTCGTTTCCTTTGTACCCCAGGATCCAATCAACTAACATTATCATTGAGACTTTTGTATATGTATATGTGAGATTTCGTAAAGGATTTGAACTTAGAGACGTAAGACGTTAATGTAACAATGCATCAAAGATGAACAGAAGTGTTATCCCCAGTGAGGGATGTCTCTTTGACACGCCAATCGAACGAGGACTGGTTCCGGCCTTGTTCATAGAAGGATGGCACTATGTGCTCGAGCAATACGTCTGTTTGCGTTTGATGCGTGATTGTCTCCTTTTAGTTTACTACTACGTTCTCCTACTGGATGTTCGTAGTCTAACTGCGGTGGATGTCACTTCGAACTAATACCCTGTTCCTCTTTGATATTACGGTCGTATGTTTCCTAGTAGGAAGTTGCTAGAGAGGATAGCGATTATGGGCGTGAAATTGTGCGTGTGTTGGTATGTGCGTGTGTGTGCTGTGTGTGCAAGAGAATCTACTGTTCGGAAATCAGTTAATAGGAGTCCTTTAGTAATGAAATGATGCACGGTAGACGATCATTAGGGGATTAGAGTCCGAAAGGAGACCTATCATTGTTGCAATATCCAAATTCGATCTATTACCTCTTGTTTATCACTGTCGATCATGGTTCTAAGTATCTTAAGGATTCGCTTCGTCTCGAGACACTGTTTATTGTAAAAACGTCGGCGCACACTCGATACATTGATATCTGGGTTTGGTCTTTTTGTACATAGGACATGTCAAGTATGTATGCAAGCAGCCTGCAGGCAAGGGTACCCATATGCATATATTTTTGTTGCTCCCACTTGTATGCCATCGCATCGACTATGTTTGCGATATTCATTGTATCGACGACTAATTGTAGTGCAATAAGTTGTGACGAATGGTTTCTTACCTGTTTGATATCGATGACGGCCGTACCGAAAGTAAGCGTGCGCTCGCAGCCACTCCTCACTATTTCTTTTAGGAAAATTCCGCACGATGTGTGTCTGGACCAATTCCGGACCCGAACTACGTATGCATACTCATATACGAGAAAAATCTCCTTCGTGTACCGTTCAGATAGCGAGAGTTAGTGGATAGCATAGGAATTTCAGTGTATCGAATCAGCCGGTATTTGTATACTTTGACAATTTCTATCGCATTCGCACTAATGTTGTGTGTGAACGTACATCAGTGTCTATTGGAATATTATCAGTGTCTGTGGCCAGGTGGTACGTCAAGTGTATAGTGGATCCGTCGTAACTAGCATAAATTCATGAATCATAAGTCAAGGGTTTAGACTTACAAATCGCATATCACGAGCAAAGCTCGAGGTATGGGGCTCCGACCGCTCCATTCTACGAGCGTTGCAATTATTATTGAACCAAATTCGCTTAAATCATATGTCATGTAAGCACCAGTATCAATCGAAAGCGAGGCTTTTCTAGAATGGCGCTAAGCAATACTTTCTAATCCTTAGAAATTGGTTCTACAAACTAATCCGGCCGGCAAGGCGGATGGTACAAAGGAAGAGAGGAAAAAGAAAATTCACGGACCTAAATTGCGAGTATTATAATAGAGTAACTTCCGCATAACTACTCACATTACCTAAGTAGTCAATGTCCGATTCATTGAGTCTCATCATTCAAGCCCAACTTTCTACCGCTACGTGTGGACGCGGGCGACACGTGCCCTCACGCTACACTTATCCCTAGGAACAGTAATGTACGAGACAGTCTTTTACAGTGCATGATGGTCTAGTCTATCCTATCCTTTCGATTCGATAGATACGTAGATCAATAGGACGATCAGATGTATCGCGCAGTGATTAAGTGTCCCTGTGTAACGATGTTCAGCATTCGTTTGCTTTTTAAATAAACACCTGTGTACATATCGAAATGTGCGACACCCCCTCAATTAGACTTGCCATACATACACCTGTATTTTGTTCTTCGATACAAATTCTTTCATTTGTTCTTCTACCCATCTAATTTTTTGCCCCTCATTGGATCTCCCACCAACAGTGTGTATACATTCTCCTATGATTTCTTCGCGCATAAAAGATTTGTCCTCCTGTTAGTCAGATTGTAAAGGATATATCTTTAATTTCATTTTTTGCTTTCCAAGCTGTTTACTCAAGGATCTGTTACTAATGCGCGGAACTGGTTTTTCAGCCCAGCTGGAAGACGGCATCCTAATAGAAGAACTCGTCTTGAAGGAAGAGGTTGACTGGGAAACATCTTCGCTGACTTCAGAAATGGAAATTGAACCAGTAATGAAGAGCAGCCTCAATGAAAGATCGTTGAGTCACAAGTGTCCTACTTGCGGCAAAGAATTCAGAACCTCCGTTCACTTGAGTGAACATCGCCGGCGATACTGCGGTGTTGTTCCCAATATTGTGTGTTGTCATTGCAATCATCGTATGAAACGCATGTGGGACATGAAGGTTCACCTCAACGGCGTTCACGGCATCAAGCCAAACACTCGCGAGTTTCATCAGTCATTTGTAACAATGGAGAAAACAGCTCTGACTCCAAAAGAAACTAGGGTATTGGCTCGAAAAACCCGAAGAATGTTGAAATAAATTTTACTTGAATCCCTATCCTAATTTAGAGCACAAATGTTGATTATATTAGTGTCTACGATGTTCGAACGCCACATGATGGAATTTTGTTATTTAAGAAAAATATTTCCAGGTACTGGCATACAAGGAAGATTTATTTAATCAATAAACAATATTTTTTAAATGATTCTCAGGAAAGTGATTACATTCTCAAACTTGCTACCTGTGTGTGCGAAGTTGTTTGTTGTTGCCAATAAAAACTTTGCACCATGTTGGAGAATTATTGCGTGTCCTATTTTACATATTGCCAAAGTCAATCTTTGTTCAGGGTTCACGCCTCCTGCAAACCCCGATGTTTCTCTATAAAGAGTGTGGAAGTTTACCAGTATGCTGACATATCGTCTGACCAATTAAATTTTTGTGTTTTAGATGAACCGGACTTGTTCGAGGACTTTGCGGCAGTCTACCTTTCGGATTTACCGGCAAAAAGATTACAGAGAATTAGCATCCGAAAGAAACGGAGGCGGCAAGTGAGAAAAAGAGAGAGTGGAGAAGAGAAACTGGTTTATAGATGCTTGAAGTGCACGAAGACTTACCGGCTTATAAACAGTATGAGGGAGCACGTGCAACAATGTTCTGGCACTAAGAAAGTGATACGTTGCCCCCATTGCAGTTACCAGAGCAATCGAAATTGGAATGTGAAGGCTCATATTCGACGAATTCACGAGGGTGTTTAAACCTTTACCAGGCACGCACTGATTAAATCTGGTTCAGACATGCATATTCCTCTATCACATTCTGAACTAGATATGGAATGCTTACAACCCTTCAAGCATTCTTTTATCTTGATACGCCTGTTTGTCCGCATTAAATCTTGCTTGACCCACTTTTACCATACCGAGTTTTTTCAAATTTTACACACATGCGTACTTGCGACGAGAATGCAATATTTCTTCAAATTTGACGTGGTTCCCCCACCCCTGCCCACCCATAGAATCTGAATGCTTAAACTGGCAAAAAAATCCAGCAATACGGGTGCCTATAAAAAGATCTTAGTGGAGGGAACAAGAATGACGATCTCAAAAAATCTTAGAGTGTGCAACAATGTAAGCTGGTCCTCGTGGTCCTGAAACCGATTAGCAACACAACCGACAGCAGAAAGCGGTGCTTCCGAGGCGCATATAACCAACATTACTATTTGTTGTCATAACATACGTACCAGTCATAGGTTCGGGTCGTGTTACATTCGGAATAAAAAACTAAAAGATACTCAAATAAAATATAATATAGAAACAATTTAAATTACACGGTTTTACTGAGATTCAATAAAAAGTAAAAAATAATTTGTTTTGCACTAGCGTAGGTTTTTCTAACATATGACCAATAAAATTATGATACGTCTATAAAAAAATCTCAACCAATTTAATTATCGACGCCCCTCAATTTTATTAGTCACATATCATCAAGAACGTTGAGTTTGCAAAACAAATTATTCCTTACGTTTGAATGCATTTTAGTAAAACCGCGTAAATTATTTTTTAAAAAATATTATTCGTAGGTTATTCTTATATCCTGCACCATCCATGTTTCTCCTCCACGAAATATCATCAACAATTTTGTACTTCATATGAATTTGAGTTAAATAAAGCAGACGACGAAACTATAACAAATAAAAATCCCGTTTCTTTGAGAGTCGATACAATTATTGAGTGTGAATCTAAGATTTCAGTATAGAATCTGGTTAGTAAAATAACATGATATTACTTGATATGACGTATTTTATTTCAGGCACACAACATGAACCGAAGAACTTCGATGCTCGAAGAAAACAGAACAGAAGGATCCAATTTGAAACCTAGATATTTCATTAAGTGTGTTCTGTATTCGCGCTTCCCCCAGTTACAACGAATTTAACAATGTTGAACTTATTTTATTGGCTTTGACATCTAATTAGTTGATTATTTGCTTCTACCTTACAGCTGGGCGAGAATACAGCTGTACAAGTCTATTTGACTATACATGTAACCGAATATTATTTTCAGCATTGGTCGTCGTTCATTGGATTTGTTTTGTTGACCTAATAAACGCTGCCTTTAAATAAATTAACTAAAATTACGCACGAGGGTGCGTGCCGCCTTAAGTCTTTAAGCGTGCTTCCTGACAATAACAAGTTAGAAATTTACACTAGAGAATGAGAGTACAATACTTCCAATGTATTCTTTACCTATCGTGGTCCACGCGCCCTATTCACAATCAACCGTCGTGCTAAAACCACCTAACATGAATCAAACCAACTTAGCGCATGTTATCCCGATATCAGTGAAGATCGTCCGAACCTTATCCCCCGGAACTTAGACCACTCGTGTATCTAGCGCGCAAGGAAGTGCCTCACTTAGCCGAAAGTGCCATCTAACATAAGTGTTTTCTGCTTTTTATCACTTCCAGATGCGAAGGCGATGGGCTACCTCAACTGCCAGAGGGTGACCTATCCCTGCAAGAACTGCGGCAAGGTGTACAACTACTATTCGAGCCTGGCGAGGCACTTGAAGCACGAGTGCGGAGTCGAGCCGAAATTCCACTGTCCACTCTGCCCCTACAGAACCAAGCACAAGTCCAGTCTGAACACCCATCTCAATGGCAGGCACATGAAGCTCCTAAATGAATTCTACGCGATGCCCAATGGGAATAAGTTCCCTTCGTTCATGGATGTTGGCAATTAGGCGTGTGAAGTATAACTCAGATAGCGCAAAGCTTCCAGAGCTTTTTCTAGTATAATTGGGCATCCCATCTCCCCTGACCGTAACTGTTCAGTATTTTCTTGAGAGCTATGGGGAGCCGCAATCACCGAACTGGCGCTTCCTCACTTTATCAAGGGTTTCCATTTCCAGAGGAGGAAGGGGGGCGGAGCGCACATGTAGTGCAGGAATAGTCGTCGTTGTACGCAGCTACTAGAAAGTAATTTTATATAACCCTGTACAGCCTGCTCAAACGATTCTGGTAGCAATGGCCGTGTAAACGAAGCCGACAAACTAACAGAATCGTTTGAGCCCGGGGTACAATACATGTTACTCGCAGTTGATGGGGAAGTGGGCGACCGAGAAAGTGTGTACGTCCTCTGCCATTTGACCTCAATCACAGTGCAGCTGCCCCGTGCTATGTCACATATATGTCACAATAGAATATATTTTTACACGGACACAAAGACGAAATAGTTTTCCGCAGATTTTCAAGACACTCATACTTCCACTCGTCTGGCTACATTAATCGCCAGTCTTACACGAGTAAACCGCAATTCGAGAGATCGAATGCTATCCAGATGAAACTGGCAGTGGACTTGGCAAAGTGAGGGTAGATAGAGAGAAGTGCTTTAGAGATCCTTGTGAACGAGTTGTGTTTTGTACAGCTTGTATTTTATAATAGCCCGAACATATAATACCTGCCAGTAATACCAAAAAGAAATTAGATGGTTTGTGTAAATATCTGTTATATAGGCCGTGTACGATGTATTCACGAATATAGGGCATAGCCTCTACCTCGGAGCCTGAGTATTGCTCCAATCCAATTCAGATATGGACTAAGCATGCTCCGGTGCATTATGTCATTAATGACCGTAACGGTGACTCGTACCAATAGATATATCGTCACAGTATTCACAGGCATATTCACTTCTGTGTACTTTAGTCATTAGTGTCGAATAATTTTCATTGTTCTGTTAATATATAGATATATATATATATATGTATATGTATATATATATATTTTGAGGCAGAAGTTTATGACACAATACGCGTGTCATTGAGTAACGTTTCGCCGAGTTTATAGAAAATGTCACGGCTGCGAGTGAATCGTTAGCGAATTGGAAAAAATAAATTACTAGAAATGCCAATAGGTCCCCGAATGTATATGTCGATTTCAATTGTGTTATTCTTTGACTTGCACAGATCACTGTCTCACAATAGAATTGAATATTCATATACCTCCGCTACCGAACGCCTGAGCGACAATAAATGGCAGCGACCAAGCAAGCACATTCAGTCTAGCGTAAGAACGTTTTGCTACAGCGTCCGAAATGTATCTCACTCAGAATGAAATCTCGTTTAATCGATGCCTTTGGTTCAATAAAAGCGCAAGCGTACAGTTCCTGACAAGCCATTGTCTTTCGTTCGTCAAGGCATAATTTGTACACATGTGTAATGTGCCCATTGGAAGATCCCTTTTCTCAGATCAGTGATCACCTACCCTTCCACTCCGATCATATCTAATACGTCGAGAAATGTCCCATAAGAGGTCGCCTGTTGTCCTTCACAGAGCGCTGGGCAACGGTATAAGCTGAACTTGTGTAAGAACTCGGCACAAGAACTCCCGTCGATCTGACATGACGTGTAGCCGTAAGTCCTTCATTATCTCGTTATAACTTACTAATGGATAAACTCGCGCTTTCAGAATGGATATTGGCCGGTGTACGACACTCTAGATTGGCAGCGCTGCGAGGCTTCCATAGGAGAAGAGGCAATCGACACGATTCGGCAAACACCTCCGACTTGGGGGCGTTTCGTTGTCCAAGGTGCAGCAGGTCCTACAAAATGCAGCGATCACTACGTCGTCATATTGTGATCGAGTGCGGGAAAGCGCCGATGTACAATTGTCCTTACTGCCAGCATCGTAGCAAATACAAGGCCAGCATTGTGAAACACGTGAAGCGCATTCATCCGGATCTCCCGTATCAGTAAACTGTACAGACAATCTTAGCTGAGATATCGAACTAATTAGCCTGTGTTAACTCACAATTGTAACTTCTCCCAAGCTAATGCTTTCAAAGGGTGGAACTCCTCCTTCGTAACAACTTACCCACAGTATTCTACACAGTACTTTGCTCTAAGTTTAGGCGACACATGTATATAAATAAACTCCTTCGTTTACACGCCAGCGATCGGCGCACTGAAGCAAAGTGGCACTACATTAAATCGATGGTTGGTTATCTGTTTGTTGTCATTGTGCAAAGGAGATACATACTATTCCCGAACTGTTTTCCATGGTGCTGATAGTGCATAGTATCACTTGCATGTGCCGGCACATATTACTTTTACACACCGAATCTTTCTGTCTCCGCTTGTGACCCTCTCCCACCCTCAACCCGACCTCATGTCTTGTCGCCACTATGGTTTGCTGTTTCTTTTAGAGGTACGTCCAGTAGCTCAAGCATTGTTTGCGCTACGAAAGTGCGAAGTAAATAGCGAGAGCAATCCTTTCTTTCCTCGTAACCAGCCCTTCATCCTGATTACAGATTACGCGAAAGAGATGGACTACAGCGACGAGACATCGAGAGCGCGTAGGTCGCGCGGCCAGGGCCGCTTCAGCTGCAGCAATTGCGACCGACGCTATCACCAAATGAAGAATCTTCGACGGCACATGAACAACGAATGCGGCAAGCAGCCGACGCATCAGTGCATCTTCTGTCCATACAAAGCTACTTACAAGTGCTACCTCCAGGTGCACATGCTGAAGCACGCGAGGCGAGGCTTCAAATCACGAGCGGCGGTCCTCGGCCGCCGTTACCGGAAGGCTTGAAGGCGAGGAAGCACTAACTTCCACCAAACCTCTTTTACTGGCGTAAGGACATGTGTGTGAATGAGAGAGTGTGTGAACTCCAATGACTGAGCACTGGGCTGTTGTAGCAACAAGATCAGTGTTAAATCCTTAGGCATACGCTGTACTACGTTAGACTGTTCACTCTAGCTTACTCATAGCCATTGCGAAGTGAAAATCAAAAAAGTTCATGGCATCCTGACTCGTGGAAGTACAGCGTGCCAGCCGATAACACGTATTACGTCTGTGTTCTCACCAAAATGTCGCGAATTCAATAAAATCTATACGATCACATGTGCAGTAGTAGTTTACCGAAATGCGAGTCAAACGAATCTTCCAAATGACACAAACTGTCGCCTGCACGTTGTCTTGTGCCGAACACCAATCAAGACACGAATCTGTCAAGGATGCTAATGAGGTTGGAAGACAGTCTTCCGGATTAACCGAGGCAATTAAACTTTCTGTTTCAGTGGAAGCTCTGTATCCAATGGCGTACACGTTCAAGCATATGTGCGTGGCTTGCGGCAAGACCTACAAGCATAAGCACCACTTGAAGAGACACCACGATTTCGAGTGCGGTATCGATCCGAAATTCCAATGCGCCTTCTGTCCCCATAGGACGCGATATAAGGACAGCCTGATGAAGCATATACTGGCGAGGCACCAGCAGCTCTTGGACCAGAATGCTCAATCCGGTAGCGTTGCCGGCCATCAGCAGGCCTCTGACCAGGAGAGCAATCACCATCTTCAAGGGAACATGTTCACATCCTACCACGACTTCTCCCAGAACTTATGAGTCCTCGTCTAACCTGCGTATGCCTGACTATCTTTTACAGAGACAAGTGCGCTCTTCAGTGTCTGCGATTCCTTGTTTATTCGGATCAATTTGTGCGAGGCTACAATACCTGTGAATTCTGACCACCCACGGCACAAGCATTCCGATTCTCAAAACGGTAGCATTTTCTACGGGTCGCGCGCACTAGGCGAAAGACTGAATCTCGACAACCTGTTCCCTTTCGGCACAATGTGTCCTTTCGTTTTCATACAACTTACGACTTATTGGCATTGTTCAGGTGACCCTGTCACTATCAAATGTTAAAGTTGATTAAAATTAGTACTGCAATCATGCGACGGTGTTTCCTTGAACAAAATACATTATCCCACCGGAAATACACAATCCCATTTTTATTCTACGAAAGTCACAGTAGATATAAAGTAGAAATAAATATCCAATGTCACCCACTTGCCCGCAGAAACCCCATCACCTGATCTCACTGCACATTTACAGAGGGGATTCTCAATGTTGATTAAATTCACATCGAGCGAGTATCGCGATGTGTCGCTATTGTTTTACTACAGTTCTCGCTTGTTTTTTGTGTTACAGATTTCATGTACAGCGCCTCGAACTGGACGGTGCCGACCCTGCCCTCGACGTCACGCGTTGCCGCCCACTCAAGACGCCTTCGTTCGATGAGCATGAAGGAGGAAGGTAAGATTCGACCGTGGGGCACGAGGAAGTATCAGTGCAACAACTGCAACAAGACCTTCTCGCTCATGGCCTCGTTGAAGCGTCACCGGATGTTTGAGTGCAACAACCAAGAGCCCGAAAATAAAGCGGACAAGAAAGCGTACACTTGTCCCAGGTGTCATCGGGATTACGCTGTGCTGACATCACTATGGAGACACCAGCATTACGAATGCGGTGTCGAGCCTAAATTCACTTGTATCGTCTGCAAGGCCAGGTTCACCCAGAAAAGCAATCTAGACCGCCATATAAGAACTAAGCATTAAGACTCGCGTGAACTGAATACCCTCCAAATGACTGCTGTTCACATTTCTCTTGCAGTCTAGAGTTACCATTGCAGGTTTATAGGTTTACGGTGATAGTGAGCAATAGAACGGTACACTCGCATTGTTTCATTATTATCTTTAAATGTTCTATCAAGAGTGCTACCGATCTTCTTTTAACAATGAGTTTATTTTTCATAATAATAACATTCGTTGGTGTATGTGTCTCTACTACGAGAAGTATTATCAAGGTTGCCGAAAGGCGTGCACCTTCTAAGTCAAGATACGTAGTCGATAAGGATTCCGCTTTTAATTTAGTAACATTATTGTACATTTTAAACTAGCACCCGTACATATGCCAATGCGATATGCTATTCTAAATGACTTGTAAAATCAACTAGCCTACAGGTTGACGAACCTGAGCTGATAACGTACAAACAAGTGAGAATAGAACGAAACTATAGTAGGCAATTCGTTCCAAAGACAAGCAACCTTTCAGTTTGTTGTTCATGTAGTTTATATTTAAGATTGTGTCGACGTATGGAATAATAAAATGATTTCCTTCCGTTACTGGTGTACTTGTGCGTCTAGCTTTTAAGTGCGAATAAATGACTTAGAGTAAGACTACATGCTTTTTGTGAAGAGCTTAGAATTAAGAACAGCCCTTCAACTGAGAGGTAACCTACTGTCATTCCCGATAAAAGACGTTCAAGTACTTATGTTGCATGGAATCAAAACCTGGGAAGTGAGTTGAATTCCGACTGTGCCTTAATGTCTTTGTCTAATTGAATTAATGAACCGTTTGTTTCTACAGGGTGTCCTGCGAGGACGAGCACGTCCAAGGATGTTGCTCTTCAGTAAACACGAGTAGCAATGACTGTCCGTGCACTGAGCGAGCTATTGCGAACGATCGATCTCCAATTATCCGACTAACACTCTGCATTCTTTATTTCCAGGGTTTTGGAGGAGCAGCATTCCGGCGACATTCGGGAATCTGCGACAAAACTGCAAGGACACTTCCGGCGAGTCCCCGGTCGAGTGTCCACAGTGTGGACGAACGTACAAGATGAAGAAGAACCTCAAGACGCACATGAAATTCGAATGTGGGGGGCAGAAGAATTTCACTTGCCACGTGTGCCCGGCTAAGTACACGCAGAATATCAGTCTCAGGCGACACCTTTTGCAGAGGCACAATATTTATCTGCCACCAAAGTTCTCTGTTCCTAAACGAATATTCGCCCAATAATATTCGACCCCAGTTCGTTCCATATTCTCCAAAGCAGTTTCTGGTTAGTCGTGTTGCACTCAGATGGAATGCCAATTTGAAACTGTATGTTACTCGACTAAATTCCAAAGTACTGCTAATAAAATTACCATTAGGAGAAACAGGATTATTGTGGACATCTTCATTCTCATTTTCATTGCGCTTAGTCCACTGAGTCTAAAATCTCCAGGCGAGACAAAATTCCTATGTATTGTAAGATGTGACTAATTGAGTTTGATATTTGCAAATATGACACTTATGTATCCTGAGATTGTAAAATTGTCGATATACTCGGACTCGGACTACAAGTCTCTAATTTAAAATGAATCCATATTAACACTAGAACTACCAAACATGTAAAAATGACGGGTTTCTGAGTTTTTCCCATATTATTTTTGACGTCATGCTGACTGTAGAATTCTATGATGATTTAATAAAATAGGGCAAATGGTATAGTACCTTATCGTATTTCTTTATACTATTTTAATATTTTATAATTTGGTGCACCTGCGTGTACCTAAATAAATATACCAAAATCGGTCGGTAGTTTTAGTGTTAATTAAGCAACAGTTATTTATTTGCACACATGTACTTGCAAACCTGACTATGTATCAAATGCAAGCTGAAAGAATATATGCTATTTCGCTTGTAAATTTGATGAATAATAAAGGCTTGACGCTCCACTCCTATCTCTTCTTTTAGCTGGCATTGCGGGCAGGGGTTCCTAACAAGTGTGTTTTCGTCTTAGTGGAATCGGGCTGGTGTATAACTGTCCAGTGTGAAGTCAACAAGTGTTATCGGTGATTCTGCCTCGCATTGACAAGTGCTTCTCTTATTTACAGAAATGGCGGCAAGGAACGGGAGCAACCGATGAAGAGGAAACAACAGACATGTGTGCCACCAGTGTGACATACATGTGAACCTTGATCACGAACTTGGTGAACCATATGTGCCAATCGGTATGCATAGAATGGACAGCTGAGACGGCATATGTTAAATTAACAATATTTTTGTTCCTTGGTTAAAGCCAAGGTCAAAACGGAAGGTTTCGGTGGATCACAATGTTTCTGTTGCTGATCTCGAAATACTTTTTTTATATCATCAGGTCTGTCACACATAATCAAAAACTCGATTAGTTTCCTATTATATTAGGTCTACCGGAAAGTGGTAGGACGCGCAAATAAAGCCTTGAGAAATACAAACACTGCTGAAATTATGAAATTTTCAGGTACAATGTCGGTTATCTATAACTAAAAGATTGATGCATATGACTACTGTTACTATTAACAGATATGTATTCCATCTGAACGCTTTCCGAATAATTTTAGAAAGTGCAGGGCAAGTTTAAGAAGAGACTGCAATTCAGTGGAACAATGGAAATGTGTTTTTCTTACGGTTCTCTTAATCGACATCAGTTTTGTGTGTTTGTAGATACCACTACCACTGGATATGCTTGTTACCCTACTAGTGAGAGGAAATCGATTGGAAGAGGCGTTGATCGGCTAATGAAGATAAATGGGCATCATTCAAGATGTTTAGAGACTGCCTCCGAAGATTTCTATGTATAAAGTGCAATGTTCGCCAGCACGAAGAGTGAAATACACTATGTTGCTGTTCTTTCGAATGATATTTTCAACTTTCCATTCTGTCTTTCAAGCTGCCCCCCTTTGTACCATACTGCCTGCAGTTATTTCACGTTTCACAAGTTTTTAATCTTCTTCTCACATCCCTTTTTCTCGCGCGTAAAACTATGTCACGCTGCATTATTGAGCATTCCTCCGAGCTAGCAAGGTTCAGTTGTCCCTTTTATTTCTCTCTATTTGACACCTGACACGATCCAACCTACCACGAGTGATTCTCGCTTCCAAGGAAGATCCGCAAGCAATCCCGTTAGTATAACTTCTATACATTACGATACGATCAACATGATAATCTTTAATATTTGTAAATCTACACATAAGTATTGCATGGATTACTTCCAACTTTCCACACGAGATTTTACGAATCGTTTTCATCCCCTTTGGGGAATCGGCGAGTAATCCAATGAATTTCCGGTACGTTGTCACACATTATCTACTACGCACAGCCCCCTGCGTTGCGTATCATAATTTTGGCAATAGCTGATGATAATGACAAAAACACGATTACTGCCACACAGATTAGCATTGATTACAAAGACACAGCCACACAACAGCCAAAAAGCAATAAGAAAAAGTAATTCCACCATGAGTACCATGACAGTTTCTGTGTTGCCGAATGAGAGAGCACTTTTACAAGAGCGTGTTTCTTTCCTTCAACAGGTTTCCCCCGGTCGCGATTCATCTGCCAGCAGTGCGGGCGGTGCTACACGATGCTGTGCAACCTGCGCCGGCACATGAAATGGGAATGCGGGGGAAAGCGGCAGTTCCCATGCTATTACTGCAGCTACAGCTTTACCCAGAAGACCAGCCTACAGCGTCACTTAACCGCAATACACAAAATTGACGCTGTCAACGGAATGGAATCAACTCTTCTCTTGTAGATCCGAACCACCCCCATCCCTAGTTCCCATTTGGTCGTCGACTATCACATGTGGCGATCCGACAGATGATGTGCGAGAACGGCGTTGTGCTTTGTTTGCTCACGAAAGCCTGGCTAATTTAACACAGTTTCGATTGGCAGACTATGGTTTTCATGTCCACCCTCGAGGGACCGAAAATGTTTTCTCATTCATCTGCTGGTTTATCTGTTAACCACTGGCCGCTTCGCTGTTCTTCCAAAACGATTCAACCCACGCCACTGATCCTTCCACGATCCTCGACTTCTGTTGTTTGAGTACCACCTCTACCGCTCTTCCGTGCTTTTCTCTTTCTTTCGAATTTCCAGATGTCGGATCCGAGCCATAACCCGAAAATAATAATTAGTCAGCAAGTATCAAATCCATATCCCGACGAAAGTCGAATAGCATTCCGAAGTCCTGGACGGAAGAACACGGCTCGCCCTCCCGGCGTGCCGAGCGCGGATATAACAAGGGAACACATGCGAATGCCACAACTAACGCGATCGTCCTGTTTAATCTTCTTCTAGGTGTAGAAGGCCGAGGCGCACGTCGAGTGCAACGTAGATCGAGGCATTCGACTTCCTTGCGAGACGAGGGCCTACTGATCAAGTGTGCCGGGTGCGGCCGCGGCTACAAGGTCCGGCACAGCCTGGTGAAGCACATGAAGTACGAGTGTGGCGGTCGTAGGAGCTTTACATGCGAGCATTGCAGCCGTAGCTTTACCCAGAACGTGAGCCTACGTCGCCACCTCATGCAGAATCACAATATCTATCTGCCTCCGAAGAAACAGTGCGTCCGAAGCAGGAAGTTCGACCTGAAGAGATCGATTGATACATCCCTCGACGCGCCCTCTAGATCCGCAGAGACTAGTCGCGTCGTCGCGCATCAATGAAGATATATGAATTAGTGTGGTCCTTCTACTCCCGAAGATTCCATGAACGCAGCGCTTCACCACGAAGATCTACTCCGAGTGAACTGTATAAGCCGACTCATCCTGAAGATTCTTGTTGAAATCGTGCACATAAAACCTGTAGACGAATTGCATGAATTAAAATAGTAGCATTGCCTCAGTCTTACGGAGGTTCTAGATAGCTTTTGATCTCCAACAAGCCCTAAGGTTTCCCAAGGTCGGATTTGTACCGACCATTTTGCCATTGACAGCAGTGTAATGCTCAGCCTGTAATAGTGCTTATATGGAAGTTTACATTGTCCGGATCTTAGAGGCCCGATAGATAATAGACATTTCAATTTTCGATTGTGTCTATCGTCTTTATGACAGTTATTTTAACAATAAAGCACAGCATATGGAGCCATACTGGTGTACCTTGATCGATCGATCCATACTGAATCTCACTCGACCTATATCGGGCAGAATCGACAGTCTTCCATTAAACTATTCCATTAAACCTGAAGAGTGCCAATTTTCTTACGAGAGTTTTATATATTTTCTACTTGTACATAATCTTGGAACTCTGCCTTTACTGGCATTCTTTTTATATGGAAAGATATAATTTTTCTACCGCGATTTCTCCCTACTCCACTCAACGACAACTCATATTGAAGATATTCATCCTGTATATGCTTACTACGTGTACGTATGTATAACATTATTATTCATGGACTATATTTCGTACACGTCCTCTCCTTCTCCTTTTCCGCCTCCTCGTCCTTAAATGACTTTTTGTTCCCGGAGAAAATTCTATTTGCGAAATGATTTTGACCAGTTATGACCTGTGCTACCCCAAGTAAACACCTGCGAGATATGATTTTCATTCACTCGAGTTATAGAAGCCGAATGTGGCATATCATATATATATTTCTTACAATTCTTATCATCATTTTGTTATATATACAATCTCCAAATTAGATTCTAAATTCTTCATGCTTACGATTTGCGACTCAGCAATAAGAACATCCACTTTCGATACTGTAATATTTCAATGCTCTCCTGTCCGCGGTGCCAGCCGCTTTTTCGTTTTTCTCCCTGGCACAATAAAGACTTCTTTCTTTTTCTCTTCACCCCCTCGCCCTCTACCGCGACCCCCCCTAACATTCGTCATTTTTTAAATTTTTTTTCAGAACGTACTGCCGAGTACAGGTTGTTCTTGGAGTCGCGGATGCACGTGCCACCGCCGCCACCACCACCGCCATTGCCGGCGAACGACTTCGCAAACAGCGGTGCAGCCTTTGACCCCGGCCTCGGAAGCTCGAGGGACCCTAGGCACCTGCTGCCGGGCCCATCATCCACTTGGATCCCGGAGACGGACAAGCCGTACATGTGCCTCAACTGCGGCAAGGGTTACACCCATATCTTCACCCTGAATCGGCATCGGCGAACGGTCTGCGGCAAGATCCGGAATACTAGTGGCAAATGGAAGTGTCCCCGGTGCTCACGCTCCTACGTGACCGAGGGCAATCTCGTGCGCCACATAAGGTTCGAGTGCGGCGTGCGACGAAAGTTTTGCTGCATCTTCTGCAACCGAAAGTTCACCCAGCGTTGCAGCCTCATTAGGCATCTGAGGAATTTCCACAACGAGAGCTTCGCCAGTGCGGACACAGCCGCCGGCCCTGAGTTTCCGCCGTCCATTGAGCAGCAGGAGTTGGATGGCTTAGATTCAAAAACTTCTCCTGATTCGAAACTACGAACCTGTTTCCCGATTTGACGCAGCTCTCGCGCGGAGAAACGTTTATATGGTTAAGTGATCGACGGGGAGGACGCTGTCAAAGCGAACGTCGGTGATTTCCGGCCTAGGAGAAATTGTCCTAGTCGCGGGCGACTGTTCTGATAATTCGAAAGTCTGATTATTTCGCAGTGATGAAACTCTTTCGCGCGAAAACCTGTTCTGTTATTTACATTCATATGGAAAGTGTTTTAGTATTTGCTTTTAATTAGGAAGATCGCACTACGTTTAGTTTTTGTGTAACGTAGTTTTAATCAAAATAGAGAAGACGTTGGCCACGAGTGCCTCGGAGATCTGAGCTTCGTTGACATTTTTTCATTTTAAGTATTGAACCGAACCTTACGCGGGATCGTCCTCTGGAGCGGTGTTTTAACAAACGTGGCCGTCAACTAGAATACTTAAGTCTAGCAATTCCTTGTAAATTGCTCTAAGAATATAGAGAAAGTTTTATCTTCTTGTATGACAGTTATATTTAATTAAAATTGGGATAATGCCAGCCCCACGGTTAGACAGTGTTACTGATCGAATGATCGATAGTATACCGTCGAATATGCTCAGTTAGGAAGTGTTTCTTATTCTTAGAATCGATACTAGACTACGTCCCGACAAACTACTCTGTAAAATAGTTTCATTTATCACTAATGCTAAGCTTAACACGTTCTCTGAAATATTCGAATCCTACGAAGGATATCAGCCCAATCACGGACGACCGGGGCAGGACTATTATCCAATTATTAAGTGGATAAAGCTTATGTCACACGAACTTTCCTTTGACCCATCGGTGTTTAATAATTGCAGTTTGCAATGTGGGGTTGGGCAATCGATGGCCTTTTAAAGTATGTGCTCTCGTTTCGACAGAAGTTCGCGACGCTATATACTGTTGCAGTGACTATCTTAGTGTAGGAAAGTTTTGATGCCTTCGAGGACTTCGAATAGATTCGAAGCAAGAAAGTGTACTAACGCAACTCCGAAAAGGGGTTCCAGCAGATTACCGGATAATTCCAAAATCGGCTGCTGCTAGGCAAGCGTTACTTGCCCCTTTCTTAAGAAGTGTCTTATAGCTATCGTTATACATGCAGCGATATTGTATGCGGGGTACAGAGAACAAAATACGCTTTGTTGTTTGTTTCGAGAAATGATCGAGAGGTTGCAACTTGTTGCCGGTAAGAACCCTGTTGAATATGTTTAACATTCTCTCCCGAATACTGGTATTGAGTTTTTGTTTAACTTAGGGATTGCTTCGAGTGTTTCCTCTTTTTTATTTTTATTCGCGTACGAGAGGGAGTAGAATATCGTATTGGCATGATTGACGATATTCATATCTTTATTGTTTGTAGTCACACGAAGACTGTTTCTTCTATTATATGTACTTTTTTGTCGTTCATTTTATTTTAAGTGCGCATAGAAAATACGGTATTAACTAGAAGGTACCGGGCGTTCGGAATCTTTATATTTTAACAATCTTCAAGACTGTGCTATTTGAGAGGATTAGGATTAAAGGTACGCAAAGGTGCACTTAAACACTTTTACAGCTCGGCATAGAGTTAAAGGTCATAGCATCTAGGATAGTAGTTATTCATCGGGCTTTATTACAATATAGTCATAAATTCACATCGACTCTTTATTAAGTAATATTATCACCCGCGGTTTACTTGACAGATAGTGTCTTGCCTTTTCCTTTTTTTATTGTTCAGGATTCTAGAAATGGCAATACTATGGCATTATCGGGGACTTTGAATATTATTCGTCAAATTCTTTCGTTTTCTGTTAATTGCTGCGCATTAAGGCAGCGCCTAAGTGCAGCAATAGTGAATTGAAGAAAGTAATCGAGCAAACTCGGAAAAGAGGACAATCGTTTCTTATGCGCGCAGAGAGAAAGTGGGTGAGATTGAACCTGTCAGGAGCTTTCGTTCACCGCGTGCAACAACTATTGTAAGTCGTCCTTACTTGCGATACCACGAAGTACAATTTACGCGAAACCTTTGTTGTTCTGTAAAGTGTTACTTACGGATAATAAAGCTGCAACGTTTACACATTTCACGAAATTACTTTCGCATATAGACACACAGCACGCTTTCAGGTGGCAATTGTATCTAGTCGAGTGTGCTTTACTGTAATGCCAACATGTGGAGAAAATGCGGGGGAGCATCGAGCACGACAGGGAAGAATGGAATCATCTTCTTTAAAGGATCACTTTCAAGAACTCTTCGTAACTTGTCTCTCGCGTCACCTATATCGATGGTCGATGTTGTCCTGCGTCCAGCAGACATGTACCCTAAACGAAATAGAAATAAACTAACATGATACCTTGAACTTGTTTCAGTGAAGGTGCAATTCTTCATGGACCGATTGCCCCCGGATCTCTGGCGACAGTGCAAGGACAACCTTACCTGCCTCAAATGCAACAAGAAGTATAGTGATTGGCGAAGTCTGTCCACGCACATGAACTTCTACTGCCAAATGCTGCCCCTCTATCCCTGTCCTTACTGCGCCCATCGTGCTAGGATACCAACTTTGTTGAAGTACCATATCGCACAGGAACACGCTCAACAAGAATTTCCACAACGAGTGCTTCGCCAGCGAGTACATAGCAGCCAGCCTCGAGTTCCCGCCATCTATTGTCCAGCAGGATTTGGATGCCGTAGATTCGAAAGCCACTTCTGATTCGAGACTACGAAGTTGTTTACCGATTTGACGCAGCTGTCGCGCGGAGTAGCGTTTATACGGCTAAGAGACGGACGGGGAGGACGCTGTGAAAGGAACGTCTGTGATTTCAGTCCTAGGAGAACTTGTCCTAGTCACGGGCGATTGTTCTCATGATTCAAAAGTCGGATTATTTCTCAGTGATGAACCTCAATTGCGCGGATACCCGTTCCGTTACTTGCTTTCGTATGAGAAGTGTTTTAGCATTTACTTTTAATCAAGAGGATCGCACAACGTTAAGGGCTGGCCTCGAGTGCCTCGGAAATCTGAGTTTCGCTGACATTTATTCATTGAACCGAACCTTACGAGGGATCGTCATTTGGAGTGGTGTTGTAGCACACGCGGCCGACAACTAGAATACTTAAGTCAACAACCAATTCCTCGTAAATTGTGCTAAGAATATATGGAGAAAGTTTGATTTTTTTGTATGACTCGAATGATCGATAGTATATCGTCTAATATGCGAGAGGTTCATAAAATCGAGAGGTTGCGACTTGTTGCCGGTAAGAACTCTATTGAACATGTTTATCATTTTCTCCCAAATACTAGAATGTCGTTTTGGTATAATTCACTATAATCATATCATTATTGTGAGTAGTCGCATGAAGACTATTTCTTCTATTATATGTATTTTTTTCGTCGTTCGTTTTATTTTCAATGCGTATAGAAAATACCATATTGTTTCGAAGGTACCAAGACAATACTATTTCAGACGATTTGGATTAATGGTACGCAAACGTGCACTTAAACACTTTTACAGTGGCATAGAGTTAAAGGTCATAGCATCTAGATAGTAGTTATTTGAACATTGTAAAAACCCGTACTTATTGGTTCTGGAAAAGATACAAGATCTGTCTTTCTTTGTACTTGGCCCGAGACAAGACCTTGTCTCTTGATTCATCGAGCTTTGTTACAATAGTAATGGACTCACATTAACTCTTTATTAAGTAATATTATCATCCTCGGTTTACTCGACAGATAGTGTCCTGCCTTTTATTTTATTTTCTTGTTCTGGATTTTAGTAATGGCAATGCTATGTTAGTATTATCGGGGGCTTTCAATATTAATCGTCAGATCGTTTCGTTTTCTGTTAGTTGTTGCGAATTAAGACAGCGCCTAAGTGCAGCAATAGCGAATTGAAGAAAGTAATCGGGCCGACTCGTAAAAGACGACAATCGTTTCTTATGTGCGCACAGTGAAAGTGGGCGAGATTAGACCTGCAAGGAACTTTCGTTCACCACGTGCAACAACTATTGTAAGTCGTCCCTACTTGCGATACCACAAAGTACAATTCACTCGAAATCTTTGTTGTTCTGTAAAGTGTTGTTCACGGATAATAAAGCTGCAACGTTTGCACATTTCACGAAGTTCCTTCCGCATCTCGACACACGACACGCTTTCAGGAGGCAATTGTATCTACTCGTGTGTGCTTTACTGTAATGTCTACATGTGGAGAAAATGCGGGGGAGCATCGAGCACGACAGGGAAGAATGGGATCATCTTCTTTAAAGAATCACTTTAAAGAACTCTTCGTAACTTGTCTCTCGTGTCACCTGTATCGTTGATCGATGTTGTCCTGCGTCCAGCAGAAATGTACCCTGTACGAAATAGAAATAAACTTACATGATACCCTGAACTTGTTTCAGTGAAACTGCAACTCTTCTCGGACCAGTTGCCGCCGGAGCTCTGGCGACAGTGCAAGGACGACCTGACCTGCCTCAAGTGCAACAAGAAGTATAGTGATTGGCGAAGTCTGCGCAAGCACATGAACTTCTTCTGCCAAATGGTGCCCCTCTATCCCTGCCCCTACTGCGTCCACCGTGCTAGGATACCAACTTTGTTGAAGTACCACATCGCACGAGAACACGCTGCCTTCGTCCCACCCGACGACACAAACTAATCTAATACGCCTCTTATTGAAGTTTAAGAGTTTTCTATGTGATCCTTTTTATTTAGTAAAGATCTTTTACTATTACACAGGACTCTGTAGTTAGTTTCATGTTAAAAACAGAGTAACCGACGTTGACCTTATGTTTAGTTTATGATATCGGAGAATCGGTACTACACTAGGAGTTGGATTATTTTTACAAATTGTTATTATGTTATTTCATGAGTTTGAATAAATGGTGGGAGCATCGATCATGAACGTACAAGGCGATAAAGCTTTATTCGTTACTTGATGGTTGAAACTGAAGACTGCTTCGGTGATGTTCCTCGATTTTTCTTATAACATAGCATGTTGAAGCCTTATGTTTAATTAAATATTTTGATTGTTATAATCGATTCAATAAATGTTACCCACACTATCCCTGTAAATAAGACTGCCCTCTATGTCTTACACAGATTAATATGTTTTTAGGCGTCGATGAATGTTAGCAACAAATTAGCTGTGTCCTTTATTCCAATTAGTTATGGGGAATTGTTAACCAGATTTCTATGTGCTTTTGTGACTAATTGTTATATTTGTAATTTCTAGGAGGTGTGTGGTTTGTCAATCGAGTGGCATACCCGCTGATGCTAAACTTTTCAGGCAAGTGCCAATCGTCAGCGGAACACTGGTTACGACTTGGTGTTTAAGTTAAACTGCAACTTATGGAGATAATGGATCAGCCGGGCGGACCTACTCAGAAAGCACCTAAGACACGTGCTTTTTTCTGCAGGTTTAGCCAACTTTTCTAAGACTACCAGCAACCACCTCTAACAAATACCTCAAGTTGATAATATATTGCTTAAAGTCGAGGGGCTGAGTATCTGTCATTGAACGGCGTTTGATACAATTATCAAGTGACAATGATACTTTTCATTACCGTTCGACCCCCCTGCTTCGCCAATCGGACCACCATTTCATCCGTAATAAACATACCAGATAATAAATGTGCAATCCCTGAAATAATATTCGATTGGTGATTATGGTTTGATTCAGAATGGAGGAAAAAGTATTTTATTTTACGGAAACCAATGTATTTATCAGTATATGCCTGCCGGAATAGCTTTAGGATAAGTAATCGTGGCTAGCGCTTGATTAACTCTCCTCTACCACCAATAGGTCTGTGATGACAGTTCTGGCGAGACTACACTTCATCGCATGCCCCTCCCTTTTGTTCCAGGAGTCTGGGTCGGAGGTGGTTACGTGAACAACTACCCCATGGACAATCTGAGTCTCGGACAAGAGCTCCAGAAGTACAAGGCTCCAGCATCGATGGCGCACTATCCGGTGCACAAGAAATACGTTTGCATGTACTGCAAGAAGGTGTATCCCATGAAGCACCTGCTCAAGAGGCATATGCAGTGCGCCTGCAAGATGAATCCGCGATCCGCCCAACAGTTCGCCTGCTCCTTTTGCCCATACAAGAGCATGTACAAGGCGAACATGGAGCGGCACGTGCGAAATGTTCACGATACCGGTAGCCTTAAGTTCCGCTGTGACCTATGCGATTTTCGCAGCAATTACTCGTTCTGTGTTCGCAGACATATGAGAACCTTCCACCGTAACTTGACCGATGGCTACAAGCAATAGGTCGAACCAATGTAGTCATGACTTCAGAGTTCGGCCTATTTCTACGGAAATTTCACGTTACATAATAATAACCTGTTGAACGAACCAGTTGTTCGTTACATAGGCTCTACCCTTAACGTTCTTTCCAAGTTTAAGATATGTGATTAGGTATTGTCGATAACTCCATGTAAAACTTATCGATGAATCCCTTATTATTCCCACGGTTTCTACGGAACTCGCCGCATTGTTATGGATTCGGGTAAAATGTGAGAAGTATTAATGATAGACTGACGCAAGTACATTGTAACGTAAGCCAGGCCAAAACATTTTTCAGGGACTTTCTTTTACAGCGGACTTGACTCTTTTCTCCGGCATGCGTTTGTAATGGCGCCGAACCGAGTGACTTGTTGACGAGATGCATAATGACACCAATATCCAATGCGCACAAATAAGGTTAACGGGTTGTGAATAATTGTCTGGTTTCCCCAAGGGGGCTTAAAATAATTTTGTACACCACATCTGTAAAGAAAAAAGATTACAGATTATTTGTTAGATCCTGTGCAGGGTAAAACTACATACGTAATTCGGCTTGATGGTCTGCATGATCCAACAGGTGTATGTATAACGTACAATTAATACGCATAATCTGATTGACATACATACAGGTTTCTAATAAAGGAGAAGTAGAAAATAGCCGAGTGTCCCTAGTTACTCCCACCGATTAATTCGTCAGCAAGAGTTATTTTTAGGGAGATCCATGGACAGCCAAGAATTCAGCAGAAGTATGAACAAGACGTTTGTGCATTGTCGCCCGTAAAACATTAATTAGTTTGCCTGTATTGAACGGGAGGCTCGAAGTTCGTGTAAGAAGTTTACGTTATAATAAATCACGCTAACAAATTAATCATTATGGTGTTTCAGCCCTCATGTGGCCGGGACCTGGCAAGGTGGTCTACGGATACACTACTGATTCGAATGGCATTCTTCCAAACACTCCGATGCACGATCAACCCCAGCACCAAGCTATCACATACAGCCGGCAAAAGAGCTTCATCTGCACTGACTGCGGCAAAGGTTACATGGTCCACAGGTCCCTGTGGAGGCACAGAAAGTTCGAATGTATCAACTCGAAACCGAAGTTCTCGTGCGACGCTTGCGCGTACAAAACGCCGCACAAATGGTGTATGGACAAGCACAAGAGAAGAGTTCATCACCATTAATTAGTCTTAAGTTCTAAAATTCTACCGGGGCCCAAGTGCTCCGTGCGCTATAAATATGTATAGTATTCGCTACTTGCATGCCTCTGTAGGGCTTTGCGCAAGTGAACCTACATGTTGCCGGCGAGAAAAAGTATTAATACGGATTTTTGCCCGATGGAAACTCAGCAATATTATTTCCATCGTGTCTTCGAACACGTGACAGCGTAGCATAGCAGACTGCAATACAAAACTTATCAAAGCTTAGGCAATAGATTGTGATGAATGTTATTTAGTATAAACATAGCACGTTTCGTATCGCGGTACTAAGGCAACTTTATGTAAGTGTTACGTATTGTTATTGTAAAGTCTGACATGATGGCATGGACTTGGAAATTGAAAGACTTTGCTGAACGTTCCTCGGCACAAATCTATTTATTGATGGTTCCAGATCCTTCGAAGTTTTGTACACCTCTACATGTATATAAGTACGCATGCTTAAAAAGTCTGGCAGCTGAAACCAATGGAATGTTATTCTTTTCGATAAGATTTATAAAACTATTTATTTGTGAATAACCTTGATAGCCGAACCTGTGCATAACAGATTCCTGCAAAACCTGTCGCCAACGTCTGTTGGCAAAAAGACAGCAGTTTTGCCGCAGGATCTGTTATATTCGTTTCTGCTAGTAAACTGCCAGCAGAAATACAGCAGACCCTGCTACATCAGATTGGCGACAGAAGTCGGACAGAGTCTGCAGAGCCATCTGGCAGCAGAACGGGCGCAGAAACCGAGCAGAGTCTGGCAGCAGATTGGCTGCAGATTCGTGACAGAGCCTGCTGAGCAGAGCCTGGCAGCAGAACCGCAGCAGAACCGCAGCAGAACGGGGCCAGAAACCGAGCAGAGCCTGCTCAGCAGGCCCTGTCACGAATCTGCAGCCAATCTGCTGCCAGCCCTGCGCAGCAGGCTCTGTCGCCAGAACACAAGCGAAATGCGGACACAGATGGATATGAATCTGGCGACAGATTCTGCTAAGCCTGTTGCAAATCTGCTGCCAATCTGCTAGCAGATGGCTATGAGGGAATGTAATGCCATGTTGGGTACAATATTATAAGTATTATTTTTCAGTCAAGTATGACGAATACTCGGCGTATTAGGCACTTATTACGTTTGTGTTAACTATTCTGTTGTTTCGAAACTAATTTTCTAGTGAATCACTACAATTAGTTCTCCGAAAACCATAATAATTTTCATACGTCATAAAGGACCGATTCTCTTTCTACTCTACTACCTATTGTGATATGACTTTCTATGAAATACACCAAACATGATCCCCGATTATCCAGTCATTATCTCTGACATTCCGAAATAGAACCAATAGAGTTATTTTAGTGTCTCTCTCACACTGCTTTCCCAACACCTAGCACTTAAAAACTCCACACAATATTCTGTTTCAGGCTGGAGTATGGAGTTTGTCGACTGCAAGAATATGCCGCTCGACATCGAGAACGATGAGATTATTGTGCCAAACCGGCTGGAGTCGCCACTCCAGAATGACATTATCGCTCGAAGAAGCGTGGCTAGTGTGAAATCAGATCAGACTACTGAGGTCAGCGAGTACACGGAAGCGAATTCAAATTTGTTCATCGTGCAAGAGGGCGACAAGTACATCCCGGTGATAGAAGGACCGACCTTCTTCTGCGAGCACTGCGGCAAGAGATACGCCTGGCCGCCGCTCCTGGAGCGACACAAACTCGAGTGCCCACTGCGTCCACTTATTACAGAGACCTCACCGCGTCCGACAATTAAAAAGGAGCGCAAGATCAAGAAAGAGCCGATTGTCAAGCGCAAGAAGCGTCGTGACAAGCAGCAGAAAGACGGGGACTTGTCGGTTCATGCAACGAAGAAATGTCTTTCCCCCGTCGCCACCATGAACAGCAGACTCGACCGGTACAAGCGGCGATCCGGCGAGGTCCAGAATGGCGAGCTGGGGAATGCGATGCACAAATGCCAAAGGTGTGGCAAGGCTTACATATGGGAGGCCTCGCTAGAACGGCACATAGCGAACCTTTGTGTACCGAAGACCAAGAAGCTGTTGACTTGCACCCCCTGTAACTACAAGACCATACACGAGGCCCACTACGAGGTACACATCCAGTCGCGCAAACACGCCCGCAATACGAACGGGGTGTGGAACCCGAAGAAACGTGCAGAACAGCCTAAAATGGAGATAGATGTGAAGGACGTGCCTCTAATTGAGGATGAGGAGATGCCTGAAGAAAAACCTCAAACCGCGAAGTTTGCCGAGGGTGAAACTAAATTGGCCGAGCCCAAGAAAGACGAGACTGAAAACACTTCCACAAATTGTTAATTGAATTATTCATAATATGTTAACTAAACTATGCATAGACGATTATCCACAGGTCTAAGCCATTTTATCACAGAAATGTGTAGATATAAGAAACATAGATATATGATTTTGTTTTTAAGTCTATCGTTCCTCTACAGTCTCTTTGCATTGTTGCAGCTATGATACTGTAAAAGCGGTGGTAGACTCGTTAAGTTATTGTTAAGACCTTGATTAAGATCGCGCGCATTCTTTCATGGCTTAATATTTTATTAATTTTCCCATTGAGTCTATCATAAAGTACAGTTGAGGGGCGGTTTATATTGACACGTAGACGTTTGGTCCAGTAAAAACGTCTTTACGAATGCTTCTCGTTAAACACTAAGTTTTATTTGTGCTCGAGGTCACACCCTCCGAATCTACAAGTCTTGACATTCTCAACGCAGATGCAAGTTTTTAAACGAACGTGGGAAGATACTCCACAATCAATATGTTTGTGTATTTTAATTAAACAGCAGTACAAATATAAGCGACGGACATTTCTCCTCTACGCTCCAAGTATCCCATTAATTTATTCTTCTTGCCGATGACTTTTACTATAATGTTCCACGATCTAATGACTAAATTATCGACTGAGCAAATGTGTCGTCCGAAACAAGTGTCTGGACTTCCACATAACAACTGTTTTATTGGCGGTTTGATCTACCAAGTGTAATCGCCTTTTCCAAAAGAGCTTTCTACCTAATTGAGGTACCCCGAAGCTTTCGTGGGATCAGATTACTTTGATCTCGGTCCTGGCAACTGTGGTTTGCCAGTGAGGTCAAGCCTCGAAAACCCAGAGCGACGTGTCGAGTTCATGGGCCTAATGTCGTTCCTCTGCTTTCAGCCTACCGGAAGATGTACATGGGCGATCAGGTGCTGGGCTACACCTGCACGATGTGCAGCAAGTTCTACAAAATGTGGAGCAACTACTTGAAGCACAAGTGCGAGCCGCCGCAGTTCAAGTGTCCCCTATGCCCGTTTGCCGCATTCAAGGCCTTCATACTGCACGCCCATCAGGCCGAGCAACACTTCAAGGTGTCCTCCCCGAATACCTGAGCTTCCCTCGAGGAAACGTGAAATGCTCGGAAAGAGAATGGGTTGTCTAATATTGCCTTAGTCCGAGTCAAGCTTCCTCGTGCCTGTCGAATTGACCTCCCTCTTGAGTGACGAACGTACGAATTTGACGCGTGTTCAATGTTTATAAAACATCCTTGTTTCACGTGTCAGAAACTCTCTGTCCGCTAGAGTGTCGAATTGAAACCTCGGGTTTTCCAGCGCAGGTGGTAGAAAAGAGTATGTTTGCTCTATTGCATCGGGCTATCTGCACCCCCTTACTGGGAGGGAAAATTGGTTTGACGCCATCACTCATCCGCCACTTTCTCTATTGTATCGAACGGTCCAGCAATACAGACGGACTTCTTCTGAGATTACCTGATCGAATCTGGGAGCTAGATTGGAGAGAAGGCACGATAGTGGAGTGAGCACTGCTTATAAGTCCACATTTCGTCGGTTGTTCCTTGGCGAGTGTTGAACGTACAAATCGCGACTGCTGCTATAACTGCATAAACATAACGCATGGTTCGTAGTATTTATAAAGGCATGTATTTTCATAATACCAAAAATAAAGGATGGAAAACGTATTATGCGGTCTGGATACTAACGTCACCATTCGCAGGAGGGACCCGGTTTCTCATTCCCTAAAAATACCCGACCCTACCTTTTAAATAAAAAAAGAGTCTTTTACCCTAGAAATGTGTTAAGTTAAAAATTACCAGCAATTTGGTTTGTGAAGTAATCATGGAAGTACCGCTTCATGGAAGTACCAAGCATATTTGGCGAAATTTACATCGTACGTCCCATCACAGGATTATGCATTCGTTGTTTCAGACTAATTGCAGGAAGTCACGCGGATTGCCCTTTGATTTGGGTGAGCAAATTTTGCTACCAACAGGCAGCTCGACGTAGTGCGAGAAACCCATGGATAGGCGACTAAGAGCGAAAGCGGAGAAAGCGCGTAGAATGCTTTACTGATGCTTTTGTGGGACGAAAGCTTTTTCGTGATGTCAGTGATCAATGGCACCCGTGCACTCAGAATACACTGCTTTACTTCGTTGCAGGTTTCCACAGTTGCTGCGAGTGTAAGAAGTCCTACAGATCGAGAATGGCGCTGAATCGACACGTCCGTGAAGAATGCGGGAGGGTACTGTACACGTGTCCCTTCTGTCACAGCATCATGCCGATGAAGTTCAACCTTTTGAATCATCTAAAGAAGGAGCACGGATGCCCTACGAAAATCTGAGTACAATCTGATCCAATTTGATGGAACCTCACCCGGTGAAAGTTCGTGATACGTACCTATAATTCGATTGCCATAAGACAATTAGGTCCATTGCTTCTTGGACAATTGTATCATTGACACGTTTCTTTCGAAAACCTTGTGAATATTATTTTGTTGATGTGATAGATCTCGAGGACATCGATTCGACTGACCTGTGCGCTATTGTACCTTTCTGCATTTTTTAAATTAAGACGGTGAGCTTATCGACTGCCATATAGTTTGGTCGTTTTGTACATAAGAGTGCTCAATGAGTTATGATGGGACGACTACAGGGTTATTTTTCCAATTTGTTCCTACTGAAGTTTATTGAATGGGCTGATAGTACTAGCATCCGTGTATGTGACAAACATATTTTTCATTAATAAAATGAATGAAGCGGACATTGGGAGTGTCGTAATCATTTCGTGCGCACCATCTTTTATATTTTGTTTGTTTCTTCTGTGTAGAGAAATTCTGCTATTGTATTTTTGTATTTTGAGGGTCTCCAAAAATCAAGAAGCTATTTTGCTTATACAGGTATTAAGTCTTCTTAAGTCTCATAAAAACATTATTTTATGAATTAACTCTACGAGTAATTCCTCCACGGGTCAACTGACTGGAGACTAACATTGACAGTAATTCTAACAGAAATTGTGATTTCTTTTCCAGGGCCTGCATTTGGCACTCAGGAGTACATTTGCGAGAGGTGCAATAAGAAGTACGCGTATTGCAGCTCGCTGCGAAGGCACCGGAGGGAAGAGTGTGGCAAACCACTAAAAAAGTGCCCCTACTGTCCCACGCAAATGAAATTGCGGTCCAATCTTCTCAGACATATGCGCAAAAAACACAGGGATGACCACCAAGCCACAGCATTTCGTAAAAGTAATGACGAAATATCAAGATTAAACACACTGTAAAAAGCGCACCTGTGCCCCAAAGGCAGAATCCCTACATCAGTCGATTGTTGAAACGAAAACATCCTCCGTCAAAAGAAACTTGTTGTATCCCGCATAAAGTATGCATGAAGTTCACAGAGAGCATGTGCATTTTGGCCATGTTACGTTGACATAAATACAATACTTTCAACCTGTAAACCTGTTTAGTTTGTACATTCTGAGTATCACGTAAATTATAGTGGCAACTTCTTTAAAGTTTAGATGCAGTTGTTTCGGTGTTTACGGATACACTTCGCGATTGATAAGTTCCTAATGTGAAAATAGATGAGAGACCCTCGCTCGAGAGGTAACTTGTCAACATTAAATCTTCACCACACGCAGCGCAATACTGACAAGCGCGGAATTTCTTTTTCAGAGTGTCATACCTGCCTGGCTTGCACGAAATCCTACAAATGGAGGAAGTCTCTACACCGACATATACGAGAGAGTCCCGAATGCTGGCCCGTTCTCCTTACCTGCGGCAATGCGGAACACATCAAGCAAATACACTACAAGATGACCTGCAACGTGACGCTTTAATTGGCTTCCTCTTCTTAGATCAATTGTTGCCCTTACTGCCAATATATTTGATATAATAATAAATGCCCTTTTATTCTAATACAAGCGAGCACATGTTCGATAGGCCTCCGACAGTCTCTAATTTCTCGTATGTACATGTATATCGACGATTCTTATTCCTTTCTTGTGACAAAATGCGCCTTCAAGCCGCTTCGCAGGTTTTCACGTGAGAAGCTTGCCAGTATTTAGCAAACTATTCTGATTTTATTTCATTCAAGTTGTTTCCCACTCGTGCTAATTGGTGTATCTGTTGGATGTGGAGTTCACTCGCCAGTGGAGTACGTACACACCTGCGCTTCTTTTGGGTTGAGTTCGACGTATACGTATGTGATTGTACCGTCCTTTTTGCATTATTTAAATCGCCAGCGCTACATATCTGATCTTTTCATTTCACGCAGACACTAACGAAGGATGATGAGCCGACATATATTTGTTGATGCAATTTCCTCACGAAGCAAGTGTTCCTTGCACGCAGTTCCCCACCCCGCCCATCATGTAATTTCTTGCTGAAGGTGATGCCGGTGGTGGTGCTACTGACGGCAAAACCATTTTTCGCAGATTTGGTGGTGCGATGCACGCGAAGAAGCTATCCGTGCATGAACTGCCAGAAGATCTACGCGAACGTCTCCTCCCTCTATCGCCACCTGAAACTCGAGTGCGGAAAACCACCGCAATTCCATTGCCCCTACTGCCGATTCAGCTCAAAGAGGAAGTTCAATCTCAAGTCCCACGTGGCCAGTAGGCATCGCCATCCACGACGGAGCGCCAGCGAAGCATCGGCAGTACAATTCCGATGAGGCTGACACCCGGATCGTACTTACTGACTGTCAAGACTGTTTTGTTGAAGTGAACTTGAAGTTACTACCTTTTAATCGCTCGAGAGAAATCTATATGGCAGCTATTTATGTCGCGCCACACAGCCAACGATTGTTACTAACACGTATTTCGCCAGTGCGAAATAAAGAGCCAGAGAGTATAAAGATGTCAGGTGTGTTGGAGAGGGCACCCTTTCGAGATCCACTCGAATGAATCCCATCAGCGGAACTCCCGGTTTCCTCACGTAGCTCGATGTATTGTGCACGTGGGCGACTCAGAACTGCTACTAAACGCGGCCCCGACACTTTTTGTTTCAGGACGACCTGCCAGCCAAGATTTTGCGCGCACGCGGTTCCCCTGCACCCGTTGTAATCGCAGTTACAAGAATAAAAGCTCCCTTAACCGTCACTTTTACTACGAGTGCGGCAAGGAAAAACAGTTTCCCTGCCCGATCTGCCATAGAAGACTCATTCAGAGGAGCACCTTGTTTCAGCATATGCGGGCTATCCACAAGATCTAAAAGGGCTAATATACACATACTTCTCGATCCTGATTCCAATTTTTTGAGCATCGCTCTCATTACATTCACTGCGATTTGATTCGCTGAATCACATCCAACGAGACGATTAGACATTTTAAAATTGATTTTTTTGTAATTATCGAGTCTACTCCGACAGGTGCCAATAAAGCAGCATATTATTCCTCTGTTGATTTCGTTGACCTCCCACATTCTTCTCCATTGTAAATAGTGTGTATGTACATTGATTGATATACTGACAAATAATACTGTATATCCGCAGGGTACCTCGTCGCGACTGATTGATAGTGGTTGGTTTCGGACAATTGGTTTTTTTCTCTCTCGAAGCAAGCGTGTTCTAATGTGACCGACGCATCCTGTTTTGGGTAGAATGTCTGAGGGGAATTGGCATTTTTTTTTTAAGGACTCGATGAAAAGTGAGATGACAGGGAAGAATGATATATTTGTGTCAGTGTAACAATAGATTTATACTTCTCTTTCAACTGCATACTAAGTCTCCACAGTTTCCTTTCATCTCCCTTGAACATCGTGGTGATCTCACGCCTCTTCACGTATTACACGTCCGTCTCTGGCAAAATTTCACCCCGATCGCACCTCTCTCTCAGGGCTGTTGGCTGATACGTTTTTGTGTGTTGGGTTGGTTACGGGTTTTTAATCTCACTGATCTCTCTGCCAGTCGCATAACCGCACATACTGTACGCCGAACCGCGAACTCCTCCTATCCACCCTAACGTCCTACCTCCCAAGGAACTTACCCCCCGGCACCGTCCTCCGGGAACAAGATCCGATATAACTCCGGCCTTTCGAAATACGATCAATTTAATATCTTTACGCTCGACCTCGCGTCTTGTTTGGCGCTGGGACTTGTTACAGGAATGGGTGCTCTACTTTCGCTTCTGCGTTCGGACTACAAGCAGCAACAGCAGCCGGCGTCCGGCGGGAAGAAGGCGCGTTCTACGAGCGGGGTGGCAACGAGAAGCAACTTGGGACTAGCTAATAGGCGCGTGAGCTACGCGGGTGACAGCAATAGCTACGATAGCGGCACAGACAGCGGCAATACTCGCTCTACCACCCGGGAGGTCGTCTTTCCCGATTCCTTCGAGGTGCTGCCGCAACCGCGCGACCTCGGCACCATGTACATGGGGGTGCCGCACGAGCAGCAGCGTAAGTTCCGCTGCAGATTCTGCGGCAAGGGTTACCGCTGGAAGAGCACGATGCGCCGACACGAGATGGTCGAGTGCGGTGGCAAGCCGCCTGCTTTCCAGTGCCCCGAATGCCCCTACAAGGCCCGCCAGAGGGGCAACCTGACCGTTCACTACAAGCGGCACCATCAGAAGAACGAGTACGACGAGTTGGTTCCCGAGAGTCTCAACTCCAGCCTCCCACACTGTTGAACCTCCGAACTGGCGGCACCTTCGCGCTGGCACTCGAGATTTCCTCGGCCAGACTTGACCGCCGACTTTAAGAAATTTAACGTTTCTTTCTCGCGTGAACCCGGTCGACCCAGCTTAGTTAGCGTAAGGCGAACTTGAACACTAGAAGACGTCAACCACTTGAAGAAGTGTGTAAATAGAACGAATGAGGGGGAGTATGGATGAATTAATGATGAACTCGATTACCTTGGAGATCCTTAGCCCTCGTGACACCGGCTACTTTCGCGAGAATAGCGGGGTATACAGAGATTCTTATACGAGCATTCGTAGATATTAGTTTTTGGGTTTACTCGTGTTTATTACCTCATTGCAGAAGTATATAACGGTACTTTGGTTTTACTTTGTATATAATAAGCGTTTAGTTCTCACTAAGGGTGGTCGAATTTTTAGTTTCTCTTTTTGGGTCGTTTTATAACACTTCGAAATTAAGCGGAATTTTTACTTTTGGGACTGGTGATACGACGTAGGTAAATGGTAGTATTTATTTTCTAGCCTTCGGTCTTTTCTCTTTCGATTTACTCGTAGAGCAGTGGGCGAGACGTCTTGATGGGCGTTCCTTACTAGAACGAGCGTACCACGGGGGACGCATCTTGGAAAGTGCTTCTCGCGTGTCGCAGATTATACGATACATTCCATGCTAACGTATACAGATGTATTTCTTTTGATTTCATGGGTCTCTGGATAAAAAGGAAAAAAATTTCTTTTCACGAGGAATCGCGAGAACTAAAGGGTTGTGTTATCGTTTGCGAAACTTTACATTCTGCAAAACATTCCGGCACTCTGATTACTTTTTTTTCGTTACATGTGTGTTTTGCCGAGGATTTTCCATCTTTCGCTAATTTGGATGATTGAAAGGTTCTTATTATTTGGAGGAGCAGTGCTAACGGGAGAGGAATTTAGTGTGCCTTGCTTAATGCGAAATGATACACATAAGATTAAGACATGGAATCATCGTCTCCTACTGTTCGCGATGACGCTTTTTACTCAGTGCTGGTGATTTTTTGTCAAGCACTCTCCAGACGATCGGTTACCTGAAAGCACTTAGACTTACGATAGGCAATAATTATAATCGATCTTCCGGTTTAATCTTGAACTCGAAGGGAACATGGAGGCGAGGCGAACTCGTTTCTATACATTCCATACGGCACTACTTCAGATGAGTGACGAGGGGACAGCCTTGTACTCGAAGAGTTTTCTAATTAACAATCTACGAGAACGACATAGTGATTAGGGAGCTATACAGTGCCTTCTAATGATCGATTACAAAGAGTAGCATCACTTTCGCGAAACAGATAAATTCTATATATTTCTTGATAGTGTTCGCGATATATGGCAGAGTATTCAATCACGCCCAGTCATCCGGAGTCACGTTGAGTCTCCTCGATGCACACACCATTGAATGTCTGTGTATCTAATTGCGAAACACTCAAATGCTACTTCGAGATTCACCTGTGGTGATTGAAATAGTTTCTGCGGAAGTCCGGACGCACCATATTTTAGGGCTACGGTACCTTTAAACGAATTCGCCGAATCATTGGGTACTTAACGCGTAAGTCTGCTACGAGGACTCGAGTAGAGCAGCTCAACGGAACGTAAGAGTTGATTTCTCTGTCCTAAGGACGAGGAAGAGAAGTGCGTAACAGATTGAGTTGAAGTATAGGCGAGAGAAAGAGAGAGAGAGAGAGAGAGTGAGAGAGAGAAAGAGTAATGAATTTATTTTTTACAAAGAGAGTAAGATACCACACGGCGTTCGGTTCGTGGTCTATGTCAATCATGAAATCCACGTATTTACCTGCACGACACTATGATTTTTTATTGCTCACGTACAAACACAGGGAATTCATCACCGGCAGATTGCAGGAGCCGTCGACGGCCGGCATCGACCAGTTCGTTGCGCTACGATCAATCATACTCTTAGTTTTATAAGGATCAGCATTTGTCGACTTTTATACATATACCTTTACTCGATACAAGTGAAGACAGAGAGAGAATGAGAGAGATATATAAAGAAAGAGACAAGAAGCTAAACTCTGCGGACGCGCTCTCACCTTAAGACGGGTCGTCCAGTATTTTTGATATCAGTATTTGCGAGTGCACTCGCATTAATCTACGCCTGCGCGTGTACAGCGTGGGGACCTCTATACTCGTCACATTTCCACCTTCGTTTCCGTACTTTTTAAGCCTCCCATCATTCCGTTAAACCGCCTTCAGCTAAAACGTAGGATCTTCGCGCTTCCGAAGGCAAGTAGACTTCGTTGTTGCGAGAGTCCGAATTGACACCATACACACACGCCCACACAATCGCCCCCACGACCCTCCCAACCATTGTTACCGATCTTTTATCATTTTATATTTAAGGACACGTTTGATGTTTTTTTCCGTCATGCCGATTCTTCCGTCTCTCTTTTATTATCTTGTCGTTAGGCTAATTCAGCGTGTCGGAATTGCGGAGGGGCAGTAAGGGTCTCTCCGCTCGATACTCGATTTTCCCGATATTTAGTGACGTAAACTCTACTTTTTTCTCTACTCTTTTTTTTGGAAAGGTTTACCAGGCGAACTATAAGAATTTACCTATTTACGATTATTATGATTAATTAATATTATTATTAATATTATTAATATTATTAATAAAAAGACAAACTTTGTTGCGGGTTATTTTCTAAATGGCTGGTGGTCTCACTGTCTCTTTATTTGCACCTTCGACCCTTTAGCCGTTCCTTCTATGTTGCATGAGTGTATGAGGCGTAAGAGTTCAACTTGAACCAAGTATTGACTCGTCCCAGAAGTTCCTGCGATGTTACAGAACACAGCGTGGACCTGTGTAATTACATCGCGGCACGAACTTATGGAATGAACTTAATAATTTGTACACACGTGACTCTGATTGGTCAAATACGCTTTATTGAAGAACGGTAAATCCACCTGAAGTGACTGAGGGGCGCAGAATGTCTGCACCGTAAGAGTTCAAGGCAAGGACTGGTAGAACATATTTTACTAACCAAAGCTTCTTATTTTTCAGCCTACTGGGGATTTGGAGGTACCATGGATTCTGTGATGTACCCATGCGACTCTTGCGGCAGACAGTATCGCCGGGTGATCACGCTGCAGCGGCACAAACGGTTCGAGTGCGGCAAAGAAGCGCAATTCAACTGTAAGGCGTGCCATGCTAAATTCAAGCACAACCATAGCTTGCAGAGACACCTCAGGCATGTCCATAGGCCGGGAGCCAGGAAAATGAAAAAGGTTCAGCTCACAAGAAACTACCGATGATACTTTGACTTTGATGACGATTGAGCGATGATATTGATGCCTTAATGTATGATTCGGTTTTGTGATAAGTGATAATTATTATTCGACTTTATTTCTTTAATCATTGCGTTTTACTGATTTTAAATGTTTATCGATAATGAAAAGTTTCATGTGGTACAACGCATTATTGTTCGAAGTATATGTATATGGTTTATAATAATATTATGCGCCTCATCATTATGAAGTGTAATGGAGTTTTACGCTGGAATTATGTATAGAAATAATATGTTTATCGACGAGTTGATTACTGTTTGATCCATTTTATGCAAACTTTCTGTAATACATACAGACGCGTTTTCAATTAACACTCTACTGGTATCCTACCCGTTATCCCATCCCCTAAGATAAATATTGGCTTTGTGAATTTCACGTGAAAATCAATTGCGCCAAGCACCTGTCACCGTGGAACGTCTACCAGCAAGATGGGTCACTACTTCTGAACTGTTCAACCGCTGAATAAATGAATTCTGCGGCTGCCACTTATTCGAATTTCAAATTGCAAGTGTTTACCAATGTATTGTGTCTCTTTCATTACCATGGATTTCTCCTAATTTCAGAAGGATGCGGTGCCATGGGCGCGAGCCAACGCTAAGTAAACTTTTCACGTCTATTGAACTCGTACTTCATCGCCTCTTCTCCTTTCAGATCCCATGGGATTCTCGGCGTTGATGAAAGGACCGGCCAACACGAAAGCGAATCATCTGGTCTATATGCCAATGTACGAGTCATCGAGCCAGTCGAGCCACAAGTGTCCAAATTGCGCTCGCTGCTACATGAGGTCCTCCTGCCTAAAAAGACACTTGCGCGTTGAATGCGGCAAGGCGCCGAAGCACCAGTGCCAGATTTGCCACGGATGGTTTAAATACAAGCACAATCTCTCCGCGCACATGAAGCTCCACGTGGAGGAACCGAATTACCATTGTAGTCTGTGCTCAAAAAAGTTTTACAGGCGCGACAAACTTTTCGAGCACCAGAGAAAAACGCACAGAGATCCACTTACTCACTGAGGCACTGTGCTTCCGCACACTTTTTGCTAGAACTGCTTTTTACGTCCTGCGATTTGAGAGAGACTTCAAACGAAGACTTCACTGAAGACTGTGATCTGCGTCCAAAATAATATGATATCGGTGGATTTTCCTATTATACTTTTAACAGAATCTTTATAACGAACCCTTTTCTTCCATTATCTTCGTACAAAAATCACGGAAGATGAATGTGAAAGTATTATAAGTGTTTTGACTCATGTATGGGCGCCTGTGTCGCGTATTCCTGATTTTTAGAATGCTTTTCGATCCATGCGTTACATGGACGGCACGTGCTCCTGTACGGTTTATAATAAATAAATGTACCGGACAACTCTGAGAAATCGTTTGACCCAATAAGTCGAACAGTGTATGGATAATTATTCAATCGTGCTAGTTTATGTAATTCATTTTGGCAGGTATTGGGCGGCAGATAACAACACTCAGCTAACGAGACTACCCACATACCTAGGAGACGTCGTAGATGGACATTTTGAAAAAGCAAAAGCACATCGAGCACGAACATTTAAGCACGATCTCATCTGCAATCATGACTGCGCGCTGATCGTCGAGAGCTTTCTCTGCTGGTGTCTAACTTGAGATCTCCTTTCTTGTACTTTCAGTGGTGTACTGCCAGGCAGTGCGACCGTGCGTGTGCCTGAACGGCACCCGGCGGGACTACGCCTGCACCAGTTGCCCACGCACCTACAGCACGATGCGTGCCCTCAGGTTTCATCAGCGAATTGAGTGCAATCAGGAGCCCAAGTTCAGCTGCGATACTTGCGGCTACCGCACCCTCCGTCGTACTAGCTTGCAGAGGCACATGCTTCGCCATAAGCGAGAAAAGCTCGATTAAGTTCCCTCATCCACGCCTATCCTTCTAAACTGCTGAAAAATGAATTGTTATTTACATGCCGACTTAGGTTGGAAATATTCATATTGGACATATTTTTGTAGGAAGTTTTAGATACCATGGCATCCTATTTTCCTGAATTCCACTAGTCTATTAGTTTCCCAGCCTGTTACACGTTTGATGGGAAACGGTCATTGTATCTCTTCTGGTTAATCATTTTGTTTATTTATCATTTGATGTATCAGACATTTCGTGTTGTATGCGAGAATGTACGATAATTGTGTCATTTATCGATGTGTGTCAAAATGGAACCGGAGGGTTATTGTTCCTCTTTTGTGGTTGTACATGTTAGCCACCCCTGTGTGGTGGCGGAATGCAAATTATAAGATGGGAGATGACAAATATCTGGCTATTTTTGATCAAAGTGTAAGTCTCATAGTGGGATATTTATTTTTTGGTCGCAAGGACAATTCCTTTATTTTTATAGAATATTTTGTCCGAGATAATTCGATAACATCAATTATTGGCTCGTCTCCCGTCAATACTTACATAGCTGTTTTTATTAGTACTCAAGAGGTAAGAGAACTTGGAAATGTGCAATGGGCTTTAATAGCTGTTTGTTCTTAACTACATTTCTCGTGCAATCGGAGAATGAACATCGACGTTAAGAAACCATTGTAGCAATAGAATAAAGAGCGACTCAATTTTATGGCACTTCTCGTCTCAATCCTTTTGTCCTGTTAGAAAATTGGAGTCCGTTGACTAAATTTCGTTTCATTAATTAATCTGTGCAGCCGTTATTCACTTCTCTTTTTTTCAGATTTATCTTCCATCGCAAAGGTCACAATCGTCAACTGGAAATACGTTTGAGAAATCTGCGGAACACTGTATGAGGCAACGACCGGTATATGGTTCCCACGTAGCTATGATTGTATGTAGCTCAATAGAAAAGTTTCGCGGATTGCAGCTCTACTTGATTTTTTACAGTCATTGGATATTGTGTCAAAGTATCTCTCCGACAGTTATCACCAGGTGTAAATAAAATTTACCGAACACTAGATCATTCTATTCTACATTTTTCAGGTGTTCCAGTTCAACGGTTTACTACGAGGACCTCGATCCGATCCACATCAACGAAATGCACTTGTTCAAGTGAGTGATTAATAGCAAGTGATTACAGCTAATGAATACCAACATTGAGGGTAAAAAAGTTAGCTGTATTAGCTGTATCGGATTCCTTAATTTCGAATTTATTAAGGCTGTATCGATGCTATCTTGATCGATGTTATCTTGAGTATTTTATTTCTCATCTACAGTGACAGTATTCTTTTGTTTGTATATCTATCTTTAATAAAATGGTAATCGTTACGCAACCGGAATAAATATCCAAGCTTCAAACTGTACTTCGGATCACTATCGATGATAGTACTGGGTCGCAAGGTGAAGCTGATTTTAATTTTACCACATCCACGAAAACTCAGTAAAAGTTGCGTTTACTGAGAGTGGCCAGGAGAATCCGAGCCCGCGGTGTTATGCCTGCTGTGTGCGTCTCCCTATTCCACTGCCAATGAGTGTGCACCGAGAATTGTCAGCGGGAGGACTGAGCTGCCCCAGCACGAGAATGCGGGACGGGCCTAAAGTTGCTTTCTTCTACGCGTTTCAGATGTCCCGGAGGAGAGCAGAGTGCTCGAGGAGAGCGCGGATCTGCCGATGCAAGCATGGAAGATGGAAGAGCAGGGCTTAAGCTTCGCCGGTCTCAAGATACCGAAAGCCTACAACTACGTCGGCAAGAAGCCCACTGGTCAATTTGGGTGCAGCCAATGCGGACGATCGTACATGCGGAAGGACTCGCTGCAACGGCATGTGCACTGGGAGTGTGGCAAGGAACCGCAATTTCAGTGCCCCTTCTGCCCTCAGCGTTGTAAGCGTAAGGCGCACTGGCTACGACACATCCGTCGGCAACACCTTGAGAAGGTCGGCACCATGGAGTCGCACCTTCCCCCATTTGCCACGAAATTCGAGATAGACTGATAGTCACGTCGCCGCCTCTGGGTCTCTCCTCGGATACTACTCGGATTCTCGGAAGAGGATCGCACGCGGGATTTCACGCGAGGACTTTATAGTAATCCGACGATTTTCCACGGAGATGTGGCGATTGGACTGTGTGTGCCTTCAAGACTAAGGAATCGCCTGGACACGACTTTTCCAATCTCGAGGATTGGAACATTTTTTAAAGACTTAATAAACAATGTGATAAAGTCCTTGGCTTAGCGAGAATGTACGATACCTAGCTTTACTACGAGTGACACAAGACTCCAATTCGTATATTCAGTATTGGGATTATCTGTTTTTCTTTCTTGCTACTTATTGTCTTTTAATTTATCGTGCGCTTAGACTTAAGGAACTCTCGCTGAATTCTACATCATTCTTGCCGAGTTAAATGCCTTTGCGCAAGCTTTTCAAGATTGGCCTTTATTTTCAGCAATCAAGTATAAAGTGTTTTGGAATTGTGTTGAGAGAGTTTGTTTAATTGCGCAGTATATACGTATACACATAGTTTTCGAGCATTTTTTATCGTATCGCATACATTTTTTATGTATCTTTTTCGGGTTTTGTGAATTCCACTCATTTACAGAGTATCGGGGTGAGCTTCACGTTGCAACATAATAATTGTTCTTTAAGTTCTCCATATTCAAGTTAACAGAACTAAGAATATGTCTGAAGCACTTCGCACATACGTCACTCAATCGGCTGACTACTTATTATTTTGTCGTTTTGCTTTCCCCTTTTCTTGCAGGGTACCTTGTAGCTATTGCTAGTGAGTCTTTTGTGATGATTTTTAAAAGATTTTTGCTAATGCGTCGATTTTTTTACATTAAATTCAAGTGCCTTATCAATCGATATTTAAATTAAGCTGATGAAGTGATACTGTCACGTTCATTCGATTATTCGAGCGACTTAAGGACCGAATCGATCGACAAAGAATAAGCTATCTATCTAGGAATATAAGCGAGAGTAAGATTATTTTCTGCGAATATACCTGTATGCGATTCTAAGGGAAACTCATCAAGACTGAGGAACGTTTAAGGCGAATGAGTGATATACATGTAGCACCACTTACAAAGCAAAGTGATATATTTCCCCACCCATATTCTCCGTACACTTGGCTAAATAAATATGTCGGAAGACAGAAAAACATAATCAGGAAAACCCCCACGGCCCACAACAACACACCTACCAGCCATTAATTATTAACTAGTTCCACACGTAATCTGCTAATCTGGCTGAAATCCTATACGCTACTCTTACGGAGTGCCGCAAAATTCTTATCCTCTCTTTCTCTCTCACTCTCTCTCTCTCTCTCTTTCTCATATAACAGACAATCATACCTTGATCTATTTCAAGTACCCAATTTAAATATTGATTTGGCGATTTGTCCGAAGTTACACTGCAATGTATAATTTGTATCCCTTTGGTTATTGAAATAGACAGGTTAAATGTCTGTTGCTGTAATCGCCAGCCGCACTGGTGTTCCTGTGTTTACCTGAGCTGCGAGGAACACGGCCGACAATTTGTGTAAAGATGCGATGGGAGATGTTCTGGAAAACATTGAAAAATCATTTCCGCCGTGTTCCGTCGCCAAGCCAATGCCAGTCGCATCGGTGTGACGGCGATCAAGTCGATAGTGTCCTATCCACTTGCATTCTCCTCTGAAACTCATACTTCTCTTCTCTTTTCTCGCCGAGATCAGGGGAGTAGCATGCGCACTAACTCTTCCCGAAACTTGTACATAGATACACCTTAACTTCTGCCGCTTGTGCATCGAAAGGAACAGCAGATTACCATCCGGCCAGGATGACGTTGAGTGTAGAACAGGCTATCTTATTTTTGTTTGCGTTCCGTAGTGTCTGATATTGAGTAGAGGAGATCGGTTTAGATCGAGCTACCGCACTGTTCCTTTCCCTACGCACAGATACCGCTCCTTCTTCGTATGCGAAACTTATAGCTAGCTGCTTGGGGCTCAAAAGTAAGGATACCAGAATTCTGCATTACTCTTCCTCTCTATAAGAATAACCAATCACCGGTCGCATCCGTGGTAGATACAAGAACAAACCGACTAACTGCTCGTGTACCCGATGCACATCTTATACTAATGGCCAGCAGTCGCTTGTTCTTGTTTCCATGACGAGATATGATTGTTTTTCAGGATACAGGGTGATGAAAGGTATTCTACACGACAGATATTAGTATGATAGCATCAAAAGCAGACTCCCGTCTCGATATATCGAAGCGATGATTGTGCTAAGCTTTTGTGAGAAACGAGAAACACGTAAATGTAAATGTTGTGTTCGAGTTTTTCTGAAAGCACTAGAAGAGGTTGAGAGAAATGAATAAACGTTGAATGGACAATACTGATATCTATCGAGAATACTTGTCGTGAGAGTAAGGGCGTTTTCGAATGGCCAGGCGAAGGCAGGGGATCGTCAGTCGGGCTTGCTCCAAGCCCTCCCACTGCTACTTAGCACTTAAGCTTTACTCTTAAGTTAAGCGCGGTGTAGTGCGCGCACACGAGAGCACTCCGGTTGGTACTGTCGACCGGGCGCTCTCTCGGCGAGAGCGAGTCGCCGAAAAGGGGCGAGCGTGAGGAAGCGGGAAAAAGAGAGAAAATGCGGGGGGCAGAGAGCAGAGCGCGACAGGCTCCTCAATGAAGCCGGTAGGGTGGAATGCGTACTAATAAAGCCGTGAATCCTGTGTTCCAGCCGAGGACCTGAGCATCACCGGCCTGAAATGGGCAGCAGCCTGGCAACGGTGGAGCGTTCCTTCCATCATGTGGCGGTCCGGAGCCAGTCTTGGCAAGGGTTTGGGCTCCGGCTCCTCGAACCCTGAGGGATTCAACTGTCCAGCCTGTGGCAGGGTGTACAAGCTCAAGAGTAGCCTGCGGAACCACCAGAAATGGGAGTGCGGCAAGGAGCCCCAGTTCCAGTGTCCCCATTGCGTGTACAGGGCGAAGCAGAAGATGCACATCGCGCGGCACATGGAGCGAATGCACAAGGAGAAGATCTACAAGCAGGAGCTGGTCTAACATGCGGGGCATTCGGGCAGTTTCATGATCGTCGACGTCGTCCTCCGGGCGCGAGAGAGACGGTGCTCGCGCGGGCCTAGCCCGCCGAGAGGATACCGGATTGGTGGCAAGCTGTTGAGTCGGTCGTCCGCTTGGTCTCTTTCGCGTTCGGCTGGCGTCTTTCAACGACCGCGACGAGGGTGGAGCGAGAGCATGGGAATAAGTGTACAGTGTCAGTGTCGAATTGAGAGAACGAGAGAGAGCCAGGCAGAGATAGAGAAAGAGAAAGAGAGAGAGGGAGAGAGAAGCCAACGATAATGTGTGTGTCGAGACACGCGCTTCATGCTGCAGCAGCCGCGCAGGAGGGGGATCGCCAACTCTTCCTTGTCCCGATCTTGGATTCTATTTTTTTATCCTTTTTTAAGGTTTATTCTTATTAATTATTATGATTAATTATTAACTATTATTTTTGCGTAACGAGATGTACCGCGCGTAAACGAGAGAACGCGTCGATCTCCCGTTCGGGGCGACTATGTCTTCGTAGCCGAGTGTGCCTTCGAGTTCTTCAACTCGATAGCTAAACCTTTTTCTTCCTACAGCCGGGCACAGCCAGCCTCCCTCCCTGCGCCGAGATTCTCGCGCCCCACGGCTCGCAATGTCACGTTTCCTTCTCATTATAATTAGTCCAAACCTTGTCCTCCGTGGAATGTTTATCGATATTCCCCGGGGCAAGGAGCCACTCCATAGTTCGTAATTCACCAGGTCTGGATCTGAAGTGGACGATTGCCGCGGATCTTACAGATCCGGGCAATGTTGTGTGCAACTCTCGTATGCGAGAACCCGGTGGTGACAGAGCGTGAGGGCAGTGGGAACGGAGGCGCGAGGGAGGCACTCGGCTGGAGGTCTTGTCTGATGTGTTCCATTTATTCTAAACCATAGTGAAATGCAATCTCAAATGTAAACGAGGCCGGAACTTGAGGTGTCCTTTGAGAAAGCGTCCTAACTCTAGAGAGCGGCCCGCCCCGAGCTGGATTGAGACCGTCCGGTAAACCGGAGCTCTTCCATAGCAACCATTCTGGTCACACTGGTTCCATATTTTTAAACGGGCGCTGCCGTGCGCGTGTGGCTTACTGGGGACATCAAAATCTATATATAATATATACATATATATATTACGCATACACACACACACTCTGGAAAGCGATTTCCAATTTCCCGTAGAAAAAGCTCCATAGTGGACAGCACCGTCTTACGTCGATCCGACCCGCGTCGCTCCGTCGCCAACTATCACACAACTTTCGTTATAAGTAGAGAATGAAGAAACGGCGAGAGAAAGAGAGTGAGAGGAAGGGAGGATCTTTAGCTAACGTTAACTGAGAATCGCGTTATCAGGGAAGCTACCGAGCGACTACGGCTATTTCCTTCCGGCCTCTCCGAAGAAGGCGGCCGTTCAGGGTAGCTCCCACCAAGCCACTGCCGCGCAAGTAACAAACCAGAGAGGGTACAGTATTAGACGACGACTCGATCGCCCAAAGCGAATCGTCGCTCTCCTGCTTTTGATTACGTTCTTTTTCCTCGTTTTCCGTATACATATATAATAACAGGCCTTCCAAGCCACCACACACACAAGCAGATAAGTAGTCAGGTACACGCGCAACACAGCAGCCGACCGCGGCTGTTGTAACGTAACACTGAGGGACAGACGTACACTAAATACCGCGAGGTATTCCTATAGAATTGTGATCGACAGACTGCCAGATACACGAACGTAGATTCCTATACGATGCATTTAAGTATATATATTTATATTTCGTAATATGTATAATTAATTCCTTTTCTTTCGTTAATTTAGCTTTCGTCGAGTTTAAGTGACACACACCTGTAAACACATGCACGCGCACTCGTGCATTCCTCGCGTCTCTTGTTTTCAGTACACACATGCACACCGACACAGAGCACACTCGCTGTGTGCAATGACGTTTCTACTCGCACGCCAGTCGACACTGCCGATATTTTTAATGACGCGAGCCACGCCGCGAATGTCGGATCGACGATGACGGACCGCTGTGCGGTGTACCGAGCGAAAGGGTTCCAAGCACACTCGAGTCATTATACACATATTATACATATGCATTTTCCTACTCGCTTCCTACATAGAGTTCTTCCAGTCCGAGGAGCAATACAGAGAGACGCGTCTTTTTTACACGGGAAATAGATAGTATATTTAGCAGCGCCAAATAGATCGGGGGGAGGGGGGAGGGGGGGACGCTTATTGACATTGATCGAGTGATGCCTGTTCACGTATGCCTAGCCGCGAAAGTTCCATTCCACTGACAAAGGGGTATAGTCATTAACGCAGTTCACGCGATACGGTAGTCCTCTGGTGTCCACAGCATTCAGTATACATATATATTATGCCATTATCGTAAGTCTCCTGGGGACGTGGGTCCTCGATTAATGGATCAACTGTCAATTAGTCATATTAAGTCTCGACTAGCAGATTACTGAAAGTTCCACGAGTGCCAGACATTGCATATCGCGTGTTGTACGGTGTTACAGGGTGCCCTGGTTTTATCTTTCTCGAGAAGAGCAGTTCCTCCATTGTTTCCCCCTTGTTTTCATCATCTAATGCCAACTGTAGATTTGTGCATAGGAGTTAATAGCCCCGTTCACTAATTACCATACTTTTATGCTACTTTTATATAATTTTTTCCCGCTGTGTTCATTAATGTTATCTAAATACCTAAAGTTTCATCAGGAAGAGATACGTGTGGCGGTATGTTTGAGCATCTCTTGTGATAATGTGTGACCCTAGCGAGGCCGGTGCCTCTCCCTGCGCTGAAAAATGCCCCCCTTTTACGTAACGAACAAAATGAGTAAGAGCGCTGAGATGTCAGTATTCAGTAATTAATTCTTATCATACGAGGATCGTTTATCTTTAGCACGCGAGTTTCGTTTTTCTCTTAAAATTCACTTAAGTACAAGAACTTAGGGTACGGAAAGGTTAAGTGTTGAACGGGGCAGAACAAAGTATTTCGGCAGAGTGGTTAGGGCGGAAGGGTGGGGTAAGAATGGAGGGACTGTTGGACCGAAAAGACATATACCCGGTGGCACTCTTCTTCACAGATCCTGAGGGAACCCTTGCTTGGTAAGTACCTGGCATCAGGTCCCGTATTCCTACGCCACGCCAAATGCGCGCGCCACGGCCGCCCGACTTTCCATACTGTAGACAATATTTATGAGACAAGCTAAACTAAACTAAACTACTCGTAACTCATACTATACAGTTAAGTAATGCGCAATGTCTGACGCAAAGCGAAGCGGTAGATTTATATTTTCCTTTCTCGCCGAGCACGCTCGCAAGCCAGCGTGCTCGTCCGCGAGCGAACTCGCCGGTTGACTGCCGTGCTACGATCGAGCCTCATAAACCTCTATCCCGCAAAGGCGGAAGCTGCCCATCCCCTCCGAAGAGGAGAGTGCGGCTGCTTTCTCCGTGAAAATTCGTCCCGTCAGCAGTACGTTGCTTACGCTTTCAACGGAGGGGTCCCACAGTAGTTAAGTTTGTGCTAATAGCCAAGTAGAAGAAGCCGCCGGGGGATCTTGCGATGGCTGTTCGGCTGCGAGGCCGAGAAGGGAGACAAAGTATTATAATGTTTATAAATCATGCACCGATCACCCTTGCGAAGGATCCCCGGTGGCGGTGGGTAGACACAACTGCCCACATATGAACAGACTTGTCCAACAAGGTGATACAATGCAGGCCAGGATGGACTCTCCTCCGTACAAGTGCAATATAACTAGACGCATCTTTGCGGCTCAACCTTTCGACCCGCTCTCACTTACCGTACTCATGAAGCTTCTCATCGTTTTCTAGGCCAGTGCTGCCCGTTTCTCGAGAACGGGCCACTGCTCTCTTTTCTTACATCCCGGGAGGCTCGATCTGGTTGACCCAGAGCTCGCTCGCTGACCCTGTATCGTATAGTAAGCGAACAAAAGGCTAAACTGTTCAAACTAGCAGGAGAACGATCCAAGACATGCGTGCGAATGTACGAAGGCTAACGGCTGGCTGCATTTACGGGGAACATTCGTCGGTTGAAAACTGACGAATGAGAGTAATACCACTCACGGGACATCGCCACCGATACTCTAATCTAAGACGATGTTCGACCGCGCGGTGTCCCGCAGTGAGAATAATCTGAATGCTGTTCTTTGGAGGTCCTAGCGAGTTTGGCAGGACTTGCGGGGAGTATGTTGTAGTAGTACAGCCGGTAAGACAGTAGAGAATAGGGTTAATCTATAAATACGTTTACGGATCGACTTGACACATAGTTACTGAATGATAATTGATAATTCTACTGCCTCACGAGGCCTTGATGCATGGCGACGGCCGACACGCGGCAGGGGTGCACTCCCATTGGAGGGGGAATCGTGGGGGTTGAAAATTCGTCTCCGAGGGTAACAGAATTGATAGGATGCATCGTCTTTCTCGGGCCAACCGGCCGTCGTCATTAACGGAGATTATTAGTTTACTAGGCATGTAAGAAGTACTGTTAGCTAGGTCGTAGGTTTAAATGCCTCTTTTTTCTAAATAAGGGAGAGATCAGGAAGCCTTAAAAGTGTGTGCTCTTCGCTCGAGAAAATCTGGTCGGGCCGAGCCAGACGAGTGTCGTGGTGAGCAAGGGAATTTGAATGGACGATGAACTCGTGCGAATACTGTTGACGTAGCTGTGTGTGATGCTGAAAGGAAGAAAGAGCGAGAGAGAGTGTGAGAGAGAGAGAGAGGGAGAGGGAGAGAAAGAGAGAGAAAAAGATATTGAATAAGGTCTTGAGAGCTGACCGTGTGAATGTAAGTATACATGGCTAACAGCAGGGGCAAGAGACAGTAGGAACTCATCGTGATAATGGTCGTGATAAAGTGAAGCAGCTCGGCACGCAGAACAGAGTACATAGGGACGGAAGGATGTCTGGGCAGATCATGCGCGTTTAATTTAAGTATCTTCCAAGGAGGCTCGCTTTTTCAGATTTCGAGGATTCTCGTGGATACGATCTGGGATCGAATCCGTCGAGCAGGTACCAAGTGCGGAACTCCTCGTTTTCGTGTATCTTTCTCTTTTCTTATTGATAAGCACTCTGTGTAAATGATTAGCGCTGTGCCAACTTCTTGCAAGTTCCTCTCGCGAGCCTAATCCTGTCTTTTCCCCGAGGACTTTTATTTACCAATTCTACCATGGTATCGTACAAGTGGCGAAATTATTGCAATTTCTTCCATATTTCTTATGGAGATTGTCGTTCTCCGACAGCTGGAATTATAGATTTTCGAAATTTTAGGAGTGTGTCGTTTGTTAGTGGCCGGTCATATATTTGATTCCGTCGTGTCTTTATACATATGGGGTCTCGAGGGAAAGGCTCTAATCTTTGCGGTACAGGATCGTTGCATATTTTCTCTCTTGCTATCTTTGTTTAATTGGATATAATTGGATTACGCGATTAGGCGCGTATATTGCGCAATTTAGGTGATAAAAATTATAGGCAGGTACGTGATATTGCTTGATACTTCACGAATTTCGTATCTTATGTTTGTTTCTGTCCTCTCGTTTCTTAGGAGGTCTTCGACTAGTTTTCTTCTTGTTTGATAGGTATATGCACGTATCGACAGCTTGCACACTCTCGCTTAGCTCTGTTTGAAGGACAACTAGACAAGCAACAACAACAACAACGACGACGACGACGATGGCAGTGACAAAGAGTTAGAGCAAAAATGCTAATTTAGGAGATATGATCATGAATTAAGAATGGAAACGGGAAAAAATCGTGGGCGCACTACCACACGATCTAATTGTAATTCGTTATAAATTCGTTATTATACATGTGCCTTGAAAATCCATTCGAAGTACGCGGTTTCTAAGCGACTCAAAAAGTGATAATCTAGGAATCTATGAGGATCGTTTGGCTGGCTGTTGCAAGTGAGGTGATCGCGACGTGTGGGAGCGCGTAGGGTGAAAAACGAAAACGATGAAAATTTAGCTAATCCTGAAAGGAAGCAAATCATTCAACGATATACCGATCGAGAATCGGCGAAGGAAAGGATCAGTAGGAATTACGCGAAAGTCGCAGACATTGGTTCCCGCCATCATTTGGAAGAAAAATTCTTTGGGAAACTAACGATGATCACGGCCGGGTGGATATATAAATTGTAGAACTTTCGAGATAAGTAAACAAAAATATTATATGTATACATATATAGGGATATATAGAAGAGTACGAAGGGGTGGCTTCGTAGAGGCCAACACTCTACCGTGAGTTTCCCCTAGTACTAGCTATTACAGCTTTTAATCAGGTCTAACTCGAGTCTTGCGCATTATAATTGGGCTTATTAATCAATTTTAAAAATTAAGTTTTTATTACACGTATGATTATCGGGGAATCGGAAGGGGGAGTCACACTACTCCCTGCGTCCGGTCTCGTGAGTCGTGGAAATTCCTTGAATTTTGTTTATATTGGGTGTCGGTTTGGGATTGGGAAGACTCTAACCGAAGAAAGCAAACGAAAAAAAAAATCTATTGGCAATTCGATACTGGAAATTGAGGTACCGAAGAATAGAAAAGCTCGAGGGGCGGCGAAGCGAAACGCGATAATAGCAATCTTTTCCTTTAGTTTTTCTTTTCCGTTTTTTAGTGAGTCCTTTTGTTGTCATTGATTGGCGTGGATTTAAACAATCCGACGAAATGCCCGAGTACTCGTAGCACGCGCGCACAGTACAACCCTACGCGAAATCAAACCTTGGGGAATCCGTAGTACTCTGTATGGTGGTTCGAGTGATTTTACACCAAGTAGAGAGAGGGTACACTTCTTTTCTAAAGTAGCTGCTTTCGAAATCTTTCTTACTGCATATGCATAGGTTATAGTGCTCTTTTCGTAAGCGGGCGGGCTCATTTATGCCACAAGTCTTTTGAACAAAGATTCTCGAGTGTAGAGTTAAGTCTCGATCATATCTCAATGCGTGATATAAATATGACATCTTTCCAGTATTTCAATTAATGGGTTAGAGATGTTCTTTGCTTCTGATCGGGCTATTTAGGAACGTTCTCTGTCGATACCGGTGAGCCTGGAATGGAAGAGATATCACTGTTGGAGCGTACTCGGATAACGTACTCGGACTGATCGCCATTTTTCATTCCGATCGAAAATCGATTCTCCGACCTACATATAGTACCATCAGCTTTTCTATCTTTTTGACTACGTGTACAGAAGCCCTCAGTTATGTTTTCTCCTATTTTTTTATTTCGCGGCATTAGTGAACGCGCGCACCCCGTGTGATATGTTTAGGCGCTCGAAATTAATCGCACATCTCGAGAAGTTAAAAAAATCCTAGTTAAAAAACAAATTTTATGCAGCGAACACTCGGCTGCCTAAAGAAACCTGTATGGAGTCGTGTTATTCAGTTAGTTACACGGCTCTTTTCCAGTCAGAGAAATTTACCGTAGTGTTGCACTCTCGAGGGAAGCGTTCTAATGTTTCGTACTTTGATGAAAGAAGGGAAAGGATTCCGACAGAAATTTATTCTTATGCATTATCGTTTTTATTGTTCTTTGGACTTTTGAAGTATATGTTATTCTATTAAGAAAAAAAAATTAATACGAGACAAAAATCGCTCGCGCGCTTTCTCCATCGATCGTTTACTAGTGCTTCTCAGCACTGGTTTGCGAATAACGATAGGGCACACTGTGTTGGCGAAACAGGAAAAATATAAGGAGAGACGAAGCTATGTACAGGCTGTAGAGTGTAATAGAGCGATCTGCGAAAAGTGTTACAGACATGCCATCCAGGAATTTAGAAAGTACAGCGCTTTATTTTTTGTAATAACATATTATATCTCTATTATTATATTATGGACGATGGAAAAGGATTAAGCGTGGCGCATTCACGTTTTGGAAGAATGACCGAGAGAGTTGATCATTTTGTCGCTAATGAGAGCTAGGCTTTCGTTCGTTTGAGGCATGAAAGATGGAGCCCGAGTGAGTGGGTGGTGATAGAAGACGTGATCGATCTAAAGGACTTTCATTACGAAAAATTCAGGATGTTGACGATGAGGGGAAAAAATTTTGTTTTAGATTTATGTGAGATTTTTATGGAAAATTTATCGTATTTTTCGGCCGTACTACTTTTTTGGTGTAAGCTTGTTATTACGTCTTGGTGAGAGAATGCGGGTGTGAATGCGTCATGTATGTATGAAAACTTGGTATGGTGCGTGTCTGTGTGAAATTCAAGAGCATATGGCTGCAAGAAAGGGAAGGGGGTGAATAAGGTGAAGCAGAACAGGGCAACGAGAATTGATGGGTGTGGTTAATTACATAAAGAAAGGATCGAAAACGAAAAGAAAACTTTACGACATAAGATATTATATTCTATATATTATATTGCAAAACAGATGATGATACATAATTATAGTGAAAAGCTTTCAATATATGACGAGGGGAATGAGAACATTATTTTCTAGTTTCCGGCAAAGGAATGTAGAAAGGCAGGTCGAGAGGAAAGACAACGATCGCAGAACCGAGGCGAGTGGCCCAATCGGAAACGTGCACGCGTAAAGTCACGTCTTCACCGTGAACACCAGTGCATTTTATTGCGGCGATTATTTAGATAATAAGGCGATGTGTAAGAGCGTGTAGAAAACGATTGTATGGACAGGCAACGTCGAAAACTTGCGTCAACTCGCCACCGAGTTGAAGGGGAGGATCGTGAAGCAAATCGTAAAAGTCGCCTGTATGACAGAATCGGCATAAGCGTGTCCCCGCTTCACGACACTCTACCCAGAAAACAGATTTTATTTTTATTTTTACTCTTCGCAAAATCATAAATCCGTACTCTTGCACGGGAAGACGTGAGAACATCAATCGGATCGAATACCACACAACCGCCGAAAGTATTCGGGCTTAATTACTTTGTAACCGGACAATTGTTATCGTACTAATGTCGTACTGTGGGTACAAGGATCGTACTACGAACAATCTGATTACAGTCAGGTACTGTAAGATCTTGGAAAAATGTTCACTGTCTTCAGACAATCCTTCACCGAAGGATTCCTTTCGGCCGGAAGTGATTTGAACTCCCGAGAGCCATTTCCGATGGGTCACCGCCAAACAGCCGATGCATACTGTTGTTATGCTGACGACGAGAGAGAAGTCCTGTGTAAACCTAGCTTAACGGTTAAAATAACGAGGGTGCGTTCACGCAGATATGAGACTAGCGAACGGGAGCAATGAACAAAAAGCAAATGGGTCGAAAAATCAGAATCTGGTGATCTACGTATGTGTGTGTGTAAAAGAAGAGCGGGCGTAACAGGGAGGAAAAAGTGGGAAGCCGTGCGAACTATGTAGAACCTAAACAAGTCCAACCGCTCGACAACCATAGTGCAGGTGTCTCTTAGCAAATTCGTGCGTCAACGAAAACTTGAAAACCGAGAAAGGCGAACGTATACGTTTGCGGGCGAGAATGAGAAAGCCAGCGCGCCAACAGTGAGAACACTGCAAGAGAATAAGTATGACCGTCAAAAATAGCAAGCGGAAAACTTTCGTCCGCGGTGACGAGAGTGAGCGCACGCAACGTTTCGAACCGAGAGAGCCTTGTGTTAAGTGCCTTCAAGTACGACTTTAGACTTTTAGGGTAGTACGAGAATACAAAAAGAAAAACAAAAAAAGAGGCGCTGGGCGCGTCCAGTTGTGAGAACGGATTTTTATGGTATTATTGCTGGCTGGGTGTCACGAGAGTTGCGTGTATGATACTTTTTCCCCATCGACCTTTCCTAATCTCCGTACAACACATTCACTACACTTACTTAACTTGCATCGCATTTATCAAAAGCTTTCGCATTATTTCAATACTTTACATTGATTCGGTAGATTTATTGCCCAGTGAAAAATGTTCTTATTTACGACAGATCGTATTAGATACATGCTACCGTTGACACCCGGCAGACATCTCAAGACCAGTGATATTTTCTTAGAAGTTATTTATTTACGCCGAGAAGAACGCAGAATCTAAACCCGCCCTTATACTGCCAATACTATATCCGCTAAGATCTACTCATCCTCGTTGTCGACCAATTCACAGAAGAGCGTCCTTTATTCATTACTAGTTTCTCCTCTCCCTCTATTTCATTTCCGTCTTTATTTATTCCATTAATCCACTCATCCTTCCTCTTAGCCCGTCTTAGTTTCTTTATCGTGCGACTATCCAGTGTATGTACATGCATTCCTGTTCCCTCATATTTCGTTCCATATGCGTACCCGTCTAACTGACAGTACAATCTGTTCAACCTTATATCTCTAATGAATAGGAGTTCTAACACTTGAGCTACGAGCACAAGGATCGAAGATTCGGGTGCAAGGCGTTGCATCAGGATTTTATCATTTTAAACGATAATCTTCGTCACACGAAGATGATGAGTTATCTGTTCCTACGTGGCACAAATACCAATGCGAATGGAATTAACTGCTTAATATCCAGGCGAAGAAGTATCAGTGCTGTTTTGGAGTTAAGTTCTTGTGAGATCGCCTTGCACTCGCGTGTAAACACAATAATCTTAGTACAAGCACACATCACTCGACTGTACAGATAGACCAAGAGGGAGAAACGCAAGTTCGAGAGAGAATGGGTGACAGAGAGAAAGAGAGAGAGAGAACACACGTAACAATTAAAGAACATCCGCTCAGCGCCTCAAACGCAAAACATACATACACGTAATCGTAACACTTCTTTGCCGCCATGTGTTTGCGAACGATCGACGAAGAATAGTCGATTTGACGGATTTTCCTTTTTTCTCTCCATTTTGTATTAATATTGTTTAGAGGGCAACCACTATTAACGAAGTACGCTACGACGATATACGAGTAAAAACTTTCTAGATCATTATTTGCTTGTTCTCTTCGCGATGACATATAGAGCGTATACATTACTCTGTATCCGCGCTCCACGTACACACGCACCACTCAATATGTGATACAGTCTGAACGTACCTATATACGAAATACATACATACATTCAGATATGAGGTAGCTCGTACCTGTATAACAAGAAGAGTACCGAGCGCCATCCGGGAAATAGAAACAGTACAAGAGAAAAGAAAGGAAATCACACAGCGAACACGGACGCGTATGTCGCATGTCACGTTATCCACGAAACCGAAGACCACTACTATTTGCTGCGTGTAGCCGTTTACCGGCATCGTTGTAACACGCGAAAAAAGAGAATTGTCGCTTGCTTAAGGAATTCGTCGAACGATCGGCCGACACACTGTGCGCACTCGGTAGATGCGATTTCCCCGCCGGATATCATTTATCCTCGAAACGATGTCTTTCGTATACTAAATTGGACGACTGCCACGCTTGTCACTCAGCCGGTCGATCGTTCGTCCCCTATTTTCCATCACTACGCTATCTTTTATTTCTTTTTACACGTATCGTTTCGACCTTTCGAACATTCCAAGACGCTTGTTTCCCTCCTTTTTTGTCAATTTGTAGAGAGCCTTGTATTCGATTTAGTGCAAAATAAAGTCTAGAAAGGCAAGCACCCCGCGTTCTGTCTTCCCCCGTGAAATTCGAGGTTTCAGAGCCACCAATCAACGCTACGGAAGAACAAAGTCTCGAAGGCACGTGGATCCATACTTTGTTGGGCCTCGAAATAACAGTATTACTTCCGCATACTAATTAATCGAACTTTTCGCAGGTGTATCGGCAGCTTTCTGACGACCACTGGGCCAGCCTGCCATGGGAATGGTGCACGTCTCCAATGGTGCATAGGAGGAACTCCACTCTCTACACTCATCCGCATCACTCCAATTCTTCGTTCTTCGTCGCACAGAATGAAATACACGAAATAAATCCCTTCCCTTTAAATATACTATTATTTCTCTTAAATAAATGTACTTCTTTTCTGTTGAACCCGCTACGCTATCTCCGTAACCGTTCAGATCCTCCAATTCTAATTTGCCACTTGAGACAAAGATCCGAGTGCTCATTTTACTTTTTGAGTTACAGGTTTTCAGCATGAAGACTCAGAAACCTAAGAGTGCGGAAGAGAGGCGGGAGGCTTGGCTAACACGAAACAAGGATAACATGAACTGTCTTGAAGAGTGAAACATGAAACAGATCACGGGGGCGATGGGGGGTGTCATCCATAGGTCAAGCACGACTAGAGCGTATATCATCCATCTCCCGAATGTGACGATCCCTCAGCCCCAAATCCCTGACATGCTCGTTGTTGCTAAGCTTGAGAACCTGAATGTGTTTCATATGTCTTTTTTTTTGGCATGGCCCGCGCCGTTGTAATCAGCAGACCCGCAAAGTGCAGCGTTCGCAGAGCGTGTTGGAAAGTTGTCGGAATGAAGTCACTAATCGAGAGGTCGCAACCTTTTGCTTGGACCTTTTACAGGTTTCTTTGCGAGCCTCGGCTGGAACGCGGACGGCACAAGGCGAGGTTCCTCGAGGAACACCGGTGCTGATGTGCCTGCACCCCTGACGCCCCAGAGGCGAGCCCGACTCCACTGCCCCTCACGGCACGGCGCTCGAAACAATAACAACAACAACAATCGACCCATCACCAGCAGCGGCGGGAACTCGGGCCACGATCGCAGGCACAATTGTTCCCGCTGCGGCAAGAGCTACAAGAACGCCTACATCCTCAAGCGGCACCTGCTCTATGAGTGCGGCAAGGCGCCCTCCTTCCGCTGCCCCCATTGCGCCTTCAGCTCCAAGTACGAGAGGAACCTCAAGGCACACATTAATCACCGCCACGTGGACGTGCAGTCCTCGCAATCAGGTACCACCGTGAACCAAAGGGCCTGAAGGATGCACACGCGACGATACAGGTTTCGCCCGAAAACCACTGGCGCGACTAACACCAAAGCGTAGTTGGCTAAACTCTCAACGAATTCGCCGGAAAAGTTCGTAGCAGCCGAGACTCTCGGGGGTCTTAGTTATCATAGTGATTGAGGCGCCGAGGCCAATTGGTTCCAGGGCTTTCGGGCTTTCGTAGCTCGACGTCTTTTGTGGTTGACATTATGACTTTGCTGCCAGGCATACTTGTGTAAATACATATAAAGATATTCTTTAAGTGTTGCTGTTTTAAGGTACGATAAGGAGCATGACGCGTTTTTGAGGAAAGAACTGATTTTTAGTACAGTCATTCAGCCATGAATCCTACGTACTCGTTCCAATAATCGAAGCTGAGACTTTAAAAAATATTAAATTTATTTTTATTTTGTCAAGGCATTTCTGTTAGTTATGACTTGAAAGCGTTTTGAAAGTTGGTCGGTTCACTGAGTGTATCGATTACACTCCATATACCCATTATCACATTCAATGCAGAGCAATAATAGTCGAATGAAAAGTTGTGGCTCTTGCGCGATTGAAAACTGTATAATTATTTAAACTTATTACATTGGAGTGATGGGTCTCGAGCGTCGAGGACACTCATTTACGGAGTGATCTACCGTATAGATGATGGTTCTTTTGACATTGAGTACAGGCCGGGCCAGAAAGCCAACTTTGTTCCTGACTCGCACGTTGTAAAGAACAGCATCGTATATTCATGACAATATAATAGCTACAACCACAGATGAAACATGACGTTCGAGAGGTTAATTTAGGTTTGCTTTATGTTCGTTTGTGAGATATCAAAGTGGATATCGTTCATGGTAGGAGGGAGGAAGAAGGCCGCGATGGCACGAAGCTAGTCGTTGTTGGATCCCGTTTAAGCTCGCCTTAAGCGTTGAGAAAAATGTGAAGCACATTGTTGAATATTTTAGAAGACTCGGCCTGATCGCCGGAAAGCCCACGCAGCAATAAGAGTTTTGCCTATATACTTGCTGAATGCTAACTAGTTACTTTGTTCGTTGTTAATGTCTGTATTCCAGCCGCGCGTAAAGCAGAAGTTCCACTTTGCCAGCTTGCACGACAGGTATTATAGGGATACGTATAGTGACATGACTTTCCAGGATCGCGACGAGCCTTCGGCAGATTGCTAAATTATCCAATTATTTTTGTACTAATTGTAAGTGATGCGAGAGTTTCTCTGCGCAATGCCGAGTAATGTGCGACACTGACAGCGTATAGAATTATAGTAGATATTCCGTGATCAGAGGATGAGGTTTAGAAGACTAGATAATTAGCTCGACGATTAAGATGACGGTAATATTGTTGTCTTAGCGATAGTAGTTTAGCCTCCAGTTAATAGTTCGCCAGCTACTCACCGTATACAAGAATCGTAATACTCAGTCAGAATGGTTAGCAATCTATATTTTTATGCTTCTAGGATACTCTTGGCAAGGGAATTTAATCGTCGAGCTAAACAGGGTAGATTGACACGTTCAGTGGAAATGGAAGTATTCGGTGCAACGAAGAAATCCCCAAGCGTAGTTCCCCCGATTGTAGGTCTCTAGTGCAGCCTAGTTTAAGTACTGTTCAAAGAATCTAGTCAAGCCAGTAAACTGTTTTCTCAGATTTAGCGACAGAGAGATGTTTGCGTCCCCCTACGCGCGGACGACGAGAAAGAGTTTTCTGTGCGTCGTGACACTTGGAGGACATTTATCGAGATCCAGTGTCTTTTATATGTATTACGGTGGGGGAAAATACCGAGATTTTTGGCAGACGAGCGGCCAGTGGTTGTCATTGTCACCCGAGGCAGAAGTTATATTATTTTTCTCCGAGGTCGGAGTCAGCTCTGAGAGCGGACGAACTGGCCGAGCGGATTTTCAAGAAACGGTGCCAAAGTCGAAAAAGAGAGAGAATTATGTTCACTCGCGGGAAAGAGTGTTACGGGAATTCGCTCGGTCGCCAGTGTACAGTTCGTTCTCTCTTACTCTCTCCATTACAGGCGACTAGTTTATAGCGAATGGCCTAAAGTGGGCCGCCGAAACCTTATAGATATCCAGAATAGAGAATATATTTAAATCAAAAGCTATATGTATATATATATATATTATGTAATAATATATTACGCATATGTATAGATAGTGCATAATAACGATAGTTTACGGTGACATAAATTCTAAGGCATATACACCGGCGGCGGTTGAAACGATGAAGAGAAATATGTCTTTCCACTGCTCGACCGGCACCGCGGATGGCATCGGTTTTGAGTACCAATCGCGGACGATTGCATGTAAAACCACACGGAGTTCTATGTGATAGTGATAAGATTTGTAATCAAAATATTTGGCCGTTTCTCTAAACTCCGCCGCTTTCGCGGCGACGTTTGGGATCCTAGTTCTCTCGTTGTCCAACGAAATCAGCCAAGAATCATACCGAAAAGCAATAAGAGCCTCGATAACCTACTAACACTTTCCCACTCGTTTGTGCGAGTGTTATTTTCCAAAGGCGAGAGCTTGTTTTAAGAAATACCTTTCGAGAAGTTTTCCCGGAAATCGGTGAAATGTGCCATCGGCGAAGGTGTGTCTTGCTCACCTTTCGCACAAAAACCACGAGCTTCCTTCGAGACCCAACGAATTCGAGGTGAGGCCTCGATTAAGGACCAAAGAGTCGTCATCACGACTATACCGGAAAAGAGTTCTAGTCGGATCTAATTTCGGTGATGATCCCTGTGCCGGTCAAGCGTTAAACCAATGAGGATGAGTATTAGTGTACATACGATAAATGACAGAGTTGAAATGTCAAGATTTGCCCTCGTAGATTTAGACATTTTGTAGGGACACAACAGTCGCTCTGATCTTCTCTTGATCTTGCTGTCTCTCTTCCCTTTTCCCCCGTTCTAATTACGCTCTGTGTCTTTCCTTCCTGTTTAGACGTCTTTAGACAGACTAGAGAATCTCACGTTCTAGTTCTTACATATGGACCTATCTTAAATCTCCAGATTTCTTCAAATACATAGACAAAACTAGCCTAGGCCGTAGAATTGGAAGATGAACCTCTCGCGACGACGGTCGCGGTCTATGCCTCTATAACTACTGTTACTCCAGTCACAATATCGACTTGTGCCGCCAATCGTTACAGTCTCGTCGATATTTCGGATGTCCGGGTTATACTGCTCGAATCAGTAAACGGTATCTATTCGCAACTCGTGCAATACTCACACAGTAGATGTATAAATATATCAGTATTGCCCAAACTAAGCAATATTGCCCTCAGTGAGTACATATGTTGATTTTAAAATATCGAAAAAATGAATTAATTATTAAATGTGCCTTTCATCAATTTAATTTCTATATCCTTTAACAGATTCTAAGGCCCTTGATCTGATTTGTGACGCTGATTTTGATAAAGAATATAATTTAGCATTCAAAGTGACCGCATAAATTTTGCGAACTGGTTGTTTGGAAATTTCAAGAAATAGTGAATAACGCCGTGTCATAAATTCGTAACAATATTTTTTCGAGCGAATATCGACGAGATCTATCGATAGAATTGGTACCAATTGTGAACCTCTCAGCTTCCACGTGCTCGCCCTTGATGAGCTCGCAAAATACGTGAGTGATGCTTTCGATTCTAGTACGAATCGATATATTCCTTCTTTCCTTTCAGCTTCTTTATCCTAAAAATCCACTCACTCTTTGCGCAATTCTCGCGTGCCGTTCGAATTGACAGAATGTGCCTAAAACCGTGTGCCATAATTCTAGTAACGTCTCAGCTTGAGATTGTCGTTCTACGTCCTCTGTTTCGTTACTCTTCTCAGCCAGGAGTGTGGAATAGAGTTTTCTTCGATATCCTGTGATTCCCAGATATGTGTCAACAAATGTTTCCCGATAGTTTCAAATAGAACGTTGCCTTCCAAGTTTGACCGAAATGAAGAATGACCGAAAGAAAGATAAAACAGTATTATGCAACCAGTGTAGATCCGAAGTGAACCGCTAATATTGTGATCCGCTGAGAAAATGTTTATAGCTGCCACAAATTATTAAATGCCCGCAATTGCCGGTTCCGTTTGAAGCCAACTAATACAGTTTCTTTCCATATGGAATTTGTTTACACACTTATGCGAGAGACCAAACTGACGTATAAATAAATGTGGATGGGAGTCATAGTAGGAGCGCCAAAGACTGATCGATTAAAGAATTCGTGAGAAGTGAGAGGTATGCACTTGTTATTAATTGTAGTACACCGAGCTGAAGCCTGCACGCGTGCACACACCACTCCACTAATGCCCCTCATTTGATTTTTACTAATCATATTTTTATTAATAATATTTGTTTTCCTTCGTCTAGTTTTTCGTCGAAACCAGACTTCCAAGTCCTAGTTCCCGTATTATTTCAATGACTTCACTCGTTTGATTTAGGATTTACTGTAGATTTGAAGTCCAAATCCGTAATGGGTGTGCACTGGTGGCTCGTTTCCTCGAACCCCGTGAGATTTGTGCCAATAACCGAGAACTCCAACTCATGCAATACTCGAGTCACAGTACAGTTTTCATAATTAACTGGTACGGGCGATGCCTCTAGAGTTATTTTCACGATTGCTGTAGTAACAGCAAGGGAGACAAGAGAACATATGTATACAAAATGAGAAGCCGATGACAAAGATTATACGTATCGAACACAAGCGGGCGCGCACTGGTATCACCAAAATGTATACAACATGTCGACGACACCTGTACGCAAAAAACTATGTAAATAGATGTTAGGGATGGTCGGCCTACTAAAAATGACAGTCCTGCTACCAAGTATTTGCAAAGTTATTTCTCCCACACATACATCGTGTCTGGACTGTCATTTTCGTAGCACCTATTGTATGTGCCCTGCTCTACACACTACTCACATGACACTGTGATCCCTCGATCCCTCGGTTCACTATGGGAAGAATCGAGAGGGTGTGAGTGTGAACACGTAAACACGAATGCCAAAGCCAACAAGAATACTTTTAGCTCATAAGGGGATTGATGATAATAATTAGCACGTAAGCGTTTGAATCTCTTTCTCTTTCTCCTTCTCACTCTCTTTCTGTCTAACTCGCCGCTGTCCCACACAGCGGCCAGAGGAGATCAACTCGGAACTAAAGCCAAAGATAGTGAAAGAAATGTAGAGGGTAATTCCAGGTGCGCGGAGGTTCATGGGAATCACGCGACACTGTTCATTGAGAGTGTAAACGGCAAGATCTTCGACGATGCAGGTGAGGGGGCGGAGGGTGATGTACGATAACGATTCCGGTGAGAATCGCATTTGATAAGCATGAAGATACACACCCGTTACACGTATGGCATATACATATATAAATAAATATATAAATATATATATAAATATATATATATATATATATTCTTTATGGTTTACGGTTTTTTGCGAACTTAAAGATATGATTACTATTGTGAGTGTATCACTGATAACCATTGTGTTAGCGAGGATACTCGACAGATAATAAAGAAGTGAATTTAATTATTCAGTGGCGATTGTCCTTTCGATCAGATCGATCTCTCCATTGCACTAGTGTAACTATGGTTTTCGTAATTAGAACCTTCCTAACGTTGCAAATATCTTTAAATTGATTCGTTAATATGAAAGTATTAAGTTCCATATCAGATACCGAAGCCGTATTTGTAAAACTATAGTTACCCAGATAGCACAACCCTCTTCGGAGGTTGGTGCTATCTGGGTATTTTATTGTACTTCATCTTGGATAGCATAATTGATTTCTGCTCCTCTAAGTTCCCGACATGTATTTACTTCAATGTCGTAAGATTTTAATTGAACGAGGGCTCAATTTCAGATGATATGTTTCAATTGCATTACACCAAACTAAGATTGGCAGGCTGAACATCGCACCACTCGCTACATCCAGAGCAACCCACCAAAGCATCGAGCAGTATCAAAGACTCTAATATACGCATGAAAGTTTTCGTGTCGAGCGAAGTTACCCATGTGAGAACTGACTTTTAATTCACATTACTAATTCATTCCCTCTTTTCAGGTACTAAGAACAAATATCTTCGAGTGATACACAACCGCTACTTATAACTTCGTGAATCAACGAGATTCTTGCACGGATGAAATTAATAGCTGTTGTAAAGCATCGGGAAATTCCAAATAAAAACTATTTCCGTTACGTGTGACTTTTACTTTGCGTCTCCACTTCCGGCCCGAAATAATAATCGGGGGCATGAAAATTACCTACGAACGTGTGTTACCCTCTATTTGACAACGTCTGACATTGTTACGGATGTATTTTGTTCCTGGGTTACTACCTTTCTACACTCGATATTTGTACACATAATCTTCGTTGTATGCCTGTCTATGATCTCTCCCAGATGTAGTACATATTCCAGGTTACATCTCATCGTACATAAATCAGAGTGGAAATGTTATAATACCTGTCACTTCTCCTGCAAGACTGTGTACCGGTTGTGTTAGTAACTCAATGTCTACTTCTACGTCATCTTCGTTCAACCACAGTCACAAGCAATTTACATATGTACCGATTCATATAATTGCTATGATCGTTTCTAGTGTCCAGGCGGGCAGCGCAGAGAAGAGTCAACGCAACACGGAAGTCCTTCATCTGCCAGTTATGCGGCAAGTCGTACGCCTGGAAAGTCTCGCTCCGTCGACATTTGCGCGAAGAGTGCGGGAAACCGCCGCAATTTCGATGCGGCTACTGCGGCAAGAGCTTCAAGCAGCGTAGTAGTTACCAGCGGCACATGTTGAATCAGCACATCAGGATGACCCTCCGCTGATTTGTGAAAGCGTGAAGAGACTTGCGGTGAAAGATGTATCCAGAGAAGCGGATATTGTATTAGGAAATTTATAACATCTCACATCTCCAGGGAATCCGATGTTATTTGTTTTGTTGTTGCATTTTGTTTGCTTTCCAAGTGTTTTGTTATCGACACGTTTATTCCATTATTTTCACCAGATCTCTAAATGGCCACATTTCTATTTTTCTGCGCATGAAAGTAAATCACATTCTGTGTTTATGAAATAACTGACAATTATGCAAATGCTAAGTAGTCACTGAAAACGTCGTCATGAAAACCAAACGAAAGAGCTTATACTTATGTTGTTTCGCATGATTACGTTTAGTTTATTTGGAAACTTCAGACGAAGAATACCAACTTGAGGACCACATTACCGAAGGTAAGATTCACGATCTATCATTGTTTCTTCATTCACTAATTCACCTTTATTCCCATTTCAAGTATTAAGGGTTCTATTTGCATTTTTTTTTACATGTAATGAGTGTACGTTGAATATGTCTATGGTACAAATAGTGGTACAGTAATTGAATGTACTTCTAAACTCGGATTCATAATAATAATCGGCACTAGATTCGATATTGCGCTTCATTTATCACTTCGCTGGATGTATTTGCGCGAGCACATTGCTGCGTCTCTTGCCTGAGTGTTTTCCGTTCACAACTGAGACCAGTGCGACTTTTCCCTCAGTTTCTCAAACTGACATGACCTTTATTTTCGGTTTGCAGACTGGGAGAAGGTCGGAGCGCACATTTCCTCGGACAAACCGTTTCCCTGCGACCTCTGCGGAAGATCGTATACACGAAAGGACACATTGCGACGCCACATGAGGGACGAGTGTGGCAAGAATCCACAGTACATTTGCTACATCTGCAAGAAGGGCTTCAAGCAGAAGTCGAACTTTCAGCGGCACATTGCCAATGTTCACGGTGTCAAGATCTGAGCAATGATCGCCGCTCACGGCATCTCGACTTTATTTGGATATTGCACCGAAAGAAGCACCTCCTTCCAAGAGAGATTTCTTTCAATTATCCGAAAGACTGTCCCATATTGATAGCCTTTTTTTTACCGAAGGCTGTCTGTCCGATTAAATACATAACTTTATGATCCCCTCTGAACTAGAGCCTGTTATCAATGAATCTTCAAATAAAGCTCTAAAGATGTCTAGCTGTTTTTTTCTTATTTCTGCAATCGCCGACCAAGCATCAATCTCCTTGAAGATCTGTGCCCAAGCCTCACCACGGAAGATCAATCCAAGGACTATCACCGCGCTTCTACTGTCTCCATAATGCTTGCCACACTAATACACCGGGCATCGTATACTCTAATCCACTTTGTCCCTGCCAATCACTCCAATACACCTTTGGGTTTGTACTGGCCCCACACTTGCACCTGTCGAATGACACTCTCCCATTGGCTGCACATGTACATTTAAATCAACATACCGACAGATAGCGTATACACTTATCTATTTACTGGCACGGGGAATTGGTAAAGAGACTTGGTGGCTCAGCACTGAAGATCAGCTTTTGGGATAGCGCTTTTTCCACCATACAGCACCGCGTCACAGAGCTTGGTATTGAGTAACGTTGTGCATTCGATATTAACATTCCAGGTAACTGCTCACGGACCAGATACACATCGCGCGGCCAGGACTTATTCCCGAAGCCGTTCCCATGCCACAAGTGCGGCCGTTCCTACAGGAACAAGGGTAGTCTGAAGCGTCACCTTCACGACGAGTGCGGCAAGCCGCCGCAGTATATCTGCAGTATCTGCGACAAGGGCTTCAAGCAGAAGGCCAACTTCCAGCGACATAATTCCACCATCCACGGGCGGATGTTTCTACTGGGCCCATAATGGCTTCCGTGAAGATCGTGACGCTTCTTTGCAAGATATTACTCGGCATCACCCGCCATCAGGATGATGCGACCAGGACAAGTAGACAACGCCCGAAGACGTCTTGACTCGCAACTACTGAAAATCGACCCGAGATCTTGCTAATAATTATCATCACCCCTCACTGTGCTCGGCTTTCGTATTCCTATTTTTTTTCTCTAACCCTCTTTCTCTCTCACTCTCCCTTTCTCACTTTTGGGTTTTCCTATTTCTATGTGTGCAGCATTCAGCTTACGAGTTTTAATAATTCCGACTATGCTACGTCCTTTAATACTTGATTGACAGATAGAGTAATAGCGGGTAATCGCTGTGAATCTGTTGCAAAACCGGAAGACCCCTTTACACGAGTTTAAGCGCGAGGTTTGTAGTAAATGATGTATAACGCGACGTATTCCAAACTACAAGCGTGTCGCACTCGACTCGACTTGCTTCTAGAACGAGTGTTGATTATAGTCAATGATAATTATTCCGGCCGATCTGGGTTGCATTTACATCTCTCACAGGGATCTTTGCTATACCAAACTGTTTTCTACGTCTCTCTTTGTCTTCACAGTCCATTCTACCGTCTAGCATTGTTTCCCTTTAAGCCTGATAATTGGCTGGAATTATAGACTTTTTATGTGTGCAGACGGTGCGAATTGCGTGGGCTTTACATTGCGACCAATGTAAACTGTAAATTGTACACGATCGGCTGTAGACGCGTTGCGGGATAGGAGCAACTGATTGCGTTCAATTGATTTTAGTACGCAAAATTCCATTTAGCGAGCGACATTCTGTGATATGTTAAATAATTGCTAATTCGAAAAAGGAGTAAAATTGTAAAAAAACGACAGACGGACATTTTAACGGAGACATGAAGAAGATATGTTCGCCGAGCTGTGACTAAGGCACGCGCGATCTAGTTTTGCAAGCGCGTTTTTATTATAATTTTATTAAAAATTACAAGATTTTGTGGTAATAAAATTATAATAAATAGTGAAGGAGAAGAATATTGCCCTGTTGGTTGTTATACACACAAATGTACTTAAGACAACGCGGAATGTCAAGCATCCCAAATCGACGTACAGCATACATGTACCACTTGTCATCTGGAAGATCGATGGGGACAGCATGAAGATCGACAACCGAAGATTCGTCCATGAAGATTGCTTAGTCATACAAGCAATTTGGAAATCACTCATTCAAGCCATCTCATAATAATAAATAACTTGCGAGTAATGTAACGGCACCGTGACCGATTTCTTACCGTAATTTCTTATATACCCTCGATGGATTTATTCATTATCTGATCATAATAAGTTAACAGAATTAAATCAAACCAGTTCATTATACTAGCTTCAATTCAGCGTGTTAAATTCTTGACATTTCTGAATTTTTTAATACATGCCTACTTGCATTGGAGGATATCGTGCCGATCCTAAAAAGGAGCCACATACAACCAATCGAATTGTACAATGCAGAATAAAGTTAATTAACTTTATAACGCTCTTAACGCCACTGCATATCTGTCGAACGCCCACTCGACTGCACCCCAGAAGATTTTTCACTTCTCGAACATCACCCACCATCGCGGGTGTGAGTGCGTGGCCAATTGTGAATTAATGATTCCGGTGATTATGATTTCAGGTATGCAGAGGAGCGCGAGAGTGAACCCGCGCGACAGCAGCATCCGGAAACCGTATCCGTGTTTCAAATGCGGCCGATCCTACACCAACAAAAGCACGCTCAATCGTCACCTCCGGGAGGAGTGTGGAAAAACGCCGCAATACATATGCAGTTACTGCCACAAGGCCTTCAAGCAACGTTCCAATTTCCAGCGACACATATGGACCGTCCATGGATTCGTTTTTGGATGACGATGATACTAAAATCCGCGAGATATTCCAAAGTAACAATTCGTATCGACTACATCGATTTACTTGACAGGTTCTTTTTCAGAAATATTCAACTACTCTTTAATCGATAGAATTACGTTCACCCTCCCAGTTAATTCGTTGTTGAGAAGGCCCGTAGCAAAGGCAAATTGATTTCTAGGAACACAACACTAATAGACATTTTCTTAGCATGGTGTCGAGAAACAGTTAGAAGTCCGCAAATTTGACGGTCAACGTATTGTAGTGTTAGGCTTAGGGTTTCTATTCGTAGATCCGGCTTCAATTGTTTACTCTTTTTGTTTGTCCCAAATTCCTTTTCATTGATTTTCATGCGTGGTGCGGCACAATGAAACAGTCCGTCAATTGCAGGGCATCCTTCTCAGTACTTCAGTATTGCTATAATCATTTTGTACGAAAACAAGTAAATAAAGGCACGATGGATCCGTGCGACGCAACTCTCTTGTTTGACTATCCAGCTGTACTACGATCCTCCGTATCCTTGTCCATGCGTCTTTTATAATGTAAGAATCTAGGTTATAAGCTGCGAAACCGGTGGTACATGCCGATGAATCAACTGTTATTAAGATACATTTCATTCAACGGCACAATTCATATATTTCGTATAAAATATTATTAATCAGTGCGTTGCATAATTAATTTGTTTTATTTTTAATACCAAGTCTTTGGCACGTTTGATAATAAAATAAAAATTTCAGGGACAACATTCAAATTCCAAGTCAACCGAGAGCGGAAGATTCTTCAGAAAAGGGGTCGCTACGAATGTGGACTATGCGGTATGACCTACCGCTGGCGATCCTCATGCGTCCGACACTTGCGCGAAGAATGCGGCAAAGGGGTGGGCGTGAACTGCGGAAAGTGCGGCAAGAAATATCGTTGGAAGGACTCTTTAGTGAAGCACATGAGAGTGAAATGTGGAACTGAACCGTGATTCTCCCAGTTACGGCTCAGAATAATCATTCGCGCCTTTCCACTTCCATTTCTCACACACTTAGATCAGGAGACTCGGTAGAGGTTCGCGCCAAGTAGTAGCCAAGTAGTAGTCCCCTCTCCATATATATATGACAGTATGGTGTGCGACAGCCGAGGCTATATATATTATCCCGAAGTGTAGCGGATTTCGGTCGATACGAAACTTTCGACTTCATATTTATGCAAAAGTTACAGCTCCGAGGATTTATTTACGAATTTCCTCTGTCATTTTTCTCGCGCAAAGGCCAGGCGGATTAAGAGTCTGCTTTTCCTTCATTAAGAATAGATATATGTAGTCGCGTGGGTTTCGCAAGACTGCCATTGTGGCCCTGTGCTGGTGGGGCTGCTCCTGCTGCTAGGCTGCAGACAGAGCACCGCAGTGCATTACAAAGCTTCCAGCATGGAAGCTCTGCAGACGAGCGTCAGGCGGTCGTCTTTTCGTTTATCCGCGTACGAAGAAAACGGGCGTCGTGCTGCGGCGTACATTGCATCCGCACGCTGACAATCGAAAAAGGACGGCCGTCTGACGGTCGCCTGACGCTCATCTGCGAGGGCCCTATGATGTAGTTCTGCCATGCTTGGTTATGTGACACAGCACGATGTTATTTTATTAGAGGCTCACAGCTTTATTCCTTAATAAAAGAGCATATTGTCTTTGTCCCCGTTCCTATGACCCTGTGATTATTTTGATATGTAAAATACAGTATATAGGATCAAAAGTGTCAAGTGAGTAACACACAAACCAGTCTATTTGGTAACTGAGTGCTGATAACCAGTAACTAAAACAAAATGCAAATGATTAGTTAGAATTGTCAAGTGTGTAGCATTACCAATCATTTGCAAGTTGAGAGTTAGTAGCCAGTACTTGCTTACCAAATTTAGGTCGTCCACCTCATCGGTTACGCACTCGACAGTCAGAACATACCATAATATGCATAATATACAATAGCATATGATGATGTTAATATAACCAGTATTTGTTCAGTTTAAGCTGTTTAGATAATGCGATACTGCTCAAGCGATTCTATTAGAAATTGCAAGGTAAACAAAGCCGAGAAACTGACAGAATCGTTTGAGCCCGGGGTACATGCCTATTTTGCCTCTCTAATGTTTGATGCAAAAATGGTAATTCTCAAAGAAACCGCAATACTTGGCCCGTCTGGTTCTTCGCAAATCAAGTTTCAAGTCTGCACATAATTGGATGCGATTTTATTATTTAAACGATACTTCACATCAGCGCAAATCACTATTGTATTATTAATGTTAAGGGGGTTGCCGCCGTCATTTGGTGCGGGGGTAAGAGGGAAACATTTGAGCTCATTCGACAAAGAATTCAGAGGTCTTCTCAAACCACAATAAAACTCGATTCTTCACTCGATTCGCGAAGAACCGGGCGGGCCAAGTATTGCAGTTTCTTTGTTAATTATAATTTTTGCGGTACATTTGCGGAATACGGCGCACTTTTTGGTGAGGAAATAATTTTTTTGGGTTAGGGTTTGTATAAAGACTTGGCTTTCATTTGCAATGATATTAATTACGTTTTTGTTCAATTAGAAATGTATTTTTGTGAGGCATTTTGTGGGATGCGACACTTTCTAGTGAGACATGATCTTTTTAGGGATAAGGGACTAAACTACTTGGCGCTTTTTTGACATTTTAATGTTTTTTAGGGGATTCTATAATCTATACTTATGAACCGTATACATCGCACTATGAAGAAAAACTCATACCTTTCTCACTATTCCGTTTATCTGTTGCAATTTCGTAGACGCCCGGCAACGCAACAATTAATAAATCATACTGTTAGTCCGCAACTACCGTGTACTTTTTAGCTCTATGTCAAAACCTCCCAATCCCCATCCCTAAACCGTTGGTAAAACGATTGAGCAATTGCAGCGGCTTATGCCGAGGGTCACTCAAGGATCATTTGCACGACATTTCTCGAAGATTTGAGCACCAGGTATTATTGCAATGCGTACATGCTTATAGCACCAAAGCGAAAAATGTGTAGAAGAGAGCATACAATCGACAAGAGTTCTACATGTATTGAAAGGGAAACAACGAAGAACGTGTCCCCCGCTAGAACCCACAAGTCTCATCGTTGCTTTCCAATCCTCTGTTGCAGATATTAAGAGGGACCACACACGCGTGAATTACGACACGCCCTTCACGTGTTACAAGTGCGGCAAACGCTACACGTGGACGGACTCTTTGACGAGGCACCTGCGAGAGGGTTGCGGCAATCAAGCCAGGCATAAGTGCTCATTTTGCGGCCGAAAATACAAACGGAAAGACTACCTACAGCGGCATAAGAACCACTTTCACAAACTCGAGTGAACTATTGTGTCGGGAGATTGTGTGATATGCCCAAGTAGCTCTCGTGTTTTCTTGTGAATCGGGAGTAAAGAACCTCAAGCTTGTACAATCCCGAGTCGCCACCCCATTTTAAAAGGTATCTTCTTTTTTGAGATCAACTTTAGCTTAAATTTTCAAGCGGTTGTTAGCAAAGACGACATAGAAGACTGATAAATCAATGCGAGAAGATTTCTCGAATCCTATGGATTTCTGTTTACGACTATGTCTACAATTCTGACTACGATGTATGAGTTTCTTCAATTGAGATTTTTGTGTATGTATGTGAGGCGAAACATTTGTGTAAGGAATTCTGGTTTGAAAGCTTTTGCTCTAAATATCGAGAGTGCAAGGAATTTGCACTGGAATTTGTTCACATGAAAAGCGTGTCATTGTCGAATTTCTTGGTCGATGTACGTCGACGAATTTATACATTACAAGCCAATCTAGCTTCCAAAGTTACTTCCGGTATGCAAGCCTGCATAGAGAATTCAAACGTGACAAGTGGTTGACAACTGCCAATTTATATTTGTATGAAGCTTTATTTAGCACGAATGTATAAGCACTCCCGTTGTCTACGCTTGAGAACTCTTGTGTTAATAATAGGTCGACGCACGTCCACCTACTATAAATACTCGTAAATGTAAAGAAATATTAAGTATACTAAGCTCGATCGGACATGTAAATGGTAGTCGTTTGTACTAATATGTAAAAAGCAAATCTGCTCAATGAAAATTAGGCGTAATGTTAGGTTTAATAATCAGTAGTTACTGTATTACTACATAAAGATACAGCTTTTGTATCAAAGAGCCGAACAGTTTGTACACCATTTAATTGTTTTTAAAATTATTTGTAATACTGACAGATTGTGCCCAAGTGTTCTACAATTCTACATGTGGAAACCTCAAATCGATAATCAAAATTTGCCGTTTCTCCGTTTTTAAAACTGTCTTTTTAATACCTCTTACGCGTTCCGCGATTGTAACGCTTAACAATATAAATGATCAAGCAGCCTACTGATCATGAGCACAGGGTGTTAAGTATATTAGGATCACATAATCGGTGAAAAATTAGTTCCTCGAAACGCAATGGGAATAATGTTGAACGCCATATTCCAACAGACTGCTTGTAACGAATTTAACCTACCAGTTTACCACATATGTCGTCCAAATTCGATTTACAATGTGAATTTTTTCGAATGCTCATACGCCGGTATTCTTAAGATTTTGCGCAGTGTAAAACTTTTTCATCTGAAATAAACGCCGATCAAACAATCACCAAACTGCGTTCTGTAATGTTTCATGTACTATTTCAAAATCAGGTGAGACGTCCTGCTACCATTTCTTCATTTATGAAGAATTTAGCAAACAGTTGAAAAGGCAGAATCATTTTGCTGGACGGACAAATGTAGCTGAGGAAAATTCATAAACAAATTATGTAACATTTTCTTATCCCTACCTGATGAACTGTGCTGATCGGAGCAATGAAACTCGTATGGTCACTACTACTGTTTCGACACGAACTGCTGCAACGACTGAATGACTGCACAACCTTCACAATAGTTCCGTTCACCCAATACAAAGTCCCGAGAGAGTCGAATAAACGATTACAATCTTTTGCTCGCAGAGAGCAGACGAGTCATAGTTACGAGGAGGCATTTATTATTTGCAGTTTTCGTGAGCTCGGACTATTACAAGAGGCTTGGCCGCCACTTTTGCTCGACGTGCGGCAAGGAGTATAGGTGGATGCAGTCATTGGTCAGGCACGAGAGAGAGGAATGTGGCAAGGACCCACAGCACACATGTCCCGTATGCGGCTCCAGAATCCGACACAAGTGGATGCTCAAGAAACACTTGATCAATGTGCACCGATGGATCATTCCGAACGGAAAGAACGTCTAAGATCGAACACCATGTCGCGTGATTGCTTTACAAAAAACCGCACTCATTAGAATCCTGCACTAATTCAGTGCACCGCACTAATATGAGACTGCGTATTCTTGCGCCACTCTTAATAGGCGCATTTGTAATGATTATATACTCTATATTTATTAACGATTACACGAGCAATATTTCCCTTATTTTCGCGAGCTGGATGGAATTAGAAATGAATGTGTGCCCCACATACGAAAGAGCGTTAACAGGACAAGTTTAATAATCCGTGTAGCACATATCATCTTACTCTTGCGGGAAGTACTCTGGGAGTGCTGTAAGAGTGAAGGTTTTTCATTTTTATAAGAAAACAAAAACAGAATGGAAAGAAAACAAGAATGTGCGAGCATTTATAGGGTAACCTGTATATTAATAAATGAGGTTTGTAATATCGAAGATCTGCATGTGTCTTCATTGTCTTTTCCGCTTCCGTATATTGTTTCAGGAATGATTGTTCAATTCAGACGATAAATGAAGTATATCAGTCCAAGCAATTGTATACTTCGTGAGAGGAGAAATGGGGATCTTGTCATGTTCATGCAAATGGAGACTATTGTTCAAGCAGGCGCATAATTCGAGTTTTCTATTTCAGAGGGTACTAGCCAATCGGACATCTACCCATGCAGAATTTGCGGCAAAATCTATACGAGAAAGTCCTCGATGTACACACACCTCCGCCTATGCGGTCAAGAACCAAAGTTTAACTGCACCTTGTGCGGAAAATACTTTAAGTACAAGCACAGAATGCAATCACATTTGAAGTCCAACCTGCACCGAGCGCGTTCGCGATAATAGTTGAATTCTATTTGTATCCCGAGAACTCTAAACGCATTTGCAAGCCTTCGCGCACAATAATTCTAAGTTGGTGGTTCTATTGATTTGAATTGAGTGTGACAAACTGTAACAAAGACAGTCTATTTTGTGTACCGAAACTTCACTGGTGATACACTTTACACTTAACTATTCCGCCAACTTGCCTATTGTATATACATAAATAGTGATATCAATAAAGCATTGAGTTAAATCCCAGTGTGACTTATTTACACTCCGTTGATAAGAGTTAAACTTAGGGTTAGAGCTAGTATAGCCAAACGTTTAATTAGCTAATTCTTTTACTAACTAAACGAATGCAACATAAAAATGATTTGTTGCATATACCTATCAAATATAGCAGGACTAACCACATTGACCAGCCCCTTCTTTTTCAGACGTCAACCTACAGCACTGGACATGCTCGAAATGTGGAAAAATCTACAGGAAAAAGTCCAGGTTATACATACACCTACGCCTATGCGACCGAGAACTAACGTATGGGTGCACTTTCTGTAAAAAACGTTATAAGTACAAGAGCAGACTGACATTACATTATAAGTCTTACCGCCACCCGATGTACCTACGAAAATAGTTCAAAGATACCTGTATCTCGAGAACTCCCAATCCAATTGCGAGCTCTCGCGCACAATAATTGTAAGGCGGTGGTTCTATTGATTTGAAATCTCCTTTGTAATAATATATTTATTGTAATAATTTTTCTTCATACTCGACTATTCCACTTACTTGTCTATTGTATGATACTGCAGTGGAAGTGTATTCAACTGTATTGTATATACGATTGTATACATATACATATTTTGATATGAATAAAGCATCGAGTTAAATCCTGGTGTAACTTCATTCACTCTCTGCGTTGATAAAAACCCTAATGTTAGAGCTAGTACAGCCAAACGTTCAATTAGTTAGTTCTTTTACTAACCGAACGAATGAAACATAGAAATGATTTGCTGCATGTACGTATCGAATGTAGCAAGACTAACCACATTCAACTGCCTCTTCTTTTTCAGACGTGAAGCTACGGCGTTGGATGTGCTCGAAATGCGGCAAGCGCTACCTCTGGCCTGGCTCCCTGCAGAATCACGTGCGCATCGAGTGCGGCAAGGAACCAGCCTTCAAGTGCGAGACTTGCGGCAAGAGATTCAAGTACAAGCATCGCTGGCAGTACCACACGAGCCGAGTCCATCGAGTGCAATTCGAAATTTCGCGTGGATCATCGTAGGAATGATCACTCATAGTGATCCGAGCTCATACCCAGGGGAGGATGACTCCTCCTTACGGGGCGAACTTTTTAACCCCGAAATTCACGGAACCGGAGTGCAGAATGATTAAGTTTCTCACACAATAGCTCCATCCCAAAGCCTATTTGCGTGAAGATGGCCAGGCCCTCGAGTTGATAGAAATATTAGTAGAGCGAAAGAATAAATTGTAGCATAACTTCGGTGATTTTGTTTGTAGCCGCGATATACATATGTGATATGTAAAATCCACTACACTTCGGGATAATAGAGTCTCGGCTGTCGCGCGCCGTGGGTAGGGGACTACTACTTGGCGCGAGACTCTACCGAGTCTCTTGCTTAGGCAGAAGTGAAGAGAACTTTTGTTATATACTTTTTCCGGGAGTGTGACTACTTATACTACCTATATACTTTTGCGCCCACTTTTGAACCGAACTTTTGTACTCGACCTTTGGAAGCACCCTTAGTTCTCTCAGTTTTTCTTTCTTATTTAGCATTTGAAACCGCAGTGACGTTTATTTTCGCTTATAATATTGATTATAAAAATTCTTAGATTTAGGTTGCAAAAATCTATACATTCAGTTTACATTGTTTCAGTTATTTCGCGTTCAGTGCTCTCAGTTCTCAGTAGATAATACCGCGTGTATGAATTTAATATGACGGCGTGGGCATTCAATCTCTGTGACTTAATCATGTTGCAAGGACGATAATAATCAGGAGGAATTAAATATTACGAAAGTAGAAGAACGTGTGTCTAATTCCCACCTCTTTTGTCTCCCTCGTGCGCCTAAAAACCTTCCCACTGAGTACTACTACTCGATTTTCACCGTTTACTCTGTAAATGTATATGCAGACGTAAGGTCTACTCCACCACTCTACACGATATTTTCTCGAAATGACGAGTCGAGGCCGTTCGAAACATCCTATACTCGCAATCTTTAGCAAGCTTCTCGATGTCTTATGCGGAATCCCTGTTGTGCATGGAAGTGGTTGGTGCGCCAATTGTGCAATAATACTCGGGCTTTTCTTCCAGTCGCATCGGCGAAGAAACTGTGGTCGTGCTACCAGTGCGGCAAGCAGTACATGTGGAAGGACTCCCTAAAGAAGCACCTGCGAGTCGAGTGCGGCAAGGATCCGACCTTCGAGTGTCCGATTTGCGGCAGGAAGTTCAAGCACAAGCACCGCTGGCAATCGCACGCCAGGCTCATTCACTTCATCGACATATGATCGAAGCGATCAGATGCATAGGTGACAGAGTAACTGATGACTCGTGGGGATATGTAAATAAAGAGTGGTTGCCTAAGATTGCTCTGCATCGACCTTTATTTATCACGATGAGTATTCGTGGACTGAAAGCAGAACTTGATGCTGCTGTGCTAAGTGGATAAGGTTTTGCGAAACAAAGATTGTTATTCATTCGGCAAGCGCGAATGGACATTTGTACAGCTGATTTGTTGAATATATGCCTTTTTAATGAAAGCCGATGGTCTATGCGGGATAGTTCATGTTACAAATAAGTGCATGTGAACTTCCTATTTAAATATGTTCTGCCCCGTTGAGTTTATTTCTCACCTATATTTCTTGTGTTTTTTCGAATGCCGCCTATTTACTATAAATCATCATGTCCAAATGTTGAATCGTTTGTCCAAGTATATGTGATTGGTAAGAATATTTGCGGTACAAATCCGTAATTCTGTGAACCAAGATCATATGCACACTGGCAGCACTATTCGTTCCCTTCTGCCTTTCAGATTTGCGACTACTGTGCCCAAAGAATCCCCGTGAATGGTAGGTACACGGCAAGTTCCGGAAAGCTGAGGACGATATAAACATAGGCGCATAAAAACGACAGATGCGTGCATTCCTACCCATCAAACAAATCGCTTTGTAATCTCGCACACGAGAAGCGAGGGCTGCAAGAATTTTTTATATTTTTGAGATTTGTAATAATTTACTTCATGTTTGTGTCACACTTCTTAATAAATAGAACATGCTTAGTAAAAGAGTTGTCTATTTTAATACAGAAATACACCCAGACGTAGTACTCCACCAATGACACAGGGATTTAAGAAGCAAGCTATATACTGACACCTTGTAACATTCGATTCCATTTGAAATAACAAAACCTCTCTGCTTGCTCTGTCTTCCAGCAATGACTAAGAGACTCTCGTTCACTCTTCCCTCTCTCTCTCTGACATAACTTTTCCCACATGCTCTTGAACCACGAATATAGCAGATACTGCGAAATTAACCCATGAAGTTCTCATTTTACTCCTAATGCTCTTCAGTAGGATAAAAATAAGCGGCGCACCTTGGATATGAGACTGGCTAGACAATACACTTCTCTCATCGGCTTACTCCACATACTAGGAGGGACTGCATCTAATTCGCAACGAATTCTGTTGTTCCAGGATTACTGGCTTCAATGCTACTATCCCACGACATGCAGTCGCACCAGGATAACTCGGAGATGTCGTGGGCACCTCTGAGCCACGGAGGCATGTCATACAGACCGGTAAGAGGGCAGAGAAGACGGGATGCAAACGACAGCGACGCAAAGCACGTCTGTAACCGATGTGGCAAGACATACAAAGCCACCACATCCCTCAGCCGTCACAAACGTCTCGAGTGCGGCGTTACACCTTGCGAGGTCTGCCCGATTTGCGATCGCAGATTCAAGCATCGGTTCGTCCTCAATTCCCACGTAGTTGGCTGCCAGAGGAAACTGCGATACCTCATGCAGAAGAAGAGCGAGGGCCCCTACGTCACCGCCGAAAGGGAGTAGTAACGACGTGACACCAGGAAAATATACACGACTATCTTGAAGAGGAATCGATTCGAATGACACACACACACACACACACTCTCGCCTTACGCACCCAAAGAAACGTTGACGCACTCGTCGATTTCCAATATCATAAATACCCGGTTGTGCTTTGAGCTTCCTTTCGTTAAACCCTATGGATGCTGCTTACTTGGATTGTGATTGGTTGCAAAGTCGCGATCTCCGAGATGAAAAGTCTGTCAAGTTTTTAGTATTACGGGATCTGCCAGATTTGCTGATTATCAGTCGAGCCAATTATTCAGGCGGATTAACAAAATCAAATGTAGCAGAAGAAATCAAGTTTGGCGTATTCAGATTGTGTAATTCTGTCTTGTAGTATTCGCGGGACACTACAATTCGTAAGATTTATCTAGAACCTTAAAAGGTAGTACCTTTCCATAATCATTGCACGGTAGTGTACTATCTTTCGACGTACTAAATAAAACTGCCTGTATCAGAGTGTGTACGCCTGAACTATTATGGAGAGCACTATTGGCAAAAGCGTAAGTGTACGTGTCGGCTGTAGAGTTGGTCGCGCGCCTGTGCAGCTGACTCAAACCCCTCAGTGCTATATGAAATTATCGATTGCTCCTCAGGAGCCCGGCGGCTCGATAAGCTTGAGTGTGGTCATGGTCTACCCAACACGTGCTCGCCTTTCCTTCTGTTCGTCTCCCAAATAAGACTTCAGCGTTATACTCCAACGTGACAGTATTGCAAGCGCGCGAATTCTGCTATGCTCAACATAATTGGCAGATTCTGTATACAGGGTGTTCCAGAAATGTCCTAAATGAGTATAGCCATCTTGTAGGGAATTTCGCGGCGATCAAGATAGTTACTTTAAATTTTTTGATTCGTCCTTGATTTCGCGACAAAATTGAAAAAATTATATGCCAATAAGATACTTTCATGGCCCCGCTGGTCAGCGGATAGGGCCCAACTGGCTAAAGGTCAGCCCTTTCTTCCGGCAGAGGGGATAATCTGTCCTTTCAGTGATGTGTTTTATTGATGCTTAAACGACTTTGGCACCACCCACTTCCGAGAATCAACTGAATAGATCAACCGTATTGGTGCATCAGTTTTTGTATTTTGTCGCGAAATAAAGCGCTGGACAACATTTTGAGAAAAGCCATCTTCATCGCCGCGAAACTCTTAACAAGATGGCAATACTCGTTAAGGACATTTTTGAAACACCCTGTATGTATGTTACCCGGTGTCTTACGAAATGCGAATAAGGACCGACGTTTTTATCAATTGCGATTTATCAATTCACGAAGATTATGCCCATTTTCAAGGAGTATATCCATCGTGAATTGAGAAATTAAGTTTATGGAATCTAATTCACTAATTTGAATGCTAGTATATCTATTTAAGTTTTTAAGATTTTATCATACCGTGTGGAACAAGTTTTAATATCCTGTACTTGAGGTTGTCTCCCCGAATCTCGCTAGAGCGCTTAGTCCTTGTTGCACGGCATACCTTGAGCTATTTTCTATGAAAGGATTTTAGTCGGAACGACAGTGCATAACCAACGAATGTGCAATTCATTTGCGTATGCACAAGCTTCGCGGTAACAGGGCGTATGAAAGGAACGAGATGAATGTTTGCTAACATTAACTCGCAGTTAATGTGTTACATATGGATACATGTAGGGTAAGCGATAACGATTGATATACTTTTTTTAAAATATCTCTTCGGGAAATTGATTGTGACTGTTTAAGTACGATGTATACGAGTATTCAGTAAGAATGACTTGCTATGACAATGTTACCCACGAATCCTTTAAATCTCCTGCCAAAAGGTTTCGGACACAATATAACGTACATTTTAATAGGAAATCGTTGCGCAATACATTAATTATAAAATGTCCATTTTCCCGTGTACGTGTCTGTACATCGCGTATCCCTTTCCCTTCACGATACTTGTCCCGATATGCTTTGTACTGTAAAATTTTATATGCGAATAAACGAGATTTGTTTTGGTAACAAAGTTCATCTCGGTGTCATTGTCTCTCATGACTCTTTAAATAAAACTGCACGGCGCTGAGAGGTTGCTGGCAAAATACTTCATTCTACATCTTGTTTTAATAAATGATACAAAAACTTGTATGTTTCACTACCACTGCATGTAGGGAAGCATCTCATCCTTAAAACGAACGTTTTTTCAGATCAAGCACCATGCGTGTACCTATGTCTACGGATTGAATGTTTGAGTCAGATATGTCTCCAGTAGACCAATACCCAATTCACTCCAACTACTTCCGTCTAGCGAATCATTACAGCTTCAGTCACAATTCCAGTATTGTATTTTTGCGTATATCATTCACTATCTGTTGTCTGCATCTTCTAACACCCACACTCGCCAACCCATTACTCAATTGATTCGTGACTCAACTACTTGATAGGCAATCAAGATATCCAAGACTTTTAAGATTACCTGTTGACTTTTGCACTTTGACTTTGTTGGCCGGATTAAATGTGCGGCTGATGTTTGAAATAGAAGAGTGTGCGCGTAAACTAATGGACTGATCGTCTTCATTTCAGGAAACGAGCTGATTCCGTTTAGTTGGTTCATTAAGCACGAAAACGAGTACAACGTGCCGCAGACGCTGTTCGAGTTCATGGCATCGAGCTACGAGGCAGCCGAGAACGAGGAGCGGCGGAAGGGTAGCAAGAGCGTCGTCTGCGAGGAGTGCGGCAAGAGTTTCTCGCGACTCGACAGCCTTCGGCGACACGAGAAGAATTATTGCCGCGTCAAGGGCGACCGGATATACTGTCGATTCTGCGGCAAAAAGTTTGTCAAGCCTCTCTCGTTGATCGCCCATGTGCAAACCGTGCACTCCTCGTATCTGGCGAAACCAGAACCCCAGTGAAACTTCCCCGCCGCCAGATCTACTCTCAAAAGAGCAGCTTCCCTCTCTCAGTAATTATTCGTACTTACTCTGTACTTTCGTAAGTACGTTTCCTCCGCGATATCGTACAATATTTTCGATTTAATCGTACACTGTGGAAAAGATTTAACGAGAAATCTAATGTAACAATTACGAATAATAATAACAATTCATTGATACATTGTGTACCTTCCTTTTACAACCTGCCAGTACCCTTACGAGAACCACAATCGAATTACAATTCCGATAACCTATATACCCCTAAATCCATACATCGACGTGTATGGGTTATATTACAATCTAGATTGTGATTATCAATTTTGCACGATAGAGTAACTTTATAAAAAAGCCAATAACAAAACTGTCGCGGAAAAGTTAAAAGCAGCCTATTGTACTGAATTATAATGCGGACAATTGATCTTGCCGGTCTAGTAGTGCATGCTTTGTTGCTGCACCGACAGTCTCGGAAACGAAGCGATGGTGCGATAAAAGCATTGTTAACTAATTGACGTGTCTTTGCAGACGAGAACACGCAGAACCACGTGGACAAAAGTCAATCCGAAGAGACTGACATCTGCGAGTTACCGCTACACGGTCAGCTAACGATGAACTACCTGCTCTGCGACTCATCCATCCTGAACACCGTGGAAGCGAGTGTCTTGCAGAAGAGCGGCAAGTCCTACCAGCAATTTCGCTGCGACGGGTGCGGCAGGGCTTATACGAGAGTCGACAGTCTCAAAAGACATCAACAGAAGTGCGACGCGTTCCTAGCGTCCTTTCAAAATCGACAGGAGAAGCTCGAGAAATTGCAGTTCCAGGAGTACTATTGCAATCAATGCGGAAAGAGTTACAGGAGGCTGGATACCCTCCGAAGGCATCAGAGACTTGTTTGCACTGATAAAGAGGCAACCTCGGGAAAGTTGGATAAGGCAAACTTGTAGAAAAATCCCTCTGATTTATCAGTAAGATGCATATTAATAATTGTTGCTATGTAACATACGACTATTAAGTTTTATCGGCTAGAACCGTAAAATGGAGGGGGTTTTGTAAATTTTGAATTACGTTGCTGTCGGACTAGTGTTATAGTTATACATATAGCAATCAACTTAAAGCTTTAAATGCGAGGTTCTGACAAATAATGTGTGGGAAAGCCTACTTGATATGTTCGGAAAAGTGAATACGGCGGGTATTGCCTTGTTCTTTCTTGATTTCGGGACCCTTTTTCATCATGCGAGAATTTTGTAAATATTGCGGTGTAAGTGTGCATGCTCGACCTGTAGAACAACGACATATCTTTTGTTAATTAAGTGATTTTTCTTAATTGCGATGCAGTTAATTTAACGCATTGAGTGATTTCTCCGACTATGAACACTGCGCACTTCATATGTACAAAGGAGCCTGTTCAAAACTTGAATCAAACTATCCTAAGTACCATTTCTCGCAGACTATTCGAGCTATGTGATAATAATGTTGGGTTTTATTTAGGAATAAAGACGACTTTTTATTAAATATTACACCAAGATCGCATTATCTCCCCCATTCCTCTCTGAGTCATGGAAAGCCAGTCAATTTAATTGAATGATTTTGCGCTACATCTCTAAGGTGTTCGGTTTTCGCCGAAATATTTTAGGAGCTGGCCGATGCTCGCAATCTAATAAGTCTAATTGTGTTTCTGTTTAGACATGGAAGAATTGAAGGAGTACGACCCCCTCTGGATACTGGAAGCGAAGACACGAAGTATGCCTGACAATCACGAGAGCTTATCGAGTACAAGACACCCGTCCTATTCCTCAGGATATCTTGAAGCAATTGGCCACGAGACGCAATTCATCTGTTCGGATTGCGGGAAGAGGTACAAATGGCTCGACAGCCTCAAGAGACATCAAAGGGTCGACTGTGGTAACAAGGAGAAGAGATTCTCCTGTCACGTGTGCGAGAGGAAGTTCAAGTATCGCTACGAACTCAAGAATCACATTGGAGCTCTTCATAATGTGTAACATGTAACTAGCATGGGCCAGTGCTGAGCACTCTAACTTATTTTAACACCGCAGACAAGCAAAATATCATGGGAAGGCAACAAAGCGTGGAACTGAAATTTGGCAGAGATTACCGTAAATTTGTGCGACCCGTTCTTAATACGCTGCTATCTCGTGCAAGCTGCCTGTAATCAATCCGATGCGGATCGGTCATGGAAGTTCCTCGATGTATCAACTCCTGTACATACATAGAAACCAAAATAAAGGGTACTGTCTACTCACGAGTACTAATTTCCGATTCCAAACACGCGAGTCCCACCTCACTTGAGATTCTTCGTAAACTAATTTTAATAAGCGGACCTTTCCCCGCCCGATATATGTAGAACTGCTCGCCCCGAATATGCGAAACAGCCACTGAACCCATGTCACTTTCGATTTCAGAGAAGTACGCTGCAATGGAGCTGCCCCCGTATCTTTTATCCGGCCACCTGCAGCAAGCCACGTCTTTGATGTCAGCATCCGGCGAGATGAGCCATGGCATCAAAAACATATGCTCCGGTTGCGGAAAGCGGTACAAGTGGCGGGACAGTTTGCTCCGGCATCAGAGGGTCGAGTGCGGCAACAAAGAAAAGAAGTTCAGCTGCCAGCTCTGCCCGAAGAAGTTCTATCATAGGTATAAATTGGACGAGCACTATCGCGGCCGTCACAAACTTCCAAAGCGGCATCTAAAGATGAATGTCTGTTAACATTCATTCGCTGATGCCGAGGAGAATCACGTCATATCAGTTTTTCATACTACAAGCCAGCGAGTCGTTGCAAGATATCATAAGATTAAGATTAAGATTAATGCAATGAGACTGCGTTCTTATGATCACGACGAAAACTCCCCTTTCAGTTCTTTCTTCCGTACGAGTGTTCCTACCGTAAATTCTACATTACGTATGTACCTTACTTTACTGCCACGTTTGGCTCCGCCGTTCGACTACTGGCACCAAGACTCTACCGAGTCTCCTGATATACTCACTAATTTTACAATTTATTAAAAAGACAGGGTGATATTGTAGGTTATACATATATCAGTGACGTAAACATATACAAGCCCGTTGGACTTAATTTACGCGATTATTTTTATTTTGATACCGTTTTTTGTACGAGATTTTGATAAGCATCGACGAAGAAATCGTGTGAGCGATACGACATCGTTCGTCATACTTCCTAAGTACAACTAAATTAATAATTGTAAGTCTACCATGTTGCTGCCTTTGATTGTATTATTATATAAGGGAAATTAGACGAGAGCTTTATCGGATGATGTAAGGCAATAGGAAACAGTTTGTAAACTGTCGCACAACTGCATTGTTGCTCGAATTAAACCTTTGTATAACGTTCATTCCGAACTTCTTCCACACCAAACTACCCCCAATGCATATAACTACTGATTCCTTAGGAGAACTAAATATCTGTTTCGTTATAAGACAAACCATGGAAAAGAAGCAAAGCACCTTTTAACCGTAAGAAAATCTTCGTAAGTATGTGCTGTGAGAAGAGTGGCAAGCCAGGCTCATCCTAACTCATGCGACTCCAGTCCCGCACACGATCGCTTTCATGGTGAATGGTTATATGTACGTCCCTACTTGTGCTCTGTATTCGTCCCCGTACGAACAGCTAATAACAGTACATAACAAGCAGAATCGCCGAGACGCGCCGCTCGGCAAGGAAGAAGTGAAAGCATCAGCTCGATATTGACCTTCTTGTGTATTTTCTATTCAGCAGGTACTGCGATCGACTGGTATTACCAGTACCAAACACTCTATCTGCGACTGATGGCGGAGAATCAGCTGGCGGAGTCAGCTCCAGCACCTACCGGCTACCCACCAGACATCCAGGCGTCGAAAACGAGTTACGTCAATGATTACGTCAGCTACGAAAAGCTGCAAGACACCGGAAAGCATCAGGAGCTCGTTGGGAATCTTGGAAATCACAGAACTGCAATCAGTGCCGCCGCCCGAGACTCAATTGAATACTCTTGTCCGCGATGTGGTAACGCCTACATGAGCCCCCACTCACTAAATAGACATATGAGATTCGAGTGCGGCGTCGAGCCGCAATTCGAGTGCCCGGTATGTCATAAGAAATCTAAGCACAAGCACAATTTAGTGCTGCACATGCGCACTCACCAGAAGCCTTGAGGTGGAATTGCAGGCTGTGAAAATTAGTCGGTGGAATTTGAGATTGGTTTAAGGTTCTTGACTGAGTTAGCCAATTACAATTATTCTGACGTACCAAGAGAAACTCATTCGTTGAATTCCGAGTCATTAATCTTTATGTGCCACGAAGGCGTTAGAGTAGGAATACTTGATTTTGTATAGCGCAATATCTTCCAAAGATATACTAAGGGACTGAACTAGAGATATGATTAATATATACATATTAGGCTACTAACTAGTATGCTATATGTTGGAAGTACTTATTGAGTTTGTCAATGGTAACTGTAAGTGCAAGTTGACCTAGCTGATGAAGTTACCGCTACGCTGACTAGGATGGGCTTCACGCGTCGGACATATCGAAAAGCCATGATCTCGAGTGTGACTTGCTATTGTTACATCACCCAATGTGACTGCCATTATTGTTTTAGATTTTGTAGAGTTATTGTTACTGATACTAAAGTTTTAGCTGTTACCGTTAATAAATGTTCTCGTTATTTTTTTATATGGTTGACTTTATGGTTACTGCATTACGATTAACGATGCTACTTACATTTGCGCACAGTTTAGTACCACATTGGTGAAATTCTGGCATTGTTCTAGGTAAATTAAGTGAAGTGAACTGTGATGGGGTCCGTATATACATTAGTATAAGTTGGTATGTGGGCACAAAAACGTCGTGAGGATGAATATATGCCTGCGCAGGACGGTAGAAAGAGGCAGAATGGGCAATAAACAAGAGTCCAAGAAAAACGCTAAGTAGCGGCTAAATAATCTATATTGTATGATGATTGATCAAAATAAACCATATATTTTATCCAATATTCTACATCGTTGTCCGAATGTAAGTTTACTGAATTGGTAACGATGTCTCAAGTATGCATCCACATACGCCAATTTAAAGCACTCAGACTTTCCATTCCTCACGAATTCAATCACTCGTTTCTGTTTTAGCGGATAAAATGCCTCATTCAATTTTGCTTTATGTCAGCTCGCCCGAATGATGCGAGCTATGGTTTGATCTTTATTTCCCCAGTTAAGTAATGTAGAGAATTGTTCGGTACTGGCAGTCGTAATTGCATGACAATAGAAGCTGGCCAGCATCACCCGTGTAAGACGCATTGAAGCTCAAGACGATGAGGGTCAGCACGTATGTATGTATGTACGTAAATGTCGTTCCATGTACTCGGAATCTTAGTGCAAAGCCTACTGTTATGCAAAAGCATGCCTCGATGTACATCCCCGCTGCTCCATTTACGAAATTCTCTCTTTCTCTCTTTATCTATTGCACTGTCCTTAAATCGCGAGCGAGAGGATACCTAGTTGCTCTGCTGCTCCAGTTGTATTGTTCAACATACTCCCGAAAAATCTGGAGCAACCTCTTACGCATCTTTTCTCTGGCGATGATGTTTCAGTGTGGAAGAGGCTGAGGGATCTCGAGGACGGGCCGCCCTTTCTCTGTCGGAAGTGTGGTCGCAGGTACTCCCACAAGTGCAACCTTACCAGGCATTTGCGACTGGAATGCGGCGTGGGGCCAAGGTTTCAATGTGGTAGCTGTAAAAAGCGATTCAAGCATCGACATCATCTGCGGGATCATCAGCGAATCCACCTCTACGCCACGTGCCATTTCGAGTCGCTCAACTGAAACTTGTCCTCATCCTTTAGGATCGTTTTCTTCATCCTCGATCCTTCGTCTTTCGTCCTTCGCACCGGCGCCTGTACTTATTAAGTAGACTTCAGACACTTCCGCCATCTGATACTGTTTATCTATTTATTTATACATTTATTTATGTCGCGCGAGACGCCACGAACTCTTTTGTTAATATGATTGTCCAGTGAAGCGAGTATTCACTGATGTACGATGAGAAGATGCAAATTCCGGATACCCTATTTAGGTGACTTTTCCAATTCGATTGTTATAGATTCTAATTTTTACTGGTGTTTTTTTTATTATTATAGTGTATCAAACTTGTTGGAATATAGAGTCAGCTTGCCGGGCTTGCGAATCGTGCTGTGCGACAATGCTATGTATTTTCTTGCGCACGTCAGACGTACTTAACGATTTTGGGGCATTTGTGTAGAGAGAAGTCGTGAGCGCGGGATAGCTATGTACATATATATGTAATAAGTACAAGCGAATGAATATTGATCGAATCAAATCGGGTCAAATCAATAAGGAGTCAGTGGTAGCCGCGTGCGCTTCGCCACGAATAATCGGATTCCTTAATGTGCCAAAGTGTAAGAAATTCACGTTCACTACGGTTGGAAGCTGAAATTCTACGTACTATGTCACGTCCTACGTAATATGTTTGACGTGTCAGGACTTAGACCGTACTTAGGCAGAGTAAGTCGCAGAGTTAGTGTATTTTCGATGTTCGTAATGTCATTGTAACCCATCGGGATCGTGCCAAAAATTTATCAACTGTGTATCTTAGATGGTAAGTCGTAAACTGTGAAACGCAAGCGTAGACTCGTGCAGTGGCAAATCTAGAGGCTTAACAAAATTGCCGCATATGGCCACAACAAAAGGGTCGAAGTGGTTTGGATTTGTTGGTAGTACAGGTAACAAAACGACTCTTTATTAATATCCAGCCGCAACCAGAATCCAACTGGCGAACTGCTCGTAAATGTGTATTAGCCTCCTGATTGTGCCAAAGAGTCGCTTCGATTTTTCGAAAAAATTACGTAATACTCTTATGTTTCAACGAAAATTGTGTTGAAGTTTGCGGGAAAGCAAGAGCAGTATAGAAATTGCGTCCAACTAATTTTACCGATGGACAGCGTTACGTTAACATTACAACAATATCACGGAATATCTCTAAATATTGCACACAAATTGGTCAGTTATTAAGTCTTGTGAATTGGAACTTATATTCCTTAAGTCAGGCGTGGTATACATATAAGTACAATTGTAAAAATCTAAAGTAATTTAGACCGCGATGAATTGAAGCTACTGTAGGAAAATCTACAGCGCTAGTCAGGGACGCTCGGTATTGCCAGGAAGTGATTAAAAGAGCAACGCGATATAATTAGAAATATTGCAAGGAAACCTGGGAAAGGCAGGAAACTTGTCGGGGAACAGGAGACTGTGTTGATCCAATCTTCTTTTACATGCAGCGGTAGACTCCCAGTATTAAGCAAAGGCGCGTCAGGATTCCGGCGCGTAATGTCGGACATTCGATGGGTAACGCAATCGAAATAGCACAAAATGCTTCACTCGCGATCAAGGCCTTTGCCAGCTGAACATTTGTATCACAAACTGTTCACAACACTTACTATCATACTTCTGTCCACGGTCACGACGATCTGTGCACTTTTTCACACCAAATTCGGGAATTCAACGAGACCAATGCGATCAGACGCACTCGTACTCAAAACTACCAACGCCACTGCGTAGTGCACGCCTTGCTCAACAGGTGCTACGCATTCAGTATTGCATACAACAAACAATAACGAAAAAAGAACTTACTTATCCAAAAGAATGAGACTCCAGTCACTAGCGATGATTCTATTAAACATTTTTGTAATTTATATTATCGAACGTGTGGATTCAATTGTTGAGGTTTCGAAATGTGGTTAAAAGGAATAACCTGTAATAATTAAATGCAATTTGAACGCGCCAAGGATCGTCATTTAGTACATGTCGCGCCATCTGGTGTCGTTGAAGACAATTAGTAAACCGGCGCGGCAATGGGTTAATATCTGTTGTGAACGTAACGAGTGCGTGTCGCGGATTTAATTAATTTGCCGTATCGAGTAGTGGTGGGTTATGTTTCATTAACTTGTTAGATATGTGTGTACACAGTCCTTGAGTTCCTGCGAGTTACTGTTCACGAACAAGGGCGATTTATTGCGGGTTGCTGGCAACTATTGGAGCCGGCTGCACGACCAGTGAGTGTTAATAACTTACGCATGTCGCTCAATATTTATATCATACTTCGTTTATGATTTACCTTGAAAAATGGGTATCACCGAGTGTGCAACTGCACTTCATCCAATTACATATTATGTATTGTGTTGACCGGTTATACATCTATGTATATATGGCCAAATTATCTAAATAGTAGTGCAAATGTCACTAATGTTAATGAATTCCAAATGGTTTGCTTTGTGAGTATAATTTAAGCAAGAGTTGTATCACTCCCATTGACTAAACTTAACAGTGACGGATTTGCGTGCAATATTTAACCGCTACTGTACTGAATACTGTGGTGTAATACTTATTTTCAAAGTCAGGTAGTTTGTGGCTTGCACTTGTTCAAAAAGCAGTGTACAAGTATGCGTCCCTTGCCTAATATAAGTTAACCATGGCCCAAAGGCAAGTGTCTCTTAAGATTCAAAGTACTAGCTATAAGAACAATATCGAAGCTATTTTTCAAAGTAATATATTCCTATAGAAGCATAGGGAAGTCTTAGGGGATGAGTGGTAATGCGTATCGTAAATGTGATCTTTTTTTTATCATTTATGGTGCCAACTAAGCTTAGACAATTAATGATTCTATATAGGATTAATTTGAAGTATGAAATCAAAGACTTGAATTCCAAAGTTTATTGAAACTTAGAAAGTGATGATTCTCATGAACTACAGTTATAGAACGATATCAATTTTTGCTTTTATGGAGTACCAATTAACACGTTCAAGTTTGTAAAAACTTATCAGCTGTTTTCTGGCAAAAATATTAGAGATTCTCGTGCCAATGACATATAGAATGTATTGCAATTCTAAATAGTACCTGGAGGCTTGCAAAAGAGTTATGACTTAAGGATGCATTGTATGTATTGTTCAATATCTAAGTTAAGTTAAGCCAAATTTTACAGTTCCTTTGAAACACGATGTACGAATGCTGTGGTACGATAAATGATATATATCCATGCCAAACTGTCTGAGACAGCACTGGTGTTCATAAATCGACGGCAATAGAGTATGCGCGTTTTTTAATATAGAACCCACATGCAAGAAGTAGAGCCTCCGTGATCAAGAAAGCCGATATTTATTTTAAATCGTTGAGATGCGCCGCGCGTTACACGAGGCTATATAGTACATAACATTCATTTGATGAAAGACATGTACCTCCATGACAGAATAAATTTACTTTTTTCGATAATCCTCTGATATCGTCCCATTGTACTTACTCGTCCGATTTCAATGAAAAAGAATCATTTGTAGTGCATACAGTAATTAACACGTGAGCTAGTAGTTTCAGTTACAGTTTTATTGCTGTAAGCGTTTATCCAATTAGTAATATTTCAGTCACCTATGTGCAAGCGCGTATACGTTCCCTAGAAACTCTATACAAACTGTACATATCGGCCAGCTGAAGAGCAAGGAAGCAAATAAATGGACAATAATTTTATTTACAGGAATAAATAATAGGGTTTCTCTAAAATCACGTTAGGGAAATCAGGTAGAGGAGAGACAAATACATAAGTACATTATGATACAATCTTGCTAAAACCCACTTCCATTCCTAGTCACCAGTAACCCAGAAGTGTGAGTAGCTTCGTGATTCCCCTTTAAAATGTACTCTTCGGAAAATATTTCTCGCCAGAAATATATCCAAGAATTTCAAAAGCCGCGCATCGACGATGGAGACGTTTGAAACACCGAAAGCTCTTAAAATATGGTATGTATCCTAGAGACGATCTGTGTCTTTGAACAAGTTACTGCTTTAAATGGACGGAATACCTTTGCTATGAGTGCCGTAGAATTTACACGTGCTTAAGTACAGTTATTATCTAGTAATTATATGCGGTTTCTCTCGCGGATTGTCATTCCACCTCGGCTGGGACCATCGTATGTGTAATGTCCGTCTATGACAAGCAAGTCAGGAATATGAAATAAGTTCAACTATATGTTCGTGTTCATCAAAAAACTCTTATTAATCGAAACTTTATGAAAGTCGTGCGTCTGGTTTGGTGTTCGCGTTCTCCCACAGTACCTCCGCTTTAAGTGTACTCTCGACGTGACATCTTTTCAAGAATGCCATTAGCTCTTTGTACCGAGGCTGCCCGTTTGCGGGGGAGCATTCGGTGCACCCGCGACACATGAATATCTAGTGCAACCCCTTTCTGTCTTTAAGCCCTAGTGCGGCTGGTCTCATCAAGGTCCGCTGCATCCAGAACTCTCTGCACTGCGGTCATGCCCTTCACTTTGCTCAGCCTTTGTTCTCGCTCCTTCCGCACGAGCTCCAAGCCCTTTTTCGCCGCTTGAGCGTATCTCTTCGAAAGGGCGACTTCGTTCCTCGCACCCGGGATGTATCCCGTGTACCCTACGATCGGCGGCCGCTCTGGCGTAACCTGATAATCTGCGCACACAAGTTCCCCAGTAAAATTTGCATAGGACAATACTCTACCAGTCCTATCGAATTTGTATACCAAATGTCGTTCGGTCTTTATCGTGGCCGTGATCGATCTCCACTTCTACATTGTCAGCTCTCGCTCGTGACATGAGATTTCTCGGGTCAGTCCTTTCAACGTGAGCCCTCATTGCATCCCTCCTGACTCTCAGCTTTATTTGAGCCTCGCGCCATTCTTTCGCACCCTCCTCCACTGCTCGCATAAAAGGTAGGCCGTATATGTTGTTGAAGCCGGGAATATATCCTGTGGAATTTGAAGAGATGATGGTCGCGCATCGTGGAAAGGTAGAATCGTTTCTGCGAAATGTACATATGTCGGCAATGACAATTTACTTGTTTACCCGTATAACCCAAGATATATGGCGGGGCTTTGTACAAGTGGGCCTCATTTTTCCAGTCTCGTCTGATTTCCTTATCCAATGGCGCATCGTGGTGAGAATCCTTCCCAGAACTCGGCCTGTATGGCCCTGTCTTGAGAATCTTTTTTTCCAGTAAATCCTGTATGCATACAATGTTAGGATAAATCTCCTCAGGTGTTATTGCTCGGCGATTTTTACCTTCATGATTTCTTCGGTGTTCGCCCCGTACCTCTTGCCAACACGAAACTTGAGGCTAGGACAATGACCCGTATACCTGAAATAAATAGATTCCGTTAATTCAGAGCCGGGGAGGTTCGAAAATCAAATCATTCATTAAGCACGCATAACTTTTTACGATGATCTAACTAGTAACTGGATGACATCAACATCGTATGTACCCGGAACTAAGCCATTCAGTCGAGGCGACTAACTGCTTTCCAGACAATAAAACTACGGGACCGTAAAAGTGGACTACCGGTGACCTAATAAGCCGGAACTACATTTTGTACTGGTCCCTTCGCCATTCTGATCGGTCAGTATTATTGACATCTGTCCACATTTGGAACTATGTCCACTCTCAGAACAGGGACTTCTCGTATTGCTTTTGCAGCGGGAGGACCATTACGGTATTAATACTTCGAACTGTCCTCCTGCCAATGTCAATCAATTTCCGAAGTACTTCTAGTTCCAACACGTGTAACATCACGAGTGCAGGAATAGCTCTTGTCATTAAAGAGCGATGTACAGTGCAGCATTGAACGAAACCTTCAATTTGCCGAAAATGGTGCAATTAGCTCAACACGATACCAATTATCTCTTTGCTTGATCTGCAGATCAATCTCGAAACCTTCAATCACAGTCAAATAGGAACGCAAGAAGGTACTGTGAACTATAGTCCATACATCCTATGGTTTTCTGATCATTCATTCAACAATTTCATTCGTGTTTTCGATCAAATTAACTATGATGAGGCAAGCAACACGTGCTATACCATTCCAAATATTAATCATTCATTGAAAAAGAAGGTGTGTGCTTCTCAATGGATGTATGCAATTAACAGTAGCATGCGCGTGTTTACCCTAATCAGCCAACTCGCCGCGATGCAACAGTAGATGTGCCCCGGCACGCTAAACGCTTCTCGTAATATAGTCCACACCCGCAACTGCGTGATTTGCTCGCGTGGCCGGGCTGGAGTGTAAAATGGTTTGGTACCAGGTCTGGTGCCAGTTACGTATTGCTAATACGCTGCGCCGGGGCGAAGTCGATACATATCCAGAATTGCGTTTCGCACCGAGGGCATCTCCCGATCTAACACTCGACTCTAGCCAGGATACTTTACGTAATCCGACGCGTGCTGCCTGCTGCACTGGTCTATGTCTGTCAGGGTCGTCGAGTCGTTCACCGTCAATGGGAGATTTCCAATTAGACTCTTGAAATACGAAGCGGCTAATGTGCGGGAAACGCGATCTTGAATTTACGGGCTGAAACTGTTACTTTGACAAAAAGATCTGCCGGTGCGCTAGTGACCGGTAAATGGAAATACACATTGCACCCAACTTGGTATGAGTGATGCATTATGCATGGCAATTAGGGGCCACTTACTGCGGCAAAAGAGTTTCTTCGAGTCCTCAAAGGCGAGGTCAACTACGGTCGTCTCCAGGCATTCTTAAGTATATGTAATAGAACTGACTATAATAAGTTATTGTATTTCATTGCGTACACCTGACCTCATCGAATTACATTTTTTCATCGGCGAGACATATCCAAGTACGTACTTCAAAAACTCTTCGTATCAGTTGGATTGTATTCGGTCACCTTCGCTGGAGTAAAAGATTTATAGGCTAGTTGTCGTAATCGGATACAGAATTAGCAACACAGTAGCCGCAGAGATCTATAGAGGTCAGCGAGATAAGAGTAGGTGGTAAAGGGCCGCGGAATTTTCGATTTCGTGGCACGTGTCATCGTAGATGACCTTAATCGAGAGCTGTGCAGGTCCGTATTTGCACTAGTTATGCAATGCCAGGTGAACTCACTAGGACACATCTAGTATCAGCGATAAGTGTCGCGAATCCAATTAAGTTACTGTAACCCAATGAAACGATCGCGCCTTACGAGATTATGAACGGGCACACTTGTACAAGGGGAGACCCGACACTTCTTCATCGGGGATCATGTCGCGGCCACTTTTTTTTTGCCGGGCGTATTATGCAAGGCGATATTTCTAGCGGAGAACCGCAATCTGTATATTTAGGCGATATGTTATTCCATTTGCGGTTTCGCGTGTGCTGGCCGATTTTACTAGTCGTGACTGAGAGCGATGGGCTTACTTGTTGACGTCACGCGAACTTGGGGAACGCATGAACCTTTTACTGTCACTTGCAACGAACTTCTTGCAGTATTTGAACCCTATTCAGTGTATTTTACTCAAATACTGCCATATATCTTGAAATACTTTTGCAACTCCTGGATCATTGCCGTTGTATTGCCATGGAGTGTTGGAATAGTTCAATTTCGAATGCTTGAAATAATGTCAATTTGTCTTACCCGGGCAAATGAGCTCCATATCCCTGCCGGAAGAATTCTTTTTTCTGCTGCTCGGAGACAGGGTCGAAGACCATCCTACCGCTGTCACTATTGTCACGTGCTGTCGTTGACATGTCACGGCACAGCGCGCGTCGAAAGCGCTCGTACTTTCCAATGCCTCTTCATCTTGCCAATTGTACACAATCTGTCATTCACAGTCAGGGTGGTTGATCACGAGGTCGCGGTGAACGAAATGACGAGAATTTCCCGGTGGGTTTGTGTCAAAAGCCGAGGAAAACGGGAGCGGTTTCGAGCGGTGCACAGCGTGCCGAGCCAAAGTGTACCGCGCGCTCCGGCGCGCAAGTGGAATAGGACGGTATATAGTCAGGCGAAGGATACATAATACTACGTCCTACTAAAGGCGCCCCTCTACTCTGCCCGTGTACGCCGCACCTCCCTTTAAGGGGGTTCACCACTGCCAGGGACGTATTAGCACCCCGGTGCGAAAGTAAGACTTTCATTCTCTTCGAGTTTTATTACCACCGTCAGACAAAACTTTTAGCAATAAGTAACCAATCGCCTATCGTTGCAACGCGTCATGTTACTCTTGGACAAATACAGCAGTTTTCGAGCAATACTTTACTATTTGCACAGAATTCTATTTCAAGGAATTAATTATTCAGTATTTGAAGGAGCCACTCTCCCGATTAGTGATCGGCAATAATCACAAGACAATCGTGTCCGATCAGCGTTTACAGCGATTTCTCATCACCATATCTCATGGAATCTGGCGGCGAACTATAGGTTTTTGAAAGTCGGACGCCCGCACTTTCCCATTTCCTTTGCGTCGCAGTTGTAATTGGATACGCCTAAGTACAAGGCAGCGGTCTCCTAGGAGTAACAAAACCCAGTCGGCTTTGCGAAAATCAATAAGGGGGTTGAATGCACCGCGCTTGTTCTTTTGTCGTGAAACCAAGTGTCCCGATATTGTTTGCCTCCTTTCAACTTCTTTGCTGTGCACTTGAAATAGGAATTAATTGCCTGGAAAATAGCGACTCTTATTAGACTCAGTAGAGCTCTTTGAATCTTTCGATGAAACTATAAATATCTGTTTTCAGGGTGTAAATTTAGGCTTCTGGTTAGATGAAGCGTGTCTAATGCCTGTGGGGCGGTATTGATACAACCGGTTCGTACCGCAAAGTGATTTGTTCTTAAGTTCGGGCTCGGTCAGTATCATTTGATCGGACCGCAGTGACCCAAGGCTTTATGAGGGAAATAATGGGGACAGTGTTATAGGACACGAAGAAATCCTGCCTCGCTTGAAATTTGAATGCCGCGTCGATATGTTAATTATAATTAACGAGGTCACAGAGGTGGATATTTGTGGCACCAGCTGAAGTGTCAGGGGAGCGTTATCGATCATGTCAATTTATTGAAACTCATACTATGTATGAATTGTGCTAATAAGTGTTTTAATGAAGAAATTATGATATATTTGATTGCACATCACGTGTTATTCGCTCAATAATAATTAATAGATATCTTTGACTGGACACAATAAAATATCACGAGAAATTGAAAAATGCGATCAGTTTCCACTAGGGAGTTAAAGTGCAAATATATTAGGCATGCACATATGTTTATAAATAATTCGTAAATTTTTGGGAATATTATCCCATATGATAAGTTAACGACAATCTCTGCCAAGTGGCAGCTATACCGACTGCCGATAAGTTCTTGCTTTGCTCTGCCGGAATCATAGAACGACCCCTACGGTGATCGTAGGTTTTACCAACAGATGATAAGTTAAATTGGCTCCTGGTAAAGTATCAGGTTTTGGTAAGGACTCACCCGGTTCATAGATTTGAACAAATTCGACCTTGCCCGTAATTCATAGATGATAACTCAGTGCACGCATACGTTTCCTTATTACATAAGATTATTTACAAAACATATAATTTAGAAGATGCAACTGCGACTTGCCAATGTAATTCGCAGAGCCGCGTCAAAACGATTCTATCATTTTTCAATCGGACGATTTAATAACAGTCGCAGTTTATTATAATCGGTGTCGATCCTCTGACGCACGGTTCACGGAACAACATTTGTTCTGCTACAATTCGCTCTGTATACAATAGTAACAGATACGCAGGGGTAACACGACACCGAGACAGTATCAATTTGCAATGGACAGGAGGACAGACCCCGCAATAGTGCAACGGAGGTGTGTCAGCACGTAATGATTTTACAATACGCAAGTAGGCACAGAAATATCCACCATGCACTCGATGACTGCGATATCGTCATAGATTATTTACCGGAGCAACCGAAAAGAACTTGCGCCGCAACATCGGAATTGCGCAACTTGCGCTGGATTGCAGCAGACATTCTCAGTCGATTGTCCCGTGCAGATTGTAAAGCATTTCCGGCGGCAAGAGGTAAGGCGGCGGCGGGCCTGATGAGCCAGCATATATGTATGCGTACGCGCGCGCGCGCGCACACATACAGAGGCGCACTGTGCACATATAGAACCTGCAGCATCTGGAGTGAATGTGATTCAGCGATGCGACCTTGGGCCGAACCTGATGCATTTTCGCGGCGGTAGAGGCCGAATGATAGAGGACAGGTCGGGACACCAGAGCAGGAAGGGCTGGCTCGGGCGGGCAGAGTTGTTCGCGGCGAAATTCCTAGTGGTCGGGAACGCCGACGTGCGCAGTCCAGGATGAAGGATGGAAGCGGGAGAGCAGGGTAGATGGGAGAGGGGCGGGAGGGGAGGCGATCGGATCCAACAGGAACATTGCGGAGGAAAAATCAATCCCGGGACGTCATGCCGGTGTGTGTATCAACATTGGAAAATCAATGGTAACCCGTGACGTAGGAGTCCCGCCTCACGAGCGACCAATGAACGGCTTGCCCCCGCCCAGGCGCTGGCGTTCTACACCTACTCACACGGCCGCCAGCCGCCAGCGTGCTCATTCCGTAGCTGACTGCTGCACCGAGCTGACGCGCACCGTAAACCCATCCGTAACGTTGTTGTTTTGAAAAGGCTGCACGCCGAGCGACCGCCACGCACCTAGCCACCAGCAAAACCGCACAGGCAGACACGACGTGTATGCAGTTTTCCAGTCCGGCAGCAACAGGACGGACGAGCTCAGACATCAGCAGACATAGCAGCTGACAAGGAACGACAGTAGCAGTGGCACGCGCGATATTGACGACGGCAAACGAGCAGGCTCGCCCTCTTTTGCCAAGATAGTCGCACAATAGACGCGGATAGCCAGCAATCTGACAGAGAGACAGCTGTAGCACGAGCTTGATTCGCCACACGAGAGACTTCATCTCCCCCGACCACTCGAGGATCAGCAGCGCGCACGGGTCCTTCGATTCGACGACGAGGCACAACTCTTGAGGAATTCCGCACGCTACCGTCAGAGGTTGATCGGCGGGATATAACGGAGGCTAAGCAATCTCGTCACGAGGGAAGACAGACCGGTGTGGAAAGAGAGTGGTCCTGCGAAGTGAGCGACCCGAGTGCCGGCCGCCGCACACTTTGAACTTTCTAGAGCCCGAGAGAAAGCGACAGAGAGGGAAGGGAAGCGAGAAGGAAGAGTCTCCGTCGGACGGCAAGGCAGAGAGCGCGCGAGCAGGGCCTGTATTGCTGCAGCCAGCTAGCGGCCGAAGGCAGGTACACACACCGCGCACGGCTCACACGAGCGCCCACCACCAGCACCGGGACACTAAGGAGAAGAGGAAAGGAAGGCTGCACGCAGGAACAAGCCGACAGACGAGATGGCGTTTATGATGCCCGTGGTGAAAAACGAGTGGGACATTTACAAGACAAATCGCAACAGGCGCTCCTCCGAGTGCTCGAATCCTCAGGCCTGTCGCAGCAGGAAGGTGAGTCTTTCAAGTAGCGAGCGCGAACCTACGAAACCCAGCCGGGTACCGAGCTCCTCGAGATTGCTCCTACCGGCCACGAGCCCCAGCACTATTGTCGAACAGCTGCGCTCGAAAACGCGGTTCGTTTCGTCGGTACCTCCTGTCACCTCGGCCACGACGTACGCACGTCGGGGCTCGGTCGGACGACGGTCCTATTACTACTACATCCGTTAATAGAGATGGCCACGACAACAACGGGGCTGTCGCCTTTTGCCGTCGCCGCACGCCCGCCGGCCTCGGTGCCGAATGGACGCTTCGCTTCGCTCCGCTCCGCTCGATTCGCGCGGACACACGAGTCGTTGACATCGAGTGGCGAGCCTAGACAAATACCCTGCCAGTGGAGGCACGAGCACCCGCCTGCCACGCTCGATACCACCAGCTAGCGCCTGAGTGATCGTTGCCCCAATGGTGAGATGCCAGACATTCGCTGGAAAGTGCACCTATCGCTTGGGATGCGAACGGATGACACCTGATTTTCTCGCGAGACTGAGGGAGACTGTGGGAGACTGAGGGAGAGAGGGTGAGAGGGAGGAACACAAGGCGGAATGCGAGGGTCGCGCTTGTTGGAAGGAATGTACTTGCCGGACTCACTGACTGTTGGATTAACATCTGATGAGCAGTGACGCCCTATTGGAACGTAATGGTAGGCGTAAAGTTTGGACAGAAGACTGGGTGCGCGAGAGTTCCTATTACCGCTGTGCCGCGGACCCCAACTTGGGGAAAACTACCAGTTGGAAGACACATACACTTGGTTTTACCGTTGGTGAATCGTGCGAGAACTCGGACCAATTCCGTCCTGCACTTTTGTTTTCGGCTTTCTACGAGTGACACTTTGTACAAGAGATTAACTCGCCTTTTGTTACTGTTACCTTGACAACACAACATGTTACGCGCATATTGGCATACACGCACACTTTTTGTTCGACTATACTATGCTCTGTAGACGAAATAAAAAGAAGGAACACGCAATAAAATACAATTGTTACAGCAGACAATTTGGCGAAATTCTATCGGGAAAGCTTACTCTGTCCAGCCGCTATGCTCGGTGTACACGCATCGGTAAATGGACACGCGCTTCTTCTTTTTTTATATCCGCATTTCCTTGGCCCTTTCTTCTGTCCATTTATGTGTCTCTGCCATTTTTAAAAATAATCACTCTCAAGTACATTTCATTCCACGCGCATCTTGCACAAAATGCCTCCCTTGTCTCCGGAATCCATGTGGTATTCATGCACTCGGAAATTCCTCCACTTCTCCCTGCATATTCACGTGACGGCCGAGATAAATATTCATCGGGACGGGAATTACAGGGTTACAGTCCAAGCCAGAATAACTATCGATTTCCAGTGAATTGCCTGCAGTAATTATCATGCGCATATATCCGGTTCAATGTCAAAACAGTAATCGCGAAAACATATTACATGTCAAATAAGTGGCTCCTAAAGCGTTCATCGTGGAATCGATAGCCTGCTCCTGTGCTCTATTCTCATCCCACTGACGCAATCTGATCATTGCTCTCCCCCTCTCGAACGTCAAGGAACATCGCGACAATTAAGTCACGACTTCGAAATTCCTAAGATATCATATCGGCCATTTATTGCGTGAGGTTTTCTTCATCCATTCACTGAGAGTGACGTTGCTCTTCTATGTGGACTCTATGAAGAGACATTGCGCAAGGTTCCAAGTCGATTTCATAAGGCACCGCTTGGACAGCGTCACCTAGGGATTCTCCGAGTTGAAAGCACTCAATCCGCTGCTTTATCGGGTAATCGGCCGAATCATCGCCAGCAGCGTAGTAGATTTTCGTTTGGGAGTAGGGAAAGTGTGAAGTAAAATCCGCTTCTGCCTGATAACTGCACTGACACAGTTATCGCCGATTATCCTATAAAAATCGTCTCGCTCGATGTCGAGCGCGCCGCTGATAAGCGGTAGCCTCTGCTGTTTCTCATGTTCTCTATCTTTCTCTCTGGCTCCTTGTCTGTGATTACGTGTAAGCACATTCCAGAATCTCTCGAGATATTACTTCCCGATGCGCCCCCGTAAATCATGCACTCGGGTCCCGGAAGAGCCGTACAAGGTTGTACAACGAACGTGTGACTGACACTGTGGGAATGAGACCGCCGGCAAAAAGGCCCCCACGTCACGCTAGTTTCCGCATCAATTCGCTTGATATGCTCGCCGTTCGGTTTTTGCACCATTCTCCACTGGAAACCCACTTATCTAGCTTATCTTGAACTTGTCTCACGCGGGCGCCGGAGATGCCGATGGTTACACGGCATTACGATATCGGTGCAGGAACCGATGATTGCCTATCATGCTCCCCGATCGAACATTCTTCACTCGACAGTCATTGTCAGCGACCTTCTTTTGCGTTTTCAATGCCAGTGTCGCGCATGTTTTTATACTTTCTCTCGCAACACTAGTTCTTACACGAATCGGAACTACTCTGGGGCAAAGTAAGCGGCCTACAATGATACGGGATTTCCTGAGGCGCAATTCGACCACCCAGTGATTGCCGCTATCATCGTAAACCACCTAATCAGTCGGTGTAATATGGAATTATAACAGGGGGATTCCAATCTAACCGAGTTAAGTGGCGAAAGGAAGTCGCAAATCCCACGATCAGACACTCGCCGCGCGTCTAAAAATAAACACGCGCTGCTTTCGTGCCGTATAAGCCGGCGCACCGTTCTGGCTCTCCACTAATTGAGGAAGGCTACGGCTGCAATCGTAAAGCGCAATACAATTGCCGCTCGATACGAGTGCGAGGGAGAAAGAAGCCGCGAGAGATGTTTATCGCAGCATACATTGGTCGATGTGAAAATTGCCGGTCTGTGTTCGCGTTCTAACATTGCATCGCCAATTACGGGTAAATGCGTCCACGCGTTCCTTTGGACGGCGAACTTCTTTGCCCGCCTGCAGATTGCTCTTGTTACGAGTTGTCTATATCGAAACGCGATTCTAAATTGTAATTCTAGTCGCAGCATACATGGGTAGGAACGAAGATCTCGACGAGCTATTACATATAAATACGTCCACTATACATAATAGATACGTCGATTTATAAATAGCATATTCTCGTGGAGAATCAGAGACCAATAATCGATCGAGACGCATTTAACTGCGAATCATTGTACTAACTATTTCCCAGCAAACTTAGAGAGACACAGGCATTGAAGATACGGGAGGGGGTACTATCGGAGGGGTATGACAATCCTGAGGCTCGTTGATATTATTCGTTCTTCGTAGTCCTCGTGATTTGGAGAAGATGAAGGGTGCTGCCTTGCTCGGGCATAGTCTGGAAGGGCTCTTCAGCAATGTACCAAACAAGTTTCGCAAAAGTCGTTCCGCATTCGTAATGCGGGATTACCGGTTTCCCCGGTCAGGAATGGTCAAACAGCGCTCGCGAGACTGGGGAGAAAAGAAAAGGTTTCGCTCTCACTTCTGGCCAGCACTTTTCCCGTAGGAATGCTATTTGCGTTCGCGGCAAGGCCGAATACCTCCCGATTGGCCTCCGTAGTCGCCGTGTATTATGCAACATCCCCCCCCCGCGTGTAACCGAAGGTACGCTGCTCGACGGTGGTGAGAAAATTTGCCGGGTCTGCGGTTATGGTGCACGTGAGCACGTGCGGCGCTCTCAATCGTGTCTATCCCCCCCTCTCCTTCCTCCTCCGGCAAGTGTCGACGAATGTGTGATCGATGACTTGGCTGAGAATCACTGACGCACTAGCTCGCATTATTGCGGCCTTGCCGCCGGCTCGACCGAATTCGCGGAGGTTGTGTTTACACGTGAATTCGAGCTAATCGTCACCGGCGCAACTGGCGACCACGTGGAACTTTACGCGTATGGACACGCGTTACGCTGCATTCTGGGGAAATTTCTTGTTTGGGATGATAGATGATAGGCAATTAAAAATGCTACACTCATTCGGCCATTCGTAGAATGCCTGACGTAAGGCTAGCGAGAATTACGTGGGAAGAAACTTTGAACTTTCGCGAAAAGTCTTCTTGCTGGTGTACGTGTGCTTATCACGAAGAATTGGACGCACCGCATGAATCATGATTGATTGGCATCAATCGCGGAATTTCTTTATCGCCCGAATGCTACGCGTGTATTGAAGTCTCAAGTGCTTATTTATTTACGTTCCACAGTAGGTAAACTCACTTGTTACGCGAAATGCCTCGGGCGCACGCGCGAGAGTTTCATTCTTGAATGTTCGACGATTATCTCGTGGAAAAACCGCAATATCTTTATCAGTTTCCGGTTTCCTCCGTGACCTTCATATAGTAAACTTTGATAATCGCGTGCCGTTAAATATTCAGCTGATGCATCATTATGTATCTCAGAAGCGGAGCGTCCCATCGGCCCAGTGACAGCGGCTACGCTTTCCCCAATGAAAGCTAATAAATCTTGGGAGGAAGTCGACCCTTATAAGACAGAATTATCTCTAAAAATTCCGTACTAATAAGAATATGTATTGAGGAATAACGAAAGGTTTTCAGGGTTTAAAAATAGGAATGTTTTCTGTGTTTCGCAGGTCTCGGAATGTTCCAAGTCAGAAGGGCCTTCGTTATCAACATCACCTGGCTCAGACTTCCTGACTTCACCAGCGCACCGTTCGGTCCCATTGACGTCCCGCCACTTCTCGAGGACGTCGTCGAGGGCGTCTCAGAGTTCATTGCAGAGCCCCAGCAAGAGCACGGGCTCATCACCCCCGAAGACGGGGAGTTCGAGCTCCTTGAACAAGTTCCACAACCGCCTAGTCGACAAGCTGAAGAGGTCCCTGAAGAAGGCTGAGGACTGCGCGGAAGACCAACGCAATTTGTCGTGAAACAGCCAGACGGTTTTGGGCCGGCCACCGATACCCGGTTCGAAACCGATCGAGATCCGACGCACCTCCGCACCCGTCACCGTCCCCCAGACTGGTGATGAGGTAGTGGCACGTTCATGCCCGGATCCACCTTCCTGGTAATCGGAGTACGCCACCAGAAAAGCGAGAGAGCCATCGGTCCCCGGTGTTCTTACTTCCAAGAGATCCAAGAGATTCTCTGGAGCGCGCGACTTCGACTCTGGCGCGGACACGGGGCTGAGCATCAACGAAGAGCGTACGTACTAGAATGAAGATTGACAACTCTCCGGAGAAGATGTCAACGAAACAGTCGGGAGCGATGGAACACCTGTCGATTCGGAAGTTATTGCGGACTTCGGCTGCCGCGACGACTGTTTCAAGTTTCAACCGGGCACGGAGATCAAGAGAAGATGAGTGGTTGGCTCATCGATACACCGAGCCAACCAAGTAGCTTGCTAAAGATGGAGGAAGATGGCTTGAGAGTAGCAGTGCCGATTCGTAAAGGATCGTTCCGTTAGGAGCTTCATCGCATCGAGCTTCGGGGTCTACTCGGTTCGAGGAGACTCCGCGAAAGTTCGGGAGACCAAGGCTGATAATGGCAAGGGATGAAGTTCGACGGCCACACCTGGAAGTCGTACCAGTAGGTTGCTGCGCTCTTCTTCTACGTTTCTCCTCTGGCCGACCGCACCAACACCGCGAACCTAACACCCGGCTTCTTCCCCCTTTCATTCGCTGTGATCCCTTTTGGACCTCATTATCACCGAGACAAAAGACCGACAACGAGCCATGACGACGAGGATCACAACGGGTCTCTCTATGTCGCCCTTTCGCGAGGCAAAAGTCATACGAATTAGAGCTGGCCGAATCGATACACGCCCCCGCGGCTTTCCCTCCGACCTTCATCTTCACTCGGGATTCCTCGCGAGATTCTTTCGCCTCTGATTCCTGTGGATAACTGTGGGAATCTGTTTAGGATCGCAGGAATATCAGAAAAAATAAAGGGCATCCGAGATGGAGGGGTCGGCCATCTTCAAGGAAGGTGGTCTGCCGTCAGGGGGAATCGCTCATCCAGGCAGCATCGAAGGCTTGTAAAATCGAGCGGAAATCAACATCGTGGAGCAGCGGCAGTTGAGGTACGAATCGACGATGTTCTATACATTTGCGATGTATCGTCATGTCGGTGCAAGATCTCGCAGCCAAACCCTAGTTCCTTTTATAACGTAGCCTTCGAAATTTCATATAAAGAGATCACGCTCGTTAAAAGAACAGTATACATACCTTACTTTGCCAAATGTGTCTCTCTATCACAGCACTAAGCAACTATCAGATTCTAAATACACTCCTGATTGAATTGGCTCGTTGAATATTGGACTGTGCTTACTTTCTCGAAGAAGAAACGTGAGTGCAATTGGTGCGGATCAAGTTGCATCCGGCACTCGTTGCTAATGTATCTTGTGAAAATCTCAAGTACACATACAGCAATTGAGTGCAGGTTTCCGTAAGGAGGAAAGCATATTTTGCTTTTTCGGTTCTAAGGGGATGGCGGTCGCGCTCCTTTACTCGCGCGAACCGCCGATAAAATCTACTTCTCTCCTTAGAAATCATAACTACCTTAGTGTAGAGTCTTCGATGAGCGCCGTCAACTACGCGTGGAATTAGAGTGGCTCGTACCGGGCGCGTTCTCTACGTGTGTACATAGACTACATATAGGCTAATATGCGTAAGTACGAATGCCTGATGTCGCGAATGAAGGGAAGCCTAATAAAAGACTAATATTTTACCCGTATACTGTTATCACCGTTACAAGAATAGTTGTACTTATTATACGCGTAAAGTAATCGAGTTCTCAGACACACTAGTTACTCCACGTCTCTCCTTTATGGTTAGAGGCTCGCGAGCAAAACACTGCGCGCCAAAACGATGCGTGTCTGAGTCCTATTACTTCTGATAGCTTCTGCGCTGGAATGAACTGGAAAAACCCTTCACTCGGCGTACTGTATGATAAAGTCGAGCGAATGGACACCATGACTAAAGCTGGCGAGAATTATACTTATAGCCAAACAACCGCTTGTCAAGAGAGAGCTTTAATACGCAGCATTAAATTACTATTAAATTCGCATTGATTAGTTTGTAGAGAAAAGAGAGGGTCTTAAGGGACTTGTGTGTTTACTTGGCACCGAAATCATCTGCACCCCAAAAGTCGTTGCACTCGAAACTGTAGCCGATGTAAAACAACACGGATCACCAAAAAATGAACTGCAATGATCGATAAGTATTAATGATTCACGCGCAACCACCTTTGTCGAATATCAGTATTGGCTTGGAACTTATCGGAAATGAGACACGTTTCGGTTAACACTCGCCGTGCGATCACCGCATCGTTTTGGCGCGGGAGTACATATTTGCACTGCACACGAGGCATTCCCTTATTAGAGTATGATTTATTGTCGAAGAGATATTTTCGTAACATGAACTTCGATATTCAGCGCGCAATTATCGAAATCGGCTGCTTTTCCACTCTCCCTACGCCTGAACCACAAAACATACGTACAGACACACACACACACACACTTACATCACGGATTACGAGCTGTTTCAGTAATCATTACGAGACATTTGTTATAACTTTTATGTAATATATTATTTCCGTCACGATATGCGCGGTCGTCTGTTGTTCGTTGAATATAAATATATATGTATACACTCGCATAGACATACTCGCGGCAGACTTATTATACTTATACATATGTAAATCCGCACCGGGCCGATCTAGACAACCGGGGGGTTCAGGATTTTAATGATGAAGAACGTACGTGTCATCGAAATTCGGACGCAGAACGACGTCCTTTCGCCTAGAGACATCAAAAGAAATCGCGGAGAGCCGGCATACATTTTGAACGAAAGGGGAATTTCATCGTTTATCGTTTGCTTTCGAGCACGCACCATCGAATTTGAAACCAAAGAGAGATGCGTTCCCATTCAGTTTGATAACTTGAAAGTATACATAGACCTCGATGTAGCAGTGATTTTTCGCTTCTGCTGCGGCTGGACGCGACGTATTGTTGTAATTGGCGGTGAACGAACGCTTTTTTGGGTTATTGCAATTGGACAGTATTAAATTAATTTCGTAGGTTAGAAGACACAAGCGTGTCTCTGCAAAGCGCACCCGTAGTGTACTACATGGAACGTCTTCTGCGTCCACTTGTGTGCGCTGACTATCTAGCTCCTTGCGGGCGAGATCAATCGTTTTCGTGCTTTCTCCGTTGACGTTTGTGTGCTACACTGAGAACAAAAAACTAACGAACTGGGAGCAACTAAACGATACGGCATGTAACTCTGTGATACCGTAAGCTATAAGGTAGAATTACTATGCAACGAAAAGGAAAGGGAACGCGGGGTGAGAGGACCGGATTCTGGTATCATCGGAGATTGATCGTTACTAACTGAGAGAGGAAGGGCAGAAGGAAAGGATGAGACTACATACTCAATCGTCGTACCATCGTCGAGGCTGAGGGATCGGTTCTCGCACGTTTTGACGTTGTACATAAGATATACAAAACAAAAGTAGCTTACGCGAGGTAATGTCGGGCGAGAGATTTTGAAAATTCCACCGGTGAGAGATGAAGGGAGTAAGGCGACAGGGAGATGGAGTGCACGGTGAGCAACCGATTGAACAAACGGAGAGAGAGGAAAGATTTTAGCAACGGGGAAGAGTGTGTGGGGAGGGTGCGAAGCTTAAAAGAGCTTGATGATCCAGGTGTCGCGTGGAAGAATAATTTCCAAAAGTTGCCGCTTTCTGTAAGACTGCTTTAGAAACAAACGAGAAAACAAAAGTATAAACTACCGGCCGGATGTTACACCGTGGTGCTCGACGAAGTATTGGGGCCTGTATGGCGGGGATCTCGCTACATATGTAAGTGAGACCCTGGTAAACCGTTCCCGACATTTCGTCAGACGATTTGTACTGATTAGAAAAATGGTGTTATTAGAGTTTAGCGATTGACAAGATAATACAATCTATTTATTACGGCGGACTCGGACCGTAGGGTGAAGGTGGCTCGAATAATATTCAACTCGTATCACTTGGAAACTTTGATATCCTTCTTTGGCACTTTATTCCTGATTCATCAATATTTCGAGCTTATTTTATCAGAGTCCTGTAATAAGGACACAAGTACCTAAAGGCCTACATATATTCTACTGCTCACGTATAATCGTCACTTTCACTCTTCGGTCGCAAAGTTGGCGAGCGATTACAAAGCTATATTATACTTATAATAAAGAAAACTATAGGCGTATATACAAGTATACATTCACCTAACACGCATACATAATTTATTATTCGGCGACTTGACTATTTTTTGTATTACTATTACTACTATTACGACTACTATTACTATTACTACTTTATGATTATTCGTTATACCTCACTCGGGACATTTTTAGCTGATCTTTAGCGTGTGGCTGAGGAGAAACGGAACTGCGTCCACCAAGTGAACCCACATCCTTTCGTAACGAACGACCTAGTCGGCTGACACAAAGAATTAATTACAAAAAGAAAGCGCAGGAACCTGACGTAACAGTAATATAGTAGACACGATCGGACAATACTTGGCGCAAGTTCAATTGACACAGAGAGTTTGAAGACTCGTTACTGCACTAGTATAAGAGAGATACTTTTCGTTCCCGCGCTGGAAGATATTGTCAACATGGCCTCACCTTTGACACGCGCCTCTCACGGAAGAACACTGCCTAATCGAGTTTGTGGTTCTTGATGTTGGATCTCTAACACTTTTGCATCTTTTAAATCCGACGCCGGTAATGAAAAACGCTCTTTTCTTCGGTGAGAGGGGCATCCGTGTGGTTGCGCACATGTTTTAACTGCCAAAGTGAGCGAAGTGAGCTCGCATCGGAGAAAAGAGATGACTTTCCTCGCTGATTTAAACCGCATGAGTATCGCCGCTTTAACGAGCTGAGAGGACTTTCTCCTCATCCATGACGATTGAATGTCACTGCCGAAAAATCCCCAGGACTGTATAAAACTTGACGTAGCGTTGCGCCGTCGAAAGATGGTTCGAGAAGCTCTCGAGGGCTAGCCACCTTCATATTTTTTTTTCTCATTCGGATGGCCACCTCGTCTGTAAAACCTATCCTGAAGAATCCGCACTAACATTCGACCTTCGGAAGTGGTAAATATTTATTTTGTAATGTTACGTTTCTTCTTCGTTAAAAAGAAGCCCGCACTGCTCGCTCTTCCTTTCTTTCAAACTTTCATCACTCGATTAGACGTAAAATCAATCGTTATCGACAGGTTTCTGTACGACGCACTTCACGATCGTAAATTCTCTGCGCAAAGTATATCTTATTAAGAATCGAATCAGCCATAAAACTCAAGGAGAAAATTCAAAAGCACACGAAGGGAGAGTCAGAGAGGAAAGGAAGGGGCAGAGAAAGCGAGAGGGCGGGTGCACATTCCATGAATATACTTATACATACTTGTATAAAAGAAGAAGTAATAATCTGTTAGCGTTTGATAAGCAGTTTCGCGTGATATATTATACGAGGGGGTAATAAATGAATAATATATCTAAAGTTTGGAAAGCTTACAATAGACTTCGGTTTATTATTATTATTATGTATCGTGATTTTTATGTCATGTTCAATAAATGAGTTTTAAACTATCTCGGTGCTCCCATTATTTATCCTCCGTCGTGCAGATACACCGGCACACCTTTCCCTGCAATGCGAAACTTATGCAAAATGTTTTATACCGCGATGCATTGACAGGAAGGAAAACGAATGACGACTGATTCACCGAAGACGGAAAAAATGATTTCCGTCACTACGCAGGTAGAGGATGATGACATACAGCATAGGTGAAAAGTAATACGTCGGTCTACGTCTATGAAGTTAGACGCTACCGAGAACTACTGATTCATGCTTCAAGCATCTCACGAGTACAATACGTCAAGTTCCTTGGCGTAATCTGTAATTACCGCAAAAATCACATTAATCTCGTAGCATCGAAGAATACGTCTTATCTGTAGCATTAGAGGAGACTGTCATAAGTGAGTACCGCTATTCGAAGGCATACCATGACCATGATTCAGATTAACAGTTTCAGTTTCGTCAAGTCATTCCCTCCAGCACAAAAACCTTGACAATGCGACTGCTGGCGCGATGAGGGAACGGAACCATCGACGATTTCCGTATCCACCCACACTTCGCCGGGCGAGCTTGCCCCACTTCCAGAAGTGTAATATCGCATAAACAAGGTAAGTTTAGCGAAGTTATTCGGCGCTAGTTCATTGGATGCAAACACATAGTGGTGGTCGCGTCAGTTTCGACACTGACTCCGAAGCGTGAGCAATGGCCGCGTGCTTAAATGTGCCTCGTCACTTCCTGAATTCTATTTGCGCATCGCACGTCGGAATATCCATACGGGCTGGGCTATACTGCTCTGGATGATATCACCTGCCAATTGATACCAACACTATTGTTTCCCACCGGCATGACAAAGGGTGGGAAGCAGGTGGACACGCCGGGAAACTGCCCCACGCCTTTTCCGTGTCTGTCGTGGCAACAATGATGTTACATTCGGATTCCGTGCCAGAACATTAGGTTTGCATTGCTAAAAATAGGAACATCGAGTGCTGGCACACTATCCCCGCTTGATTGCTCGTCCAAACCTGCGTGAACTGCAATTTATTGCTGAACAGTTAAGACTTTAAGGCCATGTGTCGACATGGGACACCTTTACGCTGAATATCATTGCCGGCTATACAGTAATTATGGTATTAAGTCTCTGTTACGGTGGAAGTATTAATTTAAAGTTTATAAATGAGATACCCTTTATTTGTTCGCGAATTTCATGAATAAAGCATTAAATACTTAAGCTGAAGCGCAGTTCCGACCTTACGCCAATGCTTTTCGCGAATGGAAATTTCCACGGCGCCGCGCGAGGACACCGTCTGCGAGTTACTGCCGCGATAATTAAAGTGGAAAAAGTAGTTTGTCAGGCGCTAGGCTTGCTGAAAACGAGGAAACATGATGTCGAGCCTGTCCTGGTCAGGCCCAATCACTTGCGTAAAGTAGGAAACTAGAGCGCTGGCAGTCCGAAAGGGGGATTCTTAAATGAGCTGAACTTCTCAATGGTAAAGCAATTGTTGTATAGCTCAAGTTAGAAACTGCTGGTTGCGTAAACTGTAATTGAATTGTAGATGAACTTTACTCTAAACCAATATTGAAATAACCAGCTCGTGCTGGAGTTACACTTTGAGTGCCTTATGTCAGCTGTGCAAAGTGCATTCGTCTCGAGCTTGATGTCATCCTTGCCAAACATACTTAAAAACGCTTTGTTTAATGAGCGAAGCCATATCACATATTCTTCCCTGTGGGTCATGGCTAACAGAGATCCCGAAATGTTATCAAACTACAGTTTTTTATCGAACGGGGGAATGTACGGCCCAGCGTGTATTATTCTCTATGTTCGGACAATCTACGCTAATTTCTGTGCTCCAGCGTGCTAGTGCAAGCTTTAATCTCGGGAAATCGTCGGTTATCTATAAATAACCGGTCACTAAAGAGAGCTTGATATTAATTGACAAGTGTGTTTACATTAAAAGCAGCGAAACCTATTCCGAGTTTCCCCCACTAGGGCTTGGCATTTCCATATCGCCGTGTTCCAAATGTCAAAGGCTCAATTACTGACAGATGCTGGTCGAAATTTGTCAGAAATGAATTTGCCTCCTGACATTCATCGCACAGGATTTGCATGGTTTGATTTCATCAACGGTCGTTCCGAGAAGCTCGAGCTCTAGCTAGATAGTGACAGATGTTTTAATGAAAAGGTCAGAGTCGCCATAAGTAATTCGAGACTGGAGATTAAACGCGCTACCCCTCGAATCTGCGGGCTTTCAATCGCCGGAAGGAAGTCGGCAATGCTCTTCCGACCTACCCACGCTTCATTATCAAGCCTGATCTGGAGTGTGTGTGGCCATTCATTGAGGCGGTAGGTCTGCATCTGGCGCGTATCGAGCCTCCATTCTCGGCCTACGCTCGCCGCTCGGCTACGTTCCATTGCATTCCTCACACCCTCCTTCATGGCTCATGGCTTCATGGCTCACTCACTCGTCATGCCTCTCGCACCGACTCAGTGCGACCATCCTCGACCGACCTGCCCTGCATCGGCGACCTAACGATTTTTGCAACCTTCAAGAACATCTAGTGCTTCAGAGTGAGCAGGGTCGGCCTTGAGACCCTGCACATACATATCCTCGCTCGATGGGTCCCTTGCAGACGCAAACTAGATCACTCGACAATTCAAAAGATAAACAATATGTTAAAGTCCCCGATGAAGGCATAACTGGATTAAACGTGATGAATAGTTATAATAATCGGATAGGGTGTGAAGATGTTGAATATAGGTTTTGGAAAGGTTGCTCTTGTCAAAGCGAATGCAGATCCTCGCCGAATTTCTTGGCGTCCTTGGATCTTCCGCGGTTCCCGTTTCCTCATCCCCCTTGCTATGATGTGGTTTTTACAAGGTTTATGGCCTGACTTTCTCTCGTCCCCTTGACCAAAGCCGGATATCCATTCTGACGACTCGTTAGCTCCGACTACATGTAGTTCAATTTTTGACAAGCATTGTCAACAATCGCATCGAAACGCGCGTTACAGATTGGCATCCATAATTTAGGTCGGTGGCCAAAGTTGCATCGAAGGTGAGTCCCCTTCAAATGGTATTCGGTGGAGTTAGAGACATTTGCGGCGTGTGTACGCCGTGTACAAGTGTTTATGTAATAATGACAAACACGGTATGCAAAATGGACCGAGTGCGATAGAATGCCGTGCGCGGATTCAAAGAGAAATTCAGGTCGATGGACTTTGCTGGCCGCTGTGGAATAGGGCGTGCGATCAATACGGCCATCTAACGATACTATTTCGAGATTTCGAGCTGGCGATGAGATAGTGTCGTAATTAAATTCCAGGTGCAATTAAACGAGCATCTTTCCCGAAGACGAGAATAATAGTAACCCAATTGAGTGAGTTGACCGCACCAACCGGAGGATATCGAATCAATCATCAAGAGGACGATAGTTTAGTTTGATTCGTCATAATTTCAAGGGTGATGGCCATTCCTCGTCACGGTGTTATCGTTATTGTAGAAGGGTTATGTAAATATAATTCGAAAACGCCAAGGATGGAGAAGGATCCCTCGGTGGGTTGCATTTGTCTATTGGATGGAGACCATTCCTCTTGAGGGAGACTGTGGGCACCGATTATGTCGCTCGATGCCTGCTCGCATTGTCAAGTACGTATTAATCTTATCTTCTATGCAGGCTTCGAGAAAATATGCCCACTGACTTCTCACTGCCTCTTGATGTTTAATGCGATATGGTGCTTAAAGGATTAAGTCACATTAATCCTCCCTCGCTTTTGACGTTTTTTGCGATTCACAACGTGGTGGATGTTTCCAGCACCACTATAATAAAGTGTGCGAAAGCTGTTCCAATGTCCTTTCATACTTTGAAAGATTTCGGAAAATCTGACCATTCCATGTTTATTCTTTATCTTTAGTTTTCGCCCTAAATTGGGTAGTCAATTGCGTAGAGTCCGAAATCTGCCAACTTCCTGGAATTTCCGCTAATTGGAACTAGGACCAAATTTTCGTTTTAGTCAGAACTGGTCCAACTTTCTTCCTACCGCCTCCACACATCTTTCAGGATCCTCTTCGCGATTTACCTCTAATTTAGGCCACTTTTCACATTTTGCATTGATTGAATATATATTATTAGGGTTTACAGGAATTACCTTCCAAATTATAAGCGTTTTCCCCAGTCTCTGCTATGTTTCCCGTCACAAAATCGAGCGACCCAAAGCACCCACCTTCTATTTTTTCATGCGCAAAATCGCGAAAAGGCGGTCGTTCCTTATCCGTTCGATATTTCGAGGTGACGCATAGACGACCGTGCGCGTGTGCGTGTGATCAGATTCGTGAAAGCGCGTCGGATAAAAGGTGACTAATAGATTTTCCATTATATCATCTCGGCCGATAACGCTAGCGTGAATACACGGCGGCTAAGTGTTCGTTGAACTTCACGCGAATATCGGCGGCCACTGGCGATCAACACTTGCGGCGTTATTCCTTTGACACGCAGTATTTGGGATCGATGATATGGGATTGAGCGGCCTCGCTTATCGAGGCGCATACCTACAAAGCAAAGCCCGGGAGATCGATCGTGGAGCTCCTTGGCGGATGAATCGCGCACTACCTCAACCCCATTACCAGGCATCGTATTAATCACACCGGCATTGCAAGGTCGTATTACATTTGCCAAGTGTCGGTTTCGCGGTTTAAGGAAGTCCTTCGTCGCGCCCGCGAAGGAAAACCTCCGGCAGCCGGCCGATACCAGTTGAAACTGTCGTAGGAAAATCTGCCGGAGGATTTTTCCATCCTGCCAGCAAAGTTGTAACAAGATACGTATACAATTGAGCACACGTGTGTGCATACTGACGTATGCATATGCATATGCTCGACAATCATTGAAAGTGCAACGCGCAAAAACTTATAATCGCCCGGTTTTATTGCACCACCCTCAACGATCCAATGGCAGTAATGTCCGAGAAATCTGCAATTTACGAAAGAAACATTATTGTTACGTATACGAGTGCAATTGCCGCACTTGCAGTGAGTCATACACGGCGCCCAACTAATCGGTGTTATGTCTGTGCTATTAAACTTGTATTTCCACTGCTGAGCACAATGAGAATCGTGTCTGAGATGGCCGAATGAATTAAAGAAGGAATGTTTCCGATCCCGGTAAGATTGAACGCCTGCGGACAATAGGATCAACTCCATTCGATTGGATCGATCGAACGATTGATGAGTAAGTACTGTTCGAGAAAGTTCCAATACGTATGTACTTGTTCTCAAGAGAGCTAGAATGCAACCGCGCTTTGCTTGAATTGGCACCTATGGCACAAGGAAGTCGATGACAAGTGTCGAATGCAATTCACTTCATATGGATCATGTCGCTCAAATGAGACATTGTCCGGGCGTCTATTTTCTGTAATATCTTTTCTTGTAACAATACAGATCCGAAAGTATTTAGTGTAAAGTTTAACTTACCGAAACAGGGTTCGTTCACAAGATTCTAATCACTTTTAAGTCGACGGAGCTTCGGGAAAGTCTCGGCTTGTTGGACGCGCGGTTCAAGAGGTCTTCAGCAATGCTTCAAAAATCGATTATAGACAGCAGGGGGTAGCGAGCAAAAGTCCGCCAAGCATTTTCCACGACAGCTGACCGCAACAGCCAACAAGATAAGTGAAAAAGTAAGACGAACTCTTTGATATGGCAGCTTTTTTCCACACTTGAAAGTCGCTCATTATGCTGATGGGGGTTATCGGCTGGGGTTTATCAGTATTTCGCTATTTATTACCATGCTCGAGGAAGCCTCCCCGTGGCGAGGCCTCGCGGTGGTGATTTATTTATCCGTGCCGCTCCACCTCCCGCTTTCCTACTTATGACTGGTGTCGCTGTTATTAATAAAACCATCAGTGCTTGTCGGCCGTCAGTGAACGATAATGTCGCGCGCTAAACCGCGACAAATTTAACGGTTGGCAATAACATGTTTGTCGGGTAGTCCGCGACGCTTTTTGTTGGCCAAAGCAGATCCCGGGTCGCCTAGAATCCGGAGCAGCCTCGCTACTTTACGTACGACGGATCCTATTTTAGTATGCTTCGGATAAGAACGCCTGTGGCTACCTTGTATCCTCCTCGGATGCATCATTTCTCTGATGCAACGATGCAAATGCAGCACGCACATAAAGCGACATTTATTTTCATGATTTCTTCTCGCAAGTTATGTCATTTCGATAATCGTTTTCCGGTGCCGTCAGGGAACAGAGTTATCGAGTGCGTTTCTATATTGCACGTGACTCTTGACTTCCGACAGCCTGGCGCGGAGATTTAACGGAGATTCTCCGCGCGCGAAGCGTAAGAAACGGCAATCAGTTATCGGGTGCGAACTCTGAACTTCAGGGGAATCGGAGTGGAAATTTGTTGATAGAAGGAACTGTCTCATAACTTGTCAGGCGATAAACACACGGGCGGGCGCCTTGCTATCCTCGGACGCCGTCGCCGTGTGAAAGGTCAGTGACGATTTTGAGCCGCGCCCGAGAGAACTTACTTTGACTTATACTGCCCTGGGACTTAATATTCATTTGAGCGATTCAATTAACCGGTGATTAAGCGCGCAATGAGCTCGTTGATACCAATCAATGAACTCGTGGAAGTCGCAGAGTGTAACTATTGCGATCCGTCAATCGATCAGCCCGTAGAACTGCTTGCCGGGAGTTAATTATTTCAGAGTGTGCTACCAATCAATTGGAACGCGGGACGGGGAGACGCTTGAATAAGCCCTTTTACGGTGGATTAATCTACATTAACCCGGAATTAATGAGGGTGTTGGACTAGACATTTTTACTTAGCAAAATGTGGTTCCTTTAAAGGCACGAATCTACTAGCATAGCGTAACACCGTAACGTAACGTTTTTAACAAAGAATTGCCTGTCTTGCGTATAGGCAAGTTTTTGGTAAAATCGTTACGTTACGCTGTTACTTTACGCCAGTGGATACCTGCCTTAGGACCACGTCTGGTCTTATTTTATTCGAAAGTACGACTTATTATCAGATCACTGGAGATTGATGCGGACTGTATAACGTATACCTTAAGAGTAAAAGTGTTTGGCTTTGTACGCGTGGTGATGTATGGCCAATTTTCTGATTGACCCATTGACTGAGATTGGAGGAGTAGGGTCCATAACAAATAAGGGATCGGCTTTATGGCAACAAGACCGGACGAAGGTCGGGTTGACCCTGATCCAACTATCGTCATTCTCTTTGTTAGTAAACGGCCGCGATGGAATTTCCTATTTTAGGCGTTCCAGCTATACTTGCTGATTTTGCGTTTGATTTTCTGGCAACGCATCGGAAGAATGTTACATTTTTAACATTTCTCGCGCGTGCAATATACGTTGCTCGATCGTCATCCCGTGATTCCTGCTAATAATAACCACGTGTATTCGACTTGACGCTGTGACACCTCCCCAAAGAACGGAAAAGCATCGTAATACAAAAATGTGTATAGCAGTAATGTAAAAGAATGTATACGATAAATATGTGGTCTCTGACTGCCAAGGAAGAACGTAATTTACTACTATCAATATACAGTCTATGATGAGTTTTCAGCCAGACCCACGCGATTGCACCGGATTAAAGTATTAAAGCGGTTGGTGCACCGATAGCATGGGCCGTGGGGGTTGGGGACTCGGGTGGATCGGACAACATTCGGAACGCGTTCGCGTTCTGTTTACCAATTTCATGCAGAGTGTTCCCACTGAGTACTGACACCCCTGCACTTGATTCGCGGAGCACAGAGGCGTATGTACGCCGGGTCCATCGCACCGCAACCGCAGCCAGAGAAGAGCCACCTGATTGTGCCGCACGTGCTCGCGCACGCTTCCACACTATTTCGAGTCCGCCTAGTAATGTGTTGTCAAGTATTTATAGCGGCAAGCTGTCGCCCTCGCGTACAAGAATAAGTGTTTTTCCTGCCGGCCGCGCTAACGTCACGTATCCCTCGGCCCTATTCCTACGCCTTGTCTCCACTGCTGTTGTTCAGCCGGCCGGAAGCGGATTCAGGATGAATTTTTCAAGCCAGTGCGGTTCCGTCGCAACCGACCGCTCTAACTGGATCTCGCCAGGAACAATTCACAAGCTGCTGCTATTCCATGGACGTGGGTGTACGTGTGTCTTAGGGAAGGACTGACTGTTCCGGGTTATTTCGAAGCATGCGCCCACCATCGAACACACGCAAGAGCACGCGAAATGCGTGTATTATTTACGCGGCACGTGATGATCTTCTAACACAAATTTGCACACTCAATGCTACCAACGGAATTCCTGGACAGTCGTAACGCCGGACTTCGAAACATTTTCCGAGAAGGACCCTCATTGCCGCTCTTATTTATTGCGCCGATTTTCGCGTCGGCACTAGCGGAAGCCTGTAATACTGTCTATTACCCAATGTCACACGCTAGCAACACGATAGATAGAGTGATCGCAGTTATGCAATTTTTCTTTTTATTACAACTGCCGCATCAGCTGGGACCGAGGGACCACCGGGAAGTCCGTGAATGCTTGTCGGCACTTTGGCAGATGTCTCATGACTGTATGTAAACATTCTGGGAAAATTGCGTAAATCTCCGTGAAGTAAATACCCGGTGGGGTTGAATTAGAATCCGACCGGTTCGCGCCCTCTTGTGGAGAATGGCTGGCGGGTAAATGATACAGGGAGATAGATGTGTTGGAGGAAACCCTTGGCGAATTGCCGAGGTGACCAGGTGACGAAGGCAATGGGCGCGACACGCTTGCAGAACGTGGCCGGCCGCGATCGACATATCCGTACTTATAAGTCGGCCCGCTGTCCACCTCGTTATTTTCGGCGTGATAGCGACGCAGCTCCCTGAAAGCGGCGCCTACGGCGTTGTGACGCGCCGTCTCGACACCCACGTGAACATTCCCGCCCTGCCAACGAGACTCCTACATGTGCCAAACCACTCTCTGCAGCCGGGAAATGAGACCCCTAGCGCGCGTTGCAACCTCTGACGGATCCGTTCGCGCGGGGAGGTCTGGGCGAGGGCCGACAAGGACGCGCCGAAACTTTTAGAATAGTCTACTTATACCTCATTTCTAATTGACGCACCCTCCCATCTTACCTTAACGAACCAATCACCCGTGGCAATGTCTCTAGGACGTTCGAGCCTTTGCAGTTTATTTTGCCATTTGAATATAAGCACAGCCGAGAATTGTTCTCTTCAGATTGTTTGACGGTGGCTTTACTTTATCGTTCAAAGAAGTGGACAATCGAGAATAAAACCGTCCATATTCCACTTGGACTAGTCCTTCACCACTCTAATCCCATTTAACAATGATGCAGTTAATCTAAAAATAAGGCTGGTAAGTACTTGAACAGTGCTGATCGAGATAACTTGGAAGTTCGATTGGGAAGTAGAGAGGCCGCATTGAGCACGTTTCTCAAAACAAGATTTGTTGCCGCAACGTCGACAGCGGTCTCTGTTGGTTCTGTGACGCCCAAGGGCGTGGAGCGTCCTTGCGGATCGGCGTGGATGCCGGTATTCTGCTCGGGCTCGGGGTGCGTTTGGATAGTGTGTCAAGCTGCGATTAGATTACGTGCACCGGGCGAATCCCTCGCTGCAAGATAGGTTATTAATAAGCTTGCCGCACCGTAAATACGCGGTCGTAGACACAACTTGGTAATGGCCGCAAAGGATTTCTTTTTGCTCTCGCACGCGCGCGCGCTCCTCGTAATGTCACGGACGAAGGTCTACGAGAGCGGCGATCCTACCTTCGTCACACGGCGCGGCGTGCGTTACTCAAATGGCAGGAATCGCAATCTGCAACTTCGAGCAACCAGTAGGTGTGCGTGCGTGCGCGTGTGCCAGACACCGCAGGAATAAACTCTCGAAATAAGCCAGCTCACGCGCTCGGTCGAGTGCCGGTTGCAACTACTTTGTAGACGGCTGCGATCGTCAAGACTAGGTCTGTCGTCTACCGGCCACATCATCCATTGATCATGTAACCAAATATGTACCTTTATAAATAAGTAAATACTTGATCGAAATAGTTACTATAACTGCATTTCCTGTACTTGTGCGAATTACTCTTCCTTGGCGCTGCTGATGATATCAACTGTCTGCGAAAGGTTGCATATGGTTTAATCGTAATGCGTTTTCACTCGAAGCATAAACGCATTGTGTGACGGAGATTCTGCGAATTCAATTTTACGGTGTATACATCCACGTTATTGTAGTTGATAATTGGTTGGTAGTGTTTATAGATAGCTGGAGGTATGTGTAAGTATGCACCGTGCTTCTTAGCTTTCGACTTGAACTAACCTATCCCACCGCTGAACTGCGCATATGCGAGTAAATTGGATACGCGGAAAAATGGTTAGCGCTTTTGCGTATGCGAAGATCAAATCAAACTCTTCTACCAAGAAAATGCATTCCTTTATGCGTGACGCGCGTGCAACCCCAGTATGTATTATTTACTCTCTTTGAATTTAACAATCGAGTTTCCGGCCACTTTCCAACAATTGCAATCGTCCTATTTCCCACTGCGTTTGAATTCAACAAGAATAATCCGCAAAAACATTTGCAATTAACATGTACATACAATTTTGCAACATTTACAAACCTTTCGGCGATTTCGACACAATTCGAAATCTTACGATACAAATGCAGCAAAAAGTACGAGCCATTGCTATGTTCTAGCGGAAAATAGTAAAATTAGCATTCCCAATTCGGTCGCGAATATCGATGACACTGTAATGCGTGTTAAGTGACTCTTGCGTAGGCGTTGCGCATGTAACACGTCTATTTTCGCGAACGTGAACTTCATGTTTGATCGTGTTACAGTAATTACAGTGGCGCAGTCAAATGCATTATCGTCAGTATCCCCATGACGCAGTCTTCGGAATATTATTGAAACTTCGAGCAACTAGTAGGTGTGCACAACTTGGCGTGTTGCGTATTTAACCACGCACGACTTCTTCCAAATTCCCAAAGCTTAACGCACTTTCCCCGAATTCGATCGGCATTGACGCGCGAGCAGTGGGAATCCTAGGAAATTTAATTAACCAGTGATAACCGGTTTAGCATGAAATGGGCGCGCCAAGTTTATAGGTATAATATGCGTACTGTGTGTATAGTGAGGTGTGGTTCCTCCTCCGCCTCTGATATTATGTTTCTGTCCTACGCATTTTTATCAATATGTATGTTTCTATTAATAGAGTCTAACATTTCGATGATGCATGCCTATCTATTTAAGAAGCTCGTAATTCTAAACTCTAAACCAACGACGTATGTTTCTGTCGGGGGAGTTCGTCTCTATTTCACATTGCGAAAAGCAGCATGCTCGTACTCGGAGAAGTAACTCATTTTACCCTGAAACGAATGTATTCACTCGGCCGTCTGTCGGGAACGGCGCAGCAATAAGTTTACCCGAATAGGCAGCGCAATTGAGTCCTCGGAAGCACCAAGAACCTGTATAAATCAGACCTGAAATACCATACTGGCGGACAAGGTAATTCCCAAGGCTCCGTCATAATTTTCCAAAGGTTAAGTTTGTATTCCGCGTTTCCCACAACGACAGAAGAATGCAGCCTTTATTCCCAATTTTATTTATTCCTTTCACACAGTCGGTATAAGACAGAATTATTTTTAACCCAACTCTGAGTCTGCGCGCTTTTTGAGAATACATTTTGGCAAACTTGTCGTCCCGCGGGCAATATTTGTTGCATCACACACATAGGAAGACATTCTGAATGAAACTACCAAGTGAAATTAATCGCTGTAAAAGATTTAAGCGTGGAAACTAATCGCTATAAGATATTTCGAATCTTGAATGCAAAGTCTCTATAACAAGCGGCGCTAATGGTATCAATTGTCGTCATCTACTCGTGCTGCCATAACGAGCATATCCGAATACACGTATGCGTGGCACTAAAATGCTAATAGTTGGTACGTGCGCGCTTGGCGCAATGACGATTTCGCCGAGCCTTGCCGGCCAATGCACGCTTTACACGACCAATTGTGCCGTCTCCACGAATGAGTTGGCATTTGACACCTCCATTGGTAGAAATGCGTACGTGTTCCACTCAAAGTTGTCTGAATCATTTGCAATGTAATTGATTTACGCCGCTAATGAGATCATCCACACTCAACGAATACGTCAAAACCTTCTGCAAGACGCGACTGAAAAGTAAAGTTCTGATCAAATGTACCAAATGGTAAATGTCATAGAAAAAAACCGAAATTACAAGTATAAAGTGGCATTTGGCTTGATTGGTGTCAAACTAACAATTCTATAAATATAAATACAAGATACATACATTGACAGGATTCAACTTGGTTTGGTCACTGTCATAAAATAGCTCTGACAATTGGTGTTAGACGGCGTCAGGGTGATCACGTGAAAATGCTGCGACATTCAAATGGGAACGGACATCGTTTCTTCTACAAGTTCTACAGCAGGACATTTTTCTTGAACGCCAGCACGTGTCACGCATGCTTCACGCCGATGCTCGAGAGATTCCACGTGAACGGGTCCTTGAAATCGGCAGGATCGTCTATTGTCAGCGATTTGGCTGACATGCGGCTGCAATGAATAACCAGTGCAACCTCTGCCAACTAAACACGTGGATCCGTGGATGTGCATATATGTTGAACGACATACATATAATTAAACTGTCTCCCCTATATAAGTATCCTAAATATATTATTATATTAATAGTGGGCCAAATTGAGTTCCGTTGCAGTTAGACGACCATACAAAGGACAGCGCAAGAAGTTCGGTGGCAATGATTCTATATTGGATTAGAAGCGTCGCTTCGAAACTAGGTTACCATTCGAGAACAACCGATTTACTCGCGATCGTCAACCGATTGGATTATTGATGTAGCGCACTTGGATTATGCTGTTTCAATTATGGCCTGCGACTAATGCGTTATTACAGCATCATCGTGCTGCGTATCGTGACATAACAAGCGGCGTACGATGATGCGTGATTTTTTGTCGTGCTAAACGGAAGAAATTGCGCCATATAATTGGAGCACGGACGAGGCAAACAGTCGATCACAACCGAGACCACTGGAAAACAGATAATGCGTCGATTGGGAAATCGTGGAATTTTCCCACGAAGAGAACAATACTGTAATGATTAGAACTACTGTATTTAGAACTTGGTTAATAGGTAATAATAGATTGAGAGTTTCCTATAGAAGGCTTTGAGTGCCTTTAAATATATTTTCCGAGAGGGTTGAGACCTTTTACTTGAAGTGCCGCGAACGTGGTGACATAGTGCAGTTCGTATTATTGATTTACGAGACTGGTAAATAGTAGTATACATATATAGTAGTTATTTACGTGTTAACTTGAAAGTCAAGGAAGCGACTTCGTCTGGAACGCGGCAGATCAAAGTTATCAAAGTCTGGCGCAGTGGCGCGCATACGGGGAGAGTAAAACTGCGATGCTAGTGACCGGGCTTTTGATCGAGAATGCGGGAGCTTGGATGGGTCGATAATCGGATCAGTCAGTTGGTTCGGTAGAATGGCCATGAGGCGACATAATCGCCCGAGGTCGGCTCGACCTTGATCCAGGGTCCACAGCGAGACACTTCGGGAGCTCCTTTTGTCGCGTTCTTCGTCTTTCTGGCCAGTTCACCGCTTCAAGAGGAACTAGATAGTCCCCACCGGGCTTCTCCGCATCGGTTTTGTACCCTTCGCACAGATGTCGGTGTGAGATTTCGTCTTCACCGGTTACCGACCAGCCTTCCGACCATGCCTACAGTAAACTTGTAATTTAAACAATCTTTTATTTGAATGCAGTTCCTGTGCCAATACTTCTTTTTATTGTTGCCGTTTCTTTAGAAATGGGGGAACAGGAGGGCGCACGGAACAAAGGAAAAGTACTCGCTGCTTGGGTTTGTTCACAGGATTTGAATCGATGGACCTCTGGAGTCTACGTGCAGAATGTCACGTAGGCAGCGATGGATATGCGTGTCCTGTCTAACTTTCCCCGGTAGGGACGTGTGCCGTTGCCCACGAAAAGTCTTATTCCGCGCACGTTAGATGTAGTAATTTAAAATAAATTCTCATCACTGTATGGTGCATTGTCTGTGCGCTTCATGCATTTGTTCACATATGCTGATGCCGATTGTGTCCTTTGCTGTTTATTTCGTGGTTCACTTATCTTATGATGAGAGCTGTCCCAGTAGATTGTATCGTTGTTTATAAACGTTATCGTCCAGCAGGATGTCACGAGTGTTGCCACTCTCGTACAATTCAAATGCCATTTGTCTCAATCTAACGAATGCCACGTCCAACTCTTTATCCCCGCACGTCTTTGCAATCAATTTCTTTTATTACCAATAATTCGCAAAATTAAGCCCACACATTATTTAGCACATGTAGCAGGAGAGCATTTGTCAAAAGGGGCGTAAGTCCGCTTTCGATAATGTCAAATTTCAAGCGGTGTCAGTGAACTCTTCCAGCGATAATTCCGTTCGACTTTCGCGAAAACACCGCTAGGGTAACAGATACGGCGCTTTAAAAATAACCCAGGATATCTGCTCTTTAATGAATCAAAACAATCTTGATTCGGAGATGGCGCTCGTCAATTTGCAGCGCTTAATATAGTACGCTCGCTTTAAATAGTGAAGAGGGAGAAAGAGAGAGAGAGAGAGAGAGAGAGAGAGAGAGAGAGAGAGAGGGAGAGAGAGGCGAGGATCCTGGGATACGACGAAGTGCACCCTTTCACCTGACTGCCGGCACGAGTCTCAGCACGTCACATTGCTTTCACGTTTTCCCGTGTGTAACGGCTTCAGTTATCCAACCACCTGCCGTTGCCACTAGCCACCCAACGAAAATAGATTGATGTCAACGACTGGCATGTGCCCCCTCCATACCAGTAGCCCCATGGGGGTGGTTTTCCAGCCTCATTTCAATTCTGGTGATATTCGTCAGTCCTGCGAGTAAGTTTGGAAGCTCAGCTTCGCGAAAGATAGTTTATTCATATCTGCGAATTACATTTTCAGCCGAGTGGTTTGCAGGTTTACTGAATGAGAGTTTCAAGAGGAAGAGAGAAGCAGCCCCTCGTACGTCGCCACCACTTCAGCCGGTGGCGAGGTTCACTCTCTGGGCTCCAGCTTTCTACATATACGTGTACATACCTATACCGCATATCTACGTCGTATACTCGAATGACACTGAAAGCGCGCGCGGATGCAGAGAGCTCCGGCCGACCGAAATCAATACCACGTTGGCCTACTACGTCGTGGCCTTCTTTTCAGCTAAATCCATTTGCCGCGAAAGACAGCTTCGCCACCATTGCCGGCTACATACTGTCTAACACCGTTATTAGTATTAATCCAGAAGGAGGTATGCCAGGTGGGGTATGGTCCAGAGCCTCAGAGGTGAGAAGTCATTTCGGGTGATAGTAAAAACTGTTAGCACCCTAAACCTGTCGTGTTAGATTGTATTAGTCTGGAGTGTGCGGTGATATACAGAAGCCAGATCAATTATGGGCTGCTTATGGCTAGATAGACACATCGGGGTGTTAACGGGCTCAATGGTTCGGATTAGACCGGTGTAGGGTTTCTATGGAATAATTGGAGATCAGTAGGGGGTTTGGATTCCTGATTGGAAGGGAGTGGTTAGGATTCTGTGATTGTAACAGCACAGCACGAGAGTAGATTACTAGTCTACTGTAAGGAATAAAAAGATGTTGTACAAGCACGAGGGAAATGCACTAGGAAAAATGGTCGAATGAATATGGCACTTTAAAAGAGGCTGATCAGAAGCATGCGAGGGGCATGCATAGATCAAACAGGTTGAAAGGAAGATGGATTGCTTCCGATTGCTCCTCGTGGATGAAAAACCTGACGAAGGTGAATTAAAAGGACAGGAAGCGGACGTCAAGATCCTAGCTGCCGGTTATGATCCTTTGCCGTATTATTGATCTCGCTCAAAGAGTTGCGACGCAGTTGCAGGAACGTCGACGCGACATCCTGGCGCCTGCGACAATCGGGCCAATCCTACGCTCACGATGAACTTGAATTAACTTCACCTATTTTCAGCAATTTCCTTGGCTGTTCTAGCTTGAAATCTCCTCCACTTTCCCAGAACGTTTTCTCAGAATATTATGTCCAGAGAACACCCAGTTGGAAGTAGTAAGTTATTTTCCAGAGGGGAATGCGTCCAAGGCGCTTAATGGCTGTGGAAATTGGGTCAGTGGAATGTTAGAGCGAAATGTTGCTTCCTCCTGTTTGGCTGCTAAGCAGACCGTCCGCTGGAATTATTTCTTTTATTATAAATGTTTTTCAGTACTTGGCACAGTCTTGAAGTCAAGTCCGATTCTTTGATGCTGGAAATACTTTTGGTTGTGTGAGTCCTCCCTGGACTAGGTCGCTACGAAACCTTCAACGACCTTACGTGAGAAATGATAAGACTATTAATTAACAGTATCTACACTATCTTATCGGGCGCAAATCTTACATAATACTGTCACGTAGAGTTCCTAGTTGACTGTGATCAAAAAATACTCTATGACATTTTTTTTGGCGAGTAAATGCACGATCTCTACGTGTCGCTTAGTTTGTCCACTTACGTCCTTGGTCTTATTGATCCTCGCAAGATTGGGCGACGATTATAACAATAAGGAGATCGATGTAACTGCAAAGTGTGCTATTACTTCACTTACAAAGGTCGATGCGAAGAAAGTACTAGGTTAGTCTATTAATGACGATTCCCTTAATAGATTTTACAACTCATTTCACGTTGAACAGATTACACAAGGTCCAGCATGTATTCCTTAAATAATTACTGTTGAACTAAGTCATTTGTAAACGCGTGCAGTAATTAGTGTTTTTTGTTGGGGAGCTGGTATACTAATGGATTTTTAATTGGAGAAGAGGGATTTGGTGGCTGCAAGGTCCACATTACATTAGAACGGGGGAAGCAACATTAGAGACTTCGTACTCCGTTATTTTCGTCTGCTTGTGCACGAGTCAACCGCACAACCTGCATGGGACCTCTTATTTCACGTAGAAGTAGGCCAACCCGCCTCTTATTTTGGCATGGCCACTGTAAATTAGGTATACGCCGGAGCTACAAAATGCCAAGAGTAATAGGCACACACTCACACACAATCAGGTAATACGTTCCTGTTGATCCTGGCACACCACCTATGCCCAATGTCCACATATGCTGACCACAACGATCCACTCCCATGTCAGAGAATGTAATCTTGTTTGACTATACCGACATTGATCCACATACAATTCGATTCATCTATTCAGCATTTCGCTATGGCATACAAATGGCGCGTCCAGTGTACAGGATAATGTTTGCTGATTCGGATTGTATGAGGGATCCTATTCATCACGAAACCTATTGCCAATAAAACGGTGAAGTTGAGTGAGGTATCGACAGAAATAGCCCATGACGTATTGGGGAAAAGACCGAGCCCCATAGCCCTTTCCCTGCAGAAACGACTAATCAGTAGATAAAAGACAACTAAACCCATTAAACCTGAGAAAGCAATTTACCACTCCAAAAGAACACAAATTCTTATTTTTAGACAAATCCCGCATTTTCCTTGGAAGTTCATCACTAAATCTTTTAGGTTTATAGGCCTTGGAAGCAGCCGATCTTATCGTCCAGGGCTGAATAACTGCTATTCGCAAAAAGTGGACAAACTAGCCGTTCAACAAGTTTCTAGTAGGAGTTGCGCGATATTTTCATAATACCATAAGTGGACATAGGTTTTTCTTTGATGTTGGTGAATCATTCAATTATAAACCCTCGATGGTAAAAGCGTGAATTAGAATAAAGTAACATTTTAAGTAGTGTAGATAACATCAAACAGTTATTCGGAAAGTGCAGAAATTGATTAGTGAAAAGTCATGCCATCAAGACGAAGACAATGTCAAATAATTAGGTATGAATATGGTGTACCTCTATCTTTTGCTACCTAATTGCTTGTGCGTGTACTTGCAACCTATGTAAATGGATAAGCACAGAAAATAGTAACATCCGCATTGGCACTTATAGTTCAAATGGGCGAAAATATCGACTAGTTCGAATCCTTGTGATCGTTCACAAGGATATGTTTCTGATATTCTTCTTCATCGGTTTCATTCTGTCTTTGATTCTGCCTTCGGCTCAGTTTTTGTAGAGCCATGGTGTTATCGTCGACGTAACACTTTATATGTTAGGTATTACGACTATGGAGATAAAACTTTGCAAACAAACTGTTTGCGCAGAGAAATAGTTATTGTTCTATTATATTAGCTGGGTAAAAGCTATTGTAATTTAGTTTTGACAGTTTGTGGAAGAATGCGATCCATAGTCGGAGTCTAATTGTCATTAGCCTTAATACCTGTTATTATTTGCATATAATTCAAGGATGCCAATTCGTTTTACGTAAGCTACGTTCGGAAAACAGTACAGCTCATCCTGGGGAATAGAGATAAGGCTCGTGCGTAGACTGCGACAGCAGAATATTTGTGAGAGACTGGTGTACACAAATATACATCCTGGACAATAACTCGGATCGCAAAAGGTTAACCCGTACTATGCACTCTTTAGTATCCGTTTTATTCCGCGGCGTCTAAGCAGATTTATTATTAGAACGGGCTGCTGAATTATTCCACTACAAATTCGCACGTCACTTATAATCTCTTTATTATCGCCGTGCAATGACGCTAACGAGCGTACCGGCGATAGATACTCGAATGCCTGGGCGATTTCCTCATTGTCTTATTGCGTTCAACTTATCGTGATCGTGCAATATGTATACATATAGTTCTTGCGACACTTACTCTTCAATTGTTTTTTTCATTGTAATCTTACAATGCGTAAGGGAAATATAAAACTGAAAGCACGAATAAGCATGTCGTTGATGTAGTTTTATTAATTATGTTTGTTTTCTTTCAATGAATTAGATTGTTATGCGTTTTTCCTTCGTATTGCCACCCGGGAAACTCGGTGTTTTTCATCCTCTTGATATGATCCACTCGTATCAAGAGCTGGATAAGATTACTCGCTGCTTCTCCTGCGGACATTCTTATAATACGAGTTCCCCTTCTCGGCAGATATCCTGCAGCTCTGACTTTCTGATTCACGGACACGGACACAAACAGACATGCTATACGATCGTAATACCGACTATACACGAGATAAAGAATGATATGTGCAATAAAAATTGTCCCAGTTTTCGCGCTGTGAAGGATTTCGAGAGCATACGAGCGATATTTCGGAGTATAACCTAACTATTTGTCATATATCAACTCGGTTTACAACTTCTCGAACGAACTTTGAAATGTTGGAAGTTTGCTCTTAAATTTAAAGGCATTCCTTGCGAACTGAGTTAATCAGTTGTATACAATGGTAACTCCCCTAAAAACGAGGCTGAGAATGTCCATTTATGAACGCGTATACATGCTTCAGAGTTTTACCGCCCACCTTACTTTGCAACTTGGTCCCTTTCGAATTCCGTAACTTTGTCAGTGCTTATGTACAGCGGTTTTTCAAATGCTACCAATCAAACTGCAATAGCGACACATTCGAATTCGCTATCACAGGCGAAGGCAATTAGTTTCATGACATCTGTGGATGATTTCGAAGCTCTCGAGTGAGATTTCAGAGGCAGTTACATCGACGCGAGTGGCTTACCGACCGTGAGTCTCCGGCAGCCGCTCAAGCGATAAAGCGCGCTTGCCTTTCGTGCTGGAAAGACTGCCCTCGTCTCCGATGCACGTTTTATCGTGCAGAACGGCGCTTTCGAGTTCTCAGCGTGCACGGGAGACGTGCTCGCGTTCGCACTCACGTGGAGAGCCGGTAAACAAAAGTTACATGAGGGTTTGAATACAAAAAACTTGGTTCGCACACGCGGTTGCTTTAAATACCTGCTCAACCGTTACAAGTATTTTTTTTTGCACGATTCGCATTTCCTTTTTCATATCTGGATTCACCAAAAACATCGCGTGGTTTCTCCTGAAGATTAAGTACCGCGAGAAGCGCAGCCACTTACTGACCAGCCCAATAGAATCTGCACAACCTTCAGACCATTAACCAGAATCTGCAGACCGTGCCTATGCTAATCGGTATACCTGTGAATATTGATAGCCTGTTTTTGTGGAGAACCATAGAAATGGACTTTGAAGAGCAGGATTTGAATAATCAGATCCAAGGTTTATGTATCGGCATAAGTCTCCGGAAAGGTGGAATATTCTTGGAAATATTCTATTGCACATGGAAATTATGGTTGTATGTATATCTGACATCTGTACATAGCATGAAGTTAGTGAAAATCAATAGGGTTGCAGTATATATAGATGCGGATGTATATGTATACAAACGCAAGCAGCACGGAATTGGCGCACGATTCGCCGGGATGTCAAAATATGCAGTGAATAATGATTGGCAACTGACAATATCGCTGTTCTTGTAATAAATTTGATCTAAATTTTTCATTTAATCGAACAGATTTTCTACAACGTTCACAGTAGGATTGGGGGCACATACTAATGCAACGAACTATCGCAAGTATTTGTCTTCATTGGTATGTGTACGTCTGTGTATGTATGTAACTGTATGAGTTGCTTTGTTACTTGTAACCCGATAAGTGTCCGTGATATGTGATGTTTAAAAATAGTGAGAAGTGCTGCTGCTGAAACATCAGCAAGGCCGTAAACGTTCTTTTTAAGCATGGAAAGCCGGATAACGCCTCGTGACGTGTCCTCAGCTGGATTGGTCGCATCATGTGTGTTTGTTCGAAAGCATCGATAAGCGAGCGGTTTGCAACACATATGCATCTATGCATTTCCTGTCTTCAGTTTCACAGTCAGTCTTGGTGTGCGAATAAAATTTAGCAGTGCGATTTGTGTGAAGCAGCCTGTACAGAGAGGGGAGAGTGCATGCTACCAGTGGGAAGGATCGCATCCTCTCTGTCGCATTCCAGCGGGACGCGAAGACCGGCTGGAAGGGGCGTACATTCGTGCACAGACAGCTATTTAAAGATTCATGCTCGCTGCATTAAAATTCTATCATGTGTCTGCTACTCCCTGATATGCGTTTTATGTTTCTTTAAGCAAAAATGCAAGCAAATCTCAGCGCAAGGGAACTTTCTTGCGTTGATGGCTCGCCTCACGACAGTCAAATTTAATCCCGCCAACGCGAGATGCGTTTTGATCGCTGGCCAGCACAATAAATCTTTAATTTGGCCAAGTGACGATTTCGTTCCGAAGCACCGCCATCTTGTGCGTGTGGCTATGGCGCGTGGAAATGAGCTGTAAGGATACTTCGCGAGTCTCGACCTGCAGGATAATTATAGGGAAAGGGGTATACCGAACTTGGAGTGGAAGTACATTTCCAAGCACGCACATGAGATGCAAATATTGAAGCTGATCAGTGGACCGTCGGCAGTACGCGGCTGGCGCCTGCCAGGCGCTTTGTTAACCTACGACCTTTATGCCGCAATTAACAGTAACGACATGGCACTTTCCGCTCCAAAAGCGTTTTGCGCGCATAAGCGTCTTTCTCGGTATTGTGTTAGTCATATTGCGCTCGATCAGTCATTGTCGATCCCGTGAATGCATACAGAGGCAAACCTCAGGATGGGAAAGCTGCCGCCCGCGAGGTGCAAGACCCACCAGTCCATGAATAAACTTACAATGTCCCGTTGACCATCCCGGCTATCTTAATAGCCTTCGGGTAGAAAAGGCGCAAGTTTAGGCAGGTCATTTGAATCGGCTTGCTTCCAATGTCGCTGCTCGACCGGACCGGGACGATAAAGAGAGCGTTTGGCACATCGATCGACGGTTTGCCGTATCGGCTGCCAGAAATTACATGGCGATCGCTCTAGGATAATGCCGGCCAAAAAGTCTGATTAAGTCGGTCATCGTCGAGCGAGTGACGGGAGTGGCCGTCAGGCAGCCTCTATGAGAAAAACTTCGACAGTACATCAATTTTACCGATCCAAGCTCCAAGCCAGGACTCGCTCGGTCGTTCGGAGATGGTGCTGAGGTGCGGTAACTACATCCCCATTTAATGGGGTGGCCATCGCCGGCGTCATGTGGCTACGGCCTATGGTAGCGCACGCATACCACCGGGCGCATCTTGCTTGAAGCACCCTGTAGGCTCCCGAGTGCCCGCAGTGTGGCACACGTTATGGCACGGAGAGAGTATTGACCGTCTCAGCAGGCACAGTGGAAATTTCCACTGCCCTACCCCAAGACTCTTGGTAACTACAGTCCGCACTCGCGCACACACAGACCTTCCTGGCAGGCCCCCGTTGGTGGCTGCCGATGTGTCTGTGCCTGTGTGTGCTTGTGTGTGGACAACTGCGCCCTAACGTCTGCTGCCCAACGTACGGACTGTTGAAGCATGGGGGCCATGTAAGAGCCTGTTTCTTCGCGATTTGATATGCCTCCGTCAAGATAGCACGTGAATGAATCATTTGCCATTCTGCCGACTCAAAATCTGATGACTGAATAAATGTTTTTAAAGCGCCTGGCGCGACATACGTGAAAGGAGTGATTGCGGATACGTTTGGGAAATTTTCATTCCACAGTAAGCAATGTTGAGACTGGTAGCTTGTAAGCAACCGTTGTGTCGCATTGTTATACCACAAATGCTTGCCATATAAAAAGAAGAGTGTACGTCACTGGGCATTCTTTTCCCGTTTGGCTATCGATTCGCTGAATTGCGTTACGCATGAGAGCCACTGGCAGGTATGCGGGAATTCTGCTGTTCGAAAAGGATTCGAAGATGTAACGGCTCTTGCATAGAATTCGTGTCGGGCCGCGCCACACGTAGAGCTCTTGAATGGAAAACTACTGGGAGCCGGGGGTACAGGAGTGCGCCGGCACCTTTTTTTTGCCTGCCGAGGACGCATATGCCTGTCGATGCGTCGGCGTCGGCGTCGTCGTTGTCGTTGGTCGTCTCGCCAGGCAAAAGGGAGAACCGAGAAGCAAAGAGAGGAGTTACGCTGATTCGGCTTGGCGCTCGCTAGAGAGAAACACGAGATAGCGACACGGGCGCGCTTATTTTTAGCCAGGCGCCGTCCTTCGCTTTTACGTAACGGCAAAAAAAGAATGTGAGACTCACTGCGCGCGCCTAACTAGATTATTATGAGCGTCTATTATCGCGCGGATGAATATTTGCGATGCATCATTACCTCTAATCTTTAATTGCTGCTGGGCGATGGGGCCGCGTTTTTCAGACTTCTGCATGACCCCACCATACGATTCTGCGCTCAGGAATGTCGCCTAAAATAGTTATACGTGTAATTCATGCATCTGGATTGGTAGAATCCATCGTTGCCGATTGGCGACCCTGTCACCATCTATCGGTGACTTGGCTAGAAACTTTCATTGATGGTCAAACCCTTTTGGTAGGATGGAGCTCTGTTTGAAGATATGTCGGTAGTGTAGAAACATCTTTATCAAAAAAAGGCTGCTGAAATATTTTTGCTCGAAATCGTAACTGGCCAAAATGGTTTTGAGGGTAAGAGTGCTGTGCTGCCTCCCACAGTTCTCTTTCCAGAAGGCATCTCTACCCTCTACCCTCGTCACTTCGTGGTACATACATACCAAACTCCTACCTTCAAGTCAAATGACAATGCAACGTCTGCTGGTTGTCGTCTCTCGTACACTACCTGGTCCCTTTAACGGGCATTCCCTTTTATTGGTCCCACTCGTCGGTCAAAATGGTTGACGCCTGGGCACTGTGTGTGTGCTTGGCCCCGTCGCGCACTGTATCCCCATAAATCTGTCATCCCATCGAGTTACCTGAGTTGGACTTGACCAAGGGACCATTAAAATACGCTGCCACTAACATGCTGTAATACCGATATAACAAGGATTAGTGGGTTCCAAGTAGAGCGGAGAAAGTAGGAACTGTATGTATGAATGTTTGACCAATCATTTGGCTCTGAAGGTGGGGAAATTTCGGAAAGCTGGGATCGGTCGGTACTGACACAAAACGGGGCCGACAATCGGGAGTGGGTAGTGCGGGTAAGGTGGGAAGTCCTGCGCAACCAGCTTGTTCAGGGTGCGGTAAGTGCCGCACGAGCTGTGGATGAGCCTTGGGAACTCACCGCTATCAAGCCCTAAGCCCGGTATTGTTCGAAAAATCAAGCGCGACACTGAAATGGTTATAGAGGACTCCAGAAACCCCAATCATCGGGGCCATCCAAATGCCTTGGGTTTCCAGTCTGTTTCTAAACTGTATTTAGATTAGAAGAGAAACGCTTACATACTAGTGTTCGGTAAATTAACTATTTTACTTATCCACTGTTGGACTCGTCGTTAGTTTGTTGCTTTCAGATGGTTATCTAAATGGTTCCTCAAACTATTCCAAGGTGGGTCTCAAATAGTTGATGTGCATGTCAAAAGTATTTATATTCAAGATTTGTATTGCCGGGTAATATTTTAATGAATTGGAGGTTCAAAACGGATTTATGTAATTAACTTCAGTTTTTTACTTGAACCCATTAATGGGTTCGAATGGCTGTTAGTCTATTCGAGTTAATGCGGTAATGAGTTACGAAGATGGATTCATTTGGGAAATCAGTTTGGCTCGTTTGGGCGCTAATGCTCGCCGGGAATAGTGACACATTAGTGCGGCCTCGATCTTCTTGAAATCAGTTAAACTGCCCATGGATACAGAGATCTCATCCTCGCTTATAACTCAATTACATTTTCATTACCGTTCATCCAGTATTTTCTGTTATTTTATATTTCATCACTCTGTTTCTGCCATTTTATTTTCCCGTGAACATTGGCACCTTTAACTACCCCGGCTACAATTAGCAGCGGGCCCGCAAGCAGCGACCGACGTGTATTTTATTTGGGCAGCAGATGAAACATGATATTTCCCGAGCGAACATGGTTTAGACAGGAAATATAGGTCACATTCCCGTCGGTAGAATAATCAAGTGAAATGAATTATGGATTTCGGGTGCAATATCTTTTCGCACGGCGAGCGGGAGCGCGGCGCTCGCAGCCAGAAAAATAAAACAGCGCCCGTGGGGGCTCGGCTGAACGTGTGCCAATATTTGCGCTACTCACTGTGTAACTGTGTAGCATTTCGCCAGTACGGAGCAGAGAGACGTGCCAGCATCGTCAGCGAATTTCCAGCAAGGAGGAGCTTCTAGGACAAATGTCCTACCTTCGGGATTAAACGTCCCCCCAATTTAGAGTGCATCCAGCTGACCCCTTAAGACGCCGCATTTCCATATTCCATGTGTCGGGCAAACGTCAGAAAATTGGGACGCCCGTTAAACGGAATAGAAGTAGTTTACATTAGATATCTATACGTATACATATATGTAGTATGTCCCTTTATCGTTCGCTGACTGCCACCCGCGCTCGTCTTTCCGTCGCTCCTATATTAGTTCGCGCATAAAGCCGCAAAACAATGCAGGGATATTGCCGTTCGCCTTACTGGCCGGGACTCTGAGCTCTGAGTGCAGCGAGGTGGTATCGCCGGATAGCTCGCTGGAAATAAGTTACTTTGGCTGATGCGGCCTGATAGAGCGAACTGAGCGGCCCAGAAACAAGCGCAGCTGTACAAAGGGCTCGAAAGTGAGGGCTCCTGAATAGGTAACCAGCTGCCGGGAGAAAGGCTTTCAACCGCTGAACACTGTTCACTCGATCTCCGATTTCAGCTTAATCCTCCAAACTGACAAAAGCTTCCACTAATTACTGGGAAACGCCAGAAATCCGGATATGCACTCTTGTAGATATTGCATTTCATTTTCGATAGGTCACCCAAATCCAGGATCCTTTACGCGTCTGGTTTCTCTGCGGTTTATCCGAACGCTTGGCGTGCATTTGGCGTGAACTTAAAGCCGGCGAACTTATATTGGGTGAGAGGGCTATAGTTTGCTCTCAATTAGGAATTAATGCGATCAGTTTTCACTGGTTTTCTGGGGCGCGGATTATCCGCGAAAGTCGTTCATCGTGCCATGGAGGAACTATGTACAAGTTTGGATCAGCAGTTTTGTTGGAGCGCTAGAGAAATCTCGATGGGGACGGAGGGTGGAGGGTGGTAGTAAATGGGTAAGCCATTAATTTAATTTTGCGAGAATGCCGAACTGCTCCTCTATACCCGAGATGCTCATTATCGTCAAAAACTTTAAATTAGTCTTCGCATTTTGGCCTATCGCTAGTATAAACAGCCTAACGAAGACGGAGCTAATCGCAGTTGGTGTCACATATGCCTACTGAATTATCTGAAATAGTATCTACCTCCACGTGAACGCGTTTTAAAAGTAGATTCAATATAAACTCAGAATGTCAATCTTTCAAGATGCAGAGACCTCCTAAAAAACAGCTACCGCTACAGCTAGTATTAGTAATATCCAAGCAGCTCCGATCATACTATTAAATGTCATATGTCACTTATCCAATAAAAAATAAGATGATAAATTGAGCGGACTCTATTCCTGCTTGGTAGCAGCGGCGCCTGACGATTCTCGCTGCCACTGCTCTTGCCTCCCGAAGCTGGAAGGGAAAATCTCAGTAGGGGAACGGGAATTCCATTTGAGACACTTGGAAATCTGACAAGGGAGGGAATGACTGACCCATTTACTTACGTTGTCAGGATTTTCCGGGATGGAAAATCTAGCGCGACAAGCAGCGGCAGGCGCAGAGATGCCGCCGTGTTCGTGGGAGCTTAGCTTTTTATGCCGGCGCAGCTAAGCACTTCGATAAATTGTCTCTGACACGCTTTCTTATATTTCTGCGACGTGCTACCGGAGGAAAATTCGGGTCATTTGGAGCTTGCCCTCTTCCCCTACGGTATTTGCATACCTAAATAGACTTAACCCCTCAGGCGGCCCTTAAATTCGGAAAATATATCAGACCGGATCATTCCTACCGAATAAATCTAATCTTTAAAACAAAGATTAAAATTCCCCTCCGCCTGATTAGCCTACTGAATTTGAATGTATTTAGGTGGGATTTTATGATTGCGAATATCGTGAACGGTGCCATTTATTTCGAGGAACGAAAAGATTATAAGATGCAGATTTCCAAAGCCGTGCATATTTTTTCGGGGAGCACAAAAGCGGCTACCGGAGCGCTTTCAGTGCAGACTGTGTTTCATTGTTAGGGCATACGTTCGAATATAACATTTATTTTTTTGTACTCTTGAAACAAAAATGTAACGTTTGACGATTTATAGCGTGGTTCAATTTAGTGCTTTTAAATTTTTCCTGCGCGCCATGGTACTCGTGGCAAAGGGATGTATAATAGTTGTATTTCGGGGACTTGGTGAACTGCATTTTCAACGTTGTTATACAAATGGGAGACGAACCTTTGTAAGCAAGAAGAAAAAAGGGGTTCTTTGTGTACATACTTGCAACGTCCATGTTCTTGAAGAAGAACTAAATCACGAATAAAGCATTCTGCTTCCATTGACTGTTGCAGGCAGACTACCTGCCGGTAAAAAATGTATTTTAAATCTTACCTCGGTAGCAAAGTCAACGGAAGGAAGTAGAGCAGGTTTACTGAGGGTGAAACTCCGTGCGGAAGCTCGTGGCTAATGAACAATATTTATTTAATTAAGGATGCACAACCTGAGTGCATATGGCGCAAAAGGTGGCGAGATAGACTGAAGCAAACTGCTTAAGGGCGCAACTAATTGTCTAAAGTAATTGGAAACGATGCCATATACTCGAAAATAGTATTAATAATTGTAGACCACTTATTAATATTTCATCCCGGAAGTATTCTAAAGTTTGACTGGCACGCCGCTCGCGAAATATGCAATTTCTTTCACTGTTTATTATGAAACTCTTTCTCGGAAGAATCTCGGAAAAAGCTTTGGATGTCCATAATAACAAGCACAGCTCTTGCAAAATGGTATTGGATGTTGAATTCGCTACCCGAAGAACGCATACATTGTTACCTTTGGTTTTGAGTGGACACAATGAACAATACTTTACGGTATCGACAAGTATAGTCGCGACAAAAGCTCTTTTTATCTACGCCCTTTCTGCAGTATTGTTCTTTTGCTCTTTTAGCAAGTAATTTATCTGGCGTCGTCGTGCCGTGGAAAAAACAATCTTTTTCGATATTCCGTGTATCATAACGGGAAGTGATTGATATGTATATCAATATATGCATATCGATGGTATGTACTTACGAACTTGGAGTTTTCGGTATGTACCAGTAGTGATCCCGCTCAGATCACGCAAGAAGATCAATGCCGAGGACGAGTGGGATTGCTGGTGGGAGTAAAAATTGAGAATTCTGAGTACGTCTGCACCGAGACCTTCCTACCTTTCCACCCTTCGAGGTGCATTTCCATTTTGCTCGCACAAGCACCGAGTCGGGTGGATTCACCCTCGACTTACTGCTTCCTGGATACCCGCTGTTATGCATTGTCTTCCCCTTCCTGATTAATCGCGGCAGATAAGCCGCTCTTAACAAGAAACTTGTTCCTTATAGCAAGCGTATCGACTGCCTGGGGATTACCGTGTCAGATGCGGGACTCTGCTTCCACGAACGACTCTTGCGAATGTTTCAGCCACTTCTTAAAGCTGGCGCGAATCAAATACATATGTGTGGTTCGTAGGGGGGAGGAGTAGAGAGAGAGAGGCGGACTTATTCTTAGCATACTTATTATTGTGGACTTGTGAACGATCATTTACAAGATGTAATTCTGTTGAGTTTGGAAATACGATGATAACGAATCCCGTGATAAAGTGTAACGCGCTGTTCGGGATAGTACAACCATTAGTCTATTGGTATTACATACAACGATATCTTAATTTAACTTAACTTACGGAGAGACATCTCACGCTATCGATTTAGCTGAAAGACTTAAATGTACAACGTCGGTTCGAATGTATGAATGAGAGAAGATGGTTTGAATGTATTTTAAAAAATCAGTCACCTTTCACACACGGCCGAACCGAGAATAATACTGATAGGCATCGCGAACCTCTAACTCTTTGTCCTACGCTGCTGTGTTATGAATGATGATGTTAAGAGTGAGCACATTGAATCTCAACTATTCGCCGATGAACCTTAGTCCTCGCCAGGCGTTTGTCTGAATGAACTGCCTCTTGAGTATCCTAAATCTACGCGAAATGTAGATAAGATAGTCCTTCCGCGTGAAAAGAGATACCAGCGGATCTCGCGCGCTCTTGCAAGGAAACACGTAAATATCCCCATAATTGTTTACGCTTCGTAGATGTAACTAATATACGTATATACATTGATCACATTAACACATCCAGTGAGCATTTTTGTATCGTCTAGAATTCTCTTTCTAGCAATTAGTCTCGCGATTCTCCGCAGGTCAATACATACACTGTTTCTCAGTGCATGTTTACCGTTCTTCATAGTGCACTCTTTTTGGGGAACAGGCCTCGCTTGAAATACATACTACCTTTCCCGTGAAAGAGAAATTTTGTTTGATGCGCATCGACGAGTCACTTTCACTCCCATACAATCGAGATGACAGTACTTCTACTGTATTGTGAAAGGTGAAATGAGTTTAATTGTCTAACTATAACACTCACATCCGAGTGCGGCATGCCGTCTGATTTGTTAGTACCTCGACCGCTGTCCGAAGCCTGAGCGAGAAAAAGTCGTTTGTACCCGATTCACACGTGTAAAATGACATTTCGAGCTTTGTGGAGGTTCCAAATTCGTCCAGGGTAGCGGGTCTCCGAGCTGCTTATAGAATAAAGAGTGCAAGCCAATTCATGTGTGCATTCGTCACATGCCACTCGCTTGCTGAGCTCCATCTTCCGTTTTCTCCTAATGGATTGAGTTCAGCCCAAAAGTGGGTTTGAGGGGGCCACGCTCTCTGAATCTTCCGTTCATATTTTTCGTATTCTACTTCAACCGCAATGAATGTATGAGGTTTTTGTATGAATCGTGATATGCCCGAGTGAGGGTCCTCGCGTTTATAGTCGCAGCTGCATAAAGGGCAAAAGGCAATGGGACTTTCCACGGCGCATGTTGAATTGGAACGTCGAAGGATGCCTTTGAAGTCTCAACTCGTGCTGCGGAGTACGTGGTATCCGGTAGCCCTTGTTACGAATTTACGTAACTGCTTAATATCAGGCGCCTAATGCATATTATTATCCTCAACTTGGAAAGCTGGGGGAAAATGTCAAGACTTCGGGAAGCGTAAACACAATCATCGTCGGTGAAATCCTCGTAATATTTTAGGGAAGTAGTTCAGGGAGCAGGCTTTGGAGACGCTATTGTACCAAGTCTACTGGGAGTGCGACACGCGTAAATGTCGAAGCCGGATGTTTCAGGACGGTCTTCGCAAGCGGTGAAACAAACATTTCTCTAACTACGAGTGCATCAATTAGCGTTACTCCACTCTAATGAACGTCTCGGTGCGTTGCAACTAAGAGAATGGGGGTTCGAGACTGCGTGTTAAAGTCTCATTAACGGCAGCAGGCTTTTTTAATGGAATTTTAGCGAGTCACATTTCGGAGGATTACGAGCGGCTTGAAAGTAAAGTATGTACTGCAGCGCACGAGATGACGCCGCAAGGTTGCCTTGCCGCGCTCGGGTCGTGAAAGATTCAAATTGGTCTACTAATTTGTTTAATGGAGGAAGTAACAGCTGCACAAAAGTCAATTGAAGTACCACCGTCTCAAGTTTAATGCGGTTCGACAAGGAGGGATCGTAAACGCCAGTTCGATTCGGGGTGATGGCTGGGATGGAAGTAAGGGTTTTCAAGATTGTACGAGAGTGCGAGTGCAAACCAAACTGAAAGTCGCGTTCAATATGGCTTAGCTGACGTCTGTGAAATGCGACCTGGTCACGTGGTGCAAGCAGTGTGCAAGTAGAATCGTCTCGAGCACTCGACACCGAGGAAAGTTAGAAATATTAACGTGACGTTGATTGACGGTGTGAATCCTGGGCTCCGTCGATCTCCGCCGTGCATCGCCGCCGGCTCCTCCTCCTCTGGAAAAAGTCACAAGACCCTTGAATTAACCGTAACTTCGACCTCCACCCGCACACGTCTTCATTATGCAGTACGCCCTATTTCACTAATGGCAAACCCTTGTACTCCAATTGGGCGGTGCCCTCTCCCATGGGCAATCCGGGCCGAAACATTGCCGAGACGCAATCAAGGTTCTCGAAAGATAAAACGTCATGCTTGTGTATTGGTCCTGCTTTATGGACCATAAAATCCCTAAGCTCGAGGCAATTTCATAGGATGACGAGCCGACCGACCGACCGTCTTACTCCGCGGTGAGTGAGATCAGTCACTTAGGAGGGGACGTGTTCAATCTCAATTTAAAACTGGCATGCTTGATTGAGTGCTCCTCGACACGAACTTGAATACGTAACATCTTCAAATAGGGGTCCTGTGGTTTTGCTAATTTTTTTCCCGGCCAGAAAGATAGGCAATAAGTATTGAGGATTCAAAATTTAAATGCTTGGTTGGTTTTTCTTTAGTACTTTATTACGTTGGAAGTATGCGAGAAATTTGAATGCCTACCTTCAATAACGTGGATCGTTATATATGCAGGTCTGGCATTACTCGGTTTGCAGGTGTAATTCGCGTCATGAGTAATCTTCACCTTGTCGACCGCGAGAATAGAGCCATTTTTCGTAGCCTCAACCCTGACACCGGGTTCGTCGTCGTAGTTTATCATCCGGTCACCCCGGTACCAGAAAATGTAGTTCGGCGCTTCTGCTGAAGCCATCAACTTGCATTCAAGCCGTAAGCTTGAGCCCTGCTTTACATGGAATTCCGGGCCACCAGGAATTTCGGAATAGGCTTCTGTGATATTCAGGTGAACGAATCGCTGCTGGACCGGATTCGTTTGAATCTATCGAGCAAACACCTTTCTGTTACCCATACGTGCACCGACCTTATCCCATCTTATATGTATGTATGTACATTGAAATAAAATAAAATAGCAATTCTGAATCTCGAATAAAGATACATGACGTTAAATACACGTTACCTGGCATTCATATAAGCCAGCATCTTCTTGTCTTACGTTCTTTATGAGTAACGTCCAGTCTGGATTACTTCGTACTACGACGAATCTGGTATCAACGGCGTGCGTGTCTCTACCTATGGTCAGGAGTTGTCTGTCCTTGCGTCTGACCCAAGTCACCTACGACATAAATGATACACGCGCATTATATGGCACTTCCCTCATGCGTTATGTACGCCTCCGCCGAATCTGGAGAAGTAGGACCGCGAATAAATCCTTTTTTTTTCTCGGCTAAGTATGAAGCATCGTCATCCGGCTTATCCGGCCATAATTCCGCTTTCATATCTGGATTGGGGTTGCTTCCACATTCATGGAAAAGCCGCTGCAAAGAATGGGGCCGATCCGCCTTCCAAGTTGGAGCCTCTCTGCTTTTAAGGAAAAGTGGTAACTCGTGGAAAGCCCTGCTCGAATCACTAGCCGAATTCCCATCGTCGTGTATTAGTGGTATACCGGCTCTCTGCCGGCGCATATCGCGGAAATGTCCCACTGGCTGAACCACTATTTGCGGTGAACAATAAAGTCACGCGCCTAGAACAATGCCGAGTATGGCGATTATGTGTTCGGTGTACAATGCACAATAACTCTATGAACATTGCTTCAATTACCATAGTACCCGTGCGATCGCTTTGCAAGGAGTTTGAATTAGCCAATGCTATTGTCCACCCAACCAGATAAACGGCGAATCTATTTCGCCTGCTATAATTGTTCGACGCCTCAAGCCGCACGGTCAATCCCTATTACGGCCAATCTTTTATCAATATCGCCTTCTCCGATAATCAAGTACAATGGCTCGGGATTCGTCGAGTACCAGTGGTGCACCCTACATTGCAATACAATCAGTCCCAGCCGGCTCCGCCTGAGTTGAACTTCACGCTACATGTATAGTTTTCAGCAATGTTCAACACCGTTGATAAGTGATTCAGTCAGAACTTCTTCTTTTATTTATGCAATATAATACATAGATAGATCCATTGTTTACAAGGGTATTTGAGTAGCAGGCTATTTTTGAAAGTCTACCGTTTGCCGAGATTACAACAAAGCCCGAAAGGGCGCTACTTCACTTCATTCAAATTATGCCCGCCCGAGGGTGACTGGCATGATCGCCATATTCCATTTATCTATGAACAATAAGCCCGAGTGCTCGCTCAACAAAGCCGGGCTCACTAAACCATTCGGTTTACAATGGTGGCGTATGATAATTCCACGAGAATCCGTCTGAATTTCCATAATTAACGTCCCGGCAAGCACGCGCGACAGGACTTGGATCCCAAATCTGGATGGGAGAAAGTTACGCAGGCTGACACCGTCGATGCCGTCTCCCTTTTGTACGGGTGGCAACCACTCGCATCCGTTAATTGCCTTTGTCGAGCGCATTCAGCTCTCGCCGCAAGCAGACTTCACAGTTTTCAGACGTAAAACCACTTGTCCTCCCTACCAGCGCCGACAGGATCCAATAAACTACACTGCCACATAAAACTGATTTATAGCTGCCCATTAATCAGTTGGTATTTGATACAGAATCATTGATTGGTATTGAGCGCCATTCATTCGTGTGATCATTGCTCCTTTGAGATATTGAGCGAGTGGCCTCATAATGATCGTCGAACAAACGCGTATCGCCTTTAATGCCAGTGTAGGAAAGCCGAATAAGCCACTTTAAACCGCACACAAGTCTTTCTGAGATGCTGCACGTTCTCACCAGTACTCGAGCGTGTCTCCAAACTTTCCGCAAGTTTCCCGATATCCACTATTCCTTTGGATACTTTAATATTGCGCTTTAATACTTCGCGCGGAGGTTGTTGCTATATTTTCTACGAACTTCCGATAGCGAAGACTAGGAAACTAGATATTGAGATAGACCTTTAACCCCCGCTCAAGAAAAGCCGGGCTATTTGGAACCGAGTCTGGGTCTCAATACCCAATGTATATAATAGTCACCACAAATTTCTAAATCAAACTTTGAAAGTGCATGCCAGTGTACAATTGTACATCTAATGTATATACCTGTATAAAGGTATAAATAATTTTCACATCGTAGTTGGAAACCGCGGGTAAGTCTTATTTCTTGCTTACCAAAAGCGCAGCGGAACTATCTAGTCCGGCATGGACACACCACTTCGATGGCAACAGGTTCTTTTAATTTTCGTCCCTCGTTTGCAGGCATCGGAATTTAGAGTACAATTTCTCCTAAGTATGCGGTGGATCTTTAAGAGCTCTACTGTTACAGGGTGAGAAATTGAGGGAGGGGGAGGAAGAGTGGGCGCTGAAAGAGAGGACGGCAGGGGTCTTGCGCTTTTGTCGGCGAAAAAAGCTATCCGAGATTAATCCCGTTCCACCTCGGCCTTTTGTCTGGTAGCGAAGGGATCGATTTAGCCGATTGTTCCAGACGATTCGATTGTCTCCCGCTCGCCGGGCGCCGAAATGAAAGCGGGTCACAGTAATTTTCTGATCGTTTCTCCAGCGCGCGACGACACTTGGTAAGGTGAGGAGGCTTCCCTCCTCCGTTGCCCTGGTGGCAGAGGGCCGTAGAATTCTTGCGGCGCCGGCCTTCATAAAATCTTCATTTAGCCGAGGATGCGCAGGAGGCAGAGGCGGCCGCGGAAAGGAGAGGAGAAAATAATTTCTCTTCCGTGCGAGCGGCCTCCATTAATCATGGCTCTCTCCGCACGTGTGAACGCGCGAGTGCGATAACATCGGCGCGCGCCCTTTAATTAATGTCTCACCTCGAAAGAATGGCCACCGCGCCGATCGCCAGAAATTTATTGGCTTTCCGCCGCACTCGGCAGGACTTTCGTTTGCTTTGGAAACCCGAATTTTTCCCGTTCGCTCCTGCCCTCTCGCACCCTGCTTTTTTTCTCCGATTGGCACTTCCAGTGTTGCGGAAGAGCGTCCTCTTCCCCACTGCAATGGGCGCGTGTCCGTGACTTTGATTGATAAGCTATTGGAGAAGTAAATAATTCGTGCCACTCCGTCGTTCCCGATATCCTCCCAATATATCAAGGATTCATTTTATACGTAACTTATTAACTTCCTTTAATGAAGGAAAATTATGGTGCATCGCCGGCTAAATGTTACCCTTTAGTGGATCAGTGAAATTTGAGCAATATTGTCTAATATGGCAAACTATTTCGAAACATTAACTATCGACCGTAATTAATACGCTACAAATTGAAATATACGCTACAATATAACTCCATGAGAATTTTGTCGATGCGCATTTAAAGACATAGCCAGTGGAGAGGAAAGGAACGTACTTTTATGTCGTTCGAAAGAGCGACAAGTAGTCGTCATGGCGGCACATTCTCCTTTTCCTCGTGGTTATAATTAATTACTTCGGTTGCCAATACAAAGGCTACTGGATACAACCCGAGGGATTGGATGCGCACTGAACTGCGAGAGACAGCGTCGAGATTGCGATCTCGTGAAGTCGCATAGAATTCGTATTTTCCTTGAATTGTTTCCACTCGGGGGAGTTTGACCACTTTCTAATTGTATAGCCGCTGCACTGAGAGGGCGGCATTTCGCTTCCCTTTATGACGCACGGTGTGGGGTTACGACTGTGTCCAAGAAATTTATCGCCAATAAAGTGGACCTCCGTTTACAGTAACGAGACCCTAGGTAATTGCGGACTGTCATGCAGGCTCTCCACATCCAGCCGGCAAGCGTGGCGCACATGGTTTGCCCCGTGCTATTAACGGCACTCAATCTCTGTCAATCGGGAAACGTCTGCCATGCTAATTTTTTGGAAGCCCGGATATTAAGTGGGCGCCTGCATCTGCCGCCGAGCCGTAAGATTTGAGAGCTCTGCCGTAAAGTTCAAAGGGGTGAAGCGATGCTTCGTAACGCTTAAGGTCGCTGAAATTCGTTATGGAGTAGTATCGTTAGGAGGCACACTTCAGAATTTAATCCGCATTGCTTATAAAGTTTTTACGATCGCGGAAGACGTCTCCGCTGCTTGGCGGGTTTATACATTTACAAGATCAGCGTATAAAACAGCAAATGAGTATAGTAGAGGTTGCGCCTTGCTCCTCGAGAGATTCCCCAAGTTGATTTACCATGTAGTTCCACGGAGGAAAAGATACTTGTGCCAATTTATCGGGCGAAATCCGTTTACGAACCTAAGGAAGTGACTGTCGTCGCGATGAAGTGGCCCTCATCGAAAATAGTCGGCTGGGCTTTGCAGGATATCCTCGTCATCCTCGCTTCTTTCAACCCTCTTGCTTATCACTGTCACGTAGAGCTACAAGTCACGCGTGATTTCTCATTCATTACATTGCCGAGCAACACGAGATTTATGAGGGTACGCCCGCAACGTTTACGAGGTCGGCACAGGACCCGACACCGTTGGATTCCTCGAGCGCATGACCAACTGCGCCTAGCCAGCCGATATTTCTGTCTATATTCCTGCCCACGTAGATCTATGTGCTACTTGCCCGTCGAGTCGGAGTGTCGCCGAAACTTGTGAGCGACCCAGTAGTCCTTGCCGTTTATTGGCACTTCAGTAATGACCGAGGGGCCAAGTTCTAGTTTTGCGCGATATTGCCGTCCCTCCGAAATTGGTGGGAAATGGGCCTGGCATGTGGCATCTTTTTAAGTCGCGCAATACCTTCGGCAAGGTGAGGAAGGAGGAGGGGGCTGATGGGATGGCGGCGGGGGAGCACTTATGTGTCATGAATAAAAGATCCGCGAAAGGATCGCGAGCGGGCTTCTGCGTGCCTATGTATTGACTGGTATCCTCACGTCCTTTCAACCGACTATATAATGTACGAGCAATCTGAGTCACGCTTTTACTCCAGCTTGAGTCTCCCTCTTGCGGGCTCCTGCTTTCCCGAGTTTTTCGGCAGTCCTGCTGCAGGGCGACACTCAGGACTTCCGGATTTTACGGGGTCGCCCGGCGATTAATAGAGGCCGAGACAGCCCGGAGGCACACTTTTTTACGCTCGCGTCGCGTCGTATTACTTGGCTATTCGAAAGCGTCGTGACTTGCAGCTTTGCTCAAGATTTATGCAAAAAGTATTTTAATAAGCTACCGCCACCGACAGCCCCATGGGCAGGGACGCGTGGTCGCGCAACTTTTTTCACATTTTATTGGCATCCCTAGTGCCAAGCGGGGAGAACTCATTAAAAATTCAGGCGTGTTCGTTTTTAGCTCGAGCATTTCGCGCCGCTGAAGCGCGGAACTATGCAAAGTAGTTAAGGGGGAAACAAATTAAAACCAGAGTAAATCGCGTTACTTTCTCGCGTGCGGGTCTCTGTGTTAATCTGGCGGTATAGTTGTTTCTCTAATACGCGCGATTATGCAGCGCCCGCTCGCCCCTCCGCCTATGCACCGCCCGGTAAATATTCACCTTGCAATCTCATTGCACATTCTAAATCTTCGGGGGCAATTCAATTTTTCACATTTTCTATTGCTTTACGCTCGCGCATTCTATTTTGTCGCGGGCACGACCTATGCATACTAGATTGCCCTGTGGGACTGCTTTGCGTTAGTTTCGGTTAATTTAGGCGAGCTTTTCCGTGACATAAATCCAAGTCCTCAATATTTTTATGCTGTTCGGTATTTTCAAGCGAATAACTATGTATTACGAGCCGGCACGAACGGCAATATATATAATTAAGTTATGATCTATACCGTTCACACACTTCATTATGTTATTTTAATCATCATTAGGGTGATTTTAGCGCGACGGGGCTTTGTAACGTCGAATGACGACTCGTTTTCAATTGCAACGAGAATTTCTGCAATCGAAATTGCTCATTAACTTCTGCCGAAAGCCAGTGCCTGCCGGTGGGCAATTTTGTTGCAATTAAGTACATTCACGTGCATAATATAATCTTTCGCTTTGAAATTCCTACTGTCTCGTCAGAAAATGAATGGCGATATCAATGCCGCTTGAATAAATAATTGATAGATAACGAATCAGAATCAAATTGGCTGTGCCGATCATTGATCGCGGCGGCATGGGTCGAGTCGAGGAAAATTACAAGGTTTGTAAATCCGTTGTCCGCTGTTCTTTTATTAAGCGATCTATTCGTTAAAGCTCTTGGCAGCATTCGATTTTGCGCGCACTGCCGTATAGTTTATTGTTCACCGAGGTTTCGTTCTTCTTTTTAATGGCTTTTCGTAGCAAGATCCATTCGCTGGAGAAGTTTGCCGTCTTATAGCGGAATTCAACGTTTTTCTTCGGTAGACCATGCCTGTGCGCCATATGGCAGTGCGAATCAGCTTGTGAGAATAAAAAACAGGCCCCCCCGTATCCCTCACTGCGAGCTGTGACCGGAATGTCGAGTTCACATTTGAACCCTAGGGACTGTGATTTCAGATTTCTCATTTGAACACAGACCACCAGTGCCGGCATGTGTATATCTGATGAGCCTTAGTCAACGCGATGTATACAATCAGAGGATATGCAGCATTGACCTCTGATCGATTGATTATCGGGTCGATGGCTTCGAGGATTAGACTGATTGTTTTAGTATGGCCTCATTAATGCGGTGATCTAATGCCCCCCAATTAGTCCCAGGGCAAGATCGAATGGCCCCGAATATGGCAGAAGATCACTGCAGTCACACGCATACATAGGTGCTTGCGCACGCATCTAGTATGCGGTGCACTAAGGAACAGTTACTATCGGCCGGTGCCTAATTTATTTGTAGCCGGAAGCTATTTCTGCGCGCAAGCCACTTAGGGGCGCGGAAATTTACGGGGCAAGTTCTGAATCGAGCGCGCGCTCGCGCGAAACAAGATCCCGGGACATGTTTCTATGCCTGAAACTTCAGATGAACTTTACCAGCGAAATTTAATCGAGCCGTTATATCTAATTTAAGAGCCGCCTTGGATTACAAGGCGTCGCGTCCAATTATAGAGGCAATTCTAGATCTAAACTTTCAATGGCAGAACTTGACTAGTACTTTGTGCTGTGACAGAGCAACTACTATAATTATCAGCGGGCTATAACGCTGGACGCTTTCGGTGCTCGCTCGTTCGTCGGCCGAGATTTCCCCTTGAATTTCAGTCGCACGCGCACGCCGATATTCGAAATATTCATAGGCCCCTCGGCCGCCGTGAAATTTATATCTAACGCATCGACTGAATATAATGCCGAATTTGCCGCGCCAACGCGCCTGCTTACACACACGCATAGACAGGAACGGCGCGCCGCACGCAATTGCTTCACATTTATACGCCCACTTGGCTGGAAAGGGGAGTCGACCGCAAAAAGCCATAAAAATTTCCACCGCTGCCAGGAGAAGACAGATCAATAGAGTACAATTGGGAATAACCTTTGATGGCCCTATAAATGCCGCTACCAAATGGAACCGGTATGGAATACTTCTCTCTACTTCCTCGTGAAGTATTTCTAGTGTGCTCGGATGTACATTAGCACGAATTAAAACTGACATGTACATACACAGACATAGTCGTCGGCAGGGGCTCACTCGGTCTGCACTCGCCGACCGTGGAAAAAGCAAAGCTCAGTCTGCTCTACAAGAGGCATTCGCCGTGAAACTACGGTATGCATCACGGCTCGAAAAATCACAACTGCCAATTTAAAGCGGCTGCGGTGTGTACTACAATGGAGCTTCCAGTTCCGGTCGAACGAGTGCGCAACTTTTCACGTGCGCCCCTATTCCGTCCAGCACCCTCCCAACCCCCACCCTTTTCTCTCGCTCTCGCTCTCCCTCTCTCTCGTCGCCGTTTTCTCGATTTCTTCGGTGAATCAGCGACCGCACAATCCGGGAAGGATTTTTCTCAGTCCCCGTCAGCCAAATTGAAATTCCGCCTGGGAACGGATCGATCTTTGCCAGTTAGTACACGGAGACGTCCCTTTGTGGGTAAGCGTGCGCGCGCGACTTGCATTCGCAGAGTTGCAATCCCCACGCCAGCGAGGAGTACCAGTTCTACCGAGTCGCGAGATAGTTCATCCTATCAGCTTGGAACGTCGCCGTCTGTATTACGCGGGCTGCTCCAGAAATAGGCAATCTCGTTACGACCCTCTCTCATTAGTACTAGCCCGGTGTCTGTACGTGTGTGTGCACACGCGCCTCACATTGTACAATGCTGAACTTGCCCCGATTCGTCGGGCAATACCTCGGGACCAAGAGCCCTTTGTTCGCCTCGTTATACTTCGCATTAATACGTGACTGCGAATCACTTGATGTTCCGCCGTAAAACTTAATTCGATATGTATCGTGGACTCAGTGCGCTAGAGGCCAACTCAAATTTCATGCAGCCTATGATACGGCCACTTACACCCAACTTTCCATCTATCAAACATTCCCTGCCACTCGACGCTACGACGGGAATCCTCCTCGCGCAATTCCACTTTATGCCGCCCAGTCAATTGTCTGGCGGAGGCACGGCAGAGGTGACGGGGAGGAAGCGTACATCTCGCATTGGTCTTACTCTCGCAACTGTCGAGTTACCACCCAGTACCCGAACAGTTTCGCCACGAAGAACCGGGCGAAACTTCCAGCCATCGTGAGGCACTGAGGGGGCGTTGCACCGTTCGGGATCCATCACGGTCCGCGCTCTCTTCCACACACTGTTGCTTCGCTCGCCACTTGCCACTTTGTACAGTCGAACTCCTCGCGGCAGCCGTGCACTCGAAACGCTCGTTTTTAATAGGAGCCGGAAATTGCTCTATGTAGTGGTTGGGTAGGCGGTGGAGGTGTGCGAGGTGTGTTCTATTTAGCGGAGAAAATGTCAGCGAGCGCCTAGGGTTAAATCCATTAATGGGGAATGAAAAAAGGACGAAAGGAGGAGGCGAGCAGGTGAATTCCATTGTCGCGGCGAGACACCGTGCAGCGTGACTGCAATTTCCTCATGGAGTGCGCCATGAGCCGAACGGTCTCCAATGGAGAGCAATCCACTGTGTGTGTTCGAGGAGGGCCATTGAGACGCTTCCACTGGAATGATCCTTACTCACCCGTGACTGGTATTTCATCTTCGATGTCGTCGCCTGCCGAAGTGGGATCGGATCTCGCCTCCTCGTAATTATAGCGATATTCCGCGCCGTTCTTCTGAACAATAGCAACAGTGGCCGAGTGCTGTATCGATATATCCCGCGCCCGGCTGGGACTGTTAAGTGGGCCATTTCCGAGAGCTCGTTCCTCTGTCCATTGTTTCCAAGAGGTTCCCCATTCGCCACTCCGGTTCGTTCCTCCTCTCGTGAATCGAGGCCGAGTGACGACTTCGATAAGAGATGGGCAAACACTTACGCAAAGATATGGATCACTTGTTGACTGCATTTACTTGGACTCTCATCGGGCTTCAACACATCCATGTATGTTGTACATAGGTGGTGGACTTCGTGAAGCTGGTAACTGACACCGGCTTGCCAAAGTAGGACGGTTTAGTATTTTAACACCTCTTGCTATTAGCGCGCTATTGCCGTTGACCACTATGACGGCCCGCGACTATGCATATTGGCTGGCGCAAACATTCCATTTACCCTTCGGCCGTCTACTAATAGGCTTGATGATTAAGCTGTCGATAGCGTCACGTGTTTGGCGCAATGTCCCAATTGATATCTGTAGAAACGGCGAGGTACCGTAATTTGGCTGTTGCCGGCCGACCTTTCGGCAAGCGTTTAATCGCAGTGGATCTATGGTTCCCTCTAGTAGTGCGAGCAACGAGCCTCCTATAAGCTCGGTACACTCACTGGTCGTTTCTCGGGATTCACTTTGACTTCGCGGTGCTGTAATTAACTGCTGTCACTGCCACGTGCTCTTTAAAGGAGGCGAGGGGTCAAAGAACACCGGCCGGGGGTGGAGAAGGAGAAGTGACGAGCCAGATAGCAGGAAGGGTGGAAGGAGAAAGAGGCCTTTTCGGATTGGAACGATAACGGAACGGAAGGAGAGTTGCGGAAGAACATCGAGACGGATACAACTATTCCTGGGTGTAAAGCGCGCGCTCTTCTCACCTCATCGTCAACAGATTCTCGCTTAGCCACTCCGCTTGACGGCACATTGTTCGGGTGGGTCTTCTGTCTACTAACTTGCTCACCACTCTCGCTAATCCTTGACGGGAAATTCATCTACTGCTCTTTGTTCGTTCATTTGTACCCACGATTACCCGCTGCCTGATTTCTCAAGGTTCGACTGTGGAGCTGCTGCCTCCGGAACTTCCTGGGACAAGATATCTTACGAAAACGGCTTTTTCGGTAAGAGTGCGAAATAATCTTGTCGTGAAAGGTTTGAACCATAAGATCGCAGGTGTAGCTTGGTACCGTCGCGTCGCTTTGATTAGGCAGGGAGTGCATTGGGATTTCTGTGCAGTTATTTGCACGGTAGAATAAAGGGCTTATGGGCGACTATTCTGGGCGGTCGTAACTTGAGCGGCGATTGCATTTGCATATTTCGGCTGGCTGTGGTGGCCCACTGAGAAGCGAAACCTGCATTCGCCTTCTCGCGGAAAGAGACGCAGTATAGTATACATATCGGTGTAGTGTGCTGCGAGCGCTATCTCCGGAATGCGCTCACCGCGTCGCCACCGAAAACCGCTTTGTAGTCGGGGGTGATTTGCGTTTGCCGACCACTTTCTGAATTATGCAATGTCATTACTCGCATATCAAGGCCTGATGTGCCCGGGGAATTTATCGTCCTCGCGAGTGAGCACATCCGTTACTCGGCGCAGTGAAACAGGAAATCAATTCCAGGGATCCTTCCTGAATGATGATGGCCGGCCATAGTAATACTCAAAGCGTATTTCCGGGGTTGTCGTAGGACGCTCAAAAGACGAGCACGATGTGGCACATGCACTACGCCATGCAAGATTTGCAAGCTGTACGCTGGAGCGAATTGTCCTCTATCGCCAAGGAAAATCATCCCGAGAAGCAAGCAGAAAAAGACAAGAAAAAAGTGACAGGGTCTTGGCGCTGCTGACATGTTTCGCGATTATTAGAACTGCAACTTGCCGGGCTAGCATTTCGCTGTTTAAAGTGTTTTGGATGGTATTATGTAATTTTTGCCAGAGTGAGGACTCAAGTGTGAGAATTTGGTACTTGAAAAGCTCTAGAGAGCCCTAGTTCCCGAGTACCTTTCACGCGGCTTTCGACCGATTTTTTGTACTGTGTTATTCACTTGAAAGAGAAGTGCAAAGAAAGGCTTTACCCACTGAGGCTTTCGTATAACGCTATACAATGTTCTTCCGGTTTTCCCTTTTGATGGAGGTTCGTTGTATGCTCGGAACTAATTAAAGCCTTAACAGAATAATTGTCTGAAGTCTATTAGGAATCTTGTTCGTTCGTTGTATGCTTTAATAGTGCTACATAAAAAGACATTTATTTCATGATAATTACAAGGCACGACCAACGAGTATTATTATACAGTTTATGGAATAGCTATTGTTTCGTTTCTCTGGGGAAGAGTTTCTGCAGCTCGAGTTTCAACTAGATCAACATGTTTCCTTCTCCGTTGATGGATGCTTTCTGCATCCAGCATTTCCTCTACCTTGACGCTCTCGCTCTCGACCGAAATGCATATGAGCTACTCACAAGAACCCCGACGTCTTCCATAGGGCAAGCTGTGCCCGTCGGCTTGAATGTGCTGGCGGGCGACTTCGATCATTTATTTACGAGCGCACCCATACAGAGATACGAGGGTGCTTGCTGATACGGGGGTCGACTCGGCTCGGTTTTAAAAAGTGAGAACGAGGAGCACACGAGCGCGAATACTGCCGGGTAGATAAATCAGCGTTAGCTCCGAAAGGAATGGAATATGGAAGTGAAAACAGATGTGTGTTTGCGAAAGCGCGATCCGATCTGGACGACGGCGCAAATGCCGCTGGCCGGAAAATACTCGCACAGATAATCCGTATTCCTCCAGAAGCAGGCCAAGTGGGCAAGGAACGAGTTTTCCTCTAAAGAAACATCTCAACGATCTTCCGGGCTCAAGTCCGCGCATTACGTATTGTTTTCAGGTATACAGGATCGGAGGATTTCGTATGTTGCCGCTAGATTGCACTATTGGACCTTTCTCCCTCTCCCTCTCTCCCCCTCGCACCCGCCATGAAATTCGGCCAACCGAATTTTTTCGGTCGGCGATAAATCCCGAAAAATAGGGCAGCGGTGCGAGTGATTAAAGCTGAAAATACGATCGGTATAACTGTGATCGATGTGACCCAATTATCCCACGAATTGTATAGAATTATTGAGGGTCATAAAGAATGAACGATGATGCACAGGGCAATACATCAGGATTCTACCACCAAGCGATTTTTCACTACGCAGCATGTCTTGCATGCACACTGGTACGTGTAAAAGCCGAGTCGAGGAGCATCCTAGGAAGCGCATTTAGTTTTATAACAACAGTTTAATAACAACTAGATGTGACGGCAAATATCCCTAAACTCCGGTTAGTTTGAAAGGGGAATGAGTCAGTAGATAAAGTGGGCGATTTGCTAAAGCGCGGTAGAATGTTTGGTATGGATGGGCCGCGCTGTGTGCTTAGTTTACCGGGATGGCCCGGTCAGTTAATGGTTCATCGGACACGGATAACACGCACTCATTGCTGGCCGTAATTTTTGTAGCGGGCGACGAACTGAAACTGAAACCACCAGCACGTTACTGCTTGAAACACATCGCCGCCGGCCGTATATCGGCTCACTTAGTGCCGCCATCGGAGCATTCGAAATACGATCACGTTATGCGGCCAAAGTTTTCCAGCCATCGGCTTGATATATGCCAGTTGGCCCGCGCGGAATTCTAACACGCGCACGCGCGCCTGGCAACGACCGCGAAAGTAGTAGACGCGCGCCGGATCACGTATATATTCGAGTACGTGCGGTGTCACACGTACCCGCGCATGCATCCCTTAATTCGGCAACTAATACGCCTGTAAACATCCCCGGCGAAATGAGAGAATTTTTCGATCAGCGGCCCGTAAATTTCCAATGCGATTGCCGGGGATTGGTCGCGTCGGTGCGGCGATATGGGCCGAACAAGTGGCTGCCGAGTCGCTCGGTGCCCAAAGGGAATATCAAAAAGCTGCTTATTCGCGAGGCAAGTAATTTGCGGGGAAATGAGAAAAGTAAGAACAAATATTTTCATTAAATTCACTCGCGCTCACTCGGTGCCGCGGCCGAGAGCAAGACGAATTCCGAGGACAGTCTGGACAGGCAATTTGTAGGAAGCGTATTCGGTTAAAGTTTCGGCCCGACTTGGAGTTTGCGCCGTCCTCCCCAGCTCTTACAGCCGGCAGTCGGTAATATTCAAGGGAATATAGCATAACAAACTATAAGGAAAGTCCTCGAAACCTTCATGATCTTAACGAAAAAGGAGACGCTTGAAAGATATTCGAAGGTCCCGAAAGGTCTCGGAAGTCTTGAGCGTAGAGAGTACATCGTTTGAGCTCCGGTCGGTACTTCCGAGTTTCGAGAGACTTTAATACCCCGACAAATCTTGAAGGATTCAGAACCATCTTATAAATATTCTCAAAGATTTTCCCTTCAGTGCCAAAACAAACCCTGGTTAGGCTTTATTATTACAGCTACGTTTGTTAACATTAACTCGTCCTCGTAGTAACGGCAAATAGAATCATCTTATCCTGTTCAGAAGATTGGACTCACGGTATTCCACTACCCTTTCCCCATAATTATCACACTAATCAAATAGATAGATATAGTGAATTGTACACTGACAGTGAATGAGTGCGGATATAGTTACTCACGATGGCAGGACCAGTGAATTTGCAGGGAAGCACGGCGTTCCCACCAGATTGTGCGAGGACATACTTGGGGGAGTCAGGCACCGACGAAGGGACGTGGTTCCGAGCATTCTTGACAGTTGATTTCTCATCACCAAATGCTCCATCTGAAACGAGTCAACCCCTTATACATGCTAGTGCTTCTCTATCCCTTTTGCGCCGAATGTCCAACTCGAAGTTTTCAACTTAAGTAGCGTTACTCAATGTTTGTCCTCGGTATTCTCCTATCGAACTTTATGTATTTACTTTGGGTTCGGCCCCCTTCTCCGAGCGAATCTACTCCCGAAGTGCATTCGCGCTCGGGTAGTATCTCTCTATGCAATGCAAGTAGGCTTGCTATATGGAACAGTCGATTGTTCATGTATACAAGAAGTACTTTGAAATAGGGTGCGCACTATACCTGCGAAATCCGCTTCGATTGAATCGGATCAGTAACACCTACACTCGTACTCTCAGTTTGAACTTGAAGGCTGTAGTGGTGCTTTACTCGCCGTTAACTAAGTGTCTCATGCAAATTTAAGTGGCTCGATTTATGCCTCCGCATTTCGTGGAATAGATACGACAATGACGCGTTTACCCAACGGTTCTTATGTTTATACTATTAACCTAAGTTTCCCCCGCATGTTCATCCCCAGCAATCAAATACGATCCCTTTTGTTTCGTTGGTCAAATCTATTGGGCGTTGCAGCTCTTTCAGATACGTTCACAGTAATTATTCGGCGAAATTTATGGTGATCAACATTTCTCGTCGCCTTAGGCGGCCAAAGTTTACCCGATCTCATCTGTTTGAAAGTTAGACCACCGTGGGCAAATACATTTCCTCGTTCTTCAGCCGTGAAAGCCTACACATTAATGGCTGTTTCATTTAAGTCTCTCTCGTTGTTCTCTGCCGCCCCCTCTCTCTCTCTCTTATGCCTTTTCTAACTGGCTCTTACTCTTTTGCGTTCTCTCTCGTAAGCTTTTTCGGTGCATCTCCTAAAGCTTGCAGTATCCATATAAGAAATTCAGATGTGTCTGCTTTTATGCGGATCTTTACCACAGAGTTGGCGGCGAAAATTCTTTTCACGATTGGGTATTACGGGTGAAAGAGCTCGGCAGTGTGTAAGAAGATACAGTGGGTTTTCGGAAGGCCTTGTTGCCGGAAAACACCATGGAGATAGGCGGAAGCCGGTTTCAGCAGCAGCAGGGAAAAGGCATGCCACGACGACATGCACAATAACAAGGTTTTTTTTCAAAGTCTAATTTATTTGTTATCTCACCGCGGCGTGCTAGGGAGAGGGGCCCGGTGATGTATTGAGGCGAGAATACACGTGGAAAAGCGGCCGTAAATTTTATTGCACGTCAGCGCAGCCGCAACCAACCTCGCCGCGAGATGAAACTAACTTTGTCATCGTAAATCCAATTAGGGAGACGTTGCTACGAAAAACCGGGAGTACCTGACTAAGCTTTATTTCTTCTCTTCATAATGAGGCAGACGCAATCTTTTTAATTATCTATTTATTTGATTGGCTCTAATCTTTTAAGTTACCCTGCATCCATTAAGGCTCATTCTGTATGATTTATTTTGTCTGATACCAGCCTATCGTGCATACCAAGCGTACCATTATATCATTGATTTGCTTCTGGCATATATGCACCGGGGGAAATTTCCAAGTAACACTCAAAACACTCTGTACGTAAGAAATGTTCATGTCAAGGCGCCGTTGTAGCATAACGATATTCGAGCATCGACTTCCGAAGTAGCTCGCGCGCACGGCAGGCGTGCATTAAGAGCAACAAAATAGCCCGCACTCTTGGGGAATCATCCTTTGCACCCTTTCGTGACTGCAAGATTCGAGGTGCGGGACGGGAAGTGGGGCAGATCGTGTACTGCAATGCAACTGGGTCGCTGGTAATTACTGAAGTTATTCACTCAGCCATGCAAACGGAAGCGAGACTGTTACAGCGACCGCAGAATTTAAGATTCACTCTACGTGCATTGGCCAACAGCGTTGGCATTCCTCGCATCTACCGGCGGCCAGGCAACCGCACCTTTCCAGCGCTAGCGGGCCATCTGCCTACGGTCTCGCTTGCATCTCGCTTGACGAGCTTCTTAAATTACATTACCTATTAGAGCGAGTGCCTTAAAATTGTAGCGCTCTCTCGCTCCTAATTTGCACTGTCGACGCGCGCGCGCCCGCGCCTTCTAGCCGACTCCGCCGCGCCGGTCCGCTGCAGGGTGGCGATTCGGGATTAGTTTTGCTTATCTGGCTAATTGCGACAGCCGGGCGCGCACCAGCAGGGAGCCAGCTGCGAACGCCAGACTTATTCTCTGATTACCGTGATACTCGGACCATTTTCGTGAACGCGCATCTTCATTTAATATACCCTGCAATCCCTCTGGGCGAGCGGGCCACGATGAATTAAGGTGAGAGAGTGGAGCGCTACCCTTAACTGTCCTCCACTGGAATTTCAATGAATTATCTCGGCAGTGTACGGCTGCGAGGCCCAGGTGGAAGGAGCGCAGAGCCAAGTAAAGTTAAAGTAAACACTTCCGACTCGAAATTCACTTTGTCTCTGATTACTTGGGCTTAGCAGTCCACTTCGATATCGGTACCTTGACCAATGCATCCAATTGTGGCCGAGCCTTTACGAGCGCAAGTTCCTAACTACATTCTAGAGAGAGAGAGCGAGAGAGAGAGAGAGAGAGAGAGAGAGAGTGAGAGAGGAAGAGTGGGGGTGAATAGGATCGATGGTGAAAGGGCTTTGACCACCGGATGACGGTACGCGCAAGCTTTGCAAATCCCCTCGTACGAGACGGCCACTTTAGGCCCACATTACGTTCGCGATCAAATATGGATGCGAGTTGATATGTAGACCACCCACATGTTGTCTGCGCTTCCGATAGTTTCCACGGACAAACACCGCTTCCTCTTCAACTGCAGTATTAATCATGTCTACGGCGCAGTACTTATCCGATTTACTCGCTGCTATGCTTAGCACTCCGTCGCACTGAATTAGTAATCAATCGGCGCGACGCGGCGCTGCCTCGAAAGGTCCGCCGTAACTCGAAACTCCATGTGCTGCATTACCATTTCGCTCTCTTTGATGCGATTTGCGTAACGCGATACTTCACTGCAGATGAGGACGCAATGTTCTGCAAAGAGGATAGCTCCTTAGCGTTAGTGACAAACTCGCAGGCAGAGTAGAGTATGCTGATAATATGGTGAGAGTAAGAATATTCCGACTAACTATGGTACGTCTGTCTGGATTATCGCCGACGCGTCTGCAGAAACACTGCAGGCGCCGAAAAACTTGAATGCAAGTCCTTCGAGTACCCACGGGAACTAAAGTAATTATGGAAGACACCGCCCCTTTCTTCTCTCCTTGCAGATTTTCGGGTTCTATCTGGCGGGGACTCTCGATTTAATCTAAATCGCGGTTCACCAGCCACGATGCTTTAGGGTTGAGTGCCGACGCGGCGACGGCTGCGCCGTTGTAAAAATGGACCTTTCTGCTTACGGGCAGGAAAGAAATTCCGAATTGGGTATATTGCAAAGATGAACCCCGCCGCCGTTCGGGGTATGGGTTACTACTAGGTCATTCGATGCCAAATCGATCGCACATTTTCCGCACCGTTTTGTATCTTAATGACACTTTGCGAGCATGTTTTGTTGGTCAGATTAGGGGGGCCGTAAGTCGTCATTTCCCCAAATTACGCTGGAAAGTACAAGCGTTTGAAAATTTCGGATTTAGCCGTTTCTGGTAAAAACAGGGTTTACACATTGATTTTTCTCCCAACAACTATAAGAGCTACGCTATAAACCATGAGGTGCAAATTTCTGAATATATAACGGGTTACATGACGTGCATGTCACCGCGCCACTTGGAAGGAGGTTATCACGATGTAAACAAGCTCTTCGTGGATACAAGAATTAACTGTATGGACACGAACATTGAATCCAGAGATAACACATAAAAGGAGCATAAAGCTCCCAAGTGCTTGGTCGTCCGAGGAGCTCATCTGAAAAGACAATCGTCGAGTATTTTTAGTGACTTGAACTCACTTACTTACTCGTACTTCTAATTCCACGACGGAGACAGAGAGAGAGAGAGAGAGAGAGAGAGAGGGGGGGAGAGACAGCGAGAAATAGAGTTTACCGTACTTTATGTACACATCGAAGTACTAACATCGTTGACCTACTTGTCGGAAAGTTTATGCAATTCCCCGACCGCGATACGCATTCAGATAAGCTATTTTCGGGACTCGTTGTCAAATTAGGCGAACAAAGGAGAAGTGGATTGGCGCACTCTCTTGCGTACGTATCAGTTTCGTGTGTTCCCACCGTATTAAATTTTCCAGGGTTATTATAGAATCCCTGTGCTCTTGGCGCGCGCACCCCATGTGTTTCCTCGTCGTACCCGGCTAATAGGTTTATGAGCCACGGTAATTGGTCCTCTTGTGATATCGTTCTAATTACCCTAGCACTCGACATTTCTTGCTCCTTGCCGCTAATATTCTTATACGCTTTATTTGCCGTCTAATACAGAAACTTAAAACTCAACAAGTTCTTTCAAACTCTCTGTCAGTTTTGAAATATTTCTAATTGATAACTCGCGTCTCGTTAACACCTTTTACGTTTTTCCCCCTGATTGCGTCTCTTATTAAGCAGCAGCTGGGATGACTGAAGAAAAATCGAAGTATCAGGATGGCCAAATATTTGGGCTTTTTCGAAGGCCATAAAGAGGGTTTACTCTTCATTACGTAATCTGGTAAATCCTCGTTAATCCTTTGCCGCCTGCTTGGCTCCAATCTTTTTTGTCGCCTCGGTGTTCTCTCTCACGTTTCTTCCCCCTGCATTTTCTCCTTTGAAATTACTTGCAACCTAATGACACACTTTTCTATATCTATTGCTTTTTCCATTCGACACTTTCACGCTTTTTCTCGCGCAAGATTTAAACGGTGCTCGTTTATATGGAGGAGATAATTTGGCGTCATTTTTCGTCAAGATTTGGCTGTATATATGTATGCTTGGTACTTGATATGTTGCAGCTGAAGTTAGCATTGAATCGAGAATTAACGTGGATATCGGAGACGTGACTATCAATGCATTGACGTGGACAGAGTTACATTGTTATAAACGACAAGTGAAAGAACGAGTCCTGCAAACGATCCGGAACAATTCGACTTGACTACTGCTTTCCGCTACTCACGACTGTGATACTTTTATGACACAATTGTGTTTCTCAAACGATTCGTAGTATTTTTACCCTAACTGCACGCGATTTGTACTTGATGCCTTTTTGATGTTATCCAGCGAATTATGACGTGCGGAGAGAAGCTATGCTTTGCAAACCCGTTTTACTCAAGTATCGCATGTGTACCAACCCCGTTTGAGCACCGGCACTTCATCTAATGCCTGAATCACGGTTGTACGAGCAATAAGTTTCGTTTGCATCTACCGTATTTCCCGACACCGAGCACGGTGCCCCTATGCATTATCATAATGGGAAGAGCTTCTAAGATCTCTCGGTAAGAAAACTCTGTCTTATGAATCGGATAAGTAAAGCAGTTCCTGCGCTAAATTATCTGCCGGATGTTCGAGCAAATGCGATTACCCTTCCGAACGCCTGGAAAAAGGCACGCAAGCTTCTTGTAAAGGTCTGGCAGCTTACGTAGAGTAACATTCGCAGTGACGGGTGGGACGAAAGCATGGATAAAAGTTTCATTGGGTAACATGCATAATTAAGCCGGAGGGCGTGACTTACTTTGGCAGTGTAAAACTTTCGTTTCTGAAAGCGTCTAAATCATTTATACACCCGCGCTCCTCACCGAGAGCGCGTAATTCATTTACGAAGCTCTTGGCGTATAAAGCTCGTATTTATAAGCGTTAAGAAAGGTTCTGCGAAGCTGGCAGAGAAATACTTATGAAGGGGCGAGGTGCTCCCTAATAACACCCTAATAATTGGCGGGATGATTCATAGCGATGGCAACTAATTAAAAGCGCCAACTTTCACCGTTCTTCTTGGATGAAGACCCCTCGTCCTCGCCTGCCTCGTGAAAGCTCCGCCGAAGAAATCCTAAAGGCACCGACGCGTCTGACTGGGTTTGGTACAGATATAAAACCGGACCAGACCGAGGATTCGAGAAAATAAGACCGGCTCCGGCTTCTCATTAATTTCGAATCTCAAATCGAAAAGGTCCAACGGAATACAGAGTTAACGGCAGATAAAATAATGTCTAGAAGGACTGCACATTAAACAGTTGAGACTCTGAACAAGCAATATCGAACTAGAAAGCAATTGCACTTTCAGTTGGTGCAATCTGACGTAAGTTACGCTGTACTGGGTATCGACTACCTTACGATCCTAATCCACTCGCAGATTCAGTATTGGATACACCAAGATGCCATTAGCTGTTCGATCTCCGTACTTATACATACAAGCACAGCGAAGCTACCACGAGAATAACAGAGAGCAATGCTGTGGGCTTGCAAGTACAGCTGAGCACATAGGGCAACAGAGAAAGCCTCAAGGATTTGGCTAGGTAGGCAAAGAGAACGAGAGAGGGAGGGTGAGGGAGGTCGGGCGGAGGGACAAGGAAGGCTGAGAGAAGGATGGATAGCGTGGAAAGGATGACAGAGGGCTCCAAGCTATAGTTACAAGCTCGTCGTGAATACGAATGAGGTCCTGGTCGATTGGGCCAGGCATTAATTGAGAAAGTTTCTCTGTACCACTGCCGGTGTTTCCTGGGGGCTGAAGATTTCCGACCGCATCCCTGGCTAACTAGCTGGTAAGTTGATTCCATTCCACCCTGCCCTGCTGTCTTTCTCAGTAACCTATAATTTGCGAATGGGGACCACCGACGAACAATTGTCAGCAGACTTCAGCTTCTGCTCTTCCAGGTATGTATGGCTCGATTCGCCTCGTCTTTTCATTTTGGCACAAGAGTACACTAAGTCAGGCTTATTATTTGCCGAGTACATCGTGGCTTCAAGTGCATACATCGATTTCTCAGTCAGAGGGGAAAGGAAGTTGTTCCTGCCAATACCTTTATCTTCCATTAGAGATAGCGTTTGACTATAATATTGTGCGACGGTGGATCGATGGTGAAAGAAATGCCGTGGCGCAAGACTGTCTGAAATAATTGCATCTTGATCTGCGGATCGTCTTCGATGATTGAGGGATTATGTTCCGGTAGTTCGATGCAGTAATGTTGGGGCGAAATCGATGGGTCTTCGGCTGCCTTGCGGGTCCGGCTGTGAGTAATTTCAATGAAAATTCTGGCGCGCTTCAATTGATATTCCTTTGCCGCATCGAATTCGATTCATTATGAGCGACGGCGTGTAAACGTATCCAATATACATAATTTCCGAGGGAATCTTTTGCTCTTTTGAAACGTGAAATTGAAATACCACCGTCCAGCATTGTCCGCTTCTCTTTTTTCTCGCCCGCCCGCTACTCTGCCGCGTTCATTTTCGATTTACCGCGAAATTTAATATCCGCTGTACTAATCAGCTTTCTATTACCTCGTGCAGTCTGCCGTCACCCTCAGAATGAGCAATAATTGCCCAACCACGAGGTCGGACAAAATAAGTACCAACTGATTCCATTAAAATCTTTTGTTTCCAATCGACTTTAATGAAATATCGTCCTCGTCAGGTTATTGTGATGTGTTATTGGTATGCTCGTAAATCCACGGTTTCGGTTTCACGCGCGATAGCCATTTACGAATTTGACAATTGCGTGGTATGCCTTCACTTACCGATTGGATGCACGAGATAGTGCGTTGATGCCAGCAGCAGGAAGATCAATTGGAGAGCGTCCATGATAGCTTCAATTCATGCGTCCATCGCGCGTTCATTCACGAGGCATGTCTGCAAAATGGAAAAGCCCCCGTGTACAATCCGTCCGAGTGCACACAACGCGCACACTAAATCTCCGAATTATCGATGTCGCTGCATTGTCACCTCTTTCCGTAGCCTGCGGGATCGTATGCATATGCCATCACACATACTTACATAGGTGGGTTTCATGTCACAAATTCAAACCCAGTATAATGGCCACTATTTATATGTATGTACAGTGATGACCGATGCGAATGGTGTATTCTTGTATGTGCTGATGCATATAGCCAATCTGCATAGAGCAGATTGCCAAAGGAATTTCGCTATCAAAGGCCAAGGTAAAGGCGAGTTTCTCTGACAATGCAATATTAATTCACGATACGCGTATCCTTGATTGCTAGGCCTTATCATGTTGCCGGAAGGTATGCGCGCATCGTTAATGTCGATCGATGCCTGTGTAACCCCCTTTATAGAGCGCTGTACGACGGAGTACCTCTGCGTCTGTCATCCCGGAAACACCCTGGCTTGCTAAATGCGCTCAGGTACTTTGCTGTAGGCATTGCATATTGAATGCCTGAAATGGCTGAAATAATCTAGGTAAAGGGGACGGCGATGTCCTTTCCTGTGGGTCTGATCTGTCAAAATGATTGGAAGCTGGCTTAATGCTAGATTATCACCTTCCACTTTTAGCACTAACTGCAATAGATCTTTTTGAAAAGGATACTTTCCAGAAGGATTTAGCCAGTGCAATGGCAGCTCGCATTTCGTACACTAGTTATTCGACACGGAGTCAGGACACTCAGGACGCTATTCAATTTGGAAGTGCTAATTCTCGTACGGCAGAAGTTACTGCCTTGTCGGTCTGAGTGAAAAAGGCAATTTGCCCAATCCGGGCAGTTTTCGCTCGCGAGAGGCCTCTCAATAGCTTCCGCGTTTTTGCAGGCTAGTGTTCATTATTTGTTGTTATGAAGTTATTCAGAATGAGGGGTGGCACGTAACTCGGCATGCGCAGAGCAATGCGTGAGCAACCTGAGGGTGGTGCTTTCCATCGGGGATTTACATGTACACACGTGAGCTGGGTTTACGCAATAATTCCGCTGATGATTTACATTTCGCCGCTGCTGATTTTGCACTTATAATTAGCAATTAGCCAATCCGCATTCGAGCCCCGCGCAGATGCATAATCGGACACGGTGGCGGCGCGGCCAGATAGGGATAAAATCACGTTACACTAATAAAGCGGATTACGCGCCGTCAAATATAATTAATGGCGTCGTGCCTCTATATTCGATTTTATGGGCTCTGGTTTTCCGGGAGAATGTTAGAAAATATTCCAGCGGAGAATTTCGCGTCATTTGAACCATCACGTTCCTCCGTTACGCGGCCGTTCGCAACTCGGAGGTCAGTTCATGCTGGCGAACCGACTTATACGTGAGATATTTTCTCCCGATACGACGAGTCTGTGTATTAAAGCTATGCCTCTGGTGATTACTTTATTGACTTGAGTTGCCTGTGTAATGCAGGGAATAAAGTGGCATCTGCACCTTGCAGTTATTCTAAAAGTACCGAAACTTGATTTCATTGAAGCGTGTGATAGTATTGAAATAAAATTCCAATGCTGTGGAGCTGCAAGACGCGCTATACTAGTAGCGAAACTTAATTAATGTTGGCGCTTCTCGTCATTTTTAATTAAAAGCATGTCAGCCCCCACGCGGTGGGTTCGGTGGATCGCTAATAATCATTATTTATGACGCACTTGGTAAAATATTGTCGCAAGAGCGGCAACCGTGTCCTGAATATTAGGGTTGTGCGACCCTCTGTCGAGCCGGATGTATATCCGTATCTGTGCGATGTTTTTCCCTTCTGGTTTTGATACAAAAAAGCAGCCGCAGGACAGCGCAAGGGAGGCTCTATTGTTCAAGAATTCACTGCAAACTCGGTGTATGCGGGAAATCTTCTGAAAATATACTGCTGTCCGTCGCGCACCCACCAGCCCTCTCCCTTTTCACATTTGTCAACCGGAAAACACGACTTGGCCAAAGCACAACCAGGCAAGATACACACGTGTACAAGAAAGGGGGATTCTGTTTACCGAGAAAGAATCTGTGACCTACTTTATACATTTTTAAATTCAACTTTTTAACTTAAACTATGTTAAATTGTTCTTTGACCCTATAGAACTCGTCAGTCGTGGTAGTTTTAAGGTTGAGATGTCTGTTACCAGGTTCGTCGGTATTCAGTGTAATATTTAACGTTTGGCACGTTGCATCCGTGACAAATTACCCTCGACGATATAGGTGTCATTCGATGGCACTGGAAGACCGATGTCTCGTCCAGAGAACTGTAAATCGTTCAAAAGTCACGAATATTCATAGTGAAGCGAAGCATGCTTCGATTTGCGTTTGTTGTTTCAGGTTGGACGCCGTCTCAACGGATTATTCGCTTAGCCGGGACGATCCTATATTATCGGGGCCGGGGGGTCGTGATCGATAGCCGAGTTTTCTTTTCCGGCATTTATACACCTCCCGGGGCCGAGAACTTCCTCTCTCTGCCTCGCACTAACTGTCGACCCAGAACTTTCCACCGAAGAATCGACGGGCGACGATTTCGCCGGGAAATAGTTTTATCGGCCTACAGAAATCAGCAACCAACTCGATTCCATTAAATTCTCCGGCGGAACTATTTCTCCGAGTCGAGTAAGTTCGAGCTATTTCGTCGATATTTTAAAGCACTGCATGAAACTCAATGGCTGATCGAATCTTCCGTGAAAATTATTCGTGTTTCCCGAAGTGAAATTGATATCTACTTATTTTATTGGACGCTTTTCCATGGTTATTATTTCTACATTACTGCAAGCTGGACCTCTCTCCCTCTGAAAGGATCGCGTGTTCTTTGGGAAGAACTCTTTGGATACCGCATGTCAGATACCGATCGAACTGTGTTAGATGTCGAAGGTATTTAATTAAGCTTTTCATTGTTACATCCTCACGCGCGAGGGGCAACTCTCTGACGTATCGTCGGCCAAGGTGAATCATATTGCCGACCTCCGGGCCATTTATCGGTACGTGTCCAATATTAACGACCATATAAGCTCTCGCCCGAAGCGATACCATTGTTACGTCGCCCTTATAATATCCTTCCTACCACGTCGTGCGTCGTTCCGTTTCCGAGCAACACGAGAACATATGGGGGGATTTTTCTTCTCTTAACTGCAGACCGGCTGCACATGAAACGAGCCAGTGATAAAAGATCGAGAGGGCAGAACACACACAAGCTCTTCACTGCTTTTCATGTCAAATACCTCGAGTCAAAGCTGCCTCAACCCTTCATGCTAATCTTTACGTTACGCTGCGCACTCAATTAATAATCAACAATCAACAAAGCCGCACCCTCGCAATGCAATTCTCTTGAACCTGCGACTTGTACAGTACACAGAATTCCCCAGTTACTCAATCGAAAGTGAGCATTGGAATGGTCCAACTGCTGGAGAATGGCTCTGATCATAGCTCGAAGCTGAGTCCAGGCGAAGAGACCTAGAGAAAGGGATAGAGGGATCGCTCGAAGGATCTGGGTGAGCAGAAAATTGGGTTTTCTAAGAGCATAGCGACGGCAACAGGGGAAGAAGCCTTTTCTGTTTGGAAGCTCTGCACGTTATAGCGAAGCCACACACACCGCATGCCTGGATATACTTGAATAATGTATACAGCACGATATATCGGATGTACTTTTTGCCAGTTTAATGAGCTGCACTTGCCGTGAGACTAGTGGAAGGCTGTCACCTCGAATTTCTTGGTATACTGTCATAATAAAACAGGATGCTTGTTGCGAAACTTCCCGTGTATTCAGTGTTCATCTTTCGAGTACCCTACGTGCCCTCTCTCGCTTGCTTTCTCCTTTCTCGCGCACTCTGCCGCTCTCTGTAGGTGGATCTAGAGCTCTTCATTTGGTCAAGTGTACCAGTCGCCTACAAATCAGCGGCATGTATTATAGGGAAGCCTGCCACGCACGTTGTACGGTTTGATGCCGGTCAAAACCGCAGGGCAATACGGTTACCGATGCTTATAGAGCTTCCTGCTGGCTGTGAGTAGATAGACCTGATAGACGATAGACCACAGTCAGTAGCAAGTGGCTCCAGCTGGTAACTCCGGGCGACGCAGCTTCGACGCGTCAATTAATACTGATCGATTTCGTTCGTCGCACGACTGATTGATCAGTGTTGCGGCGATGCTGCACTTAATAGTAGATTAAAGTGAGCAAGTGAGCCGAGTCGCTTCCAGTTCTGTTTATAATCAACTGTTCCTCGGCGTTAGATCGAAATTTCCGCTGTTTGTGAGAGTAAACCATTTTGAAGAGGAATGCAGAAGTGAGATAAGCTTGGAGATAACGTAGATCGAATAAACGGCGTAGCTATTTGCTTGGACTCCCTGATTCTGTCTTTCCGATTTTATTAGGCCCTCAGTAATGCTACGTTCACTCGGTTACGACCCTATTTGGCTCTTAGCAAATTGGAGCCATTTCGTGCCCTTATTTCGCGTCGATTTTATCTAGCAATTTCGTGCTGAATTTAGGTGCTAGCCAGTAGGCAACTGGCGCCCTTTGGATGCTGGAAAGAATTGTCGTGAATTTGCCCGTCTCGAGCACGAAAACAGGTTTTTACCATTGGCCGAATTGCACTTGTCCTGAGCGCGCAAACAACGAATAATTAAAATCTAAAAATGATACCGAAGTACTTTTTAATTATGAACCCTGGAAAAGAGTTACTCTCCAACCATCCGCATTTCCGTATATTAATGAAGTGCTTCATACGACCGCACATAATTATGTACTGATTTCATTTCCCCTCATTTGTCAGTGCGATAGGTTAGCAGGTTCTTGTCGAGAGCCGCACTTGCTCGGAAACGCTTTTTCTCTACCTCTCGGGAAGTAGGTACATATATGTGCATGCATTTGCGTTCGCCGCATTATTTGCATCGCAATAATTATGCGCACGTACGAGTTGCAGATTAAATGATGACTCCAGCAGCAGTGCGACACGAGCTTTCATCTGGCTTTCCTCGACTAAAATTCGTATGATTTTTGTTTATACTTTGATAAATTTGTATACCTCATAGACAATTTGGTAGGTTGGTTGGATTTAGTGGACAGTGGCTTTAACACATTTGATAGGAGAGTTAGTTAATTCGAAGCGAAGGCGGTGGCGTGCGCGGCTTGTAGAGGCGTCATCTGTGAGCCTGCATCCTCGCATCACGCGCCGCTCGTTAAACCTCGCGGCCCTCGTGAACTTCCTGAAATGATTGCGAATCCGTGAAATTCGATTACCGAGTAGGTGGAGCTGCGGCACGTTGCAGTCAAAGCCCGTGGCCGTGCAAAAACGGCCGAGTAAGCGGCGCCCAACCGAAAGAGCGTGCGATTGCTAGAGCGTTTCCACGCACGTTTTGCTCCGTTTGCACACGTGTTACACGGAAGTCGCCGGCTGACTGTGCCTTTCATTTAGCACAGAGGAGAGCTGCTATCACTATTTTAGCAGTAAAATATACCAGACGATTCAATTGAAGAATCTCGAAATCACGCGACACTGACAAAGCAAATTCGAAGCGGCAACTGGTTGCGAGGTTCTTCTCCCTGCGAAGGACATGCTGCGGTGTAACGGGCTTTCGAGATTACATCCTCCCGTGAAGCGCGCGAGGGTTGAATTGAAACCCAGTGAGCACATATAAGAGAGGGAGGGAAGCAGACTAGGGAAAATCGGTGGCCTCGCAAAAGACGGGCCACTCGAGTACGACCGGCGCGCGGTGCGGTCGTTGAGCGGTTGAGCGCACGGGCAAGAGAGAAGTGACGAGGATCGGGTACAGGGTCGTCATCCGGGAAAGGAAGGAACATTCGAGTGGCTCTCAAGACTTTCAAATTGTGGGAAATGTCGAGACAATCCACGATCGTCCGGAGCGCGGTGCCGCGCGCTGGTGCGATCGATCTCTATACACGGACGAGAGAGCACGCGTGTTGTACGCCGGGCTGCTTTTCCTCGCTCGAGAGTCTACCGCGGGAGCGAGGGTGGAGAAGAAATTAATGGACTGAGTCGGCGATACGTTGATGCACGTTACGAGGCCGCGGCGAAAGGGAAAGAGTTGAAATTTTCGAGCGGCCCCCGCCGGCTACAGACTCGTATCGCCGTTAATCGAATCGCGTCATTTGCTGCGCGCCCTTCTCCTCTCCGTTCGCGTGTTCGCTCACTCCTAACGCCTATCCCGTTAAATCCCTGCTGCCATCAACGTTTTTTAAGCGCCAGCCCGCGCGAGATCGCTGCCCCGATTGAATCGCGTGCGCGCGCGCCCTCGACGCGTCGCTGAAACCCAAAATCCAAAACCTGAATGAGACAAGCGTGTTTATCAAATTGATTGTCTGCATATCCAGTGCTTTTTCCATTGGGTTGTGCGCCACGCCAATTGGGGCCAAATGGGTCTCGGCCCAACTGAAAATTATGGTTATTGCCTCACTTTTTAATGCGATAGAAATACAAAGTACCATCTACACCTACCAATATATACATCTAACCATCTACCATCTACACCTATAATATATATACATATAAAGTTCCAATTTATTCGCCCGTTCTCTGAATTAGCGAGCTTGGTGAGTACAATCACTCGTTCAAAGCTCATTAATTCAGTCTTATATACAAAACGGACTTCTGTCGGCGCTAGATTTCCGAGAATACGGTACTCCAATTCATTTGAATGCCATGGCCGAGTTGCACCTCTACACTCGTACGGTATCAAAGTCGCATCGAGTCGAGTTCACGGCACATCGTCGGCTTTTGCATTTCATTTGCATCGGAGAGGGTAGGAGACGTCTCAGAAGAGGGCTCAGGAGAGAGTTTGTCTCTCCCTCTCTCCCTCTCTCAATCCTACCTTCTCATTCACTCTTTCTCCCCCGCTCCTCGTGTCAACTGTACATTCATCTATCTGGCCCAGTTTTCTCGGCGCTTCTTTCCTCTTCGCAAATTCGTTGAACCGAACCACCGCCATTACTTCGGGGAATGCGTGCACTATCAATGACAAGCGTGGAGAGAAGAATTGTAGAGATTGCGAGCGAGCGAACTGACTATACGTGGGAGAGGCAAATGTGCGACAGGGAAACGCGACGGTGCATTTCTTTGACATTGCTGTTACCTAGACAACCGTGGAGTAAGAGACTGCCGGTCCGCTCTGTGCACCTGAACGAAAGTGGAATCATTCTGGAAAGCCTCGTGGATCTTGCGTCTATTGTTTAACACACTCTAACAGCCACCTGCAACCAGATAGCATTGTGGTACCCATTTGTTGCCATAACATTATTCTAAAAATTAAATCTGAACAAAAATCGTTAGAACTTTGAGGCTCGTACAATTATTTATCTGGTCAATCCCGACATAACGAATTATAACAGAATAATAATAAGTGGTAACAGCAACATTACTTCGATAGGGTCTTACGCAGAGTACGAGCCGGGTACCTTTCCATTTCGAGTGCGACATTTGGTAGGACGTCGGCAGCAGGATTATACTCATAACGCCGGGCGCCTCAATCCCGCGGCGGTGCGGGAAACAAATTGATAACAAGGCGCAACTTTCCAGCGGAGATATAGTACGCATCTATTTGTCACGCCATATAAGTTTCAAGGAGAGAGCAAGGAGTAATATAACTTGCTCAAAGTTACAATCCAGTGGCTTTGCCAAAAGTAACGTCGCCCGGGACGAGCGGGACCCGCTCGCTCTACCAGAAGCAAGCAGCTTCCAGCGACGCAGTAATTCTCACGTGTGCGCGCCACTTCGCCAACGATAAATTTATATTACGACCCGGGAGTACCTTTACATTATGCGCCCTTGTTGCCGCTAAAGTGGTCTTGAAAGTTCCACCGATCTTATTTTAAGTAATCGGCCGCCACCGCCGCCGCCGCCGCCGGGAACTAGAGCGAGCGCAAACTTGCGAGTTCCCACGTGGAAGGACGCACGGTGCAGCGCGCACCCGGTTGAAACAAAAATCGAGCACGTACAACAGTTATGGAAAAGTGAGGGAGGTGTGCAGGGAGAAGCGTGGGCAGCAGCGGACCGAAGTTTGACAGGATTTGGCCCCACCAAATGCCAAACCCAGGTCTGGCTGTTGCGGTTGGCTTCGCTCGACGTAATACGGCCCGGAGTCCTCGGGATTAGGAAGGCACGGTAAACACGCTACATCACCAGCTCTAAACTGCGCGACATTTTCCAAGTTACGCAACACGTACTGGCTATCCGTAAACGTATTTGTAGAACTATTTATCTGCAGGTGTCCATCCGCTTCAAGGTTGCATCGCAATTTAATAGGAGAAACTTAAAAGCAGGATCAGCTTCAGCCTCTATCTACTCGCTTCCACCCACTTGCTAGCCACATAAACTTTAATAAAGTGCTGCTTCGCAGCCCCTTCACTTTTAGAGTCCCGAATTCGGGAGGCTACTTTTATTATTCCGGGCTCTGTTGATTTGATTTCAGGCTCGCGAAACTGTGTATAGATTTGTCGGGTTTCTGCTTTAGTATCGTGGCTCTTTGACAAATCCCGCTGCTATTGAGAAGGATGGCGGGATAGTGGTGCGCGCGGGATCATCCAAGTTTTTCGAACCGCGGCTGCCCCCACTATACACATATACGTATAGTCGGCCTCTTTCGTATTCCATCCCATTCGAGAAGGCTGCATTATAGATCGCGCGAAATCCAAGTGTCCGACCCCAAACGAATATCCGGCCGGCTGGGGGAGAAAGAGATAAAAACTCGGAGCGGGAAGCTGGCTGGAAAAAAGAGGGAGACGGCCGAGAGAAGGACGGACGCGGCGCGGCTGGAGCGAGGCGAGGCTCAGGAAGCAGGGAGAGACGAGAGCAAAGGCTCGTCGTTCAAATCCCATGCGAATCCGATGGCCACGGGGAATAGAGTGGTATCGATCACCGAATCTCGGTACAGATAGCGCTTATGTAAACGCCGGGGACTGCGCGTGCCACCGGCCGAGCTTTTCTAGCTATCGCTGGATAATAGAAATGAACCGCTCTCGCGCTTTTACGTGAATTATAGTCGCAATTCTGCTCTACTGGTGACCACCTCGTTGAGGAGTAATTATCAGTACTCTCGTGCGCCGAGGATCGCAAAAGAGCGGATTACAATCTAGTGAATTGCGGTCATTACGCTGGTACGGCTGTAATAATCTTCTGCAAAATAGCGAACTTGGCTATACTACTCTGCCGTAGTATCGAATAAATAATTTTCACTTGACATAATCCAGCGGATTCCGCTAAAAACAGCTTCCATAGCCTAGGCGCGTTCTTGCCGCGCTGGCGTCTGGCGATGGAATGCAAAAACTTAACTACCTAGCCCGCTCCTCCAGTAAATTCTATGGTGTCAGCCCAGAAGCAAAAAATCTTTCCCACTGTCTCGCCGACCCCGATCTCCGATCGTCCAGAACAAGCGGGGTAATCAAGGTAATTACAAACTGGCCAATTACGGGAACGACGTCGACCGCCGCAAATGCTCTCTTTCGTTCGGAATGCCCTCCACGACGCCGACAGAACGGCCACAATCGTCCTGCTAACTTCCGCCGGTCACCGAGGAATCGCAACACCAAAAAATTGCCCAATCAATCTCCAGGCTTCCATACCGTCGGAGAACTTCGCAAGAGTTTGCCCCGACGCGGGACCATAACCGCGTTGCATCCTAATCATGCCCAATTACTTCTCGAAAGTCTCAACGCAACGAACTCCCACTTTAAGTATCGCATCTCGTTCATCACCCTCTTTTGGCTTCCTGGAAGAATCACGGAAAAGCCATAGGCTGCGAAAGAAGTTCGTTGTGGCGGCTGCAAAAACTTCTCGAAAAGATAGAAGCGCTTTTTATCACCGAATAAACGCCACGCATGCAGGTATATGCGTGGGGAGCACAGAAAGGGGAGAGCACGCGCTGGTAAAAAGATGACCAGACAGACACACGCTCTCTCAGCGGCTTTTTTGATCCTGGCGAATGATTGTTCTTTTGACCCCCGCCCCTTCTCCCCCAACACTCCTGGACCTGCCATGCGGAAAATTAGTTGCGGCGACTGCGCCTGCTATGTTTGCGAACTCGGGTTGCTGCAGGTGATTCGGCAATTAATTAGCCTAAATCATAAAGCAACGCTCTGCTCTTCTGTCATTGCGGCAACCCCCAGCGCCGTTATTTATGTCTTGGACCGTGTGACCCTATCTTTTAATGAATTTCTTCTGCTTCATTCTATTATTACCAGCTTTAACAGCTGACGTTTTGCGAAAATAGAACAGCCGATTGGCGACAATCGATTAACAGAGTATAATTTAATTCCATGAGTGACGTATTCCGGTCACTTACTATTCTAGGCTCAATTTCGCCACTGGCAGACTAGACACAATTCTGATTGATTAATAACGTCGACTTGACATAAAGTATTAAAAGCGGTAATAATTGCGCTGAATCCTAAATAGCTTAATCATAATCTCGCAGAAATTCACGATACCCTGACAGGTGTATATTTTTAAGGTTTAAAAGCCCCGCTATCCACACGGGAGCTCGATTTCTCGCTCAAGGGGCAAGTTTCCACTCTCGTACACTTATTGAATAATAAATTATAGACTGAAGGTAAGTTTGTGCGTGCCGGGAAGTACAAGAATATTGTATTTGTACTACTCACCGGTGTAGTGTGAGAGCAGTTTTCGCCGATAAAGGAACTTTCTGCGTCAAATGGAATTCCGCGCCTAATTTATCAGCTAGTAAATGTATACCCGTACTACCGAGACCAGAAGTAGATAGAAAGAACACAATATTCTGAATGCACTACTGCAAGAACCTACTTTCCTTCCTCGGATGTTTCTAGAAAGCTCGATTGCTTCACAAGCAGATATGATGGAGTATGGGGATATTTCAATCATTATCATAGTCGAAGATTCCTGGAATAATACCAGAAATCCCCGTATCAAGATAATCTACCTGGCGGCGGTCCAGGTCTATCTAATGGTTGAGCCGACGCAAATAGAATAGAATAATGGAAAAAATGAGCTTTTGCATAAAACGGTGCAGTAGACCGGCATTGGGAGGTAGGAGGTGCGCTCTCGAGAAGTGATCTGTCTTCCAACTGAATTGATATCAGGGATTACTGCCAGGGAGATCGTGCTTCGAAAACAGAACTCGGTAGATCAGGCGGATCAATTTGCCGGCGACGACGTTTTGCGTTTACGAGTAAAGAATTTCATTTCGCTCCCTTACCCCCGTTGATATCGGGCGATCGATCGGGCGAAATAAAAATCAGCCCTCAGGAAATGAAAATGGGGGTGTGCAGCCAAGGGGGTGGTAGCGGCGGGTGGAGAGTTTAGGAGCGCTGGTCACGGACTGGCATCGAGGTAATTTGGAATCTATTATTGAAGCCGTCGAATGCTCGGTTTACGAGTGTTTACCGGGCACCGGGGGTTTCCTCTGCATGGCCATTCGTTAATAGCGAGCTAACGATTTTCTGCTGCGCCATTACTCATTGCCTTTGCCACCATAAACTTCGGGGATAGGTTGGTCGGGCTAATGGCCGACTCCAGGCCAAGTAACAACCGTTGCCTAAATCCAGTATTAAATCGCCACTAACCGGGAAGGATAATTTGCTATCGATGCCGGCATGGCACGCAAATGCTAAGCGTAGCCTACTATGTACAGACGCTTCTATCGAAAGGTCTCGGTAAATAAAATCGATCTGTTTCCAGACACAATCTACTTTCCATGGGATCGAGTGGCGAGGTTTGGATCTTGCAGAGTGCAAAGTGCCTTGACAATTCCCGCAATATTGACAGTATTTTTCAAGGCGATCCTAATGGATGTTCCTGGATATTAGTAGGGCAACCCTCCGAGTGTTATTGGAGTACTGTGCACTGCTCGAACTAAGGATCGACGGAGAAACATTCTTCCCGAGTAAGACGAATGCCGCCGCACCCTCCGCACCTTCCATTGACCGAAAAAAGCTTCCGTTTCAGCAAGAGTGAATACATTCAGAATTGGCTTCGAATTATTGTCGAGAGGCCCTCGACTTAAACGATGTTCTCGCGCAGAGTCAAGTAGCATTATTATGCGCACGATTCCCGCAGCACATTAAACAACTAGGGCGTATGGTAGACCGAACCCGGGCAAGCGCCACTCCAAGATATGATCGGGTGGAAATTAAAAAATCAATGCGGAGCGCTGCGGGACATCTCCTGCGGGAATCGGAGAACGCGCCGTCCGGTAGGGAATATTGAGGAGAATAATATCGGATCCCCCGAGAGCAGAGGCGGAAACCAAAGATCGCAGCTACCAATTAGTGGCGGTTATGCCCATCTGCGGGTCAATGTAAATACAGGGTGGGCTCGGAATTACAATTTGGCTATTTTATGGGATTTGTTCGCCGGGCTCTTGCACACGTCTTGTTTACGCTTTTGCTAAAATTGCCTGAATGGACTGTCAACAAGATACTATTTGTTTGAGCAACATATCATTATTCACTGATATCACGCATTGATCGGATTCGATTTAAATGTATTTATGATACATTTAATGCAATTTCCCATGTTCTCAATTCATTCGAGGTCCCCGGGAATGGTATAATTGTGTAAAGTTATATATGTCTCGCCGGTGGTTGAATGATTAAATAAGCAGAGGATAAGAGGCAGATCGTATTTGCAAGCCACTGGTACTTGTATACCTTGAGTGTCCTTACGCACTTATGCAAACAATGACACCGACATATGATGCGATCTAGTACTGTCCCAATATTTGGCCTCATCATTCTGCGTGGTGGCCGCGCCGCGTGGCTCTCGGGCCGGATTACCAACGTCCTCAGATTACCAGAATTTCCATAATCCCCGAGAATTGCGAGTCCCCGCAGCGTCATTACGCCTCTCCCGTATACGGGAGATCAATCGCCTCTGCAGCAGCACTGCCACCGGCCACGGAGAAGTCGTGGGGCGCTATCGGGCGCGCCCGGAGTGTCAGCCGTCGCGGCGAGGACGTGGACACTCGTCCGCCTCGGATAAACCATCGGCATAATCCCTATAGACAGTGTAACACACATCGGCCGGCGCACACGTGGGTTCACAGATGCATGAGTCCTCGTATTACGATAGGACGGGGCACGGGGCGGGCATGTCCGGGGCGCAATGCGGAAAGCAGAAGGTTACCAATCGCGGTTTGCGTCGAGGCCCCAAACCAAATGCAAATATGGGCGCGCAGTCCCCCGTCAAAATTTGCCGATCGCATATTTGTCTTGACGTGGCCGGTTATTATAGGACAATCCACTCGGTCACGTACTCGCGTGTTTGCCCGGGCGGGCGCACTGTCCCAAGTGTACCGTAGCATACATACTCCCGTGTATCCTCCGCCTTCCCAACCCATATCTTTCATGAATACGTAGCTAGGTCCGGTGGCCGCACGTATGCGCACATTGTGAACATCCGCGGATGCGTCCGGTAGCCAATGGCATGTCGCATAATTTCCCCTCCAAGTTCACCGGTGCCAATTTACGGCTGATTCAATTAAGCCGCCGCGCGTCAATTACGATCGCGTGAATTCGCACAGCCATCTCTATCCTCGAAGGTCCATTTACCTTTTCAACCTTATTGCGGTCGTCACTCTCGTTTCTCGCCCACTGATGATAGCGAGGCATGCGCGTTTTTAACTTATGCTTGTCTGTCAATTTCGAATTGCAGAACGTAGCACTAATGTCATGCGGGGAAGTTCCCTCGAAAAATACTACGCGCGAACCGAGAAAACTCCCCGCCGCTGCCTTGGGGTAATTAGGAACTGGCGCATTGTGTTTAAATAACATTTTAATAAGGACGCGGGAGCTCCAATCAATACCTGCGCAGCGTGTATTAATCGAGAAAAACAGAGGAGAGAACGGCTCGAAAAAACATTCGGGAGAGAAGGAGCGCAGCGCAGCATTTGGCGTTCCAGGCTGGCGGCTCTGTGTTCCGTGAAAACTGCAGTTTAAATCGAGCCGCTTTATTTAAGCCGCGGTATCCTCTGCATGGCTGTGGAACTAGCTCCGCCGGCCCTTCGCATATAGAGATAACAGCGGAACGCCGATAAACGGCGAGATCCTGATAACTTCAAATAACTACGGGCGCGATGCAGATGCACACCACTTTGCCGGGACACTGCATAGCTGCCCAATCACACTCGCCCCCAATATCTACGTGTATGTGTCTACCCCCCCACTTAGGAATTCGCGAGGGGAAAAAACGTCTGCCTATGCACCAGCTCAACAGCACTCGTTCGATCGATTCCGGTTTAATTATTCCAAGTTGCTTCCGCAATCAAAAAGGCCGATTAGATTATACCCCTATAAGGTGTTGACTGACTCGACTTACTTCGTGAAATCTGCGGACGCAAAGTTTGCTCGACTTGCTAACTATGCTATTGTATATTTTAAGACTTTAACTTTGTTTACCTTTTATCAGGGAATTAAGTTTTTTTCTCCATATAATATACCTGCGATACATCCTTCCTAATTCTGCTACTGCGAAATTTCCGTGGCTAATGTAACGAAACTTACAACGACGAGATTGCCGCTAACGCGTTTCCAAATGAAACGCTTAAAACGAGTAAAATTTAATTCCTCGTGGAAATACGTTACATGTCGCACAGGCAGGTGCCGCATTTTCCATACAACGGTTTTGCTAATATAATATTTATTCTCGTGCGGCGGGCATGCACTCGAAAAGTTATCGAAATTTCTGATCTAATTCGATATCCCGCCACGACTGAAACACGTTGTACTACATACGTATGTGTACGCATCGTCTGACTCGATCGAGAATTCAAGAACGATGTAAATAGCAACCGGCGAAGGTAAACTTTCAGAACGTAGTTGATGACTGATAGAAACTAATCTAATCGGTTTAAATCGGTTAAAATCGAGTGGCCGGGCACGCACAGAACCCGGATTTCAAAAGGAAACTGACTTTTCCGGGCGAGTTTCATTGAAAAGCCCACGAATAACTGGCTCGTGACCCATTTCGACGATATAGCTGCGGTTTTCTTATGTAACTGGCTCGGGGGTATAGCTACACTCGACTTATGTACGATTCAGCGATGCAAATGTATCGAGTACCTGTATTCAGGAATCGCGCGAAATTTCACCTCTAAGAATCGCGGACGGACGAATAAACTCTTCTCGAATGGCCGAATGAGCGAGCAAGGGAAAGAGAGAGAGAGGGGGGGAGGGGGGCTGGCTGATCTTCACTCGTGCTAAATCGCAGACATACTTTTAAAGCGTGCTTAATGAAGCTTTTTGCCGGCAGGATTGTGGCGCTCTAAGGGCGTTTGTGGCAAATGCTTTTTCGTGGCGCACGCTAGCGCGGTGATGAAGCCGACCTGCAAAAGATGGATCTAAAGGCAGCAGGATTGCAAAGCGGGCGCCACAGCCACTCGGTATTGGCGGCGCTCGTTATCTCGAAATTAAATCTTTCTAAGCCAGACAGATACTCCCTTATCGATGCTCTCCTTCGTTATCCCGGCTGAAGTATGGCCGCGTCCGCTTGTGGAGACCGCGTTCCTCCCTCCCTATATATGCCATTTATGATAATCAAGTCGTGATACCGATCTCTCAAAGGGAGCGCGCACCGGTCGAGCTCCTGCAACCTTTGCCCCACGTGACCGACACGCGACCTCTCACGCCGCTGAATTCGCTTCAACGCCGAGTGGCAAGATCCCCGCGGCTTGATATGTCACTTTGGATCATTGGGGGAAAAACAGCCGTTCTGCGGATGATTATTTATCACCTCAATTATGATAAGCTTCACGCGCGTCACTGGTCTCTTTGTGTATATCGTCATTCATCCTCCTTAGTTGTTGACACGTGTATGATTCTCGCACTTGAAAAGTTAACTTTGTTCCGGGGATATTTCCTTATACGCAGGGAGTATAATCATTTATCTGCCCCTACTTACATACTGGTTTGAGAGCATAGTGTGCGAAAGGGGAAAGATATGAAACTGGAGAAATTGAGAAAAAGGAGTGGACCAGTGTCATATGAAGGTTCGAAGCTCGCTCGGCGAGTGCTGCTCTCGATGATTCGAAGTTTATGCAAAATATGCTCTCGTACAGGCTATCGTACAGCTGCACATTGGAACCGCGGCTGGAGCGAATTGAGCCTGGAAGTGCGAGAGCCACGGTAACGAAATGTTCCTCTTAGCAGAAAGTTAGGAAGGGAAGAGGAGCCCCCGGTGGGAAATGATGGCAGTGTGCCTGGTGGGAACTATGGCGTGCCGACCAATTCGGCTACATAGTTGGAACACCTTCTGGACACATGGTGACAAAAACTGTCCCCATCGGGTCTCCTATGTATGAAATTATCTTATGGAGTGTTCATGGTGAAGCGGTCACTTGAAGCCGATTTGACAACTTGCAGTCTAAATCATCTAACGCAATTTCTCAATAAACTATTTCAATCACACCAAAGAGATCTAGTAGCATTAGATTGAAAGTCATATATGTGTTGTACTAAGAACTGGAATAAAACTAGATAATTACAGTAATTGTGGTGGGTGGGTTGGGGGGGTAGACTTTGTTGTTGGGGTCGGCGGAAAGAATGTACCCGGCGTTTTTTCTTAAGGGTCGCTGCTTTTAACAGTGCCGACTGCAATGTGCCGCAATATCCTGGGGATATTGTATGCTCTTGAAGAAACCTTCCGAGCGCGCAGATTCGTTTATGAATAGCGTCAGGTGTAGCATGGACCATAAAAAGTCACTGCTCCGGGAATAAACTGAAAAGCCCGCGAAGTAAATGGAAGAAAACAAAATATTCCACAATGCCGGATATTGGGCAAGCGCAGTCGAGGCTTTCCAGCAAAGCGATAACTGAAAGTGTTTACTAGCCGCGCCGTCGGCTGCACTGCAAGTCGGCGAACTCTTTATGAAGTACATTTGTTCCGCTACGACTGGCATCTGCCCTTAAATCTGGCGTGTAAAGATTTCGATTAGAGATGTAAAGAAATACGTATCCCTGAGTCAAGCGGAAGCTTGAGAACGATCGGTTTTCATCACATATCCCCGTGGATTGTGTAGCGAGCCTCCGAATAAAATGCAAGCTTTTAATCAATACCAGTTTTTTACTGGGCCGTACGCGCCCCAATTGAGGGGGAATCGATTCGAGCGTCGGTGGGAATGTCATTTGTCAGAGACCGAGGGCTGCCGGTTATCAAGGGAATCGAACGCGAACGTCATTTGCGGAAAAGCGCCGAGCAGGATGTCAGCGTGGACTTTCCAAAACACAGACGGTCGTGTCGGGGAATCGGACAAAAGGTGAAGGGATCTCCCGCTCCCGTAGGAGTCCCCCGGAACTCTGGGATTCTCCGGAGGGTGTGTGCCCGTTTACCAAGAACAGGGGGGAACAGCCACTCCGACTGGAAATGCCGAAGAGAAGAAAAGCAAGCTCGGCGACTTGGCTCTTTTACGAGTTCCCAATGCGAAACTTGCATTTTTTCCGCAGAAGCCGAGCTGAGAAGAGCCTAGGATGGGGAGGGCGACGCTCTGACACCGACAGGAAGCTGCACTTTCCCTGGGTTTTATTCAAATTTTCCGTGGCCGGGATATCAAGTCCTCTCTCAGCGTTCGCTCCCTCTTGGGACGCTCTCCTTTTCGTAGATCCTGCCCTTCCGGTTTGCATCCTTCCTGGTTGATTTAAGCGAAAGCGTTGTCCACTCGCCCATCGCAGTGTCCTTTGATTTTCCTCTTTTCCAACCTCTCTAAGGAGTTCCCTTCTAATTTACTCTTGTTTACTCCAACGTCTGTTTATGTTTAGCCTTTCAGGGCGAGTTTGCATATTTTACCTGTCTAATTTGGCTTGCATGAACCCTCTTGTATCAAGCGATTCCTATCTTGGCGTCATTGAATGGAGCTTGGAGCCACCGAAGCGTAAGCACCTTCCCTTTTTCGTAAGTCCTGTCGCCTTGGCTATTTATTGCCAATTCGTCTGGACCATTATATTGGACGATTTGTCTTCGATATGACACCGCTGTAATGAGCTGCTACGCCTGGGTATGAACGTCAGGCTTCATTTCAATCTCCCTCTGACAAATAGCACGTCGTTCATTTCTTCTCCTTTAACTCTATTATCCGAGCAACCAGGAGGCCCGAAAAACGAGAATAGCCGCAACCATCTCCCAAACCTTACGGGTTCTGACGACTGTTTTGCTCCCACACATCGCGATTCGTTTTCCCAAGCTGACCCGATCGGCGCTTTTTCTCCTTCTCGAGCTCGGAGGAAAGTAGCGGGCATTTTGCGCGAAGCGATTAGGGAAGGGCCGCCTCCCTTTTCCCAGGGAGCAAGAAGGTAAAGCGCAACGCTCTCGCCAGATGTGAATGGCTCGCGTGTAGCCCATCTTTTTTCCTCGCAAGATAAATGAGAGAATAATAATGTTAAGCAATGTTTAGATGTGCGGCAGGTTAGGACGCTTAACGCACTCACCCGACCTTTTTTGCCTGAGTTATTTCGGCAACGGAGATGTACTTTGCGGAAGCTTGTGATTGCGACATATGTATAGCGATGACTGAACGAAAACAAATCTCGAAGTAGAGAAACGTGGAGGACATTATTTAGTCGTATGGCAGCGATGAATGCTCGGAGAAATTAAATCCGAATTGGTCATAGGGTGGTGGGGGAGAGTATGGGGTGGAGTCGGGAAGCGCGTATCTCTTCCTGATTTTTCACGTTATCTCCTTAACTAAAGTTCCATTAAGAACTTGTCAGCTCGCGGATTCCTGAATGCATCGTCAGAACTCGGCGCGCTGCCTGCCAGCCGGAATTACCGCAAACTCTACCGCTGGTGCGCAGATTAGTGAAACGGGGAGGACTCCAGCAGGAGGAGAGGGACAGTGTGCGCGCTACTTTCTTCGTCTTGGAAGTTCGGCCGGAAGCTGGGCGCGAGGATGAAAGTTTGCGGGTAGGGAGACTTACAGAATAGAAACCCAGTCACGTAGAGGACATCAGGCCGACATTATTAAATTGTATGGCAGTCGTGTGTCAGGAAATAAAGTATTTCACGGAGCCATTGTGTGCGCGGTCGAAGAAAAGGTGCACCCCTGTACCGTGATAAATCTTGCCTTGGAGGCGACACACCTTCTCTGCGGGAAATACAAATCGCTAGCCATTAATCCAGCGATTATACGAACCGGACGTAGGTAATATGCAGTAGTCACACAGCTATTCCCGCGGAAAATGCTAAAAATGCCCAGCTTCCGCGGGAATGGGAAAGAGCCGTATGCATAAAAAGCGCTTATAAGCTTCCTGCATGATGCTTCAAGGAGAATCGCTTGTTTATTGTATCAGGCAACAGCCAGCAAGAAATAAACGAGCTGTCGATAAGTGGCAGAGGAGTGGCTCGTAATGGCTGCAGCTACGCCAAGGAAACTTTACCTTTTTTTGGCCTCCGAGACTAAACCACCGTCCCCGGTAAATTCATTGGGGTGCGATCGTTAAATCTATATTAAGTGACCACCTCCAGCTTACTCTACGCGAAGGTGTATATCTACCGGGGTCTATTTAAAGCGGGCTTGGCGTGTAATCGAACTCTTAAGAGCCAAGTGAGAAGTGGACATTAAGTCCCCAATCTATACTTGGGAAGTTGGGCGGTAAGCACTTTCACAAGCTGCCACCGAGATCCTGCGACTAATATTAGATAGTATTAGTAATAAGACACCCCGACATACGGAAACGAATTTTAAAGTCAAATCATTTCGCTCACCAAGAGAAATTCTCCAAGTCTTAAGAATTCTTCCCGGGCTGGCCGAGATTTGAAGAATTCTCGCGCACTGTCGCAGTGTCCCCGAACTTTTTTCGCTCCAACCCTCTTTTTCAATCTCTTTCGGGTGAGTGGGGGAACACGATTGGTAGGGGAATTCCCCGTTCAGCAAAGGGCAAGGTGTCTCCTGAACGATTTTTGAAAGCAATGGAAGTACGATAATACACCAACTTGCGAGAATGCTCACCCGAAAAGTGTAAGCCCGCTGTAAATCCGACGATAATGATTGATTGTCGAAGAATAAAGGTCGCGGCAGAGGCACCAGCGCCACGATCAAAAAACCCTTTGTAAGATGGACGCGCAAATGTGCGTTACGACCTGAGCCTGCTGGATCATCAATCGAGTAATGTCGTAATAATACAGATCACTTTCGTTGTGGCACCTGTAATGGACTTGGCAGTATAGTATTTCGAGCTGACATAATAGGTAATTAGCGCATGATAGCAGATTGCCACATTGGCATAACGTGTGTCATGAAGACTTCACTTCATGTAATTACACTGTCACAATCATTAAACGAGGAATGAACGAGGTGTGGAGCTTACGCGACTAGGTAACGCGACATACGTTAATAGGGAAACTCAGATACACGGCTAATACCACTCCCGTACTAACTACGTTTGGAGAAGCAACTTTTTCCTCAAACCCCTTTTGAATTCAATTAACGTGCTTTGAAGATCGTTTAATACCGTTGATGATTTTATTTACGAGAGGGATGTTTATAATTTACATTTGGAAAATATTATTAGCGGCTGGAAATTTAATTTATAATTAAAACGAAACCTTACCAATTACTGGTGAATAGTGGCTGAATTACAATATGCTGGTTGAATGCTGTTTTGACGATTCCCTGCATCCTTTCTATTGACCGCACACGTCGTGACACTAATTGCAAATAGGAAAACTTTTGCATTGAGTACGTCATGGAAAAGGCGGCTATACATATTCCTATCTACAGATTTGCTTTCCCGCCGACCTGCATTCTCCCCTATTCCCGAAGTTAAATTTCTATTGAAGCAGATCGAGTGGATCGGATTTCCGTTTCGGATAGATGTGCATTTACTTTGATTTATTCGGGCGGATTTCGAAAGCGCCGTATATTCATCCCGCCCATAGAAGAGTGTGTTGGAGCGTTTTCTTTGCCAGCACTGGTGGGAGGCAGTTTAATCAAGCATAGACTGAATGGAATTTCAGCACCATCATCTACACAACAACCTCTCGCATTACAAAGTACTGCAGCGGCAAGAATTCAAAAGCTTTTGTGTCCGTTTCTCCCCAATATAAGCTGGGTATCATTTTTCAAAGAGACACGAACTGATATCCATTCTTCCCATCTCAATGATTCAATAACAATGAATCAGAGATCAAACAAGGACTTCCAACGTGTAAAAAGGCTGAATGCCAATTATTACCCTTCATAAATTAGACGTCATTCGAGTTCCTTGAGAATCTTCGGCGAATTTCAATTATCTTGAATCTTGACTGCAGCTTACTGATTCCTCGCAGAACTGCACGGAACTTGTTGTCTGTACTGTGTGTGTGTGATAAACTGGTTGAATTAGTGTCCTTGTCAATATGCCGTTGATGAAACTCTGCAGGATAGAAGCGATTGATGGCGATCGTGTGAGGTGCGAAGTGTTACATATCGGTTCACGATGAGCGAATTCGCGCCAGTGCGGCAGTGTGTCGGCGTCGGGACGCCACGGGCAACATCGGCGCGACGACGATGTGTCGGAGGGTTACGTTCGAAGCCGCGCGTTTCAAGTTCGGCCGTCGACTGACGGCCGCTCCTGAGCTCGACGCCTGCGTCCCGAGGCGGCGGATGCGCGCTGCCTCCCGTCCTCCTGCGATTTCCCTGGATTCCGGTTATCATCCATACATCCCCACGGCGTGTACGTGTACACCCGGCTGCTTGATTCGGGATTCCTCGCCAGGGATCTCGCAGACCAAGTATTTCTTTTAATAGTTTTACGGAAGCGCGCAGGTATATGGCTGCCACCTACCTATTTTCTATCGCCGCATATATACGAGTATGTAATTGGCTCTGCTGAATGAGAACCATGATGCGGTTGCTTTGCAGTGCGCGTTGATCGAAAATTCCACGATTTCGAATTAATTAGCTGGACGCCAGTGGCGTGCCGCTCGGTTCTGTTATCAGTTGGGTATTCTTCGCTTCCGATACATTCAGACGTATCATTACGACCGTTCAGCATATGCTATCGCTGCTATAAATTGCTTGCATTGTTTTAATAAAATCTCGCCATTTCAAGCCAAATCTCATAAGCGCATTGCTGGTGCTGCCTCTATTGAGACTTTATCAGTAATGTAGGTTTACATGCGGTCGGCCGAGCGCAGTATAATACGCCACTGTGCTCCACGCATTTCGAGACTACGCGATGCACAGTTCCCTTCGACCGTTTCCAGTTCTGGCTGTACACCTGAATGCCGAGTCTCACTCGAAATAAATCCCCCGTTATTTCCCTTGCACGCGCGAAACTACTTAATTTTTCGTATTTGTTTAATAAACTGAAAGGAAGTCGGGTGCGCTAGTTTCGCGAGAGGGCAGTTGAGGGGAGAGGGCTGCTATATCAGAGGCTTGCCGAGGTACGAGTTCGCTCGATCGCACATTTAATGCGCGCGGCAACACTAGGATGTGGGTCAAAAAGTTCTGAGAATATGCAAAGTTTTTTCTTGCCCGCGGTGAAGTGGAGCTCCCTGATGGGAATTGGAAAGTTTAGCTAGTGCACTATTGCTAATTGAGCGGTGTAAAAACGGTGCCGATTATGTGTAGCCTCAACCCGGCCATTATGTCGAATTACTGGATTTTCAAGTGATACCGCGCATACGTTGGGACTGCAAGAGGCCATTAAAGGAAGCGCTAAGTAGCGAGGCTTAAAAATGCAAAATACACATTCTGGAATGATTTTGCAGAATTAAAAATCATAGCTTCGCATAATCTTGTATTCGTATCCAACTATAACACGCCGTCCTAATCTGGTCTTCTCTGCAGTATTTTCCTCTAATTGTGGAAATGTTTAATCAACCTGTCAATTCACTGTCATGGCTCGTTATCGCAGCGCGCGTGTGAAGCTATCGCGGACAGTTGCATCAACGATTTCCAGATGTAGCGGTCGCTCATAATTAGACGTAATTATTAAATTATGAGGCGTATTGTACACTTGTCAGCGAGTGTGTGTCACCGCTGGTCGGGCAGGCAGGCAGATACGAAACAAATATGAATTTCAGGGCATTCGGTCATCCGCGATTTCCAAACTGACGCGTCAACTGTCATTTGCAGATGTACAACATACATATATACACCGCGGCATCGCGAACGGACACGAGCGGTAATCGTGTCACTTACACATTCAATAGAAAATGAGTTTCCCGGCATGGCCGCCGCGGCCGCGCACCGCAGCGCAAAAGTGCTTTTCATCAGCAACCGCCAGAAGTTTCATAATTATCACGTATGGTTAATTAATAGTATCAAAAGTTGCGCCCGGCGTGAGCGGGTAACCCTAAAAAATGAAAGAGAAAAGGAAGGAAAGAATAGGCAGGGGGAGCATGAAGTGTGGATGTGTGACTATATACGGGCGCGTGGTGGAGAACGAAATGGAATGGCAAGCTAACAAAAAAGATGACCGTCGACGCCTAACCATTGTTTGAGATGAAAATTAAGCTGCGGTCCGTTCTCTACTAACGAATCACTAGAGCTTAATTGGCAGCGAGCTCGCCCGAAGTCTCGAGCGGGCTTCGCCGGGGAAAAAATCCAGTTCAGTTTTGCTCCGCGAAAATGTTTCTTGTTCAACAACGCACGCTCGCAGTAGCAAAAACGGCTTTCCTTCCGAGTCTAAACGCGTAAGATTGGGAAGTCATAACAATAGTTTCGATCCGGGGAATAAGAGTTAGTCCTAGTAAAGCTGGAATTATTTGCATGAGAATGAGGTAAGAGGAACAGACAAAAGGGCGAAGAAGGGACGGAGAAGTTCATTAGATCTAATTCAACTGATCAGGGGCGTCCATTTTGGCAACAGCGGGCGAGGAAGCTATCCCGTCTCTTACTCTGAAAGGACAACTCTCGTCAACAGAATGAAAGTAGAAACGATCAGATAGTGTCTATTCAAGATACTGGAGAGTCCGACTTTCGAGAGCAAGTAGAAAGGTGGACGCAGGGATTACAATGCACTCGGGGAGGATGAGGAAAGGGGACTTTCGTAGAGAAACACGGACTGGTTCTTTCGTCTCCGGTTTTCTGTTCTTTCTCTTAGACGGGCGCATCTATAACAGATTGGCAGTGAAACTGGCGGGTCAGCGTTTCTCCTGCAGGTGTGGATGCACGGATCTCGGGAACGAGCGGGATTAAAAGGCTCGTTGTTCAGCCGGCCGTAATAAGAGTCAGCATCTTTCCCGGGATAATATTTCACGTCATTACACACCATTTCCCCGCAATTAAGATTTGAAAAATTTTTGCGGCATTGCGGTTTATCGAGAGCGCGGGGCTTCCTCTTTTTTTCGGCAGCGCCTTATCCCTTTGTGCCCGCAGCCAGCGTCCCAGACCACGACCTGATTTTCCTGCTGACTTACTATTCCGCTCGTCTTTCCGGGTAATGTATCTAACTCGCGGACGCACTACTTTCGGCTCTCAGAAAACCGGCTCTAATGGCTTCAGCGAAAAGTACGGTGAGCCAAGTGCCTAAGGGATAAGTTAATTCACCAGTGCTCCTACCAGCAATCTCGCTGCCCACGCGCATCGCCCGAAATTCCAGGAAAACACACTCGAGGGTGGAATTCCTTAAAAAATGGTAATCTAGAGTGCGGTGAAAATCTTAGCAAATTTCTCGAGGACTTTGCGTTGTTCTTGAGATCTCCGCTACACGCGCTTAGCAATTATGCTAATGGCCCGGGCGAAGAGAATGAGGCAGTAAAGTCATAACATGGCCGCGAGATAAGACTTCAAGTGAATGCCTGAATTACTTCGCACCTCGACAAAGACCCATGCAAATTAAACATTCGCCGAGATTTATTTCCTCGAGGGCAGTCGCACCTCGACAATGGACGAACTTCCTGAGTTTTCCACACTTTGCCCTTGAGAATTCCAAGAGTACTCGGTCGGGTCTCTTTCCCCTTTTTACATATTCTCGCCGTCTAAACATTTTCCTTTTATAGTCTTCCCAAGGAAGATGCTCTTGATTATTTTGGACACAAAACTGATATTTTTAAGTATTACATCCTCGCATTCTGAAGTAAAGTAGTAACATGTAGAGATATATATAGTGAATTTGGCTGTTCACGGCTCCCCCAGTTGCGAGCGCGGAGTACTCCGAGAAAATTTGATCCCTGGGTCACTGCACACTTTTGTTACATCCGCGCCTCGCATTGTCATCTCGGTTTTCCAGTCCCCCGCCCGGCTCTTCCGCAATCGCGGCAACCCTGCCCCAGCATTGTCTATGGTACGAAGCTAGCAGCAGCCCCGACTGTTGACTCCTGCCAAGTTCCTCTTGACTCCAGCGGCTTGCCGGCTTCGCTAAGTAAAGTTCCGAACTCTCGCACTTGCACGGGGAAGTTGAGTAGGCTTGCGAAGGGACGCCACCACTTTTTGTGCCCACAATAAAAATGTTCAACTAATCATATGCTGTGTGCTGCATGAATTAAGCTGCTTAGGATTGGAAATGGAAGTGCATACTTTAAATAAATCGATACAACAGTTACACCGAGCTCAAGGTCTTTAATAAAGTGGAAGCTGATCCAATTGATTACGTAGGTAATTAGAAGTATGCGATAAGCGGGCGCTGTTTCAAGAACCATTTGCCTTAATTCAATTCCATCCTGCAACGAGTTTGCAACGGCTTACAACGCAATAAAATTGTAGATCGCGCCGATAAATCGCTTTTTCGCTAATCAGGTTAACCGGGTAATTCATTTCCACGGTGGGTACTTATCGAAAGTCCGACGCAAGTTAAAAGTAATTGGCACTCCTTCTTCGCGAAATAGACCCTTGAATCCGCTGCCGATAAGATTCAGTTCCTCTGGAGTAGTTGGAGCGCAATTATAAGTGCAGCTCTTTTACAGCAGATTATCGAAGAAGATTTCTGTCTCGCTCTTTTAGTGTTCCTTATGCGCTTGCCTTACATTTTACCAAATGAATCGGACTTCACCTCTTTGCCAGTCTCCAGCTATCTTGTCCGGCGAAGCTCTACGAGGTTATAGTGAAAGCAGTGTGAAAAAGATGAGAGGATTGTAAGGACGTTTGCAACCTAAATCGTTTAATGCGGACCTTTTGCCCCGGATGGTGGTCCTTCTCACGGTGGATCCCTTTGGATGCTACCGACACCGAAGAATGCGGGTGAATAATGAAGTCGGTCTGCGGACGTGAAGACTACCAGCCGATCGCGGTTCCGTATTGGAAACGGATAATGAAAGAGATTCGGAGAATTTCAATGACAAAGAGTATTCGATTCGTGGACAAATGGACTTTGCCGTATATGGGGAGCGTTGCGCGATAAAAAATAGATGATGGTGTTAAGAGTGACATGTGATCACGCATCTCGCTTCATACTGAGAATTTGGTAGTGCAAGATGTACAGGTCTCGAGTCTGCGAATCATAGCCCAGACAGTTTTTGGTATTCTACTGACTTGGATCCGACAGAGAGGAACGCACGACTTAATCGAATAAGAGTGCGAAGGAAGTTCGCAGCTTGAAACCTACCCCGAGGCGTTCGAGTCAAAGAGTTAGGCAGTACACACAGCGCCGGGTGAAGTTGTTTAACGAATGGTGGAATGGTTCACGGATACGTGGACTGACCACAAAAGTTCTTGCAGCCTAGCTAGCGCCACGTGAAATTTCTGTGGGGTGATGAGTACGTCCCTACGAACTTCCTGAGAGCCGCACGCATCCTAAACTTATGGGGGTGGGAGCTCTTACCGCAGGGAAACTGCCCGGGTTAAGATGAAGAGACTCGAGGCGAGCCCCTTCCTTCTTTCTTTCAGCCCTGCAGGACATCGCCCATCCGCCGTATAAGTGATGTTGATGCAAACTGTCGTTCTGGTAAATTGTGTCGAAAAGATGCTAGAGAACTCCGGCAAGATATATGTAGAGTCCTCCTCGCGCTGGTGGAATATGTGACCCATACTTTATCTGGGAATTTATTAAAATAGTTCTAGGGACGCACACTTTTCGTCCGGGTATACTGCGATTATGATTTTATCATGAGGTGAATTTACTCTGCGGGATATACGACCACATTTAATGAAATACCTTGCATACCGCGCTTCATCGACTTCGATCCTCGGATTACCCCTGTGTAGTCCGCGCGCGGTCCCACAATAATGCTTAAGCTTTAAAGGCGCCTCCGCATGGGGGTCTAGCAATAAAGGGGAAAAGTAGTCGGCCAAATACGGCAACGATAAGCTGGTACGGAACACAGGAGTGGCCGGGATGCAAGTTCCGCGAAGAAGCGGCCGACTAAAATAAGTAAGAGTTGCAAGTATGTACGTAGGTGGAGAATGGCAGTCGGCATGCCGGTCGGTGGCCACGTCGGGCTGAAATGGAATTTCTGTCGGCTGGGTTAGATAAACAGCCGCAATCTCGCTTCAGCCAACAGAAAGCACCCCGAAAATCTTGAGACCAGTTCCCATGCAGCCTGCATTTTGTCATGCTTCTTTCCCGCATTTCTAGCCCGCTTTTTCTGCAGGACTCGCCACGTGTTCTCTTAATAGATCCCCCGCGACCCACGCCCTCTTTCTCCCCGCTTCTCCACGCTCGACCATATCTCTTTGGCCTTCCATTCCTGCGGGCTTTTTCGCCGTTCCAAACTCTGACGCGGATTTCGGCCGGGATTTACATGCGCCACTAAAACGCTCATGCTATCCCAAATAGTGGTTATACAGGCTAAATCGTCCAAGATACCATTTCTCCCACGGAATTTTTTTGTCCTCCAGCTTTTCTATGAGTAGGGTACACCCCTATACGTTTGCCACAAACTCTGCCATTGCGCGCCTGGGAATTTTTCTTTACATGCTATCGTAGCGACGAATCTCTCTATAAGAATATTGATGATACACTTTTGGACATAATACGCCAAATTAGACATGTAAAGCTTGCACTGTAACTCGTCTCTTACTAATAACTAATTGCAAGCCCGTGTAAAATGAAAAAAACCTTGGTATGCCGCTGCAATGCTTAATTTACTTGGAAGGATTAAAGCGTATTCCCAGGCGGGCGGTGATATACCGCTTGAGTGCCCTGCTATGCTATTTAAGTGTGACGCACATAACAGTGGTCTCAAGATTCAAACAGTTTTAACGAGGAGAATCGTGCAACGGCAGATGGAAAAATTTCTAATTATATCGTATAACAGGATACTAATGAATTGCCAGGAATTACCGCCGGCATATAGATTCTCCACAGGCTCTAATAAAGGACAATAACTACGGGGCGCTCGGTACCGAGCGTGGGTAGACCGGAATTTTCATCAGATGCGCATTCATGTTTACTGTCAATTACCGGTACAGTAGGGCGAATTACCGTTGTTATTGTTATCATATTCGCGTAAGTCATGCCGGGCTGGCGCGCCACGGGCTCTCTTGCTGACGCTACCGCTGCTGCGGGGCTTTTGCATCCCTATTAACATAAAATGCCATTGCAAGCGCGAGTCTTGCCTTCACCTCGCCACGCTGATGCACGATTGTCAATTTGTGATTTACGTGCCACCGGAATTGGGTTATGGCTTGCTTTTAGTCCGTGTCAGTGTTAACTCTCCCCCCAATGCTGAATTATTCTTTGTCGAGTTCCTGTTTATCTTCACCGGTGAAGTTGCCAGAGTGTCCTCCTTGTACTTGAGTCGAATTGACTTGGACCTGGAAGTTACACTCCAATATCAGAATGCCAGGCAATCTCTCGCTATTATACCGAAAGTGGCATGGTCGGTGGGATAGCGTTGTAGTTCCCGATATTTGGCCAACTCATTGCTCCCTTGTCTTCGCTTCGCTTTCGGCGAACGTTTTCCCGCTGGGCACTCTCTCCACCGTGAACATTAGCCGGCAGGATATATCTGCTACTCCCTTATCGACGGCAATCATTGTCCAACTTTTCAATTGTCCTGTTGTTCGGTAAAACTTTCTGCCGGTCCCCCCACAAGGAGGAATATGGTCTGCATTACAGAAGGTTCGTTTGAGAAAACATTGCAAGGACGAGCTCTGCGTATATGTATAGAAAATAGGGGTACGCATTGGGAGGAAATGGTAGCACACGTTGCGCTCTGCCTAATTAGAACCGGGCAAGACAAATATTTCCAGGCTAGCGCTTCCTCAGCCGATGTCTATGTTCAGTATGCGATACTGCTCATTGCTTTTTAGACCCTCGAGACCCTAGGCAATGAGACTTGAAGGGCACACGCACACGTTGCCTTTTTACGTATCCCCATGCCGCATGCAGACAAACAGATTCCTTCTTGGCGATGCAGTCGCATCCCCACGTGATCTGCGTGCTTCCTTTGATCTTTAAATCGTATACAAACCTCTCGGTAGCTTCGCTTCTTAACAAGGTGTTCGATTGAATTTTTCAAGTGGACTTATGTTGCAAATAATTTTCTCTCCCAGCTGGATATTTTCCCGTGCTCCTGGAATCCACTCTTCGGGCTCGATCGATCGACTGCACCTGATCAATTCTATTCGTTGCAGTGTTTGTGCCGCGGACGTACAAACTGTCAAATTTGTCCCGTTCCGTTCGATAGTCGCCACCAGCTCGGGCTCGCGCGTTACATAATCCGCAGCTTCGGAAGCTGCTGCGGCTGCAACTTTCGAGCCGCGCGCCCAGAATTTCGAGGGCCCCAAATTTTTCTTCCTGCCGGCAAAAAAATTGCCGTGCGCCACCATGCGCACTACTGCTCTTTCTCTCTCCCTCTCTCTCTCGCTCTTTCAACTTTCTATCTTCCACCCTCTCGTCCCCGTGTGTGCCCCTCGTAAACCACATGTCCAGAGTTCCATTTTATTCGCACGCGCGACAATTTCGCGTCAGACCTCCGCCGAATCGATGCCTCTGCTTGCGCTGCTGCCACTGCTGAACGCGCTATCAAGGGTAGCAAGTGACCGGGCTGACGTAACAGTCAGAGGAGCATGAAATAAAGATTCAGCATCGACACCGGATGGCACGGACCGCCGGCATTCCGAGTGCCGTGTGCCTGCTATCTGGACCAGGCATATTTTCGCCACCGACTTTTATTCGATCCCACGTAGCTGCATGCCCGCCACTGTCGGCCATCTTTTCCTTCTTTTACCATTTCCTGAACTCCCCACTGGCCGTGTCTCCTTTTTTAAATGTTTATCTCCTGCTAGGCCACCTTCCTTCCCGCTGTTTCTTTTTGTTGAGGTCGCGTGGTTCCCTCTTATCAACTCCCATGCTCCTAGGGGTGTTCTGTACCTCAGCGACATCGTCATTCTCAAAATGGCTAGTATATCTGCACCCACTTTAAGCACTTTAAGCACTTTATTCTTTTTATTATGGCCCCCTTCTCATTCTGCGGGATCCTCGTAATCAGAGTTATAAGCCGTATCTCATTTCGGGTGTTTTTTGTAGAGTTTCGCCGCAGGATACATGTATGTATGACGTTACGAAAGTGCCATTTCTTATTTTTTATATTTCCTCCAAGGCTGCTTTCTATTCCCTTTCTTTTCTTCGTTTTTGTGGCGTATGCCTTGGTGATACGGGAAATTTGGTCTCAGTTTTGTTCGTTAGCATTCTTTCAACCCCCGCGCTTTGGAAAGTTGACGCGCTCATTGTCGCCCATTCAACAAAATTTTCATCAAATTTGTCGTCCCACCCGCACTAGCTCGCTTGTGATAGGGTCGGCTCCCTCTTTCCTGTCAATCCATTTACCCCATTTCCACTGACCCTTTTCCTTGGCTCGACATTTCGTCGATGTCGCCCTCCTTCGTCTCTCCAAATTCTTGCTCGGCGAAGGTCGAATGGCTCTCCGTTCTGTCGCTATCGAAAACTATTTGTGCGAGCGTTCACCATTTCGTCAGTAGTTGGACGCCGGTCAGCCATATACTTATAGGAACTAACAACGGTCGATTGCATGAAAGCGAACGATCGCCGATCAAAAGGATAGCCTTGGAGCTTCTCGGGTTTCCTCGTAAAACAAGTGAGGGAGAATGATCGTCAACTGACCGATGCTCCGTGAAGAATTCAGGCTGAACCGACAATGCTGCTATGTCAACTGGCGCCGGGGCTAATGAAGAATTCAAGAAGATGACACCAGTCACACGTCCCCTATGGATGTACGTGGTATGCGGAGCTCCCTCGTCGCATACAGATGAATAATTCATAATTGTTTCGGCAGCCCTTTCGACAATATTGACAATATCGAATATGTAATAATGTACTTCCCACGCCTACGGTGTGTTCGTGCCAATCGCTTTATTGGCAGCTTCCGCGTGTCCGGTGGTTCCGCAGTATACGCGTGATGGAACGTCGCATGGTCGAGGCGGCGGTCAGTATCAGGAAAGCGAGCCAGTAACTTCCGGCCAATTCCACTCTCGACTGCCGAGTGCGAGAAAGAGAGATTTAAAGTGTCAGAGAAACAACGGTGACATCGAAAGCAGCGCCGGTGAAAGCGGGTGCTGCACCGGGCAAGCTTGGCTTACAGGTGTATACGCGTCGAACAGCAAAAAGCTCTCCCGATTTTATGCGAATTCCACTCGCAGGGGTTTCATTTGTATATCGATTCCCGTGTCGAAGCGCATCTGCTCCTAAATCATAGGAGGCGCTTTATGGGAACAGGCTCGATCCCTGTAAGGCTGACGACACTGCCAGCAGTTCCACTGGCCAGTCCTTATTAATATTAACAGCCTCTGTCAATACCATAAATTTCGGCCCTGCAGAAATAATTCCGCCGATGGAAATGAACATGTCCTGCAGCGCTCGGTTGGCGCATCCTGAAAAGTTCACGCTCGGCGCAAGGGGGAATTGATTCGACTTGGACAATAATTGATGCCCCGCGATGTAACAAACAGTCGATGAATCTGAGCTACCAGTAGATTGCTGCCCCAACAGCACTCGCTACTACATATGACAATATGTGCTCGAATATCGAGTGATCTGTCACAGTGCTAGCCGAGTAACTATTGAAGCGCGAGTAAAACTGAAATTTCTTTACCTGCGTGTATTTACGATCACGTGCCGAGAACGAGTTCGAAACAATGTAGATCCTGATATACTTGGAATTCATATTAGTGCTTTGTGGTACGTCACAAAGCACTATTTCAAAGACAAATTGAAAAAGGGGTCGATCCCATTCGCATGGGGGAGTAAGGCAAAAGCTCGGCGCTTCTAAAAAGCGGACAAATGACAAAGCGTCTCATAAATCAAGGTAATTACCGACTCTGTTTCTGGAGCCGTTAGTATAATTAAACTATGTTTTCCTCACGCTTCAAAGAGTTCGAAAGAAGCCGCACATCAGCTCCTTTGGTCTGCCGTTGAGGCTTCCCCAGACGAGAATACAAATGGAGCTCAAGAAAACTCCACTGTCCGTGTTATTTGTAATCTCGCTCACCACAAAGTCCGATTTTATATACTTATTGATTTTGACAACGTAAATCTCTGAACGCTAGATACAGTATCTTGAGGAATTAATTTAGAATAAATACCGAAATAATTTAATAATGAGTCACGTTAAAATATGAGAAAGCAAACAGTTATAAGCATGCACTCTATTTCCATGGGAAGGGGACAGGGATGCACTATTACTTGCATAACAAATTAGTGTAATATAGAAACTACTCCATGCTTCCAGTCTGTTCCTCTGTATCCAGTCTGACGGTGCTTTGGGTTAGATTATTTATTATATGCAGGCTAGCTAGGCTGAAGTGCTTGATACATATGTATGAAGTGCGACACGTTCGCGCCAACTGGAATCTCGGCGTACGATCTCCTAACATTTGCAAATGATTCGAGCTTTCCCTACGAGCCTTACATGCCTCCCAATCCTCTAAGTCAAATCTCCACTAATTTGATACTAGCACAGATTACGAAACAGACATTACATATTTCGAAATATTTGAATCTGCGTTTCTCGTTAGACTTGGCAATCTTCTAATCTCATGCCCTCTCACGCAACACTTTAATATTAATTTACCTACGGCACAATGACATATATTGCAATGAAATCAAACCGTTATTTTATCATTTTCAGATGGAAGAGAATACCGGATTCCATGGTCCCGTAAAATTGAATTTTTTGGAAAGCAGCGCAGTTTTCATCACGTACTCCGAACAAAAGCTGCATCACGCGCCATATCACGAGATCAAATGGCGTGAACGGCACGGAAAAGGGAACGATTGTCTTTCACAAACGATGTAAAAATATGGGTATGCTCTTTCGGCCGACGACTACGGGAAAAGAGTGCCGCGAAATATGGGAGCTGCTATTCCATGCGGCAGTATATCCGTCTGATATTGGGTAGAATCGAAAAATCTGGAAATATCCTGTGGGATCATGCCCGTGATATATTAAAGGCAATATCATCAGTGGGCAGAATACTCTGGCCGTGTATGAGACTGAACGAACAGTTTAACAAGTTGCAACGAACCTATTACCCATAAAAAAATGTACTTTTCTTAATACAAGAAGTTTTAATACGACCATGATTATATTTAAAGTTTTAATGCGACAGGTAGTGCATGGTCATCAACATGGGTGATCCTGACTTTGTTCCTAACTTGTACTGGCCGGAAGACGAATAGCTAAGCGAGGGAGACTATGCTCCATTTTCGACAATCTTGTCAAGGTACTTTCATCGTTACCACTTCCGGCACGACAGACCCCTCAGGAAATTGATCCCATCTCTTGATCCTTCAAGAGTTTATCCTATGGCCCCTAGCCGTGAACTTAGGATGACCAACCGCTCATTTCCATCGGTCCAACCTGCGTTGAGCTATTTTTCCATTACCCATGCGAACGTCGTTAGTCAAGCGCTTCTTTTTGCAAATTTCCCAGCCAATATCCGTTCAATATCCGCGTTGGGAGTTTTGGCTCAGTTAAAGGAAGAGCGATGAATGTTCTCTGTCTCCTTGGTGTCTCGCTAACTTTCCCGGCGGTCTACTTCGATTGCGAGGGCAGCTGTAAGCTGTAACTTTGGTTATAAATCAAGCAAAAGTGAGCGCTGGCTTTGTTTGCTATTGCGACATTCCTGGCACAATTTTCATGGTGTTTGCGTGGATTATTAACCGGAGTGCGCGTTTTTTGAGCTTTATCGTCGCGACAATATTAAAACGGTGTAATAATTTCCGTTTTCAAACAGAGGCCTTGCGGGCCGTTATCGTGGTCATCGCCGCCGCACGTCGTGCATTGCATAAGTATATGAGCACGCTCATGTTACGATCCTGCATAAAAGAAACTGCAGAACCTTTAAAATCCATGCAATACCCTATGAAATGTGTATGTGTCGGCTGTTTAATTTACGTCTGCACTACTCAAGGCTTGTCGCCAGTAGTCAAGCTCACGCTTTTAATTTTAAATATCCGATGTTGATGATTGGAGCCTTTTGTTAGTCTTAACAGGCAAGAAAATGACTGGGGTGCTATAACGAAAACACTCTTTCATTAATGCATGATCGGGATATGGTTGGACAATAGTTAAACGGTGACGCGCCGACGACAGAGCAAACCGAGCGAACGTCAATATTCGGTACCGGCATCACTGTCGCCGGGGTTCATCACCAATACCATCGGAAATTCCGGACATCCCATTATTTGGCCGCGTTTCGCGTCTGCGTATCTGCGAGTTGATGAGTATACGACGTAATTTCGACGACACTGCGGTGCGTGGGATGATGTACTTACAGTGTGAATGGGGGTCCTTAGCGCACTTAACTGTCCATGGATTTTCGCTGTTAATGCGTCTGCCGGGGGGACCGCCTACCTAAGTGCCACGAAACAAGTTAAGGGTTGGAAGACAAGCGGAAGTAGTGAAAATCAATGTTTGTAGATATATGTATTGTTAGCTCCGGCGATTATTTTGATAGATGTTGCATGAACAATGACATTCATGAAAGTGTGAAACAGACAGACACCTTCTGGTTCGTGCACTCCGATTTTTGTTTCAGCTCTTTCCTCTTTAAATCCACATGCATATATAGATATATATCTATATATACATATATATACGTCAACCTGTATCAAGCTAGGGATTCTTTAAGCCGAGAAAATTGGAATTCATCGAAAACTATTGTAACAACTACGGCTACTGTTAGGCCTCGATGTACCTTGCATGTCATAAACGAGTTTGGTATGCATCGATGCCCCGCGGTAGCAGTGAGTAAGCCGTGGGCACACAGGCCAAAGGATGGCGTGGCACGATGGATTGTCTCTTTAATATGCTGCATACATAGTGGCGAGAGACAGCCTTAATGAAAAAAGTGTGCATTCCCGTGCGGCGAAACAGACATTTCTCTATGATTGCATATGGAAAAGTGGGCAATTTCGGGAACAACCGACGTCGGTGTTTCATCGGGGTCACATCAAGAATCGCATGAAAAAAGCGGGAACGGGAATTCTATTGCCTGAATGCGAATAGTTATAGAATAAAACTGAGGTACTTAACTTTCAAGGATGGGTGGGAACTTTTAAGGACGAAACTTTTAGGGGCGAGGTAGATATTTCAGGCCGGATAAAGTACGTAAACCGGTCTATGAAATGAACAAAGTGCACTCTGTCTACTGTCCTTCTTCCTGGCATGACTAGATAAACTCTGTCAGACAACGATCGCATTAGTTGTTCCCTGAACCGTGGCGATGCTCGCTCCAATAATTGATGAAACGAGGCAATTCATGCAAACTAATGCAATGGAAAGCGGGAAAAATGATCATCGATAGAAATTCCCCAAATAGCCCGGGTTCACGTGCAATGACGTGGAGCCAACGCAATGCAAAGCGCCTTTGATTTACGGCCAGTTTGTTCGATATAAAAGCCCTAAAGCAGAGTGTTCGATCGGTGGTATAGAGCGTGTTTATTTGGTCTATTCGATCAGTGATGGCGGCGGCGGGAGCTCTATGATTCTACATCCCAACGCCCTCTTTCGTAGGAATTTAATTAATGGATAACTCCAGGTATCCGCGAATGAGCGTAGTCTGCCGATTCATATAATCCTATTATGCAATCACATCGAGGCCGTTACATGATCGGTATAATTTCGGTCCGTATCGTTTTACAAAATATATGCCCAATGCTACATGTGGTCCAATGGATGCTTCAATGAAACGTCATTCGAATACAAATACCAAAATTGAAAAAATCAAGTATGCAATGATATCTAGTTGTGGTTGTCAATGACGAATGAGAGTAATTCCGGACAAATGAAGTATTCTCGCTTGCAGGCTCGATACCGCTGGCACATTTGATTAATCGAGGCTACACTTGTTTATTCTAGGTTTCTTCAGAAGCACCATTAGCGCGTTACAGTAGCCGCGCTCCGAACTCAAATATACCGAGTCTAGCCAGAGTTGTTGCATGTACACAAACAAGCCCGAGTTGCTCCACCTTATACCAGGCAGCACGATTAATCTTTCCAATGGGAGAACCTGGTGCAACATACCAGGCAAATAAGCAGGGAATTTCTCGCATCAACGACAACGAACACCTGTCGCACTTTTCAAGACGAAGGAGGTCCGTAGCCTCATTAGATAGATGGGTGAAGTCCACGGAGGGCTTCGGCAACGGCCGGCGAAACGTTAAATAAACTGGACAGATGCCGTGAAAAAGATCTCATGCTGCGGAGAGTCTGGTGCAGCAGCGGTGGCCCTCGCTCTATGGACGGAGATTGCTGCGGAAATCCCAGAAGAAGGCAGGAAGGAAGGAAGGAAATGGCGGGGTGGCCGGGAGACTCGAGAGGAGTCTCATGACTGGTAACCAACAGCAGCAGCAGCATCAGCATCGGCGTCGGCAACGGGATGAAAGAGGACGGAGAGCGGGACTGCTTCCACCCTGATAAGTGGCGAGTTCGCGGGCCTAACATCCGAGAGAGCAACGGGAGATTTAGGGTGGCCACCCTTTCCCGTAGCCGTCTGCTGCGCGTCCCTGTTCTCCTTTAATTCGGCTCTCCTTTCACACACCCACACACCTACACGGAGGCCGAGAGTACCGAAGCCTGCCGAGGGAAGACCTCTTTATTTCCTTGCGACGTAAATCACGCGACAGACGTTCCGGCTTATATGGGCGAGAGAAAAGTGCGAGAAAAAGAAGAGGACTGCGAGTTACTGGCCTGCAGATCCTGTGTCAAAGCGTAAGCTTGCCGAACGATAAAGAGGCAGAAAGAAAGAGAAAGCGAAGGGCGAGAAGGGGGGATGAGGCGGTAGAGGGTGGGAGAGGGTGGGGGAGGATAGCAGTATCAAAAATATTCCATAGCTCGGGAAGCGAATAATCAATATCACTGTAGATAAAGAATCAGAAATTCCCTCGACGAATTCCACAGGCTTCTTTCGCATTCAAGACAATCAAGCTTCATGAATTAAATATGAAATGCGATTATTATTACGATCATTATGTTTAATGCAACCTGAAGCCTGCACGTGTATAATAAATGCCACGATATCTCGACAAGCGCCTGCGTGCATCTACCAAAATGAAGTTAAGAGAGGCTTCACCCAGGCGAAAAGGTGTTGCGTGTGATACATACGCTTTAACCAATCCCGCCCACTTGCTTAGAAAAAACATACAGCATTTACGGCCTGCAATGGCATGTGAATGAAGATGCAAATGCATTTGCTTTCACATGTTATTAGTATCACAAGTCGCAAATGATCCGTGGTTCTTTGATGCGCGAGCGGCCTAAGTCGTGATTATGCATGCCAGTTAATTACTTGAGTTCCACATGAAGTTTGCGGACTTATTCCGATTATTATTCGCTATTCGACGAACAATGCACATACATATACTGCTGCTCAGCTCTACAGAGAGAAATTCTCATTATGGGCTCATTTGCGGCAAATGCTATCGTTTTGGGCTAGTGGTGAGTGAACATAAACGCTCTAGATGCGCAATGCGTTCAATAATTTTCAAGAATTTAAGTCCCCGCGAAATATCCTGCTAACATGCCCAGGTATTTCAATGTGGCTGCGCCCGGGACGTATAATATCCACGTGGTTCTCATTGGCTTTTTTTGGTAACCTTTGTTCCCGTCTGCTCCGCGCCATTTTCGCATTATGGTTTGTCGCATTGCAAACTTTTCAGCTAACCTATTCTATTCTTCGAAATTCTAATTAAATTTCTCACATTGGAACAAACGTGGCCCCCTACTTTCCGCAAAGTTAACTAGAAATTGGTAATTGGAATTGCTCAGAAAGCACGCAAACAGGCTTCCATATTTTAATTGAATCCATTTAACATTCGGTGCTTGTAAAATGGGTGTTATACGATGCTGTTAAAATCATGTGTTTGCCAAAAAGCTTAAAGCTGTAATTGCCGACGGCGCGCTATATATTCAGGATTAATGAATTTCGCGTCATTTCACTTTACCCCTGGCATTGCAAAGTCATCAATCGCTTTGAATTAGGAATTAAACGACGCCAGACGCGTCGCAATGAAAGATTCTCTACCGTCAACTGTCATTTCTATTCATGAGAAAAACTCGACGTACTTTCAAGAGGGAATTAAAGCTGTTGACGTGAAAGATGCAAACTCATTCAAAAGTTCTCTCGCGCATAAGTGCATTTGGCAGTATGCAATCAAGCCGAGCAAAAAGCGGTTGCGTCAGGGATAGAAACAATTTCGGCGTCAATATGAAGCGACCGCGACATGAGCGAAACTTGTCGCCTACCATTGAGTGATCCATTTATCTCGCGCGTGCAATCGCGACACTCGTTTTCCACCCCCACAAAACGTGGCACTCGCGTTCGAACGGCTGCCCTATTTCTAACTACTAAACTACTGCAGCTCGATCCAGTTATAAGTTATAGGGACGTGCGCGTACACCCGCAACCCCTTAAATTCCGTACAGCAATTACGCTTCACTTGTTTTCCATTTCAATAAAGCTGTTTCATGTACTACTCTTCCGCTAGGAGAGCTCGCGATGGTAGCCAGTAGTAATGACCGCTCTTAAGACAGCCATAGCTAGCGGGGCCCATTCGCGATAATAACAAATCTGGCAGATTAACTTCCGGTGGCATCTCTGCGGTGCTGCTACCCGCTGGACTCTAACGTAAAATCCAACGACCGTAAGAATGAAGCGTCCTCTTCTCATAACCGGCGGGTCCAACATGTATGTACCTCGAGAGCAACGTGAAACTTCGTTTACATTTATAAGCCAAGCTAAACAGCGGATCGTGTTCCGTCAGACACAGGCAAATTACCGTTTCTCCATTCTTGTAGGGTCTCAGTCTGGATTCATGGGTAATGCGCAGTAACAAAAAGTTTTCTCTCCTAAATACGCAATAAGAATTGTATGGAAAGGAGATGGGATCTCAGAGAAAACAGGCTAAGAAGACTGACTGACCTTGCGACGCCAGTCAATGCTGCGTATTCGCATGCAATTGGTGTCTCGAAATCCAATTTGCTCAAGGAGACTGTGCTATGAAATCGTGCCAATGTAAAAGTCATCTCAAGGACGCGGCTTTCTTGCATTCCCTCGCCGTTTTTCATTCAAGCCCTGTCTCGCACTTCATGCTGCGTCTGCCTATATCCCCCTGGAATTGTCACGAGCACCACTGCCGCATCTCCACCATTCGCTCCTTCAGATTTTCTTTGGCCTATTTTCCATGAGATTTATGATTATGGGAACGCGCGGTTAACTGTCAGGATTTCGTGTCGGAAAAGCGGCTGCCGGCTTACCATCCATAGGAAACAATTGGATCGTCAATGCGAGTGTAAGCCTTTCATAGTTGATCTTTGGCACGCGATTAAGGCAGATGTCCTACCGTAATGACCCAGTTGCCGGAGGCCGGAGGGCAATCATCTTTTCCCATTTAAGCAGAGAGCCAACGGGATCCCCCATGTCTTTATACATGTCGAGTGCTTCTCTCACTCGAGTCTCTTTAATTTACAGATATTCCTCCCTATAACGTCTCTACTCGAACCCGGCTGAGAGCACTTTCGTGCTTCTTTTCGCGGCGACAAATTATATCACGCGTCCCTCGTATCGATCCTATCAATCGTGACGAATCGAGGTAATTTTCTAGTATTAGCCAAGTTTGCCCGGGTCGATCTACTCTTTCACCTCCCTTCGCACTTTCTCACACACCCACCCTCTCGTTCTCTCTTTCGCCTCCCCCCCCTTCCATCAGAATGGAAAATCAGGTACAAGTAGCCAAGTAGCCTCGGAACGGAATGAAAGCGAAAACCAAGCGTAACCGCTGTTATAATTCTGATAGCATGGATCAATGTAGGCTAGACGTGGATAGATTCGGTAACGTATATACAAGGCCGGCCGAAGAGTCGATTATTGACCGTACGATACTCATGCATCACTCGAGCTTTACTTCGGTCAGCTAATTACCCACATCTCTTGCCGCTAGTATACATTCATCAAGCAGATGGGCTAATTAATTTGTACAGGGGTACAGTTTGCATAGTTCTGTATATAAGAAGCAAAGAAATTCGCCAAGTGGTATTGGACCATTTCTAGGGAAAAAATGAATTACTGGTTCGAGATAGACAGTGTGTCGAAGTTGGCTGCTATGATAGATGCCGCGATTCGATATCGGAAGTGACACGGTCGTCTATTGACGAATGAAACGGGCAACACGTACTTTCAGCATTTCCCTCTGTGTAGCCCATTTAGTTTGACGCGGATTCGTCATCATTTCAGGTAGCTTTTTCGACGTACCAGATATGACGTCGGACTCTTTAATCTCGATTTGTGTGCGGCTGAATCTTTGCCCCGAAACACCCTCGCTATTATCGATGCGATAGATGTATTACATTATCTTCCGTGGAAGCGGCTTGACCTCTGTAACAGTATGGGCTTCGCTCTATCGCGTCGGACGAACGTCAGAAACGGTGCATTTCTGCTATTGGCATTCGGTTGCGATCCGCAACACGCATCGATCGAGTTGTCCTAATATTCCAACGGACAACTAATAGAAACGCTCACGTGGATCCTCGCCTTTTTATGGGTATTTGTCCATCCAGTTAACCAACAGCCGTTGTAATACTGCCGTCCTGATTGCCTCCGGGCTGATACCGTATTTTAAATAGGACTATACCATGATCCAGCGCACTGACGCCATTAAGATTTCCGCACACGTAAGGCTCGCACAGAAGCCTGTTTCTTGATGTTCAATCGCTTTCGCCCTCTAGCGTCAGTAGGAACAAGTGGAAGTGGAAGGTGCAGGCGCGAGCTCTTTAAAAGTTGCGGCTACGCGCAGGGGAACATGCAATTTGTATTAATTCGAGTGGAATTAAGAGTTACGTCTTGGGGTGTAATTAAAATTTACATAACCGGGTTTCGCCTAGCGACTTAAGCCCGAGAAAGTAGATGAACATTCACCTCAAGGGGCTACCGGCTCCTCTTCTTTCTATTCTTATTCCTCGTCTCGCCGGAAATTCTCGTGAAACGTTAAAGTTAGACTGACAATTCTTTTGCCGGCCTCACTTTACCAACAAAAATATAGTCACAGGCACTTTCCTCGTGAGAAAATTGGGCGGAAATCAGGAAATTAATTAGGCGTAATCATCGGTTCCACCAGAAATATTCGCAGCTAATCGTATTGATCAGAGTATCCCAGCTTCATGACCTGGATTTTCTTGGAACTTGTGTACAAAGATGATGGGAATATCACGGTTGCCTTGTTCGCCTTTGATTAACATAATATTTATTTTTTACAGCGTACCTCTCTGGCGGCCCTCATTAAGGATGCAGGAATATTTGAGACAACTTAAATTAGGTCGAATTAGGCGGACTGAAGACGTTGGCTAAATCCGAGAGAGAATACTTCAGGTTCACTTCGCTGTGTGCGCACTTGAGACGTTCTCAAATGAGTGAGACTCGTGGACTTAATTAAAAACATATCGCAATAAGATTCATTCCCGTTGTCATAACGCTTCGACAAATATGGCTTATTTGACTAATTGACAGCACTCTTAGGGGCAACGATATATGAATGAGTAATTTTTAAGTTTACACTTGTAATTTCGGTAAACAAAAATTGGATTCGCTTGCAATTTGTCAAGGTGAAATAACGTTGTACACGTAAGATATATATACTGCTGACAATTACGGCAACCCGGATAATTCTGAAAAAGTAAACCCTAACACATTAAGAAAAGAATGGGGCTGAAGTCCTAGAAAGTGCACTTGGGATTTCTTCAAGAACTTTAAAAGCGTTTACGTCGATTACGGCATTTCGCACCTGATTACACCGACTCCCTTGGGTTTCCTAAGGCGAACGACATCGCGCCTTCATTCTGATTCAGCGGTTCTCTGATTGACAATTAGCCAGTGCGTTTATGAATAAAAGATCAAATTCTACCGCGAGGGCAGGCTTGGTTTGTTATCGTTTCAGTGAATTGCAGAAACCAATTTACCTCAATAGAGTGACCGAGACTTGACCGAATGATCGAATAATACTCCTTCAAAGATGGTGGCCTCACGTTGTTCTTGGAAATTCTGTCTTTTACTAAAATTGCAGCGCTTGAAAAATTAAATTCTATTTCTTACCAATCCGCAGGGTTACCAAAGATTTGCGGAAGCACCGTCATCGATTACTGGTTTCCAATACCGAAGTGAGGAAACTGATGCTTTTTTGATTTTCAAGTTGAAAGCAGAGCATAATCTCAATGCTCTGCGGATGCACCTTCCGCAGGGAGGATAATGGCGAAACGAAGTGGAGCGGTCGACTCGTTTCCGACGACCCTCCCTCGTTAGTGATTTGCCGCTTTTCAGGACATCTAATCTCATTATTTCAATTAAACTTCGATATCAGAACCCGGTGGCTCGTTTTTCTCCGAAATTCGTGTGATTTTCCGATTTTACCAATAATCTGGTGACGTAGTTGCATTGTTCATTTTCAAAATCAGCGACGTCTTAGTAATGGAATTAAGTTTAAATATTTTAACGAGCATAGTTGGCAAATCGAAATACTTCTTAGAAATCGCCGCTGCAGAGCACTGTCGATTTTTTCTTATGTATGTAAAGTAGTTTCACATTAGCCATATTAATTGTGAATTGATCTCATGGTTTACCGATTTGCTAAAAAAACAATATCGTGTTTTAACACTGGTAAGTAACTTTGGAAGCATTGAACTCTTCTACTTTCAACTTTTTTGTTTAGGTGAATCATTTATATGCTGTGCTGTGTTGAAAGTACACTTATTTAGTTTCGTTTTCATGTAGATATTGTTTTGTTTACCTATCAGACATGAAACTCTTGTGATGGTTGACCGAAGGTTAAAACTTCATGTACTTCAAAGAAAAATTTAACCAACAATTAATTAAAATTCACTAACTATAACGTGTGTCAACTAGCCCCTAACTCTCCTATACAATGATATTGCATCGAGCGAACGACACCGCTTCATATTCTGTCTCTTTGTGATGTTCGTGCAAGAGAGCATCACAAAGCATGGCGATTCCAATGTTCGCATCTGCAAAGAGCTTGGAAAATCTACTGACGCATAATTGGGGACAATATCACCCATGGGACAGATGCTGTTGATCGCACTCCCGCAAATATCTAATTGCTTTATTACTTCCACACTGAGCTTACGCCGGATAAACACAACACCCGCGACACCACTATTTGAAATAGCGGCAATGACACACAGCAACGATATTAACCTGAAGCGCTATAAACGTAATGGGTTTGTTCGTAATGTGGGAAAAGAATGAAATTGGATTTCCGTGCAATTGAAAAACACATTTCGAATGATGGAGCTTATCAAGGGGTGCGACACACCCCGGGATAGCAGCAGCGGGGATTAAAATCAGTATCGAATGAACTGTTGTAATCACAAATCTCGATCGATCTGCATTCAATTAGCGCGTAATGCGTGACACCGTAAAATGAGTGATTATCGAGGTTCGCACAATACGCGCGACAATAATGTGCGAAAATAATAAAACGGCCGGAGAATTGAAATAACCCAGTACCCAGAGGAAAAGAGAAAGTGCGCGACGAACGGAGTGAGAGGGAGTGAGAGAGAGAGGTGGTGCAACAGTTGGCGAAAAACAGGATTCTCTCTCACCTGGATTCCTTGATATGGAAAATTATGGCACACGTGTGTGACGCGTAGACAGACAGACGTGTGTGCGCCATCAAAAATGCGACGAGGGGAATTGGATAAATGCGCAGCCTACAGGCCCCTGGGGGTGTACGCGATTTTGGAAATGTGCAACGAGAGCTTTACGATGGCCGCGGTTGCAGATGATTCTTGGTAGTGAACAAAGAATGCAAACACGCCACGGGGAAATCAAGATCCACGCGCCATAATGGAAGATGGGAATTCAAGTGTAATGCACACATTGGGAATTCCTCTATAATAATACATAATGACGCACGGGGCAGTACCAAGAATGTACATATATTTGCGCATGTATAGACCTATGCGATTAGCCAAGCACAAAGTTGCGTTGTATCGATCATGCACAATTGAAATTATTTTGACCCAAATAATGTATTAATTGTGTGAATCTTTCAACGCTTGGCTGCCTTTCGATACACAGAACATGTCTTAATGGAGCCGCACCTTTGAGCATGTACCGCATCTGTTGCATACGTACCCGAAGAACAAGGTAAGACAACTTCTACCACTGCGAACCGCAGTGGCACTCGACGCTTGTTCTATGCTGCTGTTTGTTTGTATGGCGTTGGTCGGAAGTTCGTTGCCGTATTCGGTAGGGTCGTGGAGGCTTTTTCGCGAGAGGCGTGTAAAAGTGTCGTCTAGTGGAGCTAAGATGGTTCAAGAGTTTGGTGGATACGCCAGTAGCCGCGGGCGATAAATAGGACGGTCGATTCAAAAGGCTAGGGAAACGGTGCTCGGCGGGCCTGGTTACGGTAACCAAGTTCCCAACTAAATTCGCCAAGTTTACTGACGTGATTTACCCGTAGCATGGCCCCTGCCTACGCTGGTGTTAATACTTACTTTTTTTGAAGTATATTTATTTTAGTTCGTATCAACAGTTAGGTTCTTATACCGACCACGTTTCCATGGGTTGAGCATTGTATTTGTGCTATTGCACTGCATTTTGAGGCTCAAAATTATGAATTTTATTATACTCTGCGATTGCATTGTTTCCTTGCTGTTTAATGCTTCTTCATAAGTTCATATAAGTTAAGTGTGTTGACAGGCACGAGTATGCCTGATTGTTGTTTGGGATTTTTCAGATATGGAAACTCTGTTCATTCGCGGTCTATCTAGGAGTAACTGGTGTTAGTCAAAACAGTTTTTACTGCCACAACAAGTCCGCTCACTACTGACGATGAGATTGACATAGTTTTTGACATAGAGATTGGCAAAGAGAGAGACTCTTAGTTAATAGTTAATGTTTGTTGACATTAAAATGCTTGAAACTAAATCACCACCCGCCTCTACTTGACACTGAGCTCTTGGTTACCCAAAAGTTACATGCAATGAAGGACAAACCTGCGGTACCCGCAATCATCGAGTGCAGGAAAAACTCACGTCTCTCTGAACCTGGACTACGCATACAGGTCTTAAATGGGGATTGATTTTATAGTCCATGGGTACCAAACCTCGCTAGTCTGTGAGTAAGTCATTCCTATTCTATTTGGATGAAAACCTGGGGTGTGTTCATTGGGGGCGAGTTTGCCTAGGGACGAAGGCGCTTCTATTATATGCGATTATACGATTCATCAGCTAGCCTCGTTCTTAAGTCTCCTTTAAGTAAACTGGTTCGCACGGCTTTACTAAAAGGGTTACTGCTGCCGCTTTTGTAACGATGTATCAGGCTCAAAGTGTGTCGCCGCGAGTGTCGGAACTTTGACAATTAAGACGGTATTAGATATCAAAGGGTGGGAACTTCGGAAACAGCATGAACGCTAGGACGAAAAGCCAGTTGTCGTGCTCCGTCCCTTCGCTGGTAATTGTTCTGGTTTGTCTCTGGAAATTTACCTGGCTTTCCCGCTCTCCAGGCCGAGAAAGTACTTGGCTCTGTTGTCTACTTCTCCTGAAGCACAACCCATTAAGAAAGCGAACTGTGAAACCAAGACCTTCGAACGTCAATAAAGTGGCGGGCATTTGAATGATATTGTTATTTGATGTCTCAATTGCGCGTCGGTCCCTTCAACGGGCGTGCGCGAAAGGAACTCGAAATTTAGACGGGAAATAATCGAGGGTCACAATTCAGGAAGCCGAAATGCCAGAAACACTGGGGGCTAAGTGCATGCCGGCGCTCGATAATTAAATTCGTTTTGCTGCAAGAAATTGAGTTTCCCGGGTGGAGAAGGAGCCCCGCTAAATTATGTCTGGCGCAGGCGGAAGAAGCGCGAAAGTGAAAATGAATGTGCAAATGTATCGTGTAAATCACGCTGGATGTTAGTATATCCTCCCCTTGCTTATACCGTGCAGTGTTGGCTGTAAATGCAAAAGGATTTCCGTGCTCCGACGTCAGAATTACTATCGAGAATACTTTTACACTGTTCCCGTAGAATGGCCCTGTAATTTTAATTCGACGCGAGCATGTAGAGTAACTTGTTACGGTCTCATGAAAACAGAGTATTTCTAGTCTCTCTGTATTAGAGGGCACAATTTAAGTAATGCATAGGTTGGCACTTGTCATGCACATACGCACATCGAATTGATTAAAGATTTTAAAGCTGGCAGAGGCGCACAGTTCCTGCCTTCTAGCTTTTTCGACACTTTCCCGAAGAGGTCGACTGGTACTTTATCGTGCGAACTTCTCAGTACACAAGAAACGAATGAAAGTGCAGGGTGCGGAAGCCAGCCAATGTCCCATGGAACAGGTGGAGCGATTGTTTTGGCGGTGCTCCCATTTCTCGAGGTTTATGGGCTGCGGATAGAATTCGTGGTATGCCGTACGGGCGAAGCGAGCATCACTTTTACCTGCTGGGTCGCGACCACGTTGCCATTAGTTACGAGACCACTTTTCTTTCCGTGAGTGTTCTTATTTTTCGAACTTTCTAGCCCGCCCGTTCGATATCTCGCTCGTACCCCTGGTGCCAGAACATCGTACCTTCGTTCACTCGTCGGCGTACTCCATCCCGCTCTTTCTCTCTGCCCCCTCATCCAAGACCGCAGACAATGGTAACATCGGCCTTTGTAGTGGAACGCATTGGCTGAATTACGGAAATTACTGCTATCGAGCTTTTAATCTCGCTGGAAGTTGAAATGGTTTTTCGTGGCCACGGTGGAAGTGGTGTGTAGCCCGGTCACAGCACCCTGGAAATTAGTTCGATGGCATCGGCCCCTCATATATCTCCCCGTGGTCTCGCGGTTTTCACTGGGCGTTATCTTTTACTGGCAACGCGCTAGCGATAACTATCATAGTATAACCGTTTCTATGAAGTATACATTGTGTGACCGCTCGTAAAAGATGTCTTATAGTCTGCTGGAACCCGCCGTTAGGAGTGTACTCCTTTTCGGATTTTGCGGATTCTTGGCTCGTTTCTCTCGAATATTGCGTTCGCCGGCCATATTAAGGCACTTAATACTTTAAGGCTTGTCGAGATCTCGAGAGCCACTGTGAAAGATTTTGATATAGCATCGCGAATTAAAGCCGCCCGGTGCAGACGAGCACATTTTGCGGGGACAAACTTCCCTGAGGTCACGTTATCTTCCGTATATGGCGATGGATTAGAGAAACTGAGGAGTAACCCAGTGCTTCTATGATTTTTATGACTCTGAAGTACCAACCATATTGCGTCGGAGATTTGAAATCTCCAAATACCAATGCGCACGAAACCACTAATTCCAGAAAGTTAAAGTTTAAACGGAGTACATTGCTTCTAAACATTTATATACCGTATATAACAACAAATATTTGTTAAACGAGTTCCCGATTTACGATGTTTACCAATTCTAATAAAAACCCTGTTCACTTCATCATGTCAAGCCAAATAATACAGCTACGACATACTTGCACAAAGAAATGCAATTAGTTATGTATAATGTATGTATCTCTTTCCAAGAGGAAGAAGTTTCGCTTCCCGTAATTAATGTAAAGAAGAACCTGACACATTACATTCTTCGAAACTTCTTATTTCGCTACGGAAGTGTTGTTCTGTGTTTGCTTCGATATCCAGCCACTTTGTCTTTCTAGTTCGCCGTGACAATCTTCCCGGCTTATTTCCCGACGGAAGAGCCGTCATCCCCCAGTTGAAGGACTTTCCCTGGAGGACATTCGGAGGGTACGCGCCGATTATACGTTAGTCCCGATCGAATTACAATTTGTTATATTGCCCGGATGTCGTGCTAGAACTAATCTCCCGTGGGGTACTTTATGAGAACTAGGGTGGAGCAAGCGGCCGCTGCAGTGGGTACACGATTATAACTTTCTGGAATTTACGAAAGTGATTGAAAGTTCTAATGAACCTTTCAACCTGCCGTGATTGGTAACAATTGTTTTGTGGTAATCGTTCATTTTCTAGAAACACATTAGCCTTTGGTGGCGGCACATCGAGAGTTATCGTCGCCTTCAGGCATTGCTGGAATGCTGGGGATCCGCAATGTCCGAAATCGTGAACTTCCGAGACTGCTGCGGGCTTACTGGTCGGCAAGGATGCTAGGAATGTTGCTAAGGGACATTGTTCTGAATCTTTCAGCCACCCTAAGCGTTCCGTACGTGCGCCGAGTAGATCACGGAACCCCATTTCCAAGTTTAGGGAGTAACAGCGTAAGGCTTCTATGAATAGATTTATTTGGAGACCGTGTATTTTTAAGTGGAACAGGAAGGTTTTGGGGTGATGCAATAAGAGCGAGCGATGTTATAGGGGGAGTGACGTTCAACAAGTAGTATTGGCCAAGGAACCGCAAATCGTCATATCACACAAGAATTTTCCTTCCAGTACACTGTTGCGTATAGCCTCGATTCTATTACTTCCAATTTAGAGAAGTGAAGGATAACTCTACTTCCCTTTTCTTGGATTATCGAGTGAATCCGCCGTAGTTTCACCACCACTCTATACGGATACGACTGACCATTATGTCAGCGACCCTGTACATTAACAACAATTAATTAAACGTTATTTGCAATTTCCTTATCGTCCGTTCTATAATTATCAATATCAGGTTATTCAATTCGCACTTTGAGAGCTCGCCTGGAGTGGTCGAAATGTTCTCCAAATATGTGTTGGGGGCTGCAAACGCAAATATTTCGAGGAGCCTGCAGGGATCGTTTCACGCTGGTTTCAGGCTTGTGCTAGAGGAAGGTCGATTAATTAATTGAATTTAGGTCACTACATTGAAGAGTGCCGACGGGGGAAGGATTTTCCAAAGTTCCAGAGAGATCATCCACTTTCGGTCACGGGGCAGCAATGGAAGTAGCTTAGGGCACGGCGGGTCAGCCACGCCACTCGGTGGCGATAGTGTCTACATTCATACTATCATTCGGTAAGTGGATGAGTACTAGAGTGCTGCAGTGTAAAACACAAAGTCCCGCGAATGGATGGTCCTCCGAAACGTCTGAAAGCCAGCTTCTTCTTTCAAGTGACGCGTACACAATACAACAAATGCAGCTCGTTTCGGAGAGGAAAAGTATACCTTGAGCATGGCTCAAACTACCGCCACCAATGTGTGCTCTCATGTCTTTCGACCTTTGTTTCCTCTCGATGCTCTTTTACCTACTCAACTAAAACAGGGGGTGTTACATACGTGTTCGACTCTCACTTTCTTAGTTAGATATACTTTTGATAACTCGCTAAAATAAATGGTAGATCGCACAAACACCACGTTTATGCAACGCATGGTGCGAAAGTTAACTTTTCGAGGGATGCGTATTGTGCGGAAAGTGGCTGATTTCAGCACTCTGATCATTCAACCTGTGCTGTTACTGCTCAGAAGTGCAGAAAGTAGCATTTTATTTCATTATATCGATCGCTTTCCTGCACTAATTTACATCATTCGCCTTAGCATGTGCTAAGTCGACAACTTCCACACTCGTTCTCTTGTGAATGTCGGTACGGCTTAGGCTCATGCAGCAACTTCGCGCATCCGGGAATTGGCCACTTTCCGCACATGTATCACAAACTACTCTAGTCTTCTTAATTGAACAGACTACCGTTCATGCCATCAAGCATTCCCTCGTGGACGGTATGTTTCATTGCGCAGTACATCCACTTGAGCCTGTTTGTATTAATGTCTCGCTATTCATTGTTTCCCCAGTTTTTGCGGCATCATCATGTTTCTTCTTCATTCCCGGCACTTCCTTTCCCCGATGCGGTCTAATTGCACTTCCGTGCTAGATGGTGCAAACAGAGTAAATGGGTCGACACGGAAAAAGGGGCAGCAGGAAACAAGCCGAAAGTGGCCGCGCGCAAGGTGCAAAAATAAACTGCACGTCGAATCAATGGGACATGACGAGCCTGGGCCAACCGCTCTCGAAACCACCGCTAAAGTGAGAAAAAATCTTGCAGCATTAAAAAACATAATGATCCTTCTCGAGTACAATTCAATTCCGCGCGTTCATTCTCTCGAATTAGAGAGTCCGTCATAGTCGTGGTTAAATAAAACCAAACGGAGTACAGGAGAGCAATTTTCTTTGGCCTGTCTAGCCGCTGAGTACTTAAACAGCCGAGACCAATTACATTAGTTTCTATGCCGAATTATATCTTTTTTTGTTGAATTAAATTAATGCGCGCAAGATTCACGTCACTACCCCCTCGACGCACTTCGTTGTCCCGTTTGGCTGGAGTATTCAATATAGTGCACTTTAGTACATTCAATCTACTCGCCCGGAGAAGATAGAAAGAACCATTGAGTAGATGAAAGGAAATGGCAACTAAGTTGGGTATTGAAAGTTTCTGAAAATATCAACAGCGAGAGGTTGTGCTGCTTTGTTGTCAAGGAATCCGCTGGGGGTGTTCTTCGGAAGAATGCGATCATCTTGTTCTTAGTTTTACCTCTGCGGCGTTGCCTTCTTCCAGTATATTGGGTGGAGAGAAAACTATGGGAGGCATGATGTACATGCACTGTGTGGACACAAGACTACCGCGACAAAGACAAGAGATGAAAGCACTCTCAGCTTCCGAGTAGCACAAAGACGTATACCAAAGACAAACGTGATGCTTCTGCTTCGGTGAAAAGAACGCCCGCAACAAATAGACCAATCCCGGTATTTACTTTTGTCTACTTTGCCGCCCGGTAACTGTGAATTGCGGACCAATCTCTGTTTAGGCCTTTCTACCCTCCGACTACATTCTCACTTCTCCACTGCCGTTGACCCTTCCTGCTCTCTTGTTTCCGTGCCCGTGGGTCACATACAGTTAATTAGTTCTTTTTTACACGGTTAAGCTACACCTTAAACAGTCAAATCAACGCGTTATACGGACGCATTTCAGTGAAAAGACGAGTCTGTTTCTGTACTCTAAAAATCTGTTATCTTTGAGAGTCTTGGGGGTCTTCTACTTCTTGCACATGACATTTTTATCGCGCAACGATTTGCGGCTTTTTTATTGGATCGTGCTCTTATTTCGCAATTGGGAGTTGCATATCTTTCATCCTAATACGCATTCGTAATCATTGTTTCGGATAATACGAAACAATGATGAGCAAAGACTTTCTGCTACAATTTCGCTGCGGCCGAGAGAGGAAGTCCTTCGATAGTATTAATTTCGTTGAAGATGCCGGCGGCAGGAAGCGCTTAACTTTACGGCGGCCTGACATAACGAAATTTCGAATTAGTTCCTCGACCCTCGAGTATCCAGGCCGCATCTACCGAGATTAGTGATCACTGCAGCTTACGAAATACTTGATTAACGACCGATAATAACATAACGAAGTATGATAGCCAGTAGTGAGGCTCTCGTAAAACCGAAATTCCTCACTTCTCTAAACTGGTAGCGGACATCAAATTATCGCAATGCATGAAGTATGATTTTGCGCATACGAACGGGCAAATATTGCCATCCGAATTGATATCGGTGTTATAAACCGATCGCTTGGCGCACGTAGAGCCGCGTGTTTGTATGTGCGTGTATGGAATCCGTAGGCCACAATGAATTCCGTATTCAGTCCGTCAGTTGAGGTCGCGCCGATTTCAGGAGAGCAACGGGCAATTCCTACCGTGATACGGACACTCATCGATAATGTACCTTCCGCAAATCTATTGAAACCTCGTGTCGGGCCGCCGTAAAATATGAATATCGTATTGATTTGATCATATGTTTGGCCTTTTCAAACGCTCCGCATTACCAATTTAAGCGCGCTAATTACGGAACACAAATTGGTTCGGTGTGTGCGTGTGCCTGCTGGATGTTAATGGACGTTTCTGAGCTTTGGCCACGTTTGATTACCCGCCGCTTTATGTATGTATTATGAAACAGTTACCACGTCAAATTCACTCAAGTAATATCTCACTCATACAACTTTACAACATCTCGAATAGAATTGAATAGTAACCACGAATTGGCTTGTCAGTATGTATGACATTCAAGTTCAAAATAATACAATTTCAAGTAATTGTTATAGGAGAAGTACTCAAATCGTTGAAGCAGAAGAGGGTCTATTCTGACTTGATTGGGCCGGTGTATAGATGAAGTGTTATATTTCCTGTTATGCTTGAACGATGTCCCGAAGGATGCTTCAGACTCGTTTGCTGCGTATTCTTGCGAGAAATTCTGCGGCAACGAGGACTGTCGATATCGGACGGAGGCCGCAGAGCAAACTGTAGAACAGCAATCCTCCACTGATATCGATATTCCGACAGCAGCGAAAAAGCCGCAAGGTGCGACGCGATACACTCTGCCAGTGGATACCACTCCTCTTGACTTTTACATTTGGAGGTATTGATGTCCCCTGTCAGGTAAGAGTGCAAAAGTAGCAGTGGCTATATGGACACTGGCTCTTTCTAATGTACTTTTCCATATGGTTCTTATAGTAACTTACTTATACAATCTTAGTCTCATCGCCCATTTTTCACGGATGGCATCAACGACCATCGCGGCTGCATTTATTTTTATATAAAAGGCAAATATTGTTGAATCACACAGAAATATGCAGTAGCAGAAATAAATTACGTCCTCTTTGATATTGTGAGAATAAAATTCGAACATTATTTCATGTTTTTGTATTCAATAATTCTACTTAATGCTTATTTCATTCACTGGAATTATCGTCTGCCGTTATAAATTGTATTGAAATAAACAATTTTCAAGAATTTTCGTGCCGCATTAAGCAATACAAATTGAAATTGTGGAAATGTATATTAACAATTCCGATTCAGGTAGAAGCGTATTCGACGGTAGTGTGAAACGAATAATTTACATAAGGAAACACCTTGCATGTATGCATCTCTTTCATCACGTTCGTTGAATCTTTCCAATAATAGTCATTAATTTTCCATGGAAATCAGTGGATAAGCGCGTCGTTATGCGTGCATTTATCATGCGATGGGCGGTACAGTAAATCATTATTACCATGTCAATCTGGAGAACGCGTACGACAATTTTATCGCTGAATTCATTATCGGACGCTTGCTATTTATTATATATTTACATATCTGTACAGTCAACAGACTGCTTCTGTTAACGATTTAACGGAAGTTATTGTAAGCTTGTGTAACATCATGAACAATTAGATGTACGTATCGGATATCAGACGTATGCAATGCATTCTTTCATTTAATTTGTGACGTATGATCAATTTAGTTGATGCAAAACAGCATTAAAATTTAAACATTTAAAGGGCATTAGGTAATTCGATAACGGTCGGTACCTGTCGCGGCCGTGACAACACGATAACGACGATAGGCGCAAGGGCGATAATAGCAAATCCGCAAATGTTCTGGGGCGGGTGACCAATGCCAGGACGGCGGGCAGCAACAGCAGCCTCATTGTTACCTCGGCATATGCGACTACAGTCCCGAATTCCATTCGTTCCAGCACCCATGCCATTGCCACCGCGTCTGCGGTGAGTCGTGCTGGCTCCACGTGCACTGTTGTCTGTGACCGATACCGAAGGGACGACCGTCTGCCTCGCCGACTAATGCGCCACCCTCCACCCTTACACTCCGATCCGGAATACGCAGCCTTATTAATGATCCAGGAATTCGCACCCTCTGGAAAATATCTTCGACGGCACATAGTGTGCGAGCCGGGGCAAAAGTCAATGTAAGGGGGCGGGGGCAAATTCGTTATGCAAAAATTGAAAGACGCTGAAGTGTAGATATTAAGAGGGAAGATGGAATTGAAATTACGACATTTGCATTTTTTTTTACAATCTCTGAGAAAGTTGACCGCGTGGTCAGCATCTGCGAGATAAATCGTTCGCCGTTTCCCAGTACCAAAGGAGATGTCGCTTCGAATATTCCCGCGGAAGGTTTTCTTAGTAGTTTGACAAATGGCTCGGGCAAGCCATGCTCGAAGCCGGAAATTCAAGTCGAGCCACGTGCCTGGTCATCTACGTTACGGAGGAGCCTTCGGAAGAAATGGGGATGACAGAGCAGTGCAAGCAGAATGTGATAGAGTCGTGACTGCGAAGTAGACACAGAGGCGGGGTGACAAACAGTGGGTGGATCACCGCTAAAAGATTGAGAGACTCTTCTTATCAATGGACAGGTCACTTGCCTTCGATCCTTCACCTCGCAAACGAAATTCCCCAAGCCAGCTTGACTGGGCAGCCAATGAAGAATAGCATACACAGGCGAACCACGGCTGTTACTAAATTTTATCCAAGTTCAAACGTACAACAGAATAGCTGACCAAAAGTGAAGCTTCAAAATAGGAGAAACACTGGCAAGCGTGGAGCGTCGCTTTCATCGGCTGTTCTCTATTGGCAGATTGCCCCGATTTTTCGACACGTTCAATGGTTTCTTGCGAGCAACTATTCTTTCCAGATTGAGTTTGGAAACTTTTCCAATATCTGGCTATGGCTGGTGATGCATATCCTGTTTTTTCCCCTTGTCGATACTCTTTCTTCACCGGTCAAATCGCTTTACACCCGGCAACCTTTGCCGCATATTTCTACCGTTTCATATTTCATTTGATTTTGCTATAGCGGTGCTACCGAATCGCTGATTCGCGTTCGGTAACAGTTTCCACCCACGCAGAGTTTGTAGATAGATTTCCTTCCATTCGAAACATTTGCAATATACTATCAGTGTTTTTTCGCAGTGTCGCTTAATGAGCAAATATGTAATAAACAAATTACTGCGTTGGGAGGCTTTGTGCGCATTGAAAGTGAACAGCTCGGTCTCCGCGTAACTAGTCAAGCACAAATGGAAGTACATGAAGCCTTGATTTCGGGATCAATAACGGTTTCATCTGGCTGTGGCAATATCGTATTCGAGCTCAAAACAGGAAATATGCGAGCGACCGCAGACTCTAATAGACGCCAGTACTGATTTGTGCGGCTATCATATTCTGTTGTTCTCCCACTACATTCCAGCCTACAGAAACGCACCACTGGCAGAACACTTGTTAACTCGCAGCGAAAAAAGCGAGCCTGTTTCTATTTCCGCGTTAATTTTCTATTTCCAAACTTCTCTTCCCTTTTTGCCATATCGATAGTAGGCTCGGTAAACGCGAACCGGACACTAAAGTCCGGTCGAAGCGTAGTTTTCCTCGCATGGCAGGTGCCTGTTTTGGAAAAATCGAGTTCCTCGTTGGGAGGGGCAGTAATGCTTGTCTCAAGCTCGAGGAGTGCAGTTACAGCGATAAGTGTATTGGAAATTGGAATACAAATACCTACATAAACACGAGAAAAATAAAAGGAGAAATTCATATCTCCTGAACGACTAAATCGATCCGCATGATTCTTGGCTCATTGGACTCAGAAAAATAAATTATGACATACAAAATTCGTAAATAAATTCTCGGAGTTGTAACTTTTGTATAAATGAAGGCGAAATTTTGGTAACTATGGAAACAGCTACACTTCGGGATAATATAGCTTCGGCTGTCGCTCGACGTACTGCCATATATGTATATATATGGGGAGGGGACTACTATGTACATGGCGCGAGACTCTACCGAGTCTCCTGATCCATAATATCGCATATTATAGTAGCTTATCTCTCCGGTTTTGCAAACTGGCCTGAAAGCTGACCTGAAAATTTCAATGGTTCCCTTCCGGCACGAGCTCATTTCACTCTGGTTTTTGCGCTGGATCAATGACAAAATCACTCTGATAGCATACCGAGAGCGCAAAGTATTTTAGAAATGACATGAGAATGAGAGGAGGACGAAGAAGGGGCGCGAGGAAGGTCTACGTCTTTTTATTTCATCGATCGATGTCGATTCACTGGGGTAACGAAATCCAATATACGGGTGCAGCAGCTTATGCTACGCCATAGGGGGCTTTCCAGATTGAAAGCTTTCAATTGCTACGTCATCCGTAATCGCTTCTGCAGCTCTTAATGAGAGCACTGCGCGTCGACGCTGCCACTCTGATACTCGATGAATTCTCTTCCAAACTATCAGCGTGATGCAGCCGCTGCGGAAAGGAAATTGGTGTGACTAGACGTCGAGCGAATTTGCGATCCCGGAAATATATAGCTCCCCAAATAGAAGTCGCTAAGTGACAAGTTTACGGTGAGAAAGAGAGCCCGAGCTCACGCCATACGAATATCAATTCGGCCGAAAACTTAGTCAATATCGAATTCACGTAGTCACTCAGGAGTATCAAAAGATTAAAAGGTTTTAATGGAAAAACTGCTTGGCCTATCACAAGTTTCCATGCTCCAACGAAGATGGTTTTCTTGAACTGTTTTATATTATGGTCGAAAATCCGGTGTTGATTTTCTTCAATAAGTGGCATTTCTTGAGAACCCTAGATATAATATATTCATACATAACAGTATACAGGTAAAGGGGTTAAAAAATATTCCACTTTCTCAACGTCCAACCTCTGCTCCTCGTAGCAAGAAATGTCCAGGCAACCGACACACAAAGATCTAATCTCCGCAATGCGATAAGGATCAGTAGCGCTCAAGTACCAGGCCGCTTGCATGTTGAATCACTCACGAAATCCTGCTGGCATTACGCCGCGGCGCAATAAAATCCGGCTATCTTTTCATCGACAAGAGTTAAAGAACAGAACACGATAGTAAAAGAGAACTGGTATACCACGCGCAGTTTGCACATGTAGATCAGATCGATCGTTGGCCGGCAATGCGCTGGTAACGAGTAATGGCACTCTGCTCCGTGTCCAGGAATGTTAAACATTCGTCGAAAGGTGCGTGCAATATGTGTCCTGTGCACCTTGGATTCCGAATAAGTGTTTCCGGGATGAAGTGCACGGCCAATTAATTGCCGTGTTATGTATAGCACACTACACTATACTATGTACTATCTAAACGTAAATATAAGAAATGGGTACCTTAATCCATAATCTCTAACCGAAACTTTTAGTTCGCTCGTATAACAAGTATTACACATATAGATACAGCAATAGCATAATTGAGTTACGCGGTAATGGTGGCAAAGCTGCAACTTCAGTTTCATAAGCAAATATGTAACATGTTTCCAATTACGAGATCGCAGATCTCTTAATAAAATGGTCAATAGTGTTGAATCTCTTTTCTAATATTCATATGATACTGTTCTACAAGCCGAGAATCATGGACTGTTTTCATGCTACAATTAAAAGCCTGCTATTTGCATTTGCTAGGTATAAGAAACACATACTACAAAAAGTTCTGTTTTTAAACGAAATTATCGCCACCTATACATGGTTAATCGGGTTCAAACTTTATGAATAATTCGTCAATAATATCCTCTATGCATTAATCAAATTTGAGACAGTTCCTAAGAAAATTGATGGTACGCGACTATTCCCTGAATCTACAAATGGGGTTGGTAGAGGTCGGATGGCGAAATGATGTGATGTCGAATGTTGCATGGAAAGACACATATCACAAGTGTATCGGTCACCTCCATTGGTCTAGACTATATCATATTGTGAGATTCTGATGATTTATTACGTAATACTACCCCGGCTGAGTTTCCGACACCCCACTCGCGCTTTTGAAGCTTTCATTCTGATCCCTGCCTTCCATCGGGGCGCCGCTACCCGTTGCTGGAGACTTTCGAATTGAAAACTTGGCGTTGAAGCATCCATCCGCTGGAATAGGTATTTCACTATTCCCTAATTCTCTGTCGTACACCTTCCTGCTTTTCACTTATATTTAAAAAAGTTTCTTGCGCTTTGTGCTCCAGACAATATTAGACAATATTACGCGCTCCAGACAATATTAGAAGGGAAAAGAGTGTTCCGTTAACAAGGAACTCGTTTGAGCTATACTATAATTTTAATTAATTCCATAGGTTCATATCAGAATCTCTTGTTTAATTAACTTAATTTGTTGTTTGTTTTGCGTACCGTGTATTGGTTGTTGACACAAGAGCTGAACTTCGGAGTAAAAGTATCGTAGTAACGCCGAGAGATATGCTCCAGAAAAGCAGCCCAGAGGCTGGTTCAAGAAGCAGTGTCAGCGAGATAAGTGGCGGTGTGCGTGCGCCGGCCACAGTAATCGAGAACACGAGATCAGGCAAGAACATGTGGAATCAGCAGTTTCGAAGCGCAAGCACTGCGAGCTCCTAGCTGCCAAGAGAGCAGCAAGGATCACGGCGAGAGTGGTGAGAGTGGTGAGTTCGCGAGAAAGCGAGAGAGAGAGAGTGAGAGGGAGAGAGAGAGGAAGAGAGGGAGAGACAGGGCGTGGGATGTGGCGCCGCTGACAAGAATGAAGAAGAGCATTTTCCAATTTTCGTCTGGATATGACGCGGAAGCCTTAGCCTTAGCCCCTCCGCGGAATCCAGAATGCTCGCTACGTGATGGCGTTACCGATTACACTCACGAAGGAAGAGTCCACCACCGCACTCGCCGAATCATAACGCCGCTAGCCTTTCGAAACACCCAACCGCCGCGCCGCCGTCTAGCCTTTTCGTTTTTCCAATTTCCCTCACAGTATTAATCGCCACCCCCCCCCCTCACTCTCTCTCTCTCTCTCTCTCTCTCTCTCTCTCTCGTCTTAACCCTACCTTGTGATATATCAGTAACGAGTATCAGGAGGCTTGGGGAGGACTTGTCGATGAATGTCGATGGTGGTGTTTCACTCTTGCACTGATCCAATGGCTGTGAGTATTTAACAAATAACCTTTGTTCGAAGGACCGCGGGCTTTTCAACAAGAAAGACATATACGAAGGTTGAATTATATTGTTGCAATTGAGTAATTAAGTTATGATAAAATGAATAACTTTTTTTTTAATTAGTAACGCAAGGAACAGAAAGACGAAAAGCGTAGAACAAGCTTGCTTATGTAATAGCGGACGCTTTACCAGCCTCTTTTGCTAAACCATGACCGCAAACTCATTCCAAGTGTACTCTAATCCGTCCTAATGTTGCCACAACAGTGTTCAAGCTGTTAACAAGTACTGCTGAAATTCGTACAGAGAATACATCCGTGTGTTCCTCAGAGCTAACAACGGCTTCTGCTGTTGCTTGCACGGGGCACGTCTTCCGTGAAATATATTTACACGGAAACCTTAACTAGACGACAGTGGTTGAAAGTTACAGATTAACATACTGTATTGCGTATATTGTACGTCGTGTTAGGAAAGTGCCGACTATGGCCGCCTATTATCTTTCGGTCTGAGCGTATTCCTCGATTACCCTTTTGCAAAGTAGTTGAGACATAGGCCGAATACATATACATAACCCAGAATATGTTATAGTTTCGAGTCGGAAAAGTCAGTGGTATTTTCGGGGATTTAGCTTTAAAAAGTAACGGCTCTAATTGGAAGAAGAACGATGAAAATTGCTTGTTTTATCTTTGGTCTCATATTTCATGTATTACCCTCTCCAGCACCAACTGGTGGCCTTCCCTCTCTGGGGTGTCTCCACTTTCCTTCCGAGCGGAAACTTTCCACTTCGTTTCTCGCTCTGCGCAGTTTTTCTCTGTGTCAGTGGCCGAGGCCAGTAGGTAAGAGGGCAAAAAGACAACGGCGAAACTTGACTGTAATGCTGTAACGTCACCGGCTGGACCAGGACCCGGCTGCATGGCGAAAAAAGGCCAGCGGGAGATTAAGGCCTCTTGCAGGGGGTTGCAATTATGCAATATGCAGATCGCTGCAATATTTTCGACCAACTGTCATGCACCCTCGCCGGAAGTGTTTAAACTTTTAAGATTTCCGTCGTGGAAAGTGCCCTTATCTCATACTTCCGTGAACACTCTTCGATGCGGAACTATTCATGCTTCATGCTTCACCACGACTAATCATCATAATTTCTCGTGAACTAAGGTTTCCTTTTCACGGAAGAAGCAATTTATCTCAATTCCGCTTTATTGCTGTGGGATATAAACAATTAGGTATAATTCGAAAACACGCTCTGCCAGGTCACATGCACGTACACGAACAAAACCTCTTAGACCTGTAGCTCGGCGAACAGCTGCGCTTGGAGTAATCGAGGTTCGTGACAAAGATTTACCAGTGCAGCACGAGTGCCGCGAAGCTTTCTAATTAAGTACACGTAATGAGGAAACGCGAATGTGGCTACGCCGGTAATAGGAAAACACGTAAGGAAACTCCCAACATTTACATTGGTATTAAAAGACCCATATGTTCTCGATTTGTCGCGCAATCGGGATTATCTATCGAGATTATTATTTACAATCGGATCAACTGCGCTGTACTTTTACATTCGATAAATGCCTGGGTGGGGATACTTACACTTGTAAGAGTGGAAACTCCGTACATGAAGGAAAACGCTGACATCTTGCTGCATACATGACACATCAATATAAACAAACTACCGAAGAATATACTTACGATAGGAACTTGACATATGAAAGTAGACCGGCAGGTTCCGGAAAACCATAAACGCTAGCTCATTGAATGTACGCAGTACATGCAGACTCCCATGTACAGACTTTTCCTGGAACTCGTCGTTCCCCAGATGTATAAATGGGTACATGTAATCCTTCGAGTGGGAAATAATTCTGATCGCCAGAATGGATCTGACAGTGGGGATGATTGGTCATTCCCTTAATGGTTACGATGATAGCTATAACAGTGCTACCATCGCACACTGTGTGGTGTACCACCCAAAGAGAATTCTTAATCACATAATACTATCCATTCTGACTAGTGTGAATGCATCATGCAACTATATGTACGCCAGTTCAGTAACGTCACTTGTCCAACTTATTGTTAGATATTCAAGTCGCGCGGCAACGCTTTTACCCTGTTCATCCGTTCGCTCAAAAAACTTATTCCCTTCCGTTACGAGGATGGGACGTCTGAAAAGCGCCAGCTTCTGTAGTGCACTCTAAAAGGAAGAACGAGCAGCTTTGCTACGGCATATTAAATTAATGAGGAAATAAAAACAATTCCCCGCGTCACCCTCTCGTTCGAATATTCTCACGCGGCGAAAGTAAAATTAAGAGTATTTTTCTGCGAGGTGATTCTGCTTTTCCGTAATGTGCCAAAGTACTTAGCTCGGCTGTAGCGCAGCAGTCCTATAGTTTTAAAAGATCAGCTTCTTTCTGGGAGTAAGTAGAAGGGTTTGAGTTTCTTGACATTTTTACGTAACTCCCCTTATTCTTTAGTACCTTTGAGCGTAGTTTCTATTTAAAGTTTGCTTCTTATTGTCTTAAATTGTTCGACGTGTAGTTAGTCTTCCCGTCGACCCTTTTTCGTACTTGTCGCTCTTAAATGTTTCACTCTCGATCAGGTATTTCTAACTATCAGTTAAAGTAGATGGAATGTGTTATAGATCATGAATTACTTCCCAGTTTTCATTCCAAGACATTTTTCATTTCACCCAAATTACTCGAAGTAATACATCGCGCCTGGGGAGGTTTTCAGTGGAACATTATAATGTTGTCCATTGATACACTGCCGGACCTTGTCACTATAAAGTGTAGCCTCGCTGCAAGCAACTTACAAGCAAAACGAAAAGGAGCAAAACACTTTCCTATGACTTTTATAAAGACTGCATTTTCCCTGGCGGCGGTCTCGAAGGATGGATTCCCATAGTAGCCAGTCAGAAAATATCTGGCTATTTCCATCCAATTTAATAAACTTTCGCTTGTGTGTTAACACCAGGTCGGATCGGTAATTTCAAGTACTTTGTTCTATCGGACGATTGACACGATGATAGCTTTTATATCGTGTCGGTGACAGGTACGGCATAACACAAAAGCGGAATGGGAAGAGAACGAGGCTATTTAATGAAACAGGATTACATTAATGCGCGATGTGGATGTATTAGCGTGACTTTTCGCGAAACCTGTTTGTAACAGCTTAGCAAACAGTGGTGAATAATGGAGGGCGCTCTTTGCACGGCAAATTAGAGTTGCGCCTTTTTTCAGCGCTCTTTTGCCATTCAGCCCAGTCGGAGTACGTAATTGATTAGCATTTCCAGTCTGGCGTAATTATATCCTCAGCCTCGGATCGAGTAACTGGCTGAAAAGGGGAACGAGGACGCCGGGTATGAAGTCACACGGGAACCACCCGGAGCAAGAAGGAAATGCATGCTCGGCGAAAAAGGTAGAAAAAGGGAACGCGAATGGGGGAGAAGAGGAAGCTCGAGATGCCGGTCGGATGGCTGAAAGCTCTCGTAATTAGCAAGAATACGAGCACATAAAGCGCACATGAAGCTTGTAATGCGCCCTTGTTGTGCGATGCAGAACTCTTCTTCCTTCTCCAACCAACATATATCCTGGAGCCAGGCAGCATGAATATTCCAATAAATCGTCTGACAGCTTCTTCCCTGTCTTTTTCAATCGATCTTAATGGCGATATCGGAGCGCGGGACAACTCTGCTGTGAGCCCGCTCCCTTACGAGGAACGTTCGCACCATCTCTTAGAGCTCCAGCTCTCCGCTCCTTCGAGGGACGCGGCGCAGCGTACTTCCCCGGAGCAATTCCGAAAGCTTTCGAAACCTTCTTCCCCCCCCCCCCCCCCCCGCCCGCCCCTCTCTCGCCCTTCTCGCGTATGCGTCGGGATCTAGCCTTTGAAAGTTAAAGCGGCTGCAACTCTGGCGCCCAAGTTGGCAAAGAAGAACGGTGCGGAGTTCCATTGAATACAACGACATGGCGCGTTACGTCGAGTGCATGGGAATGCCGGAATAATTGACAGTGTCTAATTGGAACGCCGATATACCCGACGCTAGAGCGATACTACACAATACACTGAATGAACTACAAGATTTCCCTTCGCTGCCGTGTATATGTGTGTGTGCGTGTAAGAGCGGGGGGGTGAGAGGAAGGAATGTATCGGGATCGACTAACTTGCTGCTCGGCTACCATCTGCTTAAAAATACACGAGACTTCAGGAATCGAAGAACAATCGAATTTACGTGATGCTCGCTTTGCAAAACTTTGCCGCTTCCTCTCGCACTGTTTGCGGGCTCTTGTCTCCATGAGTTTTCCAGTCGCTCTTTTTAGCCTTCGCGTCTTCGCCGCGGGTTGCATTAAGCCGTGAGTAATCAGGGAAGTGGTCTAGTTCGCTCATTATCTCAGCAGCGGCTGAAGGAATTCTCAGGGACATTCATAGGCGACCGCTTTCTTCGACTTCCGCCAAGGCAGCCGCGCATTAACTTTTTCCCTCTGTAGTTATTCTCTAGGCGTGTATGGGCCATTAACGGGCAGCCCAATTTTAACGAGGTAGTGGAAGCCTGCATTCCGATTTCACGCCCCCACCACAACTTTATAGTCGGGGTTTAAAAACAGAGTGGGAAATTAGTATTGACATCAAAAGAACCACACTAAAAGCGCTCTAGTTTTTGGGAATATTCGCAAGCTTTTGTGCGCCGAATATTCGTGGCTATTCAGCGAAAAACGGAAGTGATAGGTGGTCACGAGAAAAAAAGTCGTAAAGCATGGGGTACATGTAATGCAAGCTCATGGCGGCTAATCCGTAGCGCGAGTCCGCTTCCATTTAATTAGCGGCAATACTGAATGCCTCCTAATCACCACATAAACCCCGAGGAGCTGTTGTCAACTCTACATATAACAAGCGGGCACGTGAGTTAAACGATGCGAATTAAGTACTCCGAATTGGCGACGGAAACAAGTCTTATCGGTGGGATTCGTGGAATCCAGCATGGTCGTCGAAAATATGCGAGGGAGTAGGATAATTACTAAGCGCAACACGAAGCTGCTATTACATTAATAACACGCACGAGAAGAATGGAAGTTTAGCCCGATGCTCTATTGAAGCATGCAATTCTCTGCGTCGGACGATGCTTGCAGTAAATGCAAAAGCGTGTACTTGAAAAAACAGGCAGCATTCTACCGTTTTATATCATTTCACCTGTTCCAGGGGTCCGCTTTCACGGAAGAGTTTTCCGCACGTGGGATTGGGGGAAAAAGTAACGGGGAAATGTGACACACGAGATGCGCGTTACAATGTGGAGCAGGCAGGACGCACGGCAGTACGAGTACATTTGAATAAACGCAACGGTGGACACAGATCGATCCCCGTGACAATGCAGCCGGCGCAATTGTCGACGCATCTGCATCAATGTGGATGCCTCGAACAAGACGGACGGGGGACAATACTGCGGCTCCGTTTCCCCACGCACAAGAACCGCGATCTTTTGTCCCGAGAACTCGCAGTCGCATTAACATGGCAAGCAGGCAGCGCGCGGCGCGGTAATACGACGATGCTCCAGCTCCAGTACTCCGGTTAACGCGTTACGCGGCAGCAAGCGTCGCGATCGCCGAAAAACCAGGAAATATCCTGCTCTCTCCCACCACGTCTCGCAGTGCTGAATGCTTTTCGGCAATTTCGGCCGCGCTGCTGTTCTCTCTGGCAAATAGGAACGCGGCCTGCGAAAACATTACCAATCCGAGCATCGGTGAATCGACATTCGGTTCGGCCGAGTATTACATACACCTACCTCACTGCAGAATATTATGGGGGGAGCTTATAGCCTCTGCGTGGAGGTTATCTCTCCATCAAGGCTGCCAGCAATCCGAGTCCGTAATTTCTCGTGCGTAACTTTCAGCGGCGCCGTTTTGTCCGACGAAATGCCATGCGGTAAATGTGGGCGTTTCGATTGCGATACGACGAGTTCGGTGGCTCGCCGCCTCCGTCATTAGCTAAAAGCCGAACAATTCACACAGCATCCATATTTTCATGGTGCACGACGCGATCGCTTCTGAAGGATTGCTGATAATACGCACCGCGAAGCTGCCCCTATTCAGACCATTGGAATTCATGATTATATAGAGATCTGTTTTTAGTCTGGCATATCGCATAGGAAATATCCACCTATCGAAGCTAGGCCACGGATGCGGAATAACACTACGCAGCTATATCCAGTCGGAGCTGCTTTAGTAAGAAGCTGAGCTAAATCTGGGGCAAAGCTCATGTGAAAGGTACGCAGTTGTGGATAGCCGTACGGGACCTGCACCGGGAGAGATCGATGTACACCTTCGTCCTCTCGTAATCCATCAATCCGACACCAAAGACAATGGGTGAAAAGCCCCTCTCGTATTAGCCCGCTATCTGGCGAAAGGGGCCGCCCTTTCCTTGGCAGGTACATTATTCCGAATTTCCTGCACCTTTCTCTATCCGCCCTCTGATAACGCTCGTCCGATTACGCATGCACAAATCGATGTGCGAATCTCGGATCAAGATACTCCAAGCAGCGATCGCGCGTCTCCATACCATCTCTATCGATCTATCGCGATCCGGTCGCCCGATAATCGGACTGCCGAAGTGCATACTTCCTCGAATTGCAATTTACTGCTCCACTAAAACTCGATTGGAAGGCCGCGGAACCCGCCCCTGATATCGCGCTACCGATAAGGCTTTTCGAAAGGCTGTAGCTTCTGCATTTCTGATATCTCCGGTCCTGATAGCTCCACTACTTCCGGTAGGGCAGCCCGTAGAAACGCGGGAATCACGATTGTCAAGGATAAGTAAATACAGCACTGATCCCGAATACAGGATATATCCGTGATCGGAAGTCCCACCCGCTGAATTTACGGTTCATCCTCTCTCCCTTGGTCTTTGTTTTCGAGGCTTGTTTGTCGAAGCAGACAGAGGAAGGGAAAGAAACGCGACGAGAAGGTAACAGATGAAAGAAGAGGAGCCGGTTGGTAGACCAGGGCTGAAGATGAAAGGAATGGAAATGCTGGCTCTCCAATTTAGCCTGCTACCTGCACGGCCAAACCATCGGCACTTTTCTTTGTCTCCTTTGCAGCCTTTTCTCGCATTTCTTGATTTTTCCGGAGGCTCATCTTCCCATTCGTAAGTCGCTTGTAAATCGCGGGCGTATCGTGATAGTTGTGGCAGTTCTCGATCTCATTTCGACGAATTATCGGCCGAAATCGACCGAAAAGCGATGCGTATCGAGTTAATGAGAAGCCAGGAATTCCTTAAGCGTTGAGCGGTTCAAATTACTTATTCACGAAGGAGAGGATCCGGCAACGGCGAGATGTTGTCAGACTAGAAGCTATGGGCAGGATAGCATTTGGCAATGGGCCAGTGTTTGTTGACTGGAAATTTAGCGCCTGGCAATTGTTTTGGCTATGTGCCATTATCTTCTACGTGTGACTTCGCTCGCAGATAGAAAGAGCCAAGGGAAAAACTGGGGATGACTATCCCCAGTCGATTACTGCCCCCCCTCCCCCTCTGTACCCCACATGGTCCTTTCAGATGTCACGAGGAACATTTCAATAGAGCTTCAATAGAGCTTAGCGATGATTCACTCATTTACTTCGAGCCTTCCCAAAAGTTCCCCATCTTGTTCTATCTTCTACTACTGCGCTCTTGCAATTTGCATCTCAAAGCACGAGTACAAGGAAACAATCAACGAAAAAGTAGTTGCGAGACAGTTTGACCTGAGTAACTCCTGTGCCGCGCGCCACCGCTGATACACGATTGTAATGAGGTGCGCCCGCTTATTTAAAAGTTGGCTCCTATATTTACTGTGACGGTGACGGCGGGCTCTGATTGGGAGCTAGGAGACTTTTAATTATTCCTGTGTCTCCGCATTTCGCCGACCGCGGAATGAAACTGCCTCGCTACTGAGCTTTTATGTCTGAGGGGCGACGAGTCCGGTCGACTAGTGATACAGAGCGCGGGTTGCGAAAATGGTATAGTCGTCTCTTTAATATATTCGACGCGCAGCCGGGCTTTTATCGGTGATTGGAAACGGTAATATTAATGGCGTTAACTTGACGAGGCGAGTAATAAGTGTTATGTTATACCATGAAGCGATTCAATTATCGACTGGAAATTAATCCAGTAAACGGCAGACCTTACTCCACTATATTGAAAAGGAGCTCACGATGGCTCGGGGTTCGATGTACACCCTGGCACGGCCATTAGTTGGCACGTCACATTCCCTTGGATTTCCATGAACGCCACCCTCCCACGGAGTTGTTCCTCGCCGAAATGCAAATGGCCGCGTTAATGCAAATGCGCGAATGTTTACGTGTATGTATGCATCTGCGTATATAACGAAAGCAAATCCCTTCCGCTCCCTCCCTCTTTCCCCTAATGACAAGCCGATAGTACCTAAGGCTCGATTGCACGATTAAGCTTCTACGGTATTGTTAAAACGCTGCAGTTGAAACGCTGCACCGGCTAACTTCCCCAAACACTCCCGAGCGTGCAACTATAGCATCCACTGCCCCGTTCTTCGCTAGAAGTGAACAAAAAAATTCCTACTGCTGGACTTTTACCCATCAATCCCCCAAACTAGCTTTAACTTGAACATTCTAAAGGCAAAAACCGGAGATTCTCGCGTGACCAACGGGAGATTGTCTTCAATCGAAGTTACTCTCCTCTGAAGAATTGAATAGAAGAGTCATGTAGAGTGTCGAAACTCTTTTGGGTAGAATATACACAGGCTGTGTTTCGGCTAATGCAGACTTGCGGTCCTCCTGAGCGATTACCAGTGCTTCAAAGCGGAGGGATCTCGAGCCTAAGTCAGCAGGACTGGCGGCCAGTGTACGATCGCAATAAGGGCACAATTATACTGAGCTAATATACCAGGGCACGTTGGGGAATCGTGCTAATCCAACGTGCATGCTGGAGCATATATTACTGCCGGTTGATATACCGTGACAGGTACTCGCGTGTGCACACCCTCACTCTCTACCACCAATGTTTCTGTCGCTCTGTGTACGTGCAAGCCTGTAAGTCGTGCCCGTGTCTACCTCTCGACTCATATGTCACGGAAGAGTGTGCGTGTCCGTGTGTATTGTCCCTCGATGTGAGTGCATGGCAAGCAATTCTCGTTGCTTGTAAGCCGCAACTACGACGAATTCGCTCACCGTGAGATAGTCGCTGTGCCGTCTTTTGATTGGCAAAGGGTTTATCCTGCAGTTACGTAATCCCTGGACCCAGCTGGTATTGGACTTAGTCTCCCAGTTGCACTATGAGTTTCTGGAAGATTTTTAAGACTCACAGCTTTTTCTATCGAAATATCAATATGGGTCCATCAACAAATCTCGGCCGGCTATGTATATTTATTACGTATTGAGGCGAGAGGAAGTGCGAATGAACAAATTGTATCCGATATTGATATTCTTAAATTATTCATGCCGTTAGCTGAAAGCGGCTGAGTGAGCCCGTGGCCTTGGAGCTTGATTAAACCGGCTTTCGCAAATCGATCGGTGTGGTAGACCATATCGAAAATTCGATACACCCGTTCGCCCGAGGAAATCTGTACACACTCCCCATCCATCACTGCGTTCCGGTTCCCCAATGTATGCTAATTTTTCATACCGATTTCCGTAGGGCCACTTAATGAAAATGTGGTTCCCAGGACATGCGAGCGGGACGAACAAAGCGTCTTGAATTAGCCGTGTTTATATTCGCACCTTGCTGGCTGGATTTAATATCAAGAGCTGTTTGAAAAGCCAGGGAAACACATTTATCGATGTTCGCTTTAGTGGATGTACCATTTGTTGGGAGCGCAGGTTTGAATACGTGATCATTATTATTGGGGCCGAATGGCATCAGTGTTGTTATCCTTTTATATTAAGGCCGCGCATGAATATAAAGCAGAGGGCGGTGATCACCTGTGACCCCGATTGAATAACGAATATCCCTGTGTCGCGTCAAAGTGAAAATGAATATAAGGCATATAAAATACCTATTTCTCGAAACGTACTCTACTACAATGGGAAAATGAGCCGAGTTTTTGTAATTTCACAGACCCTTTGTAATCAGCCGGATTTTTTCTCCGCACTCTTGATACTTCTGAATCGTTTTATTTCTGTTGACGCTCCTCGGGCTTTCCTCCCTCGCGATCGACTTATCCGGGAGCTCGCGTCCCTTCGTTATTCGCTCTCATGAAATCACGGTGGACGAGGCAGTCACGCTAATGGGAGCGAGGTGGAGAATTGAAGAGATAAGAAAATGAGCGAACTTCCGGCAGAAAGAACAGTTAGGCGAGTGGCGGTGGAGGCAATGAGAGGGACGGCGAAATGGAAGTGGTCGAAAGGAGGAAGATTTAAGTTTATCAAGGAACTTTAGAGCGGAGAAAGATGAAGTCAGCATGGTTTGGTAGCCAGTATGGACTGCAAAGGGCAACTTTTCCTGCTTAAGGCACGAAGCATGCGCAGCGTCTAGGGGTGGAGGGTGGCTCGCGGGGGTTAGTCGCTTACCAACAACACGACACGCCACCCGCGCACATCGGGCACTCTAAGTTTCCGCACGTTTTGTTCCTCTTCCTTACTTGTACTACCACGGTAGTCCTGTTCCCGAGGTCCTTCCATCCAACTTTCTCGTTCTCATTACTTTCCCCGAGACAATCCTAGTCTTGTAGCGGTTCATAAACTCACAAGAATTACACCGGTGCGCTGTTTTATCATTAAATTTGGTAAGAGGAATAGCATCCAACTATCGATATAGTTAGGGAGCATAAATAAAGTTCTGTGCAACGGCGTCGCGCTTGACTAGTGACGTTCAATCTACCATGCGCAGCTGGAACACGTGTTCACCTGACAGGACATTTAGGAAGGAGGTATGTTTATTTTTCATAGTAATTGAACATAATTCAAATCGTTTAACATCGCTCGGCTCACGCCTGTTATTTTCCAACACTATCAGTTTTTGGGTGTTGCTCCTGTCATATGTCGATGCACAATATGCGCACAATATATATTTATCTTAAACCGAGACTCTGTACTGTGTCTCCTGATAACACATGATAAGGTCCGCACGTGAACGCATGATATTGCTGTTGGTCATCAATGATAGTGAAAAGTCACGAATAATCTAACATCATACGGGAATTACTAATGCACAGTCTGCTCGACTTAGGGTAAGTGAACTTGATGGGAGGAAGTAAACAGACGAAAGGGTCAGATGACGGGTGGGATTTGGTGGTTGTACGTCCGCCGCCATTAATTCAATGAAACCGGGATAAGTGGAACGCTTTTGATGTACTGAAGTGCACTGCCGAGGGCCAGTATTTTGGCAAAAAGGAGCCGAGCGAGTTAGGGTGGGCGCGTGTGCGAGAAAGGGAGGAAAACGGATATGTAGAACGAGGGAGGCAAGTAGCCCGCCGCCGCGGGCTAAAGGAGCTTATGTATTCAAAGACGGGACTCTTCGCCGGCCCTTCACTCCGGTCAGGCATTTCATTTTACGAGAGCGTATCCTCGTTGCTTTAATCCTTATCTTGCGTATTAGCCGTAATCTGACCCGTTAAATGGGGCTTTCGTGGGATTCGCGGCATTAACAGGCGGCTGCGAGAGAAACTTCGCCGGGGAGAGAATTGGATTGTACAATCTGTAACCTTTCCACCTGCCTCGAAGCGAATCTACCAGAGTGTTTAACCCTGTTACGACTCCAGCGAGCCGCTAGATTTTCCGCGCGATCCGCGGAATAATAATAACTCGCAGCGGAAGCAATGACTCGTCGCCATTCCCGCGGATGACAATGGTCTCAGTTGGCCCGAAAATGTAAGCTAAACGATCAAGTTGCTGTTGCAAAGCTCGCCGGTGCAACAGCAGTCTTAATTGCACGCGCGGCGACTTACCGGCAATAACGTGGCTTAATAGCGTGTGTATGCTCGGACAGTACATCGGTTGAATAAAATGAAGGACTTTCTCTACCGTAGAGCTTGGAAAGGCTGGGCTTAAAAACCAGTATGCGAAATCGTGTTCGAGCCTTTTTTTGTCCATGTCGCTTGAGCACTCGCACCGCAATAGCGGCATCGGAAAGCAGGAGCTATTGTTTACTTACTGCTGATTGCACGCTGCATTCCCAATTCCAATTGATTTCGCTTCCCCGATGTTTTTTCTCCCCCGTCCCGATTCTATGGTGGGTTCTGAAACGAAGATTGGACGTGATTGGGACGCAGCTGCTCAACAAAGTATCTTCAAAGACCAATACAAAATTTAATAGAAATAAGGAAATGTAATATCAGCTGGGTATCCGATGAAAACCACTTAATGCAATGGTGCACCAGAAAGAATAACGGAATATTCACCCCCGCCGGTGTCAATATCGCGTGTCTGCACTTTCAAGAAAAGCCGACAAACAGGATGTAAAATTAGGAAGCTGTAAAGTACGAAGTAGCGATATGAATAAATATGAGGAGGGAATGCACGAGAGGGGGGCCACGGTGGATCCGGAAAGAGATAAAGGGAAGTTGGGGATGGATGGGAACGAAGAGAAGTAAGTAGCGGACTATAGTTCTCGCAATACAAGCTGGCCATTTCCTAGCGAGCACAGTAAAGACGAGTCCAGGAAGAGGGAGCTTGCATAACGCGTACCAAGTCAAGCCGAGGCATCCACACACGCATACAGTCGGTTGGTCCTAAGGAAACGTATTACTGCAATTCCACATGCAAAAGTTATTACCCGAAATCGTCTGAAAAGTGTGCGCAGAGCCCTTGTCTCGGTGCTCACTTCCACTCCCTTCGCACACACCACTTACTCTTCACATTCGGTTCACTCACATTCCGCCCCAAATCTCTGTCCACAGTACCACTAACTTTTTCCTGCAAACCTCGTTTTATTGTGGCAGCATTTTACGTGCTTACGAGCATTTTTCGTAATTGCGTTCATACTTGCGATTTGGTGTAAAATTGTGGGAAAAGCATGTAGTGTGCGTTCTGCATTGTTGTCGCCCTTGAAACCGAGTTAGTGTGCTTTAAGAAGCGAGTGTACCACTTTCACATTACTGTCTGTAAAGGTTTGTTCTAAAGTTGACTTTTCGGGGCATCCGTATTATGTGGAAAGTGGCTGATTTCAGAACTCTGATATATAATCACTTTACTATTTATTTACTATTTACTTTCCGCACTAGTGCGGTTAACCGATCGATATAATGAAATAAAATGCTACTTTCTGCACTTGGACAGTTACAAAATGAATATAGATCAGAGTGCAGAAATCAGCCACTTTCCGCACAATATGCATCCCTCAAAAAGTCAACTTTCACACCATGCGTTACATAAAGTAAAATGTGGGACGAAAAGTGGCCAGTCTTCAGACGCGTGAGTTTAGATAATTCGCCTTAGCATACGCGGCATTTACTGGAGGACCCCTGTGATTATCTTCCACACTCGTCCTTCTGTGAATGCCGCGCTACGTTTTCGGCTCATGCAGTAATTTCACGCGTCTGGAAATTGGCCACTTTCCGCACTTGTATCGCAAACTACTAAAGAGGAGGGAAAGCAGGTAATGTACTGTTTCTTTTGCCGAATTCCGCGCCCTGCACCCAGAGATTATATATGTAAAAGCGCAGAGGAGGTTGCTCAGCGGTTTTGGAACCAGTCTCATATTGCACTCTCTTTCCCTTACCGCTTTGGGTTCTTGGACTAACAATAAGAAATTCGACGCTGTTCTTGCAAGTGATATCACTTGCTGCATTTACGCCGGCAGTAAGAAAGTGAACCAGAAAATGAGATGATCATTATGGAATGAAAACAGAATCGTCTGTTTTCCATCAATTAGGACCAGACATAAGTTGAGTTGGTATAGCAGCGGCAGCATTTGATTGCAGCTTTGATATTGAATTAATGAGGAAGGATATCCTCATATTCATGGAAGTGAAAGTGGTGCTCTAGGTATCTTGCGCATCCGGGTTTATCTGCTACCGTGGTTTCTACCTATTCCACTACGAGTCTGTCTATTTGCATTGAATTTGTGAGATATGTGCGTACGTCGACGTATGTAAAATTCTCTTCTCGAGCCAACAATTCAAACTAGCTGCTCGTGGTAACTTTTTTTACTTAGTGCTACTGTTATTCGCTGTCAAAACACAAGCAGAGGGAAAATAATTGTGCCCACTCGTCTAACGATTCCTAATTAATAAGAGTGCGGGAAAACAGTCAGGAAACCGGATCTTTTACTTTCACGGTTTGCTTTAATTTCCCTGCTAAAGCGTCTCAATTGATGGCAGGAGACATACAACGAATATCATGGTGCATTCGTGCTCCTTAGTTCGTTCCGACATGTAAATACGGAATAACGAGTGGGTGCTACATGTGGTGTGCGACTGGTAACGAGCTGACGAAGGATTAGGTACGAGTAACTAGGTGTACATAGGGCGCATGTGTATTTATGCGCAATGCGGCCGCGACTCGTTGTTATGAAAGTTCGTTAGTACGAAGCGAGCCTATTTTTAGCGAATTTTTACCACGCTTTTATGGAACCGCGTAACCCAGAAGAAGTTTAACACTGCTTACTAATTAATCCCTGAATCTGAAACATCCGCAAAGCATACAAGTAAACAAATGTTTTTTAATTAGTGCGATCCTTGGGAGGAGAAGCACAAAGATACTGAATTACCTAAGGGATGAGCTAAAATTAACAGCGGCTCGGTGTATCAGAAGGAGAAACTTGTTTGCAGTTCAGAAAGTGGATTACAGATAATACTGAGCTCGCGAAACTCGAATTCTAATGCGTAGATTCATGGGATTGCACGATGAAATGTATACTGCGAAGTTCCAGCAGAGTTATACTTTAGATGAAGTCGCATTGTATACTCATTTCCACCTCCACCGACACTGGTTTAAGTGCCAAAAATTTCACTCCAGTAAATTATTCCTCTGCTTGTTGAAGCATCACTGTCGATATCGACGGAGAAATGCAGGGTGCGTGTATGCAAGGATAACTTCAAGCAAAGCGAATGCTGGGAACAAATATTTGACGACTCCAGGTTAAGGGGCACAAATTTCCTAGATGCGTAACTCTGGCGACTCAGCCGCATGCTAAGGCAGTGGTGGTGCAAAGTTAATTAGTTCTCAGGTAGCATTGAAGGCACAAAGGTTAATTGCGACGACACCTTGTTACTTGCCGAGCATCTCGTGTGCTTTAATGAAAGCTTCGCTCAAGTTGGATAGCATTTGCCTGTGACAACAATTTCGCATAATTTGGGGGTGGGAGTTGCTAATTCGGGGTGATTTTCACTCTCTTGGGTTCGTGACCCCGATCTCGACATTCACACAGTCCCCGACATGCCAGTCTCCCTTTCGTCATGGAAACTTGATCATAAAATTTCATTAAATATTTTCATCATTTCTCACAGCTAAAGAACCATGTTTCAAGTGTTTCAATCAACGACCAACATATTCAGTATATGTAACATTTGTAACTCAGACTTGTTGAATAAAATGTGAATACAATTTTGAAAGATGCTGCCGAGAAACGGTTTGGGTAGCTATGTGAATGCCCAAGAATCTGACGAAGAGAAAGTATGAATGTGCTACGATGTACTACGACTGAAAAGTTTTCAGTCGCAGCCATTCAGTCAAAAGCAAGAACGAGCATATTACTTTGAGTAGGATATTATTAATTTCGAAAAAATCCCGCAATCTTACCGACAGGCTTGCCGTCGTTTTCGTGTCGGTAAGCGTAATTCCGCAAAGTTGCACGGCGTTCTGAATGACGAGCTAAGAGATAAAGAACACTGGGAAAATGGTGGACAAGAGCGGAAGAGAGACGGGGGTTTGAGACGCAGAGTGTCGGATTTTCTGTGAAATACAATTTCAAAAGTCCCCGCAGGCCAACAAGCCACGAATCCTGAAGTATAGCACGTGTTACCCGGAAAAAGGAAATTCCTCTGGCCCCACTGCGGAAAGGAAAACTGGGAGAAGTCTCCCGGGAGATTAAGCGAACTTCCTCGCACTCTTATTGATATTTTACTGTGGTTTCCATTGGAGCCACGGCACGTCAAAATTGTAATGTAATTGATTGAAAATATCCGCAAATACCGCTTTCCCCTTATTACCGCAAAACGAACATTCAAAATGAAAATCCCGCATTCACCATTTTTACTATCAAAGTGGGTTACAGCGATCGATCCCCCACTTCGCTTTCCCATAGTAACATTGTTAACTAAGGTAATCGACCTCGTGAACTCCATTGAGACCGCACACAATGCGTCGAGCTATCGGGAAATCATTTGCTCGAGCCTGGGGAAAATCAATGGACGCACTTCGAGGGTAGAATTCCCGGGTACGAAGTGTCTTAATTCTTAAGGGCTCCGAAGGGAAGTAACATTGATTAATGTCGTTTCGCGGTGCAAGCACTTACACTCACCGAACGGGAGTATACGGTAGTCAGGTGTGCGCCGCTTAATTTGTTATCCCGTAAACTCGAGGAAACTCTTTTCCTAGGTTCCTCGATACCGTGGTGCGCTCTCAGCCCCGTCGTCTCGAATGCTCACAAATGCGCAGTGCAATTGAAACTAATTTGTCACTGCGGCGCGCGGAGCACGCTGCGCGATCACGTTTATCTTGGCCGGGGTGGGGGGCAGACGTATAGCGTACAATTACGTGTATAGGGGTAATTGGAAAAGCGGAAACTGAGGGGCGTAGAATGCCACCCGCGACCCTCACTCTTCTTACTAGCAATATATATAACTTTGGAACCTCGTCGCTCATTACTCTCGTTAACTTGCCACTATTAATCATCACCAGCGCAATGCCAGTGAGCAGGTATCTGCCTAGGATAGCCAATACCTGTCGTAGAAAAGTTCGAGCTCAATAGTCTAGATTTTTATCTCTTTTATGCGGTAGACGTCTTTGGAGGGCTTTTGATAATGCTCCTCGGTACTTAAGGGTGTAACTGTACAGGTGCCCGAGGGTGACCGCAAGCCTCCCCCCAATCCGCCACCGATTTCTCACCCGCAGAGTGTCAGAAAACTTTTCTCATTACAAGGATACCTCGATGGCCCGTGTGCCTCGGTAATCAGATGAACTTCTGATATCTGGCGCCGAGCGTTTCCGGCGTGCATCACGCCGACGGCACGGTAAAAAAGCCGTGGTCGTAATTGCTTCCGACTAATTGCTGGCCTGCCGGGCTTTATGGCCGCTCTTACCGATCGTCGTGTTACGTTAGCACGAACAATTCCTTATCGCCGGCGAACCAAGTAATTCCATCAGACTTACAACGGAAGCGAGAGTATCGCGTGAGATTATTAGAGTGCACTTGAGTAATACGAAACGCAGCCGGAGCCTCGTTCCTCACCGCAAGGCGTCACTTCCCAATCACTACCGAATATTTGCGGAAATAATGCAGGATTGAAACGTGCACTCGAGTACATGCTCTCAGGCTGTAGTGCCATTGTCGCTCGAGAGCGTGTCGGAAGATGCCGACTGTTTGTCATGCTTGTTTCCTTTGACTTTGCGATTGCTGGGATGCCACTTGCATAGGCAGGTTGGCGTCACGCTTCGTGTAGTCGCGTAAGTTCGTGCCGCGCACTTCAGGCAAACTCTCGAGGGGACTTGATAAGTTTTCGCAGAGTCCAACGCGGTGGAAGTGCACCTCTCAACCTTTGTTGATAATAAAAGAAGAATAATCACAAATAAGACGGATGACTCATACATCAAGTGCACATGATGCAGAACTAGTGTATGATGCGTTTAATAATCGAAGGCCCACATTATAAGAGATACTTCGTGTAACTTCGTTAGACATTGAGACCGAGTGAGGCGAGTTTTCCCGCATATGAAATCGAGGATTACAAGGAAGATCCAACATCTAATTCTGGAAATTGCCTTTTTCTAAAAGTATTATACGTAATCGTTGTTGTGACCATCATCCTCGAAAGGTGGTACCATTCTTACATTAGTTCGTTCGTCCTCGGACACCTGGCAATGCAGATATAGGCTCAGGAAAAGCGTGTATTCGTTACAATTAATATCGATAGACTGCGAATTCTCTCGTGAACGTAAACAAATTCTCGTTTGATCGAGAAATGTTCCACTACCTCTTCTCTACGAGCGTTCCATCATAATCTGCCCTAGACCACAGTCCATATCATCCATAGCGATACACACGTTTGGAAACCAGACATATATGTATAGGCGCACTTACCACGCGGTGCAGTGCTAATACTCGTTTTCGCATTATGTTGCCGAGCGTCTCAATGGGTTCGAGAGACAAGTGGCTGTTGACTACCGTCATGTAATTGGCTGTCTATCCCAGAAATCTATAGTGGCCTAATTAATTCCACTGTGGGGATTGGATGCTTGAGCTAGGCAAAAGCGTTCATGAGGGTGAACGCTGTCGTTTGTAGCCGTCAAGTGTACTCTGCAGCTTGTTGTAATACGATTGGACCACTGAATCGGAATAGTCATTGGATTGGAACTAACACTTCGTAGATTCTACGTATCATTCAATTAATAGGCTGCACTCAATCTTCACTTGTTTTCATGTTAAAGTCAGGGATTCATTTTCTTTCGCCAACAATGGATTATGCTCTAACAATTACATCCCACACGTCCGGAAATATTATAGTAACTTTATCTTAACTACTCGAGTGGTGTTATTCGATATCGAACTTTCACTACTGCAGCAGATCGAAGTTTCCACTGAAGTTACGAACTAGCGGTATCAATTAGGAATATATGAGCCGATGCGAAAGCTCCTTACGGTGACGTAGTAGCATCCCAGGAAAACACAACACTTCGGACGTAATCCTTTCATCCGCGGCCATTGTTTGTCATCAGCACAGTACGCGCGGTATAAACTCGAAGTGGGCTCGAATACTGGGAGGTAATTAGTGTGAGTAGGATTTCGCGGTACTTTCGCTGAGTTTGAAAGAAGATTAAGGATCCCCCGCCCTTCCTTCTTTTAAATACCGGTGCACCTGACGTCTTTCTCTTAGTCTTCCTCCTGTACTATATAACAGTGCGCCCCGAGACGACAGGTGCTGCTTAACCACATTCTTCCTTTTGATTCGGCTTACTCTTTCAGTGATAGTTCCTTTAACGTATCCTATTCTCACTACCTCTTTAATCTCCGCGAGATGAAACTCTGAATTCGCAAGATGCTCTTTCCGGGAGTGTCTGAGACATAATCCCGTAGTCTCAGAGTTTGGTTGAGCAGTTCTTTATCTTAAAGGCATTGTTGAATGAGTTTAGCTACTATTGCAGCATTTTGTTTCCTTGAAAAGATTAAAATTGGTCAAATTCGGCGAAAATTATATGTTTTGTTCACTCCAGTCGTGCATAAAATCAGTCTTTCCAAGGACGCACCCATCTGGTTCCTGAATTTTAAATATGTTCACTTGTACCTAAATTTTTTCTGAAGCGCCCCTTAATTACTCTTTAAAGTTTTAATAATGATGAGTCGTAGAGTAGTACTGATTCGTTTTGGAGTTGTGATTGGCAATGAAAGGCCGGGCACTGCCAGCTGCAACGGTATCAGTGTCATTTTAGCCGAATTAGTGGCTTAATTCAGTGTCAAGATAGAGCCACTAGGGAAATCAGTCTCACTTCGGTCGCTCTCGGTATAGCGACATCCCTAGGGATTATTGAGACATCAGAGACTCTGTCCATCCTTCATTCAGTCTTGTATTGCCCTGATTTAGTCTGGACACAATTATTATTATTATTTTATCTAAACGCAGCACTTTTTAACCAATCCTTTAAATTTTGTGTGTCTACATCTAACTTACAAAGGAACGCGATATTAGACAGACTGGGTGATTGTGATGCCGATGTTATAAATTCCCAGTAAGAATAACTCAACTTGCATGCGATAATGTATATTTCGTAAGGGTATATGTATTAGATTGGCAAAATGGGTCAGCCTATTGTCAGAAGAATAATCAAACGAAATGAATTATGGATTTCGTTTGCAATTGCGGTCTTTACCTCCCGCTGCAGCAGCAGTAGCAGCATCAGCAGCCAGATAGCTGTGAAATAAAACAGCATCTATCGGGGTAAACGTGTGCCAATATTTATGTTACACGTGGTCTAAAGTTTCCCGAATAGGGAGGCGTGCCAACTTCCTCGGCGAAATTACGGCAAGGATCCCGACAGGCGCATGCAATATGCGGGGGGCACTGATTAAACGAAGGCAATTAACGAGATTTGCATCCGATTAAATCGGCCTTAAGACATCATTGCCAATTTGTTCCCAGCTGGTTGTGGTCAGAAAAAATACTAGTACTGGGAATTGAAGGAACATTGGTAAAGCCGAGTGCAAAATGCCAAAATGGAAATGGAGCTTTGCAATACATGATAATTCTAGCGCTGCTATTTCAGGACGGCGTAATAACATAAGAGTCGTTTAAGTCTAAGCTCAACTAAAAAGCCGCGGTAACGCTGTTCGGAGACGCGCAAACACACTCGTTGAGAATATTCGGCTATTCGTAATTAGTTCAACTTGGTTTTATACCTGATTAATAATAATTTCTGTAGCCACTTAATAATTTACGAATATTTGTAAAATCATATTGAGAAACACAGCACTCGCAGAACGCAGTTACTTAACACTGAAATTTTGTGTCTCGGTCATATCTGTAAAAGTAAAAATTTTATTTAAGCGATATGTTATTCGGTCGTATGTAAGTAGCATGAACTTTTATTTGTCGTTCTGCTTAACTACTGCATAGGTCCGACTCTCGATGAGGATTACAGCCGGCGTAGTGGCGAAAGAATGGTTTAAAGGACATCACGAGAGCTATGACAAAACAACGATAATCCCGGACGCAATCGGCGGTTTGCGCACGGACAGAAACGTATCAACCAAACGCCACAGGATTATGCGGATCACACGTATTAGCGGGTGCGTCGATGATGCCATTTGTCAGGGTAACAAATTCCCTGCCTGCATGTCTCTGCCTCCGCGAGCCGCAAAGGCTTGAGAACAACTGATTTTATAGATAGAATAACAACAACCTTCAACCTGTGTTAAGTGAATAAACTGTTTTAAAAAAGGCGTATCTAATTGTCTTTTTATACCCACAGTAAAATATCGATTGCAGTAGAATTCTGCAAACACCCAAATGCACTAGCTCACTGAGGTTTATCAAGTACAACTGCTCTAACCAAATTGTTATTGGGCTTATTGAGTATGTTCGGAATGCTCTTGGACGATCTTTATCGACAGGCATGCTGGTGCAATTGGTGCGGTTTTAAGAGAATGTCGACAGCCTGTCCGTTGCAATCGCGTTAGCTTTCCAGCAGCAATAATGGCAGAGGGCTGTTATCGAAATGCGCTATTTACTTGGTCCATCGACTACGCAGCAATTTATTTCTATTCTCTCGCGTCATCCGAACGCTCAATGGGATTGGGGTTTTATCACCGAGTGAGAACCGGCTTTACAATGATGGCCTGTTGCGTGGGGAAAAGTGGTCCAGGCAAATTCGGAAAATACATTTTTTCAGGCTTTGCAAAGGGAAGTGCCTAATATTTAAAGGGAGCTACTTTGAGCGAGCGCAATTGACAGCATCATGCGTGTAACGAGCATGCAGACGTCGAGTGGTGTGTGTGGGTCGCGTGGGTGAAAGGGTCGGAAGGTTCGCGAGCGGTGGTGGTGCGGGTATCGTAGTTTGCTTTGCGCCGCTGAGCTGCGGTCGAGGAGGCCCAGCGGGTCTTGGCCGCAAAAGGCCGCGACTGCATTCAAATATCGCCGATTAACCGCAAAACCTTTGCTCGGCCGCCCTTTTGTGCACGCTCAAGTTCAGAAGAGCCGTGCCGACTAGGCTTTCTGCTCGCTTTACGAATAAAGCAGTCGAGTTGATTCAACGCCGCTCTTCACATGTCCCTTAATGGATTGAGTTCAACTGCCCTTCACAAGAGCCTGCCCCATCTCTCGCTCTTCCTCTACCTCACCCTCTGAATTTCCTTCAACGAGCACAGTTTTCCTCCTGGCGGCTCTTACCAAGCTGACCGGGTATAGGTTTCCTGACACTACCTCGAAAATGCCGATTTGCAACAGGACAACGACTCTGTAACGAATGCACACATCAAATTTCTATGTTCTTGTTCTCCTAAGATTGCTGATATTTTCTCAAGAAACTTGGCTGCGACGGTGTGCTTTCACCGAAAGTGAATATTCGTGTAGGTAGTACATTATTTTTTACTAACGGGTAGAATATTTCCTCCTCTGAGCTTGTAAGGAGAAAATATGCTCTGGTGATTAGAGCGGGGCCGAAAGAGATACACGCACAAGGTGCTTTTCATTAACGTCTCTGGCGGCTAACATTGAGGGCTCTCTTACTGTAGACATCAAGTCATTATTGTGAAAATAACAGGATTCCAGAGAGAACAGAACATCCGCCTTTTGGGAGCAATGGAGCATGCTCTTTGCGCGGAGGTATTCTATGGAGTGCATAAATGCTACTGCAGCTTGTCATCCAGACGTGTTTTGTGCGCACCCTGGAACGGTGCTCGCGCACGAATCCAGGCAATGAAAGGACGAAGGATGAGCCGCTGCTAGAGTGCATTTCGCCTGCGGTTAAAAGTAAATGGGATCAGGCGGGAGCTGACAAACTCGCTTTGGAAGGCTGTTTGATACCTCGGAGCACCTTGTCATCATTCGCCTGTCGCTCTGTTAGCACGTCCGTCACGAGGATTCTGCCACATATTATGAATGTATTTAGACCGATATAGACCACTTCTGACGTGGATGTGCTGCTGAAGTATCCCGAGTGAGGCGGATCACCAGGGCCAATGGACTTAACGTAACGTATGTAAATGACAATGGAGACGTTGACGCATGGCCCGTGTGTATTCTTTCGGGTGATAAGGCACAACTCACACGCCTACTGACCGTAATGTTGAAAAAGCGCTTTATGCAAATCCCAAATCGCCTCGAATCGGACATAAATTTTGCACTCCGGGGGCCACCCGCCGCGCCAGGATTTCATTCCGTTATCTCCTGTTACCGCCGAGACTTTATCGCGGCGCGCTCTTTTTGCTCCAGGTTTTTCTCTGTTTACATTAGCACGTGAAGTTGAATACACCGTATAAACGTGTCCTGCCACGTTCAGCAGACAAACAAAGCGCGAATTTGGGAAATACGTGGGACTCGGTATCCTCCTAGTGGCACAACGGTCAACTCGTAAATCATTAGCAACGGTGCCATAGAAATTCGAAATTTCAGATCTTCATGCAATAGCCACGCACTGGTGCACTGCGTGGTGATAAATTTTCAGCGTGTTATATTTGACCGTAAAGGTTGAATATGAGCTTTGGGATCTGTTGAAGGAGTTTTCAGACTGGCAACGGGGCTGCGCAAAACTCGATGAAAATCATTCTGAATTACCATAATTAACGTTCGAGTGCGATAGTACGGGTCAGTTCAAGATCGCCGGCCGGTACAAACGTCCAGGGGAAGGCCGCTAGTCTCGACGGAGCTTTACCGAAGCCACCAGCTAGGACCGGGATCCACTAGTGTGCGCTTTAATTGTCTTTGTCGAGTGCACTCGACCCTCCACGGCAAGTAGGTTTCACGATTTTCTGACGTGGGCTCGGGGGTTCGACGAGTGCCGCGCTACGAGTGCCACTCCAGCCATAAAACGGCTGAATAATGAGCTCCCGTGACACACTGCAATCCGACTTGCTCTTGGCTCGTGTTACCTATTAATCTGAACGTTAATGGTACTCGAAATTTCAGTTTAGGAAGCAGGTTCACCGTTGGTCGGCCCTTCATGCCTGACTGGTATTCTACTTTGGATAGTTGCCGCAATTGCAAAGGGAATTCCAAGACCTTCCGACACATCTTGAAAGGGATGCTAGAAACTGGCCCAACCAGAGGCTTAACACTGATGGAACCTGTATATGTATAGCTCAATGACCAGTCATTTAAATTCTAAGGATAGGGGACTATAAAAGATAACTTTTTGAATGACATTGTCTAAAAAGAAAAATATCTTACAAGCAACCCAAGTTTTAATTCGAAGATATACCTCATATTAATTCGTGAATTACTTGCGTCTCCAACATTAAAACTCGGCGTGCTCGTACGCATAAACTGATCATTCACTTTTTACCTGACAATGAAGTACGTACGTGCCAACTTTTAACGCTAGAGTTTGCAAGGGTAATTAATTAAGTAATACGTATGAGGTAATTTCGATGAAAGCTTGACCTTTTTGTATAATACCTATTGTTATTTTGAATGATGTAGTTCAAGAAGTTACCTCGGGGGGGGGATTATCGCGTCTTTTGCGGGGTTTGTTATAAAGTTACCACTATTGTTGTGAAAAATGAGGACCGAGGGAATCTGACTTAAGAAGTACGGACGGAACTTACAGAGGGAGCTGGCGAAAGCTTTTGCTGCCATCATGGAATCTTCACTCGATGGAGCAGACGAGGGAAATAAGTCGTCTGACATATGACACCACAAAGCTTGATATCAATCATGGTTTTTCCTCCCTCGTATGAAGGAGCCAATTCCATGATATCAGGGGCAGCCAATTAATTAATGTGGCCCTCAAAGAAATGGCGGTCCAATTGCGTGAAATTTATTAGCTTTTAATCATTCCATTGTCCCCACACCATTCTCTCAAATCGGCCGTCGGCTTTACACTTTACAAGTCTCTATGATTCTTCTTTAGTTTCCTTTCAAATCCTATCGCTTCTCAGCAATTGTTTAAGTGCACCCCATGGCGGAAGTACTGTGTGACTCTGGATGAATATTCAAACGTGCTGGTAGACTTTGTTTATATCGAGATACAATCGGTCATGTTTTGCGTATGGACCGAATAATATTCCCTAATCGTCTAAGTTTCGAAACCAGTTTTGCACGCAATCCCCAATCGGTTAACAATAAGAGTCGCACACAATTACTACTGGAAACCCCCTAGAGCTGTAGTCTGGAACGATTTATAAATCTTTTACATTACATTCAGGTCCTCATATTTCAAATATCATATTTCAATATCAGCCGACGTGAATGTTAATATTATTTCGCGAGTCAAAGTAACAAACGAAGCCTACTGATTGTGAAAATTAAAAGGAATCAAATTAGAACCCGTTGTTCCAGAGAATAATTCCTGAAAGGGCAATAATTCTGTGCCGAGTATCTGTAGGGAAAAGTTCATCTTTTCAAACTGTTCAACTTTTAGTCTGATTATCCTTAGCCGGTGTGCGTTTAAACAGCCTTCGGTGGAATAAAAAAGCGGGGGAATTTCATTTTAATTCACCTTTAAAAGGTACTCGCAATAGTCGTTAAAAACCTTTTCGCCCGACGCTCGACCATTTCTGATATAATTATCCGGTCCAACGGAAAAAGCGTGTCCGCAGGAGGTCGGTGCAAAAATGGAGCGGAGGCATCGGGGAGTCACTATACTCATGAGAAGAGCCGTGTCGCCAAAAGTTATTGAAAAATATGAATCTCTAGTTTTCGACAAGCTGTTTCGGTTACACTACACTTGCACGACTGAAATAGGAGAATCATTCTGTGATTGCATTGACTCGTGGCTACCACGGCACTCCCTGGTTCGACATGCATGCTACTGACTTCGACTATCGACTAAATTTATAGCTGCTCAAAGAAACGTCCGTGAAGGCCCGCCACTTGCAATCAGGTTTATCGTTCTTCTGACATATGTATATCTAAGAGAGACCGAGATACCTAACTAACTACCCACGGTATAGAGTGAATAATCTATTATTAATAGACTGCCACAGCTTATACTAGTTAAAGTATAGACAGAAGTAAGCCAGAAGGCCCTTAACTATACTATTGCCTATTGTTCGCTCATAGGAGGATACTTAGGGACCGTATTGTTATACAGTGGTTGTTTCGGAATTTGGCTGGTACTGGATTCAAGGTCTTTACAGTCGACTATGATTGCCCGAGTGGCCTTACCTGCGTTCGTGGGCGGGCGAGGGTATCCATCCAATCTAAATTTCTACTGCTATTCAATAGCGGGAGCTCGCGGTCGGGCGTTTGGGAATCTCATGGAAATTAAGCATAGTCGTCGAAATGACGACCGGCGCGGAATGCCGGGATTGGTAATAATGGGCACTCCAATTCACGATCGATGCGCGTTGAATAAATAATTCTCGGCTAACGAGTAACACAGTCAATCCCTCGTCAGACTGGTGATGGGGATTTCAGTGCAGAAAACTAGGCTACCCGGAATGAAAATGGTATTGTCGCTCGATCGCTTGAAACCGTCCATTATACCTGCCAGAGAAATTTAATATCTCGTAGAGAATTCTTTTTATTGTTCACATTAGTTGTTTGAGTGATCGCGAAACTTCTACCAAATTTCCCCGTGTGTGTTTGGAGCTGAGCGGCACACATTCCCCTTCACCCAGTAGAACCTTTAATGACACATGCCGAACACTAGTGTGTGTATGCTATACAAACGGTTCAAACCGCAGTTGACCCCGGGTCAACTGATTACTGAGGTGATGGGCCATCGCTTCGAGGATTGTATCGATTATCTCAGCGCCACTATGCTATTAATGCCGAATAGTACCACTCCGCAAGTAGACAGCTCGTCTTACAAGTACCAGCAGAGACAACGAATTTAGCCGAATTTCTCCTTCGCGTATCGCCTACTCTGTTCTGCTGAGAAGAGTTTAAGTACATTTTGTAGTAAGAGAGAGATGGTGGGAGCTTGCAACTATCTAGCAACTAGTTTCCAATTTATTCGTGCCCCGAAGGTAATGTTGTCTGTACGGCACTTAGTGCTGCGAGATCTATGTTCGAAGTTGCAAATGCCCCGAAGGGATGTTTTAAACCATGTTTCTGTAACTAGAACTTTAAATGGACTTCCGGAGGAACTTAATTGTGCTCCGGCGTTACTTGCCAGCAAATGTTCGACATATCTGTGGAATGACCTTGCATCTTTTTTGCTTTCCGATCAATGCGAGAAAATGTTACTTTTTCAATCGGTACGCCATTGGAAACTTGTGAATTCAGTGGCGGACCAGCAGGCCATGTATCAAAAGTTCCTAAAGTAACACGCATTTATGTAACGAGACCAATTTTCCGAAACATACGGGTACAACTCAACCTCCTCCATAGATAAGAATTGCAGCCACATTGGAACTATTTCTCGCTAAAGTCGACCGAGATTCATAAACGAGCCGGCAATTATTGAAATTAAACGCGCGTCTAACTGCTCTGACTGACGATTGGGAACTGCTGGACCCTTCTGCACCGATTGTTCGACGATTATTTTATGAATCACTCAATGGATGGATTGATCCCGATCGAAAAGAATGGAAAAAGATCGAAGCGTTATTTTGTACCAGGCTCCTTCGTAATCGTCAGGTAATTGGTTCAGAAGATTGGAAGAATTCTGGCTGCTCAATGGATCGACGTTTCCTCTCGGATTCCGTACGCGTGCGTGTGCGCCGATTTCCGAAGTATTCATATTGGCACGGACTGTCATGAAATTTATACCCGCTCCATTGCTGGAATATAATGTTCCCCCACTCTGTTACTACACCTACATGTTACATTCACATGTAGATGGAGCGCATGTGTGCGGTTGCACTGCATTTTCATAGGTATTCGGCGGCATTGCAAAAACGGCATGACTCGGAAAACGTGGCCATGGGAGCGTGTACGCGGTGCTTGAAACCTCCAAGTGAAAGCAAGCTTTGATTTGTGCACGGTTCTTTTATATCCGAATCACCCTTGGTCGAGTGATTCTCCTGATGATATATATCCATTTTTCTAAAAAAATTCTCTCTCTACTACATATGTCTGCTTATATTTCAAAGGTTTCCATACCACGTACGCGATTGTAGTATCTCTGCACGGTAACGAGTTCCCGAGAAGCTTAATACAGCATTTCGTATCGCGGTATTTCCCATTGCTATTACATTCCGGGAACAATTTGCTGTCGTGTCGAAGCGGTGGGAAGGCTTAACTCTAGTTCCAGTTTTCCGCACTTTCAACATCATGCTACAAGATTAACGTGTCCCGCTTAAGTTGCTATATTCATCGAGCGCAATGCATTAAAACCCCACCCGCCGCTGAACTATGTACGTCGCTTCATATACTGCATTCTGAAGCCGCAGCGTTCAGCGCCGGGTATAAAAGAATCGTGCTTGCCGGCTTTAAATATTGTATGAGTAGGGGAATCCCCGTGGTTTCCAGCGTCGGGTACGAGGTCTATGTTCAGGTTGGTAGACGCAGATATCGACTTCTTCGGCGCATCAGTGATGGCGATCCACCAACATTTCGGAATCTTCCAGCAAATTGGAATTCCGCTCGGGCGCGAATCGATCTTCGCCAGTTAGTACTGTTAGGGTGGTGCGCGCCCCTTTGTATGCAACTACGCCAGCCGCATTCGCAGTAGCAATCTCCAGTCTGCCGAGCAGCAATTGTACGCGCTTCCACCGAACGCGCGCCACGACCCTCTCTGCGAGACGCATAGCTTGCCTCATCTACTTGGGATGCCGTCTGTCACTGCCTCTACCTAGTATGTTAGCTAGTCTGCTTTATAATGAGAGATATCGTTCGAATATTCTCCTTTGCATTTCTTCTCACAATCAGCGAGGAGGGGAGATACGCGCATTTCGACCGAAATTCACTCTCCTCTTCCCTGCGACTGATGAGCACGCTCCTTATTATTCGCATTGTCCAAAAAGCCGGCCCGTTTTGAATCGCTCGGCTAGCCGGATGTCATATGCGCATCACATTATTCTGGACCGCAACAAATGGAGGGAGAAAATTAAACGTGGAAAGGTTCAGCCTGGAAAATTGTCTTTCTCACACGCGCGCCCTGTGTGCAGCCATGGAGTGTTGCTGGTTTCGTTTGATGTTTAAAAAAGTTGTTATTTTCTTTCTACCGTGTGCACGGGCTCAGCCGTACTCGGAATAGTAGCCAATGGGGGATGCGCCAGCCTGTCTGGCCGCCCGACGGCATGTACGTGTGCGCAGCGAAGTAAAGAGCTTTAATTAAAGTCCTTTTCAGCGTCAATAAAAGCAAGACGAATGCTCTCGCGTCAATTCCACTATTGTGGATGAGACAATTTTCCCACCGACGCCGTCGGAGAGGGTCCACCTCTCGCACACGAGAGTCACGTATACGTGTTCGTATATTCGATATGGGCCATCGAGTTGCATTTACGAGAGTGCTAGAGGGAGAGACGGAGACATACAGAGGGGGGAGATGGACAGCAGCAGTTTCTTGCTGGTGTCCATGAATAGATACTTCAGCTTCCTCGGGATCGCTGGAGAGAGAAGTGTCCCGGAATCATATCGCGGCTCAATTATATCAGGTGTCCTCGTCGCTGGCGCGTAACAAAGGCAACATACGCCGAGTGCCATCGATATATTCGACGGCAGGAAAGGATGGTTAAATGGGCCACATCCAAGTGCCCGTTTCTCTGCCTATTGTTTTCCTCGAGGTTCTATTTGCCACACTCTAACCCACGCTGCCGCTGCCTGCTCTCTACCTATCCTTCTCTTCCTCTCTATACCGCCCCCTCCCGCCCTCTCTCTCTCTCTCTCTCTCTCTCTCTCTCGTTCTCTTTCTACCGCCGTTCTGGATCGAGGCCATCATGCAACTAGTCCGAAAAGGTGAACAAACACCATCCTAACCGACACGCTAGCGAATAAAAATTGCAATTCGTTCGCTCTTTCCCTGTGTCACACGGCAGCATCCCCATGTGTCGGTGTGAACCGCATAAAATCACACCGCTGCCACCGACTGCATACTTCGTTTCGTTGATTTTTCGTATTACCCGCGGCAGCGATTGTATCGGTGCCATTCGCTGAAAGTTTAACGTGTGCACGCGCACGCTTTCACGCTCGAAGGGAGATATGTATGGCTTTTCCGGGGAATACCTTGTCCATTGCGCCGCACACACTTTTCATACAGTGGTTTCAGGAGCATATTGAAAAACGCTACGAAACAAAATGGACTTTATATAAATGTGATATTATCGCAAATGATTGTCTCAAAAAATAAGATACGGTTTCAATATTTCCAAAGATTATAGATACTGCATTATCAGTGGTAGAGGCCTGTGACTAGTCAGCCGAGTTGTCCTTCCAAACCGAAATTGGTTTCGCATTTGCCGGCGCTTGCGTCGCTTGACAATTCATAACGCTAAGCTTCCAGTCCGATATGTATACGTATTACATTATAGGAACACGTTTGATGGCTTTGTTTCGGGTATTCTGCATATGAGTTACGGTTGATGAGGCTCGTCGGTAAGCATAGGATCTACCAAAGGGACTGCGTGGAACTGATTATATACTGACGTATGCAATTGCTTGTCTCATACCACAGATACGTTTGAAGCATGACTTTGGTGCATGGCATTCACGAGTCTAATTAAGATCTCATCATATCTCTGAAAAATCCTTTTTTTACGTTCATCTCAACCTGGTACAAAGGAGCTCTGTCACTTCGATGTCACTCCGAGTGTGCCAAAATCTAATTAAATTAAAACAGAGATATGGAATGCAGATGATAAGAGTATAACCCACGACAGACGCAAGAGGAAAAGTTACACTTTGATTCTTAATAAGGACGATACTATCCACCGCGGTATCAGCGCGGTGCAGCAGTTTCCAATTCCATGAGAAGCGAAGGGGCGATAGGAAACGGTTCTTAATTTTCGCATGGAGGGTACGGGTGAATATCCCTATCGCATGCAGTATCTGGTACGGTCGAGCAATTAAAAGTTTCCGGCTCCCTCTTTCGGTCCTTCAATTTCGGCGAAGTTTTGACCGAGCACACAAAAGCGTGGGAGGGTGCAAGGTGCTGCGTAGGTTCAGACGGCGACAGTGGCTTTTCCGTGCAATTACCACGACCAGCTGTATGCCCCTGTCACAGAAATTGGGTCGCGCAAACGTTTAATCACCCTCTCTTCCTTCCACCTGCTCTTGCTCTAGTCGCTGTATATGTGTCTCGCTCTTGCCAGGTGCCTCTTTGGCCACGTATCAGCGTGTCGAGCGTCCGCCCAGACAGAAGTACATGTTGCCGCGACTGATATCCACAAAATCGGGCGAATTCCGCCACTCTAGAGAAAGGAGAGTCCTTCCTGGCGGCCGGAGTTAGTGCGCGGTCACCGTTTGATTCTGACGAGGCGTTCAGCATCCTGGAGGACAGCCGCACCCGACAGGAGAGACTGCACACCACCGCGTCATCCTCTTCTCCTCTCTTCCCACTTTGACTTGGCGCCGCTGTAATTAACTGCTGTCATTGGCACGTGCGCTTTAAACGAAGCGGGGAGATAGAGGGTGCCCCGAAGAGGACTCAGGAGGAAGGGCACGAGAGAAGCTACGCCGAAGGTGAGAAATAAGGGTAAGGAAGAGGACCGACAGAAGAGGCAGAGAGAGAGAGAGAGAGAGAGAGAGAGAGAGGGGGAAGCAGTTTCTCCTGATGCTGTTCCTCGCCTGATTGCCCTGAGGCATGAATTTCTCACCCTACCTTGATCATATTCTCGGAGAGCCACTCTTGCTTGACAGGGCGCTTCGTTTGGCTGTCGCTCTTATCTACCTACTTATCCCACTTTCGAAGCCCTGGCGTGAAATTGATCTGCTGTTCTTTGTTCGCGCTTTCGCCGACTCCATTTATGTCTCCTCTAGTGTTTGAGAATGGGTTCGTTCGATTGTACTTTGGAGCTAAGAGTTCTCCGGTTTTCTTTTCCTCGTTCTTGCCCCGACGCTAGTCAGTACCCTTAGATTTTAGTGGGGCATACGCTCGGAATCCTAGTGATCCTTATTATCAGCCGAGCGTTAAAATGGACTAATGACGTCTTTCAGGATTACGCGGACAAATCAGACTAATAATCGAGATTATTAACGGAGAGGGATTGGCTGGGAATGATGTTGGTGGGCCGGCGCAATATGAAGATGTGCCGTTAATAATGCGGGCGCTTCGGGAATCAGTCTGTTTCGTCCACTTAAATTTGATGGGGTGTACGCGCGGGCTCGTAACTAATCGGGTTATGGAATAAAGGGCTTATGCATGAATTCGGGGCAATCGCCAGACTATCGTGATTTCATCTACGTATCTCAAATATAACGATGAAACGAGAGATTAAACTTATAGCCAGCATCTACTAGGTAATCGCGTCGGCGATCTGAAACGAACGACATGGCAAACCGGAATGTAATATTACAACTTTCAACTGGCCAAGCTGGAAGAGCAAATATTCCGTTTGAAACGCGATTTCCGTTTACACACGTAATTGGAAAAGTTGTTGGCGCCGTGAGTCGTCGCTTGCTCAATGTAACGTGTTAATTTTTCTACAGATTGACAGTATATGCCACATCGCATGAGTTTAGAGATTTATATATATAGATTGCGGTAAATGATAAGTGTCTGACACGTATCTGACGATTTAGTAGTTAATTATGCGTCGTACTTTTCAATTATTGAGAGAGCCGAGCTCAATTTGTCTGGACAAGCTTCTCCCTCCTCCAGATTGACCCAATTACTACGTGATTTGTGTTTACCCATTAAACGAACTTTCTTCCCTCCCCCTTACAGAGAAAGCGATAAACTTTCGCATCGAGAACTCTCTAAGGTGCTGTCGGACGACCCTCAAACCTGGAACTTGTGCCACTCCTCGAAAAAAGAGAGTATAATCCTTTTGAAACCTTCCAGCACTATTAAAGCTTTAAAGCGCCGTCCTCCGCAACCGAGCTTCTGCCGATCCCGTAATTCAGTAGGGTCTCGCTTTCACGTAGCCGAGCGTAGACGGGAAACTTCAGACGGTGGATGCCGTAAGGATTTGCGCGACTTTTGTGCACGCGTCATTGCGGAATGCGGAATGCGATTTCCTGTGTGTACCTTCAATCTACAGTGCGGATGTTTATCGTCACTCCCGCACACGCGGTAAACAGCTTTGCGCGAAGAACTTGTGTGTGCCGAATGTATATTTCGCAGATGTGTATATTGGCCGCTATGTGACACGCGAGCACACACTGTGCAGCTCGAGAGAAATTTACGCGGCCCGAATTTAACACGGTGCTCTGTGCTATTGATAAAGCCAATAGAGGAGCTCTTTTTTCTTGCTATTCATGCAGAATTGACATTTAGTCTCGCAAGCTGGCCGCGCAACAAGAAAGCGGCGGGGACTTTTTGAACGGGATGCCATCAGTTATTGATTCGATCCAGTGTTGCGCGTGTAATCGGCTTGCCGTGCCGGAGCTTAGCGTGCTGGAACCTGGCTCCAAAGCATTTTGACGGTAGCCGCTCGTTTGTTGTTCCAGCCGCACCGGTGCTCGCTGCTTCTATTTTACGTCGTGCTCGTCACCCGCCGAATTCAGAGTCTATTTCCACTCGCACACTTTTCTTCGATGCCTTGTATTACTATCGGAGTAGGTCTGGTATCTGTTCTTCTCTGATAAAGCACAACGGAGAACCAAGATACGGAATATTTCAGCTATGGTAATGCAAGAGAAAATTGAACATGGCCAGGTAACGAAATAACGGAGGTGGCTGCTACGTAGATGGATTTGAAAGTAAGCCATTGATCCGCCGAAGATTTTGCAGTATACATGATTGTGGGTAGATCGGAAATCTCCGACGATGAACGGGCTAACGGGAGACTTTATAAAATGATACCAGCCTTGTAGAGGCGCAATGTTTTTGGTCTAATTGATTCGTTAACTTCTCGGTGACGGGTTAGTAACCGACATGGTACGCGTGCGCGTACAATATTGCGGCGAAAACGCGCATACAAAGGGCCGTAAATTTTATTACGCGTTGACGTTTTCTGCCCGCGCACCGGAATGAAACTGATTTTGTCTTTGTCCAGCGTAAATCTAATTAAAGCTGTGTTTTCGGAAGTAACCGCAATTTTGCTGCCGACCCGTTTCGTTTGTGCCGCTCATAATGAGGCAAACCTCATGGCACGAAATTTATCAGGAGACTCGGTAGAGTCTTGCGCCAAGTAGAAGTCTCCTCTCCATATACATAAGACAGTCCGACGCGCGACAGCCGAAGATACTTATCCCGAACTCTAGCTGTTATCCTTTGGTACAAAATTTTCACCTAGATTTATACGAAAGTTAGAGCCCCAAGAATTTATTTAAGAATTTTACATTTCATCGTTGATTTTTCTGAATCCAATGAGCCAAGAATCATGTGGATCGGTCCAGTCGTTCCGGAGATATGAATTTCCGGGACCCCTAGATTTAAGAATACCTCCTAGCATATCATGCATTCCTGTTAAAATATCAGATATTCTTCAGACATTTTCTACCGATTTTAGACTTTGGTAACAGGAACACATGATGCGCAAAGAGGTGTCCTTGACCTGTGACGTCACGCAAATTCCTGGAATTAGTGGGACCCCTAGATTTAAGAATACCTCCTAGCATATCATGTATTCCTGTTAAAATATCAGATACTCTGTAGACATTTTCGACCGATTTTAGACTTTGGTAACAGCAACACATGATCCGCATGGAGGTGTCCTTAATCTGTGACGTCACGCAAGTTCCTGGAATTAGTGGGACCCTTAGATTTAAGAATACCTCCTGGCATATCATGTATTCCTGTTAAAATATCAGATACTTTGTAGACATTTTCGACCGATTTTAGACTTTGGTAACAGCAACACATGATCCGCATGGAGGTGTCCTTAATCTGTGACGTCACGCAAATTCGTGGAATTAGTGGGACCCTTAGATTTAAGAATACCTCCTGGCATATCATGTATTCCTGTTAAAATATCGGTACTCTCCAGGCATTTTCGACCGATTTTAGACTTTGGTAACAGGAACACATGATCCGCAAGGAGGTGTCCTTAACCTGTGACGTCACGCAAATTCTTGGAATTAGTGGGACCCCTAGATTTAAGAATACCTCCTAGCATATCATGTATTCCTGTTAAAATATCAGATACTCTGTAGACATTTTCGACCGATTTTAGACTTTGGTAACAGCAACACATGATCCGCAAGGAGGTGTCCTTAACCTGTGACGTTACGCAAATTCTTGGAATTAGTGGGACCCCTAGATTTAAGAATACCTCCTAGCATATCATGTATTCCTGTTAAAATATCAGATACTTTGTAGACATTTTCGACCGATTTTAGACTTTGGTAACAGCAACACATGATCCGCATGGAGGTGTCCTTAATCTGTGACGTCACGCAAATTCGTGGAATTAGTGGGACCCTTAGATTTAAGAATACCTCCTGGCATATCATGTATTCCTGTTAAAATATCGGTACTCTCCAGGCATTTTCGACCGATTTTAGACTTTGGTAACAGGAACACATGATCCGCAAGGAGGTGTCCTTAACCTGTGACGTCACGCAAATTCTTGGAATTAGTGGGACCCCTAGATTTAAGAATACCTCCTAGCATATCATGTATTCCTGTTAAAATATCAGATACTCTGTAGACATTTTCGACCGATTTTAGACTTTGGTAACAGCAACACATGATCCGCAAGGAGGTGTCCTTAACCTGTGACGTCACGCAAATTCCTGGAATTAGTGGGACCCTTAGATTTAAGAATACTTCCTAGCATATCATGTATTCCTGTTAAAATATCAGATACTCTCCAGACATTTTCTACCGATTTTAGACTTTGGTAACAGGAACACATGATGCGCAAAGAGGTGACGTCACACAAATTCCTGGAATTTTCGGGGCCCTTGGCATGTGCATACTTAATTACCAATCAAAAAATATTACTAGCATGCCTACTTTAACACAAATTTGCGCATGCCATGTTTTAAAGTTAGAGATGGAAGTTAATTAATTAATTAACGTGTGGTATCTTTGATTGAAAACTTGGCTTTCTTGTCTAATACCTATTTCATTTCTGGACAACGAAGTTCAAGGAGATACCTTTTATGTGAGTCATTAAACTACTTGGCGCTTTTCTTTACATTTTAACGTATTTTGGGGTTGAACAGTCACCCCTTCGGTCACCATCATTTGTTTCGTCACACTGAGCCGCTAAAGTTGCGTGCGTTCAAATTATTGATGCTTCCGAAACGTTATCTGCGATTTGCTGCCGATGATTAATGATGCCGAGCTTCGGTGGGACAAGGTGAACGCGAGTGTTAACCTCGTATACATGTATGCGACTCGCGTGTTTACGGATTTACCAGCGACATCAAACACCGCGCGTGATATGCCACTGCAGTGCAACTCACTCGCCGATTAACAAGCTTTAATAAATACCTTTTCGTCCTTAGGTTTTAATGAATCAAATAGTGAAGTTTTAATGAATCAAGTTCTACCCCGCAAGTTCACTCGCGGCAACATTATTTCGATAGCAACAAGACTGCCAGAAACTACTTTTTCACCGGTGTTCGTAAAAGCAAAAATATCGGAAATTGAAGCAACCAACGTCATTCGCGACTGTAACGCACAACTAGGTCATTGGTAATTACTGAAGTTGTTCGATGAGTTGCGCAAGCGGCAACGAACCCGTCACAGTGATCACGAGATTTAAGGTGCGCTCTGTGTTCGACCAGGTGCGTCAACCGATCTTTAGTATGTATCGTAGCCCGAGCATCATCGCTTACCTTAGATATTCCTGAACTCCGAACGCACTATTAAATACTTGCAGTAGGAAGTAAAAGACTAAAATTAAAAATTTAATTTCCGATTTGCTAGAGGGGCAAATATTAGCTGGGTCGTTCAGTGCGCGGCAAAAAGTACGGCACTTTTTGAAGGGACGCGGCTCGATTGTTGTTCCGTCACCCCATCCCTACCCCTTCCCTGCTGTCAGGTTAGCAGCACGAGGACCAGGCAGCGTATGGTTTACTTTGAAGATCCGCTGGGGTTGCAGGCTCTGCACATACGTTCGCGCGTCCTCTCGCCTGCCGGGAAAGCCTGGCAGCGAGTTAACGTGCTCTCTGATGTCGTCAGCAAGATAGCGGCACCGCCGGAGGCATCAGCTTGGGGAAAGCGGCACGGCGTATGAGCAACACACCCCTTCACGATCCGGTCCGTGGTTCCTTCGATATACTATAGGAATCCATGGAAACAACGTTATCCCGATGTTCCGGCTGGCGTCTCACTCCCCACTCGAAACGATAATCGAATTCATGCTCACCACGAGGAATATCAATTTACGGCAATCGTTTATAAGTTTTTCTCCCACCCTAGAGATTTTACTGTCGAACATGTAATAAAAGAGGGCTCCCATATCAAATATGGCTTGATCACATTCTGCGCATAGACATGCGTTTCAAATCGGATATATCTTCTGGGAGTCACGTTCGTCTCACCCGGTGCATGTTGTCATCAGAGTCAGCCCTAGTCTGACTATCTAGACTCCGAGTTGCAAAATTCCAGCGGTTCACGATCGCGTATACTCATGCGGGGTTGAAAAGGGTTTTGACGTTGGATAAAGGTCTGCCCCGAGCTTGCCAGCGTGGATTAAACGGATAATCCAATATCAGAGCGTGTGGATATACCGATATGTGTGCAGTTGTATGTTATCCCAAGCCTACTTTCTAGCTAATTTTCTGTGGAAGTTTTCTATGGAAAAACGTTAAGTATGTAAAGATAGGATTAGCATGCGTGAAAAGTACTCTTATAAGTATTTAGCAAATAGGAAGAGCGAACTAACTTGGGATAAATATCGTTCAAGCTCGTATCCAAGTAAATTTTTGCTCTTCCCCATAAAACTGAATTGTTCCACGCTCGTTTTCCTAGGCGAGCGGAGAGGAGGTTCGCGTGTGCGCGCTATTATACGAATGCTCGTCGCGTCGGTCGATTTGTCCGCAAGGACGAGAATACGAAAACAGAACCCAAACGACCCCAATCTCTGGGCAAGGAAATTTTCTCGAAAAGCATAATACCGTGCCAGCAGGAGACGCCCACCCCCTCTAGCTTTATGACAAGGAGGACTAAGTGCTCGAGCTCTTCTCTCACTCCGAAACTGGATTTACTCATCGTTACAGCTTCCGTGAAATTTTCGCCGAGCCGACTTTCGAGTACTTCATTTACTCGATCCTTTTTCGGCCCCTGTTTAGCATCCTACCTGATGGCAGATCTCCAACTTCTTAATAAAGTAATCTCACCTGGACGAGCTAGGGCGAACGGATTTCACGGTTGCTCATCTCATTCCCCGGAAAATGATGTTGCATGTCGACTCGATGCCCCATCCCGCGGGATTGCGACACTGACCCAGTTCAACGCAGTCGAGCGATTGGAGAATTGATCTACGTAAAGTCGGTCCGGATGGTGAAAATACTGACACAATCAAAACCCGAGCGGAAAGAAGTATATTCGTCGGTCTCTATAAGAGTCTTAGGCTCATTGTCAATACAAATAAGCTGCAAGCCGATTAAACCGCAGCAGTAATTGCAAAAGTTTTCCAGTACTACTACTAGTACCTCCACTATTACCAGAACCTCTGGATGAAGATAGCCTACCGGGCGCCTACTGCGACCACATTTTTTCTAGTGAATAGACCGACCTCCTTTCGCTCATCTCGTCCTATCCTCGAGACGGAGCCAATATGAGCTAAGCGAAGATTTTGACATGGATTCGAGTAACAAGCGGTCCGTGGGGGAAAGTGTGAGTAGCCCGATGGTTAAAAAATTCACCACCAGGTCAGTACACACGGGAAATCTGCTGAAAATATACCACGCAGCACTCCCTTTCGCCCTTCTAGTCTCACGCAGCCGCTTTTTCCTTAGAACGAACGAAGCTTATAAACCACGAAGAACACAAACCATCCTTACTTAACTGTAATTGTGCCTAATGCAAAGCAAAGGGTCCGATTTTGCACGGCGTACCAGACAAGAAGTGTCAAATGCGTGCCCTTTCGCGAATGTAAGCATAAGAAATCGCGCAAAGTAGAGCTAGCCATTTTTTACAATTTCCGTAGTAGCCATGAATCACGTTGCTCGTGGTGCTTTACATTTTTGGGCGGACGATGCGCGCGTCCTGGTGCTACCAACTCTGGTTGCAACGAAATAATGCAAATCGCATGAAACCCCTTTTCCCAGTTGTCTCAGCTTGGCTCGACTTGGTAGAATAGGATTATCATAAATTCTCGAGCGTTTTTCGCCGGTCGTTACTAAACTTTCAGGGATATACCCTGACGTCACTTGGCAGTATCAGCCGCAATGGAAGCTCTACTTGCGAGACAGCAGGTTTTACTTTCGATCGACAAGGTTTGCGCGGGCAGACGCTAAAAAAACGAAACAGCCTGCCGAAGAGATTGGGAAAGAATGCGAGCTGGCACAGCCCGCGGCGGCGTGTGGAAGTTCGGGGAGAAGTTTAAAGTATCCCGGATTGCGAAGACCGAAACGATGTGAAAATGTTTTCTGAAACAGCCTGAGCGGCAAACTTGCGCTACCACAGCACGAAGGCGCGCTGGAAATTTGACGGGAAAACACCGCAATAATACCTTCCGCCTGCTTGAGCTAAACTTATATGCCCACACACGACGATGCCCATACTCGGAAACTATTCATGAGATACATATAGTAGAGTAATTAAGCGAAATGATGAAACTGACCGAAACACATTCTTCACCAGGCTAATATTTCGGGGGCCACAGAGGTATTCGACCTCAGTAATTGTATGTATACGCCGCCCGATCGAGCAATCACAATTTTCAGCCGCGTGTTATCAAAGTTACAACATCTCTATACACCCGGCGTCCAATACCAGAATATCAAAGTATGAAATAAGATTCATTGTAATCTCTCGCTCATGAAAATTTCATAGAGCTCGTCAAAGGCAGAATATGCTCTCGATAAAATCATTGATGAAATTCTCGCCGCAAAACGATTCTTTCCAGTGATCCGTGGTGATTTTAGTCAGATCACAGTACTACCTTTGGACTTTTGATGTGTTCATTCATTGAAGAAAGTATACACACCAGTAATCGTAATTATTAATCGAACCTTAAACAACGATGATAGATGTACCGCCCATTGGGGAAGCATTCATGTTGGAGAAAATTAAATTTCATATATTCGCGGTTAAAATCAACTGACCGATTGGTTTCGCACAGATATTTAAACCGACAGGGCGAAATGATTACTCGTTAATGAATGAAAGCGATATCGAGCGAGAATTGGGGGGGGGGGGGGGGGGTTGAACTTTTAACCACTTAGTTAATTACTCTCGGCCGGTTGATTATTGCATCCAATCGTTTAACGTTGAATCCTGTCGAATGAGATGATACCGAACATCGCTGATATCACATATCGTTTCCATAATTTTTATATATCGCGCGGTCCCGAAGCGAGTGCAGCCATGGGTAAAACGCATCGATTTACAATCAAGTTCGCAAATCCGTACGAGCACGAATATTCATGTCGATAGAAGGATTAACATTGATTTGCGGTTTGTAGATGGGTTTTGCTCCTGGATTGAGGTCGAGATGTGGTTATAACCGCCGAGGTGTAAATTGCTGCGTATTAATCTCGGATCAAATGCCAATTGAAGGGTTCAAATTGGTTTTCACCTGCATACGAGGCATAAGAGGTTTTCACCTCTTTTACAGTAGTTTCGATGCGTCCTGTTAGCAGCGGGTCACTTTGGCTAAAGAGTTTCTGGTCTCTCGCAGTGATTCAATGATTATTGCGCATGCGGCAAAAGAGAAGCCATATATGTATACATACATATGAAATATCCATATAATTTGAATATACGTGTTTTTGTCGAGCAACTCTTGTCATAAATTACTTGCAAGTACAAATGTATAAAAGATATAAATTATATGAATCCATCTCTTTACATCTCTCTACAAACATTTTACAGCATCTCCAATATCATGAATAAACTCCGACTGGCTCAGAGATTATCCGAACGAGTCCGGCTCCGCGACTGAAAATTATTGTCACAATAATTGTTGAGGGAAGCACTCATAGGATGCGCTCCTGGCTCGAGTTCCATTCAAAGGTCATTAGGAATACCTTTACCAAGGGGCACTCTCTCAGAAAGATGTAAATTACGCAGTTTCTTTGAATACCTCGGACAGCGGCGAAAGTTTTATTGTTGTCTCAAGAAGGTCGGGAGACAGCAGGAGGAACAAGGCAAATTAGTGTCAGCCCCAACGACGTCAAAAGGCCGAAATGCACGGAGCAGGAAATATAAATGCAGACTGGCTTCTCATTCTAGGTCACGTATTCACCTCTCTTTCCCTTGCGCTCGTTGCTTTTTTGGTGTGCCCGCGAAATATCAACGATGTGTAGCCCCGAGCTTTTTGAGCGTTACGTGTCCGCATGGGTCAGACGTGAGGTTTAGTCAGCGAGGAAAAAACCTTTTGAGTTACGAGACGGGTCTCGAGTGGCCGGCTGCCGGCTGCCCCTGCACAAGTGCACAAGTGCGGCGCGGGCGCGGCTGCTTCACCGTTGAATTAATCCTGCCAAAAGTATACGATTCTATTCCAAGTTTTTGCTATCGTCTGTCTGATGCTCCTTCCGCCGCCTTCGATTCAACCAATTACTGCTTCAAGATAATTGTAATTGCAACGGAAATTTATCTGCTAACTACGGCTGTGATTATGCAAAGGTAAAGTAAGGTGGTATTCTTCGAGGTTCTGCCACAAGCTCAACCACAAGCTCTGCCACAAGCTTCCTGTATCCTTGCTGGGTAGCGCACCTGAATCGACCAGCGGCATCGCCGAGAGAGTATTAGGGATGCTGCATTTTATTTGACAAGTAACATCTCGTTAAGGATGCGCTGCAACTCTCCCTCGAGCTACTCATCCATCTTTCTGGCCCAGTTTCCCCCTCGCATCTTCCTTTCGTAAATTCGTCGCGGCCGGGCACTATATGCCACGCGGTTCCGTGAGTATGTAGCTTATCAGTGTCAAGCGTGGAGGATGCCTGAGATTGCCGGGCAAATCGGCGGGAGGAATGGCGGCTTATAGACGCCAGACGTGCGAAGAACCAACGAAACCCACTTGACACCACCTCGTCAAGGTGCGAGTTCCTCAATGTGTACATACCACCATATTCTCGGTAGGACATCAAATCCAGAGGCTATACCTTCGCTGGTATCTGAACCCACTTCCTCTACATCATTTCTGAAAGCATCACGAATCATAGCGTGCATCGAATTAAGAGCCTTCGTTAGTTATGACAGGAACCGTAAAACTCCCTCACAAGTCGCCCCAACAGATTTCGGTGCATCGAACAATAGAAATCTTCTTCTTATTAACTCATAAAGACCGCAGGTTTTCCAAACAGTACATTTGTACTGTAAACCTCAACTATATATCTGCAACGCGATGACCAACTACTTACAGCCCTTTAAAAATTCTAAATCATTGCAATTACATGGCGACGTAGACAAACCGTATTCATATGCATACGTACCAATCAATTCGCTCGACATACTTTATCGGCGTAACACGAAAAATATCGTTCTTCGTGGCCGGCGGCCGGCTTATCTATGCAATATTGCCAGCGATTTTTTGTGCCGCCGCCTGCTGAATTCTCGATGAGCAGCGACCTAGATGTGCAATAAAGTGCACGCGCATATATCAAAACATTCTGCGAGCCTCTTCGGCCTGTCTTCGATAACAGCCACGGGATCGTTAACCCCCAATCCGTACGCTTATCGAGCACAAAATATGTACGATTTGCACTGGGATCGCATCAGCATAATACATCCACTGCACGTTGGCCCTTTCTCGAAGCAATTCTTCCCTCGTTCGAAACTCGCCCTCGTACTACATTCCACTCAGTTGCATTGTGGATCGCCGGATCGCTCCGAGTGCCTGACCCCAATCGAGTAATGGGGCGGATACGAAAGTAATATGGGGAAGAATAAGCCGCTGTATGACTGGAGACTAGTTTCCTGAACTGATGTTGCTGAAATCTTATAACCAAGTCAAGTCGATGGAGATTCAATGGAGATACTCATCCAGGAGATTCGAAATCTCGACGCACGTATCTCCCCCGTGAAACCGTGTTACCTTATGTTCTCCCGAGTAATTCGGTTCGACTAACCATTGGCTGCTAGTTTACTGCATTTCCCAAGGTTCTACTTCAGTGTGCCCGTCACCTGTAATTTCATTAAACGGTTAGTTGACGTGAATGGAAAAATAACGAGTGACGCTCTCTGTTGCCGAAACGATGGGCGCAGTAAACTGTGTCGCCGGCACGCTACTAAAGTACATCAATCGTTTTAGTTAGTGCGCGCTGCCTACGGAAACAGCGGTGGATTAGTTCGACGATTGCCTGCCCGTAATTCCGGCACCGCGTGTTTAATGCTGCGCGCATATTTCGCGTATCCCGATACTAATGATTTGCTTACCGTCTCGAATTATGCGAGCACACATAGCAGTTCGCTATACCATAGCGGAGCCGCATCGAAACAAGCGTCCCGGTAAACACGCCGGTACCGAACTATCGAACGCGTCGACAGCAAATTAGAGAGAGGCCCAACATTTTTTCCCTTCTTCTACTCCTTCTCTTCTGATTACGACGAGTGGCACGTGCAAGCGCAACTGTTAGCAAAAATTACCAATTACCAGAGCAAGTTACCGACACCCTACCTAACTAAACGTCCCTCATTCCCGATGTTCTACGATACTCGCACCGGGGAAGAACTGCTAGGCCGCAGGCTCGTTTTGCGAATTGTTACATTAAGAAGTTTCGATCCAATCTGCAAGACAACTGCCGCGCAAGTTTCCCCGCCAAGTCTTCGCAACCGCGGCTAGGCAGGCGGATCATACCCAATTACCTGGAGAAATTCGCCGCTGAAGAAATTTCCCTTGGAACTATCACCCGGCTTTTGCGCGCGTGTGGTCCGTTGCGGAAAGAGTCTTAAAAAAGTTCTCGCTGAGAGGGCAGTTCCCTTTTTGCCGGGCGCTTGTATCGCGATGCAGGAAAAATCGCCAGTAAACCGGATCCCGAAAGAAACCATCAGAAAGTTTCGAACCTACCATTAATTCTGTCGAAAGTGCATATGCACTAGAAGAACGTAATTCTTGGGAGAATTTTGAGCCTCCTTGTACTCGGTGCTATCTCACGCCCCATGACTGTTCTAATTTTGTTAGCAATATATTTCCAGTGATTTACCGGGTGGAAATTGTAACTGCTCTTGGCGATACGTATACTTGCGATTAGGAACCTATGTTATCAGGAGATTAATTGTATTGAGTTACGGGAGGGTTTGATCGCGAGCAGGCGTTTTGTACTCTGGCCATCTTGCACCGATTGTTATTTATGCCTCGATCGGTGCACACCCTTGCGCAATGCATATAATTTATTCCTGCTCGACAATCAATTATTCCTGTCAGCATTAATGTCAATGCAGCAGGAACCGAAAATCATTTATTGAATTGTAACTAATGAATTTAAGTAATGGCGGACAGATTGACGTGATTCGGCCGGTGTGTTGTAATTGGGACAACCACTGAATGTTGTTAATGTCCTGTTATGGATCTGACATGTTAAAATACGGGAATGACACGGCTATGAAAATAGTGTAAAAAGGATTTCACAGTAAAATATAGTTCAGTGTTATGAACGGAGCGGCCAGAATTTACGCTGACTTTTGTTGCCCATTAAAACAGGTATGCCACTTCTTTTTTAATGCTATTCGAGACGCACGGAATAGGAGACATCTGAGGATCCGAGATAATAAAGACTTTAGGGGAGAATTATTCGCTCTTCGCGGGCAACGAATAAAAGTAGAAGCACATGACCACAGCGATAATCCGTCTATATTTCACTATGAGTTGCGAGACACAGGTAAAGATTCGACATTAATTCAAAGTCAAATTTGCCTTTGGTCTACTTTGCCTACACGATTACTGCAGCATACCCTAGTACCCATGGTCTACTTAGGTCAATACTTGGCCCTGGTAGCGTATTCCCCGAGGGAATACTCGAAAGGCAGAAATTTCCTGGTGCACACTGGCCCTCAAAAATACATACAATACTGAAAATTACACGTAGCTGGTCGGAAGAAAATGTTGCACGCGCAAATGTGCAAACATTTCCCGGCGTCGAAGGGCGTTTACGGGCTTGCTACCAAGCGCTTGCTGTGTGAAACTGAGAGGAAACAAGGGGCCATTGTCTTGATCGCTTCAATTGCGAAGATTCGTGCAGCGCGTGTTCGATATTGACTGGGATGCGGGGATAATTGGAGTCATGCTCAATGAACGAAGAGCTGGAGGACGGGACTATACCTCCTCTCGAATTGGTAAAGTGAAAACTTCATGAGTGGCGTCGCGTAATCCGATTAAGGACGCGTTACAGCGCACTGCGCTCCCGAGTTACAAGTGACGTAGCTTTTTGTGATCCGTGACCCACTTTCAAGCTACTACATTCCACTCTTATGCCGTTACACTTATGTAACGCCAATCCTCTGTGCTTTTGCTCTTCATGACTGTAGTTCGAGTAGATCGTCCCACGTTTGACAGTAAAGGGCAATGCCGAAGGAAAGAGCGACCTGCCACGTAATTCATCCATCCACGTGACATAAGATCGAAGAAAGCATGAGAAGAAAAGGTGGGTTTCTATTTCTCATGAATTTCTTCTGCGTCATTTAAGTGTAGAGTGTCCAGCATTGTCGCTGCACAGCGAGGGTGATAGTTCTTTTTTAGTTTTCAGAATCCAATCTATCTTTCTTTCTTCATTTTCATCTCGGTTTAATGCAAATTATCTGTCCCTTTCTTACTTGACAACTGTTCTCGCTCTGAATTTGTAGGATATTTCCCACTATCCAGTGCGGGCCGTGACAGTTTGTTCTCGTTTGAACAGAAATGATGTTCACTCGCTGACAATAATCCTCCCTTGATGTCTCTTGTTTTGTCAGCCCGAGACTGTCGCCCCTTGTCGAGCGATTTCTTTTCCTCCAACAATTCACGCTCAATTTAACGCTCCCCCTTCGCCAGGAAATCCAGCCGTCTTCGGTGAAGATCTGATTGCGTACAAGTAATTCACGAAAGCCCAATTCCTCTGCTTTTGTGCCTTTGCAAAGCGATTCTTTTTCGGGTTTCAATGTTCCATTGTGCATTTCCACACTGCCACGAGGATTGCCAGCGAAAACGAGCGTCATTTCTTTCGATTCCGCGAGAAATGTCGGCTGCCGAAACGCTTTATCTCTTCTTCCGGCATCATCAATTATGTGCCTTGTTAACGTTGACAGATGACCGAAACAAATTGTGGAGAAGGAAGCGCAGTGGGAAGGTGCCCGCGTGTACTGGAAGCAAATGATCGCATTATTTTATTACACGCAAAATCCTGCTGCTTCTTTGCTCTTCATCACCTATTCCTTACAGCATCTAATGAAGTTAATGACAAAATTCGAAATTCTACCATAATTATTCTCGGCGAAATTCGTTCATGTGAGTAAGATTCTGCTACGTAGAGCGCACCTGAGCACTATTTAATATCACGAGATTCCTGCTCCAGAAAACACGGTATCTCAGAGCCCCTTTATCTAACCGAATGAAATAAGTGCCCCTTTCCGATTTTGATAAATCTTGCTCAGGGGCTGAGAGTGTGTACGAGAAACAAAATGCTTGAGATTATAGTCATCCCGTTATTATTAAAGCGCGTTCCTCCGCTATGTGGCATTTCCCCCTTATCCAGAAATGTGTCCAAGTGAGTTTCACGTACCTCGAGAATTTCCCCTTCCGATAATAAAGAAAGGATTCCGTTAGACATCGCGGGGAATTCGGAATCTCCCAGTATTTCATGGATTAGGAAAAGGAGCATTAACGGCGACCATTCGAACCAGCAGGAATGTCTCGCTCTGTGAAACATTCCCGGGAACTAACTTCACCCCGAGAGCTACTCGCTGTTTGCGACTTGCGTGTGTACCGGCGTAATTCTAAGATAATTGTGGTCGGATAAATTCCGCTCCTCGCCGTCGCTAGTCACTCCGCAGCTACGGTCATTCCGGTGCTAAACGCGTGTACGTTGTAACATGATTAAAGTCTCGTTACTACGAGAACAGCACGTGGCGATGGCACCCGCTTGCAGCGAGAATGCTTGGAAATTCTGACACTACTTTAATTAAAAGCACCGAGAACGTGATATTTAAGTAATGTCCCTATGAGCAGTGTAATTGTTCTGTGGAAGCAGAACAGTGGCGCAACAATACTTAACGACCTTCCCTGCTCAGTTTCTGGAAACGATCATTGTTGAGAATATTAACCCGAATTTGTAAAAAGCGGGTGTCGATAGTGTGAGTAAAGTAGTATGAGTTTTTAACATTCTCAGAGATCATATTATATCCTATAGCGGTCAGAGGTCTGATGCAGGCATCGCATGAAAGAAGATGCGCTAATGAGGCTGCGGTGTAAACTTGGCCCCCAAATATGATGGTACCGGCACGAAGACGTCATGTGCCATATAGACACGAGATCTGCCTATATCCAGAGCCATGCGTTTGAAGTCCGCACGTCGACAGACAACCCTAACCCTTATCATGCTCGACGACTGCGCCCTACCCCTACATTATAATGCATATTTGCGACCTCGTGACCTGTGTTTCTCTCAATGATCGTCAGACAAAGCTACTAAATTTTGAAACCATTTCCGGCCGAATTAAAGAAGAATTCAATGAAAGTGTAACCCTTTCAATTCCACAGCCCTGGAATTGTATTCGACAAGCTTGAACTTCAATTTTTTTTAAAGCTCGATATTTTTCACGATTACTCTAACACGTGAGCGAAGCACTTTCCAGCTTTTGCGGAACTCGCTAATGTCCCTTTTGAAAGGAGAGTGGTACTCGGAGAGTAATAGAATCCTTTTACATACCCATAGCCATTCCCACATCTAATGTACTTTTTCACTATCCAGAATAGCAGCGTTTCTCTAATGCTTCGTTGAAATCTCGTTCCTACGGCACGATTTTAGTAAGAAGTTTTCAAACCTCGTTAAATTCTAATGGATAGCTAATTGCTGAACCACTCTGCTGAACAGCTTTTGATGACACGCAAGTGGAGTACGTAACGGATCTACCTCCAATTTATAATCCGAATTAATTTCCAAGGGGGGTGTTAGGATGATGCCTTGAATTCTCCCATAGAATCTCTTAATGATTATTTTGTCTTTCTCAAGCCCGAAGGCGATCCCTCTCAAGTTGAAATCCTTTGAATTCCAAGAGCGGGCGAGCTGATGAAAAATGAAGTTGTTGTACGGATGAGATACCTTTTAAGGGCTTCTTATTGGGAACCGGAACAAAGGGACAAAGAACACCAAGTTTCAGATGGATGATAGCTGTCATTGGCGTAGTTCTGGGAGTGACACCTAATGAGCAGCCCGTAGCATCAAGGAAGTTACTGGGATGTGATGGTGTGAGACTCCGGGGCTTTTCGCCCTAATTCTAATGAACGCCGCGAGGTCAAACTTGTTGCTACACAAACTTCTAATCGCATAGTTGATGCTGAGCACCGCTTTAGACACTACGGACTAGTAGCACTGTAATTCACCCCCTAATACACTTTTCACTAAAAACAAAAACTAACGTAACATTGTGCGCTACGCTTGATGACAAAAGCAATAAAACATTCTCCCAGGACTATTTCAATATCCATCGCAATACTATTTTTTTATCAGCGTGTAACCTACAATTAAATAGCAATGGTTTCCGATGCTACTGAACTTAGTGGGAAAAGGGCAAAGAAACCAGATTAGCTTATGCTCCATACTGAGAATGCAAGCCCCACAGACACGCGTGATAGAAAAGTTAGCGTACCATGTAGGGGAAAAGTTTTTTGAGGTAGTAGGCGAAAAGGGAGTAGGAGATTCGGACGGTCGGGGAGCGAAGTTGCTTAATGAATGGTGTAACAATTCACAGATACGCAGAGCTGGCCGCAAAAGTTCTTGCGGTATCCTGGGCCTGAGAAACTCATGTGCGGTCACGTGTCCTTCCCAAGTTCCGATGGTTTGGAGCACCCTAAAACATCGGAGTTCGACCGTGGTTGAGGAAACTATGGGGTATGAAGAAACCAAGGAAACACCAGAGTGTCCCTTTCTACTTCCGAATTATCCTCTGCATGAGTGGCCTTGATATAAACTATCCTTCCGGAAAATTGTGTTTAGGCGACTGGTGTAGGGAAAACAATCAGATTTCAGGTCTAAAGCCAAATCAGGCAGACCCGAATTTTTGATTATTGTTGTATTCAAATAGTTCTGCATCTCTATCGTCTATGGATTTGGTTCCTTGGGACGTTGGAAACTAAGAAGTTTCTCAATGATTTTATTTTTAGGGAGGAAGAAGATAACAGGAATTCAAATTTCATTTTTTATGCCTCTGAAAATCTATTGTGACCTGATATGAGTGTCAGAAAAAGGAACCTCGGCGGGTCTCGCCGGCCAGTCACGGTTGACGCACGCGCTTTCAACTACTAGGCGTCGAGACTCTAAATGGAATAGACGAATTAAATTTAATTAATAAATTTGAAGCATGTGTACCACTATAATATCGTATTATACGAAGGTTCAAAATCAGTTGCAATATAACCTATGGATCCTACCATGCACCGTGACCCTAAACCTTCCACTTGTAGGATTTATTGGAATGGGTGTTACCCTCGGGGGCTATAATCTATCTTTTACGAAATATGGATCACATCTATCAAATACTTTTTTGAAAGTAGATGCGTCCTTCTTCCTTCTTCTAACACAAAGTCCTAAGCTTATGCAGTGTATGTACCATCGTTTCTTGTCCCTCTCTACGTTTTTTCTGTGGATAATACAAGGGTAACAGTACTCAATGATCAATTATCCTTTGACTTTAGGCCTATGGTCGCCATGATGTTCAATTTACACACAATACCCTATGGACTATACATATGTCTACTACGTAATATCGTGAGTTATCACTAATATGGCTATACCACGCATTCACTTTAAGGTCGTACTATTCGCCAGTAAAATGTGAAATGAGGTGGCTGGGATTCCTTTGCCCATTGATCTCGGCACCTTTAGTAATGAAAGCATCGGCATTGGAGCAGAGAGATACGGTAGAATTTAACGGGACGGAGGTTAAACCGTGGAATTGTAGGCAGATAAGTCAGCCGGAGGAGCGGGCGAGTGAAATAAATAAGAGTCGTAAGAACGAGTGGAGAGAACGTGTAGGTGGAGAATGGCAGTCGGCATGCCGACTTCGCGGTCGCGTCAGATGAAATGGAATTTCTGTCGGCCGCGTTAGATAAACAGCCGCAATTTCGTTTCTGCGCCAACGGAAAGCAGCACCCGAAAACCTTGGGGCCCATTTCCCTTTCTGGTTGGCCTCGCGTTCTATCGCACTCTCGTCCTCATTCTTTGTCGCGATTCCCCACGGCTTTTTCTTCGTCTGGCCACCGAGCCATCTCTCTCCCTCGTTAACCCCGGTATCTCTACTCTTCCACCGCTAGCTTTTTACCTAGCCGGCCCTCTATCTCCTCGGCCTTTCATTCGAAATTCTTCCGTACCAGCCGTGCGTGCCGAATTTCCGGCTGGATTTACATGCGGCGTGTGCCCGCGACGTCACGGAATGGTCCTTTGAAACCATTGGGTATTCCCGGGTATTATGGAAACTCGTCCCTCTACTTTTTTTGAATGAACGTTCCGCCCTTCATCGAGAAATGTATTTATTTGGCACATCCCCGGATCGACGGAGAAATCCGCTCCCCAGCAGGACATATCGTCAGGCAGTAGCTATTAATTTCGGACGGGTTCATATGCAGTCGTCCGGAAACCGAATGAAGTTGGACATTTTTCTGTGCTCCTGCATGCCGCGGAAAGTTTCGGCCGCGCTGGCGGCGGTACTCGAGAGGCCGTCGGGTTTTACCATAAGTTTCTTTAGAAACTGACTTATCCACGACTTTAAATGGTCCGACTAAGAAGCCCGCGGAAACTCGTGTCGGCACGTATAACGTAAGTGACTTAGGCAACGGCAGCCGGAAACTATCGCAAAGCTCGCGCAAAATGGAGTTATCGGCCTCGACGGCCGAGGGCAATAATTCTGAGACATTTCTCCCATGCCCGCCAGTTGCGTAGCATGCCGGCGGGGTTTTCATAGTCAAATTGTAACTTCCTGCGATGTTGCACTCGCGCTCCAGGCTGAATTTCCATTTCTCAAGGGATAGCTCTTCTCGAGATAAGATTCGCATTGTCCAAGACAGCGGACTTTGCCGTCGGTGACGCAAAGGGGAAAGTGAAACCAACGCGACAAACTAAATTTCCGAAGACAGATAGTACTTTTCCTAGCGTAACGGGATACGACCATGAATGTGAGTTATCGCGTTAACGGATCGCCACCTGGCGACATATTATAATGGAGAATTCGTCCGGGACAAGATGGGACCGTTTACTCTCGGCGCGTTAAAATTGAGATGGCATCAGACCGCGGATTTCTCTAAATCACCAGTGAGCTGCTTCAGATTTCGCGCGGCAGCATTAATGCGATTCGCTATCGCGCCCCTTTTTACGACCATCTTGCTCATAAATTACTGCGGTCTCATCGCTTTTCATTTTGCTCCAAACTCCCATCCTCTTCAACCCTTGATTTTCTTTCGTACCTCTCCCATGCCGCCCGACCGATTTCTCCAAACCAGCCACCTATATACCTTCAATTGTCATCCCCGCATAATTCAATCAATACGGAATTGGAGTAGAAGTTTCACCGCCGAACTGTAGAAGTGGAAGGGAGAAGAGTTGACCGAGCGCCGGCATTAGAAGTGATATTGGCATAGAAAGAAAGTGGGGAATTCATATTCCTAGGAGAGAAATATCACTGGAAGGTAGATGGGACGCCGGTAACTTTCGAACAAATAAGACTGGAGACTTTCTGCAATCTTGACACCCAGCGCCGCCAAGGGGTAGGCAGTGTGTAATAGTTACAGGATGTGCAATATCCAGCGTCTGTCACGCGCCGAGCGTGAAGTTTCGTAGATTGAACTTTCCGACTTCTTGCCGCCGGCAACGGCCGGTTGTACGCAAGTACAGTGTACACACATTGATCCGAAATGGTTTCATGATCGGCAGGTTTTCGCAACACGCGGACACTTAATCTAACGGCCGAACAGTTTACGATTCTCTCTCTCTCCCCCCTGTCTCTCTCTCTCTGGCATCGCGATCGATTTCTGATTTCACTCTTCCATGATTAATTTAATTTCAGAGTGTTCGCCACAGCTAATACAATCAGTGAACGATGAATGTCCCGAATCATTCGCAAGCTCCCACCAGTCCAACCGCAATAACCGCGATAGAGTGGTTATTAAGATCGAAATGCTGATCGCAATCACGGGCGAATGGCGAAACCTGCGTACTCCAACACTGAAAAGTTCGCGAGGAACACTCCCCGGGTTGGAAACGGCGGCGCGCACTTAAAGTGAAACGACTTTTGCGAAAAGTTGGTAAGATTGAAACTGGGCTAGCCGAACTGCGGCGGGTAGGGTTGATCAGACGTTCCGCGGTGGACATCGAAAGAGGTGGAAGCATATTTCACTGTGAAACCAATGAACCCGATTCGTCCTCCGAGTGAAACGGTCCTGTCGGAGCTCGAGAAAATTTACGCGACCCTGATATGTATGTCAATCCGGCAACAATAACAGAGACACATTTGCCTTCAGCAAAGCATTAGTTTCCGATATGACTTGATATTTCTCCAAGCTTTTCGTTGTCAACACTCGAGCGGAATAGCTTTCTCTATCATTTAAAAGCAGCATACTTACACGCTTGGTCCCTCAAGGAAACTGTTTTCTCGCGAACGCTTGGCGGAGCACCAATTTGCTTGGAAAATGTTCGTTTTCCGTAAAATGCGGATGCCGCTAGCTCGAATAGTTCTTCCGCCACAGCTATTTCTTTGTCATTCTCTTATCTGTTTGCCGATTTTAAATTCAGAATAACCTCACCTACTTCGGGCCGCGCGATGCATCGGTTCCTCAAATTCTCGCCGACAGATAGGAAGGGAACAGTGAGAGAGGGAGAGAGAGAGAGAGAGAAAATTGCATTGTTACAAAGGTGGGTTGCCTGTGGCCCGGTGGTAGGTAGGCGGAAGCGAGTGCTACCACTGCACTAGGTATGTGAGAATTGTGCATCGTGGCAACGGACGAACTTCGCCACGCAAAGAAAGAAACGACCGAGTTTTGTTCCATTTTACATGCACCTATAGCATCTATGTACCCGCAGGTGACTTCGATATCGCAAGCATCGTCCTCGCAGTCGTCAGCCGCTACTCCACTTCTCCAGACCAGCTCTTTTGTACACGCTTTCCTGTATCTGGTGCCATTGACACAGATACTCGTGTTGAGATCTCAAGTTCAGGATGCGTTGATACCCTGTCCCCTCGGGCTGTTGTTTTTAAAGCACACAACAGCCCGCTGGTTTCTCCTTGCAATTCGAGCGCACTTCCCGCAAACCCTCCAATCATTTTGAATTCGTTCCTCCTGAACGACGACGGAAAAAGCTCCACCTTTGGCTCTCTCTTCGGTCCGACATTTAGTCACCTTTTTGTGAGAAACGATCTACATGAACAGGGTCGCCTTACGTATCTTAGAATAAATTGTGCAATTTTCTCCACCCGCACGTTTACCCGAAAATACAAATCACCCAAGGTATGTTCTCCACTCCCTGACGGATGACCGACGTGCTACGGTAATACAGTATTTCGTATGCTGCCACGGACGCAAATACTTTCAAATGTAGTCGGCATTTCTCGAGCACGAATTTCCTATCGTGGCCTGCAAATTTCCAACGGAACTAGCATGGGCGATTTGGTTATCCTAAACCTTCTTCCTATGTTCCTTCAGTAGAACGTGCTGTCAACATTTGCAAAGATCTCTTGCTGACCTTTTCTATCAGCAAGAGGTCGGGGACTGGAGTAGCAGACCTAAAAATGTGAAATAAGGATCCGGCATCACAAGCATACTCGGGTCGCCAAGACAGCATTGTTTGGACGCCGATCCTGCCAGTGAACTATGACTTTCATTCGTTTCACGTAGACAGTCCTGTATGCTGTGTGTGCTATGCCAGGACTGTTTCGTTTTTCTTTCCGACACTCGACTCTATTTTCATTGCATAGAATTTATCTTTGCGCTGTTAGTAATCTTGTGACTTTTACATTACTTGTAGCAAAAGTTAAGCATCGCGTTGCCTACTGTTTTTTTTATGAATAACCACTAGTGTAATTCTTTTCTCGTTCTTTCGATAACACGGGAGAAACGACAGAATTCGGGCTGCACGTGGATAGTGTATTTATATTCAGTTTATTGACAGGCAATTTTCCAGGTACTTGCAAGCATCTCACGAAACCCGACGCAGAGAAGCGCGCTCTTACAACCTCGGGCGGTTCTGGAGGAGCAAGATAGCGGGAGTTCTTCTTAACATTACATGGTATGGACGAGGTGCTGAGAGAATGAGATTTAACAAAATCTTCAACCTCTCGAAACACTGACGTATCCAGTAGTTAGAAGTTTCAAAGCCTGCGACGAAATAATGCGAATAGGGAAGCAAGCGCTACTTGAAAATTAACTGGGTAGGCAACAAATCTGACATGCTAATCGCTATTTCCCTGCCCCATCGTTCACATTCTTTCAGCGGTCTTATTATAGTCGATGAACTAAATGTGTCGAGGGGTGTTTTCTAACGTATCGCATTTAGAAAGCTATGTAGTTTTTAGGGAGGTAAAGCATATTCTCTTGATGATTTCAAAGTAGAAGTGAATAAAGCAGAGAAGATGCAAATCAGATGGATATTCTCACTTTTAGGCACATGGTGGAACAGATAGATGAGAGCAGGCATCATCTAAACGTAATCTCTACTAAAGTGATTAGAGGAAGCTTGTATCCTTGTATCCTCGGAAATCGAATGACAACTCGCTGGCGTGTACTGTGTACATGGCACTGGTTTCAACTAGAATATTATATGCGACAGGTCAGCTGTAAGCAGTGGATCCATATGTATGTAACAACGTTTACTTGATTTCGCCTGAGACAGGGTTCTCCTTGAAGCCTCTAACTGTCAGGCTGTTTGCGATCAAGACCCTCCCCGAATAGCGTTACCTAAATTATGCGCGCCGTGCACGCTGATATTTGATACACATACCTTTTGCAATCCATAGTCCTGTTTGCTTTACCTCGCCTACATTTGTATAGTCGCCATGCCAGCCGTGTACTAGTTAGCTGCACAGACGTTTCCCTACAATTCTTGGGATTGTATTTCGCCCACTGGAAAAGCCAGGAGACGGAGGAAGTAGTTTCACGAGCTAGAGTGGACGGTATGCTTCTGGCACGTAGATGCTTCGTCGATGGAGGATCCAGTGAATATTGCTTTATCTAAATTCATGCCGAGCTCGTAATTGAGCAGCCGCTCTTTGCAAATGGAAAAGTTGCTTCATAATCACGCCTCGCGTGGGAAGTATTTCAACTGAAGCACTCTCCGCTTTTTCCGTCACTTTTTTCCCGTGTACCGAGTATTTCGGCTCATTTTCGGCAGTGGTGGACCGGAATTTTCACATGCGCTTTGAAGTGCAGACAGAAAGTACTTGAAGCCACGAATTGAAATAAAGCTCATATCCGAAATGCACGTGGTCGAAAATTACAGAAACCACCGAATTAACAGGGTTAAAAAAACTACAAGTACCAGTTTGTTATAACTGCCATCTAGTCATACTGCTTACCGAAGAAATTATTTAAAAATATATGTCTCATAATGCACGCGACTTGAATTAATAGAAGAGACTATTAGATCGATTTGACTCGAGAGCTCACGTACCAGTCAGCGTAAAATCAAATTCTGGGGATTAAATACGTACGATATGGGGTTTAACGCCGTTACGGGCCCCTCGTCCGACTTCGAAACTCCAAGCTAGTAACACTGACGCGCACTAAACTAGGCATGGCTATCACCTGATCAGCTAACTCAATTTCATTATTGACGAAGTCACGTATACCCGATGAAATTACAAGGCTGCTCCCTTACTTTCACGCTTCACTCTAAACATTATCCCGGGAAGCCGACTACAGTTTATCAGATATTAAAGAATACAAATTTGCATACGAGGCAGCAAAATTTCTCTAAGACCAATTCTACTTCAATGCACGTAACATCTATTTCCAGCGTTTAACCTACGTATTGGAAATTTCGCACTTTATCCTTATCGACCCCTTTTAACGGGCGGAATGATTAATTAAACGCGAACCGCAAATCCTGTAGCCATAAATCATAAAGGGCGAGTAGTGCGCTCAGGTGCTTCGTCAATCTCGCACTAGAGTTCTATACACGCGCTATAATTATCCCAACACGCAGCTACGTTAGAAAGCAGCCCTCTCTCCTACTACCGCCACGCTTAACGACAAACAGCGCGCATACAATTTTTGTTACGGCATGGGGTGTAGCGCACGTTAATTGATACAACTAGTAAAGCGCCGTATTTCAGCAGTGCTCCGAAAGTGTTTTCCTTTCACAATTTTACCTTAATCTAGCCGGTGTGGTCGTAGTTATTTATACACGATGGTGTAGTCCGTTGCTGAGCGGGAGAAAAAGAGCGGACGGAAGAAAGGAGGTGTGTACATACATGTATCTGCAGTCGAGCGACTGCTTTATCGGTACATAACAGCGATCTTCCTTTAATAAAAAGCCCCGTACCTCTCACGGCTCGATGGGCCCGCGCGCGCGATGCCGCATTTACAATTGCTGTGCTTTTTTTGCTGGCCGCCACCGTCCCGAACACAGGAATCGAGAACATTGGCCCGTGAGCCAAACGATGCTGGTTTCCGCCGATGGAGCCAATGTCTCGCAATAAATATCGGGTATCGCCCGACGACGACGGCGACGGCGACATGCGGCGCGGCGCCGCCCGTGAAAACCCCGACGACCAGTCACCAAATGCAATATAGACAAGCTTGTACCATTTTCTGTTGTCCTCTAGGATCTCTCTTAATACCTCTGTATCCGAGCACGTTCATCGGCTCACGCACTTTATGCATAAGTCTCCGTTAACCCACACTAGACACTTAGTCTATGGACTGCACAGGTATATTGACCCTGGAGGACGTGATAAGCCTGGAAACATCGCGAGATTTACCGATAGCGTAAATATTCTTCCAAACCTTAGAATCGTGCGCTCGGTGGTGGTCAATTCAAATTTCGCACAGTAATTACACGGTATTGTATGTATTCCCATTTATTGTAGAGAGTCGAGAGGCTGCCAACGCCACCGCCACTATCTGGCATTGATTGGGTGCACCCTCGATATTAAATTCATACCCAAGCTTTTTTATTCATACGGTTTTCGATTCGCGCAAACCTTGATAATCCCATCGGCGCGGCGGCCCGTATTAATTGTTAGTCATTTTCGTAGTTCACAGTATACCTGCATAGACTATACATATTAGGAAGGCATTGCAATATGGCAACGCCAATATATACGAGCTCGGCTCCTCAAATTATGAGTAAAGTGATAGTGGTCGAGAATCAGGTTGAATTTGCGTACGTCATTAAATCCACTCTGGAATATCGCGCGGTCGTTTCTCGCACGGTTTGGCTGATGGCTGTGTAAGCTGACGAGTTGAGATAAAGTAGGCGAGAGCGCTCGCTTATGGGGAACCCGGCTTTTATCAGGGCTTCCTGTGGCGGCAGTGATAGCGAACAGCCTCGGTGGGTGCGCGACTTCAAATTCGTTTCTCACCCGGGAATCTTGGCTGGGTGGCGCGATAAAATCCGCGTCAGTAACCGTTCTCCTTTCCCCTCCCTTTCTCGATCCACACGCAGGTACACTTTTACGAGCCCTTTATCGTACAACCGACTGTAAGGAAACGGTCGCGCGATCCCTACCGCGTGACGAGGGAGGGCGGTGCAGCCGCTGCTGGTCACGTTCGACTTTTTCGTGAATAACGACGAATTCACGCGGCGCGACCGCCGACCGAGATCATGTGCTCATCCAAACCAAGCTATTTTTGATGACTTACTCCCGATAATAAGACTCCATTGCTCCAGCAAAATTCGGGGAGGAGGGTCGCCCTCCGTAAGATTACAAATTATAGCAATGACTGAAAATATTCAACGGGTATCTCGATGCGTTTGGTAATTGGGCGAATTCCTCGTGGCGATAATAAATTTCGGGGTTGCTCAGTTTATTAATACGGGCAGCCGGCATCCGGTGATTCGTAAGCTGACCAAAAAACGCTCAATGTTATGGAACGCCGGTATACCCTCTTAAATTCCACGCATATATTCCCTCTGTATGCCGAAAATTTTGGAAAGTCTCTGGTTCGCTTTCGGACATGCGGGTTAGTATATCCATTGATTTGGGCATCGCTGTTTAGAGAGTTCTTTTGTCCCATCAAGTTGGAGGCAGACAGCAAAAGATAAATTGCGATTACATAGAAATTTATTCGAAAGCGCGTTCGATATAGATTATTATCATGGCTTATGGATTACGCGTTAATCTGCAATGCAGTGGAGTCCCCGTGTGCGAATTAATTGTTCCTGTATTCGAGAATTAAATTAATATTAAAATTTATTCGGCGGTGAGTGCTACATTCCGTAGCACTGGATTCTTGGCGAGTCACTGCCATTTTTCGTCCCTTCAAGGCTCATGAATAAATGATCGGGGAATCAGACCTGTCTTTCAGTCTCCCGCGGTGAAAACGGTAGCGATTGGTGTTTAACGAACGAACACGATAAATCTGATAATTCCAAGGGTACGCACCCTCCACAATACGCGCGCATTTACATTGAAACATTTCGATTCGAGCCACCACTCCGACAAAATTTGCATACTTTCGCCACTCGGCTGTCTCGCCCGTAAAACTTCGCCACCTCGTCGAACTGTCTTATAGCGTTTGAAAAAGCGTTCCATTAAAGCTCGCGCCTCACCTGCCTATAGGTCGATAAGCCAATCATGCTAACGAGGGAAATATTCTCAAGGTTACCGCGAAATCATGTACAAGTCGTAATTCATCGAGGCCAAAAAATTGCTGGTGTGGAAAGTAAGAAAGCGAAGCGCAATATATACATCATGGCGCGTTTGGCTGTCGAAATCTTATGAATATTGGAACGAACGTCTACGACCTTTGTGCCGGGAATGAAGTGTGCGCCGTAAATCGAAGAAGTCTAATGTGTTTCCCAAGTGCTGCAAATCAAATCGCAATCCACAGCCAGCACTTGATGAGGAAACTCAGTAGAATCTCGGCGTATGTTATTCTCGGTTACTGTCTGAACAGGATATTTAAGTATCAAAGGAATATTTAATTCGCCGCGGCTATAATCAGTACTGACAGGTCCAGTCCACTCGTACACTTCAATCGCGTTAACGGACTATAAATTTGTCGCAATTTGTGCTCGTTTATTTGGGTAAAGCACCCCCGAGTGGAACTACAGAACTGCAGGTTGTAATTGAATGTATTTGTAACACGACAACATCATGACAATCGAGCCTGTTAACACATAGGTATGGAGAGCGGGTATATATGAAGACATATTACGTTAAAAGTGGCGCATGCTCGACCAGGATTGTAACACAGGTAACACTGGTAAATAAATGCTTCTGGTTGTCGATTTAATGTGCCTCCTCCTTCGTGTCCCCCCGCTACACGACTTGTTAATACCCCAATTATACTTCGTCAGTAATTTAATGCCCTGACAAATGATATAATAATACGCAATCAGCAAGTGATCTCACTCACTACTGATTTACTATAGCTGTCCGCCGGGCTCGTCATTTATTTCCGATTAATCGCAAGCCATTCGGATAATCAGTTTAACTCGGCGGCTGGGTTAATTCCACTTTTATTTCATCTTCTTTACTTTCTGATCGTGTTTCTTGAAATGGCTCTTCTACCCGAGAGGGGCAACAGACGAGGAGTCCGGTGAATTCAGTCTCTTTATAAATAGCGAGGACCTCTTTCGTCAGCAGCGGCTCCTTAATTTACAGATGTTCTTCTCTCTGACATTTTGCCAGCCAGCAACTGAAAGCCCCTTTGAACTTTCAGCCTATATCAAGTAGACAGGCTTCCATGCCCAGCCCCTCTTCCCCGGTGTTGGGGTGTGGGATAAATAATCGACAATAATTGATGATAAATTGGCGGGGTCTATCTACAGGCCGTTACAAATTCTGATCGTTCTATACCGCCGTGAAATGGCTGTTCTATGTTATAAAGAAATAGTCCAAAAAGCACATACTAAACAAATCAAAAATGTAGCCAGCGTGACCTCATTTCGACCGCAGGTGAGTAATACAACTATGCAAATACATGTTTACAGTGTGATAATAATGAACAAATTAGGTTTCACCGATAATACAAGTTGAGGGATTGTCGATGGAAATTATGACGCAGGCTCATCGCATCCCAATCTGGCATTATGGGTGATATGTTAATCCGCACGTCCGATATTTAGTTCAAAATGTTTAGTTTCATTGTAGTGTGCATTCATATTCTGTGCCGGTAACAGGATTTTGTACTTGAAAATACAACAATACTGATTCCAGACGATTCTACCAGCAAATTACATTATTTCGCTAACACAAACTGTTTGTGGCAGTCAATCGGGCCATTTGCATAAGCATTTGCGTGATCACCGTGTATTTCCTGATACAGAACGTTCGCTTGACCAAGCGCAAACTCGTGAAATGAAAATGTTAATCATTGTCTATACTTTCCGTCGTCAATCATGCTCATTGATCGCTGGCCCCCCAGTCCCAGCCAACTGCGACTGTGTGACTGTGTCGCATTCATAGATTTTCGCAAACAGCGCCTGTACCATTTTCTCGCTGTACAATGCTTGAAAATCGAGTTATTTAAGTATTGAGTTAGCGAATGTACGTATTTCCATGCTGAGTCAATAAATCACCGTTGTTGGATGGAGGTAAATACTTCTTTTACCTTTCCTATTTCCTTCGTTAGTATATTGCATATACATATACTTGGCTTGAATTTTTTAATTTTGCCAGGTGGGAGATCTGGGAGGGGAGGGGGAGATTTATGCAAGCAATGCAACATGTTAAGTGGCGAAAATCCTACAAAGGTCCACACTTCTGCAGACGTGGACGAGGAATGGTCAGCGAAATCCAAAGGGATAGCGCACCGGAAATGTTTACACGCGTGCTGACACATGTCGCATCAGTTCCCGACCAGTGTCTGCTCATCCGATCTTCCGGCGCGAAGGAATCCTACAGTTCTCCTTCGAATTAGATAGGAAGTGCAAGTGCTCAACCGACTTTGCTGGCAAAATAAGACAGAGTTCATAAGAGGATTGGCTCGCCTTGGAACTAGACTCGAGTAGTTTTGACAGCTCCCATGAAACGGAATTTCGTTCAGCCGGGATTCAATCCGATGTAATCCAACTTTAGCAGAGTTGAATGCGCAGTATAAATAGCAATTCTAATACTCGTGTTGGGGGATAAAGTCTAAATGTGTAATTTAATTTCTTTTCTTGTCTACCAGTATGGAACAGCTGTATGGAGTAGCTACTCACGACGTTCGCGGAGACTTTCTCCCCGGGAGTCACCGGAGACTTATTCGCTCCAGATAAGCTGTCCAAAGATCTCGTCTCCTCTGAGGGAAGGAGGATAAACAATCGTTGTCGAAAACTCGCTAGGATTTTGATAGAGCAGTGATCACTAATATTTGTCTTCCTTCCACGACGATTGTTGTTCGGCCAATCTTGCTGTTTTCCTTTCACTGATCTCATCCTCTCGGACTTCTCCGAGTAAACTGGCGGCTACTTCTTCAAAGCAAATTCTTCTTTTACGATTGTCACCATTTGGTTTTAACGGCAAATGACCAAGTACTCGTAGTTCACAGTATTTCATATTTCCTATGTCTATGGCATCAATGATTTCTGTGTGTCGCCACGAGTTACACGTGTTTTTTCGCGGAAGCTCATTTTTGACGCATAGTCACCGCGTTCCGTACTGAGCCAGTGAGCCAGAGAGCGAGGGTTACTCATGAAAGGAAGCAATCGATATTTGCATTACAGTCGGACGTAGTACGCCGCAAAGTCCCCCAGGCGACGAGGAGGGGCGAGGCTTGAGAAAACTTGTTACACAAATTTCTCTGGCGCAGCTCGAACTCCGAAGGCCGCCGAGCATCTCGTCAAAGGCGCTTTGCGGTAGTCGACGCAAAGTGAATCGCCTGGCCGATGTATTGACAGGTGGACGTAATCATTGCATTTAGGTCAACCGAATTCACTAACGAATTTCGCGACTCCAGAACTTGACGAATTAGTTCGTTACTGCGCCGCTCGTTCGCTGTGCGTCAGTCGACTCGAGTGCTTCTCCGCCCATGCCTCCGCGGCTCTATGGTATCGAGTGCAGGAACAGCGTGATAAAATCCACCATTAACGCGCGGCGCCGATTCAACGACCGAAAATCTCCTCGGTTGTTACACTCCAAGCGTTGTTAAACGGCTGATTGAAAAGTCTAATTGGATTGAGAAGGTACAAATGCATTCTGGCTTTACACGTAGAAATCCACAGGACCGTATTTTGGCTTGCTTTCCATTTAAAAGCCGTGGAAAGAAAGCAGCGCGACGAAGAGGGCAGAGGAAAGCGAGCAAAAACGGCGTAAACTGGTAGTGAGAAAAAGCGTCGGTTCACCCTTGCGGCGCGGTGGCAACACGGGTCCAGAAGTAGCGATAAATTCCACAAGCAGAAAGCACCGCTGGTGGTAAAGCCCCGATGTAATTGAATATAACGTGGTCGGTTACGTTTTACGCTGCCACTCACATTCCGCCTGCTAGGCCTCGCCAAAGCTCCCTCTCCTCTATGATTACCTCCGTGCCATTAATTGTCAAGAAGACTGACACGCTACTCCAAACGCATTGCGACTACTCTCACGTCAGTGACAGTAAAAACTTGCGAGACCTTCTCCAAACTTTACACGAGAACTCGACTTTATCCTCGAGAGAACCAACACCGCTACGCTGGTAGTCGAAGTATGCTTATAGTGTTCTTGTCGCGGCATAACTTGGTGTGGTGGATTTACCGTTCCGGAAAAAGACTCGTTGCAGAGCACCGAAGCTGTCCAGTCTTCTGATAATAATGTAGAGTTGCTGTTGACGTTAGCAAATAAGTGGCCGAATGCTGTCAATGACGCAGAGTCCCGGTTTTGCGTATACACTATCCCCCTCCCTCTGCATTGTTGATCTTTCCCTAGGACACATTATTCGTGATACATGATTAGTATCGCGGATTTAAATACTAAGGTAAACCACCGGGACTACCCCTCGCCGGTAGCTCGGCTCAGCTTACCAAAGCATGTCAGCCCTCGAACGAACCAGATTTGTGCAGAGATATGTATTCAGCGCTTATCATGCCTTTTGGTGGTTTCAAATATCCGAGATCTATCACTAAGTTCCGAGTCTGCCGCTCCAGATCCTGAATATTATTTGAAATCCATTTACAACGATCAGATTATCGGCACTAATTCTTTAATTCTCCGTTCCTTCTGATTTTACAGTTTGTTAGATTCTACTCCTTGCTGTAAACACACCATGTAACCTGAGTTCGTTGTAATAAGTAGTGAACTGTCGACCGTGCGAGGTTCCACCCGCATCCGGAAAACAGCTGATACAGTATGTTTCTCCAAGGTACTGTGTTTATCTTTATCGACATCTCAAAAGAGGACTCCTGGTTTTGTTCCTTACACGCACGGTTTGTAGTGATCGCTACAAGCAATATGTAAGATGAATCCATTTGCTCATAATGTTTGTTCGATTCCTGTGCACTTACAGATTGTTACTCCTAAATGATGAATGACTGAGGGTTGGGCATCCAATGCAAGGATGCTCTCACTGGGCGGCGCGTAATATTATTACTGGGGTGAAGATCGATCAGTAAAGGGTACCGGTAGAAGAATCGATAATCGGGCTCTTCGGGTTCTCAACATTGCGCGGTAGATGGAATAAGCCGATCTGTTTGCGATTTCCCCCAAGCAATTTCGGTAAGTACGACCTTTTTATTTTGCGCGATGGGAGAGACTGAGAGGGATAGAATGGTGGATCGGAGATTTGAGAGGGAGGCCGGGATGCTGGGAATCTCTTCGTCGTGTTAGATCCTTTTTCAAAGATTTATGTATACGGTGAGTGAGCTCGGGCACTGTGAGTAAGAGGAAATACATTTGAATTCATGGCACCGTAAGAAACCTCGGTGGTCGAATTCCCGGCAGCACGAAAAAGGGTACAGGTTGTTTTCGCGATAGAGAACACCCAGATATACATCTGACACGGGATAGGCGACGCTGTACAAATTTCAAGGGCCGAAATTCTTTCTATTACTTTTGGCGCGAATACTCTTATTCGGTGCCTTTTTAGTTTCATTAAATCCAACGATGGATAAACCGGATGCCATTCCTATACTAACTTGCCGGTATCGCATCTATTTCTCCTTTCGTCCCTAGACAAACATGTCTTGCCGCGCCCTTCAGCCACAATACACCCGCGTGTTACGAGTCGGGTATCGCGAGCCCATGAGACTCCAGATTATTAACTGATTTGAGACTTATAAGGGGTTCCATCTATAGCAAGAAGCCAAAAACACAGAAAAATTTGTATTTTTGTTCAGTTAAACTACATCTGATATCAATACCGAATTTATTCGAACGAGAAGGTACATTCGTTTGCCACTTTGTCATAAAGTCTGATTGAAATATATTGTTCAACAAAAGAAATATCAATGCTGATTTCAAGTACGGTCTTAATAAAACGTAGTTCCCTATGAAACGGAACTTTGATAGTTGTAATTGAACTTATAAGAACTTACCGGTTTCCAAAGGATCTAATGTAGCAATTACTGAATGAAACGTTTATGCGGTTTACACTTGTTTGGAAAAAAAATTCTGATAACCGGGCGATATAATCCCAGTACTCATATTAAGCGCTAATGCTGGGTAACGACGGAAAGTATTAATAAAGTCGAAACAATCACTCAAATGTGACGGAGGTTTCCAGAAATAATGAGATGGAATTAACGAAGTTGTACACATTGGAGTTCACGATCGAATAACGCTTGATTACATCATCCAATCAGTTGAATTGTTCATTACTACGTTCTCCAATCGTGCAAGCGTACTCTCATTATATGCGACGTTTTATGATCAAAGTGCAGATGCGGAGGAAAAAATCAAGGGATTTGCGATCCCCACAGATGATCTCGTGAAGGCTTTATATCTGCCTATGAATATCCAGACTCTGTCATCGATTAAAACGGTAACGCTCATCCGATATATCTCGCAGGCATCACAATCGACGGCTATAACCTACGGTTATTAGCGGCTGTCGAAGACGGAATCGCGTGGAACATAATATGACAGCGCATTCGCGTTATGAATTAATTCAATTACGGCAATCGTAACACGTACGTCATACTGTCACTATATACATATATTCTCGCATCGTTAATGCAATAGGTGGAGAGCCGGCCGCTCAAAACCCGTCATAAAACATCATCACAATTCCAGGCAAATATGAAAGTTTATATAATAAGAAATAAAAAATCGTTGATCGGCCAGACTATACTTGTGACTTGTTGTGTTTAATTAATCGAATTATAGTACGCAGCGAGGTATGTCAGTCGCGTTACTAAAAATCAAGGTGAAATTTATAGAGGATATGGACAAATATCTGTAGATTGATAAAACGTTGGTCGGCCTTACCTGATTTGTGGCGGACGATCCACCAACCGCCTCAGAAAGGGCATGATTTCGATATGTTGACTGCGCCATCGAACATCACCTTTCTCTTTTTTTAATTTTAAAGTTTTAATCTTACTATGCAAAAACATGTCGGTCGGCCCAAACAGAGATGGACCTATATTTGTGGCTGACCAGTGCCAGGATAGGCCATTGAAAGTTACAAAAAAGATAAAACAGACAGTTACAGCATAGGAGAGTAACAAAAATAAAACTTTTGTGAATTTTGTATTTTATTGTTTGTTGGTTGGAATCGAATGAGCCCAGAATCAAGCGAATCGGTTCAGTCGTTCGGGTGCAACGCGGTTTTCGACTCATTTTCTACCCAATTCCGATTTTCGATTATGATCTTGATTTATGAAAAAGTTACAGCTCCGAGAATTTATTTGTGAATTTTGTATTTTAGCATTTGTTTGTCTGAATCAAATGAGCCCAGAATCAAGCGAACCGGTTCAGTCGTTCAGGAGCAACGTGGCGTTAGACCCATTGTCCACCTGTTTTCGGCCCATTTCCGATTTTCGACTTTGATCTTGATTTATGAAAAAGTGACAGCTCCGAGGATTTATTTGTGAATTTTGTATTTTATCGTTTGTTTGTCTGAATCGGATAAGCCTAGAATCAAGCGAATCGGTTCAGTCGTTCGGGAGCAACGCGGTTTTCGACCGATTTTCGATTTTGATCTTGATTTATGAAAAAATTACAGCTCCGAGGATTTATTTGCGAATTTTGTATTTTAGCGGCTTTGAGCGACCGCCTCTCCGACTACAAGGCTGCAATCATTTGTCAATTACGCTAACGCCGGTAATTAGCTATCGGAAATTAAAAATCGTACCAGTCCCTTTTGTTCCAGTCTTTGCTTAAAAAAAGTATTGTACTAATGGCATTCGTGTTTGTCCCGAAGACGGAAACGTAACCGCAACTCGAAATAAAGGACTGACATTTAATTACATAACGTTGATTTTTAATGAGGGTGCACGTTGTACAAGGGTCTTCCAACTACTAATATGTATGTATGACGAAGCCAAACACGACAGCATCAGCATGTCCATGAAATCTGAGTTGCCTAGTATGATAGTCCATCTGTTTCAAACTTGGCAAGTTCCAAAATTAGTGCTCTGATTGGTCGAGAAATTTAAGAAAAATAATACTTGAATAAACCATCATATCCTTTGTAATTCCTCCGTTTTTCTTAGTTAAATAAATATGCGGGTATTTGGAGAAATGTGACATTAATAGAATGCCTATAAATTTAATAAGGAAGCAAAAGCTTCTGCAAAGACGACAATGTACATAAAGTAGATAATGCAGAGAGGATGCTCGCAGGAAAGTCAAAAGTAGCCAATGGAATGTGAGGGCAAAGAATGCAATTTGTTTTAATTTGAACGGTATTAAAAGGTATGTCTTGGGTAGCAATTAAAATTTGCATAAACAAATTTCACTCCTTCGTCCTACCTGAAGGCCATACAAGGCGCTGGAGGTAAGCTGACTAGAAGTTCTTTACCAGTTTTTTCTAATTATGGACTTGCATTGCATTGAAATTATGCGACTTATATTAGATTAGAACCTCCCTTCCCTCTTAGCAATAGAGATATAGGAATTTATAGGGTGAATAACCCTTATACACCGCTGTGTGTAAGGTTATTATAGATTATCTAGTTATTTTAATTAGCTACCAGTGTTTCCAAACTCTTCGCTGCATCTTGTACATTACACATATCATTATATTAAATGTGTAGTGCATATAACACAACAGCGAATTAGTAAATAGTGGTATGTATTGCAAGTAGTGGCGTAAAAGAGTGGAGGAAAAAACCAAAGTAATTGATTTACAAGTGTATTACAACAGGAGTGTGAAAAACTTATCGTAATTCCGGGAATCGACGACTTCGTGAAGGTGCAAGCCATCTCAATAGCCAATGTCGACTAATGGGTATCGGACTGGGCGATAATCTCAGCAGTTACGCAATTACAACTGATCGTTTCGACAGTTTAAAAGCTCGACTCGCTTTTGTTGTCTCTTTGACTCTTGCCGTGAAAAAGCGAACGACTCTCGTTTTTGTGAAGTTGGTCGATAGGGATTGAAAATACAAGAGAGCTCTGAGACCTCGGCTTTTGGTGTGAATACGAGCGGACCCCATTTTCGATCAGACATAGACAAGAATTTAGAACATCTATGTATGCTTAAGATTACTAGATAATTTGTAATTATTACATACACAATAACATATACCTGATACTGGTGTTTAAATTAAGAGGAAATTAATCATCCTGTAGATGTAATATATATTACTTGTTCATTTATATCACGAAAGATCCGTTTTATTTCGATTTTTAATTACTACCTCTTCAGCAGCAGTTTCTTCGAAGTGCTCATTAAAATGGAAAGAATATTTGACATCCATACAATTGGGTCAAGTCAGTCCGCATCAAGATGCTACTTTAATATTCAAGCACTCGAAGACCGCAGTTGGCATTAAAGTCTGAAGCCATCAATCTCTGCATTAAGAGGAAAGACTCATTATAGTTCTCGAGTGGGCGTGGTATTGACTTATACGTTTTCCAGTTCTACTTACTTATTAAAATCTAAGAAGGAAGTAACTGTAGTATGGTAGTCAACTATATGTTTGAAACGAAGGTTCAGATTTGTAGAAGGCGCCACGTATCATCGACAGTTGGTCCTCAAAGTATGATTCGCGAGTCGAGGGCTGGAAAGCCGAGGGTCGTTGAGGTGGCGACGAAAATGCGGGGGAGAAACGGCAGGATGAAAGGCGCACCATCTAACAAGCCGCATTTAAGCCCCGCAGTTTCGCTGCTGAGTAGCTCTAATTAAGTGCAGAAATGTTCGGCATAAAAGAATTAAGGAAAGCGGTGGGTGCGGCGCGGAGATTTCTTACAGGCGTCGCCTGTGGACAATACGATAGCGGAGGGATGCTTTCTCCCTCAAGGCTCCTTTGCGAGAGGCTGAGAGGATCCCGTCTGAGCCGCCCCACGTCGCTCTGGTACTTCGCCTATCGTCTCAATCGCACTTTTTCTCGAGGAATTTGCGTCCGTTCACTGATCGCCGATTGAAGCAGTTCACGCCTGACTTCACAGCCCCCGTCTGCGAGGGCTTCAGCTCGATCGTCTCGATCTTAATTCTAACCGAACGCGCACCCGATTGACAATTAACTGTTCCCATTATGAATAAAACATCATCACTTTCCGCAAGGCTACTGTCGAGCCTCGTATGCGAACAGTCTCAAGTCCTTGGTCGAAGCAGAAATAGAAGTGTCATTCATTCTAAACGGCTTCTTTCTCGCAGCTTCATTAGCTGTGAAGGCTAATTATATAAAATGCGAGGACCAGGCTATGAAGTTTTATTGGTGCCTCTAAACTTCTCAAGAACTTCTTGTCAAATAGTAAATCAAATTGAAAAGTTTTAAATTTATCGTGACCTTCCTGTAAACTTGTAAATTTCTGGCGAAGATCGCACTACAATGTAATATTTGTATGTTGCGAGTTCTTTTCGCATTTATTCTTGTTTAATATCGATGGCAGCATCGTGGTTTACTGCAGGGTTGGAAACCGTACCGTATTTTGGTTCTGTGGACCGGTACGCTGGCGCTATCGGTTCCAAAGGCGACCAGGTAGTGACGGACCGGTACGTACCTGAGCTCCCAATACAAAATTCGCACCGTACCGAAGTCTGCTCGCGCCCGTACCTGGGACGAACCGATTCGTAGCCGACGACTTAAGGAACAATCTGAACCGAACCGAACCGGACCATTCTGGCCGAACCTAAGCATCTGGACTGTACCTCTTTGTAGCGGAAGAGTCTAGTACGAAATTCGTACCCTACCGCCGCAACTTCGGTGCAGTTCCGAGGTCACTGAGTCAAGTGCGGCAATACTGAAATAATGCGCGTTGCAGAGGGCTCTACTCATCTTCGCAGTCAGAAGGTCGATAGTCGAAAGCCGAAACTTCAAAGAAATGCACATTCAGATCGCTGGATTTTAGTTTTGTTTTGTCTTTAACTGTGAATCACGAGCAACTAATTTTCACGAATATCACCATAACAAAAAGAGTGTTATTGAATGTCACGATACTTCTGCTAAATTTTGATTCGATTTTATTCGTGCAAGACATTACCCCGTGATGATAAATATTATTTGTCGGAAAATAATAATGTGAAAAATAAAAAGTACGAGAGAAGGGCAGGAAATGCAAAAATACGGCCAGAATCTAAAAACTCAGATTTTGCAAAAAGCCATCTGACAAAGATATTTATTTACCGGATCCAATTTACCGCACGCATGACTTCAAGCAAACCGCGGCTAATGTTCTTTAATATGTGTCATGCAAGTAAAAACAACTAAACAAAAAGACACATTGATGAGAGCCACTCATTGAAGGGGTGCAGTAGCCTTATCCGAGACTAATCTACAGCACCTGCAGGCTAGTCTATAGCACCTGCATGCACCAAATGTTGCAATGTAACATATTACAAAAATGAACAAGATCTTTATAACTAAAGACTAAATGGAACTAAAACTCACTCCTGTGAGTGTGCATTTTCTTGGGGATTCTGATTTCGACTGCCATAGCAGAGCCGTCTGCAAGGCGAACCCGACGAACCTTTACATACCCCGAACCGCTTTCTTACACCGAACATGCGACGGTACGGTACGAAGAGGTACAGTCCAGAAGTGTAGGTTCGGCCAGACCGATCCAGGTACGAACTGTCCCACAAGTAAATTGAGGTACGGCAATATACGGTTACGAATTTTGTACGAGAAGCTCCGGTACGAAAAGGTACGGTCCGAACCGTATTTTAGGTATGCCCGTGAAAAAATGATCCGAACCGAACCGAACCGGCAGCGCGAAATATCGGTACGGTTTCCAACCCTGGTGTACTGTAGCCGTCAAGAGGAGATTGCTCGAACTACAATGGCTGACTATAAGAGGAGTAATTTCACTTGTGCTTGATTGCCGGCTTAACACAGACTGACGGACTGACATCCATATTACGAGGCCAGTTTCCCTAGTGGTAAATGCAGAGGATCACTGGAACATTCAGGTGGTCCGTTCCAATAGAAGAAAGTCATTTGTGTTATCCCGACTGGTGTGGTGGTAAACCGACCTAATCCCTTCTATCTATCAATCCTCTTTGCGCGCTGGTTGTATACATACATCGTACGCATCATGGCACATTATATAGATTGACGCAGTAATACACCCTCGACGTTCAGTTCGCCGGAGCGGATTGTGAAATGTGCTTCCGTCTCTGAATACAAATGTTAATCGTGAATATATGTGAGTTACCGTATTATCTATTATTAATGTATTTTCTCTTTTTCTTCAGAATTTGATGGAATAACAGCAGCACATCTTCTTCCTTCACCCAGCTTTGGATTAGTCTGAAAACAGGGTGCGGTATATCCATATTGTTAATGTATTCCCCGCCATACATATTATATATATTTAACACGGAAAAACAATTGTAAACAAAATAAAGCAGGAATAGAGGCGTTCATAAGATCGATGTATCTTCATTCGGATATCAGTGAATGAAACAAAACTGAACAGGCCAGTGTTTCTCTATTACGAAAATAGAATCCCCATGTCTTCTTTTTATTCAGATTTTGGAAACATATGAGTGTTCATAATGCGATAAACACGCCCTAAATATTTGTGAAGACTTGTCAAAACAGTTGAATGTTAGTCAAGTTTGTGTGTGCGAAGAGAACACCTATTATGGAAGGAAGTCAGTTATAGTAGCAAATAAACTTCAATATCAACCAAGCAACGAATTGGTGGTACGGCACTTTGACGGGTACCGGAAAGTGCATATAGCACTGCAGGGTTTTGTTTATATAAACGGAGGTTCCAATAAGTGCTGAGTTCAAAAGGAAATGAGGGAGTGAAACGTCGGTGAATTACATCAAACCAAGAACCCCTGGAAGAGCATGCTCACGTTTCTAATGTAGAAACGTTATTTTCCTGTTTCCATTTAGATGACATGTACTTTATAGATATATGCATACACGACCGTAGCATTCCGAGCATATTCTATTTAGCAAAACTACTTATCTTGAGTATTTGTCACAGTGGTTACCCGGATATGCGGATACCTCAAACGTAAAGCGGCAATTTTATCCGACTTTACTGCTGAGCTCACCCTTTTGATGTGTGCCTGGCTTTCACCCGCCAGTTAGCCGGTTCGCATCAGTGTTTCACTCGGCGAGATATTAAACGAGAATTCCTTTTGTAAAAAGCTATTCGTAAAGTTAAGGGGATCCGTGAGGCGGCCAATATTTGCTGACGAATGTCGCAAATATTGTCACAGGTATGCCGCACTGCTACAAGTTGTCGCACAGCGAGGCAGCAAGCTTTTGGGAAATCGTTGAGTTTCCAGTATTGACCTGCAGTTTCGAGAAAATCTTCGTCCACAGATTTCGATAGCACACAGTGGTACAACGTGAGGAAAACTGACTGTGAGGATACCACATACATACGTTGCTTGCCATGGAAACCTGGCAGCGTATAACGTTGTGACCCAGTATCTTGTCGGCCACTGTATCCCCGCAATAAAGGTAATTCCTTACGTTTACAATGTCGGCATCGCGGCAGGTTATGAAAAGCCAAAGAATGATATATTACTAATGGCTTGCAGCATCCTCGCAAGCTGATATCTAGCAACGACAGCGCACTCCTCTGCTTTATCGGTGAGTGCCGGCAGTGTCGTCCGTCGTCCTGGGTTCCTTCACTCTAAACGTTCAAAGCTGCTTCCGATGGTCCGAGCGAACGGGAGGAAGTTGGCCCTTGCTGGCCGCGAAATGCACACGGGGGGATAAATAGGGTTGCTCGACTCAAAAGGGCAGCGAACGGAAGTTGGACCCAGGCTACCGTAACGAAGTTTTCCACTAAATTCGCCAAGTTTACCGGGGCGATTTCGCTGCAGCCTCTGTCTGCGCAGCCGTGTTAATACTCAACTGCACCCACCGCGAAAAATAGTCGAACCGGCGCTCCTACATTCCGAGGCCCCAAGCGAACCTGATGACACTAGTGGTCACGGGGAAATTCGGGGGAGGAACAAGTTAGAAAGAAATTCCAGTTGTTGAGTAAGAGCTGAAATTTTGTTAATTTTAATTGTATTCAAAGTAGCATGTCTCGACAATGCTGGACGATACATTATTTTGGCAGTTTAATCCAGTAAATGTTACGGTAAAAGTAGATGTGTCTTGTAGAATGTTAACATTGCTGTAAGCAGTCTCCCTTGCACAGCGATAAATATTGTTTTTTCGAAACCGGGCGAAGGTGAACTTATAAATCAGGAATACTTTTACGGGGGTAAGGTCTCCATCGTTGGGTTCGCCGTGTGAAGCATGCGCGATAAAACTGGAATTATTATGTCCCGGTGGTGTCGTAGCTCCTCTGAAACTAAGAGTTCGTAAAAATCGGGAGGTACGATCTCCCAGTGCAGCTGCTCACAAGTTACCCGGGTGCAAGTGCGGCGCAGTGAGTAGCGGACTGGCAGGGTGATAGAGTGACACATGCACCGACGATCTTAGGAGCGAGCATCGACTGTGGGATGGCACATAGCAGCACCGTTGGCAAAACCCTCGCGGCGCCAGCAATTTAATTAGCAGCGACGAGTTTATTGGGTGAGCCGTGGCGCTTACGGCTCCGACCATTGACCAATTTCATCGGGTTTACCCTTGCCAGCTCGTTAGCGAAAGCCACGAGGTACATTAGTCGATTTCGGCGCGGTAGCCGACTTGGGGGGAGGAAGACTGGAGCCAGGTGCATCCACCCTTAACCGTGTCAGGTGGACTTTAGCATGACATCGGGAGGACTATAGCCGGATAAGGATCAATCCTGAAGTTACCAGTGGGCACAGCCAGTCCGAATGATACTTTGTTGGTGGTAGTGGTCTGAGTCTGTGTCTGTGTGTCTGTATGTATTCGATGTCCAAGATAGTTCTAGAGAACTAGCTGAGAGGTCACGTAGTCGATATTATCTCATCCCTCAGAAGCTTAACCCTAGCACAGACTTTGCTCCCGATATCGCTATCTTTCGTTTGGTTCGGCAGTTCTCTCTCTCTCCCTCTCTATCACCCTCCCTGTCTCGGCATGCTCGCAGGCTCTCTACTCGCGACGACTGTTCCCAGATAACTAGCCTGGCGAACGTCCAAAATTTAGCGGGCACCCCCACATTCCAATAGGGTTTCCACCCTTTTGTTCACGCCGGCGTAATGTAATATATGCACGCGCGAACCAGTTCCCCGGCAATACCCACCGCCCGGTCGCTTTCTTTCTCCAAGCCCGCGGCGGCATGTGTGCACTCCGCGTAAAAGTATGTAGATGTGCGGTCGAAATGCGTCGGCCTCCAATTCCCAGGGGTGTAAAGTTTCTCTGTTCCGTCTGGTGCTCAACTTCGCGAATTCATTACTGGGAATAATGCAATGGATGTTTTATTTCTGGCCTCGGGAATTCCCGGTTCAACGGGTGATCCGACGCAGCTTGCGGCGATCGACTCATATCTAAATCGAGTGCTCTATTATACATATGTATGATAAACTGCAGGAGTGCAGAAAACATACTAAGTTTTAGGATGCTGGATTTATTGGATATTACCGATTTTACGGTGAAAAAATACCGTCGTGAAATAGGTCAGCATTCGGCAATATTTTATTGATGCATTCTGTTAATCCTATTAGTTCTCTCGTTTCTGAATTCTATGAATTCCAGACTGGGCCCCTTTCCAGGCGGAAACTTGAATATTACCTTCCGCTTATATTAAAACGCTTAATACTTTGAGACTGCGAGATGCAGAAAGATGCTATGGGGCATTCTGATAGCTTAGTGAATTAAAGCCGCCGGATCTGCAACCCCGCCAGCGATGGACCGATCCGGCAAATCAGATGCTCGGTCACGCATATTCCTTGACTGGCAGTATAAACCTTGAATATCGAGGTAATCAAATTGGGTCGTACTGGCCAATAGAAATTATAATCAACACCTCCGATATAAAATATATTAGTAGGTTATATGTATGAACACATGTCTAATGAAACTGTGAAACCTCTAATTTGAGCCACGAAAATCCGAGTAGATTCTAGTTGACGACAGAATGAATGACATGAGAGTCGGAGTGATTTGATCTCTCTCGATTAATATTCGAGTAAGGATTAGCGAGTACTACAAGAAGCGAATGCGAGAAGTGACGATTTCCATGATCACCAGAGTGGATAACATTACTTTTACCTGTCCTAAGGCACACGTGAGTCGGAGTGTGGAGTGTAGGGGTTGCCTCTTTGTACAAGGAGCCAAGCAGTTCGAGGTGCCTCTCGTATGCTGTCACGATCTTCCCCAGTTATTTCCCGAGAGGAGAGTCATCATCCCCAGAAGAAATTTCCTCGAAAGACCTCCGGGAGAAAGGGAGCGGGCTAGCGAGGGAGACGCGTTCCTCGATTATCTGAATCCAGATCGAATTACGATTTGTTACATCGGCTGGCCGCCGCCGCCGCCGCCAGTCGTGAGGAACGATCCCTGAAGGGAAACACACACGAGAACTGGGTCAGCGCACAGCTGGAAATCAGCGAGGAAATCGAGATATGATTATACGCGACTGAAGAGTTCCGCAACAGTGATGGATTTACAGCGATACTTTTCGAAATCGGGGCCTATCGCTTGAAATCTGACGCTGGCCCCGACTTTTACGCCGCGCGCCGGGGTAGAAACCAAGCGGCCGGACTTTTGCCGGCGCTCGCGCCATTTGCATTCGCTCTTTCTAATTCGATGCTCGGAAACGGCGAGAGGCGGCCGTAATTGCCGAAGCTGCAACGAATCTACGTCCAACCCTGTTACGCGGCTGTGCGCGCTGGCAAATTATAATATGCGAGGTAGCTGCGCCGCTACAATTACCGGTAATTGTATGACGGCGCGGCGCAACTCCCTCTCTAACGGCCTGCGTTCCCTCGCAATAGTAACATTTCCGAGTGCAACGACTCCGTTATGATATCGAGGAAACTCATAATTAGGAGACTTTCCACGATTCCCGTAATCTCGGCCACCTCTTACTATCTTAATAACTAGGGTTATTAAAGGCATAATGATTTGGTGCCGGCCGACAATATCCTCGTATACGCACTCGATTGAAAACAATGATTAACTCGTGGGTGGGCGACGAGAATTTTATTGAAATCGGGTGAGGTGCGCGTGCCGCTGAGCGCAATTGATGCTAACGAAATTTCCTTTTTCAATTGGTGCGCACGATGAAAATGAATTGGTTGGCTGGAAATCGATAGAAAAGAACCAGTAATCAGCTGCATAATGCGTCGAATCCAATTTCCAGCAGTACACTTTATTTCTTACTAATGCCAATATCGCGACAAGCGCTCGCCAACAGCAGCGACAGGATAATGCCAGGCAATTTATCGCTCGACATTTATCCTCGAGTTTGCTCGCTCGCGCGATAGTGCAAATTCTACCACGGCACAGTGATTTTTGGCAATGATTTATTATTAAAGGACTTTGGTCCTGCCATATCAAAAATCCAACGGTGACTAATTACAACAAGCATTTAACACGATCATGAAAACAATACCATTTAACTTCGCTTTGCCCTCCGACCGGATTATCTATTTGGTGCTTTAGCCAAACAGCGCGTATATATCATCCAGCATTCGTTCATAGAATTTTTATCCTTGGGTGGATGGAATTCTACGGGGAAAGATCGCCACGATGCCTTCCGACATTGCGCTTGCTGCCTCGGAGAAAGAGGCGCAAGGAAGAATACTAGCCGGGCCAGATTGATCTCGCGGATCATGGCTTCCTTTTATTTTCCATGAACAGCGAAACGGCCGCGTACACCGGTAGGAGTCTCTACGAAGGAAATGGCAAAAACGGATGACTGCAGAGAAGGGAACGGTGTTATCCCGACGAGTGCGCGCGGGCACGCTCGCTAGTGCGCTTTCGTGAAACGAAGATAAATGAAATGTCGTGAGATCGGAGACCATCTTCGTTCGGCACGGTATTCATCGACATACAGCGTCAGCAAAGAGTGTTTCGCTCTCTATTGTAAATTTATGTCCGCTCTTTGACTTGCTCTCTGCCAGAAATCTACTCGCTCTACTGCTCGCTCGTGAAAGGTTTATATGTATGGCTCGAGCGTATACTGCACTCCGCATTTCTCAGATCATCAGAAACATTCGTGACCGTGTCGATAGCTTAACTCCCGCACACTCCTCGAGTCAGCTCAACTTTCGATAATTCACGGCCGTACTTTGGCATGCAAGTCTTCATAACATATTCCAAGCTACATGAATGCCATTTGTTAAGTCTAGGTAAAGGGACTGTTGCATCTGCGGTGGGAGGCTCTTCTCCAATTAGGAAGAACATCGATTCCTACAACGTTTTCTCGCCTTCGCGAAGGGTACCTATCGTAGAATGAGACCCCTTTGCCTCTCGAACAAAACAGAGGGATTCCTGAGTACCAAGAGCAACAAGTGCGCTTAATGTTCCCCTTCCCTTGATGTCTTTGTTCTAAATAGAACTTGGTATTAGACATTGAAGTCACGCTACGTGTTCCATTCTACGTAGCCAGGAAAATTCACTGGAACACCTTACTTTAGAAACCTAAGTATTAAAGGAGCAAAATACAATACTAGTTTTTTTGGATATCAGAGAATAATCAGATGGGACTTTCGCTAATTGAATATAATGATCAAGGCAGAATTCTATTCTATTTGATCTTTCCACCGCCACACTAATCGGCTGCTAACGAGAGACTTTCAGCGATTGGCCGAATTGCCAGGTTACTGACGCGTGAAAAACTCGATTAACGAGGGACGCATGCCAATGTAGTTAGTTGCATCGCACAGCCGAGACTCCCTATCGAATAAATCAGTCGCTGCTGCCTGGCCGTAAACGACATTCCATCGGAATAAAATGTCAGTCCGCCTGACAATGCGCAACTAATTCACTTCGTAAATCAATGAAAGCGTCGAAGCGATCCGGATGAAGTTTCAACAATGATAGATGGTGAACAAACCTGCAGCACACGCGAAAAGAGTGGTCAGGAAACTTTCCACTCTTCCTGCCCGCCAGTATTACACCGATTGCATAGATAACGAACTCGGCTTTCTCATATTCGGTAAAGGGCGAGTGACTCCGCGAATTCCTAACGTGAATACAAATCGCGGGAAGTGAGTGGTGCGGAAGAGGAACACAAGTGGATCTGAGAAATCGATCTGAGAAATATGTCAGGCTTTATTCAGTATTGGCGGGGCAGTAACTCAACGCACTGCAGGTGTGTTCGTGGTCCGTGTCGGTCACGTCCCGCCAGGCGCGAGTAGAGTAAGATGCGGTGCGTACTGCGTACAGTGATCTAGTACATTCATAGTTTCATTCGGTAAATGGACGAGCACCATTGTTCTTCGCACTGCAGCCCGGTGTATCGCGAGTGAATGGCCACGGGAATCGCTTGAATGCCGCGCTCGATGTGCATGTAGCACGTGCCAGATGGCGCAGCCGGAAAATATTGTAATAGAGAGGAGCAACCTCCATGGCATACACTCTATGGCCATAGGTCATCTTTTTATTTTTCAAAAGTAGCTGCTACCGCCAGTCCGAATTCGCCCTAGGAGAGGAATTCCTCCTGCCCGCCCATCTGTGACCTGTGTCGTGTACTCTGCAAAATATGTACTCGGAATTTATGAAATGTTCTCTTCCGGGGTAATTGGGCAGATCGGCTGCGTTCACGAGTGAGTGAAACTGCCTGTTTAAATGCACCAACGTTGTTTACTATGGAAGTAGATGTAATCGGTTCCATTGTCTCATTCTCTGCGATGCTTTGGTGACACTCTGCTGTCGCCGTTTTCAATTTTCGAGACTAATTGTATTTCCGTGCCAGACGCTCCTAACGGGGTAAATGGGTCGGAACGGAAAGAGAATGAGCACATGGTGAGAAGTCGAAAGTGGAACTCAGTGAAAGGCCGATAGAAATCGAGTAAATATTAAAGAGGCCTGAGATTAATGATGATCTCGGGTCAAGTCTGCGTAGAGGACGTCTCTCTTGTCTCTGCTCTTGTACGTATACCAAGGTATAATGAAATATTACTTCAACAACTCTATCTTGCATAGAATCGAGTTGTCGACACTCGCACCGAGACATAGGTCGAGAGCGAGAGCCAAGAAAGGAAAAGAAAGTAGTGCAGGAGCATTCTAATAAAAATACATGGGAAGACTTTCGCAGAAGCTATCCAATTCTATTTCTGGCGTTCACCCCGAATTGAATCGTAGAACTTCCTTTGTTAAGTCCTCCTTATCCCCCGCGCTTCTTTGCCGATTTCTTCAGCACGCTTGTCCCGCCTTATTCCGTTGCACCAGTGTTTCCGGCGCAACCGTCTCGCCCACTCGATTTACAGAAGGAAAGCAAATCCACGGAGTAATGGAGATATAAAGAATTGCCACCTCTCCACGCAGTGAAGAGGCTCCAAGCCAAACATCGGAGAGAGAAATGAGTGTTAGACACACGTGGGGAGAGGATTAAACTTGCTCCAAAATTCCTGTAGCCTTCTAATCAGGGACTAAAGTAAACTAATAAAATGGGGACCAAATAGACGGAAATACATCTCTTAACAGTTGTTTGTGCATATTTTTCATAAGCGCCGCGATCCTTTGTTTGAAAGATTATGCCACACTTATTATTCTACGTATCTTTACGCTAGAAAGCGCCAAGAAAATAAAGGCCGGAAGAATAGAAATGACAGAGGCATTTGTTGCTTCTTGGCGGGACTCTGAAGGTAAGTGAACCCCTTTTGCTTGAGTGAGAAGAACGCGCATAAATAAAGCAATTCCCGCAGCCATTCCCGCTTTCTTTTTCCTGCACAGCCGTGAATTGCGAGAGAGGGTGGCTAGCTATTTCCACGTTTCTTTACCTCCTTACTAGTTTCTCACTTGCGTTATTAAAGCTGCCACTGCTTTCTTTTCCTTCATTCCCATTTCCATTCTGCAGTTCTTTCTGTATGTGCCTTAATTATATTAGTACGTATACTCTCTCTCGGTAGAAACACTGGAAACTGTTCATCACTGGACAATATGTTCTCGGTGTCAGCAAATTGTCTAGTCTCGATTGTGCCCACTAACTGGTGCATTTTTATACAATATGTTTCTATTCTTTATGCGTATAACGCCTTTTATATACACAAGATTGAAGAAAGGCGTGCAGAATATACCTTTAAAAGATTTTTTTTTATAGTGAAATCTTATTTATGACTCCAATTATCTTGAAACATTATCAATTTTAATTGCCCCGAGACCAATCCCATAAATTACCAATTACCTTTGCTATCAGGAAACTTTTAAATCTGCTACAGTTGCGCACGATACCCTTAGTGGAAGTCGTACTTCCTTACCACCCCCACAGAGGATAGAGCCAAATCCTTATTTTTAATTTACTTCTTATCTCGATTCCGCAAACGACATCGTAAAGATCTCGAAGGGCCGGAATGCGGCAAGCGGGAAGGACGAGAACAAGGCACGGAAAGGGAGGGGATGTCTTCGGCCCTCGCTGCGGGGTCAGCGTGTAGGTGGAAGACAGAATAAGATTTCGAAGAGCAGAAAGGACAAGAGAAAAAAAGGGGATCTAGATAAGCAGACATTATCTGGTTTCCGTTCGTTTTTGCCAATCACGGACCGTCTGTTTCCCGTGCGCCTTAATATACCCGTTATCTAAATCCTTCGTCTCGAATCAACATCGGTCCCGGCTATAGCTCGGACTCGCTCATTCGGATTGCGTCCCTTCAGGATGTTAGCTTTTTATCGTCAAGCTAGCCCTACTCTCTTCTTTTCTATCTTTCGCCTCTTACCCTTCTCACCTATTGGCCCTACCCTACAAGCCGTTCCGTATTTTGCAACTAAAAGCACGCTATCTTCGATCTTAATACGCGCTCCCTTGAACCTCCGGTGTCTATACGTCGGTCCCATGGCCTGCAGCACATACCCTGCTTCTGCGTTAGCTTTTGGAAAGCTGGCGTGAGAAAGGGCGGAGAGGAGAGAGGGTTACTCGCTCGCCTGCGGAGACTGAGTTCATCCCCTTCGATAATACTAATCTCGTTGAGGACGAAGGTAGAGAGAGGGAGAGAGAGAGAGAGAGAAGGATGGTGGTAGTGGTGGCGGTGAGCTACTCTCGCCTTTACGACGACCTCGCTTAACGAAATTTCGTCCTCGACCTCGCTCGCTCTGTGAAGCCACCCTGCGACCTGGTGCTTGGACTTACTTGGCGCCATCGCTCCTGATGGCCTCCAAGGAAGAGAGAAGCGAGCCGGACAAATAGGCGGAAAAACCTGGAGAGTTCGGAGAGCCGAAAAAACCCTGCCCGACGGGGAAGAGAGAAAGAGAGACGGAGAGCTAGCAAGGGAGGGGGGGCTTACGCTAGGAAGTGGTGGAAAATGGATAAATGGAGAGGCCATGCAGGGTGCGCCAGCAGTATGATGGAAAAATATTACTGCTGCCTGATGGCGGCGCGGCGGAGAGTGGGGGGTGGATACTGAAAAAGGGCTACCTCCCGCGAAACAATATTGCGCGAACGTGGCAGGCATTTTCAATGTGTATTGTGAAGGTGTGTGCTGGCCGCGAGGAATTATCGCTGCGGACAGTGCGCGCGCGCGTTTACGATGTGCTCCGACACAGTGCGCGCGCCCAAATATTACGAGGGTGGATTCAATCACATGTGTGACACCTCGATGGTCTCGACTAATGTGCATACTTGCCTGTATGACAACCTGGGGGTCTTGTACTAGAATTCATGGGAATAGATAAATGTCACTCGGAATATTTACGAGTCCTGCATGTGTCGAGCAGGAATCGAAATTCAGGGTTGGGAATAGAGGACCTTGAAACACGGTGCTTCATCCGAAAATTTTAAAATACTGCTTTCGATAAGTTATTTCCATTCAATTTCTGCGCCCATTGCGTTATTTCAATTAAACCATTGTATAGAATGCACTTACTCGCTCTGTGTACCGGCTTCTGTTTGGAGTTGAGTCATTTCTGTTAGCTTTATGGATATCAGTAGTGCTTGTCACCGATATGTATGCCACCCTGCTGCTGGATATCCCAAATTACGATTAGTACACTAATTACAAGGCCGCGTTCGTTTGTAAGGACGCAGGCTACGATGAAAGCTTGTTAATAATTACACGGCAACCGGGTTTCGGGGCGGCGCGGCACTCTGTATGTACACGCGCGTCGCTTGACTTCTTTACGCGCTCTGCTCGCCATTAACGTGACTTTTGATCACAGTGCGTTTTATATATCGCGAGCGAGTCGCTGCCGGCCAGAAATCGACACGACTGAATTTCAGTTTGCAGATGAAGTGTAACATGTAGTTCCGTCGGACCGGGCGGCCCCTTTATAATTATGGAAGCAGACCACGTACAAAGCTCTCTGTCCCCAAAAGAAATGCCCTCTTCAACAATATAATCACTAAATCCTTGTTTCCCTCACCCCCTTTGATAGAAGTGGTGATAGAGGATATCATCAAAAGTATTCTCCTAGTGTAACTTTGGAACGCTTGTAGTACCAGTTTCCAAACTGAAAACTTCATAATTTGGGGGACTGGGAAACACGTATCCATTTAATGACCCCGCTGATTTATAATACTGATTGCCTCTATTGTACCTTACACGTTGCACATAAATAACAATCGACTTGATGTACTTGATGCGTTTTGTGTACTAATTAATAAAACATGTTTTTCGCGAGGGGTTGTTTGCGTTTTGCTAATTAAATTTAATAGGCCACGCTAATTCAACCTTTCGTGTAGCATTACTGGCGCCGACGAAACTGTAGAACCTGCACACCGCATGTATCATGCGCTACAAATCCCGGCCCCCATTGACTGATATTACAAATTGCAAATCGTACAATATCAAATAACTCGTCCGCCTGCGCGGCATGGATAATAGGTGCTTATGGAATCTTCTTAATAAATGTATGTGTATGACGCACCCCTGTATTTTGCTTCGTTCCATTGCCCTAATTAATTCCAGCCAACCGACAGTGCCGGAGTTGCACACATCCTGACGAAATGGAAGATTCATTTTATTGGAATGCTTATCATGAAACTAGAATTACGCAACATCCACGGTGTCAAGACAATTTCCGGTTTTGCAATAGCTCTGGAACGAGCTCCGGATGTGTCGATGACGATTACATTGTCATATTATAAGACAATATTGGCTTGAACGTTTGATTAGCAGCTGTGCACGCGACAGATCTGCCGCTGTCATAGAATCATCCTGGCCTGAATGAGTCCGAAATTCTGCTCTTCCATGATCCAATCTATCCGTATTGCATCAACCCAGTTTCCTTGGGCAAACCCGAATAATTCGACGTTGATAAGAGCGTCAGAAAGATATATAGCAAGTGTTTGAACTTTTTTGGCGTTCCTGGTAGCAGCTGGATCTGAAGTCGGGCAAATTCGTCTTGGTGCTGAACGAATGGCAGGCGAGTGACATATTCGTACAAGTCATGGGATCGCACTCCTGGAATCGACCCAGATGTAACCTCACGTGCAGCTGTGTGCGTAGTTGTTCACGGGAGTGTTGTCGCAGGAAACAATCGCGAGTCCACCTAAAACTGGGAGTGGCCCTCATTTTGGATCGCCGGCTCGGGCTGCAGGGGCCAAATACATAGGAGGGTGCGGACATACATACACACATGGGTACATGCTAGCACCTTTGTCCCTGGAAGTTCGGGCGCCCGTCAAATGGATTCGCGGTGAAAGAAAGGTGGGATAGGTAATTTGAGAGCGGTCAGTACATGCCGCTGCGCTATGACGACCCCGCCGCCGAACCGCAGCGAGCGCGAGGACGATAATAGCAAATCCACAAACGTTCTGCACAGAGTGCCCGTTGGTAGCAACGGCCCCGCCACTCCGCACCCGCTCGCCAGTCCATTTCTAGCTACATTGTTGCCCTCGCTGCCACGACTCCTGGTGCAAGGGAGTTCGACTCATTCTTCCACCCCCGCCGCCCTCGTCGCATCTGCGGTGAAACGTGTCATTTCTGTGGGCTTCGCTCGACACGTCTGATAGTCCGGCGGTCTTGTTGCACGCGTGGCTGGGTTTCTATGTGTCATAACCGGCTATTCCACCCTTGCACCCTTTTTCTATGAACTATCAGTTGTAGTAACGTCGCAGTCTCGTAAAGGAGGTAGTTTCCTTTTCAAGCGTTACAAGTTGACCAGGCTCAAGTATGCGGGGACTAAATGTGGGGGCGGTTGTATAGGTAGAAAATCCCTGGTCCCAGTTGGCTTTGATCGCAAGGGAGGAAGGAAAAGAGCAAAACACGAAAGTAGAATACTTCAGTGAATGCATCCCCTCGCGGTTCGGTCGATTTGCTCATTGAGAACAGTTTCCTGTTCACGGTGGTGAATAATCTGTTAGACGCCGGTAACGCGATCCGTTCTTGTTACCTGTCTCTTATTGTGTATGGGGTGCCTATGGCTGGGGACTAGTAGAGTCTCTGGTTATTTGGTAGTCATAGTATGCATAAACTATCGAACATTTTCGGCCAGGTTCCCTTACAAATCCCCCCAAATTAATCAGTTCTCGATTTTTCCGAGGTAATTAGGAGGATTTTGCTTGCCAAACTTGGAGCGTCATTTGATGGTTCCTCAAAATTGACAGTACTTCACGTAAATTTACTGCAGCAAAAGCGGAATCTGATGCTGTCACTTGAAAGCGGAAGTATGTACTATTGAGAGAATCAAGTAGACAAGAGTTTGTCGCAAGGGACGTGGACAAAGGGATGCTGAATGAAAGGATCAACCTGGCTGTCGGTGAGGGGTCAGAGGACTGTTTTTATCAGTGGACACTCCATCGATTTCCACTCCATAAGAAGGCAAGGATTCCTTATTCTTATAGGGCTTGCCGACAAAATCAGACAAGTTGTTATTATACTGTTACTTTCATTGTGACGTAACAGGCTGTATTAGTGTACACATACGACACCAGAAGACTATACGAGGCAGACATAGAGAGTTTCCCGAAGAAGTTCGAGATTTAACTTTGACTCATAATTTACAGAGACATGATGCCAGGGAACTCGGTGGGTGAACACATGATGCATTGTGAAGTCGAGATTATCATCTGGACACATATAATAGGTCGTAGACTGCGGCGAGAAACTAATATGAAATTCTCAAACAGTGATTTCAAATTCAGCCGTCGGGACTCGTCGACCGGGCCATAACAGTGGCTTGCATAATGCACTCGTATTCGCTTCTACAACTTGCCTAAATCGCGATAGAACATTAGGAATGATCAATTACGAAATCCTCTAGATTTATATGCGAGTCACAGTCAATGGTCCTAATAAACACGAGTGTAACTACCGGCAAATGGTGATAGTACGTGGTTTCTCAATACAGAATAGTAGGATAGAGCTGCTTACGCCGAAAGGCAAAGTGGACTGTGAAAAGCGTGGCACGCGAGGTGGTAGAGCGATCGTCATGGAGTGGAGACTCTCAATGGCAGAAAGGGGCATGTTGGGGGGGGGGGGGGGGCGAGATTGAAAAAGGAAGGCGAAAGTGCGAGTGAGTCGAGGGCCGAGGGACGAGGGACGAGTGATCGTGTTCCGGTGGTTGGAGCACCTGGGAAGGCTGGTATGCGAGGAGGACGAGGCACCTGAAGCCAGAGCCGCGGGTCTCAACATCGCCCAGAACTACTTAGCAACTTCCGAAGGCTCTCGGCATCGACGTTGAAGAGTCAATTTTAACTTTATCTCGGCCGAGTTTGCGGCAACCTTCGGAGTCGTGCCGGGACGGAATACTTGCCTCCACTCTTATACAACTCCACGCTCTTCCACCTCCCGCTTTCGCTCGATGGCAGCGGGCGGCCGGCGGCGCACACGGCCACCGGAGAACGGAGATAGGCGTGTGCCTCGGTGAAGCGAGGCTTGCGAACCTATCGATAAAAAGCACTCGCCTCGAACCTCACCTTCCTTCCACAGCGCGCGCTGATCCGCCTTACACGTACACGTGAAATTATGTGGCCGTTTATTTTCGTGATACATACATAATATCGGCGTCCCATCGCCGTCGGCGCTGCAGATATATTGCGGTACTGCCGTCTGACAAAAAGCTCGCCAGAATGAATTTCCCTGGGAAGGTACGCAGCATCACGCTTCATTGCTCCGTGCCGTGAAGTGAATGCTAAATCCTGGCTTCCTCGCTACATGGATCGTACTGGGACTCGTAATGCCAATTCCCACGGTCAGATTTTTTTTCGTTACTCTAGTTAAGGGGTGGGTGGGCAGAAATTGATACATAGAACGCAGAGTCCGGTTTGCCCTTGTCCAGCGTGCATGTCGATAGATGAATTCAGAAAATATGATGAACTGTTACAGAGAGGAAGGGAATGCCAATGTTATTGTAAATTATGATTTTGGTTTCTTTGTTCGCGGGCAACCAACAGACAATAAATCGATGTCCCTTCAAATTTGTGAATTTTATGAACTGTCCATACGCTGCCGATATGCTGCCGATACACTGGAATTAGGCCTTTGACGTGCTGCCCCATGGTTTTGCGTGAAGTTCGTTTCACTTGGTCCCGTGTTACCGCTGATGCTCACCTCGTAGCCACACCGCACCACCGGCAGGAAATGAGAATTTGTCGTCCACAGGAAAAACCCGATTACCTTTTCGACCGTGACGCTTCCGCGCCAGGAAATTGATGTTCCTGTCGTTAATTCGACTCTGGGAATGAGGGGAATACCGAACAACTACATAAGATCAAGAAAAGAGACAGTAAGGATTGGGGTGGGGTGCGCGTGATGGCCGGAGGAAACTGACGAGAATTCTGTGCGCGTTCCAGCAAAGAGTGATTGATTGGCCAAAATTACTGGCAGATTGATGGAAATTAATGGGAAGCGGGATCGGAAATTAATGACTCGACTTGCATGACCCACAAAGTCAAAATGCCACTCGATCTGCTTACACGTATAAATTAGCGTATCGCCGGCAAGATGATCGCGGTTGATCAATGTTATCACATATATACAACCCACTATTCTGAAATGCTATCAACTTATGTAATTTTTAGTATAATGAAGTGATTTTAGGACCAACTCCGTTTGCCTTGTCGAACCTTGTGTTATCATATGGCCCCGCTGAAATCCATTTGGCAAATGACTCAAATAAGGTCGCTGTATTTTTTCAAAAATTGCTCGGTAGTCCCCCTGCGGATTTCGTCGGTATGTTTTTTAGCTCTTCCGTTTTCCTCCCTGCCGTTTTGTCCGGCGATCGACGGTGGCGGCTTCCCGGCGTCAGCGATAAACAGCCGGCAATGGAAAGGTACCTCGTATGATTTAGCCTCATTTCGAGAAAAACCTACGTGCGGCAGACGGCTTGATACGGTAATATAAATAAATCGGGCCTTGCCTCTTGCTAGTCCTCTCCACGGTTTTACGGAATGGCGGAAAAACGGATTTCAGATTTCAATTTGTTCTCCTGAGCGAAAAACCGATAAATGGGCTGTTCTCCTTCTCGCTGTCCCACACTCTTACTCCCTTCAGCTGGAGCGCTGCTGGTACTCGAGTAAGAAAACCGGCCTTTCTTAGAGGAAGTGAGGAGTGAGGAACGTATGAAAAATAGGGCAACAGGCTTTGCATTTTTCCCTTTTTGGGGATATCTTGAATGAACGTCAATTCTCCCGAGCGTCAAAAGCTTTGCTAGCGATCGCCCGGCTTATGGCAATAGATCCCATGGGAATGCTCGTGAGATTAAAAGTCAACGGTGTTACTGCCTGTCGGAATTCTCAATTACTCCGTCACTCATACGCCACTCACGCAACTTTTAACGAGCCCATTGAAACAAGAGAAAAAACCAGAAATTAATTTCACGTCGCCAGTCCATGGGCACCCGAGCGAACCTAAAGTCCCGCCGAAGGCAAACATATAGGGCGCGGCAGCTAAGAATGCGAGACCTGTGGTTGCACTAAAATAAGTTAGAGCGAGGTGAATAATTAACTCAGCGGAAGCGTCGGGGATGCCCTTCTGGCATTGGGCGTGCCGAGGTACCAAAAAATTGAAAGATCCTAATGGAAGTTTCCTCGCCCCATCCGTTATTCTGGGCGCGCGCGGTGCTCGAACAAAGAGCGACGTCTTCCCGCCTCGTTACCCGGCACCCGGCACGACCTTTTCGGATCACGGTAAAGGGACGCGGATATTAAAGCTTCAAAAGCTCAGCTGTGTAGCGAGCGCGCAGTGACGAAACGAGGTATTAACAGGACCGGCTGAATGAACAGGGGCGGTGGCCGGTGTGCACAGGGCTGCTGCTCTCTATGCGGAATAAGACGCCCGTACGTCCATAAACCGCAGGCATCCCCCTTCGCTCCGAGTAACAACTGTGTTATACTCCACTCTCTACCATACCATCACCACTACCACTAGCGGTGAGCGCTTTCTCCCGCGCGCCCGACGAAAATGAATCGGCTGCTGCTCGGCCAATTCATTCGAGGCGAGCCGGGCCCTCTGGCATCAGGCGAGAACTTGAAATATTTAATCCCAGCCGCAGTCCAACGCGAGTCGCCTCCACCGTGCTTGCCACCGCACCAGGATACCGCTAAATCATTCGGCAGTTTCACCTAATATTTAGAGCCCGCCGTCGACAACTAGATGTCACCGCGGCACTACGTGCCCCTATATCTGAAACAATTGCTCTCACGCGACTATTAGATTCGAGTCAATCCATTACCTGGCAGTGGGCGGCGACGCGCGCGCCCGAGCTAAAGACGAGTGAGCATGCGCGATAAATCTATCGCAGCTGTTAATACCGGTCGGCGAAGTATGTGAATGATATTAAAGACGGCAAGAATCCGCGATGGCCACAAGTTCTGCATGGCGCAGCCAACTTGCAATGTGAAGTTTGAGAGATGACGCGGAGGGGAATTAATCTTCGCTGCGATCCGGTGGTCCAGCAGGCTGTGCTGACTATGGCACCGCTCTGGAGCCTGCCTGACAGCCGACGGGTGCGAGAGTGGGACAGGCTGAAAGAGCTCCGACTACAACGGGAACGTCGAATGTCGCTCGAAATGAAAATTGGTGTAGACGTCGTTCACCTGCGCAGCCCGATATTGTATGACACCGCGAGATTCGGATGATTTATTACGTAATATAGCGGCAACGCTCCCAGCGCGCGAACCCCTTTTTCTCTTTGCCGTCCTTTGCCGTCCTTTGCCAATGCCTGCTCCCTCTCGCGCGCGCGCGCGCGCATGCCGGGGAGTTTCTTTCCGATCTGAACCTGTTATCGACGCGATACCGGCGCGGCGAGGCGAACTTTCCAATTGAAAATTTGACGTTAAAGGATCCATCGATTCTGGAACGCAGCGCCGCTCTCCCCTACCGCCCGCTTAGCATAATTTCGCACTTTGCACTTGCAACCCAACTCTCCCCTACTTATAATGTATAATAGTGTTCAGTAACTCGTGTAATACTCACTTCCGATATACTGCATCGAAGAACACACGGAAGGTATAATGCTAATGTTACGAGCCGGGGTTCGAGAGCCTGGTGAGTCTTTCTTGATTATAACTGAATCGAGACTTTTATGGAAGATCTCGCGATATGTTGCTGACACTGTAGAGTTAATGTAATTGTTTCGAAGGAGAATAATGCTCGATCTAATTCTAATACAGGTTTACGTAGTTTTTCAGTAAGATAACTAACAGAACTCCGCCATATTAGATGTTCCAAAACGATTAGCAACAATTCCGAAGCAATGACAAAGGATGACTGACTGTAGGCCACGGATCAACAACAATTGTACTAGAGGCCCGAGCTCGTGTGAAAAGTATGAACCTGAAAACATCTTAGGAACGAGAGGGCTGACCGCCAGTACACGCGCAAAGCGCGGCACAGACGAAATGAAGAGCATTTTCCAATTTTCGTCTGGATATGACGTGAAGCTTTAGCCCACGGAATCCAGAATACCTGGTACGTGATAGTGTTACGGATTTTGCTCGCAGAGATGCTCCAAATACAGCCGCGGAATGATAACTTGTCGACCTTTGGATTCCATCCCCCGATCGCTTTTTTCATCTTCGTCAGTTTCCCTGCCGAACCCCTTGGCCCTTGCTTCAATCGAGGCTGTGAACAGGGACACGACCAATCCCTCCATGTCAGAAAGCTTCATCGATTAATACCCCCCTTCACAACACCTCGCCGACGCCGCGCCGGATAGCTATGGGGTCGTGAATAAAAAATACAGTCGGCTCAATGATGTCTTCTTCCAGTACAAAGGCTCGCAGCCTACCGGATATCTTGTCCAACAGGATAAGCCACTCGGAATACCACACTGATAGGCTCTATCAGTAACTCTATAGTGTGAATGAATAAATGCTACGTTTTCCAGTACGGGAGAACTCTAGCTCTAAAGTAAATGGGAATTGCTTTTCGCTTTATGTTGTTTGTTGGACAAAATACGGTTGCAGTTTCAGTGACCTGAAACGCAAACATGAACATTATGCTAAAAGAAACATTCGCGCAAAGCTACACTCACCATCAGTCTTCTTTCCTTGCCTGACGGAATCTGCCTTTTGTAATGTTCAGCTTCATTTACAAATGCATCCTCGGTGGAGCTGGGCGTATAGTACGATAAGAGCATTACGTAAATTGACAAAGTCCCCACAGGCTTTTATAAAAATATCATCTCATATCATAGACAAACACGGAAGTCTCTGAGACAGCGTAGAATTATTCAAACAGAGTCGATATGCACGGGCTACCACTTATATGAATGAAAATTATACTGACGGCATTGTTGTTCACGGAAAGCTCTTAATAATTGCTGTGTCACGTATACACACTGCTTTTGATATGAAGTAGTTTTGGCGTTGCAGAGAAGTGGGATAAGATCAAACTCTTTTGTTTAATTTCATGGAGTAGCAGAAGAGCGTCCATTATAAAAGGAATTGGAATCAACGACATCCACTTCGCATAACTTGTCCGGAAGGATATCAATGCGGCCTTAGTTTCATTAAAAGTCCTTTGCTCTTACCAATGGAATCGGGAGCGAGAGGTAGTTCGCGCACCTTAGCTTCATAACTTTTATAACCAAGATTCGCTACAAGTGTACCAACAGCATGTAAAATCATACATTTGTACTTGCGGCGTGAGTATCGTTGAAAACAGTTATTGATTATTCCTTTCTGTTACTCGCATTAAACGACTATTAAAAAACAATCGCTCTCATCAGGTGACATCCGCATCTGCATGTCTTTGATTCGTTTTCCGTTTTATAGTTCCAGAGCTGCTTTGCAAGACCTGAGAGTGTTAAGTAAATCGGCATATACCGAAACTCATTAGTGCTGACCTCTTAAATCATTCGGCGCTTGTCTGCATTCGAATGCGAGCTCCGGCTCGTAATACTGAAGTGAAATACATAACAGGTTGCCGCCGAGCTATACTTCATTTATGCGCCGTACTATTAATAGTCATTAATCAATGTTGGGTCTTAATTAGCGCTCTTTTGCGTTCCTAATTACAGTGGCCTCTGCATCGTCCGATTCTTTATCCTACTATTTGGAATACGTAAAACTGACTGCGAAAGTGTTTGTCTAATGCGACTAGCAATCAATTTCGGGATCAACGTATTAAACGAGAGTCGGATTCCACGTATATGCGTCAATATTGCGCCAATAACAAAGGATCGTGTATACGGCATTAAATCAAAGGACATATTGTAGTAGAAAAAAAGCTCCAACACCCTCGATCATGTGATACAGGATTATTTATTCAACAGTATTTTCAGGCCGATTTCGATATAAGTGAATATCTAATCAATCTATAAAAGCAAGCCTGTATATTTGCACACTCCTGTTGCGTACCTTAAATAATTTAAGTGATTTCGTGCCTGAAATCTATTCGGGAATTAAGTTTGGAGTTATCCAACTTTTTAACTATGGCCGTTGCGTCACGGGAAAGGGGCCCTGGGAGAGCTTCCGTTTCGGGTCGGTAACCCGCGAATGATCATCCAGAAAAAAAGCAGCTACGTTTCGCGCAGTACTCGACGTGGCTCGCACTTTACGCTCCAGCGGCACGATTTCCACAAAAGCGGCGTCCTTCTTTTGTCGGACGCCTCGCAATTACACTGTCAGCGACACGTCGCGCCGCGGAGCAACATCACCGCGCTCACAAAAGCTCCTAACGCACACAGTCCAAGCGCCCTTGTAATAAATAATGATTCCGCCCGGACTGACGAAATTTATTGCCCCCTCAGTACGTGTACTGGGCCGTCGCGGCGTTCACGGTACGCGCGATCGACGAGAGTGAAACGTAATACCGGATATCAAACCTATACAGGGCAACGGTATTATTGCAAAAATAGTGGAGCTGGAAAACAGGGTTGCTGAACAAAATCACGCTTGGGATCCCTGTGGTAGAGTCAGAAAAAGGTTCTGAAATCGAACTCACTCAAAGGAAGGCAGATGACTTTAAAGTACGACTGAAGTTGAAATTCACGTGGGTAACGACGCTCTACAGAAAGAGGAGCTTTCACAATCGTACAGCAGTCAGGGTGGAAGGAACGTGACAAAGAGATTTATTCTCGCGGCGTGCGGCAGCAAAGTTTTCGAATTAAGTACAGCTAATGAGGAAACGCGAGCGCGTAAATGGCGGGGCTGGACGGTTTAGCTAGCCACACATTAGACATCCGAGGCGTTGCGCGGAAGCTCCTGTCATTTACGCTCATACTTGTGACGGTTCTACTTTCCTCTGATTAGAATGGTAGTTAGGTTTATTCAGGCGATATTGTCAAGTGTTTATCTCGGTTTTAATTAACACAGCATTTTTTCCCTCCCTCACTGGAACCTGGAAAGAATGCGAGGTCCACTTGCGTGACGGTCGAGCGCAAGTGGGTCTTTTCAGCGTTGGCTAAGACTACTGAATCAGATTTTCTCTGCTGTGAAAACGCTGCTATACCCATCCTGTAATTTACCAAAATTAGGAAGACACTGCGGAACAGGGTTTCTACCCGTCATATAAAATTACAAAATAGTCATTAACTCTTATCAAATAAATTTGATCTCATGCCACTTTCGGGTGATGTCGATCGCCAGCTTACCCATTAAACCAAGTTTATGATAAATAGTATCATAATTTCACGGCGCTCGGGAACTTTCAATTGATTTTCCGAGAGGCGCCTCGGAACTTTTTCAATGTCACAGGAAAACTTTTTTTCACCGCCATCCCGCTATAATCGAATATTTTCGCTACCTTTCGTGGAAAGTTTGAAACAGTATGGCACCTTCCGCGAGCAAATGCCAGCACGATGGATATTTCAGTCTATCGAACAGAATACATCATCGCAGAACGCACGCATCGTATCACTGCTAGCCAATTAAGAACACATAATATCTTTCGCAGTCGACCCGATTTAAATATTCAAGTCATGCGAGCGCCAGGTAATACTGTTATAACCCGCTTGCTCGAAAGCCTCATCCAGTTGCATCCAGAACGACAAGCCGGCTAAAATTCTCGTCACTGTACTGTCACATCAGTCTCAAAAGGACTCGAAAACGAAATTGAATCTCACCTAGCAAGGGCATGCAGAAAACTTGACGAGAGTAAGAAACTTACCCCGATACATACACCGACATGCAGTGACGGTCCTCCATACTACAGACAAGGTACGTACGATGTACGATCAAAGACTAGCATCGATGAAAGTGGCTTTCCGACTGATGCGGCTAGTCAATCGCAAGAATCAAAGTAACTGCTACTTGTTCCTTAACTTCCTGTCTGAAAAGTATTTCCGAGTGAACTTGTCTCGTGCAAACTTGTACAGACTTTAGAGTTAAAAAATTATCAAATGGACACGAATTGCTCATATTTCCGTTTATAATTCAACTCTAATACGATGGGTCGCTTGTAATAACGCTGCAGATCGCGGTGCTGTTTGTACTATTAGTATCAACATGACCGCAAATGCTGCGTACGTTTACACATAATTGTATGACAAACAAACAGCGACGGCGTGTAATTAGTTTCTAATCAGAGTTGGTAGAAATTCTAAATTAATTTACATTATCTGCAGGTGATGTGTAAGATATAATAGTAATACAACAATTTTTCCATGTGGACGGTGGCGTATGAATACACAGTTATAACGAAGTTCCTAATAGGGTCCTCCGCGTTGAGAATTGCACAATCTCGTTCATGAGTATTTGGGGATAGAATTTCGCTGTTATTGGAGACTAAGTGACCGCGTAACTATTGCCCAGCAAGCGGCAGCAGACATGGTTTTACCAATGTTTAACTAATGTTTCGCAGCATCGCAAACGGCGAATGTCGCAGTTTATCGGCGTAGTTCGGTGCTTCATCGGCAGTTAAGATAAGCATCGTTGGACTAACTGTGCGTGCTGGCAATGCCCCCCTATTATTCGACCCCGCGCTCTATGGGCCCAATTAAAACGGCAATTTAGGGACGTTTACAGCCCCATTTCGCCATTATTACGTGACAATTACCGCACTCTCCTGCTTCTCTTTCCATATTTTTGACGGACCACCCTTCATACTAACTGCACCCTGACGGTCTTGCTCGTCCTTTCATTACGCGCCGTCAAAATTTTAGATTTGTCCACTCCCAGATCAGAGCTCAGGCTTTTATCCCATTGCTGAGAGTAGTAATTCTTTTCATAGTGTGCTGATCAATTCGGCGTAGTCAGACGAGTGGCTGAGCTAAGGCGTGGACAATGCGTTCGCGTAGTGTTACCTCGGGTTGCGAAAGTCACGCAAGCGTCAAAGAGGCTTCCCAGGATGTATCACACATCCGACTGAGAATCTCTCTAATGGAGAAAGAGGAATGGCGTCATCTCCGCCGAAGCATGTCGTGGAACGAGGCCAAACCTTTCGGAGGAAATTCCACAGCCAAGACTGCTCCCGTTCATTGCCAATCTTCGAGGATTCTTACCATTCTTCGTTGAATCTCGACGTTTTTACTACCCTCCGCGTCGTCCCGTTCTGATCTACCCCTGCGCAGCCTTGCGAAGAGGCTCACTCTGATCGTACCAGACTATTGCCCACTCTTTTCCCGATTCCACTCTGTCTTCTGCAGCAGAGTAATCCCCGAATATTCCAGAAATACCTCGCCGATCTTTCATTACGGCGGAAGATATACTTTAAGAAATTCTTGGAGTTTCTCTGATTAATTCACAGTCTCTTAAAGTATAACCTATATCGTGTTCCACGGGTGAGGCCAGATGCCGTATAATGGAGCATAGTTAACTAATAGGGATGAGCTAATCTCAGCCAGATACTTGCGACCACATAGGTGCTTCAATAAACTCCGCCAAACTGAAATGGAGTACTAAAACCTAAAACGTTATCGTAGTTAGTCAGCGAACTCGTAGATCCGCATGAATGTATGTACCTGCATTATCAGTAGATCGGGTGAAGAAAGCTCAACATTCTATAGCAAAGAACATCGTACGCTTCGAGACTCATTCTTTATTGGTCGAAGGACTGCGACAAATTTGAGAGCATCCGGATAGAAGTGCATTTGGCCGAGAGTGTCGGGGAAAACTATGCGAGGCAATTTCCATCCATCAAGTGCAGTGATCGCCGATCTTCCGCGTGAACGCACCCCACTTTTCCCTTCGTTCTTCTTGTCTCCGAATTTCACGGGAAGCTGCACCACCTATCTTCGCTCGCACAAAATTGTATCAGAATCTTTTCGACCGGTAATTCGAATAGTTGGTTTTTTAAAACAATCACTAACGCTGTGTTGCTAGAGCACAGTGAATATTAAATTGAAGTTGTCGAAAACTATCCCAGCCCCTTAACTCGATTGTGAGGTGTTCTTGAGCGATATATATATATAGTGAACTGCAGCGGATGTGACATAGGTCGCAGGACACAGGTGCATGTAAAAAGTAGGTGAAGCGGAGTAGTGCCGGCATTAGTAGTTGAAAGCAAAAACAAGCCTGGCGGCGAGTGCAGATAGCGTGAAAGGAAAGTTGGTTTCGCCGGGGAATTTCACAGCACTACATGCATACGTATCCTCATTGTTGGCCGGCCGTTTCTCGCCGAGAACTCGGTAGCCAGAAGTCAGCCGTGCAAACTGGGAGCTGGTCAGTTGTTTCGATAAGTGACTGGGCAGTGAGCAGTATTACAATTCTAGGCCGACATTTACTCGGCAGCAGCCGCGAGTAAATATCAACATGAGTAGCGAAGAATTTTCAATTACCATGGGAGGAGACGGAGCACATGACGGAATGTCCCTCTCGCGGTTATATACATCGTTTGAGTTTCCCTTGACTCGACTCGTCGAGTTCCGACGACGACGCCCGGTTAATGAGGAAGCGAGAGCAGTTACAGATTGCAGACACAGCAGCCGGGTGATGGTCACTGGGTGGTGCCGAGCTTGTTTAGGGTCGACAAATAGCTGGCCGGTTACCTTGCAATTAAATCATCACGCTAAATGTCTAAACAAACGATATATGCCTTCGAACTTCTCGCCGCCGGATCCAACTCTCGACAGACTGCCTTCCCGTGTATTTGCCATTTCGTAACCCAATTAAAGTTCAACGTAGCCCTTCCCAAACCCTATGCATTGCACGGTCAACACTCGCCATTCCATCTTGATCCAATCACTTTTCTGATTCCACAACCATCCTTCGACTTTAATCACATTTCATTTTTAACAACCCCGATCACAAGCTTGCGGAAATCCTTGTCTAAGGGTAGTCTTCCATAACGAGTGACACGTCTAACAGAGGCTTTCGAATGAAGTAACACGAGTCTCTGAACGCGAAGAGAGGTGACGACGCCAACGGGAAGTCACACGAGCAACGGATACTAGTGAGAAATTATGCTAGGCAAAGAAGCCGGAAAAAAGCGGCGAGTGGAGCAGAGGAGTTCCGTGAGAAGATGCACGGATGCCTGAAAGCTCGCGTAATTAGCAAGAATACGCTCGGCAAAGTATTCGTACTACTGGCAGGGAAATCCTGCCGCTAAAAAGAATTCCGTTCTTTCTGCTCACCGCTGTGCCAGTTGCGCCCTTACCGTGAATAACTCTGGGCAGAGCCGCTGCCACTTTCTTCGGCGTGGCTCTCAATCGATGTTAACGGTGCCATCGAAACAGCTGATGCGGAAGAGCTGCACTCGCACTTTTAAAATATCGCCCTTCCTCCTTCTCGTAATAGAACATTCGCACCTTTCAACAGCGTTTATAGTTGCCAACCAACGCTCTTCGTCGCGCATACAAGCCGGCTTGTTTCAAGAGATAAAATTGGAAAGGCTTTCGCGGCGCGGAGAGACACCCGCCGCATTTCTCTTTTGTCGAAATATCCTTTGAAAGTTAGAATAGGGGAACCGGGCGCGCACGCAAGCACGCGAACTACGATGTCCTATTGAATGCCGGTGTTTCACTCGGAATGCATGGAAATATAAAAGAGCCAAGCCGTCAGAATCCAACTGAGCAATATCAGCCGCTAATAAGAATCGTGGATTTAACTTCCGTGTACTGATCTGAGATTAAAATAATAGTACATAGCAGTCTGCGTTTTGCAACCAAAAATATGTTTTGTTACATCTCAATGCAAAGATGCCATGGAATATATTATATATTGATTACTTTTATTACAATTGACTCTCATAGTAATTATGAATCAATTATTTTGCTACGATTGAGACAGTGGAGCAGAGATATGTTATCTACTTAATAATAATTATAACGAATGACGGTTTTAAAAAGATCAGTTTTTTCCGTTTTATCAGGTCAGGGTACATTTCATTATATACAAGTGTTGACCGAGTTGGCACTTGGAGCGGAAAGGATTACAGAATGGGATTCGTAGGTAGCTTTCGATATCGAGCGGGAAGCAGGTACATACGTGAGGACATGGGCGCATTCTCCTCATGAATGTATCGCCGGGCGTAAGTCGTCTCTTGGCTCACGGCGTCGCGTTGGATTGAAATTAGGGAGCTTCGAGTTAATTGAATCCGGTATGCGTTACGATTAGTTCAGTCCGTGCTCCGAACGTGAACTAATTGTTTCGCTTGGCGGCAATGGAAAAGGTCAGGGCGCAATGTACGTCATAGCAGGCTTCCTTGGAAGCAGAAAACATCGGAACATTGCGATTTCGGGAGTCGGAGAATAATACTAACAACTCAAGACAAACGGCGGCGGCGTCGAACCGCCGGGATAAAAAAGCGCGAAACTTTTGAGCTCGGTCGACAATAAAGCTAACGACTTGCGCTGCTTAGAAACTTTGTTCGCTTCTTCCCGGATGTACATGCTTTGGCCGTCCGCACTGCCTATTGTTGCCAGTCGCCCTTTCACCCTCCACTACTGTATCAAGTCCCCAGGCAATCAGGAAAGAGGCCCCGCTCCCGCTCATTATCTCCTAGCCAAGGAGATTGTTCGAAAGATTCAAAGGCTGCCTGATTTTACTCATTAGATGTAGAGTCCCTCGAGAGTTTTTGCTTATAGGCGCTGAATTATTCTCCGCGTCCCGTAACTCTGCGCGAAACCAACTTGGAACAAAGGGACTTTCTCAAATTAGCTTTAGCTTATAATTTGCAGAAAATATTCTCATGCTCATCATTTCGGGGCGCAAATTCAGAGTGCTGTTGCCATCTCTTCTGATGGACTTTCGCAGGGCTGCAGCTTTCTCGAGATTCGTTGAGAGATCCTACCGTAGGTTTATTGTTGCGAAAGGCTGCCTTGCAGCTTTTCTAGCTCTCCCGAATTTCATGTTTGATTTTTCAGTTCGAACGAGACACGGAAAACAATGTAACCCGTACAATTGCCAGTAATCTTATTTCTCGGTAAAGGTTCTTTGGCATCTGTAAATAAACGATAAAACATTTTGCCGGTGGACCCGTGTAGTCGTGATGGTTTAAGACCATTATATGTAGTCCAGTGACCCATTTGATTTTCTCTAACGCGGTGTCTTGTCAAATGACTTTTCACAAATTCTAAAGCAAATCCCAATGAGTACTAGACTCATTGGAAACCCACAACGGCATATAAGCACACTTCAAATTAACCTTAATAAAAGCAATATCGCAACGACAGCCAAATCGTCGCTCCGAGATCTCAATTGTCGTTTCGTGCAACGTTGATGGAAATATCGTTCGCATCACGTGCAAAGACCAAGTACGAATGCACGTGCTCCAGGTTGAACACAGCGATGGACACATAACGATCGCGGGGATAATGCTGCCCGGGATTTCTAACGCATTCGAACGACGATCTTTTGTGGCTGGGGTCTGTCTTATAGTGATGCAACGACGCATTGTGCTCGCGCGCCGCGCCGTTGCACTAATGCCATTGAAACTGGCAGCACGCGCGCCACCCGAAGAAATAACTACCGATGTATTATGCGCAATGCGTCAAGCGCCGCAATTGTTTTCCGCAGCTGAACTAAATTCGCGGCGAACAGCCCCCGCTGCTTGCCTGCCGCCTGGTTATAATAGGGACGCGTAACCGACGCTGCCGCGGAAATGAAGGAATTTACTCTTCTCCCGGTGAAGCTCGAAAACGCGACGAGTTCATCCGCCGCCCAACCTACCTGCTGTTATTTTGAACTGCTTGGAGAAGTACCTGGTTGCCCCGTTAAAATTACTTATTGTACAGTATTTCTTTACATACATTTGCGTTGCTTATTGCTTAATGCACTAGTTTTTGTCACTGCACTAGTGCTTATAACTTTTAGCGGGAACAGTGTGGAAGTCTTTAACGTATGCCTGATTGTAAGTAAGCTTGGAGAATAGGTGAACAATAAACAGCGAAGCTGTAATAAAATCAAACAACCAAAAATGTATCATCGCACATATGAAGATGATATTCGTTTATCTCTCTAGGCCTTCAGTTTCCATCCATTTCTTCGCGGTGGCATTACGCTACCAGCAGATTCTCTTTCGCTACAGGCAGATGAAAATTTTACTGGTACCGGCGGATGTCGCTCGATGCTGGCAAAGAGTCCTGCCGTATAATCCTCGAAAGCATACAGCTGCAATTTATGATACGACGTGGTCCCACAATGATGAATACCGTATCCCGTTTCCAATATTGGTTCGACAGTTTCTACGAAATTGGCATTCAGTGGACGTCACGTAATTGCCATACCTTGCATTTGCCGAATACGAAATGAGAGTGCTGGAAAAATACGTTGGCTGCATTGTACCAACATACACGGAATCTTTGCGTCCTTGTAATATTATACATGTCTATTTCCCAATGAGGCTCTAATTTTTTAACAATTTCATGTAGGACTCCATTCACGTGAAATGTTGATTCAAACATAAGCCTACATGCTAAAATGTCACTGAGTCAAGTGGTGTCGTTTCATCAGGAATTGGTGACTGTACACGATGATATGTTCATTGAGCGAAATACCAAAACCTCCCATAGCCTAAATGGATTGCGGATAGAGCAAGGTAGCCGTGTTCGGAGGCGTTCAACAGATCCGAATCCCGAATAAAGGAGGAGGGAGGGAGTTGAACGATCATCCGGGCGATCTGAAAGGACCGCAATCGAGGGCGGCGGCGCCCACGAGGCCTCGTGCCGAGGGAGATCGATGTACCTTCTTGCTCCCGTAATCCATCAATCCAACGCCGAAGACAATGAGCGGATAGCCTTCGCATTAGCCCGCTATCTCGCTGGGGCTGGCCGCCCTTTCCATGGCATTATAACGTCACTCAGGTTTTCCGGTTCGTTTCATCTCTATCCGCCCGATATAACCCCGAGTCTATTACGCATGCAGACCTCGCCTCGGGCTTCGAGTTGACCCGTCAAACTATCTTGCAGCGTGACCGTGCCATTGCCATTCGAATGTCTTGCCTCTCCCATACCAAACACATAATCGCAACCGAGTCATTCAGATCTCCCAGCGTGCCTATTCCTATTTCATCTTGTACGCACACACACTCACTCGACAGTTACACCAAGTTATAGAAAGTACACTTCGTGCAGGAGCACCCGCATACCTTTCCCTCTTGTTAGTTCCTGCGCTGCGAGGCGCGTCGCGTCGCGTACACGAAGACAGCAGAAGGCTGGAATGCGAAAGTACATGTGAGCGGATTTAGAAGGCAACATTACGCTAAACATTAGAGTCGAAGCAGCGGAGGGTGCTGGAGGTAGACGTGCGCGGCCGCCACGCGGGAAAGTAGTAAAAGTTGCCGCCCGGTCTCGGTTTACTTGAGTGAAATAGTGAGACTCATAAAGGCCGCTGCGAAATGAGAGCGCGAATCCGTCGTCTGGTACTTGAGGCGCGAGCCTTGTGGAAACTAAGCGACGCCGTTGGGGGGAAAAAGTGGCGAGTGAAACGCCGCTGGAAATCTACGAGGAGACGAGGAAGAAGAAGAGGCCCGACTTGAGCCACTTGCCGCCTCAGAAGAATGGAGGGTCGCCACCGACATTCACATCACTCTGCGCTGGAGACTGAGAGAAATGACGCGAAAAAGTAGATACTAAAGACTCTGCCACATGCAATCCCTTCGTTTACCGTAATGAACGTTCGTTAGAGTACTTGCTGCTGCAAATCTAACATACCAGTACAATAATATTTTCACGTGGATTTCAATGCTATTGTCATTGAATGTACGAGTAGTATAAGCAGTCTCAACTTTTGCCCGTTTTATCTTTCGGAATTTTTATACCAGTTAATTCAAAATAAATTCTCTCATCGGTGCGGTTTCAATTTCAATCTTGACAAGATAGAACGGGGAAAAATTATTTTTTGGAGGAATTTCTCTATCCTCCAGAATTATCCGCTTAAAATTTATACGCAAGCAAATCTACATACACTTCTATTTATTTTTTATTAATTTCATTCTATTCATTACCTTGATATTTTGGTTTGCGAAAAATAATTGCCACTTGTCATCATCCCTTTTTCATTCCTTCAAACGCCCAAAGGATAGAAAGAGTAGAAAGGGACGGCGCAGTCGGGCCGCGCATTTTAGCCGGGGCTATCGTTGGAATAGTAAAACCTATTATAAGTTAGCTGCCGCGCTTCGTTGAGTGGGTACGTGCTTGTGTGCCGAGATCTCATGGCATTCGTCAATAACATTCCAATCAAAGATCAAAGCCATTTACGATCGATAGACCCGTGAACCGCGAACGATCGGCATCAGTCAGAGCCATCGCTGCCGCTGAACATTCGCCAGTTCCGGTAGGGACTTCCCGGTATAATGCGGGGCGGCACCGAAAGTTTGCAAGACGAGGAGTCGTTGGTAGGCGAGCGAGATGCACGCAGTTAAATCAGAGGAGCGAGATAAAATGGAACACGATGAAGGGATTACAGGGAGAGAGGAAGAGAGAATGGTAGCGGAGGAATGGGGGTGTAGAAGGCAGGAGAGAAGCCGTGGCGTGCTGGTTGCAGGTCAATTTAATCCTGGACGGTAGTTCGAGTCCACTTAAGTACCTGGTAAATAGGTTCCGATCGAGTACCTATCCTAGATCCCAACAGACAGTCCGATTTCTCTGCCCCTATCTGTCCCAATCCCGGTCGAGCTTTCGTTTCTTTATACATCGGCCGCTATCTTTCGCTCGCTATGCTTGCACTAGGTACATTTGCCTTCCTATCTTTCTATGTAACTCACCTACCTCGTCCTTCTCAATCTTGTTGTATGAGAATGATTTAGTTCCGTATAGGTATGGCGTGCTTGTATGTGGGAATGGATTCTTCGATGCTGCTGACTTAGGAGTGCAATCAATACTGAGTCATCCACTTCAACCCGATGGCTTTCGCCCGACATTCTGCTAGAATAATTGATAGGATCTTGGGGAAAGTTGGAGGTACGATAACACTGCACTCGCCTTTACCTTACCCGTTGACAAGCTCCGAGAAAGTGAAACTCATCCCGAGGACGCGTCCACCCCAGACGCTTTCTGGCCCCGAACACGAACGGATCCCAATTGCAAAGGGAGGTTTAATGCCTGCGCAGAGCTTGAGCAAATTGAAGTCTTCGTCGAGTCAGAGATTGGATTTCGGATTCACATAATGGCCAGATGTTAAAGTGCAGCCGCGCGCTGCTTGGCCTCGTCCTTATTTCATTAAAGTGCTGGTGATGAGAATGCAAATGAAATTATAATGTGTTGGAAGAAGACTTGGACTGCGAAGATCCGTGGTTAGTAGTTGGCAATACTAGAGGAACTGGAATGGCCAGGTGCAGAGCGATGCAGTGATTCGATTGGAGGTTGCACGCCGACGATTTTTTCCCCCCTGAGGTAACTGCATTCGCGTCATCGCGTTATCCACTAAACGGCAGGAAGCGGGGAACATTTCACGTCCATTGCATGCCATATTAAGGGGAGGTTCGTCAGACAGGATTACGCGTAAGACTTCGAGACAATGCCACTTCGCAGTTCGTCTAGCACGTCGTTATTCGCGCGGAACGTCGACTCAAATGGGCTACTCACTCGATTATACCTTGAATCACGCGGTCCCAAGTGAATACTAATCTCCAAGTCCTCCCATAAGAGCGCCCTTTTCCTTCAACGACTTGATGGTGAAACTGTTAAAGTTCCTCGAGTCCAGAATTCAATTGGATGTCGGGATCTTCGTAACTCACTACATTGAATTAGTTATCGGAGGATTGTCGAGGACAGGCTATACAACTGATTCATCTCTTATTTTCTACATATACCTACATATGTAAATATTGGTAGAATTATTTTGGATGTTTGTTTGTTATTGGATTTCTACTGTTTGAAACCAGAAGATCCTAAAGGTAATCTAGGTAAAAGGTAAAAATCTAGTGGTAAAATGGTGTGTTTTATAATGCTGTACCGTCAGTAAGATAATACAGTTATCTTATTAGTGTGTCGCCGGGCGAAGCCGGGTAGGATTCTAATCATTTTTAAGGTGAAACATTGAAGAAACCCAGGTGTTCGGGTTTTTTATGGCTACCCTTCGATAGTAATATAAGTGGTACTTTTACAAATGAAACTTACACTCATTGTTAGGTTGTCCTGCTATTAGAATTATGATATTTTTATTATAAAGAACTCTTTCTACAGGATTTATAGAAAATCTAAGTTTCATGAAACTGTAAGTTCTATTCAAGTTTACGTAGCCTTCAATTCTTTCGGCCAAGATATTGAAGGATGTTACGATACTTCCTGCTTCAGAAGCATGTTCAGATTTTATGTTCCTTAAAAAAAGAATACTTGGAGCGATGAGAAAAGTGTCGGTGCCGCCTCCGCGAAGTGTTTTATGGGTGCATGTGATCAATTCCTACATCCATATTTTACCGTAGCTGGCCGTGTTTTCTCGAGGCCGTAAAAAAATTTCTTCGAGGGGTGTCGGGAAGCCGGTTAACAGGATACTGTACATAAACTATCGCCGAGTTTTAACGAGCGCACTATTTCTCTTCGGGAACGCCCGCGCCAGCCGCAGCGTTGAAATTCAATTAACGGGATGCGCTCCCTTTACGCAGATCTTCATTTTATCGGACCCTGCAAGTAGCCCCGGCTAGTTTATCACAAGTTATGATCAGTTTAGTTGCGATACAAAAGAAAACTCCATGCCTCTACCACTCCTTTCACTACCCATCTCACTCCTTGCCCTTTAACAGCGTTCCCATCAACTGTTGTTGCCAAATTCGAAGTTTTGAATCTGCCTTATGGTAGCATTGGCATTCTTCTATATAGGGTGGAAATGTTCTTGTGTTCGGCACTTCAGGGGGTAACTCTGCATGCTCGGGCAAGTAGATTTTGCCTCTAATATTTTTCATTTTGGGTTACCGTTTTTTAGTTATAGCTAGTTGACAATTCAGTAGAATAGGCGTCTGGACAGCACATTTTTACCGGCCGGATGGGCATGGCAAAGTAGGTCATGGTGATAATTGGGTCAAAACAGATCATAGTCGATAAGGCGATGTTTTGCTGTCCAGACGCATATTCTACTGAATTTTCAACTAGTTATAACTAAAAAACAGAAGCCCAAAATGAAAAATATTAGAGGCAGAATCTACTTGCCCGAGAATGTAGAATAACCCCGTGAAGCGCCGGACACGAGAGCATTTCTACCCTGTATATATGTCCGGAGCGTTCTATCATTTTAAGGCATACCGATTTCTCTCGACCACGTGGTTCGAAACGTTTTATATCTTTTTCTCTACCCCTTGCGCTATCTCTCTCTCTCTCGCTCTGCCTGTCTATCTCTTTGCACTTCACCCCTGAGCCTCGGGATCCTTGATCCTCTTGTTCGGCTACGTGTTCCTAGAGGAATCTTTCCTCCTCGGGGCTTGTTGTTTTTACTTGTCTGAGTTGTCTCAAGCTACTTGCTCCGGTTCTATCTCTTCAGCTTGACTACTTCAGAATTCCATACCATAATCGAATAAGTTACAGAACTGTAACATTACGAGGTGCATTTCACCGACTTCAACTTCGTGGGACAAGTGGAAAAGAGATGTGATGAACAAAAACGTGCTCCTCATGCGACTCCTTTCACGCATATTACGCACTACAGCATCACGGTACAGTGACAAACGCCCTAGGCTCTGGACATCGAAATAATATCTCGTTATTGCGCTGCGAAGACTTTTACCGAAGCGCAAATCCGTGTCGCGTTACAGCAATAATGATCCGACACACACTCCTTGCCCACCTGACACGCAGGATACAATGCACTTGTGCATTTCAATTCTATTGACAGATTACAAAGCCCCGGGAGGCTATAAGAAAGCCAATAAATTGCATGAATGGTATATCCGTATCATGCGCCATATAGCAAATATTCTCTCTCATGAATACGAGACGCCGCCGCTGCCGCCAACGACGACAGTTCGATAATCCAATATTTTCGGAATTTTTCCCATTTATCCTGCGACACCTAGGTGCGCCAACATCTACACATACACACAGCCTCGCCCTCGGCTACATGCTCACAAGCTATTTCACGCTGCGAGCCGTATACCTATCGTCACCCAACACGACGGCTGAAATCAAAGTTATGCAGGAGGCAGAAGGGCGCACAGTCAATGTCACCTGTAGTTGGGGATATTCAAGGGTGTGTGTATGTGTGTGTGTATGGGAGAGGGTGAAGAGGGGTGGAGCGACACACATGAAACATTTCGTGCGGGGATGACAGAACTTACAGCCGATGATCAAGGCGGTAGACGGAGAAAGGACAAGCGATACACGTGGCACGTCGCGCAGGATTGGAGAATCCTGAAGATCCGTACTCGACCATGCGAGAAATCCTCCAGAAGCTCTCTCTCCCTCTCCCGCTCGACACACGAACGCTCCTCAGTAGCGTTCCTCTCCCGCGGTGCGACTGGCGCCCTATAACGTCTTGTATTACCGGGAGCCGCTCTATTTCCATTGTAGATTGTGCGAGTGTGACGGAAAGTTTTGCATACTTGACGAGCGATGCACCTAGCACTTCGAGGCCGGATGTGGCCCGACATTATTTCATCCCGACCGAACACACACGCACCGACACACAGCCACCCGTGCGTCCACCAAGCGGCCGTGCCGGCTTGATTGAAGGCACGGAAATAATGGGGCCGCACGCGTAACCGTGACGACCGCGGTGACGCTCAGATTTATGGCCTCTCGTAATTTTGTCACGCCGCGCGCGGCGGACACGCGAGACTCCGCTGACCGTAACGCGTCCCCGCGATGACGGAATTTTCCGGCGATCACGATTTATCCCGTAAACACCAGAGGATCGCCAAGCGATTCGGCTCTTCGTGGAATCAGTAACCAACTGGGTGTACTGCAATCTCTGGTCGTTGTTTGTGAAGGTCCGCTTGAAGAAGTGGTAGCTGCTCCCCGCGAATTTCATGAATCCGCAGAACAGTTTTTTGTTTGCCCACTACGTATATCGTGGCGCAGTTGTGTGCGAGGTGTCAAGCATGACGCCGTGGTGTGTATGAGAGTGACCAAATTTATTTAGGACAGCATAGCAAAGTTGGGTAGAAAACGTGTGTTGGGCTGGACGATAAGAAGGACTTTGATTTCCCCCGCTGGACTACTTGCATTAACTATGTTAACGTGTGCGTACCTCGGAGTAGCAAAACAGCCGATAGTGCGAAAAGAAACTTTTGTTTTCAGCATCAAGTCGCTGCCATAGTTTCACTATGATTTGACATGCCGCATCTGAGCCGACCTTCGAAGTCTCGTCATGCTTGCCTTGCTGTCCTCGATGGTGCATAGTCGACTTTATACCCAGGCTAGTACATACTTGGGCGCAACGTGATATACGATCTCGATAAAGTTACTCGACCACCGCAAGATTCTTTTCCTAGACGGACGCCTTGTGAAACGTATTCTACAGGTGGAAATAGATATCCAGCAACGAGACCTTCGTACCCTCTCTTTCGCTGTCCCTTGTGCTCATCCATCTTCCGGCTTGGTACTGTGTTTTACTTCTCCGTCTCTGCGGAGAGCGATAATATAAAGCGTCGTGATCACTGTTTTTCTTGTTTTTCACCCGGGCACTCGGTACACAGCTATTGCGACGTGCCGATTTGTCTGAAAGCAGAAACTGAACCAGTCTCATTCATCTTTACCGAGTTTCTTTCTGAAAGCATCTACGTTCCCGATAGTAGCGGAGTGAAAAACTTTGGAGATGAAAATGGTGGATTCCAATATGTGCATTTCATCTACAATTTCGGGGATGGATTGTTACGTACAAATACAGAGGACATATACGTAGTGTGATCTCATGATTCTCGTGTTTGAGTTACTTGATAGGATGTAAGAACCAGAGCGACATAGTACATGTAAGAAGTTTCGGTGATGCCGTAACACATTTCACGATTTATTAAGGAAGCTGCATACTATCGCAGGCGATGGAAAGGAAACGAAAGAAAAGAAAGGTATCGAGTGAACAAGTGGAGTTTTTACGAATGAAAAGCGCAGTACTTGTGCCCGCTCGCGAAACAGATTCGGGGTCGTTCCTGTCTAAAGGACCCACATAAAACTCTGGGAGAGATATTGGCAGTACGGGTCTTGACTCGCCAACTGATTGTAAGCGCCCGCCGCTCCAGCAAGGGAAATCTTATCGAACATTTCCCCGTCAATACTTATATTGCATTCATTTATTTTCGATCGCCCGCCAACTTCCCCCTGAGAAGGGCTTCGAAATATTCAGGCGTACACGATTGTCGTTCTGCGGGAAAAATTGTGCCGTGTTAGTTACAAGGCGCGAGGGCCATTGTCACAATGAAAGAAGCGACAGGTCATTCGACAAGTACCTTTGAACAATGGAATTACCCATTCGCGTAGAGAGTTCGGCAGCCAGGAAATCGGCTGACAAGTGAGACTCCTTTTGGAGGGTGGCGAGCGCGTCACGGCAGCGTTTGGAGAAGGGCCAATGTTTGTTGACTGGAAATTTAGCTGGCGGCGATTGTTTTGGCCATCTGCCATTATCTTTTTCATGCGACTCACCCTAATCCGTGCCAGTCGGTGGATGCAAGTTGAGAATAGAGATGGGTGTCCGCGATCGTCTGTCTTTGCGCAAGAGTACCATATCTACTGCCACATCCAGCTATTTCCTAATATTATTACCATATTCTCACAGTTTAGTGGAATACTATAGCACCGAAAACATTCCAACACTGTACTCGATTCTAATACTTCAGCATCGAGTGTTTGGCAAGGGGAATTTCCCATCAAAGAGTACGTACTCGTAAAGATGCAGCATCAGGGGATCGAGACAAAGCGATGCGCCCACAGCATCGCAGTTCGCACACGAAAAATCTCTCTCACTCTTTACATTCACCGTAGGCTCGCCCGTTCTCTTTCTTTCATATCCGCGCAAGAAAGTGGAGGTGTAATTCAGCCCTGTTGTTTTCACCCCCGACCGGAACGAAATTCACCTTTCGCGTTGGCACTCGTTGTTGCGGGAACTGGGAGAGCAGCCGGAGATCCCCTCGCATGCCGCTTTGTCGTGAGCACCCTCCAGCGTGATATTAACCCCTCGCTAGATCCCTCCCGTGCATTCGTGTTGCCGCTGTCGCCGAGATATTGGACGCGCGAGTACTGTCGCCTAAATATTGACGACAGCAGCTGGAAGCCACCTCTGCCGTCTGTCACGATTAGACGTCAGCCTGACGGACTGTGCGTGCTCGCCGGTTTGTTCGAACTCGAAGTAGAGGAGGAAATAAAAGGGCCAGAGAAGAGCAAGAGTATTCGTACAAATTGCTTGTCGCAACTGGCAAGCTCCGAGGTGGAATCTTTTGGACTGATTTTCATCGGTGCTCTCTGCTTTCACTGATAGCACAGCCTCCGTGACAAGTTGTCTACACGGTTCTCCAACCCCACTGAACAGGGCCAGAGGGGCCGGGCTGATATTCGCCCCCTGCTGCTTTTTACGATGCCTGCGAGTCTTAGCCGTGGAGTTTTAATTATTCTCTTGCTTGCCTTCATCGCGCCTTTCCTCCGTGACTAATTCAGGAATGCAATTATTTCAAGTCCCAAGAAACGAATCGGGTCAATTGGTAATCCAGCGCGCGACCGTCGCCGTGAGAAGCGGCAGCGGTGAGCTTTAATTCTTTACGATCCCGCTGTTTCATTTGCGCTGGCGTTACAGATTTATCGGCGACGATCAATTTAGCAGAAAGTGGCGCCCACCACTTTTAATACGATGTTTTTCAACTATCTGGTCGTATAAAACGCCAAGTGGCAGCTTCCTCTACCGGATGCGTATAATTTGCAGCTTAGTTATTCTTACCGCGGTTATAATTTACGCAACCGTTAATTAGAGAAGTTTCTATGAAAAGTAAGTTCATAACTTTCGCTATTCGAGAAGCTTGAATATTTGGTACCCCCGGGGCTTCATCGAAATTGACGGTCCAAGGGCAGAAGATATGCCATTCTCATACAAGGTATCTGAAGGAAGAGGAAGTTATCTTTCAGCCCTCTTGAGAATGGCCCTATTACAAGTGAGTTAGCGGCGCATTAAACCGATTTGGCGCAATAGGAAGTGCGTCCTTGCCATGGGGCGAGGAACCATCCGATTTTGAGCGTCGACTCGACGCTGTCCATTAGCGGGTTAAGCAGCGAAAGTGGGGAGATCAATACAACCGAAAATGGCTTCGTAAGCTAGCATTCAAGTAACCGGCAGTGGCTTGGGGACTCCTCTTTACGCTTGCGGACCGAAACCCATTAGCGGGCTGGGTTCAGGCGACAGGCAGGATATACGTCGCACACCCTTAGATTTCCATAAACGGGGCGCTTCTGCCAAGTTACTCACATGAAATGCAAATCACCGTACCAAGACAAACGCGCCACTGTAATGCTGAAGCGCCACCACCGGCGTGCAGTAGAATCATTCGTTGGTTGGCAGATTTGCATGGAAATATTGCTTGTTTAGCGAACTGTTACGCAGCAAGAGTTCTTTGTCATTCTGCAGATCAAAGTAGCCGTACAAGTTCAAGTTAGGAATGATGCTGTCTATTAATGCTCGGTCCCAACACTTGAGACTATGATTATGCTGAGAATACAGTATCGACTGTATCGATAAGAGAGCGCGTTGAGGATTTTCAGTAATCTATCGTGCATGCTGTGGCATGTATCATTACAAACCGATGCACTCACAGTTATAGATGGTTATGTATGCCGCAGATATCCGCGTCCTCACCGGCTGTCTAAGTATCTGTGTACACCTATATGAGGTGATGATCGGATTGCAAGCATTCAGGGTGCATTCGATCCTCTCAGACAAATGTTTGTGGAGATTCGCCTGGGGAGCACGATTCACATATTTGTAACGTTATATGTATGCTCAACGAGCGAGAATGCACCCGTCCATATTCACCAGCCCAACCTTCTCAGTTCTCACATCAGCGCTATCGCCATCCCAATGTAACGATTGAGGGGAAGCTTATGTCGGCTATGATAGATGGAATGGAAGTTAGGTTGATACTTGATTATGAATGGAAGGGTGCGACCAACAGGATTTGAGTAGATCAGCATGAAATGTGCTGATCTTTAAGTTTCTTGTATATAGCTCTAGTGTGACGGCTTGGCAGATTACATGAGGTGTAACAGTTTTATTAATATACATCACGGAGATCGTTGGTGTCTGATGTTACTAAGACGGGAGTGGGTGCAGTTATGCAGGATTGAGGGTGAAAATGTGATGGCTTCACGGGATACGTGAAGGGTGTCTTACAAATCTGGAATCACGGAGTATCAAATATGATCGTTCTAAAAACGTTCTCAATGATTCAAAATAGACTAAAGGTTTTGTGGAAATCGATGAATGATAAAGTATTGCTCTCGTAGAATGTCGGAAGTCTGCCAGTTATACAAAAATAGTTTTAGTATTTAGCAAACTTCGTTTAGTGACAACAAACGGGGACCATTCGCCGCGAAACCTTATGTACAGTAAGACCGGGAATGTAGATCGAAAGTTCGAGCGTTAGTGTATAGTCAGCATCGTCGGCGGTTTACTGCGGTAACGAGCAACAGTGGCATCGTGTCGCAAATGGTTAACACCCAATAGGAGAGTACGTCGTGCCAAACCTCGCTAGTGAATATACATTTCGCGGCCTGATGGCATCACCAGGTACCAGTTGCACAACCTCGGAATGGATATCGCTGCTGATGCGAACATCAATTTACTCCTGAAAGTATAGATCAAGGAAACTCCGCCAGGAAAATAAGGGATAAGCTTCCCCTAGTTTTATTTCGATGTGTCTGTTTATTGTTCAGACATGCGAGATGGTATTTTCAAAATATTCTCCGAAGTTGTTCTAGATGCCTCGGCTAAGCTAGCTATTGCATGCGGTAGGTTATTGGAAAGAGTTCCACCTAACGCCGTACCAGCATTGTGACCTCGCCTCCAATGGGATACCATTATTGCACAGGATACACGTATGGAGTTTCTAAAGAAATTGCATTAAGCCGAGTTATATGATGGACGCTAAAAACTATCAGGATTATCTGCGACATTAGTCTAGTTTCTTCGGGAAAGAAAATGTTACCTTAAAAGCCGTCAGATAGCAAGTGCAAATGTGAAAAGTCAGGGAGACAAATTGCCGGAGGTCGTGGGTGGAGAGCGCGAGGAGCAAACGCCAAAGGTTAACGGGAGAACTCGAGAGATCCAGAATAGGATGCCCTGACATCGGACGGGATGTTAATCCAGTGAAATCGAACTCCAGTGCGCCGTTAAATGACTCCCTCTTCTATCTACATTTGCGCAGCAGCAATTTAGCTATTACCTTTTAACCAAAAGCTATCGATCCATATGGCCCAAGTGTTATTTCTGCTGCAGTAATAATTCCAGGGCTAACAAAATAATACCACAATGGGGAAAATGTTTCCCCTTAATAAAGTATTAAATTAACCAACAATGGGAAGCACTGGAGCGCTTGGAGACAACTCACTCTTTGTTACTGGGCGAATCTATTACTCAGGCCGTAAGTAACAATCAGTAATGAGTCCTCCAGCGGATGTACCTTGATAAAGTGACACATCAGCAGGCGCAGATGGGGGCGCTTCATCTTATGACGGATGGTTCTCAAGAATATCTCTTCTTGGACTTGACTGTATAGCCGGGAATACAGAGCGTAATTTGCCATAATGTATATTCCTGATATTTAAGAGAGCGCGAGCGAGTATGATGTCGGGCAAAATCTCAGAAACTCTTTGCGAGTCCAATAGCGGTGGACCACGGGATGTTTTCACAGAAGCAATATTCCGAGGGCAGCCAGCAGCACATAACTCGTAATCGAGCCCCTTTACACCTTTTTCTTGCTCCATGCGTAGGATAAGCGCATTTAATTCAGGCTGAAAGCTGGCCCGAGCGAAAGTGCATTGTGCGCGCGGCGCTCTGTTGGCTTATGATAATACGAAGCTTGGCATCTCGCTCGCAGGCGGCGCTGTATGCCCGTCGCTTACAAAGAACACACGGGGTTTATCCACACCGCCGCCCCGATGACCGGCTACACGCCCGCCTATCAAGCCCATCATGACACGCTCTTATTGAAAGGGCAAATTGCTACAGCTCTGCTTCAAGCGACCTACATACTTGTGCGGCGCGATTGTCCTCGATAAATCAATTAGCGTGCGTAATGTTGCGCGTTTGCTATCTTTGGAACTCCAGCGTTGCTGAGAAGTATAGTCTTTTATGTGTTGCTAAAAACAATCAAAACAACAGTGACCGTCAAAGGTACCGCGATGTGATGACGCGCAACGATCGAGGATAAAACTGATTCTAAATCTTTATAATTATACGAAATTTATATGAAACTGAAAGTTAATCTTTGGAGAATCGACGAAGCAAGTGGACCAGTTCCCCGCGCCCATACATATAGGTGAGAGCTGGTCTTTGCTACAATCTTCCCCCCTCGTAATATTGAATGGATTTCATCCCAGTATCGGTAGCAGGTTGACGATAGTTATAATTCAGATTTTCGAAAAGGCGGCGGGTGACAACTTGGAGGGAGCGAGTCTGCTGAATGGACGGATAAAAGTAACTCTTTGAGAGAATCGCTTACCGCGGCAAGTAGCGAGGGGTGAGCGGTAGGTGCTAACCCAAGAATTAACTTCCTATATTTTCCATAGATTGCAAAATTTTCTGCACCACGTGAGCAAAAAGAGGGTCGAGCGCGCGCAGTTTCCTCTGAGTGAGGGTGGGAAAAAGAGAAAGGGCTGTAATGAAGGTGGAAGAAGGAGGCGGAAGGCGTGGGAGGAGAGCGCCGGTAACGACGTCGTTATTAATTACTCGCGTGAATACACGTAGCGAGTGCTGCGTGACTGCGGCCCTCGGGGCTTGATTAAATCGGCTCTTGCAAACCGTTACGTCGCGGTCGACCGCGCCGAAAATCCGTTTCATCCACACGCATACACACATCCGACACTCGTGTATCCGGCTGATCAGTGTACCGCTTCGATATCGTTCAGCATAATTGGACAAGCAGCGCCGGCCGCCCCTCGTTGTCTCCGCGCGTTCCCTCTATCGGCTTTTACGCGCTCTCGCGAAATTCGAATGGGAGCATCTAATTCCGCGGGGCTGCCGTCAAACGCACTTTCTCTACCGCGACACGCTCTCCTCTGACAAGTGTGTGGGGATTTCGCGGCAAGTCCTTTTGTGCTCCTCAAGGCGCTCAACTAGCTCATCCGCTTTTTCGGAGGCGATGCAGTCTGCCGAGAGGTGGAAAGCTCCACATAAATTCCACACAGCGCTATTTGCGCTCTGCCGCGAGCGCGTACGCGATTTACCGTGCATCGCTGTCAGTTGATATGAAGGAAGAGTGAATTATTACCGGCGGCGAAATGGCTCGGGCGTGGTAGCGTCAGGACCACGGTCTAACTAGCGAAACAAGATTTTTCCGTGCGGCCGATCCATAATTCAGAGGGGGCGCGCGTCCGCCGCCGCCGCCGCCCGCTCCAACTGTTAACTTCTGTTAATCCGCACTAGGGCATTACTCTCACCGGTTGAAATTCGCCAAGCTCTGCGGCCCTGCCGCGGATAGCGCATCGAATCTGCTCGATATTTCCTGGAATAATTTATAACCTCCCGGCGAAACTACCAGGAACGCCCGCTCCTCCAGCTATCCTCCTATACGTACGGTAAGGGGAAAAAATTATTCAAATTCCAAACGGATTTTCTTGGAGGCACTCACTCACTCGCACGTAGGTAACCCTAGAATCGGCCGAAAGCCTTCCAGGTAGACGTGATACTTTCAGTAGAATATGTAGCGGCACGCACGCGCGTTGTCTCTGTAGTTGGTACATACCTTCTACCAACATCTACCATTCTTAATTATAACGCGTGGCTTGAAAGCAGCGAAATTCCCCCGTTTGGTTTATAGCACAATATAACTGGTAGCTTTCCATACCGCGTATTAATTTGAATTAATTCGATGGTCTCCTGTATTAAGCGCACAGTGGATATTGTCCAACAACGATGGCAAAATGACTCAACTGGAGGCGACAATCGCCGATAACGCGATTCTCACGTCAGAACGTCCCTTGTCCTCCTAATAATAATGAAAATGACAAAGAGCCTCCATGGGATATTCAGCAGTTTGGCATCAAGTGGGATGTCCTAGGACCAAACACTCTACTGACTGCAATGACTCAGCGAAAATAGCACTTGAATTACTTTAGGAATCCATTCTTAGAAGTAAGCTCCTCGATTGATTTTAGTTGGTGTACAGTCAAAGCAGTGTGAAACGACATTCGTTACTTGGAATTTTATCGCGATACCACGGAGTGGAACTACCAAGCGCTCCCTTGGGAATGAAAGCCGATCGCTGCGGCTGTTCGATTACCTCTGTTTCCAACCACTGCCTCTTAATTACTACTTCAGTTCCATTGCATTTTAATTGAAACTCCCCTCGGACGGCTTCATTGAAATTACTGTGTGCTGCCGTTTTTCACTTGTACCTATGGGATTATAAGGCATCTGAAACACACATGCGAGGTATAACTCTAACTACGAGGAGAGACTGAAATTTATGGCGCGGGACTAAGCGCTTGGCACTTATACTACGCTGCTTAGCGTTTCACATCAAATGAACGAAACTGCACTTAGAAGAGCTTATCACAGTGAGAGGATAATTAATTCCACGAGGGTAAAAAGCTTGAATAACATTACCGTCTATCGTGTTGTTATTAATGAAATTCCTGAAAATCCTGCTTATGTCGACATAGTATGGTGTGCACACGTAAACGTTGTCCTGACATTCTCATTATCATCAACAATCTTAACAGATATATTAAAATCAAAACACTGAATCCTCTGCCACTAGAATTTTTAATTTCGCAACATCGCGCTTTGGTGGCGTAGCGAATTACGCGACGATTACTAAATGCACATTTTCTGCGGATTCTCATAACGCGGATGAAGGGATGGAGGGGCAGTTGCGGGGTGGCAGCTATTATCTCGCGAGAGGGATGAAATCAGAGACGTCTCTCGCATCTCTCGGTGAATTCCAAGTGGAAATTCCTCGGTCCTCGGTGCGCTCCACACCCCACGTGACTCCACGTATTCCACGCTTCACTACGTTCCACAGCTACATGGCTGCCAGCGGATAAGTGCGTCCGTGTTTGCGCACGTGCGCCCCTACAGAGCCGGCTAAAAATTGGACTTCATACTAGTGAAATAGCTGGATATCCTTTTAAGCGCTTGGTCTGGCCCTGTTGCAATCATACTGAAACATTTCACTCATACTAAATTCTTGCATTAATAAAAGAAACTTTAAACAAAAGATTCTCGAAATAATCATTGAAAATATGATCAAACGATTGCTTTAATTCTGAAATTGGGGTCGCAATTAGTTGGGTATTTGGGTAACACGCGTGACGCTTTACAAGGCTTGACATTTTTTGGCCGATTTATTTTCGATGCGGAAGTTGAGTTTCCTTTGATGGCGAGGTCGAATTTTGGGTACCATGTACCCAGAAACAAAGCTCGCAAAATTCGTTTGGAAGGGAATGTAATGCCAATCCACCCTCCAACAATTCCTCTTGGATTTTCGGGAAATTTCTTTGTCAAGTATCCCTACGGTCAGGTGGCCGTTACGTCCGAGGATAATATATATTGTCGATTAAAGAGGCGGAAGAAACGCAGAGGAATCTGTTTTTTCTCTCTTCTACACGCCCGCGTAAGAGATGAAATACCCCGTAGCGATAAGATGCCGGACCTTACATGATCGCAGCCGATAAACATCCTGCGATTTTTACTCGCATGCTATTGCGCAACCTTTGATTTGGGCGATCTTTGACTAGATAAAGTTTTATGTGAAAGTTAACGGTGTGGAAACTCTGCCTTGCCGAGACCAGGGGAGATTTCGGACCAGATAAATTCCCATGACATTGTAGACTATAATTCTGATATAAGCCCCGAACTACTATTTCCCGTTATTAATACGTGGATCAATGTACACCACGAAAGAACTGCAACCCGTAGTGCATTCGATTCGGCAAGCATTCATTGAAGCAGTAATCCCACATGGCGCAAGCCGGAATTGGAAGTCAGTAAGAGGACTGTACGTCAATCGGAAGTGAAGTATTTATTGTCCAATTCGGGACTGCGGGACAAGCAAATCTCTCGTGCTCTACTACGTATAGGTTGATTACAATCTGCTAAGGAAATCGAAGTGCAAGTCCGAACTAATCTATTCTCATTGAGGCCGGCATTTCAGTAGCGCTAGCGTGAGAGGCGAGCGTCGAGAGGACGAGCCGAGACGGGTCGAAAATATTGGAAAACCATTTCAACCGTACAGTTGCACTTAGGAGAGAGGTAACGGATCAAACTTGCTTCGCATTGATGCAACTACAAGCGATGGATTCGCGTGGTTGATAAATATGGTCATCCTTGATTCCTAAAAGCAGTGGAAAGCTGCATTAGAATAGCATTAAAACTGCGCCGATGGCGTGCGACAACATCAGCCCCGTCTAACAACTACGTTGTGATCCGTGAATGGTAACTCTATTGATGTCAATGCACCCCTATGCATCAGCTTCTCTGGCACAGTCATTAGACCTTGATTACAGGCCACACGCAGGCCAGCTGGATGTACTATGACAGTCACCCCCCTGCAATCAAACGTGTACGTACACTGCTCACTTTCATTCGGAGATAGCAACTCCTTCGTCCCGCCAAAATAATTCATTGCGTCAATGGACTGAAATTTCCCAGCTCTCAGGTTAATTACGTTTCGCTTCGTTTGTCCGCTAGTCTGCCCCGCCGGAGAGATTGCATCGCAGTAATAAAACGACTGGTTTTTCGAGCTCTTCTCCATCCGCTGCCCCGACGTTCCTAGTGAATTTCCTTTCGCGGAAATGGCTCTGCCACTTGGCAGAGAAAGTAACACCTGTTATACTCAGCTCTCCCATCGATCAGACGGCATTACATCTCTGCACTTCAAAGCGTTCCTTGGATCGAGTCCAATCGGTTTATCAACCTCATCAAGACTTTTTGAATTTGACAAACTATAATGTTGCTTGTGTATTGGAGTTAGTCTCAGAATAGTAACCCTTAACAAAACATATACAGGACGAATTGAGAACCACCTCCTTTTTCGACGTCGGTTAACAAATCAGCCTACAGTGTTACATAGTTTAAGAAAAAGCATTGCATTTGTATTTATTGTGTGTCTGTGATTGACATTGTGAGTCACCGTTTGTCACGAACCGGTACGAGCTACGCGCGATGAGGTCGATCCTATTCATAGCCCGACGTGACGAGTCCGCGGAATCTCTCCTTCACTGGATTTCTTTGGTCCTCGTTTTCGGGCTGGTCTTCGGGCATCTTTTCCGCACTTCCAACCAGGGCGCACTATCCCATTCGTCCGCTCCTTCGTGGCCATTTCCAGAGCCGGATATCTCCCGAGGAATTCCTCCGTATATGGGCGCGTCGTTCGAATGGTCATTCCGGCGGCTGCATCCGTCGGTACCGAAGATACTTCTCGACGTTCGGATAAGAATTAATAATACGGTCATTTTCGCGGGATTTCCTTAGACGAGATGAAGTGTTTAGGCTGCGTCCGCCCGGTTTACCCCGCCGTGAAAGGTTTTTTTTTATTACTCTAAGTAGTCTAAGTTAATATTACCCAGCACCATCGGGGGGGCGGGCCTGCGTAGCAATGTTGCGATTATCATTTAAGAATAAATTCTCATTGATGACGGCTGGGCTCGAACCCGGGACCCGCACATTGCGAGTTGAGTGCTCTAACTACTCTGCCACTACCCGTGAAGGGGTTAGTGCGAGAGGCTCACTAGTCCCGTCACATGTGGCATTGAATTAAAGGGATTTGGTTCAAGATGCGTTTGATCAAGCTATCGAAGAAGCACATGCAGTTGATATATGTCACTTTATTAATGCTTCGATCTGTCTTCCTATTACTGCGACACTCACTCTGCCACTCTGTGTCACAGTGAGTCTGTTCTTACTCAGCTCTCTGCCATCTGCCCTACTCTTTCGCGCCCTCAGTTTTCCGTAGCTCTACACACATCCCACACACACACACACACACACACGTTGCAGTCGCGCCGCGCATTTGCCGAAAAACATTCAGCTATCGTAAAACTTCCATCCATCCTCGTTGCCTCAATCACACTTCATACATTGTATTTTTCATTCGTCGATCATTCGCTCGGTCTTGCATCGCACATTTGCATTCGTACAATATCGCTGAGTCGATCGATAATTTTGCGCGTCGCACTCAGCCTTCGGATGGAATAAAAATGAACAGTTATAGCCGGAAAGCAACGGGAATATGTTTATCGATATGTCTATCGATACTCAGCTTCGCGCTGCGTGTATGTTCGTTGATCCTAGAGAATATTCTCGATAGGAAAGTATCATCGCCGGATGACGTCAATACACGCATGTGAGTCTCGATAGTACAATACAATGCGATGAGTATAGTGCTTTCACGTAAGCTCCTTAGTGTAAAAGTACCATACGAAGGCATGGAAGAGGGCTGCGGTCACCCAAAGTTCGATCGGAAAGCGATTGACCTCGTTCCAGTTTTGATACAAAGACAAGGATACGATAAAGAATGGCTCCTATCTGCCATGGTCTAAAATCGATTGAGGGTTAATAGCGACTGGTTTCGTTATGCCTCGGGCAAACTCACCCTCGAAACAATTAAATAATTGATCTCCATTAAGGCCCGCTCCGGGAAACTGATTTGGAAATTCAAAGCTCTTGAAACGGTCAGCCATTTTTACTGCACGTGTGACTTTCTTTAAATAACTGACACTTTTCGGTGGCTTGGAACGAATTTGCCGCGATATTTATAACAATGAAACTATGGTATTTGCGGACTACATCATTCGTTTTATTGAGACAGCGCCGGGTAATGATGTTATCCGTAAAAATGCAGCGATATCCTAAAAAGACGAGACCCTCCTTAAATATTTATTTGATTCTTGTGTCGAGAGAAATCGGTGGTGACCGTTCGATTAATATTAGAATACCTGCCGTAATAAGAACAAAGATGTTGAAGAGTGAAAAAGTGGAGGTACAGTAGAGGACTGATATATCATATAATAGGTACATCTTTATCTGATTAAGTTTAGGAATGGCCATGAGAATGTCACGCTGCGTTCAAATCCAATTTCTCTCGAACCATCTGCCGTGCAGAGTTCCAATTGGCGTGATTCTGTTCGACCGATCACTTTATGGGAGCGGCCCTAGTATATGCATACGCTTATTTTTTTCTGGCACTGCCATGCCTGAGGCCTGCGACCCTCACAGAGGCGGTGTGTCAGGGCTGAAGAACAAACATAGTTGCGTACACACCAACACAATTACCAGGGCCTGAGCCGGCGGCTGCTCTCCCGGTAGAGGAAGACAAAGACGGCCAAAGTAGAAGAGAGACGGGAAGGAGCGTGGGATGGAGAGAACGAGAAAGGGGGACAGGGAGCGGGAGCTTTGACAAAAGCACTTCTCAACCTGATGCACAGACCAATCGAGCAACTGTACCGCACGTCTACCACGACACCATTGTAATCTGAAGTCCCGTGGCGTAGCAGCCGGCGTGGGGCCAGACGTCTCGCATTAACCCTCCAACTGTGTCGGGGGATGCGAATGGTTACCGTAATTCGCAAGTGTCGAAGTTTCAGCCTGCACCTTCCCGCGACGACGAGGCGGACGACATTCCGCCCCCGTTCCTTCATGTCGAATTGCGAACACCGCAGTGTCAGTCCTCACTTGAGCCCCTTTCCTTGATCGTCGCCGCTCTCTAACCCCCCTCATACAGACCAGCTTCTTCCGCTTATGGAAAAAATTAGATCAAACTCTTCTAAAATACTACCACAGATTGGTGAGGAACGGTAGCATTTATTATTTCACCAGGGAGCCAACCATCCGGCAGGCTGTGGTACTGATTTTCCGTCTTTTTCTTTCCGTCTCCATTCTTCCTGTGTTTTCCTCTCATGTATGGCATTCCGAGGACACTAATGAGAACGAAAGTGCAGTCGTCATCAGTAATGGAAATATTTGCAAATTACCGGCATCCTGGAGGCCCGGCCACGGAAGCAGCGGGTAGTAAGAGCGGCAGCGAAAATTCCTTATCAGCAAATTCTCCGCATTACCAATTTACCGGGAGAACAGCAGCGGGTCGCGGCCGAGTAATCCGTAGCATCCACGGTTCAAATTTAATCAGGAGCGCCGACCTATGCGCGTCACTCTTCCACTCCCACGCCGAATCTCCCTCAGCTCTCCTTCTCTCTTTCTCTCTTCGTTCTTGACTCTCTGGTCGGGTATAATTCGTACACCGGGGAACATTGAGCAGTGCATTCTTTATCGCCTTATTTACTAGCACAAAGCTTTAGGTCGCACGAAATACAGCTCTTCCTCGAATAACGTACATTACTGCATGTTCTTAATTGACGCTGGTGTACTATTTATTTAGATAATTGTGTTCACTTGTTAATAGACATTTTGAGGAGTAGATAAAAATGAGAAATTTAAAAAGGACCGTGAATAAGTGATATGTGTGAGGGTGGCAACCTAGGCAACTGGTGTCTGATTCAACACCTCTTCGACATCGCCCGGCGATGAAGTTCGTTCGCCCAGCCATTGCATTTGAAGTAGTTCGGGTGAAACCCCACGCTTCCTCTTTAATAGACAAAGGCGTGCGCTCAGCGTTGTACGCTTGCACTGTGTAATAATTTGAAGTGGCAAAAGTGTGTGTACTGGCACCTTGGGACGGCCACAACTCATAATAAATACTAGAAACAATAGAATGTGTATGTGGTATGTACGTGTCTAACAGTACAGAGTGTTAAAGAGTGTGCTGAAATAGAAAACTTTCTCGTTAGATCTCCCTCTCTCACTCTCTCTATTTCATTGAAGACAAATCTTCATTGAATCGGATTTTGAGACTTTAATACAGCCGATATCCTTAATAGTGCATGTCATTAATATGTAGTCACGAAAGTAGTTTGTTATGCGGCGCACGAAGCCGTGGAGCGGCTACAGTTCTCCCCAGTGGAAACAGAATTGGGCGTCTTATTATCGTCATAGCATCCAAGCGCCTGTAATAACCCATCATAAGTAGGATAGAAAAGGAGAAGTTGAAGTGCGCAGACACAGAGGCCGGCGAGTACACGGCCAATTTCCGTGGCGAATAAGCGTGTCAAAGGACTAATTAAAAGTTAACAGAAAAGTGGAAATAAATTCAAGGCGGCTGCTGGGCGCACGCTGGGCACGAAACGGTACGCGATCGATTTGTGTTAAATTTAGATGTACTTCAAAGAAGAGGCGAGGCATTTCGCAGCTGAAACCCGAAGCGTCTCGCTCGCCACGTGTCACGGAGTGGGAAGGATTCGAATTAACTGGTTAATGGGGAAACTCAATGGGTCCACCGAACCAAATCCAAAGAGAATCCAAAATCTGACCACTGTACGTCGTTACAGCATTTACTGCTTGCATTTCTCCGAAGCATTAGAGCAACATGACTTCGTATTTTTCCAGTTCTAACATTTGTTAATGACTTCAATTGGTCTCATCATTATTTATAGGGGCAGTCAAATTCATGGTTCGCCGAACTGTGAAAGTGCGATTGCTACTTGATTTCTATTGAACTCGACGTCAAACAATGATGCGAAAATAATCGGTTACTTGACATGTATAATGCACTTCTCGAGTGATAAAACAGCAGAGTTCATTCAATTTGGTTGAGGGCGCATATAATTAGCGCCTCTTTTTCCAAGTGCTTGATCTTCACACAAACATAGAGAACCACTGGGAATGGCCTTGTGGGATTTTTCTCAGCTTTTTGCGGAATTTGCGATATTTTTGTGATCGGTGGTGGAAGGGGGAACCTCGGGGACAATGGGAGATCTGCTCGAACCTTATTCAGCCGAAAATGGCCGATCCTACCTGCCGGGGGAGAGCATTTGGATTTGGCGAACGAGCGCGTTTACTCTCGTTAAGGTGAGTGCCGCGGGGTGATTTACCCTCTTTACCTTCGCGCGACATCTCCGCCGAGCTCTGTAGTTCCCGTGGGAGGAGACGGCGGGGGAAGGCGGCGACGGGGTCTTATTCTCGAAGGAAGAACGGAGTGAAACGAATCGTTCGCCTTACAGGATCCTCTTACTCCTCGCAGTACTATGAGAAGAGAGATTGAAAAGTTCTCTTTAGTCGGCAACAGCTCTCTGCTTGAGATGCCACTGCTCGCTGATACTTTCCACGGAAGTCTCTTCGCGCAGATCGAATTGATTATAGCCGTACATTTCCTCTCCAGGGTGTTGCACCTCGGTAACTTATACATATGCATTTGCACAACGATGTCCAAACAATTTTCTCCCCTCGCACTCTTCCGCTTTCTGTTATGAAAATGCACTGTCGAAGTTACCTTCCTTTATTTTACTCGATTTTCCCTACCTAAAAGCTCTTCTTATGGTAGCATTCGCCTAGCCATATACGAGCGAACTCATAAACTATAAACGTGAGCTTGTCGTCCGAAAAAGGTATTACGACTCCTTTGCTAGCTGTACTAAGGGGTCACGTTTGTGCATAATACCCTCGCCGGATTTACGCCAGATATTTTCGGAACATCAATCAGTCGCGATGCAGAAGGCTACTTATATTATCATGGTAATAGCGGCGGTTTTTAGTTGGTTCGCAGCGACATGCCTTAAACGGAAGCTGTCGCTAAATACTGCCTTGACGAGGGAAGCGGGTGCGGTATACTGTGCGCGACTGGCGGAAAAGTGTATAATAAAGCGGGAAAAGCGCGAGTCCGGAGAGCGGAGAGAGCAGGCGATTTTATACAAAGAGTGATTTAACGAACGGTATTGTCACGATTTCGAGATGAAAAATTATGGAGTGCCTTAGAAAGCGCAAAGAACTAAGGGCGGGAGGAAGGTGAGATACTGTAGTGTGAGGTCGAGTGGGACAGAGAAGGAGAGAACGAAAGTGAGTGAGAAGAACACGAGAGGGTAACGGGAGCACCTGCAGCGAGTAAATCAATAGCTTTTTCGTGAAGAACCCAAAGAACTGGTTGAATAAGTGCTCAGGCCTCCTTTCTTCGATCAGATATTCCGTCATCCCACCGTGAACGCCGCACAATGACTCTAACAATTTCATCGCCGAGCTCTCGCAATTTATCGTTTTGCTTCTTTCGGCTAAGCTTGCTTCTTCGCCGTTCGCTTTTAATTCGGATACGCGTCGTGAAATGTGAGCGGCAAACATTCTTTGCCCATTACGGATTTGGAAACCTGCCCCGACTGCATGGTTTTAATACAAAGTTAAAGACAGTTTTCCAGCTTCGGTAATTCATGCGGTTAAAAGCACACGCGATGTAAGACGAACTGCGATCCTACCAAGCTTTCCCTCGCCAGTGCTCGCAAACTAAGCGAAATGTTTATAAGAATTGGATAATAATTGGGAAATGTAGGCGACACCATTTTGCAAATTAATACCCTTACGCGCGCATGCGGCAGGAACGAAACTCCAAATATTAGTAATCCTCTAGAGCGACGCGCGAATCTCGTCGGTATCGGAAAAAAATTATCCATAGCGTTCGCGCCTCCGCCGCTTGCATGTGGTATTTCTCAAATTAGAGCACCATGAGGGTGGCATATATTTTTCATGCGCCAAAGCGGATTCGCGAAATTAGCTTCCGGAGGAAAGACACTACTCGTTCCGCACTGTCCTTCTCTCCCTGTTATTGGTGTGAACAATGATGCGAAATGCTCGAGGCGAAGTGGGGTAAGAAAAACAAAACCGTTCCCCGTGTTATATGCTATGTACAGCTCCTCCCGCCGCAGGCTTTGTTACGCGTGGTTGATAAAGCAACATGACCGAAACAGGCTAGCCAGTGAACACAGAAAACGATAAAGTATACTTTACCCCGAATGTTACGCTTTAACTGCGTGCTGTTCTTGGAAACGCACTATTTGCGGAATAGCTTTATAACTGAAACGCTCTGTTTTCCACTATGTTCTGGGTCGAATACAGTTCTATCTAGACTATTGACGAATACAGTACTGACCCGCTTTCAGCGACCGACATTAAAATCTCGCACGAGGGTCACTGTACACTAATCGTCGACACTCTGGTAAAAGCCATTAATTAAAACACATTCTTCGTATTTTCAAGAGCAGAGGGCTCACCCACTGCTCGAAATATAGAAGCTACGTTCATTTCATCGGCGGGTGTAAAGTAAACTTTCCGAGCATTACGGTGGATTGCCGCTGTGAAATATATTCTGTCTTCTGAAACTTCAAGTTTATTTCGTCAATCGGGGCCACCCTCGGGCCGGCTGATAAGAAACCCTTGCAAACGGGGTCATTTGTCTCTCAGAATATCGCAATAATCGGGAATAAATTTCGATTCTTCTGGGTCCTCCGCCGCCGTCTCCTAGTAACCGAAGAATGACTGGTGATACGAATAGAAACGGTCGGTACTAAAAAGGAATAAGGTCCTCGAGCGCAGCCAATTTTGCTGGGAATCGGGAAGCCCGTCGAATTGACGAAACATAGAGAACGAATGAGACCTGGCCAAGCAACATAGTTATGGACTTAAAAGAAAGTACCATTAAATAACATCGTGGAACTTTTGGACAAATGGTTTGCAATCAAGGCCGAAAGTCAGTGAATGCTGTAGCAAGCGCCGAGCAGGATTCTCGAAATTTGAAAGGTAAAGAATTGTATCCCAGTGACAGATAAAGAGAGAGAGAGTGAGTAGGGGGTGAGAGAGAGGGTTGCTGTTTCTGCGAGAGAGGGAGGTAAGGGGAAACGATGCGTGTTGCGCGCACGGACAAGACAAGGGGCAGGCAACACGAGGGCCACGGCGGAGGAAGAAAGCAGAGAGCAGTGGCGACGAGGAGGAAGCAGCAGGGAGGAGGAGTGAGCTTGGGTGGCCGGGGGTAGCTCAGCTTTCTCGTCAAAAAAGATGAAGTCACCGTGGCTTCGGGGGCGGCACACTGGAGAGGGGTGGCTCGTCTCGGTTCTCTTTAAGGCAGGGGGCATGCGCCGCGTCCAGGGGTGCAGGACGGCTCACGGGGGTTAGTCGCTTGCCAACAACACGACGCGCCACCCGCGCGCATTGCGATCGCTTGAGTTACGTGCTGTTCGCCTTTGTACTTTGTCAACGGGCTCCGCTCTACACGCCGGTTTACCTCGTTTTTTCCACCTGATATTTAACCGCGCCTCGTGTGCGCCGCCTGTTTGTGTCAAATGGAACATGTTTGACTTGCCAGTTATATGTGACAATAGTTGACAGAGTGCTACCTCGCTTTTGCCGGCCACTTTAGGACTGCGGAAACAGTGAGGCTCGGTGCAAATTGAATAAGAGACTTCCACTGTACTTTCACAAACTGTGTAGAACTTGAAGTGAGGCTCATCGAAAACTCTGCCCGCACTGTCTGGTTAGCGCAATTCTTCCCCGTTTGATTTCTTTCATTTCGTTTCATTACGTCTGCGAGTGGTGGTCGGCACTGATTCTGACTGCGAGGAGTTTCGCGCGAGGATTTAGCGGTCTGTGTCTGAAAATGCGCGCGACCAGCTTCACGTGGAGCGGAAGCTGGTGAGGTCTCGGTTACGGAGGCTTGGGAAGACAGCGGCAAGGGTACTGCGGTGGTGCGAGGTATGACCGAGTTACGAACTTGATGAACTCGTATATCCAGCGGGGACTTGTGCTCGCACGAATCCCAGTGTCTGTTCGCGGAGACTAGTGATTATTGTTCGCGTGAGTGTAGAAACGGAGAGCTCACGAGGGAGCGGGGAAACTAGGCCTTAGTGCAGAGCAGCTTGGCGCGAGCCAGGCGTGTGGGCGCGTGTGAAGAGTGACCGCGAGCGCTTCTCCTGGGAATGCTCCCGGGGGAGCGGGAAAGTGCCGCCGTCGTCGTGGCACGCACTAGCCGAATGTGAAGGCGAGAGTTTTGCGCCGCGTTATCGCCACTGCAGAGGACGTGCGAAAGAAGCTGCGACACTCGTCGATTGCGTTCCTGCAACGGGCGCACTCTTCGGAAACCAGCCGCGCCAGGAATTGGACCGAAGGTATGATTAGCCGAATGAAGAGCAACCTATAGCACACGATTCTCGCATTAGTACACGGAAAGTGCAAGCGTCGATTCGCCCCAACCGCCGCAAGCTGCCGGCATCGCTGGCAGCAATTTAAATGCTAATTTCGGTATAGTTTTGAGTTTAATTGTCTGGAGATCAGTCGGCGATCGTACGAAAGTAATCATATAGCCGCGCGTGTAATGGAGTTCGAGTTCATTGCGAATCATATGCCCGCACCCCGGCCGAAAGAGGGACAAAGTATTATCTCCGGGTATATAACTGCGCGAGAGCTCGCTCGCCTAATAGTTTCCTACGTTACGAGCGATTGCGAATTTTCTTATAATAACGTGCCGTAATAATATTATATAGGCGGGAGTTTAAATGGAAATGAGTCGCAGTAGTAGGTCCGTGGGAGTTAATAAGGAGAGAGATAAGGCCGCGTTATAATTTCCTTTTGGAGAACTTCCAGCTAGCAAGACGGCATGATAGAAAGCGCCTGAAGGTCCGAATATTTGCTCCCTTCGTTGAAAAATGTCATACGGGTTATCGAAAATATTCCCTACGAATTTTCGCACCGAATAAGCAAGCAGCTCGATCTTCTTGTTGAATAAGCAATCACCTAGCACTTCTAGCTGGATGAACAAGACTTATTGAAATATATACGCCGGTTCACAGGAAATTTTGTCCAATGCTTATTGATTTTAATTATTTAATAGCCCCGACGTATCTCGTGGCAATGCAACAACGTGTAGGTGCAATTTGGAAAATGTGAAATATGAAATATTACTGCGGGATTGAAATAACAGGGATAATTACTGTCCCTTACCAACGCGCACCCGAGAAAATACTGTTAATAACAGCAAATAATTCTATGTAATATTACGATAGCAGTGCGAGACCTATTTAGCTGGATTCATTATCGTCGATCCATCGAGATATTTGCATTTAACACGAGTTCCACGGGAAGGACGGAAAAGTTAATAAAATCATTGATATATCAATCAGTAGACCAGTGCCCAGAGTATGCCCATGTTTACTCGCGTATGATGGCGATTTAAACATTGATCCAGTAATATACCCAATCTTTTCACGTTCATTTCCTCTCAAGCTGAGAGGATCGACGTATAAATCGGCGAATTCCGGAATAAATCATTCCCCGTCCGAATGGATTACAACGGGAGTCCTCGGGACTGAAATACTTGCCAATAAATGCTGGTGCGCGCGTCGATAACTTCGCGGGCAACTGCCCTGGGAGAACGGGAGACCGATGCTGTATCGTACAATTAATGGCCAGCACTCACTCTCCGTAAGGGTACTCCAAGTATCGACACACATTTCCTGTAGTGCCAAAATTAGCTGGACTAAACTCGGGAGTACCCATCGTTCCGGGTAATCGAAATGGTTCGACGGATACGGCCAGTAAAGCCCTTTATTCTTTCGGCTACGATCTTCGGAGGCTGCGAGCTGTTGGAATGGAAGATTGAAAGAAAGCAGGAGTACTGGGCCAGCTCAGTTCAGCAAATTTCTGTAATAAAAGGGCTTGGTACCCTTGTACGCCTTATCATTACAAGCCCGAACGAATTACAAGACGGTAGATCGTGTTCTCTCTCATTGCTTTTCTCCCGACGTAAATGATTCGCCAGTAGTCAACCATCCATCTTCATTGGCTTCGCATAATTTCACCAATTGCCTTTCCATCGATTGGCCGAGAGCCGAAGTTATTTTGAAATGGGCGACGTGCTCCGCTGGCATTTGGGAAATGCTCACAATTCGGCCACTATTTTCTCACACAATAGTCCGCGGCAGGAGATTACCGTTAGCCCTCTCATTCCACGAACGGCGCGCGACAATCGTTTATTACGGAAAATTTCTGATGATCGCCGACGGCTGTCAACAGGCAGCGCGGCGCGACCTAGTTTCACCGGGTGATACGCCGGCACTTGCGTGCAAATCGACTGTTTATGCCGGGCACACCGGCCAAATTGATTCTGCCAAATTTCCATTGTGTCACCTAATGGTACCGGGGCGTCCTCTCGTTTACTTCAATAGGGCACACACACGTTTTCATAGCTAGGCATTCAAGCCTACATAAGAGAATCCTGTTTTTACAGAATGAATCGTTTTTTCATCGAACGGCGAGTCGACTGACATCAAGATAGAGTGCCCTCGCAAAAATCTAGGACTAGATGGTGAGTGACGAGTTCCTCCCTCTTGAACTAATTTACTAATCAGTACCCATCCAACTTATCTATTTCCGTCGATATGGTACGCGCTATTTGACAATGCTTAAAGTCGCGCGCATCTTCAATGAAGTGACCGGGCAGCCAACTTGGCCAACGTATCTATAACATGCGTCCAAATCCACTTATGTATACATAATCCACTATAATTACCGGTATGAATCAAGCACTTAATACCTGTTAATCCACAATAGTTATCCTAGCCCATCGAATTGCGTTAGGCTACTGTAACGAAATTGAATTAATAGCGTCCACGAGATAGGGAGAGTGTCATCTACTAGAGGACCACCCTAGAACCTTTACCCACAAACCGGTACAGCGGAGAATTAAACTTAAGTATTGAAACTCGAACAAAGCTAACTGCACTGCCGCAGCAATAATATTCCAACCACTTCCGGTAGGCCATCGCTATCGCTATCTTCGGTATCATGGGTGTCCGCTTTTGAAGCTGCCACTAATGCCTGCCACTAATTACTTTGATCGTAATTAGTCAAGCGTTTGGTTGATCGCGGCGAGTGCCGGGGCCTCGCGTGGAGTTCGGTCGTTGAGATATCCAACCACGTCGTTAGTTGCCATTCGATTTAGCGATGCGGCTTACTAGAGGACGAGCACAGAAGACGAGCAGAGGAAACGTGTGTGAAAAAGGTGCTCGGTGTGGGAGGGGAAGGGAGGGGGCAGGGGGAAATCGGGGGAAAGGCGTATATAGCGTGGAGTACGTAGAGCGGGTTTGTGTGCCGTGGATGACAAAGCAGGTAGGAAGTGCCTTTCATTTTCTTTATGGTGGCGACCTTTTCGTTCCGCCACGCGGCGCATGACCCGCGGCTATCGTACGCCGCCGGAAAAAATTCCATTTCACGCTCGGTGTTGACGCCTCGACGGTCAATAATGACTCCTCTGTCCTCGGCTCGCCTTTTCATCGCTGACGAACCACTGGCCCCACCACCCTCCCTCACTCTCATTCCCTTATCCCTGCTGACCGATAACAATTTTTATTCCACGCTGGAGCGTCTGTCATTCCGAGTGTAGGGGGCTCTTCCAGTGATACGGAGACTACAGACACTAAGTATCTCGCACATTCGTCACGTACCAGCATTAGCTGATGAATTCGAGGCTACGTATTTTCGAGATAATGTATCTAGACACCAGCGCACCCGAGACGCAGACGTCTGGCACACGTCGGGGAAATACTCTGTTTAATTTGTGTAATGGGGGGGCGATCGTTTAATCTGAATTGACGGGAGGATGACATTATATAAAATAAATAGAGTAAACTCCCTCTGCCGACATTGCACTTGGGTTTATGGTGACCTATGCGTGTTACACTTAACCGTGGACACTTGAATAACATGTAAATTGGGGCCAATTAACACATGATTAATTTGCTTAACGTGTGACAACCTCCCTCTTTGACTGCGCCTGGGAATAGCTCAGTACCCAGGCGTCAGGTCCAACGGCAACTTTTGAGAGCGCCCGTGCAACTAGCAGGAATTTCATTCGATTTGGAAAATTGCCGCAGGTTAACTGTTTGCCGGTTTACACTTGTACATATGTATATGTATTTAATCCGGCAAATGCAACGCAGACGTAATCGATACAAATAGATACCGAGAACGAGAATGCTTCAGGAAGAATGAATGAAATATTATAGTTGATTAAAATTGACGCGGACAGCTATCGTTTCGCGTTGATTGCAATATAGCTGGCAATATTTCAAAAGTATAGTATAGTCGATCGATGGATATTGTTGCTGGAAAATCGTCCAATTCCTGCTGCTTGAAATTTGCGTCACCGCCAGTTGATGCTATATTGCGCGCATGACTATATCGAGATATCGAAGGATAAGCCGCAGAAAGTGCCTGAATAAAGCATCACGACTTGATGTAGCAGTGAAAACCCGAATATACCTTTAACTCCGCACCCGAAATATTTGACCTTTTACGAGGCGCTGTATATACGGAATACGTGCAAGTCTCCCAGCGCCGATCTCCGATTTTTCCGCTTTCATGGTATTTTGCGAATGCATGTATTCCAACGGCAGCCTGCCGATATGCAGCGGAGTCGTTCCAGTTTAGTGTATGTATCGGCGAATCAAGTACCCAGTGAAATCGTAAAATCAAGTTTAGTCGAGAGCGTCCGTTTTTACTCGCAGCTGCAAAGTTCGCCTCTTCCAGAACGCGCAACGATAACAGCGCTCTTGCTATTTCACGAGCTTAAGTTGGTCCAGGCTTCGCTAAGAGCCCAATGCAAATGCTCTCAGACTTTGCGCAGCGATCGGAGCCGAGACATGAAAAAATTCATTCCGACGGGTGAACATGACGAGCTTCGGAATTAATCCGCACCCGATCCCGTGGTCTTCTTTTCGTGGCTTCATCGACATCGCCCTGCTAACACGATTATCCCGTATCTGCCGTCGGATACGAGTTCACCGGGAAATCCGTTCAGCCGATTCATTGACCAGGTCATCGCTAATTATTTCGGACCCGACACTAATGTGGGGAGGAAAGAACGTAATAGAAAGAGGGAAAGATCTCTTCCTCTTTCTATTACGGTCTGACTCGAGTCAGCGCGAATTTCATTACGAACTCGTAATGACAAAGTGTAAGTGAATGCAACGGATTACCCGGGCTGCAGCCTTAATTACACGAGTCGTAGTCTATAGTTCCGACTCTCGGGTCACTTCTTTGCACTCACAGTTTGATAATTAGTAAAAACTCGCGAGTGGCAAAGGTGGCGCGAACTGTCGCCATCATCCCTCGCACGACGAGACAATGCAAGGGGAAAGTAAGCTTAATTTACACGGCGGCAGATTTATTTTCAGCCCGCAACGCCACGAAAACTCTCCATCCATCTACTTGCGTGTGTAAAATCAACCCGCAACGAAACCGAAAAAAGTCTTCAAGTTACACCGATCGCGCTTACTCTATGAAGAGTTCCACCACAAGTAGCTTCTCGAAACAGGCAAAAGAACACGGCAATCTAAAAGGAATTCCAGAGCGAGCGAGGGGTAGGAGGCAGGAAGGGAGCAACTTTTAACGAAACCTACAACAGTCAAAGGGACAACACAAAAGGGGACAGACTGTAGTACAGACACTATACTAGAGAGAAGAGGTGGAAGAGCCAGCAAACCGAAAGTTGCTCGTCCCCGAGAGCGTTTAATGCCATGGGCCTTGGATGAGTAATGCAGCTTTGATAAAGTAAAACCTGCTGCTACGCGGTAGCGGCAAGTTCCACCGGGGATGGGATCGGGAGGAAGAGATAGAAGAGAGGTACGGAGAATCGCTGGATACAGCTGAGCTCTAAAGAAGCTTAATTATTCAAAGACGTGGCCAATTCCGTTAGGCGACTCCACGCGCCCGCTTTACCTTGAACGGCCACTGTCGCATCGGTCCAGGTATTTCATTTTACAAGCGGTTCCTCTGCGCCATAATCCTTATCGTGTGTATTAGCCGTAATCTCGCCCGTTAAATGGAGCTTTGCTCGGAACACACCGCATTAACACCGGCCGCGAGAGCCTCGCCTCGTCTCGCCAGGGAGAATTGGATTGTACAAGCACCTGCAACCTTTGGCTCTACCGCACGCTAGGAAGCGTGCAACCACTGACGCTTCCGGCCTGGGATACCAGATACTTGGACCCATCGAAGATTTCTCACGATCGACGAGCTCTTACACAGACGCTTTTCCTCCTCCCAGCTATTGCACTGGTTATGGTCAGGCCAATACCGTAACACGCCCTCGTCCCCATTCGAGCTAACCAACAATGCCGCGCAAGGCATTCAACAGTTCTCTCCCGATGCGACCCAAGCCCCGAAATGAGAATGAACAACTTTCCAAGGCTGCGAAACACACAGACATTCCATGTACGCTGCTCGGAGCGTTGCATATTTTAATAGCGTGGACTGAGGAAAAGTTATACCATTAGCATATTACCAGGAGAAAGGGGGGTATAATAGAATTACGCATGACGATTTCCGGGTAACAGAGAGGCGCGGACAAACATAGCGGATCTTTCATCGAACCCACAGGAAAGTCGATAAAGGGCCAGAAATCCAATTGTGGGTATACCGGGCCAGAACGCGAATAACTTTTTTAAAGGGCCGGGATTCCCGTGAACAGCGATGGACGTGACATGGTAACGAAGCTGGCACTCTCTCGAAAAGTTCGGTGGAAGTAACGAAAAAAGGGAGCTGGCTGGTACGCAGCTTGACACCAGGCGATTAGTCGCTCAACCATCGTTGTTCATAAAGCCGTGCGCTATTAATGTCCGTGCCAGATATATTGCATGGGCTACAAAAAAGCTGTTCTAAAATCTGGCACGAAATTCGAACGCTGCATTGTAGGCGGACGTGTCAATAGCATCCCTTTCCCAACGAGACTACATCCAATAGCTTTGAAAACTACAAAACCCTTATGGAGCTACTGGTGCAGAAAGTTCTCGGTGACAGTCAGACTCTTACTCGACGTTCCTTCTAATTGGAAAAGCTCTTAAACCAAAGTGGTTTGAAGCATGAAAATTTGCGGTGCACGCCGCAATACCAGTATGTTATTCTTCGCAACATTTCATTCTTCGATAAGCTGGAACGCGTAGCAGAGGAAGAAAGAAACAGAGCGCAACTAAATCAGAGAACGCGGAGTGGATGATGGAAAATATGGAACCGACGTGTTGTACACTGGGAAATATTCCTGATTGCGCGTGTAGTCGTTACTTTTGGCATGGCAAGTACATGCGGTCGTGGATTAATACAATGATTCCGGACTAAATTTGCGCGATCGAGTCATCCTCGGTCCCCCGGCACGCACATGTCCACGGATTTGTTACACAAAGAACTACTATATTCTCAACTGGAGCAGCGTGTTCGTGACTTCCGCGGCAGCGCCGCGGATACACGAGCGCTCGAGAATTTACACCTGAATGGAATATAAGTCAAGGAGAACCGGAAAGAGAGAGGGGGTGGGAATTTATTATGCCCGGACGTCCGGCCTGCCCTCCAGTTTGCACTGCAAAAAAGGGGCGTGGAAAGATAGAATAGCGCGGTTTGTTGGCTTTTAAGTCGAGCCGAACAACGAGTCGACAAGTGCCATGTAATTCAAGCCACACGGCATTATATACCGTGAAAGTGAGAAAATGCGTGCACAAAAGTTAGGGTCGAGTTTATGCTAGCAGCGTTGGGAACACGTCATATGACTTGGAATCTTACAAGCCGATAAACTGTAGGCATTTTTCTTGTCGTCGCATGAAAGCTATTCTGCTTGCTTCGCGGTCACTCTGAGTATTGTGCGAACAGTGCGCGGTAGCCAATTTCGAAAGCAATCAACGACTGCTTGTTTCCTACTGCTAATGCAAATTGGACCCGGCTTCGTAAACAGCACAACACGAGTCTCTTTTTTTACAACCGCTTTCATTTGGAATATCGTGATTGCTTCACAGTTTATTACAGGCATTTATTATATCGCTTTGCATATGCTCTGCCGAGAAAGAGCATTTTAAGAATCTACTAAAACCACACTCGCATTACTGTCGGAAAATGTCCAGTCATAAAATTTCCCGTTGTCTTTATCGAATAACATCGGAAAACCGGTACACCCAATAAAGCACATGAGAAGTGGGCGGTGCAGCTAAGGTCAGGCGAATAAAGACAATTTATTAGCGGCTGTATAGTTGAATTAGGTCGCCGCGCAATACGCAGCGCGAAATACTTGCAGCCGAACGAGCATGCATACACGAAAGAGTACACACGAATGTAAGCTTGGCATGAGAAAGTGGAATGTGGGTGCGGGTTCGAGCATTATGTCTCGGGTATCCTCGTTTTTGCGATTGTGAGTAACCGGGACAAACCGGATGTGCAATTAGGAAATGGTGTGAGGCATATGCCGCTGACACGTATGAGAGATACGCTGTTGAATATGAGGATGCGCCGAAGTAAGTAGCATCCGGGCGACTGACCCACGAGTACGCGCTGCCCATTAGATAAGGCATGACCGCTAGCGAGGGAACGGCGGAGCGAGAGGGTCCGGAAGAGCTTGGCATCTGCATATAACGTAGACCAAGCAGGCCAGTGGTCGGGAAAACGTATTACTGCAATTTCATATGCAAAAGTTATTACCCGAAATTGTCTGAAAATTGCGCTCGAGACCCTCGTTTCCAGTGTTCTTCGCGTCCTCCTTCCGCAGCAGCCAACACTCCCCTCCGGTCACACCGAGCGCGTGCAACCCCTTCGTTCCGCACTCTCAACCTTTTAAAATAAATCGCGGTACTGCATTTTCCACCTTGTCCCCCACTCCGAGCTGCGAACGCATTTGTTCCACGAATCGGTGAATTAGAAGCCCGAATCGAATCGAACGCCTCGCCGAGTAGAGGCGAAAGTGGGTCGCTAGATAGAATCCCCGGTTTATTATTCAGACTGCTATCAGTTGCCGTTCGAGTTTCATGCGGCTACTCCCACGATCAGCATGCCTGATTTCAATTTTCAATAAAATTCGCATGTTTTTGTGATCGCTAGATAATGAGACATTCGTTTTATGCATCTCGACGTCTCTACCGCAAAATGTGGTGCAATCAATCCATTCGAACGTTGTATTAAATTTTCAATAATTATGAATGACGACGATAACCAGTTACTTTCGTGCAGGCTTCCCAAATTTGCGGAAACTCCACAAGCAAATGAAGTTTGATGAATGGTATGCTTTCGGAACTTTGATGAATTTGAGTTAACCTCTAACACGGGTGTTTAGACATTTAGAGGAAGCATTTTACGAATATATCGACGGGAATTTCGCCTTGGATATACTTGGACTAAAAATAGGAAGAGGGCAATTTTCGTATCATATTGGGGAAGAGGGAATGTGCAAACTATCGGTTAACTGGGTGATACTGAGATAGGCACTGCGGTAGGACGTATGGCGTGATGAATGCCACGTTCAACCAGTAATTTTGAGATCCAGCAAAGACGATGGATCGGACGTTCCGGCTCCCAGTGGGAAATGATCCCCTTGTACCAGCCTAGCTGCACCCACGAACGTCGTATTAGTAGACTTTCTTTGAGCGATCGTGATAAAGCACATACATATGGTAAAATGTCTTCCAAAATCATATATGAATTTGTGATTTAAAGCACGCTACGCTACATTCGTGTTACTTGCTGTTAGGCCTGGAATTCAGAAATCGTTACTTCGGAACATTGTTCACAAATATTTAAAATTTGTCAAGTGTCGGCGTGACGGGGAGTTCTACATATCAACTGAGGAACAGACCCGGAATACAACAAAAATAGCCGACTGGTATCATGTGCATCCGACACATAAAAAAATAAACGTTGTGCTTGGGGTTAAGCTAGGTGAGATAATAGCTGTGTATTAAAAAAAGTCGATCCCATGCAGTATGTAGAAGGAAACAGGGAGAAAGAGGACTACACAAAGGCGTATGACCGGATATTCAGATAAATACATGATATTTCGTTGTATTAGCAAGTTTCCCCGCTTTTTATTCATATCATTCATGACTCGCGTATAAAATTTTTGGATTGTAATTAACATAACCAGAAACCGCTATGGAAAATCAATTATAAGGTTTGGCTCGTAAACATATTTCATTTCAGAACGCAAAGCGCTATTGAATCCATACAAATACCCTGGGAATTGGTACCTGCACGGGGAAAAATATTCCCGACTTTTAGTGAACTGTCAACTGGTTGTGCGCATTCATCGGGAGAATTCGAGTCCGTGTACATTTCATAAAAACAATGTTTCTATATAAACGATATTATATGAAATTAAATAACTTAAAACCTTCGTTGAGAACTGCGCAACACGTAGAGGGATGAGAAAATATTTGCCATGTTCCGGTGTACTTGAAAAAGTTATTACAGTGTTTGAAAGACTCCAAATTGTTAAGCACTTCACACGAATGGTCATCGGGATGAGCAAAGCATGATAAATCCGGAATGCCACTGCATTCTTAATACGAAGTTCATCCCAGGTTCCAAGCAACTACAACTTCCCGCCTCGTTCGAAAGGACTTATTGTTAATCCGACACGTGAATCTTTCAGCACGGCGTGATTCAATGCAATTTAATCCCCTGAATATTGTAGAGCCGAAGGATCCTGTACCAACGATAAATGATTTCACACACTCCATCGTTCGGCGAATGCTAATTCCCCATTAATGCGTTCGCCCTGATCACATCCGACATCGAGGTTCGTTAAAACATGTAGAAGCCAATATGTGTTCGACGGCATAACGCGAAACCGTGCATAAAATATGCAGTCGTGATTTCTGAATATTTAATTCTCCGCTGGCACGATCACGTGTGATCTAGAGTTATTACCCAGCTTCGCATTAGCCCCCCTTCATGCAAGCGGATATAGTCCTCTCTGACCGCATTTCTTCGTGTACTCCGATGAGTTTGGGATATGGGGTATTAGTCAAACAGGGTGCGGATCCGACGTGTGCACATATACGCGAGCGGCTAATGAAAATTTGTGTTCATCTGCTTACACGCAGACTTGGCAATAAGTCGATCGGATTTAGCGGGTTTACATTTCACCCGGGGGACAAATAAAGGGCTGGAAATTAGCATCTTTCCGGGCGCAGTAAAAGAGCAGGAGTGAGCAAGGGGAACGGTGGAGAGGGAGGGGGTTGGGAATGCTCGAGGCGGCAGGGGTGGTTTAAAATTTCGATGAGTCACCCTGCGAATTCTAGGGTAAAAAGGGTCGCTGCGCGTACGTATGCACTACGATCGCAGATATATGGGGCCACCATAAACCGAGCGAGGGAGTACGTGCCCGGGACTCGGGAATCTCATCATTTTGGCTTAAGTTCTTAACGGAGTGCACGTAATACGTGCTTCCCTGCATTCTTCGAATCTCAATAAATTCCACGCACTGCGCGCAAGCCCGCTCGCCGCCGTCGGGGAAACGGAGAGGTTTGTGTTTGCAGGAAGAAAGGGAGAGGGATAATGCTACGAAAAGCGCTTACCTGTTTATTCCTGGCCCTGTTGGCTCTCTTCTCTCGGCCACGTTTAATTGCCCTATGTACTTACTCCCTGTGCTGCAAGCATCGTTTAATAACTCGTGCAATCATTGTTCGGTTAGCATGGGCTTGAGAGAGGAAGTTTAACAATATATATTCTTCGTTTGTGTATGGTGCGCTCAATTTGTTGGTGGGGATTTGAGTGACGTATTAATAACTATTATTTCATCAAACATAATCTAAAATGCTTCGTATCACGTACTATTTGTTCTTATTATGCAAAGATACGATGTTTTCTTAGTAACTCTTGCTACCAACAATACATCTACTTGTGATCTCATTACGTCATCTCAAAGGACCATTTCCTAATCAAGCTGCCAAGTCAACACTGACATTCCGGCCTTAAGCTAGCAGGAGTATTTGAGAGAATCATCAGGGGCCGTCCCTCTTTCCTGACGTCCGCTTGGGAACGGCGCTAGGCAATAGTTCATCGGCTACCACTAATATCGCATTTAAGTGCGGTGCGCTCCCCAAATATTGACGCGATCGAATTCGGTCCGACAGCCGGCACATCGCCCTCGCTAAATTAGAGCTGGCGGCGGCATTTATCTTCCACGGGCCAGAAGGCGATGTTGGACTCTTGGGGCGATGGGGATGGGAGTGGCGGGCGGGGGTGAATGAGACATGCAAGACGAGATTCTGTGTGTTTAGGGGATGATCCCGTGAACGCATCTGTCGCCCTTATGAAGTATTCCTCGGCGTAACCGCGCCGCTTTAGCGGCACCCTGGGGACACCGACCGTGCAACACGAGTGACATCCGTCCTCGCGGTTAGTCACGCGTGTCAAATGAGCAAATCTAAACAGATTACACGCCGATTGGCTTGCTTGCTGCCCCCTAGGTCTCTGTCAGCGCTCGACCACTGCGAAGAGCCAGTGAGCCCACCGTCGCAGCACGACGAGCCACCCTCCTTCGAGCGCGGCAGATGTGTCGGCTAATTTCGAGTTCGTTCTTCACCCGGTGGCTTGTATTCGCCTTGCCGATATCTGGAGTGCGCGAGGTATGCGTTTAATGGGCGAGATAACTGCAGCGTGAAGAATACGCCGAGGGTGAGCCAGCATTCTCCGCGCTGCCGCCTCTCTATACACGTTTGCGGGGCTTTATTGGGTTATTATGGGGCTTCATCGAAATTTCTCGCTATCCCGTGATTGCTCGCCAATATTTCCAGCCCGCTGTTACGCACCCCTGTTACACGTGTTCCGCCAAGAAATATTGCACCTCTCGGACAAGGTAGCCAGGAGCCACGCTTGGAAATGATTGGCTGGGTTCAAGGGTCATATTGACAAAAGAACATTGTTTATCCGGCCGGTGTTTTCACTGTTTACCGTTTGGGAAATATGATCCGGCCGAAGAACCAATAGAACTCTTTATTTTTTCTGTAAACAAAAATTGCGTGTAGCGAAAAATCATTTTGCTGTTGTTTCTAATAACACAGTGTGCACGGAAATAGCACCAAACGTATTCCGGCGCTATAAAAATATTCGGCTCTCTACCGTGTGATGCACCAATATTTTTTAATCTCGATATCGTTTGCACCCGGATTTTTCTTCAATTTTAAAATTTATATAACACTTTGCACCGTACTCCAGCAAAAGCGGAGAGTAGTATAAAATATAAAATTGACGTGGAAAAATCACGTGCCATAAAAAGTACCAGCACCGCTATATCAGAATAGCAGGCGTAACATTCGATTTTGGGGAGCGCTAAGTGCATGGGCCTAATTTTATCGCGCGCATCACAGGGCCGAAAGTTGGCCATAGCGCGGCGGGCCGGTGGGTCGGCGAGAAAGTATGGCGAAAAGAGTGAGACAATAATTAGAGGTCGAGTGAAAGACAGGAGCGTGGCCGGGGGTGCAGGACAAACAGAGCGGTATCACGGCACCGCATCACAAGTCAAACATTCGGGGTAGCCGGGGATTAAATACAGTTACGCCATTGAACTCGGGACACACATATCTCGTAGGAAAGCCCATTGTTTGCAGAGGCCACCCGCGCCGGGTACACAAAAACATAGTTTAAGTCTCGAGCGGACGATGAGCGTGTGCGCTTTGGTGGATGGGTGACTGCCTCTTTTGCCGAATTTTCCTCGATGCACAGACGGAATATGTAAAGCGTGGCCGAGAAAGATAGTCGCCGCGCCGGCTTCGGAGTATCCCTCATATCCTATTCCCTTTTGGCCAGCCTTTGATCCGCCCCTCAAACCACCTAACACGCCGAGCCCTCGAGCTCCGGCCAGGCCCCACGTGCCGCGCAGTTATGTGTGCCAGGAAAATGACTTACCACGTAAGATCAAACGAACGGTACGCGAGGTGGATCCGCTGACCCCCGGGGGAGGTGCGATGATCGGTGCCATCCCGCTGACCGCGCTGCATTCACTAGAGAGGATATTTCTATAAATTATTCTGCCGCCCGGAAGTTGAATCCGTCGACCACGTAATCCCCCGGCACGCAACCGTCTAACTGTACAATTCCCATTTATCGCCATTGGCAGCTTCCTCCCGTGAGTCATAAGCCAATTTGAGCGATAGCGGAATGGCAAAAGTGTATCGGTTGCTCATCCGTCTCGTGATTTACTGAGTTCGGAATGGCCGTGCTTGATGGCGCCGAGCACCACGATAAAGTCCTGGGGGGATGACGCTCGTCGTCCCGTTAATTCGGGGGACGAATGAAAAGGGAAGATGGTTATTAGGCTGCCTGGCACGTATATCATCGGCGCTCACGACACGCGAAGATCCACTTCCAATGATAGCAGGATCCTATTGAGCTATCTATCATAGTCGGCAACGAATCGAAAAGATAAAGCTCCCCATATGGGGCGCAAAGCTTAATTGGGTTTACTTTGATTCAACTTCGAATATAATTGCGCCCGCTGTTCTTCCGAACCTGATTGCTCATCACTCTAAAAGATTTTTTGCGGCCGTAAATTCGGGCATTATGGTGCTGCCGCAGTATTATCTAATCTTGCCAGAGTGGCCAAACAGCTGAAATTCAAGCGCGCAAATCAATAATGGATTATAACAAGACCGAATAGAACACCCCCTAACAAAAAGAGGGGTAGGCTAACCTTTCCACCAGGACGCAAAATGAAACGTTAGGGCGCGTGCAATTAAAAGTGCGGGATTGAAAGTTCCATTGGTTCAAGTCAATAACGAGCGGAGCGACCATCGAACGTCCATGTCTGCTCACTCCAGGGGTGATTTGAGAGGAAAGGGCAGAAGCCGCGTTTTGTACTGCAGTCAGCTTGCATATGCCGAATGGAGCTCGAACACGTAGCCACGCCAAATTGCAACGTGCACCCACTCTCACTCTCACACCGACCATAAGTGTATCCAACCGGATGTAGAATTGCGCGAAAGTTTATTGGTCGCGATGGAGGCGGAAGGGCACGGCGGCAACGGTGGGGGAATGATGAAGATTTTTAATCGTGCTTGGCGAGGAAAGCCTTCCATTTCCGTACGTGTACTCGTTCTACCTCCACTTCAGTGCCACTGGATTGGCAGCCGTTCGTTACCGTAATTCAATATATCGTGAATTGTGAGGAGTGGAGAGACCGCAGTACCATGAGTATAAAAGCGAATATTTCATCTGCCCGCTACACGCGGTCCCTTTTAATTGAATCGAATTTTTTTTTACTGCGGCTCAGTGCCCATTAGTAGTAGTCCACATTCCATTTATCGTTACAACCGCGCAGGGTTTTAAAGGTTAAGTTTCTGAAAGTTTATCATCTTTTTCAACGATCGTTTCGAGATAACAGTGTGCACGAGTCTCGTTCATGCGAGCTGGCTGCCTGTAACGCGATGCGCATATTGACACGTGGAAATTATTCGTTATAACATTGAAAAATGCCACTCGGTAGCCCACGTAATTGGGAGTTGAGGTCGGCGTTCGCGTTCGCGTACTCTCCGACTAGGGGGAAATGTCCATTGCTAATAACGTAGCTCCACGTCATTAATCGGGAGTCTTTGAGGAAGCAACGGCCAGGCATGTAATTGACTCGGCGAGCTAAGACATGTTGCATTATTATTGCGGGATTTTAGACAGTAATGATCGAAGACCGCACAGGTGGATGAACTACCATAGATTCTACTAATCGAGCCTCCATTATTCCCGTCTTGTTAGACTTCGTAATCAAGATCAAATTCCATTAGTCGCGATCGGCCCGTATAGACCAGAAACGATGTGAAATTCTTTCGTGCAAGCAGCTGAGAATGAATACCGACAGCTTTTTCCTCAGAATATGGTCGCATATCACGTAGCGGTGTTCTAATTACACGGCTAACGAGAGCAGATCGTGTCCGCAAGAGCTTTTCCAGGAGAATTGTTCCAGCAGGAACAATCGAAGTTGGGATAAGAAGGGAGAGAGGTAGACTGAGATCTGGATCCGTCAGGAAATCCCGACTAATTGAACATTTGGCAAACAATGCAATTACCGTGCTTCTCGGCACTACGAGCGTTCCGAATTCGAGAACCAAGGTATAGATAGTTGTTCGTCATCGATTCCTTGGGATTCTGGCCGTAGCCATACCTTTCGATAGTACAAATTCATCCAGCTGACATATCCGGACGACGAAACGGCGGGTCCGGTGGGGTCAGAAGGAAGTGACATTCCTGAAAACGGCACTATTTTCTCAGTTTTTACCCGGCTGACAAAAGCGGGTTCGCTCGGCATTTGACGTTCATAGGGTGGGCGCATGAAGAATGGTCGGCGAATGCCACGCCCTGGCCGACAAACCAGCCAGGCTCCAAATTTGCGCGCGGGGATTAATCATGAGGGGCAATTTTACCTGATAGTTTTATGGTGGTGAGCGTCCGCTATTTGCATGGCACGCACACTGGTATCGACGGAGCTTAAGTGCTATTACCCATATAATAATTTAAAGAGAACTTCCGCCGGTGAAACGCGCCTCCCGAGCACCGGCAAGTTTCTAATAGCGACTTTATTACTGATAAAGACTTACGAAGCTAGTTCCGGTCTTGGGTCTTACGTCATGCTAACCTGTTAAATAAATTCCACTCTTTATTGGCGAAAACGCACGCCGCTGAACCGCGTGAACTCCGACCCCGCTATTAATGCGGCTGGGGTACTAGAATTAATATTAATGGGACAAGAGTTTTGGTGCAGCAAACGGTCGCGCGCCGATTCTCCTTGACTGGAATCTCAGCGGCAGTGAGATTGCACGTTGAGATCCCGGCGGGTGAAAGCGCAGCTAGAATCGAGCTTTCATCCCGTGGCTTATGCAGTGACAAATGGCAAGGTTCTGAGATAACGGTAAGGAGATATATCTACTATTTGCTTGCCTCTGCCTATATCTGGGTGCTTGACACGATCGATCGACTTCAATTCGAATATCGGCTACAAGAGATTCACCTGGTTGCAGTACTTATGAAAAATTGTGCGCGTTCTATACAATGCATACTCGTATTTCTTCAACGCGCGTGTGCATTCGCACACGAAATACGAGTACTTGTCGCAATATGTACTTGTCGGAGGGTTACCGATACATGTGTCATGAGACGAAACGCAGCCAAACGCTTTGATCCCCCACGTGTGCAATATGTGCATCGATAAAGGATAACGTAGAAGAAGCTTTATTCATTAACGCATTTGCACGATAGCGGAGGCATTAGCTTCAGTGGATTCAGCAGTTTAAACAGGGTGTAATTGGAGGTACATGGGCTCAATCGTTCGTATAATGTGGTCTGTCGTTTAGCCAGGATAACAGGTGGACTACTATTGTTCTGTTAACCCATCGTGCTCCTGCCTGATGAAACGATAGTGTCAGTAGGTTTCACGTGCTGCGCCAAGGGTTCGAGATAGAACGAACCTCCTCCGTCCTGTTATTAGATCGTAACTTCCTCGAACTTAAGTGCCTTGCGCAGCATAATTCAAGGGATTCTTGCGTCCCCCGGGTGAAGTTTCCATGTCTCAGCTTGATCCTGCCAGCATCCCAGTGCCTTATACTGTAATGCGGCCCATGACACGTATCGTTTCAATCACACTCGCTTCCGCTTGTCCTTGGAAAAAAATAACATTGCTATTTACGCGTAATTAATTATCACAACGGCACTCCGTACAACTTGCTAGATCGCCACTTAAATAGTTTCGTCTCCGGTTTCTATTGCATGACTATGATCGGGGTATAGGGTTCACGTATCAAATTTAATAGAGCCTACAGTGCTCCGATATAATTACGCGCCCGCTTAGAACATATGTTGGCGCCTCGGTGGTGATCCACAACATATATCATTTCTCGGTTAACTTTATAGTTAGTTAGTGAGAACGGGAAGCCATTTTCGATGGAATTTTTCTCATCGCTGACCTGCAAAACCTGGTAAAGCTTCGCCGGCTTGTAACAAGCGGTGTCAGGAATCTAGAAAACTCTGGCGCTTCATGCTGGGCGCTGAAATACAACAGCACGCCTGCTCCTGTAAATGGAGCTGATTTTCGGGAACTCAGTGATTCGCCGGATTCGATGAACCGACTATTGTTTGTTGAAACACGGAGTTTCGATACCTTTTTCAAATCCTTTCGATGTTGCATGTATTGTTCGCCGAACTGTTGCAGGTTTTTCGGTGGCACTAGGAAATATCGTTCGGAAATATTGCTCGGCGAAAAGCACAAGAATATACTGGGATCTACTCGCAACGAAAGTCATCGTATTAAGGGTAGAATGGAAAGCAGCAGTGGGAATCGGCCGTAATAAAAAAAGGATTGAGACGACTATGGAATTCTCGACTAGTCTTCCTCGAATTCGTATGGGAAAAGAAGAATTTAATAAAAGTAGATAGTGTACTCGACGCGACCCGACTGTCACGGAAAGCGCAATGAGAACAGTATACAGTGTGTGGTTAGTTGCAAATCGCTGTAGCATTTTTCCAGAAACGCCTGCAATAATATTTTTAATAAAAGAAGGTGTTTGCATATTGTGACAGGGTTTTATGGTGGAATGAAAGAAATAGTCCTTTGTGGGGACGTGTGTACTTTTCCACAGGGCAGAATAGTAGCCGGTGACAAATCATTTTTGAGCACCCGACGCGCTTCAGAAAAACACGCTTGCGCAATGTCGCGACCAATGCGGACGATCGAGTTCGCTTGATGCCAGTGAAATTGAAGGAAATTTTTTATCCGCTCGATACCGCCACTCCGGGCGGTGGGATTATAGTAGAAATTCCAACAGGACACAGGGCCGAGATCCCGCAGAAGAAGGATTCCTTCTGGAATTGTGCCGTTTCGTTTTTTCGTGGACGTTCGTGCAAGAGATGGTCGGGCTAAAGAAAGCGACGGGGAAAAAAGGAAATGGGTGAAATCAGGGAGATAGGGAGTCCCATGGGACCATAATGGAGGAAAAAGGATGTAATTTGCTACCAAGCTTCTGCACTAATAATGTACTCCGATTAGTGTTAAAATTCCACAAATCAGAAACACCCCATTTTGACAACAACCCATCTATCACTCCATTCGGCGTTAGAAGTTTGGAATTACAACTGTGTATTGGAAATATAAGTGATCCCGGCGAAAAAGTTGTTTAGCCGTCGCCGATAAACACGACTGTAATAACAAACTCCTTTATATCGGATTGCGGCGCTATGAGAAGGCAGAGCGTGTATAACAAGTGTATTTTGCCAGCACCGGCGGCTGCATGTGTCGTGGAATGCGAATCGAGCTTTATCCCTGGACAATGGGGCCCCGCGACAGGCTCGTACCCTCATTGAAGTGCAGCCCCGCGCGCATTTCCACGCAGAATGTGCGATGTGTTTGAGGCCGTAGGAACGTGCTATAGGCACACCGTTTCCAGGAATACGATGATTAATAACGGTGTAGGAGGCAAGGCATTGTGCCGAACCTGGTAATCATCAGCGGCCACTGAACGGTTCGACGCTTTCACGTATCACTGAAGCAATAAAACACGGCTTCCCCATGGACTGATTGTGCTCGCACGTCCCCCATTACGGCCAGTTGTCCCGATGCCGCACCTATGTGTGATCTGGCTTTAGTCACCGAGAGATAAATTCAGAACGCTGCTATGATTATTCCTGATATAGAGCGCAATCTGACATGAGAGGTAGCGACACCGAATTATTGAGATCACGTGATACAGGATCGGCGATGAACCGATCCACTCTTGGCTCGACTAGAAGCCACGGATCAGTTACTCTTCAGCCAGCAGATACGGACTGCCGTTGATATTGAATGAATGAGCATCGAGCAGTAAAAAGCCTCTTCAACTTACTCTCTACCGCATTCTTCCTGACTAAATGTAAGCACTCGTGATAATATCGTCTTTCCAAACGACTTGATCACAATTAATTACCCAATCTGAGCTGATATTAGTTACATTTGCGGTAAACGTAAAGCTAAAAGTAATTAATCACTCGCCAAGTTCATGACATTTGAATGTGAGGCATATCTTGCTGGGAATGGGCGCAGTTTTACGTCTGCTCCTTCGCGCAAAGGAGTCAAATTGACGGGAGGGCGGTGGTGTGCCGTGAATTTCATTGTGCCAGCGGCGGCGGCGGCGGCGCGCTGCCGCACGGTTTTGAAATGTAAATTCGGAATAACGAGTGTCTGTGCGCCGGCGTGTGCGCACTTCATAACGAGCTGAGGAAGGATTAGGTTGGCGCAATCAGACGTACGTCGGTACCTGTGTACTTACGCTCAATGCGCACTCGGTCGGAGCAAAAGGGGTATTCGTTAGCCTAACTCCATCAGCCGCTTTTATTTTATTACCTACGGCGATTACGGTCGGTTTACTTTTTTAAATTGAGGCCTTAAAATAATGGCTAAATGAATTAATTGACTGAGTACACCAGCGATTTGTATGCTCTACGATTTCTTCCTTCCTTTCCTTTGTAATTGTTGTTAAGTTTTCTTCCCGGCAATAAAGTTCAATGTCTATTTTAGTCAGGGGCTCCATTAGCCCGATTGATGTTGGGAAGACCCCCACGGAGCTGTCCTCCTCAGACAGTGTTTGGAATATTATTGAACCGAGGCTGCAACTGCAACACCGAGAAGGTACGGGTAGTGTGCGCGAACACGGTCAATGCACGACCCGGTTTTCACGGATCTGGAATTTAAATCAGAATCTCCTGCTATTCCCAGCGTGTGGATTGCCCGAAGCTATTCCCTTACCTCGCCTGCATTTTAAATAATCACTAAAACTTTAAGCAGGTGTGCAACTTTTATACAACGTGCAGGGTTGCCATCGATAACCCAAGATTCATTGACATTTTATGGACTCTAAAGGAATAATCACAGAGAATAACTCCATGGCAAACAATTGAATAACTGGACCCTAATTCTCGGGACTTGGAATGTATAATACCGAAAGTATGGTAATTATTTAGAAAGATGGCTCACCACCGATTTCAATGATTTCTACAAATGTTATAGAGGATGCTTTCCCGAGTATTTTCATATATATATCGAAGGTGTGCCGTTTTTCTAAATAATTACATTCGATACATTTTATTTGCCTGTTGGCCGATTTCCTCGTTAATGAAATATTTTTCGAACAAAGTGAGGAGTCCCGTTTATCTCGGGTGAAAAATCACTCGGTGTTAACAGCGTTCGGTTAGTTTATATCGTGACTGCCGACCAAAAGGACAGGACTGACATATTTCGAAGTGCAAGTGTCCGTGCGGCCAATGTCACTATAGGAAGCCGTATCCTGCAATGCCAGTTTTATGGACTCGTAAACGTTAGGGAAGACGGCGGTGCAATGAAATTCCTTTCATCTCTGAGCCCAGGCTCGCCTTGCCGAGCTTTATTAGACTACTTCACCTAGCTGTGCTACCCTTTGAAAGGTTTGTACTGGGCAGAATGAAGGCCGAAGGCCGATAACCCCCTGCAAATTCGCTTTGTTCGATTCCCGAAGCTCTTCACAACCTTTTTCAATTTAGTCAGGCTAGGTGCCAGTTATTCGTTCGTGAAATCGAGTGTTCAGTGGTTTGTTCAACTATGCGCAGTGTAATTGGATAATCATCGACTAGTATTAATTAATAGTTATACTCTACAATGTCCTTGTCGTTTAGTGACTTCATGTCATCCTAGAAAATAGAATGCCGGTCTCATAACCTTTATTTAGTGCCACAACAAGTAATGATCAAAGTCTTTAAATGCCTTTTTTCTTCGTCAAAAACAATTTAATTTCTCAGTGAATCTTTGCCTTTTTTGTACTATTTGCGCGATTTTCGATGATGGGCAAAGAGAATATGAGAGCAATCCAACAACAATGGATGTCCGGTAATTTTTGTGTGGATTGAAACTGTTTCCTTGTAAAAAGTTGGCCACGATTTAGACGCAAAAATATTGTGAATAGCTCCGATTGTTCACTTCAAACCGGCGCCTCCCGTTTTTGACCGACCGCTCTCCAATTGCGCGTATGTTTTCCCCTTTGTTTTGTTTTGCAACAAAAAGTGATGCACAACGTCGAACGTATGCTACTCGAACCTCAGTGATCGATGACTGAAACGTATCCGTTTTAGTTAATCATAAACAAAAGTTCAATTTTCTTATGGGGATGGTGAATTTGATGAAATCGAACTATCCTAATAACCATGTTAGCACTTGCTCATGAAGAAGATAGTTGTCTTGTCTATTTTTCATTTATACGATTGATTAACGTTCAATGTGTTTCTTAATCTGGAACCGACAACGGAGACGTGTCAGTTGTAAGCTGTCTCACAAGAAAGAGAGTCCCCTGTAAGAATTGTGATCGGATTCGCATTGACGAATACAGTGAACGAATTCTTTTAGTGACGGCTGGGTCTAAAAAGATCCAAAGTAGAGGGCTAGCTGGCAAACCCTCGCACCACCGGAGATTGAAATGGACGATTGAACAGAAATTGCTTTTGCCGCAGAAGTTACAATCGTCTCTCTACTGCATCGATGGCTCGGTGACTGATTCTCTCGGTTCACTCAAGATTAGCTGACCCCACATGCTCGCCAAGTTTCCCATAATCAATTCATGACTCCTTTCCACAGTGCATAGTTGAGTGTAAGAAAGTGGATCCCGCGTGCCCAATGTCTATTGTAATCAGTGTTGCCAAAGCCCGATTGCTTTTGCAAGAGAACTGCACGTCTGTTTACTGGAACCTGTTACGTGATCACCACTTCAATTAATTTCGCGTACAATGAAAGCGCGTCTATTAGAACGCACGTGCTCGATTATCGAAGAAACTCTTAGGCCGATTGCAGCAATCAAGAGTTAAAACAGCGACAGATAGCCGCACAGAAAAAGACGCAAAGAAAGGAGGCGGGCGGTGGAGAGAAAGGCCTTTGAGAGGGAGAAGAAGAGAAGAGGACAGAAAGTTTCAGCTTTCAATCCAGCACATTTTGTTTTCGCTCGAGAACTCGTCCCTTTAATTACGGGAGCACCGCCGAAAGACGAATCGGAGCCGAGGAAAAGTTCTCCGATTCTAAAGTCACGAAGAGGAACACCCGGGTGAGGACGGTTCATCAGCTCGAGATTAATAGTCCTCCCCGCTTGTCTTACTTCTCCGTTCACTTACGACCAATAAACTTTTCCGTGATTAATCGTACCTTCGTCCACGTATTTTAAACTTTCGGTACACTTTACCGCCTTCCTACCGCCCCTTCCTATTCCACACAGTTTTGTCACCGAATCGTGGTAGTGGTAAGTAATCAGGGGATTTGTTTTAACGGGAGATAGAGAATAATCCTACATCTGCCTAACGGTGATGCGAACAATAGCCAACTCCAATTGCCAATTCCTCGATATATCACGCACAAAGTTGTTCGTAGCTGGATGTATAGACTGCAAATGAGATCGGAGCCTGCTATGGCTTATTCGAATCGCTAGTTGAAAGAGTCTCGAAGATTTGTGGCGTCTGAGGGAGCTCGAGAGTATTATCTTCATTAAGGAGCCGACCTGTTTGCCGACCATTAGAAGGTAACTGGCAGACGAGTAAACATGAGCGAACTTTTTCATTCGTCCGATGAATGTTTATTCTCAGTAGTTAGTTAGTTGCCGAGAAATCAGGAGCCTGTGAAGTCCGAGGGACCAAGTTATTCCAGGTGTACTTTCTTGAAAGGAAAGTAGAATTGGTTGGCGGGCACTCGTGCGCCGAACTTTTTCCTTGGAAAACGTTCATTCTTAATAGAACACCGTCTATCGGATTAAAAATGGAAGTAGAGCTCTTGACGAAAGAATTGCAAGCTGACACAGCTTTAACAATTAAGTGAGACGTTTGCCTAATTCTTCCGATCTTTGTCGTGGTCATGATGTATACATATAGTTGGCCGAGAGCGTGCTTCCCTCGCATTAGAAGCTTCCGGGGCTAACAGGCAGCCTTTTCATTCTGATTTTCGTGCCGTGAAGAGATCCCCTGCCGGGAATTCTCCGCCACGGCATTATACCAGGCTGATTTATAAATCGCGATACATTCATTAGAGGAGGATGGAGGACGAGGTGGCTGCTTTAAAAACCCACAGCGACCACGACGAATCAGTTAGCACGCGGATCGCGAAAAGAATCTCCGCAGCTTTATTTTTCGAGCGCGAGTGTAGCACTTTCACGCCACTTCTTTAAATTCCTCCTCTTAATTTTTCATGTCGGAGTGTCAAAAAGTTTTTACTGAAACGTTTTTTGGCCCCCAGGAACGCGCGTCGGTGCCCGACACGAACGCGGATCGGACTAACACATTATCCCTCTTTCCATGCGACAGGAAGCTTTTCTACATCAGTCACCATGCGCACGCAAGCCACTGCGGCTATTCAAGGTCTTAATCAACGTCCGGTTACGGGGGCTCTCATACATGCGAGGGAATCTCATTCCTCGCCTACTTTGTCTCCGGATTAAAGAATCAGCCTCTCTATTTTTTCCCTCGTTATCGCCCTCCTGGCAACCCCGTTTCCCGCGGGAAGTCACTCGTGGGTAGCTACGGTACGATAAAGCTGAAGAAGAATGAGGCCGAAAAGCGTGACTATCCTGCCGGGTTTTAGCAGGAAATCCCCGGAGTGAAAAGTGCTCTATGCTACTCCTTCAATTGTCCCTAGTTACATGGAAGTATCAATTTTAGAAAATCTGTTGCGAAATAGATTGCGCAAAAATTTTAACGAATAAATCTGTCAGCGGTAGTAGGAGATTTATTAGGAGATTTATAGGATGCTGACGAAGTACGTTCAATAATGGCTCGTGGCTCATACTGATTTACGTTCAACAAACCCCGACCTAGTTCGGCATAATTTAGATATCTTCTGGGAGGGCACTTGTATAGCGTACTCCCTCGGGGAGTGAGGGACGTGAAGATTTAGTGGGGTTTGCGCAATTTCAAGGCGGCTTGAAAGACACGCCGTGCTCGCAGGAGTGAAAAAGGCTGTCACTCTGGTGACGGGACCTGCCGATGCTCGTGCCGTGAACACCATGTCAATGCGCGGAAACCACACAAAAACCGCTTGCGGATCCCCGTTTAGGGGTTTGGCCGAGAGATTAAGGTAATCCCACCTAACCGATGACGGTCGTTCCAAAGGTTTCAACAGATTAATTGGGAGATCGATCGGCACTTGCGAGGAATAAGGCAGCAAAAAAGTCACTGCCAGACTCGCTGGAGTCTCGCCCTGCTATTACAAGCGATTCTCTCGATGGTTTCTAAACCAACTGGATTGCCCCTTGCTTAACTTCAATCGGGCACATGCCTCTACCAATTTTGAAAGCCCTTCGCCAGAGTCTTAAAATGATTGTTGACGGAAAGATTATTTCATTGAAGTCTCAGTGGCTATTCAGTAACCCAATTCACTGCAAGTTTTGTAAGCCTGTATTTTGCAAGTTCGGATGCATTGTTGCTGCTTTTAAGCTCTGGCATTAACTACGCTGAGTTTCCCCATTCAAAGTTGGATGGTCAGCTCTTTAAGAGCCTTTCAAAAGCTTCTAAATACGGTCTCCTATTGTTCTCACATATTCTTACGCGTCTTCGCTGTACGGTATACTTCTTATAGTGCCTAATTGCAGTACATTCTGTAATGCGGGATGTTATGCGGAATGAACTGCTGCGGTTTCGTGGAATATATTTCTACTATACTTTCTGCATCACTTCCCCAACGGTGAATGGAGTTTTAAGCGGCAGGGCTTAATAGGGCCGAGTTTAACCTCAACTCGTTTAAAAATGAACACATTAGAAATAAGGCATCATTACACTTTCCTTAATCGACATAAACACCTAAACGAGAAAAGTTGCTGGATCGCATAACCAAATCTATTTCCTCTGGGTGGTTAGCTTTAGTCCTAGACTAACTCGGTCTGTCGACTGTTTTAATGCAATTCCGGCGCTCCAGTACTCACTTAGGCGGAAATAATCTCTAACGAGCTAAAAGGAGAGGTTTCTCTATAGGTACAATGACGGGCTACATTTTCGTATACCGAAAACCTCCATTATTAACAAAATACACCAAGTGTTTCACGTTTTAAGATTAATTGAAAGCGTCGTTTACACAGGAAGGGATGTCCTTCAACAAAATTAAGATTTAAATAACGTAATGGACAGTTGAATCGATTAACGGTAGATAAACTAATTGTACTCGCTTCATTCCGATTCTATGTGCTGTGATAAAATGAGTGGAGACTTCTCATGAACTTGCTCGAAAAAGCTACTGATGGTCCGCGATGGAATTAAGCGAATGCGCATGTTCCAATCCTATGATAGTCAATATACCTATATGTATTTTATGTTGATATATGTGGACACCGCGGTATTAGAATTTAAAAATACACTTCCGTGGAAGCCAGCACACTCCGGCGAAGTGTTATTTTTCATTCAGGTCAAATAGAAATCTTGTTGAGTATCATATTCCAATCAGATTGGTAAACGCTGTTACAAAGCCAGAGCAAACAATCGTAAATCCGTCGAACGTGAATCGATCCCTGCAGTACTTTAATCTTCCATATCATCGAATTCTGATCCGTAGATACGGAAAACCAACTGCGCTCGGTCCTCCATCGAAAGCCCCGCACTGAAAACGTAAAGTATCGAATGTCATTTCTCGTCAATTATTCGGTCCGTCCCGTTTTCCCAGCGAATGTAACATCCACTCGCGTTACACGGACCATTTAAAAGGAATTACATGAGAACAATTGAAATTAACCATCAGCCGTTTAGCCTGCACAATTGCTAAATGTTTTTACAGCAGCTCGCTCGGTCGCCAACGGGCGAAAGGCAGCTGGCTTTCACCCACATGTCTCGTATAAATTTCACATGCATACGCTGGAACCTCTCCTGCCGAGCTTCCCGAGGGTTGAGTATTCCATTCGCTGTATACCTTCTGACAGGGGCTTGATTACATAAACTTCCGGAATGCCATGTCCGTATCAGCATTTAAATTATGCCCGCTTGACTATCAGCATGGAACAGCCTATGACTGAAACGATTGGAGTCTCACATACACCCTCTACATTTCCCTCGAGTAGCGTATCCACACTTGTAATCCATAGTTGCATCATTACATCGTACATCTCGTGACGCCCATTTCCCCAAGTGCTTCGTACGTTTATGAGACTTGCACTGCTAGCATGTACATACCTTTCGGGAGATTAATAGTGACGCATCAGGGAGCACGACGGTGTACATTTAATGGCTGTTTTACACCTGGTGCTGAAACTTGAAAACTCGAAACTACGAAAGATTGCCATTTTTCTCGAAAATCCACTTCACTTCACTGTTTAGGGAAGAAATGTGTTGAAGAGGAATGTAATACCGTCTCTCCTGCTTTTCGCAAGTATTATGGTCAGCCGAAATGTACTTGCTAGACAACACAGTGGTGAACATTCCAGCACTGGAACAAGGAAATTTCGCCCAATATGCTATTAGAGCAAGAAAACTCTTTTGCGTTGGTTGCACTTACTACTTTTTCTTGCGTATATCCTCCAATGCGAAATGCGAGTGCGACGAGGTGAAGGGAATAGGAATTATTCAGAGTTTAATTCCTCCGCGGCATACTGAGAACTACTGCAGTTCTCCGATGTTAAGAGCCGTCCCGTTGGGCGGTTATTAACGCTACTTTAATGGAATGGAAGTTTCGAAAAGAACAACTAGCTGAGAGGAACGCTGGCGATAGTATGGTTCCCTGGTGCAGTCAAGCGAGTAGAGGTGTACATATATAGTATTATATCTTTGAAAGGAAACCGGTTAGTTTGATTAAACGATCGGCGTATCGGTTGCTGTATGTGTTTACACACGAAATTGAAAACAATAGCGACTAATAGAGAGTTTCAATCTCCGATTGAATTTCGTTTTTCTTCCCGCTTGCCCGTAGCGGAGCTATGTTCCGTCGCAGAATGAGCCTCAAGACAAAGGAAAACGTCGGGTCGAGCGGCTGGCAAGAGTCGTGAAAGGAAATATTTCCCAATTTCGTGCTGAAAACTCGAGGAAACAGGCTATACCTCCGTTCGGGGGCTACTAACCAGTATATCGTCATAACTACTGGAACACGGACAATAATCGAGTCGGGGTATTGCATCGGGTGAAGCGAACACATACACACACACTCACACATTCTCATAGAGGGATCGAGAAAAGAGTGCGGGACGGCAGTAATAATACGTTCAAAGTTCAAAGTTTGCCCGGCCTTTAAAAAAAAGGCGTAACAAGAGCAGCGCCGGCAGAACACACAGAGTCCTGTGACGCGATTAAAGGTAACAGGGTAATAAAACTTTTCGTGGAACGGCTAGCCCGTTCATTTCCCGGTTCATTATAACTTGTTGCGGTCTGCGGGAAATAACTAACGGGTGGAAGTGATACTTACTGCAAGGGAGCATGTCCCTTTCCGGGAAATCTCTAATAACATTTTTAAAGCATACACGGACCTCGTAAATCTTTGGTCAAGTTTAGTTTCATATTTCGACTTGTCACGAGACGATAATGCTTCTCATTACACTGTGATAATAGTCTACCTTCGGGTGCTTTTTACTATCAGAGTAAGAAATGGTTTAATTGATTGTGGTACGCGATACAGGAGTCTTAGTTGAACGCTTAGACGCTTTTAAGCACTTACAAGCGCTCACGCTTACGAGTACTCAGAATGGTCGTTCGGTTTGGCTAGAAAGCGCTCGGGGACGCTCGACGTTCGGTTTGGCTCGTAAGCACTCAATGACGCTATTGGTTGTCGTTGGTTTTGGCGTGTGAGCACCTAGAAACGCTCGAAGTTGAGCGCAGCAGTGAGGAGCAGCAAGCGTTTCACCTTTGCTGCATAATTTCACTACATGAACCCAGTAAGCGTTTAAATATCAGAATGACGTTCTTCGGGGCGCCAATGAGCGCTAACTGAACATAAGCGTTAGCGCTTGTAAGCGCTTAAAAGCGTCTAAACGTCGAACTGGAACGCACCGTTAGCGAGCAGAGGCAGCCGGAATATTTCAATCATAGGAGTGCGAAACAAACCGTTTTCAAATACATCTACGCATTAACAACTCCAATTGCGTAAAGTTTGTAAGTACATAGAAAATGAAACTCCATTCGAGAGCTTTATGTTTTTGAATTTCTCTGATTTTAGTAAATACGACATAAATGCAATTTCTGAAAGTAAATCGATTCATCGCAGCATCCATATTTCCCCCATTTTGTGGGAGCCCTACGTCATTAGTGGCCAGGGCGAGACAACTCGGAGTATCCATTGTGATAAAAATATGAATATGTTACACACGTGTGTAAAGGGTTGAGCGACACAGGGAGATGTAATAATACTATAATTATAAATCAGAGTATTCACATTTACGTGCAGATGCGCCTCATGACTCGAAAGCCAGGCCTGGCAAACATAGTACCCCGCAATGTGTGTCGTTGGAAGCAGCGTTATCAGCCTCGCCAGAGAGTCGCTTGAAAATAGTCCGGAGAACACCGAGGGTTTTGATGTCGCGCGACCCACACTGAATGTTGAACGACTCACTTGCTTTGAAACTTTTTCACTGCCTGCCGGCTGTAAGAACGCGTAGCCTGTCTCTCTACTCTACACCAAGCTTCACCTTCCCTGTGAAATCGGTTTTGAGGGCGATACAAAAATGTGAGAAAAATTCCTCACTTCCTAATACGCCGGATGCATCTGGACCACATTAAATCATTCGCCAAATGTAGAAAGTCGCTGTGAATACAATCACAATATCGGCTAGTATCATATTTTCACCCATCAATGTATGTACTCATCAATACTGGTTACAATATTGGATGGAAAATGGATTCCCCGATGACACCGGGAGTGTTATTAGGGGGAAAAGTCTTTTATTTGATGACCTACCCCGTTACTATTCGAGGTGTGCCGTGCTGAATATTATACACCATAGAACCAGTGTGTCGACATTAATGCATACGCAATTGGCACGAGCGGCCGTCTGTTACCGTTATACTTTCGTATAATTCACGATGATTTCCAGGGATTACTACGGGTTATAGAACAAGCACTGTTTGAATAATAACGAGGCAGGACTGCTTGCAACTGTGCTACTGTGCATGCGATGAAGAATATTTTCACGGTCGTTTCTGGCAGTGTTTTATGCAACGCCGTTGAAGTCCAAGTATTCGGCGGACATAGTACCACACTGTAACGAGTTTGAGAAAAGTAGGTTAGTCCTGGTAGCCTGGTATTATTAGATGAAATGAATGAACAGAGTGTTTTTTGTCAAGCATCATTGTCTGCCGCAGCAATTTCCACTCTTTATTTCATCGTTTGACTTCCGTATCGCGGGTAGTCCTTCATAAAGATAGGCTATTTATCGCGCCGGCACCGAAACGAGGAGAGAAGAACGACGAGGGTCGGAATTGTGTTCCCCAGATCCATATCGATTCCATCGCGAGGCCCTTAAATAAAGATACGTGTAGGAGAGAGGAAAATGGGATATTCGGCGAAATGCCTTTCTATTCTTTGGAGAATCCACTCTATTTCTCTCAGTCGGGCCTATACGACGCGGGGTTTCATATGAATTTTAAGTAAGCAGCGATCGTTCTGCTATGTTACAGACGTCGAGCGTATGAGGAATGGTTGATGGTTGAGTCAGCAACGCCAGCAAGTCACGGTCACCATGAGGATACTTCTGATTTTGACGAGCATTTTCCTGCAAATAAATCTCCATGTTCCCGGTAAGTTACACCTCTATGAATGCATTAAGCGGCACTAGTTACATGGGAGTTGGTAGGCCGCATCTACTGTGCTACAGCCTGACTAAAGTAATTCGGGAGAGAGTGAGTTGAGGCTCGCAGTAGAATAGGTCAACTGCTGATCAGACGTAGCGGCGGTTTACGCAGCGCGCGGGACTAACTTTCGTCGTGTGTTTACGCTGACAAGTACTTCCGCATTCGCGTGTCAGCCAGTCACTTTCATGCTGAAGCAGCAAACACTTAATTCCGCGGCCCCCGAGTGCTGGCCGACAAGTAATATCCGGCTATCGTGCTTCCGAAGAACAGACGAACTTTTGCCTCGTTAACGCCGCCGGCCCGAACTTTTCGACGGTCACGGCGCTGAAGCGTCCTCTAGGCTTCATTTATCTAAGGCGAGACCGCTAATAAATTCATCCAGGCGGGTTTAAATCCCCCGTTCTAACGCCGTTGACGGCTGTTAAAGCAGATTACCAGTGTATGTGGCCGATGTTCTCTGCAGAGTGCTTTTTATCTTTGTTTATTTTAATATACTTTAACTCGCATTGTGCAAAAAGTTCTGGCAAAAGAACTTGATGAATTAAGGTCGGACAAAGAATGGTAAAGGCAGACACGTTCCCCGGGAAAGTAGGAGCTCGAAACCGTCTGTCGATCTACGATCGCGTGCTCACGTGCCGTTTCCGCGTTCGCATGCGATTTCAGCTTCGCACGTGACGGGCCGAGACCTCCTCGGGTCTTTGGAGGCGGGCTTCCTTCCCGAGATATGGACGACCGACAAAAATGACGGGAGCAGTCGGCTTTAATTGCTCGCCGTACAAGTGTTCCTTGCTGGCGAAACGAATGTAGTTGTTCGGGTTCTTGTGCCAGTTGGGCACGTCATATCATTATTAGATAACGTTTACAATTGTGTAACCATTACAACGAGGAAAATAAAGCCGGGCCATTTTATTCGCCGTCGCCACCTGCGCTCCTTTCTATCTATGTGAAAATGCGTTCGGGCCAAAAAAGCTTTAGATAGTAAAGTACCATCTCGAAGAAAACTGGTTTGTCGAAAGGACATACCAAGGTCAGTTTTTCAGCCATTTTATTCGAGCAATATAAAACCTTGTATCGCGTAGCTTCACGAGCTGAAATGTACATATGTACGGCGCACGGCCATTGGAGTACGCTGTGCACGGCACTCTAGAATGCATGCATGTCAAGGGACCCTCCGCAACTTTAAATTCAAATGATATGTACATACTCGTAAGCCGCGGCTAGTACTAGACGGTGAATATTCCTGAAGAAAGCGCACTTCTCTAATGAGACTTTTTCACATTGGGTAAACATCCGAAGTCCGTAATCGGCAGCTTGTTGAATGCCCGCAAAAATAAAGTCGATCTGAGATCGTTCTTCCGAAATCTGTTCGAAAACACTCTCGAATATACTCTCTGCTCAACAAAAGAGTACGAATCAAGGTGTGATCATTTGCTGCCAATGAAATTATATGCATGCCTTAATATTTAAGATTAATTCGGAAAATAGAGCGAGCACAGTGGAGGAAGATTCTCTTACGTCAACCGGAGAGAAGGAGGAAGGTAGTAGTACTTCGTGCTGAATATCCTCAGGAATTCCATAGGTTTGGTGTAGCGTGAACACAGCAAACGCAGTGCAGGCCGTCGTAATTGCCATGACTAAGTTATTCACTTAAGCCACTTAGGCTGCACTTGGGTTATGCGTTATCGTCGAGATGGTGCCAACTGCGTTAATCCTGGAGCGCCCGAGCGCGATGCCAAGGCCGGATTCCATTTCTCATTCTCACTTCTGGGAAGCCCTCAGCTTCCATTTCACCCGGATTTCCCGTAACCTGCTGCAGCCTTTCTCGCTGTCTCCCTCCATGGCGCTAACCGCCGCCTGCCGGGAGGGTAACATGAAAATCACCATCACTCCACCATCAAGAAGGCGAGGAAGGCGCCGTGGTGCTGACGTAGTGGTCCATAGTATCTGCAAACTAATACCCTTGACAGCGGCAAAGTATATGCCCACTGTTTAAAGCCCTTCAGTTTACTTGGAATCTTACCCTCTGCACTAATAGAAAAGGCGAAAGGGCCACTACGTGCTTCAATAATGTAATTCAATTTTCGCCAGTCGAAGGCCCCAGCGATTATGTGACGCATCGTCTGCCTCTCCCTCTTCGCAGTACATGCGCGCACTCGATTACTTTCGATTAATCCACTAGAGCCGTTTGAAGAGCCAATTAATTCTATACCGCAGCGCACGTGCAGTCGTTTCCCGATAAATCGTCAGGGTGTACCAACATGTTCTTACCCCAATTTCTGTTCACAGTCAGTCAAGCCGAGCATCAGCGCGGTGCATCCGGCAAGAACGAAGTGGCGCCGTTAAATGGCTCTGATGAAAAGGACAGCAATGTCTTAGGTGTCCCAGCTACGGTGGTCCTTGCTCAAAGTGGTGGAATCGCCAATCTGCCTTGCAAGGTTAATGATCCTGGTGCTGGAACTGTAAGTAGACGAGTCCTATACATATAAAGCAGTCGACCGACAATGTCGGATGCCAATTGAACTTTCATTATTGTAAAAAATCACATCATGCCTCAGGAAATGTCACACATTTTTCAATTTCCACACGCGATCCAAGTACGTTGTTACATCACCGACTTAATGCCACTTTCGTTGCGCGTTCTCAATCCCTCTCGCATTTCCAATATTAATTTTCATTAAACCAGTGAGTTGGACGGTCCCTATTTCATTTCCGTTCATTAGAATCAAGTTTATCTACTATATGCATGGTATGCGAAGAACAAGTGAGGGGTGACCACCCCTTTAACGACGCATGTGCTGGTTGGACATATTAAAGCTGAGCTTGTAAGATTCTTACGTACGAGTATACCAGTTAGTGAACTGAAAACCGTGCTACTTCCCGGAAAGTTAGGTTTCACTATATCAAAGAATACTCGAACTTGCTGATATTACGGTGCGTCAACAATTTGCGGATATGGCGAGCATGTAGGGTAGTTGCAATAATAACCAAATAGTGTTTGTGATATTTCTACATACTAAACATATTGCACATACATATATGTATTGTTACATAGATTGCAGCATGTGGGGAGGCGACTCGATCGATTCTACGGGTTGGTGATTATTATTCGAAAGAATAATCTTTCGATTCGATCGAATCAATCGAAAGAAATATTACTTTTGTACCTATAAAACCATGCGCGGATGTATTGTTCGTGTGCAAATCCGGGAGAAAGGTCTTCCCGTAACGCGGTCTACAGGAATTGAATGGTCTTGAATACAGAGTAACACAAATCGCAGTTCTATCAAATGTTAGGACGTTAGGAGTGCTTCGAATCATCTGTAGTACGTGTGAATTCTCGCGTTTTTTTAAAAGAAGGAACATTTGTACCTTTTAAAAAGGGGGGAGTTTAATAATTCAATGGTTAACGTGCTCGTATAGAGAAGTAGAGATTGCACTGCTATTTTCGGTCTGAATTCCAGCAGCGACCTTTGAATACGTACTTATTCATACGACATCCACATACCAGAGCGCCTGGCTAATGGGCTTCCGGGAGTTTCCTTTTCTTTTTCAGTTTCCTTTGTTTCTCAAAATATTTCTCCGTATTGCGAGATTGAACCGATATCGCGGCAGATATTTTATCAAGGCTTTCCCCCGATGAAAAAGGGTTTCACTGGAGAAAAGAGAGGAAGCGGAAATTCAGCTTATGTATACGTATAGATACAGGATCGGCGGGCGAAGAAATCCCCGGCATAGTTTTTCCTTGGCACTCACGTGACCAAAGAAATACCAATCACAATCGGACTCCCTGTTTCGCCAGAGGTGTATGGAAAAGTGGCTTCCTTCCCTGATATTGCGCGCAAAACCTTTCCTTTTCCACTTGACGTGACGGGGCGGATTAATTAGGTAATAGGATTACACGAACCTTGCCCTAGATAGTAGGGGGCTTAGTCACGTTCCATTTGGCTTTGGAGTGTTAGAGTTCTTTGCCCAAGTATTGGAGGGCTGCATTGTTTCCGGGTATGATCCACGGATGATTTAATTTTAGTATCTTCAAACGAACAGCTTGATGCTTAAGAATACCACATTCTTAAGGGTGGCGGTAGATTCGTCTCAAGATTTATCAGAGCAATGGGTTAAGTGGCAGGACCGCGGGGGATGCTGTTATCGGGACAGGTAGAAAGGCCACAGAACAAGGGGGCACTTATGTAAAACTGGCAGTCCACCGGTGAAGAGGGCACGTTCTATCTAGATACCGGGCTGGATCGCGCGCGCGCGCGCGAACAAGCGAGCGAGCGAGTGAGAAAGATGAGGCGAGTGACGGGGAGAGAGCGGGGCAGGGCTTGCATGAATAAAAGATGAATTCATCTGCGTCTTGTGTACGAGCTGGAGATAGAGCAATAAGGGCGCGAACGGGCGAAAGAGGCCACGAAGGAGATAAAGGGTGAGAGTGTGAGGGAGGTAGTGAAGGAAAGAAACTGAGTGAGACACTGTATGCGGAAAAATGGGATGGGGCCAGTGTGCTCCGGGCGACGCGATATCAATTTGGAGAAAAAATCCTGTAGCCTTCCCTGTACACTTCCGCAATAGATTGCGCCGCGAAAGGTATAAGTTTACCAAACTTCCGCAACTTTTCCTGGATGACGGGCGAAAAAATAAGGAGAACACGTCGCCTCTGCGGAGTGAGAAGAGTCAGCGGTAAGGGTGGCTTGACACAGGGAGTGTCGGGTTGTTTGTGAAACACAATTTCGAAAGTCTCGACCGGTCCATAAGCCACGGGTACCCGGAGGAGTGCGCTTCGTGGTAAGTGGAAACGATCTCACAACAGGGATGGGAGAAACAGGATTCGTGGCGAAATCTTTGGGATCTGAATGGTGCTCTACGGATTTTCGATGTTCGCCGAGAATTCGTATGGGATTCGAGATTGTTTGAACTTTAAAAATGCAGAATTTATGAATGGCTCTTACACTAGTTCTTCGGATACGCGTATAATAAATTGTGGGAATCTAGGGATCAATCTGCTGATTGCGATAGAACTTTAACAGATGTATTCGGATTCGCACTTACGGTCGGGGAGCAGCTATACTACCTCGAGGTATCGGCGGGAAATAATTTGCTCGGTCGTGGGAAATCAATGGACGGATTTCCGACGGTGAGTTTCCAGGAGCGAGCACTGTAAGTGGGTTCCGAGCGAAGCAACGTTGATTAATGTTGTTCCACGTTGCTACCACTTCACACGGGTCGGGCGCGAGAGCGAGAACAAGCCAGAGCAAGAGAAACGGAATACGCTCGTCACGTGCACGCTGCTTAATTCGTTATCCCGTAAACTCCGAGGCCCGTTCTTTTTCCGAATACTCGATACCACCGGCACACGCCAGTTGTCCCCGAAGTGCAGTGGGATTAAAACTAATTTATCACTGGTGCGTGACGCCTTTCCGCCCGGTCTCTCCCATGACGGACACGTTATGTGTGTAAATGCATATGTATGGTACAATTAGCAGCCGGGCACACAGGCTACTTCCTCCCGCGCGTCTTTTACCTTTTATTTTCCTACCCTCGCTCGGGATGTATTAATTTGGCCCCTGTTACATGTAACTTGAAACTGCTTCCACGGCTACGCCATATGCTATTAATCATTCGCGCTGTGCCAAGCGAAGCCGCAACTACGAGTATTTCCATGCTTGCTCAAGCTGCTGCTAATTTAATCTCGGCCAACTATAGGGCGGGTGTATCGCAAAACAACAGGTGTAAGAATTGAATGAATAATGTAGCGACCGCTCGGTTCTCCCGGGCCACGCTGCGTCCTCGCTGGCCCGTCGGTTCGCTGCTTCTTTTTACCTTTTCGCACTTTATGTCGCACGTATAAACAAGCTTTGATGTATTCTGCCTGTGGGGCGAGATACGGGCGAGAGTTGTCCGCGTATCAGCGTCAAAGCAGAATAGCGGCCGTCAAAAATAAATGTCGAAGGCGCGCGTGTGCAAGCATGACGATTCCCCTGTTGTTTTTGTTCGACTGCAAGTCCGAGTGCAGCTCGACACTTATCCCGCCATAAATCCACCGTTATCCATTCATTGTGGCCGGCCGAAACAATCGATTCACCGCAGAGCCGCTTGCCGGTCGGCGGCGACGGGGCTAAATCAAACGCTAAGTGTCGAGGCGCCAGCAATAAACACCATAAATGTCGTGCTGCCACAACGATACCTTAACGAGTTTTACGATGATGGCGTAATCCTCACTGCTATCAGCAGCCCGCGTAATAGCTGTTCCATAGGAAGAGAGAATTGGGTTCGCATCCTTGAAACGCATTTACCGGCAAATGAGTTAGGTACTGATGCGAGAATGAACAGAATGGGGAGATGGCTGACGCGTTATAGCGAAGCCTTAGTCAACCAAGCGCCGGGGAATTCCATCTGACGCGGGGTGAGCGATATTAAGCTTCCTTGTTTCCCAACAGGCGTGCATTCGTTAATGCTCCATCCCGAAATTTCACATCCTGTGAAGATGTAGAGAACTTGCACTTGTGTCGGTACAGATAAAAGGGGAGGACTGGCATTAACCGTACGTGTATGTGTGGATATCGTTAGTAATTCCCGGATATTAGAGTGGTGCGAGGAACGATAATTGTCGATTGTTCTCGTCAGTGTGGTAGAAAAGGCGGTGATCTATCGACACTTAGTTTAATAGGAATGCAATTGTCATGTATGCCAAGCATACCAAAAAGTTGGTGTACAAAATGGTTATGGCATATGAAAATTTGCCGTCTCCTCGTCAGACACGCTTCGGGTCATATAGACGATTTTTATTCTTAAATTTTACCAGCGGCTGTCACAGACTTTGCTATGTCCTCGAGAGTAGCGTTTCTGAACTTGCGGCGGGTTAGCTTAAACTTTGTGAATTCAGTGTGCGGAAGCTTCACTGGCTGCACGGAAAAAAACCTCCACGGGGAGTCTGGAGATCCAATCTCGATTTTATTCGCAACATAAAGTACAGAATTTTCTGGTCAAGCCGATGTCTATGTTAGAGGCGTTAGAGCGGTATGACGATGCCATTTAGATTCGGCGAAAAGTAAAAAGCTGGGATAGAGAGCTTTCCACGTGATTTCGTGATTTTCGTAACGGGCCCGGCGCGAGCCTCTACGTCTACGCGCACGTGATTGTGTGAGTGTTGCTGGATTTTACGCTAAAGCCGTAGCGGTCTAAACTTCGAATACGAAGGCGGAAAGACCAAGCCCTCTCGTTAGTTCACTCGGCGAAGTTCTAGCTTTCTTTTTAGCACAGGTTTACGGGTGTTCCGGCCGATCGATGCACCAGAATCCACATACGGGCTTTTTCATGCGCAGAAGAGGCCGACGATGCAGCTATCTTCAGAAGTCGTTCAAAGCCTGAACTCCTAGAAAGCACATTCGACAAGTAGACGGTTTGCCGCGTTGGGGCAGACATTCATACCCAAAACCCGATTTCGCCTAAAAACTCTCGGACACTGGCATTCAAAGTTCTACAATTTCAGAATCTCGGCTAACCTATCAAACTTTCTATCTTGGTTTTCGGATCATCGAGTAACACGATTGTTATCTGAATCAGTTTCATTATGACTTTTACGTAGACTTTCCGCGTTTTTGACGATGGGTATTTTTGGGGTATCAGTTAGTTCCCTTTTACGACTCCGGACCCCATTGTCTTCGGGCTGAGCACAATAAATCTGGCGCAGTGAAATAGAAAGTTACGAATCATCGCGGTGTAGCCCACCGCTGTATACGTATGCGTATACATATACATGTACGAATAATTCTCAGTTCTCCGGTTTCTCGGTCTGGCGTAGCAATGCTCGGCGAGAAAACTTTCCTCATTATAAGGATACTTTCGAAACGGTTTCTCTGATAATCAGGTAAACTTTTGATATTCGGCGCGGTCGACCTCGGATGGGAACGCGAGCGTATATCACGATGGACGATGAAACCGGTGGAAATTACTAGGGGATAATTGCTCCCGCCCCCGAATATAAACTCCGACCAACGAGTTAAGTAAAACTAGTACAAATGATTTTTCGCCCGCGGGAAAAAACGGGACGCGAGTGCCATCGACCCTGGACATTTAGTCCGATTACGTTTTCACCCGCAGACACGGTATATCGTCTGGAAAACACTTGGGTGCTTGGATTGGGTGCTTGGATAACCGCCACCCCTATGTACATACATGCGCGATACCCTACATTAAGTGCGGCTAATGTTATCCAGCGGCACATACAAAGTCTCGTGCATGTAGACTTAACCAGAGACCCGGGATATCTCATCTAATAGCTTTCCAGGAACATTCCCAATGGATCGCTTACTCAGACCACGTCTCAAAGGCCGATAACTGCAGCGCGACCCTTCAGTAAATTCGTGGTTGGCCTTACATTAGACGCCTTTACATAACACTGCGACGGTTGAAGAGTCTAATTAATTCTGAGGCTGTTAAAGCCGATAGTAGTTACCAGATGGTTCTAGATTTGATCGATCGAGTGCTCACCCGGATGTAATCTAACTTCAAAAATAACTAAATCAAATGAAGTCTTTTGGATCTTTAAAACTGTGTCTGTGTGGTATGCCTGAGTGGCATACTATAGTGGCAAGAAATCAATATGGCAGCCGAAAAAATACTCGAGTCTGCAACACGGTTCACTGAAAGTTAAAACAATGGAGATTTGTATAAATTTGTGCTGAGGGTTATTCACATTTGCCGCTGTTAAGGTTTCTTCTTGAGGTGGGACTTAATTTCACACACAGTTTATTGTAACTGATTAACTCTGTTTATTACTCTGAGCAGATATAGTTGATCTGGTCCAATTTATCAAGAAATGTGTACAGGAATACTTTATCCTTTAAATCTTGAACTGCGTCGCACGCGTCTTATTTCAAGCCTATCTCCGGATCAAATGAGCGAGTCCGGTGCACTCGTTTTGCAAGGTTCTCGGCTTTTTGGGTGTGTTTAGACCGCTTATTGTGTCGCGTTCTCACTGAAGTGTTTAGGTCTTATCTCTAACAGCCGCAAGTAAGAAAGTGAGGTACAGGGCATACAGATCTTATAGAGTTTCTTGAATTGTGTTAGAATTACAGAAGAGATGAGTGAGGGCTCGTGAATGTAGTTGGACTGAAGTCGCCGGCAATTTGTCGATCAGTTTGGTAGACGCGCAAGATAAAGTCTAGGGATTAATGGAGCCAACGGCTCGCGTTGAAACGTGCAGTACGTCGTTCGTTGTTGCTCGCAGGAAACGGCAAACAGCGCGGAGTCGTCCCTCTCGGTTCTCTTTGTCTTAGCGATTGTTCGGCTCGCAGTTCCAGAGGCTCGAGGACGGCCCGGGAAATCACATAACTTCGTGCTGATTGAGGCGAACTCGGAGGTACTCGATAAGTTCTCCCGCAGTCGGGCTAGGACTGGGAAAGTGTAAGTGCGTCGCTTCACTGACGTTCACCAAGCCAGGTTTATCCAACCCCTCGCCATATTAGATTCCCCGTTACACACCAGCCGTGAGAGTTAGGCCCTTTCCAGGGGAATCCAGGATTACAGGAAACGTGCTGGATTACGGGGCCCGCTCCTACCCGGAATGTCATATCCCTGGGAATTGGTTTCTACCAGACGTATTAGGCGGAATTGTCGTAATTACGATCCGGCTGAGCACTAAGACCGTTATCATAAGCTTCTGCCCGATCGCACACCCCGCAAGCTCACTGAATAAGCGATACTATATCCAGACATGATTTTTCATCATCTTCCATGTATGGATATACTAATTTGTAGAAATATATTTTCCACACGAGAACGAGACATTTTCCACACTTTATTGTTTCCAATATGTTTGCATGTTAAGAGTACTTGCTTACAATTAAAATTGTAAGCAAGCAAGATGTCCACCAACTGCCAGATATAGCTAATTAACTTATTTATATTGGTTGTTGTTTGATAATTAATTTATTGATACAGGCAATCATTGATAAAGTGAGATATATGTTTAATAAAAGCAAGCATCAAAAAATTAAATTATTCATATTTGTGGAGGTGAAGCATCCGAACAAATGCAATTCACCGCATGGGCACATATCGGTTTAAAGAAGGCATAACTCAGCCTGGATATACGGCGCAGTATGCATTTTCAGTTTGTACATGGCGCGTGTTTACATTTACAGACTGGCGGTGTTCGATTTGCGCGGGTTATTAATTCTGTATGCAAAGGTTAATCTAGCCGAGAAACAGATATGATAATGCCCTGGTGTGAGGCATACTTCATTGGATTATTCGTGTGCTGCACGTTTGCAGCAATTTCGGTGGGCCAGCGAACGCGCACGGTTCACGGCTAAGCAACGACGAGAACGATGTGCTAACATTACGAAGTGCACCCGATAAAGCCAACCAACCTACTGTCTAGCACACATGTTCCACATGAATCCACGCGGCCAATATTTCCCATTACGGATGGCTTGTAAAGTTAGTATCCGCCATTCGCGGCTGAACTCATCATTAGGATTTCCATGAATCCAACTCCACTGATGAGGTTTCTTGAAAAGACTGTTCCTTCCTTAATTGGATTTACACCAACTCGAACCGTTAATCAGAAGCTGCTGTTATTGTAGTATTGGACTTATACGGGCAAATTACATGTAAAATACCGTACGAATTATGATTGATAATGTAGGGGTGTATCTATACATAAAGATACAAGAAACCAGTACAACATCGATATTGAATGTAAATTCACTAAAAGTGCACTATGGACACTGTTATCGCCGAAAATTGCGTGGGAATTAGGGCAGGCTAATGGCTCCATAATTGATATTCGATGCAAGCCTAGGCACCCAGGACTATCTCGTCAGCCTCCTATGATACGAGCTACTTCTACCACATTGCAGACCCTAAATGGCCTAACCGCTTTTAATAACATTCATGTCACCACGCGTTTCAACACGAAAATACCACTTTACACGATATTATACCGATCTCAAACTCGTCCCCAGTGAGTTTCCTTCAGAGCTTGCCAATGTGCGTATATTTCTAATTTATTTCCAGCGGACGGCTTTCCTGCCCTGATATAGACTTTACGTTTTTAGGTGATTTTGAACATGTGTGATTGCCTGTGATAATATTTAAAGTTCTTTGTAATTAGCAAGTGCACTTAATGTTGCTGTCATTACGAACAACCTATTAGTTGGTTCTTGAATTTTATATGAGGTATTCAGTGTCACATCGTATTTCGATGAAGTCATTATACTACTAGGGGAACTTGATCCAACATTGAATCCATTGAGATTGAAGGGCTTTTACATTTAATGAGAATAATCCACTTTACCCTAATACCAGACTGACTTTCGTGTTGTGTTTCAGATCACTTGGGTGAGGGCCAGGGACAAGCAGATATTGACTGTAGGGGCTACCATACATTCAATCGACAATCGATTCAGCGTCCGGCATCCGACGAGCACAGATTGGGCACTTCACATACGAACTGTTACCTCTGAGGATGCCGGCTATTATGAGTGTCAGGTACAACTTCTTTTTCCTTTATTTTCGATTCAATAACAAATAGCAGGAAATTGGAGATTGGCCAAATGTGAAGTTCATTAAATACACTGAGGTCGCACACCATTCGGCTTAGTCGATTGTTTTCTTTATTCAGGTCAATTCTAATAATTACACATTTTGCTAAGACAGTGTATCTATCTCTATTGCACACGTCGCATCGAACTACGTTGTCAGGCAAACACCAGAAGGTTTCTAGTTTACCGAAGGTATCGGATCGTTTTGACCCAACAGTATTTGTTGACTTACGTGATATAATAGAGTACGGCGGGCCTTGTGAGATGGTCACGCTTTCAGAGATTAGAAATATCACCATAAAGGTCGCGTCTGTGGGAGCAAACAGTAACAATGCACCTTTAAGCTCAGCATCACGTACCCACCCTATGTCAATAAGGAAACTCCCCTCTGAAGGTTCTTTAATAGCTAATCACATTAAGTTCCCATCGAAATTCTAGCAGAGAACCTTGGAGAGTGCTCGCGACGAGTTTTCAAAGTGCAACGGGGAAAAATTCTGGGATTTCAGGTAACGTCGCATCCAGTGCAGCGGAACTTCATTCGGCTAGAGATTACGGAGGCGTACTCGATCATTCCCGGGGCACCTGAGCTGCACGTGAAGCAGGGCTCGAGTCTACGATTAGAGTGTCAGTGGAAGGCAGCGACGGAGTCGCCGCTCTACGTCTTTTGGTACCGGCAGGATCGTATGATCAACTACGACGTGCCGGGTGTTAAAGTTGAGGTTACCAAGGGTGCTTCGATCCTCATGGTCAACAAGACGAAGCCCTCGCACGGCGGGAATTACACGTGCTCTCCTAGCAACGCTAAACCGGCATACATTACGGTTCACGTAATAGAAGGTGAGTCCAGTAACGAAAGTCCGTGTGCGGAACCCCCCCACAGACCTACACACACCTGCGGATGGATTTCTCTAGACTAAAGCGGTAAATACCGAGAGCCCTCGTCGGGTAAAGGTCGCTTTACTTGAAAGTCAATTGAATTCAGAACGTCAGAATAAGATACGCGCGCTGAGGGATACTCGAAAGAACCGAGTTCCGCCTAGACTCCGATTGCGCAAATTTAGGTGCCTTGAATATTCATCAATGGAAGCACCATCCTGCCTGGGTGGTTAGTGGATGCTTCTCAAAGCTCACAGTTATTATTTCCAATGTCGATCTACTTCATTCCTGAAAGCACCCTATTGAGGCGCGATTGAATGTAGATTGAAACCATATTCCCATTATGCGTGAAACAACGGAGAGCTTTATAGATTCCTAGTGTCTTAAATCTCATGATTCATCTATATTCTTTCAATAAGTTTTTGCAGATGAAAGGTCGCGTAGAATAAGGTGGAAAAGAGGAATCTCGGCTAAAATATTGCTCTCGGAAAGAAGCACTTGCTACATTTAACATTACTGGCGCATGGAGTGGATGTAGCGGACTGACCCCCGCCAGCAGTGAAATACTGGTGCAGGATTCTTTCACTATCTAGCACGGAGCCGGGACATGCAGTGTCCTCAATAGCTAGCCATACCCTAGTTCCGCCCGTCGCTGTAACATTCCTTCGGTGTACGCGATTCTAGGAAAGTAGCGTAAACGTGACTGGAGAGCGGGGTCAAAACTCCTTGCCGCTAGGAAAGTAAGGGAGAGGGTGGGAAGGCAGGTGTGAGAAACAGGAAGGCTGGTATGATCAGATATGTGGCAGACTGGAATGCTCAACCACGCAATGCCGTTTAAAATGTCGCCGCTGGGTGCCATGAACGTTTTACCAGTAGCTTCCTGAAAGCACTTGTGTCTCACCTTCTCTCTCCAAGGAGGCGGCGTGCGCTCGGGAAAGCTTATACGCTCGGAGGCCAAACCGTCACGACTCGCTTTGTTCTTACGAAGTAGCGCCAGTTTTTGTGTCACCTGCTACTACGAGCGGGTTCTAATCTCGTTTCAGAGGAGGAGAAGCCGGCGGCGATGCACGGCGGCGACAGAAGGAGCCCTAGCCCGACAATTTTGGCGAGCAACTTTTTGGTCTGCCTGCTGGCGGCCGCCAGCTGGAGGATACCTAGCTTCACGAGCCTCTACCCGACGTGAATCATCGTCGGGCTGCCGGGAGTGGCTGCCACCGACTCGACGTTCGTGCGGCATCCACCACCCGGTCCACCTCCCTTCGCAAGCCCGAGTTCAACGATCCTCTGGATCCTTAGCTGGCTGCTCGTCCTTCCACCCAAATTTCGCTCGTCTCCTCGCCATCAGGGACGAGTGCCGTCGTCTGCCCGCATGTGCCGGAACGCCGCTATTCAAGAACAATCTCCTACGCTCGTGTGTCTCCCAGTCTTCGCGAACGTGAACGTGCATGCGTATGCCTTTGAACGGCGAGCGTATATCGGGGCTGCGCTGGGATCCCAGCGAAATCTCGCATTGATTCTCCCGCTGTCGAACGAGATCCCTAGCCTCTCGTTTCACTGACGCCAACTGCCCCGGGCCAAGGAGAAGTGTGTATCAGTGTGTGCCGATTATGGGAGGGCGCGTTTCATTCGCGATTAGGACTAGGGTTATCAAATGAATCCTTGGGCTATAGCCCCTAACGTTCGTCCTACCCCTCTTCCTCCTTCGCTTCGTATCGACAGCATTACACCCCTCCACTCCATGAACACCCTTCTCCCTCGTTAATGATTATGGAATTGATCGTGATGCTGTAGATTAGATTTAATTACATCCTTATGTTGGACGAATCTGCATGGGCAGTGGCCGAGTTTAATAAATAAAGGGTAATTGTATCCTTGTAATCTGTACCCCGGGTGAACGCGAATGGAAAGCTTGCATGTTTCATTTATCTTCGTCTGGTGTCGGACTGATTTTAGAGGGAGGACGATTCCTCCCGGGAAAACTTTCTTCAAGGACACTACTTGCTCGATAGAATTAAGTTCTGCGGGTAACAGTTTCGACGTGTGAATCTTTCTCTTCGTATGTGCATTAACATGTAAGCATAGTCATATATATTCGTTACACACATGCGCCAGTCTATACTAGATACATACACGCATAATATGTACATTCCCGAAGAACAAACGTAAGTGAACTTTGTCCTAACCCTAATGGAGCATCTTTACCGCCATGAACTGGCACCCGACAGACAATGCACGGATTAAGAGCAATTATTGATTCGTAATTGCGGGGTTCAGGAAAATGTATTCGGTCTAACACTGTTGTGACAAAGTTTACGCATTACGTTACTGTGAATACGGACCCTTGATAGGTCGATTAACCGCGTTAAGTGTCTGAATAAATGAAGTCGGTGTAAATAATACATTCTAATTATACATTAAATAAAACATTAATCGTGACCTCACCACCTCGTCACTCTGTATTATCCCGTATACTATCACTTCAACTCAAGCCTTCAAAATGGACATCGCAACACTTGGGTGTGTTTGTAAGCATACAATAATTTGACAGAGATATGTCTTTTAATAAGAGGACGACCGAGGTAAGTAAGTCATAAGGTAAGTCTTGGTGATCGAATCACTTATTCATCTTGCTAACTATAGCCTAGTAACACCCCTGGCACCCCTCGTGGGAGGGATCGTAAACTGGAGTATAATAATTCCTTCCCCCGAAGTATCCATGTCACAGTGACTGCATTGACTGTTCCTAACTTCAATAAACCGGCTAAGGATTCATAGCGCGGCTATCACAGAGCAAGTTAATTCAACCGCAAGTTCCGCCCAAGAGCCGGATGAGAAGCACTTCGGCTCTGGCAGGCTGATCGTACCGACGTCTTGTAACAGATTATTAACTTCTCTAGGAATCCGAGTGCGCGGCGATTAATCGATACCGCCGTCAAAACGCGGCCCAACGTGTCGAGCGCGGAAACGTACTCATTTGTCAGCGGTGCAATTTCTCTGCCCCGGGACGATTAATGTAACACGAATTCAATTAGTGCGCGCCCGAGGATGCCACCGAATGATTGGGTAATATCGATGTTATAGGAGCTCTCGCGGTCCTTCCATTACCAGGGACATTGAATGATGAACAATGAGGAACTCGTTCCCCCAATTAGTGCAGCGCAAGTCATTACGTCTGGAATGTCTGAATGAAACGATCGTGCATTCTTCTGCTCTTGTTTCAAATTAGCAGGGTATTCATTCTGTCGCGTCACATCAAGCTTCAACCGTTACACCTCCATGTCCGACGATTTTGTACGGATCTTTGGGCATAGTTGAGTATGAACTGATTCAAATGAGAGTTTACGCTGATCACTAACTCAAACATTGTTTCCGTTAAAGCCGAACATTTGAAGCCCCAGACCATTTTATTTTCTGCTCTCAATAGAGGCAGAATCTCTTCAAGCGTGCCGGCGCTCGACTGAACGGCTGTTCGCTGCGAAATCATTTAGTGGCTGCGTTACAGCGGGACGCATTTGCGGGGGTAATGAATATGCGGCCAGGCGGAAAATAATGGAGAGAAAATGTCGATACGTCGATGCCGGTGCGGCGAATGCGTTGCTTTCCATGCGTGTCGCTGCACACTGCGAACATATCGCTATACATCTCTCTCCCTGACACATATATTTCTGCGATGCTATCGTTCCGGGCCAAAAATATCCCCAGACACATATCGAAGCGGCTAATCCCACGGTTAAAATAGCTGGCCCGAATATATCCCTCGAGGGCCGTCGGATGTTTCTCTGATTCTCGGTGCTTATTACCTTACAAAGAATACGAAAAAACTAAAACCTCCATTTCATGATAACTGTGCACGCCAATGTAGTGGGTCGAACATTCTAGCCGAGCGATCATATGATAGATATCGCAGGAACGCATCGTCTTGCTCAAAGCGCCAATAGCCGCACAAGGAATCCCAGGCATCCTAATCCACGTTGGGTTTGAGTGCGTACAAGCGGTAAGCTCTTTATAGGGACAACTTAATCCTCTACATACAAGCGCCCGTGCGCATGCCAGGGGAGGAAAGCAGGAGGTCGAAAGCAGGCGAAGGAGTACCCGGGATCTAGAGTTCGGCTTTACCCAACTTCCCACAGAGATAATGCGAGAGGAAGACCCACGCCTCTGCGAGAACTCTGCGGAATTAGAGCGCGGCGATACAGCCGGGCAACATTAAAATTGTTCGGCAAACTTCATCCTTCCTCCTAGATAGCCCTGCTCTCCTTTAGTTTAAGTGCCCGTGTTAATCTGATCATCCCCCAACCCCCTAATTATTCCTACGTTTAGATAACACTCCTTCTCATGTCACTATCGCCGCGCCGGTCTCGCCATACATGGGTCGTTGAACAACAAAATCAATGGCGGAATTCTAGATGGGCAAACATGCAACTGCATTCACGCAATAGGACCGTTGCATTTGTGGTAGAATGGCGCTGGTGGTTTTGCCGTATCGTCGCTGTCATCTGACGACTCACCGCAGGATCTGAACGCGTGTCTGGCGAGAATTGGCGCGACGGCGAATTGTTAAGAGCAATGCAAATAGAGATCGTTAATTCAGCAGTGCTTTAATCGCCGGCATTAATCAATATCGCCACTTCATCCCTAGTCGGTTCAACTGCGAACCGGATTTCAGAGCGGTGATCTTCCGAGGACGTCGGGGAAAGTCGGACGGTAAATGCAGCCTCGGTTTGTCGGGGGTTTCAAGCAGCGGAACATAAACACAGGGATGTATGAGGCAGGCGAGTGCTGCGAAATTTCATGCCGCCGGAGTGTGTGATTTCTCCAATCTAGATAGACAAACAGCGCTCTCCCCTTCCCACCTGGCCCGGGGTTCGCCAGGGATTTTGCCAGATTTATTTTAGACAGTTATTATCTCAATCGAGCGCCTGCCCCGGACTTTGCCCGCGCTCGTCGAAGCTCTCTCGACAGTGTGCTGTGTGTGTATGCGCCCACGCTGGACAATTCCGTTCTTCCGTGTCCGCCGGTGGTCGCTAGGAGAGTTCTTGGCGTCGCAATCACGATAAGAGCGAGGCCGGTACTATTCGCGTGACGAAATGCAAGGGCAGAAAAACCCGAGTGTTTCCTGTCGCGTTGGTTCGTTTTCCTCTTCAGTCCTGTGGCCCTCCCACTCACTCGAAGCGCGGATACGTGTCGTGTGACCATAAAAATGTGGGACCCGATTAACACTACCTATCGCAGTCTCACGTGTTACCAATCATTGACCGTCGGTGCTGATAATTGAATCTTGAAACTCTACCGTGTAGCTTCCATCGACAGTCTTCGCAGTTTCGCAATTACTTGGAAAGGGGGAGCACATGCTGCTATATGTATTAACTAAATGTAAAGGATAGACTTACATTTAGTTCTTCTATAACCAGCAATGGGGATTTCAAATTTTCCGCCCATGTCCGTATCAGAGGACTGTTTTTATGCATTGAACCCAACAGTCGTTATTTTAATGGATTCGTGGTGTTTATGATACTTTCTGTGTGGTAAAGAACAAAAAGCCACTCTCGAGAGTTCGTTCGCGTGACTAACTTTACGCTCTACACCCCTTAAACCATTAGTGTCCTCCCAGATTGACTAAATCGTATCCGGTTCCCACAAGTCAAACCACCTTCCTTATTACTTTCCATAAAGTATATCGCAAGCGGGTTGGGCCAGCACATAAAAACGGACATAGTACTCCACAAGAGTATTTCCATTAAGAAGTGGATAGGTGCACAGTAAAATTTCGCACTTTTCATAAAAGTGGAGACGAAGAAGTGGGACTTCACCACGGGAGGGTGAACAGCAGAAAACGCTTTGTGAAACCGTACACGGGGATGAAGCGCGCTGCCTATTGATTACTGGAGGCGCAAACGAAGACTCGCCTATCTGTGTGTGGCCGGGGATCGCAGTCTATAGATTCGCAGCCGGGACAATGAAATTTTGGACGGACGCACCTCTTCATTCTTCCCGGGATCGGCTTTTATCCAATCTCTGAGGGTGGACCCGCTCGCCAACAATATCGACGTGTCACACAGCAGCGTTTCACGCTGGCGCAACAGGGAAATCCTGACAGAATGTCCGATGCGAAGGACGTCGGGGTGTTGCGGGCGTCGGCGGAGGCGTCCACTGGCAGCTGCACGATGCCCAGCTTTCGCTGAGCTTTCACTGCCGGTTCCCGGGCTTGTAACGGCCGGCACGGGCTTTACTCTTACGGACCAGCACGCCACCCACGCTAATGTGCTTTATTGTTCCCGCGAGAGATCTCATGTTCCTAAATGGCCAGCCGACTGAATCATTCGCCTTCAGATGGTCTCTCAAAGAGCCATACAATGCTCCCACGCCTGCAGTTAAAGGAGGGCAACCCGCCGCTCTCATTCCTGGCTTCGCCTCGCTCTCGCCTATACCTCAGCTTTATATTTCGCTGCTCAAGTGTACTAGCCCCAATGATACGTGGACCATCCCAAGGTCCTTCCTTTATTTTGACGCCACCTGTAGCTGCATTTGCCATTAAGTCGAGCGTCCACGTGGAAAGCCGGGCTATCCGAATGAACTAAATAGTTTGTAAGACGAATGCAGCGTTTCTAATCGGGCGGCCACGTTGATTTGCTGTGATAACGTCTCGAAAAGGCTCAGATTCCCACCCCTGCTTCATACAAATGGCATAAGGCCAGTGGACTGTATCGTAGTAGAAGTGTTTGTCATAAAGCCTGGAACCTATTGCTTTCGTCTACCGTGCAGCAACTTGACATTCGTCGAAGAAGTCTGCATCAAATGTTAGAATTGCAGCACGGCTGAGAGACAAGAGGCCATTCGCGACAGGGTTGGGTGATAAGACTTGAGAAAGAAGTCACGCTTGCGGCGGTGCGGGCGAGCAAAGAATGATCACCGGCACGCCAACGTAAATAGCGGTGCTGCTGGAATTGGAGCTCGGTCGGAATCCGCGGACATATTTGTCCCGGGTGAACACTCGCGACATGGAAGCATTTTATGGTGAAGGATGCTCTGTATTACCTCACTGCCAGGTCGGTTTACCCTGGAAATACGGCGGAGTCATGTGAAACAGGGGGGCTGCAGAGCCCCTTCGATGCTGACTGCACTTGAACGGCCGAGGTACGACCCTTAGAATCCAACCCTACAGACGCAGCAGAACAGTCGCTTATTAAAACCTTCCTCGACAATGTTGACTTCCACAATATCAGTTACATGCATTCCCGTCGTGGCTAATGACGCGAAGATAACCACGCGACCGGCTCGCAATTGAATTGTGAGCAATTCGTGATGGCATAGTTATAGGTGGGGGTAGTTATGGTGGGATAATTTGTACTTCTTTTGAAGTGTGTTAGATTGTACGTGAAAGGTCTGACGTACATTCTGGAAAATATTGCTATGCTCGCGGCATTCCACTTGGAGTAATTAAAATCGATGGGAGTTCGATCGAACAAATAGACTGCGTTAACTGATTCTCTATTTTCAACTACTCCGCCCTGTACCGATGCAATGATTGCATCTCACTCATAGATATGGTCCGAACTTCGACCGGAGCTTCCCCGAAATCCATCAAGCTGACATACACGGCGAAATTTAATACGGCGAGAAATGAACGACTTCGTCGGGGGTTGCGCACGGTACTCCACGCAAAATCATATTGATAGATCAGATAAAGCAGTAAATCCGTATCAGGTAGTTGTGACCGCATTCTGAAATATGTACGTGTAAATGTGGACAGCTTTATAAACTCGTGAGAAATGTTATTTCGATCGACGTCTAGTCACGTTTGTCATGAAGAGAAATATGTTGAGAGCTTCGGAATCTATTGCCGCAAACCACCAACTTCTAATTCAATTATACTAATAAGATTATGATCTCCTGCGACAAGCAAGTGTCTCGAAGAAGTCAGAGGTTTTAGCAGCAATCGCGGAAACTCAGCAAGATGACACTCACGAAGGACAGTGTAACGCTGTAATGCGCCGTAAACATTTATAGCTGCGCGACAGTGGGGCTAACGAATTTCACTTCCGTTTATATTTTCCTTGAAGCGCGCAATTCTGCGCGCGTTTGCAGAGCTCGCGACGAGAAATGTTTATGTGCTAAATATTTGCCAAGCAGTAGTTCAGCAGTTCTATTTGACGTTTGTACGCGCTTGAACTTTGCGCTGCAACGAAGTACGAAATTTGCTCCTTTCAAGTGGAGTGTCAGGCGGGTATATTCCGATATTGCAAAGGCGTTTTCAGATTAAGTAGGTAAATGTAGGCGTCGGCTCGCTTTTGAAGAACATGCGTTAATGGGTACTTGTACTTCAGCCCGGAAGAAACAGGTCATGGAAAATGGCAAGTTTCCAGCAGCCTATCATTGAAATAACATTTCGTTGCATACGCGTACAGAAGTCCAATTATACGCATACACCATGCCCAGAAAAATATTTCTCTTTTCGCCCTTAGAGAGCCTTTTTTGGTTTTGCGCGTAATGCCGAAGAACAGTATAACAGTGCACCCAGCAAAAAAATTCGTTGCTCGCTGTGCAGCAATGCGTGCTTCATTAATTAGAACGGTGAGACATCGAGCGCGCTATTGAAAACTTTGTCAAAAACGCGCTTGACATAACCGCAAGTGCGGAGCAGGTACAGTGCTCGAAACTACCAGATTTCGATGAATGAATATTCACTCGTGTACTTTTGCCCTTTGTTCACCGACCAAAATTGCGACAAACCTCCTGCGTTAGAATTCGAAGCTCCCTGTTCCACTTTACGAGTGCTCTAATTGCTGATAATAATAATACGAAATGAGGAATTATTACGGCGAAAATACCAGAACAGAATATTGTTTTTGTGGGAGAACTGCTGCGGGGTGCATTTTTAATAGCATGACAAATTTCAATAGGGAGCATTCAGCTCCTTAAGAAAGCTTTGTTCAATTAACCGAATGAATGTATAACGTTAGTAAAGCACCCGTAACAAAAGTAGTTCTTCCATAACAAGTATGTAAATTAATATTCCCCTCGTTGTTGTTTTTATGCGGTTTTCTACCCCCAATATAATATCTTATCTCTACAAGTGTTTGTACTTGGCCTGTACGGGGGCCGAAAAACCCCAACAAGAATTGGCTTGAACCCAAGGAGTTCCGGCCGAGGGTCTCAGTTCTCTTCTTAAGAGATGCTTTCATTTAATCTTACATTATGCGTTGCAAGCATAATAAACCAACAAAACGCCTTTTTAAAATACCGTGTAGATCCTAGCGAATGAAGGTCAAAGGTCGAGAAGGATGGAGATCCACTAAAGAAATACGAGAGGAGAATGAAAACGTCTTATTTTCGTTTTCTTGATGAACTATTTGCGCTACAGAAATTGCATCTTTCTCCAAATGCCACAAAACTAGATTCAAATGTCTTTGAATAAGCGTCCATTAAGGATTCGTTTAATTTTAATATGATGCATTCGAGTAGGAGGAAGATCTCTTTCGGCAAGAGATCAAAAGCCCAGGTAGTCTACCTGCAGTCAGCCGGCACTTACCCCCACAAAAAACTGAGCCCATTGGCCTGAGCGCGTGGCGTGGTTTCCGGCGCCGAAATCCCATTCAGCCTTAGAATTCGAAGCCAGTTACTTCGCGGGAGACTTTACGGGCGAGGCATTGCGGAGGTGTTGCGCGCTGGGCTTACGTAGCCATTCATGAAGCGTCGAGGCTCTCCAGCGGCAAACAACAGTCAAGTATACAGGAAACGAAAGGACTCGTTCAAAGCTGAAGAGCTGAGAGAGCGCGCTCCTCGACCGGAACACTTGAGTGCCTCAGGAATTTCCTCTGGCTTTCTTACCGCAGTGAATAACCATGTGCTAGATAAGTTCGAGTACTCCTCTATACACCCCCTTCAAGCCAACTAAGTTGATTACAAGAACAACCCTAAGCGCAAATTCGGTAGCTTTGATTTGCTATAATCGGAACCTATTTCCGCTTCCGCCTGGGCGATATTTCCTCTCGGCATCTGCTTGACTAGGAAAGCAGTTACAAGTTTAGAGGCCAGCCGGCGAACAATTGCATTAGAATGTCTCCGGCAACCGCTTACCGTTAATTGGATTTCGAATAATACCGCGGGCATAATGTCTTCTGCCAACAAGCCCGGGGAGGAAAACGAACGTTAAGAAAGCAATGGGAAAAAGAGCTAAACCGAGGAAGAAAGTAGAATGGGTACACCGGCGTGTACCGCGCGCGCACGGGAATGCCTTTTCCACGGAAGTGTAGCGCTTCAGAGTATTAACAGAAGCTTGCCAAGGGTAGTTCCTCCGCGTGGGACTTTTTATTTAATTAGAAGTAAGGAGAGGCGGTGCGCAAGTGAAAACCATCCTCGCACACCAGCCGCACGACTGCGCGCTCAAAGATTGCGCAACGAGGTAAAGTGGAAAATGTCTAAGCTCCACACAGTATAGACTCAGTCTTTCTCAGCCCACTTCTTTATTTCTTGTTAATGTTACGTCCGATTTTGCGGCGGCAGGATTCATCTGGCTCCCATTCGGTGCAGCTCCCTTTTTCCGCAGAGATAACTCAGCGGTTAAGAGCAGCATCCAGTAGGAACAGCATCGCGTGGCTGAAACCCGCAGGGAGCTTAATATTCATGACATCCGTGGGTGAAGTGGGTTTGGCTTGGTAGCAATATGAATGATAATTATCGACCATTGTTAACTGGGCTTTAACCGCAAGCTTAAGGTCCTACCCTTAACAATCGCCAGCTGTCGAAAGCTTGACGGTTCAAGTTCAATTGTCGTCAGCAGCAACTATGAGTCAAATCGAATGAAAACTCAAACTCCACATGAAAACTCATATTGGCATACTCGCAATATACTTATACTAGGGTCGACGTTTCCATACACCGCACCGTCGCGAGGAATGCTCCATAGGGATGTATACCTCGCTTGAAAGTTTATCCAGCCAATTGTAAATTCGAGGCTCGTTGTAGCCAGTTCTCAAGAACCAGCTTGGAAGTCACGGTGATTACGAGCGTCTTGGGCTCCCTTTCCCCAGGAACGTTTTATTGAACGCGCCGTGCTCGCCGGCTGGCCGGCTTACGTGCGAAACTCGCGCCGACTGATATTACGTCTGTAAAGTTTGGCACTCCGACCTGGTGGTGTGAAAATGGTATGGATAAGTGCGAAGAATGACGCTCCCTGGCGATCTCTGTTGGAAAGAAGTTCTCGCACCGCAAAGATTATTTTTACTCGTCATGGTAGTGTGGAGAGACAGGCCGGCCTCTGATTGGGTAAGCGTGAACATAAAGGCTCTGGATCTCGTGAATTTATCTAATTTTCCGGTAAATGAGCTGAGTTGATTTTCCGTTAAGGCGACCGCCCCTCCATCATAATAAACTTCTTACAGGTCGTGGGATCAATCTTATCTTCCGGGCAAGCCGAGTGATTCATTAAAATTTTCGATGGTCTCCTATTGCGGGAAATAAATTGGCGCGGGGGCTGTACGTGGATTAACATATACTGTTCACTTGAAACTCTCGTTTTTAGAAGGGCGCCGCTTTCAATTATCGCACTCTCGCTCTCTCGCCACGACGGACTATTCGTCAATCTCGAGTATCACTTTTGGCCTCATTTCGTGTTATTTCTCTGTGACGGCTCGATGTTATATTGCCTCTCATCCAAGAAACGGCGTTTATGTCGGCTCGACACTTGTCTCCACTTTCCAGAAAATATTCTTTTGTTTCGGAAAAATTGAGTATCAGTATCACTCAAGAGCTCCCAAATGGATTGCCGACATCGCAGCCGCAGCCCGAACGATTTGACAGCAATCAGTTTCGAAGCAGCGTAAGCCCGCTAATCCAGAACAATTCGTACCAATTTCAGTGGAAGTTAATCCTGGCAGATAATATCGTATTACTTGAAAGGCTTAAGGAACTATCAAGCAAGCCGATGACAAGGTAAGAGTAGAGCGCGCTGCCCGTTCTCTGCGGCAACGAGTGAGGGATACAGGATTCCAGAAGATCCAACAGGATTACGTACACGTGATTGTACGTCAGTGATGTCACATGGGCATTGTTTCGCCAGTAATATACGAGCGGGCATAATCCTCAAATTACGTTTCCGCAACGCGACGCTTCCGTCCGTCCGTCGGTCGGTCGGTTTGCCGCTGCGCTCCAAACCATGATAGCAGTTGCTCCCGTAATAGTTTACTAATGACCCTTCATTATCATACGCATCATTGCTCCACGAATTAATGCCGTCACTATACATATGCACACTCTTCGACGCCCCGAGAATTGATCGACATACGCCGGCGCATGCCTCCCCCTCGGGAGAGCTCCATCTTCTGTACTGGAGGACCGTTTAATTAGGCAATCAGGCTAACCCCATTTTTCGGCTAACGCTCGATTAACTTTATCCCGAGATTCGGCGCACGATTAGATCCCGCAGATACCGCGGAAAGTCTACAGTGTTCGTTGCATGGTCAATGCCAACCAGTTTTTAATTTCGACTCAGTGAAGTAGTGGGTGCTTGAAGTAAATAACTAAAAGTTTCAGCGATCGTGCGAGTATGGACAATCCGTTCGAGTCCTCGCTCTCGAATTCTCATCAGTTCCGGTCGACACTGGAGTTAAAGCCGCAGAACATCGCGAGTTCTAATGACGCTAGACGTACGCCGCTCTCCTGAAGTATTAATGGCCAGCTGTTTCCGTAACGACCATATTTCACGGAGACACTCGCAATTGCGATCGGCTTAACCGTCGTACTTACTGGCGTTTGCTCGCCAGCTCGCCAGCTCGCTTCGTTTCTCGAAGGTAATGGAATAACCCACGTCCTCTTGGCTTCCAATTCGGGCGTGTATTGGCCGGGCATTAGTTTCCGTGTGCAAGAGAAAATAACGGCGGATACATCGGGGGACGACGGGAGCGGCAGTTGAGCGTTTCGATTCAATTGGGCTCTTAAATTCTGCGGTTACGCGAGGAGTGGATCTCGGCGACCGCAGCGAGCTCTGGGTAATTTCATAAGGAGACGGATCGACGTGTCTACTTGAACGGCAGCGGTTTATCGGATTTCATCTGGGCACCGCTATACGGTATCTCGATTTCCATTTACGTCGATCGCTGTCCGATAACCGTCGGATAATAGTGCCGTGACGCAGAAATAAGTTAAAAGCCATCTCAACCACGATGCCACAGTAGATTGCGTCTTACGATGGACTCTGGGTCACCGCAGTAATAGAAGGAATAGCTTCCCTACCACTTTTATTGCCTGCGCAATGTATTACAACAAACCTAGCAGACGAGCTGTTTCGCGTTTACAAAAATATTCAACATTACACTTAATTGTTCCTTGAAGGATGAATAGATGAAATCTGTAGTTATATCGATTAAGACCTTTCAACGATGAGTAATTTGAACTTGAATTTTGTTTTTATTTACCGTTCTCTAATTTACTCCAGACCACTATGACAAAGAGATATTCCAGCAAATATTAATCTTACTTTATTGTTGCATTCGCATCCGGAAACTGCATCCTTTAGACACTGTTGGTTCTAAGACAACTGCACGCTTCATTCCAATACAATCTGGAAATGGCAATAGCTTGCTGAAATACTCTCAATCGGAAACTCAAAGAACACTTTACTTTACTTCCAGTAATCGAACATCAAACGAGGGAAAGAATGGTATCTTTCGTTTTACTGGCTTCTGGAAACATATTGACTGTTGGTTCAAAAGATGCCTTTATTAGCCTGAGTCGAACGATCTAAGCCCGAAAAGCTCTATAAAAACTCTGTAGAAACTCTGTATGACTGTTTCATTAACGTCGACTCCCTTCAGGGTTCGCGAGGGGTATGGAATTTGTATGTTACCTCTTGCATTCCCATACCGACCCGGTATGGGAGTCGATAAGGCAGGGGGGACCCACAAAAATGTATGCTCATGCCTACACACTTTTAAGGGCATAGATTACCAACGTGACTTTTTGAGAGTTGAACGCTGGCCGTGTAACTTACAGATTTTGACGGTGACATAAGAACGAGGTGGAGCTGCACGCGATGTCTGTGATTGACTCGATCCACAAACACATATGCCTTGGAATGAATATGTGTATCCGTTCGTCTGGCGACAACTTTGTTGCAACTGTTGCGATGCTCGGTTATTGCTATTCCGATCTCGGGGTTCGATGCTCCAGCCTCCCAAGGTTCCGAGCCAGATCCAAGCTACGTGTGGAACAAATGCAAGATCTTTAAAAACAAATGAACCAACATCACCCCACAACATCAACCAGAGAATCTACAAACAGAAAGCCAGACAGAAGACGCGCTCAATAAAATAAGCCCCCCATGGGCTCCAATAGACCCTAACTAGCTACCGCTATGCCAACAGAGCGAATTCTTTGACTCGCCTTTCAACTTTACAGAATTCAACATAACTCTAGACTATCACAAGAAATAAATCAGCCCCCGGAATGGATGGAATAGATTACGAAAACTTAAAAGAAACTGCCTATTAAGTTCAAACTACTATTGTTGGATATCTATAACGAAATGTATGAAGGTAGAAACTACCCCACTAGTTGGAAACAATTCTTCATACACATCACAAAAAAAGCCGATGGCAAAAGCCTACGTCCGATATCCCTCACGTTCTGCGTCTGTAAACTCTTTAAACGATGACCCACAACAGACTCCAATGGTGGTCTGAGAACCACAACCTCATTCCCAGCAGCCAACAAGGATTCAGAAGAGGGAAACCATGCATAGACAACGTAGTAAACTTAGCGCTAAAAGTAGACGTATAGTCTAGCCTGTAGTAACTCTATAGAAATTCTATAGAGCTGTTGACTCCCCGACGCTTGTACGAACTGCGTACCCGAAAATCTCTCTATTCATAGCCGATGATGAACGCGCACGACCCGTTTTACCCGCTTTACCATTTGCCGCGTACATACATCTAACTCTTGTCGATGCCGAATTCCAACGGATCCATTAATTTGGAATACATATGTATGCCATGCCCCTAACCTAAAGACCTGAAATTCCCACAGTAAATATTGACTGCCAATAGCAAGCATACTATGTAACGCAAGTACTGAGTGCGGAGAAATCCGCGCAGTGGCTCAGTGGGATAAGTGTCCGACTGGCAATCAGCCAGACCCGGGTTCGATCCCAACACCTGTCATCGCCGATTGTCGGCAAGTTTACGCACTGCGCGGGGGTGGTTCGGAATCCGCCTTAAAAATCGTAGGTCCACCTGGTATGAGCATAAATTAACACCCCTATGGGTGTTATATGGCCTTATGGACGTTCATGCCGGGTCGATATGTCAATACAGGGGTTATTCCATACCCGTTGCAAACCCTACGGGGCGTCGACGTTAATGAAAACAGAAGTTGCAGAGTGGAGATGCGCAACAATAAGAATAGAGTGCGCCACTATAACCCACAATTTTTGTTACATCGGTACTTCTATGGCGTGACCACTGGATTCCATATGTTTGTCCGGTCTATCCCGGGTGCGTTGCTTTTAGGCTCGATTGAAGCTCACAACGACCGCTTCCTAACCGCGGAAAGGCTCGCTGTTACCCGCCGCAGCATGCTGCTACCGACCGAACTGGAGTTTCCTGGAATTTGTCGTGCCGGAATACCTGGCAAGTATCCTCCAACTTTCCATACCTTCTCATGTAGGAGGCTGAAACGAAGCTCTGTGAATAAATTTGCCGCAATGATATAAAAATGCCTGCCACTATGTTGATACATACTCAGGGCTGTTAATTATCATATATTAATATGCTTTATCGGGGTGCAAGAAGTTCGATGCATGCCCAACTGCAACAACCCCTTTCATATTTCTATGAATACCTTGGTAAGAGTGCATCTAATGGGATAATAATATGTTGTCACAAAATTTGGGCGCAGAGACTACCCTCTGATTTTGCACCATAGCCAGGACTCTTGGCTTAGTAGTGACTGAGATAATTCATCAGATATTTATTAATTATCAACGGGAGTCAGTCAACTTTTTCCTTTTACGTTGCATATCACCCATCAGGATCGGAATATCAAGTCGGCATATTTTTTTGGGATCTCTTTTAGAAAATTCTGGGAAGATCGCAATCTGAAAGGCCTTTGCCATATTCTCCGCCACCGTGGAGTGACACCACCCAAGTAAATATATGAAGCATATAATTAGGTACCGTACTGTATTCGATTTAATATTTCGAATATTTCGGTGGTAGGTAGTCCCCAAAAGGTAGATCCCTAACTATGCTTGAATTGTTACTTATTTGATAACACCTGTTGGAAAAGCCGTGAAAATGTAACACTAGGCACTAGACGAATGGTATGTCTGGGCAGACCGGGCTTTATCAGCAGTAGGTATGTAACTGGCAGTTCAACTTGTTTCGGAACACTATCGATTTCATTAACCGCTGATTTGGACTTCCTGAGATAGACAGTGCATTTGAATTACATGCGTGTATCGCGTAGGAAATTCTAAATGTAACACGAAAAAATCTTTGCGGAATTAGTCTGCCACACACTTACAAACTCCCAAGTTCTGACGTGAGAAACATCAAAATTATTCTTCATTTTAAAACTTGCTTTAAAAATGACGATCTTGATGCAGGTCGGTCACGACGAAGCTTGTGAACAGCAGGTGAAGGTAAGAATTCTCGGTAACACCAGTTATAAATACGCAATTCCGAGATTTCATTAAAGCTCCCAGGAGAGAGCTGTTGAGTAGGGGTGTTCGCAGTTTCGCTGCGTGGTCTTTTGTGCGCGGATCTAAGAGTAGAATGGGAGCACCCGCCTTTAATCCGGCAATCTGGCACATGGTTAGGGGAAAATTGAAAAGATCGTTTCACACCATCTTCATTGGTATCCTCTCGGAGCACTCGGTGCACGGCACAGTCGGATGAATCCGACTCGGGTATTCCTGATTAAGGAAGCCATACTCTGTACCTGGCATTCATCTCCAGGTGAAAATCAGCGATAATACATATGTATGCAGTGGCATAGTGCGACGACGCATGGCTGTAGTACATGTGCCAGATGAGAGGCGGCCCGATTTTTCTCGGAATGAGATATCCTCTTTTTAACGCTCGCCCATCACAAGTGTTCCATTGCGCAGACCTGGGATACTGGGTATCATGGCTGTCATGCGTAGGCGGCCGGCGTGCATCCCCGACATTTTTCGGGTATCGGCGATCGATTCTGCACGCGTCCAATATTTCCGATCCATTCGGCCGAGCTATCACCGGAAACGGCTTCGTGTGCCTCGTTTTTCGGTTAACCTTCCCGCTGTCCCGGCGTTTTTATCGTGTTTGCAGCTCCGCCCAGAGAGCGTTTCAGTTCGAAATGGGTCAGCCTGTGTCATCCCCCTCTCTGACTTTCTTCATTTTTGCTCAGACATTCAGACAGCACGCTCCTCTCTGGCTTTCTCTCCCGGCCTACTTTATTCTCGTAAATTTTGAACTGATAGGAAGTTGAAAATCTATTATTGCATTTGTTAAACTATCGTTAAGATGTCTGACTCGGTGATGAACGGTTGTTTTTCAATCTAGAACACGGAAATTATTTGCCAATATACATATACATTCACTTTCCAACACTTGGTGGATGTCGATGGGGAGGGACGCGTCGATTAGTTTAGAGCGTCGATAACCGTCGCGGAAGGCCTGTCGAAGTCCTGATGGAGGATGGAAATGATTTAATATCGAATTTGTTCCGGCAAGTCCCTCTCTTTTCCCGGGGATAATGCCATGATTATTTGCGCATGGATCTTCTGTCGAGGACGCGCGTGGTTATCATTGTTAGTACCCGGCAGGTAATTACGTTCCCGCCCTCGTCCCGGCCGGGCCTGTCCGTTTCATTTGCGAGGTGCTATTTTGCCAATCAATATCATCGCCGTTGGTTCGGCTGCGAGAACATTAATTCATTGGACTGGCGGCTTTATGAGATTTATCGGCTCCGCAATGAAAACCGCATTAACGGATGGATTAATTTTGGAGATTACATAGGACATTCTTGTCCCAACATAGATCTTCTTACGTTACGTTATTTTTGTAACTTCAAAGGGCTTCAAGCACCCTGAAGATTAGATCCACATAAGTTAGTTTACGATTATCATCTAACAGCTTTTACCCACTCGCTGAAATGAAAATTCAAGCATAACGTCACGTCTATGTATATGTATGTCAACGTATGCCCGCAATTTTATTCAAAGTACGCTCTTACGCTGGCGCTGCGTGCCTTATGATCGTTTTTATGCACGACAGTAAAAGCGAACGAAGCCTCGAAATGTTGGCTCGGGCATAACACAACAGATTGCTCATACGTGTCTGGACTGACACGTTGCAAACGTCTCGCTTAATACATTATGTTTTTGATGATGATCACCGACGCAGTTGTAATTCGTGGGCTTCGGCGAATTAGTGCACGCCCGCGCCCACTCGCACCCTCGCGAGTTTTTCTGAAATGAAAACAAGGCCTCTGTTCGGTAAAACGAGGGGGTCTTCCCCTCGTGGGCCGCGAGGGCGTACGGGAATTTGATTTCGACTCCGTAAGACTTATATTTGACGTGGCAGGAGTTATAATAATGGAGGAGTATTTCACGCCGAAAATTTGGACGGTCTGTGTATTCGGCCTTACAAAGGGAATATCTATTGGTTCCTTGACGTATGGCCTTATTTCCACGATACGCTCTTGCCGAATTTAATGCAACACTCCGCAAGGGAAAGGGTATAAGGACACGTCTGTGAGTTATGTTCGCCGGCGGAGCAAAAAACTAACAATACCCCGTATTGACGCGCCAGCAATGTCGTACGTAGGTGGTTACGGGAATGAACGGCGGCAGCAGGGAAAAAATGTCTTGTGAAATTTTCATAGCCTAGGCCGGTGGCGGCCCCGATGGTTTTACGTGTCTTCCTGATTTTGATGGATGAATTATCGAGGCGAGTAAAATTTTTCACGCCCACTCGAGAAAACCATACCGAGATCCTCGAAGCGCCGATCGATTTCACGGTCTTAAAGGGTGTCGGGCACTATTACTCGGTATACATGAGCACCATTTATTCGCACGCTTACCAGTGCCCCAGTTAGTAAGTGTCCCAGGATATTATTTGAGTTTTCCCCACGGAAGACGTACAAAAGAAGAAGTATCGGATCATTTCGCTTTGGAAAGACTTTCCTTTCGTATTAGTACCTTCACTGCCAATTTATTCGGAATTTACGTTTGTTCCTTGCAATTTTACAATGTAGAGGAAGAATTGGAAGGAATGAATGGGAAGACGAGAACTCTTATTCATCATATGTAACGGATCGGGCGGCATTTGTGCATTGAAATTGAATACTACCATGACTCGCGTATGGGGTTTAAAATTAGCGATGAATGAAATGCGGGCTAGATCAAATATTGACAATAAGAGGGAGTATTCAGAAGCGGGAAGTGCATTAGTGGCCTGTAGTACCGTTTCCACAGAATTCGTGTGATGATACAGCGATAATTAATACAAGCGAAACGCAGGTCGGCATCCATTTTTTGCAAAGTAAACTGGTCGCGCAAATGTTACAGGGCGGCAGGAAGTCCATGAATATGCATGGTCACCTCGCTTGATCCTGTTCATTTGGAGGTCCCCTTCGAATTTGGCTGGTGATGTTGCTTCGTTCGCGCTAGTTTTGGAGGCGTCCTAGCGCAAATATTGTCGCAGCTTTCCTCGGCGAAAGCAATACACAGTTCGATCTCTGCTGGGGCTTTGAAGAACCGGCACCTCGAAGTGTATTCCTGGATATCGGCGAGCGGGGAACACGAAGAAATCTGTGGAAACGATTTTACGAAAGTTTAAAGCGTCACGCTCCGGTTGGACCAGTTGAAAGTTTTCTCATTCTTCTGGCATGCTCGATAAAGTGTTTTACATTGCCCAGCTTCCCCGTAGCAAGAGCGCATTGAGAGATTAATCGAGCTCTATTGAAATTCTTCGCCGACGTGATCATACCCCGCGTACCAGCACGGACGGTGAATTTTCCGGAGTTTTTGGTTCCATTAGCTTCAGGAATTTCATTTTAATCTTAATTTTCACGCCGACAGTTTCAAACCGATTGAGAAATGCACCTGTCGCTAATTATCCTGAAGCGAAACTTACGTTTCATTTGATAATAACAGAATATATTTATAATCACTTGAGCGTACATAGTAATTATGAAAACGTTAATTGAACAAATCACAAATTAAATTCAAACAATACGCTCTCTTCTATCTTTATACTTTCCTATCGTCTACTGTGTATATAAAGAGTTCACAAATAAAAGAGCCGAAAGTGAAGATAGATTGAGCGTGAGACGATTCTTATGTCACTCATGTTCAAGAAGGCGACCAATCCTTCTTACGTCGAATGTCAGATAAATAGTCGGCAACACAGGATTCCCCGATAGGCTGTAGCTCAGATGGAGGCTGAGACGATCGTCGACGACGAAACGCAAATATCTCGAGCTCGTGCACAGTGGAAACCGAAAGCTCCCTAGCGCGACGAAGAATCTTTCGAGATTCTCGCGCAAGAACGGAGACTGGTATTCCGCCTTATCGAAGACCCGACTGAGCACGTTCATGCAGCTTTAGTGCCGTCATCCCCGAGGACACCGAGCGCCCTGACTCTCTTTCGCCATACATTGAGGGTGTAAGAAAATGGGATGTCATAAAGTATTTTGTGATCCAGAGCTAAAAACATTCTGTAATTGCGGCAAGCAATTCGCGTTGAAGCAGAAAAACACTGGTAATGTTTGACGTTAGTGGGATTGTTGGAACCTGGCGTAACTAAAACGGTACCCTGTATGTCAACTGTTCACGGTGCGTCGATATCCCTAACAAAACAGGCTACGCTTTATGCCAATGAAAGTATCGACTGCCTGGCGTTCGTGACATAGACAGTGACCTTAATTACTTTTTGATAGTCTTGAAATATCAGAATCTTGGCTCATAGCGTTTCGATCCAGGACGCGGACGCTGTATAGTAGAATTTTATATTTCGCAGCCTTTCGCTTGGGCTTACGTATCAGCTGGCGGATCTTCTTTCTCCGAACACTATTCATGTAACCTGTGATATCTTCGAACTGCGAACTTCTTTTTTTAGCTCTAGCCGACCCCCATAAATCTTCAATGGTCAGCGATTTCATTATAGTGTACTCTAATACCTTTTCCAGAGTTTCATGGAAATAGCATCTGTATCTCTTAAGTGTATTAAGGGTCAAACTACATACATGTATTAAAAGTTCGCGCAGTTCACGAGTCAACGTATACTGCAACTTGAATGACCACATTACCCACTTTTACAATTTCTGGCAACCCTCATACCAGGTCTGAATGTATTTTGCAATAAGGGGAGGTGGCAGGAATTATGGGCAAACGGATGCGGATTCAAGAATAGAGACTCAAAGGATATGTTTTCTGGTGGCACAAAGTCAGTAATAATTGTATAGAGCGTAGACTGTCTAATTGTATAGACTGTCCCACCATAGGACTAAATCGGCCTATAATTGGTTTAGTTTAAAAAGTGTTCACGTATTAAACGGTATCACAAACGTAGTCGATTTTTATGGATACAGCTCACTTGATTTCCAAACCCTGTCCTGCCTTAATGGCACGTATTCCGCACAGTGCATCTATAAGTCTACACACTTATCCGAATACGCATGCTTTTAGTCTCCGTCCTGCACCCAGACATTATAACGAGCGTTGTAAAATCAACATTGTTATTGATTAACGTTCTTCTCTCGTTTGGAAGTGAAAAATGATGGGGCGGAAGCCACTTGACCGCAGTCTGACCATTCATCGATTTTGTGCGAGCCGACCTCACAACCCACCGCCAAAAAGTCCGTCTCGGTATTTTTGCCATTTAGGTATTGAAATTGAACCCCCATAAATAATTACAACGCACCTCGGCATTTCCAGTACTTTAATTAAAAAGTGTTCGAAGGGCGTAATGGCGGATACTTGGTGTAACAGACCGTGTCTATATGTATATCAGCGTGGCACACGGAAAATTGAGCCTCGGAAATTTCCGACTTTTCACGCAAATTTCTTAGATATCAAGTGGAATGTGTTGCTAAGAATCTCGCCTACCAACGGCATAGAGGTTATAAAACGGAGTTTACTGCTTGTGTCAGCCATCTTTCGAGGCCGTTATGGGTATAAACTAGGTACGATATCATCGTCAGCTGGGAATTTCAAACAACTATAACCGGAGTCTATCTAGCCACGCGTATTTTACGTGGCCGTCGAGTTCCAATCAAAGCTTTACAACAGCAGACGGGTGAAGCAGTACCAGAGCGATCAACGGAGAAAACACATAATGCGGTGATTACGGCGCTACTTCGCGGCCAATAACACTTAATAATCGGGAGACTCATTGGTGCCATAAATTCTTAATACGGGAATAATCGATCATCCGCATAATAGCGTTCAGCCGAGCTATTCACACGCCCGGCATGTCCTTATGGCGGATAGCGGCCTCTCCATTAGGCCGTCTAAATTTGACAGGAATCAGAGGAACAATGCCGCGGACGAGAGTCGTAATTAAAAGCGATAGTGCCGATCAAAGGGCATCAAAGGAGGCGCCCATAAATCGACGGGTCGACTCGCCTGGGCCAACGAATTCCGTTCTCCCTTCTCTGAGAGGTCAGGAAAGGTGCAAGGACGGCGAGGACGATCATCGCACTGGAAGGTATCCCTCGTGGAAGCAAGTGGAAAATCCACTCGGAGGGTGGAAAAGCGAGGGGATAGGGAATTAGGCGAGTCACACACTGAATTGGCAAATCTATCTTATCAATGATTCCCACTCACGACAGAAAACAAACCTCTTTTGTAACATACTATATCATATGATTCAGTAACTATGTACGTCCATCCATAACCTTTGTTAATGTACATTCGTCTGCTTTTTCGATTTCTATTGACTCCTCTAAGTACGGAAAAGAAAGGATTGACAAAGAAGACCCATATGATTCGTTGAGTAAATCCATTTACAAGAAGCCTTGATCAACTGGTCTTACATTAAGGTAGACTCTCCTCCCAATCTATGATTAATCACTATCGAGCCATTCCTGTTAAGGGTTCGCCAGGCAGTTCAGTGTGCATCTAGCTTAAGAGGGTGGTCGTAAGCAGCCTGCGCGGCGAGAGGGCGAGCGTACAGTAGAGAGAGGGAGGATATTCTCTCCCTCTGACCGAAGTTCACCCTCTGTTCCTCTCTCGATCCATGCCCACCCACCTCTCCGCAGGCAGCTACCCCTCTCGAGCGCGCGCGAGCATTCCGGATTCGCGGCGTTGTAGAAGCTCAAGCAGACAGCCAGTCGCTCGGCGTTCGTTCAACGGCGTGGCTCGAAAGTGTTGCCTGCCCTCTCGAGAGAAGCGATATGCAGGACAATTGCATGGAGCACGGGGATGCCAAGGCTTGACTGCGGTATCACTCGACTGCGGCTACGATCCCAGGTGGTCGACGTTTAGGTGCGCTAGCGGAACGCAGCATCCTGGATCGCGACCGGTAACTGCGGTACTACGTCGGCCGCGGAATCCACAGGTACCCCTGTAACACCGCTTACCCCCGAGCTGCCGCCCTCCAGCAAGTTAAAGTTTGAATACGGGCGCACCAGAGATCGGAGAGGATCGACAAGCGCTCAGTACCCTCTTGATCATCCGTATCGATCTCACAGCGCGTTCGGACAGAGAGAGCGAGAGAGGGAGGGAGAGAGAGAGGCAAGGGCGAGGGCAAGGGCGAGAGAGAGAGAGAGAGAAAGAGCGAGGGGGCACAGACACGCACATACAGGCCACTCGACACACGATCAAAGCGAGCAAGATGTCGAACGAGACGGCGACCCGCTGACTGCAGCTAGTAGAGCTCTAGTTCATTAATTGATCGCGTTAGTTACCCGGCGGGTGAAAAGCTTTTAGTGGAATGGGTGAGAATGATGCGCACTGAGGGCGGAATAATCTGTAATCAAGGTGGGTAGGAAGTAGAGAGGTGCACGATGTCAAGTAATTGCTCCCGATTTTGGGTGGCTCGATGGCAGGCATGCCGGGCACACTCGAATCAACCGCAACCGGAGGATTCCCGCCCCCCGGCATCGGAAGTCTGCTGAATCCTGTCGCATGATATTCCGCTGTCTACTGACCGGGCCAAGGATACTCACAGTTAACCGTAGCCGTGCAACCAGTATCGTGTTAACGCCGATCTGGCCGATGTACTGATTCAGGATCGGTACATCTGCCGAGAAGAAGCGGCTGAGTGAAGAGAATTACGCCTGAAGCCTCCGCTGAGAGGCGCAAGGACTTCCTACCCCGCGGAGTTGAGGGATCCTAAAGGCGCCGGTGAAATTTCTGGCAAACGATTTCACGAGAAATGAAATAAACCGAAAGATGGCACAATGCCACCGCCTTAGATCGGATATCACGGCAAGTGGGGTTTTTGATCCCGCTGCAAAATATTGAATCGATCTGACGCCAGTGAATGGTGGGGCTTAGGACGGCTTCCGTGTATGCCAAAGTCTCCCTTTCTCTCTCGCCCTCTCTCTCTCTCAACTTACCAACCCCGCTTCTCTCTCTCACTCTCTCTCTCACTCTCTCTTTTTCTCGTCTACCACGTTGGGGATCATCCGTAAAGATAGCTGGCCACGGGCGTACTCGATACGCGTTTTACCCGAGCCGGCGGCTCAACGGAAAGAGCGCCAGGAACGCGGATATCACGGCGGAGGCACGTCACCACCATGAGGAGGATCTTCACTAACTTGAGCTCGATTTGGAATTGTCCGATTAAAAGTGGAGTGCCAGTGTCGTGGAACTTGGAGCTGCCAATCTTGCAGGGCCATACGTGTTCTCGCGCTTCATCAGCCCTCGTCGCCTCCGTTCTAGTTCGCCAGCTTCATCACCCTCCGAGCGGGAGGAAAAACTCGCGAGGGATCGCACGCTGTTAAGGAACGTGTCACTATGGATACCAGCCTGCATCATCAAGAAGTCTTTGGTGAGTATGCGAATTTTTATGGCAGTCTATAAAATCCCCCGTAGCGTATATCGCGTGATATCGTTTACCCGGCTGCACGTAATAGGTGAGCAGAAGGTCTTGTTGACCGAGAAGGTCTACACTATGTCAAGGGTGCAGCAGCTCGGTATTTGAATTGCTAAGGGTCCACAATTACTGTTAATTAAAGTGCGATTTCTCTCAGATAAGCCAACAGACGGACGTCGTTTGAGATCTACGACTGATATTGCACACGAATGAATCTCTCCCCGAGAATCTCACGCGAAAAAATGAAATAGATCAATCGACAATTAATAGACAATCGGAAATTTGACATATACACGTATCCTCAACGCCCAACTTTATTATCTGGAAAATAGCAAGCCATTCATTTTAATTGCGCGTTCAGTGGAACTTTCTGCTTCTTCTTGTACTATTAATGAGTTCGCAAGTTTCCACGAAATTTCCACTATTATCATCCACTTGTAGCGCGTTGGGATATACCGAGCGCCACCCAAGCGGTGAGGGAGTTTTACAATGAACAAAGAGAATTTTCCATCAAATGCTTCGCAGTTCTTTCTAATTGCAAGCCGTCGTGGGCAAAGAGAGCATGAAGCGGAATACAAACACAAAGTTCTAATGGGCTGAAAACCTCTGGACATAATCCATGAAATCTCACGCCTAGTCGAGAATTGCGGAAATAATAATCGTGAGATGACACGTAACCGCTGTATTACGCGGGTCCGTGTCCGTATGCGTCATTTGATTTTACTACTTAACTTAATAGAGCTACTATCACTGCAGCGTAATCGTTAATGGCGCCACACCCGATGTCAGAAGTTCCACCAGAAATTCTCGAGTGCATACTGCATAGTTCGCAAAAGCCCCGGCGAATTTCGAGATTATCGTTTCCCCGATCACTCGACATATATTCTGGCCTTTAAATGCTGAAAAATGCTCTGTTAATAATTGTTTTGCGTTTGTTATATTTCATCTTGATCCGTCACTAAATCATCAACTATCAGGAATAGTTGAAATAGCAGCAAAGTCAGATCCACAATGTTTTTAATTTATTAATTTCAAACAAATATCTTCTGTAAGAAGCGGGTACATCAACTGGAGTTGTACGTCAACTCTAATCAGGTTTTGAACTGACTTGACAATTACTTCGGTCTATATCAATCATGCCGCAGTAGATAAATCTTTTCAACCATTCCACGGGCGCCTCCACTTTTCTCCAATGTTTGATCAACGCCCTGACATTTATTTCATTAGATCGGAGTAACCGTGTGAACATATTCCGTCGCCGAATTTTCCGTGCTTATCGCTCCTTCATGCTAATAGACCAGGCGCGTGTAAATTTGCACTTTCCTCGAAAAACCGTTTAGGCATATTCTAGCGGGAGTAGACCGAGGAAAAATTCGTTACGCAGCCCGCCTACCCTGCTACTCGCTCCGATTGAGAAATCAGGGCGGCAAGAGTTCCATAAAAAGTCGACTATGTTTACGCGAGCAGCCGGCACCGTCCGTGTTTTCAAGGGCTGATGGAAATAAATGGGATCGGTCGATCTTTATTCGCCATGGCGGGCGCGTGCAGCGTTCAAGTTTCTCAAAGTGAACACGACAATTCATAATATCTACATTCCACCCATAGCCCCAACTTCTCCCTTCCCCCTACACCCTCGCAACCATCCATTCTGGCGTACAAAAATTGTAGCGTCTGCACTTTCTGTTATACCTGTTGCGTATGCATTGAATTCTTCCAACGGTAGAGCGCGCGCGCTCTCTCCACTTGTCCACCTTCCTTTTCTGCGCCAAATAATCCAGTTTCCCCCCATTCCCTTTGGCGGGAGAGTCTGCGCGGCGAAATGGGAGTAGTCGCACTTTTCATTTGAAAGGGAGATGTAGAAAATGGTTGAAAAGACGGCCGGGACGGACAGCCACTATTATTTCTGGCAGAAAAGGCGCGAGCGAGTGGAGCCGGAAACCAGAGCCACTCGGGGTCAACTGCCTCACACAAAAATGGTTGGCCCGTCGCTTCCCCGTCGAGCTGTCCGGGAATTTCTCGCTAATTGCGTGCAATTAATTATGTCGTTACTTTACTAATTAATCTAAGTTGAGGGACCACTATGCAGCCCACCTCGCGCGGCCGTCTTTTTCATTGCAATGCATTGTGATTTCTACTCTCTCTCTCTCTCTCTCTCTCCCTCCCTCCTCCGTCTTGGTCGAGGGTGTCCTTATAAAGGATAAGAACGATCAATCTCGACGTGCCTCGGCACGATTTCGTTCCTTGAGAGACAGAACGCACCTCGCTGCAGAATGGATTGCACATTCTACCGCAGCAGACACCCCCGCTACACCCCTTCCTTTACCGAGTTTTCTATTTTCCATTTGCGCGTTTTCGACCTAGCCAGCACACACATACATACATACGCTCACATGAGCGGGCCGTAAAATGTTATGGAGGACGGCAGCCGACTTCTTCAGCAGCGGGACGGATATTTCATAAAAATTTTTACTGTACCGTACGGCCCCCACTCAAACGCCGAAATCCGCCCGGCGTAAAAGGGGTGTATGAGTTTAGCAGGATTATGTGAATGAATTTCAGCAAAAGCACGCGAGACCTTCAGGCTGCGAGATTTGGCCCGTTTCGAATAGAGAGCCAGGACTTTAATGACAGAATTTTAGTATATCAGATATTTTTTGTAAAATGTAACATGTCCAGGTTTACAACCGCGGGCTTAAAACTAAGGGCGTTACGGCCTATTAAAAATTCCTGCTCCCGCAGTTACACAGTGGAATAGTACCCCTTAAATCGCCGCTCGCGTTCTGACGCTTCTCCTTTCATTCCGCGATGCATAGTGCATTTTGTGCATTTCTATGTGGAGTAGCTGTCAGGCGGAAAATGATTTACAGGGAACCTTCACCGTCAACGATCCTTTTTGCTTCGTCAGCTAGTAATTGCAAAAGTGAAAAGAGGAAACTAAAATAACCCCACAACATCCCTTCAATCCTTTTTAATCGGAGTGCACTTCGAATGCCCTGGACAAAACAGTTGCGTGAGAAAAAACGCAACAAAAAAAAGCATTTTTAAATAATTAATTTCGCATAGATCTCGGTTCCTATTCTGTACGATAGATAGACTGCGCCGACAGTGCTTTACCAACGCGTTACGCTGACAAGTATAATATTTTACGCTTCACTCTACATATTGCGACAACCTTTCATTTGACAGTTCAAGCTACTGTTGAACCTTGACAAATACAGCGGGCAATATTTCATGCAACATTTCCGCGACTGCGAATACACCAGCCGTGAATAAGGTGAAAGTCCCAGCGCGCAAGGTGCCGACTCGAAGTACCGCAAATGGTGTGTGCGTTCGAATCCCGCTGGGTGGTTACGTGAAGGAAGAGATCAGAATGGAATAGTCAAATAGTCGTATTAAAGTGCGTGATGTTTCTCTTCTTTACCGCTAAGACTATCTCGTGCGTTTCAAATGTTCGCTAATGTATGCTTTCACTTCAATACTCGCACCAGAGAACATAGTTCCCCTGAGTCAGACGTGGGAAATGTTGAATTGGTAGAAAGACCGCTGAGTTATTCGGAATAATAGCGTTCGATTCCGAGAAAGTTTCTCCTTCTCACTTCATTTCTAAGTTACTTGCAAGGTGGTAGGGATCAAAGTTTAAAGGGACGCACTTTATAAACGATGAACCCCGAATATCTGTCGGCTCGTATATTCCGGCAAAATTGACAACTACAGTCTATCGAAATAGGAAGCGTATGCGCGTAGATGAGGTGTGCGGCTCCCATGGCGAAATTTACAGCTATAAAGATAGTGGCTGAAGAACGATACAGGGCCCAAGACACTGAAGCGTCAAGAGTAGGTCGACTCGGGCCGCTAAGTGTATGTAGAACAGAGAATCGACGGGTCTGAAAGCTCCCGGGGATAAGGAGATGATTTCTATCCTTAAGAGGGTCCCTAGCCTCCCGAGGGATGCTCGACTGGAGCGCCTTGAGATCTCGCTCCTTCTCCTCTCCCCTTGCCACTGTCTACGCCGGAAGCACCTACCGCGGGAAACACCATAATGCCTGTCCATCTGTCAATCCACCCCTGCGTTTCGTGACTTCGGTTATATGTGCCTGCCCTCCTTCGATCCCTTTCTGCTTCAGTGTTATAACGCGAAACTGCCCTTTTCCCCAGCAGTCGCTAGGCGCTTCTTTAGTCTGAAGAACTTCTCCCTTTGCAGTTCCCTTTAATTTCGAGATCGCTCGGCATTTATCTTGTCTGGACGTTACGCAATATTTCTCTTTCTACATATAGAAAGCCAAGTTTGAAATATTATTCATGGCACTATGATCCCATATCTTGTAACACCGTTTCTCGTGATTGAAACTTGGTCCGTGATCAACATAGTTTTAATCCTGGTATCCGGTCCTTCCCCAATGCGTCCGTTATTTGCAGCTCATTGTTAATTTATGTAGCAGCAAAAATGCACATTAGTTTACATGACCTTTATTCAATAAGCTGCAAGGCACAGCCACAGTGCACGTGTACTTTCATGAAATCTGGCGGCACGTGGATTAAATACTAGCCATATCATAGTCTTATTTCACCAGTCGATTTTGTCGCGCTTTTTAAATGATAATCATCGTGTAAATAATTGTGCTGGAGGACAGGTGGAAATGTGTACTGACCATGGGGTGTGTTCTATTACAGTGATCCGTGAGTCGGGGATCCAGCGATTCGTAAGGGTCTAAGCCGTGGGTTGCGGAGCTCTGTGATCAGGAGAGAGGAACCACGGCTCCAGTGATCCATCTCTGACTCTACTTGCAAACAGGATCACGAAGTCTTATCGTACGTGAACCAGTATCCGGAATAGAGAACAGGGCCAGTAAAACAACAAGTCGAGGGCGACGTGGAGAGAGAGAGCGAGAAAGAGAGACAGAGGGTGATAGAAAGAGGGTATGCGAGAAAGAGGTCGTGAGGATGTGGAGTACGACTGAAGAGATAAAAGCCCGGCCGAGGCAACCGAAGATCTCGTGATCAGCATCAGATCTGGGCCGGATGCTCGCAGCTACCTAAATGATTCGGCGGAGATGAACTCGAAAACGGATAACGGGCTGATCAGCTTGCTCGCGAGGAACCTCTCAGCAAACCAGACGCATTCGGGCGAGCCAGCTGGCACTGGCTGGAGCCCGGACCAAGAGAAGAAGACCAGCATCCTCGATGAAATCTTACCGCAAGAGTACCGAGACATGAGCTCGACTACGACGGGTGGCGTCGAGTCGGGCTGGCTGAACGAGACGGACATTTCCTTCTCGTCACCCGCGTCGTTCTCATCGTCGACGGACGCCGGCCTAGACAACTACACCGGCATATCTGATCTGTTTGACTTCGACCATCTGAGTGACTATATAAACCGACTGAACTATAGCGCCTTTGTCAACCTAACATCGTACAATGACGGCGGCAGTCTCAATCTGACTGGTAGCCTGAATTGTACGTCCTCGATAGTAGCTGGCAATGACTCGGCCGGTGAGTGCGGCTCGACGAGAGACGTCGACAAGGAGGCCGACGTCAACAATTGGTGGGCCCTCATCCTCGTGATCGTACCGTGTCTAACCCTTTTCGGCAACGTCCTCGTCATCTTGGCCGTCGTGCGCGAGCGTCCCCTACAGACTGTCACCAACTACTTCATCGTCAGCCTGGCGGTGGCCGATCTACTTGTCGCTACCCTCGTCATGCCGTTCGCAGTCTACGTTCTCGTAAGTTTCCTACAACTTTCTTAGATTTCAATACACCACTAATCAATATCAAACACGATAACAGAACATAGCGATGTGAAGGACACACATTTCAACTACGAATACTAAACAGTACAAGGAGGCTTCGCTCCGATATGCTGCGCGTTATTCGTAGCAGGGGCTGAAGCTGTTTCTCTTTTCATTTAAACCCGCCGTTCTTTTCACGTATCTGTGTAACTAATGGAAACTAATTGCAGTTACGAATTCCCGGCGTCGAGCCGGATAGAAATTTAAGGAAGTTGCACCTCATTGATCCAAAGTTTCTAATTAAACGCCCGTGCACTGTTCCATCCATCCCGCGCGTTCGTTAGGTACTATTTCTGCCGGAAACTGTTTTCTATAAATCGTGGATTTCACGATTATAATTAAACTTCCCTTTATCGACTATTTTAGAGTGGAATATTCGCTATTTCGGCTATCTGGAATCCGATGGCATCGATCAGAGACAGTTGCCCGGGTATTGGACTAGGGAATTCATTTAGGGTTCTGGTATGTCCGAGATACACGCGAGAAAGTTCGAGCCGCTCGCAGTGGGGTAGTGCCGGACAGGATTCCCCGGGGGCTCTGGGCCGAATTATTCTCCCAGATATTGGGCAAACGACGGTTTTGTTAAGGTCTGATGCCTCAGTGCGTCCACTTGACACGTCGCAGCCGCCTGGAAGCACGCTGATGAAATAGCGAAATTAGTAAATTGAAGCGGTCCCAACACTCGTTCGATATACATATATGTTTAAGATTAAAGGGGGCTGTTTCTACATGATTTGTAAGTTGATACGCGTGTTAATTGCTCGCAATTTAATAAGCTGGTGTTTCGGTATTGCCAAATCAATTAGTGGCCGGACATTTTGTTGGAACCGTTTGTTATGGCGAGGCGTTGTTATGCTTGCTTTTCATTTCCACATCATTATCACGTGCAAGCATTAAAACTCCATCGCGAGCAGCGAAACGAGTCTAGGTAGAAAAAGTGTTGCCACTCGACTGTTGTGGCGATGTGTCAGCAGCAGTGCTTTGATACTCTTAATAGTGCGAGGTAACTTTTACACTGAGGGGTATCGCAAAGAAATCTGCTTAGCAATTCTTATCGCGCCGCCGTTAAGAGAAGTTTTCACCAACGCCAATGAAGGAACTCGTAGGGAAAAAGTCTCGACCAATTTTATTCATATATCGAGATTTTATTTGGGTACAGAGTGGCCCATAAATAGACTGCCAGTATTCCGACTGATTTAGCAAAAAAAATGACGGCACCATCCGGGATGATAGTGTCATTACAAGCGCAATAAGAAGAGATTGTAGCAGGGAGACCCAACACCACTCGGATTGAAATGCCGTAAAAACATCGTAAATGCCGAGTTCTGAGTTACGAAGTTATTCGTATTCTGCTCGGCGACCTCTGTGTTTTTACGGAAAGTTTTATTCGACGGCACAGAAAATCGAGCCTTTACGAACACTTCGAAGTCGATCTACTTTCTCCGCCCCAAATGCTGTTTCTAATGGAAGTCTTTGCTTTCGCATCATGCGAGTTTTCGCCTTATTTTGAGATTTATCCATTCATTACACCATGTTAATTATCCAAGAAACGCTATCGTAATGAGAGAAAAACGACCCTCGATAATATCAGGATTATTTAAAGCTTGTTGGCGGTAATACTCTTTCATGATTTCACTTTGTGTAGTGCAGCGAGAATTAATGGTTGAGTAATCCGTCCATTCAAGATCTCGAGCACGAAACATACTGACACACTAATGTTTTTAAGCAGTGCGCGCAAATCATTAGAAATCTGACATTGAGTTTCTTCGGTCGCTCTGTCCTTTATCGTCACGCGATGTCTGCTTTCTAGCACCCAGAATCACGTAACCCGCCTATCATTGAGGCATCATATGACGAAACACGTTAACTTTACAGGGATCTTTTATTAGAACGCACTAGATCGTTCCATCCGTCGGCATAAATGTGTGACAAATGTATCTGTAGTCTAAACATTGTACTACTCTTACCGTAAAAGCGAATACAATACAGGGATGCGAATTCCATTAGAGAGTAGAACAACCCGTGTATTTCTCTGGAAAGGAGTATAATTCGGCAATGATGCAAACAGTTGTGAGATTGCAATTGCAGTCGCCCACGGATATCGACGTGCGCGCCGCACGGACTATTGGCCCGATAAATGTGGGATTAGCTAATTAAAGCTACATCGCTCGCGAGCATAATCAAGGCTTTACATGCATGCGCCCCGTATAGACACTGCCATCCGGCAAATGCTTAAGCTAAGCAGTATTCCCAGCAACATGATTTTCCTCGAATTAGAACCCGGCGCCGAGTAACGGGATATGCGATAATAATGCAAGGCGAGACCCAGCAAACATTCTTTGAACAGTGATTGAAATCACAAACTGAAATCAATAACCGGCCGCTAAATAATATCGTTCAAAACGCCCGCAGCCGTGATATTGAATGTTGGTCAGGCCCTAGAATTCGCCGATAGTTCAATCGCTCGTTCCTATTCCTGCTATACGGCGATTATTCGTATTAACTTTAACCTCGGGTTTCATCGCGATATTGGTGTCGGATTACCGCGGTTGCGGGCTGTGCAACTTTAATTGCACGTCACAGATAAGGCGTGCGCGACGCCGACGTTACTCTCCAGGTGGTTTTTAGTGGGGCAATAGCGGACTTGATCGTAGCTCGTGCCTCCAAACACCCTCACGGGGACGGATTGTATCGTGCCTGAGTGAATACAATCGAAACTCCGGCGAAAATGCAAACACACCACGGCGAGAAACGTGCCGAAAGCCTTGATCGACTGCTTAAACGGTCGTTCACGAGTTTCGCATTAACCGGTTTACTAGTGCGCGCAGTTACAGTGTGGGCCAGTGGTATAACGCGTCGAGACGAGAATGCCAGAACGATCCAAATGCCGGCACCCTTGTCTCGAGCACTTTAGCAGCTACCTTGCAGCTTCAACTGGCGGCGCAAGGAAACTTCTGAGTGAGCACCCTCTGTCGAGAAACAATCAATGGGAGTCTCGTCGACCAGAATGTCTCGCGATTACTTTTTGATACCCCGCTCTAAAGTTTATCATTGCAGCCCCCGGGGATGACAGAAAGTGACTTCGTTCTTTAGGAAAAAAGAATATCCCTGCACTCGTTCCGGCACCTTTCTGCCATCCTCGTGTGATAGATGAAGCTACCACACAACTGCACATAGGGCCATCGTCGCTTTTACTGTTATCCGCCTCGTGTTACCACGACGCTCCTTTGGCCTCCCCCGCTACGCCTCCACATCTCGCTGCCGCGGGAGTTTTGCATTAGTGCACGCGGACGTGGTCTCCGGTAATACAACATTAATACGTGCCCGCTGGGATAATTCCCCAGGGATGATTAATAGAGACAGCAGCAATGGCGCGCTCGGAACTCAGCTCTATTATAATGAAATAGGGGGAAAAAGCGAGACGGGTAAGACATCTTGCACACTGTACTGTGTGCAACGTTGTACGCCGATGAGGCAAATATATTCCTAACTTAATCTTAACTTCTCCCGTTATTCATCGTTTTCGCATTCAGTCGCTTTTCAGTCGTCAAAGGAAGGGCACGATGGCATGAGTCGTGAATCTTATTGGCATGCGACATCAGTCCATAGAAGGTGTGCGTATCCGATACGACGTCACGTAGGATATCGATGTCCTTTGAACTGAAATTCATTACGGGTTTGGCCGAATTTTGACTCTGTATTCCTAGTACGCTCTTTGGAGTGCGACAGGAAAATATGGTGATGCAGGGAAGATGAACGGTGAAAGTGGGCAGAGGATGGTCGAAGGGCGAAAGTTGCGGACGAAGGGTTCCATTGAGCGGTGCTAGCGTGACCACGGGTAATTTCAACTGGCCTAGCCCCAATCCCGGTCGCCCTGGCTCTCGTCGTTTCAACCAGTGGAATAACACGATAGATTGCCGTTCAGGGCAAGGTCTATGTTAATAACACAGATCACTTCATTGCATGTGTACTTATTACTTAACTCAGTCAGTCGCGGTTTTGATTCCCGCGCGCACAGAACCGACGCTCGTACACGTGCCACGAGCTAGCCAAGCTGACATGAATATTAATATTTACGCCACTGGTAACGCTCAGTTTTCTTCGGCAAATACTACCGGCCACGCTGGACTCGACTTCAGCCAACTACCTACAACACGCAGAGACACCCTCGACCTTGATAGAATACCGTGAACTGTAATGTCTTTTGATTAAAAGTGCCTGTCGTTCCGGCACCTATAGCCAACGCTTCTCAAGGTCCCCCTATACTACAGTTCAATTATTGACTTTGAAAGAACACAATCCTACCAGACTTCAGTCGAGTGCTCGATATCGCCGCTAGTATGTACATATTTACATGTTGTCCTGTTCTGATTTACATCTGCCTCTATTATCCTTTTGTGGTAAAGTGTGATGAAATCTATGCTGCGTTGCACGTCTAACATACAAATAATAGTAATTCCCCGGTATGTTTTCGCGACAACCTGTACATATACACAAGCCGTAGAAATGTATAGTATAAATTACTGCGTTATGCTTACGAAATCATCTTTGCACTCTCTGATGCATTGTACATATCAACCAAAGCACGAAGACCACGGCGAATGACGCAAACGATTAAAGCTTTCTCGCACTTTGACTCTTTGTACACCCAAGTTTCTAGTTTCGCCATATAATTCGTGGGAAGCTATTAAGGCATAAGTGCGTGCCACCTGTTTTCGAGGCGGTCCAGCGGCGACGGGATAAATAAGGAGGGTGTCAGAGTAGCCGTAGGCAACAAGACGCGATGAGTAGCGCCGAATTCGTCAACTACTGAGCGGAGGCGAACGTCGCTTGGCACGGGGAGGGAAAGCTGGTAGAAAAAGGAGAGGCATTCGCGGAGGGACTATGGGCCAGGCGTGCCTGCCATAAATCACGGTGCCCTATATAAGCTTGGCAAGGACGGCAGCCTCTCGACGTCGGACGCAGGCACCCTCGGTCCTCCAGGAGCTTCCGAGCTTTTCAAACGGCGGTGCACGACGCCTCGTGCGAGAGACTACTCTATACTTCTCTCCTCTCTCCCGTGCCGGCATTTCCCGGCCACAAAAATACGCCGACTACTACTGTCCCATTACCATGTCTGGAGAGTCAGTCGTCAGTCCTCACTTCTCTCCTTCGAAAACAGAGAAAGATTGTCCCCGCAGATAATGTTAATTGCCTATTATTGCAACCCAAACGCACACTTAGTGAATTTGAACTTAGTAGTTTTATACTTTATAGCGACTCTAGTTCAAGCATCTCTTTTAGCTGTCGTGAAGCCGCAGTAAATCGCATTAAATTGTAATGGCTTTCTCGGCGATGATACATGAGAATTCAACCTACACTGTAATGTAAGAGGAAACCATAGGCCCTGCTGACCAAGCTGCCAGATATTCTCAATGAAGCTTTGTCAAATGGTCACGCTAGATCAAACTATACTCTTGAAAGGGATACTCCCATTGTTCCTGCGACGCCTCGGCTGTGGCCATTTCAATACCAACGCAAGAACACTCCTGATGCCGTTTGGTTGCAAACCAGATTTTCTGGTTTGTTTGGAAAAGCCGCGCCTTTCTGGATTTTCGTTTTATTCCACTCGCACGGTGGACTTCACAAAAAATTGCTTGTTCGCCGGAAACAAATTTAGCGGTGCCGGTGTTCTGCCCGCTCAACGGAAAGAGCGCGCTACCCAGCCGGCTTTGGTTTGTTCCCGTGGCTGTTTTTGTTCCTCGCAATTTAGAAGGGATAGAGATGAAAGCAATGCGAATTTTACTCAACATCGAATCGTTATGCAGTATGCGTTCTCCTATGCCTCGCACGAGCAAGGGATTATTTACTATTTTGAAATATTCTCCTGGAATTGAGTTGACTGGCATTACGGTCGAAAACGCGTGAAATGCCACCGCTTGGACACGTGGGATAATATTGTCCTTCTGGTGGCAGTTTTTCACTTGAGAAAACAGTCGTCGGAAACCTTTTCAACGAACGACTACTCCCTGAAGGCGGATTATTACTACGAGGACAAATGTAAAGGACTTTAAAACGTCATCTCATTTAACTTCTCGCTTCGACAAATACGAAAGGTACAGCTCAATTTCGTCAAACTTTATTGCGAGTCACGGAATGCGTGATAGTTCGAGGATATTCAATTAATCGGCTAAATCGAAGTTCTTGTATTTTATCAGTCGCTTCATCGCGCAGATGTGGTAGATCAATTAGCACGAGAATTTCAGCACGTGTGTTGACGTTTCGCCTTGACGCTTGTTAAAACGGGAATAGGAATTACTTAATGTCAGGGTTGAGGCTGCTGGGTTTCCTCATGTTTTTCCGGCTCTCTGTTAATAGCTCAGGTGTCGTGGCTGCCTTTAGCTGTGCTATTAAGCAACTTGTAATTGGATTCCCAATGAAATCGCAAAGCAGGATTACGTGACCTCCAGCCGTATCGACGTTTACACATGCACGAAGGGTCACACCGCACAGTGGGCTCAAACGCTGAAAACGCGGAAATTGGGACTAAATTCTATTTTATCGTCACAAGAACGTACTTATTGATGTTTTTTGGATAATTTTTAATACAAGTTGTATCATTTTGATGTGGTGCTTTCATTTAGATATTCTAACTGTTGTCCCCAACCTATACCCTGTCATATAACGGCACAATGGTCGGAGTATAAATTGGATGATTTTTTACAGGATGAAAATCAACAGTAATCACATATCGGACATAAGTCAAAATATTCGTCACACCTTCCTTTAATGCCCTGAAATCAGATGCTACGATTTGTTGCGATTATAGACATTCCAGCACATTTTGCGGACTACTGTACCAACGGGACAGTCCCGTTAATCGACTATTACCTGGCGTGAGACTTTACCAAGTCTCCTGATAGGATTTTGTATTAATCATAGGGAAAAGGTATTTGGTGGTCCCGCATTGCAATCGCACATGCGATAAAGAATCGATATTGTCGAGTGGACCCTAAAATCAAAATATTACTTTTACCAGAATGATGGACTTGGGACCCTTCAAATAGGTGGCAGTAAATCATCAATTGATCCTGACTCCGCGATGCCGGCCACTTTCCTTATCGACCTGTTACTACTGATAGATTAGCGTCGTTTTGCAACGATCACGAATTGACGTCTAAAGGGAAAAGCCTGTTCCCTGATTTGTGGAACCTAACAGCCGCGTCTGAAATACCCTTCGCATCGTTCCGTGTGGACCTATTATGGTTATTAAGTGGGGTTCGAGGGAATGTCATTCTTCCTACCTTCGGGATACTCTAAATGAGTCTTATTTCACCGTCCTTCCAACACCATGTCAGCAATTCGTCGTAGGTGACATCGGTCACGAGGAAATTTCTGCTAATTATCGGGAAACTGGGGAAAGTGCGTGAGATTTTAATTAATTACCGCCGTGACACCGGCCGAGCTGGCATTCGTCATTATAAGTATAGCAAAAGTGATTAATGCTGAATAGCTAAGTAAATAGTAATGAGAAGCGTCTTGTATTAACGGATCCCTCATTCCCGGACGATTTCATCATTCGTAAAAACTCTAGATTCCTTGCGGAAAGCTGCATAATGGCATCTCAAAGTTTCGACAGACGGAATTCACTTGACCCTTGGCTGTCAAAGTCCAAGTCCGAGTACGACTGTATTAACGATATACTCCAGTTAACATTCAATGCCCAGCATAATTCCGTTATTCAGAGTACGAAACTACCAGCGTTGCTTGTGTCAGGCGTCGGTAGCCTGCTGCAAGTAGTAAAACTCAGGTATAGCGCGGCTAGTAGTATAACACGAGTTTGGTCCGACTGGCGGACTGGCCGGTACCGTGCACATATCCAGGTACTGCTTCTACTGCTGTAGCAATGTACCATATAGACGCAGCAGTAGCGACCGATATTGGTCAGACGAACAACTCCAGCGTCGGGAGTGAAAGATACCAAGGCAGAAACAAAAAGCGGTTTGATAGCAAAGCTGCTCCCGAGCGTTGCGCGATGGGTATGATGTGCGAGGGAATGCGGGGAGCGGGTGGGAAACTTTTTTAATGTTCTAAACTCGAAACTTTATCGGGGGGCGATGCTAGCGCGGCTGCCCACAAGGGAGACCGTATTATCAGAAAATCGGCAAAGCCAACTCTTCGGGATCCCATTACAGTCGAAACTTTAGATACACTGGCTAGTGGTGTGGGCGTTCAATGGAAATGGATGCTGGTAGGGCTTTCTAAGCCGCGTGCTTTTTATTTCAAATCGAACAAACAGAATTGGCTCAGTTCGCTTTTTGCCCGGTGGAATTTTCTCGTTCAGTCTGCTACCTTATTCCAGTAGCTAAAGAGCTCTTGAAATCAGGAGGTATCAATGTCAGTAATTACATGGTGGGATCCTCGAAATATATCCCTCGTTCTTTTCTTCTTAAGAATTATGAACAATTTATAAATTAATTAAGATTAGATCCAATCATTTCCAGGCAGCGTATTCTTCCAGTGTAGGCAATAAGGCTCCCAAAAATACCGGAAAATTAAACCCCTAGCCAAAAGAATGTTACAGGTCCATAACCCTGCGAAATTTCTACTTGCTCTTGGAAAGGCGACAGTTCCACGCTAGGCGCCGACGCGCTGAATTGAAACAATGCCGTTAGAACGAGCATTATGCTTTTATGCATAACATACCAGCATTCTTCACCGCCTTTAAAAGTTCTACCCAACTTCCCTGTGCGTCTCCCTTTGTTTATAGCACAGCTGCGTGTAAATGTAAACTATAGTATACGAATTAGCAACCGATTCCAACCAGCTGCTGCATACGCTCACGGAGATTGCAATTTATCGATAATTTGCAGCGGTAAGTTATAAGTATTTGTTGAACTATTATAACACCTCTCGCATTATTGGGCTAATTTAGAGGGACAGTAATGGGCAGCATGGGCAAGTGAATTTATTTGGGTGACAACGGCTTCAGAGACATAATTGGTTTCATTAAAATCGTGAGTAACAAGGGGCTGATTCAGGGTAAATGGAAGAAAAAGGATTGCACTGAAGCCTTTCTGTCTGGTGGTATTCCTGGGCCGCGCAATTACGCCACGTCCATTCGTCAATCTCGTCCTGAACGATCCTACCCTCAATTGACGGGGGCGCGCGCGCGCGCGCGAGTGGAGCAGAGTAATTTCCCGGAAAATTTCCTCGCCGCACTTAGAATCGCATTTACCTTCTCGCTCGACGCCGCTGCAGATATCTTCAATGCGGGAACCGACGTTCAACGTGCGCTGAGAGGCCTTGCCCTCATAAATGTAAGATCCTATTAAGAAATTCGCCTTCACACTGTGTGAAAAGAAAGAGTGATAGTTTTCTTGTTACATTACCGGTGAATCTCGCAAGACAGTATAAGGTTATTGCTGGGAATTGATTGCTGCAGACCTTTCATTGATAGAAAGTGAGATACAGAATGTACCGCTCTTTCAATTTGACGGAATGATAGATCGATGGCACCTGCGTAATCTCGATCACGGCTGCGGTATCGGCAGAATTCATTTACCTAATTGTGTTGAACCGGTCTATCTCGACTTGCCATACGTTCTGACTGAAGTCAATCAGAATTTGATAATCGGAAGAAATAGCAAAGAAACCGTCGTGCCATCATTTTTATTTGTCCTTCTTCTGTGCAGTATACGGGCTATTGTATATGGTAACTCCCAGTTTTCAGAAAGCACAGAAAGCCAGTTAGATTCTATATATATGTATAATAGCGTAGACGTAGATTTCGTGTATAAGATCGATTTGGTTAAATACTTCCTAACCAGTGGAATATGCGCGAATGCATTAGTGAAACCTAACACTTTTCTAGCATGAACGAATACATTGCGCGCTCACAAATATTTGTATCGAACTTCGCACACAGAATCGAACTTAATTTGAATCGATCCATTTTGCATAGATTTGAATTTTTGCAGTGAATGTAAACATCAGGTTGCTCCGCCGCATAGTGGATTCGTCGAGTGAAGCAACGAGGTGGCAATCTGTGTCGAGTAAATAGTGTTAAGTCATCCAGAACTAGACCAGGCGCGATGGGCATCCTCTCGGCAAATTTTACGTTACCAGCCGTCATTAGTACTCGGCAAATTAAATGCCGGGGATAATTAAAAAATTCAGAATAACTCCACAGGCATTCGGCAAGAATATTCCTCAACGGCCTCGAATATTTACGAATGGTGTTCCCATTTGCACTTTTCCCGGCGGCGTTTAAATTAAAACATGTTTTCGGTACTGACTGCTGATAATTTCTTCGACATTAAATGGCCTGGTGCCTAACTGGCGTGGAAGTTACACGTAAAACACACTTGGGAATTCCACCGGCGCGGCGCGGCGCGGCGCTGCCAGTGAAGTCATTAACGGCGGATAAACCTTTCAGGCTGGAGCACGATGAGCGAGCGATCGCTTTACCCGTGCTTGCACTCTATAATTATACGTGGAATCGCAGTAAAAATATCACTGGTGTACACAAAATTCGTGTGTAAGCGGGTTAAATCAATTGACAAGTGACAGCTGGATACGTATCACGTACGAATACTTTGGAAGAAAGAGACGTGCTACTGAGTTTCAGTTGCAACTCCAAACTGCTAGCAATAACGTTCCCCACTTTTTAACCAAACTTTGAAAAAGGAGGTCGCTCCCAATTCGTCCTGGCACACATCATTTTTTCTCTGCTTATAAATGATAAAACAGGAATTGTCAGTTGCACAAATTTGTTTTCCCGAAGTCGTATCTCACAATAGGCATCTGATAGAATGCCAAGGTGCCCGGCACTCTCGACAATTCATTCCGCGGCGTTCGAGAGAAGCGAGAGTGGCTGCTGGTGATCGAGCTCACGAGGAACTTTTCGAGGTTTCGTAGCGTGGGTTGGCTAAAAGCTATTTAAAGGCTCAGCCGGAATTTCCATAACATCGCGGCATTTGCCAGCTAATTGGCTCTTACCCCGGGCCGACTGGTATTTCGCCCGGTAAGTTGGCCACCGCCAACCCCTTTTCTCGAACTTCGTGCCCCACCCAAGATCGTAAAACTTTGAGCTACGAGTCCGTGCGGTGTTGTTGCCGGAATATTTCCAGCGTAAGCGGGAATGCAAATGACCCTGTATACCACACACATAAACGACAATGATCTCCCCAATCTTGAACGGCAGGTTTCATCTGTACATTCTGATTTTCCCATGAAATTCCAATGGAAATTGATTCGATTTGGCAAAATTCGGAGATTCTTTAATTATTTTCATCCGAAAACTGTTGTAATTTATCGGGTCCTTTATAAAACCTGTGTGTGGCACGGCTTACTTTATGCCTAGTAGCGTTAAAAGCCTCTTGCAACCCATAAAGATTACTGCAGGTGACAAAGAATAATTGTCATTGGAAGAGAGAGGGAGAGGCCGATAAGGCGAGCTTTAAAGGCAACTTTTATCGCGCTTCATAGCTGACGATATTGTTTGCGGGTATTTTCATCCGAGAGCTCCCCACGGACTCGAAACGACGATGTCCCCTCATAAGGAGGCGAGCGCTCTACCTCACAACTATACTCTTATCCGCTCTCCGTCTTTTTCCAGCACCTCTAGAATTCAGTCTGCCTCCCGGTCTTTTTAGGATTTCAAACTCCGTGCGTTCATATATGCGAATTGAATTAGCTTCCTAGCCACGCGGCCATATGGTGAAGCACACACTCCACGCAGCTTAATAGCGGATCCTTGTACGCGGGGTATGGAGTAGCGAAAATATACAGACGGCTGCGCATACGATGGCTCGTACCACTTCTCGGACTTTAAAAGCTCCAAGATACTTTCAAAGCTTTAAATATGAATAGTATTATATTACTGAGAAAATGTAATACCATTCGAAATTAATCACAGGCGGATTGGTGGAGTTGCTTATAGCTATGTTACATAACTCGAAATGCATGGTCTGCAAACGTCAAGATTTGCGGATCCTGGGATTGAGACCGATAAATCTTGTGTCACGCATCGCCAGATAAATTTGCAACCGGCTAAAGTTTACCGTTGATCTGTAGCCCGATGCGTTCGAATAAATTTTGTTTATCGACAGGTGCACATTCTCCCGTATATATGTAGTGCCACGAGGAGAGGATCGCTGCCGAAAATTTGTAATCCAAGCCAAAACAGGCAGAATAGGAGTGCAAAGGGGAGAAGATAGATTCGTATCGTTGGAAGTGATCCGTGCTAGTGAGGTACTATAAAATCAGGTCCGAAAAACCTGACGAATGTGTATCGCAGAGCAAAATGACCATAACTTCCTGAAAAATGTTTCCAAAAAGTATTGAGTATTTTATACTTTCCTGCTAGTAATACCATTGGAAATAGTTGTTGATGTTCCGTTCATGCTTCCTTCTGGAAAATAGTACTGTGCCCTGTTGAACAGTTATTTTGAAATTATTAAATTTCATTATTGCTACTACCCTTGTATGGAATTAATTCTAAAGAAACTAAATATGTATACGGCAAACCTTTGTATGACGGCAGTCAAGAATTGCACAAATTGTCACTTTAAAATGGAACGCGTCATACCAGGGAAACATGTGTAGGCCTTTCACGTAGCGAAGCGTTTTCGTGAAAATCGCGTGCATCTTATAAATCTCCCTAAGGAACCTGCTCGGCAACCGTGACAATTGGCTTCCGGGCTAAACTCGTGGGGCTAGGAGCTATTTGCATGGTAGTTGGTAATCTTTCGGATGCTCAAAACTGGAGCATGCTTTATACCTCGACCAGTTATGAAAAATAAAACAGGATAAGGTCCACTTTATTGGCTGAGTACAGCTTCCACATATGCTTTCAGTTACCCTCAAAGAGAAATAGCATTAATTACCATCTTTCTAGGTTTCAAATATCAATATTTCGACTGTAGTTTGGCTTTATACACGCATATATGCAAGATATACTTATATGCGCGTCCTTTTTTGTATAAAACATGTTCCAGTTGTCAGAATCGACAATCAGTATAACTCACTCTCGAATGTAACGAAACAGCCTTTTAGCATGCAAGTGGTTTGATTGGTGTAATGAAAGGTGAAGCCATCTTTTGTGCATGTAATACATTCATACATAACTGTGATATAGCACGTTTTCATGCTGCGTTATAAATTTGATGTGAGTGTTCACGAGGTACTAAGGGTAGCAGCTATTTATCAACTTTTTAACTTTTTAAGGCAGGTGTACATTTATCATTTCCAGGGTGAGCAGTTAACGGGAATTTATTTTGCGACAATCTAATTTTGTGTACGGACGGTTCCATTTCGATATCGAGGCACAGTCATCGATTAGACGTGTAATAATTATTTCCACAAACTGGTTCAATCAACAAATGACCCCGCTTTCAGTGATATATCTCTATAATCTTGAATTGTCCTTTTGCCTGGCACTCATTCGCGCTAAAATTCTTTCGGTGCATTTGCCTATTCAACGAGATGCCAACCTATATCTTTGCCGCCGGCTGGCTCGTTCACCTGTTGATGGACGTTTCGCCTATGGGATCAAAAGGATTCCTTAGGGTCGTTGAAAGCGCTCCTACAGGCTTTCGTAGGGCTACTGCTGAAAGCAACTGCTTATCTTTTGAAAGGGCGACTTCCTTACACAGCCTCTCAAGGGTACCAGGAAAATTCATCAGCCCTAGTATCTTTGTGAACCCAGTTGCAAACACGCGGTTTGATTTAATGAACTGTCGCACTGGAATACATGGCAGAATGCGTACGCACATTAACCACTAGTTTCTATATTGATTAGTCATTTACTTTATTCTCTACCCGTCCAATTATACCCCTGTAATGGATATAAATAATTCCACCATTCCACGGTCCATTTTAGTGGGGTGGTCGGCCAGAGCCGTGCTTTATTACGAGGAGGAACAAACCTTGTCGAAAAATAGCAACGCGCCGACTCCGACAACAATCCTGGCGCTTGAGCCTTCCGGAATAGAGAGGCACATGCCGACGCGACGGCGATTCCGATGGTAACGGAAAAAATCGGGAAGAAGAACGGAAAGCGGAATCAGGTCATCTGTATTCCAGTACTCCGCGCTCTCTCGCCGTGGCGCATTGCGTGTGCCGTGTGCGAAGGAGAAAGAGAGACTCTAACTCGGAAACGCTTTTATTCGACCGCCATCTGTATAAAAGGGAGGTCGCCCGGAGGGTTGATTAGTGGCGGCGGTCTGCGGCAGCGAGAGGTGACTGGAAATAACGGGTCAATAGCATTTTCATTTTAAGGCGGCTGGCTTTTTAATGGCGCGAGCGAAGTGGTAATTGAGCTAACTTCTTAGCCGTCTCTCTTGCTTCGACTCCACTGTGTTCCCAGTCGCTGTTACAAGCAGAAATAAAGGCAACCCTCCCAACACTGCAATCTTTAGATCTGCAACTTGAAATTTTTCCTAGAAGATATATTAGACCGAAAAGCAGCTGGAAGAAAGGAAATCCAGTACCAGGTTTCATGGAGTTGCTGGGTGGATTGGTTACGACTAGCTCTGGTCGCACTATATCGATGCAGAACACGCTGGTATGGGGAGAAATTTCGCCAATTACATGAACCCTACTGGGCCAGATGGTCCGGCGTAAACACGAGCGCCACCCTATTGACAATATATAATTGCGAAGGATAGGTTTTCCGGGGGTAAGTGTTGACATTTGTCAAGCTAAATCGAGAGCTCTCTCCCTGTGGATCTCTCGAGCTACAACATTTCAAATAGTTTAACCTGGATGTTCATGCATTATTAATAGGAGCGAAGTGTATTGGAGTGGCAGGATGTGGTGCCTCGGTGCGATATTTAAAATTCAGAAGATTCGCGCATCGTTGCAGGGCTCACGCGCTTTACTTTGAGGTTCAGGACGCTCGAATAACTTAGTGACATGGCATGTAGACATGTAGAGATGGCATACTGATCCGCACAAGGTCGTTATACATTCCAGGAGGATAGGGAGTTAGTGCGAAGTTCGCCAGGATCCATGATCCATTATGAACTGGATCGTACGCGTCGATCCTCCGCAGAGCCTAACGTAAATCCGCCCCAAAACTTTCCTGGTGCGGCCGAATTCTCCGAGGACTTTCATCCAGCATACTTATGGTATAGCTATACGTATTCCTGTCTCTCCCCCGTTTTGGAAAGAATCAGCAGCGGGAAGGGCGAGGCTTCCCATTTATTGGTGACAAAGCCAGAATATTGGATCGGGTCGAGTAGATCTCACGATTGGCCAGCAGCTGCAACAATGGTATCGCTGTTCGGCCCGATTGTTCGCAATTAAAGAACTGTCGTCAGAGCTGCGACAGTGACTTTGTTAATGCTGTTTGCGTGGACGCGGCCATGGCTCAATTCTAAACTAGCGGCAGTCTGCCTTCTCTTTACAGCGAACAGCAAACTGATGCAGGTTTTAATTAATACAAGTATGCTCACTCTAATGAAAGCAAAGAGTCCCTTCTTTACCGGCGAGCTCGTATGAATTACATTTCTGCCGAACGAACAACCTTGATGTTAAACAGAAAAGAATGTAGCTGGAATAAAATGTGGCCATTCGGGCGCTGTGTAATGGGCCTCTTTTGACTGTGAAGGGTTTAAGTGGCTGACAGTACGTTTAGTTCGTGCGGTTCACCATTAGGCGGGAAATAATTTCAGAATTCCGCCGAGAGCTTTATCCGCCGCGACGGCGGCGGCCGGGTTCGAATTCGGCGAATTAGCAGGATAAATGGCCAGCTGAAAAAGCATTAAGCGCGCAGATATCGCGCGATGAGTGCGCGCTGGTGCCAAGATAACGAGCGAGGATTAAGGCGGTGCACGCGAAAAGAAGTATACCGAAAGCGCAGAGATTGCCCGGTGGCGTGCGTAGGTGGAAGATTTCACGCTATCGTTTGGGAGAAATCTCAAGCGACGCCGGGGATTTGCTGTAAGCTCTATTCCCGAGGTATCCGATTACTCCACGATTACTGTCATTCAACGTAATTAATGTCTCTGGGTTAATACCGCACACACTATTGGCGTACAGTTATAATTGTACTGATTCTATCATGTTCGAAACAAAGTTTCGGCCACCGCTGGGGCCTGTCATTGGACGGTAATTCGAGCATTTATCCGCGGGCAAATTCGACTGGGCCTTCCATTAAACCCTACATACGATCGAGCGCGCACACCTTCAAGTGGTAGTTAAATACGGCATTAGGCGTTTAAACGTATTTTATGTAAACTAAGTATAAACTAAGTACGTGGGGGAAACTTTGATAGTCGCTCGCCAGTTACGGTTCTTACACCTTACGGATCAACAATGTATAACCTCCATTAGGGGGCGCAACCGAAGATAGATCACCGCCTAGTCGTGACTTAAGGAAATTAGTTATCTGCCGCTCTCCTTCTTCCAATGACGCTCAGTGAAAGTCTAATTTCCTATTCGTGCATCGAGCCGAAGGCTACAGGAAGGATTAGCCGCAGGCTCTGGCATGCTGTTCGCAGTTGTACTGCCCTTATTTCCTCGGTTCTTGCTCGAGAGCCACTTTTTCTATCTCTGAACTAACGCCCCCCATGCAACCATTTCGCCCGAGTGATAAAAGATACACTATCAACTGATTCTGATGGGACGAACTGCATAAACTCCCAGACTTTTGATTTCTACTTCGACTTGCATGGAATTCGACTTATACCACTTCGACAAGACTGCCGCCTATCAAATCACCGTGGCTTCAGCTCGAGAGCGTGTAAAAGCCCACCGAAAGACGTCATGCGTGAACAATTTGCCGAGTAGGTACTCGTCCCGACCGACATTTCTCTTCCATATGCGTATGGAAGTAGCCTGTCAAGTTTCTCTGTCTCGCGCGCAAGCCGCCGCTGCTTTCTGCAATGCGGCTTCGCTATTATTTCGCTGGCGAAATGCAGTCAAAGGTGAACTAGTCAGATTCTCTTCACACCCTCTTCTGTTCCCTTTATAGATTGCACTTTCCACCTTTCTGCAGTTCTAGATTACTTCTACGTGCCTCGCTTACTTATTATTATAGAACGCGGGTCTCCTTTTGGTAGTAGAGCTTCGCATTTACAGCAAGTCACAGCCATGACAGAAAGAGAGAGAGCGAAAGAAAGATTGGGGGAATTATTATTTCAATATCCATTACGGATATTTCGTCGCCAATTCACTTTAAATAAGAACTATTATACAAATCGGGCTTTCTAAAAGTTAAAAAGTCAAAAAGTTATGAAATGCCCAGAACGAATTTTACATGACGTCTTGGGGACACTCCAAGGCATCTACTGACGAAATGTCGCTGAAAAAAAAGTGCGCGATTGGAGATATTTGCAAATAAATAATTCAGTATAAATTATTTAATGTTTAAACAATTTTTGGTTGGTTGACGTATTTATTTTATAAAAATTGAATTCTTTGTGAACAACATTCCGTTTTCCTTTTGTTGATACCACCTTTATTTGCGGCGTTAGAATTTTTCAAAGAAAGCCTGATTCGGAAAAATCTAGTGCATGGTCATGGAGTGTAATGGTCTAGCATGGAATGGCCTATATGTACAATATGGCTAGCTTATCAGCTTATGAATTATACACGTTTGTGTAAATTACATTCACTATATATGTATAATTACGAGAGACATTGTGTCTACAATAAGTTATTAAAACGTTTGATGTAAGATAAAAATAACAGATATTCTGTAAGAATGGAGCTCATATAATAGTTCCGCTTTAATGTGGCATGAAATATAGTGCCCTGTTGTAATCCCTCGTACTACCATCCCTTGCGTGCAATCGATATTTAATTGCGATTCGACACTCATGTGATATCATGTAGTTGTTACTAATTAATACAATGACGGCCGCTAATTTCCCGGTGCAATCTAATATTCGTAGGGCATCGGCACGCAATCGATACAATAATCGCAACTAACTCGTCTTCGAGTGCAATTTTCAAACGCGTTCACAGTGAAATCGTCTGTGAGTGGCAATTACCGCGCGTTTTTCTGGACAGCCGAACATTTTTCTAACAAGAACAAGAGGAAAGGGTGTGTGGCAAGATGTAAAGCACTTGTTGCTGACAGGACACTGACACCGAAGAGCCGAAACAAGAAGTCAGGTGAGAGTAGAGGTCCAATGAAAACCAGAGGAATAAACCGCCACTCTCTGGAAACGCGTACAAATGAATACGGTTTTCTGCAGCATTGCTTTTGCAACACCAAATTCAATATTGCGAACAAACGCGTACCTGCGATCTCGTGACTACACTGTCCTGTTTCGCTTGTCCAGTTGCTCGCCTCTCACTCTGCCTGAATCAAAATAGCGCGTTTTTTGAGATTAAACTTGCAATGGGGTTTGTGAACTTTGAAGTAACCGGTTTCCAGCGTGAAGGCGAGCAGAGTTGAGAGAGGGAGAGAAAGAGAGAGGGCGGCGAATTTCCATTAGAAGACTAGTTGACTTTCCGAGAACTCGTAAATTCCACTGCTCTTGGTCGTGCGCCTTAGAGAATTTTAATTCTTAGACAACAAACGCACGCGGATCTTCTTTCCAACGTTTCGTTAAAGTTTCACGAAACTTTTGTTCTTTATTGATGACTTGAAGAGGAATTACAAGAGATACTCGATCAGGACCTCATCTATATTGACTCCACTAGGACATAATCAACGTATACCCGATCAGGACCTCATCTACAGTGACCCCACTAGGCCCGAATAGGCCCTCGTCGGTCCAGCCCAACTTAGGGGATGCCCGACGTATACGCGATCATGACCTCGTCTGTCCTGCCTCACTTAGGGGATACCCGACCTATACCCAATCCGGCCGTCATAGTACATCGGGTAAATTTCTACTCGGGAATAGGCATTCGGAGACATCCAATTCCCCATTTTCGATTCTCCGTTCTTTACATTATTTCCAGGTGCAGTGACAGATGGAATATAAAGGAAAGCATGAGATGGGACTACGAAAAACGTGGATAGTGATGCTCCCGTTCCCGACGACATGCACGTCTTTCTAAGCTAACTATGTCGCCGCGCCGTACGTGACACCAGGATTGATGACACGATACAGAGACGTTCCTCTCCTCACTGTCGAAAGCGCATTCCCCGCTCGCACGCGCGAATGTGTGTGTATGTGTGCTTGCGTGTGTATGCGCGTGCCTGGGTACTTTTCTGCGGAGGATGCCCGAACGTGATTACGCTTTCCGTTTCTTATTCCAGGCAGCATTCGGTGCGCCGAGATTAATACAAGCTACTGGGGCACGACCAGGGCGCACAACGATCTTTTGCGAAAAAGAAGTTTTAAAAAATTAATCTGGAATGCATCGTTACTACCGCACGTGGTCCACCGGGAATTTAAAGTAAACGGAAAATCTGTAAAACAGGGAATAAAGCGGCTCGCATGCCAAGCCATCAGTGTGCTTCCGATTTGTGCGAATTACCATTAATAAATACCTAAATTCGATCCGATGAACGTTCATCATGTGGGAGTCCCTCAAGTGCTTCGGTAGTACCGGGGCTTCGAAGCAGTGACAGAAAGTATCAGGCAGGAAAGAGAAGGAAAAGTTAGCTCGAAGGAGAGTAGACTGTTAAAAGTTCGCTTCGAGTAAAACGCGGGGGTCAGAGCGCGCTGTTTAAAGTTAAGAGTCCGGCAGAGTCACAGGGGGGTTAATCAAAGTCCGTCAGACTTGGGAAATGAATGTGCATAGTCAGACTTGGGAAATGAGTGTTCTTCGGCCCCAGGTGTATTTCTATTAAAGATCCCTCGTTACTTCAATTATCACTCCAGTTACAGTCAAATTAACAGTCCATTTTCTTAGTTTTATAATATTATAGTTTATTTTCACTGGTTCATTTGGCAGTGTGAGACTAGGAAATATAAGATTGCTAACTTTATTATAGCTAGTTATTGCGATGTTGAGAACTATCGTAAGGTCCTGACGAGATGAAGCCCAGCAGTAGTTATTCCATGATATAATTAATAAGTGAAATACGGCACTTATATTAGCAACATTAATTAGTAGCGTCTATTAAAACTAGCCGGAACCGAATTATTCGAGGAAAATTATGCACCACGGATCTTTCACTTGCTTACAAATTCTGGACGGGCAAATATGCCGACCTGCTTTATTTCAGAATTTTCTGTTTCACCTTCTCGTGGTCTTTTAATTAGTTCCGTTTCATTCAAACTTCCAGCTTTGCATCTTTTAACGCTTTTTCAAAGCGACGGCACCGGCTTTCGAGGGCAACGAAATTTATGAAACGGTGCTCCTCACTAAACGCTCGTATGGCTTCAACGTACTAAAGATGATCGAGTGTGACGGTTCAATGCATTCAATGCTATTCGCGGGTAAGGACATAATTTGACCTTTATCATTTCTCCCTACCTTCTCTTCTCGGTCTTACTCATCAGCCTTATTCCAGCACTATCAGATAATGTGAAAAGGCTTTTCAGGGTCAGAGAACATACTTACATCCCAGAATGAAGGTAGGTAAAACATTTTGGAAAAACATTTAGAGCAACTGGGGAGGTTTTTAACATGGCGGGAAGCATCCACGTGATCTGTAACAAGCCCCAGGTGCACGGGTTCCCCACTCGCGATAATCAATTTTCGCTCTTTTATTCTTTCCGGGACGCACGCCCCGAGACCCTATCGATCACGGAGAGCCGTGGGGGCTCGCTCCCTGTTTATAGACGGGAAACTTACGTTACGGAGTCAGGTGGAGCGGATCGTCCTTTTGTTTTCGGGGGCCTGCAAATTTTATGGCATCCACTAAAGCCTGAAAGCACAGGTTAAGGGCACCATTAGGGTGCCTCAGGAACTAGGTGTTCAAGTAAACACCGCCACAAAATTCAATTTGTAAAGCTATGACCTCTTAAAATTTCGGATTTCAACCTTCGGCCTCTACAGAGAGAACAATGTTTTCCTCCTTATTTATCGAAAAACAACTAAAAATGCATTATTTTAGTATGAGCGCAAATGCATTTAGTTGATCCGCATATATGCAAATACGAATGGATTGAGTCAGCTTCTCTAATTAATGAGGGCATCCAGTAGTATGTTAAGACAAGTAGGGTCTCTCGGAAATTCGTAATAATAGTTAGCGGGATCAGCGTCGGGAGTTAGAACTGCCGCAGTCTCCGAGGAGCATGACATTTCCACTAATATAGATACAGCAGCTTCACCGTTGGCAAGTATATACATGTAGTATAGCTCCAACCTTGTGTACGACCGGAGAACTATGGGCTCAACTATATGTAGAATAGTTGTAGAACCCTCTAGTCCCTTATAGTACAGATAAGCGAGATGTAGGATGAAAGGCACACTTTTATGTCAAATGAGATAGCAAAGGCCTAAAGAATTATTCTGGTACAAATCGATAACATTAAAAATAAGTTTATCAAAATCTAACTTTAATAATACGTAGCAAAAATACGTTTCATGCTACGCTTCCTTATTTTATTTTTGACATCGTAAAAAACTGTATTTTGCCCCTTTCATAAATTGGTCGTATTGAAAGGAACACAGGCATTTTGGGATAGTGTAATAAAGTAAAACAATATTATCCGTCATGGGGACATATTCTTCACTTTTTAGATAATTGTAATGTCCCTTCTATCCCATCCCTCCCTACTAGTACATACGATCGGAGCAATAAAAAAGCCTTTCACGATTACTGTTCTCATAAATTGATGTTACCGCTCCCAAAGACTAAATTCATATGCACGCTAGTGATTCTACGCGTAAGAAGAATATCTTTCAGCAAAACTTGATTACGAGATAGAACGAAACTTTATGGAAATTAAATATCGGGAGATTTTCGGGAGCACGGGCAGTCAGGCTGTATAGTAAATCGATGGCGGGAGCCCCGAGTCAAATAGCGCAGACCCGTTTACCCAGGAAGTATTCGTAGAAATATCACCAAGCGATCTCTGCGACGCTTCCTTCCCCGTAGGCTACGATATGTCTCGGCAGAAAAGCCGTTTTGCCGATGCGTCTGATGTCGCGTTCGTTTTTCTCGACAGCGGCATCCGCGGGAATTTGTGTGTGCGTACCGGAAAAAGTGATTGGTTTGACAGGGAAGCACAGAGGGATAGAGGGCGAGCCGGGATATCGCAGGATTACCGTTGAAAATTTACGATTCTGTTTTCCAAATTCCTTACCCGTCTACTCCAACCCCCGGCTAGCCTCGCCCGCCCTTGCGCACGTAGAATTCTGTACAATAATACCTGGAAATTCCTGGCTACGGGTAAAAGGGGAACTGAGTAGCGCAGGTATAATTGGAGTAACCCTGATTGAACGTGGCCCTTACGCCACGAAAAGGGGGAGCAGTTAATGCTGTGAAAATTTCATTAAAAAATCGTGTGCGGGTAAAAAGAACACCAGCCCCGGCGCCTGAAGTCGATAAAGGCCGGATCCCTTGAAATTTCACTGATGGATCCTCCCTCCTTCAGGGGCCTTTCAGATATATTGATAATACGGCCATCGTATAGGAGCGATCGGCAATTATCCCGAGCGTCCTGGTGCAATTTCTGTCTGGCATAGCCATTTCAAATGGACGTCAGCCGAATATTATACAGATCTGGCCCAATTATGCAGTTAATACTCTTAGGGATACACATGATTGATGAAGATGGTATGATACAGCAGGGGGTTGCTTGAATTGTTATATAATATTGCCTAACTACCTACCTCGGCACCTACAAGGATACCGGTTTTATCGTCAGGTAAAGTGGGCTCCGTCAATATTAGTTCCCGCAATTATGCGATACACCGAGTTCGTACCGAAACGATGGAGGGCAAGCATCCGCCGGGATATATGGTCTATTGTGAATTGCCACGCTCGTATCCATCAGGTTTCCACAGTCCCGACAATTGATTGCGAATACTAATGCGTATGCCAAACTGCGTAAACCAAAATAATACGAATATTCGATGCACATCCTTCAACGCAAGTTCCAGAAATCCCGGCGTTCACTTTCCATACAAGCATATAATTAACATCCGACCGTACGATTATGCCTAATCGCCATCCGCCGCGATAGTGCTCTAATTGTTCCCCAACTCTCGGCGCACTATCAAGTTCAAAATCCTCAGAGGCACCACGAGACGTCAGGGGGCCATTAAGAGGATGCCAGATGAGTGACAAATAGGAGTACAGATATAGCTCTTGGAGTTGCTGTAGCCGTTCGATACTGCAACATCCAGGACATCTTGCCGGCTTCAATGCCGGCTCCTTCTCTTGGTAAACACGCGGGATTGGCGGTACGCAAAGACCTAAAGTGACTTTTATTGGCATGTATGAACTAGTCGCCGAAACAAACTCAATCAATATCAAAACAGAACGAACGCGAGTTCGAAGACTCATGTCTCTTTATGAGAAATACACCTGTGAGCCCCATAACCCTGCCATGATCTACCCGATCTCTCGTTTACCCGAGTAGGAATTATCCCTATTACAATTTTGGAACTGAGGCCCTGGTTAGGTCCTGACAAAATTTGTCCCGAGTTGGTCTGGTCCGAACAGGATAATCTGACCCTGGTCGATTGCACGTCGGGAATTTCCCGAGTAGGACTAAAAATATAAAAGTTGATAAAAATTTCATACTTTTTGGCTAGATCATAGTATATAATACATACTGTATTAAAAATGGAACATTTCAATGCCTTGATAATGTTGTACGGTCCCTTATATACTTTTTTGCACACACCGACCGAGGTTCAATACACGATCCCGCAAAACGTAGAATTAAACATCCATGATGCAAATAAGTTCCATAACGACTGACTTTGTCTAAGTTTCTTACTGTTTTAAGACTAGGACCTACTGATTTCAAATTGTTACTAGTCCGTAATTTTTTTTAAATAGATTTATATTATCCCAACACATAACAATTATTGTAATGTTATTGTCAAATTAATAAAAACTCTATTTAAAAAAATAAAAAAATAAGCGCAGAGGAGGACAACCACCACGCAGAAGGACGCGAGTTCGAATCCAACGGCAGGAAAACAATTTTCAGTTTTTGAGTTCAAGCTTTAACCAAATAATTAATTCCTACGTTCTCTGACAAGGGTATTTAAAGCAATTTTCAGTTAATTGTTTTTTTATCAATATAATATGTACAGTCACTGTACACTTCCTACATAAGGTCTTCTGAGGATCGCAATGAAATTAAGTAGGATCGGGATATTTCCGGGTGCGATACCAATAGGGTATTAGCTAGAATTCGATTAGGCCTATCTCGAGATTCAGTCGGGAAACCAAATCGGGCCCTGACAAGATTCCTGATAAAATTCCTGGTCAGGCACCTGAGGCTATATGCTCACCACAGTAGTCGGGCCCTGATCACGATTCCAGATCAGGACCCGACTTCAAATCGGGACACCAAACCGGGCCCTTGTCGAATTCCCGTCTGGACTCCGTTTCAATTTCTACTCGGGTAGTTGCTCGCGCATCTTCGCTTCTTCTTCGATTTCCCCCTCTTCGTACACTATATGTGCTTGTATAGGCGGCATGAACCTGTCGGAGATATTACGAGATCGCATTGCTTTTCTCGATGGGCAGGGTGGAGGGAGCGAGGGTATGAAGGTCGAGACGTGAATACTTATGGAATAAGGAGACGGCAAGCAGATACAATTACTCCGGTGGACCGAGCATAACACTCCGCTCTCCCGGTCGCAGCTGTAAAAGTATACCTACCTACATTTTTTATAGATCCATAAAGATAGAGATATTGGCTGTTGCGTCGTATCGCGCTGTTCAATAACTTCCGCTAGAGTTACAGGATACTGTAACCCTGGCTGAACCGCGTCCCGAAAGATGGACATTTATTCTTTCCATGTATGCTTTAGTTTAACAGAAATGCTGGCGGCCCAGTGCTCATTCCGCTCCCATGAAGACAGATGCTTTTTTATAGGAGCTCGTAAAAGTGTTCGCACCTTGGGCGAACAAGCCCAGGACTAATTCGCCGCTACGAGAGAGCACAAAATAACATTTCTCCAGATAATTCCGAGCAGTCGCGAATGCTTCGGCCCTCGGATATTATCATAGTTGCGCGCATTTCTTTACGATGGCTGGTCGTGTAGCTGTCCACCGAGTAGGCATCGTGTTTTGATTGCGTTTATCCCGCTCGTTGATCGCCGCCGTAAAAGTCGCTCCGAGGTGTTCATGTTTACGGGCACTTAAATTGCAAAGTCGCACATGGCCAAGTGAACGAAATGTCTAATCTGCTTTTTATGCGGCCACATAGGAGCTTACTTACAGCGCTCTCCTTAAAAAACATTAACCTTCTCTTGGGGTATTAGTCGGTATACGTTATCTTTATGGGAGAAGGCGACACTACAGGTGTACCCTTCTTGAAAACAGCGCGCACACATGCCCTTATCTTAATTCAACTTGCAACCAATTACGGTAAAATTACGATTATTCATTAGATATGTAAATTCCACGTATAATTAAGTCACTTGTACTCGCACGCCGAACATTGAACGAGATTAAGGAGCGACTATTGAAGTAATAGAAGCTTTCTATAGGAAAAAGTGAGCGCAGAACGAACAGGTGTAAGTAAGCGTCGATGAATTAGCGGATGTTGGTAATTGAATGCGAATCGAACTCGATAGCATACAAATCATCATAAGTATGATGCACTCAGGTGTAACAAACATCTACTGAAATGCAGAAGTTCAATACTTTAGAATTGGACAACCGTTATATTAGTACGTATATGACTACCAGTGTAAAACCATATAGACACATGGATAAACTCTTGGCACCATTGGTTACAACATAATTGGATGCATTTCGCACATAAAGTGGACAATGGAAGCGATTGAAAGCATCCTATCAATGTTGTACAATAGATCTAATACGTGATGAACAGGGACAAAGCACTCACCGTATACAGCCCCTGTGGACCTCCAAGTACAAACTACCCTTTGCCAATAAATAGCCCTCATCCGCTGCAAACTCCACCTACCACATAGTGCAGACACAAAAGCACACAGTTTTGCTACATAACTACAATCCGGCATTCTGATTCTGAAAGTATAGGTCACACGTAAGAAAGCCACCGCCCTACTAGATTACGTGAGATAGCCTAGCGAGTAATAATGTAGGATCATAGAAAACGGAAGATGAAATCACTAGCTACAAGGATTAGGTATGGTTTGAGTTTACTCAAAGGATAGATGTCTCTTTCTGAGCTCACGCTGAGAACTCTCATAATGCTCGCAAGGAGCCCTCGTAAAGTTACGTTACTTCGCAAGGAGTCCTTGTTGAGAGACACTTGCTCGCTGGTAGCTATCACTACATTCACTCATTCTAAGATACACTATGACACACTTTTATACAAACTATACCGATTACACGTTTTTCGCTATATCAGATTAAGGACACTTTGACAATTGCCCCTCGCCCGCCATCACATACATACACACACACTCGCTATGTCATCCCCTTGCAATGACAGTCATAGTCAATAGGTTACAGTCAGTGATTGGCAAATTTGGTGATGCGTTCTTTGGTTGTATTACGTATCGCAGGGTATCGTACGTGAAAAATTGTTCGGCAAGTGTGCAATACACAGCAATCACAAGGAACCTGTACATTGTTCCCAAGACCAAGATTAACGAAATATGGAATGGGATATGTATAGGCACAGGCACTTGTGTGTTTAACCCCAATTAGAAAGCTACCAACTGTACGAATGAGATAGGATTGACAGTGATCTCATTTGTTTCGCGGATATTATTTGAGTGGTTTTTCCTTGCACCCGTAAACAATGTTTAGCGCACTTAAATATCTGCTATCGCAATCGTCATGTACTCCATCATTTTCATACCACGTAACAGCAATGCCTAGGTCTAGTAGTCTGAAGGTTCGAAATGTTGTTGTTACCACAGAAGGTAGGCGCTAATTGAGTATGCTCGTGAGGCACGATGAATTCGTAATTGCGACCTTAACGTTCAGAAGGAAAAGGCACAAAGCTTGTCATGAAAATTGTAGCCGCATCCATTCGAATCGTCATTTAAGAGACCAGCGGTGCTAACCCGTTAACAACGCGGTACAACGCATTTATCAACGCCCGACATTTTTCCTCTGTCTATCTCATGGCGACTGATGACAATATCGCACTTAATGCGTTAGTGAATTAGCGGTACTAATAGCAATTAACGTACTGCCCGAGGGAAACAAATTATTGGCTATTGTAGGCTTTACGACCAGTCGAACGGATATGAATAACACTGGTTATGGTACCAATTATTAATATTCGCGGTGCTAAGTCAGTTCGTATGCAGTAACGAACGGCGGGTATATATCGAGAAAATTTCACGTTATCGAATTAATTAATGCGACACTGGCACTGCCTCGAATAATAAAATCGATGCCTTCCTTGGCGACGAAAATTACTTTCATGGCGTTGGAGCCTGCCAGACTGACGTCTTAATGGATCCGCCTTATTGAACAACCATTTGTAATACAATCTAATGACATTCTTCCCGAAGGAATCTTTTCATGGGATATTAACCCATGCTTAGAAAAATCTTTTCGATTAATTTCCCTGGTGTAATTAATAGAACGATAAATAACGTGGATGAGAGAGTGCTGGCTAATTGCGAGAGCTTTCAATACTAATCTTATTCTGACCTTTTATTGTCGATTACCGCCGAAGCGAATAAGTTTTCCCCTCTCTTACTCCATTTTACATAAAGTTTGTGGAATAGTCTGCAAACGTAAAAGTTCAAACTTCATTTCTCTGTAACTGGGGCTAAGGGGTTTCCAGTTTACCTTGGAAATGTGAAATGACTGGCTTTTTGCTCGCCTGAACTTTGAAACGGCTGTACTTGAATAAAGAAGAACTTCTCAGTGTACTCTTTCTCCTTTAATTTAAACGGGAATTTTTTGCAGGTATCGGAAGAGAGTTTGTATCGAGTAGCACTTTATATGAGGATCATTTGTTCGAAGGCACAGCGAGATGCTCAAGTTTCGGAATGAGATATAGCAGTATCATCAAACTTCAGCTTTTCCAATTAATGTCAATATTATCTATTACAAGGTGAAAGGCTTATTACACGAGCGTAATCGAAAAGACGATGAGTCTGAGATACAACGTCCGACCGCAACTCAATGTAGCTAAGCAAGTTACCGCATCCGCACAGGGATTGCACTTTAAGCTGTGTTGCAGACTTTCCCTGACAGTCTGAGAGATTACAGCAGCCGGGTTACCAACACGCGACACTAATAACTTTTTGCCCCGATATTCGAGTTAACAGACAGTAAATGATCCGAGTACCCTACAGGCCAGCCAGATTCTCCACCGCACTCACTTTATATCCACTTTCGTTTTTGCACGGTTGATATCGATCGATCGGACTACCTTGGCGACAAAATAGCGGATGTATTTTTAATTCGAACGAACAAAGGGGAGTGTTACTTAGAAGGATTCCACTGTACGAAGCCCCTATCGCAGGATCATATATTGTTCGATGTAAAATATTCAAAATGCGGCAGATGAATTTTTATTTTCACGGGGTCTCCATTAGAATTTAAACATCAGAGGCGCCCCAAGAATGGACAGAACATATGTAGGTATAGGTACAGTTAGATAGTGACTTTTCTATTACGCTACATCCGTTCCTCCAAAACTATGCGAACCATATGTATGTACATGCTTGAGAGCGCCATCACGTAGAGTGGAACCTACATTGTCGACCGCCTAGCACTGGCATCCCATATAAACAATTCATTCGGCACATAAATAGACAACACGCGCGTCATCCCGCACTACTGTGCTACTATGACTTGTTGAATGCGCCACCGCATTGTTGCGTGGTGATACCGCGAAAACGTTGCGCCAAAATGACGACCGGTTATACAGGCGGCAACAATGACAACGTCACGGGGAGTTGGCTTAACGTTGGCTCGCTGGCAATGGCAAAAATGGAGAAGCGGAAAGGCGCTCGGTTTTGAGTGGCAGTATAGAGCCTATCCAGGATTTACGATTAGCAATAGCTTCCTCGAGATCCTTCCGGCGAAGAATCCTCTCCTTCGCCCATGGTTTTAACTTCTTCAGCGAACAAATCATTCCTGAGTTCAGCGCCGTGGTCTCCAGTAAAATCCCCTGCCTTCTTGGCTAGCACACTTTTCAGTGGCAAGGAAAAACGTAGTTTGAGATCCTGAGATTTAATGCAAGCGACTTAAGCCCATGTGTAAGAGCGTGTTTGAAAATATTGGGTGCTGCAAGTCGACATACTCGATGTCGCTTCCACTCGATGCCAAGGCTCTAATGGACAGCTGAAACCATCAATATTCTGTTTGAGTGGTAGTTGATGCGTCTACTGCGTCAACGAGTAGGCTATCGCTGGAAGCGAGGAAAAATCGGATCTGTCGATCGAACGGCTCTTTGCTGGACGCGCGTCTTACGCCGAGAAATATATGTAGTTTACGTAGTAGTAGCTGATGCGGCACCGCGACGGTAAATAGAGGTTCGCTCTTGGCTCACCACTTTAGTTTTCGATCAAGCAGCCAGCATCGTTTTCGACGGCCACTCCGCTTTCCAAATCTATCTAGAGGACCTATCTTTGCTGAGAAAATTCAACTCTATCGGGGTTTCGGATATTCTATGTATAGATATAACCGCTATGGTTTAGATGTTGAAAATAAGTAAAATGTCTGAGACTTTATGGGGAATAACGGTGGTTTACAATAAGGAAGTTAAATACGAAAATAAAAGACAGAGTTGCTACTAATCTTTAATCGAAAGACGGCGACCAGAACCTATTGTTCGATTCGACTCTAGTGCCTCGCTTTCTTTCTCTTTCGCCGAAAGTCCTTCCGATTTCGCATGTCATCCCGCCGATCCGCAGCTTTTTCCCCTAAATAAGCCGTCCTGGCGAGCAGCAATCCGATTTCAATCGCTCTGCCCGTTCGATGCGGTAATCCTTGAGGATTACGAGCTGCCTTGCGGAACAGGCACGAAAACACGAATAAATCTATCCGACTACTGACGGTGTGTTCTACTCGCAGTCCACGGATAATAATAAATGACTCTGCGCCGATGCGGAGTTACTAGGGGATTCTTTTTCATGGCGGATTAAAACCCATACATTTTGATTGAAACTAATAACTATGAAGTGTTAGGATTGGGAAGGCGTTAGTTTGCTAATCGGGAAGCTGAATTAGTAGAGTGTTCACCTAATTTCGTCGTTCAATAGATCACATCTACAACTTGACTAGTGGGGTCTGTTTGCAATAGATGAAATGAAATGTCGAAACCGTCTAGAATGTAGGGTGATATGTATGGCCATTCTGCAAATGTGGTGAGTCGTTCGTGACTTAATTAACACTTCACACCAAATGGAGGAGAGCTTCATTTACAACCCGGTGCTAGATATATCGCGCGGCCACAGAGAAAAATCGCGAACGCTGGTTTGCTGAATCGGTAACGATAGGCAATCGCCCGGAAAATCAATCGCACTGAACGTTTTATCGGTCGAATAATTTTGTTTGTCAATTCAGCGGATATATATCTAGACCCACTGCCGTCGTAAGAGCTTCACTAAAACTTGCTGCTGAGTTACGAGCGTCTCACGAAAAGCACGGTTTGTGGGTAACCCATCAAAAGATTATTGGTTAGGTAATGCACGTAATATCTAGAAATATTCTGCAATATATGCTAGAACTTCACAAAACTTGAACAAGTCCGCTAGACCAAATCGTGATTTTGTCGTACTGGAATAATTTTGTTACTTTATTTCTAGTGGAAAATGCATGGCGAAACCTGAATCGATTTTGGAATAGCATAGTAAGAAAATTGAAATTGAACAATATGAAAGTGGTGAGGGCGCGCCCTATAAAATGGTCATCTCTCCCCAATGTGATGCAAAAGCGAGTTGCTAGGGTTCTGCATGCACCCGGTCTGTCGGTATGGGACGCTTCACTACCACCCAACGAATTTCCAGGCCTGAGCTTCCGCGAGTGCTGTCGACCCCCGGGTTCGCAGGTCGAGCGAATGAAAATAGAGGTTCATGGAGAAAAACGCGAGAACGACAACTCACCACGTTGCGCAGTTGCTGTAATAAGTCCCGTTGGACTGTTTTCCCCATTTTCCCTCGTTTTTTCTTGCCTTTTTCCCCCAAGACCCCCGGCGAATTCAAACATTAGAGAGGACAGGCTGACCCCGAGCTGCTCTGCTAGAACTACAGCACGTAACGCTGATTTCGCAAGGAATTTCTGTGGTGAATAAAAGCAACGGTGTTTGTATGACATGAAGTCTTCAAGAACAGCACCAGAACAAAATATTTTGCTGATTATTTCGCGTAAATTTATTTCCCAATTGTGATTCACCAAAATTGTTTTATCAAGCAAGAGTTTATTCTCTTGTTACTCTTGACCACAGGGAATAGTGGCTTTTCCCCATTTTTACTACGTTTTCCACGACATGGAATGAAAAAGATTCTGATTTATGATTAATAGAGAACGGACAAAGCTAGTAACTAAATTTTCCATGAAGTTTTGGACGGTCCTGCGCGAGGCGAAATACAAGTAAATATCGGATGAAACTCAGTATGTGTATAGCATAATTTACATGGCAAACTTTGGACAAGCATGCAAGTTCGGGATGCTTTTTGCAGGACGAATAAATCATGCAGGTAACTCATTGACCGCTTATCTTATACCACACATGTTAGACATGCCGTTAAGAAAGCACTACCATTAAATCGTTAGCGACGTGTAGACCTTTCGTTCTTTGTACTCCATTTCAAAATATCAGCTACAGGACTGTATTGGCACAAACACGAATTCGCCCATCACGCGAACAATACTTTTTTCTTGTTTTTCGAGCCGATTTCATTCACTTTCGCCGAAAGTAGAATACACCATTCGAGAGATAATTGAACTGCACAAGCATCTGTGGTAATAAAGGAGCGCCACTGAAAACATCGAAGCGTGAAAATTGTTTTTTAGTATGAACTGTGCAGTAGGCACGTACCAGTGGAAATAATAAACTTTTGTTCAATCGTGTAACTGCCTTTGACGTTTATCAGTTTGAGCGTTTGGTAATTCAGTACTATTTAGTTAACAGTAATTGCAATAGCTGGACTCTCATGTTAATATCGAGAAAGTTTGGGACGATTGATTCGCGCACCGTTCCATTCCGTTTCCGTTTCCGCTTCAACTGGGCGGATAATATAGGCGGTATTGGCGTAGTAAAGAAACGTAAGTTAGTAGGCTCGTCGATCTTCTTAGCTTCTCCACGTAAATGTGGCATCGAGGTGAAACCGTGAGAATTCTCATTTGCCACCAAGTCCGAATGCCTAGACCCCCTTATCATGGTCGGGAGAACTCGTCGCCCCTGGGTAAAGGTAATCCACAACGCAGATGCTCCCGAATGATTAATGATCGAATAAACGATGATGCTCCTTACACTCAGCAAGCAATCCGGGGTCCGATAGACACTGCTCTTTGGGCCACCGATTTATTGAACTTATACGCGTAGCACCTATTTTTCCTGAATTGATGCGCATATCATCGTTACCCCTGTCTCCAGTTTTTAATATCAAGGAGCACGGTGTCCTCTCTGAGCCACATTATCCCTGATAGATTGAGCCTTATTCAATTTCGATCAGCCCCAGTTTACAAAAAGGGTCCGAAAAAACTATTGGAGCTCATCGGTATGTGGGGGCGCGTGGTTTCTTTACTTTATTGGCAAGTGTCCACGTTTAAAGGACGGGTACAATCCCGTCTTGACTGCGATGGAAAGTATATATGCTGGCTATAGTACTTGGGGCATATAACTATATGTACATGCCCTCAAATACTTTTAATCGCTTTTATTAATTAGGTTTGCGAATACTTCAACCATATAGGTACAGCGGAAATGTGTTACTATTGTAGAGGAGCCTATTTACACGTAACATATTCCATTTATAAGTTGACTAAGTTACGTGCGGAGGCCCCGCATACGTTATTATTTATTAATAACGCGCTCCTGGTTCCTTCATCAAGCTAAATTAACTGCATATGCAGAACCGAGCGGACGGACGGGGAAGAAAGCCGGGAAATACATATATGTATTCCTTAACACCACGGAGCGACTACACGCGGTACTGGAAAATGACTGCGCAAATTATGGGAAATGTGTGATTAGTTTAAAGATACCGCGTGCTCTGTAAGATAAATGCTCTTTTACCTTGCGGGACCAGGTATATTACTCTCGGGCTAGACTGCAACTGCACTTGGCAGCATTTCGAGCCCCTTATCGGAAAAACATATGCTCCAGGGTATTCCTGGGTGCGGCAAAAGGATTGTGTTTAGTAGGAACAACGCGTTTGCAAGAGGCACCACGAAAGTAGTTGTGCAAGATACGTATCCAACGTATGTTACGGACCTGCTGGAGACATAGCGCAGAATGTGCCTGCACTTAAAGTTAGTACAGGTAAATAAGGCAGCGGGAAATAGTAACTAATACCAGAGTAAAAAAAGAGAATTCGTAAGAAGGCACAGAAAGTTAATTTGTTCCGCAAGAGAGTAGAAAAAGTAATTCAGAGATTAAACATAAATGTTCACCCGAGACTGTAGAGCGAGCGTATCAGCAATCTCATAGCCTGGACGGCGTTGCGCATACCGAGAGTTTGCGTTTGCCAAATAATTTCTGCGGAACGATTAATACTCGGCTCGTCCTAACGGGGCGTCCAGCTTCCATCGTGTGTGGATGGACTCGGTGCATGTAAGTGCGAAAATCCTTTAAACGGTGGCGGATGGTGGGCGGCAGAAGAACTTTGCCAGAGCTTCGGGAAAGTTTGGAGTGCTATCCAAACACGGTGCGATTTTGCGGCGATGTCCTTATTTGCTCAGTCATTCGAGAGTGACAAATAGAGAAGAAGGACCCGGGCGAACGATGGGATGAAAGTGCTCCTGATGACGGACTAGCACATAAGTCATAATCGATCTCGGCGTATCACGCGGGACATCATACCATCCAGGGCTGATTGATGTGAACGGAAGTTTCTTACATCCTGAAGCGGGATCTAATAACTGCTACGTTACAAGTAAGAATTAAAGCGAAATTAAGACCGCCGGGACTCGGGCAGGCAGTCGGACAAATGTAACCGGAAGACTGGAAAAATAGTTCCGCCGCTACTTCGGTGGAAGTGGCGTAGGTATTTCGGTCTTGTACAACTTGCTATGGTGTAAGTGTAAGTACTGTTATGTTAAATCCAAGTGTGCCGCGATTAAATGCACTGCTGCCGCGCTTAAATAGAAAATTACAGTGGCACCCCGGCGCTGGAGGTGGCCGCCGTATGCCGCGCTCGGGTAAATTAAACCGGACGATGCTTTACCGCCACTTCAATCTGCCCGAATACTTTGGCATCTGCTGTGTCCGCTCTGCCTGTCTGTATGTATGTGTACGTGTGTTTCCTTTGCGACGCCGCACCGGAAGCAACCATCAATTCCGCTGTCGTGCTCGAACCTTTCGAAAAAACTGCATGGCCTCTAATGTTTCCTTGTAAAAATGTTCACTCGTTCGGTTCCTTTGATCGATGTTCAACAAATCGGCAGTTTGCACCTCATATCACAAACACTGACTCCCGTAATCAAGTAGCAGAAGTGGGACTAGAAGAGTAACATCATGTGGAATTCATTTGTTCGAGACTAGTTTGTGCTTTCGTAATTTTGTAAGAGTTGTACTGAAGGAGAATGCGCAATGGCGCCGTGCCTTATGCAAACGAATCTACCGGCCGGGCCAGTGTTACCGCAGTTTCTCCCCATGTAACAACTTGGCAGTGGTGCGCTAATTAGTAATTAGTAATGAATATTTCAGTACTAATGTTCCGCTTTAATTGTTCCGTACTAACGCGCGCGCCGGCGCGTTGTGTTTCGCCGTGTACTCTTCACCCTCGGGGTAATCTGATTGTATAATACGAGTAGCATTGCAATACGTACGTTTCGGCGTAGAGGGAAGAGCACTTTTATTAGCTGCGCGAAGCGAAGCACAATGCTTTCTGGCGAACTCCCCCTTATTGTTTTCGCCTGATAGAATACGAGCGTTTCAAGAGCGCATTGTGGGTGAGTGGATTCATCGAGTTTGAAGGCGCAGTTAGCGTTTGTACGATTAGACGTAAAAATCGAGGAAACCTTATTCAGAGGCCGGGCCGAATTCAATTACATCTCGCGCCGCTAACCGGGCATCGTGGCTCAACCTCCTCCCCTCCGCGGCGGCGCCAGCACAAACGTATCTTCCCTCTATTTTCCGAAGGAAATCGCGTTCACCGCGCGGCGAAACCTCGCAGGCGAAATCGATGGAGCATTCGTTGCAGCCGACTGGAATCGGTGTACGTACGCTCGAACGTATGTAGGTATACGTACACCTCTTATTTCGATACGAGGCGCACGGATGCGGGGCGGAAATTCCGTTGGCCTGTTACCCCGAAGACGCGGAAGAGTCTATTTTCCCGTGGACCACTCGTGCGAAATGGGATTCTTTTATCACGCTCTTAAGGACCCGCTGTCTCGCAGCGGCCGTTCCTAGCGGACAGCCTCTATCTCCCCCGGAAGAGACAGAAGCCATTGCTAACAGAGCACGCCACCCCCCTTTTAACCCAAGGCGGACGTTAACTTTCGAGGTAACGGCTAATTATATACTTCGTAGCACTTGCAGTCGCCTACATTTTCTGAGAGCGTCATCGCCAGCCCTTAGCAAAACCTTCAATTGCTGGTTTACCATTCGCTGCTATCCCAGCATGACTTTCCAATTAAACTAAACCCGCCACGGGTTCACTTACAAATTTGTTCAAATGTCATTTGCACGAGAGAGCGCAAAATTCAGAGAGCTGACAGCTTGAAAGTTAAACCACGCCAATTGAACGTGCAGTACAACGCTGTCCGGTGTGATACTTTCAACTTGCAAATTGGATCTGTGGTTACCGCTTTGTTCGTGCTTGAATCACCGCGAAGCGTGTTTTAACGGGATGTATACACGCTGCTGGATATTACTGGAGGGTTGACAATTATTTGCGGCTTGGATTGCCAGCGAGACTGGGATGGGTGGGGGCGGGGACGGGGGCGGGATTCGTTTCGATTTCCCCCGAGAAAGGTGACGATATCGCGGAACTGAGAAAGGCTTCACACTGCACCCTGATATTATCAAGCCCGCGACCGCTGTTTCACTTTCCTTCCGCCACCGGTGGCTCCTATTGGGTTTCCTGTAAATACCAATTTCCGATCAGCAAACAACACCGCGCGTTGTTTGTCCCGCCCTTATTTAACGTTACCATGGCGTGAAAAGGGTCTGGTTCACTCCAACGCAGTTAAACTGGACCCGTTGTCTGCCTTATGAACCTACAATAAGCGACTCACATTACATACTTTTATATTTTCTCCGCTAAACTATTAAATATTAAGAAAATGTATGTAAAATTTCATTTATCTATCAGAATCGCGTGTCCGGAGGTGTGAGTAAAACTGTTTTCTTATCAACACGAAGTGTACAAGTTCACATTATGTGCATTTCGAATAAACCTACGTTGAGCGCACCAATATGCTATATTTTGCATATACTTCTGAAGTCTGCTCTCAATAGTAGAGGGAAGATACCGCCTTTAAGAACATCCGTAATTCGAAGGAAAAATAAACAGAATTCATTAAAAACACGGAAATAATGCTATTACGAAAGTCGCGTAGGAACTGCGTTCGTCGCCAGTCTGAAGAAAATAGCAGTCACAATAAATTGTCGAAAGATGAGAGGTATACACGTAAGGGGTAGGAATTGTCGGGTTTCTCGAAATAAAACAGGTGGTTACTGTGATCTCAGGGGCTTCTTATATCCAGTGGTGTACCCACAGACTAAGCATTAAGAACTTCTTAGGAGCTTCTGAGTTATAAGCAGTTTCTCCTCTCAGGCAGTAGCGGGCGGCGCTTTTGTTCGGCAACGCGGAAAGGAACCGTGAATGCGAAAAACAAGTCGTTATTTCAACAAGAGCCTAGACATTTGTTTACCCAACAGCGTTCACTGGCGCTGTTGTTGTTGCGGGGTTGATTGTCGGCCTGCAGAGAATTCCACGCTCTCTTGTGACTGAATTCAAGAATAGAGCCGGTCCGGTGGTACACGGTGCTCATTTTTGGTTCGCGCAATATGCGTGGGCGGGGCCAGCCGAGGCGAATCTAATTTTGCTTCTAAGAATGCCACTTTTCGCCGAAGAATGCAATTCGTTCAAATATCCCGGGCGACTTATTGAATTTTATCGTCTACGGCGTCCTCCTCTCTAATATCAAAACCGGTCGAAGCAAGCAGCTGGAAAAGCGCGTGTACTCACTACTCACGCTCGCCCGCCACCACCTGGCCGAGTCGAATTACAAAAGTTTATATCGCCAGATTAGTCTCGGTAATCGCTTGATGCTTAAAGTAACTTGGAACCCCAAAGTTCCGCCCCTGTCCCGCCCTCTCTCTCTCTCTCTCTCTCTCTCTCTCTTTGATTTATTTCGTGATCCCATTAATGGATCCTTGTTGCCTGACCTAATAAACTACGTCAATCGTGCGCGCGCGCTGAAACAAAAGTTCCACCCCCGGGTGAACGCGCGTCTGTAAACATCCGTGTTCGCAAAGCTCTGAGAAAACCACTTTCCCGGCTTTCGCGAAAGCAGAATGGCGTGATATAACAAGAGACTTCCATTTTAAAGGGACATGAGGAATATTATGTAGTTCATAGAGAAGTAAGAGCGACCGATGGCTGGAATGACATGATACTCCTCCTTTAAAGAACTTATTCGCATTCAGCTGCCAACAAGGTCGCCCCGCTCAATTTCCTTTTCGATAAAAATACTAGTGCGCGTCTAGGAGCATCTTATTCTTCGCGGCTCCGCGGATAGTCAAATATTAGTCACCGCTGGACTTGCTCGTAGTTTATGTTGTCCCTCACTAGTTGGGAGGAATGGCGTTAAGTCCACATAAGCGAGTTCTACAACAGATTTAATTTAATCCAATAATGCACCAAAGTCCCGGCCAATGGTATGCACCGGACGTATACCGTGTACACGGAAGAGCAGTTAGCCGCAACTCTGTTGGCGTCCCGATAAACTATACTTAAATTACGATACATACTCGCTGAACAGTTTACGTTACTCAAGGCCGTGCGTGCATACATCGCTCCAATTATAACGGGCGACACGCGAGCAGATAAAATACACGAGATTGCCGAAGGTAATATCGAATTCCTGTTCGTGCATAAATCAGGACGCGGAGATCACGTGTACTCTACCATGGCGCCAAGTGCTCGGAGGCATTAATAACTTATGGGGTGACACATTCGGTTAAGTTCGTTAACGTGGTTGTCGGTCGAGGTCAGCTGACTTGGCACTTACTGTCATATCGACCAGTGTCCACCCAAAGATGCATAGTTCTTCGATGTGTCCTCCAGGTCTGCGTTTGACGCTCCCACTCCTGAATCTACGTGTTTGGAATAAAGTATATCTTCACCCGTTGGTACATGCATCGCAAACTTCAGCACCTCGTTCATTGAAATGTCTCAGATCGTTCAAATGCAGATTTAAAAAAAATTTGATGGTACAATTATGAGCAACAAGCACCAAGAATGTTCCAGGGCCGAAGTATCTTCAGCACCCGCCGCCTGTTTGCATGCTTGCATGCAGCATTCTCAATGAAATTCTGGCAAGAGTAACGCAAATTACATTCCGAAGTCGATGGGATCGATCTTACAGATTGCAGTAGGGTCAGGTATTTTACGCAGATTTTGGGGCAGCAGTGAAGGGGTTGGGTGGTCCTCTACATGAGCGTGGAGCATCGAGCTAAGTGGTATAATGGTTCTTAATTGGCTCCTAATCACTGCCCCCGGCTAACCGGTGCAGCCATTAATCTTGGAGTTGGCGGTTTCTCTTGCTACGAGCTTGCGTCGATTCCAACAAGATGGCTTGGAATGGTCAGCTTTCACGACCTAGGATTCAGAAACTTAATCTTCCTGCGAAGGCTATAAGCTGGTTGGGACCGAACTCTCTCGCCCGCTTAACAAAATTATTCAATTTACCTGCGCTTAACTACCGACTCTTCTCCGTTGTTCGCCGTTGTTATTGCACTGATAGTCGAAATCTACTTTGTGGTCGAACACAGCAAGGATCATCTTAGGATACCGTTCATTTGACCGAACTGTAGGTTCGTAATGCAATGACTCGTTGTCACCCTTAGTGCCGCGCATACTTCATCCACGACTCATTAGGAATTCAATCGCATAAATAGAAAGGTATTAGGGTTTCGTAACGAAGGTGAAGGGGGAAAACAGTAGTTAAGTAAGACGATTGGCGGTGTTTTGGCCATCAGTGTTAAAGAATATTCGAGCACAATAAATGCTGCATGAGTACAGCCGAGTTGTATATAGCCGGGATGGGTTTGCCGAAGAATTCGGGATTCAGTAAACTGCAGCCACTGTGACAAGAGGAGCAACAAGCGAGGCAGTACTTATCGAGAGTATTGGCATTGGTGCATCCGGCTAAAATAATTCGGCGGTAATATTTGACCGAAGGTGTGACTGAAAATGATTAATCGGTAGGACGTGCCCCTTTAAAAGCGAAGTGTAACACAGCAATCGATCGTCGCGAAGCAAGCCACTAAATGTCAAGACACCGAGAGTAAATTAGCGAGTCTGGCGTTAATTATCTCCTTTATCAATGAGTAATGGCGTTACTGGGGATGCCTGCTGCATGTGACCGGTGAGCGAATCTCCATTCTTTACGAGAGCCGCTCGCACACTGTTCCTACTTATTCTCACTTCCCTTCAGATCCAATGAAAGTGCACTGCGAGCAATGCGGGCGGCGAAAGGAAATGCACGGGTCCCCCACCCTCAAATCCTTAGAATGGCCGAATATAATCCTGCTTTCGTGGAGAACGTATTCGGCCAGAGACCAAACACTCACTCGTACGTAGTTAAACGAAACAATACATCCGCGGAAGTATCAGCTGAAACATGCAAACGCAGGTGGCCGTCGCCAAGCAAGAAAAGTTCCCGTTTAGTTTGGCTCAGAATTACATTGGAAATTGCCTTCCAAATTAGGCGCCGTAATTGCCGGCCGAGATGTAATTAAACCGATAGCCATGTTCGTGGGTCACCAGAGGACTGGGGTTCATTTCACTCGAGGCTTTCGCTCGCCAAACTTTGTTTCCCTTGTCAAATTGCGGTTGAAAGCACGAACTTCATTCAAAGAACGTGTTCGGATGCTAAAACGGGATTTGCAGGGTTTTCAAACTAGCGTTTTATCACCTTTAAGGACCACTGTGAGAGAAGAACACAATTAATTAAGAAAGCTTTTGAAGTGCACGGAATGGTCCACCGGAGTATTAGCCATGCCTTACTGATTTCGCCGAGTAATAAATCATTGTCGAAGAAAGTAAGCCAATAGAAGGAGACCAGGCTCCAAGAGAGTATCGTCGTATTTCATTTTTCGCTCGCACGCCTTCCGTCTCAGTGGTAGATAGTTGGCAAAATGGCCGGTGATAAATCGGAGAAACATGGACCGTTTCTGGATGCATTTCCTGGAATATCGCTCAGAACAGGCGGCAGGAGAATCAATCAAGCCGGATCGGGGTTAAAACACTTGGCTGGTTCCTTGCCACGATGTCTTGACTCCATCCAAGTATTTTGCCTGAAGACAAAGCATTGAAAGTTCTTGCGATTCATGTGTCGTTGGGGCGCACGCGCCCAGACTATCACAGAACAATGCGGCAACGGACAGCTCCCGGGAAATAGGGCGGATTTATCTGCGGTGATAAACTCGGATGGGGAAGACAACAGCTCGACTGCTTCTGCGGCTCTAGGATGAGGAAGCGCACCTTGCAGACCTGCATCCGCACCACCTCCCTCCGTCGCGTCGCTTTATGGTTCTGCATAGGTATGCTCGTCTGCCCGGATATATCCTCGTAAAGCACGCCGAGGAGTCATTCCGTTCGTGGCCAGTCTGGCTCTCCGAGGCTAAAAGAAATTACCACTAATCCGATCGAAAGGTCGGTCTTCTCGAATGTCACCTTCCAATCATCACCCTTAAGTGCCATCCTCGTCCCATCCGCTCATAAATAAAAAAGTGGAATATTTCCAAGTCTTCATGGCGTCTTAGCTCGACGAGCAAGAAGAGCATGCTAGGGCAATAGAATCAAGAGCCGGGAATCAATGTGAGCTAAGAGAATGACGGAGCAATGTCGAGTAAGATGGCAAAAGATCGGTAGTGAGTGTGAGATATTAGAATCGTCGCGGGACAGCAGCCGGTGGAGAGAATGGGACATGAGAACTCGGAAGAAAGCTGCTCTCCGCAGCGAATGTGAAATGTGTGGAGTGTGCACGTTCTTAGGAGAAGTCACGCGGGCCGCCCAGCGGAATTTCAAATGAGGCCTGGCACGAAGCAATCTGACAAAAATAGAGAGGGATGGGTGGCGTATGTTGCCGCTGCCGGAAAATGGAAATCTGGTATGCACCCGTGGTGTCCCGGCGAAAATTTGGCCGCAAGGGAATAGGGAATTTCTCGGGAAAAACTGAAATACCCACTCCTTAGAATGAGATCAACACATAATCCCTGGGAAGGTATCACGTGCTAGGCGATATGGATACATATGAATCGACTATATCGATATTACCCTTTGAAAAATCTCCACTCATAGAATCGTCCGTCTGCTTCCATCAGCTTCTCATTACTTAGTTAATTTATGTGCAAGCATTTAGTTCATCTCCTGTAATTAACAATAAGCAAAGCGCGATATGGATGACATTTCACGTGGTTAAAAAAATTGAATGTGCAGTATTATATCGACATTTTTGATTCACATTATTTATCGTCATCTGCATTACACTGTGTTTGTACAATAAAGCACAGGTAAAATAACGCATTCATTCGCAAATTCGTAACTCCCTGATACGAAAGCCACGCGAGTATTTGCCGATGGCCTACCATTCGATGCAATCGACTCGCACATCCACATTTAGGGAACATTGGCCCAACTGTAATCCGGAGTATAATCCGACTATATCTTGGGCTGAAAACACGTTTCGATATCTGCACCGCGCATCAGTGTATGTCGAGAATGTAATACAGTGGAGCTCGACGCCTTCAATGTGCGACATTGATGTGTTGGTGCGTGGTAGATACGTATGCGCACGAGAGGGCAATGTAGACATCTGTGTATGTACCTCGGCCTCACCTACGTCTACGCCCAAAGGATCGAGCTATTTGGAATACGCTCAATTGCAGTAGCTTGATCATCGCACTGCAATATATACAAGCCAATGGCTAATTTCAAGCCAAAGCGCCGTTATATCCGAGCACCGTGCAAAGCTAACCTACTGGCCACTATTGGCAAAATGTTGAATATATCAGTAGTATTAGAAACCGTTGCTGTTCTGATGTATCAAAAGATGCTTAATTGCCATCGACAATTCTGCTTCGCATTTACATTATATTTACAATTTCTCATATTTATACTTTTACCTAGTAATAGAACGAGATGGATATGTTCTCGTGTACTGAACTATCCATAATTTATCCTAGTCAAGACGAAAGCAGCTGTGTGCTGATAAATTGTTCTTCCACCGCATAGATGAAGAAATAACATCATATGACGGGAGAAACACTTAAAATGAGATAATGGGTTCGCTCGCCATTGTGCAATAATGAATCAAACTGTATCCCAAGTATTTTTCCAGGTGAAAAGATCTTTAGATATATGTATTTTATACATATCATATAATTTGTATGTGCTAATGCACTGGCCCTATTTCCGGGTGCCAGTATATTAGCTTATCTCTTGAATTCATAGGAATATTTGTTTTGTCCATAATACAATAGGAACGTTCTATCATATTGCTCGATGTTCACGATCGAACAGGATGCCAGGTTGAAAGGGATACTTAGAGGGTTTCACTGAGCAAACCGAAGCCATCCCTGATATCGAAGTCAAACAGATTAGGGATGCACTTTGCTCCCATCATTTCGATGACGGGGGAACGCGGTCAACGTGCACATTTCCGCGATTCTAAGGGAAGACAGCGAAGCGTGCGCTCACTGAGAATGTCAGGAACTCAACATTTCCTAGAACATTCGACGCATCGGGACTCGAGACACGCGATTGCCACTACAGTGAGAGCAGGCTTTCTACCTTGGTGAACGGACCGATTGAGCGGCATTGGACTTCCTTGTTCCCCAACTTAATGGCTGCCAATTTCTCGGAAAAGCCGCGAATAGCAGTCATGTTTGCTTATACATATAGAACTATGAATTCACGAATATCTACCTCAAGTTAATGGTCTTCCATTCGAAATTAAGGAACAGGCTACCATTGAGTTTAGCTAAATTGAGATTGCGTGCGCTTAATATCGAGAGATTGAAACAAGAGAAAAGCGGTTGCATAGCATACGCTTAACTCCCTTTAATAGTCGCTATTCAGCAGCGCCTTTCAAGCACACCGGACGTTCCACTATGGGATAATTCTGTCTTGCGTTCCCGCTTTTACTGGACCCTGTAACCGCACAGAGGAGGGACCGCTGAAAAAGAGAGGCTAAATCCGTGGGAAAGTTGCCGCATCATTTTTCCAAGGGAGCAGCCCCGGCGGTCGGAGCTTTTTCATTAGAAGCTGACGCTTCGCTGTTAATCGACCTTAATTGGAGTACTAGGATACAGAAGCTGTCATAGTTAAAGTCCTATTCATCGCAAAGCTCGCCTGAATCTCTCTCTCTACCTGGCACTATACGTCGCTTCAGGTATCGCTTTACCACTTCCCCCTCTCGCTCGGTTTGTCTGTCCGTCTGTCTCTCCATATCTGCGTGTGTCTGTCAGTTGCCTCCAATTTGGCAGGCAACGAAATGAAGCACAAAGTGGGGTCTATGAAGGCGTTTGTACGTGCCACGGGCACAATGTCCATCAAATTGGATTTCGGTCGCTACGCTCGCAGCTTCTGCACTCAGGCTGCCCAAGATATCGTGGAAATCCAACTCACCACCGCTCTCTCGCTACATTTTTCCCGAGCCCTTTCCCTCGATGTGCACGGTACCGTCGCTATCACTGTTTCGTTCCACAGATATAGGCATAGAAAATGCAAGCATTATCGCGATGCAGTATCACTATTTGGGCGAATATTTGTCTCACGAGATGGACCACAGTCGTCATTAATATGGTGGCGGTTGCTCTTCTTCGACAGCGAAATATTTACCACAGTATATTGGTCATCAGCTCGCAAAATTACGTTCCAGCCTCTGTAGCATTTTCTACGAAATCGCAACCACCGTTCCGTGAAGTGCAGAAAACATTCTCACCGGCAAGTGCGCGCCGATACAGGATCTCAAACGAGCGTATTTTCGTAGAAAATCCGGAAACAAATTTCGTGTATACGCGTACTAGGTCTTTATGCGGGAGCGCCGGTACGTTAGAACTTCCTGTGAAAGCCATTTCCAACTATGTCGATCTCCTAGAAGCGTGGCTCTTCTCAAGTCTTTGAGGGCTTACACTGGCGCTCGGAGTGGAGTTCGGGGGGGGGGGGGGGGTAGAATGTAGAAGCATCCTCCGTACTTCGTTTAAAAGTCCTGCTGAATTCAGTTAACTCGTCAACTCTTGCCTTATCGGCGAAACTACTGGGTCCACATCAGCATTGAACTTCGCTTATTGCACGAATAAATGATTGTCCCCTCAGTGAATTTGGTGTAAATACCCCCTTGCTTTTGCCAATCCGTTTCGGTTCGCCGCGTATCTCTCGTGCCGATCTTACTGCGATTTACGGAACAATTGGAGTCGTTTCGCATGACAGCACATTCCGATGCGCGCTCGTGCAAATGAAGATGCCATGCCGATGCACTTGGAAAATCGTCATAGAACACGTGGTGCGAGAAGGAACTCCAAAAAGGAGGAAATCTTCTTTCCCACGGCATCTTTATCAGAAGGTGACTTTGTTCCAGTTTCTTGCCAGACGACTTCGCGCTGCTACGTATATAGCTTCGCCGTAAAATCCTCCATCAGAAGAGGACGTCACTTTAGAGTAAACCGATGACAGTGATGTAGTGAGCACTTCCTGCTACCAAAAGTACATTTCTGGTTCAATGTAAGGACCTATAGAAAACTTTCGTGAATATTGAAAAAGTGTGTTCCCCCTATAAATATATACATATGGCAGTTTAACGGCATTTAACAATTTATAAAAGTTGTTTATCGAGATAGAAAATACTACATTTAATAAACGCCCGCATCTGAGATATCTGAATACACGAAAATCTATATCGGTAATGTTATTAAAATATATATTTGGGTGCCATACATATAGATGAAAAAATGTGCTGCCTATAAATCCTTGTATCAAGGCATCGTCCTTAAGTATTCTGCTAAACTCAAAAGGTTGTATTAGAAATACGAGACAGCCTTCTGAATTCCGAAAGGAGACGGTAATGTTCTGGGGCGGCTGGATGGGCCATTATATGAACATGGAAAAGCGTAAAGGGCGCGTTGACAGATCAGTCTCACGAAATGAATGTGAAATGCGATTCGCAGCAGTAGGTGTATCACTGACATTCCTCCAATAAGAAATTACAGGGACGAGAAAATAAGGCGCCACAGGTAAGCTGGTTCGGGAGAACACAGAAATTCTCTTTCGCAATCCTCCCAGAGTCCTGAAGAAGGAGGAGAGGGACAGCGGATTATGAAGGGAGAGCAAAATCGAAGAAAGGAAAGTCTGGAAACTGCAAAGTGGTGAACGATGGGTAAGTGCCCATAAAATTGCTGAAGGCTCGGCGAACCATTTCGCAGGAGCGATAGTATATGTGCGATATAAAAGCGGATCAAAAGAACGAAGGCAAAAATGGACGGACGCGTGGTAAACGCCAGTCGATAATTTTCCAGCTAGTTCGCATAATTTACCCTGGAAAGCTCTTGGTTCACACGAACGCAAACCCCGACAAAATAAATCCAAGGAGAGACGCGTCGGAATGGAATAACACTTGGTTACTGCGGACTCCAAACACTGCCGATAGTTGCGTCGGCAAGTTGTGCCTCCGCATTGCAGTCGCCGCTGAAACTGCCTAGGGAGGTCGACGCCGTATAAAAGACTTAAAACACAATCGGATGCGCCGTTTAGTAATCCAGCAAAGTGGATTGTTCGCGTACATATACTGCAAAATTAGAATGGTACTGCCGCCTTTATTGCAAAGCTATTCGCTGGACCGTTTGCCAAGAGAATCGTAGTCGGACAGCTACGAAAGCTTTCTTCCGGCATATTCGAGAAAGCTTCGCGAGAGGCAAGAAGAATTGACGCGGCGTAAAAGGACAGGGAAGACGCATAGAAAAATCGCTTTTATAGCAGGCGTTCGCGCAAATACGTCGAAGAGAGAACGCGGAAGGAAAGAAGGACTAGGAACAGGATGAGGGAACGTTTCCTCGCTGTCACCGGCGTACGTCAGAAGTCATAAATTATGTGACCTTGCGAGTTCTTTCGTTTCGCCCTCTTCGAGCCTCGTGTCGAGCTTTTTCCGGAAACTTTTCTGTCTTACGTACTTACTTAGCTACCGCTGTCCATCAGCAGCAGATGTCATTGGGATCATGTAACTCATCGTGTTACGTTTTACCATCCCACCTTACCGGGGGCTTTTAACAGAAAGTTCGTCGGCACATCCGTCACTTCTTGTGACGCGCAAGCGTTCCGAGAAAAAATAGTACGTTCTCACCATCACTCTCGAGGTTATTAGAGAAAGAAGCTCTCTTCAAAGGAAAGTGGAGAAAGACTTGACTACTATGGACATCAGTGAGCATTAACGATAATACAGCGACTTTATCGTGCAGTGTAATGATTTTTTGTGAAACAAGTTTTCCGGAATCTATTTCTCATGATCTGGGAACATTTGAAAGTACTGGATTTTTCTCTCGAGCCAGACATAAAATGTTCAAACTCTAGATAAATTCTTCAAGGCTATGGGGATTTTAAAAAACAGTAATATCTCGAGTGTCGAGTAATTAATAATCAACGAATACCCGAATAGAACCTCGTCGGTCCAGCCCAACTTGGGGGATACCCGACGTATACACGATCAGGACCTCGTCTGTCCTGCCTCACTTGGGGAATACCCGACGTATACCCAATCGGGTCTTCATAGTACATTGGGTAAATTTCTACTCGGGAAATGTTATACGTAGCCACAGATTAAGTGGGGTGTAAAATATTTCTGCACTTGCGACGAAACATCCTTTCCTATCGGATCCGCTGACGCGCGGACGGGATTCCGGCAATTTCGCAGGAGTATCAGCCGCAGCTTCGTAAGCTGCTAATCTTACTCTTTACTTGTAACGCTCGAAATATCATTACGGGAAAGCGTGCGGATCATAGTTTGGGGGAGAATGTCGGTCAACTCAGCAAGTACCGGGAATTGTCGGATAATTTGATAATGGGTTACAGCCATCCTGAGATAATTTTATGCAGATCAGATTCCCTCGCTACCACTTGCCACACGGCATATGTATATCTGTATATGTACGATAGGGTAATGCACTCTCGGACGCTTGCCTTTCGCCCATCTCCCACTAAACCCAGCCCAAGCCTTCCTCATGACCGACTGCGGCGGCAAGAACTCAGTGCTCCAAGGCAGCGTTCTTGTCTCGCCTGGTATTAATCGTAATATATAATTGCATTCAATCCTGATTTGATTGGACCATTACCGAGGAACGGTTCCATTATGAAACGACAAATTTGCCAAGCGCTGAGTCACGGATTTGCGAGCGCCGCGCCGCCATTAGTTGCTGGTACTTCGACGTCGTGCAAATTGTGCTGCAGGTGGAAACGCCCGAGAAACTTAGACGACTTTGCCCGTAGGTTAACAAACATTAATACTAATTGAAGTAACAGTTTCACGTGTTAAAGGAAATACAATTTTCTTGGAATTGGTAGCGTCAAGGATCAAGGGTAAATAAATAGAGAGGCTTTCGTGACGAGGAAAAGATAGACCAAAAAGATGACACCTGACCGGTCGTGCTGCGGACGACTAATAAGAAGTGCAAACAGAAATCTGCGCTGGCCTTTGGTCGCCTGGGCAGCGTGGTCGAGTAAACCAACACTCGTCGCACTCTGCCGCTACTGGAAACGGAAGATCTGTTTATTCTCCCGGTCATCGCGCTCTGATTTTGGTCATTTACTGGCATAACCACTCGGATTCCGATCCAATAATCCACATCGCCATAAAATGCACTCAAAGTATCCATTCGACGATTAATGATTCTTGGACTACCACAGTTTACCACTTTTTTTATCGTTAATGATTCACCGAATACGTTTGTCTAGCCCCGCAGGTACAATTTATCATTTATTATGCGATTCCAGCTCCCTTAGAAGTATACTCGTGAGCTGACAAAGGGACGCCACTGTTAATTCACGTTATTAGACCGTCGATACTGACAGCGGAATCCATCGATACATTCCGGATTAATGCCTATCGGCTGTGCACTCTGGCGTGGTGTAATATTATAGGGGCGCGACCAGTTTGCCATTGCATTCGTCGACTCATTATGCGAATTAGATCCCACTATAGGTGGCTACCGCTGCCATCGCTTATAAATCATTTTACATCATTGCGGGGGTTATCGCGCTTAGAGCCACCAGCAACCTCTCGATTTGTTACATGCATTTTTGAACGCCCTATTACGGGTAATGCCGTCTAATAAAGAATGCACGAGGGGGAAAACAATGATAATATCCGGCATGTTCGACCTTGCGTTCGACCGTTCTGTAAAGTATACCCAGCAATAATCTGATAACATCTATATTTACTGCTCTGGTAAAATACGTACGGCCGCCAGTATTCCTAATGCTACGGGTTTGATAAAACCGATTGATAACATAAATGTGGCACTGCTCTTTGCTTAAAGTAAAAACAGGAAAGCACTTTAGAATTACCGGTAAAACGAGAAAATGATGGATATCGGAAATTTTCGTTGTACGCAACTCTCATGTTTTTAAAAACTTTTCAGACAACGATATTCTCTAGAAATATTCGACTTCATTAACCACTATACACAGTATACATATGGACGTAGCTAGAACTATTCATAGTGCTTAAACATCGATGTGAAGTTTGCCTTAATTAAATCAGGTAATATTATCTGTTATCAACACTTCTAACCGATTTTCATGTATCATAACTTTTGCGGAGCTGTAATTAAAAGGAACATGTCATAAAGTAGTTACCTTCTAGTTTACGGGAAACGCTTTTTCTAGAGCAGTAAAACCGCAAGGTAGTACCGAGGGTTGATAATACTTTCCTGTGTGGAGCCGAATAATGGACTCTAGACGTTGGAGAGCATTGAATGACTATCGGAGGCAAGAGGCAGAATCGTATTGTAAGCTTGAAATATCAAACCAATGCGTGTCTAAATGAAGTGTGTCACTGGCACGTGATTGTGTCGATACAGGTATTGAGTCCATTAGAGCAGAGTCCCGTAATACCCATGGGCTTACAGTCGGCGAACAATATAGATTTTAATCTGGAGAAATTAAGGCAAGAATAGAGCTCCGCACCGAAGGAAATGAGACTCGAATCTGATCGTGTGTCTGGCTCGGGCGCCCTCCAATCCGGGCAGATACAGAAAGTGGATTTAAAAGCGAATATCCCCGGAGTTCAGAATAGGGAAGCAAGGCGTTCTATCACGGAAAACCCGAGGTAAGAAGCGCAAGAGGGGTATAGCTGCGGGAAACGGCTGAGCAGCGTGGATGGAAATTCAGGAAAATCGCAGGGATGCTCTGGGATTCGAGAGAGAGGAAAGACTGGTCCGAATGCTGATGCTGTGAAAAACAGAATCACGACCGAGTGTTACGAGCGATCGCGTGCCATTTCGGCTGCAATAATTTCGAGAGAATGCTGTGGTGTGTTCTATATGTGTCGATCCAAGTATTCGCCTCCCACAAGTGCAGTCTATGATACAGAAAGTCGAAAAGCTTGCAGACATTGATCGACTGCCAAAGAGATAGTTTGAGCTCTGACGATAAAGAACCATAATTGCACTTGAGTCGTAGGAGAAGCAACGAAAACCCGAGGGGGAAGGGGCGCAGTTGAAAAGCGTGTGCGAGCTGGAAACCGCTGACAATGGGAAAGAGGCGCGACAGGCATTGCGAAAGTGCAAAGCGAGGTGGCGGCGCAAGACGACAATAGCAGGATCGCAGGGAACACGGGAGGTCGAGAGGGAGAATGAGCGAAAATGAAGTTTCCCTGTGCTCACGTCTGGAGCGAAGGGGTATCGCGTAAATGGCTGGAGAAAAACAGGACGCAGCTCGGCTGCAAATGCGATTTATGAACGGATGCACGGGAGACAAGGACGCCGTGAGTCCAGTGGGCAATGGGAAAAGAGAGCGGCTCACAGCGACACAGCTCAGCGCGGGAAATTCCCTTGGGGGTGAAAGGAGCCTTCTGCCAGCCGGTTACGCGTCGTCTCGGAAATTATGAGAGTCGAGAGGGGCTTAAAGCGCGCCGCGCTAGTTGCAACTGAAAACTCCATTATCGACACGTGAATTGAATAGGAATGACCCATTATCCCGGCGAGAGAGTGGCCGTCAGTCGGCGAGAAGAGATTCCGCCCGCGAAAGGCTTAAGCCTCGGTTCTTACCGGCTGACAAGTGCTCGAATACTCGCACGTTGATAAGTGTAATGAAAATTCCAGGAATTCACGAGCCCCCTTTAGTTCTACCGTGAGCCTTTGATCACGAGGTTAGCGCGTTCGTGAACTTGCATGCGAGGCGGATCTCGTATCTGATCGCACGCTCTGTTCATTGGTATGCCTGGTCGCGAGCACTCCCCGATTTAAGTAACGGAGATGAATTTTCCATTTTCTTTGGAATAACTCGCACATTCCATTATCGATTCTACCGGCCGATATTCTTCGAATGTAAACCGAACTTTCAGAGAAATCTATACGTATTAATTTTAGCTAGAATGGGCGGGCGCCACACTCGCCGTATAATCCAATAAATATTTCTCGTATGAAGATCAGTATAATTAATCCTTTTGAAATAATAACAATCTGAAATCTTCGCTGGGTCTATGTGAACCAATACTTTACTCTTTCATCCAGCAGGCTTCATTCCAGGATAACAATCTGCACCCTATGAAAGAGATTCGTTGAATTATTAGCGTACTCTAAAACTACCCTCTCATTTTCTATATCCACCGTACACTCGTGCGGGAAAGCGATAAAAGGATAATTCGACGGGGCAACAGGAAAGATGCAGTGAAGAACAAGGCCGGCTGCGAAAAGGCGGGTAGGAACAATTGGAGTCGCGCAATACTCGCGCGCCCGACGATAACGACGTTCGTTACTCGGCCAAATTGGATCTGCTTTTAGCGGGTGGATAGTTTCCCAATTACACGTTGCGGATTGCACCGCGAGAGTCGAGGAAAGCGGTGCAAGAAAGAGCGCGAAGCTGGGACGCGACTCGCGCGATTTCAATTTCCCCGAGTGCGAGTACACAAAGCGTCCAAATAAATTGCCGACCACATACGGGCAAGCGCAGCGGTCCGAGTTCAATGGATAATATCTGAAAAGGCGGCAAGATTTCGCACGCCAGTAGTTCTCGAGAGATTATGGCATTAAAGCCGGCCTGTGGAGAAAAGGGTTGAAACAGTTGGCAATTAGATCTACCAGTACCGGGCGTCCGAATGAAGAAGGAGCTAATCCATCAACGTGTCTGTTTCCCTTGTCCGTGTATTTCCGGTTCTGTCTCGTAGAATTTTTTGCGCCCACCCCCACTTCCCTCGCACTTACAATTAGTCAATCTTACGAGGAGCGATTGAAATTGCTCGTTGCTAAAACAATTTCCGCCAGCCGAAATGTCCAACCTTTTTCTAGTCGTGCGAATGATAAAACCTTGAGAGAAGTGTGGGACATTAAGACTTCCTAAAAAGGGAAAAGGGTCTATTCGCCAGTTTCCAAGCCGAAAAGAAGAGTCTAGCCCTACGAATTTCCGTCCAATCTAATATTATTTCATGGACGAGAAGCTACTGCCGTCGCCGCGCCCCTTTCAGCCACGGGTTCTAATAGCTAGGCATTTCAAGCCAACACACGATGGGCTGGAATCCGTCGTTGCTGCAAGCTGCACTAAACTGATTACGATTTACAGTATACCCGCTGGTAGCCCTGTTGCGCCGCACTTACGCACGCTCCCGTTAAATTTATTGGCGTGCTGCGCCGGCAGAAAGCTGCTTCACGGTCCACCGTCCGCACAGCGAGGTCCAACCACGTGGATTGTAGAATAGCATTGCGCTGGCGAATCCACGAAAAAGAACTCACCTTGCGTACCACGGGATTTAATGCGATCCTTCCGTTACTTAGATCCCTGGATTACCAAGCGGTATCAGATTAACTTCATAATTACTGCGTTTTATTACGGCGAGCTTCCTTTGAGACTAAGAGGACTTATGGTCTCGGCTTTTTTCCGCGGAAGAGCAGTATCCCTCGTGAAAATGGTACTCCTGGGCCGGCAGGGAACTACGTACTTGCAAAAAGAAATTCCTCCTCTCCGGGCTATCGTATACCTGCTCGTCATATTATCCGCAGGGGATGGTGTAGCTCTTCAAATTCTTGGCGAAGTATGCCTTGATTCATATAAGCGAAGTAGTTTCTCAGCGGGAGCTTTAATTACAGCCGGCGCTGTAATTAAATGACACTAAGGATGCGAGGGCTTAATACATTACAGCAGTGCATTGAAATACACCTAACTTACCATGTTGAGCAGGAGCCTAGCCACTCGATTCACAGATCCCGGGCAGATTTGATAATCAGATCCGTAGCAACCACAGTTTACGTTTTCGTTACTGATTGTGATATACGGGTCGGTACAGCTGCAGTTGAATGCCTGTTGCGCGCAACCCCGGTATTAAATTGCTCGCGGTGAGAAAGGCCACTTTAACCCGGACACACCGGGCAGGCTCACTTCGCAATTCAGCCAAGTGCGAGAAAGCCAGAACTCAGTTGCGCAGCCGGACGCGCTAGGTATATACATGTGTGTTTGTGTGTATGTATTGCTTGTGATAACTCGACGAATGTTTCCCGATAATTTGGCGAGTAGAGTTGGGTGCGAGTGAGTATAGTGCGGAATACGAGATACATGGGGGCACCGTAGTCTTTCTGGTTCGAGGTTTTACGCGTTCGATCTAGCCAGCAGGGTTTAACTTTATTTGGAAGGTCGGGCTGGCTGCTACAAGCACTATCGAAGGTCTGGGGTGACGGTGATCATAAATGTAGAACGTCGAGCAGCCCTAACAACGTTTTCCCACACTTTTCATAGAGTATACTTAAACGCTCTCGGGGGGATATCCGTTATCAGGAGCACGTGCTGCTCTCGATTTCTCTCAATAACGACGTTGTAACGATGCACGGGGACTGCGGCCGCGCGCTGCGCGCACCCAATGCGCCTCTCTCGCTTCCTTACTTCCCGCTTGCCTGCCTCACTAGCTCCAACTACTCAAGTGCCACGAATAATCAAGAAGTTTTCGGTCAGACTGGTCTCCTCCAGGGAAATTAACGATAAGCCAGCAAACTTCCGAGTGCATTGGCCAAGTTCTGCGGCTCGCGTGCGCTTTACTTCCCCTCGAACCTCTGTCTCGCACCCTCTCGACGTCTTTCAAGTTTCATTATTTACCGCGGATGTCTGCGGCATACAGTCCAAACCGCGTGAATACAGAAAATGGTGTGCGCGGGTGGTTGTTAGCTCTGCAAGCTCAAGCAAGCTTCGCGCATCTGGGATTTATAGACGTGAGATATTCATACTTTTCCACAGTTCAGCAAATAAGCTGTGGCTTGGAGCCAGTAGTTTGCTGCATGAATGTGTATTTCGCACCAAAGTGACAGATTTACTCTCTATTAGGAGTGGAGGTACAGAATTGGTATTGCAAACTTGTTCTCATTGCGGCAAAATTCTCCTCAACGAATGGAGAGTCCCTGTTTATAGCGTATGTGTTTGATTCTTGATTTTAAATTTGATCTCAACTTTTACCTGACTTATCGCACTCCTTAACCATCGATTCCAATCAGTGATTACTGTGGAGCGGACAATCGGGAAGTATAAAGGCCACTGCATTATGCCACCCACAGCAGTACTCACCCCCACACGGTCAGGTGTATCGCGTGCACCCACTGACAATTGTGGTGAACCTAACAGCGCGCGGCCAGCCAGGTGCTGTGCGAGCTCAGGTGGTTGCCGCACACGAAATTCGCAGTAATTTGCTTTCCACCACATCGACCCCGCCTGTGTCTCTCCTGCTCTTCCGCTTTCTCTCTCTACATGTGTTTGTTGACCGCGTGATAAATGGCAATCGGATCTCGAGCACCACTCAATGCAGCGTGTATTTCACCTACAGGGTGCCCGCTCGTGAAACCCATTATTGAAGTGTCGGGTCAATCTTTTTCAGCAACTCTTTCTGGAGTTTCGTTGGTCCTAGGCATGCTCAACTTTCCTGTAAGGAGGAATACAGATTCTTGTGTTTCTGTACCAAGTAGAGGAAGCTTCTTTTGGGTGGTAGGCATACCACCCTTGTAATCCAGAGCAAAACGGATTCGAGTAATAAGGTTCGTTCTTAGTAGCATTATTTTAGTTCTTGTAGTTATTAAATTATATAATTGGTATAGTAATACTACTCTGTAAATTCAAGCGAATCAGACAGCATCACAGCGGTGGGGTGGTTTAACTTTTCTCCATAACCTTTGGTGAATTATCAATTAGTTTTCATCATTGCTAGGAACAATGGACCTTAAATTTGTCGTAAATCCTCACAAAATTGTTGCAGTCATGCTCAAACTCGGTTTGGCGCAAGCCCGCCTCCATGAAATCGCGAAGGGGTTGAATGATTGGTAGAGCTAACTGTTTCAGAAAAGTGTGGAGCCTAATCATCCAAGTCTCTTCCTGGCGCTGAGATGTCGGCTATAATTCTATTATGTCCTGTGTCGTATAGAACCGAGGCATTGACGCGTCGTACTGTAACGTGAAGTTGACACATTCTCGATCAATCAAGCGTCACACGCAGCTGCTTTTCACTCCCGTGTGTGGTTCGTGTGATGCGGGGATGCGCGGCTGTATGCGTGTGTACGTTGTTAATTCTGCGCCGAGCCACCGCGAGGCTGGCCACCCTCGCAACCGAGTATTTTCATCCCCGTCCCTGGAGAAGTTAAGTGGTGGCCGATCAAAAATAGTGACCACGGTGCGCGCGGTACATTGCCACTAGCCCCTCCTTCCCACGAACCTTGTAATTGAAAGGGACTCCGGTAAAAGCAATCTTTAAACACCCGTTCAATGGATCCTTTTTTCCTCCCACTTTCGCGTGGCTCCGATCAAACAGTAATGGGAAGTGTCGCCGAGGGTGGAAATATTCCTGGTGTCGCGTCGCGTCGGCACCGGGGCTAGCAATCTTGGAACATTAATGCTAAAATTGCCGCCTGCTTATATCTGGGCTTGAAATCTTGATGAATGTAATGGTCAGCGCTTGAGATAAGTATGCTCCCATTCGTGCCCCACGCGCATTAGCTTTGCATAATTATTTATTGGTTCGCCGAGCCTTGGCGAATTGCTTCGACGCGCGCTCCCCAAAGGATTGATGAATTTCAACCACCTAATAATTCACCGTTACACCTTAAAGTTGAGAACTCGTGCGAAGGAAGGCTCTCGCGTCAGACTTTTTGCTGTATGGTCAGCTTTTAATTTAAGGCTCGGGAGTAACTAGGATGCATCGGGAATGCTGGGTAAAGTAAAGCTGAAGAGAGGACGGGGGTTTTTCCTATCGTCGTTTTTGGGCCGGCAAAAGCGCGGCGATTAATGCATTTCCAATAGCTCGAACGTTTAACAGAGCGGCCATTAGCATTTCCTGAAATGTTCCGACGGTCTCCGCCGGCTATTTAGGAAATTTTAAGCGCTCCGGACTGCTTTACCCCCGGGGCAGTAGGGACCATTCCGCCTTCGATTCCATCAAAGTGGCCAAGATTTAAATACGACAGCCCAATCTAAAAGGCAGTTCGGTAAAAGGTTACCGGGAGACAGGAGCAAGCTGAATGCTTAACAATGGTGTAATTAAATCGACATTCCTCGCTCGGCGAGGAAATCAAGTTTACTCGGAAGTGCCGGCGCTTCTTTTGTGAACTGTGGCGGTTCCGTTCACGCTCGCGGCTTTATTTTCTCGCTTGTACTTCCTGCTGAATACGATATTCACGCGCAGCCTGATGGAAGTCGAAGTGGCAGGAAAGAACGATGAAAGAAGAGGAGGAGTAAGATCGGCGGAGAACGACGGTGTTGGGAGCTAGGACGTGGAAGCGGGGATTCCTTTTATGACATAAGTTCGCCTATGAATAAAATATCAAGCGACTTTTGCACGGCTATCCGTCCGGGAACAAAGACTACCGGCTGCTTTACCTACCAACCGCGGCGTTGGCCACTTTCCTCCATTCCCCGGAGATCTCACCTGACACAATCAATGAGCTGGTACCGCACTGTCCGTCGTCGACCGCAGCTCTATCCTTGCGCAAACTTGCCCCTTTGCTGAACCATGCTGAGCGACAAATCCTGGTTACACAACCGTAATTGTCTCTTTCGAGTCGACCGGGAATCAAATGAGAGCACAAACCTCCATGACGAACTACTGTAGTGCAATATGCATGAAGATACGATGAGCTCGTTCGAAATCCGGTGCAAAGAGGGATCGGTCAGCCAATTTACTTGTAATTTCGCGCCGGGGATAATCGCGCCGGGCAATAATGACATTTTTAATCCGCAAGATTGGACAAGGAGTGTGTGTTGGGAGGAAGATAACATACAATATCAAAATACATCGCAGGCCGACCGTGCCGCCCGCTGGGATTTGCAGATAGCGTTGACCGTTACTGCGCGTTACCCGTAAAGTAGCATTGATTTCATGCAAATGCCAACGGAGTTCATGGGAATTCTATGTGTGTATATGTATGCGTGGCACCTTGTTAATTGGGCTGAATGGTTTTCCGGAAAAGCAAGAGTCCGTACCATCAAGTTAGAAGAACTTATCGTGGTCTGTGAAGAAGAAAAAAGAAAGAACTACTGCGAGGAAGGGGGAGAACTTATTCGAGCCTTAATTAACCACTCCAGATGAAATTTGTCTTGATCTTAAAAAAGAACGATATAATTTGTTTCAATCGCTAAAGATGCATTCTTTGCGCCGGCAAACACTCAATATCTGAAGCTTAAATGTAACAGTCCCCTGCGCGATAGAACTCCAAAACTTCTTCATTCACCTTTCACGGAGGAAACATGACCATTAATATCGACTTGGACGCATAATCATTAATTTTGATCTGTCGAAGGGTCTGATTTCGCAAGAGTGTAAACAAATTTAACTGGCGGGGAAATCCTCTTTGATGTACCTGGCGTTTTGGCTAGCAATATTGCGTAAACCTGCACGCGTATGGTTGATGGACGACCATGCTCCAGTATTGGCTGTTGGAAAATGTACGTACTCCCAAAGCTCGCGCACGCGCGCCTTCTTCTGAATAATATATTAGATAACGTTTACCCCGGCGCAGTTTGAAAAAGCACTGCAGCTCATAGCAATTCGACAGAACCGAACCACTCGTACGGTATACATATGTATGTACAACAGTTAACTTAATTTTCAAACACCCGCGCGCATTGAAACCAGCGACAATAATTAAAAGTGGGTTACTTCATACTATTGATTACATTATTTGCAAGTCCAGAACTCGCAACACTCGTAGTACTTTCGCGCGCTTTTTTATTTACTCAAACCCTTGTGCTAACTTGTCAATCAAATATTCCCTTTTAATTATCGCATAGAACTAAATGTGCAGTGTTTGTTGGACCGGTGGAACTGTGTCATGGAGAACTGCATTTTTCCTCGTGCAAATGTTATATATCTGCTAACTTTCCAATCAAACACTCTTTTTCATGTACCTATCGCATGGAGTAAATTTTGCCAATAGGCTCGCTGCTACCGTGCCGTTGAAAATGACACTTTTCCCGCGTGCAAATATGTTATCCGTGCGTACACTCCAAAAAGTCTGTACTCCAGCCACCCGTAAAACCGTGCGTTTCTAGGTCGCCTAGCGCACCAAACAAATTAATCCGGCCATTGTTTCACTCTCACTATTGTTCACTTAGTAATGTTAAATCGCCGGGGTGTTGCCAAGCTACGCCGACTTAATTATCTCCAGTACCCAGTCGTTCCATTTGTACGCCGGTAAAAAAGATGGGGCGGGCGTTAGACGGGTGACACTATCACGGATATCACCAGTTCTTTCGTGTTTCTCTTACTGTCATAGTATGGTCTAGTATAAATAACATCTAGGCTAATGGCTTCCATTCCTATTTGGAACCCTGCTATCACCGGAGCACATTATCCCTCGCCGCAACCCTTTGTTTCCATTGTCTTTGCGTCAAGTTTTTGCTGGCACGTGTCACTCCAACGCGTCAGGTTTCGGAACTCCGCTAACTCAATCACCCAGGCGAGGCTGTCGGCGTGAAAACTAGATAACGTAATTTTGGGACGCACTTTGTTATTTACGGTAGAGTACGTAGATTCCCCAGCGCCACTGTCTGTCAGTTCGGTGGGCAGCGGCCTTTGGCCCGAGGACGTTGGAATTTCCGTATACCAAAAGCTCTAAGTGGATCTTACTTACGTCTTGCTTGGCTGAAGTATCTCTCGAGAAATTCGTGCTATGCTTCTGCCGCTAAGGTTCTCAGATCCCTTTGGCAAAAAGTGTATGTGAGAGTGCTGGTCATTCTCAGAAGCCCTCGGAACGAAGACTCCTCTTCGACATCTCATAAAGAAAATCCGGCATTACAGAAATTCTACTCGAGATCTCACCCGCTTCTTTTTTTGTCACGGGTGTTAGAAGAAGTTCTTATACATACATACATATATGTATGTCAATACTCTTATGTGCCGATGGTGTTGTTGGGGAAGTTAGCCCATTCTATTTTTCACGTAGATTTTATATGTGTCACCGATGCTCGTGTCGTTGGCTCGCATTCCTCGTACACTTAAAAACTTCGTAACGGGTTATGAAAGTTCTCAGTTTTCCTTGGCAGCCTAGTGCCAGTATTTCTCGCGAGAATAGACGCCTGTGGAATTATTAGAAGGAGCTTCTTCTAGGAGGGACGACGAACTGGATTAGACGGTTTTGGATCGACTGCTTACACATAATAGGTGGAGAGTCAGCCACTCAAAACCCTCCGTCATAAAACATCATCACAATTCCAGGCAAATATAAAGGTTTATATGCTAAAAAATAAAAAATCGTTGATCTGCCAGACTGTACCTGTGATTTGCTGTGTTTAATTAATCTAATTATAGTACGTAGTGAGGTATGTCAGTCACGTTACAAAACATCAGGGTGAAATTTATAGAGGATATGGACAAATATCTGTAGTTTGATAAAACCTTGGTCGGCCTTATACCTGTGACGAACGATCCGCCAACCGCCTCACAAAGGGTATGATTTCGAGATGTTGACTCCATCATCGAACATCACCTTTCTTTTTTTTAAATTTTAAAGTTTCGATCTTGTTATGCAAAAACATGTCGATTGGCCTAAACAAAAATGGGCCAATTTTTGTGGGCGACCAGTTCGAGGATAACTTGTTGGAATAGGGTATTGAAAGTTACAAAAAAGATAAAACATATTATTTTTTAGCATATAAACTTTCATATCTGCCTGGAATTGTGATGATGATGTTTTATGACGAACTTCCTATTTGAGACACTGGAGATCAGAATCAACATTGGTCGGTTAACACTAAGTTCAGCGGAATGTTTAAAGATGTAATATCTATTTGCAAACTGTAATCAAGATACTGGTTGCATCACAGTTATACGCGGTGTTATATTGCCAATGACAGTAAATCTAGAAAATATGTGGTACCCCGAGACTTCGGCGGCGAATATCTTCTTGGAGCGGCGAAAAAGTTATTTCTACTTACTTACTTCGTGACACGAGCGGCAGCTAGAAAGCGGTATTGCGCTCGCGATTCTCTTTGATTTACGATAGCACCGGATTCCCCGGGAAACTCACTACGAAACTTTCTTACACCCCTGCGGATCGAAAAAATCAGTGCGCATCGCTGCTTCAGTGGCGATATATTATTTTTATCGTTGCGCCCCAAAACATTTAATTCCATCGTTCGCCCGGTGAACAGCCTCCCTCGTGTGGGGCCTCCAAATATTTCTTAAAAGGATTCTTCATTAGATGAATTGCACGTTTTGCCCCTTATAGCTTCAGACCGGGAGTAGTTGGCATTGAAGTTACACGAGAAGCTTATTACATTATGCAAAATTGGTGCTATACACTCGGGCAGTCATCCTGGGCGGTGGGATGTGAGTGCATAGCTATGTTGCGACAGAATTTATCCGATGCCGCCCTTGTAACTCTGATTAGATGATTCAGAACTTCCTTTGTAACGATGGCACGTAATACGCGGGACTTAAGTAACGCACTGGCAGCTAGGGGAGCCTCGAAAATCGCGGAGAATTTAAACGTTGATATAGAAGTGTATAATAGCACCGCAAATCAGACTGGTGGTCCTATTGTGAGTGCATATCGATCCGATAGTGCAGACCGCGTATGTCTGGTCCACAATATGGGCAGAACATTTTATCAAAACGGCTTTGGTTGCAGCCTCCTCGTCACCGTTGAACCTCAGTTTCATCCCATATCGCTTTCAGGAACCTGGAATGGCCGTTTTGTTGACAATTCCTCCGTTCTATTGCTCAGGAGCTCTACTACCGATGGTTCCAACAGCTCATACTTAAAAAAGCATAACTACTAACCGGGAAGCACAACTATTAATCTGCAAAAAAAGCTTGTAATGAAAATAATGAGAAAGTCACAAGTAATATGCTATATTTATGTGTAATTCGCTTCTGATATCATTCTCATATTGTTAAATTTTCAATGGATTTGCTTTACGTTTTCGATCTACAGAATTTATAAGAAGTGGGTGCGCGGCATTCAGTGGAATGGCAATATTTGAATTCGTGGATGAAAATCAGTCCACCAGTTATAATTAATGTTTCATCGTGTTTTTAGTCAGTAATGCGCAAAGACAGCGCACTACAGTGGCGCGCCTCTCTTTTTATTAACATTAACAATGTATCCATATAGCTCTTTGTTTCCGCATATGTTGTTAATGAATCTCCTCTAATCAACAGCTTCATACCCCAGAAATGATGCATAATTAATTCACCTCCATCAGGTGCCGAAAGCAGGGTTTGTCGAAATTTTCGTACACGGCTTTTTTAAATCTGGTGCATACACATTCTGAATTTCTGAATACACAATTCCCCAGGTCTCCAATTCACGACAAATTCGTTTATGTAAGGGGCGGTGCAACACTCACTTTCTCTCTCTTCCCCTCGGGTTGAAAGCGTAATATTTGTTTTGCTTTTTTGCAGAGAAATTAATTTACCGCATGTTCGATCGTTTATTGCCTATTGATCCGAGTAAATTGCGCACTTTATGAGTCGATAGAAATTTATTTGCCATCTATAACACCATGCAGGCCATTAAATCGCACCGTGGATGAGCGGAATGGGATCTTGAAACCTTCAATAACGAATTTTGCTTGAGATAGGAAAGGTTATATTATTTAAATACTATACTATACGGCATCTAACAATAAGTACAGACGACTGTCTATGACCTCAATACAAATGGTACGGTATTCCAAGCAATTGGAACGTATGGAGAATGCATGGGAATCACGTCAATCCCATAACAAGATATACATGCTGGCCTAAGCGTAACCTGAAACTCGTTACGCTTTAATGAGCGGAATGTTAAGCGCATCATCCACCATCAACGTGCTGATCTAATAACAACAGGGCATCGTCAGGCGATAGTCAACAAGCTACAATAGGATTCGATATTATCGATCAGTTCCCACCAGTTTTGTGAGAATCATCCACAGCTATATCTCGATACATACCGTACTTTTTTTCAATATTTTCGCAGCCGAACAATGAGGAAATCGTTTACTAGCACGAAGGAGGAAATGAAAATGTGCCTACATTTAAGTTCTCTAATATTGAAGGAAATGTATGTGACTTTGGCTAACACCAGAGAGATGGCCTGATGGTGACACTATTACGGACGCCGAGAGCAAGACGGTGACGAGCGTGGTCGTGGTCCGTCATTAGTTTAGAGGAGAACACCAGTGGTGACGTAGGCCATGCGATAATTTCGTGGGTGGAGTGAGTGGATCAAGGGGGCAGAACACCTAAATTGCGGTAAGGACATTCTTTAATGGGCAACATATGTTGCTACACCAACTGTGCAGCCTTCCATAGTAGTTGGCCGCCATAATTAACGGCCGCGTTAGGGCAGTGACAAATTTTCGCAGCATATAAACTTCGTCGCAGGTGGTCTCGTATGGTCTTTGAATATATTACGCTTTAGCTACTCGAAAAAATGCATTGAACAACTATAACTCCATTGAAAAACTATATTTTAGAAGTTCCGCTTTATGAAAATTGTTCTTTATAATTCGAGAGACTTTTCCTATTTTCATAACGAGAAGTTGTAGCCGGGGGGAGGCCATAAGGGTTAAAGATACGGAAGGCCCAAATTTCCACTTGTAAGCCATACTCTTCCCGGGAGTGTAAGTATAGTTACTCGTCCAATGTAATCGAGAGTCTGGCTAAGAGCCAGCAGGTCGCATTTCGCTGCAGCAAACACTTCGCAAACTTGATGCCGTCCGCGCATTTAGTCTGCTGCGAACTGCGTTAACCCAGCTGAACTCTTTCATTTATTGGCTAGACGTGAATCAGGGCAGAGTTATTCGCTCTCAAATTCGCTGGCATTACTCCGCTAATATTCAGATTCTTCTTCTGAAGGTAGCCACGTGCTAATTATTCCAATTAATGAATCACGAGCTCGTTGCAATGCTCAATAGCAGGCTGAACACATACTACTAACTAGGGCTGAAACTCAGAGTCTCTCAAAATTACATGTTTAAGTCACAAAGAGGACAGGGGTTTAGGTAATCGAGGCTGCGCACTGAAATACAAATTTGTTGTTCCCGTTAGAGTGCTCTCGAATCTGTGTATCCAAGGTGTGTCTCCTCAATTTTGGCTTTTGAGCCACAGGCAGCAGGTAGTAAATCCAATTTTCGGATAGATTCGCTTGTATATATACATATGTATGTATGTATACATTCGCCTGCGAGCGGTGCGTCGAATACTTGCTGCATGAGAACACTCTCAGTCGTTCACTCTCCAGAAATCGGAGATTCAGAATGACAAGGGCGCTACGGTTGCCTGGGGTATGGAAACGTGGATTCTATGGATTCCTATAGACAGAGACGCGTGCATCATCGAATGCACGTCGTAGGTTTCTCCGTCTCCGAATAGGAGTACCTTCACTGGCACCATTTGCCTTTCGCTTTTTCCGCGAAACTACTCGTGCTATTAAATTTACTAGAAGACTTTCGACGGGTGGGCGAGGAAAGTCTTCAACGTCGGCAGGAGCAGCGGAGAGCGTCACAGGAAATGAGTTCCGTTGAAAATTTACCCAGGCTAAGCAACCCGTCTTTAGTAGAGAAGAAATTGGGCGCGCGGAACATTAAGGATACCGGAAATTTCTTTTAATAAAGTTCGCAGTAAATACTCCCTTTGACTTCCACCGCACCAGAGGGCAGCGGTTCATTATTTCACGCTATCCACCTTGCAAATTAAATACTCGGAGTTGAAAGTACACGGACATACCGGACTGATGCGTTCAGTAATAACGTCATAATGAGAGTGGACGATGGCCAGTCCTACCAGAACGGAAAAAGCACGGTCTGCAGTCTTTAATCTAAGTCTTGCGAGAGTGCATATTAATCAGGAGATTGCCGGGAGTCATGAGATGTTTTAAAAGGAAGATTAATTCCACCATTTATTCTTCCAATTTGCTCACTTGCCTTAACGCCGTCGCCGGTCGACTGGGTTTTTTGTTCCAACCGCTCGATGGTTGTTAGAATAAAATAATTGCAGTCAAATCGGCGGAAATTAAGTCTAAATGGCCTCACCAGTGAAAACTCACGATTCCCATTGGACTACTTTATGCAAGGAACATTTCACTAATTGATAATCCCCTCTCCCCCCTCCCTCTTTCTCCCTGTCCATAAGCCATCGCCCTCGGAATGGCTGTGGCTTTCATGAAATTCTATTTCCATTTGCGTCCCTTGTTCCTGACTTTCTTCGCACATAACTATATGATGCAGATGAATTCAAAAGCCCCAAGTGCAGTTGCATAGAAATACAAGAAAATGGCTTGCGAATTCTTATACGAGGTCCGAATATCTAATTCTTTGGGTAGCACAAAAACAACGTGGGGGAATCAAGAAGGTGTCGGTGAGGATGAAAGCTTAAGAACGGCATCGCGGTGGAAATAGATACGGCCGGAAGGAAAGGACTGAAAAGTAAATACACGTTGTATGTGTATATGAATATGAATTCGCCGATCCCTCGCTAGCTTTACTTTGTCCCGGTACCGTATCTCGAGCACAACATTCCGCTTGCAGCGTCCTACATAGGCGATTTTAAATTCCGACGAACTGCAAACATTTTCAGTGGATATGTTAGTGGAATACTTGGAGTCCAACACTTGTAGCACCACTTTAGCCTATGGCCTGCTCGTGAAAAGGTTTCCGCGCGGCACCATTTGCGTCTGTTCTTATATGCCGTTCTATATAGGTGTCACAGATGTGTAGAATGTTCGGACACTTCTTATTAGACGTGTTTCTAAATATGCTTAAAGTAGAACTTCGTATCTAATATTGGCCTTCAATTCATTTCTACTATTCCATCGTGCACATGTTCACCTCTTGCGCATTTGTGATCGATTTATTTTTTCTGAAGCTATGCAGTCGGTGCAAAAAGTATTTGTACAAAGGGACCCATATGTTAACTAAATGATCGCTGTACAAATAGTTTTTCAACGGATCTATGGATACAACTTTGGACAGAAGAACTCTACTATAGAACATGGAGAACGGCGAATGTTCCATAGTCTTCCATGTTAGTATGATGAAAGCAATGAGATAAGGTCACCGGACTTAAAAGCATCGTAGTTGAGAAGGTTCAAATAGGGCTACGTTTTTCCAGTCGATTTCAAGCATTGGCCAGTATTCCAAGCAGGGGAGGTACATACATGGAGTACCGCGGCTCGACTCTACAGCGAGCGAGAGTAGAATGCGGGCGGCGATCCGCAGGATAAGACCTTTGAGGATCAGCGGAACGTAGGTAGGAATAGGAAGGGTTAGCGGAGTCCAGGTCAATACCTAGCAGGAAATCCTGCTGAACTTTGTGATTTCGTCACTAGTTGCATTTCGCGGCAGGCTAGAAAGAGAAGGAGCCGCGAGAATTCGTCCTTTAACATGCTTTCTGTCTCCCCGAGCACTCTGCCCTTCGGCTGGGTGGCAATGGCGAACTGAAAAGGGGGAGCCTTAGAGCCGCGCTACGTGAAGGGCGTACTCTAGCAGACGCGCGCTAGAAGGAAGGAAAGTGAGCACCGGAAATGCCAGTCGAGTCACGTAAGATTTCGCCTTTCGGCTTGAGTGCGATCGAAACTTTCTAGCCAGCAGTCGGCAGGAGGGAGGAGAAGCTCGGTGGAAAAAGGCAACGCTTATCCCACGGGTCAGCGATAAAGGGGTCCGGAAATCCGTCATGTAAATTGACGGAGCTCCGTCAGCTGATCGGACGGATTGACAGAGAGCGCGAGGATTCATCCTCGATAACGCCTGGGCTGCTAGGGACTTCCTATTCCTATCGTGGCGCCGCGCCGGATCTCGCATGATCCTAGACACACTGTTCCGTTGCCACTGAAATCTCGGTGGGAGGAAGTAAATAAGGTTACACGGTTCCATGTTCTCAGTCTCTTCCCTTCTTTCCCTCCAGCGTCCTATGTATACACGCGCGCGTGTGTGTGCATCGATCGTAATCGGATGCCAGTAGTTTTCCCGGATGAAACTCGTTGGCGAAACTTCCCTTTTAAACTGAGAGTTACATCTACTTGCCAGATACATTGTAAGATTACGTGAATGAAATCCGATTTTCTTCCTAGCTGCAGGAGATCAGGGTCCCAGCGTATTACCCAGCTTCGCTCGTGATCACAAACCTTGGAGTCTCCTGTGTTTAATCGTGAGCGCTTTTTATAATCGGTTAGCTCCGTCTCCCATTCCGACTGTTCCTGATTCTGCACACGTAAAGGAGAAAGATTTAATTCCAGGGACTTCGCCGGTTGTTTTTGTAATCGAAGACGGACCGCGCGGTGACGGTGGGAGAGAGGGAGGGAGAGAGAGGGAGGGAGAGCTGGGTAGAAATTGAAGTTGGCTTGGTCCATGTATTTCCGTAGTGGAGGTCACTCAGAAGCCAATTGGATCCTCGTTAATTATCGTATTAATCGAGCGACAGAAACTCCCGACAGCCGGGAACGTCGGCCGTCATCGAGAATTTTATCGTGTCCCAGTTGGCACCTTTACTGCTGGCGTAAGGGCTTCTCTCTGTCCTCCCTCTCCCTTTCCTTCTCCCTCTCTCGCTTCTCGTGCTAACGTGGGAATCGAATTAACCCTTCCCCATCATCTATGCCCAATTAATCCATTAAGAGGTAAAGAAAGCACGTTTCTATTTTTGTTTTTCTAACAATATTAACCAAAATATTAATACAATGTCCTGGATACAACGTTGACACAATATCAGGTTATTAAGGAATTCGACTCGATTTTAGCTTTCGTGGTGATCATATCAAATTTTCGGTACAAAACGGACGGCGAACTTGCACTGCTTCATTGTCGGCAGAAAAACGTGGATGGGATAGAATAATGATGGGGCCAAAATGAAAGCATGATCACTGATTTATTCGTGATCAAGTGTGGCTATTCGACGAAATATGCGCATGCGACAATTTTGTCCCGACGAATTCGTCGAATGCCAGTAATCATCACTCCCGAATAGCCCCCAGCGAAGATGGTTTAATTCATTTCCCACATTTGCCGACTGCTCGGCCGCAAATTGTGAGGAATATCGGTAGTGGCCGCGGACCTCTCAATCAAATGATATTTCTGAATAAGTTTTCAAACTGTATTGCGTACTCTTCATTTAATTTCACCGACGTCCCTTTTGACAATGCCGATTCAATTGATCGGCATGCACGTCCCATTGTTTATTAGAATCTAAAACCTCTCTCCTTCCTATTGTAATTGCTTTAAACGCGACGTAAAATCCCTTTGCGTCGAGAAAGTAACGACTCGAAATAGGACATAAAGTACCTAATCTGGACGACCAACAATCGCACAACATGAATTTCAATCGAAATTTATTGCAAATTTGGACTTGCAAGACTATATTATAATTTAATGCAGTAAAAGCGTTAAGTGACAAGAGGTTTGCCTGCGCAATTTAATTTACAAGGCACACTTTGGGACTCCTCTACCTTGTCTATGACGAAGATTTATAGTCCCCTCGTAGCAGGAATACCTCTGGCAATTATTTTTGATTTCAAACTACTCATACCTTCCGTGATTTTATTCCTGTGACAAGCAAAGTATCCTGGGAAAAGTAGAGCTCGCAAAGAGGGCTTGGAATCCCTGACGCGGTGAGTCCGGGGAGACGCCGACAATTTCCTGAAACGGTTCTCCTTGAGAAATTAATGAAGCGAACGGACGAACGACGTTAAATGGCAACCAGCATGTAGATAAAATTGTCTGTCGTCGTGCGGGACATTTTTTCTCGTGGCGTGCTGGTCGAGTTCGGAATAGAGGACATCGTTTCTCCGGGCGGAACGAGCTCAGTGCGGCTGGAGAAACGACCCTTCGGGGAAACAGGAAACGTGGAGGGCTCTACGTTCCGATCTAATCAGACAGAGACAGAGGCTGACTGAGAGATAGGGAAAGAGAGAAACCACCGAAAAAAATGGTCCAAATGAATTCCAATTATTGATAAGAACGCCGAATAAACCTCGGGAACAAGTGTGCAAAATGATGGCATCTTGTCATTAATACCTGGGATTATTCTGAAATATTGATATCATTTTGTTAAACAAACCATTCCCTATTTTCTGAGCAGTTTCCTGAATCATTTAAGCACACATAAGTCCGAGGTTTCCAAATGGATCAAAAGGGTCACTATATGTCGGCCGATTGCTTCGAATGGCCAGAATTGGGACAAGCGTCGGTCAGGTTTATTATGAGGATCTGAACGCCCTGTTCGTATCTCTTCCCCTAGAAAATTCAGGCTGCTGAGAACATCGAGCGGATAAGCTCTTGGTAAGCAGAATACGACAGAGGGAGAGAGAGAGAGAGAGGGGGGAGGGAGGGGGGCCGCGAATATCCCGGAGGCGTGAAGGTATGCGATTGCATAAAAAGAAAAATACTACTAGAGAGTGGGCTCGTGACAAAAGTTGGAACATGAAAGCTGTTAACGAAGCCATTTATCAAGATGAGCGGAAAAGTGTCGCAATTGCACTTTTGCCGCATTTAAATTTCCCTTTGAGTCTTCGACCCTGGTGACCTCACTCGTCACTACTTCGGGCTGGCCGCGGTAAGTACGTTAAGTGCGCTTTTTCAAATCGTGCTGCAAGATGAAAAATTACGTAGGTTTTGGAATCTCGGTGACAACTCTCTCTGGTTGGCCTGGAATGTAGGATTAATTGATGCTCACTCTTTAAATTGACTAATAGTATTCCAGTGAATCTTTACTTTCATTTCAGGGTGGGGGGCATAACGCGACGAATACTAATTTCCTGCTATTCATTACTTTACATACTAATCTGTTTTAAATTCCACCTTCAAGGGAATGGTATAAAGAAAGATTTGGACAAACTGTCCAAACCATTCAATTTTCGTTCGCCCACGTTGAATGAACCTTTCAAGAATTGGGAGGAAAACAAGCACTACCCGTTAGGACCCTCTTAGAAGTCAAGTCGGTTCGCGACTATCAGAGGCTGGGGCTTAGTAAACAAAGTTAATTTAAGAAACGATCTGGCGCATCTCAATTTCAGATGCTCCGTATACCAAGTACGCGAACTCGTCGCTTGCAAAGTTCAGAGAGCCTTTCTTACTCGGCTGTCGCTGGAAAGTTAGCAGTGTTTTATCGACGACTTTGAGCATTATCGAACACTGGGCACCAGCAGATACACTAAAAGTTTAAGTGCATTCGTCTTTTCCTAATCAGCAATGAAGATATTGCGTTAAGGGCGATCGTTTCTGATTTTTTGGCGGCGCTCCCCCATTAAGATCGATTATCATCTCCTTGATAGGAACTATTCAACTCTTCCGGTTCGGTTGAGTACGAGGGAGTCTTGGGCGCCGAGTAGGTATAAGAGAAGCAGGGGAGCTCCAGCCGGGGGACTTATCTGGCCGATAAATTCAGCGGATAGCGCCGGCGAAAAAATCAGGTTTAGTCGCTCTGGTGCCTGTATTTCATTGATTTTCCCTCCGGCACCCGGCCTCTCCCGGGAGTGTTCTGCTCTCCCCCCTCGCTGTCTCTGCTTTCTTTTTTTTCACCCGGTCCGGCAAATCTACTTTATGAAACCACAGTGTATCGCGATAGATAGATCCCGCTGACCGCAGCCCCGCTGAGGTTGCCGCAATATCGCCGCGCTGAATTAGGAGTTGGCCAATCGTACGCGCGAGATGTTCATATTTACCACGTATTCGCGCCCATAAATCGCCGCACGGGGGATCCCTTTAAAAGCCTTTTAAAGAGAAATGACCCCATTGCCGAGCCGCCGCTCCCGCGACGCCGGAAACCTACGTGATTTACGTTCCAAGAGACCTCACTACCACCAATCCTATCGCAGCTGCCGTTATCGCCTTCTTGAAATTCCACTGTTACGTCTTTCTCAGGGGTGGGCGGCCATCGATACCTCAATCGTTTTACGGATCTATAGATTCATAGCATTGAAATGACGATTTTAACGAACGGCACACGTTCAAGTTACCTAGTGACGATTTCACCATATGCAGGTTCGTGTTATTATCCTGACGATAATAGAAGTTAGCATCACTTACATAAAACTTTCAGTGGTAATTGAAAATTATAAAAAAAACCTGCGGTTGGGAAGAGAAGTACCATGAAACTGAAAGCTCCAAGGGAAGAAGCGCACAGAAGCGATACTGCTTCTACTTCCCACTATTATGGCGGAATCTTGGGAGAGCAATTCGCTCCTCGGTTACTCTCGCTCGAAAAGGAAATTGTGGAATCGCTGCGTACTAAGAAACCGCATGCCAGCCGAACTAGGAACACACGCGGGATTACTTGGCACTCCTTGAAGCCTGTATAATACACAGTGTACAGACCTGCAATGGATAGTAGCTAGTGCCCGTAAAATTAGGAAGCATCTGAGTGTGCTAGCTTTGGCGGAACCTCCCTCGTACCCGGGTCACGGCTCGCACTAGGATATTTAGTAGCGATTCGGCGAAGTAGATACCGGTGATGCGTAATTTCTTAAAAGCTGTTCCAACTTTGCCTGCGGTAGATGTACCACCTTCGTAACTGGCCGGGACGGAAGTGCCGCTAATTTTACGCGCTGTTTCCGCCAACTCCGCGAGACGTGTAATTAAGTGAAAGTTGGAGTCCACTGTTAAAAGACTGCCCGATTCTCGCAGCTCGATACTTCTGAAAAATACGCGGTTCGCTTTGCCAAACGACAATTTGCAATATTCGTCGAGTGGAGGGAGCGGCGAGCAGCAGGCTTTCGAAAGTCTGATATTTATTACGCACCCGCGATTGTAAATCTTGTTGACACGCAATGTTTTAAAAGCTTTCCCGACTTCGGTGGGCCATGCTGCTTCTATCAGCAGGATGGAATTGAAGAATCGCATTCTGTTAACACCTTTGCTGACATGAGCGCCTGCCCTCAATCTCTTAAGCTGAGCTCTCCAACTCCTGCCCCCATAACGTTTTTCCCTCCCACACCCGTTACTGATTTAGTTTGCATTAATCAGTTTGAATAAGAATTGTTCTCTCACCCTCTCTCTCTCTCTCTCTCTCTCTCTCTCTCTCTCTCTCCCTCCCTCTGAAACAAGAGTCGCTCCTTTGTTCGAAGCTAATCAATACGCGCTACCAATGTGCCGGGTGACAGGGAACGCGATGCTTATCAGAGAAAGCGAATGCTGGGAGCCGCGAAAACACTGTTATACACGCATCGCCTATCGCGCGGCGTCACTATAAGTAGTCAAGAGATTGCATTGTTCCTAGGATAGAAATCCAATCGAATAGCAGCGCTCGCATCGTTAACATCTCTCCCGACAATTTATCGTGACTGCGTCTCCGCGCTCTGACACTTCGCTTAATTTTCCTACATATGTAAAGTTTGATACGCGTATCGTTTTAAGCTGAGCACCGGGCATGTGTCATTGTAACTGGCGTCTTCAACAAAGCGAAATATAAATGAAATTCTACACCGAAATCAGCGAGAGTAGCTTTTTGCGTTGAGCCCATTCGGAAGTGAGTCGCACTAATAGCTGGGAGGCTACGCTGTCGATGGGATTCGATGTGCTGGGCGCTACGAATAGTAAGAAGCACCAGAGAACCGGTGTGAGTTTACGTGCGCACGTTTGACTTCGCAGTGTCAATCGGTTTACCAATTTAGTCTCGGGCGGACGTTTGCAGGTGGTACCGTTGCTTACGTTTGCCCCGAGCCCCCATCAATTAAACTGCGTTTAGTACGTTCCAGACGTGTTAACAAATCTTGCCGCGATGTATGCACAAACCTACTACGCACGTCAGCATTTTGCACGGTTTCCCATATCCAATAATCAACTCGTCTAGCGAATATCTACCATTGGAGCCCATAAAGCATTCATACGGCAATGGTCGTTTAATTATCGACATGAATCCCACGTGTCTTTTAAGAAGACTATTCGAGAGATTGCGTAACAAAACAACGACGAAAACGTGAGGAAGGAATGCGTGGGTAACAAAATCCCGTGGGGGATGAATTCACGCCAGGGTGGATAATCAGCACCCAAGAAAATTGATTTTACAGCTGAGTTGCTGGTGCAATGAATTATTATATCGTTCGCCTTGACCAAGTCCGTGGATAACTTTGACATTAAATCATTTTATCACTCGAGCGAGTAACTTAAAATTAGAAAAGTTCCCGGGGCCTTGCCTAAGGCAGAATGTACTAGCTGCATTTTGGCTGCCAAAAGCACACGTAGTACCCATTTACTTGAGGTTCTCCTTAGAAAAACTCGTGTCTAATAAGGTTCCGGTAGTGACTGGTATTCTCGGTTGTTGAACTAAAGATACTTCATGGTCTTTTAGTAGCAAGTGGAAGACGTGCAAGTACAATGAAGAAAGAATATCAAGAAACGGAATTGCGTGACAGGCGAGTAGTACGGGTATACGCGTACTGAGTTGATAGACGAGCTCACTAATTATAGTAAAAAGTATCCCAACAACGTTTAATAGACAATAACGAGGCAGACGATGGGAGGTCATCTTCAACGATGTGGTAGCAAAGTCCACGGTTCCAGCGAATCCCAAAGAAATCCTGGAGGAGAACTTGCGACGGAATTCGTTGGACATTATCAGTCTAAATGCAGCAATTTCCCAGCTTAGTTGCACCCTTTTCAACAATCAACAACGTTTCAAAAAGAGTGAGCGAGGATCAGAGCAGCATGGCTTTCCTTACCAGCGACGAATACACTGACGCGAACTCTTGTTTACTTAAAACATTCAGTCATTAATTGATGTCCTCGCTGGAAATCAAACGATTTCAATTACACAACGGCACATTGATTAAATCTCCGGAATATAAATGCATTTCCATTGTCAGTGGCTCCTTCATCTGATCACAGTTACGCTTGCTCTCAACGAAAGGGACTGTACGCATTTTAATGCATTTTCATTGTTTCTGCGCTTGCACTCTCCGCCCGGTTCTACTCATCCATTTATCAAACCTGTCGTTCCGAAAAATTATTAATTACGGTTACGATCCCGCACGAGTACGTCCTGTCGAAGAATTTGTGTACCTCTGCCGTCGTCTGGCATGACAGATCTGTTATGTCGCTGCTTTTTCCATCAGCTTCATTTCGAGGCTGTATGTATGTTCCAAAGCTAATGTCACACATTAATCAGTGTTAGAGTAGGTGATATTTTCGTTAAGGCAGGCAACTAAAATTTGTGTGAGCTTGCGTTTAAAGCTTGTGTTAGATGCGAGCGAAAGCACTATTGGTTGCTCTTAATGCTGAGGTGAACTCTTTCACTCGACCCGTTTCAACCCAACTCGATTTTGTAAGCTCCACTTTAATCCGAGAGATCCTCTTCTTCCTGTAAGTGCTCATCGACTTCTCGAAGCAAGTGAGCTCTGGCGATAATTGATGATTGAAGGAATCACGAAAAACGAGGAGGAAGAGTGGCGAAAGAGAATGTAGCATAGTATTCATCGTGCGCTATCATTTATAGCGCGATACGTTAACAATGAGAGAAGAACAATCAATTCTCCCTAGTCTGTACAATGTGCTTTATGTAGCAAGGAGTTTGTGTAAACTACGGAATCGAGAGTACAAAAGGGGTACAAATGATGAGTGAGAAGCAGAAAAGTAATCACAGAATGCCAAGTTATCTGTGTTGCTCTCTTAGATGTCGTTCCTTGGAGTAGATAGCGCCGAAACAAAATTTATTTGATCAATAAGTTGGATAATCATTTTCTTTACTGAAAGACTAGTGAATAGCGAAGTGTTGAAGGTTCGCTCAGCTTGAAGTGCAGGCTCTCGTGAAGAGGAGCTTATTTCATTCTTGAAATGAGTTCCATCGCACCCAGGTGCAGATTCGCCCAGCAAGGTGATCAGTGTTTGCATTTCACGGTGCTGAACAAAGACACTCCATTCATTGGTTTCGCGCCTTCAGCACCGCTCGCAGATTCTCTGGCAAACTACCTGCCTGCCTTTGACTGGGGATCTTCCGGTCTCCGGTGTGCACCTGTAAACGAGTCCCCTTCCGCAGCCGGAAATTACTCCTCGCACTGGCTGACGGAAATTCGGCAGACCAATCTCTCTATTAGTAAAAGGCGTTACTATTCGCATCCCCACTATGGAACAATGTGACAATCCACCAATTCCCGGTCCTCCTCATGGTTTAGACGATCGCCGATAATTTGCCATTGCTGAAATGCGGCCGGGCTGAAAAAGAAATGCGACTTTCACAAGCGCCTTTGTATTTTGTAAGCCCACTCTTCTTCCGCTCACGCTTCCCATATGCTTCACTTGCTCTTCGTTATTTTCATCGCTGTAACGCGCCCGAGAGTTATATTGATTACTAAAGGTTAAGGTTCACCTTGTGCTTGTATGCGCGTCCTCCGTGTACATAGAGGGACATGTGGCTGTGCATGTTGTGTTATGAACTGACTTTTCCCGGAAATTTCGTGGAAAATGCGTGGAGTATCGACGCTCCAGTTTTCCGGAAGGAATTTCGCTACGTCGTCGGTACGAACGAGACCGGGAGAAGTGATACACAATCTATGGAAATTTGGTTTCATAATGGTCATAAGAAAATTATTTGTCAGCTGTATGCGCATTCCATGATTTAGTTTTATCGTCAGCACATTTAGATGGGTGAATTTATAGTCGGAATGTTCTTTGCATCAGTACTTCTTTGGGAGGCTGAAACTTTTTCGATTTTCGCTGAAGCAACGCTTCCCTTGAGAACGCGAAGAACAAACAAGTAGTCCTTGATTACTGAGCCGTCGCTATTATTAATGGCCACGGAAGCGCCTTGATTTACGGCGCTCCAATTTCTTGGTCGTCCCTTCGCACTAGGAAAAAGCATCTAGCCGCATGACTGTGCTTTATCGTCGATCCTTGAGTTTCCGTTATTCCAGTCATCTAATGACATTTCCGGAAATGCCTGAACGTCCTCTAAGGTCAACAAATGGTCACGTATGTGCACATCAATTTCGCCGTGGTATCGCAGAAGCGTCTATTTCCCACTGAATTCCCCCGATCTTCAGCACAGAACAGTGATTCACAGATATTGTTCTTAAACGAATTATTAGTTGCCAATTAGAGCATCAGCGTGTATAGCGGAACAAGCGTACAATAAGTTTAACTTGTTTCTTCAATCCTCTGAACCGAGTCGTACAATAACCGAATTACAGGCTTTTTATTTCCATCTCTGGGCAGAGAAATCATTAGGGTAACTGATGAGTCACTTCAGCAAAAAACTCTTATCAGCCGCTTCACGAAGCTTTATAGGAAGTTTTATTCGCAGGTAGGGCTTTTACGAGGCAAGTTAGGGCATTCGAGGATTTCGTGGAAAAAGGGCCGCGTGATCGATGTTAATCTCTGGCGCCGCATAAATTCCACCTGAATTGCTAGCTATTTCAAATGGCAGCAGGACTTTGGCGTAAGAGCATTCGAAAGTATTTAAAGGCAATCGCTATGTATGCCAGCATTGGATCACCGTCATATGGAGTAATGCGGAATGCCTCCCTGATTGATGATTATCTCGGCTCATGCAAAATATGCGGCAAAAAAGAAGTCCCCTATCACGGAAGGCACTTGCACGACAACACGCCCAAGGTCAGGGCCGATACAAAAATAGTCAAACGAGAGCAAAAACTGGTTGACTAATAAAACAGACTCATTAGCATTTCTGTTAACAAATCAATATAACTACATAATATCATTTTATGCAACGCATTGTGTGAAAGTTGACTTTTCAAGGGATGCGTATTGTGCGGAAAGTGGCTGATTTCTGCACTCTGATCTATATTCACTCTGCAACTACCTAAGTGCAGAAAGTAGCATTTTATTTCATTATATCGATCGCTTTTCCGCACTACTGCGAAAAGTAAATTGTACCGATCGCTTTCCCGTACTATTGTGGGAATGAGAAACAAAAGATAAATTTACATATTGTTACATATTCTGCCAAATTCATAGACGTGTGTCAATCTGTCGGCCTGACCAGTCGATTCTCTCAAACTAAATTTTCGCAGCATGCGTTACACAAAATGGTGTGTGATACTAGTATGAAAAGTGGTCATCCTACAGACGCGCGAATTTACATCATTCGTCTTAGGGTACGCGGCATTCGGTACAAGCATAATTTCACGGATCTGGAAATTGGTCATTTTCCGCACATGTGTCACAAACTACTATTGTGTTCAATAAATGTATTGTGGTGCGTTAGAACTCCGACTTTTAGGAAACATTGGATTTGATATCACTTAATTAAAGATGCTCCCAATAATATAAACGGTGAAGTGATAGATTAGGAATTCTTCTTATTGACATCGGACAAATAGATGAACACTGTCATCAAGATTTCGTCGCAACGTAACTTTACCACATACTTGTCTGGATAACGACACACTATTAATGAGATTTACGAGGGCCAACCGCCAGCATGGAAGCCCGATTATCACAAGCCGGCAGGCTTTGGGAGCTGGGTTTCGCAGTGCATTGTAAGCCACCGAGCCATGCCAACGTACGGCGCACATCATCAACATTAACCAAAATATCGGGACAACATTCTCACCGGGGCCACTCCGCTCTGATGACACGCACACGTTGCGACGAAGTGTCTACCAAAGGCGTACGCACGTTCTCTCAAGGAGAATTCAGGAGAATTTTTCTATTTAGTTGGAGCTGGTGGTGAAAAATGGTCCCAAGTGTCGCACAAGTGGCTGGCGGTCGGTGTATCCTGGCGGTTGCGGTCGCAAAGCGTGCGCACACCGCACAGTCGGGATAGAGCCAGCGGTGCCAAGATCCCGACAGGAAAGCCGTATTAAATGCGGCACGTAGCGGACGCGCACTGACCGTGTTCAGCGTAACACCCGTGTTTCGCCGTGTGGTTTATCGAAACCACCAGTCACGGAGCACTGCAAATAGAAGCGTGACCCGTATTCGAGAAGATCGCTCTTGGACATCGGGACCCATCCAGCGAGAGATGCAACAGTATCCGGCTGTGCTTCAGCTCCAGGGGAAAAACGTCCACGACCACATCACCGCAGATTGATACCACTGCAACCTCCTGCGTGATTTACTGCGGTTTGTGACTTCTTCCCTGATAGAGTTTGTCTCACGCTTTTACGGCTGCCTGTGATAAACGGTCGATCGCTCCATGTAAAGTCAGTTTGAAACGATCTGTTGCTGGAGCGTTGTAAATTTACGGCCCCTGACGAATCAGCCTCCGGTACCATTTAATGTTTAGGATTTGGGTATCAGGAGACTCGGTAAAGTCTCGCGCCAAGTAGAAGTGTATACATATAGATGCGCGACAGCCGAGGATACTTATCCTGAAGTGTATCGGTCTTCGGTCGATTGCAAACTTTCACCTTGATTTATGAGAAACTTACAGCTCCAAGGATAAATGTATCAATCTTGTATTCCATCGCTACTTTTTCTGAGCCCAAGGAGCTAAGAATCAAGCGAATCAGTTTAGTCGTTCAGGAAATGTGAATTTCTTCTGTTACTTTCCTCGTTTAATATATTTTGATACTCTTGCTGCACATAATGCAAAGTGCATCTTTCTAATTTGCAAGCATTAGTTCGGGGAAACTATTATAAATTAAATACGTAAAGGTATGATGGTACGATTTTATGCGTTAAAATATCTATGGAGTGTTGAGCCCGGGCATTAAGATTCTACACTCATTCTCGGTACAAGTTTGGTGGGTCTAGTTATGGCGTGGCATCTCACAAGACAAGGGCCGCTGAGAGAGTTTTGAGGAGTTCCGGCCAGTCTGGTCCGGGCAACATTTCGCTTTGTGCACCAGCACGGCAGCACGTACGCCGGGATGGTGTCGTACTCGCGCCGCTTCCTCGTCCTATGGTAGGGACGTACGCTTACCGGGATTTCCACGTATCCGTTGGTGCATCCGGAAAACACGTATGTGCATGCATATATAAACGTGCGGCTTGCGCGAACTTCAATCTGCTTTGTCACAGACGACGTAATGCATAATTCGCCTTCGCCCTGAGTGGCTAGCGCAAACCACTATCCTGGGTGCAAAATATTGCCCGAAACCCATTCTTGCTCTTAGTCGTGGAAATTAGATTGCTCCGGCGATGCTGGGGGCGCTTAATCTCCGTTCTCATGGTCACGCGTGATGTGCATCAAAATTAAATAGCGATATGCACTCTTTCCATTCGGCCGCTGTTGGGATCTTATTATGGACCACCGTTCAATCGGGAAAATTTCGCTGATCTCGCAATTGTAGCGCCTCATACCTTTTAGATGAACATAGTTTCACCACGAATTTCTTGTTGTGGAGTCTTTGAAGAAATTGAGGAAAAGAATAGAAAGAAAATCCAACGGCCGCTTCGACCACCTTTATTAGAACATGTACCTTCTATTAGAGGAGGAAGTAGAATGGTCGCGTCAGATAAATAGCTAAGAGTGTTGCATGAATAAAAACATGAAATACCTACGAAATATTTCTCGCCACCATTTTACCATGCATAGGACTTGCGAAAATAAAAGCACGTGTGTTGTTGGGACGGTGTGAAAAAGGGAAATTAGTTGGTGTTTCCTTGTGAAGGTTGTAGAGGTATCGTAGCTGGTGTCTCGCATAACGGCAAACTTCCCGATTAGTCGATATTTTCACGGTCAATCTAGCACTCTTAGGTAGTTGTCCGACGTAATTAAACCTATATACAGGGTGGAAATGTTCTTGTGTCCGACGCTTCAGGGGGTTATTCTGCATGCTCGGGCAAGTGGATTTTGCCTGTAACATTTTTCATTTTGGCCTTCCGTTTGTTGGTTATAGCTAGTTGAAAATTCAGTAGAATAGGCGTCTGGACAGCACATTTTTAGCGGTCGGATAGGCATGGCAAGCTTTGCCATGCCGAAGTAGATTTGCCATGCCCAAGTAGTAGATCAATGGCAAGCTTTGCCATGCCCATCCGGCCGGTAAAAATGTTCTGTCCAGACGCCAATTCTACTGAATTTTCAACTAGCCATAACTAAAAAACGGAAGGCCAAAATAAAAAATGTTACAGGCAAAATCTACTTGATCTACTATTTGGGCATGGCAAATCTACTTCGCCGGACACAAGAACATTTCTACCCTGTATATAGGGGTACCCACCCAGACAGTTAACGATTAATTACAGCCACGACGAATCAAGAGACACGGTAGTCTCGCGCCAAGTAGTATACGCCAATCTATACGCTCAGGTATACATAGAAAGTACGGTGCGCGACAGCCGAGGATTCTTTTATCCCGAAGTTTACCGATTTTCGATCGGTATACATAGAGTCGTCGATCAGGTGAAGTCTATGGCGTTCTTCAATATTTTCCAGTGGACTTGATTGGTGAGATCGACAAAGCAGGCAGGCTGCGCGAGCCAATTGGCATTTAGGTCAGAAAGAATACACCGCCAACATCGTAGACCATCAAAGGCCAATTGATTCAGCACTCGTTATTACGACAACTATGAAATGAATGTACGGATATCGTCAGTGCGGGGAAGAACGGGGCTCTGTGCTTTGAAGTACAAGCGAAACAGGGCGTACAATTCTTTTAACGTTCGCAATGGAATTTCTTTTTTTTAGCTCAGCAAAGGAGAGAGAGAAAGAGTGCTAGGCACAAAGACAGGGAAAACGGCTGGCAAGCGGTCACCACTTTACTTTCCTGCAGTTCTCAGGTTTTCCAAGTCAGTGAACACGGAAAGAACAATACCAGGCTTTCGCCCCCTCCCACTGGCTGCATCCGGTGTTCTTTCAGTGCCGGTATCTCCTTTTTTCCTCGCATGATTCTCGAAGGGGGAACTCGTGAAGCAGGACTTGCTTCTCACGTCGCAAAAGTTTTCCCTTTCCCCCCTCTACATACATATGTGCTCTCAGACACTTAGTCCATGAGAAGAGCGCCCTATTTGCGAGTACCTTAAATCGCGTGCGCGCTCGAACTACTAATTCCACTCGAACGCCAACCTTTTATAGAGGAGAACTGCAAAATACTCATGAAACGTCACACTGTCTCGGGTTCGAGCTTCTACGCTTTAAGCTGGTGGGGAAAGTTTGGCGATCAATTCACTCCGTGTGCTACGAATGGTTCGCTGATATCGATGTATGCCGATGAAGTTTGACGTTGTCGATGTATGCGCATGAAGTCTGACCCTTTTTGCATTGACCTCCGACTCGGACCAAGGATCTGTCTCACGAGTACCTGATCCCTCGCTGTCGCGAGCGTTAGTTCGGCAAACTTTTCGGGTGCAGCGGACTTCTCGAATCCCTTGGAAATCGATGGTGCACAAGGAACTTTCTGGTATTAAAATCTGAAACTTTCGGGAAGTTCAACCGATAAAAGAAGAGAATCAATCAAACTCTGTTATTTCACTCGGAATCTTTCACGGATTTCGCCCGTGAGTTCTTCCTCCAGTCGCTTGAGTAATTATTAATGAACAGTTTTCCTCTGACCTGCATGTACAAGAAGCACTGGTCTTCCGCCGAAGTTCATTCTTATGCTAGTAGTCTGGTGCACTGGTGAATTATACATTATGAAGGTGGCTAAACCGGATAAAACTGGATCCCAAGTTCGCGACGGGGTATCACGGGGCAAGCTGGCCTCAGTTAGAGCCTGGAATCTGAGGTTTGCCGGGCGATAATTGATGAACGGTAATTAGCGCTTAAGCTGGAAGCATACCAGCCCCTCCATTCAGTCCCGAAGTTTCCAATAGCTCGCGATGCATAGATTCGAGGCGTCTCGTTAAGTTTAAGTTAATTAATACGCAAACTGGCCCTGTTCCCCTCGCAACATTCCACCCTCCCCGCAGTTAATCAGAATTGAGCCACCTGCACATAAAATGCCACACAGAATCAGCCAACACGTTTTTTCAAAATGCTACAAAGTTTTCTAAAAATATTTCTTACAGCACTCTCGCAACTTAAATATTTTCTAATCGAATATAATTGTGTATGGGAAGCGAAATTACGGGCTTTGCGTAGCGCGAACGTTTAATTACTTGAAAAATTGTCACGACTTAATGGTTTCGCTAATGCGCGGGGCAGAAGCCTGTGATTTTCGATGCGAAAGGCGTCCAGGATAATGAGGCGGTAATGACATCGTGCACACCATTAATTAGAACGCAATGAACCTCATATAATCTGGCTGGCACGCAGAGGTAAATCAACGCGATATCTTCCACCGTAGAAGCCAACACGTTCAGAAAAGACCAGTGCGGCATGACTACTTTTAAAAAGTAGTTGTCACGCGTGGGTCAAATTAAGCAAAGTCAAAGTATGAGAGTCTCCATTATGGGCCATATATGTATAATATGAGATTTGGGAGTAATCCTCGTGCTGTCCTGGCAGGCCTCGAACGTACAGGCTAATTAAATGCAGAGGCAGAGCTCCTCTGCTTCCGGCGGTACTTTCCTGTCGGCAGCGCCGCGGCTTTCACAATAATGGCTAGCAGGAGAGCGCACAAGCGCACCGAGGACTTCCACATGCTAATCGAGTTTGGTGTAAAATAAGCCCCGCGGAAATTTCGCCTCACCCTCTCTTTATCGCCATTCAACGTTGAGCAGGTGACATGCAATTTCACCTAGGGTCGCGAACCTCTCGACCCCGCCTTTTATTATCCTCCGGGGCAAAACGAATTTGGGGAATTAAACCGGAAAGCAGGAAGTAGTTTCATCAACAAACTGGATATTAATTCGGTGTGTTGCTGACGTGCACCATCCTTCTGGTAACAAGAGATGGAAAATGAAAGAGAGAGAGATAGAGAGAGGGAGAAAGTGCAAGCGCGTATTAATCTCGTTTACAAGTACCGTCACTTGTCAGACATGAAAAGTGACGGTGGCGTCCTGGCGCCGACAACGGTAGCCCACGCTCCTTCCACAAGATGCATGTCGCCCATCTACACGCTTTTACGCTCTCATCGCCGAAAATTGCCACGGCGAGGACATTCGTCGAGATCGTTGGCCACGGCGTGCAGCAGATTGGAGTGATTGCCATTCTCAACCACCCGGAAAACACTTGTATACCATATGTATACATAAATATACACCCATACACCAGCGGTACACAGTAATGTGCGGCACCATGTATTACCGTATTATGAAGGTTTTGACCCGGTATGTTTACGACGCGTTTACTGTAAGGTCTCATGTATGATATGCATAGTCTTCTCTGTAACACCGCGCTTAGATGTCATGACATTAGAACGAATGCATTCAGTGTAGAAAATCTTCCTGTGGGAACCCTCCCATTGGGATATGCTTCCTAACCTTACAAGCCTCAGAGAGGTTAAACGGAACAAGGGCTGTTCGGACAATTTCCATACTTATCCCGGTATATTAGCAAATTGCTTCTGAGCGACAACGGGGTACGCTGATCGTTTCAAGAGACACCACTCCTATTCAGTCCGAGTCTCAAACAAAGTAGTATTAACCACGGGTACAGATTTAACGATACCGCGTGTACGAGGGGTTGCGGGAACATATGTGACTGGTGACACACGCGAGCTGTGCCGAACCTAAGTTCGTTTTGCTAGCGTGTGAGAAGAGAAGCGATAGATGTACCAAGATAAGGCGCAATCCTGGAATAACTCAATGGCGGAATACACGAGTTACAGGATGAAAGGGGCATATACAGGGTGGAAATGTTCTTGTGTCCGGCGCTTCAGGGGGTTATTCTGCATGTTCGGGCAAGTAGATTTTTCCTCTGGCATTTTTCATTTCGGGCTTCCGTTTTCTAGTTACAGCTAATTGAAAATTCAGTAGAATAGGCATCTGGACAGCAAAACATCGCCTTATCGACTATGATCTGTTTTGACCCGATCATCACCGTGACCTACTTTACCATGCCCATCCGGCCGGTAAAAATGTACTCTCTAGACGCCTATCCTACTGAATTTTCAACTAGCTATAACTAGAAAACGGAAGCCCAAAATGAAAAATGTTAGAGGCAAAATCTACTTGCCCGAGCATGCAGAATAACCCCCCGAAGCGCCGGATACAAGCACATCTCCACCCTGTATACTCGCACCTCACGGGGCCTAGGTGTGCCTGATTCTACGTGTTTAGCGTATATCAGCGGTTCTGAACTTGTACAGTGCGAAGTTCCCATAGTAATAAGGAGACGATTGCACTATAGAGTACTGTTATTTAATTATACGTGCCATTCATAGAGTCCTATAACACGTTCTTTCTTTACTAGTCATTTTCAATCGCGTTGCAGAATGGTACTTAATACGTTTGACAGCAGTACAGTTCGAGCGTAAAGAACGTTGATTCTGGCTCGGTGAAGCTAACTCTCACTCATAGTGAAGCTCAAACACTCCGTTCACCGCTACTGCTTCAGACGAATACCAGTTCTCGCTTTGCGAAATCCAACGCTACGCATTGTTGTTACGCAGTGCATGTTGCAAGCTCGTCGAAATCGTTTAACGAAATCGGAACTCGAGCACTTCAGAAAAGGTTTGATATCGGTTGAATGCTTTCACAAAGTTCGTGCAGCAGAAATCGCACAGTGCAATGGACGTATACATTGGCCCAGAACACCCGGCTTGTTGAAAATCGATCACATATGATGAATATTGATTATATACGGAATAACATTTATTCGGTCATTAGGATTCATGTGGCACGCGAGGATATTGTAATAACTTGATGATTCACGCATCGCGCCGGGCGATGAAAACAGGACATGATCCCACTCATTATCTCGCCGAAAACGGTGTCTTGTAAACTGGGGTTGCGCTTTCAATAGCTCAAAATTTCGGTGGATTCAATGCACGGTGGCGGAACCCGTTACACATGTATGACGAAATGCTTTCAGATCACTGTTTAAATGAATTTCAATTCTACCACTTTAATCCACGTATAGTTTATTCATGCGAATACATATGCGACGAATGCTTTATGCGGATGTGTGCAATTTCAACAATAAAATCGGTTAGGATCGATGGATTAAATTAGAGCATCGGCACAATGCCATGCAAAGCCCAACGGCCCCCATTTCTGTAGTTCATGTCTAACTCGCCTATTCTGCATTGGTTATATTTCGCAATAGTATCGATCCGCCCTTTTCGAAGGAATCGAAAGGGCTGGAAATAAAAATGGCCCTTTTTCGTAACACCCACCACTAGAAAGCGTTCGGACATTAAAACTAGGTTGAATATTCGGAGAAGCCCTTCAGTACACTAGATTTAGAAGTTGTTTGGTGCACTAGACAGAAGTTTATTTGTTACCGAATGCAATCAAACCCCATTACAAGATCACCGAGCGGACTTCTTTTGAGTAATACAATGTGGAACCCATATTATGGCTTTTCTCCCACTTTTATGGTGGCACCCGCTTTTACAGAGTGGCATGCAAGATAAACAAGGAGCAGCAACTGAAGTAAACGTAAGAGATGTTTTGTCAAGATGTACTTTGTAACAAAATATTGTTTGTTCAATAATGGATAATTAGAACTTAAACCCACGCCAAATATGCAGTATATGGTATTCGGTAACTACAGTTCAATCAGTTCATGAAACGTTGCTATTACGTCATTTTAGAGCAACAAAGATGACACTCAGCTATTTTTCAGACAGCGCAACTGCGTCAGCGAGAGTAAAGGAAACTTAAAGAGACTGGATGCTCGATGAGGGCAGGTATAAAGTCAGTTCACGTACAAATCATTATATCAGTGTACCGGAAATTGACGCCAAGGGCTTCGAGCGTCCTCGAACCTTTCCTTTTTTCTCTACTTTCTTTCATTATGTCCAACTCCGGCGTGTAACCCTCCTCACTCCGATACTCCGGTAAACTTTTCTTTTTCAATTCCGTGCCCTTCAATTGCCTGAACGACGGACTTCTGCCAGTCGCCCTCTCGGTTCACCGAGACCACCTTGGCGTCCCGGTACGTCCTTGCGTTCATCGGAAAGCAATTTAGTAGGATACTACACGTCGTCAGACCACGGTGCCACCGGCCAATATCGTCGGCATTCCCTCACATACTTTCGAAAGCCACTGTCAAGCCTCGCATCGACAATTGTTACATTTATCTGAGTGAGTGTTAGTTGCATCGCATAGAAAAGAACTCGTCAAGAACCGTGGCTGCGCCAGTGTTTGGGGAGTGCATGTTGCATTTGCTCCGCCAACTTTATCATATGACGCGCGGAAACGCCAGCAACTTTAGGAATAAGGGAAACTCGCCGGCTTGCTATTGGCTGTTTTCCCGGAGCCCCCTGCTGGCTGCTCTGCATTCATACTTTAGTTAAACTCACGTAACACCTTGCTATATGTATAAGCAAGATTCCTCGTTAAACTTTTCGGCAATTTCTTCAGAGAGTATTTAGCGAGAGTTTGATTTTTATTTATAGAAGTTTATTATTAGGATCGTCAGAGACAGCGGTGTGGTCTGTCGAGACACTGGTTCCCATAAATGTATTGACAATACATCGGATGTGTACTCCCATCCAGCTGATTAAGCCGACATTGATCTAGAGTTATACTACCTATCAAATGGGTGCATTGATCGAGAAAGCTTTAATGGAAAGGCAAATCGACGTAGCTGAGCTAGTGCACTCGAGCAAGATGAAATTACTGAGTCCCGACACAGCGATTAATTTAGTTCGAGAGTCAAATCGAAGTAGAACTTGATTAAATCAGTGTCTACATTTTCCTAAAGAGAATCCAGCGGAAAACTCGAAAAATCGAGCGTCGGTTCTGCGATCCTGCGCACGAGAAAATCACGAATCTAAAGGTAGTCGAGCGCAATCCACTACAATCGATTGGAGCATTTGGCGTGTGTGCGTGGCTGAAACCGCGTTTACCAATCAGATCGAAATCGCAGGCAGGCAAGCGCAAAAATCGCGCGAGAAATGCCTTTGCTGCGTTCTCCTACGAAATAGTACGTAATTGCGATCAAGAGCGTTGGCGATTTTTCCCGTTCGGAGAACACGTGTGGCGAACTGCCAAGACATGTGCCGGTCTTCCCCTGCACCTGACGGCAGTTTCGAGAAGGGCCCTAATCTTAGCCACTAGTTATACTATCATCAGTGAATAACTGAGCGCAATATCCACCTGAGCATAACCGTTTCCGCATACACGCTCATGCATTTTAGTAATTTTCTCGTGCCTTTAATATTATGCTGCTCATTACGCGTCTAGCCGAAATGAGAAGAAATTGCAAGCATGCTCTGGCAATGGTATAAAATAAAATTTTATCAATTTACAAGTTCTATACAAAACAAGAAGAAATTGTACTAGTTCCCTACTGCTTGCCCACCTTTTATGGTATTTTGCTTGCCTGAAAGATTCGCATACAAATTTCCGGAAGACTAACGGACAAAGGGACAGATGTCGAGTCCTAAATTGTATTCAAATCGGCAGAACCTCATAGTTGCATTGCAAACCTACCCGCAATTTTTCCAGTGGACCTGGCCCAGGAAGGCGCGAAAGGAATTTGCATTTGGTAACGTACGTTTGCCAGGGACAGGAATGATAGTCGAATTTAATTCAATTGGAAGACGCTTGGGGCGGCCAACACCTGTCATGCTCTTGCTGGGGGGGAAAGGATTTACCGTTGGTATTGATTAGACCGAATTCATTCAGCAGATCGTTACACGGAAAATGCAAAGGTCCGCCATTGTGTCCCAACGATTTCTGATCGACAGTGACTTTTATTTACTGCACGCTTGTCCGGACCACCTAATAGGCATCGAATCCCCGTTCCATTGTCAGTATTACATCAGACGCCTAACGAATTATTCAATATCTTCAAACTACTGGCAGTCGTAAAGAGCCCGATCAAAGTCCCCGAATGCAGAAACATTATTCCTCGCGATCTTCAAACTCACAACTAAATTGCGCAACTATTCGCAGTATAAGTTTTATCTGGAGTTAATTAATTCCACCGGCGCTTGAACTCACGCGAGCTCAAACCTTGTCATCTCCGAAGATATCGAAACCAAGGGTGTTAATTAAAAGTTGTCCCGTCGCTCGCGTGCGCTTGACACATTTCCCCGGGTGCAAACTTCACTACTCCATGATCTTATTACCAGTGCAGCACGTAACGTGCGGAAGAAAGGGTCGGCCTGATACAGCGTGTCCAGTAAAGCCTGTTTTTTACACATCGTCTGCTTGATTCTGTGCGGAAAATACTTGCAGTTTAATACTTGTGGAAGGTTGTGCTGGCCAAACTTATTGGGATGTTACAATCTCTTGGCATCTAGTTTCTGGAGTTTGAGTAGATCGACAACTTACTTACCTTTTTTGTATTGTTACTGACTTCCAGTTTAGCTAACGATGAGACTCCTGTAACCCGAAATTATGCAGCAGATACTAACTCTAGATGGGAGTACTTCCTGTAATGTTTATGTAATGTTTCTCATGGGTCGGATTATCTGCATATTAACCGAGAGTATACGATGCATGTTGCTCCGACTAGCTAATGCAACGACCCAATAAATTTCCGGCAACACTTTCGCACGATGGTCTGATTCATGTGACTTGTATTGCACTTAAGGGATCGCAGTCAAGGATGCAATAAATCACTCCAATTCCCTTCTCGGCCTGAGAAACTCGCCCAGCTCCTACTGTCACGCATTATCTACCACCCCTACTTCATTACTCCTCGTGAATGCCATTTATCCCATAAGTTCTCGCCGAAGTGAGTACATCATACAGCCCGTAATGGTTAAACCGAAAATAAATTCGGCTTATAACGAGCAGGGTGTACTCCGTGGAATCAAGCATAAACCAGCCTGTAAAAGTACACAATTATACAGGCAGAAGCTACAATTATTACGCGCCTATCAACATAAAGCGCTTTACGATTCACGGACAATTTATCATAAACAGTTTATCGTATGGACAATTTATCGTATAAACAATTCATCATAAAACAAATTAACACATGAACATTCCATCATATGACGAATTTATCACAGAACAATTTATTACATAAAAATTTTATCGCAAAACGATCAACCGTAAAAGCAGTTTATCGTAAAACAGTATTTACAAAAACGAACTTACGACTGATTTCAATGATGTTCCCATATGTTACAGAGCATGCTTTCCTGAGTATTTTTGATTTAAGTGGGAGAAATTAATAGAAAAAAGAAGAACCTTACAGTTTCTATTCAAATATCCATTTGCTTCCGAGAAAATGGGTAGACTGCTCGTCTTCCCCTACTTCCAAAATTTCTTTGGATGGCTTGAACTACACTGTGTGGTGGGTTACTTTAGGACGATTTCACCCAACCCCTAATTTAACCCCCCCGCCACAAATACCCACAAAACCAACCACACATATGTTAAACCAAGATTACCAAAAACGGGGTTTAAATAAGAGAATTACTTTTTTGGTAACCTTGGTTTTTTATTTGTAAATAGCAAACTGGTGAACATCACCGACTGTTTTATAGCTCATTTTATTTGTCTTTTCGTGGACATTTTTTTGATACAAAATTCAAACAAATCGGAAAGCCTGAACCCAAGTAAATTCAAGAAATGTATTCATTTTATTTGAAGCTTTTGATTTATAGTTTCGAAACGGGTGGGAATTAACGGTCTCCACTTGCGGCATTTAATTACTCTCATTGAGGACTATTTATGGGCCAAAGCTCATCCCGACCCAAGAAGAGGGCTTTACCGTACCCCAACCATGCATTTTTATACGATTAATTGTCAATACGATAAATTGTTCATACTATAAACAGTTTACGATAAATTGTCCTATGATAAACTGTTTACGATAAAAGCGTCGTATACCGCGCTTTAAATCAGAAAGTCTTCCAAATCATACCCATTACTTTTCGAACGAATGTTTTATGGGAGATTCGGTGGGGATAGCTTGCAAAGTAGAGAGATCTTTGCACCAGTATATAAATGGCCGGAAATTTCAAAAGATTTAGAACCCCTTTGTACTTGGAGTGGTCGAATCGTAACCGGTAGTGCAAGCAACGCTCACGGGTGCTCTTGTTCCTGACGTGGGTATCAGTCAGCCCCAAAAAATCCTGCTTTCCACCTGCAATCCCGGCGGGCAAACCTAGGAAACTGGTGGTACGCCGAAGCACAACCAGCCAGAAGCAACAGCAACTGACGTACTGGCTATAGGTTGTGGCGATTCGCAACGGGAGTATTATGTATTTCGCGACGGGCGAGATGGCGCGGTTCTTTGGCCGGGCTAATGTGTTTATCGTGTCAAAGGGCGAGGAGGTCCGCCGCGCAGCGGCAAGGAAGACGACATCGTGCGACACGTACGCCCGTCATTATTAGCACGCTTGAATGTTTAAGGCAGGGAGCGAGCGAGGTTCGCTTAACGCTGGGTTATGCGGTGCATAGTAACCGAAGGGTGTTAGCCCAACGCCCCTCACGCCCCTGGAGAGAGTGACACTCCCACTATATAACGGGATAATCAGCTACCGGTCGTTTTAACGAAATTCTCTGGTTACTCCTGGCACCCAGCGTCTCTGATGATGACGGATGATCTCGCCCCGCAACCTTGTGCCAGGAATGAGCCACGCCGATTCGCGAAGAAATGAACGAATGATTAATAGCCCGGTGCAATCTAAAAACTCGGCGTCTATCTCTATTCCAACGAGTATTACGATCTCGGCCCGTGTCACTCTTCATCTTTTCCACCCTGGAAACTGTAATACTTAGCGCATATGGTGATGTGGCATCGATAAAGAATTTAAATTGGATGAACTCCATATACCTCGGAAAGAGAGCGATCTCGTACCTTCTCGGTTTTACGTGAAGATGATGGCCGTTACTCCTAGTAATCGCTATCGGCCTCTCATTAAACGAGGCGTCGGGTAGCCAAGGAAGCCCTCTTTATGGCCATTAGGCCATCTTAACTTCGACTTGCAAATTATCTCCTGGCGGCCTTCCGCCAAGGACGGTTGTTAACAATCTTTCGGTTTTTAGGAGCCCCAATTTATGCAGCTTTTCAAACTGTTTAGTGCAAAGTGAAAGTTACGTGAACAAGAAAGAATGCCCATGGCGGCGCCTCGCAAGACTTCCTCTCGAGTTTCGTGTTACCTTATTACGTGCAGGAGTGGACAATTAAAGGTCGAGTTGTGATAAGAGTTCGAATCAAACTTTCTCGAAACGCATTAAAACAAAATCGATAAGCCACTTCAATTTCGGCTTTGTTAAACGACAGTTAGAAAGTTCAAACGCCTCTCGTCATTACAGGGACGAGTTCGCAGGTACTGAAAGGGAACACAGGTGTAGAGGAAGCGTGAGTCAGTTACCTACCTCAGATAATTATCTCGACTTCGCTGCCAACAGATATCCTCTTCAATGAAACGTGCACCCCCCGCCCCTCCCTCTCTCTCCCCCTCTCTCCCTCTCTCTCTCAGATAGGTAGCTCGTGTTCCAGTTTCACCTGACGTTGTAATTCCCTTCAACTCCGGTGTTCCGTTCGTTGTAATTTGGCACAATATCAAATGGTCCCGGCATTCGCAGGCAGCGAGGAAAACACACTATGCGGACGTATAGAGGAGTAGTGGGGAGTGAGTGGGCGCTTCCGCATGGGAAATTTGATTGGACGCCTTGCTTAATGAATAGAAGGTCGGTCGAAACCACTGATTTCTAGGCTGCATGAATTCAAATAGGTTCAGATGAAATCAAGAGAAACAAGGGGTCTCGAATGGTGGGTGACAATAGCGGTTGGACGCATTCGGTGCTATACTATTGATTAGCGGTGGTCTCATCTCGGAGGGTTCTAGCAAAGTCGACTCTAAGAAAATCGTCTAGTTGGAGCAGTTTAGTAGGCCGTCGGACCACGGGATAAATTTTTCATCGGGAGGACTTTCACGGAGCAGCGACGTAGTACGTATTTCCCGTGGGGAGGAGGCTTTGCTCCCTTGGATGAGAAGAGGCCTATCGAGGTTCCCCGCCCGGTCTAACAATATTGCTTTAATACGATATCTTATGCTTGCGTTTAAGACCCTGATAATAGGGCTTCGCCAGCATTGTCCTATTCACGAGAGATTTAACATAATATTTGCTATTGAAGTCCTACTCGGGGTCCTATTCAGGCGCCGCCGCACCGTCAGAAATTGCCCCTGCCACACTCGCCTCTCCATCTCCGTTCTTTCTCTTCGCATCCATCTGGGATGAACTGTGTTGAGAAGCTCATCCCCCTCTCTCTTATACTATCGGACCTCCCTAGACCTACTGTCTCCACGGTGCGACCTAGAAGCTCCAATTTCCGCTCTTAGACCGACGCTTTCCACTGTGAGGAGTGGGGGAAAGAGTGGGACAATCACAAATGCTACTTAACGGAGTGACCTCAGCGATATTGTGTAGTGGAGCCTCGTGAGCCGTATTCATCGCGTGGGGGTCGCCTGCAGGACCAAGGCGCGTCCAAGGGCGGATTTTTACTCGTGAAAATTTAATCAGACCTAACCCAATCCTCAGACCTAACCCAGTTCAAATTGGGATTGTGATCTGACAAAGCGGAGGATTGATTTAACAGAAGATAAAATGATAAACTTGGCCCTCACCCTCGCGCCCTTTTTCCGCTCCGCCCCCTATCTGCTGGGAGTCTTGTCGCCTTTTTCCCCGTGCTCTGGAAAGGGAGAGCGAATAAATTATGCGCCGCGAAGGTCGGAATTGCGAAGAAGTTACCCCCGGGGAGGAGGAGATAACCCACGTTTTCGAGTTTTTATTTCCGGCTTTCCCGCGGGCATCGCTTGGTAATTAGTAACGCTTTTAAGGAGAGGAGCCGGTCGCTGGACGAAGGCACAAGGGAACGCGCTATTGTTGAAGAGATATAAATAAAGACTCTCCTCAATATAAAATTCTCGAGTGGAAGCCTCGAGGCACATTATTAATTTGGCATATGCTAGAGAGAGAACCTTTGAGCAGGAAGAATATACTTAATTTTTATGTAGAAATAACGTAAAGAAAATCTGCGAGCGACGATAGTGAAACGGGACCGGGGGGAGTGATACAATTGAGTGAGTGTTGACAGGGAACGTTCGGATTTCCACTCGTTCTTCGCCATTCCTGTCATTTACTTCCGTAGAGCTGGCACGAACGTCACGTGTAACATGGGAGAGTGACCTCCACGCGAGGGGAAAACGGCCTGAGTTTCATGCGAAGAGACACTTGACTTTTTGCCCTTCTCGTCTTTCATACCGGCGATATTGGACAAGTTCGCGACAATCTTTGCCAGAAAGCCGAACTCCAGCGAGCCGTCCTCACGGCCCGGGGAAATCGCAGCGATTTTTTCATTCGGAGCGCCTGCGTCTCCGCGCTTTTTCCGCTCTTTAGGAAGTCGGTAATACGACAGCTGTACGGGGAGCATAAAAAATTAAAGCTCTCCGGGCGCAGGCGTACTATCCAGGTCTGTCGCTCTCTCGTCGCTCGAAATAACCTCGGCCAGCAGAATTTATTAAAGCAATTAGAAAAGTCAACGAAAGTTGGCGCAATAAGTGCCGGTCGAACGAAGTACCTTTTATGAAAGTTTCAAGATTACTTAAATAAGAATATTTTTAAGAAATCCGGACGAAATGCAACGTTTTCCCAACTTGATGCTAAGATTGTTTAGGAAAATTGTACGTTTTCTTGCTTGTCAGATTTACACTACGTTGGCCGACTGGACACATGAAAACAGCAGCTACTGTGTCGCCACTGAACATTTTGTCGCGAAGCGTGCGAATCCCCAGTGTGATGCGTGTATACGAACACAGTCACGAGCGGGTCGGGTAACAAGTTGTTAAGACTGCAATTAAAACTTTGTGTTTTATCGGGCGCGCCGATAGTTCCTGTGTATACAAAGTTTCCCACGACAGAACAACGTTTCGGGAGCTATATCGGTTCCCAGGAAAAATGACTCTCACATTCATTGCGTCTCAGTTAATTGAATTGTCGGATCTTGGGTAACTGTATAGAAAGTTTGGTGTGACCAATTGTCCGGGGTACCTTTGGGAAAACAGGACCGTTCTTCCAAACGCCAAATGCTTGAAATAAAGTGCCCGGCTACAACAATAGCAGACTCCAACTGCTATTGTGTCATTCCGCCGATGTTATTGCAAAAGCCGCGAACACATCGAGGCCGAATTTCATGCATATTGCTAATCGGCTTATTGACCGTAACCATAATTTCAACCGAACAATAAGTTGCACATCGCAACGCGGCACCGAAGAATTACAATTCCATCCGATTGGCGGCCACCTGAACTCGTCCGAAGACAATTTATACGCGATCATTTTCCTGTATATGTCTATTTTCGTGCCCCTGCCCGAGATATAATTCGCGATTATTTACGGATTTTCCGTTCCTTATTAAAACATGCTCGATTAATTAAATACCCACGGATGAACGTACTTGTAATTGCCGCGGGAAATCCGCCAGACAAAAAGACAGACTGTGCACGTATTTGGAGGCTTCGAATTCAGGCATTCAATGAAAGCTCCGACGAACTACAATGCCTGGTAGAATTCGATATCCACAGTGTCTGTTGCCGGTAAAAAATTAGGAAATGATTTCCTTTGTGTATCGCGTGCAACAGAACGGTCTTTTGCGCACACATAATTTTCAGTACCTTAAAGCATGCACATCCACGCGCGCAATTGATCTCATTGTCGGGGCAAAGGGTATATTGTATATGTATATATATATGTATATGTATACATGTATATTGAATTGTTCAATTCCATAGCATACGCCTTGAAACGCAAATCCGCCGTTCGAAGGAATACAGAAAAAGGTGGTGAAGTGGCGATAAATTAAGAGGGGCGCCTTTTTGCCATTCGTTTTTGAGCCAGCGCCTAATCGATTCGAGTGCATTTGTGAGAAATCCGCTCGGCCGAGAGGGTCGCCCCGCATCCGAAGGTACGCTTTATTGTAAGAGGGTGGGCTTTATGGGATCGGGTGCGGGTGAACGTATCTTTTGAGAAGGAACCTCCAGTTCGCCTCGCCTTCACGATACCTACATTTCGTAAGAGCTTTTTGAAGTCGTTGACCGAGCTACGTGACCGCCGGCACTTTGTTCTTCGTCTCTAATGAGGCCGATTACTCTTTTGCGCCAGCCTCGAGAAGAACGGTTTGTAGAAAATTGATAATGAACGCTATGCTCGCGCGCCGTCGCCATAATGTGTCATATATTTATGTGCTTTCGCTGCATTATTATCGTCCGATCGGGGCTGAACCCTCATTACGGCAGGCGCCGTTTCCCTACGGTAATTCACGTTATTTATTTCGACGAAAATTATAGAGTCTCGGTGCTACTGAAGAGCAATACGACATCATATATTTTTAAAGCGACCACCAAGAAGAGAGTATAGAGTAATGAGACGTAGATTCGGGAATTAATAGGGTGGAGAAGAATTATAATAAACATGAAGAAATTACTATTAAGATGCATGAGTATGGAACCCCGTAATCAAGTAAAAGATATACAGTCTATGAAGGTGGAGTAGTGGCCCATTGCATTTTTATTACATTCTCCTAATACCTACGTACGTTCACCCTACACGTGGAGGCTTATTCATATGGGAATAAAGCAAGATTTATGCATGAATCTCACTACCGTGTATATTTATGAAATTAAACTCCATCGTTACCTGTTTATTAATATTTTATCCGAACTTATTTAGCACTACGTGCATGACACATTCAAGTTTAATCAATACTCTCACGCCCGTAGATGTGCACACTGGGCTTACATCGGTTTACGTCAATAAATTGCGAGCGGGAGGCAAGCTGGAATGAAATTTTGAACATGAACTTTCGGAGGGTAGCGCTAACAAAATTCCCTGAAGTGAGGAATTTTTAATTTCCCGTTAGCGAGCGCTATAATAAACAGGCGCCGCTGAGCGCATCTGTGCGAACGTCATGATCGATTTTCGCAGCCGGGTATCTCGGGGATTTCGCCGTTAATTTATCCTCGCGGAAAAGCGTATCACGAAAATATACTGTTCTCGACAACTTCTGTAATCCCTATACTATAATCCGAAAGCAATTGTCGATGGAATAATTTGACGCAACGAACTACGTGATACATGATTTACGCATCCCGGTGACTGGTCTCATTAGTCGGAGGCTGCGAATCGGCAGATAAAGCGCATTTGCTTAAACAGGAGCGCAGTGAAAGAGACTCGGTAAAACAGATACGATGGAAAAAGTTCATTTCCAAAAAACCAATTTAGATCCGAATGACTACATTCCCTCCATTTGCTCGTTCATTCCCCGTCTCAGGCCAACGCATAATTCATGCAAGACCATATTGGTAAGTGTTCCACGATCCGTCCAATTTACTGTAATAGATCGCTGCAGTGGGGAATTAGATATGCGAAACTTTTACAATTAATATGAGCACCCATTATTTCGAATATACGTCCAGTGAATTCGGTGAATTAAAGGGGCTTTTCACATCCAATCCCATATCCCATACTTGGCGTCCGCTTATCCCTTTAAATTAATCCGAAGCTAGTCGCCCCGAGTTATGTAAGCGAATTTTATTGATAGTCTTCGCGCGTGCGATTAAGCGCATTAAAGGCGATCAATGGCGTCACGGCTAAATTCGCACTTTGTCTTGCTGACGGCGCCATAATTTTCTGCGCTTTACTATTCGACGTGAAAGCACTGTGCTCCCCACTTCAGCTGCAGAGCCAAGCGAGAGTAGTGTGAGTGAGCTCGCCTATTACAGGGCACAATCGCATCGCAAAATGCCATATCAAACGGCTCGTAATCAACCTTAATTCGATCGGCACCGTGACGCCAGCGGAGCACACTTTCGATGCACCCAACCAATCAACTCGATGTACACACTGCCTCGATGTATGTGTACGTGCTCGCCCTAACTTCGTGCGCCCCTCAAATTATCGTGCGAAATTAATAACATTTCCCGGTAGCCTAGACCTGCATCAGTTGCATTTCCAGCCTTGGAAGATACTTTTTTTTTTATCAGCAGATTTTCAATTGACTTTTATTCAATTGCTCTGTTTTCAGTAAAATAGGGTAAAATTACTACTAGAAGATCTTCAATGATGTAAAATCGGAGTAAAATTGGTCGAACACTTAATACCTAATTCATCCGGCAGCGGAAGTAATTCTTCACCTATATTAGCTCCATTTGCCAGCTTTCTGCGAATATCTGAAATACCGAAAGCATTCCTTTGAATCTCGGCGATCCAGTTTTATGAGTTTAAGTGGTATTGGATTTCTATCAGCGCGGATTGCACGAGCAATCATTATCAGATTTTTGTATTACATCTTGCATCGAAACTTTTAATTGTGCCCGGCGGGCAGGGCAGAGTTATTGACCCTTAAATAACCGGCGTTTTTATAGATTTTCACCTTCGAACATCATACAGGGTGATCCAAAAGTGGTGATAATGAAGATAGCCATCTTGTGGGGCGTGGCATTCTAAGGGCAATACGCCCTTCAAAATTTTCAAATTCTACCCTAATTTGGGAGGTATTAGCGAAGAGAAGTGACGAATCAGCGCGCTGTCGCTGTGACACGGTCGCACGAATCGAGCCGCCGGATAATCTCGCCGCTCGGGCGACGCGCATTGCACCGCGCGTCGGACGTGCAGCACACTACGCCCGGCTAAGCATTGGACAGCGCAGGCACGCACTAAGTCGTAAGTGCCTATCCAAGGTGCCCCTTGCAGCAACTATCATCGGGCGTATTTCCAGAAGGCGTCTCGCTGATCTTGGCGGTGTCACACCTACTGTTGACCCTTGCGGACTATTATCGCGTTCCTCCAACGTCTTTTTTCAGATTTTTGCCCCGAAAATATCAAAAAATGTTGCAAAAGTTTTTTGAAATTTTTTTGCCCATTTTCCAAAACAATCCCGATCGACTTGAGCTCACCGTTAGTCAGAGCCGCGCGAGTGGTCACGCAGGAGGTGATGATGACCCGGCGGGGGTTCCATTGAGCTAACACGGGGTACGGGGGGCGCAGGTCAACCGAACTCAGGGAATCTTTAAAGCAGACTTCAATGCATCTACCAATTTAATTTCAGCAGGTTACTGCCACGGGAACCGGAGGTATTGCCGATTTCGTCGGATAAATTAGTGTGGCGAAAAATTAATGGTGATTTGATTACTAGCGTATTTTTTTAATGAAAACCTAATCTTTTGCGAACAACACGCCGCTTCCCGTTTTTCGATATTTAACGCAGGTTCCGAGTTATGAGTTCTTAAAGGAGGGCCGGTGTCATGCGAGCGGTCAGGCAGCCGGTGATCGTGACCGGCCTGGGTTCGAAGAGGCTAACTCGGGGTACGGGAAGCGCAGGTAAACAAAACTCGCCGAATCGTCCGAAAAGGCTTCAATGCATCTACCGATTTAATTTCAGAGAGATACTTTCACGCCAACCGGAGATATTCCCGATTTCGTCAGATAAATTAGTGTCGCGAGAAATTAATGGCGATCTGATTCCTAGAGTATTTTTTGCATGAAAATCTCATCTGTTGTGAACAAGGCGTCGCTTCTCGTTTGCCAATATCTCGCGGGATTACCGAGTTATGATTTTTTAAAGGAGGGCCGGTGTCACGCGAGCGGCCACGCAGCCGGTGTGGCTATCGTGACCGGCGTGGGTTCGAAGGGGTTAACTCGCGGTAGGGGGGGCGCAGGTAAACCAAACTCGTGGAATCGTTTGAAAAGGCTTCAATGCATCTACCAATTTAATTTCAGCAAGATAATGCCAAACGATCCGGAGATATTCCCAATTTCGTCAGATAAATCAGTGTCGCGAGAAATTAATGGCGATCTGATTGCTAGAGTATTCTTTTAATGAAAACCTCATCCTTAGCGAACAATACACCGCTTCCCGTTTGTCGATATCTAACGCAGGTTCCGAGTTATGATTTCTTAAAGGAGGGCCGGTGTCGCGCGTGCAACTGCCCGACCGGTCACGACCGCCGCGCCGGCAGCGTGGTCGCTCGCGCGACACCGGCCCTCCTTTAAGAAATCATAACTTGGAACCTGCGTTAGATATCGGAAAACGGGAAGCGTCGTATTGTTGGCAAAGGATTAGGTTTTCATAAAAAAAATGTTGCAATAATCAAATCGGCGCTAAATTCTCGCGACAGTACTTTCTCCAACGAAATCGGGAATATCTCCGGTTGGCACGAAAGTATCTCGCTGAAATTAAATTGATAGATGCATTGAAGCCTTTTCAGACGATTCGGCGAGTTTTGTTTACCTGCGCCTCCCGTACCCCGAGTTAGCCCCTTCAAACCCGGGCCGGTCACCATCGCCGGCTGCGTGGCCGCTCGCGCGACACCGGCCCTCCTTTAAGAAATCATAACTCGGAACCTGCGTTAGATATCGGAAAACGGGAAGTGGCGTGTTGTTCGCAAAGGATTCGGTTTTCATTAAAAAAATACGCTAGTATTCAAATCACCATTAATTTTTCGCCACACTAATTTATCCGACGAAATCGGCAATACCTCCGGTTCCCGTGGCAGTAACCTGCTGAAATTAAATTGGTAGATGCATTGAAGTCTGCTTTAAAGATTCCCCGAGTTCGGTTGACCTGCGCCCCTCGTACCCCGTGTTAGCTCAATGGAACCCCCGCCGGGTTATCATCACCTCCTGCGTGATCGCTCGCGCGGCTCTGACTAACGGCGAGCTCAAGTCGATCGGGATTGTTTTGGAAAATGGGCAAAAAAAATTCAAAAAACTTTTGCAGAATTTTGGATATTTTCGGGGCAAAAATCTGAAAAAAGGCGTTAGAGGAACGCGATAATAGTCCGCAAGGGTCAACAGTACGTGTGACACCGCCAAGATCAGCGAGACGCCTTCTGGAAATACGCCCGATGATAGTTGCTGCAAGGGGCACCTTGGATAGGCACTTACAACTTAGTGCGTGCCTGCGCTGTCCAATACTTAGCCGGGCGTAGTGTGCTGCACGTCCGACGCGCGGTGCAATGCGCGTCGCCCGAGCGGCGAGATTATCCGGCGGCTCGATTCGTGCGACCGTGTCACAGCGACAGCGCGCTGATTCGTCACTTCTCTTCGCTAATACCTCCCAAATTAGGGTAGAATTTGAAAATTTTGAAGGGCGTATTGCCCTTAGAATGCCACGCCCCACAAGATGGCTATCTTCATTATCACCACTTTTGGATCACCCTGTATACTAATGGGTTCTATTCACACGAGCTTTATCGATCCTCATCGGTTACCACACAAGCGAGTTATTATTGAATTGAATCAAAACTTCACGAAATAATAGAGTAAGGTGGTTCTCTCGTTTTACGTTCAATCTGGAAAGAATACTCAACTGAACAGATTTTCCCCTTAATTTTTAATATTTATCGATGTCCGGTAATGGTGGAATAATTGTGTCCGTGGCGAGGAAGTGAGCCCAATCGATCCTCTCGTACCTACATGTCTTGGAAGAGGGGAGTGACACTTTAGACCGACTATTTTCGAGTTTTCGACCAATCGAACATTCCTATTATCGGCGAAACGTGAAAAGGGATCTGCGAACCTTTACAGTGAGAGCTCGAACCACATCCATCAATACAAATGCAGGAAAAACATCGAAACTCAAGTAAATATTAGGACATCTCATTATTCGGTTAAACTTACGAATAGCACCGAAAATTCATTTGTACAGTGAAATAGAATTTACGAAAAATGATAGAAGAAATAAATTCCGACTTCGCGGTTTGTTTGAGCTTATAATTTGTCGTTTAATAGTATATCTTCTCAGAATAAATTCAATAGTATTGGTCGATAATCTGAGCTGAACATGGCACTAGTGACAGCGCACTTTTGTCACAACGAAAATTATATAAAAATAATGTGTCCGAAAATATCTTGTATTGGTTCATCACTCGCGGCCGCATTTGAGAGGTACTGGCACTTGCATTCGACCGGTTTCGAGTAGCATTGACGAAACTGATCTTCCTTCCATATCGGTAATGTGGAAGTTGACATTCATAACATGGCCGGATAACGTTTTCTGTGCACCAGCTATACGACACCAATTTGGGAACTGTTTGTTGTCTCTATGAGGTTCCGCTAACGCGATGCATTCGCTCTCCAGACAAGAAGGAATGCGTTCAACCTGTTGCGAGCAAGCAATGTTTTGTCATGAAAGTGGTTCTGCTAATCCAGTTAGTTTGCAAAGCGGCAAAATAGCGGGGGGCCAGTCATCACTATGAATAGGAGTCTATCGTGCCATAAATTTCGCCGGAATCACCGAAATTCCAGGCATTACAGTGAGCCTGCCCAATTATACCTACATTACTTGGTTAGTATCAACTGTGTGCCATTCGTATATTGTATTGCAAATTTGATGCACCATCATAGAAACACCAACCAATTGTTTCCAAAAGTAATAGAGTGTTTTGCACCGTCATTTCCAGCTTTCGTCTCACACACTAGAAAATAGAAATAGGCGAACGAACAATTCCGATTCGGAATTGAAAAAACGTTGTTTTCCCACGATGATACGGCCTTTTTTGATCTGGTTCCGAATGAAATCGAGAAACCTGTGAAAACATCGTTCTTTTTTATGTTCTCCCGGCGACTTTCGTTGTTTTTCTGAAAGAACTGCTCGATTGCACAAAATGGATTGAATTTGACGAGTCCCAAATCGCGGCTAGGCACTTTATAAATAATGATCAAGCTTTATTACTATTTAGTTGGACAGGGAGTATATCTTCCGCACAACAGGTTCGATGACTGGATATTAAATATGAAATGGAACAATTTACCCTCCGATTTAGCAATGGATCCAAATGAATGAATGGACAAATGAATAGGTACGTATGACCGTCAATCGCATCGAGTGTATTCCGGCTGTGTCAAATGGATTGTACGCAATCGCGCGGAACTTTTATGGGCAAAGTGTGTTAAACAAATTACAAGTTCCAGGCCCCCGCGCGGCGCCGCCACTCCGTATTCTCTCCAGCTCGAATTGCTAAAGTTAGCGTTTTGACGGTATACCGGTAGATCGCAACTCAATTTAACATTTGTCCACGTTCCTTTTTTCATACACGTGACAGCGAGCGCCCACTTCTTCACTTGAGACGGGCGAAATTAGTGGGCACAGAATGAAATTGCACTTCCATTTAGCCCCGGTAATAATCGAAGCCCGTGGGTGTGTAGTCCTGTGTGAAACTCGCCAGGGACAAATATAGTATTGTCACAGTAATATGCAGGCTCCAAGCTCATTTTGATTTTTATTGCGAAATTCTTGGCTACGCCCAAGTGCACATCACATGCGTAGAAGCGATATGCATTTTCATTTAGCGGACTAAGTGTTTAAATTGTATTTTAAAATGCTGCACTGTGGTGGTGTTATTAGTCGGGTAATGGAAAACTTTTCCTTGCTAGGCCAGAATACTGAAACAGCTATTACGTGATGCGCGTCACGCGATTTTGGAGCTGTCAGCTTTCTATTGAAAGTACCGGCCGAGCGTATGCAATAAATTGGACATTTTGCCGCTGGTCATCAAACCACCGATTGAGCGATGAATATTCATGGCTTATTCTTTATATCTAAACATAAAGAAAGTCCGATACCAGACCAGGTTTTGAATGTTGCAATCCTAATAGATTGTAAATCTTCGGTTCCGTAATTACGTATTTTATTGCATTTGTTAGTTGCTCGGAATGTATGCGCATGTCCCGCAAATCCCAACGAAACAAAGGGGACCAATTTATGGCAATCGTTTACAATTAGTGAGAAAGTTGGGGCGTCGCCATTCATAAGCACGAGTCAAGGTACACGAAATCTAATATTCTCGACAAACTTTACCAGTGATTGCTTGCTCCTCCATTCGTCTCACGAGGGCTCGCGCGGTCGATCTTTTTCTGCGGGCGTAACCCTAATGACCGTGATCCCGCAAAATCCCCAAGGAACTGTGTACCCCCCCGCCCGCTCGAAACTTTCGTACAAAGAAGTCATTAGGAGCTCGTTCTCGTCGTCATTAGGGTCCTGTTTTACGGGGGATGAGTCCTCTATCCAGTTTAGTCTGGGCCGAGATTTCTCGAACACACCTATTCGTGGCAGAATTTTCTTACTCGTCGCCCTTTCCCTCGCCAGATCAGTACACTTGCATATCCCTGAGACATTCAAACTCAAGACCGTCGAAAGAAGCTCACCTCTGGCAATCTGGATAATAGTAGCTGCACATTTATTCTTTCGAGTAGAAAGTACGTAAGACTCTTCCGGCACCAGACTCCTGACTAAGCTAAAAGGATCTCGGCTATTGCTTGTGAAAGCATTCTTAATGTATTATTGATCAGCTATTTTATCCAAAAACTAGTGCGGATCACATTTATTTTGCGCAGATTACTGTCGCTCCAAACACGGATGCACTAACACTTGCCACCTATCAATAATGTGTTTATATTCCACTGTTGATGTGTACTCCAGCTCAAGAGTTAAGAAAGTAGAATGCACATTTTTAGTCGTACAATGATTCCCATAAATTCGTTTATATTCAAATTTCTTCCACGGACAAATGTCCTCCTTATAGGACATACTCTCTTTCCATACTGAGGGTACGTAGGCATCCAAGGTGTGTGTAAGTTGACTTGACGATGGTAACGAGGTTGAAGGAGCTATCTTATAAAAGCAGGGGAAGTTCCGGTCCCGGGATGGGCCGGGTCACATTCTAGTGTGCACTTGCCGTGTAATACCTCAGCCGATGTACGTGAGCCCTACACCCGAAGTAAAGTCGACTCGGAGTTCGCAAGTGGATTATGGGGTGAGCTGCGGTGGTGGCGTGGCGTGGCCGAACTCCGTCATTAGTATCGAAATCCGGACGAGTGGAAGTTCGACAGAGGACTATTAGCGAAGCCGCGCATTGACGCCTCGAAGCTTGGGCCCACTTTAATCCGCTGCACGCTCTTACCAGGTGGCACGTGCACATGACTTTGGTTCGTTGGTAGTCGATCTGCTGTCTTCTTGTAGTACACTCGTAAAGATAAGTACCACGATATTACCGGTGTAATTCGCTGCATGATACTTGTATCAACATCTCGTGCTGGAGTGTGAGACGGCGAACGTCGGTAGGAAATTCTACTGGCTTGATTTGTCTGAAATACTCACGTTTGGATAGTTTAGCATTTTGACCTTTGCCTCACGCCCTTCAGGAGGTTACTCCAGTTAGATCTGGAGCTATCATTAGATTGCTTTTATAGACAGCATCCTGGTTTCAGTATCTGTCGTTCCCGATTAGATCATCCCGACGTTAAACTGCCATCATTCGAATGAAATGTTAGGAAGCGTGTCCTTCAGGAACATTCAGTGGCTCAGCGCTAGAGTTACATAAACAACACAACTTTAATATTGTAATTTTCATGCTTGGCAAATGTGTTTTCCTTACCCGCGAAAGCTTACTTTGTCCAATAATACAAGAAAAGAATTTCTTCCTGAGAGTCTGTAAAGTAAATTCCAATTTAAAAAATGGCATCCAATAACTCAATAAATTTGATCTTTAATGTTTTGTTTCAGAGAAGTTGTTGTTTGGACAACTCTGATACCCATCCACTGAATTTAATATGTCTCTTAAACTTTCGTAAAATGTCCAGGACGAAGCGCACGTAAAGCACAGCCCGAAGCGCTTAATTCACGTCTGGTTAAACATCCGAATTCATCTCGTTTACAATGTGGTCACAGTGCATTTACCGCAGGATACCTTTGCCTCTGGAACAGTACTTGTTCATTTGCCCCGTGGTACCAGGATGAGGCAACTCTAGTGCCAGTAAGTTTTTAAGGAGTGGTCAAACGGCTCGCTCGCCAAAGCTTTACTTTAGGAAGATTTGCTTCATTAAGTCGGTGGCGCGTTTGATCTGAATTCACTAATTACGGTTGAAATGCGAGTTCCCTGAGGTGGCAGTGGTTCCCAGCAGTGGGCCGCGTACGTGGTTCAAGTTAAAGGGACAGGCGTCGCAGCCGTGTCGGGTAGTTTCCGCGGGTTCAACCACTTTCGGAGCAAGTAATTACCGAGTATGTCCGTATCTGCGCCGAGAATCTTGCCGGGGCCATGAGATGTGGAGGTGTAGCAGTCTCCTACGTCCCGGCTCTACTACTCCCAGCGTACGTGCTTTAAGCTCGATTTCGAAGGGGATTTGGCCACCGCTCCGAACGAGAGCTAGTCGCACCCTCGTAAAGCTACCAACTACTTTCGCCTTTTCGAACGTATAACTCACGCGGCAAATGGCGATGCCAGTAAATCATGTGTGTTTCATGACTTTATCGACGTAAGCGCGTCAATACGATTTGATACTCTCTATCTATTGGGAAATCTTTGACACAATTTGTAATCTATCGAATTGCTACACGTATGCGTTGCAGTATGCGTAGAAAAGAATGCAATAAGTTATACGCAGTTCGAAATTGACAAATTGCATCGCTTTCCGTAGAGAATCAATGGTTCTAGCAACTGCTTGTAGCACATGACAACGATTAGATCTGGCCTTGCCCCATCTTACTGGACATTTGTAATAACGCTTATTGCACAAAGGGATAAGTAGGAGAGGCTGCTGCATCTCCTACTGCAAGCGGCGACACAATAAAAGCAGAAAACACAAAACGATTCGGCAAAGAATTTGGGTAACGAGAGCCGTCGGTGACGTTATTATGAAAATTAAATATACTATTAGGGCTTGCCAACTGGCAGCGGTGCCAAGTCAAGTGCGGTCCGTTGGCACATTGCTTCTGTTTACATACTATTGGCGACCTCATTTGAGAGACAATTGTGTAATACACATCATTAATCCAAATTAGGAGAAAGGGAGAACAAGTTCAACTACTGTTATGTCAAATTTTTACAAAATATTTCGCAAAAATGTGACTGCATTCGATTATACATATGTGCTCATAAATAAAACAAGAACGAATCTGAAAACACGAATGTAATATGCGATAATCACCGTTAACCGATTTTTCCGTGGGGAATCGAATGTTTGCAGTTGTTGGCCGTCTGAATTCATTATCGAATGTGAAATCATTTTCTCAGGGTAACTCGCCCGTACATTATACACGAATTAATCAAATCTCCAGTGGATTTTCCGGTTTAATCAGGATCCGCCTTAGATCCTATTCGGGCCATATTAATGTACGCTTTCAATTAATAATATTTCTGGGAAGCTCACGTTTGTTGAATCAAGTTTCTCTGCTCGCCAGTGTCATTACTCGCGTGTCTAGGTGTTCACATTCCTTTGAATATTATTGATTCCACCAAGCTCACGGAAATATGCGGCCCGATGTATTAATTCCAGCGACATTATCGGTTTCCAATTTGCGGTGTCCATCGATTAGCATAATTGCGTGAATACACGGCTTGGCTGGAAGAAAATTTACCATCTAAAGTGATGACTTAAAAAGTGAAAACCATTTCTGTTTTCCCCTTACCCAAAGTTCAAAGTTCTTGGTTCCTGACAACTCCAGATCTATCGGTACTCGAAGAGTCAATACTCTTCACTACAAACATTTCTTCTCGGCTTGCAAATAAACTGGAAATCTATGGTCGACCTCTTTGACAGAAAAATTGTGAGATTAGAAAAGCAGGACAAATTTTCGCCGAGAACTGTCCATCTGCGCTTCTGATTTCCGTTCGAAATTTAATCAGTCGCCACGCGGAATCACTGGGGAATAGGATGGTCCTTTATCGAGCAGCCCCAATATCGAAAGTCTATAGCGGCAGATGAATTTTCGTAGTTCATAATAATGTTCCGTCCAGGTCATAGGGAATTATCGAAGTCAGCTTCGTGAATGCATTTCACGCTATCTGGATTCACCGAGAGTCAGCCGCTCGCCATGTCCTCCATCGTGACATTGTGGCGAAGTGGTGTCAGTGAGCTACTATTCCTGTTAGCGAATATGCTGTTGCACGTCTGTACCGGGTGGATAGGTAAATTTCACCAAATCCCAGTTAAGTCCTAACTACCTTCTGAACCCTGGAACCTAGTTTTCACCCGATCCTAGCTCCGGCTCATAAGTTCTCGCAAGCTCGATTACTTCAAGCACCGTTGCCACACTTAAGAGAAGCTCTGATGATCACCAAATCGTATTGACCTTTGGGAATATCGTTAAATGTAACCTAAATTGAGCGATAAGAAAGATTTACTATCTTCTATCGCTTTTTCATGGCATTGCATTAGAATGGGAGGCAACCTGTGGTAATTTTGCGCCAAACTTGTTCATCAGCTCTTTATATGTTAAGGGCAAAAACAGTTTCTTGACTTTAATGAGAAGCCTTGGGCTATACTCGTTCCATAAAGGAGAACGTACAGTTAAATAAGAATGGAATTCAAAGAAGGTTTGTGTGGAAGTGCTGTCGTGATGATAAAAACAAAATTCCTTTACAACATTACCGGCATTTGAATTTAAATTCTCCCTGCAATTCAATTTATACTCCATTGAAGTTCAGAAATGATCTCGGGTTAAATATGAGCTCCATCACTGTTTTCGGAACGAAGCACGATAGTGGTATAAATCGAAGAGAATCGTCGAAGAAAGTTTGGGAATGCGTTTGAGATGAAGAGCATGCAGCAACGAAAAGAGACCTGTCAAAGTTGTATGTTAATGTTTGATATCTAGTCTGCCTAACACGGACTATCTTTCTGGGATTGATCTCCAATAATCTCTCAGCCGCGATTTCCAACTTCTTCTTTACCGAAAAGAAGAACAATACCCTCTACTGCAATTATGTCAATGAAAAATCAGAACTGTACAGAAATAAGGTAATTATATTGTAGCTCCTGAGATGATTTACTTTTTCTTCCCTTTTCTTATACGAACCAGCAAAGGAAAAAGTGCGGCTAGTATTCTGTTTCTCCCTATCTGAGCCTTCATAATAATCTAACCGTAGGTCGCGGTCGTTAATAACACCTTGCAATACAAGCATTCCACGAAAACTAATTAGAGTTTGTCTTCCACTTTTCGAAGACGTGCTCAAGCACGCAATGAGGGGGTACTAATTTCATTAAGGGAATCAGTGCCGCTCGCTCGCCTGATAAAGTGAAAAGTCAAAAACAAGTTTAACCTCTGGCGTGGGCGAGGGGACGGCCGGTTTGGCGATGGCTATAAATTTCGGCATTATGAAGACCGGTTAATTGACTGGCGGTATTGTAATGAAAATTAGGCTCGAGCGACGTGCCATGTAAAAAAGTTTCCCCAACCGGCTTATTTAAATAATGTATTGGGTCAGCGCGCTTGTCGCGCTAACGTGTTGATTCTCCCTACTAAAATTGAAAATTCACTCGATTTGAAGCGGTGTCAATGTGCCAAAAGATTTCATTGAGATCCTTCCGCCAGATTGCAATTCGAACGATATGAAATCTTCATTATTCTTTTTGACCATTTGTAATTTGGCAAAAGATAACGTAATCAGGGCACTTTATCTAATTCCAAAGGCGAATTACCTTTCCCTTCAACCTTCGCGAAGATTAAAGCAGATTTGCAATTGGTTTCTCCAGTACCCTCGTACAAGGGCCAATGTAGAACCATCCCGCTCACGGGTTCCCTTCAGTTTTTCAATATCGTTTAAGTTTTGTCCGGAAAGTACGTAATCTCTCTTATTTTTGAACCCTGAAGTCATACATAAGGGATAAAGATTCGAGTGCCAGATGAATGTGCAATCGAATTTGCGAGTAATATCGAAAGGACTGCACTTTCGATGGACATGGGAATTGTGGGCATGGGAAAAGTGGTAAGAATGACTCGACGTCATTCTCAGCATGAATGGGAATCGTCGCTGACATCGAGTTTTAATCTGAAAAGCACATCCCTGCCGGCTTTCACGAATCGACAGTGAGAAAGTCCCAGGGGACGCACAAAAGCCTCGATTGCTCCGTCTAATGGCTTTTTAATGTCGTCTTGGAATTTTCTGAAGCCCTCGCTTTAGCCCTCCGCGCCGACCAGCGTCCGAGAGTCAATTACTCCAGCTTGCTATTGCAAAAACCTTTGTTGGAGTTTGGATGTTCCCTTTTGAGAGACTGCTTCAACGAGTACACTCAATCCTTTACGTATAATTAGTGTAGATTGCGATCCTCAGTTGTCATTCGAAGGTCCGATTGATTTTTCTTGATTTCCTGATTTTTCTTGATGAACCTTGATTCAAAATGGATGAACTATTGATATAACTACTATATATGAAATTACTTTAGAACGCATAACCTAAATCGCAAAATACATCACTTGCCACTCAACACTGTATTGGAAATTGCCGGGATTAACCGACGAAACGTAGCTTAAATTACGCAACACTATGTATTGTGGTTGCTACATATATTAATAGCAAAATAAGGGCATGTGACCGATAAACGTGTAAATATGAAAGCTATGAATTCGAATTCAAGTAAAACCTCCAGCTCTCGAAAGCAATAAGAAATCTTTAATATAGATTGGCTGCTAGTCCCTTAGCCCACGCGAAATACAGTGTGTGAGATGGGGTGTTGAGGAGGGAGCGGGTAACAAGCCAAAGCCTAAGAAAAATCAAGGGCGGCGGGGGTTGACATTTCCATTTCCAAGGGGCACACGGCACTCAAAGAACCAGCCCTCGAGGCTTTCAGAGACAGGGCCTTCGCCTAACGCGCGCGCAAAGGCTAGGAGGCGCCGTCGCGGTGAAATTATAAAGCGGAATCCGGCGAGCAGATTGAAAGGCGCGTGAGAGGAGTGCGCGCCAGCCAGCGAAAGGGAAGCCTAGCTCTTTAGAAACACCTGTAGTCGAGAGGAGCGCGATATCGGGCGAGCAGCGCCAGCAGCCGTATAACGTTTGAAAGCAATTAACTAGTCCGCGCGGCGGGATCGAGAAGCGAAGACGTAACTTGGAACCAGATTGAATCGATCATCTGAAAGACTCGGCTACCCATCTTCTGTGATATCGCTATTCGAGCTTCTTCGTGAGCTGCCCCCATCTTCCTTTAAAGTCTCAATCCACGATTGAGTCCTCAAGTGGCTTCGCCAACCCTCTCTACCAGAGCTTCTCACGTATTAAGCCGAGCGCACACTGGCGGCACCTAAGCCTTAAATCCACCGAGACTTTCTTCATCATCGGACTTTACCACTTACGATATTACGCCAGTTACTTACAGTCAATTAGCCTTGTGGATTATATCGGGAGTGAACCATTAAACCGTTGATTTCCTCAAAACCTCTTTTATTTGATAGTTAGAAGCATCGGACCCAAAAATAAGATGAACAAAATATGTAAAAGTAATTATTTACTAGCAAACAATTCATTTCACCCAAAAGTATTATTTACAAGTATATGTAAGAAAGTATACGTAACAGACGGGGAGATAATTCTTTGGTGTGTACATCAGATCTTGATGCTTTTAAAGTTTGCCGTCGCCATTCTCTTGCAACTTCTGTCCCTCTTATTCACCAGTTCAGAGCCAGGCAAGTGCACGTGCTTACTTCTACTGTCCAGGTATCCCGCAGGTGTTCATTCATTCAGATTGATATAATACATCACCCCGTAGATATAGCTTCGTCTCCTCTCAGTCACAGCTTGGCAGGCTTAACTTTCATGATTATATCAATCCCAAATCAATTTTAGCGATGGCCTTGGCGGGACACCCTCCATCGATCTCAGCAGCCCGGCGGCGTCGCGTGTCATTGAATTACTGTGGGTGAATCGCTCGGAGTACTGCAGCCGTTCGATACCAGAATTAATAGGGGGCTGTTACCCATTTAAACGGCCGATACCAGGCGGCCCCGGCGTAGAGTACGTGTGCCTGGGAAATGTGCACGTGAAAACCCCTTGGTACCTTGGTAGTTCATGCATGCCCAGCACTCCTGGTATACCATGGTCCTCTGATGATTCTGTGGAATAGAAAAGCGCCGTTGTTCGCCTATAAACCAAGGGCTTCGAGTTGACTTTTAATATTGGACGACATCACTCGGACTTGCTTTGATTCTTTATGTCAACTCTTCAATTTGCAAAGTGGTCTGTATAAAACCAATTGCATTTCGAATTAAAGATAAGTTGGGATTGAGTACCTCGGAGGGGTGAATATAATCAAAAGGAACTAATTCACTAGATGACCCGCATACACCTCCCACTCTCTTGAATGCGATCACTTGTGCATTTACGCACATTGTGTGCCTACAGTGCGCCGGGCAAACAAGCGGCCTGTGCTCATCCCCACCGCTTCTCTCGTGCCAAAGATATATCGCGTGAGCTTGGTAAGCTCTCGCACTTGCTATCGCACTCTCCTGAGCTTAAGAGGCCCGTAGAATTAAGGGAAGCCCCTTAGCCCATAAAGCCTTCGACTACTGTGAGCCCCTCATCTTCCTAATGACTATCTCTGCCGGGCCACATGCGACCTGTTCCACCTGCAGACACAACTCAACATCCACAAGGTGGCCCTTTCTTAGCCTCCTTCCCCTCTTTTTCTTTATTGAATCGTGCTTGCGTTAATGTCCTGTTAAACAATTCCGCTTCTCCTGACTTTGAATGTCCCCATAGCTCGAAAATGGGTGACATTTTTCTCATATCGATCCTGCGTGTGTCTCTGCATTTTCCCAGCGGATAAGTTCAAGTGTAGCATCGACAATTCCACCCCCGTTAACTGTGCTGTACAGCGTGCAAGATAGGAAGATATAGATGAGGATGGGAAATTAACAGGAGTACCATCGGTTAAAGTCTCGATGGTGGTGCTGAACTATGGTCCCGTATGTTGTTTGTGTCCTCGATGTTGAGCGTATCGTGCTTCTAAGTGCGTTGCATTCAGTCCGTGTTAGATCAGCCTGTTATATCTATGTGCATGACGATCCGGAACCTCGCCTACTCGTATACCGTGAGCATCAGAGCGAACCTCCTACTAGATTGCATCTCAATCAATCTAATTCAGTCCCATAACTTTAAGCCGAAGGAGTTTTTGCGCCCAGCCAGTTCCATTGTCCGTAACATCTCTAGCAGCTCATGCACGTGGTATTCGCGATCTCATTAATTAGAGTATTTAGGACTGATGCGCCCGGTGCAGTTCCATGGACCAGCAGATCCATCGGCAGTTGGTCCATTATTCCGACAGAGGACTTCATGAACGATGTACATACTCCTGACAGTTGCCCGCCACAGTTCTACATAGTACGTGTATAAGTCAGGTCTGAGTAATAGAGGTGGATGTTGCAAATTCTCCCCTGGCATCGGGCGACCCAGTAATTCAACATTGAGAAAGTGGCCGATGGGCGTAGATGCGCGCGCACGTCTCAGTTTAAGATGTACGCTTCGACTAATGGCGCTGGCGCGTCAAATCTATTTCTCTCGATCCAAGCGACGCCAAGGTCGGAAGAATAATTTAAAGTCGACGTGCCGAGCGGTATCGTTCACCCTAATTACAGCTCCACGCACGCGACATCCGCACTTGAATTCGACTGATAGTACACGACATACCTGAGTAAGAGACAAGTGAATCACCCTGTATATGTAATTTCGAGTGGGACCGGAAGCGTGACTTTCCCGAGTAACCTTGACCGGATCCCCTAGAGAGACGCCGCTCCCGTCGGCATGGCATCCCGTTTAACGTGGGCTGGAATGGCGACGCGCGACCACATGTACATATAGTCCTGCTCTATCTCTCGGTGCTGGTGTGTCTGAAACTCGAGGTTCTTCAGGATCCTGTCGCCCAAAGAGAAATGGAACACGCCACGCCCCGCTCTCTTCAGAGAGATCTATTTCACGAGTGATCCTCGAACTAATAAAATAGAACCAATGGCAGTCTGAGGTACACTCTCCTCTTCCACTGACCAACCGCTCACTATCTATCTGATATGCTTTACAGACTTGGCGGCTACTGAGCGTCCTGTCAATCACGATTTATTATCATGCCCCGCCCCGGTTTAATACTTTATGTTACATCGCCTTTCGTAATTGTTATTGTTCTCGACGGCAGCGCCGGAACGACGTGTCACCGCGCGTAACCACGTTCGTGTTCGTGGGACAAATTAAGTAAATTCGAACGTGCTGCGTCAGGAGATGTTTACCGTTTGTCATACGAGTGGCGTGCTTGTTCGAGAATGCTTAGCTGAATTGGCACATTAACGTCGATTTAGTAATTAATAAGCGATTGCTCGGAAATCAATGGAGTTACTGCAGCGCTCATGCGCCGAGAGTGACGCCACGTAAAATCCGTAAATCCATTTACGGGTTGCCGCGTCGCAGCCAGCGAAAACGTATCGGCCAATTGCGTTCGCAGCGCGCGCTAGTAGTACGCGCGCGTTCTCTACGTGCCCATCGCGTGGAGCTTTATTTTAATTATATCCTTGCAGCTGAAAGATCACGCTCGCAACCCCTCGAGCAGGTTAAATGAGGCGTTATTCGTGCTACGTGTTGCTCGTTAATGTGTCGCCCTGACTAGGGGTGCTTCTCGGTAACACGCGTCCGCTTCTAAATAGATACTTGGTAAGGGCGCTTGAGAAACAGCGCGATTAATGCGCTTTACTGTAAAGCACTCGCTTCTCGTCTCAAGAAGATTTGACGCATCCAACAGCTGGGGGGATTACAGGGAAAATCGTGACAAACAATTCAAAGTATATATGCGCAGAATTGTTCGTAAAATTGTTCACTCGTTCTTCGAGATTGGTGGAAGAGTACTCTTGCAACTTCGGAATCGAAGACGCAGCTGTGTCTGCGAGGAACGTCGATGCAAATAGTTTTCTTAATTCGATATTGAGTTTCGTCGAATTAAGTCCCATTAGAGAGGCGGCAATAGCGTCGCGCGAAAAACTTCTCCGGCAAGAACGTGCCGTCGCTACAGTAATTAGTCAAAGAAAACTAACGAGGCATCGTTAATCGCTTCTCTGTCGCTAAAGAAAATGCCGGCCGGGTCGCAATTTGGACGCGATCCAACGCGAAATGAAACTGGCACCGGCCACACAATAGAGAAGGCAGTTAAAGTCACGGGCAGAGCGAGTCAGTGCCATTTGTTAAAAAGTACGATTTTTTCGTAAACATTTATATCGCAAACTTTGCGACCGCGTTCACTAGGGCCATAATTCATCTAGCGCAACATTTGCAGCGAATCAATCAACGCGCTATACGTTTTTATGCAGTTCGTTCTCGGCTGTCCACGATTTTGCATAGTTACATAGAAAGACCGCATACGAGTTCCAGTAAACTAGTCTATATACGAGGGCGGGATATATTTCACAGGTAAACCAGATTGATTAATTACCCGTGCCATGTGATGCGATATGTAACATCGAGGTAACTCTCTGGAGTGTGGAACGTACCTCGTATTTACTAGTCGTAACTGGCGTCGATGGATAAGGGATTTTTATGACATTAAAAGGTCTATTTGGGACATTGAGCTATCAAATCACGTTATACCGGTACCGGTACCGGTACCGGTACCGGTAATGGCGTACCGGTAATGCTGAAAACACTAAAACCGTCAAAATAACGGGTTCCAGGTTTCTTATTGCAATTCTAGAAATCTGCGCGCTTTCGCCGAGTTTCTGTCAATCAATGTTGGTTGTTCTTCCGTAAAGATTTAATTCGCGGGTTTAGTTGCATTTAGGCTACTTACTCATCGAATCATCGTAGCTATTTCAAAGCTAGAACAGATCTCATCACGCGTTGACGGGAGCTCCCTCTGAAGTTAGTTTATCCAATACTTCATTGACAATTTGGCCGGGGCTCAAATTCCGACAGGAACACATTACATCGGTTGCTTATCCCTGTACACGGGTTGGCGCGCGGAATGGAAAAGCTGTAACGTGTAGCCTCCTAATTAACGACGCGTCAGCCGGAATCAATGTGCTCCTCCATCACTCCGGGCAAAAATCTCCTTTGGACAAAAAGCCGTTGAAAATGGTGATAGAGGCTGTACAGCGGCGCGAAGTAGACTCAAGCTTCAAAGCTGGTGGCAGGCAAGCAAGGGTCAAGAGTACCTAACTTGCAGAAGTTCCGACCCGCGCGATCTTCCATCGTCCTCCGCTTCCACTTCGGAAAAGTGCAAATGTTTTGCACCGCGGGGGACACGCGGCGGCGACCACGTCTGTCGTGCGAAAAAATAAAAAGGGAACTTAATTTCGTAAGTTTGCGCAAACAAGATTCAATTTTCCCGCGTAACTTCCCTTCGGCCGATCTTCCACCTCGCTCGCTCGCTTTCCGTCTCGCGCTCTTATTCTGGAGTATAGTGGAGTAATGAGTTCAATAAGTTTGCCCATCCTTCCGAGATCCCGAGCGAATGGAAGCACGCAGGAGAAAGCAGCTTTGTTGGTGGAATATACGCAACGCTTTAATTCTGCGTTGCCTATATGCGGACGCGCACCAACAGAATTCAATGGCAACGTCAATCTGTTTGATGAGGTTTTGTAGCAGCGCGCCGCGTCAAGCCGCGGGCGTATAATAAAAATTCCATTGAATATTGAAAGTGGCGTAATAATTATCGAGAAAAGTTCCCAGCGGAAATTAATGTATAACCAGTTTACATTTATGAGTATCAAGAGTACCTTACCCGAGCACTTTGGGTAGTCAGTAGTATAGGATAGTAATGTAACTTTGACGAAAGGCAGTATTACTGAGTAGTTTGCTGCGCCCGTAATGCAGTTGCACTCGGCGCCTAACATAAAACAGTCGTTTTTCAGCCTAACGACACTTACCACTTGACGCTAGGAAATGAAAGAGGGTTTACGATGCCCATGCATCTCTTATCTCCCGAGTGCGCGAAACCGTTCCCCGCAGGCGTCGATCAACCATAACACTGCGCCCCGATTTTTATACTCCTTTTACGCATTTTTATACTCCTCGCCGGTACGGGAATGAAACGGAAATAGAACTTGTTTACGTCGCTCGATGAAAACTATGGGTATTAAAGAATTAAAAATGAAACATATTGCACCGGGGCGTTCTCGAACAGGGAACGTTCGATAAATAACGAGTTAATTTCGCTCTGACATTATCTGGAACTACGCGAGTATTTATTCGTCCCTTCAATTTCTCAGCGGACATTGAAAATTGGCGGAAAAACGCGGGCGCTGGTAGCTTCAATCTCATATGAAATATCAGATAAAATTCGGAGTTTGCCTGAAAAAAGTAACGAATGAACTGCCAGTCGGATAATATTTCGTCCTTATGAAATGTGCAACTTCAGCTAATTGTTAGATGCTCGCGCACAGCTCATGCTAATTCCAATTTTAAGTGCGGTAGAGACTAACGTTCTGAGATGAAAGTCGAGCAACGGAAACCGGCAGCGAAACGGAATATCATTAATTAATTCATGCATGCAGTGGCAACCACAATAGTACGGTGCGCTGAAAACATCTATATTATCGTAGCCTGGGTGAAAAGTTTTGCAAAAGCATACGAATGAAGGCTGCTCGTTCTAGTTTTCGGCTCACGTGCGCCAGGAAATAGTGTTGAAACGGGTAAAAGAAAGGCTGCTCGCACGCTGGTAAGCCCGTTTCATCTATGCAAAAGGGGTGCCAAGGCGAAAACGTATGAGAGCGGCATTAACACGTTTCCTAAAATATCGAGCAGCCGAATCAATAGTAAATGAGTTATCTATTATTCGTCTCTGCCATCAATACCTTTCTGGTTAAAGGAACATGTTAAAAGGACGATAAAGGGTGAATGATTATAGACGAATTTCAGTGGAAAGCAATTTCATATCCTAGGCACGGTCGCCTCACATAAATCAGTCCCGGTCCCATCGTCTCTGCGCAGTCCAGATTCGTAGATAGCATGCTCGCTTCCTAGAATAAAACGGTCGAAAGGAATATCAAAGACGTATACTTAGAGGGAAAAGGAAAGGCAGCAGACGTATCCCGGGCGAATAAGGCGAGATAAAACTAGAATCTTGATCCCCGCACTCTCTGATTCACAGAAAGCCACTCACGAATATCCTTCCTCCCGGTGGACCACCACCGAAAGAAATATTCCCGTCTTAGCTCTTGACGCAAAACCCGATAAATGGCCAAAGCGAAATTGAGGATGAAATATTTAAAAGGGTACACATTATATTGCCTGTAATGGCTTAAGAAAATGCAATAAATGGAAGACAATTTCGTGATCTTCTTATATGTATAAGCAGGCAAGTAATCTTAACAATTTTGGTCTTATTTTTCTAGGTTAACGGTTCCTGGAGTCTGCCAGGTTTTGTCTGTGATTTCTACATCGCGATGGACGTCACCTGCAGTACCAGCTCGATATTCAACCTTGTTGCCATCTCGATAGATAGGTCAGTTTATATTCAATTTGTTAAAATAAATTTAACCCAGGTGAATTACTTATTAATGTAGTGCTTTTGGCCGCCGATTAATCCAGAGTGTGTGGTTAGCAATGATAATTGAAGTGAAAAATACAACTGGAGTTTTGCGGCGCAAACAAAATTGTGAGAGAATTCTCGAAAGACGTGTAGGGAGTGTATATGTATAGGCGAATACGTGTAAGGGTAGGTTCCGGCATGTGGAAAAAAACCGGAAGGGAGCATTCCGGACAGCTTTCTGTTACTGCGGCCATGATGAATTATAGATGAGGATAATGTAGCAAGCTCTAGTGCCTTCCGCAACTTCTCCACGTGTAACATCGCGGTTAATATCGGTAGAGCAAGAATTTATGGTTTTTATACGATTTCCAGGCGGATCGTAAATATTTTATGGCAGGATGATGAAAATTGCTGTTGCAATTCTCGGTGTGATAGGTAAAAAAATCCCCTGTGACTTGGTCGTGCGATAAAGGAAGTAATTGGTTCCACGATATAGTCTCTGTTAACACAAGGTCAACTTCCTTTTTTTTCAATATCAACAATCAATTTTCGGTAATCTATACATTACCCAATTCGACCTTTTTCACCTTAAATAAATAAAGTTTTCGGTCATAAGTTCATAGGTTTCGCTCTTTACGTGAAACAAAGTGTATTCGTATTGATAAGGTGGAAAGCAAAAGCTCCGGTACTTTTCCGTTTCAAATATCATCAAATGCGACGGCATACGCTTCTGGTAGTTCGCGCCGGAAGTAACCCGCCGCAATATTATGGGCCGTGGTTGGCTAAAGTCCGGATGTATTTGAGTGCGACTACTAACTGCTAGCCGGCTGATTAATGCTAGTCTTTCGCGAATTTACATACCTGAAATATGCATTCTGTGATATGGAAAAGCGGCAGAACGGGGAAGGCGGGGGCGGCCGCCGCGGTCCATAGCATCGCAATGCGCGTCTCGGACTTTTCCACTTAAACTCGCGGGCAAACTGCAAAAGCGCGTTATTCCGCCTCGGCGAAGTTTAATGATTATATATTCATTTAATGGAGCGCGCCGTCGGCTCCCTCGCTCTCCCTATATTTGCCTCCTTAAACAGTGTCAACAGACATTACTCAACCTTCCACTCTAATAGATTCCTTCGTCCGCGCGTACACACGTCCCCTGCTTCCGTCGAAATGTTAACGCGAACGAGCCGCTAATTTATGGAAGATGAATATGATATACCGAGGCGATGAAAGTGGAAAAGTTTGCAAGTTTTTATGTCGGTTTAAATATGGCCTCGCCACTGGTACCTAGTTCGCGATCGACATTATAAAGACGTGTAAAGTATAGGTGCGTACATAGTGTGTCGTTAAAGTATATATTTCCCCGAGGTGTAAGGCAACATAATGCGATCAGAGATCGTTTGGCTACTAGAGGATACGTATTTGAATTGCAGATACATCGCAGTGACCCAGCCGATAGAGTACGCCAAGCGCAAGAACAATAGAAGAGTTTGGCTGACGATACTGTTGGTCTGGGCGATATCGGCAGCGATCGGCAGCCCGATTGTCCTCGGATTGAACAACACACCCAACCGAACACCGGACCTATGTCTCTTCTATAACACGGACTTCATCATCTACTCCAGCCTATCCAGTTTCTACATACCCTGCATCATCATGGTGTACCTTTACTATAACATATTCAAGGTGAGGCGGCTCGCCTGAAGTTGTGTTGTATTTCCAGCACTCGCTACCACATCACTGCTGAGAATCGTAATTTTCGAGTTAGCGTCAAATGCAATTAACGATATTATGCAAGTAAAATGAACTGGAATCACTCTGAACGAGCTATTACGAATTTTAGATTTAATAATGTGCGCACCCGGATCGAAATTTAAATTGCGAGTCCTGCAATTATAAATGATAGGTAATCCCTGGCCCCACGCCCCACTCGAACAATTAGCGTTGTCGAGAATCATTTTAGGGTAATGCGTGAAACGGTATAATGACGAGGGAAAATAAACAGCCAATTGTAAATATGACGTGACTCTTACATGGAAGTGGACAGCCCTCGAAATCAATCAATGTATATTCATCGATTTTAAACTATCGCGAGTGACTAGATTGGATTCCCGTAATAGCGATTTCACAGCAGTGCTCATATTGTAATTAAAATCGAAACGCTTTCGGCCGGTTATTTTATCGCTCTCATTATATGTACCGACGTGTGAATTCCGCCAACGCTGCCACCGAGGGAGTAGATGGCCACTCTAGCAAATAAACGAAATCGAGGTATTCACATTTTGCGTGGGTAATTCCGACAATTAGCGTTAATGTGCCGTGGAATTGCAAATAAATCGGCCCTCACGTGCCCTCGTTATTGTTAGTTTTAAGCATCGAAGGGCTGCAGTATTTCCGGGTGTCATTGGGAAGAATAGTGAACCCAGAAAAGGGCTTGTCAGCAACAATCAATCCTAGGCAATAATTCCCCATCCTTGTACACACATCCGGGATGCCGTGGCGAAAGAGTGACATTTTTCCGGGGATGCAGTTGAATCTCAACAGCAAAATGCTCTAACCAACGTCCTGATACGGAAATATTTCCTCGCGGAATACTGCGCGATAAATCCCCGAGGCGGCTTCCCAGGCTTGATACCTACACTCGATAATGGGTGTCAAGCGTTATCTCGCGCGAGATGACATTGGAGGATTTATCTCGCGGCACTTTGTATTCTCTTCTTCGGCTTGATTTATCTTGGACTGACCGATTTTCAATTTTCCCCAGGTTTTGCAGGCGCTGCGAAGCCGGGCGAGGAAGGTTCGGGCGTACAGGAAACCCAATTTGGGCGATATCAAACCCGGTAGCATCATCGAGAACATCGCCAATACTCGTAGGTGAGTTGAGACTTGCATTGCGCGCGCGTGCGGACGCACTGCTGAATTAGATTAGAGCCACTAGAGGCGTTTACGGTGATTTTGCTAGATTGGACAATAGGGGTATACTTATCACCGACGTTGCCAAACAGTTGTAGAGCTTTGAAATTTGATTTTACTCTTAATCGAGACAAACCAATAGGCAAGCAGTTTTATGAAGTAGGTAATAAACTGCAGCAATAGCATTGTATGTATTATTATACCTGAATACTAAGTATAAGGGATAATGATTTCACGGTACGTTTTCATTAGTCAGCCAAGTTGTGTACTGGAAATTTTATGAAACTTTAACATATACATATACTCTTTTATTGATGTACAGCTAAAGAAATTACTGTACTGCTTGAGTTTTGAAATGTTGTCCATTCATACACTACGACTCGTGCTACTCAATGGCCTGACGTATAATGTGCTTATGCTACTGACACTGACAGATGCTCTGCAAAGCTTACATAATATGCATACATCCATATCTTCACATGTCGATGGACCCACGCCGACAACGAACACTCTGAGGCAGCTAGCGATAAAATGGCGTCACACTTGGCATTACGTCGATAGCATCTGTATTTGCTGATACATTTCGCATGCTGACTGTTCCGGTATTCCTTGTTTATGCTGCATTACTAAAATTTTTATGCTGCAGCTCAATGTATATCGCCAGTTACTTCGTTCATCCACGAGCAGCTATGTACTTCGTTCTTCATAAGTGTCCAAACGATTTTTCGCTTGTATCTGCTATTTGGCTTTTCGAGGGCTAACCACTTCAATGCGCTTTAATACCGTTTATAATGCACCCAAATGTTCTGGGAACTTTTTCTTCATTTCTTTTTAAGCTATTCTAGGTTTTAGTTTTACATCCCCGTTCCTCATTCACTGAAAACTGAAATTCAGCTAAACATTCGCGACCATATAGCACCAGAAATTCCCGCTCCATCTCTACAGGGCAAAAAAGTATTCATAGTAGAAGTCAGTAAATTTGCGTTTCTCTCCCGCAACGTGACGCACATCTATATGCCGGTTTTAGTCGGGCGGGTTGGTGACGCAGCTTCTCCATTCAAATGTGTCGCTCGCACGAGAAGCGCTCGATTTTTTTTCAATTTTCGCCAGTATAACTCTTGCTTTTCAACGAAGCCATTTCTCAGCCGCGGGATCCGTGTGCTACATGACCCGGAATACGTGTCACGGAATTGAGAGGGTCTGTGGAGATCGAATGGCCTGGCCAGTGGGCGGAGGGAGGTTTTGGATTAAGGAAAAGCTAAGTCGCGAGAGCTGGCTCAGATAATTCAGCGGCAGGCGTACGCGAGCTTTCATTTCCGCTTGTCCCTAGAAATCGGCATGCTGGTCTTGAATAGCCAACTACTTCGGCCGCCGCTTTAATTGCCGGCCCTTTGTCCCCGGCGTCCCCATAGCACTTGCTTCCTAGCGTCTGTTCATCGATGAGAATAGCACCCTCTCACACAGATATACACGCACGCACGCGCCCACCCTCGCATCGGGTTCCCCGACGGCTTCCTTAAGTGAAAACTTCAATTCCCGCTTTCTTCTCTGCGGTTTCAAAGGCGCCCTTCCCTTTGTCGGAGTCTTACCTTCACCCGATATCTGGTCGAACCAAGGGTAATTGTGTTGACACCTTGCCAGACAGTTAGCCCGAATTTGTAACCTCGAGGCACAGCTGTACTTCTTAACAGGCTTTTATCCGCCTCGTCCTTAATGTGTCATGGCTTATTTAACCCTGGCGTTTAATTAAAACTTGGCTAATAGGCCTGAAGGATGAGTTCTAAAGTTTGGCATCACGATCATTTTATGACATGCCGGCCATTACTTGAATTGCTCTGCGCCTTGTATACTTTTAGTGTCTTACGGCGCAATTATACGGCTTACTCTTTAATCCAGTTTTCTTTTACGTGTCCCCCCAGTAAATGGGATAGTCGTTTATTTATTCATTTTGTTACTTTGGCGCATCGGAATAACAGGAAAAATGGGTCACTCTATGTTTATGTAGTACCAGTTCTCCAGGAAATCGATAGAGAAGTATTTCATCTTGACATGAGCATTCGTATAACCAGGATCTCACAGACAAATTATTGACTCATTTATTTCCATTGGGATTTTTTAAAATTCTACCCAGTTTGTTGTGATTTTACGTACGCATCGCACATTGTTGGGTTGCACATGTTTGGTAATTATGATTTATGGTTCAGGCGACCGTGTTGGAGATTGGCTATGGTATAGCAACGATAAATTAGGCTTTGGGTGTTTACAGGTCTGGTCAGATTTTGGTTTTGGCAGCGTCGTCTTCTCCCATGGGCCCGATATGTTCACCTTAATCTCAGTCCCCCGCTAATCCTTCGCAGCTGCCAACCTGTTTGCCATACTCCACCCCTCTAACCCGATCGTCCTCTTTGCCCCTTGCCGCCCTCCTTCTTATCGCACTTCTTCTACCCCGAATATAAATGAGATTAAATTCTGTACTTCGCTATTGAGATCTCTTCCAATAAATCCTGCCGACCCCTGCCGCCGCGGGGGCACCCTTGCCGAATAATAGATAATGGTATTGGCATTCGCGATATTGCATTTGAACTCCACCACACATTTCGCGGATGGCCATTAACCGTGCGGTGGCTAGCATAGAGAATTCCCGTGTTCTATTGTAGTCCAGTTTCCAATACATACGGAGTAGGCAGCAACTCAGTATAATTCGATTCCATATCTACAATCAGAAATGAGGGTACATGAAAGGAAGTACAAAGAACGATAGGATATAACAAACCTGGCTCACAGAAACTTTCCTTACCAGTATTGGCTGACAAACAAAAAATTCATGCGCACACTAATCACGTTCTCGCGTCCATTTCGAAGATTCGAAGATCGTGAGCGTACGATCGAGCTCATTCCTCGGTGATGTATGTACGGCATATCCCCTTTATCACGACGGCACGTGTATCAAGGCCTACATGTTGTCTTGCAATATGCAGCCGAGGCTTCGACCATGGAAATAAATTTCCCGATAGACGGACGGAGGTTCCGCAAGGCCACCTTCCTCACGTAAGATCGCTCCATCCTCCAATATCGTTCCCGCGGTCAAGTATAGGTCACACCATAAATAGTCTATGTCTGCATTCCGCTTCCAGATCAAGACAATGGTGCTCGCTGGGTATTAGCCCGCTGCTGAGACTATGAAGTTCGACAGGTTCTGATTGTTGAGGCTGGCAGTTCAATACGCCGATTTCGGGTCAACCAAACAGCACATAAATGTGTAGTTTAGCCGAGTAACTAAAAGACCCAGAACGTACAACATATGATGCGTTTTTGAACAGTTTTGCGGAAGATCGTGTAATGTCGTTATTTAATGGATGGAGTAATCTTGAGCCGGCGTAAGCCGATTTCCCGAATACTAATGCAAACGCGTCCACATCATCCGGATATCGCGGTTGGAGAGTCAGCTGGCATAATTCATCGAGGAAGCGCGCAATAGTGGAGCTTATTAGTCTGGTTATCTTGGCGCGACACCGCTCACGATTGCCTGATCATTTGATTCATCTGCTTTCGCCATAACTACATAGACGTGGACCACTATTAGTTTGGCGGAACATATCCTCTTCCTTCCGCGAGACGAAGTAACTGGCGCGAGGGACGCGTGGGGTGGGTTGCTGGTAATGCGAATTTCGGGAGCGGCTAAGTATTACAAGCATGAGCAAGCTTGGCGCATGATGGAAGAGCTTCGCCCGGGCTGCCCGATTGATGTTGCCAGGGTGTCGAGGAATGGCGCGAGGGAGAGAGTGAGAAAAAAAGAGCATGCTAGGTGTAGAAGCTTTTTTAGAGGCTTTTGACTAAGATCACGTAGTGGGTATTCTGTGGCAAGGTTCGCGGAGACTGCCCTGGGGGCGGCAGCCTTCGTCACTCCGGGGATCGAGGAGCCCACGAACACAGCGTCTGGCAGCAACGAGGACGAGGATGAAACGCCACTCGATCCCGTTGTGGTCATCTCAAACGACAAGAGCACTGAGTTCTTCCTGGCCACGGTCGTCGAGGAGGCCGCGTAAGAACTCGATATCTTCATTGTTACCTTCAAGGGACGGCCATTACCTAGACCACACTGCGCGTCTCCCCTCATAGACAAGAGGATCCTACAAATTTTATTGAAACTTTTATCAAGCCAGTTTTACTTTATGGATCCTTCAACTGCTATAAGTATTTATCGGTATCGGCATTTTCACGGCCCTAATAGAACTGAAGTAATGTTTATTATCAATTAAGCGTGTTAAACTTTTCTCAAAACAAAGGAGTGGAGCATTGAGCTTGATAATAGAACTGTATTCTTTTCAGTACTGAATAGTTTTGCCTTTGAACTTGCAATAATGTAAACGAATTGCATGCACTATGCAGGACAGAGTAGAAGTGGTATGCGGTGATAGTGGTATCCGTTAGTCCAAAACTCGGTAATGATCGGTTCATTGGTTTGTCGTAATGAAGCAAGAAAAATGGGTCGACTAGTAGATCGGGCCACAATGGAATAGGCAATGAAAATTTTGAAAGGTGCGCGCGTATTCATTTTATGATTCTAGTCGCGCCGAGGATAACCAAATCATGGCGTGTGCATTGCGCGCGGTTGCGATGATCGTCGGTTTTCGATAACTCCGCGACCATGGCACGGGTACAATAGCCGTTTGATGAGAATTCGTTGGGTGATAGCAGCAATTCCGGAATCCGCAGTCTAATCGCAAGATCGATAGCTACGCAACTCGACCTACTCCTCCCCGCACTGCGCGTATGTACCCGAGGCAACCGAGCCTCACTACGCATGAATGTCTTTGACTCGGTTCGGCGAGAAATGCGTGAATACCACGATTTGATTAATCGCACCAATTCCCGTCGGAATAACGACGACAAGATTCATGTTATACAGGAAGATCGGGAATAGAGCAGCACCCTTTGCAAATAATGAATCGTGAGCTCGCTTCGCTCATAATTCAGAGGGGTAATATTACCACAATTGTGTCAATGTATAAGCATGTCTTTTTGGAGGCGCCCTCTCGTACCGCACTCAATATATTCACTCCGAGATTTATAACATTAATCATCCGGCGAAAAGTTTTGGCCTGTCGAATTCTATAGTTTCCGAAAGCGTAAGATTCAGTCAAAACTTGTTAGACAGCAATGTAGATTGAATGAATGGCCGTTCCTCGTGGTATCAGAATTACGGCTAACGCATAAAGACAAGCCGATGTCACGGCTCGGCAAATGAGGATCGCTTTCGCACCCAGTGGGATGCTACTGATGCTCGAATTGCAGCTGTCGTTTCAGTGCAGTGGCCCAGGCTCAATTGGGCACCACGCAATCCATCAGATTGGATTCCGGGTACGACGGTGCTGCGAGCAGCACATCGATGCACGAGCCCCTCGAAACGAATTCGAGCCCGAGCCCAAACCCGCGCATCACGTCGGCGCCCTCCTCCTCGCCTTCCTCCTCGCCCCCGCCGAGGGGCAGCCAAAGTGTGGGCTCGCAGAATAAGAAGAATGGCAACGATATCGACAAGCAGGAATTGAAGAGGCTGAAGAGCACCGGGTCTCTGCTGCCTCTCCAATTGAAAAGGACACCGAGCGTCCTGTCAGGGACCTCCTCCTGCAAGAAGGATAGGAAGAACCCCAGCGCGGGCTCCAGGTTCACCATATACAAGGGCAATAAAGCCAGCAAGAAGAAGAGGGAGAAGAGCTCTGTGAAGAAAGAGCGCAAAGCTACGAAAACGCTGGCCATTGTGTTGGGTAAGTTCAGCCGGCTATAGTCCCTCACTACCTTTTCTCAAGTCTCCGTTCACGAGCAATTCTGGATCTAAATAAGATCGATGGTCGTTGTGTTTTCTAAAACTACAGGCGTTTTCCTCATCTGCTGGGTGCCCTTCTTCACCTGCAATATCATGGACGCTATGTGCACGAAGCTGGACTATGATTGCCAACCGGGTGTCACTGCGTTCATCGTAACTTCGTGGCTCGGATACATGAATAGCTTCGTGAATCCTGTAATCTACACTGTGTTCAATCCCGAATTCCGGAAGGCCTTCCGCAAGCTGATCCGCATATAACCGAAGAGGGGTGCCTGGCTCGAGGAGGAAACTTCACGGAGCAAGGAGTAACAGCCGAGAGAGGTGCATGGGACAATCGAATAACTTTCACCGTCCGACTATCCACAAAGGTACATATGTCATCTTACGCAAGCCCGGGGGATAAGCGAAAGCGAAAAATCCCCGCCGAAATTCCGCACGCGGTCGTAATTCATCGTAATGCCTGCAACTTTTGTGGCTATTCGCAGTCGGGGAACGAGATCATCACACCCAACATCTATATCCACTTGCGTCCTTCGGCCAGAAACATTCTCGTTCGACTCTTCGGCAGTGAGAATCCTAAAAAACGCTTCGCTGACATAAAGAGTAAACCTAGCGAATCATTAGTATAACCGCATCCCTTAAGACGACGAAATGTTCCGACAAGGGTTCGCTTTCATCGTAATCGTAAGCAAGCCACCAAGGGTTTTGGGTATAGAGACCTGCAAGGTCTCACCTGTTAGTAATATTGCATACAACATGTGTAGGTTGATCACCCTAACTGAACTGATAGATAAGCTGTGGATACGCACGCGCTTACGGACCGTGCTGTGAATCTAATAATTTTAGAAGAAACGAAGAATCAGAATTCCGAGTATTAGAGAGACTGGGAGAACGTCAGGTGGAGGTGTAACGTTGCCAGAGATATATGTATGTCGAGCGTGTACTTCCATTAAACATGCCGTTGACAGTATTACCGTAGCTCATAAGTTATAGTGATATTTTTTGGCTCAACACAGGAATATTGAGACGCCGCTTTTACGAAGAGGAAGTTCGTCTGACGAACTGTAAAATGATATCTAGTATCTAGTTATCATCTGTGCGTGTATCCATTGACATAGTTTCATTCGTCCAAGCGCGCCCTGACGATTAGTTGAAAAATTTGAGAAATACGTGTACCACTTATTCTTTCAAATTATATGTACGCTCTTCCCCCGTTCCTCCGTCTTGCTCATTCGCGAAGAAGGAACTGCGCCGAAGAATGTCACTTCGGCTCTTTCATTATACATAGTACATATTAGATACTCGTTTTCCAAGTGTTATCAAAAATAGGGTGTAACGTACATACGTGGCTAATCAAAATGAAGGCGCATCTCGATATATCATTTCTCAAAGATGTCGTGACCTGTGCATGAAAGTACAGTATCCGCGCAAGCGTCCCCCATATAGTTGAGGTTTGCTCGAGAAAGAGTCTTTTATACAAATTTCCTTGAGACATTTGAAATCAGGTTCTTGATGATTTTTCAGCAGGCAGCAATCGGCCAGACGAGTCTACCATCCCTGCTGGATTTGATCAGTGAGACCCCGTTAATGTATACTGTTATTATGTCGACTGACTCGATCGGAGCTCCACGTTGTTGCGCGTGTATTATATTTTGAAATATTTATGAGCTGTTACGGTAGTAGAGAGTTTATGGTGCTGTTTAAATAATTGCGTTTGGATCTCGAGTTTTTCATTAGTGGCGTTCGGAAATCATTAGTGTACTTTGCAATCGCATACTCCGCAGGCCGGAGTGGCCATCCTGTAGGTGTCTCGCACTCGTTGTTCCTTCTTCGCGGGCGAGCGTGAAGTTTCGCAGGACCGAATTTCCGAAAACATATCAGTGCGAGTGCAGAATGGTGACGCTTCTACACGTTCGCCTTCCGATCTCAATGATAGAGCAAGCACGAAGGGCAGCGGACGGGGCAAATTAATTCAGTAAACCAGTTCCATCAAATTAAACCGTGCAGGAAGGGAGAAAAGCGGAGCTGCACGGCAAGATTGCATTCCATCTATCCTATGCTATCGCAATAACGTCTACAATCAAAGCTTTTTACTCAATTGGGTTCACCGATCGTCGTCGTCGTACGCCTACAATCTAAGTCGCGAGTGTACATTTTGTAAATATCTGTCGTTTATAGTCGTAGAAACAGAAAGACGGAAGGGACGATGCAGCTGTTCCACGGTGGGCGAGCCGGCAAGGCCATCTATCTAGACTCTAGATCTAAAATGTCGATCTGGACGCCAGATTCTCGAGCGCTACGAGCTACTAAAGGTGTAATGTTAGAAATCTGTTTACGCGTAACGAACGACGTATCACCACGTGTAGTAGGGAAACTTTAGGAGACCCGTTTGTTAACTAGTCGCACATGAACCAAAAACAAACAGCGAGCGAGAAAGGAAACGTGTGAATGGGAGGGTGCGAGTGGAAGTCAGCGATCAAGTTCTACCTTAAGCCGTGCAAATCTTCTTTTAGCAACGCGCAACCTCTCTCGTTACTAGCAATAAAAGCATAGTTTATTCGGTCCCCATGAACGTTTTCAAGTCCATCCGCAATAGAGGTCCCGTAGCCGCCGCCCAGAAAATAGAGGTTCTACTGCTTCCAATTTGCATAAATCTCTTAATTCACACCCTCGGACGCTCCATGTGGTAAACCACAGAAACAAAACTACGAGAGAGGGAGAGAAAATCGTGTAAATCCTTTGGGCAACACTCGATCCTCGCCGACCAACTGTGAGCCCCGCAACACGGTGTCTCTGCTAATTTCATAAGAAAATGCTCGCCGAGCTATTGCGGTCGCGGCATGATCTACCGGCCGCATAGTTCAACCGCGATATGAAGAAACCATCGGCCCCTTCCTCCCGGGCTACTCCCAATTAGTGTTGGGTCGCCGGAATTTGAGAGAAAGAGGTGCGCTCTCCCGCAGAATGTATAATACTCCTTCCCATCGCGCGTTCCGTCTTAAATTAGTGATCAATTAACGGAGTTAACGCGACATGGAGCCTGGTGGGCTCTAATCAGTGGAGCTGGTCAGCCAGGACTGCAGGAAGGATCAGAACAATCCGAGACGAGCCAGAGACATTGCGGGGGCCGAGTGCGCGTAGGGCCATGTTGACGGTCTGTGTAAGCCTAATCTGTCGTAGCATGATGAGACTGTTTGGCGTATGGTGAGCGGGCTTAGAGCCAGTTTTCTTACTGTTCTGCGCAAAGTCGCTGTATTTTTCTAACCCGATGCGTTCCCTTTCTCTGTAAGTCTGTACCTGTAAATATTATACATATTCGATGCGGGCATGTGACATAGCCACACTCCCGCATCGCTGCCTCACCTCCCCTCCTGTCTCCCTACTATCGTCCGACAAAGGGCGACATTAGCACTGTATATCTGTATAAATATAGTATGTTCGGACAGTGAAAGGCGGCTTGCGTCTGCGCACGATAAGAGTGACCGCGCGCGGATTGTTCTTTGTGGATTTTCTAATGAGCCCGAAAACCACAAAGAATCGCCGAAATGCGAGGTCAATTTATCGGTAGGTGAAACGAGTAAGGTGCGAGGGTGAGAATGAAGCAATGTGTGTCTTGAAATAGCGATGGTTGAGAATAGTAGGGTGAATGCAACCTTTTGAGAGTACATGTCTGTGTGTGCAAGAAAGAGAAAGAGAGCGCTATGTTTTCCTATGAATTTCTTAATTAATTATTACGGATGGTCTATACAGGGCATAGGTTTAAGGGACGAATCCTTCAGTTTGCTCGAACTGCGCGAAAGCGACACGAATGAATAACTAAAACACACGCTGTATGTACCGATGGCAATACGTATCACATACTCACGCGCCCGAGACTCGACACACACGCGATACACAGACACAGAGACTAACGCGGAGGCACACATACTATATACAAACACACATTCGGAAACCGACACGGAGACATTGATTAGAATCAATAAATTATAGCATACATAAAAATTGAAGGGTGTTTATTGCTCCCGCGTGCATTTGGTTCCAGCAGCCCGAGGGTCAGAGGTAAGTGCGTGATACATATACTACTGCCAGCAGAGCTGTAAACTACTTTCAGCCCGTCGATTAAAAGAAATGTATTCTGACCCCTGGATTATTATGATCAGTCCTTATTTCCATTTTACTTTTTCTACACCCTTTCTGAAATTCCATTGCTTGAAAGAGCTTTTTCAAATAGCTTAAAAGTATTTGAAACGAAATGCAGCCGTTCGACTTTTGTCAAGAAAGCTTGTTTCATTCCACCATTGAGCCAGCCAGTTTCTCTAACAATAACAGCGAAGGAAATGTTCTGCGACCACGGAAAAACCTTGTATCCGCACCTGGCCTAGCTACCAAACCGATCAGAGAAACTTCAGAATTACCTCAGTCAGTCGCACGTACCAATGTAATCCAGGGCGTCGACAGACGTGATCGGCTAGCACTTACGATAGCAAAGTCTGCCCTCTAACAAAGACTCTTTGTGTCGATTTTCACGAAAGCCCACAGACACAGAGTGAGGGTTGTGTGTCCCTGTGGAAAGAGTGGCTCCGCCGGTCTAAAAGTGTCGGGGCCAAGTATGAGGGTAGAAAAGGACTCTTCTCTGTTAAATTCTAAAAGTTTAAAAAGGACTGAAGCTCGCCGAAGTCGAAATAAGTTGACGGCGCCCCATTGGCCTATCCTGCCTTTTAAATCTGTCCTACTTTACTCTTTCATCGGCGACCTTGGCCTACATTACTGTCAAGTCTATGCAAAGGTCCCTCGTAGAATAATGATGACTGGTGTGTAGTCCAAGACGACGCACTAGGCAAGTAACCTAACCCAACCTAATCCACACCCTTCCGTCAGCGCGTACGCATCTGATGATAAGAATCGACATAGAACTTCGACTAACTCTTTCCAATATCATCAGCAGCGCGAATGCAATATCCTTCTTTTGCAATACTGTAGTACATATCGTTTTCAAAAATAAATTTCCTAGTTTTTAATATCTAACCGACGATGCTAGGGAAGTAAGATAGGGAAAAGGTTACAAATTTGTATTAATAACAACGTTTATTCATAAAACAAGTTAAATAGTATACAACCAAGCGTAACAAATGCATACATCGCCCTATCTCTCGGTATTACAATAGCCTCGCAGCACATATCACACGTCGCAGAAGCGCGGCCTCCGTGTCTATCACATATCTCCTTCCGCCATTCAGCAGCTTCGTATAAATTCCAAAAGATGAACCGGCCGCCCATGACGCGGCGACTATCGATGCAGAAATAGCCGGGATACAGATTACGGCGATAAATCTTGCCGGCGACTACCATATCTGCTGGCCATATCCAACCTGAAATGCATAGTCTCGTCTGAACGCATTCCCTTATAACGTGTCGTTAATCTCGCCAACGAATTCCACGTCGCCATTACTTAATGTCTTCCCAAAGGCGCGAAAGAGAAAGATCGAGGAAGTGGGTGATGAGGGAGGAAGTAAAACAGCGTCTACGTGTTCCAGAGCGGAAAGTGAAATCCGATATCTGAAGGGCGAAATTCTTCACGCGCAGGCGGGTTTAAAGAATTTCTGCAAAAGTACAGCCCGGCATAATGACGTTTGGTTGACGCAGAAAGTAGTAATTATCTCGATGCAGGCGTCATTCCTAAACACAAGCCGGGGCGGGTGCCACAACAAGACGAATTCGCAAGCCCCGAGAGTATAGGGCGCGTGACCATAGAAACTTCGTCGGCTATAATTAATGTAAATAAGCACATACACTAAGGACAACCGGCACAACAAGGAAAGGCGAGCCTCGTGTACGGGCTGGTTGTCTCTTATTTCAGAATGTAGCTTCCACTCTAGCCTGCATTGTCGCTTAAACGTGGACTCGACATCTGCATCAGGACATTATTAACGTGGCGCTTTACCGTGAAAATAGCAACCTCCGACTGCTCCTTATTCCCGCGTAGTTAAAGTCGGCATTCAAATTTAACACTTATTTTGAACTCTCGCTATTCTAAGTTTCGTCCTGTTTCATGGCGATATATTCTTAGCCTCCCGAAATTATTTGTCGAAAAAGTTTGACCCTCCGAAATACAGATAGTCGGGCTCGTCCTTGTTAAAGTTCTCGGGCGAGCTAATGCGCGCGAGAAATTTCCAGTCACGTTTTCGTACGATAAATTACCGGACGACTGCCAGTGAAGTCGGCGCAAATCTTAATTAATATCTTAAGAAAGTGTAACTCTCCGCGCTATAACGGGCAACCGTTATGCCAGGACGAACAGTGAAGTTAATATGTGTTCCCAGCCGAACGACTCGACACGCACGCTCCTATACCAAATTCACATACCAACAAAGTTAGTTTTCGAGCGCAAAACACACTCTGCAGCAACTTCTACGCGCACAGCTAACCTGCCCTTCGCCACTTCAGACTTTTACCTAGAACTATCCATCCAATCTTTAGGACTTAAGCGTCACGGGAAAGTACAGCTGCGATCAGGAAAACATTTTTATCGTAAAAATAATTATATCAAGAGTCTCGCGCCAAGTAGTAGTAGTAGTAGTAGTAGTAGTAGTAGCCAAGTAGTAGCCAAGTAGTAGCCAAGTAGTAATCCCGTTCCCATACATATACATATGTATTGTCCTGAAGTGTAGCGGATTACGATCGATACGAAACTTTCACCTTGATCTGTGCAGCAGGTGCAGCTCGAAGGATTTATTTACGAATTTTATATTTGATCATTTATTTTTTTGAATCCAATGAGCCAAGAATCATGTGGTATCTTACTCTCAAAGCAAAGTAATCCCGAATGCAAACAGTCATACATTTTCCCTCATATCCACCTACTTTCCTTACATTCCCTTAAACAGTGGTATTTATTTCCCTTATCCAGAAAGTAATTGGCACTTCCGACATTTACCTTGGCAAACGGAGAGACGTGAGATCGCGTTAGCTCTGGGAAACTCAGGCCTACTTTCCCGAGGTCAAATTCCATCGGTCGGGCACCACCGAGATTGGCCTCCTGCATGGGGTAATCCATTCCAGACAGGCCTCCTATCTGGAGCTGGAACTCTGCACACCACAATCGTTCTGTATTTAATACCAGCTGGCTGCTAATCAGGAAGTGCATCAGTCTGCCGGCGGACGAGAGGTCTCTCCAAACTGTGTCAGTCTGTGTACAGTACCTGGAGCATACATCTGGCTTTTTGGCAGGCCGAACTGGTGCACGTGGTCCACATGTTGATAAGTTTGTCCAAAATTCAAAGTAGGCAGTCCCTGGGATGCGCCGTGCGACAAGCTGCCGACTAGGTCGCTGGATATGCCTGATGTTAGTGCCGAAGGTATACCATTTCGTATACTTGTCGACAGGGCTGAGGGTGTATTGGCATGGAGCCCGGGGATGAAAGCCGTGCCTGAAGTTAACGTAAACAGCACGTGAACAACAGACGTGATGCTTCACTTTTAAAGTAGTTCGAGAACGCTCACTCATATTTGTACTTTTAATTTGCTGGAAACCAAGCCTTTTCCACATAAAATTATCCTAAATTAGCAAAATGTAACCGAACAACAATATAGTGTTTTCTTCCAACGAACTAAAAACGATGTTTCTATCAGCTTAGTAATTAAACGGTTAAACCAATTGTCATTGGTAGATAGAATGTAAATTCGCAATGTATTGCAGTTGTCTTCATCATAGGGTAATATAGGTAGGGTAATATTCTCATAGAGAATATATCACTCGACCTCAACCAATATTACAGAATCTTAGATTCAGAGCCATACTACGATTCACCATCCCAAAGTTTGCCCCCAAATTGCGACCATGAACATCGAACATCCGTAATTTCTCAAGTCCAGTATGCGCATTTTCGTAACGCATAAAATTATAAATCAGGAATTATATTAAACGTTACTCGATAATCCGGTTTCGTGTTCGGTAATATTAATTGCACCGTCGGGCTGGAAGTGGAAGCGGGTGGTGCCGCTGCCGCCTCCGCGTCGTGGACTTAATATCCCGAATATTTATAAGGTCGCGATCGATCCGGTCGGGGGCGGCGGCAGTCGAAACTCAGCATTGGGTTGCAAAATGGAATTATCGCCGTACTTTATCGCGATGTGACCTCGTCCGGAGGCTAAGCAGCCAGCGCAATCGCCAGAAGATTAAATTTCTTTAACGATCTCCTTACGATCGGCGAATACGAGGGGCTTACGGCGATGGAGGAAATATCAGCCGCGGGTTTTATCGGCTCGCGCGGTGGTAGCTAGTGGAACGGGGTTATAGTACCTAGCGAAAGACTGGGGGACGCCGTTGGACCCTGCAGCATGGAGACCCTCTGCAGTGTCGTTGGTATGTAGTTTATCGTCTGCAATGGACGCGAAACCGCCGACAAACTTGCAATCGGTATACTTGGCAGCGTGAACTTCGGTCTCTCCTGTGTGAGGCTGCTTAACGGCAAATAGTTGAGCTGAGTTTGCTCCTGAGGTTGCGAAGATTGGAAGAAAGGCACGCCGCCACGCTTATGGCCCTGTTGCAGCAAATAGTTCATCCATGTACCCTGTATACGCTTCAGCGTGTTTTTTGACTCTTCCGGCAGCACGTAGTTCACCATGGGAGCCTGGATGTTCTGACTCAAGCTGTTACTCGTCACCTCTGGCAACATGTAGTCCAGCGTCAGACCCTGTACACCGCTCTTCGGCGTTGGTTTCTGTTCTTGCGACATGAGGAAATGCAGTATCGACGGTGGTAATTTCGTCTTCGTGTCACTCGAGAAGTAGAATGTACCGGGCGACAGGCCCTCCTTTAATTTCGATGTGTCGAATCGAATCGGGGGTAGAGTTCTGCAACACGGCAAAGCAATACCATGAATTATCGATGAGATCTCATAGAGGAATGTAGTTGCCGGGGGTGTATCGGTTTGCCGTAAGGACTGCTGAACACAATGTTAGACTCATTGAAGTACCTAATCCAGTCTGACATTGGAATTACGTACGGTCCTTCATAGTTGACCAGTGGAGCTTCCGTGGCCATGACGTGTATGCCCGTGGTGGTAGCCAAACTTGTCGATAGATGATCGGATCCCACGAATTGCTTTGTGCTTGCTGATATGTTCGGCATTATTGTCGCGGGCTGGGTAGAAGGAGTTGCCAAAATTTCCGCCAGCTGAAAGAGAAATCCTGATGGCTTAACAAAAATCTCACACTGCTCGTCAGTTGATAACCCGATTCTTTAAGAAAAATACTAATTTTTCATCGGAAACGTGTTCATACTCCACAACGGCATTATATTCCTTTATTTTGCCAATAGCTAAATACTGCCAACATCCCCTGTTAGTCTAGGGTGGTTTGCACTCTACAAATAATACAAGTTCACTTGCCGTATTGGATTTCGAATCGGGCATTGTGGTCTCGGCGAACTCCATCGGAGGTATTTTCGAGTCGGCGGTCGGGAATACACGAAGTTTTGTGATGGTCGAGCTGCCGGCGGAAGCGGTGGATTCCAATAATGATTTGTGAGTTGCCGTGGGTGCCGTTGGCGTGGACGCCGTAGTAGTGGACGGTTCGCCCTTTAGCGACAGCACATTCTCGTAAGACGAGATCGTCGGCACGGAAGCGAAGCCAAGGCCATGATTACCTATGTGTGCGGTTGCACCAAGAAGAAGTATTACCTCCCCTAAATCTGCCGTACACATGTACCACCCATACTATCGAACTATCGGACCATTCTGTTACTGACTTCCGAGAGACAGCCAGAGAGAGAGGGAGAAAGAGAGAGAGGAGAGAGACTACAACGAGAACAGCGGAACTCAGCACGCATCATCTTCGCAATGTAGCAAGCACGAGTACGGGAGTGAAGGCAAGAATATATATCGACTGCTTACCATATTTCAAATAACTCGAATGGCCCCCGAAAGACAACGGTTGCCGTTCCAATTCCGCGGGTTGTTTATCAGAATTCTGCGGCTTCTCGTAGGACTCGACTCCGTAAGACTTGGCTTCGTCCAGGAATGATCGACGATCCTCTTGAAATGGTTGTCGCTGTTTTTGGTATTGATACTGATCCTTGAAGGTTGCCTGCTCCTGGAAAGATTGCTCGTTCCTAAAGGAGGCTAGATCCCGGTACTCGTCGTTACTGAACGAAACGCCCTCGTTGTAGGGAGATCGTTGTTCCTTAAAATTCGGCGTATCCTTGTAGGAGGGCTGGCTGCTGTAAAACGTTTGATCCTTGAGCGAAGGGTAATCTCTTAGCAGTGATTGATCCGTGAACGGTGGTCGTTCAGCGTAAGAAGGCTCCTGTCGATGAGAGCGCGATCGATAGGGCAAGTAGCGCTCCGATTTAAAGGACGGCTCCCTAAAGGGCGGGTATTGCTCCCGGAAGGGCAGGTGCTGGCCGGAACTCTGATAAGGCGGATATTCTTCGAACGATGAAGTCGCTGATCGTCCATTTCTGTAGGCTCCGGCCACCGCCAGGCTTATTGAAAATATGAAAATCTGGAAAAGGCCGGCTGGTAAGCTCCTCCGACATTCTCACTTACAATTCAGATAGACCGATCAACCAACTGGACTTACTAAGTTCCTCATTTCAACCCTCGAACACCGATAGACTTTAGCGAGAAGAGTCCGATAATAATGGCGCGAACACGAAGAAACCTCGCCGACAAAAGTAACGGGAGTCTGCGGTAAATCGTGGCCATCGATTTCTTATATAGCCGCGCGATGAACGCGAAACGTGTGCGATACGTGCTCACTCCACTTGTCCCAGACTGCTCCGTTTCTACTTAAGTATCTTTTCCAGTTTCCCGCACGAAGGACCTGATCTGGTAAACCACTTATGTCCAAGCCTTTCTCTTTCTTCGAGTGGTCTCACTATCTATCGCACCCATGACAGTAAACTTGAAACGGTCAACAGCGAACTAGTCGTTTCTCAAGGTTCAAGTACCGTCGTGGAAGTAACGGGGCACGACTGTACGCCTGTAATGTACGTGTACACGGGAGGAGCATCACGCCTATATGTATCTAGTAGATCTCTGGGATCAAGCATGCGTTCTATCTCCGGAAAATGAAGCGGCGGGCATGTGCATGTTTATTCACGCGTACGCATAAGGTATCGGGGAGGGGAATTGCTTCGCCATATCTTGCTTTGCAGAAACTGCCTGCATTGCGAATAGTTCTTTTCCTAAAAGGATAATGTAAAGGGAGGATCGTGCGAAAGAAGTTCGTAACGTATAGTTTCTGCAATACCCCTTGAACCCGACGTATGTTTCCATCTGGCTTGACATAAAGATGTATACTTGGAGCCAGCAAACGATCTTGAGAGGATTGTTCCAGCAGTACATTCAAGTACGCTTAGAGAGCAAAGACGAATAGAAGGTTTTTCAGAGATCTGGATTAATTAGAACATCGCAGTTCTGAAACAACACTTTGTCATCGCAGTGTATGTTTAGAAAGAACTTCAGACATAAAGTAATTTCTCCTAACTTCTTTCTCCAGAAAAGTTTCAACTAGAAACCGTGGAACAGGTTCGACTTTGCTCTAATGAAGTCAGTTAGATCGGGGCATAATTGTGTGTGTGATTGTCGTCGAAAGAAATACCTGGTCCTCCCATGGAGCACCGGTTTTTACGATCCACTTGATCTACTTTTCATTCAGCGATCCTATAAATTATACTGAGACCGAATACTTTTTGAAAGTATTATACTCTACATGTACCATGCAGGCGCGGATAAATTAAGCGGAAGTTCCGGAACTTCAGTCATACCGGGCGCAATATATATAGAGCGCCCTATTAAGCAAATATTTACAACAGCACCATCACAAATTCTCCTCGGGGCGCTTTTCTGTTCTTTTCCGTTCGGCATGTAGTCACGCCGCAATTTACAAACTGCAACGTTACGGTTATTCAAGAATTTAACAAAGTAATCTCAGCCCCGGGTGTTATGTCTTGATAAACAATGAATTTCAGGTTTCATTTGCGGTTAAACTAAACCTTATAATAAGCTGTTTGAAAATGGAATACTGCCGGGAATACAAGAGGCAGGAGCCCTGATAATACAAATAACAGACACAATAGGAGTTTCATATTTATACAAAGTAAACTTTCGAAAATCAACTAGACCAACCACCTGGTGTAGGCGAGTGGAAGTAATTATATAGTAAAATTACAGTACCCTGTGGGAACTGTGATTCATGCTGCTCATCAATTGCCCTCTGAAATGTTCTCCTGTTTATTAATGCCAGCGCAAATTATCATACATTATTATATTAGTTCCCCAATTGTGTAACGATTCTTATATTTATACTGGATCATTACGCAATAATTGGACGAATTACGCAATACTCGCAAATATTTCGGCTGCTATTCGTTCTGCTTTCCGTACTATTTGCGCTCTGTTGCATCGAAAGACACAAATTCTTTGTCCAGAAATTGGTTTCCCATAAAAAGGAGGCGAGCGCGGTAGATAAGCATCGATGACCTACTTTCGGAAGAAAAGTATTTCACGGGCCTTGGTAACTCATGGAAAAGTTTGTTACTGGACTTCCAAAAGATTTCGGCATTGGTGGATCCACCGGTTCCTCCCATACACGATTCGAGATAGGGTATTAATGAAATTCAGTAGCCGTATCCCCTTGACCTTACTACTTAAAGATATGATACACGGATGGCAGACTGAGCCACCGACGTGCCATCACGCGCACGCGAAGCCACCCTTTACCAGCTTTCAATCACAGTATTGAGTGTATGGCGCGAAATTGCCGGCGACGCCAATCTAATCTTCGTGTTCTCCCGGAGGTGGTCACTAGTTCGGCAACTTTGATTAAACCTGGCCTAATATTGTTGTGCAGTCCGCAAGATTTGCGATCAAGAAATCCGGCCGTGAACTGGGAGTTAATTCGCGCCCGTATTCACGACAAACATTTTGCTGTAAATCTATTTGTGGATTAACAGGCAGCAATACAGAGATTCCAAAGGATTTTGGAGCAGTCTAGAATTTTGAAAAATGTAGAAATAGCACTGACTAGCGTAGAATACGTAAGGAACACAGTTGGAAAAGTGTTTTAACTGCTAATTTGCGAGATTCAATTCGCTGGAATTCCTGGAATCCGACGGCATTTCCGTGAATCCTCGAACTCCGGATACCTCTCCATGTTATGTATTCCTATTACAAAGCGAAAAATCGGACCCCCAAGAATTTCCGAGCGAACTTTTGCCTTTATAGTAGTAACAGAGGCGAAAACGATAAAGTGCTTTTTTTGTAGGGTGGGGGTTCCTACTTCTGGTAGATTCTCCTGAAGTACAGAATTTCTCGTCCGAAGCTGTACTCATAATTTCATCATACTTGCAATTTGTTCAACCATTAAAAGGAGAATAAAGCAGGTAGCGGAAACGATAAATGTATATTGCTGTAACTTCTGCCTTCTGCAGATACTTTTTCACGAATGCTCCGCACGGCAGGAATTACTCGTGTAATATAATTTGCATTTGCCCCAGCGGCGATTTCAGCCACGGTTTAACCAAACTTTATTTATAAATCCAGTCCCACAGGATTTCATTGACATTTTTTTACCGTTTATGCTCGATTATCAATTGAACCGGGAAACGTGAGCGCACAATATACATGAGACATTCCCGACGGAGTAAGAGGTGAGAGTGAGGGAGGGAAAACAAATTTCAAATCAGGGGCGACAGGAACGTGATAGCCGAGGATACTTTTATCCCGAAGTGTAGCGGTTTTTGATCGATATAAAGCTCTCACCTTGATTTTTGAAAAAGTTACAGCTCGGATTGCCACCCTTCAAGTTTTAAAGTTAGAGAAGCAAGTTAATTAATTAAATAATGTTTGGTATCTTTGATTGACAACTTAGCTTTCTTGTATCATATGTATTTCTGTTTTGGACAACGTGGTTCAAGAAGGTATCTTTTATATGGGATTAATCTAATTTTTACACTGAATCTTCTACTCCTTCAAAGGAGAAATAAGCTTACTCTTACATATAACTGGCGGCTGTATTTATACTCATTTAATTTCAAACTACGACCAAATCCACTAAAGCTTGATGAGAGGAATTTAAAAATGAAAGTATTATAATAGCAGATACCAATATTTTTCGAAAAATAATCCATATTATACGGGAACAATGGACGAAAGAATGAATGCCGGGCTTTTTATTTGCGAGGCGCTCTGGAAGCCTTAAGAGGGGTGGTTTTTCTTATCTTCCTCGACCAGGCTCACATCATAATTAGCAAATATTGTTCGGAAGTGTTCAATCGATCGCTGAAAGCGACTTTGCCTCATTTTTCTCCGCCAGGAGAACTAACATCTATCTGAGGCTTGAGAAGACGATAATAAATTACCTCGATTGCTTCCCAGCGAATACCTCGTCGCCATCGCGACTGAAATTAGGTGAAATATTCCCGAGATGGTTAGCAAGTTATTTCCTGGCTTTTCGCAGTAGGGATTTGAATGGAGTTCTAAATTAGTTCCGAGTACGGTTCTACATTCTACATTGTATTCTATTGTTTGCCATTATAATTTGGTACATATTAGCAGTTTACTCTGTATATTACATTTACTACTAACCTCGTATGGCAAATATTTTGAGGCTTCTCTGCATTAAAAATCTATCAAGATACACAAGTGAGAATGCATCTAGAATTCTACACTAACCATAGCCAGCACTATTCCTTCTTTCGTCAGGTTTATCATCTGTCGAGCGAAGAGGATCCCCTAACTTATTCAGGTAAGGACACTTGGCACGTCCATCACTAATCAGGAGACTCGGTAGAGCCTCGACGCCAAGTAGTTTGAAAGTGCATGCGTCAATATAAATAATTAAGCTAAGACGAAAATTACGCCTTCTCTCGCCTTCAAGGAGCAGAAACTTTCGGTGAATTTCGAAGGAAAAGTGAAGTTGGAAGCAGCTGTAAAAATCGGAGAGGGCTCTCCACGGTGAAAGAGAGTTCAGCGGGAAATGGGATTTCACTATGACGCATAGACAGGACTCTTCCCTGCGTCTCTTTCTCCAAGGTGACGATGTGAGTCTTTAAAGGGATTCCACTGGGACACCCGACATTTCAGTGGACCCTTTAAAATAATAATAAGCGGTCTCCTTACATTATTTTCAAGGGGTTTTACCTTTTTTTATATTTAACCGAGACCTTCCCACTTTATTGTTCCCGACGTTCTATTGGGAAGAGACTTTTCCATCGGGCATGTAGCCTTTAACAGAAAGCATTGCATGGAAATTCCTACTGCTGCTGTTTTTACTTGCTCCTGGCATTCTAATTAACCGAATTCCAGTATTATCCGGCGCCGAGAAAATTTAATTTCATTCTGTGCTCGTGAATCCACCGTCGGAATTCCTTCTGAAGGTGCATTATATTATTTATTAGGGCTCGGTTTAAACGCGTTCCAATGTATATACGCGGGGTAGGCGTTCGCGCGACTCTGTGCGTTCTCAGCGCATTGTATACACATAGAACAATTACCCACGGCATTCATCCTATTCGCATGTGGTTTTTAGTGGGACAAGGCTTTAATGGAATGCTTAATGGAATCGATGGAATCCAGCGGCGGGCCTGGCCCTCGATTACTCGATTAATGCATAGCTCAAAATATGAATTAGCCCAAACCCCCATAAGTTCGATTCCACTCGTCGTCATCGGAATAACGGATAATTGGTTAATGCCAGGAACAGTAGTATTATCTTAAATGCTCCATCACGGCACAGGCGCGAGACCCTCATGTATTTTCGGGGTGGCTGGGGTGTTAATGAATCTGTGCTTGAAGGGTAAAGTTTAATTACAGTAATTGATGATGAAATTTATGCACCGGAGCGAGTGCGTGGCGTGCGAATCCGCTCGATTCCAGAAGCTCCTAATGGATTATTCTCATTGCCAGTTTAGGGAAAGTTTAACGTGTCGAAAATACATATCATAGCATACATTTGTCAGTATAAGGAAAATGTAGCCCATTCTATCACATTAAACACTGCTTAAAAGTAAAAATAGTAAAGGTACAATGATTAAACAAACCCTTAGATTTCTCTGTCTAGCCCCAATGTAAAAAAGCGCTAATCAGACGCATACATTATAGAAAGCACAAGTAGCATTGCACGAATTCAGCACTTAAACAAAATGGGTTAAAACGAATCGAGAGACCTGAAGTTGTATTTAATGAAATGATCGATCAGTTTATTAAGTTCTCTGGATTCTAGTAATTCCATATAGCGTTGAGCACTAATGCAGATTCAAGTGCGAAGATATTCTTTGTCGATCAGCAGAGTCAAGTGCAACAACTGTAGCATTCTCAGGCGGACTGGGTCGCGAATTGGTAGTACACAGTAAGAAGAAAGGAGTCGATCCAGTCACCTAAGCTTTCACACCAAATACGCGTCCCGGGAATGCGAGCACAACTAAACATACCAATTGAAAATTTTATCTGGAACAGATAGCGCAAATCCGCGGGAGAATTGTGACTTGCAAATGAGGCCACTTTGGTCACTAACAAAATTGGTCGTTGCCCGACTAATCACCCACAGCATGCACCTGCTCCATAGAATGCCCTCATGCATGCTGACATACGTGCCAGCTCTGCTTTCCAACTAAATGAGTAGTGGTTGTTTGTGGTTATTTCTCACGCGTCTCTTCAGTCACATTTCCTCGCACTCTTATTTATTCCTGCGATTGTGTTGTAGGAGGGAATAAGAACACACAAGTGTGCGTCTAACCTTATGTATAAGACAAGGCTCTGAATGCATATACATGCAGACGAACGGAAGTTCCATTAAGCCGCCATAAAACATGACACAAGGAGAAAATTTAATAGCCTATGTGTTTATTATTACATATTCCGCACAAGGAATAGCCGCAGAGATTCAATTGATACATCCCACTCATTTTTCTAATTTATACATATATGCATATATCGTGTTGTTACGACAGATGTTTCTTTTTGACTTGGGATTACAGCATCTCTTAAAACTGTTTCTCCCTTTGAAAGCACTCGCGGTCTCGCAAAGGCAGCCTCGAGGAAATTATTTCGCTCGGCCGAAAAACCCCGCGAAACCTGCTAGCGTATCTACTTTCCGTCTCTGGATTATGTTTCTCGTCTGTTTAGTTTAAATTGGGACAAGGCTGTATGTGCACGCCCGCCAGACGGCTCGTATGCGCGAAAATAAAGCGTATACACGCCAAGAAGGACATTACTATAGTGATAGGTCACATTGGGGCAGTATGCAGGCGGCGGAATATTTTTATCAAGCGGTTCGGCCGAGCCGAAATCATTTTTCAGTGGCGATGTAGCATGGAAAAAGCGCAGCCCGCGACCGTCAGTTCGCGTTAAGATACTGCGAAATTCGAGCAGCGAGCGTTGGAATTCATTATTCCAACGCTCTTCCGACAAGAGTCGCGGAGCCGCCGTTAATTCACGTTGGGGATCGATATCTTGCACGTAGTCGACTTTGTCAATCCACCTCTGAGCTCTGGTTATCAAACCGTACAGCTTTACCCTCCCGGGCAGATCCCAAATAATTCCGTCTCAATTTCACTTGCCGTGTCATATGTATTTCCACGGTTCATCGCGATTTCCCTCCGATATTAACAGCCCTTAATCATCCAGGCTTCGCAATATGCATGGCAGCTTGATTAAAAGGATCACAGTTGCCGTCAACCGTGATAATCATCACGTTTTTCCGCCCCACACTCGTGTCAACGAGTACATCAACGAGTGAGCGCGTGTAGGTTCATACGCCACCTAATGCGAATCGATTAGCAGAGCATTCGGCGGAAAGTCATCGCATCGGGCCGGAATCGATGCGTGCGTGACATCGAATTCGCAGGGACGAAAAGCAGTGAACCCTGCAGGACGAGTATCTGAGGCGTTCGGTTGATTCGCAGTGCTCGAATCGGGGCCAGTATGATAAGTAGGAGCGTTAGATGGGAAATGTCTCGATCAATGAACTCGTACCAGGTGCCAGCTTTATTGATTCCGGATTCCTTCGGATCCGATAGGTATCGCTGCTTCCAATCGTTGTCGTGTATGGTTCCGAGCGGCTATCGAACAAGTTTACCCGTATTTTATTAGCATTCTCATTCGCACGCCCGTGGTAAAGACATTCAGCAAGGAAGGCGGAAATTAATACAGTCACACGAGTGCAACGCCTTGCCCGTGGTTTTTTTCAGGTGCCTTTCTCGAGAGCAAGTTCACCTGGATCTACTTTCCGACTTTCCACTGGGAGAGCACTCTCGCCCTGCGTGCCTTCGCTCAAGTCATTTGTAGCTTTGCACAGGCCACTTCCTTATTGCCACCGTAAAGAGTGACCCCGCTCGTTGCCGGTTCTTCGCGCAATTTCCGATAACGCCTTCTTATTGCTATTAGCTTAACGGGTGATAATGGACCGCACGGCCGCAGGCGAGGGTGTTTGCGTTGGCCAAATCCGCGGTGTTAAGTTGTCGTCATTCTGAGGCATGCGGTTAATTATTTCTCTTGCGGGATATTTTTCGCTTTGAACGAGCTGCCTAGGTCAACGTGACGTCTGTATCAACAGAGAATGAAAGTGGAATGCTTGCTCAACTAACAAGGAATAAAGATCGTTCCATTGAACATTTGAGGAGATAATGATTATTTATACCGTGATAGTTAATGAACTACTGCATTCCTACATTTGTTTTGTTATACTCTTCACGCTAATCTACCCAAATGAAGCTAACACAAGTAATACCTGACTAGATTACAGGGCTTAGAAACCTAGTCACATATATGTATACATATACGTGCCTCGATTACATTCCCGTTTCATGCGAATTAAAACGATTGGGTTCGTTTTCCAGTGACCCTCGTTTGGTCTTGTTTTACATACGGACCATTATCCTGTACATATCGACGCAACATCGATTTTTGGCAGCGGCAGCTGGCCTGCCATTTTACTAGAGCGGGCACTTCACGTTCAATTTTCGCTGCTTTACCGTCGCCAAATTACAATTCATTCCCATCGTGATATTACTTCTGAATTATTTCGACCGGTAGCGTGAACGTCCAGTGTTCACTGTACGTTCTGCCTTTTTGACTTCCAATTTCCATGTAGTCAAGAGCGGAAGACAATTTTGGAGAGGTAGATCATTTATTACAAGAAGATACTTGTGTGTTATTGGTTAGGTTAGGTTAAGACAACTGGTTAAGATAACCAGTGAGTTATAAATAAAGTAGCTTTTATCTGATGGAAAGTGTGGTCGAGTGTGCTCGAACTGCGCGCCAATAACAGTAATCACGCAACTGTATTCGCGGTGCGAGAGGGCTAATCGCTCATTCGGCGTTAGTCACATGAGACGTAAGCATGTAACTCAATAAAGTTCACAAAAGTATCAACATCAATCTGCTTTCACCTTAACCGGTTGTATGCCCCCGGCGCTACTAAATAACACACACTACCTAATACGCTCTGTAAAAGGACTCGCTTTTTAATTGAAAGTCGAGCATTAATCAAGTTCGCTCGGCGTGACCTCGGATCACCGGCTCCACATGCAGATTATGCGGCATGCTTCTGTTTTCCAAATTTGCACGTGGCTGCTGGAAAACCTCTCGGTGTCGCGGTGCGAACGAGGTGCTTGCTAAAGAGCGGTGTTATGCAAAACGAAGGACAACAACGTTACCGTGGTGCAGAGAGAGGGAGGGAGAGTAGCTGAAAAAAGGAATCATTTTGAAAAGGGCGAACCCGAATGTGTTCTACCGTCGACACAGGAAAAACGTTCTGCTGTTTGGCGACAGTGCGCGAATAGTGGGAAGATAGTGTGGCGAGTGGCGACAGTAACCTTCACCAACACGTAATCCATTTCACAGCAGGACTCCAGTGTGCGAATGCGATCTTTTGTCAACCCGTTCAATGAAATTTCTCCTTTAGAAACTAAAATTTGTGCCTTTTTATGATGAACATGTTGAATACTCACAGCAAAAGAGTGATTTAGCTATTTAACGATTCAGATACGCTACTATTAGTATTCAAAACGTTTATTAGGGTTATCTTTATTAAAAGAAATACATCTGTTTATTTCAAGTATCTGTACAGCAATACAGGTCTGAGATGAAAACGCGAGCCAATGATCGACGAATAAAAAATACGATGTATGGAGTGCGATTGAGACGGCGAGGATAGATGGGAATTTTGCGATGGGTGACAGTTTCTCGGCGAATGCGTGGCGCGAATGTATCGTGTGTGTGTGCATGGCCAGGAACGGGGATGTATGGGGAGCTGCGGAAGACTAAGGGCGAGAAAGCGCAGGGTAGATGGCAGAGAGCTGAGTAATAGCAGAGTCGCAGTGTAAGAGAGATTGACAGACAGAGTGAGTGTCAAAGTAATAGGGGGGACAGATCGAAGCATTAATAAAGAGACATTATCTATTTAAACTGTATTTATTTGTCCTATGGCTTGGCCAAACACATCTTGAACCAACCCCCCTAATCCAGTCCCATATGTGTAAGTAATAGACATACCATTCACTTAGAAAATGTGCAACTTATAATAAAGCATTCTATTAAAGACAACATCCGTATATTAAAGAATTGACTTCCGTGCCATTTTATAACATGCATTGCAATTATAGGATGGAATGGTTGACCATTAATTGCCCGCAGGTTGAAGAAAACGAGTGCCAAACGAACATGTTATAAATCAGCGGCTTTTAATTTCCTGCGACAGAAATTTTTGCGATCCATGGACAGAGTCTAGTGGCTTGGAGAAAAACGATAGCACAAGCCAAACTGAGCGTACCGAGCAAGTGACAGATACAGTTGTTATGGGCTCTGGCAGGGGGCATTCAATTTATCAACTGTAATTGGGGCCCCCTCGCTGTTGTCCTTTCATCCCTGTGTCCAGCAGGAAGCTTGGATGTTCCATCAAGCTCGACGCGAAGCCAGTGCGAATTCATCTCCACGCACGACGCGTATTTCGCAATATGCTATATGTTGTCTTGCACGCAAATGGCGCCGGGTATGCAGATGAAGCCTGTGCCGTAAATAAAAACGACGATCTGGGGATTTTCGGGCGGACAGGCAGCAAAAGTGAGAAATATGACGTACCCCCGCAGGAATCCAGTGGACCTCCTACTTTTGTGGTAGTATGTGCCGCGCGAAGTACGCGCAGCAATCATTTAATCTGTAGTGCCAAATCCAATTCTGAATGAATATGTTGGAATACTAGCCGTTTTTCGTAGACTGAGAAGAATGTGGAAGGATTCGGTGAAGAACGTTTTTTTCGAACATTCCTCTTACGCATCCAGTATGATCATCACGTCAGTATGAATAAGGGGTCCTATAATTACGTTCCACCTTCGTGATATTGATGTTCCTAAAGGGCAGTGGCGAGCATAAAGCCGAAGAGAAGAGAACGAAATGGTCCGCAATTCTTTTTCGCCCTGACTCGTATTTATTTGGGCACGGCGCTTCTCAGTTCTCGGACGAAACTAGGTGATAACGAGGGTCCTCTTAAAGTTACCAGTCATCGCGACATTACCCTTTCGGACTTCTGAAAAGTGACCCGACCCCTCTCACTTCTACCCCGCCCTTCTGTCACCTATCCTCTTTTTGCCGTGGTATTAGTGACTCAGTGAGAAATGTCATGTTGGAAAAATGTAAATGGAGTTAAATTAGTGTTTTCGAACTCCAGTAGAAACACAACTATTGCAAACTCGAAAGTCCGCGACATTTTATGGAAAAAGTAGTTTGCAAGTTATCCCTAATATCGGCGGTGAATATTCTTTCGAGTTGTTTCGGTCAACTCCATGGAAAGTGTTGGCACTCTACACTTGTAACAAGTTTTCTTGTTACATGGGATTACAAATATAGTTTGGCGAGCCGCCATTATATTTATGTCATAGGGCACAGCCTTCACTGTTTCCCTTCTACACCAGCTCTCGGCAGAACGTAAACTGAAGGCCTTTAAAGTTCCATTCCACAGGAGAGAGGGAAGTCGTACGAAATTGATGATAACCGAGCGCCAGGAAAACCCGTTTAAACTATGAGCCGCTGCGATAAGTACGGAGTTTATAACTATAAGTCCGGACTAGCATCAAGGGCTAACGTACTAATAACGATTTCGGTTTTGTCGGAAGCCTGATATCTATTGGCCACGAAACGCTGATTGAATGTTCCATGGTTTTATAGTGGGCCAAACTCGAGAAACGAGTTCCAGGCTAATCTTCGAAATAATTACATTAGCCGGCAAACGAAAGCTCTGCCTTAATCGCCCAACCGATGGCTGTTAATCCAAATTATAACGGCCACAAAACTGAACATTCCAGACTTCATGAATAGCCTAATAAGTACGCTAAGTAGTTTCGATTTAATACCCCGCATGACATCTTTAAGGGAACGAGAGAATGAATCTCTCGAAGGTTGATCGATCCTATGTATACATATAAGGCAAATCACTCCTATGTATCAACGTGATGAGTACGCTACCTACTCAATTTCACTGGAGCTTAAGCTATCAGGAAGGAAAGCAATTATGAAAGTGCACCTTCCACGTCGGCGGTATATTCACAGCCAAATGCGTACACTGTTCAGGAGAGACTACGGCGTATTCCTTAACAATGTCTCGCAGCACTCGTAACTGCACTATACTCTTATTCTTTAATTCGAGTTAAAGGCTTACACGTTGCGTTGCAACAAGGATGGTTTGCAGTTACTAGCGCCGAGGGAAAAGATCACATGACGCAGAGAGTAGGATTAATTTCGTAACTGGGGGTAGTTTAAGGATGAAGGGAGAAGAAAAAAAGACGAAAAAAACGAAGAATATGAAGGCTGCTTGAGAAGACACATTTCAAGGTTGAGGGCTGCACCCCTTCGGTTCTTGCCACTAAACGAAAAAGGACGAACTTATTCGTTTTCGGTGACTGTCAGCGATTCGTTTCCTCCTTGTCACTTTCCATTTCAAGACGGCTGCCTCCCTGTTCGCGAAACTTTCCCCTTAAACTCCGAGTAATTTGAATATTTCTTCCCCCCGGTCCGGCTGCCTTTGAGGGGCGAACGCCACCAGAACCGCGGTGGGGAAATTCAGCGCGAATCCGAAAGTATCGGCCAAACAAAACCGGCAGTCAAGCGTGACATTAACTTTATAAATTGGGGCGAAGCAATAAATCGGGCGACGGCAGAAGCTCTTTCTCGGAAAAACAAGAACCGCGAGAAAAAGAGAATTAATTCACACGAGCTGTGTACCCACTTCTTCCCAGTGGCCACTCGTACTGGTGCCACGCCATTTTTCAACAGTAGACAACATTGGTTTTCAGAGAAATAAAAATTAAGTGTATTGCTACAAACAATGCAGAAATGGACAGAGGAGTTATGGCAAAAATCTGCCATTTATTGAACGAACAATAAAAAGATATCGTTTACCGTATCGGCTGTTGAATGTCCGATGGGACGTGGGACAGTAACGCGGATACTGGAAGTGCTTTTTATAAGGAGAAAAACTGTCTAAATGTCATTCATTCCTCTTTGGCCGCGCCCACTGGCGGTGTCCTTAGTTAAATCACGTCTGTCGGGCGAAATCCTTACTTGATTGGAGTGTTTGTCACGAGAGAATTACAGTTGACTGGCATGCGCTGCGTATTGCTTGGCCAGACGATTTTTGGGAATTTTCTTTCGCCCCATGAATGGCATATTGGTCAATAAACGTCAGTATAGAATCCTCCCCGTATTGAAAAACAACGAATTAATCGCCTCCAGCTTTTGAATCTCACGTGCTCTTGTATGGATAATGGATCGCGTATCGCTAACTGTGAACCAAAACCGGTAAAAAGTAGACCAGCCTAGGTAAAACATGGTCTGTGTTGGTATATATATGTATGTTCACTTTGGTACAAATCATATAAGGGAACAACCCTCTCGCTCTTGTCGACCTCTAAAGTGGAGCGATGAAAGTTTCTAGAACATACTATACCTTTGTAAAGAAACGTCTATATTTTCTCCATTGTTGAATTAGAATCTCCGCAAAAAGTTGAATTTAGATTCCAATCATTTTTGCATAGTAATAAAAAATGAAGCCCTTAGAATGGTTTTACATTTATTATCCTAATTAGCGTCGTTGCTTCAGTAAAGTAAAAGGCGGTCGGACTTACCGACGCCCGTTATCAAGCGCGGCTGAAAGCAGGCATTCGTTCAACACCGCTTACACAGAGTGCGCTATAATTGTTGTTCGGGACTATTACCAACCACCGGGCAAACAGATCTCCATCCATGGTTAGGCTCGCGTGGCAACTAACAGAATTTCTTAAGTTCATCCTTTGAAGCTTTGGTCTTTGAGCCTTGCACTATTCATCGTCGGTATTATGCGGGGCCGCCTGGCAGATACAAAGTTTAACAAGAGCAACAAGTATGCACAGTGTGACAAGCTTTCGACTGAAATGTTGCTCTTTGAGGGTTCGTGTATAGAGCCGTCCGTTAGAGTTGAAAAGACTAGAATTTTAAATTATAGCGGAAATGCATTTTTTTTATCGCAATTCACTTAATAAAATAATGTTATAAGGCATTTGGTTTGTCAATACTACATCCAGGGACGCTCCCTAACTTGAGTTCATGGAAAATGCATGAGATTTTTTACTCACTCCGTGGGTGCCGAATATATTACCACTTGATACTCTCCATAGTGTTTAATTATTAAAATTCGATTTCCTTGTCCTCCCTTTTACCCAATACTTTTCTCTATATCGAAAGCTTCGTTTCTATCTTTGAGGATTGCAATAAAACGCAGAGTGTTCCAATCGATCTGGCCGGACGAAGCGCAGTTATATATATTAGATTCGGTAGTAGGTCCGCTGGCGTCCAAGAACTCCCCCAGTGGGGTTCTCACCCCTTGGAGAAACCTGATGACGCACTACTTAACGTTCCATCTATCTTCCATCTGTTACATTGTCGTAGAAACATCCATGGATGTGGTTCCTATGAGAAAATACGATTAGGACGCAGTCGTTTCAGGGTAGAATTAGCAAAAGTTTCTTCATTACCAAAAGCCGTACTCCAATCGGTACACCCGGTACATAAATTCCTCTCTCTCCGAAAAAAGATTACGAAGCGGTCTTATCTCTCATCAGAATTCGAACTGGCGGCGGTCGAGGCGGTGGCGGTGGCGGCTCGCAGACTTAGAAAGCCGGCCGAAAAAAGCTCCGGGGGAATGTGGAGTAACCGGGGGAGGGGGGGGGGGTACTGTAAAAGGGAGGGTGTCTAGTGAGCTGGTAACCGCAACGACCGCAGGAGTCAAAGAGCAATTTCGATCAGCGGTCATCGACGGATCTCCGACGGGATCGATGGGAGATCGCAGGGAGCGCTCTTACTGATCGAGGAGGCAAGTGGAGAACTACACGGCGCGAGAGAGCTCGTAGCACACGGAAGAGTGGCACATGCGCGGAGGAGAAGAGGACGGTATCGAGCCAGAGCAGTGGCTTGCCCGTCGACAGACGGTGCCGCACCGTCAGTTTCTTCCACCGAGGCTGAAAAGCGTTCTCGGCGAGCGCGCCGAGCGCAATCCTCTCCACGGCGTACCTCGCACCTATTTTTTATATCTCAGCACCCGGAGAGAGGGAACGGGAGAGAGTGAGAGGAGAGAAAGCGCGCGCGCGCGTGTGCACGTACGCGCGTGTGTCCACCGTGTGCGAGAGTGAGATTGTGTGTGTCATTCGCGCGCGACCCGTTCATTGCATGTGTGGGTGGGCGTCGGTGTGCGTCGGTGAGTCGCAGCGAGGCTGTGTTTAGAAGCGGGGGAGAGAGCGAGAAAAGAGTGAGGCCGAATAGAGAGCTGGGCGCGCGCGGGTCTCGCCAGTAGAATGTGACCGTAGGCTGACTGTCCGCTGCCACTGCTCCTTTCGTTCGGCCGGTAATTCCGCAAAAGGGGGACCGATCAAACGGGTAAGGCACTGACACTTTCTACTGCTACCGAATTGCAAGGATGAACGACTGAATGAGTGGCTGATCTCCTTCCCAAGTATGTCTGCCCGCAAGCGAGCTCTCCAGTGCGAGTTCGCAACAGAGAATATTCCCCGATTCCGAGACATCCTAGGCACATTCTGATCTTCTATTATTAAATGTTTATGTTTTTCAGCGCACTCCACTTGCAAGTGATATCAAGCGGCAGCCCTCTACTCCTCTCGCGTATACACTCGATGCTCGTTTTCCATGTCAAAGATAATTAACCGGAATTCAGTCACTCCCAAAGTTACGTGCCTAGTTACGCTTTCATTGGCAGATCCTCCGACTCGCACGTTAATCGCCATTCGGAATCCGTGATTTAGACCGCGAGTCTCGTTCTAAAGGGAAATTAGCTCGGAAGGAGAATAATTACAGTTGCCATCCGGGTAATCATAATAGGAATCCGCTTCTCTCCGACAGTGAGACAATAGCGAGGACTCTTTGAATGCCGAGTCCCCTTCCTCCGCTCGAGAATCACCTTTTCTCATCGCTCGCTCCTGAATGAAATTACCCCTCCCAGCGTCTCCCACTTTCGCTCCAAATTACAACTGGCTCTCTATCCTTAGCCCTATTTCGCCAGCGTCTCACTGTCACATACACGCACGCAATCGTCAGCCGCCCGTGCGACGCGACGCGGTGTACATGCTGACTTGCATTGTGCGTCCGCTTACTTGCAGGCGGCACGTAGCCCTGCAAACGTACGCTCACGCAACGACAAACGTGCGCAGCGGCGGCGTAGTGCGTGAGCCTGGCTAACTGTATCGTGCTAAGTGGCCAGAGCGATAGCTGCCGACGACTTACTAATTAGCGATTGCACGGTGCACGCAACGGGCATCGGCAGAGGCACAGGTGCCGCGGATAAGAAGCTGCATGGGGCGGCTTGAGTGGTAGGGGTACGAACGGGATCCACACGACCCTGACTACAGGTTCCCGAGGGCTTTTCGAGGTCAAGGGAACCTAGTAGCGCCGCGAGAGAGACCATGCTCCGAGTGGAGCGGCTAGAAAACATAGACTCCTTCTTCCAGGGGCACCAGCATCTTGCCAATAGCTCATTCCTTCAATAAGCTGATCGGCTTATTATTGATTCCGCGTGAGCGACTATGCTCCTCCGAGTGGAGCGACTAGAAGACGTAGATTCTTCCAGGGGTACACCAGCATCTTGCCAATAACTGAAATGCCTTTATCAGCGGCTCACCAATCGAACGGCAGCTCCTACTGACAATATTGGCTTGTTATTGCCTGACGAATACTCTGTCTTAGTTCTTACGTGTGTTTCTATCCGTCTCTGCCTGTTATCGGTGCGTGTGTCTAGGTGTCGGCTGTCGAACACACTTTTTTCTCGCATTCGTTTTTCGCCACCAGTCACGAGACCTGTCACGGAGTACGTGTTAACAAGCAGTGGGAGGCCGCTCTCTTGAGCGTATTATGCTCTCGCTAGCGAGACGCGTGTCCTCACGGCACACTACGCTTGAATTCTTCTCGCTCTTCGTCGCATGACTAATAGGCCGGCTCTTTTGGCTCCGGGTACCGACAGGTGCTCCTTGGAATTGTACGGCCACTTGCTCCCGTCGTCGGCTCGCATAGGTCACTTAACTATTATATTTCCACGGCGACGTTGTAAAGACGTCTTGATTGTTTTAGGAGGAGCTCAGTTTGCGAGCCATTCATAAGGAAAGGACGAGAATTGCGTTGGTCGATGTTTCACTCTTCCTTGAATTTGTCTAATTGGTCTTGTATAGATCTCTTATTGGCTTCGGAAATATACCCGGATTCTATTGGCAAATGCATTGGCATATACGCGTGGGAGGGTGTAAGAGCGTAAATTGCGAGAGCCTTTTAATTCCCAGGCGTCGCTCTATTGTGCCTATTCTTCTCGAAGTGGCAGTTAAGTGTAAGCGATTGAGCGGTCAATGTCGCATCGGCTTAATTCGCCCGTCAATACCCACGCCGGAAGTTACGGAATTATCGATCTGCCCTGTGGTAATAGAAGTACTGTCACTTGCCAATTAGTCCGCACCCGGCTGAAAAGGAGTCTACCGCTCGTTCCTTCGTGTCCTCGCTCTGTGTGTCCCAACGAGATGCTTCGAGATTCGATCAATAGTGTCAGATGTACAACCCAAATATTTTCGCGTCAATGCCTATCTACTTGGGGCGCCCCGTTTACTTTGTATCGGCGACAAAGTGACTTCAGTCTATTTTCTACGCTACTCCTTCATTATTACCACTAATGCGAATACCATTGCCGGTATCATTATCGTAGTTGGTGAAACTGACAGTTTATTGAACAGAAAATGTAATGTATGCATTTTCAGCACTCGTAAACAGTCGCGCTGTATCTTCTCAATTCTGATTAGCATAATCGTGCGTGATGCGAAGGAAGCGACATAACATGTGTCATTATCATCATAATATTGCACGAAAGTGATAGCATTGTACCAGTGATATGACTTCGGCGGAATGAATCTCTCGTTTCTTATTTTCAAATTAGCATCGTTTTCCAATGACGCGGTAAATTGGAAAATCGCTGATCTTATATAGTTCGCAGCTGGATGTTAAGAGCGGCCCACGCCCTTCAAGGTTTATCTTAATTAATCACACCGAATAGAAGTCGCGCTAGACAGAGCCTCCTCGAGCGGGAATATCGGGCTGCCGAGCATGCTTTCGCTCGTCCTCTTTGTGCAGTAATAGGATATTCAATAACCTTAATTATACACTGGCCTACTAAGCAGAAAGGTTTAACCCCCGTGCGGCCGATTGTTTCAAGATAATTGGATTTTTAAATTTAAGCCCGGCCCACACGCGCGCGCGCTCGCACCTCCACGTCCATGGAAACCCGTGGTTGATATACGCTTTTCCAGCGGCGCCCGAGCATCGGCCGCGTAATTCGTCGACATTACGCAAGCCGTCTCCAAAGCGGACTGGTCGGCCAGTCGTATAAATAAAAATCCCTGAATGATTACTCCGCTTGCTCCAAAACCTGCCTGTCCTCTTCCCGCCGCAGGGACTTCTCCCGTCGGCGAATCTTCTTTTACTCCATGTCTTCTTGTGGAGCACAGAGGCGCACAGCTGCTTTCGCTTCCTCTAACCACAAAATTCCACGAAGAGTCTACGTGGGCGTCGTTCCTAAATCGATACGCAATTGTTAACATCATAAGTTTCCGCGGCGATTGAACGTCCGTTCGGCGTGTGAACGCTTGCCCCGGCGGCACTTGCCGAGCTCCACGTAACAATGAGTAAGTAGATCCGCACGGTCGGCGATATGCCACTAATGCGATGGCCTCCTGGGAATTCGCGGTGGCTGCCGGCCGCCAGGAATGCCCTCGCCGTGCCAAGAAAGAGAATGAAAGCAAGAGCGCCGCTCGGCACGAGTCGCCAAGCACCCACATTATTTCCGTAACGCTCCTCTGTTTACGCGGCCGCCTTGTACACACGAGCCAGCCGCACAGGCTCTTTCAAAAGGCACGGACGCCGCGCTATTCACAGGCTCTCGCTGCGGTCTTCGAGAACTCGAGAATCATCTGCCGCATGTTCGGTATATAAACGTCACGTAAATCACTTTCTGTAGTATAACCGAGAATGAAATTTCATGAATAAATTTTGGGGTCGGGCCAATGTCGTTCCGCCAGAATGGAGATTTCTGGAATGTGACTCGGCTACTTGCCGCGGTCACCCTACGGATCCCTTTCGGATTTTTCGAGTCAATATATAGTTTTGAGAAACTCGGTATCCCTCAACTTAATAAAGATCAGTATATCGCACCTCCGCAAGCGTGGAAATACGGATCGGAGGTTCAGAGGTATAAAACTGTTCAGGGGAGAGGAAGGAAGATCGTCGTATTTCACGATGAATTGTTTACGGCAATTTTAAAAGCGTGCTCTTGCGCAGAATTACTCCATGGCCTGGAAAATTGCTGGCGAGTGTCGGTGTGGTGAACTGGCAGTTTGGAAGGCAGTATAGAGACGGACGCGGTGTACGCTCCCGATAGTATTGGATGTGCTATGAGATCGAGCGTGCGAGCGAAACCACTATTTCGAGTGAGAGTCGGACAGAGACAGAGAGGACGCGATGGCTGAGAGACACGGGGGCTACTCCCTTATCGTGACGATGCATCGTCAGCTGATCCGTTGTTAGAGAGACCCACTAAAGTCGCTGGACCTCACTCGCGAAGATTGATGATACGATATGCGCTCCCTTCTGGCACCCTGGACTTCCTGATGCGAACATCCTTATTTTCTTCGCCAAATCCCAAAACATCTGCTATACCTCCTGGCCTCTTTTAATAGACTCTCCACAAAGTTCTTCTCGATTCTTCTGATATAATAACTTAGATTTCGCCAAAAAGTTTTAGTTATTGAGGTAAGCACAGAAACATTTTTTCAGCGGCACTGTGGAATAGAATATTCCGCTGCCAGTGATGAAATGGATATTAAAGGTATCACATAGTTAGCAAACATCATTAGCCAATTGGTGGGATTGGTCGCTTTGAAGATCCACATTACAGACAGATACGAGTTCCAACTAGTTACACGAAAGGCAGCTTTCCTGTTTAACTACGCGGTTAACAGAAGTTTCGGAAGTTCATATCCAGTGGGAAGTTCCGAACTCAGGAACCATGTGGATGCACGTGTATCCTCTCAATAAAGGAATATAGGCATCCCATTATACTCGCCTCGAACCACTAACCAGGCTGGCACTCTCTGCCTAAGTGTGATAAGATCTCCGTTATTAAATACTGCACGTGCCCTACTTCACCTATTTCAATGCCAATATATCCCGTACTTTGGAGCAAAGTTTTAAGCGAATGGATGGATCACTTAATCAATTCGGACTCTAGCTCCGTAGTTTCCAAGAATCCCCGGAGTTGCCGGGCTTTCATTACACGGGATTCAGTCTAGCTTCGCATTTACGTTCCTTAATCAAACAAGGACGGAGAGCTCGGCATATAAATGGCTGAAAAACGTCGCGATAAACGTTTATTTCAGGTCGTCGACGAAGATAAGTAACGATAAAATGGGTCTACGAGCGCACGTTTATACTTAAACACCGGTCTCCCGCAGGCCACGGAGACGGTAACACGATGAAGACGCCGCACACTCGTTTCTAAGCAGTCGGCACCGCACGTATTCACGTGTAACTTTAGAGAGACTCGATTTCCTAGTGCACTATGAGATAATTCCATGATAAAACGCTCCGGATATCCGTGTGCGATAGTTGCATCAGCGAGCCCGGCGACCTTTCTCATTTGCGAATGATAATTTCACTTTGGTAGCTCGCGTTCTCTTGCCGGCGATAAGCACTAATTAATTGTCATATGAACTCGCGTATGGGTGGAGGGGGGTCGATACTACCACTCTTATTAATATCGATTATGAAACTAGTTGGAGTAGCTTTGTGGTATTTTATTTCAATACAGTAATAATATCCCGCAGTTTATTTCTGCGACTGGTATGTTGTAGCATGAGTATATGAGTCACGCAGCCTTTTTGCCACATGTGAGTGAGTCATATAGTGTTGTTGCCATAAGACTGATAGTACAAAAGGTACGAGTCATGTAAACCTTAATAATACTCTAGTTCGTTTCAAATTATTTATACGTACATTTTCCAAAGTAATATTCTTATTCCTATGAAGAGTAATTTTTATATTTTGTTGCGTTTCAACGACTGGAACAGCTGGTTACCATTAATTTAATAATCTAGCATAGCAAAGGGCATAAGGGTGTGGACTTATGCAAACTGGAAGCAGTCCGAAGGAGAGCGTGAACCCGAATGTGTAAGGCAGCACACACGGGCCATCTCACACTCAAGCGACGGCCCGTATTTGCGGAACACTAAACGCGCTAAAGCTAATCGTGCCTGATTTGCTACGTTTACACGGGTGCCTACTTGTGTGGGGCGATTACGCAATTCCGACTCGAGTGTCTTAATTAAGCCAACAATTTCCAGATGTTAATCTAACCGCGGATCGTGAAATATTCTCATCTGTAAATAAAGTTCATTGATAACGTGGCATTGCTAGCCAGAACGCGTTTCTGCGTGCGTATATGGATGTATGTATGTATGTAGACACCTGTGAGCGTGTCTAGGTTTAGGTTGCTGCTATGTTATCGCTTGACTTAGCGAAATACCCCGTCCGTTTACTGAACTCTATATTTATCGAGGGAATCTATTGCCATTGCACATCCGATTTGACTGTACTCGCTTGCTCTAATAACACGTACCGTGGTCTTCGAGTGAGCGTGCAATTGATTCGTAAATCCTCTAAAAAATAATATCGAAATCGAACATAGGACATTGGTTCTTTCTAAGTTGTCTGAGTGTCTTGAAGAATCATTGATGGAGATTAGTTATCAAATTTATGGCAATCAATTTGCCTGGTGCATGCCTGGTAGAATGGAAGAGCTTCACTTTCGCTATATAAAGAACCGCATTAATTCGATCTCTCTGCTCTGTAGGTGCAGCGGAAAGCTAAAATGTGCAGCCTGGCCCGGAAGAGACGCTCTTAACGTCGTAAGTGCTCTCAACACCCTTCGCTCCACCCATCCCATTTTCTCCTCCAACACCGTCCGTACAAAATCGCTACAAAGTTACCTACTTCACTATCCGGAGCTACTTCTCGCGCTGATGCCTAATACAAACCTGTGGCTAATTCTTTAAAATGACTCAACCGCGTTTGATACCAAGGAGAATACTAGTTGTTAAGGCATAAGAGTAAAACGGGCACCTCGATAAAAACCCAGAGGGCAAGCAACTAATCCGTGATTTATGCGAGCGACCTAAATAATACATGAACACGGTGCTCCATGTCGTCGCTCTATTTTCGTCATTCCACGTGGTTCGACCCAGATTCTACGGTTGCGGTGTAAAGGTCAATCGGTGCAACGATTGATGCCAGCAAACCCTTTCCGTCAAGCCGGAATATATAACATATCGACTGCACCCCGAACACCATAACGTTTCCTAGAAGCTCCGCTTTTACATCACGGCCCTACACTATATCCATATGAAGTGACAGGATGCAAGATAAAAAAGCAGGCCCTCATTGATCATACAAGTCCTTCAAAATTCTCTAGTTACTTTTATTTTTCCGTCAATCAGAAAGAAAGATCGAACAGTAGCACAGTTTTGGCAGGCAAGAGGTCGGGCTAAAGCGCGCGACCTCCTCGAAGGAGAATAAGTTAAGCGCTCGCACGCGTCTGAATATTAACGCGTCGTCGCCATATGTAACAGCGGCTCCTTGTACAAGCATCCACTGCGCAGGAAAAAAGAGTAAACAGGCGGCGTATAGCCTTTGACTCTTTCGCATTGTCGATAACGACGATAACACTCCTGACTACTTTCCGACAAGGAAAGCAGCTTAAGGCATTCAGAGCTATTCGGTGCAGTAGGAAACAGTCGCAAAAAGGCCAAAGGAAAATGAGATTGTATGCTCTCTATACTTATGAGAGTTCAAAGAAACGCAATTATAAATAGTGCTCCGGCTGTCGTACCATAAAACAAATCCCTGAAGTCAAAGGAACTTCTGAAAATATTAATATGGAAATAGAGTACTTCTTATCATTTCATGCACACAATATCCCACGAATCCCATTTAAGAGTAACGGTATTCCTCTCGAATGTTCTCAGAGAGTTCCCCAAATAAAAACTATAATGGGCAGCAAAGTCGTCCGTTTTATAGTCAGACGAGGGAGAGAATAAAGAGACTTAAGGTTTATTGCACTGAAAGCCGTGAGAGACGAGTAACAGGATTAAAAGCGAATGTAGCGGACGAGTGCATTGAAAGAGCCGGAGCACGGGTTCTCCGTTCGGCGTGGTTTAATGCCCGATTGGGGCTGAGGAAATAGTATTAAAAGATGACGCAGCCCCGGTGCGATCGGGGTCGCACATCGATTGACACTTGATACACGCCACTCTCTCTCTCTCTCTACTAGATAAGTAAATCCCGGTACTCTAGTGGCTTTCCCGCACTATTAAATGAACGGTCGGTGATAACCATGTGGAATATTGAAACTCTCTTTTCACGCGCAGACAGATAATATCACAAAGAGCGACATTGAAATGGATATAACTTAGAGTGAAGTACCATTAGCGCAAGCCCCTCGCGAGCCCTCTGTAATTAATAACCCCATTACACTTAGCAACTGATGATTGCCATCGTTCACGCTCCCCTCCCCAATACTCCGAAACATCATCCGTCAAGCTCGATATCGATTCTTTTAATCATGCACCGATTCCTATCTTTTATACGCACCGGTTTGCTCTACATATACGAAAGAGGCTGCAACTGTCTAGAATTTCGGGGGCAAAGCTGCACTTTAGTTGTCTCTGGTGAAAATTGTTTGCACGTACTAGACAAGCACGCCCGGGTAAAGTAGCCACTTGAAAAACTGGGAGGATTTGAAATAGGGCGCTTACCCGGTTAAGCCGGCTCGGATTCTGCGGCAGGCTTTTTTCAAGTGTGCCAATTAAACTTGCGGCAGGAGAGTGAGTGGCAAGCACCCGTGAAATAATCTGACTCGCGAGGGAAGCCGGCGCGGAATCCCGCGGAGATGACGAAGAGGTTCGAGTTCAACTGGCAGATCGAGGTGCCCAGGCCACTCCGCGAAGGATGTGTCTTCGATCGCTGGACCGAGGAGAAGGACAATACGGAAATAGAGCTGAATTGCATGTTCAAGGTCGACGAGTATGGTTTCTTCATCTATTGGCAGAGCGAAGGAAGGGTGAGTATCCTCGGGCGCCGTTTATTCCATCTCTGTCACTGCGACTGACCAAGCCTCTATGCACTGCATAACTCTCTTCTCCCGTTTCTTCCTAGGACGGAGATGTGATCGAGCTCTGCCAAGTAAGCGACATACGTGCCGGCGGTCTTCCTAAGGTAAATTACATCTAAAATTGCCATCATATCTCCCTTCCCGCTTACGGAACCAGTTAATCAGATGAATAAGGACTGCGAACGTTTTCTCGTAGCCAGTTGAGTCAACGGGCTGACCGGGTGAAATAAATTACGGTTCAGGTTTCCACACGAGCTTTATTGATTTCCTGGCACATGCGTTGCTCGGCACAAATCAACATTTGTTATTCCCTATACATATACTCGCTCGCCCCAATAATTCGTCCGCATTTGTACCACGAGCTTCAATTATATCGTGTGCCAGCTACACTCGTGCTTCGCCACGGTAATAAGAAATTGATGTCGCGCGGATAAGGAACATAACGTGTGCTGCTTATCTCGAGACGTTTGCTGATGAAGCCGCAGAGTGTTTGTCCGGTAGCTGATTAAACCAATGAATATTGTCCTTTCGCGTTGACTTCCATTGTTTTCCGACTCAATCGCGTCAAATGGTCGATGATAGGCGAGGAGTGAGAGGACCGATCGTATTGATCGAGAGTCCGCTGTTTATGGATTAATATCCGCGGTTGTATGTAGCTCGCTCGCTCACGAGGGGCACGATTTGATTGCGTGGACAGTTGTCTCTCTCATTCAATGGCAATCCGATTTAATCTAGGATCCGAAGCTCTTTGACAAGCTCCTCGTCAAGCATGGAGAGCAACTGGAAGAGAAGAGCTTGACCATCTGCTCGGGCGCCGATTACACTAACATCAATTATCAGCACGTTGTCTGTCCGGATGCAGCGACAGCCAAGGTAACGTCGATCACACACGGCTCTCTCCGCACACTCCGACACTTCAGCAGATATATCCGCTGCGTCTCTGCTATATGACTGCGCCGATTGATCGCGTCGGGGAACAAAAAACCTCTAATTGATTGGAACCGTGGAGCCTTGATCGCATGATTATTCCCGTAGTCACTGGGAATACAGTGGACAAATTGTTATTCCATTCTGAAACTGCAACATCAGCTGACACCGGGGTGTGAAAAGCTTGAAATTGCTGTGAAAGCTAATGTGGATACTCTGAAAATCTTGTGTTCATTCCGAATTAGTTTAATTATTAGCAAGGTCAGATTGCTGTTAGTGAGAGTATCTCCCCTCGCGGCGAGTATCTCCAGCATCGTTTTTGCCAAGCGGGCTGGGCTCGCATGATTCCTACGACGCTATGTGCCTGACTTAATTGGAGTAATTGCGCAATCGATAAAGCGTTCTTGCGTGTTCGAGCGAAGCAACTCTCCGTGATTTAGCCGCGGCGTATATGCAGGGGATTACAATGGCTCGGTTATGTTACACGTAAAGATCATAAAGTAGTAGCGTGAAGCGGACGGGATGGCGCAAGCAATTTCTGCTCGCGAGAGGCCCGCTCGCTCGGCTTAATTGAAATCAGGGGCGAATTTGGAGTACGTAACACGCGTCGGCTCATTACGAGGCCGCCATGTTCGCTTCCTGTGGTGCATTCAGCTGATGGAATTTTTCTGTCCCATACCGCAGGTATGGCTGGACGGCATTCGAAAGATTACGCACAACGTGAAAGCCAACAACGTATGCCCGCTTACGTGCCTGAAGAAACAGTGAGTTTACCCATGCAATTACACACACCTACGCGAGTCCGCGCGCAAACACATGTGCGCGCTCCCGCTCCGCACACCGTGTTTGCACTGAGCACCGCGAAATAATTAGCCATAAATGTGCTCTGGCGCAAACATATAGGTAGTTTCCTTGGGCTCGACGGCTCTTCTCTTTGCTGCCAGACGGGAGCGACGCTCGCGATCAAAAGTCTCCCTCGCTAATGGTGCGGTGAAAAATTGCTATCGAACTCCTCCTTGGCAAGTTCAAGCGGGGGGGAAATTAAATTCCTCCTCGGGGCTGAGTGCCCCTCAAATGTACCGTGAACTGGCGTAGAAGTTAGCGCTGGACTACTTCGGGGCGATAGATATAAGGAAGGTTTGCGATGTTCCAGTTGGATGCGACTCAGAATGCTGGTCGACCCGAATGGAAAAGTCCCAGTGAAAGTGGTCGCAAGAACTTTTGCGTCTGGGAAAACGGAGAAGCTGGTTTATCAGTGCCTCGCTGATCTAGGCCTACCAAGTGGGAAGGTAGCCGTTTCCAACTCTATCTAACTTAGACCTGTTACCATGTCATTAATCCGTATCTCGAGTACTAAGGGAAACTTGGCCATTCCGTAAAACATGCATTTTGCGATAACGTAGAAAGCAGTGATAGGAATATGAGATCCACACTCACATTTTATTTTTTCCATGCAGAACGATGTTATTGAGCCGGACGACTTCACCTTTGACGGCTTCTATGCTCTATATCATAAGATCTGTCCACGGAACGACATAGAGGAGCTCTTTCAATCTATGTAAGTAGATTCTTGTCGGCAAAATCATTATCGGCTTGCTCGACACGCTCTTCGACCACTTACGCGTACCGAGTTATCAGCCGGTCGCATTCGCAAGAACCGCGGATAGTTATCCGCCTCGGAAAAATTGCAGAACTCAAGGGAAAGCCGACACGATCAACCTGGATCAACTTGTCACGTTTCTGAACGAGAAGCAGCGTGACCCGACCTTGAACGAGATCCTCTATCCTCTGTACGATGAGAAGAGGGCCCAGGAGATTATAAACGATTACGAGCAAAATGAAAGCGCACGCAATCAAAGTAAGATCATCGATAGACAATGCGAAGGATCACTGGCCTCTTGCTAATTCGCTTCCGCATAGTTGTATCTGTCACAATCCCGCGCCCAAGTCTCGGCGATAGCTTGTACCTCCGAGATGGCATCCTTTCAGAAGCAATCACGTCCTTTCAGAAACGATGACGAAGGACGGCTTCATAAGGTACCTGATGTCCGACGAGAACGCGCCGGTTTTCTTGGACAGATTAGACGTTTACATGGACATGGACCAATCGCTGGCTCATTACTATATCAACTCCAGCCACAATACATACCTGAGCGGCCGACAATTCGGCGGCAAGAGCAGTGTCGAGATGTATAGACAAGTGTTACTAGCGGGTTGTAGGTGGGTCTTCGCCATCCTACTAATTCGAAGCCTCTATACGTTCGATGCGAATTTCATTAACTCCCGGACACGCGGCTTTTTTGTTAAAAGGTGCGTTGAATTAGATTGCTGGGATGGCAAAGGGGAGGATGAAGAGCCGATAATAACGCATGGTAAAGCCATGTGCACGGACATTCTATTCAAAGACGTGATATATGCGGTGCGGGACACCGCATTCGTGACCTCGGAATTTCCGGTGATACTCAGCTTCGAGAACCATTGCAGTAAAAAGCAGCAGTACAAATTGGCCAAGTACTGCGACGAGATCCTCGGCGACCTATTATTAAAGGAGCCCCTGAAAGACTACCCTGTAAGTTTTCACAGTCGAGCGCCACAGCGGATGAACGCTTCGTAAGAAAGTAATGGGCTTACTAAACGCTTTCACCTGCTCCACTTTGACCACATTTCTGTTAATGCCCCGTGAGTTTCATCGATAGCGCCTTATCAGACATTGTCGTCACCGGCCGCACGTCCGTTAAATATGTTCGCAAAAGCGGAGCCGATTAGATTACAGCTTCATTGATCCGTAAATCCGAAGGCTATGAATATTTCCTACTACGATCGCGGAGGCGTCTGCTATAATAATGATTATATTTAAAACCCTGATATAGCTTGAACCGGGGATGCCACTTCCGCCGCCCAGTATGCTCAGGCGTAAGATCCTTATAAAGAACAAGCGGCTGAAGCCTGAAGTGGAGAAGCATGAGTTGGAGTTATTTAGGCAGGGTCAGTTCGTCATCGAAGACGAGGTCAAGGAGGATGCCAGTGCACCTCCCGTGGTAGCCGCGGTCGTCGAACAGCAATCGGTAGCTACCAATAGCTCCCGTCATGTCGAAAATAGTCTCGTCTGCTCGGCATGTAACAAAGAGCTATTCAATTCGTAGGAGGATGCTTCAACGGCTGATTCAATAACATCATCCGCCACCGGTAATCAGCAGCAACAGCCTGGCGCGGGTCCAGCGGCTCTCCCTGAGAATCTGGAATTGGCAGCGGCTCAGCCGTACACGGGAAGTACGACCAACGTGCATCCGTGGCTCTCGTCCATGGTCAACTATGCCCAGCCCATCAAGTTTCAAGGTTTCGACGTCGCCGAGCGTAAGTGGCGTCAAATCATTCCAGAACAATCATAAAATATCAAATCCGTGAGGTTCACGTGTTCCGTTCCTTCAGAGAAAAACATTCACCACAACATGTCTTCCTTCGCGGAAACCGCTGGACTGAGTTACTTGAAGACGCAAGCGATCGAGTTTGTCAATTACAATAAGCGTCAGATGAGTCGGATTTATCCGAAAGGCACGAGAGCAGATTCTTCCAACTATATGCCACAGGTGAGGCCTCGGTCCTTCAAAGCGCATGTCGAACCTTGTAACGACCACGAGTAAATTTCTACTGGTCGTTGAAAACAGGTCTTCTGGAACGCTGGCTGTCAAATGGTGTCGCTCAACTTCCAAACGGCGGACTTACCTATGCAGCTGAATCAAGGGAAGTTCGAGTACAACAGATCGTCGGGCTACCTTCTGAAGCCGGATTTCATGAGGCGAGCGGATAGGAGCTTTGATCCGTTCGCGGAGAGTCCTGTCGATGGTGTTATAGCAACACAATGTAGTGTTCAGGTTGGACAAACTTTTTCCAGTTCTCCTTTCTTTCTATTTTGGGGTGTCAGTATTAAAACCTTGCGTCTGAACAGGTAATTGCGGGCCAATTTTTATCGGATAAAAAGGTCGGGACGTACGTTGAGGTCGAAATGTACGGTCTTCCCACGGATACTATTCGCAAGGAATTTCGTACCAGAGTAGTTCCAGCGAACGGCCTGAATCCCGTGTACAATGAAGAGCCTTTCCTCTTCAGAAAAGTCGTCCTACCAGACCTTGCTGCCTTGAGATTCGCCGTTTACGACGAGTCGAATGGCAGACTCCTCGGTCAAAGAATTGTTCCTTTAGATGGTCTACAGTCGGGATATCGTCACATATCTTTACGCACAGAGGCCAATTTTCCCATGTCCCTACCTATGCTCTTCTGTAACATCGAAATCAAAATTTACGTCCCAGATGGTTTTCAAGGTTGATCTTTTTACTCTAAAGCTGCATTTCCTTGACTTGGTTGATGTAATTTATGATTCAAACGAAGGGAATTATTTCAGAGTTTATGGATGCCCTGGCGGCACCACGGGCTTTCAAGAAAACGGAGAGTATGTCGCAGAATAAAATGCGCGGCCTTGGAATTGAAGAAAGCGATAGTAAGTCTCACTCAGAGGCGACGCCCGGGCACCAACAAGAAGCTGCGAAACCGCGTGGCAAGTATCGAGAAACTCGTAGTCTTTACTAGAGCGTAACTAATAATTTCTCCGTGGATTGTTACAGAGGAGATGAAATTCGACCCCATTACTGTCGAGACTCTCAGGCAGGAGAAGGGTTACCAGAAAGTCCTTAGGAAGCAGCAGAAGGACCTGGAGGCTTTAAAAAAGAGACACCAAAAAGAAAAACTTGCCGTCCAGAAACAGCACTGCGGTGCGATCGAAAAAATTATTAAAGGCAAAAAGTACGGAGGCAGAACTTACTTTCAGATCAACTTTTCATCCTATAAGTCCTATTGTGTGTTGGCGGGTGCTAGAATCTTTACAATTGTATATTGCAGTAAAGCGGAACTATCAAGGGATCCAACAGTTCGTCACGCAGTATCTGAGCAGACGGTCCAGTGGTCCCGACTCGCCGACCGCCAGCGCCGAGAGGAGCGGGACTTGGTCCGTTGTCACTTGGAGGAACGTCGCAACACCTTATGCAAGCTGTGCGTCGCCGCACAAGTCGCACAGCAGAAGCAGCTCTCGGCAAGGCACGAGCGCGAAATCAAGGAGATGAATACCAGACAAGCCAGACTCTCGGTGGAGAGCATGAAGGAGGTGATGAATGACAAGACGCTAAAGACTCGCGGCATCAAGGAAGGTAGACTCAGGGAGAAGCAGCAGAACAATACGAAGAAGTTCATGGAGGAGCGAAAGATAGCGCAGATGATTCAGAACCGCGAGAAGGAGAAGCTCAAAGTCATCCACGAGAAGCAACTGGAGGAATTGCAGAAGGACATGAATGCCGTAAGAGATTCTACAATGCTGTTCTACTGATACTATTCTACATGCTTTTGATTTTGATTTATTATAAGAGAAAAATCATTTCTAGATCATGGATATGTACAAGAACGAAGAGATAGAGTACGAGCTGGGTCCTAAGACCGAGTTCTACGTGTGATCTGTCTCACGTTTCACCCGGTGGCACACTCTAAGAGTTGCCGGGAGCCGGCGGTGCTGTAGGAATACCAAACCTCGTTTTACTATCGTTAATTATTACTTGGAATTGGGATCAAGCCTCGTTCGCAGTCATCGTCGAATCGGCCGGCGTCCCTCTCGCCGCCAGAGCGCGCGGGGACGCCGCTGGGAGCGTGAACAACAAAGGCAACAACACCACGTATTTAAGTATAATGCTACATACATACATACACATATATTCTAGCTCATCCTCCTGCATATTTTTTTATAAGGCGCATCACATATAACACCACAACAACACTCTCCGTCGTTGCACCAGCAAGTACCTAGACGTAAACGTAAGGGAGTCAATAAATTAAAAAAAGGTGATCTAGTCAACTTCTTACACTACTTCTACTACTAGGCGTACACATATTATTATATGTATATTGCATAAGAAAGACGGCATCGCGATGGCTGTCCTTGTCGCCCCGGCGCGCCGTCAACCTAAATATTTTTCGATTGTTAATGCTATTGTCGAATTCTATGGAATTGTCTCTTTGCGAGTACTGCGAGATGCATTACAATGTTGCGCCTGCGAGTGTGAGTGCGTGCGTGTGTCTCTTCGCGTGTCCATGCCTAATGCAAAGGGGAATCCGCCGAAGACCGTGACGATTCCTTGACCATATGTTGCACTAAAGTATGCTTTCATGGTCGGCAACGCCAGTCAACGGTCCGATAGTGACCAACGCCTGTCGCAATTTAGAGTATTAGATGGCAACCCACGATCGATTCGATCTCCGGTTGTCAAGATTGAGTCACGGCACTTGTGCCCACACGAATGGTCCAAAGCCGTAAAGTCACGAGCCAAAAATATACACGTTACTTTGTGTACATAGACTTGAAAAGGAAAGCAAAAAACGAGAGCCTAGCATAATGATAACACCGCATCGTTGTTTTCATTATAACAGTGTTATTTACATAAATTATTATATTAACCTATATATTATATATGCATATATATATATATTATACATATATATATATATTGGATATAAAGGATTAAGAGGAAATAAAGGAATTACTAGCTCAGCTCATTGTTATTGTTCCACGGCGCGTTTGCTAGTGATTAATTTATTGATAATTGTACTTTACTGTCGCTGTCTCGTATATGTGTATGTCGTTTAGAGCAAGGAAGGCGCGGTGTATGCATTGAGTGGGTATGGAAGACATGAGCTCTGTGAACGTGCAACGAATATTCTAATTGATATTTTAATTAAGGCAAATAATAACATTCTTTATTAAACTTAGAAAAACCTGAGCTTTTTCTTCGCAACACGCTTTTCGCGTAGCGTTTACAATTAGCCTGTCATACATCGATCTTCTTTCAGAATTACCGATAATACTCGTATTCAGGTTCACCCTCGTATTCATGATCATATGTATTGTAGTATTCTGGAATTCCGTGCACACTCGTTTCTCCTTGATCCAATACGATTTCTTGGTACGCAACTGAAAATTAAAGCTATTAGCTCATAAGCCTTATCAGTAAATATACGCAAGTATATTGAAATCTCTCGAAACCTTTGTTTTCGGGAGGAAATGGGATGACAAGCCCCGGACGATCCGCATGAATGTTGTCACTCAAATGCTCTGGTTGGACAATTGCCTGCTCCCTATGCAGCGGCACACTTTTCCCATTCTCAATGTGTACATTCTGATAACTGGTAGCACCGTGGCCATGATAAACTGCCCGCAAATTGGAGAGGTATGACTGCTCCCCTGCACTCACTACATTCATGATTGCGCAGAGTGCCGTGGCTAAAACATGCGGCTGTAACACCGGCAATAGTGAACTCACACCGTTAATACGATCTGGCGAACGAACGGGGAAAATAGAACTCACAGAAAGTCGCATATTGCTGGTCGAATTTCCGCGAGTGCCGCTCGCGTTCCACTGACGATGAAATTGCGAGGGCGGCGGGATTTTATAGTCAGGAATTTCGAAAGCCCATGCGAATATTCCGGCCACTATGGCCGGATGTTTACAATCGGGGTTTACAAGGCGCGCGCTCCGTGCATCCGCAGATTCGTGGGTATGGGAAAATCGGTACCACCGCGCGCGCGCCTATGGACGCCCACTTTCAAAAGAGTCAGAAGTGGCTCATTTCATTGCCGAGTTGTGCAAGCTCCTCTCTAGATCGCCGTCGGCATTGCGAGTACACGCACCACACTCCCGGCTGCTGTATGGCGAAAGACCGATTCCTCGAAGTCCGCGAGAATCGTTGCAGAAGATCGGCCGAAGTAGCTGCCGATCAGGTACCTAATTAATTCCCAGCTTAACTCCTTGGTTCAGCATTCGTCTTGATGCAATCGGCCATCGACGCTCTGATAAAGGGCATGGAACGACGGGACTTGTCGTCCGCGACCGACTCGCAATTCTACCCTCTAGCCAAACTTCATAGAAGGCCAGTCCAGCGATCGCCCGTGCGGAGAACAATCCTCGAAAATTTCCTAATAATGCGTTTTTATGGTCCGCCTGGCTCGAAGCCACCGGAGGCAATCTCCGGAAAATAGGCGATACTCGAAGATCCGTAATCCGCAGCTGTACAGAGTCCAAATGAGCTCTTATGAAACACCCTATTCCTAATTATTCCGATACAAGCTCTGAAACTCAATTGCGCCACTATACCTTCGTTAATGAATACCTTGCTTCTTTCTGGAATTATTACCTTCCCTGGAAAGTAGATAATGCCATCACTGTTCCATTAGCCGTTCGATATTCCTCAGTGCACCAAGTCGTTTTCAAGAGTGTTAAGCTCTCCAACAAACTCGACACTCTAGGCATTTTTAAAGGAAGCAGTGACAGGGTAAAGAATCTCAACAGACTGTTCAAGTTCAATAATTCTTTTTATTGTAAAATCGGCAAACTGCATCGGGACCAGTTTACGCTCGACTACGATTATTATGGCAGATTAAATCATTCTCCTCGCACTCTACGCTCTTGCTCTCGCTCGCTCTTTCTCTCTGATGTTCAATCGAGCCGCAAAGACTATGGGGTGGATGAACTGTTGGTGTCTCTACGGCATCCGAATCTTGGCAGTGGTATCGGTTACGCCAATCGCATTAATGGGAAATGGAAGCGAAAGCCTGAACTGGATTAGGGGCAGTAAGGCTTCGCGACTGCGGGTGGGTGAGGGAGGTATACAGGTGCTGGGTGAACCATGGGTTGAGCGATCTTCACGTAATTGATCTGAGGCGCTTGCACCTGTACTACCTTGGGCTCCTGATAGTGGACCGGAGGCGCATATGAGATTGGCTTCTGATAGACGATCTGCGACATCGGGGCCTCGTACTTTTTCACGTAGATCTTCGGCATCTCATACATCGGCTTCTGGTACATGGGTGAGTAGTAGATTGGCTTTTGGTAGATGGGCGCGTACGAAAGCATCGGTTTTTGGTAGGTCGGGTAGATGACTTTCGGCTGGATCACCGGCGCTGGTTTTACGTAGACTGGTTGTTTCGGTACCACGTAAGTTGGCTGGTGGACATACTGCACCGGAGGAGGCGCATGCACGACGACTTCTTTCTTCGGGATGACTACGGGCTTGACATATACTGGCGGCGGATGATACGCCGGCATGTGCGAGTAGACCGGCGGACATGGATTATGGGTGGAGTATCTCTTTGGCTTCAGCATCCACGGCATAGACATGTCCATTTTCTCCGGCATCATGCCCGCTTGCATCTGCATCTCCATCTGCATCTCGCCCTCCGCGCGAACGCTCGACAGCCATATCAGGCATGGTATCTGCGGGGAAACAATCAGTTCGAAAGCAGTCAATGCTTTATTTCGGCACTGAATTCAGAATTGTCTGCGGCCTTATGGAACGATATTAATTTAGATGGATGAATATCGATATAGATACGTGTTACTTTGTATCAATAGCAGTACTAATTCTCAACATGTGGTTAAAGTGTAACTTTAGATTTCCTTAAAATGTCAACATTTCTTGGTGGAATGGTCTGCATATGAAGAGACACGAGGGAGGTTGAAAGGGTGTAAAAAATATGGTTGGGATTAAGTGAAGGATAGAGTATTATAAAACGCTTACCAGTAACCTCAGCATGATTTCCTTTGTCCGGTTGATCGGGTGATAAGCGTTAGATCGACTGTCCCAGAGAAAACTAGGCGCGCGGCTCGCGCGTTCGGTGATTTTATAAACTTTTGCTCCACATAGACGGGGCAGGTTCGCCTGAGGCCAAACGCGAGTGCGATTCCCTTAAGCGGAGTAAAAAGCGGTCGTCGTCTTGGGCCTATGATGCAATCGCAGACTCGCGCCCCGGTATTTCCTGAATAAATTCTGCCGCTCGCTCGGGCAGCGGCACCACCTCGTGTGTCCACCTTTACATCGTCCACCGTGCAACTTGTCCTCGTCCTCCTCATCGTCATTTGCGCTGCTCGCCGCCGCCACTGCTTCAGTTTGCGACACCCGACAAAGGCAAAGCGCTACCACTCTGGCGTGTGCTCGCTTTTCTCGAGAACGATCAGACCGGAGGGCAACCGCGGCCCGATCGCTCACGGTGTCGCCCGCAGAAATTCGCACGCACACAAATCGGTGAAACTAATTCATGAGATCAGTGCCGATCGAGATTTTCTGCCGCCCCTGCTCGGCTCCGAGACGGCTGCGAAATATTGAGTATACAATCTCACTTACGTCCAGAGTTCACCGTACCTGTAAGTTCGTTGAACGAGATTAATTTGGCCACGACTTTTTTTCGCCCCTTTGGAAGAGATTGAAAGACAATTATGCAGTTTGTTTGTTTTCCTTGTGCACTTAGCATTAAATATAATTCGCTTTATTGACTTCGTACCGTTACTTCTTTCCTTTGACACTGCAAATGGTGCAAAAAACTTGATCGGTGGGTATTTCACCGCGGGGTAATTATTACGTTTCCTGCGCAACTCGGTTTGCCTGCTTTGTAATAAATGGTCACTCTAGTTTAGCAAAAGCGAGAGTGAGAAAGAGAGGGGGGGATCATTTTCTAGGACATCCACGAGAGGAGCAGCGTCCGCGGCATTCGCTCGCATAAAAGATTTTTTGTCCTTTTTGATGAAAGCGCCTGCTGCGCCGGTAATTGAGGAATATTGAAAAACAGTACATACAAGTAGAAGGCAACGGATTGGAATGCTTGCTAAAACGATCTCTCGGTGAGCGTAGAATTTAACAGATACACTTTCAAATCCCCCCTTGTCAATCGAGCTATTCGGCCCGAATAGCCGCGTCACCCGAGGGAGGAAAGTGAGTGATACCACTGCGTACGATAAGAAACGATTTATTCTAGAAGAGTGTAACAACATCATGTACATACACATGTACAAAAAAACGAGCGGCTATGTACATATAGAACAACGGAACAATGTTTACAAACTAAAGTAAGTCTTCGCAAGTGGTTTTTTGGTGAAAGGCCAGGGTTATATCAATAGGGGGTGTTTGCGATCAGTGTTTCCAGCCATGGTGACCCTTACTCTGATGATGGAAGACGTGCTTATAGACGGGTACGTGAACCGGATATGGTTTTGGAATAGGCACAGGGAAGTGCTTCTCCACTGTCACGGGATACGGTTTCGCCACGACGTATGGGACCTATGAGGTAAAATTTCACAGCGACGTTGCAACAGTATTTCTCATTGTCCGGTTGCACAGAGAGTCGTAATAATTAAAAATTCTTTTGAAAACGATCTTATTTTTCATTCACAGTTTTCAAATTTCAAAGTATAACTCTAAAGCTACATTCTTCTATAATTGAATTACCTTTTTCTCTACGACGTAAGGTTCTGGCTTCTCTACAGGTATCTCTACGTGCTTGACGACCTCGACGGGTACGGGGTGGGGCACAGATACTTCCACTTGATATGGTTGAGGTATCGGCACTTTAATGTGCTGCGGCACTTGGACTGGCACGGGGTGCGGAATTGGAATAGCATACTTCTTGTAAATTGGGACCTCTACCGGCTTCACAGTCTCGTGGTAAGTCGAGCCGCCATGATCCTCCTCGTACGAAGCGACTACCGCAGTGATTAACGCCGCGAATGCCTTCAAACAAATTCAACAACTTTGCCCATGTGAATACCAAATCTCTTCGTGAATAACAGTAACAGTAACAGAGGACTTGGTAACAGATTTTTGCGTAAAATGAATACTGTGACTTACCAGAAGCTTCATGTTGCTAGATTCAATGGCGGAGGGAATGCAATGTCGGTGCACACGAAATCCCACGTGATATGTAGCTGCGTTCTCTTTGATGCTCTCAAAGTCACGGCCAACAGTTTATATACCAAAGTGACTTTCTCCCTTCTCCTCATTACACTATTAGAGCGCTGTCTGTACTGTTGACTATAACAGCAAAGACGAAGTCTCGAACGTGAAGAATCTGTTAGCCTGAATTTACAATTATACCATTAGAGCGATTAGTGTTGTTATAACACCGGTGTTTTCATTCAATCTCGTGAGATAAGCGTAGATCTTGACACACAGAGACCTAAATTCCAGTTAGAAATTCACCGGGATTTTCCGGGACTCTCATGAGACTCGGACGGAGACTTGTGTTTTAAAAATGTAATTTGTAATTGGTTGTTTGAGATGTTTTCCAAGGCCCCCTGGAACTCTGCCCAATTTTGCTTAATTCTTGCAAGTAATTATGCTCTTAGCTGAATAATTGACGGACTTTGTCCGCCAATTGACCGCACCCGAGAAGTTCACAGGCGTTTTTACGGGTGGCAATTTCGCCACCCGTAAACTACTACTCTCAATTTTCCGTACGGCGAACACATAAATAAGACAACCAGGATTACGGTGCGAACTTCAGAGCCCGTGAAAAACAATGCGTCTTCTAAATAATTGATGGTGTGGCAGATTACATTACCGGACTCTTACTACTCCACTGCCACAGATTGCCTGACAAACTATCGTCGTCAAAATTGCCACAGAAAATTTATTGAGAATAATAGAACTATGTGTGTCGTAAGACGACCATTATACTCTAGACAGCCAAGGAAGATTTCGCGGCTTCATAGTCTGATTCGGATGCTAAACAATTGGTGAATAAGTTGGCAATGTTCCACCGGGTACGTGATGTCAAGAAAGCTTCTCATCGCGAGAATGCTGAGCCTGGGTGACGCATAGTTCACGCGTGAAATGTTATTGTGGCTCTATACTTCTGTACGAGCCAGCAGTAAAGTTCGCTTACGCTTGGCGAAACGAGAGTGGATCTCCCACGGTCTGAGAAATCGTCCAACACCTCGTCAAGCTTGATGGCAAGGACTTTTATTGATACTCCCAAGTCGTACCGAATTATATGTTCGCGACGATACTCTCGCAAGCGAGAAACCGGGAAGACTTTACTGCTTCGTAAAGTTACTGAATCAAACTAAGGAAAACTGTAAGAAAGGAACGCAATTCAAAAACTACATAATGTCGAAGATTACATACTAATGACCTGTGACTATTTACAGGTTAAAATTGGCCGACGAAGCTGCAAAGGAACCAGATAGAGATGTAAGCAGAGAACGGGAAAGAAAACTGGGCCGAAACTGGTGAGAAAGAAGTCGCCACTCGCCGGCGATTTGAATCGCGCACGGCGATCCTATCCGTATCACCGAGCGGAACAGTGAAAGTGCATCCCAAGTAAAAGTGGTTTCGTCGACACAGGAACGTGCTCGTCTGGCGTTTCAGCTCATTAGGGCGAATCGAGATCGTACGAGCCTCTCAACGACTGTAGCCTCCATTTCAGTTGCGATCTTGGTCGAACTCTTTCGAGAACTATTGCTACTTGCCACTGCCGGAAATACGTATTTCCTCTCGTTATATCAAGCGTTAGAATATCTGTCCTGTAATAAAGGTAGACCCAGTTCACTGATCACTCAAGCTGATCTTCAAGCAGAGTGCGATCTGAGAGATGGGATATTCAAGCAGATCACGCCACATGTAGCGTGCTATCGAGTACAGCTAGCATGCGTGTGCTGTGAACAAGCGAGTAGCACGGAAGTTGGGTTAAGGAATTCTCATACTAGGTAATTAAAAGTGAGAGACTCAGTGTTTAGCTCATATCATTTATTAACAAAGACGCCTGCGGCTTCCATATACTTGACTATAGGTAGAAAACAAAACTTAACAACGACGTAAAGCTATTAACAAAATAGTTATTGGCAACGAAACGAGTTTCGTATGATTGTGTGGTCGTCTGGAGACATCGGTTACTAGTAGCTCCGGATACACGTGTCCGTCGAACTGTCCCCCCTCCCTGAGGGGCACTTTCGAGGGGTAGAATTCGAAGCTTGACAGTGCCGCTGAACTTACAATAATTAAATAACTCGAGCTCCAGTCTCGAACGAGGGAGAAAGTTTCTCTCATAACAACGATCAGTCTGCCGAAGGTGATCTCGAGTGGTAGTGGTAGTGATGGTGGTAGTGGTATCTGTCTGTCTGTCTAGGGGAGAGAGACCACCCTAATGCCATCCTTTGCCCTTCGAGGTGTAATGGAACACGTGTTTATACACTGGAACATGAACCGGATACGGCTTCGCGACTGGAACGGGGAATTTCTTCTCCACGTAGACTGGATATGGTTTCTCCACCACAAAAGGCACCTGAGCAGATACGATAGCAAATTAATGTTAGTGTTAGTTGTTCTCATTGTGGGTACTTCATTATCTATTGCGCAATCGGTAATGTTAAATGTCAACTTAATCTTGGGCTAAAGTATTAACAGTTGAAGAATTCAAAAGAGTATGCTGGATAGAGAAATCAGCCCTTTCGTTTTACGCCTAGTGACTGGGCTCAATTCTAAAGTAGCGACAAGACTCCAGTTATGGCGATACTTACGTGTTTCTCTACAATAACGGGTTCTGGTTTTTCGATGGGAATCTCCACGTGCTTGATCACCTCGACTGGTACGGGGTGCGGAATTTCCACTGGTATTTTCACCGGCTGCGGAATTGGGATCTCTATCCTTTGCGGGACTTGAACTGGTACTGGATGTGGTATGGGGATCGCTGAAATAGTAGAGTACTCGTTAATTCCAATTCGAGCAGCGCACTTTGGTAAAGCAATTACTGACAAATCTTCCAAACTATTGATCAATACATTAAGTTGTATATATTTACCATATTTTTTGTAGATTGGTATCTCTACTGGCCTGGTCTTCTCCTCATAAGTACTGTGTCCATGGTCCTCTTCGTAGTGGCTGCCGGACACAATTCCAGCTATGAAAGCTAGACCCAACACCAGAGTCTGGAAATAAAGTCGAACGCTCTATTTAGAACACATGCATTTCACCGAATTCACAAACAAGAAACACCACCGGAGCTGAGACGAGCATCTGTATGTACACGTATCCGACCGTGAATACATGTGCGGCTCATCTCGAAAGATTTACAAGAAAAATCTCATTCTTTCAGAAAGTTTAATGCGGATCTTGGTACGAGCACGTGTAAAATCGTCAACGATCGCACATGAATAATAGAATGGTGCGTCGCGGTGACATCAGGGAGGCCGTTCAGTGTTAGACGTTCTTATGAAATCGTGATTTACGGACGATAAACAGAAACGAGTTAAGAACGGTGCCTTACGATTTGATTCATGGCTGCGACTTTATGGGATTGGGGTGGTTGGCTGTGCGAGCTGTAGGGAATCGAGCGTTGAGTGTCTACGGGGCACGGACGTCGCGCTTTTATACTTAAGATCGAGACTCCACCACCTTTCTCTGGATCACCCATGCTGGAGGCCCGATCCTTCCGCTGCTCTGGCTGCCCACCGGCGGCGATTGGTTTTACAGTCCACGCCGAACGGGTCTCTACGTGATCCCCGGCGAATATGAAAGGTTCGAGAGCGTTTCATTTTTCGCCCGGTTCATTGAACCGCACGCTACACCGTCTATGGCATTCCGGAAGAAAGGATTACGCGTTCGCTACCTCGCGGATGTCGAGGTTTCAGGAATGGTCTCTCTATCGAGTATGACGTGACGCCACCAGACCCGTAAGAGTTTCGATTTGCTGACTAACAAACATGCATTCACATTTACAAAGGACCAACGAGTTTTCCCTTTGTTGCACGACGCATAACTTAATTGACAACTCGATTTTGAACTGTCATTCACTTTTCTCAGTATTAACAGCTATATATTGGCTCGAAAAATTAACGACACTTAAATCATAATTCAAATGCCAGACATCTAGGCTGAGTAGTATTACAACGACACAAATACTTACCAACACGATGAACAATACTTCCGTGACAAATTACACAATTGTGTACTTTTTAGAATTATATGGTTGATGCATATGAAAACGTAATATGCACGTGGTCAGTAAACAATGTATTGGGATTAAAAGCGCTCTTGGAGTAATGAATGCTTTTAAAAATGGTTTATTCTCTTGTATTTTCGTTGGCGGATGCATGAGATGGGAAGTTCTGGGCCATGCATGGAAATATATCTACCCCTTTACTGGTATGTGTGTCGCAATATATCTCGTGAGACATTTGTTGGCGTTACATGATTGCCACCATCTAACTTGCCCCATGGACACTGTTAGAACGACAGAATGTTAATTCAAATACATCCACCGTACCATCGTGTTTCTGACAACCACTATGTTATTTGTGGCCTTTTATTTAATGGGAACAAAGTTTTCCAATATCGCGAAACTGTAGGGTCGTATGTCCTGTCATTCTAGCTATACCAGACGGTGCAGCACGAATGTGCGCTCAAAAGTCAGTAATTCCAAAACGCCGTGCGAACGAATAGGGGAATTACATTAGCGGAAAGGATCGCGGCGTTCTAATACCGCGGCGAACGCAGCAGTTCCGCGAGCATTTCCCGCGGTAACCGCAACACCACATCTCCCAGGCGTTCCGGATACCGGAAGTGAAGGCCTACTGCGAAAATTTCCTTTGAGCCGTAGAGTGGCAATCTCCCACGATCCACTCCCTAATATGTATACTGTAGGCATATGAACGCGTTCGAGTGCGAAGAATAAGTGCGACGTGAAAGGCGACCCAAACACATGCAAGTGTCGGACGCATTTGCACACACGATTTCCATTAATCAGTTGTCTTCCGCATTAGCAGCATCATGGGTTTCCTCTATGCAGGAAAAAGTCATGAAATTCGCTTGGCCCAATTCGAAAAGTAGAAAATGAGCGTTTTGCCGACGGACACCAGTCGGGTTTCCTAGTAATACATAGAGCGGCGCACGGCACGCTCGCGTAGCTTCTACCTATTACCAGTGTGTTACATGCTTCTGACTTTACCGGAAGTGAAGGTGAGGAACGTAGATACGATGCCCCACCCGTCGCTCCAAGTCGCACAACGGAAAACAAGGCTTTTCGGTGCAAACAGAACGCTCGTTTACGGATGAAAGTCCGAAAGGATCTCTAGTTCCGTTCAATGTGAAAGGATTTTGTGCGCTGCGCAGAGTGACGACCGTCGGGAGTGTTTGCTTCGTTTGTGAAGGGGACGATATCCAAACAAATGTGGATTACTGGCGCGTCTTATCAGATAATGCTGCGCCCAGTCCGCCTCTGTGTTGTCCTGCAACTCCCAGGAAGCAAACCGGGCGCTCCCCCGTAGTATTGCGGTGCAGCCTGACGAGCTCCAATCTCGCCGGGAGAATTCCGTGGGATCAGGAGTTCCGTTTATCGCGCTACGTAGTAGACTTAATATCGCCTCGAACACGGATAATGTGTAACCCAGTAATATCTCTCGACGAGAGCCACCTCTGCGTCTCTAAACTATCATTTCGCCCGTGGAAAGTTCCTCTCGGGTTTCGAAGGCTTCTCCGAGGGCGGAGAACTCCGGGTATAATCTCACGTTCCTGCAGCGACAGGAATGCTAGATAATCAGGTCTTATATTTCTGCCAGATTTATTAAGAAATATGTTTATTGTTGAGTGGAGTCATAAATGCTTAATAAAGTAATTTGGCCACGCTACTAAATCCGCCCAGACGTAACTGGAAGTACTTATTCGTGATTATAAACTGCCGCTCCAGCTCTCTTTCACATGTATCTTCCAATTACTGTAATTGCGGTAATGAAACCATGGAAAAGGAAAGGACACGGCGATTAGCTTAACGACTAGAACTCACTTACTTTATCTAAGTTTGGCGGAGACTGGCGCTCAAAGCAGCAGCGTGGCTTGTGTCATTACTTGCACGCGAGGACACTCGCGAAAGACCAGAATAAGTTTCTAATGCTCATTGTTAGAAAAACTCTTTACGACCGATTTGATACGAATATATCAATTAACAGTTCGGTGTCGTAGTTAAATAGCTAATTCCACTCCCCGTTTTAGAAACTTAAATGGTATTGACATTAAAGATCGTATAAAAAAGCGCTCGCGATTTCTTTTGTTGCTTTTTCACAGCCGTCTTTTTGGTAGAAAGGATCGCATCGATCACGATTAAATGCTGACCTGCAACCTTGCGAACGGAGAAAGTAGCATTGCTGTCGATCTTTCGTCTACCGTTAACGAAAGTAACACACGGTGGTCCATAAAAAACAACAGTTCACTCCGCACCATTCCGGACACTTGATATTCCAGTAACAAATGTAGTTTCCTAGAGTATCATGAGGTCATTGGCCGATAGATGGTGGACGGTGCTGCCATGACAGAGAGTAAATCAGTATCAGTGGCTGGTGAGTCTCCGGGCGTAAACCGATCCCACAAAGGTCCCAAAGGAACGCGAGAATCGGCCGGCTGATTGAATGTTCAGCGGAGCCAGGACACTGTCGATAGATCGAAATCCGATGGATTGAGATTTCAAACTCGCGTCTCGGCTTTTGTCTCGGTCCACGCGGGACGCATTCACTCTCCGCCGAGTGCCGTTGTAGTTCCTTTCGCTCCTTTGATCCCCCGTTTTTTTATCATTACTATTTTCTCTGTCTCCGCATTTCTCCTTCTCGCCGTCGCTCTTCCCCGGCACGAGACACGCCAGAGGGATATCCATTTATTTCCCAGAGGCAAACCGCACCTTCTCCGTCAGGGGCACCGTTTTTCGCATGGCGAACCATTCTTCAAAAGACTTTTCGGACGAGAGTTCCTTGATGTCTCGCGTTAAAGACCAATAGCTCCGAAAGCGACCGATAATTACATCGTAGAGATGTGGGCATCTAGTTCATGCATTTACCGGTACCCGTACAGATATGGAGAAGGTAAACCTGAGGCGACAAGGATCTGTCAGCCTGGACTCTCTGGACAGTGCGGTAGACATCGGGCTGTCGGTACACCTACACGATACATTCACACATTGCCGTTCGCTTTGCCCGGTCTATATGGATTCGGGAGATTGTCCGCCTTGTTAAATCACTCGATGAAATTTACTTTCGCCGAGCGATCTTTTTTTCGGAGAGAGCATTTCTTTCTACCACCTCTTTGTCTCTTGCTTCCGCGCGATCATGATCTTGTGACTCTTTCATCTCGAACAGCAGTTAAAAGCTACGGACTGAAAGAAACAGGTTATTAATCGGCTTGGTAGTCAGACTAGACAGTATCGCGAATGCGGATCAGTCATTAAATATGTAAAAAGCGTGCAAAAAAAGTGCGTGGCTCGAATTTGTCAGTCAATATCATATCCGAGCTTCCATTTAACTGTTTTAGTTATGAATTTAATGTCTGTGTCTCCAACATACTGCACCTTTATAAATATATCATTTTGCTAACGGCTCAAAATGTTTATATATGTATAAGTTTTGAATATAATCGATTAGACAAATGAAACGCTTCAAAAACATGAAAAATTTATTATAAAAATCACTCTTTTAGCATTTCGCTTCCGGAATTCTTAATTTGATTTGCTCCAATCTCACGCGCGCGTGGAAGTCTTTCTTTCATGATACTGTACTTTCACTCATATACTTCCAAGCCAACGAACCATCATTACTTTATTGTACTACTTCTTCCCTGTTTTTGGAGAAGTCAATGATCGCCTGATTAAGTGACTGTAATTTACATTTTTCTACGAGGAGCACAAGAAACTTCAACATTCTCTAAAAACCGCGGTCAATTTAAATTGTTTATCACTAAGCAACTTTCTTCTCCGACTGCCAGTTGGTAAATCAGTGAAGGTGATTAACCAGAATCATTTGGGATGTAAAAGGTGCTGATAACTGCAGCGAGTATCTCTTCATCTATATCCGTTTGCAATGCATTTCAATCATAATCCCAGGATCCTCCTTCCTCCTTTTACGAGCTCGCCGGAACACATCATCTTTGTACTCAGCTTTCGCTCAGTGTGTTCTTCGTTTAGTGAAGTGAAAGATTGCGTTCATTATTTCCGTACGCTATACGCAGCGAAAGATCGTGCAGGCATTGTTCCGTAACATCAAAGCGTCTAGGAAACGCAGTGTGCACAGCAACTTGCTTTGCGCATTCCTTGAATGAAGCAAGAATCAGATCCTTTTCCGTAGCGCGAAAGGAACTCTGCTTGACGGCACTACATACATCGTTCGTCGCACAGTCTCTGTTCCTCCTTTCGCCGATTCAGCGCCGAGAGCATAGATCGTCTCTCTCTCGCCTTCACTTTCGTCCGGCATCCGTCGCGGCATATTCGGCACCGAACCTCATCGTCACGCTCTCTTTTTCACGAAACGAGTGCGCCTTCTTCGAGAATCCCCTCTGCGTTCCGGCCTTTCGACTACGGTTCTCGGCAAAAATAATATCTCTACGAAAATACATTCCAATCAATAATTTTACCGATAGTAATAATAACAATAGGAGGAATAACAATAAACGATGATAATAGGAGGATACAATTCTTCGCAATTTGTAAAAAACTTTACATGGTCTTGTCGCCCACTAGTCCAACTATCATTACTCAAATGTCATAGATGAGCATATTGTTCTGAACAGATTGCCCAGGCAATCCATTGAAATTATATAAAAACACATAAGGGAAATGATATAACTTTCCCTTCTTTTGGAGGGGAGAACTCCATTAAAAAGATGTACGTCCTGTTAGAAAATTCGTAGATAGCTGGAAGGTGCCTTGCATGCGCATACCCGCCCGCCTTCATGAATAACCCAGGGGTTATAAACCCGCAGACTTGACCACGCTGATGGAGTTGACCTGAGGACGAATTGTTACCGAGTGTATTACTCTTTCAGGCACTCTTGAACTGACTACATATTGGCTTTGACTCGTGACCTGTCATAACGCTTGTAACTTGGACCTACATACAGTGTAGGGGTGACGGGGCTGGTTGGGCATCGGGGTTAGTTGGTAAAACTAAATAGTCCTCACAAATCGCCGCTGTGAAACGCTTTCAATTTTTTCTTATGTGGGTAGAGTAGTTACACATTACTTCTATTAATTGTATTTAGCGTCACTTCCTCGAGATCAGACCTACCCTAATCCCATATTTATAAAGATGAACCCGATTCTTATTTCACATGTGAAGAAATGACGAGGCATGGAGCCCTGTAGACGGCGTGGGCGAACGGAAAAACTAATGACTTTCAACATGTGACGCTGTCCGCATAGAATGGGGGGTACTACCAGTGATCCCTTCGGAAGAGACGCCTCATATAATTATGATAGAACTTCACTTACAGGAAAGTTCGTTTCATCATTCAATTTTGGGTGGATCAGATCGTTCTGGAAGTGTAATAGTCTTCTACTTTCAACTCCTTTGTTAAAGTTGACCTTTCACATGCTGTGCTGTGTTGAAAGTACAATTATTTCGCTTTGGTTTCATGTAGTTATTGTTTTGTTTAGTTAGCTTGTAAGAGGAAGTTGTTTATCATTGTTGAATCATATCTTGTAACAATGAACTGTAAACTAGAACTTGAGATCCTCTGAAGTACAAATTGATTAGACGCCCCCCTCCTTTGCGGTAATTCTCACACTCCAGCGGAAGAAGTAATTCTCAGACACCACTAACAGTATCTTTCTCGGTGACCACAAAGACACAACTGAACCGGTAATAAATGTTACTTTGTACCGTCTTTAATTGGGCGTTCATCTCATGTTACAATGTAACCAAGCTCCAGGATTAGATTTACACTTTCTTTTCTGTGGTTTGGCAGAAAAAAGCTGTCCCTCAGCTCAGTTATTTGATTGCGAAGTATTCGCTTCAACATGATCAGAGTTCCCGAGAATAATAGACGAGAAGGTATAAGAAAAGAAAACATTCATGAGTCAGCAACAAATTTATTAATGGGTGCTTCCCTAGGTCAAGTCAAAAACAGCGAACAAAACAATAGAGACTGCCTACGTAACAAATATATACAACGTGTAAGTGTTTAATATCAACAGGTGCAGCTAGTAAATTCCATCTTCTACGGAGAATATCACAAATATCTAGGAAAATGCGCTGCTAATGATGCCCGCCTTTTACTCGATGTACAATAGTTTTAAATACGGGAATCTTTATGGGGATGTGTTTGACAACAGGAACGGGTACAGGCTTCACGATACGTATCGGTACGAGCTTTTCTACCTTGACAGGTATAATTCTTTCCACCGGCGTAGGAACTTTTTTCTCCACTTTTACGAATACTGGCTTCTCCACCTGCAACAGCAAAATCATCTTCACTTTACAGGACGAGTCTAGCGTAAAGAAATCAGTTTCATTTGAAGTGGGTACTGACTTCGAAGGGGACTTCCTTTGTCTTCAGTTCGAAAACAGGATATTCCTGTGGCTTGGTCTCTATCTGCGTAGTCTGGATCGGTATTTCCACTTTCTTTATCACGGGCACTCCTATGAAGAATTCATAGTTTAGTTTTTTACTCCTTTCTATGATGTGTGTGGCAATTATCATACAATTTAAATTTGTGCTACCTATTGGTCTGATGACAGGTATACCATGTCCGTGATCCGTAATCACGGATAGTCCGTGACCGCCGTAACCACCGCTAGAAATACCCGTGTCCCAACCACCGCTAGAGATACCCGTGTCCCAACCACCGACTGAAAATTCGTATGTATTCGGCTAATCAAAGAACTCTTATCTACTACGATTTATCCAACAACTATAAAAATCACGATTGTCAGAAATGTGGAAATAAAGCAGAAACTTTTGATAGGACAATAGAAACAATTCGAGGCAAATTGCACGAGAAATGCACAAACCTGCGTCGCCCAAGTCTATTCCCACGTCAGAGTCTCCATGATCCAGGGATATTTCACCGAAGGTGAGACCGTGACCGCCAAAGTCCCAACCACTAGCGAGGCAACTTCCAATCAGTCCGAAAACCAGGATCTTAAACATATAGCCAGACATTAAGACACTTGAGTGCTAAGTTGGGAGGCACTTCGACCTAAATCTTATAACTTGTGACAAATAACCGCGTAATCCGATTCTCCACCCCGAACAGCAAATCCACGTATTCTTCATACATTTGAAGTCACACTAGTTATACTTAGAGGATGTTATTTAATACGTACGAAGCTGCTCATTCTTCCGAAAGTGAGTACATGTGCGTACGTGCGGACTAAGTGATCTACTCTGAACAAATCACGAGATGGTGGTGACTTTATATATAGGAGCACTACTGGAGGAGACAACGAGCCCCACTATCCAAGTAAAATGTCTATTCTGCACCTTCACACTCTGGTACCGGTCGCATTTCTCTGTTTCTCCAAACACACATCTATAAGGTGTCGTTACTCGAACGCTTGCGTAACAGAATACTTCCTCCACTCATTTCCTCTCAGCTTTTGTATAATGCTCGTTGTCCCATTTCTCGCGATAATTGATTGGCAGGTGCCTTTCTAGTTTTCGAGTAATTGGTCGCTCTGGGTAAACCGGTGCTCTCTCCACGAATAGCCCAGATTAATGCTTTCTGGTTGCACCTGCATTCCAATTAGCTCCTATTCCCGAAGGAATCACTATTGTAGGGAAAACGATCGAATGCAAAAGGGTTATGCGATCCGGTAAAAGTCGCGCCTCCCAGGCAATTTTTCATAAAAGGGAAATGAGATACCGACGGGTTGATGTGGGCACTATCTCTCTCTTTAGTATACGGTTTCACGCACGTGAGCTTGGCACAGAAAACGGATGTGCTGAAATCCCATATGCGCCACCGTTTTGTACTTTCAATTGACGAGCTACCTGTGACAAGCGATGTATATTCATCGCGGCTGATTAGCCAAAAATGACTGGTCGTTTTTATGATTCAATAGAAGGTTTGAGTTTAAGGGATGCAAAAGAATAAAGTCCGCAGTACGGTAAACATGAATGTCACAGTGCACAATAAACAATCCGCTTCACTAGATCAAGTCGTAAATTATTAATCGAGATACTTCTCTCATTAACGATTAAAGATAACAATGACTTGACTTATCTTAGTTGTTTAGTTCACAGAAGAAATATAATGGAAATAAGTAAATGCTTGGTGAGATGGCTTTTATAATAATAACAATATCAAAACGCAAGGTAATTATATAGAAAACTTCTAAATATGTTGTTGGGGCCACGATTCTGATCAATGGGAAAGTAGTTGGTTTGGAAAGCAAGTTCTACTACATTCAAACCAAACCGAACGACCAAAAACGAAAACCTTTCTTATGAATATCTCAAAATCGAAAGCCGAGCGGCGGTAACTGGTGTAATATTAAATGCTCAGAATTGTGTTCCGAGAAATATATTTCAAAATGATCAAAATCGGAGATAAAGCCACACTTTTATAGAATTACCAAAAGCAGAATTCAATAATGTAAATTGGCTGACAAAAACTACGAATGAAATATCGTGTTGATACAATATTGGGATAAAATGTTAGTCACTTTGTTGATATCTATATGTTTATGAATACAAAATAAACCCGGTAGTTTACACTCATGTCTGAACGGTCCTGGAAAAAGTTGTAATGGTTTGATGTGTTAACCAATAACTGTACGCACATCAACTTTATATTTATATTAACTGTTAATTAACATTAAAACAATCTGCACTACATGATATGTAGACTCAACATATATTTGGAGTCTCTTTCCGAGCTCACGTTCACTTTCCACGAAATCACTTTATCGGAACTATCAGTGAAAGTAGTGGTTATTTCTAGAAGAGTGCTAGCGGTTCTTGAAACCATTCCACGCCTTAAAACTCATTGGCTGATGAATGAATCCAAATTTACGTCGATTGCCGTGGTTCATTGCCGTGGTCAGTTCAAGTTGTCATCAGAGGTGAAAGGGGAAGCTTAACTTGTATTTCTCGACCTGTCTGGATTTCCGGGATGCGGAAATAATTCAAGCATCGCATACCTCCAACATATCAATAGATTCACATCACATCTATTATGCAAGAATACACTCTTCAGAAATCGTGAGAATCGTAACGTTTCCAAGGATATCAGGTTCTTGAAATAGGGATATTAGGAAGTCAACATATCACCCATGACCTTAATAGACACAAGATAAGTTTAAGTCTTTCAACTATTTTATTGAAAAATCAGAACAACAAACGCTAGCAAACAACAAGTAAAAAACAACAGCGGCTTAAAGATACGTACGCAAACCTATACACATAACAAAACAAAAAAGATCGCAGTCGGTGTGCCCAGCGAGTGGAACGAGCATATTGGACGACATTTTTCGAGAACTTTCGCTGCGGTTCTGGAGTGCTGAGGTCTTCTAGTGTCGTCGAGGAAACGCAGCTGAGAACCGCCCTTTGCTCGTTCGAACGTCAATTGAGCGAAATATCTCCTAACGAGTGGACAGGGTTTAATGGCCCTTCTTCGCGTGGTGATAGATCGTCTTGTACACTGGGATTTTGATGGGGTAGGGTTTGATGACCGGCACGGGTATGTGCTTCTCAATGGTGTACGGCACCGGCTTCTCAATTGGTACTGGGATGTGCTTCTCCACCGTGAACGGTACCTTCTTCTCCACTGGAACGGCAATCGTCTTGATCACATGCACTGGTACTGGTTTAGCTACTGGGTAGACCACAGGGTAGTGCTGTTGGATTGGGACCGGGATCAGATGAGGTACAGCGATCTTTACGGGATGTGGGACTGGAACGCCTAAAAGAGAATTCATGGAACCATTAAAATATTTGCAAGTTTCATGAAAATAATAAGTCGCAATTGGAGGAAAGTGAAAAATTGACTTACCGATATTCTTAATAACCTTAATCGGCACTGGTTTGGTGACTTCAACGTGCTCGGATACAGGCACACTCGATACGTAGTTGTGGCCTCCATCAAGAGAGATACCATGCCCACCATCACCACCGTGATCGCCTTCGTATCCACTACTGTAGGAGGAATAGTCTTGGCCGCCCGCCAAGTGACCACCCGATGCTTCCAAATGTCCATTAGCAGTTCCTTCGAATCCGCCAGAGTGGGCATCGCCAAAGTCACCACCGTACCCACCGCCGTATCCGCCACTGTAGTCACCACCGCCATAACCACCGCCATGACCACCGCCATAATCGCCACCACCGTAGCTGCTACCACCGCCACCGTAGCTGCTACCACCGCCACCGTAGCTGCTACCACCGCCGGATGTGCCGTGACTTTCTTGATCGGACCTCTCGACCGGTTGAAATCCACCGTAGAACATTACCTGGTGACCGTCATCCTGGTTCACGATCACCGGCGCGGCCGCGGCCAAGGACACCAGGGAAAGTAGTACCTGCAGCAACGAAGGTAAAGTTCGCATAAGCGGAACCAATGACCATGACATCGGGAAGAGGAAGGGGCTCTCTAATGATCTGCATCGACCTCGAAAACCAAGGGTGCTTAATCACTCAATTAGACTGGGATAATTATTTTACACGTTCGACCCACTTGCGTAGAGATTGGATACAAATGTGAAGTGGACCCTCGTTCCGATAACCGCACCCTCGATGAATGCGAAATAATATGATGATCCGTAATGATACTGGGATGAGGGAGCAGGTGATGTTAAAGTACCCATTTCCCAAATTGGAAGACCGAGTGCCCTCGGACTAGTTGGATAGGGAGAGTGCGCATTAAAAGGGTGGAAGAATCCGGAGGGATCTCGACTCTACTTACGAATCTGTTCATATTTGGGCGCATATGTTCCGGAGCGTGCACCGTTGCTTGGTAGTAGAAGAGGTTTCTTCTGCGACTGATACATCTTTCGCTAGTTCTCGTCTTAATATACCAGCCGGCCTTTCACTATCGCTGGAGTAATTTAGTCTTCGCTCGGCCACCGGCGAATTTCGCTTGCCAAGCGCAATTCTTTCGCCGTTATCGGTCCAGCGAGCACGCTGCCAGCATTGGTCATTTTTGCGAATTCGCCACCTCACGCTTCGCTGTATGCGTGTACACCGTCAGAATGCACGCTCCTCTCGGGGAGGTGAATGGCCCATAGTTTTCTCACGTGATTGTGCCTTCGATTTAGCGTGACTTACGTTCACCATTACGTCAATACATACGCGGCTCCACTTGATCTTGGAAGAACTTCTAAGCCATTCCTCGGACGCGCAGAGTTCGTTAAACCTGCCATGCGCCGTCCTTTTTCCAACGAGGCTGATTGCTCGCCGAGTTTCCTTATTAACACAGGAAATTATGAGCGCTACTTTCATTGCGTCCTCTCCACTGACCACAATGCCGCTCGATTCATGTCCACACAATTACCTGTATAAATCCGAACAGTTCCACGCCGGCGGATGAAAGTTGTCAGTCTGAAAATCCCACGCCGAACGGGAGGCTGGGTAGCACAGTTATGTGCTTTATCCCTTTATACAATCAGCCCATAATCGAGAAACAATGGAGATTTTTGAAATCCCACTGTATGGAACGCGGCTATGAGTACGCAGAGGCCGGACCGAACTTTCTTGGACATGCTCCAATTTCGTACAATGATGTTCCTGAGTGATTAGCAGCTCGGTTAATGGATGGCTAACGAGTGCCGTTGAAACTATTCATTTACGGTTCGACTACATTTCGGAATAGCTTTTGTTCGTGCGAACAAGCCCGCTATACGAGGATATTATTAAGCTTTATTCAACATTTCGTAATGAGAACGGTGCTCTACAGCATGATAAGAAGTCTAGTCGGGCTCGTTTTGAAAGAACAGTCACAAATACTCTCGGCCTTATCGGGCTTTGCTTTAGTTGTCGTTCATTTGACTGGCCTCTCTGGCTACCTGCTAGCCGATTACTTAGCGTTCTTACGAAGCTTCAGAATACTTTATTCGGACCACGCGAGGTAGCTCGTAAGTGTACTCTGAATTATTAGAATAATCTTGTTCCGTCGTGCCTTCTCCAGCTCAGAAACACCGAGGAGACCGAATGAAAGTTTTAAACGCGAATTTTCTCCGCGAAGCTGGTGAATGGTTGCGCATGCCAGTTAATTTCGAACGCGGGGTGGATGGGGGGGTGTCCGTACACGCATACGTGCGCGTTTTATGTGACAAACGGTAAGATCGCCACGGCTCGCACGTATCGAGCACTCACGCAAGCTCGCTGGAGTATGAGGAGAGAGCATAACCAGAGACCCACAGCATCAGCAACGCTCACTACTTTTTGATTCTAATCAAAATCGATCCGATTTTAAAATCCGATTTTAAACCTACATTCTTATTACAGTAAATGCGTTCATTTAATTACTCTTAATTGAGCTACCAGAAAACATCTGGCAGCAGGAAACGTCGAAGACCCCGATCTCTGCTTGGCAGATTGATTCGGTGTACAATCGTACCAAGAGCGAGGCATTCCCATACTTTTGTAAATCAAATTGCCACCAATTGCACCGTGCTTGCTTCATCTATTGCCACTAAAGGTGAATTGAAGAATATATAAGACTGAATTCACGCATCTGAGACGATGCTTCGTATAACTTGCCTGTCACCGCTAGTGAAAGCGAAGTTCGTCCCAGTTAAATACAGGAATTATTTTAGTTACCAATTAGTTAGCACCTACGCTACTAATGCAATTCTATTACCTCAGATGCTACACACTCATCCTGCAATAGTGACTTATTCAAATGTTACGTCCGACTTGCAAGATGACATAAGAGAGAATCGAGAGTTGCAACATCAACCTCTACCTTGCACTTGCCTAGTCTAGGAACAAAGTGTATAATTAGTGGAGATACAGTTTCCCAATCGCATATATCCGAAAGCAATAAGTCGTGGTATTTTCAAAACGAACACTTTATTTGGCAACGAGATAACAAGTAAACAGGTAGATATAAATACGTGGCGACACCGAGAGTGGGGCAAGGTCAGTGACATATTCACCTTGTGCGGACGTCACCCTGCCAAAGTTACTCCGGTTTACATGTATGGCAACGCCTACTCGCAGGCGAGAGGTTTTACATAGTGTGGCTGCATACACGCGCAGTCCTCGGGAAGGAGGTCTTTCACCGCGCTGTTTGACGCATTCACTTTCGTATGATATTCATATGATGATCCGCTTTCGCGGAAGGAGATGGTGGTATTTGGTGGTATGATGTTGGCAATGGGGGGATTGTTAACGACTCCATCCATGGCCGTGACCGTGGCCGTAGCTCTTCGTTCTGTGGTAGACGTGCTTGTAGACAGGTATGTGAATGGGGTAGGGCTTCTCCACTGGCACGGGTATGTGCTTCTCGACCGTGATGGGCACCGGCTTCTCGATCGGCACAGGGATCACCTTCTCCACGGGGAACGGAACTTTCTTCTCCACCGGAATAGCGATGGTCTTGATTACTGGAATGGCCACCGGACGGGGTACTGGTACGTGGACGGGGTAAGGCTGTGGTACACCCACAGCCACCGGGTGCGGTACCGGTATTGCCACTGGGTGTGCGACCGGGACGCCTGTTACACAAAGTAAAAGTTTCAATTAAGTTGTGCTTAATGTCCATTTATATCGGCTCGTCCGCTCGCCGGCAAACAGTGAAATGAGAGCGCACACTGGAACCCGGCCATTCTACTCCTTTAATTTCTGTTCGGCGATCTCGGGAGAAATGCAATCGTTGAGCGATCGAAGATTTCAGAACTTAAACTGGCCGTTTCAGATGCACGGGGTACGTGTTCTTGAAAAGAGATGGCTGTGCACTCTCGCTGATTTCTCGTGTTACTTGTCCCTGCCGGTACACTTTTCTCCGAAAGAGAAATGCCACCTTGAGTAAAAAAGTCCCCCTAATTATCGATTAACCACTCACCATCCGGGACGCGAGGTTTCTCGTAATAAATGGGACACTTTGCGATAATCGACGACATGCTAATTACTCACGCGGTAGTATTCTAATTCTTGATTTTATAATGAATGCTCTTTCCCGCGCTGTATGATTATGCAAGTATATATATATCATGCAGGCATGTATGTATGTGTTATCTTACCAATATTCTTGATGACAGGTATTGGGACGGGTTTCGTTATCTCGACGTGCTCACTGACGGGCACAGCCTGAGCTAAATGATGCTGTACGTGTACTCCATGTATGCCGTGGTGTAACCCTCCGTGAAAACCATCACCACCGGAATGGCCATATCCACCCAGACCCTCAGGGACGCCACCGGAATGGCCATATCCACCCAGACCCTCAGGGACACCACCGTAAGAATGTGCAACGTGTCCAATTAATGATTCTCCAGCGTGTCCGGCTCCTGCTCCGCTGGCGCCATAACTCGACGTACTGGTAATCATGAAATTAACCGATTAGATTGAATCAGTAATTTCTTTATGACAGGAAAATAACGTCACTTAGAGTTCCACCAATTCTGACAATAGAAGAATAGCCAAGCGCTTTACAATTCTTTCACTGGCTATAGGCATTAACACCTCCAAAAGTGAAAATGTTTACCACCGAAAAACTGATGAAACCAGATTTTTAATTCATATAAAATTCAACTTACTCTTGCCAACCACCAGGTGCCGAACCCCCGTAACCGGCAATCACAGAAGTCCCGAGGAAACACAGAGTGACCACCTAAAAGGAATACATTCCGTCAAAAGTATTCAATTTCATTGTCGATAAATTACACTCGAGTTTCGCCAAAAAGGGCCGGCGCTTTTGTCTCTCAGCGAATTAGTGGTTTGATGAGGCAGCGGTGTAAAATATGAAATATCATAGGCTGTTGTGCACCGTACTCCATACATATACTACTATGTACTTAGAGCGAGACTATACGGAGTCTCCCGATCGCAACCGGTTGATATCGACAGTAATGCGAACACGGAAGGAAGTATGCAAATTTTGATTATCACTTTTGTGCCGGCATTGTTCACGGTATTAGCTGGGAAGAACAGAGGCGATGCCACGCGATATATTCCTTGTCCCAGTTCACTGCGTTTGGGGCGGCATTCACGCTCGCAAGAAAACGTTACACCCACCGACCACGTTACACCTTCGTCGCGGTTCGCCTCTTTCTTGTGGGGACGTTTTTTACTTACGAGGGGTGGAAGAAACATTTTGGGCGGTGCGATGGGAGAGAGTGAAGAGAAGAACGAATCGGACACTGCGGATAGTTAGCGATGGACCGATCCTTTTTATACGTGACGCTTTCTCCCTCTCCCCTTCCTAGCCACGCGGTTGATCTCTCTCGTGGAAACCGGACTTGCATTGCCTGTATCTGTAGCCAATTCGCATGTCGGAAATACATCTACTTGGATCCAGGGCGAAACCCGACACTCTCCTAGCTTTAGTCATCCTAGACGAGGATGGACTTTCGATGGTGTACGCTCGAAGGTAGTCTCTCCACGCGCCCGACGACACTGCCGCTCACTCGCGAGCTTCTCATGCGAGATTTATTCAATTATACTTGAAACATTTGTAGAAATATTTCAAAGTTTTAAGGGTTTGCAAAAGATTTGGTTGGGATTCATCCGGAGAAGGGGTTGACTGAGAGTGGAATCACCGTGGGTGTAGATCGACATTTAGAACTAGAGTAGATCGACAGAGTAGTTTTAATCACGAGCTCCTAGTGAACGCGGTCAACGCCACTACGAAACGCTTGTGATTCCCAGTAATACTCTCGGCAGCTCTCAGATGAAAGCTAGTTGCTTTTTCGACCGGCAGTCCCTTTCTTTCTCTCCGAGTGGGTGATTTGTCCGATGCAGTTTTTGCAGGAAACTGATTTCTGCCCGTTTTCCCGGGTCTCTAGATTCCGAAAAGCCCGTTTCAGTTTAGTAGTACGGGGGTGGCACGTTTGCAAGAAACGCACCTTTCGTCCGCGCCAAATTGTTCTATGCTTTTAGAATGATTGCATAATATAGAGATTGCCAACAAGTTAAGCTAAGTGCTCTTGAAGGTGCAGCGACAACGGAATCTCCCGAGGTAGACATTGTGAAAGCCAAAGAATACAAATAAAAGTACTTCTTGACAGTTCTCGTTCATCGAAAAAAAAAAAAAAAACAATAGAAATGTATAGAACCGCGTTCGCCGGTGTATTTCCTTAACGCGAGTGGAATACCGATCGAGTTCCGTATCGTATCCTCGTGCAAGGGAGTACACGATCGGAAAACCCCAGGAGCAATGCATTTGAAATCCAATAATGTTTACCGGTGTCGAGATCGCGCCAACACCGCGAAGCGCACGCGGGCTGCGGCTCATTTATGCTCCGAGCAGCGGTGCGCGAACAAAAAGATCTGGGTTAGACCGGCCCTAGTGAGAGTAATGAGCTCTTCCTCTCACGCGCGCGTTAAGAAAGGACAACGAACTAAGCTGGAGGAAGGAAACAGGAGCAGCGAGACCACCGAAAAAAGCATACGCCACCGATGAAAGTACATATTATCCTGTCTTGTGAGAAAGGCGGAGCCGCGGCTGGTATAGTTATGCCCACAGCGCTTATACACCTTGACTTTACTATGCTCCTCTTGATCACCAAGGCTGGATCAAGCAGCCAGAGCGTGTAATAATAACCGAGTTGTCTGACACGGTTGGCCATGCACTTGGCCCAATGATCGTGTCAAGTGTACAAGCGTTAGGCCGCCAGGCCCAACATCATTCAACCAGGAAGTCGCGCGACCATGCGTCGGTCTTACGTGCGAGCGGTCGTTGAACAAAACCGATAGTGCAGCTCGCTCGAGCAGTGATCCTTGACCTTTAGATTTAGCGGCGGTATGCTTCATTCATATTGGAGCAGCAATTCACCGAGCCCTCTGTTTCCAGCGTCTCGGCATTTGCATACTCGAATACATGTGCGGAGTAGCGCGGCCTACACCGCTGGGGAGTGCGCTAATGATATAGGAAGTCCGCGTTTCGTGTATGAATAAATAGTGAAGATGAAAGCTCATTATGGGAGTACTCAGCATAGTTAGCGTACGAACAATGAGTTCGCTCCTCCTTCCCCTCTCTTTCCTCCTGCTCCTCCTCGAGCATCTTATTAACGCACAGGCTGACCTCGCGAGTGCCCCACCCTTCCGCGTGTGATAAATCGAGAGTGCGATAAGAAGGACCGTTCTTCATTACGGCAATCTCTCGTTAACTCGTTACTGGCGCCAGAGGCTTAGCAGCAGCATAGGTGCATTAATCGATCGAGGGGGAAGTGTTCTCGGTCGGGCAAGCGGATTTCTAAGGATGTTTTCAATGGCCAGCGTAGAAAGGTCCGCATTGTCGCGCGAACAGAGTCAGTAGTCGGCTGCATGGAAGTCAAGAGGCTGAGAAAGAGTGACTTTGATCGAGCGACTTTCTTCTCACGTAATTGCGCCCGATTCGTGCTACTCGAGTAGTTCGACAGGTTAAGGAGGGGCGCGCCCGCTCGCTCGCGAGATCGTAGGAAGTTGGGGTGGGAAGGAAAGGATTGTGGAAGATCGTAAAAGAAGCGGGCGGGTGAAAGGATGTCGATCCTTTCGCATTATGGATTCGATGTAACGTATCTATAGGCCAAGCCCGCTGGGCTCGATCTCGATCCTTCCTGCTACATTTTCAAAGGCGGGCTGCTGCTGCTCCTAGACGTGTTACGTCCCACGTAACTGGACACTGACCTTACCTTCTTTGTCCATGGGTACTTTGGTACTTGCCTTCTTGCGGAACGAATCGCGATCCGTACCGACACTTTCACTGCTACTTCTCGCGGAAGAGCGCGAGAGAGGATGCAGTACCACTACTAACCCCGGAAAGAGACGCGCGCGAAAGGGGGGATTACGGCCGACAATCCATTAACAGACACGACTCCTAACGCTCCGATAAATCCGACCGGCCATGACGATTTAATGAGGCGGTTCTCATTGCAACTGACTGGTTGATCAGCGCATCGATATAACTTCGGTTAGCTAATCTCTTATCAGTAAGCGCTCCCAGGATGCTCCAGTAGGATCACTCAAGAATTAATTTTACTCAAGCTATCCCAATAGTAAGCGTAATATCGAATGACGTGCGATGCCAATGTCATTGTACACTAACTCGTACCAGTGAAAGTACGCTCTCAAACTTTCTAGGGGGAGAATGTAAAGGTAATTGAGAAGGATTGATTGCATTTGCGAAACAATATTTATTTGCAACAACAGAGAAACATGGGTAGTGTTGGTTCAACTGAACGCTAACATTAACAAACCTGCACCGTGGATTATTGTGATCTATTCAAGTGTTTGAGTGTATGTTGCTAGGGTGATTGATGCTGTCGAAGATCTCATCGACCCCAGGGGTGGTGCGCGGGCTTCTGCGCAGCAGCAGCGGCCAGTTGAACGGCGTTTGCAACCGCGTTTTCCTTTGCGGCGATTATATCCTTTTCCTGCGGAAGGGACAAACTGTACTTGCCACTATCTTCCCGACGTACTAGCACGGCGTTATGTGCTGATTGGCGCACTAGCTGTGCTGAGACAACTTTTTGTGGGAATCGGTCACACTGTACCTTAGCTTCCTGCTCGCTCTGACTGATCTGCTTGTCGACATCCTGCTTCTGCAACTCCGCTGCGGTCTCAGCCGCGTTTCTCTGAATCGCTGCAGCTGCACCGGCCTCGCGTGCAGCAGCCACCCTTTGCGCAGCAGCGACAGCATCCTTTAGAGAGGCGAGCCTTTGCTGCAAAGCAACCAACTGCTTTGCGCTAGCTCGTGCATCGGCTTCGGCATTCGACGAAATCTCTTGTGATCTGGGGAATAAGCGATTATGTTACGGCAATTCTCGCGAGCGCGCTTTGTCCTCCAAGTTATGCTCTGTGACCAATTCCTGTACGTTCGGTAGAGGAATGAAGAGCTTTAAGAGTGCGATTTAGTGAGTAATATATATTGAGGTGATTATATTTTAAAGGTGATTATTAGTAATTGTAAAAGAAATTTAAAATACTCGCGAGTCGATGTATCAAAAAACCTTTGGAATGCAGAAGTTTAACGGGGGATGTGTAAGTCGTTACATGTTTACCTGGCTGTAGCTTCCCTAGCTGCTGCCTCCTTGGCCAGAGCTAGTTTCTGTTGAATGACAGCGGCATGCTTAGCCTCCCCAACTCTTTGCTGAGCAATGTGAACATTATGATTGGCTTCCTTTGCCTGCTGTATGGCTCTCAATACTTCGGGCGGATAGGCGATGCTTGGAGTGCCGGGTGATGGGTCCTTCAGAGCCTAAAAATGACATGCAAATTATATGCGCGAGTATTGGGAACATATTTGGAATAGCTCTTCGTTACTTCCGAGCAGCCACCGCTCGGATTTCCGAGGAGGATAATAGTTTCTTGGCGTATAATCAACTAAGTTATCTCGGCAGCCTCGAAGTTTGGGTAATTTTGGGAAAGTCTACATACCTGAAGCGCCACGTTGTGCGTCGCCTGTACTTGCACCTGTGTGAGAGGAATATCGGGGGAGTTTGAGGGGTTCCAAACAGAAGTCCCGAAACCACTGGGCGCCCACGATGTCGCGCCGAAAGCTGGCATCACCCCAAAAAAGTCGTAGCCAGATGGGCCAAATAGTGCGGCACCCCGTTTCTCCTTCCTCGATGGTGACTTGAGCTCCACGGCGGACGCCAGGGCAAACAGAAGTACGATCTACAAGTGAAAACCCAATTTTCCGTTTACTATAATTTTTAGTCTGTAATGTTTCGAGCAAGATGAAAAGGTACGTTGCTTGGTAGGAATAGTGGGCAATTGTACTATTTTGCTGGGCGAGAGAAATGAGAAAAGCTGAGAGTGTAAAGTTTCAAGCGAAAAAAGATGCGAAAATGTTTCGTACCGTCGAGTATGCCTTCATTGTGGTAGAACTGTGTGAGATCCTGAGGATGCTACTGAATTCTCCAGTGCTACCGTCTGGTATATATACGAGTTAAACTCAGTGAGAGAACGTTCGGCTGGATGCAATTTAAGATCAAAATTAATTGGGAACTATTACAATTGCGGAAAAGTCAATTCTCCTTAGTCCGGAATTACAGGCCTGCATTGTCTAATGACGATTCGATATCGTGATAGCAGTACTGTACAATCACTGGGCGTGAATGCCCCTTACAACCTGGAAATCGATCGCTGGGGAAGTTTATCTCCTGCAATGAAGGATGGAAGTCATTTGAGAATTGATTGCATTGTTCGTACTTCCGGAAAACGATGGCTTCCACTGGACAGAAGTATTTAGCTTTAATTGATCGCACAAATTACGTCTACTGCATCATTACTGTGGTGAGCGTACACTTGTACGTCAGTGCTAAGCACCCCCGGTCTCATAGAAAGTGAAAGGGATAGCATATCAGACCTCTCTTGAAATCCAAAATATTAGAATCTTAGGCCTAAATTTGTAGCTCTCTAGTATAGTGTTTTCAAGAAAATATTTCAAACCTTTCGGAAAATACTTATCAAGTGGCAAAAAAAGTCTACTGAGATGAATAAGGGAGGTCTGTCTGTTAGGGGAGGGGTTGGGTTGGGCATGGCGAGGATATGGTCTTGAATCATTAGAAATAATGTCTAACAAACAGCTTTATTTGCTATGTACATGAAACGAGAAATTCGCAATAACACTCCAATTTTCCTACTATAATAGTGCTAGGATAACGATACACACTTGATATCGGCATAACTAGTATAAAATACCACGAATTAACAATTTGTTTTTCAACAGGCTGAATCAGCGTGTCTCCAGACTATAAATAAGTTCAAAAACAGGTAAACTCATGGATGACTTAGTTTGCTCAATTATAGTTCCTGAATTTCTGTCCCTTGCTATACGATTCTTCAGAACCTTGCCCGAAGTCTTTACTTAGATGCTTGTAGGTCTTTGGTCCGTAAGAATACTCAGACTTCTGTTCCGCACTTGATTGGCTTGCATCTTTGTCACTCTCTTCTTCCCCGGATTGATCCTCATATCTACTATACGGACTTTTGTAGGAGGAGCTTTCACTGGAACTGTACTTAGATGACGGAGTCTTTTGCTCGTCCTCTTCCTCACTCGATGAAGAATAGCTCGTGTACTTGGAATCGGTGTTGCCATTTTCTTCGCTGCTCGATATACTGTATTTTCCAAATGTATCGTCGTATTGCTTGAAGGGATATGATTTCGACGGTTTAAAGTTACCCTCAACTTGCGGTCCGGAGTACGGTTTTCCACGATCGTCATTTTTATTCTCCTGAGAAGCGCGACCACCGTGCTGTTTATCAAAAACATCGAATCCTGCAAGAAATATATCCAATATAATTCTGGAAAAATATAATAATTCTGAAACGAGCTTCCATAATTCTTCATAAATACGAACCGTGATCTACCCCTTTATCATCATCATCATCCTCATCTTTCCTAGGCGGGACCGGAGTTGGCTTTTCTTTATTAATAATTTCAACGTCCGATCGAATTCTCTCGGCTGTTCCATAGCTACCAAGACCAGGATGCGTATTGATAGGCTGGGGGAGTGGAGCAGGACGGGAACTGCCAAAATGTAAATGTGGCTGTGCAAGGAGTGGCTGGTAAGTGGGCGACGTCTTCAAGGGGTTGGTGATAACAGGGTACGCCTGTACGCGCGCACCCCTGTATTGTGGGAATTGCGGGCTGCCGCTGGATGTCTGAATAGGCACGACTTGAGTTTGGAAACCGGAGACGCGCGCGAAGAAGGGCGCACTCGGCTGCACCCCGGCTCTACTCGGCAGTGAACCCTGGTAATCGAGGCCAGTGCTCAGAACGAGTGGTTGACCCTCGAAGGCCCGCGAATACCCCGCAAGCTGCTTGCCACTCTCGACCTGCGGAACCGGTATGTTTTTTCGATTGATATTCCCGGCCGCGCTGCCGATCGCCTGATTATATGCACCGCTTTGGATCAGTTTCGCTAGAGAGGCTGGAGCGCGTGCGGAAGTTTGGAGGCTAGTCGCGTACCCGCCGACCGGATAAGTGCTCTTGTAGAGTGGTGCCTGCAGAGCAGAGCTCGGGAAGCCCCTGTGCGCTTCTTCAGGTTGCGTTTGATCGATTCCACTGTATGTGGCGAATCCGAGAGCGCGCGGGCTTTGTGGCAGCCCCGGTTTATTGCGATTGAACGAGCCCTGGTTCGCCGAGTGCGAATTCACCCTTTCCTGATGGTGACCTCCCGCCTGCCGCTCGGAACTGCTGATCTGTTGCAACGGAGTTGCGGCTTCACTTATAGCTTTGAAATCCTGTGGCAACGTGAACAGATCGCCCTCGCTCGATAAGCTATATTTATTGCTGCTTCCACCAATTTCTGCTGGGTAAGTAGGCATCTGGAATGTACTGTACGCGCCAGATACCACGGGACCTTGGTGATAGGAATTTTGTGGACCTATACTGTCATGATTGTACTTGGATCCAGGATTGTACGAGCCGGGCTCCGCACTTTTGTACTTCGGTGATAGTTTCTGATTCTCTTGATGGAATTGGTAACCGGAAGACAATTTCGGTTGGTAGAACTTGTTATCTTGAGCGACATTGTGACCGAGCTCCACTATTCCACGCTTGGATTTCGATAATGACGACGTCAGGGGATCCTCAGCCAGCAGAGTCGGGCTCAGTGCTGATAGAAGCAGGCTGACATAAACGATCTGTAACCAGCAGAGAGTACCGTGAATAGTTAGCGTCACTGATGACACATCATTTTGTATTTTACACCATTTAATCTAACAGGCAATTAGTCACTAAAACCCCGTACTACACATTGCACATTTCCTTAACTCGAGATTTGAATTTTCTGAGTGTTTCGTACTGATTACATCCGCGTCAACGTACCAACATTGCGTTCTCGATAAACAGCACAGGCAGGCACCACAGTTCTCTCTTAACTGGCTACAACCGATATTCCATGATCTTTTATATTCCGCGATTAGTGACGCGAAACAGGGGAGCCGGTCGTGCTTTTCTACATCCAACAAAAAAGCTTAGCGAGAAAAACCGAGTCAAATCTCCTTGGCTGTCGTTGCGCTCGGCCAGACCAGCATGTCGGCGACCTGCCTTCTTTTCGTTAATTCCGAGTCCCGTAATTGTTAGCCCCGCTTCAATTATACTTCAGTGATGCCAAGCCACCGTAACATTTCCTATATAGAGAGAGCAGACGTCGATAAATTCCCGAAAAGGCTGGCCTGTCGGAGAAAGCATTTCAACGATATTGGAAAAAGTTACCTAGATCCGTGGAATTCTGTATCCGGAAATTGCCTTGTAACTTAAAACCTATAGGCCCAGCTTTATGCCTTTTGGCTGCCAATTTTCTGAAGGTTACAAATGAATACTGCTAATTGTTGCTTTGCTTTATTTTATTAGTTTTGAATCGGTAATTAAAACTGTGAGCATGTGATAAGACAGATTGAAATGGGCTTTCGTCATATTTCTACATTATTCTATAAAGCCTATTTGAATTCGCAGCTTAAATTCAAGTTCACGTCTTCGGGAAAAGGCCTGGATTCGTCGGAATTAGATGCGAACATGAATTCACCGATTCACAATGAACAGGTTTCACCCAGGTCTATTCGTACGTAAGTATTACAAATACTGAGTTATCACAGAGTCACTCCTATGCGTGTGCTCATTTCCGGTTTTCTTTCATTTGTAACGCAATAACATCAACGCATACTGCATAGTGCCAGCATCACGTAACGATAATTTGTTTTTCTTTCTTACCGCAGAGTGTTCCGATTGTCAGGCGTAAAATCACATTTGAAACTTCGCATTTCTCAAACTCGCAAAGACGCAGCCGAACGCATTTATTGATCGGTCCGGCAAAATATAAGACTCTCCTGTGCGTCGAATACACAGTAAGTGGAAACATACCAAGGTCGACGTTCGTCAGGTTTACTTTTATTTGCAGAACACTTTCACTCTCGTGGTGGTTGAAAAAGGGCAGTACCTGACACCTCGGGTGAAGTAATTTGTATATTATTCCAGTTCAGTTGTTTCCGCCGTGCCGGCTAGATGTGATTATCTTCTTCATTTTAGGATTGTAATAAAGAAATTGAAAAGGAAATCCTATTTAAAAGTATAGGGAGGTTAGTTTGCTACTCGTTAATCTGCTGCGTTACAAGAAAATAGATTTCGGTCATTTTACGTTCTGCTTAGTTAGTTGTTTAGGTAATTTCGACAGCAAATTAAATTATTTGTGCGATTACATATTTGTGAGTAGGTTTCCCCTCATGCTAGAATGGGATAATAAAGAACGTCTTTACTTATTAGCAATTAAATGCAATTTAATCAGATTTAAGTGGTTAGCTCGACGGGGTAAAGCATATATATATCTATATATATGTATAACTTCTTCAATCGTCGAATGCGAGAAACTTGAGAAGTCCAATAATCCTTATCCCGCTCGAAACTCGTCGAAAGAGAAAACGTCCGGTTGACCCAAGCAGGCGATTTTACACAACCGTCCAGTTTTCGATTCTGCTCCGTAGCTCTCTTCCTCCTTTCATTCGTCACAATGGCAGAGAAAATAGTTTGCCGCTAATAAAAGATCCAAATTCAATAGGTTCTGAGAAGTTCGGGGGATCGGAACAAAAAGCAGCTTGCCCTCTGAACGATTGGGTCTGACGTGAAAATTCAGCCCTTTGTAGTTGCGACAATTGATACTTTTATTGAAGAGGTTCACCATTAAATTTAAAGGAGAAGTACAAGGAACCTGTTTAATTAACATTGCGTTGGAAATGAGTAACAATAGTTCTTTATTTTTCATTTAGCTCAATATGTACAATAATTACTAACACCGCGTGGGTGACGAATAATTTACGCTCCTTCTCCCGAGAAGCTTACTCCCAACAAGAAAGAACACAATTTGCGTCGTTAATAGCACTCGCTAATCGATTCTGTCAGGTCGGTACGAGTTCTGCTTCCTTCAATTAGAAATTCGAAGAAAAGTGGAGCGACTTTAGCAACAATACATGGTACTCGATGTGTACTCGGCGAACCGAGAGAAAACTGAGCAATCGCTTATTCCTAACGACTAACAAACGCAACCGGTAACACTTACATTCTTAATCCCACATTGCTATGTATCTACTGCAAAATAATCGTATACAATCGATGAATTCGCATGACTCAATGTGCACCCAATTCACTCAGTTCATTTGCTTGGTTACGTTCTACTCTTTTCCCTAAATACCCTTCGACTGCCAGAGAAGTTGGCATCGGAGAAGCCATTGCCTGCCGACGACTTCATCAAATAATCCCTCAGTGCGTCATCGTAGAACTGTTGTTGCTGCCTCCGCTTCTCATCGTCAAAGAATTCTCTCAGCTGGTCTCTATCGCGAAAGTAACTGGAATCACTTCCAGGAGGCAGCTGCTTGTTCTTCATTAAAAGCCCCATGAGATTGTGCATTCGAGGGTGATTAAGATCGAGGTCTTTGACCCGCTGGGATTTCAAAAGCCTGCTTAATTTCGCAATGTCAATGGAATCGGGCTTGGAGGTTGTGATCGAGGGATACGAGTCGAAAGAGTAGGAAGGCTTTCGTTGTTCGTGAAGGTCCCTATCGCGAAAGAATCTATGGGGAATGTTATCGAACGGAGCGTCAGAATGATATCCCAGGTCAATGTTACTAGCGGCAGCCTCCAGCCCTGTGGATTTCCCGGACGTTTGACGTGGCCTCGAGTGCGGTCTTGAACCATGATGGTGATGGTGATGAAATCTCCCACTGCCTGGCCTTTTTTTGCCAGGCTTATCATGGAACTGGCCCGTCAAGCCCTGCGAATGCACCTTCGGTGGTGTTAAAAATTCTCTCAAACGCTTCGATTCCTTCAAATCCTCATCGAAACTGTGCTCATGATGTCGGTGACTGTGACTAGGTCTGCCGCCCTGCCCTCGATAACTATGTGCATGGTCCTTCGAGTGCGACTTTAACATTTCCTCCAAAGCAGCTACCAATTGGTCAGGTTTCTTCTTCTCGTTCCATAAATTACTGTTCTTCAACAACTCAGCTATTCTGATCTTATTCTCGCTCTGATGAGCCTCGTACATGTCCTTGTTGTTCTTCGCGTCGGACAAAGAGGCTTTCAAGCGCTGGAGCTGGCTCTTAAGTTTCGAGAGATCGATGGGGTCCGAGACATTCTGGCGGCCGGCGGGCTTCCTGTCGCTGTTCCACTTATGCGAGTGGTACATAGTTTTCAAAGATTCCTTGAACATTTGTTCCGCATACTTCTCGAGGTCGGAGGTGAGCTTTGGTTTTACTATGAGTTCGCTTTGCGCGCCGAAGGTGGGCTTAAAGAAGTTCCCGCCAGGTATGAGAGGGACAAGATTTAGATTCTGCTGGAGGGCTTCGCTCCCTTGGAGCTTGCCGTTCAGCACGTTCTGACTCTTCACCACCTCCATATTCGGCACGAAGTTTATAGGATTAAAGATCGGTCGCTCCTGGTTCGTGTCCGTCTTCAAGTCGCCTGTGGACAGCTGATTGGTCTTCGCGCCGAGTTCCGTCAAGGAGCCCACGTAACTCTGTGGATTCAGGGCGTTGGAGGTTGTCGTCGAGATCACCGCCGGCCTAGCGGTCACGAAACTTGTCGTACTGAACATCGGAATTGGAGTTGTTAGAACAGCTGTAGGATACTGCAGGGTTTCATACGTGTTCACGACGGTCGTGTCCATTGGGCTTGGTTTGATATTCGGATTTAGGATTTCGACGTTCCTCGTGCCAACGTTTGGCAAATGGGCAGTCTCTACGAGCCCAGTTACCCCTGACAGTGTGTTCACCACGTTCACATTATTATTGCTCGTGCTACCCATATTGTCAATCGACTGATACTGGAAAGCCGGCAGTTTGTTAGTCTTGAACAACTGATCTCGCTGGAACTGCAACTGCATCTGCTGAATGCTATTGTCGCCGGTACTTTGGTAGCCAAAGAAGTTCTGATGGCTCGCAGGGATTATCTGTTGGTGATTGGCATTGACGGCGGTGAGAGTCGGTAGAGGATGCACGTAATGCGTCGTCTGTATGTATGTCTTTGGTTTCGGTGTCACATCGACGCTCTTCAGGTACTGGTAGACACCATCTTGGGATTGGGGCCTTAGGACATGATGGGCGTTCGTGTTCTGTAGATAATAAGAGTTACCGTTGCTAATTTGTCTCTGCTCGTTCTGGCCTACAGCCAAGTTGGCCGATGCCAGGAAACTAGCAGTCGACCCAGGAAGTACGCTCTTCTTATTTTGCGTGTCATCCTTCAGTAGATTTACTTTCCCCATCGACAGCTGTTGACCTGTTGGCGCTACCGTGGTCACTAATGGTATGTTCTGTACCTGTAAGTTTTGTTATATCATCAATCCTTCTCACATGTTTCAACGTACATTGCCGCCCATATAAGTATCCGGACTTCATAAACATGATTATAAAACCCGTGCTTTATGCTTGCGATAATACTATTCTTTACTGACAAAGTTTTACGATAACAAATGGTCCGACTAAAAACACTATTAAACAATCATTACTTTGCTATGGGTCCGTATACATATTAGTGGAGAGCATAATAAATCTAGTAATCTGGCAATACTGTACCGGTTGCATTAGGTTTGACAGTGTCTGGAAAGTTGGTTGAGGTACAATCAGCTGAGGTAAACCTTGCTGAATTTGATTGAGAGAAACTTGCTGCACGTGGGTATTAGGAGTTGGGGTGGCTACATAAGTAGGTCGTGGTGTGGCCGAGCTCGCAGCATTTTGGACAGTCACGCCCTGTAAAGCAGGATTGAAGGTCGGTGTCACTGCGTAGATCGGGCCGACCGTGGTGGAGAGGTACTGCTGCCGAAAGTTCGGAGTCTGTAATTTATTTTGTCCGGCTGATTGCGGGAAGATCATCGTTTGCAACGGATTCTGGAAGCTGTTCTGACCGACGATGACGTCGGGCACGGGCGTGGAAACCCCAATACTCTGATAGATGTTCTTAGCGTTGAGATTTTGCCCCCCAAGGGCATTGTTCTGCGGTGTATTCAGCAAGTGGCTGCCGTCGCTGGTGACCGTGTTAACCGAACTGGCGGTTGCGACGTTCTGCAAAAGTGCATTCGACATGTCGAAGCCCTGACTATTACCCAATGCAGTGGCATGATCGAAATTACTCAGCGGGACGAAGTTAAGGTGGAACGGTACGATTAACTTTGGCTTCTCAATCTGGTCGAGCTCAATGCCGCTCGAATGAGAAATCTCAAGGTTCGGCGTGATTTGGTTCCAGGCATTGCTCGGCCGGAACTTGGATGTTTGATGCGTCCTCGTGCCTTTTCCGCTCGCACCGGATGATCTGCCGTCGTGCCTCGTTTCCTCGAAGCTCTCGTTCTTGCCGCGATTGCGATCATCGTCCGACCATGACTGTGACTTCACTCGGTGACGCTGGGACTTGGATCGAGATAAATGATGCCGTTTACCGTGCTCCTCGTACTCCGAGCTATCTTCCCCTCGGTGTTCCTTGCTAGGACGCCTGGAACTCTCGGCAGCATACGGTCGACGCCTACCCTTCTGGATCCTCTTCGGTCTCTCGGAGTAATCCGCGTAATCCGCACTAACATCCGAAACGTCTCTTGAATCGTCATCCCGCCCGTACGTGCGAAATCTGCCTTCCCTGCTGTAAATACCGTAGCGACCGCCCGACTCCGAACTCGAGGACTCGATGAGCCTCGAAGTTTGATAGTTATTCGGATTGAGCTGCGAGACTGCCGATGGCTGATCGCTGTACTTAAAGTCCACGTTGTAATTACTCGGCTCCGCCACTACCACGGGCTTTGAGAATCTATAGCGCTGCTTATTGACATCCGAAGGCTCCGCTACATTATCGAAACTGTAGTTACGATTGTTCGAACTGTCCTGGGAGAGTTCATTGATCTGCTGATGTGTCCTCGCCAAGGACGGTGCAGTCAGTCCGTTCTCTCGAGTGGAACTCTGCCCGTGACCGTTGTACTCCGCAGCGTCTTGCTCGCGATAATTAATCGCGACTTTCTCCTGCTCGTAAGTTGCTTTTTTCATATCGCTGACCGAATTGAACGGGTAGTAGATATTGTAAGAGGAATCTCCGTTATTGCCATGGAGTCTCCCATAGTTAAGATGGCCGTCGATCCCCGTCTCCCCGGCCCCATTTTGCCCCGTCGTAGAACTATCCTCCCCGTCTTTGGAATTCTCCACAACATTTTCAACGTTCTCGTAAAACTCCCGGTAGTTTGCCACTGCGGGCGTATTATTACCAACTTTCAGCAGTTCGAATTCATTCTGACTCCTCTGGAAGTCAAAAGATCTCCGATTGGTGCCCGATTGAGGCAAGTTTAAGAAAATTCGTGCTTCCGTGGAGTAAGCCGGATCATCCTCTATTTTCTCGGATTCATCTGTCGAGGGCTGGACGTCTTGCTCCACTCCTTCCTCTTCAATTTCTTGCCCACTGTCGTCCGAAGATGAATGATTCTGATCGACCGAGAATGTATTCCCGCTCGTACCGTTTCTCTCGGGCCGAGCGGACGTGCTGCTTATTTCGAGGGTGAGATTTTGCCGCTCTGTCGGGGCGAGCACCGCAATGGGCACGAATCCGTTCGAATTTTCATAATGCGCGCTGGCATCTATCATTGACGGTATCAGCTGGTCGCGAAGGTCCTGCTGTTTTTGCAATGGCTGTTTCGCACTCTGTATGGAGGTCTCCGACGCAGTTGCCATTTGATCGAAAGCCGCCCCATCCTTTAGGTCGGCAGTCTCTACCCCTTGGGTGCGTGTACAGGCCAATGTCAAGAGGAGAATCTGCTTGAGAAACAATAAAGAACCGTCAACCGGGATTAATATAAAGCAGAGGTGGTCGAGTTAAGAACATAGTTTCGGGATCCGCAATTGTGCGCTGTCGCGTCCTCGCGGCTATAGCGCCACGATAGAATCTCGAGAAACTAGCTGCTCATTAGACGAATATGTTTCGAGCAGTGCAAAGCCGTCAGGCGTCTCATTCTAAGCGGATTCCCCTCGAAATTTCGTCCGCGCGCGTTCAGTAGCAATAAAAGGAAAATATTGCCTGGAAAATATGATAGAAGAAAGCGCTTTGCTCTCGCGAAGCAGCAGATAATTGCAGCCGAACAGAATAATTGGAGAGAATAAGTGGTAGTCGAGGCAGTCTGACCTAGAAAAGAAAAGCGGGCTGGAAAAGTAAAATGCGCTGCTGACTATGCGTACCAGCAGCACGGGCGAGCACTGGATGTGCATGGAAGCAGATCTTCGTGAACTTTCTCACTGATTCACGAACGCCCAGTTGATCGAGGCGAGGATTCTCGCACAATTATTATTGACCTAACAATGAGTAGTTGTAGTGATTGGGAAACGTTTTTATAGGGCACGGGTAATTGTGCGATTCAGGCTGCGGGAAAACCAAAGATTGTTTCACCATACAAAGAGAGAACATAATGAGCGCGGCGTTTAAGGGTGCTATTATCAAATTCTCGACGAGACACGAGCAAACTCACTCCTTAACGACGAGAAAACTAGCAGCCTTTGGTACAGCAGCAACTATGTCTGACTGGTAAAGTCGCTAATGGTTATTAAGAAAATTGATTGGAGACCGTTTTCTACTGCGGATACGTCATTCGATCTACTTTCATCAGAATTTAATTGGGACGATAAAAAAATGTCTTTCGGTGGCTGAGCTTAACGAAAGCCGGAACTAGGACGGTAATTAGGAACAGTTTGCTTCGCGATAATTAGTAATCCGTGACATATTAACGTCAGTTTTGTTGGCTTAAAGGAAACTTCTTGAATGTAATCTCGAAGTAAATATTATTACCTGCCTTAACACGATATACTGTAATTCCGGCGAAATAATTTCTCTTTTTTATAATTTAGAAACTTTACCGCTTGGAATAATTTCAGTTCACTCGAGGGATCTCGATACAACTTTCTAGCCGTTGTAAGATTTATTAGTCCCGAGATGAATGAAGTCGAACGCCTCTCGATCTCTCGACTGTCGAACATTAACTTCAGCAATCATTAAAAAAAGATCGCATAATCAGGCCTAGGCTTAATTGAGTCATTATCCCGGTGGCAGCGCGAATTAAATCCTTACTCATCACCGGGCGAAATTCCTGCGGAATTAGCGTTGAATCCTCGTATTTGACACACACTCATTTGATACTTGCACTGCAACGACACGTCAAAGCCCGTACTTACAAGATGAACGAACATTTTCCCAGATCGCAAGGGCGCGCGGGACCCTCCAATCCTCAAGAGATCACAAAGGGAGAAGGCGAGGCAGCACTGAACTCCACGTGCACATTGACCTTGGCAATCTCTTCCAGACGACGGTAAAGTTCGTTGGAACCTGCGGTGTGGACTTCCACGCGAGAACTGAGCCATATACTACATACGCGATTTTCTTTATACACTCTGGTAGCCAAGTGAAAAATATCGTTCTAAATATTATCCTATAGTCCACCGGCCGGAGGATACTTTCATTCACGACACGCGAACGGCGCTGGAAAATTCTTGTCCACGCGCGATGAGACTACCCACCCTTTCCATAAGACCTCCAATAAAGCTGATATGGTAGATCCTCGACTTTTAAGCACTGATCGGATGAATCTCTTCAATTTTCCCAATATTTACTAGCGATCTACTTGATACGTTTAATTAATCTTAAAATTGCTAGAGAGGAACATTATACTTGTCAGAAAGGAATCAAAGTCTTCTTCGTAACGTGGATTAATGCTTTCTTGGTTTTAGCTTTAATTTACACAGCATTGGACCTTGGCTGAATAGCCAAATGAAGCTGGTACCGACGGATTTGTGCGAGGTACAGGTAAGCGGATCAGATTCACTGTGAGGAGTCAATTCTTTTTCAGCTGCACTTCTGCTCGCTCTAGAACACACGCATTATGCAGACCGCGCATTCGCTCCTCCCGCGGCGGCTCGCTCGGCAGCATGAAAACGGCGGCGGACATCGGATCGCAAGCAGCAGCCAACCAGCTGGGCGGAGAGCCAGCCCAGAGTCCACGATCCGTTCCTACAGTGGTGTGGCATGTACAGCTCCGCGAGAGTGCATTTGCAATTGCCCAAGTGCAATGCCTTGGCTCTAATTGCCCGACGGAGATATATGTATATGCGATAGCATCTTTCTCGCGCGCGCGCCTTCACCTTCTCGAGAGACTGTGGAATTATACATTGGTTCAGCCAATGGGAATCGTCGCCGAAAGTTCTTTCATCTCCGCTAGCTAGATAATTAGCGTTAATTGTCGTAAAGATCGTAATCTGCGAGCGACCGTCGAGTGAGTGTGAAGCTTCTAGTTTTAATCATCAGTCGCCAGAGCCGTTGGATTTGGAGGATCTCGCATATATCGAGATTCGAGGCTGGACACGCCATGGTAATTTACATTCTTCCGCGGCCGCTACATATGGTGAAACGAAAGGAGGGTTTTGTTCATCGGCAAGTCAATGCGGCATTTTATTTCTCCTTGCGTCGCGCCTCTGCCAGCCGGCGAAGCGCGCATCCCTGCTCTTTGCTTCTCCAGCTATTGCATTATTGATAACGAAGCTTATTTCCAGGGATTTCGTGGGTGAAGCGGAATTCCTCTATCTTGCGATGGAGATCTCGAGGATTTGTTCTCAATTGTAAATAGTCTGAAGTGCAACAAGGTATGTGCTTGCAAATCCTAGGTGTCGCGGGACAATAGTGATCATCGGCTAATTTTCAGGTTTTATTACTTACATTGACTTAACGATCGGTACAAAATATATCAGGTATCTGGTCGTCTTAAAAACTAAATTGCATAAGGTACCTTTCTGAAGTGAAGAAATTTGGTCATTCGTAGGTATGGTCGCGAAGCATTACACTTACGCAGCTCCCGAGATCCAAGTTTCCACGATGCTCTCGTTAAAAAAATCAGATACTTACAAGGAAAAATTGTATATTGCACAATCCCATTTTAAATACTAATAAATGACTCGTCGTGATCGACCGGCCCACGCCTGACAGACTCATCTGTTCCGGATGCAACCATACGCATCTTTTCAGCTTACAATTTCAATTGGTGAAACAAAGAGACAAGTTTTCTTGAATCTAAAGCGCAAATCACTTCACTCTTTAACGCTTAGCATGAAAGAAAGCAGGACATTCTCTCGCAAGTTCTTATCTCCCAAGCGCAGGAAGTAAAAAGTGGAAGAACCAATATCAGTCAAAATCTTAGCTAAATAGCAGATCGAGCGGCTAAAGAGAGTCTTGCTGCTTTAGTTTTTAGCTTTGTAAGTCATGTATTCGGGATTCTCGAGGATCTGCACGCTCTTCACTTTCTGTCTGGCGGGGGTGCGATCGCCGTATTTATTATTAAGAGTGCTCTTCACGGATCTCAAGTTGCTCGTCTCGTAGCTCGATTTGCCGGTGTAAATATCAGAGCCGTAAGAAGCCGGCGCTCCTCCATCGCTATTGCGACTTAATTGAATCAAGTCCAGAAGCGTCCTACTAGGACTTGCACTCTGATCATTGGAGCTACGGTCCCCGGCAAAGCTGTAGCGCGAAGGCTGGTTTAAGTCCTGAACGCTATTCGCATACTGAATTAAGTACTGCTGAAGCAGTGCTTTCAGATTTATATTAGAGGCGGGCGGCGGTGGTGTCGGCGCTGCTGCTCCATCCACTCGCAGGATAATAACAGGGATCAGAGAGTTGCCGGCCTGCACGAAAGTTGGCCGTACATTCAGAATAGACGAAGGATTCCTGATGTACTCGGAGATTGAGGGGTTGTAGTTGAGGAGTTCCGAATACTGGAGATTAGCGTAACTATCCAGACCCTTTGAGGCCGCGGCCTGCTTCCTCGAATTACCGCCCGCTGGAAAGACGGTTCTCAGATAATTCTGGACCTTAGGCGTGTACCTGGAGCTAATGTGGGGAGACAGCTCACCTGATGAGGTGAAAAAGTTGGGCGTGGGGGTTGTGCTCCTCAATGTTGCCCGTGTGCTATACGCGTCCGTGTACTCGGCATTCGGACTGTTAACCATGTATTTCGAAACGACCTGAGGACGAAGGAACGACGAGGAGGGATAGTTATTTTTCGAGTTCTGTGCGCCATTCCTCATCAATGTGCTCGGTATTCTTGAGGAGTACAGGTTCGCTGATGAGGAGGAGCCGGCTGATGAGACGGAAGAAGGAGCAGCGGCGGCACTGGCGGCGGCGGCGTTACTAGCTTGCGCTCTTTGTACGAGGTTCGCAGTTTGCTTCTGAGTTACCAAGTTCTGGTAGCCGAGTCTGTATACTTGTTGCTGTGGCAAGCTCGACGATAAGGACTCTGCCGAGATGAATGGAGTTTGGCTTGGCTCCTGGCCGGCCAATTCGGGAACCGCGGGAAATTGCACCGGCCCTTGGGAGTGGATGCTTGTTTCCGGCGAGCCGGATTCATAAATCCCGATGGGGCTTTGAGACCTGGCTTCCTCCTGTGCGCTCGAGGACTCAGAAACTTCGGGATAAGTCGTCTCGACGTAAGTGGGCGGTGGGTCCTCCGACACGCGGCCGTCGGGATATTTCCAGTATATTTTGTGCTCGTAACGCACGCCATCCTCTATCGTATACTTGGGCGTGTTCGTCTCATATTGCGGTGGCGAATCAGCGTACTCACTGCTAGTTGTATAACTAAAAGGGCTAACAGTCGACGATTCCACGCTTGCTTGATTCTGCGAGCTGTAGCTGTGAGGATTAACGTTGGCCTGGATATTTTGCTTCCGTCCCGAGTAAATCTGAGCAAGTTCGGTTGGCTGGCCGCGACTGCTCGGGTTCGGCTTGAAGTAGCTAAATGAATTCCCACGACCGTCGGAGTAACTCAATGGATTTGGGGTCACATAACTAGCTGATTCCGCGGGGCCGTACAGGGAGGAGGGTGTCGTCGAGCTCGGAATAACGCTGTTCCTGTAGAGCTGACTCGGGACACCGTATGGACTAACTGGCGGCTTTGGAGTGGACACGAAACTCTGATACGTTTGAAAACTCGTTGCAGCCGGCGCTTTGTGCAGCTTGGTGCGGAGTCCAAAAACCGGTTGGGACTTCGGTACAGCATCCGCGTTCGTGTATTGGAAGTTAAAGTGGCCCCGAAACGGCGAGCGCGCTGTTGCGCCGAGATTATTGTAGAGATTCCGGTGGCTCGGTTCCCCGTACAACTGGGCGATCTGGGTTCTCTGGCCCGTCGGCTGGACCTTCTCGATTATGGTTTTCGGTAGAAAAGGACTGATGGACTCCTCGATGCTGACAGTCGTTCCACTCTTACCGCCGGGAAAGTAATAATTATATCTGCCAGAGTGCAGTGAATTCCTCTCGAATCCGTAACCGAGACCACCATTCACCGTCCGCTTCGTCTTATCCTCCGACGTAGAATTTTCACCGTCTGTACCGTTACCGAAGTCCAACAGGATTATCGGCGGCAAGATCGGTAAGTCATCTTCACCCGCGAGCTCCTCGTCCCCCGCTGCATCGTCTTGAAACGGCGTTTCATTCTCGTCTTCCTCGGAGAGAGCACTCTTGCTCTCTACATCATCGATATCCAAACGTCCCTCCTTTTCGAGTTGCCCCTGCTGCTCATTAGTCGATGTTCCAGCTTGGCAGAGGCCGATGATTAGAAGGACCCCGGCGATCTGAAAGTTTTAATACTAGGTAGAACATGCTCGGCAAGAAAAATCATTAAATCGATGAAGGCTCTCAATATCAAACGTTAAGTGCACGTAACAGCGCGCTGGTTATCAATCTTACGGTTTGATGCTCTAGTAATGATAATCAAACTTTCACTTCCCTTCCCTCACGTACACGCGCGTGTTTGTGTGTTTTATTATATCTCTCACTCTTTCCCTCTGTCTCCGTCTCCCTCTCTCTTCCGCTGCTTGGATGCAAATGGATTTCACGATATAACGGCTGATAATTGTCAAGGGAAACCCCGATGGGTCAGGTGCGCCGGCATAGGTCATTAGGTGCAAGGAAAGAGTATGAATTTCTACAAGGTCACTGCTGGAGTCAAGCACGCCGGGGGTCCAGCAGCCAAGAGAACGGGTTTCACGCGGCGAGCATTTACGATTTTCACCGCTTTCTTTGGTAAGTACACGCCAAGGAGATATTCGCAGCCATTGCGCGCTTTAACGCAAACGCCTGCCTCTACAGACGTCTTTAAGTCGGCGTATTCCGGATACTTTCAGCGGCGCAGCCTCTTCAACTTTAATTACGAGAGTGTAGGCCTGATTGGTTCTCAAGATCGTCGATAGTCCCGCACGACCTATATTTTTAACTTATGGGAGATCGCCTCGAGAGTTTTAATTAAACGCGCTTTATAACTACAAGGAACAAGAAGATGCCGAACATTTCTCAACTCGGCGAATGATTACTGCCACTTGGACGTTAAGGACTTTTAAGCGTTGAGTGGTGCTAACGTTCTTAATATCTACGAATGAAGTTTTGGACCCAAGGGACTTTCGCAATCGCGTTTATGCGGGAATTTCGTAACAAAAGGCGTCAGGTGTTGGCACAGTTTCACCGAAAGGCCGTCCTTTTCCCTAGTACGAAATCGGGCGTTACCTAATAACTTCGACGAGACGCTCGAATTCAGTGTCGTCGAACCGAACACGTAGTTGTTCCTCAAAGGCTCTTCAAGGACTTTCACTGGCTTACTCAAGAGCATCTGCCATGGTTACCTTGTCGTGATATCTTAGTCGGATCAATGGAAGAGTGCGCGAGAAGAAAACTCTGAAACACTTTCACCGCAATTGCCTTTGATCGTTTCGGCCAACAGATTGTACTGACCAAAATTGGAAGATTATCCGTGATCATGTATCGATGAATCGGATCGGATACGTTTTTAATGCACGGTACTTTCCATGTGCCCCTACCGGTTCCGCGTTTTCGTTTTTCTCCTTTTACGGACATCATTTCACTGATGCCACTCTTTGATTAAAAGGACAGTACAGTCATCGATTTAAGTTCGTCGATCATTCTTGAGGAATGATTGCGAGGAATTAGAGTTTTTTTACATATCATGTCAAAGCTTCCCGCATCGGTTCACTGAAACAAGTTTTCTAAAGGATATGTGACCTGATATCTGATATTGCAGAGCAATCACGATAGCAGACACTCTCCAGTAGTCGGATTAACCACGGGATATTACACTGATTTCCACGGGAAGTCATGCGAGTAACCACTGATAAGCTACCTTACACGAAGCTATTATCGTGCAGGTATTAAACCACGATGAATTCCTTCATCATTACTAATTATCCTGTTTCTATACACCTTCAAGGAGCATAAAAGGATGAACCGAGAACAATGATGGTGATAGAGCGCCAAGTACACTAACAATTAAGCGACCACCAAGCAAACTTCTTTGTGCCGGAGAAAGTTTCTGCGTCGATGTGTCACGTGCAATATCGATGAAGTTAGTTTAGCGCCCACTCGGCCAATCAATCATTCGGTCACTTATTAATCTGCCAATATCCCTTTCAAAGAAATTAGAAATGCGTTAGATTCACTGACATTAATCTACTATGACGTATGTTGCACCGAGTGCACGTGGATACCGGCACGATTTCCACGCAGATCACATAATTTGGCGGTCTCCCAGCACTCACCGCTGGCTATCCCTCATTCGGTCGAACTAGGGAAAGATTCGATCGGATGATAAGCGGAGCATGAGATTCGCGAGCTCGAGATTTCCATCGACCTCAAAGAAGCAAAGCGTGAAAATGCTGGCGTGTTTTTTGGAGATTCACTGTAGTGTACTGGTACTTACGTGTATCCTAGCGAGCCTCATGGCGAGCGACCTTAAACCTGGCTGGCTTCGCGGACCTGTCGCGTGTGTTTGGTACTGATGAAGCTGGTGCCACAGCATCCCACCTTATATGCCCTCGCTTCGGGCGCGAGAAGGACACCGTCATTATAGTTTCACCACAGCGAGACGCCGGTTATTCGCGTTCGATACGTACGGGAAGACACCGGGCCAATAGCGTAGTAATCGTTATAACACCGGACTCCTCTTCGGACATGATTTCGCTCAATTCAAGACTCAACTCAGCTTCGCTTAAGTATAAGTCTGACACCCTCAATCTAATCGTCCGCATCGAAAAAAGTCCATTGTTAATGGGTTAACACTCAACCGCAGGCTATCAAGTATTAGGTTCGTGCGTAGAGTCCTACCTCTATATTCGATAGTTATAGAGGCTTGGTACGATAAGCAGTTTCGCCATTGAAGTATAAGTATTGGTTAAGAGGACACGAAGAATGGGAATATTCTTTTTTTTTCGTCGATTTTATGCTTTTACATGCTCATTAATAAGAATATTCCATCAGTTGTAATTTGGTCAGTGAACTACGACAGTACAAAATTATGGAGACTTTTAGTGTGTCATTTGCACTTTATGCGCAATACAAATCCACCAGCTTTCTAGTTAATGACTACAGTTGAATGAATGGAGTTAGTGTCTTTATTACATTCTGTAATTTCGCTTAATCGGTGTGTAATATGACTTCTATAAGAGGAAAGTGCACTTCTATATCCCAGACTAATAAAAAATATGAAAATAATCATGTGTTCGATATTATGTATAAAACGAGAATACTCGACACACCGTGCAAGAAATAGGTTTATTCAGAGTGTTAAATACCAGAACATTGAAGGCAATTTTTTGTACACAACAGTATCAAAACGTATCAACACGTATCAAACATTTGGTTTTATCTCGCCTGTGTCGCACTAGAAATTCGAAACACAGTTTTCGGCGGCTACACCATTGGCTCATCCTCCCAACATCCGCTTTCTCGTTTGGACTAGCCACCGGCATACCTAGACATATAGCATCGACTCGTATACGTACACATTCCTAATGTCAACACGACTTCACTCGAGTAGTGCGACGTAATACCAATCCAGACGGCCAGAGATAAATTTTCTGCCACCGATATTACTCGGCGATATTCAGCCCGCGTGTGTGGAGTATTGCGTCTCTCGACAGATGACGAAGATGCTCCAATTAAAAAGCGATAGTTGCTTTATGTAACGGATTCAGGACACTCTCTTCGATTTCTAGACGGGGAGTCGGAAGCACAGTATACGCACAACATTTTCTTCCTCTGAATGAAAACTCAGCATGCAATAATTCTGGAAATACATATACAATATGCATGTAATATGTACATTTACTATGGAGAGTACGACTAAGCCTCTGAATGTTGAGCGATGCAGTTGCCCAGTTAATTAGAACAAGTTTCCATGTTGCTCCTCGAGCTTATTAGTAAATCCAGACTATAACTATATCACAAATATGTATCACTTTCCTTGATTCAAAGATGAAACTTATTCAACATCAGTTTCGTTTTCATTACTAATCATTATTCAACAATATCTACGCAGTTTTGAATGTGATATTATTTCATCACTTCAAAACCAGAAAGTGGGCCAGGAGATTGGAAGAGAGCACGATGAAATTATCTTTTCACATTTTATTGAAAAACCGTACAAAACTGGAACGCAGGCTGGATACAAAAACAGCAGTAAATAAACAAAATGCCTTAAAAACATTCTTCGCTGAAAGACTAGATGCCATGGTGCCATTGTCCGTTTGTTGACGCACCTCGATTGTAACACCTTGGTGACCCAGGTGGCAGGCCCCAAAAATAGGGCACGACCTTCGACCAACCGTTCTCCTTCGCATTCATTATTTGTCAAATAGTCGTTAATCAGTGCACACTATTCCGCTTTGCGCTTCTTGTGAATGAAGTTCTCCTTCGAAGGGAGGAAGCCGCCTTCCAATTTCAGGGGCCTTTCACGGTACCTGGGAACATTACGAAATAGTCAAGTGCCACTCCAATGCAACAGTACCAGTGGAAAGTATAGAGAAGAAGAATTTATCTTCGAAATTCTTACCTCGCTGCGTCCTGGGCAGCAATTATTTCACTCGGGACGTACGACTCGAGCAGCGATCTGGGTTCAGATACACCGTGATGGTGTTGCACGGGATGGGATTCCTCTTCGGAAGGAACAGCAACTAATTGGGTAACGCCGGATTTAAACTCTTGCGGTGGTAGCCTTGGTGGTATGAAGTGTGTGGTCGGCTCCTCCGGGACCTACAGATCGTCATGAACCGTGATACAGGATACACATTTTCGTGAGTATAGCTTTTACATTCTAAATTAACAACACGGTGTACAACCTATTAACGAGAATCGAATTTAGCTTCTTCGATGTCAATTTTGACAAGCTTCATTTAAATTGTTTCGGAAAAATGCGTGTTAACGAGAACTAGATCATTAAATTCGAAACGTCGCATTATGAACGATATCTAGCCTAGTTATGCAAAGTTCGACATTTCTTATACACATAACAACCTAATAAGTCATACATTATTCTGATTGTTAGACTCGTCACTGTGCTAGACACGTTCGATCCTCTAGCAACCCGTAGCATTCTCATTAATCATTTGTACTCATATTTTTTCTTATATGCTTCCCAGGTGAAGACAAACCTGAACGTAATTGTGCTGAGAGCCATGGTTCACTTGTTGCCGCAAGAATTGCTTCGACAAATGTTCACCGTCAGCCTGTCCGAGGTAAAGCTGTTGCGACTGACCGCTGTAATCAGTCTGGCTGCCACCGTGCAAAGAATTGTCGGGAACATATGCGCTGACGGGTGCACGTGCGAACAAATCAGTGTAAACGGGTGTCGCATGGGTGTAGTATGCGGCCGGTTGACTGTAGAGAAACGATGGTACGTATTGCTGGTGCTGCTGGTGCTGCGGTGCCAAATAAGCTTGTGTGTAGAGCAATTTCTTTCCCTGGTTGTAAGACTGTTCCGCAGGGTGGTAGTTCACCAGGGCTGACGACGCCATGTATTTCTTGGGTGGCGCGGCTGGACTGTACGCCGGACCCTTGGAAATCTGGGGGATTGAAATTCAGTTCAAGCTCGAGCCGCTCGATTGTGGATCCCCGGTCCTCTTGACTACTGGTGGACCGGCTATGCTTATCAGGCTTACCTTGGTCGTAAACGTTCCTGGCACCGCTGCGCTATGTTTCCCGGCGGTGTACTGCCCCTGATACGAGGGCTTCGTGTGGACGATTGGTTTCTGGCTGAAGGCCGGCGTGTACACAGGAATTGAAATTTGTTGTGCCGCCGCGGTAGCCAGTTGATTCAGCGCCGCCTGTCCCGATAATTCGCCGTTCCTGCCGGAGCTGATTTCTAAATTGGGGTAGTAAGCCAACAGCTGACTCATCGGTATGTCCGCGTAGATGGCCTCTGAAATACGGGCAACCAGAGCGTATGAATATGAAACGGTCGTAGATTCCAGGGTACACGCCAATTATCCCAGCTAGAGTATTTTTAAATAGCGCAATACAGAGAGAATTTTAAGTATTCGTGGTGAATCTAAGCTTTTCGTGCAAAGAATTTTCTTCACTACTCTCAACCCTTTCGATGCTACAGGTTTACTAACATTTCATAAAATGGCGGGGAATATTAATTACCCGGATAATATCAATATGCATGCAAAAGATTTGCATTCTCATTGCATGATTAAAACTACAGCCAATTTTCAGCCTTGTTGAATTGATGAACCTCCGTCACATCCGGGGTAATGGAATATTAATCATTTAAGTTCTAAATGCTTTTCCGTCGTGGCATGCCATTACCATAGACCCATAGTACCGAAAGTATTGTACCGGCAATTACCTTTGTGTACATTGTTGGTATATTTGTCGGTGATAGCCTTTTGCTGAACGCTTTGCAATTGATTTCCTACTGCCACTTCGGGCTGGTATATCACTTGCGATTCGTAGACAGATGATGGGTGTCCTTTAACTTGCTGTGGCAACTGTTCCTGATAAGTGGTGTAATATTGCAATGGTATATTGTGTTGCTGCGAGGCATGAGCGCTGTCTTGATAAGCTGGTTCCTTGACAGCGTATCTGTTAGTCGACAGGTAGATCTCGGACGGTGTCTGTTTTAAATAAAGAGTAAGTAGAGCACAGAAGAATGATACTTTACTGGGGAACCAATTATTCCGGTAGTAATGCGATTTCACTATCATATGGCGTGCATCGCGGATGTATGAAGTAGGGCACTCTAATATATCCTATTTACAGATCATTATTCATTATGTCATCTAATATACTCGAGTTATAATATGTATATGTGTACAAATGTACATACCGGTAGCATTTAACTGAATTATGAAGGATTTTGATTATACAACTTAATTCCTTCTCCGGCTATGAATCTTGATAATTCGCGGACTAGAAATACTTCATTCCTCCATACATTCCGATTAACAAAACAAGTCGAGCCGAACTTACGTTATACTTTGCAGATTGAATTTGTGGAGCTGGTACATATTGCGGTGCGGACGTCGTCGGCGGACTATAATGGCTGGACAGATCGTAATGCTGCTGATTGAGATCCGACTTTGTCAAATACTTCGTTTCCTCGACTCGTTGATTCTCGGATTTCGCGTTACTTTCCGACCGAAGATTATCTCGTTCGATGTCCTCCAGGTTGAGTTTCTTCTCGGCGGCGATGCCGACGACCAACAAGCCCAGCAGCACGTAGACTTTCTACGATCGAAAGAGATGGAATTAGTACCGTTGAAAAAACAGGGTTTTATTAAAGTTATTAACGCGTTTTTTCATTGCGATCCGGTTAAATGAGTGTGAAATACAATAATTCATTTAAAAGTGAAACTGGATGCATTTGGATGTGAGTTACGCTCTTAAGTTGCTTCACCATTCTGATGTCCGGCAAAAAATGAACTTGCACCAGGCACACTTTCACTACTCGAGAAGTTCTGGGTCAAACATCCGGCATGGACCACTCTTTTATAGAGTGTACACATCCCCTCTGTAAGGATTGGGGAACACCACTCCCGCGAGCAAGTGTATCGCCTTCCAGGGAGCGTGGTAAAAGCCCCCCTTTATTACTCGCGAATTTCGGGGCGAGGCATGTGCAAAGGGAAAGTCGTGGCAAGACTACATCTCACACATGGAAGATGTGGGTGGACAAACATTACGTTCTGACTTCAAACAAAAATCATAACTAGGCGGCTGTTTGTGTAAATTGGAATTTTTACTATTGTGCTATAGTTTCGCAAATAAAAACTAGAGTGACTATGTCTAATTTTTCACTGTAATAATAATAGGTGGCTTGCGTAAAATAGTTCGCTGTTAACTTCCATAGTTTGCTCATAAATATCGTAAGACTCTTCTTAAATATAAGTTGATAAATATCGCAAAGTCCTAATATTAAAAATAACTAAGATTATTAAAAATCACGCTTTGATCCGCCAGAGTTATTTTTTATCCTTACGAATATCATATAAGTTCTTAGAAAAACTTTCTGTTCTAGTGGACATTTAGTTTGACGATGATCCGAAAAACTGTAAACTAACTTTTGGTAATCGCGGGTCCAACTTACCATCTTTCGACGATGCTAAAAGTACGAGCACCACACAAAGAACCTAGCTCTACTATAAAATCAACGGCGGGCGCACATTCTCTTATATAGCCTTTACCCCTTCCCGTCGCCGGCTCCTGCCGGACTACACTTCGCTCCTTGATTACGGGGCTTGTATAATAATCCACATTGGCCACGGGACCACGTGCTAAATAGTATGCCAGCGTGATCCTGGTAAAAGTAAGGGGATTGGAAGAATTGTCCCTTTCATGCTTAAGAAGCGTGCAGGCCCCATTACGCATCGTAGAAACGGAGAGGACTCAATGTCAGGAACAGCAAATTGCACAATGCAAGGTAATAACTAAGGCAGGCTCTGCGTCAGTAATCTCAGGTTACAGGCCCACACTTGCCATAGAACGACCTTTCAATTTGCCAAATATAAACTTCCCGTACTTTACTTTGTGCACTTCCACTTTACGGAGCTTGTCTGCTCGTCGTATAAGCGGAGCAATTTTAGTTGCTTCATTGCATGAGATGATCAAGTTACACTAGGAAGTATAAGGCGGTCAACCCTTCTGAATTCAGGATCACCCGATACACAAGGCCGTTTGTCATCCATGGAACGGGGAGCCCTAAAATACTGGTTGCTGCTGCTATTCTGCTATCGCACCTTGTAATCTAGTAGTGAACCATTGAGGGTTTTCCACCTGCCCGTAAAGTCGTATTCATTAGTTGCGCGGCTTATTAGTTTGCCGAGGCACGCGATTCATTTCCGGAAGAAGGCACGTTTGCTCCAGCGCCATAAAACGCATCAGTACCCAGTCAAAACATCATGCATCATTGCTAATAATAATACCAGACCGATCCCAGCGGATTGATTTGCCTCGAAACGTCAAGCTTTTTCATTGTCGAGAAGACAATGGCACCGAAAAGAGCAAGATCGATTTCAGGGGATCGTTCCATCCTGTCAAGGAGAGCGAATACATAGTGAGGAGGAGTTCTCGGCGTACAGGTGTTACCGGCAAACAATAGGGGGAAAGGTCCGACGTACATTCAAACTGAGGCGTATCAATCATGAGTTAGCATAATAGCAGATGAAAGTAAACAGTCACTCTTCATCTTCCCATGTGTATAGCGCGCCCCGGACATTTGCATTCTCAATTCGCCGAGGATCATTAAAACTGCTATTTAGTGGCAGAATGCCATTAAGACATCCTTGAATTTCGACATGTGTCACGCTTCGTACACTTGCTCTTAATTCGAGTTGTCGCGAGCAACAAAAATTCCTTTCAATATTCCGCAACTTCATCTTGGACTCTAGGATGTATACAGAAGTGGTTCTAGATACGATATAATAATGTCTCCTCTCATTGCGAAGTATGAAATCCTGCCAGCAGGGAAAGGAGTCTGTCTGCCATACATTTCGGGACTCCGTCTCCCTCTCTCAGGGCCCGAGTTATTCGCCGAAGAAAAAGGGGAAGGGAAAGGAGGCACGGTGATAGCCGTGGAACTCTTTGTTAGTCCCTCTCTTTGTGCGCTTCCTCGAACCCTTTCTTCGGCCACTTTTAAGTACAGCCATCTGGCATCGCCAGAAAAAGAACTTTCTAACCGGTCGATGGGTGTGGAGAGGCTCTCCCAGGTTGAGCGATTCCTCAATCAAAGGATGACCGGTGAACGCTTTCGGGAGGCGATTGAACGTCAGTTAAACTAGCATTAAGAGAAAGGCCTCCTGCTCTCATATTGACGGCTGCTCCCATCGAAGGGGATTTCTAGAAACTCGATTTTCGATATATCAGGCAAGGAAGCGCCTTCTTGGAGCTGCGGGGCAAAAAAATCATGCAAAGTCTGACCTTTCGAGCTAATCGCTTTCACGGCTTTAGAACCGCAGCATCGACGCCTACGGTCATCCGCTTCACGCCGAACTCTTTTGCATTGCTCTGATTAGAAAATCGACAGTACACAAGTTTGACACGCATCGAAATTGTATCATGCATGTCGTAAATAGTTGCAGATTATTGTGCAATGGTCGCTTATAAACCGCCGCCGTTGTACCGATACTGTGTTCGTCCCAGGGTTTCCTTAATCTATCGGCATAACACTGGTCGAGATCCAGCCAACGTGGGAGTCCGCCGATTCCTAGGATTATCGATGCCAGTCTGATCATATCCTAGGAGAAATAAGACGTGCGATTGATCGGCAGGTGCACGGCAAGATCCCCTTTCCCACGCTTCTGGCGGAGATTGTCTGGCACGGTAATTTCGAGTGTAGAGTTCCCGTGTGCGATCAAGTTCGACCTGCACTGATGATCGCTCGTGCTGTATGCGTTTAGACGCAGTAGAGGTGGAATTAATAGTGGTACGATATAGGAAGTGCAAGGCGAGTGCTCCACCCGGCGATACTTTCCACATAATTGTGGCTGGAGCATACTATTTCTCCACGCGGTATCCGCCAGAGGACAGGGTGATGACGCAAACTTTCTCCGGCGAGGTCCGAATCTCGCGAATTCCGGAAGGGCGGCCAGCCTTGTTACATGACCCGTCGCCTTTGTCGGCCGGCGGATCAAAGCAGGAATGCAAGAAAAAGTGTGCCGAAGGAGTGGGGTGAGCTGGAGATCGCAGGTCCGCGTGGACACTTCCTCCTAAATCCACAAGTGTAACTGACTGTACCAACGATCTCTCGGTGTGCTCGCCAGGTGAGCGCGTGTATCGCGAGAATATCGAGATCAAGCGTGGTCCGAGAAGCGAGAAAGTAAGAGGCATGGCTCTATTTTAGAGCGCGCTGTCGGAATGCGAAAAATAAAGCAAAAGTTGCCGAGTGCCCAGGGAGATGCCAGTGGAGAGCGCTCTCTCTCTCACCTGCTGTGATGTATCTGGGAGCACTTGCGCGGGATAGGTACCGGCCGCGACTCACTTCCCCTTTCCATCGGCACCTCGCCCAAACGCAAGTGATTGCCCGCCATCCGGATGTGTATCTCTTCCTTATGCCTCGCGGGCATTACCTGCGCACACCGTCTCTTCCGCGCGTTCTCGCTCCTACTGATCCGCTGCGATGCGATGCAATACGTCCCGCGCAAATCAGAGCGTGATCGGTCATCCTTCGGTAAAAGCCACCCAGGAGAATTCGAGCATTGACCAGGCCGCAATTCGCATGCTCATACATATTCGACAACTTTCACGGGCTAGTTTAATCCATCGCACATTCGTATGATAATGGTTCTGTGCGCAAAGGCCCGGCCGAAGGATTTTGAGGATGTGGAGAGACATCTTTTTATAGTAGAGGCCGGTTGTGACCGGTTGGCCAAATCACGACCTCCAGTGGAATGACCCGTGAGAATATGCGCATACCTTCGAATTCAAAGCATCATCTCTGTCGAGCATGGGTCATTACTCGTACAAATTTCGCAAATTCGCTGACCCCCAGCCATGGGTTATCGTGACATTATTAGTAGGCAGGTGGTGGGAGATCAACGCGTTATAGGAAAACAGCAACGATCGTTTATTACTAGTGACTACAAAACGAGTACAAAATTTACATAGATGTGGGTCGCATAGCACGTATAAATAGAGGTATAGCAGTAGGTTGCAGGTCAATATGGTAGCAGCCTCTTGAGAGGAGAAGTCGGGAAAACTGAACGGAGGATCGTGCGTTTTGTGCCACATGGGAAAAAGTTTCATGTGAGAACAGTCTTATCTTAGCGATGTCCCGGGTCTTGTACTCTACCAGAAGAAATCCGTCTCCGAGGGTCGCCAAAAGCACTTCCATCTCTCCACAGCCCATTCTTTATACCTCTCTCGAGTTTTCACACATATATCTTCTGGCAACGTACACGCGGCATTCGTGACAGGCATCGGTGAGATAATAGAGACCACAGAGAATAGTCAAAATCAATCTCTCGATCCTTGAAGAATGGATTCTTCACTATCAACATATCAACAGGAGATCGCAAGGGGGAGGCAGAATTCGAGTACCGAGGCAGCTCACGCGACAGGTTTTGCACGATGTCGCAAATACCGACAAGTTCCTATTGCGAGCACACCCTTCGAAGTTCGAGAAACGGATGGGATAACAACATAACACAAAGTTTCTTAATCTATAGCACCACATGTTCGTTTGCCTCTTACAGGCTGAGCGTTAGCGGCCGAACGATCGGGTAATTAACCCTTGTTCGTCTGCTTAGCGCCAAAGTTCACGTCCTCGAGGGAACTCTTATAGCGCAGGGTCGGTTTTCGAGCGCGTCCTTGCCCGGGACTGTAATTCGTGTACTGATAATTGTAAGATTGAGGTGATCGTACCGTGACGTAACTTTGACTCTGATAGACGCTCTGCGGCTGTGTCTGCTCCTTTGCGTAGGCCTGATTCTGTTTGTCGTAAGCGTTCGTCACTGTGGAAGCCTGACTCTCGTAGCTACCGTAATCATCCTGCTGATCGGACGCCTCGTCTTTTTGCGAGCTCTCCGTTCCGTCGTAGAGCGGCTGAGAAGAGTAATCAGTACTTTTGGTCAGTGTCGTCAGTGTCGTCGGTGGTTGGGCAGTCTGCCTGGTCTGCTGTCCCGCAGTCAGTTTGCCTATCAAATTTGGATTAATGACATAAGCCAGACCAGTCTTGGCGAGAACATTGGGTATAGACACGTACGGTTGCGACTCCTTATAAGTATTCGCATTAATGTACGAGGCCTCGTTGTTGTTCGCCGGTAATGCGTTTTGATTAACGTCGTAGCCGGTGTACTGGCTATTATACTGCTGTTGCTGTTGATGTTGCTGCTGTTGTTGCTGCTGTTGCTGTTGCTGCTGTTGCTGCTGCTGCTGCAGAGCATACTGCTGCTGCAGAGCGGGGTTTTGCGCGAGGAGTTTCGCTATGGTTTGACTCATGAGTTGTTCGAGCTGCTGTGCTCGGGCGTAAGTAGCTGGCAGAGGATAGTCTGGGCCCACGGGCTGGCCGGCAACGCTAATCACTCTGTAGGTTGTTTTCGGCAATGGTAGAGAGAGGCCCTTTAACGATAGCTCGCTCACCTGATTGTACGGACTAGCTGCCTTCTGTGTGCTCGGCTGGCCGTCCAGATCTTTAGAGTTTCCGGATATATAATTTCCACCGTCGACGAATTGAGAGCCAGCGGCCGACTCCTGGCTGGAATCAGCGTCCTTTGATTTCTCGTCAGTGGTCTTCTTATCGTTCCCTTTGTTGCCGGTTTCTGCTTCTGTGTAGGCGTCCTTATAATTGGAATAGTCGTAGCCTGAGACGGGAGGCGGGGGCGCAAACATTGGCTGGGTATAATAGTTGGGGTAGTAATAAGGAGATTGGTAATAGTAGGAGGGATAAGAGCCCGACGGGTAAGGAATCGTCGAGTATCCGGAGTATCCTTGATTCGTGGAATAGGGGGACGAGTAGGGCGTAGTAGGGTACGAATTATAGACGTTGTAGGGTGTACTCGAGTACTGGTAACCGTTGGATCCATAATACTGCGGGCTGTAGGAAGCCGAAGTCGTAGCTTTCGGGTAAGGATTGTAAGTGGGATAGTAAGGATCCCGTGCGTAATTAGTGCCGAGATTTGCGCTGTAAGTCTCGCGCGCCTCTACTTTGGGAGTGTAGAGCTCCGGAGTTAGCGGTGTCGCTCCATCCCCCTCGGTACCCCTTTTAATCAGCTTAGGGGTGTAAGGGTAAACTGGGTATATTGGTAGAAACGGCTCGTCATTAGGGTCGCTGCTCTTCCCGTATGTTAACACGGCTGGTGACAACAGCAAGAGTATCTGCAACACCGTAATAAGCAAATGTTTATTTGACCATCAACTCGATGCATCTGCACACAATCTATAAAGCTACTAATACTCCTCGTTAAAATATACCACTCCCTGCCGCATTAATTAATATCGTCCCGGGCAATAATTCATTTGAAATGGAAGCGCAGCCGAAAGCGGACATACAGATTGAAATTAGTTGGGGAATCCAGTTAGGAGTGCTCGAGTGTTCTAATTATGATGCGACTGATGAGTACACGAGAGAATTTGATTTTCGTTTCAGGGTGATCGTTAGCGTTGGCAATCGAGCAGCTTTGTCGAGAGGAACAATACACAGATATATACCAACCAGTAGCTCCATATCAATCACGCGTCACTTTTCTCTGTCAACAAGTACCACGGGCACAAATCCGCTCAACTCCCTGCACTCTCATTCGAGTTCGCAACACTGCGAGTGCCACTGGTGTGGTGTTAGCAAGCCGATCGGACGGATTGAACAGATTGAATCGGCGCGACGGCTACGCGTCTAATGATGTATCGGCCGACATTGAATTTCTCCTTTATACCCGGCCGCTTGAAAAATCGCGGAAACTAGTTTAACTTTTCTCTGCTCTTATATGTAGGCCTGAACGCTTTGCCAGTGCGCGCCCGTCCCAGTGAAAACACATAAAATACCGCTCGATCCAGCTCGGCAGGCGCGCTCGAGAGGCCGAACTAGTCCACTACTAGTCTACCGAGGGGTGGGACAAATCGTTCGAATGCACTTGTTACTGGATTCCGGTCGAAAGGAAATGCAGGAGGCGGCTTCTACACACCTACGTGAAAGCCCTTCTTCTCACTGACTGCCGCAGCTGAAAGAAAGGCGGCGACGCGCGCTCGCTCCTCTCACCTATGTATCTGCAATTATCTAGCATTCGTCGTGGCCGTCTGGCGTGATCAGTGAGAATTCGTTTGATCGGCCACGTGATTCACGCGGGACAATGGAAGAATCGGACGTTTGAGTGAAAACGGGCAAAAAGGTAGAAGTCATTTGCTCGGAAGGATTGAGCGCGATCACGGAAGTACGGCGGCCAGCGACTCGCTCAAATGGACCTGGAGCCTTGCCTTTCGAACCACCGCGCAGTCAGTCCCACTCCCTTTCTCTCCCTCTCACCCGTGATGGAGCATCTCACACACTGCCAACTGGAAACATTCGATCTGCTTTACTTTCACCCGCTCTGCCACGTCCGCTCGCAGCGAATCCTTACCCGGTGAGGCCACACCTTCGGTAATGATGCGAGCGCTCTCGCCCTCGACCCTAAACCGGAGACGTCGCGAAGAAAGGTGCACGCGTCCGTGCTGCATCCGCCCTGCGAGCCACTACATGAAGAAATTCCGCTGGACGATGGCAGTCGTAGACGCCAGATACGCATTCTGCAGGAAAGTGTTCTTTGCTATATTAATCCGGATAATGATGGAAAATGATCGAGCATTACAATGCTCACTTCCGGTTAAATAGGCCTATCCTAGTTTTTGACGTGGAGAGGCGAGACTCATTACATAAATAATAGTTGAATGATGTGGGGCAGAGGAAAATGATTGAGATTTTCCAGAATAATGAGAATAATGGAGCTTAGGAGTATTATCCCTGGCGAGTCGTGCCAAGAGAAAGGGCGTGATTTTTCCAGTTTGCACGCCAACGGAGAGCACGCCATGAGCGTGAAGCGCAAGTGTGTCACACGAGAATCTAATCGGAAAACAGTGACAAGTTGGTTTTCTAGGGAGAAGCTACAACACCGGTTGTACCGGCGCAGCCACGAGAACGTAAAGGCAGGTGATCGAGGTGGTCTAGAATCAGTCTATAGTCTACAGGTTCGTCTAAGGATTTCGAAACACCCGGTCAAATTGGTCTAGCTCTCACGACCACTCGCAAGTGTAGCAGACGAAACTGCTGGGTTATATATTATATTACAAGGGTCGACGATTATCAAAAGTGGGTCGCTTGTTTACTGAAAAGCGCGATAGCTATCAGACAATATCGGTCGATGCGTGCGTAGGCGAAGTAAGTTTCGTTGCGATGCAGCTCGGCGAGATTTACTGCACTTTCCGAAGCGACGGTATATCTGATGAGTTACGATCTACACGTGCTACCGTGACCAGAACAAATCGACCCACCGGGCTCATTGATCCCGGGCAGTAAGGTGGCGAGGAGCGAAAGGAAATTTGAAACCGACACCAGCCAACATTGTGCACTTGCCCTCCTTATCCGACTTTCTCCCACGCAGAGGTAGCGTATTTCAGGGAATTTGGTTGTTTGTTTTCTGGCGATAGTGAAACCGAAAAGAAAAACCCGCTAATGTTAGTTTCCCGATGATACCTCGACAGCGCGATTTACTTGATTTGTAGACCTCATTTTTCCTATCAGCAAATGTAGATACGAGGAAAAGCGGTGCTGTTCTTTAATTTCCTTTTGCAATCTGATCCTATTACACACTGACATTTCTACATAGTGATCAGAAGAAAGCAATCATCCGAAAATGAAAGCGCATACCTGAGCGAGGAGGAAAACGGGAGAACAAGTATAATGGTGGAAGAGAAAAGTAGAAAACAGAATAAAGCTCCGCCGATGTGGCGTTAAGTACATTAACGGGGATATAAAGGTGGACAAAAACCACAGTTCTCTTATGAATCACATAAAACCGGTTCAGCAGAGAGCAGCGACAGGTTTTGCAAGAGGATACCACGAAACGGGTACAATTCCAAAAAGAGAATAGATCTAGAAAGAAAACCGCACTGCCAGGTGTACCTGGCCTTGGAGTAAAAGTGATCCCCTTTCAATTCGCTCGGTCTTTTCACTGTCATTATATTTATTATTAGTATTATCACTATGTCGTCTTCGATTGATCTCTTGCGTTATAATTTGCCCTATACCGTGCATAGCTTTCGGAGTATGACTTTCTCAGGATTCGAGAGTGCTAATGTGATTCAACAAGAACTGGACCATGTGCACGTTGGTGGACAATGATTAATAATGTCAGAGATACTTTCGCTTAATCGGTAACGGAGCGCGCGGAGTTTGGTAGCGCTCGATCTTGGCCGCGAGGATCATCGATATGCAAATAGCGGGAATTTCGAGCGGCGCTCCCGTGGGTCAAAAAACAGGATCGGTCCCCTCCCCCAACGAACTTTCAATCAAGCTCCTCGTTAAGTAAAAGTGAAGGCGCTCTCCTGAAACTGGAACCGATTTCACAAACACGACTACCTGCGAGCACAGAATAGAGAAATCACTTTAAACCAGCCCGACCCTATCCAAGCGTGGGGCGTGCGTTACTTTCCAAATTAGGAAAAGGAATTTTGCGAACGTACTAGAAAATTACTTTATTCGAAAGGACGTACAAAACTATTCAACGAAGATCACAATGTCGATCTGAAATAGCGGCGCAGCGCGGGGCCGCGCGCAACATAATGCGAGACATAAATAGGTAACGAAAACTTATTCGTAATTACTCTATCAACAATGCATTAGAACTAAGCTGCGATCTCTCTTGACTCGCTTTCCATCCTGGTATTCTTCTCTCTTCTCTCCAACATGGCTCGTACTTCGTATGTGCTTCTTCTCTCTCATCGGGCAGCATGTGTAGACGCAGTATTTGAGTGCGACGAAGTAGATGGATGCAGGCATATGCTGACGGTCTATTTGGATCGGGGCGGAGGAGTGAATCCACTTAGAGTTCCGAGGAGTTAATACTTTCCGGTGGGTCTCGAATACGAGATCGTATCATAGTTCTTGTTGGAAGAACTTAGGTTCTCGAACGACTTCGCCGCCGAGTATCCGATATACCTGGGGCTCAGATTGGAATACGAGCCGTGAGACTCGGCGGGCGTGCCGTATGAAGTGGACGGTGAAGAGTAGCTGGTGGAGTAGCCGCTGGAAGAGCCGGCGGAGTAACTTGAACTAGGACTCGAATAGCTGGAACTGGGAAGTGAGTAGCTGACCGAGGGACTCGAATAACTAGAGCTCGAGCCCGAGTAACTAGGTCCGGCGCTCGAGTAGCTCGAGCTCGGACTGGAGTAGCTCGAACTTGGACTTGAATAGCTGCCACTTCCCAGAGAGGAGTAGGACGAACTGTCCGAGGAAGGTGACAGGTAACTGGCGTATGAGCCGGAGTTGCCCGAGGATGCGGATGAACCGGAGGATATCGGAAGAGCGTAGCTCGAACTATCGGAGGAACCACTAGACAAGCCGATGTGCGCGCTTGGCGAGCTGTAAGAGCTGGAAGATGATGGTAAAGAATAGCTGGTGGAACCACCGGAGGACAAGCTCGATAGACCATGTGACCCGGAAGTTATGGGATGCGAGTAACTACTTGATCCACCGGAAGATAGGCTACTTAGGCCGGCACCGTGAGAGGATGAAGATGCCGGGAGACTGTAACTAGAGGAACCTGAACCATGAGAGCCGCCGCCAATAACAAACCCACCGGATACAGTGTGAGACTGAAGTGGGCTCGATGAAAGAGTCTGGGCAGGCAGACTGTAGCTGGACGATCCACTTGATGAACCGAGTGAAGCACTTGGCAGACTGTACGAGGATCCATGAGAAGACAGCATCATCGGCAGACTGATACTATTGGAGCCGCCACTGCTATACGCCGATAATCCTTGCACTCCCGTTGCGTATACCGGCGTCTGATACTGGCTGGAACCGGAGCTTCCGCCCGAAGAACTGCCACCATGTTGGCCGAAGGTGACGGGTCCAGTTTTCGAGGAAGGTGTGAATAAGCCGTTGGAGCCACTTCCGCCGCTGGGCAGACTGAAGCCTGATATGGACGGTGAAGAGTACGATGCTTGTGGCACGTGTCCTCCAAGTCCTCCAGAGAAGCTAGAGAGGCTGAGAGAGCCATGGCTCAGCCCGGAGCCCAAATTCAGGCCATAACTTCCGCCAGATCCAAGTCCGAAGCCACTCGATGATCCAAGAGAGTAAGATCCCAGATTGTGTCCCGAAGAACCTCCCAGGCTCTGCAAAGCCGAGTGTCCGAGAGAGTAGCCTCCTAAGGATGAGCCGCCCAGGTTATACCCGGAACTAAGACCCGAGTGAATTGGAGATGAGTACGATGATCCTGGCGATGAGTAACTGATGCCAAAGTCGCCAACACCGCGTTTCCCCTTTATTTGCGGTCTTGTTGAACGTGTTTGTTTCTCGGCTCTCACGTCTCTACAAGAAACGTTTGAGATCGCCAGGGCTACGAGACCCAACAGTATCTGCGAAAGAAATTATTTCAATTATACCTGTTAACTTGGTCGTTTAAAACAACCCCGTTCAATAACTATTTGTTCATCACACCAATTGGTATTCAATTTTTCAAAATGATTCGTTAATCCTCTCGCTAGTCCTCTTTGAAAATCGAGCGTGAAGTGCACTGTATTAGAGTGTCAATTAAAAGTTCAAGTACTTACAAAACACCTCATGATTCGTCGAAATGGGTGGTAGTCCGTGTGTTTATTTGACGATGCCAGGCGACCACCGAGTATGCAAGTGAAATTGTAGTTTCTGATGCCATTGCTATCCAGAAGAGACCTTTTATATCTGGATCCCCTCTCACCAGGTGAAAGAAAGGTCTAGGTGAAGGTAAGTCTCCCCGTGTTGATACCGAACGTATCACCACCACGTAGACGGGGCCGGCGCGCCGTGGCAGCCTGGCGGTGGGTAGACGTCACAGGGAAATGCAAAGCTTGCGAATAAGATTGCTCGGTTCGCCGTGAGTACCGTCACTACAGCAGCCACTGGCCATTGTCTCTCACAATCTCGTAAGGAAACGGGAGATCGCTGCGGTGAGATCAACGCTCCACTTCGGCAAGAACGATACACGGTCAATTCCACCTTCCCCAGAAAACCACCTTACAAATTAATAGCCTTCGATAGATAATCACTAATGATCGGGAACAATTAGTGATGCATGAATTTCGAGAGAAGCGGAACGGGGAAGTGGCGAAAGCGAATTTCGACATTTCAAGCTTACGTTAGAAGGAAGTCTCTCTCTATCGCGATCGCATATTTACGAGAGTGCAGCTCGTACTGACACTATACGTGTGGGACACGACGGATATTAGAATATACATATACATAAATAAATACTGCCAGCGCGAATCTCTGGCGCAGTACTGCGTGGCAAAATCCTTCCTAGATTAACGAAATCCTTTTAATGAGGATGTGATGAACGCGGAACGATTCGGCAAGGAGTTTCTAATTACTGCCAGGCTCGCGCTTGCTCGCAATACAGTGCCTTAATCTCGGGGTAATAAAATTTCCAGACGGTAAATCGCGCCGGGTGGAGCGCTCTGCGCTAAAGCCATTCCACTTTTCAAAGTGACTCCACGGTGAACTGCAATTAATTATGGTTTAGCGAAATGTCGCGACTAAAACGCCGGGGCTTCGTAATTATCTCGCATTATTTGCTCGCGCCCCCCGCAGCAGCAGGTAGGAAAAGTGCAACGCTAGTGCTCTCTAAACTTCTAATTTGATACTGGACGATAGGCACCACTCCCGTTTCGAGAGACTTTTCATATTCCGGCTTTTTAATCTCCGACGAGAGAATCTCATAGCAAGGTAACTTTATACTTACGAAGAGACTTTCTTCCAACCCGCCACAGAGAAAATTGCGCGTTGCGTGAAAAACTGTTCCCTTCTCCGTGTGCCACGCGCCAACAAGGCCTCATTACAATTATCATCATTTCGTGGTAAATTATAACCAAACGCATTGTTTTACAGTAATAGTCCCTTAATCAATTCCAGTCGTAGCGCGTGAAATCCTACATTAGCCCACGTACTCTTAATGCTCTTGAAACGTGCAAGTTTCCCAGAATTTCGGAAATGCTGGCATACTCTTCACCCAGCCATTCAGTGGTACCGAGAGGCTAGGGCTGACGCAAGGACGTGCAATAGAAAACATAATTATACATAATCTTCGCATGCTAGGTGCGGCCTCGTTGCCGGAAAATGAAAGAATCATCGCAGTAGAAATGTCAATGGGATCACCCAGTGGAAGGAACAGCAGCGTTCTAAAGCAGGCTAAAGCTCCTATTCATACATGACGCGCTATACATTTTCATCGAGAGCAAGTTCTCCGTGGGTGCCAAACACACAATGACCTCACTGGAAACGAGCCGCACGCCGAGCGGGCGGCGGCGGGAACTCCGTTACTACACCCACAAGGAAACGGCCGTGGTGTATAAATGTATTTCGCACACTCACCGGAGACACTTTGCGTTTAGTGTCTAGCCCATTGAAAGTGGTTTCGCTCCAGGAAAGTGAAACGTGCCGGCGCATAGCTGCTGAGAATGAATGCCCGGCCCGCCTTTTTGCGAGGACTCTATTTTCGTAGGCGCTAAACGTCCGCTCGTTCGGATCCTCGCCCCCAGGAACTTAATAGGCTGGCAGGCCCGTAAAAAGATTACAGCGAGAGCAAAAGATTACAATACACGCATTCCGGGGTGGACGGTAAGTGACGGGACGGACTCCTCCCGTCGAGCCAATCCATGGGAGATGGGAAGATCGATTGATTTCGTTTTACTTTCTCTCGGGATCCTAGATGAAACCAGGCGAGCCTGTGCCATTCTCTAAGAACTACTTCCGACAGACGAGCACTCACCGCACCGAATGTCGTTCGCCTTTTACGTAGCGCGCGCGCGCAAAAATTCGTAATGACAATTTCCAGCGTAATTACGCGACTTTTTCTGAGTGCGGTCATAGCCTTTGACGCGCAAAAAAGCTTAATGAGCGCATTTTTTCACCGTCCTCGACATCAGGCCAGGACGTGTACTATGGCGCGCGTCTGCTAAAATGAAGCGCACGAAATTCTGGACCACTAGGCTCTACCATGTAAGGCTTGGAATGCGAATTTTTTTAATTGAAATATCTAAAGAACCTTTTGTTAAATCGGAGCGGTTGAGTCGGTCGACTTTTTCCGCGTGGTTCCCGGTTAAAAATCAAGTACTTTCGGAAAGAACTTTCTATTTCTGTAACATTGTCTTTAAGAGGTGGGGATTACGAGGGGAGGCGTCTACCTTGCGCGGAGATTAGAGTAGGGTCAGTCATGTAAAGGCTGACAGTCGTGGAACATTGAAAAGCCACTGTCATCAAGAGACGCAGTGCATTACGAGAAGTTCTCATTACTCCTCTTGCTCGCCGCCAGTAGAAACGGGGTGTGTTTACGTTGCTTTTATATCTCGATTTCTCGAGATATAAACTGCTGCTTGGCAAAGGAGAAGTCCCGGTCGGACTGGTACCAGGTAAAACGGTAGAAGTGTGCACGAACCTAGTAAAATGAAAAGCAGGATGAGATTCGGGTCACCCACGGAAAGTGAGTTGACAACAGGTTTCATATGTGAACCACGACGACGCAGGCGTGCAGGCTCGAGAACGCCGCCTCATTTACCAGACCGCTACTTTTTCTGACCTCGCGATCCGTGCTAAATGAAATTATCGGCCGCGGCAGCATCTCCTCAAATTAATTGCATCCGCTTGCCGGGTGCACGCGGAAGTTCATTCGACGTCGAGTAGACTTAATATTCGAAACTCCTGATTCCACTTCCTCAGTGCTACTGCAATTGCGCCGGAACTCAAATTGCTCCTGCGTTTGGAGAGAGGAAGAAGGAAGAGACTGTATCAACGGTATTCTCAATGCGTTCACTCTATCGTCGATCTAGAACCACCTGCTTATTAAATATGCCGGCGCGCAGCATCAGATATTTGTTCGTAGATAGTTTATCGAGATAGTCCTGCGCGCTGATGGAAAGGGAACGAAGATTACAAAATCGTTGATGTGAAGCGCACTCGTCGTCGAGAACGAATATATTATGCATGTCCAGGACTGCTCGAGTAATCAAGCCCGGCTTTGACCGTGATTAGAATTATCGAACGACTTTCGAGGTCGGGATCAGGCGGCGTGGCTGATCGAACGCTCGCATAAACTGATCACGCTTCAAGATATCACGATCACGGTGAGAGTTCTCACCGGCCGGAAGTCGAGCTAGACGATTTTCTCGGCCCAACTTTCCTCGGCGACCGTGCGTGCGGTCTGATCGCGCGGTTTCTGCGCGCGTCTTCCCATCGAGTCTTCCATCCTACCGCGGTTTCCTGGCAGATGTAACTGGGGCTGGTAGGTGGTGTATAGAGAATGAGGACACATTTTTAAAAGGAGTACAAAAATATTCATTTGGAACAATAAATAGAGCCGACATATTTACATGACTTGGTGTGTGTCTTGTGGCTAGTGTGGTGCAGGCGTCACAGAGCTCGATGCTCGACGCACATACGTACTGCATACGTATACTATCGCCGGAGCGAAAGCATATCAGTGTCACCGGTGGAAGCCTTGCCCGTAACCTACTTTACAACTTGGCACGAAATCGTAACAACCTCTACAAATATGAACAAAGTAGATGGCGCTCTCCCCGTGGAAAGTGATGTGCACGAATGCCATTCCGCATTAAGGAAACGCCTCAACGCTCTCAACCATTGGGCTTTTGAGATGAGTGACAGTACAAATAGACCTAGTTAATCTACTCGCCATTAGCGTATTCGTAGTGCGCCAGATGTGATAAGACCGCAGTATAAAATTAGTCGCAGACATGATTTCGGAAACTAGTTTCTCACTGGTTATCCCGCATCGATGACATTAGCTACAGCCATAGTACTTCTAACTAATGACAGTAGCTTGAGAGAGCTCCCTAACAACGTAACATAACAATTGGCTAGCATTCAAGTGTTGCATAGCAGGCAGTGAGTGCAGTAAGGATCTTGGCCTTTAGTCCGAGTAGGTCACGATGACACATCTTTCTCGAAACTCTCAGAAGCACTTTCATCCGCCGAAGAAACAGGGAGCTTTCCCTCTCGAATAGCAGTGGGTCTCGATGCGGGAAGCAATAAGTTACGATCCCGAGTAAAAGGTGTCGCCTCATTTCCATATTTGAGCCGGTTTCGTTTGGGCGTAGGTTGGCGCGTAGCTCCACGGGTAGGTTGGCAGGACTGCAGGCTTCTGCAGGTTGTAGAGGACGTTCGGATAGTAGTACAATGGGTATACGGGCTTCACCGGCTTGAGTAAGACAGGATTGACTGCCGCCGGGCTTTGGAGTCCGTAGGTTGGAAGAGCCGGGTGGCTCGCGGGTGTTTGCACGGGGTGGACGTAAGTCGGGCTGGTCGTCGGGTGGAGAGGATGCAACGGTGCCACCGGATGAATGGGACTGACGACAGGGCGAAACGGCGTGGAGACCGGATGCAGCGGAGTTACTGGATGTGCCGGAAACGGCACCGAGCTAACCGGCGGTACTGGAGTGCTAGGTCGACTTGGATTCGTGAGGGTCGGAGTAGACGGCGGTGGCGCGACTGGCGCGGACGAGCCAGTGGACGGCTTTTGACCGCTTTCCGTCGGAATGGGAATGCCGAAATGGGTAGGCCCGGAGCTCGACGATTGCACTGTGGTGGTAGTTACTCCTCCGGGCGTGAAAAGGCTAGTGCCATAGGTGGGCAGGCCGAGGAAACTGGTGCCAGTGAGTATGGTGGGTACGAATCCCCCGTATACAGGGAATCCCGCTGACGGTGGGGAACTTGCCGATCCAGGTTGACCCGACGCAGGTAATGAACTGCCGACTTGGGAGGTGCCATCACCTCTTACACCCTGCTGAGGCGGCACTGAACTTGTTCCTGTGCCTGGGGTAGTCGTAGGTGCTTGCGTGGTCGTCGTTAATCCGTAATTAAGCGGAAACTGGGCGGGCGTGATCGTCGTGCCTGGCAAAAAAGGTGATTGATTGAAAGCGGTATTGCCGGCGCCGATACTTAAGGTACTCGGTTGCGTATTAAGACCCTGAATCTTCATTTGCTGACCGAGAGAAGCCAGGAGGTCATCATTGTCAACGAAGCTCGCCTGATTTTCAGCGTACCTTCCTGCACTCTCGGCCTGCTGGGACTGTGCCTGGACAGCCAGGGCTCGCTGCAGCTGCACTATCAATCTATCCTTCTCCAGAGATTGGATTTGCTGCAACGTCTCCTGTGTGTTTAACGTCCCCGACGCGTAAGACGGCAGTGGACCCGAGAATGGCCTCGAACTCGGCGAGCTACTCTCGAAGTTCTGAAGCTGGCCGTTTGTATTCTGTACTTGATTCGACTGGCCGGCGAATTCGTTGACATGAGGTGCAAAATCTTGGTCCGTTGCGGCCGCGCCGTACAACTGTTGTATCGCTTGAGCGTTTTGCGAAAGGAACAAAGCGGCATCAGAAATCTGATGCTCCTGGGATTGGACGAAATTCTGATTTTGCAAGTTTGCAGTCTGCCCTTGATTATTGCTCTGGGTGATCTGTAGTGTGTGCTGTGGCGAAAAATGGTCCGGTGGTGCGTACGCCGGTAGCTTCTGATTACTCGGCGGCAAGTAATTCGCACTGTTGGGTGCGAAGGGCTGGTTGTTCTGGCTGGCGATTGGGCTGGGCTCGACGAAATCAAAGTGTCTAATTGGACTTGGAACTTCTTGCTGGTGGAGGGCCGGACGATCGTTAAAGTTGCCGGAATGTTGTTGATTGAAATGCCCATGGTTCTGCAGTTTGTCTTGATGCGGTTGACTTTGAGGGCTTGGTCTCATTGTGGATAGATGCTGGTGTGCCGGCGGTCCATATTTGGTCACTGGCCTGTGTATTTGCACAGGTTGTTTGTTGATAATACGGCCTTTGTAGCCTGTCTGGCTAACTTGGCCGCGAACTCGGGTAGCCAATGCAAAATGATGTGGTCTATTGTAGGAATATCCGGACTCCCTTCTGTGAACTTCCGACTCCTTCGACTCGCTATCGGCTTCCACTTCGCTAGGATCCAATGCATCCAACTTTGTAACGTCAGACTTCTTTCCTTCTACTTCCAGCTCGGCTTTGACGCACCAAAATCCGAGGATTAAAATACATGCGATCTGAAAGGGAGCAAAAGGCTTTTCGTGTAGCGTGCAGCACAAGATCGTTGAAGCGAAATGGGATTCTATCTCCTCTATGTATACATTCACACTAGAGCAAACTTGAACAATAAACAGATATCGCAGCTCAGCGTGAAAAATGACACGAATAAAAATCGGGAATTTTTTTTAATAAACCAGATAAGAAAAGTTTGACTTAAAATTATTTCTCTGGCCAATGATGCTTTTAATCATAGTTAATATAAACGTTAATTTTAGTGACATGAACGAAATTTATAAAATTGTTTTGTCACATTTCTTGCGGAGGTGCGATGTACAAATCCAACACTTACTCCAGTCAGTCTCATCTTGCTCACGTGGCACTCAGCACTGCACTAAAAGCGATTTGTCACAGCCGTTCCGAGGACTCCAGGCTAATTTGATCAATTTTCGGCATCGAGCCCGGGTAGCCGGGCCGAAAAGTAAATTCGTTCACGGATGGAGAGGTGCGCGCCGACTAAAAGCACCGCCATTCCTGCACATGTATAAGTACAGTCGGGTCGCGACCATCCTCGAATTACAATAGACTTTCTTACCAGCTTTCATCGATGACACTTAAGCAACACTGTTACGATTCACGGTGTTATACATATCGATGTAGAGTTCACCGTCTCGATGATTCGCCGACTGGAATTGGAGCTAACAATGGGTCCACGCCGGTGTCAAGGGAGATTTTTAAATATCGCTGCGCGTATGCCACCCGCGTGTCGAATAATTCATCCAAGTTCTCCTCTCATTGGACGGAAGGTGCTCACCCGGCGAAATGAATTCCTTCCGCGACTTTAGCGAAGTGGCTTGGAGCGAAGGAGTAAAGGGAGACGGCTAGAATTGTAGTGGCTGCTTTAATAAAAAGTTTTATCGGCCCTGTTAACCTGTCCGCGCTCTTCGCCGTGATAAAGAGAAGCTCGTAAATCCGAGACGCCCGCTCTCCACTGGCGGCGAGCATTAAGCCACCAGCAAGGCGGGTCTGCACCGCTGAGGAGTTGGGACTTTCATTTATCTTCATATTCTATTCTCCCGCATAAATTGCAATCTCGATAGGATAATCCGGCTGGCGCCTGAAAACGAATGTCAGCTGTGAGCTTCCGTCCTTCCATCGCGGCCGAGGTAGAAGACGCGCCGCGCCGTGGTTGCGTCTACCAAAAGCCCTCGCCATTCCCGGCACGTACGTATTCCTGGGAGTCTCAGTGAAAGTACTTGGAGTCTCCTGGTACCCGGGAATACGGAATGTGCCTGCGCTCATTTGTAAGGATATATTCCCATTGTGTAACGGCGTTACGCGCAAATCAGTGTATTGCCGGCTACACGCCACGCGCTACCCCATCACTTTGTTCTTACGCGACTTTAGCTTGGAATCACGTAAAACGTAAAACGAAGTTAAATAACTCAGCTCGCGGTGAGTTTAAGAGTTACACCGGCTTGCAATTGCGAGGGGACCACGTGGAATTTCGATGAGAGCCTGCATCCTTTCCTCAAAACCGAGCAACCTCAGTCTCGGAGGGACAGTCGAAAAGAGACTTTCTTCCTAGCACGGTCTTTACAAGATAAATCTCTGCAGTGGCAACCTTCCTTAAAAGTATCCACACACTGAATTTAAAACATTAATTATGTGTTCCATTGGATGTGTTTATTCGTGTTGGAGGAAAGTGCAGTTGGTCGATGCTGTCGCAATATGGCTCCGGGCCGAGCGGACCTCGTTAATTTTCGGACTTCCTTGCTCAATAGAATCGCAGGCAGGGCGGGTTGGCGACTGTGGATGTGTTTGTGTGTTGACGAAAGAAGGAAAATTGCGCGGTTGTTTGTCCTCCAAAGGACAAACAGACGCGTTGGAAAAACAAAAGCGAAAACGGCTACCGAGAAAACAGGGAACAAGGAAAGTTAAACAGAGAGCGGGGAGTTCGGGGGATGGGCAGGTCAGGGTAGCAACGAGTAAATTGAGAGAACAGTTGAAATGAATTACTTTTTATATTTATCGCTAGTATACATATCCCAGAGATAGTTTTAGTAGTTTTCACAGCGGCGCCGGGGAGCTTGCCGGGTTATTGCAGAAGCACAATTAAAAGTGCAGTGGTCCACAGTAGATATATGTAACGAGGATTCGTTCGGTCGTTCGGTGCAGTGTAGAGGTAGATCCTTGTGGAAAACAGTGCATCGATAACTGTGTGCTCGCCCGGCGCTTTGCAATTTTCCATGGGAGCAGCGGTTGATCGTATTGCATTGATCTCAAAAGTCCGTCATTATTATTTTTCCATCGAGCTGCTTAACCGACGATGTATGGGCTGCTGTAGTAGCTGTTGTAGTAGGGGTAGCTGCGGTAGGCAGAGTAAGCGTAGGGGTAGTTGTAGGCCGAGTATGCAACTGGAGCCGTGTACGCAGAGTACGCAATTGGTGCTGTGTAAGCTGCCGAATAGAGAAGTCCTCTCTTGTCCCTTGGGTTAGCTTCCTGTTGCTCGGGGGCTGCAGCCTCGATCTTCGCTGGTTCTTCCGCCGGTTTCTCGGCGGCGTAGGCGACGGCGAAGAGGGCCAGGAGAGCGATAGTCTAATCGACACAAAAATTAAACAAAATTATTTAAAATTTGAAAGATGTGGTAGAATTAATATTATTAGGGCCGACTGCGGTATTTCATCTCACTACGGCATAAGCGACTAGACCCATCTCCACTGATGCAATCTACCCAGATTAGGTAGACATCAGGGAACGTACACAATTACTCGATTTCGAAGGAACAAGTTGGAGGATAGTCATACATATTGTAAGTGGCTACTCAAAGTGTGGGGTGTGTGAATCTTAAGCACGATTGGACGCTGCAGCACCTTGGTGATTAGTAATATTATCGTCGAAGCTCGGAGCCCCAAAGCCGAAGCTAAGCAAGTCACCAACTGAAAACTAGTCGCTGAATATGGATACACGGCTAGATTATATTACTAATTCTGACTTTGATTAACAAGATTGTCGACGGCTCGAGATGAATTTTGGAATTAAGATGCTCGTGATATGGATAGTTAAAGTTACACCAAGGTTTCAAAGATTGGTCTGCGAAGTTACCAGGCCAAATTATAGCTGGAGCAAGTTGAGGTACTAAAGGGTCGTGTATACTCACAGCGAAGCACTTCATGGTTGCTAGTTGGTTGGTTGTTGGTAGATTGCTGAAGAATCTTAGGAGATCAGTTGCTGTAGTGCAGTGACTGAATGATGCTCCTGCTTTTTGGCGGATAGCTTATATACCCAGCTCGAGGAGATCGCGGTCCTATACGCGTCATTCGTGACGACGATTGATCAACGCTCGAGGACGCACGCATCGCGAATATGCGTGTGTGTGTGCGAGCGCGGCATCTGTGTTTGCGTGGATGTAAGAGCGGCCCGGTGGCTGTTGCACGGGGTTGTTACGAGTCCTATTGTTGTCAGATAGTTGCTACATGGGAGACACGGGCTACGTGCGTCTCCCGTGCTGTGTTCGCACTCGTCCTCTACGGATGGCAGGGAGGACGATGCTAAGGAATCACGTTCACGTATTCCAATGTGGACTCGCTTACAGCTGCGATGCATGGCACGCGGGTGAAGCAAGGGACCTTGGCAATCGGCCAAATACGGAGGAAAGTGTTTTACAACTTACCGACGTAATACTAGACGCGTAACATTAGAATACCATTGTTACGAGTTCCATGAACCCCAATGATAATTGAAGGCCCCACACCATGACAGGACCTGCTTCCTTGCTAGCGAATGGTACAGGTCAATACAGGGTATAGGGATACATTCGGCCGCCAGTAGTATAGGAGCGTATCCGGTCAGCCATCCACGGATACTCTCGTCTATTCTTGCGAAAGGTATTGTCGTGCTTGCCTGCGATTATCTCATGGAATGCGGTCAAGGGAAACTGAATTTTCATGAGGGGTTAGATCAGGTGCTGTTTTCCGGTTTTCGGCAAAAATATTTCTTTCCTGGTATCTCGAGGTTGTCGCGGCGTTCGCCGCTAAAATAAGAGAAATGCGCGGCTAAAAGGTGGCAAAGCATTTTACTTTGCAATATTTAACTTAACCGGGACATACGTTATGGATCGTAATAAAGCTGAGAGTTATACTTTCGCTAAAGTATAAGTCGTTGTAGTTTGCCCCGCGACACGCCGCCCCATGAATCAAGAGTTATGAACCATCCTCCTTGTAACGCAACGCAAAACGCTACACTTGAAGGGGGAAAAAAATCAAAAGCGCGTATTCAGGCTGATGAAAATATTTTGCCGGAAGCACATGACTCATCGTGCTTTATGGCATGCAGGCAAGGGCTTCCATAAGGGGAAAATTACAGAGCTGGATCTCGAAAGGACGGTACAATCCTTCTCCCAAGTTTTCATACATATTTTCCCCAACATCCGTATCATGTTTTGACCCAAATCCGCGTCTCCTGTTTTCGATCCTTTTCCTTGTAATAAAACGGTATAATTTCGTCGTAGGTGTCACAGCGTAAATAATTATGTTAAGATATCCCATTAACGAGTCTGATCTCACGGTCAAGCAATAGACCGGAAAGCGTGTTTCTCGAACGAGTCCGGTTTATTGAACTATTTCTGAAAAAAAACCGTCGAAAAAAGGCAATTGACTGTGGGAGGCAACGGTGTGGAATTTCAACCAGATTTGGGTGGTATCATCGACTAAATTTGTTGGTTGCCGACAGATCCGCGTGTTTACGGCATTCAAACTTCCCATCATAGTAAAGGAAGCGAGTAGAAATCCCGACGTACACGCGTTACTAATGATGATACATTTATTCGCCGCATAATTATGCGCGCCGCCGTATGGATGGGCGAAGTAAGAAAGCGCTCACTTAAATAATTTTATTTTAATTAACTGATAGGACCAATTCATCATTAATCTCGCCCGGCGCATCTCCCTATCTTAATTAATATTGCGGCGACTTACTACAAAGTCGGCGGGTTCGAAGATTAATTTGCAAACGTTGAAAATCCGGCCTGGCTAATCTCTATGCGTACATATCCGAGGTTCAACTTATTATGCAATGTGTACTCTTCATCTTAATTTTCTACGACCATAATCTGGCAAGTGGATGGACGCGCATGTACGCAAGAATTCATATTAAGAAGGATCCGGATTCCTAGACAATGTCTGTAGACCATGCAGTTTTGAATTCGTAACACGATCGAAGGGCACACCCTTGTTGATTTGAATGCTGGATTCCAGGGAAAACCCGGTCATTGCCTAATGCTCTGCACATGACGCACGCGCACCGTAATATCACCCTCCATTCCGACAGTCGCATACTGATCCAGGCCGCTTGCTGGATCTCGAACTGGTCCCAATTCGCGACCTCTCTCGATGAATTATTTGTTTATTCGCAAAATAAAGATCAAGGAAGCTCAAAGGCATCGGCAAGGACCTGCTCCAAATCTCGCTCAGACCCCTTTATGAGGGTATTTAGTATGCAGAGAACTCGCTAGACATCCTTAATTACTGTCTGGTCTGGGGGCAACTTGTAAAAAATGTCGGCGTCAGCGCTTGGACTCAAGATTATAAAAGGGTTCCCTTTTCAGGGCGGGCTCATTTTGATAGTAGACGTTGCTGTGGGTGGTACTTTTTGCTTTTATCGGCGTTTTCGAAGAGCAAATAGCAGAGAATACTTGTGTAGACACTCGTAGCATTTTATGTTAAAAAACGCATTACACGGTTTTAGCACAAGGTACTGTTGCCGGTCTTGCAGTTCCACTGCGGTCTCCGTAATATTTTAATGGCGAAGTTAAATTAATTCGGTCATGTCTATCGATCTCCTTTCTCCGATTGCAGTAATTGGGAGCGCGGCATCTTTTTTCTAATTAATAATCAAGCCGCTGTTCACTGCACACGGTCACACCGACACCCTGCCACTGCATATTCTTTTGGAGCACACGCGATACATCGCACATGCAGTCAGGTTTCGTTGGGTTAATTGCGGACTGCTTAATTAAGTGGGTTGGAGGTGTAAGTATAGATGGACTGATGTGAAATTTGGAAAACTTTAAGGTATAAACAGGGGAATATAGAGTTTCAGTGATTCGGATGAAAACCTGGCTTAACCAATTCCACACCCAATTAAATCAAACAAATTATATAATTGTTACCATTCTCAGATTTAAAGTCAGAAGTATTTGTTCTAGGTCTTGAATGAAACTGAACGAATTGAATTATGGATTCCAGATCTCTTCTGTTATATTTGTAAAAGTTCTAAAAAGGCTCGAGTTTTTACTTTGTTAGCGCAGAAAGAATGATTAGACATATTCGCCAATCTGGTATCGCTCCATCACTTTAATTTCCCTGTATATCACGAATGATACACAGAGTATAGAACTTGGTATATTCGATATAGATATACACATACAGAATCCGCAAAGTCCATGTCGTTTGTCCAAGGTTGAATATTAGATAGGTGAATAGGATAAACGATGTGATAGGGAAAGAATAAGAAAAATCGCTGAATTGTTTACAAGAATATCCATCACTTTATTCGAATTGTACATCATTGATAGATTTACTGAAATTCACATCTTGTAGCAGCAGTTCATAACCTGTAAATATAAACCATTGTTAATACAATTCTGCATTCTTCAAGCAATCTATATGTTGAATAGTTATAAATATCAGATAGAGCTAATAAAGATTGAATCATTTAGGTTTTCATTCAATGCAATGGATCATCATGTGAAAAACAGGAAAATACAAAAGTCTAATCTAACCTCTTGAACACTTACATTATAACTGGTTGGGCCATTAATGAAAACAGATGGTTGTTGCTTAACCAACTCGTTTTATTTCTGAAACATTACATTGGTTTGTTCTTAGGCAATGTATTGATTGATTCTTTCAATTAAGCAGGTCAATCAAAATATCATCAGCGGTAGTGACGAATAGTGTATTATGTATCATTACATTGGTTCAATATCACCAAATTTACATCATGTGAAAATATTAGAGCCTTTCAAAGACTGTTGATCTAATAGCGTCTGTTCAATGTACCTTTTTGCTTCTTCCAGCACTGCTTCGCTGCTCTGAAACACAAATGAGAACACATGGTTGACTAACCTGGAAATGCATTATGTGTGTACACATATCAGTATTGTAGAAGACTCAGATAGGAGCGAAAGACAAAAAAGGTTTGTCATCAACTTAGATACTCAGTTGAACTATGAACTCATCATTCAATAATCATTATGCTCAATTAATAATGAAATTCTTGAAAACAACTAACCGGTAAACTGGATAATTCTGGACGTGCTCCCTCGGACCAGTGGACCATCAGTTTTCTCCTTATATCTCAGCTCTTTTTATGGCTTTTGGAATTTTCCTTGGACAAATATTCTCGGGACATCAATGTTTTCCTTAACATTTACAGTGCGGCGCTGAACATAGTCACATGAGAGGATCTTGAAGCCAACCCCCTCAAACAAGTTGGATATCTCTTCCTTGGAGAAGTAGTAAGATCTGGAATATAGAAATACAATTTCACATTAGAACTTATTCTTCTAACTGTTTGAAAGTATATTATGTTTCACCATAGTTTCAGATAGGGGTTTGAAAGACTATTTTTTGTTACCATCAACGTAGTTCAGGTGAACTATGAACTCATCATGTACAAACTTGTTTAATTTTTATGTTGCAATCTTTAATAATGAATCAATATATACCTTGTGCCGTCTTGTCGCATGTAGAAGTTCTCGCTGATCTTGTGGCCGGGTTTGAACCTCAATTGTGCCATATCATATAGTCCATAATCGCGGAGAAGTAGAAGTCCTCCGTGGTCGAGAACTTGGAAAATATTCCTTATTGTTCTGCAAGGTATTACAGTAATTGGTGATCCGGTGTAATCGGGCGAAGTCGTCTTTTCCAAAAACACGTGGTTTCCACCGTGTGACTTACTGTTCAAATTTCTCTGGATGTATTGCTGATAATACGAAAATCAACGTGGCAACATTTACCGGGCAATCGATTTCTTCGAGAGAATTACTTTCCGTTATGTCTGTCTGAAAGACTTTCATTTTGTCTGGATCGTATAAGGCGTGCGACTGAAAACAAGAAGCCTGTTGGTCAGCCACGTGCTCCAATGCCAACGGGGAATTTCAGCCCGGAACTCGTATTCACCTTCGTTAAGTCAACGGCTCTTGGCGCAATATCGCAGGCAAATATCTTCTCGAACTTGAGTCCATCTTCCAGCAACGGGTAAACCAAATTACCGACGCCACATCCGATTTCAAAAAGGACGCTTCCATGTTCGGTGATGCCCAGTAGCTCGTTGAACTCGCGCGTCGTCCAGTGGCGATCTTTGAAGAATCTCGTATCGTTTCTCTTGTAAAACAGATCCCAGTGCTTCTTCGCGTCTTTTTCCAGTTGCCTCGCCCGAAATTCCGGCACCAGTCGCGAGCTCTGCGTCCTTAGTTTCTCAATTTCCTCGTCGCTCAAACGCTTGGCCACGTGGCCTACGTAGGCGGTTGGTCCATCTTGAGGCGTCTCAGCCATTTTCCCACGCGGTCGATGGATTCCTCGACGCGAATTCCGAATGGAATAGTGAGGGTGGTGTTATACCATAGCGAGTTGGCATAACAGCTTCCCTCAAAATGCTTCTACGATTTTCTCTATGCCTAACGCCACTGAATCTAGCAGCTTAGAACTCGGACTGTACTGCTCACCTCCAGGTCCCCAACGAAAATGGACGATCCTCTCTCCTAGCTGCTCCACGTGACCTCGGTTTAACTCGAAACTAGGGAGTTTCAGGGGCATTCCGTTCTAGTAACTTCAGGTACACCAATATCGCGGAATAAAATAACACCCGGGAAATACAAAATGGAAACTCATTCTAATTATCGATTACCACAAGCTAAATTAGACTTGTATACCATTCTCAAGCTTACAATATCTAAAGACAACTGCACGATATTTGGTTATGTGTGCTCTACAACTTGTTTCGCTTGCTGTATATGTACGTTTGTTGTATTTTATTAATTTTACATATTACTTTCAGAAATCAGGAGACTCGGTAGAGTCTCGCGCCAAGTAGAAGTTCCCTCTCCATATATATATGACACTCCGGCGCGCGACAGCCGAGGCTATATTATCCCGAACACTAGCTGTTATCCTTAGTTTTAAGTGTATGTACAACTGGTTGAATTTTAAATGATAAATTTAGCACGAACTTTAATGGAACAAGCTGACGTGTACTTATAAGATACATTGTTCTCAGTATGAGTTCCACGCGCGAGCTTATTGAGCGGATTAATATGCGAGGCTCGTGCGTAACAAATATTTTCTACCTGCGTGCAGCATTGGGACACAATGACACAGAATTGAAAGGGGTTAGTCGTGACTGAAATTCAATCGATTACTCGGCCATTTGCTTAGCTGCAGCGTAACTATTAAGAACTGTTCCAACCGTTGCGCGAAGTGGTAAAATTGCCCAATGCAAGTGCTAGCAATTGTTGCGAATTTTTAAGTGCCAAGATTTGCATTTGGTGTTTTCAAAGGTCTGCTGTCATACATTAATTTATCCCTCGATCCTTTACTGTTGCAAGGAAAACAACAAATTAATTATACCGAATGGTCGGTTATTTTGCCTAGTATCAGTGTTCTCGCGCTAATGATACATGCAAACTGTTCTCAGATTGCATGTATCATTAGCGCGCTGAAAAAGATTGGATTTCCTTGCATTCGAGAGTACAGGAATGTCACACCCTTTGACGTCATCCTATTAAATGAAAGTTATAAAATCTTCGAAGATTTTTGGGAGTTACCAAAGGTGAACACAAGGTTTACAACGTCAGTATTCGCAATCATGACCAGGGCGTCGGAGATAGCGAACCAAAATGGTCATCCGAATACCCATCCGAAGGACTTAAAAAGTTTCCGCATGGCGAGTACGACGTGCGGAAAAATCTGTAGAACCAGCGCTGTTGTAGAACTTCCACCCGAGGCCGCCGTAGAAAAGAAAAGTAAATACGCACAACTAAAATCGCTGCAGTGCCGGAAGGGAAAGAGGCACGAGAATTCGCACAGAATAATAATGACAAATGAAACCGGGCTTACGGCCTACTTTTATTCCGGATAAAGAATCAATAGTAAGAGAATTTGGACACAGCTGGTTTATTTCTCTGTTCTTTACTCGAACGATACATTGTAATACCCACAATGTTGTTTACATATTGTGTTTCGCTTATATGAACTTTGCAGCTTGCATTTTTTGTAAGTTACTTTAATTCCTGGTATTGGCACATGTAATGTCTGTTTGTCCGTTTTCCGTCACTCATTGGATTTCTTAATTGTGCTACAGTAATGTTTATTTTGATCCTCGTCGCACAGATTTATGCAACAGGAGGTATAGGTAGTCGAATTTCGGAAATTCTAAGAGCTCCAAAAATACCTCAAATAGAAAGGTTGTGGATTTTAAAATGGTGAAGGGCAGCCTGCATACTATCGTAGCGTAGAGCAGTGCAAGCGCATGCCGGCACTGTCACGCACGTAATCCTGACAGATTACCTTGCAAAGCCCTCTTCAGATATTATCGAATATTATTTCGGCCTTTCAGCGGCCTCATGTCAGAGCCTCCTTGTAAGAAAGCTTGCGTATGAACGGCATTCTTTGCGTGAGTGCAACCAGATAGTAGCGCTGTGCCCCCGGCAAACAAAGAGCGTTTTCATCGTCTTACCCTGAATACTTCAAACGCTTATATCCCTCCCACAAAATCCCCATCAAGAAGGAAATCATCCGTAGACCCGTGCACTTTAAAAACGGTGCATTTACAATATCTACCCACTGGAAGGTAATATTCGAATGGAGAGACCGATCGCTGCTCGGAATTTATTATCGCCGCCCCACTTGGAATTATGCGGAATATGATCAGGTCGGCAATGTTGACTGGAAAAAGTGGGGTGGATCAGCATCCGGCAGCACCGGCAGATTTCAAAGGGAGGGATTCCAGCAATTTTCCGACGGCTGTGCATGTCCGTTCATTAGCAATTATTGAAATACACGGTCAGAGTTTTGGCATATATGTACATGTCCTCTGACTGACCTTTTCCATTGTGGGCCTTCTACTTTTCATTTATGTATCGACATACATAGTAGTAATACCAATCAATAGACATATTCCGCGTAACCAAACCCCGGGATTTTCCTTTGGCGCGCGCATAACCACCCTCTGCCTCCACCTTCTCCCTTTCTCTGTCTCTGTGACTGTATCGGCTCGCCACAATAATTTCTTTATGGGAATGTTCGCCGTGATTTAAAGCTTCATTATCTCGGCCTTATGAGTTATGCTCGCGGACCAAGGCAGCTGGAAAATTGATCAATTACGTGATAATTGGGTTCATGCAGCGCACAAGTTTTTCGGGAGGATTGGCGCAATGTCTGTACCCCCGGGATAGATTAGCCGAATGTCATCTATAAAAACACGGTTAGCAATCTGTCGTTGAACATAGCATCGCCTCGTGCGTTTGCATAATTTACCATTTCCAGATGCTAATGCATGTTGTACTTGACATACACATATCTCTTGCAATTGATAAACGCTCTAGCTTATTACAACATTTCTCATACAATAAATTCGTAACATAGTGTACTACATTAATCTGTTTCGTATACTCTCGGATTTAAGCGCTTCAATCGAGTTAAGCCGGGGGATATTATAACTTTTGCCCCGTCATGTGTGACAAATTTTCAAAAAGTTGGATTATAATACCAATTGATGGGCATTTTCTTAGAATGTTAATAAAGTTACCGGGCGAGAAGTTATTGTAAATGGAAGGCGTCCAATAAATTTGCGGTCTAAGCGAAGGCATCCGGTGTCCAGAGGTAGATTTGCCGGCGGGATTGCCTGGGGACGTGATTGTAACTGCGGTCGATGCCGCGAAGATGCCCCGGCCGTGTCGTTTCCATTCGTCGAGGTAGGCAGCGAGGAAGGCAAGGCCCCGCCGAAGCATCTTATATACCGTTCCTCCTCGTGGGCATTCCAAGCGGGAATTCTCGAAAGCCAGTCGTGCCTTGTGGAATCACGCGTCGTCGCGGCCTGCCGCTCGCTCGCTCGCTCGCCGGTACTTTCGCGCAGCGTTGCTTTGCTGCGCTCGTAAAACCGGGCTCTCTTCTCTTGCCGTGGTTGTGCCTGCACTCGAGCACGATCCCTCCGCATTTCGCGCTGCAAGTGAAGCTCACAGTAAAGTTCCTAGCCCTCTGTGTCTCTTCTTGTTCCGTGTTCTCCCCGGAGTGTTCTGTGCATTCGACCCTTGGGAGCGCGGTGTCAGCCGATTCCGGTAAGTCACACACACCTGTTCCCACCTCGATCTGACATGGTCCGAGTGGTTAGGCAGATATTCAATGTGAGAACAGGGGAGGTCTTGCGGTATTAATCATCGAGGCTGACGTGATCAGTGAGTAGGGAGTCTCAGTCACCGGATTGGTGAGATCAGAGTAAAAGATCGATCAGTAGGAGCCTGATAGCTCGACTTCACTCTCGCACATATTGGCACTTGGCACGGGTCTATTAGCGTTCGATTCAATCGTTCTGTAATACAACCAACTTGGGGTCTATTGAACAAGGGAGTGGATGAGTACGTAATTATAAGTACAAGTACTGGTATGCCCTACGAGAATGAGCCCGGTTGTATTGCTCTCTGGTAAGCTGCCGCTCAAGTTTATCCCCATTGATACTCGACGGAACCGTTTACAGGGGAAACAGGGGCTGGGAAATAATCGCACGGTATTGTCTTAATCTCAATGCCCGAACTCGATTAGCAGCACTCGCTGCAAATCGCGTATAGAATGCGCATTTTTGAGCCAAGTGCTTGTTCGCGATCGATGCTTCAAAGCGAGCAGCACGATTCCTGGCTCGGCGAAGTAGGAGAGTGCGTCGAATCCCAAGCAGCGACTGCAATCGAGTGAAAATTTAATTATCTGTTAAGTGGAGCACAAATCGAGAGGCACGGCCTCCTTGCCTCTCCTCTCGCTTTGCTCTCGCGCCCGATGCGCATGGCGCCGAGTTGCGGAATGAGAGAAATTAAGAAACCGCCGTAAAAAAAAACCGGCGGAGCATCGGTCGTTACAGTAGCGGATTGATCGGAAGTGAACGGCATTTAACTGCAATTAGCGGAGTACTCAGCACCGGTGATCAACGCCTTTAGTCAGACAATTCGTGCAACCGATCACGAATTGTCCTTGGAATGTAGAGACGTTTGCGAATCCAATGGAGTATCGAAGACGCAATTTCATTCTCCGTTTCCGCTCTCCGCTTCCCCCTTTCGTTCCCTCGAATCCCGATACAGTTCGTCAGTGGCAATAATCAAAGGTTTCAAAGCGGAAACGACCAAGTGTTCGCTATAGCCGAGGGATCGAGCGACTAAGGAGTGTCTTTATGCTAATGGATGCGGCTGCCTTGCTGACTCGCTCGCCAAGTTTTACTCAGACATTCCTGTGCTGTCCAGCTTTCCTAGATACTAGACAAAGTTCTCTCGATTTAGAGACGTCAAACACTCCGCTCTTATCAAAGACACGCCATTGTTCTTTAGACTAAAACTCCTGGGTGATATGAAAGTCTTGAATGAAAAGGCGTATTAAAGGGACATGCTGTGGGTGGCTATATGGGAGCAAGCGCGAGAAAGAGAGACTCTACTAATTACAGCTGACGGGAGAAATGAAGTATTTCCGCATGTCAACTGCGAAAGTGACAGTCGCCGGGCTATCCAGCAGTCAGCCTCTATTGGCTGCACACCATACACGCTCAGGTGAAACTACACCGGCATACACAGAGAGAGACAAGGTGGTCGGCGATTCGCATTCCTGGACGAGCGCGGCGTTCTCAGCCTTCGAGCTCTGGCGCGCATCGGGAAAAGCTATTAGCTTAAACTTTCTAGGCGTTTCACACTAAACAGCGGATCGCCTTCTCGACTACAAGCTGCCTTGGTATAGAGGAATATCTCAGAAGCTTACTGCAAGGGAGTTCGTTCGCGCACTATCCGGTAGACCTTGCTATACATATGTATGTATAAAGCATTCCAATTCAACGAGCATCCCGAAATATCGGGACATGCCGGTCTATAACGGTAATTGAATTCCACGGACGCGACACAGTTGTTTCCAATTTTACACATTTCAAGTGCGCTAATGGATCGACAGTGAACCCGATGGTTTCGCGTTTGTTCAACAGTTTACGGTCCGGCATAATGAGCGCAGCGGAGAGGAGATAGGGCATTAGGGCGATTAGAGGGGCTCAATTGATGTGTGTCGATGGGAAAGGCGAAATTGAAATGCTCTCGCAGTCCCAGTGACACGCGATCGCCCCACTCAACCACACTCTGTGTTTATACATACGCGGTTTCCTTGAATTTATCAAACGCGCCTGGCTTGCTTTCAGGTTTACCGGTGTGCGCCGGCCTCTAATAAGTTCAGGTCGCGCTTTCACGTTTGAGAGCTGCTATTACGCGCGAGACATCTAATTAGTATATGGGAGTCATTTGCCTGATATGCGCGTACGTTGATTCAAAAGTATGTTTTCCAGGCAAATTCGATTGGATGGGGAATTAACTACAAAATTCGGTATTTTGCTGGTCTTGCCCATTACGTGTCAGTGTGTTCACCAAGAAGCACGCGTGAATTTTGCCTTTTAGCAACAAGTCGAATGAGTCACGTAAAAATCGGCCGCGCGAATTCGACAGTGCAATAACAAAAGGGAGAGGGAAGTTAAACGGAGACTTGTATGGCAAATAGCGAGTGTGACACGCAGCGATTGGCCCACTGTGTTTACCTTTTACACTGACGGTCATTCGCGGTCAAATGCGAGTACCGTTGGCCGTTTGCTCCGGCTGCTTCTAGATAGCCACATACTTATGTACGGCCGAGCACCGGTCCGTGTGCGGGTACACGAGTGGCCATGGATTACACGCGGTACCGCAGAGCGTCCACTGTCTAACACACAGTTTCGTGGCTGTAAACGGCCACTGCCGGCTATAATTCTTGCGATTGCAGGGAAAAGAAACGCGTGGTTGCACGCTGGACTCCGTTAAAAGTCCGCACTGCATTTCCGCCTTTTTCTCGGGAGCGCACGAAGACCGGAGAACAAGCGAACCGGAGGGAAAAAGATAGCTGGACAAGAAGCCCGTTAATTTCAAGAAATGCTCCCCGCTAGAGAAAACTAGCCACGCTGATCCCTAGGCCCGCGTGAAAAGTGCTCAACTGCCAAAAATTGCATTATAAATATTGCTTGCCCGCAAATATAACTCTCTCGAATTTCTAGTTAAACTCTTTCGGTCTCAAGTAGCTTTATATTTTACATCAGCACACTAACAACAGTTTTGTCACGGTACTTCTAATTAACCGGTAAGAAGTCATCCTGAAAGTGTACCGTTCTAAAGCTTCCTTGGACTCTGAGGAATCCACTGCAGAATGTATCCGGCGAATTCCCGTGGGCTGGGAAACGGTCACAGGACAGGAAATATTTTCGAAAATGTTCCGGGTACTCGTTGCACGCGACACGTACACCAGACGGAGGTCGACGAGCGGCTGGTGAATCGATGGAGGGGCCCGGCATTCCCTTGGGTATTAGGACGACCGAATAAACTCCGGTAATTCGGTAATGCGAGCGTTAAACGTGACTCATTCGTACATACATACCGCGGCCACAAAAGGAGTCAACTCCTGACTGCTGATAGTCCACATACCATCGCGTAGGAGCGTCGACGTCCTATTCCGTCCTTCTCTGTGTAACTCGAAGCACACGACGATACATTAGTCGCGTTGGAGCTAGTCCATGCTAACCATTAATAGAGATGACATAGCTGCTTATTAGTCTGGTATCCCGAATGCACCGGCCTCCGGATAAAGGAGATTGCGACGCTAGCAACCCTCGCTTCCTCTCTGAAGCCCCGAACTAGAGAGCGTCCATCACCTACCAATCTAGCTTGTGCAGTCATTCACACTTCACGTTAGCACTGTTTCAAGAGATTCGTCGCGGCAAAGTAATGATTAAGGCGGCAGACTATTATTCTCGGCTGAACAAAAGGACCTATTGTTTGTATGCGTTGTAGAGCTGGGTCTAAATGGTAACTGCTGGTAAGCATAATTTCGTCATTCCTCTGAGTATTAGTGACGACTAATGTACATCTACTGTTTTGATTGTAGCTATCCACACACATGCACTCGTGTCCTGAGTCTTTAGTGTCAACTCAGCATTCGTTGGCCCGAAAGCTGTGATCAGCTGTAGACGTATCGACGTATCGGATGCGAGCTGATACACACAGACACATTAGAGATACGTGTATAAATTTGTACACATTAATTGATACAAGTTCACTTTTTACCGGAGAGATCGTGTTGGCCGGTTGCGTCAGACTCTCCAATTAACATTAACGAAATACGGCTAGTGACATTTACTATACATAGTCCTGGCAGACTTTTTACCATCTAATTCCTAGGCGGGTGGACAGGCTTTGGCCCGAAGGGAAAGTCCTCGAGTGTGCGAACCAGTTTGCAAATGGGACTGGAAGTCGGTGCTCGCCTTTTACTTCACTTCATCCTGGCGCGCTAGCGATTCGCGAGGGAGTAGCATCGCTAATGCTCCGTTTATCTCGTCACTTTACGCCGGTCTCGCAGACGCGCTCGCATTTATCCTTCCTGCTCCAGCGATTCCAGTCGAACTGTGTCGGCAATAGACTACACTTGGTTGAACGCCTCGTATTATTTAATGAAGCAGAGCATATCGGGTAACGTATAAATCGCGGTAATACGTAAGATTCCCCGCGAATAGCGATGATGCACTGTCAGCATAATGTATGAAATAACAAGTTCGCGATCGTGCACGTGCCCTCACGCTTACATGGTGTACTGTGTGTGTGTGTGTATTGGCAATGGTTGAGATAGTCGCGTGGGTCGAAGTCGAGTACGTTGTCCCTGTACAATGACCTTTAACCGAGACCCGAGACAGGCATTTGCAATTTTGCGACTCGGCCGAGTCGCGCCGAGCCATTCGGTTTCTTTTCATAGCACTCTCAGAGGCTGCATTCCAGAGAAAGTACGGCATGACGACTTGTCACGCAAAAGCACAGTCTTTCTCTGTTCGTGTCTCGTAGACTGGCACGCTCGGGACTCGCGACTCGCGACTCGCGACTCTCGCATTTCGACAGGTGCTGCACGCAGCCGTACAGGTGCACCAATTAAAAGTGCCCGCTGAAATGCTGAGTTGCTCCAAGATGCATCCGAGTCGCCGGAACTTTGAAGTAAAAGTCAATGCACTTTGGCTAATGTAATTATCGTTTAATAGCCTGGCAGGTAGTGCTAAAAGGGAATAATTTTGGTAATGTGCCGCCTGGATATCCGCGTGCTGAAATAACAAAACAGTAATTTGTCACCGGCTAACGGTGGGATAAAGTCTCGGCCCAACAATTCGTCGCCGGGATCGAAAAGCTCGCGTCCCGCTTGAAATTGGAATCTAGCGTGTCGTGTTGGGCCAGCCGACAGCCTCGCCGATACATTGGAGACCGCTCGAACTCACTAACACGACCTTTCGCCTCTGGGTCAAACACTTTTGTGCTGCGTTTTTATTACGCTTCGCCCCTGAGCGTGAACAATCAACTGTATTTTTCCGACAAGAAAGGAAACGGTATTCCTGTTTCTCGTCGTCCCGGCGTATTCCTGAAAATTGTTTCCGCAGAAATGACTTTGTCTAATCAGAGAAAAATCGCTCGAGCCGCTTCTCGCCTGGAAAGCGCGTTGAGCCAGGGAGTCCTTTGCCGAGCGAGAGGCAAAGTGTCTGAGCAATTTGAGCCTGTTCTACTTAGACGACTCACGAAAGAGGACGAGCGAGAGAAAGAGTGTTCTTGTTGATCACATGCTGGAAATTCGAGATTTTCGTGATCCCGATAGCATGGAGAAAAGAACCGGCAGCTCGAACGGCCTAGCTTTGCCTGCCTTCATGCTCGTTCACACGCAAGCGATGCATGGGAAACGGATATTACCTGGTACGACAGCGGCGTCGAGTTTTCCGTACGAATTAGACTCGGTCTCGAGCGTTATAATTGCGTTTATTATGATGTACCTCAGCCGTATTGATTTCTCACTTTATTTCGCCCGTCAAAATGTCCTTTGGACGGCAGCGCGCTGAACAGGTGCTAGCGGGAATCTGAATTATTATATTATTTTTACGGATCAATTCCTCTTATAATTGTGTGACGTTCGAACATCCGTTATTGAAAAAACGTTCCATCATTCGCGAAATGTTACGATTAACTCTATCAGAGGAGTTTGTGTGAAATTGATATGATCAAGCTTGAAGCAACACATGTTTTATGAATATTTTAATAAAGGCTGTGGTACACGCTATAAATGACAGCATTGAATAACTTGATGAATTTCACAAATTGTCATAAGATCGACTTAACCGTGGTTTAATTCACTCAATGCATGACTTTTACATGTAATTTTGTCATGTGTTACAACCAGCTATACATATAGGACCCTGCTGGTGCAATTTCTCGCATACGCGTTCGCCCGTGAAAGAGTTAATTACGCCAACGGGAAATGCTGCTGATTGGACTAATCGATTGAACACACATTAGCGGGAGCGCGTATTATGAAATTGGCCGCGAAATGCTTCGAACGTGGAAATCCACGGGCAGGAGAGTCCGTGAGGTGAGAGAGATACACCGTAGCACGGGACGTGCACGGGGAATCGGGAGCGGCCTAGTACCACGCCTCGCTGAGTCTAGATACACTTTAGAAAGGCAAGTGATTCTCGCCGCAGGCTGAAAAAGTCCGGCTGTACCCTTCACTTTTCACGCGAAAACGGATTCCAATGGTAGATTTCTCGTGGGCTGAATTCGTCATGGCTTCGCGGCTCTCGGACTTAATTGAGCAGGGGCCTCCGTTACACTCTGTGTGTGTGTGGGTATGGCATATACATACATATTCCCATCTCTTGTACGTATATGCAAATATGCATATTACCTGCTTAGACAGATATATGACACCTGTTTTGACGTAATGAACTGGGCAATACGACAGTTATATTAAATTGAGACTTACCGCACACTCGTAAGAAAAGTGAGTGAAATCATCACAACTACATCACTTTCAGTGTCAATAGTTGCTCCGTTTGAGAATTTGAAGTTGTTTAATGGAAGTAATTCTTGATCCGGTAATGCAATTCCACTTTTATTGAGGGGCCGCTTTAATTTCAACGCCGCCTCTTTGAAGTTTTTTCGAATGGCTCGAATTAGTTAGGGGATTAACACTCGATTAAGTTGTACGCGGAAACTGTTTCGACTGATTACCGGGATACGCAGCAGTGTATCAAGCGTTAATTGGACTGCGAGTTAGGTGAAAGACAAAAACGTTAATTACAAATAAACTATTCAGAGCGAATGAAACGAGACTGTCGAGGACCGCACGGCCTACTCTCACGCTTCCTTCCACCTCTGCCTCTCTTGCGAACTAGTGAAATTTCGAGGGAACGTTGCTCGCATTGAATGCTGTGGCGCAGTAGCGCGAAACTTTCAAAGGAAAACAGGGGTGGCCTGATTTCAGCACGGATACATATACGGGGCGGGGGAGTACAAGTACTTAGCCGCGATCCGGAAGCCAAAGGGGAAGATTTATAAGTCGGTCTAAAATTCCGCGATCCGGCGCACTACTACCACCCCAAATGTCAATATCTCCTACTAAAACCTGGAAACGAACATGATGTAGTATCAGCCGCTATAAAATATCATATATCATCGAGCGACCGGACAATAAGCACGGAAGCTCGTGATTTGTTCTATATCGTTATGTATATCCGGGAGGCTGGCGCGCCGAGTTCGCACGTGCTGTCCAATGAGGATTTCGGGCTGCGGTAGTTAAATGTAGTATGCCTTATGGCATCATTATTGATTGATTGGCTGTCAACGACATTCGTGCACGGAATTGCTCTCCGCCGCGACTGCACTGCCCGGATTTATTTCGATTGCGTGCGAATTGGCCGCCCTCCGTGAAAATGCTGTACTATGTAATATAAACGGCCTTGTTGCACGAAGTGGACTCAACCAATACTATGCATACATACACATAAGAGGTAGAAGTTGTTTTAGTAGGGTTACGAATCGACTATTAGTCGACTCGGCAAAAGCTGGAGAAGTCGAGTGGATCGAAGTGTTTAGCGCTCGTTCTAACTCTTAATTACACGTTTCTTCGGCCCTCTGAGATACGCTCGCAGCGAACCACAACAGTAGCCACTTTTCAATCGGCCGAGCTGTAATTATCACTTGAAAGGGAATAGTTTGTCTGGCAGGGAGATTTATCTTGATTTAACGAAGAGCAATGGCACGCAGTGGCCGATCGGCCAAAATTTCGACGGCCGAGGTATACATAGAGGAGGCAAGGTGTGCTTAGGATGAGAAATAGCCGGAGTGGAGCCACGCCGGCGAGGAAGGATTAATGTGGTCTGTCGTGAATTATGAAATGATTGAAATGTACCCTCTGCTGTTCGCAGATTGAACATCGCCGCCCGCTAGAATGGATGCTGAGACCGGGGCCGTTCTGGCCCTGCAAATATTGGCCCTCTGTTCCATCGTCGCGGCCCTGCTAGCCTACCTAATGCGCCAATCGAGAAACGCCAGCGACGAATACGAGTCCCGTAACAAACGCCATGTACTCGTTACCAGCTGCGATACATGCGTAGGCCTGCAGATTGCTCTTGCTCTCTACGAAGCCGGTTACAAGGTAATAATGGTCGCAGGTCCAGCTCCCATCAATTATCCTCGTGAACCTCATTCTTGTCCGCCAAACATATGTGCGCCTGGTCAACGCACGGCTCTACGCAAATGTTTGCAAAGCCACCACCTCCAAGTTCCAATCAACAGCGCCCCAAAATGAAAATATATGCCAGTTGAACACTTTATTGAATATCGCTCAGTGGCTTCAATTTTATTGATCATTCATATCGAACTTCGTGCTAAGAATTTGCCAGTAGAATGGGTCGATCCTTGATCAGACGGGAACTAACAGCGCGCTTCTAGCCTTAGATCGGGAACCCTATTATCCTATCAGCAAGGCAACATATTTCAAATTGTTGGAGCCCAACTCCAAATTAGTTTGCCCGCGCATCGGGGGAATAGAACATCGTTGTTAAACCCTTAAATCAGGTGTATCGGTAGTTGCTTCCTAAGTTGCCTTAATCTCCGCAGACTGTTCGTGCAAACTGCTTCATTAATTAAAAGCAGACGCTAACGGGACTTATACCAACATACTTTCAATCACCGATTAGTTGCATTCGAAAAGTTTGGGACTTATATATATATTTCCTATCAGGATGCACATGTAACTTCGGGAGAATCAGGAGTCTCGCGTCAAGTAGTAGTAGATGTAGTACAGCGTGCAACAGCCGAGGATACTTATCCCGTAGTGTGGCGGTTTTCAATAAAATGATGGTCAATAGCAAGCAACCCTTCTCTTTTTGAGTTATAGAAACTAAAGCACTTTTATCCTTGCACGTTTTTGTTATTAGAGATGCGTATAATCCATAGTAGAATATAGCTTCGCGATCCTAACAATAACGTTGAAAACTAATAATGTACACTAAAGTAAGAAGAAGCACTATTAATAACGAAAATATAACTAATGGAACTTCGTCAGGTGTCGGACCAGCGTAAAAAGGAGGGTAGATTAGGTGTTAAGTGGCTGAGTAATTAGATAATATCGAGTAATTTGCGACAGGTGTTCGCTGGGCTGGTGGATCCCGCAGGTAATTCGTCCTCGATGAAGATCTTGAGGGCAATTGAGCAACGGCAGCGAGAAGGGGAGGCTGATCCAGTGGGCACAATTGAGGGCAATCTGCAGGATTCGGAAGTACGTGCTCGGGGCCAAATCGTGCCACTGGAACTGGACCCGACGAGAGAGGACAGTTTGCACGCTTGTTTGGACGCAGTTAGGGCGAAACTTCCGGCCGGCGAAGACGGCAAGCAATTGCTGATTTAATGCGCACAGAGCCCAAGGAGATTGGAAATGCTTCGCGAGTCTCGATCTTTGTCTGTTGTCTCGTGGCCAGGATGCCGGCTGTGTTCTTCTACCCTTTGGTGATTTGTACCAAGGGCATCGATTCACCGCCCCTAGCCGCTTGATGCTTCGCTTTTGCTATCAAATTGCTGGCCGTGGATCCAAAGAGAGAGCGAGGGAGAGAGAGAGAGAGAAGCGGGGGCCACGGCCAATTTTCGCGCGATTGCCACTGTGTACCGAGTACCGAATCGCCTCTGCTCTCTCCTCCCTCCCTTTCAGCTGTGCTTTCTTTGCTTTACATACCGCTCGACGATCCCTTTGAATACGGAGTGCGGGCACTCGAAGGACACCTATATTTCCAACCCCATTTAGGCGAGACTTCGTGCGCTATCACAGGCATTATTTCGGAAACCTTGCAGCCTATTCGAACGAACAATTCAAATCGACTCAGAATGGGAATGCGATCAGTGGTGCATTTCTGCGGAAAGCCTGGGAATGAAAACGGTAATATAATATCGATCATAAGCAGAAGCCGAGAAGCCTGGCGCGGAGTAATTATCGGCAAGTCTGAGACTGATTTCAATTCGCTTAATAAGGAATTGGAATTTTCGCCCTATTGAGTTCCCGTCTCAGTAACCGGTCTATTATTTCTGTTGCTAACTACCCCTCGGCGAGCTCGGCCGGTCTCGAAGAATAAGGGTGGAGCCTCATTTTAACAGCAAACGAAAAACCCGCTCCGAATATAGACGATAATGTAGATACGAAGCCAATAATTGTTTTCACAATGATTCCGGCGAGTCGTTCGTTCCAATATAATGCCCCGCAGGCTTTATCCGCTCGTGTAAATAGAACTCGTGGTGGAAGTCGGCTACCAGTAAGAGAGAGAACCTAGGGACATTCAATGGAGTTGCGGAAGAATGAACTTTCCATGAGAACCGCCGTTCTGAAATACTATTAAGTTTTTAAACGCTTCGCTCAGGCACAGCTGTTTCTAACGTATGCGATTACTTATTATTTTCAAAGATCTTCTTTAGCCGCTAACTGAATCATCGCGAATATTAAATTGATTTCCGGAAGAGTCCTCGCAACCTTCGACGTGATGTCGGATTTTGTAAATTATTTCAATTCAGCGACACGAGACATACTATCCACATGCGACATCGCATAAATGAATCGATTAATCAATTCGCAATTGATAACGTTTTAGCCTCAAACAAAACATTTCCCTCTCTGTCACGGTGCCCCACGACCCATTACCTTTCGTTATTTATCCGAAGTTGAATGATTCACCGGGCGAGTTTTGATTGCGTTAATTTGATGGACCTTTCGTATTGGAAGCATTCCATTAACTGATTACTATAAATTACGGAATACCGGCGTGTATTTGGAAACTCATACGCGAAGAATACCACGCCAATGTATCGGGACCCATTGACAGTGAAGAGTATAAGCACCCTGGTCTGCAATCAACAAAATTAAGAAATACTTGCGAACGCTCCTCTCAACCCATCTAAGAATTTGCCGGGCGAAAAGTGAAAAGTATATGGGGGGGGGGTTACAAAATGGGAGGAGGGGGTTGCCACTCATTACTGGAACAGAGACAATCTAGAGCAGAAGTAACACTTAGGGCGTCCCTCAAAAATGAAGAGAGCCAAAGTGTGTCGTGGCGAGAATGCAGCGATTGCACTAGCAGGTCGCCGTCCCGTTTAATTAAATCGTACACGTATATAGTAATGACGGGCAGCCCGCGCTTGCTTTCTTTGATTACTTCGCGGAGGATCGCGAGTTCGGCAGACAAACTTCCCATCTTCCTGGGTATCCACGGTGTGCGCCAGCGAAAAGCGGCCACTTTAAGTACACTGAAGTTTGAACACGGCCTTACTTAATTACAGGTCTCTGGGCAGTCGTGCACACCGGCGGCCTGGCACTGCCGGGCGTCATAGAGAGGCAGCCGAGCTCCGCGTGGGAATCCATGCTGCGATACAACTTGGTCGCACCGCTTAGAACGGCGCGCGTCTTCATTCCTCTCTTACGCATGAAAAGAGGTTCGTATGCGCACCCGCAGAAATCTCTCCCTAATGTGTCAATCTCGCTATGCCTACGACCAAGGCGTCACTTCATCACTAGAATCGATATGAATGTCTTAGCTTGCGTATAATCTCTACTATTATGAACTAAGAGGAATTTACGCATATTCCTAGTGTTAGTGTCATATCTGTGAATGTCAGGATCTGTCAAGGCTGTGAATTGTGTGAATGAGGTATTGTGATACGTCTGAAGTCTGTAGTTTCTGAGATTCATTATTGCGGCGATACAAAATTGCGTCCCTGACAAAAGTTTGTGTAATGCATTCATTGGAAGGCACTACTTGACGCGACTAGTCGGTGGAAATGAGATCTTTTGTCTATTTGCAAGGGCGCATCATCCTCTTGGGCGATTCGGATGCGAGCTACGGCAGCAAGGCTCCTGGTCTGGTGGCCTTCAGCGCTTCCCTGAAAGCAGTGGAGGGTGCCGCTGAGGCGTTGAAATGTGAACTGCAGTCGTCGGGAGTCGACGTCGTGCTTCTCAAGCCACCGCCAGTGAATCCTCTTGTTCTTTACAGCTCACCCCTCCTGAAGACGTAAGTCTTTAGTGCCGCTATCGCTTTCAGCAGTTTCTCGTCCGATTTCGGCGACACGAAATCATTCCGCGACAGTGAATTCGCCCCCGCGCAAACTACTACGTCGTGTTATTTGGAACCGCAAAATTTGTGGGATCAAATAGTTACGTCCAGTGAACTGGAAGTTAACTAAGTGGTATAGCTTCAACCCTTCGGCAAATTTCCTGCCTCATTGTATCAACGAGTTGCCAGTCTACTCTATAGGTTGGGTCTCCATGCGCACCTTTTACTCACTGCTTTTAGTCAGTTCCTTTGACATGTAAAGCAGGACATTCATCTATCTTTTTCTCCCTCACTCTCCCTCTCGTGAAATTCAAAATCAAGCTTCTGGGGCAGGTCTGATTTTAAAATGGTACTCATATGTCGGTTTGGCATATCTGAGAGCGGAGAGTGTGGCGCAATAAAATGTAGTGAAACGCAAAGTACGCATACGGAGATCCCACATTGTTTCTCTTCGTTAATTATAGTAATGAGACGATGAAAGTCAAATAGCGATTCAGTCGCAACCCTCTTAATTTCTAGAAACCAAAACTTCTTCTGTACTAACTCTGATGTTTTAGGGTGGACGTGGAATCCGGCGTAACATCATCCGAAGGTACATGGACTGCTCCGGTCTCAAATAACGCCTTACAGAACTCCCTAATCCCCGCCCTCACGGCAGCCTGCCCGCTCAATTCTTACAACATGGTTACTAAAACGAGGCTATTTTGTCGATAAATAAAACAGCGATTAGCATCTTAGGCAAGAATGCCGAGGGCTTGCAATTTTGCCAATCGGCCTCCACTCGATACCAACTAACGGAAGAGCCCTCGTAACCTTCAGGCAAATACACATATTAATATATTAGGACGATCCGCAGTCCTCCTAACAAGCGAATGTAGTATATAAGCGTTGTACATGTCTAGTTTTGTAATGAAGCTTAACCGCAATAAAGCATATTTTGAGATTTCATTTCGACTGCGCGAAATACATATAGTCTTAATTCAATTCGATGTTCTCGTCTTCTCCAGGATGCATTTCACCCCTGGTCGGACGCAAGCTGCAACCGTATAGGATTCCGCAATGCTTCGTAGTGTCCCGAAATTATTCAATTCCATCCAGTGAACTAGTAATGATTAGGAAACTCCGTAGCGGTGTGTCCCGCAGCAGTGCTGTGCCAGTTTCTGTCCGAGTTTCATGGACAACTTAGCGAATGAGTCTATAACTTGGATGTAACTCTCGCGTAATGTTGACCGCACAATGCTCATCCTGTATTAGTAAGAAGCTCGTTGCGCCCTGTGTATCAGGCAGAGTGAAATAGCGCATCACTTGCGACTCGTCGCAAGTCGTAGTCGTAGAGTAACTGCAGTGTAATAAGTACCAGATTTATTACCGCAATAACAATCTTGTCGAGTGTAAAGCCAGTGCGTGCGGAATTCGCCACTGGTACACGGTTAAGTAATAGCATTGTTTCGCCAGGCTCACGGCTCGCAGCACTTCTTCACTATAGCCGTGCTAGTTGTGAGAAAAAAGATTGCAGTCACTGTCTTTACTCAAGCACGATTATATCATCGCTATGGAAACAGAGTGGGGCTTGGTAGAACGTTCTTACTCATTAGATATGCTATAGCAAATTGATTAGAAGAATGTGCGAGCCGACGAGAAGAAACCCTACTTTCGGTAATTGCACAATGTTTGTGTCTTGAGCTATTGGTGCACTGGTCGTTGTCTTCTGTTTTGCCTCAGATACCTGACACCGGAACGTGAAAACTCTGCCCTGTAATACTTTGGACGTGGGCGTAAGAAGATGTAGGCAGGCGAGCACCTAGCTAAAGGAGAAAATTAAGCGCGCGCGCGTTTTCCTTGTTCTATGTTCACACGAATACCTGAAAATGAACTCTTTTTCTTCCCTTAGTTACCTCACTTTTCCCTATTTCCATACCAAGCGCACAATTAAGAAATAGAAATAAGAGGTAAGTATATTTGATACGATGCCAAAGTGAGCACAAACAGGATTATCAGCAATCTCGTTAATCTAGAGGGGAGAATGTTTAACGTCCGCGAGAAGTGGTAAATTACAATTCATCCCGATATGAATGTATCGTGTCAATGCGCGCCTGAGCGCGGAAATGCAATAAATTCAACACCAAACTATATACGTATTGCTGCTGTGGGATTTCGCTGTCTCGGCCAATATATTGACCCTCGGTCCATTTCATCGTCGAAAACGAGCGATTTATCGTTCATTAATCCCGACTGTCCAATTTGCGTTGCCGGATCGCTGATAATATTGCGCGAGTTAGGCCGCTTTCTTTAACGAAATCGACAGACGCTGCGCGCGCGCGCCTACTGTATAATGAAGATTTCGTCATTTAGAAATCGCTCGGAGACCTTACCCGCTTGATCAAACATCAGCATTGCATCTCGGTAAAAGGGACTTTTAATTCTTCAAACTTTCAGCATTGGTATTCAAATAGCACTGGTCTTTTTCAGGAAGATGAGTGTGCTTGGTATCCCACAGCTTTTCACAGAATTTTCAATGTAGTTAAAGGAAATGTAATCTTTCGAAATTATCGCGAAAGTATTCCGGGGGACATGTATGCCAAAGTTCACGTATTTGAATCTTTGACGAAACCCTTGAAATCTCTTAGAAGTAATATGGATATTTACAAAGGGTATTAAAGAGGAAGCCACTGGTAGTGGCTGCAGACACTACCTGTTGATATGCAAACATCCATTGTGCAATTACATCTTGGGAATTATGGTTTTTGTAAGGAGCCACTACATACCAATACCGAGGGGGCCGGCGTAAACAGGTCAATGGCTAAATAAAACTGTCCCTATCTGAGCTCTGATATGCTCTTCGGATCGAGGAAGGAAAATTGAAAAGGTAAAGCGAGGTCTATGTACCGTAAGCAATGCCATGCTAAAATTTGCGAGCATTCTTCTTCTCATCACAGGAGCGCAACGCAGAAGAGTTATTCAAAATATTTGTGCCAGGGAGCGAAATTGAAAAATTGTTTTGGAGAACGTGGTATTGCAATATAAATCCCTATATGCTGGGCAAATCGTATCAGAAGTCGTGTAAATACGCCGAGCGTATAGTGGGGCGAAACACTCGCGATCCATTGGAAAAACTCGATAGGACGAGGCTTCACCTTTGATTCATGGAGTCAGGTCGCGCAGTAATAACTTGCATTCATCGTCCGGGAGCGGAAGGGGACGTCGGTAGCGGCGCGAGCAAAAGCTTTGGAAATTAGCTTATTGCAATCGATCGTTCCAATTTCAAGTTTCGCTCGGCACCAGCCGATGAGGAGGTGGTCCACCAGTCGCTCGCAAAACGGATCGGCATCCCTGCGGCGTCCAGCGAAGTATTACAAAGTTCCAGCCCGTAAAGTAGCGCTCTCGGGCACAACGTGCCCCTGAGGTCTTTACGCCACTCGCACAAGCACCGCAGCGAAATCCTTTCCGTTCGCCGCATACATTTCTGCGAAAGAATAATGCGTTGGTCTCCCGGGCTCCTTTGCAATGTGGCTCCATCGCCGCCACGTGCAATTAAAATGAATTTCACTTGTTCGTCAGCGCTGGCAGGAAGAACGCGGGAGAGATGAAGAACACGTGTTTTAGCGGGTTAGCACTACTTCGCTTCTGACCCGTCTCCTGCCGAGCTCTCCTTTTTATTCGAATCTTCATTGTGCACTTGTGAGCTTTTAATTATCCGCTGTCTTCAGGCACTGACTCTCTCGAGCGTGTTTCTGGTAATGATCTTCGGCGCTCATTCTCGAACACATTGCGCTTGCATACACAAGGACTCTCCTATTAACGCGGCTTTAAATTGAAAAGAATGCATCTCCCAACGAGCGTGAAAGTTAATACGACGAGCTTTTGTTAGTCCGCGGTCTTGCGAACAGTAAGAAAGAAGGATATAAATTAGGATGAGATAGTGTGGAAGAAACAGGGATAGTAATTGGCGTGAAAAGGAGCGGACGTAATGGTTATGGATATGCTAATGCACATTCCTTCCAGCGTTTCTCGGGAGCCGAGGACGCGGTCGTCCCGGAGAATCAAGCTGGAAAAATAAGTACGGGAAAGACGACAGTCGGCATTCATTCATGCAAAGGACCATCATGGACGCTAGGAGGATCGGGACGGTGGGCAGAGGCCGAAACATCGATCGAGGTCCGACAAGAAAGTGCAGCGCGCGACTCGATCTCGCTCTCTTAATTAGAACCTCGAACTAATTGGATGCCCGGCCTCGCTCTTAATTACAACTACGAACAAGTTTCTCTGCCACCGTCGGACTTACGGCATGTTGAGTCTATAATTTCTTTCTCCGTCTCGTCCCCCCAAGAACTGGGTGCATCGAACTTTTTTTTACCTCTCGTTCGTGTAAGTTAAGGCACGGGTGCGCACTTCAGGCGACTTTGTGTGCGACACCTCACAAGTGTCATTGCCTGTAATTATATATTCCTCGGTTCGATTTTCAGGGTGAACAAGTCGCGAGCGTCTACCGTACGTTCAAGACTTCAAGTACCCTACGGTAACTTGAGAACGGTCAAGTATTACTTGAGTCATCATGCTTTATCGTAAGAACTCTTCTGGGAGATTCTTAATTATTGTGACTGTAATCACATTCGATTAATATAATATTGTTCGATCAAACTGACTGCCTTTATACTTTACTGCCGTATACTTTCTGCTATGGCTACGCTACGTTCCACAAATACTTTTCTATTACTGTCGTTTACAGTTTCGTGTTGATTTTATTAACTTACGTAAGGTTCCTTCAAGTTACATAAGTACACGCTTGGCTTTACAGTAAAATACCGGTGTATAAAACGTCACTTGCTCTCTAGGAAAAAGCATTCTCTGACACGTTCCACCTTCAGTGAATAATAAAACACGTTGCACGGTTTGCATAAGCATGTCTCGAATAATGGTTGATTCATTCTCGTTTCGTCTCGTGTACATACGATCGACCTCCCTATCGCTCCTGACAGTTTTGTCCGGCACACAATCCCTGGCTACAAAGTGGCGCATCACAATGGCATCCTTTGGTAGGGGGCTTTATATCACCGGCGAAATAGTCTGTAGCAAGTGTGCGCTGGACAGCAAGAAGTCCAGAAATTTATTGGCCCTCACGCCGCGCCGCGCGAGCGCTACGGCCTGAATCACGGTTGTTGCACAATTGCTGCAACAAGATCAGACCGTTGCCGGCCGGCCTGTGCCGAGGATGTCCTTGTGATCATTGCGTTAGTGACCCAGCCCTGTCAATTCCGCTGCCAATTTCCATCGACCGTAATTACATGACGCGCACGCTCGGGCACAATTTCTCTGTAAGTTTGCATAGCGGCCGGTATTGAGGCGAGAGAAAGGGGAGAGAGAGCACCGTGCCGAAGGTGCTAAGTGCTAAGTTCACTCAAACTCGCCCGACTACCCACCAAATTGCCGAACAAACGACCCTATGATAGACGATGAACAATTTCTTTCTAATATCAAACTCGCCAGATCACGCACTCATAAGTCCCAAATGCTTTAATAATACCTTCTTTTTTTGTGCTGGATATTAGCATGAGTGAATACTACCAAATTACACGGTATATCGATTGGAGCATCGCAAGAACAGATTCTTGGTGGCATCAGCTGTAACTTTAACTAATTAATGTGTCCCATTTATATGTCCCATTTCAAGAATTTCAGCGACATTAGCGGCGGCGCGAAATTATAATCTATCGGGCGAAATTTCGGCGGGTTTTCTTGGTCTGGAGAACATCCAACAAAGCCAGTGGTATAAAAGTGGTGCTCGTGTTCTCCGCAGCGCGATAAATCTTATCACTCTTAAGTGCACCCACAATCCCTAAGTCTTGGGAATTAGTGGGCGTAATGAGATCACGGTAGTGCACTGGCTAAAGAATGTCAAGTTAAATCGTGAACAAAACCAGTGCGGTTGATTCACTCATATACACCGAGATTTCTATCAGAAGGCGTGCTTAAATAGCGCGCGACGCATTGCCTCATTCTTCCTCGGCTTTATTAGAACTTGTAAGTCACGCGAGGAAAATCTGGCCGGTTTCTTTCACATGCAAACGATCATTTAAAACAAACTCAACCACCTAATGATTTCGGCGCGTTCTAGTTCCAAAAGATAGTAGATTAGTCACTAAGTTTGCGTGGTTTTCGGCCGAAGTAATTTTTGAATTAGGAAGAATTCGAAGAGGCTGAAAGAAGTTTCTTAGGCTGCCACCCTAAATCACTGGAATGCTAGGTAACATTTATTCTTTGCTGAAGGAGTCCAAGCACTAGCTGTTACACGATTAATAGAGTTCCATGTTGGTGGTGTAATTGCCAGAGGATCAGCTGAACTAGGAGATCAACGAAGAATATTCTGCTTAAAATGTAAACTACATCCTGTTGAATGAAACAAATCTCTTATAATTATAAAATATAATTAAAACACGAGTTAATAAAATGTGCGAATGCAAGTTAATAAATGTGTTATAAAAGCAAGATCACATAAAGAAGAAACACGGAAACAAATGTTTTCCGTTTTAAGATATTACCAAGCGGAAGGTAGCAGCCTGCTAGCAGGCCAACAGCCGCATATTCTACCTAGCACAGTATTATAGAAATACCATCTACAGCTGTATCGAGTATCGCGGGGTTGAGTCTTGCGCTGGAAGGATAAAGGGATAAAGGGTTATTTTGTGAAATCTGGTGCCGGTTTCGAGTAGGCAGCTGTTTCGGAAGAGGCGCGTACTTGCCCAGCTGTTTTCGCATCGACGACGGTGCGCGATAATCAAGTGACGCTGGAAGCTTGTTACCGTAATTGCCTCTTCGGGGAGTTTCGAGAGCACGTCGAGCGCTCATCAGCTTCCGTCGAATGATTTCAACTTTGACGCGGCTAGCACGCCAGCTTCGCACAATCTGCGTATAAGAAACCGATGCTGGAGGCGCACGAAAGCTTTATCAGGAGATACGCTAGAGCTTATTTGCGCCGAGTAGTATCGTAGTGCGGGTATTCCCCTGCTCGCCACCTGTATTAATCGACCCGATATTACGTAGGAATAACATGAATTAGAAGCGATATAACTTGCTTGCACGTCGAAATCATACAAAGCAAATCGTGTATATCACTTAATTTAATAGTGTCTAATGTAAGATACAATATACAATGCTTGTAGGGATAAAGATAGAAATAAATGAAGCAATGCCCGAATCGCGATTCTTGTCAAAACTCTGAATTGCAGCGAATATATTAAGACTTTCAACTACTTGGCGTCGAGACTCTACCGAGTCTCCTGATCGCTCGAATAAAATTCGGGTTAGCTGGTGGGTGGAAAGTTCGCGGGAGATACCCGTTTTAAATCCGCGGGTCAAACTGTGAACTTTCTGTGTGTCCAATAGATAAACCGATGCGGGGTTGAATGAACGACCGAAACGGCTTCGGTTCTCCACTGCTCTCCCTATCACTCTTCATCCCCTGGCCTCTGTCGCGGTCGCTGGATAGAAATGAGATTAGAGAATGGGAATATCCCTGGGTAGCGGATCTAAAACTGGCCGGTCGGTGATGCAGCGGCCACGGCACGCGCGACTTATCGGTTTTACACCCTCAAGCCCCCGTTCACGCATAGGTGACGCATATCCGGTCCCGATGCATCGAGTACCAGTGTAGTGCAGAATGTAGTGTTAGTGCAGAGCAGCGCGAAAGTTGCACTGCGCAGCACCGAGATCGATACCCAGTCGTTACTGAAGCAAGCCGGATGGATTACGAGTTCGCTGCGTGAAATAACCTTTCTCACGAGCGGCACGTCCCTGCGAGACCTGACCCGGCCGGTCAACCCTCTCCAAACCACCCTCTCCGAGCAACCCCCTCTCACCCGCGCCCCCGACGCCCGCAGCTGCTATCCCGATCGGCTGTATTAGAATCCGCTTCATGTCCTCGCAGTTTTTGCGATATGTGCCAACGTCCCCTTACAATGGAATTGTTCTCGAGCACCTGCGCCGTTTTTCCGCACCTAGGATAATCCACCCTGAGTGCTACATTTGCCACTGTCTCGTTCGATGTAAGGCTGAGAACAGGCATGGTCCCGGCGATACTTTATACACAACAATAATCTGAGAGCTCTCCCGTACATTTTTCTTGGTGGTCCTGAGATATTTTTTCTTATCTGGAGGCGACACATGTTACCCTGATTCATGTGTTCGTGGGATATTGTACTTGGCCGCTCTCCTTGATTTAAAAAGCTGATTATTATTGTTTCGTCGTGGTCTTCTACTCTATCCGAATAAAATCAGTTCTTCACTCATTCTACAGTAGTTTTCTATAAATATCAACTGAATCCTTCTTTGGAGAAGAATCGTCTAAGAGTCTTTTTTCTTGTTCTGACTGTGCACAATGGTACAACAATAGAACCATACCAGTTGGTGTGTACTTGTCAGCGAAGATAAGACGAGCAGAAGTATTACTTCTTGTCCCAATTAAACATTCGTTTCGCCGGTTTGGCAAAAACGATACCGCCGAAGGATGAATTACCGTGAATTGTCTGGAACGATTGAAAGGCTACACTCTTTGACCCGTCAACTGCGAAATCCTCTGGAACGTGATCCCGGATTTAAATCGTCGAAATGCTCTTCTGAAGAATCTTAGCAATAGAATCCAACTTAAATGCGGTCCCACTCGACTCCCCATTACCACCGGACAATGGTATTATTCGTTTAGCCGCTTTTTAAATAGGGCTCTTTTTACACTGGTGAACGAAAAAGGATTGCATCGGTCGCACGCTGTTGTTTCCCGAACGGTAATTACAATTCGGCTGGCGGAGTGGACTCGCAAAGACTTTACCCGAGAGCAGGAGGAGCAGGACGTGTCAAACAATGCCTTTAATCCCCGAGCGATGAATAGCCAAGGAGGTCGCAGCGAATAAAGTTTCGTCCCAGTTTGACAATTTGGAGCCCTGATCTCGCAGTTTGATTTAAAGTCGTGTCGTACCGTGGGGAGGTGATGCTATATTAAAAGAAGCATCAAAGGCCTTGAGGGAAAAGTGTAAGCACTCGAAAAGTGTGCCCGAGCGGGACAGACTGTTTACCGCGCGCAAAGACTGTACTGAGAGATTGCGACCTGTTAGCCGGAAAAGTTTCGATCGAACTTAACCGAGAGACCGCGTCCGTAGCAGAACACCTAGCGAATGTTCTATAGGGCGGAAACACGTGATAAAAAACTGGAGTAGTACGAAACGGAAAGAAAAATTCGATGACACTCGTTTAATAATCTTGTTCTCTTGATCTGTTAGTTTTTTTTGTTTGGGGTTAGTGTACGAGGCGAGGGGACAAAAGAAATGGTACTGGGGGGTGGGAGGAGAGGGGGCGCACGCGCAAAAAGTCTTCCGAGTCTCCGAGTAGCGTGATCAATGGAGCGGAATCGATTACAGATTCGGTGAAACTCTTCAGACACCCACATGCGTAGAGCAGGAGGTTGCCGCTCCACTGTTCGGCGAACAAGTAACGGTGCCAGCAAGAAGCGTTATACTTTTATGCATAGAAAACCGATTGGCTCGCTGGCGTTTTTCGGCTGGCCACCGCGACTGTCCAATATCCAGACCGTGTGTCCCACTGGCGCAGTGTTGAATAACAGAGTAATGGCGAAATCGCTGTTCGCAAGCAAAAATCGACAATCGCTTTGCGGTATATAAGCCCCTTCAGGTCCGGAGAACAGCATCAATCTCGATTAGCAGTCTCTGAGTATCGGTAACATGGCGTTCAAGGTGCGGATTAAAGATTTGCGAAGATTCCAGTTAAATAGTTCTAACTACATCTTATTAGAATTGGTTAGGAATTTCGATCGCGATTGATAACAACTTTCTTGCTATCGATGTGTGTTAGAAGAAACAGTGCCTTATTCTATACATATACTCTACTTTGCTGGTACAAAATTGAAAGTTCCCATCTCGCCGAAGCGTGATAGGACGGGATCGAAATTCCTAGCTTAGACAAACTGTTTTACTTAAAATGGAACTGGAGAGCCCCGGTGTGACGTAGCGAGTAAAGTGTTCCTTTGTTTGAGCGGCGGTACTGTCCGTCCGGGGCTGGAAATCTGTATGTAAACTAGATTAGATCACGTTTTGTCGATAGTACACCCTGGCGTTGGCGGTAGTGGCAGTGGTGGCTGTCCAAAGTGGATTGGCAGGGCACGCTCATAGTTTCGCAAACTTCCACGGCCCCGTGGAAGGTCCGGCCTCGGAGGTGGTCGCAAAAGACAAGCATGGACACCATCATATCGACTACATCGCCCATCCAAAATATGAATTCTCCTATGGCGTCGAGGACCACCACACCGGCGATTATCACGGCCAGAAAGAACACAGGGATGGTGAGTCGATAATCAATAGAAATGGAACTTTTCAACCTTTCAACACACACACCCTGCCGTTTTCGAAAGTCAGCTCTTCCGCCATTAAATGCCGACACTTCTATTTCCCACTGTACATACATTTAGATTTAGGCGATTGTTGTCTGCACCCAGAGACGCGTTACCCTTCTCATCGAATAAATCAGAGACTTATAGATGAGTTCTGTCGAACAGCTACAAGCGACACACGCGGACTTCACTCGTTTTACGATGTCACGTTGACTAATATTGAACTACACGATTGCATACGATAATCTGAATCGTTCAGTGAAATTTGACCAGTTATTTGCATATTTCTCGTTAAATATGTACAGAGCACTCTATTGCTCACTTTTTAAAATGCGATTTATTTCCAGGCAAGAACGTCGTTGGGGAGTACACAATCAAAGAACCTGGCGGTAACACTCGCACTGTCAAGTACCACGCCGATCATCATGGTGGATTCTTCGCCCATGTGCACAATTCCGGCGGTAACAACCACGAGGGTGGAACCTACGGTGGTCATGGACACGGTGGTTCAGGAGGTGGACATGGACACGGACACGGACACTAAGCCTGCCAATTCAACATAAAATAGCAATGGACACCTTCGATCGCTTGGCACTTTATTAGGCGAGGCTTCTCCCTCACACGGTTGTTGAGCCGGGTACTAGAGCGATTAGAAACCAAAGAGAGTTACGCGTACCGCTCAGCAACGTTTTCTTGTTACGGCTTTGCTTTTGTTAACACTATGTATAATTGTTGAAATATATCGTATACTACGAAACATACACGTGCGCTTTTATATCTTTTTCCCCGAATATTCCGATTCACCAATTCACAGTAGATGTCGAGTGCATGCGAGAAGGGGAGCAGGCAGAGCGAGAGAGAGAGAGAGAGAGAGGCAGAGGGAGAGAGAGATATATAACTGCATTTTATGAGCGAAGGAATTCGAATCGGAAGCGAACGCGGAATCCACAGGTTTGGCGTGCGCACTCGGCGCGTATATATATCTGCGAAAATATGAAGGCCGTAACAATCACGGTATCGCCACAATAAAGTTATCTGCCGCTCAGAAAAATACACGCTCCCTCGCTCCCGGCACCACTATCGATTACGTACACATGATATATAAAGTTTATAACGTCTCCGCAAAACACATAGGTACACCTCGAAACGTCAGTGACTTCCCGATGGAATTTGATGGCACTTTCGGATTATATAGCATGCCGCAACTAGCACGGTACTCTATGTCGCGACGTATCGTTATTACCTAATTCCTGAAACAGTTACGGCTCCGTCGAGTCTTCAGAAACAACAATTATTACTTCATTGGGAGACAGGGTGGTCGTTCCACTTCTCGAAACAAGTCATTTTGTACAATGACATTACTGGTGGGTAACGGCATCCAATAAAGCGTGAGCTATGATTAATCGACTTTATTGAACTTCTTATTCATAGTATTGCGTTTAGTAATTTTGTTCCATTGTAATATTATTTTAAACAAATTCCTGGCAAATTACATGTGCTCTCTATCATGTTGGAAACTTCCGTGAGTAGCGAAAATAGAGTTTAAAAAAAAGTCAATAAAATGGAATTGACTACTATCTATATCTATACTTACAAGTTCAGGTCGAAAGAATTGAATGGCCGTGGCAGAGTCTCGTCATTAGTGCTGATCCGAGTTTCTCGGATAGAAAATAAGACAATTGCTCGCGAGCTAAGGCGGAACTCGCACGAAGTAGGATCCCCTGCAAACAAATGGATGGATTGCGTGTGTATCGGTTTAATCCGCGCTTCTAAGCTTGCTCGGACACATCGAGTCACGTAGTTCAATCGTTACGATCGGCCAATCGAAGACCGCAGTTGCTGAAATTGACTTTCGTTAGCGGATAGCGGATATTGATTGCGATGTGTGTTCTCGACGTCCCAAAAGCCCCGGTATAATTAGCTAGGTAATCAGCGCACGAAATCGTACTGAGGATTGTGGAATACATTTTTTCATAACGTCCATTACCGAGAAGTCACATAACGAATATTACCACATTCCACTAGAATGATTTTCTACAGCATTATTATCACGTATGCATTGAAGTCGAACTTTTACGAACTCGAGGTCGACGAACGTATTTATCAGGCGGTCCAATAATGAATGTAGAATTAATATTGAAAAAACGACGAGAAGGCGGATGAATGAAATCAGGACTTTCCTCGGCGAACAATGGCTGCAGCGTTGGATTTGAGGGGTGCTTGAAAAACTCGACGGCAAAGAGTGTTGCGAGGACTTCTTGCTCGGAATCAAAGAGCATTGAAGGGGTATTACATCAATAACAGCCCTCGTAGACTTTCCTTTTACGCTTGGTCGCCGACGCCGCACACCACACACTGGCTATTTGTCCAGCAGCCGCATTTTCTCTCGTGAATATACGCACCAGGTAATGTAGTTGGGTGCTCTTACTCTGCGGTGTTCCGAGCACCCAGCATGGAAAGAACCCGTCGTGTCCGTCTGAGTTTACCGTCTGACGTCGGGGTGATAAATGAAATCGCACGGCCTTGGTGCGTCGAGAAAAAGCGACAATTCCGAAGCTACTTCTCCTTTCTTCGAGGTGGGAAGGATAGCGTCGGTCGCATGAGACGCGGCTGGTCTCATCGTCACGTGTTATTTCGGTCAACGACTGTGGACCTTACCTTTCCCCCAGGAAATTAAGCCCCTTCTTCCCCCAAGTCAGCTTACGGACTAAACCCCTTAATGCCACGCTGCCTATACATCTAGAAATGCGCGCTCGGGCGCGCTCGTCAGTAAGCAAAGGGGGAACGCTGCGCCCGTTTTGAAAAGTTTCGAGTGATTCTCAGCGACAAAGCACTCGAAGAAGGCTGACGCTGAACGGGTGCGCCGCGCCGAGCCGCGCCGCCGCGCTGTTTCTGAGAACGCTGGGAAAAGCATTAAGGGTGCGTTGGCGCCGTTCTAGCCGGCCCTGTCAAGCGTCGACCGTGGCCACAATCGGTCGCTGCCGCCGGGCGAGGGTGGGAACGAGTTGTCGGAAGCAGGCGCCGGCAATAATGCGAGATGGACGTGATAGGGCGCGATCGATTTTCTCGATCTCCAAGAGAATGGAGCCTTATTATTCTGGCGAGAAGGCGGCGGCGCGACGTTCTCCTACCTCGCGGCAGGCTTCGTTATTCGATTCGTGCTGACTGCCGCCACCTCGAATTCACCCTCCTTGGCTGGCGGGCTTGCTTGCTTGCTTCTATGCTCGAGACCCCCATTCCACCAGCCTCTTCCATTTCTTTCACCGCTCTCACGGCCTACTCTACGCGCCCTGCTGGAAATTCAATTGAACCTTTGCCCGCCGAGGCTGAGTGAGATAGATCACGTGGTCCAGTGACAAGAGAGAGGGAGACCGTATGACCAATCTGCTTCTGTGTGTTGCGCTATAAATATCTCTTCACGCGCCCTTGTCCTATTATAGTCTGATACATTGTTTCGCGAAATTCTACGAATAAGTCTCGGTTTATAGATATGCCTTGTCCCATTACTTGTCATAGTTGAGGAAAAAGCCTTCGAGTGGAGAGTGCTCCGTCTTGTGGTTAATCCGACTCACACATCACATTGTCTTAGATTAAGATTTCTATTGTGCGCCGAGTGAAGGGAGAAAGTTTAGTACATGTGCGTGTGTATCCCGCAGGCGGGCTTCACGGCTTCATCTTCGAACCACTAATTCCCCCGGTGACAGCTTTGCCTGACATGTCTCCCTCTGTCACCGAATGCTCCATTCATCTTGGAACATCGAGGCGTGCGGAAAGGGAGGGCGACTGACATCGAGCTCGCGTGACATAGCGGAGGCACCCCTGAGCAAGGCATTGCGCGGTTCAATGCCGCCGTTCCTTCACCGAGGCTCGAACCTGACACACCAGCGAGCGCGAGACAACCTCTATAAGGGATAATCAAAAACTGTTGACGAATCTTTCATCGCGACCCTGTTCCCGAATGCAACTGCGCCGCCTATTTGCGTGAGCGGAGACTGCGGTGGTTGAAATAATCCGGTGTAAATTGGAAATTGGCTCGGCACAACGACTGCCCGAGCCCCGAGCGGAGCGGAGCGTGGCTGACTGGGGGGTGTTACCCCCTTATTCTACTCTCTTCCCGTCCTCTCGATCGGTTCATCGGGCCTTATTTAATTCAGCGTTCTATTTCCTCCAATGCCGCGGATTTCCCGAGCGAAGACTCTCCTCCCGGGGATAATTAAAGTCCAGAGTACTCGAAATGCCGGGCGAATGTCAATAGAATTTATAATGGACTTTTTGTTCCAAGCGCTTTAATCCCGGGACCAGTGGAGTGGAGCAGAGCGGCACCAGAGCGTCACACAGCATCCAGAGCTGATAGTACTCCGTCTTCTTACTGTCGAAGTGGCATCCCCGACATTCTTACCATGAATAATGGCTCCGATGTGGTGACGGGATATCTTCGGATTTAGTGCCCGCGAACTAGCGGGGGAGTTTCTTCCCTCGACATCATCGATTTCGGTGGAAATCAGGGGTGTATGCGTGACAAGGTCGACGGTAAGAAGTACTGTTCGGCGAAATCCAATGCTTTTTGCTTGCCTACAGCCGCCGGAGTCTCGATTCTCTTTTATTGCCACTAACATGACTCTAATGTGTTACGGCTGTTGCTTTTTTCAACCTTTCGATTCGACAACTGAAAATGAACCTGCTCTTTTTAGGGCTCTAATGACGCAAATGGAGAAACTCACAGGCGCCAGCATGAAAAGCGAGTAAGTACATTCAAGTACCTCCCTATTGGAAGTCCTGCAGCATAGGATGCCTTTGTTTTCTCAGCCGATCGTTATCCGTTTTCGAAAATTTACAAGCATCTACTTCGAAACTTTTCGCCGCGTCGGTCGGGGGCTGGGGAAACATCCCCAGGAAAGATAGATGCATTCATCGCCCGAGGGGAATCGCGACCCTCTGGCGTGTCGGAAGCTTCCTCTAAAACTAAACTCTTAAAAAAAGGCTCTTAACTTGTACACATATTTACGCGGAAGCTACGCCAAACTTTTACCGGGTTCGTTGAACAATAGCCTGCGTATTTTACGATTAGTAGTTTTCCCAGCAACTCTTTCCGGGGCGTGAAACATCTGAAGGAGGGCGGCCCGAAAATACTGTTTAAAACCTCAAGTAGCAAGCTGCTTCTATAAGGTGGCACTTAATTGCTTGGAAAGAAAGCGTCGACGGATGTTTGAAACCTGTAGAGAATCAGCCCCATATTCTACCCATTGATGTAGCTAGATATATCGCATAATAAATTTTTCCTTTCAATTTGCAATTCCAACTGCTCGTAAGGGGAGCTTTTTATAGGCATTTTTAGAGCGTTTTCCAGCCGAGGCTGGAGGGAAGGCGTCTGGGGCGACAATAGCGCGTCATTATCGACATGCTTCAGGAGCCCGGCAAGTCTTCAGCTTATCGCCTGTTGCCAGCCTAACTCGCTCTCATTTAACTTTCCCGGCATTCACATCCTCTTCTCCTCCGCTATCGAACAGTACGTCTCGAACTTTTCGGTCAACCGTAAACTTTTGCCTAACTGTAACTGATTTTCACCAGAGCCTGGCCAACTACTGTTACCGAGGGTTTCGAATTCGATTGCAATGAAATGTATGAAATTGTAGAAATACCTGCGAATAAAATATCATTGGATATCCCCTCGTTTTTATTTACGCATGATTGCTATCCTTTAACCGAAGCAACGGCTCTATATGTTTTTCAAGATTCGCGCCTCGCATTACATGCACGTAGGCGGCAATGTAATCTAAATTTTAGGAGAGCACGAAGCATAAAATCCAACACGTTCCTACGGCACTGTTTCGCGTAGAATAAAAAACAATCACCCGAAAATTTCATATCTGCTCTTACGAGTCGCGGGCAGAGGGGTACTAGCCCGTAAATTTTCGGGACGCTTAAGGCGAGCTATAAAGCCGGAAATGATCGCGAGCTTTATGAAACTTTATGATACCACTACTCCGCTGTAAGACCTCCCCAAACTGCACGGCCGTGCGATCCTTTGTATTTTTATTAGCTTACTTTCACTGAATTACGGATGGGTTGTGCATCAGGTTGAAAGAGCTCTGTGCAGTATCGCCTCGATACCGATTGAACCATCGAAGTTAATCGAATTTGCTGTTGGAAATAGGATTCCCCGAAACATGTACTATTCAAGAAGCAGAATACATTCCGGTAGGAGAGCGGATTGAATCCTAAGCAAAGTATGAAGAAATCATTGACGCTCGATTCGAGCAACAACTCGCACTTATTTATGCTGGTAATGCATGTCTTAGCGATGCAATGCCATTCCGCGAGAAGAACATTTTCCAATGGAATTCGCGCGATACTCGAGAGCGATCACTCGCTTGTCAGGCTAAAGTAGTCGACAGATAGTGCGGGCATTCTTCTACGACGGAGAAGTTCAAATAAGAGTGTCCGAGAGAAATAGCCATGGCATATTCGTATATGGCATGGTAGAGGCCGTTGACGAATCTGTTTTGCCGAGTATCCAGTAAGAAGGCACTCGGTATTTCTCACGAGTAAGAGATCATACGGTCCACATCGTTTGTCCGGCAGCGACCGATCCTCAGTGACAGCAGTTTCTATCGCGGCCCGCTTCCACGGCAAAGAAAAATTGGCATCTCTCGTGAGACCCTGTGTGGACGCTCTATGGTAAAACTTCCGAAGCGAGGCCGATAAAGAGACAGCCGGAAGGACAATAAAATAATGGACGAGAGTCCGGCTAGAAAGCACGTCGGTTCGCTATAGCCCCCAAAGCGACCGAGACCACCAGGCGTCGGGATCTTTCGGGATCCTCACAGAAGAAAGCGGAAAGGAATGGCGTTACCGGATTTTTATTCACATTATTTGTGAACACTAGCAACTTAAAGTTTCCTACTGCCTCCACCAGTATCACTAGGTATTACGAGATATGTAGCACCGGTCTTATTCTTATGAGACATGGTACGGCCAGGCCGGGAATAATACTGTTAGAGGAACTATACATATGTATTTCCGTATTCTACTTCCGAGGACCACCGTGGTATCTACTGAACGCGCTTACACGAGACCACGGGACGATCTTCTATCAAATGGAGTCCAGCACTGGATAAAGCTGCATTTTGGTAGGGGGGCTTTCTTTCTTAATCCCGAACTAACAAAAGAGTGGAAAGAAGCCGGGAGAGGAATCCAACTGAGGGAGCGCAGCTCGGCGCGGTGGTAGGAGGGTATATGCCGGCTAAACCGAGATAAAGGGAACCCAGCGGGAAGATAAAGACTCCAAACAAATCAGGGTGGGGTGGAAAGGACTCCACCTCGTTTGACACTAGCTAGGTGCTTGGCGCCTCGCTAGTGCGCCAGTAAATTCCGGAGTAACGATAATTTCATGATATACCCGGGTCCCCGTAGCTCCAGCAACTGCCCCCCCCCCCTCCGCCCCCTTGTTGCCGGATAACATTAGAGCGTTGGTAGCGTGCCAAGATACATCTGCCAGCACTCACTGAGAGTACATATACGTCTCTGTGTACATGCCGTGTTCGCGAGCGAGCGCCGAGTAGAGGAGGGTGGCGTTCGTTCCGAATCCGAAAACCGAGACCACCGCCAACCACGCGCTCGTCGGCGACCTCCTTTTCTTTTCACCACCCTCGTTCCTTTTCTTCTCAGCTGGCCCTCTGAGCTACGTGTTTGGAGAACCACGGAATCGATTGTCCCCCCCGTCTCTATGTCTCTGCGAACCCGATTTCGCAAGGCCAGCCCGTCGATGGCTCGCTCTGATCACGCTGCAATGGAAAGGGTACACATCAGCCCGCTGGAAAGGACTATATTCATGAGCCCACGCTAGGTTCATGATGCTGCGCCCGCTCTGCGGTTCATGAAGGCATGCATGACCGCGAAATTAAATTCTCGGCCTCGGCTCTTCGCGCAATGGACCCTCAAAGTGTGGTCCCGCCATGTCAAGGAATCACGCGCCTCTCTGATAGTGCGCGCTTTGATAATTCCCTCTTTGATACCCTTTTTTCTTAAGGGACACTTTGATTCCTTCATTGATCAAGCGCTCCTCGAACAGTCTCGTTCGTGGAAAATGCTGGCGAAAAATATATTGTTTTCAATTTAAGGGGCTCATATTTAGGATGACACTCATATTTCTGACGCATGCGCATTGAATAATACAGTTTTTACATAGCGGGAGGAGCAGGCGGTGCGACTGAAAAAATGGAGTATTGCGTTTCAGTGCGGCTGCTGGGGAGACGTAAGGCCTTAACATCCATTATACCGGAGACAATTGAAAAACTCGCCAGGCGCGACATACCCCAAGCCGCAACTGCGCGAATTACGCGTATCCCTTCACCCCATAATCCATCAAATTTGAATCATCATTATCCTGGGGTCGAGTGAAACTCCGAAAGCGAAGAAAAATGTAAGAGCAGCCTTTAAAAACATTCTTCGCGCAAAAGCGCCCAGCGGTAATAAATCCTGAACTGTTTGTTTGACGCGCTCAGAGATCGGTTTAAGTGAACGAGCGGCGAATTATATATTTAATAAAAAGATTTTACGTTCGAATATGCATTGTTTGTGCATATTGCATGGCGTGCGAGGACGTTTATATGATATTAGAGAGCCGGTACACATATTTTTACAAAAGCGGGTTTCCAGAATAATGAAATTCAATTTGCTCCTTTCTTCATCCACCGCAATGCAGGGGAATGTGGTCACAATCATTTTTTGTACTGTTCCGTCAAAAGGAAGCGAGAATATTTCAGCGTGCTACTGGATTAATAGACCTTCTGCTCTGTACCCTGTCTAATAAAATATAGAGCTTATTTGCAACCGCACAATAACCCCTTGTTCTCAATTATGCGAAGTTTCATCCTGGAGCCCTGTATTTTTGACGTGCATCTTTCACGGTGTGGGGAGTTGCCGAGATCGAGCGGGGAATAGAGACTCCTGTCTCTGAGTAGTCCGCGAAATGAGGCTATCAGTATCTGCATAGTGCACGTGCCATTGAACCGAAGATGATGCAAATGAGTATCATTAACTGCACTAAAGTGGAGCTTCGCCGCCTTCTAATATTTATGCGCGGACTACAGGAACAAAGTGCCGGGGCAGTGTGTCCGTAGTTTTTTGGCCGCTCTTCATTTGCAGTTTGCAGGGAGTGCAGCCGCTGCGGCCGCGGAGTCCGGCCGAGCGGCCGTGGCCGCGTTTCTACTGCAGATGCCAGCGTACCGCCGCGCCGCGCCGCCGAGGCACAGTAGAGAGCCGAGTGGAAAAGCGAAAAGTGAATACTCGGGGAAATGTGATTCGTGAACCTCGGCCGTCCTCGCACTGGATGGTGAGTGGCTTTGCATTACCATTTTGGCGGCCGGCCAAGCGTACCTCCCTCGTCGAACTCGAGGAATCTCTCTCCCTCTCTCTCGGTCTCCCGATAAAAGATAAAGTTTTTGGTCCCCTGTGCATGCGGCCGGCTTCGATTCAGACTCGGCACACCCAGTAGATAAACAGACCCGCGGGAAGAAAAGCGAGCGCTACTCCCGAATCTCTGAGAACCGGGAGCCCGGAAAACCACCACCACTACTAAGGTACTAAGGCCGCTTCTGAATCTTCGCAGGTTTACAAACCGAATTTCCTTATCACTTGCGCGCGCTCCCTCGCTCGCCCAGAGCCCGCTCTCACGCTGATCCTCGGAAAGCGAAAGGGAGAGCGTTAATCTCCCGTCGCACGCCTGGTCACACTCGAGGATGATTCGCCTCCATGAAGATTCCCCCGTTGATATCAACTTCCCGGGGCAAGACTTTGATAAGCTAGGCGATTGTGTGGCCAAGCAATGGGAAAAGGCTCGGATTATCCGAAATAAGATTTGCCTGACATGGTTTTTGGAATCTTTTGAAATCTCGATATTACCGGTCTCTATCACAGGTGACCAATTACTTTCTTAATTCGATTTTAATTAGGAAAGCGTAAGATTAGCAACGCTTCCTGTCGCTTTGACATATGGAAAAATAGTACAGAAACATGTGTCTGACAAGGATATACAGAGTGTTTGATTCTACTGGCTGCGAACGGAAAGCGTTTTTGATTCGGGCTGGCGTTAAGTTTTTTCATGGTCAACGGATCTGCTGATTCGCAGCCGAGCCTCATTCGACAGACTATGATCGACGGCAGGCGAAACGATAGCAGACGTTCGAGGATCGTAAATAAGAATGACGAGGGTTGCGCGAGATGCGAAACGGTAGGGGCAACCCCGTGGCGGAATAAGGTGGGTGCCGAAGAACAGGGATGAACCTACGAGTTGTTTCAGCTAAAGATGAACCGCCGAAAGTGAGCACACTGTACACCGGGCTGACGTGCATAAACAGCCCCTGTGCACTCGACATACACATGTGCAATATACACCGACGTACCGCGCGTTTCGGCGCCTCGTTGCCTCAACTTTTCCGCATAATCTATCAATAAGGAAAGTTACACACTAGCCATACACTTTGCACTTTAGCGCCTCGGGTTTCCCCACTTTACAGAGCTTCTTGCGCCGAACATTTTCCGCTCACCGGATCCTCGCGAAGTTTCTAATCTTCTGAATAATACTCCAAGGAGTATGATGGGATGAATATTCCCGAAGTCCTGTCCCAAAGAAGAGCTGTGTACGATCCGTTCGCGATATGTCTATTATATGTAGAGGAAGACGGCAGGAGTTCGTGCTCCTGGCATGAATGCATCCACCAACAATTCTTGAGGGATCCTTTGAGAAATTGGCCCGAGAAGCGTACTCTAATATTTATTGTTTGATACTGAGTACGGAGTTTGCAGCTAGAGACTATCAGGAGGTCACGAATGTTCCTTGCTGCCTCGGTGGAACGGGAATCTTCCAAGGACTCGATATTTTTTCGGATCATATAAAAGTATATAGAAGCCTGGGACAGTATTTTCGTTTGCTCTGCTTGCGGTTACGTGCTCGGATGATTTACATACTTTGATATAGTGCACTGTTTCCCCAGTCTGTATCGTCACCGCTCTTGCCAAAGAATACCTATATACTGCATCTCCAAAAGCGGAACATCGACGTTACGTATCGTTGCACGGCGAAATGCTGGTCTCTGTGAATCGATCTTTTTTTAGAGCCTATAATCCTTCATCAAATTCTGCCACACACAAATCCCCCTTCTGAGGGGAGTACGCAAGCCCCATGCTCCCATCGAGGGCTGAGTTCACGGAGGATGTACGAAGAAAGAATGATTTGTATGATGCAACTCTATTAATTTCTCTACCCCACTGTCCGTTCGTATATTGCAAAGGGTTGTGATTAATATAACCTTTACTGTCGCGCGTTATGCTTTTATGTATGCTCTACCGATTCTCCCGATATGCACATGATATAATTAAAAGATTTAATTGACTGTCGATAATTACAGAAAGATTCTCGATTGATGAAGATTGAATGTTTCTATGTTTATTGGTGCGAATGGTGATAGTGATTTACACGTTCTTATACTTCAGGAACTCCGTATTCCAGGGATGGCTTCGATTCCCGTCAAAATGTGCGGCGTATCATCGGCCGGGATTGCAGATCGACGTGCGTATCAGTGCGCGCCTTGAGAAATTCCTGCCGTCCTATCAATGCTATCGAGTGCCACGTGAAACGGCTGTACACGAGTGGAATTTTGAAGAAGCGGCGCGCGCCGCTATTACGCCAGAAAAGTTGGAACAGAAATTCGTCGGTCCTTGATCCGGGAGCCGTAGTATTTGTGATATAGAAATATAACGCACGAAACCTTTATAGGCTCTTAAGGAAGGTTGGCAGCAGTCTCCGGCGGCAATGGGTTCTGGCAGCGAATTATTACGGTCATAATGCAGATGCAGAATCGGAAAAGCCCCTTTATCAAGGGATTTATATACGCGGAACGTCCCTCCGCATTAAGGCAGATTTACACGTATTATCGCTTTCGATTTATCCTCGCCGCCTCGCGCCGGTCACCTTTTTCTGGAACGTACGTGCGAGGGATATCACCTTTATGGATGATAACAGTTATCCCGGATGCCATTCACTTATTCACTTTGTATTACTGAGGCATTAACGCTAATTTTATAACTATATATAGATATATGAATACGGCGTATTCTATTTATCCATGGACAATTGACGATAACTAATGGGAGCACGATAAGTAATGAGTACGCCGACACCGGATTTAGTACAAAGAACAATGACCTGTCTTATGATTAATTCTCTCCCTTAACACATTTGCGCCCTATTTAATGCTATCACGGTCTTAAAGACAGCCGCAAGGCAATTAAGGCAAGGATAACGCTCGGTAAATTTACTTTCTTATACATATATACCGTACTTCGCAATTTTGAATCATTTGCTATTCATAATTGCAATGAAGGCAGAAAACTCTCTCTTATGCGGTCGCTTAAGTAGGAATAGTAAATGCGACCGAATGAGTGGAGACATAATTCTGTGACAGAGACCGTTAATAATGATGATAAAAAAATAACTTTGATGAAAGGAGTGATATTTATAAGTTGGGTGACGTCTACGAAAAAGAGTCGCCAGAAGAAAGAAAGAAGGAAAAACGTAATTACCAAGAGCCACCTCTACTACAGTATTTCCATGATTCAAGATGAAAATTAAGACGAATGTCTGAATGTGTTGTGTAAATACGCCCCTCTTTGCTCGTATGCGTGAATCTTGGCAGATGCGACAAGACAAGTAAATAACACTATATGGTGAAACACGTGTCGAAGTAAACGCTGCGGGGTGTTTTTCGCGCGTTACCAAGCTTCTGAAATTTATCGGCGCGTACATGCTCCGGCAGGGTGGCGAAGTCTGCCTCGGGGGAGTGTCAGCGGCTCGGTGTGCTGCGGCGCGGCGCGGCGGCGTCCCGGAAACGCTCCGTGCTCGTGTGAAATTTAAATAGGATTTGAACACCGACGTCAAATTGTTTCCTGCCGAGCAAACCCGATCCCTCGCAAACACGGCCGCCTTGAGGGTACTATGAAGCGTTGACTTAACGGAGGAGAAACGTCTCCTTCCTTCATTCCGACCCAATGTCGGGATAGATTCCTTTTGGCGAACTTAAGTCGACCAGCTCGTCTCTAAGTATCTCTATAGGTATTAAGTATCTACGGTTTTAAGTTTTCAGCAAAATCTACAGTTGGATGGAGATCAGTGTCATAATAGGAATATCGTATGAAACATGAAACGACAATTCTGGATATGATATGCGACTAATTTGATTTGAATCAATAATATCACCGCTACTACAATAACGAGCAATTTAATGTACGAAATTCTCTCAACAATGCGAAGCCGCAATTGACGGCACGTCCACTCTCTAGTGTTCTTCGAAAGGAATCGTGTATTATACAGAGGGTGAGGTCGATTACTCGGGGCATCAAGTTAGACGAAGATTCATTAGCGTGGGCTCTCTCGCCGACAATGATTTCTATAGACGGCATTGTGCAAATTTCACTGAGAACGCCACCGGCTTCTTCCAGGGGGTCCTTACTTCTTTATTCTATTATACTCGGACGCACTCTCTGCGTGAAACCACAAACCACCATTTCTCTCTTTCTTTATGTGTTTGGGTGTGTGCGTGGTTTGCTAAGGAGGCTGTACGCTTCGGCCGTGGCCTGATAATAAAGGGACTGCTTCCGTCTTTCCTCGGCATCAGGATGCTCTTATGGCTTTGTTGGCGCAAGATTAACGAGGGCCCATGCACACAGCAGCTCTGTTTGTTCGTCGTGATGCGAACTTGATGGTTGCTGCAAGGAGATGCGTCGTCTAATCCCGGCCCTATGCCACCACCCTACGGCCAAGTAACCAAAGAGAATCATGAAACTAATGGCAAACGCGAGTAGAATCTTCGCCAACCTTGTTAGCGTCTTCCGAGATCACCTGGAGTTATTTTATATGAGCAAGTCAAGTGGGTCGTTGCGATTGCAACTAACTCTCTAGGTAAAATCTCGACAACGGGAAAAATATTGCGCACATTTTTGAGTCGCTCGATAAAGCGAAAGGAAAAAACACGACTCTCGGGCCACGATTAAAAGCCCACTGCGATCTATCTCGATTTCCGTTGCGCAAACTGGCCTTGCTAAGTGGGAAGCAGCACGTGATTCCGCCGGTCACCGTACTTTAATAACACCGCAAACACATTTCTCCGCTTACGGGCGACGGCCACCGTGTGTGAAGAGGTATGGGCTGGGTACCGGTATCGAGCGTTATTGATCATTGTTATAATACCATCCATGGCAGAACAGCGTCGTACGTTATTGTAAACCTTCACAACACTAAATACCGGTTACAGAGTTCTCAATATTGGATGACTAAAGCGACTAGATGGAACCCTTAACTGGGGCTATAACGAGAAGGCCACTGTGTTCCCCGTGTTTTCTATATCGTTATGATTAATTCTCTTTTTAATTCTGTGACATTATTGAAAGAAAGATTTTACGTGTTAGAAGAAGACCATATTTTTCAAACAACTCAACAGACAGCGTCGATACAGTTGTGGATAGCTGCGTCCCCCGCTTTATGTCGCATAACTGGAACTGCACCTTTGCACCGATCGTGTGTTCTTCCCTCGGTCACTTGAAAACCGCGAACAATCGAAACTATCGATACACCAGGTGTCGCAGGCGTTTATTTTCCCGACACGGCTTTGGGATTGCCGGCAGGTTCAGAGAGTGCGGCTGTTACCGGGGAAAGTTTGTGACCTCAACGACGTCGGACCGAGGTCACTCCCCGTACAATAGTCCGCTGGCGTCGGGTAGATACTCTTGCCGGCCGTTCGTGTATCGAGAAAAATTTCCATTTCATGCAAATCCCTGCCGCGATACGAAACACCTACTTTTCCGAGCCCATGGCAGCCGCGCGCTCTCATAGCAAAGAGGGTGGAGCTGACGCTCGAGTGGAACTCAATAGCGTCTCACGTACATTTCGCGTCATCGAACGCCTAATGTCTTCATCTTCATATTCGAGAAGTCGTTTTTATTAAAGGTTTTCACGTCAAAGCGGGGATCTCATTCATGACAGTCATGTTCGAGGCAACGGAGTCTCCCACTCTTGATGGAAGGCTGCCAGGTACGTATTCTAGGCGCGAATGCTTGATGAGCGTAAAGTGCTTGACCGGCGACACATGCGTGACACGAGTGGAACACGCAGCGTGACCCTCGTCAGTAGAAACTTTGTTATTAGCTTGTCAGTCGTTATTCTTTGCACGCAACTCGGTCGCCGGCTTTTTGTTCTCCATGCTCGATGCAAATGCTCTAACTAATAATACATATACCTATCTCGTGGTGAGTTGAGGCGCAGTGTACTAACTATGTTCTCAGACCCAGGGAAGGCTACCTTATTTTCAACCAAGTGATTGCTATATGCGATTAAAAACCTAGCAGTAGTTTCTGACCGGGTAACAATGGTACTATGGATGCGACGAATGGAAAGTCCATAAATATGTAAGGGAATGAATGTTCAAGAAAAAATGATGCACTAAAATCCATGGATTATGCTCTCATGGGTTAATAGGTTATGACCTTATTGCTATAATTAAATAGGGTGTAATGTAAATTGACTGAATAGAGTTGAAACTAGATATTGCTTGCTGACAACATCCACGCATAAATGATGAATGTAATATGACTGATTTATGGCTATTAATTGCCGGTATATAGCTATTAATCTGCAGCGGTGCGCCGGATCACGATCAGTATGTACCGCAATTCGCGGGAGACTGGTGGATGCACTCACGACCCCAAAAGCAACATAGTAACTTTTCGAGAAGGGGTATAATAATGTATCGATTTAGTTAATACGTCAATCACAAAAGCTGTATAGGAAACAAAAAGCGCAGCGCATCGCGCCATATATGCTCGGAAATGCCGTTAGATATAATTAATGCGCTAATACGTGCGTTCGGCCTGGGGCGCGCTCTTCATTATGGGTATCTTTGACATTACAACGCACACACGCTTAAAAGCTCTTTGCATTCGTTATCCGCATTATGACATCGCGCGGTGCACGGAACGAGGCTCGTACTGTTTCCAAATCACTTTGAAATTAAAGTCCTCGTGGCTGTACCTCTGCCGGTGCTCTCATTGCGCGCGCAACGTGAGTTATTATCGCAGAGACAGAAATATTGTCACAATGTTTTTGCTTGTACATACGAACCTAGCGTGTCGCGGAGAGTAGGGGACGCTCAGGGGTAACAGCAACATTTTTCGATGTGACGCGCAGCATTAGCGTTGCGCTTGTTTGTCCGAAGGAAACAAGCAATTGCACCAGAACGAGCATGCTGATCCGGGCGGCACACGGCAACATGCATACGTAAAACGTACACACGTTCGCACGTGGCAGCGGAGTGTGTACAAACTACAAACGTCCAGTACGGAGCGGCCGAAAAACAGAACCGGTCCGATACGATTACTGATCAGCTCTAATGGAGCCCGAACCCACGGTGGCCGATGCCTCCCGCCCACGATTTTCGCGCCAATATTGACGCATTCGCAAAATTCCGCACGCCTCTCTTGCACCGGTTCGCCCGATGAGAATTTTGCGGCCCCGCCGGAATAAGCGGCTCGTGCGCTCTTGTTCCAATGGAAACACCGAACGGCTGAAAGTGTGAAATATCGTTACTATCGTGAATTCTATTTATTTTTTAATCTTCGAACGTGTGCTTGAAAAATACGCCGCTTCCCTGCTGCTGCTCGCAGCCAAATACCCAAATACACGGCTTTCCTCAGCGATTCGAGTAACAGATAACAGATAACATAAATAATGGGAAATCGCAGCCACTGGATTATACAAATCGCGACTAACTAGTACCAGCACAAGTAAAGTTTACACTCTACTGGTGAAAACGTCAGAAAAAAACTTTGGTATTGTCCTTAAAGTTCGCTGTTAAAGAGAGTTGTATAAGGCAAATTGATGGCATGCACGAGCCGACGAGAACTTCATTAGCGGCGTAGAGCCCGAGTCGAGAGTCCTCTTATACGAAAAACTCGTTTACTCATCCACTTTGCGTTAGAGTGGACTACTGCTTAATATTTTCGTTATCATGCTAGTTATTATCGAGGACCCACTTACCTAGCACATTGGCCCACTTAGATGGTGTATCAGGACAATTCCTCGACGCGAAGGGGCAAAAGTAGGCTAGGACGCGAGAGTTAAACATCGGAGAAATTGCCGCGCATTACACTAACAAGAACTGCTGGCACCCGGTAATATGGATATAATTTTATGTTTCGCGGTCGGACGGGATAGTGTTGAGTTAATGTCACAAAACGAGGGTGGGTGCTAAGCACTCGACTCTCCTCGGCAAAGCAATAGCTTTTAGCGCTCAGAACTTGGGTGCCATTATCGTTTGTCTCCCTATCTGATAGTTACACGAACTTCCATTATTCCCACAGTCTTCGAATCCTCTTAGCATCGGCCAGGCGAAGAACAATGCCGCCGGCGCGATGATCAGGTGCGACACAATTATTAGATATCTCCGGGCCGATAAACTAGCTGGTACACGGACTTCTCTTCTGGCGAATAGTATCAGTGAAACACATCCACAGAGAACGAGCGAGAAGCGAGAGCGAGTTGTCTAACCCTTTCCCAATACGTAAAAGCCCGGCGTTTGTTGGAGGGCTGCCAGAGACGTACAGTCGGTCGGCACAAGACAAATTTAATTGTTCGAGACTTGGGATTACTGCCCTCTCAAAGTGTAATCCGATTACAGGCCGGCCCCACCCCACACCCAATTACGGATATCCAGTCGGTATAATTGGACCGACGTCAACTGACCGGTGTAATTTCCGTCAACGGACTGGAATCTATCCCCACTTGACCCTTCCGAAAGGGCAAGGACCTCGTCCGATCCTTTCGAGGCTTGGCGAGCAACTGGACACGACTTCATCTGCGCTCCGTATCGATATACGAGATGCCTATGATGAAACCTTCGGTTTCGGACAATTTCCTGAATCGCTTTCAATTCCCAAGACATATTAATCTTTGTACAATTCATAAAGTTTCGGTTAACTAAGACAAATGTTGGTTGAGACACAGTAATATTTGGAAACATCGAAGAACGTGAGTGGGGAAGTAGGGAGTGAGTGTAATAGACAATTTAAAGAAATTCCATTGCATAAAACGTTTGAGCCTCCTGGGGAGAAGAACAGGATGGATGGTATTTGGGCGTCATCAGCAAGGGAGCCGGGCTCTCCCAGACATCCTGGTAACCAGATTTATGCATATTGCCCGAAATGAATATCGGGATTAAATCCGGCTTGGGGTGGCTCCCAATAACGGAAGTTCCCAGTAGGAATTTAACTCAGAAATCTCGGCAGTTCGCTCGCAAGATACCGAGGAGGAAGATATCGAATTCGCGCGCCATCCTATTGGAGTCGCTTGGCCCAAATGCGACTGCGAGTGTTCAATTGGATTGGTACATTTAATTTGCATAGAACGATAACGACTAATGGAGATCAAGTAGTTTCCAGGAGCTCCCTTCTTTACATTAGAAATGGTCAAAGTTTCCGGATCTTTTTTATTCTTCTTGATTCGAAACTACTTTTATCCGATGGAAACCACTTTTCAAACGAGTATGGTCCAACGAAAGTTACACTTGCCCGAAGGCAATTACTTTTATCACTAGAGGTATACATATAGGCATCCATTCGTACGTACGCACGAAACTAAACCCAATAATCGCAGCGTTCGATAAGAACTCTCGCGTGAACTCTCCCCATAGATAGTATACACGCGATAGTACTTCGTTACGAACTCAATAGCGCCATCGGAAATTGCCTTTACGAATGGAGAGGCGATTTATTATTCCGCCCGGGGTATTTCGTTACTGCAGAGGCCTGGGTGGGAGTGACAGCAACCCGGAGGATGAGTGTACCTTTCGGAAGGTTTGTGGAAAATCATCGTGGTGGTATATTCAAATACGACGTCGCTTTGTTACGGCGTCGCTCGGCTCTTTACGGGGTGCAGCAAGTGCGCGCGACGTTCCCGTCTAGATGCTCGTCATTACTGCACTTTCTCCAGGTCGTCGTTGTCGTCATCGACGCAGCAGGCAAGGCGCGTTGGGGTCGGCGCTGCGCGAAGGAGAGCCTCCTTTGTCTCGAGTGCAATTTGGTCGCGCAACGATCCCATCGGCGCAAAAGCTGCGTCGCACGCCACCGAGACAAGATTAGGAGAGTGAGGGCGCGTTGACGACGAGTCGGGCGACCTAGCGCAGCCAACGATAGGAGATACACCTTTGTTCCCACGCGAGCTTCTCTCCCAGGAACATCCGCGCCATTCAAATCCGCTCTCGTTATTTCAACTCTGGATTATTTGTTCGAGACTGAAAACCGACGCAGAACTTTCTCCAACCCGGACAAAGGCCCAACTACTTTGTTCAACACAAAATCAAACGAAAATCATATACCATCCACTTCGAGATATTCAGATATAATATTTGTAACATTTTTATTCTTTTCGCCTTACCGTTATAAATCTTTGATAGACCTGGTAAAATTGAATCGTTTGAACTCACCACTTTGGTTTCATCGTATGACAGATACAAGATCCGTAAGCACTGTGCACGGTACTTTGCATAGTGCTAGCACTATCCGCTCGGTATTACAACAAATAAAACTGCAGTATACGCGGAGATCTATTGGATCGTTACTTCATTATAATACCCTTTCTGCGGGATCGTATCTATTTCGCTTTGAGCGAAACGAGCTTGCGATGCCTGTTACTTGTAAGCAGTAGTATGGGTCAACCATGTGTCAGACCAGGCTATGCTATCCGCGCGGAATAGAATTTACAGTTACAATGTCGCATAAACTCGGAAAGTATCTGCTTATATGTACCGAATCGAGCAATATAGGTGGGGGGAGTGGGAATCGTGTTTACAGCGTAATAACACGAAGAGGTTGCGTGTCCACCGAATGGGGAAATGTTGGTGAACAGAGATCGACTGGGGGCTGTTTCATATTAATCGATGGAGGTAAATAGCACAGCGGAAATGTATATTTGTCAGATGCTAAAGAAAATACAATTCAGTTTGTGTTAGATAGTAAGAACACATTCATCCAGGTATCTGCATAAACTTTCTCTCCCACCCTCTCCCCTGCCTTTTCCCTGAAAGATCATAATATTTCTGGAAATTGATGTTGAACGTCTTTGTACGAAGTCGGGCGCGCCGGGGCCAGAGAGAAAGGATGCAGGCTGGGTGGTTGATGCTGGAAAAGAATAGGATGGGAGTCTGAAGGGGTAAGGGCAAAGAGGAGGAGGAGCAGGTGAAAGGCGTAGAGCAGGGGCGAGGCGGATTTCAGTGGATTAGAAACTCAGCCGACGAGGCTGTTTTAGCAGGAGTGAGATAATGAAGAAGAATCCGAGTGGTATATGCAGTACGTGCATATGGACCCCTCGTCTTCTCAGCAGCAACTCGGGGCTTTCGCCTTGCGGTCTAAATGGACGACTCGGGAAAGTTTAGAGTTTGGAGACGTACCAAGGAGCAAATGGTGATAGCAGTTGCTGCGCTGTTTCCCCGCTCCGCCACTACCACCACCATACAGGCAGAGGGTTAAAACTTGGCAAGTATGGCTTTCAAGCATTTTTGGTAACGCCATTGCTTCCGCGCGTGATGCCAAGTATTTTACTGACAGCTCCATTGTGCTCTCTCACGTAAATGGTATTCATTGTCGAGGAATAATTTTCCTTTCCGCTCCACCTGCTAAATAAATGCAGTGCACGAGGATTCGTTGCGAGTGAAATACAGTCGGGTATTAATAATACGTCACATTTATACATGCACATAGCAATTATTCGTTGATTTTTCTCTAATTGTGGGGGCTCTCGAACTGAATTGCGATGTCATTCTCACCGGGATTGCTTCCTGGAATTCCTCGCCGTAAAAGGGGCACCAGTATGCGCGGCGAATACCAGCGAGTAATAAGGTCGCATATCGATGTACGGCCTGATTAAAGCCCTACTTTGCGTCTTTACGTCAATGGCAAACCAAATGATTCGCGTTCAATGGAAACGCGCGTGTGTATTCGCTAACCGCGTGGATTATTCGAGCGTACCGCGTAATATCGTTTTGTTTCCATTACTCTAATCTTCCGTTCCATTTCAAGTTGCCGGTAGTCCGGCTATCAACCGGACTCTCTTTTCAGATATTGCGCGTTATCAAGCGTGTGTCCATAAATATAGGACGCACCCGGGTTTTGAATACATAACATGGATGCGCTTCAATCCGGATATTCAAGTTCACGCCGATGCTGTGCGGTATTGGCCGGGTTGCTTGCTCTCATAACTAAAAACGCCGCAATCACTCTCTGCCCGCATGAATAAATGCACGAACCTAATTACTGGCAGCTCGCACGCCGAAAAAAGCACAGGCTGAATTTTCGGGACGCTGACTCTCAATGGATTCTGCCAATTTTTGCCTAAAAATTCCACACGAGAAAGTTCCATTTACGCCACTGTCGCATTAAATCAGTTTTTAACGTGAAAAATTATTTGCACTTATGTGGAGATTGAAAATAAGTATTTCCTGTTTCGGAGAAGAATTAACGATGATATCACGCTGACCCATCGAGTGCTACGTCGAGTTTCTTTCACCTTACTGGGAAATTGTATTTAATTGAATTCTCGTCATTGCAGGTTGCCAAATTCGGCTTAAAGTAAACAACGGCAGACAGAGGCTGACAGTATAAAATAAATCGAGTATGACAGACTCCTAACCAAGATTACGTCCTTCATCTTTCATTTCTACGGCGGAAGCCTTATCCGCCTTGCCTTAAAAAATGGAACGTCTGCTTTTCCCCGAGCTTATTTCACAAAGTTGACATTGACCCGTCTTCAGAAATACGTATTCCGTCGTGGTAAGTACGAGCAATAGTCCTCTGCAGCGGTCCACATTAATCTTTACTCTCTTAGAATATATATTCTAACATGGGGGGAACTTTGGCAAGAAGTATCACTATAGAAACACATTATTGCCAATCTACCAGCAGTTTCCGAAAAAGAACCTGTATCGGAAGTGCCGCACAAACGGGACACGATTGCTTAACATGAATTTACAATTTGCACACACGCTTCAAAATTGATCGAACTGGAGCTATTCGTGGTTTCCAGCAATTGAAACCGGCGGTACTTCCAAGTGTGATCTATAGCAAAAATATGACGGGATGTTCCGTCATATTGAAAAAGCGCTCGACATGATGGAATGGCAAGGTACGCGTATAGCTAGCTATACATATATGTATAGAAGATTAAGTATCGTGAGCGCACACGACGCGATGAAGACAAATAGCCGAGCGAAACGTGGTGAATGAACATTTCGGGGAAATAAAGGAAGATTTAAATGGAGTATTAGGTAAATGGAGCATTCAACCAGGAACATAAGGTAAGCTTACGTCTGAGAATCCAATAGAGTTGCGGCTAGATTGCGAGGCTTAGACGCTCCCGGAAATGAAGCGGCGATCCCTTGGCTCGTGATAAATCATACACTCGATTACCCGTCGGGAATTCACTCCGATACGGATTTCTAAACAAAGTCCTCCGCCCCCGAGCAGGCCCTTCACTCAGTTTCTTGTTTCATCGGAGATGAGGAATTTTCGAATCACGAGATCCACCGCTAACGCGCCGGTGAATTCTTTCACGAAAGTCGGGCGTGCGAGGATATCCTCGTTACTGCGCGTGCCTCAACTTCCCGGGGACTTTGGAAAGCTATACTCCTTCCACCGGCGGACAAATGAATTTTTCAGTGTAATTAGTTCGGCGAGTAAAAGCGCTCGGAAAATGCGATGTCCCTCACGTAGAGCGAATAACGTTCAGTTAGGAGGACGTGACGCCCATTCTCGAAGGGATTCGCGAAAAACTTCGGGCTCTCAGGGGCTTGAAGGAACGAAACGAAGTTTATCTCATTAGCGCTACGGTTACCCGCGCTTCGCACCTTGAAATCTCCTTCGATACTTCGCTATAAACACCAATTTGCCACTATGGTTGTATACGAAGCTCCCGTTATTCCATAAACTGCAACGTATGAACGAGGGATCAAATCCAACCGTGGAAAACCAAAAAGTATTTACGTGTCATTTTCAGTTTGTAAATTGTATGTGTGAAGCGAGCCGGTCGGGTTTTCTACGGTAGTAAAATAAAAAAGAGTTTATTTATTTTTCTAATAAAATATTTTTGATCGATGTGATGACCCGGTCGGGTCCTTGTCAGGACCAGAGCGTTACACGTTTTGCCGGGTCCCGATATGGTGTACCCTAATAGGTCCCGATATGCACCTCGTCGGGTGGGGAACAGGTCCTATTGAGGACCTAAAGAAAATTTCCAGTCGGGTAGCTGTAATAACATTAATATTTCAATGCGCCCGTGCCCGACACCTGCTCCAAACAAAAGAGGAGGAAATCATTCATGCACCAAACCTAAATCCCACACGCTATCCCCTAGAAAGGCGTTTGGGGAGGATAACACTTTCGATGCGGCACAAACTCTTCGAATCGATACTCTGATACTCTTTAACGACACCACGATTGTTTACCGAATGTTGGCGCCGATCGCAGGCTCCTCCACGGTCCAATCACACGATCGAGATAAATTGTTTTCACGGAAAACGTGTTACGCGTCTACCAATCTTGGCAGCCAAAGCACCCGTGGCGAGCGCTCCCGGCCCTCTGCCCCCTTTACCCCCCAATCGCAAGAAAATGGATCAATTCCAGCCTGTTTGTCTTCGAGCATGATGGGAATTTATGGTGGAGCGAGAGTAGAGCCTGCTGACCTTTTCCTCGTGGTGCCTGGCTCCGATCTGGGACGAAAGACGACTACTATGCGATCCCGAGTGTACGCGGTGCGCTGGGATGCGGAGAGATAAGAGTAAGACAAATTCTCAAAGGAATCGGGGCGCCGAGTTAACGATGCCGCGTTGAAGGCAGTAGCTGCGAAGGGGCAGAAGGGGTGGGGGAAGCAAGTAGATGCGCCGATGAAACGACACGAAAATTCGTCAGGGCCGAGATCGATGTGACTTAAAGAGCTTGCACCAAGTTGGATGTTAGCAGGCTTCTCACCGATGTTTTTTAACAGATGCCTCGATTTATACTGCTTAGAGAACTAGATTCATTTAATTCCGTTCCGCTTATCCGTGTGCGGGCCGCCCGACTTCGACTGCAGCGCGATATTTCAGCGAGTCATTGAATGCAAAAGCAACGGAAAACTGCGAGGGAGAGAAGGAGAGAAAGAGAGAAGCAAGGGTGAAACTAAACCCGCTATGGTTCGCTTTTAGCGAAAGAGTGTAGAAATTGTGGCCATCTACAGTTTTCTATCCATCAGTCTCCGCCAGACTTCGTGCTAGAGGGCTATGCTCGGACTTCCTAGCATGTGGCGGATGGAAGATTTCATGCAAGCCGATAACGCATTTCTGCATACGCGTGGTAATAGAAATGTAGAGCGACGGAGAGCTCTTGATAAGCCAATGCGTCAACGACAAGTCTCCGACCGTCAAGGCTGGAGAAACAGTGTGTTTCCTGCATTTATCTCTTGGCGGAACAGACGGCGAATGTAGGAGTGGAATATGGAATGACAACGGGTTAATTATTACACGATGCGGTGGTTAGCCGAGTACTTGCTTAAATGGATAAGAAGAATGATTTTGATTTTCTAAGTGAGCCTAATTAACAGCATATCCTAGCCGGGTGAGGGTTACCCTTGCCGGCGTTTTCGGGCATCCCGAACGATTAGGGGGTCATGATAATTTTTCCTCGCAATTTCGAGTGGCAATGTTCTTGGGAGCGCAACGGGCAGGAGGGAGAGGGAGAGAGAGAGAGATGACCCAGCAGGAGGAGGAGGAGGAGCAGTGGTAGCACTGACGGCAGCGCGTTTCCATTAGCATCGGTTAAAAGTGCTTTCCATTAGCGTCGACGGGCCGCGCGAATAAAAGGGTTCGAGTACGAAAGCCAAGCGAACGAAAGGAGTGTGGGAGGGAGGGTGGTAGGAAGGGCGAGAGAAAGAGAAAGAGATTGAGTGGATGACATCGTTGAAACGACGATGACGGCCCGCGAACCACTGCCAGTGAGGAGGAGCAAAGAGAGATAGCGAGTATATGTGAACAACCGTGAGAGTAACTCGGAGGGAAAAGGGTGAAGCAGAGAATGCGAGAGTGAGAGACGAGAGTAAGGCAGAGCCAGGAAGGTCGGTCAGCCAGAGTACCCGTAGATAATGGGGCTTGCTACGGGCTTCGGTGCTAGGTGCGCAGCTACTCAAAATAATATTGCGATGGGCCCTCATCAATCACGCGTACTAATGAAAAGCCTGCTGCTGAAGCACTGCGCCTCTGCGCCGCCGCTCGTCTACCTCGAGGGAGAGTGAGCACAGCCCGGGATCAGGCTTGCAATTACGTGGGAAACGGCGAGTGTCTCTCGGAGCGCGAATGTTCTCGGTGGCCCCAGAATTTCCACGCACCCGGCGCGCACGTATCTTTCTCATGTGATGCCCCGCACTCATCATCCCCGACGCTCTTTTCCCGAGCTCTTGCTTGGACGCCGCGCCACGCCGCCCCGTCTAGTTTCAGACTGTGTACCCGAGCTCTTCTTCTTGCAAGGTGACTATCAACACACTCTCGGGCTAGCGTGCGCTGGCGAGTGAATGGCCCTTGAGGTCTTCATTTTGTCGACACCTGAGGAGACTCCTGAATGACCCCGGTGCATCCGAGAAATTACCCTCCACGATGATACGACCTGTGTACCATCTCACTGCTGGCGCTGCCCGTGCTTGCTTTGTTCCCCTGTCATTGTGCCCTTTTTCCGCCGACCTTCCCTTTGTCAGCTGGCTTTCTGGGGCGAAGTGCGGTTTTAGTGGAGGGCACTTGGCTGGATAGTTGACGTAGTTTATTTCTCGGGGATAGTGCGCACGGCAGGGTCACTGTCATTCGAACGGCTTAAGCCCTAATTCTCAATTCGCGTTGTGTAACATGCGAGCTCTTCGCAGCTCCGGGCGCTTCCTCTATGTATAATTTTGCCCGACTGCCGTTTCTCTCTTTTTCGCCGACGCTGTTGAGAACTGCTTACGTCATTCGACTGTGAGGAAGCGCACCCCTCTCAGCTTTCAGCCGGTTTCTTTGGCCGACGCCGGAGCGCCAAGTGGTTGAAGAATTTCTCATTTCGCTGGGGAGCAGATGAAACTTGTGCATGATCCAGCGCCACGAACAAATTGTTTCGTGTGCTTTTCGATCCCGCTCATCATATATCCCTCATCTTTCCGCTCTTCCAACGGATGCCAATTGCTTTCTACTTTTTATAGACGACGCTCAAGCATTCCCACTTGAACATTACTGCGAGTTCATTATCCGCAGCAACGAATTGTGTGAGCGGGGCATGTTTTTTCGTCTCTCTTCATTTTCTATTCGCATATCCTGGCGCGGCCCCCGCCCGCTTTCCTCACGGCCTGGACGTATTAAAAATTCACTTTTAACCCGGTGGAGGTGCGCGCTCATTGCATGACATCCTGCAGGTATTTATTCATTCCGCGAGAACTGGGTGTCACGTGGCGTGTCTTTCGACTTCATTCGCCTTGGTGTTGTGTTGCTGCTGCTGCGAGCGAACTAGGTATATGTGTAAGTTTTGCATTGGGAGGACGAGATGTGTGAGAGAACCTTGCCGGCGGAAATGCCTGGCTGATATCATTTCCGAAGTAATGGCTTTAACTTTTTAGAATGAAGCTCTCCAATGGGATTATTTCCCGACCTGGAGGGCGGGGACGTGCGAAATTCCGGGGAAAAGCGAGTGCGTACGCGCGCACTGGATCTTTCAGTAACACAGCCTGCGTCCGTGACGTCGAGTGGCAATAGAAACTTGCTAGAGCACGTGACGCGGAAGGTATGATTTGCGTGGGCAGACGTTGTCAGAGTCTATGTAGCATGAAAATATCGTAAAAGCGTACGTAAGGTCACCATTTTTCAGGCGCGCGCTATTTTACATATAATATGCGCGCAGAACCGGGCGGGACAAATATTGCGGTTTCTTTGATAATTGTTACTTTTCCGGGGCATTTGAGGATTATGGTACACTTGTTTGCGATGCACGATCTTTTTTGGGTTAGTGTTTGAATAAAGACTTGGCTTTCCATTTCTAATGATATCAATATGCGGCGAAATATGCGGTCTTAAACTTACAGTAAAAAGTGCACTTCTATTGGCCACGCATTACTCGGAGCTAGTCGCACAATACGGGAGAGTATTGCTTGAATGCTCGATTGTTTAGTTTAATTACCAATCCGGATTTCGGTCCAATTGTACCAATTTGGGAAGATTTTTATACCAAGCTGCTAATGATGGAAGTGGATCACTCACGAACAAATGTATATTATTGAATTACACAAGTTTGATATGCACTCATTGTCAGTGCTATATGTAAATGGTGCGGCGATTATGTTTTATCGAAGGGCGCTCGTAATTAGCATGAGTAGCTGTTTCAAACATCTCACCTATCAGAATCAGAATAGCACAATTTCAGTGGGTATTTGTTGATTATTCGCACACAGCGATAGAAATTACCGCTAATAGATCCCTAGGGAAATTCTAATCAGTCACATTATTAGTAGAGACTGGCTATATGTACTCCAATAGTGAGACTGAGCGTATAGCTCCTTTCGAAATTATTGATTCTAGAAGACTGCTCAGATGGATATAGTAGTGATAGGGGCTCGCCGAAATATCTTCGTAAATTGACGCACATCGCCGCGCCGGAGGCGTAACACGATCACCTTACTAGCAAGCAAACACAAGCGGGCCCCGTTTAAAGTGGTAACCCAATTTCCAGGACATTTGGTTGAAAATTTTCCTATCCCGTCTGGCAGAAAGCAATCGTCCTCCGGTGGCGATAGGTGGATGGGTAGGTGTGTAGGTGGGTCGGTGGTGATAGGGGCGGACAGAGACGCGAGTTGAATGTTGTAATTGCCGTTAATTACCGAGGAAAAGTGGACGCGCGGTGGCCCGGCTATTTCATTATCGGCAATGGTCGTCCAGTTTTACGACGCGCTCTCGAAAACGGGAACGTGGACGTCGTCTGCGAGAGCGTCGGCTGCGGCCTGACCAGCCAGAGAGAGCGAAAAGTCAATCAGAAATCGGCAGAGCCTCCGGCAGGGGGTTGGTCGGGGTCGCAGGATTAACCCAAATAATCCGCGGCACCCGTGGAAAGAGAGAAACCGAATTAACCCTGGAGACACACTCCGATCGACAGGAGAGGGAGACAGAGAGAGAAAGAGAGAGAGAGAGAGAGAGAGAGAGAGAGGGGGGACCGAGAGGGGGGATGAGCAAGCGTCGTGGCGATCACTCTTCAGTGCGACAAGGATGACGTCGGGCACGAAGACCGCTCACTCGAAACGGATTCCGGGCAGACTGCCCGGGATTGCCGCTCACTCGTTCGATTCGCTAATCGGAGGAAAGCGATTAAAAATGTTTAATCGAACGTGAGATGACGCTCGCCTGTGCTTTTCGTTGGCGCGGTCGTCTGATTACGTTTCATCTTGATCCACTGTCAAATATCGGCTGACACACCGATTTACCTAGCTCCCTGACTCCCCATTCTTTCTCTTTCTTTTGTGAGTCTACACTCCCTCCCTCCCCACCTCACCACCTCCCCCTCACCATCCCGTTCTCTTCACGTGTTCCCAACCGCACTCATTTTCAGTGATGATGAGCTTATACAGTTCTCGCTAATCCATTGCAATTAAAGGTAGCCGTTAGTTTACCTGCATTCCATTAAATTTTTCCGATACTTTTGAAAAATTGACGAATGACGTCGCCTTTTTCATTTTTACTCCCTGACCCTGCTGCCGTCTGCCAGCCGCCACCCTCCGTTGAATTGATTTTCGCGGTTTCGATCGCTTATTGTCTTCACGTGGCTCCAGTTACGTGCCGCGAGGATTAATGACTGTTTCTGCACACAACGACCAGTGAAATATTACCGCTTAATTACGAACAGTGACCGATAAAAATGTGTAGTGGCTGCAATGTCGAATAAAATAAAATACGATACATTCGACCGCACTTTTTAACACAGAGAATATCTTAAAATAATCCCCATTAATATTTAAGTGGCAGATTCATATGCTAAGTTGTTTTTCTACAAAAAGGAAAATACCTACATTGATTGACGGTTTACTTATTTTTGCTGCAAAACCATTAGGTCATGCTAGAACTCTCCTCCGTGCGCGCATTGACGCGTCATTGCGCAGAAGGAGAACGTCTCCAGTCTCCACAGCGTCATATCTACAGGGTGAAATGACCTTTATCATATCGACCCTCGACTATTTTCTAAATTTAAAATAAAATATGTCCTCGCAATTCTGTCTACTCCGTTTGCCCCGCAGCATCGACAGCGATGGATAGACATATCTTTGTCACAAAGGGAGAGTAATGGATGAACTGGGTTACCGGGATACTGCTACTATCAAGAGATCAATACGTCATTGAGTCAAATCGAGCATATTGTACATTTGGCGACGGGATATCGCTAAATTAGCGCGAGATCATGCGTCCTTACGACTAGAAAGGATTTGAATACCGCTGTTGGAGGACGCTTGTACTACGAACCTCAGAGGGTTGTTCGCATTGTCCGTATTGTTCCTGAAAACAATGCTGTTCACCAGGTAATTCTCTGTAAGCGGTGTACAACGAACTGCGAGTAGGGTGCCGAGCGCCACTGCAAAGGGGAAACCGACGTCGATTTGTGTTCACCGGATTTTGGTTGCAGGGTTGCTGACCCAAATAGTAAAACTAGCGTTACCATCGATACATACGATGGAAAAGAGGCTCCGTCAACATAGCATTGAAATATGTCCTTTAATAACGTGCGTAATTACCAGTATGATAGCACCCTAGTTAGCTCGCATGGATTCGACGGAAATCCCCGAGAGATAGAATTCCGTGCGATGGAAAAATCAGGCCAATCTATATCCACATTAAACAGTTTTTGGGGATTGCATGTTGATTGAAATTAAGACTATAGAATTGGACATAAAGAAGTCTTTACGAAGTTATGCTCAGTTGGTAACAATTCTTGAAAGTAGCAATGGTCAGTTTTAAATAGTTTCGTGCACACTATTGTGATTTCGGTCAGTTCAAGGTACACGTCACAGCAGAAACTCAAATTAAAACTGCACGAACTCTTTGCCGCTGAGAATTCATGAATCAGGTCGTTTTTGTTAAGTAATCATAATAATTATATTCAGGATCATTTAATCCAAAAGAATTGTTTGTCATTCATTGAAACTACTTGATCCCCTCTCCAGCAGGTCGCAAGCTTGAAGCAGTCGGGTTTTCGACATAACGCCTCTGCCCATTTCAAAATAACGAGGTGTCACGTTTGCCTATATAGGGGATTTCCAGTTTCGCAAGTAGGCATAGCCAATCCCGCGTTACTTTGAACTCCGGGAACTACCATCGCGGAGATAGCTGAGCCATCTACGGTAATTGCAAAGTTCGGAATTAGTACTTAAAAATTTTGATCATCCCGACGAAAGAGTCCACCGACTACCGAGCGAGAACGCTTGCGTTTATAGAGCACCGGCTTCATTACTCGCGAGCTTTATCAATTTGTCTACTTCCGCTAGTTTTACTACTCTACCGAAACGAGCGCGTAAATGTTTCAGCTTTCCGAATTTAGTATGCTCGATGAAGAGACTTCTACGCCGATTTGAGCGACGCGGCGGCTCGTTAGTAAATAAAGAAATTTTACGACGGTTGCAAGCACTCAATTTTGTATTCCCAATTTTTTCTGTCAATTTATGAAACGACGTAAACAAAAAAGATACTAGAGAAGTTGTACATCAGTGATGCTTTTCTTTATCCTTTCTCTAATTTATTAGCCGATATTTTAATTGGACGACTCCCTTTCACCGACAGATTATCTGTTTGCTACTGCAGCCTTCATCTACCACCGAAGACAAGTTGTAGCTTTGTAGCTGTAATTATAGTCTAAAAATCTTTCCGAGGTCCAATACTAAGCATGAGACTGAAGGAATTTATTAAACCATTGTTTCAACGTCCCTCAAAGCTTCGAATACAAAGCCACGGTAATATCTGGACAAATAATTGATCCTTCTACCCGAGTTCCCATGATCCGAACATAATAAACCGGCAAGCGATTACTGAATTATTGAATGAATTCTTGAATGCGATCGGACGGCACTTAAAGCGATCAGTTGCAGAGGAGGGAAAAGAGGGATCGGTCGAAGGAGTAAGCTAAGTAAAAATAACTTGGCCCTTAAAGTTTCTTAATGGGAAGACGGTGCAGGGGTTAATCGAGCAGATCCACAAGGCCGAAGAGGTAAGAACGGAGAAACGCTCACGAGATATTTCACGAGTACGAGACAAGTGGGAGTCACGATATCCGGGGGCTACAAGATCGCGGAAGCGGCAAAAGGGTTTCGAACGAGGCGAGAAGTGCAAGCGGAAGCCGAAGAAAGGAAGGAAAGAGCGATAGTTCAGCTGCGAGGGGCGTGATTGAGTTTAAATCGATCGGAAAGATTAGAGATTGCGAGAAAATAAAAGGGCTGGCGGTGGACGCGCCGAGAGGAAACCAATTTCGAATTAAACTACCCCTCGATGGATTTCTCTCTCCCTCTCTCTTCCACTCTCTTTCTCTCTTTACCGCTTTCATTTACTTCGTATCCATCTCTGCGTAATACACTCCTTCGCTCACTAGCTCACCTTTTCTTCGCTGGTCCGGCTGAACGAGTCCTCCAATTCTTGCCGTTCTTTCGTTGCTTCTATCCCAGCTCCCTCACTGTTGCTCTACGGATTTCAATCATCTTTTCTGCCATAGCTATCCGCCACCCGTGGTGTGCTGCTGCAAGTATTTTCTTCTTTTCCCCCTGCCACTCGCCCGCTGCGGTCGCAGCGAATCCACCGCGTACCAGCAGCAGCACCGCACACCACTCTGCTTCCACCTTTGCTGATCGTTCGCCCCTGATACGCTCCACTCTACGATCCCATGAAACTGCCGTCGACACGGCGACATTTCGAGAAATTTTATGGGGTAATGAAGGTAACCAGGGGTGAAAAGAAACCTCAGCATGATCGACAGCAGTGCCCGGGGCGGCCAATGGCCTCAGCAGGTTTTCACGACTGCCGAGAGACTTTTATGGAGAGCAGTAGTGTGAGAAGGACACGTCCGGAGAAGATACAAAATTAAAATTACAATAAAAGCAAATAGAGGCCAAGCAATATTCTCTCAAAGTGATCTGTATTATGAATGCTGACCGTCAATGCTAATAAAGTGTCCATGAAGTGGTTGACCAGACACGTCGGACGACGGTCTTAATTGGGTAACGAATTCTATGTTCTCATCAACGTGACCCGTGGAACTAGGGGGCGTGATATCAACACGCAGATAATGAAACACTGGCGATGAGTCAATAACTTCCAAATTAAACTCGGCCATTTGTAAATTAAAAATTTCATAAGCGGCGCGACCCCATACTCTGCCGCTATTGACATTCAATCTGGCGCTAGCGACCGGCTGGCGAATCAAAAATCCGCGATCGTTTGTGATATCCGCGATCAAATTCAAAGGATTACGTGTCCCTATTCATGTAGCGTCGCGATTCAATTGGCCTAGCGGTATTGCAATTCACACGACATATCGCTTTGCCGAACGAACAGTGAGCACTCACACGAGGTAACGCATCGATGTACACTTGCCTCTGTGTGATTCTGCAGCTAATAACACATTATACGCATCAACTCAAAATGGATTACTATCGCGACAGAATACCACCGCATATGTCTCTACTATTTAAGCTGCAGCACATCATTTGTGCCCAAACCAACTTCCTTAGTCTTGGCCTAAGTCAAGCCCAAGTCTCGAGGTTTAGACCGAGGGCTGGGATGAGGTTAGCTAAACTGGGCGTGTCTGCTGTGACCTCGGACCGTGGAAGTCCTCTATGTACCTCATGGTTCATTTAGGAACTTTTCTGAAACCATAAGGAATTGATTGCCCTAGGAAGTGTCCGTGCACAGCATCGAGTAAAACACGTTCCACGATGTTGGCCGCGAACACCGAGCTAAACGCACGGAATGCACAATTTGCCAGGGAGTCTCGGGAAATGCGATTGTATCGAAGCGTGTGCGTTGTCGTCGGGGCGAAGGCGAAGGCGCCGTAAAAATAAAGGAGCCCACTTCCTGCGACTGGTAAGCTGGTCTATGCGAGCGAGGAGCGGCGGGTAATTACCAATTACTCGCGGATGCTCTCGTAAAACGGCTAGCTCCTCGTGAATGTTGCAGCTGAGGGCTCACTAGAGCAGAATAATTGCTCGTAAATCCGCGAGACCGCCGTGACACTCGTGAATCTCTCCAATGATTTGTGTTGTCAACGTGACAATCCTCTTGGCCTTTCCTCCGAACTTAGCAGGCAAGAATGTGCAATACAATATGCAGGAAAATGCCGACACACATAGGTCAACTACGTCAATATTAGTATAATTAGGATAATTGTTCTCGTCTCGTGCAATTTCATCTGATTCAACTTATGGAACGTGTAGAGGTAGGGAACTCCTGGCTAAAATGGACCATCCAGGGTAATATGACTATTTACTAAATGTAAATGAATTATGCAATTAGCGATTAGATTTGACAAATTCTCGACTGTATGAAATTTCCTTCGCCCGAATACTACTGTTCTATTAATGCTATTTCGCATTATATTTCTTCCTTTGGCACTATTTTGTGTGGGCTCTTTCATTTCATTTAGGGTAGACTGGTTTGTCTCAATGACAGTCGATACCTAGTAAAACTATTTGAGTAATCGTTGTGAAACCATTTTTGAATTGGTTGCCACAACAGCTCAGTTTGGTGATGTAGCATTACGAAAACAGCTCGAATTGTAATAAGAAAAAGAAAACCTACCCACCTATCCGGGGAGATACCCATCTTAATCCTGTCTCACGCAGTGTGTGGCTTTCGCCATAGTCGCCTGAACTGAGCGGTCCCCTGATATGCATAGAGAACGGTTTTTTCAACACCACCAAGCTAAAATAGCTGATAAGAGATTCTCGCCTACGTCAGCATCGCGGAAGAATCCCTTAAGTTAATTTCCAGCCGACCTTTAGAAACGCGGTGCAAGATTTTTGGCAAGGGTGGCTGAAAAAGCTCACGAAATTAGGTATCTCGTCCGCTGTGGGTAATTGAATGAGGCCAGGCGGGCAATTCTAAGTTTATCGTAAGATAATCGGGTGTATCAGCTTTAACGGCTGCTAAACGATAAAATATTCCCAAAACAGCGCACACACCTGCTGCAATCTTGAGCGAGACTGCATGGCGAAAGTTCTGCATCTGCGCGCCCGCCATCTGGCTCCGTTATTAAAGCCAGGCGAAGCATTTACTTTTTCGGGCGTTAATTGCGCAATTATCGGATAAACACACACCATCGCGCAGAATTTCCCATTGGGATGATACACGTGAACAACTACTGGTATAATGCACCACCACCAGGCACAGTCGACCAAGTATTCCAGGAAATCTCGAGACAGCTTCACCTTTCGAATTATGATAATTAAAAGTCTGCTGATTAGGAATGCGACCGCAAGGGATGAGATGAATTATCGGTTTCTAAAAAAGCCTTTCGCGCGCTCGGGAATATGTCAAAGCTTATTTCCGTCGATGTTATTCCTTCGGGTAAAGTGGAGAGCAGTTTCTTCATTAAAACCTCCAGAGCACATAGTATGCAGAAAGGAGTGGAGGGTTCATGGCAGATTGCGCGTATTCGCTTAATAGTCATTAAATCTGCTAATAGAAAGCACGCGAAAGTGGAAGCCTCATGATTATCGGCCATCATTTGGGAAGGAAAGATTGGATAATACGGATGCTCCGGTTTCTCATCGTCGGAGGTAAGACGATAACGAAATAAAGGACCTGCTTCCTCGTTAGGGCGTACCTTGGGGTGGCTGGCTCAGCTTTGCCCTGCTGCTCGTTCCGGGGTCATCCTCGTCCTCGAGATTTCGCCTTTCAATTTCCTTCGAACGCAACTCGATTTAGAGCCACGAAACTCTGACCGCAGGGGGCGCACTCGACGCTCAGGTGGTCAGTAACGTGGGGTCAATGCACTCGCATTTCCGCAGATTATATGTACCCATTGTCCGCTATTAAATTATTGGCCGATGGCTCAGCTTCGGGTTAGTGAACCGCAATCTATTATTAAGATACGTGCGCCGCTTTCCGTATCACTGCTGAAACCGAGAGCCCAACTGTTGTTCTGATTCGTGAGCACGTATGCATGGGGAAAAAACATGCAGCTAATACTGCCAGCCAGCGAAATTTATTGGCGCATCAGTTCGTCATTATCTCTACCTCAGCATAAAACCGCCGGATTCGATTATTCTGAATGCGTTATTCGCCACAAACGATCATGGCATAAAGTCCTAAGAATTTGATGGCGCATTGAAGAAGAGGATACCGAACTAATGCCTGACAATACCTATATTGGGATAAATCTCTCCCCCTCGGTGGATGAAGATCGTTGAATGTCAGGAATCCAGACAGTTCATTTATCGGTGGTGGCGAAGGGGTTCCGAGGCAGAACGGCGAGAAGGAACTGAGGGAGGGTCCTTTCATACCACGTACACATAATGCGAGAGAGATCCATCCATTTGGCGGAAAAGTCATCCGAGTGGAGAGCACGCCGATACTGGGTCAACAAAAACGCGAGTTCGAAAATAATTTCGCAGTGAGCTATTCCAATAATTCCTCTCTCGGGGCAAGAGCAAGCCGTGAAAGCAGAGCCGATACAGGGACGCGATCCATTTACGCGAACGTCTTTCGCCCACGGGCTTTTGATCCGATTGGGATTTATGAGGATTCTTGGCTCATCTCAGAACTACCTCTCAACGAGCGAGCTAAGATATAGAGAAGCGAGAGAGTCAGAGAACGGGCAGGTCGTTTTGTGAATGAGTGACAGGCGAGCGACGACGAGGACGAAGGAATGAAAAAGAGTCGAGTAGACGAACGCGCGCACACCCGGCCTGCGCTTCCGCGCTTTACCTTTCTATTACATGTATTTTAAAGAGAGAAAAAGAGGGAGAGACTTAATAACCAATCTCCTCAACTACGAGCCTCATCATTCGCATTCAAAGACTCCGCTGTCGGTTTAATAGTTTTATTACTCATGAATCATCTCACGGATAGTGTATAAGCTCTTTACTTCCACCGTGTCTACATCAACTCCGATAATGCCTTTATCGCACCTTTTCTATCCGTTACCTGCGATAAAGATTGTTCTCTGAATAATTCGTAGTGTTAACGTATACGTGTTACCTTTTCGTTGTATGCGCGTTTGAAAATCATTGTTTGCCTTCCTGCTGATTACAAGCTCCTCGTTAGTAGATGCTTATTAAATGTGCGACGTGCTACTGATTATACGGTTTATCAACAAGGCGCGCGAACTAAAGCCAGTCGTTTTAATTAGCCTTTGATCCCTGCCGCTTGTGCCTCTATACGTTGATTCGATTCTCTGACAAACTGGTTAATCAATGATAAAGAGGGACCTCCCCGTTTGGCAAAAGTAATCAGGCTCGCTGCCTTGAAGGCACATGATTTCCCAACACTTTGTCATTCTGTAATCAAGCTTTTGTGTGGGACTGCCATACTAGTTCACTTTCATCAGATATACCACATTATATTTAATGAATCAACTAGATATACTCTATTATTCTCATTGTAGAATAGCTATATGAATATCGATATGGAATAGTTGGAATGAATGTTGATTTCTTCGCACCAACGTAATTCAGAGTCGAAACTAAGATTCTCCCGAAGAATATGATCGCCTTATATTTACCTTATTCCTGATTGGGTTATCCACGATCAGGAACTGATCAGGACAGCATGGGGCGTTCCCGATCGGGTCACACCCGATTCGTTCCTGATCAGGACCGCATTAGGCCCCATTTGATTTCTACTCGGGTTTAGAACTTCAATAGTAATTTAGTAATTATTAGATCATTTCTAATGGAGGTGAAGAATTTCGCTTGCATTCGAGAGACGAATACATTGTGTACACTGACCATCAGTTACTGCGGCCAGACCCTACTCCAATACCTCGCGATTATTTCTCTTTATGCCAGAATTACAGTCTAAAGTCATCGTTCTATGTGTTAATTAATAGGGAATCCCATAAATCGGTGTGCAGCCTCTGAATTCTCATCGTTTCATATTTTCTTTTTGCCTATTAGCTTTCAGGTATGTATTCATCTTTCGTTCCTTAAAAGAATATCTAAGGTTTGCAGAAAATTCCTTCACGACGTGGTCTTAATTTGTTCTAATAGCGGTTGCCTCCTTTAATACGGTTTTCGCCGGATGAACCGAGCAAGTATGATACTTGGCGTTCTGTAGCCGGTTGCAGCAAGTTATGCGTTAGAATGCAGGGAGACAGCTAACAGAGGATTTAATAATAATTCCAGGGAACCTTTGTACGTGAGATGGGCCGAAGCGCGGTCGCGTACGCCAAGATAACGTATGGTAATTGGGCATTAAAGAGCGGATTACGCAGTTTAACGCGCTGATGACTTGGCTCCCAGAGCGTTCGCAACAATGTATTTTTATTCCCTGCTGGGGGTGCGCGCGGACGACAATTAAGGGCAGCCGGCTCGTAGTCATTAAAAAGACTGCCACGCGGACATGCGTCCTGGTGGCGCAGCAGCTCTTTAAGGCGCCGCCTCCAAATGAGATTTGCATAAGAAGGAAAGGAGGGGAACTTTCCGCGATTTCTAACGTATACGCGCTTACAAGCCACCATGAGTTTTCGCGCGCAAGAACTTCCGACCATCTACCAGCGAGTCGAGCAGCTTCCACAGCCAAACAACTTTGCCAATTTATCTTTCGACGCAGCGCGGAAGAATCGATGAATATTACTTGTCACCGGCTTCAAAGAGAAGAACAGGGTCACACTGCTCTTCATTTGAGTGGGCGGAACCTGCGCCGACTAAAAACTGTACCATCAGGGTATGTATTTGGTTCATTGAATAATCGGAGGGCTAATAATCTGGAAATTTGGGGGCTTGGACTTTTTGGAGGATAAGCGGCTAGACTGTTAGTACGATTGCGATCGGGAACCGCTCACCGGGGCGGCAAATAATAGGAAGCTGCCAAAAATATGGAGAGTAATATGGAACGGACACATATGGGAAAGCCAATGCGTCACTAATCCGTGAGTCAACTATATCTATATACCAGGGAGCAGGCTCGGTCACCGGGCAAGCGGGGTAAGAGAATGCTTTAAGCCTGGTAATCCTTGCGGTCGGATCGCCCGGAATTCGGCGCTGGATAAAATATGATTAAACCTCGTAAAATATGGGCGTGCGCGGGCCTCGGTAAAAATATAAGCGTTTCTCGGCCGCAAATGGCCGCAGCGGGAAATAGAGGATAGTGCTTTTAATTCCAAATAAATCTGGCGGCTCTCGTCGGTAATCTCCGTACAGAATGATAGGGGTGGGAGTAGTTGCATATGTACCGATCGCAAGGGGCTCAGGACTGATTGCTTCGATTAATACCGGTCGTCGTCGGGCAGATGTACCATCAAGAAATTAACCGAACCTGGTGTCTCGCACGCTGGCAAACAACTCGCGGCTATCGTGTCACTGTCACCACCGATCGATCACGCTGTCTTCGAGACCCAAGTGCAAATACACACACCAGCCCTGTTTGCCACTGCTTCTGCTCTAATGACTGCGCATCTGGGTGAACCGGCAACTATCATTATCTCGTGCCTGACCCTCGCTGACCGCGTTCCCGTTCCCTCCACACCGGCTAAAATATGGCTTTCGATGCGAGTAATGGCTTTCGAATGAGCAGCCGGTAGGAATGCTCCGGCCAAAGGAATATTTGAGGTGCTTCTATTATTAACTGCTAGCCCTGTGAGAACTATGCATTATACACTCGGATACCTAAGACGTCGGTCGACTAGTTTGTCCTCGTCGGTGTTGGGCTAAATTCGGCTTCCGGCGCTAATTATTTCGTTATATCCGAATATTCATTGTTAATTATTTTGGAACTCGCATTATTGTTCTGGTCCGCGAAGTCCGGAAGATTCATTCGATGAGTGATTCTATACAAAACGATACAGAAAGAAGGATCCAATACTAACTGATTGGTACTTTTAAGGGGAAAGAAAGAAAGGGAGAGGGAGAAAGAGGGAGAGAGGGGGGGGGGGTGTAGATTGTTATTGAATTGCCCAGGGTTCAATTCGAGACGTGACAGCGCGTTACAATTGTTCCGGTACTGTTCGCGATACAGCCGAAAAATCATGATCGTCGTAGCGTGGCCGTTTTTAAAGTGCATGCGATAGACAGTTTTGCTGTGCTAAACAATCCGTTTTGCAGCTCTATCAAATTTTACGATCTGTAATTAAACGAATGTGAACCATATGAAATTTTTAAAATAGTTCGCTTATTCATCTATAATACCGGAAGTCGATTGAACTTGTCTCAAGAAGTGCAATTCGGGAGTAGAAAATATTGAAAAAAGACATAGGTGGGCACGACATGTTAAATTGCACCCAGGAAAATCCGTTTCCCAATTGCACCCAGGACAATCCCAGGGCAAGTCGTATTTCACCTGATGATTTAAGGTTGTTTATCAGAAGGGTGAGCATTTCACAAAATACTACATTAAAATTTCAGATTAATGCAGCCTGGCACTCTTCTAATAATATTGGAAGGACCACTGGACCCACTCGATTTCAATATTATTTTTACTAGCTCAAGCAAACGAGAAATCTGGCTCTGGCGCTCACGTGGAGTGAGGCTTTGAAACGAAAACTTCCCTTTGGTCGCGAATTAGACCTCAAGATGCAACGCAATAATGTAGCAGAGCTGGAGAAACGCAGTCCAGGTATTCGAGGGTACATCAAAGAGGAAGTAGGTAGTTGAGGAGCGCGGGGTCATCTGATCGCCGAGATCAAAAATGTGCGGGCGCCGCGACAGAGTCAGATTTTCCAGCGGAATCCGGAAGAGTCGTTCTCAGAAGTTCAGCGAGCCAGACCTACTAGCAGTCGGCCGAGTATAACATTAAAGTGAAATCCTAGCAGCAGCAGAGAGGGCGAGAGAACTTTTATGGGAATGCGCGTTTGCCGCTCGCTGCTGCACCACGAACTTTCGAACCCGCCTCTCGAATTACCCGTTGAAAAACGACGTTGTGTATACAATTTTAATAGGGCCGCGCGAGCTCCTCTGCCAGCGATACTTATGCCGCGCCGTGCCGGCTCTCTCTACTTCATTGACTATGTATCGCGAATGCTGCCGGAAACGTCGTTCCAGCTTCCTTGTCGAAAAGACTTGATTTACGTGTGGTTAAGTGGGTCGCGACAATTTAACATGTTTCTAATTTCAGCATGTGCTGCGATAAAAAGCAGAGATTATATTTGCGAATCACTGCTACCGGCGAACGATCAATTAGAAAGTGGCTCCCGGCTGGGAAACTGAGCTTTTTCGTCTCTGTGCTTTCTTTCGTAGACACGTGATTAATAATGTCGATCTCGCTTCCACTGCAAGCTTTTGCCGTGAGCAGACGAGTTCGGATTCCCCAGGCTTATTTGAGGATTCGGGGAAGACTTAGCGAAGCCTGTGACTGAGGATGCACTATGTTAGGATTCTCGGGATGCAAGCGCTACAGACGTGCTTTTCGAGTCAAAGTGTTTTTCTGGATTAGTCAACGATTTTCTGACACGACGCTCCGTGATTCAACGACTACAGGGAGTCGACGATTGAATATTTACTCGTATTTTCACACGTTTATTAACCCACGTTTATTAACCCAGTATCGCTGCAATGATTAATGGCCTGAATATTTTGACGGCTTGCATTGACGGCTTGGTGAAATGGAAAGCACGGTGCAGCCAATTTTTCGTACATCTTATGCCCAAGGTATGAAAGAACCCAATGAAGCGGGGTACTGCCGTGGAAAGATTTTAATCCCACGCGAAACGAACTTTAAAGAAAGTGTTCCTGGCTTATTTCTTTTTGAATCTTAACGAATCGCGGCGTGTATTAAGGTATCGAAGATATTAAAGAGAAATCCCGCGTAAACAGTTATTCCGGAAAAATTCCCTAAATATTTTTGAAGAGAGAAATCAATTCCGGAAGTTGCTCGGTTCTCTTATTTTGAAAACGTTTATAACTATTGATACGTCGCGTTTCTATCAGACAATATGTTATCGAACATCACTTGGAATTTGGGAATACTTGTACTAAAATAGGGCAACCGGAAATCATTTCCAGAGGGTATACCAGTAGCACGACTTGAAGGTTGTCCCATTTTTTATACGAAGAGCATCATATGTCTCACATTAAGTGATTGTCGACTACCCTCCTGTTTCCCATATCATTTCCCAAGAAGCATCTGGCCTTCATCAGCGCCTTATGGTTATGAATAAAAATGTTATTCATACCTGTCATGCAACCGAACGGACGACGCTCATCCCTCTTTTTGTGAGCGACACTTTTTTCCATTCATTTGCTGGGAAAGTCGTTTGTACTGGAAAGAGCCGGAAGTAATATCAACGGCATCCCACGGTATGCACTTGTACAAATACATTTGTTGGCTGACTGCGAAGTTACTTTTTTTACGTTACTCTAATAGTTAAATACCTTCGCATAAAAGATCTCGAACGATCGCTGCGAGAAATCTTTTAGTTCATCCAGCTTAACACAACTGCCACGATTTTCGACGTCAATTTTATTTCCCTCTCATGCTGCTTCTGCGGGGAAAAAATCAAATGATAATATCGAGAAGCGATCTTTCAGCCCCGGATATAAAGTTTCAAATTGGAGCCGGACTCTCTCCACCTCTGATTACGCTCGGATTTCTTATTAAACTGGTGGCCCGTTGAATAAACATTAAGACTGAAAAACAAGCGCTGGAGATACATTTCTGAAATTAAGAGTGCAAGAGTAACACAGAGGGCATGAGAGTCGCAGATAGAGAAGAGTGTGGTGGTTGAAGTAGTGGAAGTTCGGGCCACCGAAATATCATTTTATTTGAGGATACATCGACTTCCGGCTCGCTGGTAGTTGAGTTGCCGCGCGTGAAAGCCTCGGGCAATAGATAAAGTTGTCCTGGACAGAAGGATCTCGAGCTCCATCCCGTAGGAAATGGAGTCAAATAGTGAAGGCGAAGAAGCCAAAAGCCGATCGAGCGAGTGGGCGAGCGGCAGCAACAGCAAGATGTGTATGTACCCGACCTTAAGGATCGCTCGCTCGAGAGGGCACGGCTATATCTTATCTTATTTACGGACGGGCCCGGAGGCTACGTGCCAATCGATTTCCCGCTTCGAAAACACCAGACACACACCGCGAATGCCTCGCTCGGTCCACGCACTCAAAGGACTTCCACGAGGCCTCCTCTTTCCACGATATTACCTCCGACCAGCCGCCGACGCTGCCTCCGCCACCGTCGCGTCGCCGCTGCCGCCTGCCTCTCGCCAGAACGCGCACGACAGTACTCTGCCTGCTCCTCTACCCCCGATTGAGCTTCACGCTGAGCTTTCACTGAGCCTCCTATCTATATCGACAACTCACGGAAACCCGGTTAAACGCCCCTGACTACTGCTGACATCCTTGTAACGCTTCCATATATGGAGAACAAATGTGCCACATTGCCGTGACGTGCTATATCACGTAGATAACTCATTTAAAGCTCGTCAACCGCTTCCAGTGAAGTGTTCAATATCCAAGATAACATCAGACCTTTTTCGGCTACACTTTGATTGATGCATTAGTATATAGTTAATAAATAAAAAATCAAACGATGTAGGCTTAGCGGAATAAAACGATTTTGCCGGAACAATATTCTGTTTACCGATGAAGGCATGTTGGTAGTACCGGGACGGAGTTTTCTCTCGTTACGCTGGTTCATGTATACTAGTGTTTTGTGGTCACCATAAAATGATAGTTTGCGCGCAGGCTACGTCGAAGTTAATCCCATTTTAAACTCAGACCTAACCAGACTGCAACGCGATCGTTCGCGAACGCGAACGTAAACTGTCCCGTTCGTTTGCGGTCCTCTCGAAGTGACTGACGAATTTACAGCACGGCCATAAACCCTTGCCTGTGGATTGCACCTCGCAGTGGTCAGTCTGGGACCTATGGATCTTGAAACGATACGTAGGGGGCGTTGGCATGCAGCGCTTTCATTGAAATTCATTGGCTAGAAAAACAGTGCGACGACGGGAAGGAAGCCCGCCGTGATAACTCCGGATATACTATTTGCCCTGAATCTGAATAAAGCCTGTTACGGTTAGGCGCCACGTCAAGATACCACGAGACGAAATACCGCACGAAATAGCTTTTTCGCCTGGTATTCCACGATGCTTAAGTATTCTGCGGTTGTTCGCGATTTACCACCCGATTCCCGTGGGAGTTGGCCGACTCCTGCCAGCCTGCCGGCTCCTCTCACCCCGCGGAGCACGAAGAATGCGCCACGATGCAGAATATTTAGTCCATAACTATGTGTGGCTAATAAAAAGCGTTTAGCTGCAAAAAGTTGTATCACGGTTGCATCAGATATCGTAAATAATAGAGCGGTGTATAAGACTTTGCATTTTGTTTCCCTTGAAAAACCTTTATTCGAATTTTCCAATTTTCACCCAAGTCTAATTCCAAGCGACTTCGATGCATCGCGATTCAATCGTGCACAAATGCGGTAACTATCAGTTCAGGAAGGAGGGCGTGCTTTTTTTGGAACCAAGACGCGTACGTGCTGGTGCATTGCGACAAAACGATGATCTCAGTCTCCGAAGAAGAGTAATCTACTCTACTCAAATATTTATTGAGCGTTCTTTCGTTTGAAGGATACCTCGGCCACGCTCCTCCCGCTCCAGCAAACACTGTATTCTTCGAAACTTCCGTTACGTGTCACACTTACATGTATCTATTAGATGAAATATTTACATAGTATGTACATACATACACTGGTGGAGCTTGGTAAAACATGTTCATTGTTCCTTACCCACTTTTCACTATGATGTTGTCATTACGATTGCTCTTGGAGTAATATAATTAAGACCGGCAGCAGGCTCGAAAGATTTGACAATTCGTCAGGTATAAGATATTCAATCCATTTCTTCCCCCATCCCACGAACACTAAACCAGCCAATACTGATTGCATGCACGAGGCTCCAATTATATTCTTCCTATTTCTAACACCGACAAGCATTCCGCTCAAACTGTCAAATGCAGAACAATCATTCTTATCCCATTCACTAAATGCAAGTAATACCTGTTCCTATCGAAATCGTAAATTGAAGCGGACCGAAAGTTTTAGAACCCGTGCGCCATGTGCACCACTGTGAACGAAAGTTAGTGGACTAGGAAAGTAAGTGACTCGCCTATCACGCTGAGCATCGGGTTATCTAAGTGGCGGAAATGAAATAGGCGATTGAACAGTTTGATATTCCCAGGCGCCGGATCACCGGGCCACTCGCGGAGAGTTCTTTTTCATCTCTATCTCGCCAGCTTCGGGGCCTGCAGTTGTTATCCCGGCGGCAGCGGCCAGGTAATCCGGCAGAGGGTACGAGATAAAGCGAACCATTTTCCTATCAGACATTGGATAAATGTGTCTATTCGGGAATGGCTGTATACATATGCACATATGTATCTAACTCGCCACACTCGAATTGCTGCAAGGATGCGCACGTACTAGGATTCGGCAGAAGGATGCGTTTATACGTGGCGATTTTCATGTATCATCGCTTCTTCATCGAAAATCCGAAGGTTCAAGTCTCCCGATTCAGGCAGCAACGCCGCGGTCCCTTTTCTTCCCGCTCGCTACTCTTACTTGAGAATCTTTATTCCTTTATTCACGAGTCGCATAGTAGAGGCCTCGGAAATACTGAGGCGCTCGAGAAAGAGATGGCCCGGTCCTTTGTACTGGAACGACCGATTTAGAGCCGCCCAACTCCGCCTGCGCTCAGCAACTCCGTCTAATTAGTCTCTCCAATCACCAGACTTTCCTCGCATTACCGTATTATCATACAGCGATACTTCCCTTCCGACGAAGAAACAATTAAAATCCCTCTCGACTTCTTCGCGATCGGTTCACCATTGCTTCACTTTTACGGCGGAGTTTTAAGCTCTAAAAGACCGGAATAAGTGCGTTTAAACCAGATAGACTTTTAACTCGGTAAAATTGCGAATGAAAAACTGATCCATCCTGCTTAAAGGAGGAGGATTTCCTCGCCATCGCCAAGATCTCTCATCTTTGATTTCATTGAGTTTCTTTCTACGGTTAGCTTGGAACGGTGCCGTGTTTTGTCGGTCTTTTAAGGTAAGTGGAAGTGACTGCTTGAATAAGAAGCTAGATCACAGCTACACACTTGAAGCAACTAGAAGGCCCCGACAAAGTGCGGCTGAATTAATTTCGAAATTAAAATAAGCGCCTCGAAAAGTGCTCTTAAGAGGGGGAGTAGAGTGAGCTGACAAGATGAAACGTCTCAGAAGAAAGTGAATTTAGAGTTAGTTAGAGCCAGTGCTCCACCGGAGAACCTCATTTTCGCTAAATGAGATGAGGTTCTCCAGGCATGCATTATAAATAATGAATGTAAATAGGTCTGAAGAACACACGTGGAGTCAGCGTCCAGTGTCTTCTCAGTCTAAAAAATCTTCTCGCACACATGCCCAACCATAATTCCCTCCACTTTGCAGCTCGACGAAACAATGCCAACAGAACACCTACCATTCCTTCCTGAAATAAACGCTGCACGTGATGCCTCCGCACGGCAAGTTTATACGCCGGCAAGAGTGCAATATTGATTTGGCGAAGCCATCGATTGAGATTCGACATGATACGCGCTCCCAATTTTCCACGCTACGTCCATTGAAACGCCGCAATCTCTTCATGCGGAATAGGAACTTCGCCCGGCAACGAGTAATCTATATTTCTTATTATGATACACTACGGCGGGATAGGTTTCGCCATATCTGCAAGGAGATCGAAGACGCATCAACCACTGAATAGCTCGTAAGGACATAGCCTCATTGTCGGTACCGACATGCTTCCGCGTCGTCTACCGCTTCCTCTCTGCGTGCATCCTGCAATGCGCCTCCTCGGTTTGCCGTGCGCCTCTAATAATATGTATAATAATGACAAGAACGACATACTAAGAGGAGAGATTTCATTGACCCCGTCGATGACATTCTGCCGCGGGGACGTGTACGTGGTGGAAACGAGAGATCGCTGCCACGAACTTTGCGTACCCGTTTACATTGATAGATGAGAGAAAGCAGGCGAGAAAGGGGCGTGGTGGGCTGAGAACGATAGAGAGCATCGATTTCCGTGACGACGAAGAAATAAGTATGTAGTTCGCCATTCTCCTTATCGGCAAGTAGCAACACCCCCCCGGCAGTCAGCCACTCTCGGTTTCTCGCGAAGATGGAATCTTCGGCTGGTGCTGCTGCCAGGGAGATTTATAGGCGCGGAAACGTCGGCCTGCGACGAGCAACACCTGCTATCCAGCTTTCCTTCTCTTCGACGACGCGACGCGACGGCGAGAACGACAGCGGTGACTGCAAACAGAAGCCGGGGACGCAGAGCTTCCTCAGGCATGACGCATGCAGTAACCGTCCGTTGGTTGGATATATGCGGCGCGCTGCGTGCATTGATTCTGCCCTCCCGCGGGATACGAGGGATTATGCGATCGATTGCCGGTGACTAACGGCTCACTAGCTGGAATAATTCCCTGTGTGTCGCCTCGAATGTGATCCTCTGCTGCGCAGGCATCGGCGGCGGCGGCGACGGTCGGCGAAGAGCGTCTCAGCCACGGGAGCAGTCAGGCCGAAGCACCCGTGTCAGCCCGGCTTGTCACTTGGAATAGTTCTCTACCCGTGTTAGCTATGCGCTTAGACGGACCGAGAGACCGAAGCGCGCACTGTCGCCGATTGACAAACGGCTGACTCCTGATTAATCGGCGTGTGTCCTCGCCTTCCAAGGAACCAGCTGGAAGTTGGACGCGCCCGCCCGCGCTCGCCTCCTCCCATTAATACCCCTCAATGCCGGCTCCGGAAAGTATTTAAGTGTGACACACTAAGCGCTGCGCCCCTGCCTGGCAGTCTGTATATTTCACTGCTTGCTTAAAAGGATTTTCCTAATACTGCGACGGGGAAGTTGCAGACTGGGAATAGGCGAGGAGTTATGAGCTTGAGTCTCGAAATATATAGCACAGCATCACGAAGGAGAGAGGGGACTACACGGGATAACAGGAGGTTTTGATTTTAGTTTTTTGTCTTAATGATAATCTCGATCGACGCGGGACATTCTACGTGTAAACTGCCGGTGGCGTGCAGTGTACAGGTATAAATAATTAGAGTAGGATACACAGAGTTAAGGGGTAACTGCTCGTACCCCAACAATGGAACATGGACGGGAATGGTGTTCGCCCGGGAGCAGGGGCCGGCGGCGGCAGCGGTGTATTCGTGATACACAAGTGCTATGTGGGAAGGCGGTAGCAGGGGCCCCGCCACTTTTGTTTACGTTTCTGCATTATTCATGAGTATACTTATGAGCCACTATTGAATCGCGCTGCACCCAGGCGCATCTCGTGTGAGGATGAAAATACCGTGGGGCGTGCGAAAGGGAGAAACGAGGGAGAGAGAAGTAGGCGGGGAGCGAGACAGAGAGCAAGTGGATCGGATGAGAGAAAGAGAGTGTACATATCCTGAGTAGTGCGGACGAAAAATCGAGGTAAAGCACGGACCCACGGGAGCGCAACGGAAACTTTATCGGAGCAGCACCACGCGGTTAAGCTGAGTCCGGCTTTAGTTCGATATCAGTTTCACCCTAGCCGGACTACTTTTCAAACCACCTCGCCCGGGACCGGTACCGGTACCGGGACCGGTCTATACTTCAATGTACTCTTAATATTCAAAGTTCGGGATTTCGCCGCTGAAACCATGACTACCCAACGACCCATAAAAAGCCTTTATTGAGAAACAATACGACCATCCCTGCTTTGCGTGCCAAAGTTTTATTTTTAATCGCCATCCAATAACCGACGTCGAATAAACAAAGATAGAGTAAGCACGGAACTGACGATTGCCAATCACTCCGGTCACATACCCTTTAATCCCTATCGAGTCCCGCATGTGAAAAGTTTATTTCATCATAGATACATAAAACATTTTTTTATCAAACTGGCGAACGTCAGTGACGTCGTTCAATATGCTTCAGATATTACGTGTAATAACGTACTGATAAACATTTCATTCGGATTCATCTCTTCTGTGCATTCAATACAGTGCGCCAGGGGTGATTTACTTTATACACGACATTCCCTCGGTTATGCCTGCAACAACATACATATGTGCGCCCCCCCCCCCTCTCTCTTTCCCTTTATCGACTTCCCCATCGGCATTCTTAAAAAAGCCTTTTCAAAGAATTTATCCATACGTACGCAATGCAGATGCAGAACAGTGGCCGGCAGAAAACTCTCGAGCCGAGACAACTGTTTCTTCAGCGTATATTACTTTTAAAGTTCCGGAGAATTTATCCGGGTAGCCAACTTCTGTGGAGACTCTCTGGTAAGATTATGTTAATAAAGTAGTACCTTCGATATATACAGAGGCTGGAGAGCCCTCAAGTCGCACTCTAAAATGCAATGCGCACATTGCATCATTTACACGGTGCTCGCGAAGAGGCAGCCACCTTGTGATGAATAATTCGGCGGAATGAGGCCCTTATTTACGAAACAAATGAGACTGCCGCCCCGGGAGCCTTCTTCAGATGCACTTGCCACGGCGAACGAAGAGAGAGCGGACTTTCTTCCGACGCGATAACACTCAAAAGTCGTCCTGTAGAAATGCGAGTGACTGTACATTATTTGCGCCGTCAGCCGGGGCCTCTCGTTAAGTTTCTCTTTCAAGCGTGATGATAGTTTCACGCGTTAACGACGTGAGCTTGACACGGTAGACGGTCCACAGGAAGTGCGCGTGAAGGTGTTCCCGCCCGTTTAATACTTACTAACTTGGAGAATAAGCTACGTGCCAGTGCATGGTCATTCGTAATTATCTGTCTCGTAAGTGTAGAAAGTTATTCTCCTTTTGTAGTCGTAGTTATTGCTCGAAGCATTTAAGCGAACACGGCCCACAATTGCGTTGTACATTTAGCGCTAGATATGAGATACAGGGATTATTAGTTAACTCGTTTGCGAAACTAACTGAACAGCATTGAATGGCTTCCCGCAAATCCTGTTGGCCTTCTTCGGAATATTATTGCATATCGGGGATGATTCGATATGATGGAAGTGATGATGAATCTGCTTAATGAAGCGGACGTGCATCGTTGAAAGTGCTCGTCCGAGTGAGTAAAAGCGGTGCAGTCGGATGATGCAAGAAGAGAGAAAGTAATCCACTTACGGAAGTAGACTGGCTCGCGAGCCATCTCATCTCCAGCTGCATCCAGATTTCACCGGACCGCTGGCGATATCAGATGATAAGCAAATGTCGTCTCGCCCGTCGACCTGACGAGTGCGCATTCGAAAGCGCATAATTCAAGGGGGCATGGAATGCCGGTATGCAGTGAGGCCTTTTCCTCTTCAGCGCACGGGAATAAGCGGAGGCGAAATTCGGTTTGAATGGGTGAAAACATTTTAGCGGAAGGAAAGAGCGACCATTACTGTCCGCCGTGAAGCGCACTAATTATACGCCACTCTGTCCTCATTCCGTGATAATTCGGCGGCTGCTTACCGATGCAGGATGCGGCTTGGGACGACTACATTTTAACGGAAGAAGCAAAGCCAATTGTAGCCGCGGCGACGAAGCTATGCCGAATAATTACATTAAGATAAACTCTCGTTATTGGAAAGTGTCGACTTCTTCTTCTGCCTTCCGATTGTAAAATGCTCTGTCCAAGTGTCCGAATATCAGTCGACGACTAGAGGCGAATGCAGAAAGCAGAAGACAATTTTGCGATTTGCTTAATGAAGAATTCGATAAGCATGATATCCAACAGACTTTGCCCCCTGGCGAACCTGGTAACACTAACACTCGATTGTACTCGTTACCGGATGGTTAAGCGGCGGAAGAGATTTACTCGAAAATATCGTGCCACGCTCACCCCGGTACATTATCGTCATCAGGCTATTATTAATGTATCGTGTGCACATTGAAAAAGTGCGAAACCGAAAAAGCGTTTTATCGTTACCGGGGCGTAATGGATGCAGGTTCCGCAGGCAGCTAAAATAAATTGACATCGACGTGCGAACGGCGACAAACGCGCCGTCATCTGCGACCGCTATATTAAGTTGTCCTTCATATAAAATAGCATTAATCCAGCGGAAAAATCGGCATGTTCCTAGAAAAACAGGCCAATACGATGGAACTTCCTGAACTTCACTGTTAAATTAACGTCAAAACTTTCAACTGCTGAAAACGGTACAGAGAGGTGCGCCTTCTGACTAGAGGGTCAAGCCCAGTCTAATTTCAGGCTAAAGTGCCGTTTGAGATCGCCAACAGCAACTCGTGCGCTTTCATCGCGTAAGCGGGCAGCGCCAAGCGAAAAAGGGTGGAAAGTTGTGTGATGTGTGTCGTGGCCATAACGCGCGACAAATGCTACGACGGGAAACTTGTTCCTTGTGCGAGCCGCGAGGAACGAAAACCTGCGCGGGAGCTTGATGGGGGCTTCTTCTTTGGCTTAAACCGCATGTCCAGCGGTGTACACGTGCGCAAATACATCTGACAGAACTGGCGGCTCGTTTAGCTATGCCTTGTCTGTGTAATGCGGGCATACTGTTACTCACTGCGTACTTGTACTTATAACTAACTGTGAACATACACATAAATTGCTCTGCCATGGCATAGAAAGCCCTACAAACGAGTGTCAGAGGCTCTTTTCTGCCGTAGTCGCATTAAGCGGGACATCAATACTGCACAAGCATGTATACCCCGCAATTCCCGATAATTTCGCAGCTCAATAGAGTACCGGGCGCTAAAGCTCGGTAGTTTCATTCGGTGGGAATAATATCGCGGCAGGACAATTCACGGGGTCGAGCGACAAGGAGCACACACATGTGTCGGGGTAAATTGGTAACATTAAACGCTTCCGGACGTGCTGAAAGGCCAGGACGCTTCGTTTCCAGGGGGCGAGTGTGTTTCCCGCGCTTGGGGACGAGGGGGAGGGAGATCGTTATCAGGCAGGTCCTTCAACCGGGCATATAGCAAAAAGTTTCCACGGTAATGGGCAGCCGGAATTTTCGCATGCCGAACGAGCGGGCGGCAGTGGTACAGTGGGCGTCGTCCTCGCACCTCGTCAGTGTCGGCTGCTGTCCGGTGCACGGCGAGCGTTAATGGCATCCTTCAACATGCAGCGGCCTATTTGCGTTCGGTGCACGCTTCTTTCACGTGTACCGCCATCTAGTCGATGTGCAAATTCGGAGAGCGTCCGATCTCCCATCGTGTGTGTGCGCAATGTCGGCTAGTAAACGTCGACGTTCTGCCAACCTCGTGTACGCGACTGTACACCCTAATGTGCATACCTATACCTAGGACCAACACCCTACCTAGCCAGGATCCTGGCGGCTGCGCTCCACCCGCTCTCACTCTCTCTCTATCCCCCACTACGCTCGCCGAGAATAAGCCAATTATTCCGCTCAAATCGAGTTTCGACGAGAGGGCTACTTCCATTTCGAATTGGCAAGATATTCGCACAGCCTGGAATTGCCGGATATCTGTAGTCGCTGTCAGGAGGCCGAAGACTCTAGACTGGTACCCCATCCCATCCCATTTCCTACTCGCAATAAGCCCTTTCGCAGATAGACATAAACCTGCATCTGTGCATCTGCACTGCCATCCTTTTAAATTCATGCGTCTCAAACGTTCTTCATTATATTGTTCATTATATTTCTATAGTGTGTGATTCTATTTCCAGTCTTTACCTTTGCCCGAGATTATCTATTAGTTGTTAGTTGTTAGACAGTCGGATAAAGTCGGCAGCCGAATATTTTGGGTTATCCAATGGCTGTGAACATGTTCACTAATTGCGCATGTATGCGCGATACACTCAAGTTTAATCAAGTTTTGATTATAGGGGGGTGGGCCTCCCACCGGGTGTTATATGTATGCATGTTGAACTATATTGCAGCGGCTAGATTAATACGTGGCTAGCCGCATGAATATATTATTGCCAGAAAACTAGCGCCGCGGTCTGTGAGTTTGGTCGGACGGATCGATCGGCCGATAAGTCGATTATATTATTTAGGGCGAAAGTGGATGTCGCGTGTTAAATAGCCGATTTGCATTATAATTCAACCGAAATTCTGTGCGAACTTCACCGGGATCATGTCCCAGTCCTCACTCGATTAGATGAGTTTTCAAGGGAGACCCGTTAATTGCATTGTGGCAGCCTGCTAAATTCATCATCCGGCTATCAGCTGTAATTGCTTGAAATTCAATCGAAAGAGATGTACCCCGCCGGACGCTCGTACATATTGCAGTCGAAATACACGATGACCCAGGTTTTCATACCAACGGTATCGCTCCGATGTTCGAGGTGCAGAATTCTGTATTGTATCAAGTGATACGTTTATATGTTAAACACTATGTTTCTTAATAACTAGGGGCCGCATTTATTGCAACTATTATTAACGCTCTATATTGTAAATCTTCTGCTTTTCTAATAAAGGAATGAAATTAGGAGAAAATCGAAGGAAGCTCTCTGGAGCTGGCAGTATACATACGTATACTTGAGAATCGCGTGATCTGGGCTTAGGCGTCTCCTGGGCGGCTAGTGACTTTACAATGTTATGGGTAGCTAGAGCCCCGAATCAAGACCTCCCTGACTGTAGTGGCTACCATAGCCATATGTCAATATGCATGTAAAATGTATCGTGACGAAAATATACAGGGTAGAAATGTTCTTGTGTTCGGCGCTTCTGGGGGTTATTCTGCGTGTTCGGGTAAGTAGATTTTTCCTCTGGCATTTTTCATTTCGGGCTTCCGTTTTCGAGTTAGAACTAGTTGAAAATTCAGTAGAATAGGCGTCTGGACAGCAAAACATCGCCTTATCGACTATGATTTGTTTTTACCCGATTATCACCATGACCTACTTTGCGATGCCCACCCGGCCGGTAAAAATGTGGTATCCAGACACTTAATCTACTGATTTTTCAACTAGCTATAACTAAAAAATGGAAGCCCAAAATGAAAAATGTTAGAGGCAAAATCTACTTGCCCCAGCATGCAGAATAACCCCCTGAAGAGCCAGACACAAATAGCAAAACAGGGAATACGTAATCTTATAGCTTTTTAGCTTATTCACTTTGCGAAACCCTTTGAGTAATCTATCCAATGCTCGTGTATTTAATCATCATTCGTATCGACGCCACCATTAATATCCTTCAGTCGGAATCTCCGTAGGTATTAGGCGCGCCTACATATGTAGAGTGTCGAAAGGTCCTTCGTCACGTCGATTTCTGACCGATTAATCCCCCTCGATTTCCTTCACACGACGTTGCTCGGCTATCAGCCCCTAACAGTGAACAATCATTGAGCACGAAGTACATACATTGCGTGGAGCTGTCCACAGGCACAGGGTCAGGCAGTTTCAAATCGACTGCTTTTTGGTCGCCGGGTGATCGAGTAGGATGGCTTTGTTGTTAATGTCTACGCGTTTCTAAAACGACGATCAATAGAGTGCGCTGCGAGGGAGGAACTAACGCGGACTCGGATCAACCTGTTCCTCGTGCGCTCCAAGTTACCTGGATGCCATTGGGGACGCATTGGGGGCCACGTGGATCCTCGAATCAGTGCGGCCGAAAAGAAGCTACTCGAGCTCGTTAGGAATTCCACGAATGTACGAATCAAAGGGACAGTAAAGGCGGAGCCGAAGAACTGAACGGACGGCTGCTCGTGAAATTGGGTGGGTCATCCCTTTTCCCTCGGGCCGGGCTGCTGCGGAGAATGATAACGAGAGGTATCCCCTCTTGCGATCCTACAGCCATTCTTACAAGATACGCCGGGGGTGTCGCCTTCCCTAAGAAGGCGTTAAGCTGTTCAGTACCTAAATGTTTTTCTACCATTTAAGTACTAGAAACCTTCACGCGACGAATCGAAGTAGGGCAGCTTCTTTTGCATAATCGATTGTCCATTCTCGCTGTAATTCGGTGACATTGATTGTCCTTGCTACGACAACAGTAAGGCAGTACAATTGTAATTTTGTCCAGACTGCTGACAAATACATTTTCCGGCTTTTATGTACACAGAACGGTCGGTCACGGGCTTGGCAAAGCCACCTCCGGATGTTAAATTAACCGCACAACTTCCGATGAAACGACATTAATATTCACCGAAATTACCCCCCGATGCCGGTAATTACCTCGATCAATTTCCATTTCCAAACGGACTGCGCAATTTTCCGAGGAAGCTCGCGATTAATTTTGCCCTATTAAGGCTGCTGCCCCGTATTTATAATCTCCAGCTAATGAGGGCTTCGCCGGATGATTTGTCGCATTTAATCATATTGACCCGACAACGTCCCCAGAGAAGTTCCAGCTCTTTCGATGACCGCACGTGCGACAGAACACGCAGCATTTCTTTATTCGGGCGCACTCGTAAATTCGGGCAATGAGAGCAACACTGCGAAGGCGCACTCCAATCCGAGTTGTTGGCGTGATTCCCGCGGAAATTAAGTTATACACCAGCGAGCTATATCCATTTCCGCAAGTTGCCTGGCTATGAAAGAGTCCGCACTCTTACATAGGGGTCACACGCCGACGAACGCGAACCGTGCAGTTAACGATAAGAATAATAAAGAGTAGTTTTCGAAACTAGCATTCGCTTTGCGAACTTAAAACCCGGTTTCTCCGGAACCACAGGGACGCCTAGACCCAAGGGTGAGCAGCATTTATCCGCATACTTGAGATGGAAAGTGTCCAAGTGTGAGAGCAGCCTTGGCGGACTTGGAAACTTTATTATGGTTTTGTCGGTGCGCGGTTATAGATTCTACGTTCCTTCTCCGCCATGACTGTCGCCGTAAACCATTCCCTCGGAGACTCCAGGTGTCTATTTGCAGACCCGGCCAACTTACCCTCCTCACCCCTAAGTACACCTTATTTGCGGAACTCCACTCTTAATTAGAATACGGTGAAGTGGGTTCCTTCGTAAAACCGTGTCAATTACCGGATAAAGGTTCTGCCAGTCGATTACTGGTATCGATCCTGAGAAACAAAGACCACTTTGGGATATGAACTGACCACCTCCGAGCTTCCGGGTTATCAGGCCGGTATCGATCTATATACATATATGTATATATTTTTATGCTATATATGGTCAAAGAAATTTTTCCCCGCTGCCGAGGACGCATGCGCAAAGAATTGATGGGATCTGATGGTGTTCCCATAGAACGAACTTTCTACTTTCCATCTCGATAATGCACCGCCTCTATTGGAATTTTACTGTTGCCCCCCTCGAAACCAATCTCTGATGTTACCGTTTTAGTCTTGAAAACTGGGTCAATTGAAGCCCCTTTCGTGGAGCAAGTGCTCGGCGTCACTGACAAGCGTATCCGGCATTTCAAGTAAGCAATGCTAATGAAACTGCGATGCTGATTCCGAGCTTCTCCTCAGCCATCGTCTCTTTATCTATAATTCTCTCTCCCCCTTATTCCCTCTATCTCCTGCTACTGCTTAGCTGTTTGAGTATTATGTTTCATGGCACGCGAAACGAATGGACTGATAAATATCACCCCAATCCCACTTTCCTTAATCCGATTTTCATAACACAGTAGACAAATTTCGATGCAGTTAGCTTTTCATCTGCGCAACATTAAATTAGGTTACTGCTTTCGCGATCTTAAAATTGCCTTGGCAAACAAGCTGTGCTGGATGCGCAGTCCCGAGCAGACGATATTTTGCAATAATTCAATCCAGTCACTAAGAAGATTCCTGTAGTACGATATCTACCCGACTGCATGGTCTTATTACTGGTCTCCTAATATAAACTAATTACTCATTAGCCCCGTGCAATATCAGGGAGACAGTGCATGTTGTCTCATCGACCCTTATCAAGCGAAACCACGTGTACGAGCTGGCACGCGCCAGTGTGCGTACGTGTGCGTGCGTTGAACGTGAACATGTGTACATATATAGTGGGGCTATGCGCGCGCGGGAGGAGGCCATCATTAGCGTGGAAGTGCATGCCGGTAGATGTACAGTTGCATCCGGCGATGGTAGGAGGAGGAAGTCTAGGCAAAGTAGATGTGCACGAGGGATTCGAAATAAATTGCGAGACACTTGCCGGTTGCAGTCGCATTCAGTGGCGCCGGAAAGCCAAGGGATCCTGAAATTTCCACTATCCGCGCAGAAGAACGGTGACCTCAAATTGGCGCGGCGATACGTTCACTATATGTCTAATCGATTGACCGTCCATCCATCCGCAGGGATGTATCGTCAGGGGAACCGACAGTGCGAGTCCCATGAATATTTCAGCAACCACCCACTGGCACCCTGAGAAAAATGCACAGCGACCGATCGAAGTATATTTCCGAGATCAGCCTGCTTGGACATGTGCTTAGTATTTTAACAGAATCAACCGGCCTAAAGTGCGGGAACTAATGCGATTAAAGAGTTCGGCTCGTCCTACTCACGCGACTCAGCAATACGGAAACATGTGTTTTTGTTCTCGCTATAGAGGATATCTTCATAAACTATATAGGATACGCAGTTTATCCGGGCCGGGAGGGGACCGAATGATTCCTTCGGGGAGCACGGTAACATCGAAAGAATTAATGTTCCTAGTTAATAGAGGATAGAAGGATAATAGAGTTGGACGACGTGAGTCACGACGTTAATATGTGAACAGCCCTGTCAATAGTCAGTTCCCATTGTGCGCATAACAAGTTCCGCGCATGTTTCTCTATTAACACGGCAGAATGGCCTCCCTTACCGCGTATACGAGAGGTAGAAAAGTTATGGAACTCTATTAAGGTCACAGAGTTATTTCAGCGAAGGAGTAATCGATTATCTAATTCATGCATTGCATAATCCATAAGTATGTATATCTGTGATGCACGTAATGGAGGCTGATAACGGAGGCTAACCAGCAAGAGGTGGTCGATCGATAGCTATTTGCTTGCAAACTAACCCTATCCACCTGGTCAACAATGCGGCCCGACTTATAACGGGAGTGCTGATACCAGGAACGCTCTTTCACGTGTCGGGGACAGTTATATGCGCGATTTTCTTTCCGCCAATCGAGGCGGAAGAAAGAAGGGAGCGCGAGAGGGAGGTGGCCAGAGGAATGTATAGTCAACAGGAAGATCTCTTGATTGAGCGGTGCAGCGTCAGCTGGAAATCCGATAATTCAGCGAGAAAGGGTAGCACGGGGACGAAGAAATGGACGTGTGTGAATGAAGCAATCGGCTGGTCGAGCGCCTGGACGGTAGTCTGTCGAAAGGTACACATGTACGTCCAAATACGGGAGGCAAGGACGCGAAAGGACGACTACATCGGCAACCACCTTACCTTATTGTTCGCATTACTCGACGGTCCGAGCACGGCGCGCACTCTCTGTAGCCGCTCACCCGGTGATTCCGAGTCGCTCGTTCAACGGCTCGCACGAGATGGTTAGTCCCATCACGTAGGTAGACTCAAAACTGCTTTCGCTGTTTCCGTGGAACTTTCCATGGCGTGGGTGGAAGAAGGAGCGAGCGCCGATTGAAAGGCAAACGAGCATCAGCTGGCACGGCAAAGGCGGACACACGACGACACGGGTTTCACCGCACCACCAACAGCCTCCTGCTCGCTCTGGTCAGCTCGTTATTAAACGTTCCTGCGTGCATAGCACAGCACACACGTTTCCGCCTGCCGCCGTCGACGCGAATTCTCAATCGGCAGCCATCCAAGTGAAACGGGATTAAGGGGAGCTGGAATGTGAGATCGTTCCTGCCCGAACACGCTGACTCATACTCGCGCTCCTGTAATTCCAGCGCCAGCGCGAACGCCCGGCACCGCCGCCATCCACCAGGTTCTATTACAACGGCAAGAAACAATTAACGGAATAGTTAAAAACTAAACGTGTCGCTAACGATTTTATACACGCTAATGACAGATGAGCGTTTCAATCGATTAGTGCCAGGTAACTCCTCCTTATCTGGCAAACTAGCGCTCTACGTATACTAGATAGCATCGTTCAATTCTCCTGCAACCGTTCCCAATTGCTTCGAAATGGAAAATACTTTCATAATGTACTATAAGTACTATACCCAAGACAGACTTTACAATACCTACCTACCCCCTTTTCCGAGGGGTTTTCGCGTAATCGTAAACTTATTTTTCTCTTGTTAACGGTGCAATATTCCCTTCCGCAAAGGAAGTGGGAAAATAAGCGCACGGGTCCTTTCACCCCACACCCAACGTCCGCAGGGAAACTTCCTTAACGGAATAGCTAGTTTACACTGAGCAGTAAATGTCGCAGGAAAGTATTCTAAATGCAATGAACGAGGAGGTTTAAAGGGGCCGTGCACCAGGTAATGGTAATTAGAGCGAGGTTTCACGACACGTTCGAGGGCCAGGAGTAACTTCGCGAGACTTGGAGAAGATCACGTGTGATCTTGGCAACGCACTAGGCAAGATTTCGGAGAGATGCAGTTCGGAGGCGTGTTACCATCAGACGTGGGAAATCGTAACTCGTCCCGTAAATTCAACGTGTGCTGCTGGCCGTCTGTTTGCGACGAATATGATTACGCGGCGGTTCCGTATGTCGACAGTACACTGGGTCTGGCAAGGGAAGCATTGATGTTATAGTGATACAATCATGATTTATAGGTGTCTGCCAGTTCCCATGTGGCACCGTTGTGCGGTGCTTTTCGCCTCTGCTCTCCTCAGATTCCTCGCCTTTGTCACACGATCTCTCGCACCTATCCGTGGGGAATGCATCTTGCGCGGACCATCGATCGTAAAAGGCTTGATGGGCCATCGCGGCCGAATCAAAGCATCACCAAGTCGTAAAAGCGCTACGCCATTTCGCCTGTCAATTACTGGCTTATGCACCTTCGCGTGCACTCCGTGGAAAGTGGGCCGGCTACGATTGCATCGCTCCTGAATAACTAGCCCTCCCTTCAAGGGGGAGACTTCCTTTTCTAGAGGTACGTCAAAGCCGAGATGTGATGAACACGATGATGTAAGCATGTTCATCAGAAAGTTGACAAAGCACTTTTGTTTCGCACTTTACTTCCCGCTCCTCGGCCTGTATATACGGACAAGTACTGCCGTGCAAATTCGGGGGAAGATTACTTGCCACAAATGGAAACCCATATCGACCCATTTCTCTAGTTTTTAGTTTGTTTGGAAACAATATTTGTCGCTTTCCAGTTGAAACAAGCTTTGCTGTTGGATACCATGATACTATGAGGATCAAGGGGCCACAATTGAGAGCTTTTTTCGCCGGAATTCCCATCAGTAACTTAAACCCTTGCAATTGAAACATCCCGCCCACGCCGGGTCGTGAAATGGGGCGAGTAATAGTGGAGCACGAGCATATAATCGTAACGAATGCTATTGTCACGGTGGATGCGGCAGTGGCGCGCTGGAAAAATGCTTTAGGAGTGTATTTTCGGGGCTAGTTAATAATACGGGCGGACACCTCGGAAGTTCGGCGAGCTCGGACCTTCCAGGCTGCGCTTCAGCGTAATGACAATGCGGGGACGTCACGGGCCCGCCGGCATTGTTTCCAGCGCGGCGAAAACGTAACGTGAAATTAAGCTGAATACAATTACAGCGTAATGAATGGCCGTAATAGCCCAATTGTGTCACATTCTCAGGCGCGTACAAGAGGGGCGAGAGGGCGCATGCGCTCGCGGATCGCGCGGTAAGCCAAGAATTGCTCGCCCGCACGCGCGCGCGGTAGCTCGCCTACCGCGGGTAATTCATGAGGCGACAACTTCTAATTACGGCATCACAATACATCATCCTGACAAATTAGTAATCCTATGGGGATTCGCTTGACGAGAGGGATGCGAGAGACCACGAGGCGGCACGAGCAAGCGGTAGTGCAACCCCCAGTGCTTAGGAGTCTTCGCCTCTTGTTTTCCTCGAGCGCTAATTATTCCGAGTTGCCTCGCAACTAATATCAAACCTCTATATCTTACTGTTACCTCCCCTGGAAGCGTTGCACCCCTGGCGAGCATAGCACCCGACGTATCGCTGCGCCGCCGTGTTCGCGAAACAGCGGCAAACTTCATCGCGTTCAAATATACACGGACACGGAGGGAGCCGCTGCTAATTACAAGGTCCTGCCAAAGAGATACGCTAACTTTTCACCACGATCCGGCTGGCACTGACGTTCCGCCTACTTCCGCTTCTACTTCTGCTTCTTCTTCTTCTTCTTCTTTTCGGGAATGGGAAAACTTTATAAATATTCGGCTGTACAGGCCGCAGAATCACCGCTCCCTCCGCTCGTCCCGAACTTTCGCCGCGATGATTATCAGGATCAAGCCGAAGACACGCGAGAGCACTGTGCGAGTGCGAGTATCATTAGAATTCCACGGAAACTTAGCCGGGCGCGCTATTCAGGAGCGGGGGATAAAAGGAAAGGAGGATTAAAGGAGCGGGCGAAAAATTTCGATGAATCTTAATCCCGGACTTGTACGGCGATAATCTTCGATGAAACTTTGCGGCCCGCGGCGGCCGGAGCCGCGCGCAAGCTCTGCCCTCTGCAGCAAAGTGCACTTGGGATAACGCGAAGAATTTCTCGAGATCGAGCCCGACATCGATCGCCTTATGGCAAGTACTTATCCGCCCCGCCTCGCACCGCCGCTCCGCTCCGCGAACGATTCATTCTTAACGGAATTTCCAGAAACTTTAATCAGCCCCGCTGTAAAGTCCACCGAAACTTAAATTATTTTAATGGGAAAGTGGAATACTCCTCTGCGCCTGGGATCTATTAATTGTTTTAGCGGGCAAATTAAACTCTGACATTTAATGATAAAATATGAAATAAGATTGGCGGAGATCCGCTGGTTTAAACGATCGGGAACTTCGCGCAATTTCGCGGATTTGCCGCTATAATGCATCACTTTGCGACATCAATTTCTCGGCGCGGAGTTCGCACAAATGAATAAGTAGTGGTGCGGCTCCAAATTTTCTGTGAACTATCAATCCACTTCTTGATAATGGTACCTAGTGAGCCCCAATGTCCGCTTCGTGCGCGTATTATAAATTTCAAAGTATTCGGCACTAACTGCGCGCGGCCAATTGGTCGAAACTTTTTGTTGCGCCCCGGTAGAGTAATCGCTTTCTAAGTAGTACGTACAAATTCGAGTTGCCCGGCTATAATTTGCTTGGGGCAGAACTGCCTCAGTGAATCGCCGAATTCCAAAGTTTGAATTGCAGTCGGGAGCGATTGACCATCGATTACGGATAATTTGTTCCCGTAAGAGGGATATTTCCAATGCTCTCCTGTTCCGCAAGAACGCCACATGAGAATCAGGCGCCACCGATTCACGGCTCGACACATTCTTATACATATATGCAGTCCGAGAGCCGGCCGCTCAAAACCCTCCGTCATAAAACATCATCACAATTCCAGGCAAATATGAAAGTTTATATGTTGAGAAATAAACTTTGATATTTGTGTCAAAAAGAATTGAGCTGCCAAATAAATAAACTCCCTCTGAAATTTGGAAGTTTATACTTCACAACACAACTGATTACAGATTTAGCCTGAATGCTGGGCAAGTAAATACGAGCACGATCGATCTTCCTGCTCAAACTTTAAAAATTATCGAAAGGAAAACAGGACTACAGGGCCGTGCAAAAATATTCGGCGGTCTGGGTCTTCTCAATTCAATTTGGCGACCAAATTCACATCCATTCGAGGGAAGAAGGGTCGCCCATCACCGGCGCACTTCTGCGGCGGACAACTTCTTACCTGATTTCTATCGACAAACTTTTTTCCTGCGCTTTCAGCGCCTTCGGAAAAAAGTACGAGCAGTCGCAAACGAAAAGGTGGGTTTGTCAGCAGGCAAGCACTTCTTGGAACAAGTCCTCTTTCCCTCGAGAGAGAACCGAATGTGATTGCAGGCGCGAGCGTAAAAGAACAATGGGGCTAAAAATTGTTCGCCATGAATTTTTAACAGCAGGTCTCTAATATCCGTTTTTACGACGCTAAACAACCCAAATGGACTTCTCTTCTGCTGGCTTAATCAGAATTCGATCGATTCCTTTTCGTTCGAATACAGATTCAGCTGAACCTCGATGACTTGGAGAGATTCTTGACTGGTATCAGAAAGGTCGTATTAATAGGTTTTAAAATATTTCCTCGTGCATGTAATAAGAGCATGGAGAATAATGCGTGGGAGCCGTCGGAGGGCGCTTACGCTTCAAAATCCGCCGGCACACTGACGGATTGTCGGGAAAGAAGCTTTATCGTGTCGTTGCATTTGACATCACCTGAAAAGTCTCTGGTAAAGGGGCGTACGTTCCGTGGCATTCGGGGCAATCCGGCATGAGCGGAGCGCGACTGGGCACGCTTGCCGAATCGTTCTGGCAGATGCACACAAGATCTGTCTTCTCCTTGATTGAGCTCTTACCGCTGCTTATGTCGTGTCTGACACGAATTTCGGCCTCTCAATCTCTGATCCAAAAGTACCGAACCCTCGCGGGTGCCTACCTTTTTAATCTCTACGTCCAACCAATGAACTCATCTGAATAACAAGGAAGGAAGTATTTCTTTCTCCACAGCAACAATCCCAACTAAGCCGCCTCTCAATACTAAATATTTGGTCTATGCAGACTTCAAATTGTACAGGATGACGCAAAAAGCTTATGGCCAACTGAATAAAGCGTGCAGGAGATCCGAAGGCGATCGCAAGAATATCGTGAGGAGTCACAATCAGCTGCAACTTGGAAGAACTCAAAACGTTTTGTTTCGCCGTGGCTGACAAGAGTGTACGGTGCAGCGGCGATAAATCGAAGAAACTGTCACGTAATTCCAATGCGGAATATTCCTCTATAAAAGTCCATTGAACAGCACGGCCGCGATCATTCACGTTGTTAAAGGATCCGAGGTAGATCGTCGTCGTCGTCGTCGTCGAATGAATTGGCGCTGCGGAGGCGGCGGCAGGGTGTAGTGATGGATTCGGAGGTACGTCACGTCGCGGAAACGAAGAACGGTATCTCCGATTAACGAGCGTGACCCGGCGGGAATGCGAAAAATCGCGTAGCTAGGGGACGCCGGTTGCTTAAGCGGCTGTGATATCGAATCACGTTTAAGGCACATGCCGGGGGTTACAATGCCACTGTGAAAGATATACTCAAGCCCTGAAACAGAACATTCCCAATAGAACTCAGTCAGTGTCCTGCTCCACACGCTGTCTCCCGCATTATTCTCTTGTCTTGAACGTTATTGTGCCCTAACGGGCCACTATAAAATCCAAATAGTCCGTCTCCCCTTTCTAAGGGAACGTTAAATCACCAGGCTCTGATTTATGCTCGCTCGATACTAATTTGTCAATTATCTTCAGGTTTTGCACTTCATTGAGTTGGTCGCAACGTGTCTCGATGTGAGCAACACTACTGGCTTGAGCCTTGGTTCTGTGGTTGGAGAAGTCACATCAATCATTCGGTAATGCAGGAACTCTAACGAAAATAAGGATGGCAAGAGTAATTTAGCCCGCTTATTCTTTTACTGGAACAAACAGCACGTAGGATGGAGGGGCTCGCCGGGTGACCACAAAAACCGTATAATAACAAGCAGACTGCTACGTCCCCGAGCTACTAAACTTTCATTTCCGTAATCGCTTAGAGCGCACTGTGCAAAGAACCAGTTGCCAGTCGTAACGCAATATTTACCTCGTATTCTCGCATTAAACGGAGCTTAACGCTGTATTTATTATTGAGAGCCACGCCAAGCCCATTACAATGAGAATGGGAAAGATTCCGAGCGATGGTAATTAAGGGACAAAAGCAATATAACTATCCAGGCGCGACAATATCGTGAAATCCGAGGAATGAGTAGTTCGCCAGTGAAGATAATATGAAAATCTGATGGAAGAAATAGAAATGTGATGGCGATGATAGCAACGACGATGACAGTTGCAAGCGTCATACGCTTATAGTTACAACGCTACAGGGATTACAATTGCAAGCATCACTACAACCATCGCTACACCGCCATGTGCATGACTGCTATCATCACTATCATACCCACAAACGGAAATGTCGGCGGTCACATCAGCGGCAATGTTGATCACGATTATCATAGCTATCACAGCATGCATCATAACTACGATCACTGCACCGTAAATCATAACGATAGGGAAGACAACTATGCACTCAACGAATGCGATTATCAGCATGGTTATCCGAGCCGTGAGAGTTCTGGGCATCAGAATGCCAGTAATTGTGGGTATCGAGCAAGTACATACTGGGGGTAGTGGATGCGAGGCTGAACACCAAGAGACGGTTACGACCGCAGTCATCGTCAAACCTGTGGACATCGTTTTCAAAGCGGCGATCGCGATCCTGAGAGCGTTTATTACAGAGGGGGCTGGGAAAATGGTCATCACACTCAAGATTATCATCGTCAGTGTGTATAAGATTAATAACACGATGACAAGTGTACACCTAATGCCCATAAATGTTTGGCTATGATATATATCCAATTCACAGCGCATTACGTCCGAGAGATATCTCTGACAAATTTCTGCGAAATCCTTTGTAAATATGTGTGGACTTGACGCATCCGTGCAAAATTTCGGGGCAGAAAAAAGTGCGCGCCCTACTGCCTGGCTTTCCCGGATTCTCGACTGCCTGTTACGCGACGCAAGTGTGGAAAGAAGATTTTTCAGAATGCTCGACATTCTCGTCCGGCTCCCAGCGCGCTGACAAAAATGCAAATTTGATGCTCCCACGATCGATCCGCGCATTTGAATGCGGATATTTCGTGGGGTGTCGCCATGCCGGGTGGTGGAAGTGAAAAAATTAATTATCATAATTTACTCCATTAAAGGCTCGTTAAATGTAAATGAGACTAGTTCCGCTGGAATGGTATTCGAAGCTTCGGCGCCCCTCTTTCTCCCTTGAATTTTATTCACATTCTCCTTTAGTTCCGCCGGAATAATGATCGGAGGATTTCGTGATTTCTGACGAGCTCACTCTTTCACGTAGCCCAAATAGTCGCGCTCCGCCATTCAAGCTGTACGGGATGTTTGGGAGCTTGAACAATCTAAAGAGAGTATTTCCGGCGAGATTACGTGTATGATGTAGAAAATCAGAACAGGCACGGTACGGTGTTCATCGTGTATTCTCCTCCCATTATCTGGCTTCGAACGAATGCGGGATTCAAGGTTGAATGAAAAGAACCAGCGTACATCCGGGTAAGCTTCGTATCTAACAGGCTTTTAAGGCTCGCGCAGCCCTCTGCGGGAACTACAGCCTATGAACTCAATTATATTAACGCGAAACATTTGCCCCAAGTACGAGAATGCGGACCCCGTGAATTATATTACTATAAAGCAGCGAGTGCTTTTTTAGGTTTTCAAATATCATCGGGAAAGTCACCGTGGTGCGGCGAATGGAAGTGGTCTTTTTCAGAAGTCTTTTTGCGTGCACCTGCAGAACAGCGCAACGGAGCAGTAGAGGGCGACGCGGGCACCGGGAACGGGGCACACAGTTTCATCCACTTTAACCGCACAACTTTAAACGGACGACGGCGGTAATATCCGAGTGCGCTGGGACTATAAAGCCTAACCCGCACGCACTCTTTGGAATTTATATTGAAAATTGAGCGGCGGGTGTGCGACGGCGGCGGCGGCGGTGGCGCCCCGCACGATGATATTGATTACCGTGGCTGTGGTTTTACAAAAAAAAAGCGGGGAAAATATCGGCAGGTACGAACGAACGCTCGGCGAATAAATATCCCGGAGTATTAACGGGGTATCTCACGTTCTAATACGCGAGAAATATGGTAATCCGTGCGAAAAGTGGGACGAACGGGGCAGGTCGGGAGTGAATGCGGTGGCGCGGTGGACCGACTCCTCGACTCTCCGTTATCTGTCCCTTTGTAATATAAGAGGAGTCAATATTCCGATCTGACATTCCTCTCGAGGAGCGCGGCGGGGAATCTCATTTTTAATACAAGTGTCACTATACCCACGCTATTATAGCCGCAAATCCGCGCGCAAAACGAGCTTGCGATGACGACGGGAGTCCCAAGTTAGATCTTACTTCATCCCCGAGCGAATATCCGCCGGTCCGCCGCTATCGGGCCAAGAGATTTCCGCTCGAAGAGTACGTTTGCTTCAAATTGGCACGTAGTCTTCGATATCGCGCGCATTGTCGGGCGTCGAGGATAAGGTGGAATCAAGAGGAGTGAGATTACGGGAGCACTGAAGGATGGATAATCAAAGATTGATGCCAGCGGCTGCCTGCTTTCGTCTAATATCAGTCACTGGCGAGGGGTGATTGATCGGAATATCGAAAGCCTTTATATAGGTTAGAGGGTGTCTAAAAATCCCGACGCTAAACGAAATCCCAATGAACATAACTCGTCCACAACAAGACGCTCAGCTGTCACCTCGCCTCTCCAGTATAAACATTTTTTTCCTCCAATTTCGAGTGCTCGCGTGCCATTTCAACGGCGGCGCTCCCGGGGACGAGGCAGTCGCTTTTAAATTTGTAAATCTAATTTCTGATTCTCGCCCGGCGAAATTCGTTTTTGAAAGCGCCCTCTCCGGCAAAGCTCTTTCTGCCGAGGATTATTAAACTTAGCGAACAAAGTGCCGTGAAAGCTTATGACCTCATTTTCAGAGTCGCACTTTTAGCGCTCCAGACGAGGAGAAAGAACAGACGGCGCGCCAAGGCTATTTTCGTAAGAATTAAAAGCCCCTAAAAACACACAGGCCAGTGCGAACGATTGAATGTGGAAAATTGGGTTTTCATTCATTGATGTTTCACGTTTCGCGCACTGTTTGCGGGAGGAAGAGCGACTCATTGGGAAAATACTCTTTGTTCCCAATTACGGAGGTAGGGAATTCGAAATATTATTTTTCGATGCGCGCCACTGTAGTTAATCTGAAGATGCTCCCATCTACAGAAAGCTTTTAAAATATGACGATTTTGAGGATTACTGAAAAACCCGCCCACCCAACTAGGGTCCAGATGAAAAGAGCATTTCCACTGAAATTGTTCACGTTCAATTAAATCATTGAAAGTTCCCGGGTCAATATCACTGGGCACTGTGTGCTTGCTAAAATTCTCTCGAAAAACCAGTTGACCCTCGCCAATCTGAGTCGGTCAAACAACGGGTTCGATTATGCGAAACTCCGCCAACGGCAGTTTTCATTTTCACTCCTGCTATGCTGTTACAAATTGAAGAGCCTCTGCTATGCCCTACGCGTACGGTGACTCATTATGCCATGTTGAGTCGAGAGAACCTAACTGAAGTTTAATTAAATGCCGAATCCCTGACGATATTGAGCCGCGGTCGGATCTCTACTATACGTTCCGACAGTTAAATCCCTCACAAATTAATCACTTTCTTCTAACTGCAATTACCGACCACTTATTGCCCGCCGCCAATCAATCATTTTGGCCAATAACTCATTAAATATACTCAGCGTATTCATTGAAATCGACCAACTTCCCATGCAGAAAGTACGTATTCTTGTCCTCCCTTGTGAGCAATACAGAATCGATTTGTTCGTCTCATTCCATGATTCCTCTTGCAGCGTGTAAGACTAAGATTCGTTCGATCCACGAAGGTGCTCAAGTTATCCTTACAAGGGTATATCTCCTTTCACAAAATACGAAAGTTCTCAAAGTATTGAACAGTATTTGGAGCGGATGCTTTTATCCCAGATACAAGCGATATATTCAATCCTATGAAAGGCTCAGCAAGAGTGGTCGATCCATCGATGACCCTCCCTATACATTTTTAAAGAATCCAAGAGACAAGCGAAATGTAGTACAATAGAATGGCTGGCAGTATCAATTTCGAAAGGTCTAATTTATCTCGGAAGGGTCCTGCCCTCTGCCGTATTACAACTTACAGCTCCTGCTGCAGTCTTAAAATATCGTCGTGGCGTCGATTAAAGGCAGAGTAAGCGGATTCCAGCTTACGAGCAGTTAGTCAGGAGCCTACTGATTAACTGGGTGGAAGGTGGCTTCTGTCCAGTGTCCATGCTGCGTCGGCATTGTCTGTGGGAGTGGGTGATGCCTCGCCAGCAAGGGTCTGACTGCCTTCTGGTCGTTGCACCGCTTTAAGTGGATTAGTACCAATAACAGATTTAATCAAACTGGAAGTCCTAGGGAGCCCTCGTCGTGATGGCCGGGGCAGCGGAGTGGAGTGTGCTCGTAAGGGAGTAATAGGCAGAAGTAGTTTAGTACTAGTCAGCCATGGCGTTATGTTATAATTCACATCATCGTAATCCGTGCAGTAACTCCGAACCAAAGGGTTGCGTGCATACCTGCACCCTAGTTCGTAAGATATTAGGATTTAATTATTACCGAAGAGAAACCGAGTGCTGGGCAATACTACCTTTTAGTTTGTGTGACATATGCTAAGAATGCTTATTCTACTGTGATTAGAATATAGGGTATATGTATGATTGTTGCTCCTGCGTATGATTGGACAAAAAAGACTGAATCACGACTTTTATTGATTTTCTTATTCGAGGGGCGTTCAGTTAGCGATGTGACAAGATTCTCAAGAACCTTATGCGAAATCTCTCGTTGATCTCTATAGTTCTGGGGCACGACACTCGTTCTAGTGAACTGTAACATAAAATGTCGAGATTCCTAATGAATTCTTGAACGAGTGCCATACTTTTCTTTCCACAGTCTCCACGGAAGGTCGAGTTTCACCGGTAGCAGAATACTACCGAGGCCAAGTGTGGTTGTCATCGTCGAATTTCATGTGCTCTAATCCCATAAATGATAACGGCAGTTAATTAAAGATAATCTCGATAATCTCGACTTGTGTCGACGGGCTGTAGCGCGGAGAGTTTGGTCGCCAAAGCATGTCTTCGCCTAAGGAAGAAAATCCTCTGACAGGCAATGGCAGAGGGTCGTAGGTACAGATGGCCGAACTAATTGACAAAATTAATACACACAGTAGAGGCGACTTACGTGGTGTTGTTAAGTCAACACAACCGGGCACCTCGGCGTTCCCTTTTTTTATACACAAGTAGCCACAGTGTCGTGCGTCGCCGAAATTGGGGCGGCCAGGCCACGATGCAAGAGAAATTCGTTACGAAGCCAGCCCCGCATTTAATTAAGAACACTGGGGAATGCGAGCAAAAGAAAGGGCGCGTAGCTCGTGAACGTCGCGCCTGGATTCACGTCGCCTATACTTCTTCCCTTTCCCTACACGCTGCCAGCGGGTTTAAATGAGCTCTGTGCTTTCTCCCGTTTATATAGGGTGGCTGATTTACCGTAGTCCAATTTATCCCCGGCATCCGACGAAAATCAGTAGCATTGGAGCTGTTTGTGCGAAAAATTCCAGGTGTAAGTGACCCTCGAAATGTGAAAGCGCATCAATGGTAGGGGCGCAATTCGAAATTGCAAGCGTGCTTGTGTTGCTCAAGTGTCATAGAGGGATCAGTAGCGACGCGCGTGTGAAAGGGTGAGGGGGGTGGAAAGTGCGAAAGAGGGAGAGAGAGAGAGCTTAGTTCCAATAGGGAAAAACCGCGGAGAGCATCATCGGTCATGGACTCGCGAGGACAATTGTTTGCAGCAGCGACTCGTGGATAAATCAATAACGAGTGGAGAAGCTCGGCAGAGCAAGCGGGCAAGCGGTCGACCGCCGCCGCCGTTCTGTGAACGCTTTTTGCAACTGATGTCGTTTTTATTTTTGAGACGCGATAAAAGTTCAACTCACTGCTGCCCCCACTCCCACCATTCTGCCCCTCCCTACTGATACTTTTGCCCAGTGAGCCCAATGCAAATAAACGCTTGCTGCTGCGCCCGCACAAACTCGAGAATAAATGTCCGATAGCGTAGCTACCACGCTGGCGAACGCTAACACGGCCGGATAGCATAAATTAACCTTATATTAGTCCATGCAGAGTATCCTTGACATCTTGGGTATCGAAGAATTTTTTATTTCACTCGTCGATCGTACTACATGAAACTGTGCCCCACGCCAATTCTTATGACGTGTATAGCAGAAGTCCCGATGTAATTGGCAGGAAACGCGGAAATAATTTGGTTGAAGAGTTAGCCCACCATGTTCCACTGATATAGCAACTCCGAGTGGATCACTTTTAATACTCGAGATAATAATCATGGAGAAGGAGCTTGAGAATCGTCCGCATTAATTTGGAGAAATTATTGCTCGATAGAAATGAGATCGATCGAAACCTTAATCCATTCTTCCTCTTTGATCAGCAGCAAGTAGTCGTCCCGATTATTCATAAGGAGAGCCTATCCCCGTATTTGGCGAGTGATCGATTATGGTAGCTGCACTTCATAAATATTAATTACTGTTGGACGAATGATTGATGAGTCGAGCGGGCGACGGGTAGGTGAATTGTAAATCCCTGGTTTCTTCTTTCATTAGCGGAGCGGGATCGAAGGTGATTGGATCCAGCAGGAGAGGAGTCTCAATCACCGAGAACCTAGTATCTCAGGATTTTACACTGGTAAATTAACCTATCAGAAACTGATTCCAACACCGCATGTGGGACGCAATATTCTAAACTCTTCATTAATAATAATACATAAGCGCGCCCTAAACATATATATCTACCGCATTTAAGAGATGATTCAGTCACAGCACGCAGGAGCGAGCTAACAGATGTATCTAATAGTACAGGAACTATTAGAGAATGGGAGGTCTAGCATCCCGGAGGATTAGTTAGGCACGAGTAACCCGTGACGCCAGCACATGTGTGTTCCTTCACTCGTGCGGCGTGCGTAGGACATTGTTGGGTGACGAGAAACTCGAATGTACTCGATCAACAGGTCTTAAGATCACATGGTCGCTATGTTCATTTACGACCACATACTACGCACACGGGAGAACGTACGTACGCGGAAGAAAACTATTTATATTCGCGTAAGCGTGACAACTGCAAGTAAGTCAGGACCTTGAAATTTATACCAAGTACGCAATGTTATAGCGAGTAACGGGGGCGCGCGTACCCGCGAGCGTGCTAATCTCCGATCGCGTCCTCCAATATTTGCTACGTATGAGAGAGGATGCCTGGAGGGGAATCTATATGTATGTAGGGCCGGAGGTGGGCGTTGCTGGGCTGAACGCTCATCCCTGAAATGCAAATAGGAGCGGCCTGATAAATGCTTCCCTCGAAACAATAGAGGTTTAATATAACATTGTACCGCGCGTTGTATTTGTAATTAACCCTTTTACTATAATGACGAGGGCAATTTTCATGTTCTGTGGCTGGACACTGCTGATGGAAGTATACAATATTGAATTATACGAGGAGAGAACGAGCCCGGAATTTCTCGCGGGCAGGCTTTCCAGAAAAGACGTGTTTATTGATAACAGTCATTTACAACGATTACTGTTGCGCGCTAGACTGGCTGGCACGTAATAGAAATAATACTGGATCCGCCTTTTCGTGCGATGCGTGAGTAATTAAGTACCGGCGAATGAAGATTGATTAACCACACGCTCGTTAAGATCCCATCGCTTTTCTGCCGTGCACTTGTTCACTGTTCCCGTGGAGGAGCTCGTGTTTCTCTGCGATCGAGAGCTAGATACGAAAAGAATCTGGTAGATAAAAGGATATCGTGAATACTATCAGGATAAAACGATCCAAATATATCACTGGCATAGTAGCATCTTCTTATAGAAATAAAAACATTTGTTGAAGGTCGTACTTGAAAGCGGTGGGGCCGGCGCTATTAGCCTTTTCTGCTCGCCGGCATAGGTAATCTTGGAAAAGTGCTAATTTATGCAAACTTCTTTCTTTAAAAACCTCAATCCCAAGCTAAACTCAGAGAAAGCGGGAGAGAGGCAAAAAATACCTCGCTAAAACCTCGCACGCTCTACTCCGTATCAGTGAAGGAGTAGCCGAGAGGGAAGCAAGGATATCCGAAAATCGACTAAGTAGAATTCCCGAGGGAATTCTAATTGAGTTCCAGGCAACTTAAAAGTGATAAGTGGCGGCACGCACGGGCAAATCCCATTGAGACTCCAACTTAATTTTTCGAAGCGTCTCAGCCCCACTACAGAAGAACGTCGCTTATAGTTTATACTTTTGCCAAGTCAGCCAATTCTCCGAGAGCGCCCGGGCCCCGTACGTAATAAGACAGTGAACGATAATAGGATCGCTCTTGGAGGCGAGTTCACCATTCACGATAAGCCCGACGGAATTTTCCTTTCCGGGGGGCGTGCAATCAGTTATCGGGTGAACAACGAACTGGAAAATAACTTACCAAGGCTCTCGCATCGCATCTCACGGGCGAGCTCACGCACACACTCGCACACAGCCAGATTGAAAATAAGAGAGCCAGCAGCCCAAGGCCGTCCGAAGTTTACAGCGAGGATCTGAAAAATTGGAAAGCCCGTCTGGTAGTACTGTCTGTATGTAGGTACGTATATCATAAAGTGCCTGGCAAATACGCTCGCAACCAATAGCCCGCCGACACCAGCGGAACGAGGAAAAGCGCACGGAGTCGTTGTATTTCGCTCTTCATAAGTATTTGCAATTCCAATCGAAGTTTTCCGCGAGTGATCGACGAGCGCGCGACCGCCGAAGGCTACGTGGAGCCAATAATGAAAACAATTTTTCGGGAACGAGCGATAACGTCGTGCTCGAATAAACGAAGGCCCGATGTTCTATACATACGTATAGTATATACCTATACGTCCTATATGCATGTATACTATCTAGGGCCGGCAGCTGTAAAACCAACGGCATCTGCGATCGCGATCGCACTCGGCCGCCCGCGCATCGGCAGCCGTAAAGTAGAATGTTGGAGGCTGCGGGTGTGCGTATGGGCACCGGGGCACTGCGAGTAATCGAAGATCGCGATGTCACACTGGCCAAGGGAAAGCCGTTCGTTCTTTCTGGCGGGCTAGCTCCCATGTATTCGTTTAATTGCGAATTACTCGGGAACATCGGCTCGCTCGTGCGCCCGCTTGACCCACTTCCACTGCAATTTGCACTTGACGGAAGCGCCGAGGTTTTCAGGGGCTCTCTCTATCTCCTCTCTCTCTCTCTCTCTCCTCGTGGCGCTTCTCTCACTGCTGCCCGGCAAAGAAAGGGGAAATATCGGAGGCAAGACCGCCGAGACCCAAGGATTTTTCCATCGCAAATATTATCTCACCGTAATAGAAGCTTCCGAGCCGCACGCTCTGTCCTCCTGCCGCTACCAGGAAACGGATGAAACCTCCACGCATGCATTACTGATTGTATTAGCTCGGATGAAAGTAAGCAATGCCGTCGCCCTGATTTGTCACGTGTGTGCGCTGTAAAGCAAATTTATCATGCGACCGGCGTGTGCGCATAATCGGCCGGCCTACCCGTCGCATCCTGTGATTCATTATTGGAGATTCTGTCAATAGCGAGCATCAAGTGTTAACGAGTGATAATACTCGTTATCGGTTTCAACTACTTTTGTTTGATAAAGCTAAATGATATATTGCCATATATGGCGTCTGCTCCTAATTGCACGGGCGCAATGTTAAACGTCCGGGATTCGCGTTTGTTCCGAAGAGTTACTAATTCGATGTTTACGAACTACTAAACTCTTTCTATAGATTGTGCACGTGCGTGTATCTAGTTGTAACTTCTGTTATTAATATTCGAGTGCATCAGAGTTAAGGGAGCCCGTTAATGTTTCGGGACACGTAACGGCACCGGGCACCATCTGCACAATCAGTTTTCGAACACCACCTTGGCGAGTAAATAGTTTCTTGCTGCGCATTCTAACGGGCTTTCACCATGGTACTTGCTATAGAAGGATTGGGCAAAAAGCCCGCATACTTAACGTATGCACACCGATACACATAGGCGCACAGAGCATAATAGCGACGTGAATGGCATACATTACCATCGTTCTTACCCGCCAGAAGACGGAGGTCCGCCGTAGTATTGTACGAGTATCCGGAAAACGTTCTGAATATCGGTGCGGCAAAGCTGACTTTTCCCGATTTCCTTGGCCAGTCCACCGCACTTAAAAGCCACTCGACCATTGTTATTTGTTACATCCGAATCTACTTTCCAGGAAATAGGCGGGGGAAAGTGGCCCCGGACGAAAAGTCGGCCCCCTACTAAGTATCGAAAAGCAAATCGGTGGCTATAAATCGGCAAGCCGTATTTGGCGAGTACCTGTTGATACTAGGGTGGGATATCAGTGCGAGTTAAAATGGAAGCAGCGAATGAAAAATCCACAAAGCTAACTGTCTCTCGGCGGATTAACAGAGAAACCGGCCGAGACATTGGGGGTTTCTCTGATTCGGATCGCAGGAGGGGCAGGCGCTGAAAATGCTAATGAATCGACGGACCCGAGACATTTCGATGAGACCAATTAAAGGAGCGTTGCTGCTTCTATCGGGGTTCTCGGCTCCGTCAAAAGTAAATTAATGCTTTTCATGGGCCAGCGGGCCGCGTGTTCTTGTCTGGGATTAAAGTCCGGAAGGCTGCCTTCAATTAGTAGCTCTGGTACAAGAATGGGCCGCCTCTCACCACCTCAGCTAAGTGGTTATTCGGAATACCGCGCGGTTAATTTCCGCCACTGGTAAACGAATATCGTAATTGACCCGGCTCTGGCCGGGGCGGGCGCGCGTGCGCGGCCTCAAGATATCTCCGCATCAAAGGGCGAGAATAATTTGCGGGGCACAAAGCCGGATACACGTAGCAGCAGCTCTGCTCTACGTATTCCCGGTATCAGCACTTTCCTATCGAATGGACGCGGCCGGCTGTTTGATGTGGAAATGCAACTGTTTGCCTATGCATGCTCCTCTAATTGAACATATTTGTATTCAGTGACACCGGCCTTCCGACCTACCACTCAGCCGAAACACCAGCGACCTGCGGCTCTCATCGTTCGTAAAAGGGTTAGAGAAACAGAAAGAGGGGGTGGGCTATTTGCGCGGCGAAGCGCCCCTCCAACTTTGTGGAAATACTTTCAACAACGGCGGTCTCTCTCTCCTTTCCAATCTCATTACTATAACGAGTGGCGGGTTGTTAATCGAGTTATTAAATGTCCTGTCCGCACCTCAGCGCGCCCTCACTATTGTTCACGTTAAATCGTTTATAGCTCGTACACGCTATCACTCTCTAATGGCCAGAGCCGTCGGTGTTGAATCGGCGAATTATCACCCCGCGACTATTATGTATTCCTGATAATCATGTGACTCATGGACGTGCGTATTGTATTTCGCCAGTTTCTCATTCATCAGTGAATACGGCGATTGTTTGCGCTTTTTTTTTCGCCCTCTCTCTCTCTCTCTCTCTCTCTATCGTTGTGTCCCTCCCGCAATGTGTCAAGGTTAGCTGATAAAACTGGGGCCCTATGCACTTTTGCAGGGGGCGACGACATTTTTTAAAGACAAACTAGAAAGGAGCACCAAGGTTGATAGCGGAGGATCCAGAGAGAATATTTATGCGTGTAGATATACAAATATCCACGTCGGTTAAGTAACTAGCAAATTTGTATCAGCAACCCGAATGGTACGCGGCGAGAAGATTTTATTGGAATAGCGGCCAGGCAACTTCCGGCTCCCTCTCGTTTCGTGAAAGCATCCTCTCTTTCTCCCGATAGTAGATGTACATATGTATGTACGAACCGCATACATGCGCATTTGCGCTCTCATGAGGAAGACTGGACACGGTGCCAGCTGTCAGGTAAAAACCACCGTTTCGTGCCCACAACGCTGCGGGGCTAATTAAAATTAGATTTAAATCTACCTGGTATGAGATCCCCGGTATCTGTAGTGTTCGGTGTTACCTGCAGCGTGCTTAGACCGCTACTGGCTCGCATGCTTTGAAACTTCGCCAAATATATGGGTGTTCCATGTACTTGCAAGCTTGGAGGGCGACACACATCTCGGGGAGACCCGAGTTTACATATTCCGGGATGTTATTAATTTCCATTCGATAACGGAATATTAATGCGAGCCGTAAATATTCAACGAACATTAACGATATTGTTACAGCGCTGCGACAAATTTGATACAGAGATTCTGACACGATTGTGGCACAGAAGTTGAATTTGACAGGCAAACGCGCAGAAGCTCGGATGCTATAATCAAATGTATAAAATTGGCGGTGATACCGAATATATGTGTTTTATGTCGCGCATAAAATGCTGGCAGATTAGTCTGAGGCTCTCGCAATTAAATTTCCCAGATTATAAAAGGTGAGATTGCTCCGCTTCCAGAATTACTATAACTCTGTTATATTCGCGGGTGTGAAATAATTCATAAAATCTGCATTAGGATCCAGATAAGCCTGTGAATATGGATCTAGCATTTGCAAACGATACAGGCCGCTCACGGAAGAGGATTACGAACCTTGCAACGGATGAACAAGTCGGAGAATTATTTATATCGCTGCGAGGCTCACTCCCGATGCTGCGTGTTTGTTGAAACTTTTCGTGATTACCGGAGGTACGTGCATGGTAACGGCTTTCTGGCTTTTTATCGTTTCTTCCCGTTACAATTTGAAACGTAAGGAACCGTAATCTAATTTCGCTGCTTTGAAACTCGGTATCAGTGAGCAAGAGCGACTGCAGCTTAAAGCATTTCACGTCTGACTTCTAATTAACAAAGCCAGCCCTACTCGATGCTTACACTGTGCACACCGCAAACGTGAAAGCACGGTGAAATCTATTTTATCCCCGTCGACAGTCGACGAGTCACATAAAGAGTTAGGTTTTGTAAAAACCGCTGGAATTTATCATCAACCGTTTGCCCGCAGCCACTTTAAATTTCACCTATTTTTCTAGCCCTTCGGGCGCGGGTGGTTTGGTGTAAAGTTCTGCCACGGACTCCACGATTTAAATCGAACTCGCTACTACGAGGGATAGGAGTGCGGAGTTTCTAGTAAAGTGCGGCACTGGTGCAGAATTTGTGGAAAATCGAAAAGCCCACATTTCCCGCGAGAAGCAGCTTCTATTACGGTAATCCTTTGATGAACTTTAATTCCAAAAAGAGGAATACATGTTGCTCATCATACATGAGCTGAGTGCTGCACTTTAGTCACTTTAGTGTTATCTATAGTTGAATATCCCATGATTTGTAACAAATTTTGCAAAAATTTAAACGGTCCGATCACTGGTGAAAAACTTGAAAAAAGGGCACCGAAAGACTTCGGGGTTGAATGCCAATTAGAATTTAGATTGGGACAGAGGTAAAGCTCCTCAATGCACTGGCTATGCTGCCTTACTTTAAGTTACCCCCTAACCCATCATCTATCTAGAAAAACGTCTTGTCTTCTCTTATCAATTTAGATTTCTCACTCCATGGCACTCCCTCAAACCGTCGCACTTTAATCGTGGAGTATTGTATGGATAGAATATTATATGTAACCCGATACTGCGCGTGTCTCCCATTTAACTTTTGAATATTGAAGATTAAGTTCTAATATTCGGATTAAGAAAAGTTCCGACGAATTCACCCTACCTCGTAAACGAAACGTTACGTGATAGCTGAACCGAAGACAGTTGCGCGAATGTATAGAAGTGGCAGTGTTTAATCGAATTAAGTTGTTGTTCGAACGAGAGAGCAGCGAGCGAGGCTACCGTTCGCGTGTGCACGAAGTGCTCCTTTCATACCCATGCAAGTAGCCTGCGCTTTTTATGCAAAATGAGGCACTTTTTTTAATAAACATTCCCAGCCTGTTCAGTTACTCAAGAGCGGGCGAGTCTCGTGCATGCGGTGCTCGCATACTTCCTTAGTTGCCCCGGCCACCGAAACTCGGCTCCAATCTTACTAATTAAAAGGCCAACAGGCCAACGGGATCGACGTCGTCGGGGGTAAAACCTCCCTCCTAATTTTCCGCTCAAGTTGCGCAATAAAGTAAATGGCCGCGTATAAAGTAGGTATGTATGCGAGGTACAGGCATTCGAGAAATAAACGGTGCAAGCCTGGCCATTAGATAGATGTGACGGAGAGCAAGCCAGCGAAGCCAGCGAGCCAGCAGGGACGCGCCGCGTCGCGCCGGTTAGACGAATGCGAGGATCGAGCTTCTAAACTTGATCCTACTCGATTCAAGCGTAGGTACGACGCGCTCGAGGAGCCGGGAGGGGGTTAAGAATCCAAATAAATCCCGCTGTCGGAACAGGGTAATCCTATTACGCGCAGCATTCGTCCTCCCTAGCTGCCGGCCGTCGACGACGGTGCTCGACGGCACCGTCCAGAAGCGAGAGAGCACGCATTGCTCGTCTGGCTGTCTGCGAAAGGACGGAAGCCGTTCGACGTCAACTGCTGAAAGGAAGGAAGCCACCTCGCGCGAATCCATCGACCATTTTCACCGTGTTATTGGACCACCTTAACCCTTCAACCCTTAGAGTTACTACACCAAAAGGCGACCCTTGCCCCCGAGTTTGCTGGCTCGCCCTTAATCTCGACTTGGATCGCTAAACTCCTCGAGACCTTCTCGCCCCCCTTTAAAGACTTTACTTCACTGGGTACGTTTACACTCGAAAATAAAACCCACGCTAAGTTAGAAGCTCCGCGGACTCTTTCCCGCCATCCACGAAATGCTAAAGTTTTCAAATGGTCGAAACTGACGCCCGTCTCTCTCGCGTTGAATTTAAACTACTGCCGCAGGGGGAAAGAGAGTGAGAGGGAAAGGAAGCAGCGCCGCGGACAGCCGATTACGCCGAGCGAATTTCGCCGATGATGCACTTACGCGAGAGAGCTATGAGCGCGTGTGCGTGTGGCTACGTGTCTTCATGGAGTGCGCGTCACGGCCCCCGGTATAAAAGGCTAGAAAACACGCAGGAAAGTTGCAGTTCTCATCTGGCCACCTTAAACAGCGCGATGGGAGATATGACTTTCAAGGTAGTCTCGAGACTCGAGTCACGTTAGGGAAGAGCCAGAAGCAGTGTTGCACGGTTGAGAGTGGAACAACGAGTGAAAGAGGGATGTGTGTGAAAAGGGCGGGTGGGTCGAATAGATGGTAGCTCGGCTAAAACGACTGTGGGAAGAGAAATACGAGAAATGCGCGAGGAGAAGAGAGGACGAACGGAGAAAAGGATGGGAGTGGGGGGAGAAAGTGCTCGTTAAGAAACGGTTTGCTCCTGCAAGTGGGGGGAGGGACTGGAGATGGGGAGGGAACCAGGGTGGATGGATGGATAAGATGAAACGTCGGGATCCAAAAGGGAAGAGAGCGCGGAAACTCGCCCGGCTTTCACTCGCGCCTGCTCATCCGGAAAGCACTTTAATTGATAGTAATTTACAAAAATATAATTAGTTCGGGAGGTTGGGGTTGGAATGGCGGCGGCGGCGGTGCTCGTTAAGGCGCGACGCGGCTCTCCCCAGCAAGAACGAAATAAATAATTCGGCGGTAGGTCGGGGCCGGCGACGCTCAAACGACGTAACGCGGTTTCAAGGAGACCTCAGTCGTGCCGTGAATAGAAGACTGGACGTAAACTGTTTGTTATTCCCCGGTAGTGCTGTGTAATTAAAATAGCCTGAGAATCCATCCAGTTTTCAGCCATGAGCGGTCACGTAGCCAATGTCGGCTTACCTAAATTGCTTATTTCACGCATTTCATCACTGTCAATCCTAATTACTATAGATAGTTTGAACAGAATTTAGGAAATAACCCCGGCTGATAAGAAGCGCGCATGATATTTCCTCGGTGGAAACGTCTCGAGGAAAGCTACTGCGCCGGGGTACGCTGGGAAACAAGATTTTCATCGGGGATTTCAGTAAATTCATCTCTCCTTCTTACTCGGCTAGACGTCCTCCTGCGCCTGTTGCGAAAGTTTTATTACGTGTACGTAAAACGAAGAAGCGAGCAAGTGAGTAACTGGTTGAAATTAAGTGAGTTATAACTCAGAAGCCGTGCAGTTTTCATTGGGTCGCCTGATGGACGGAGCACTTCTCGTCGGAAGCGAATGCAGCTGAATCGAAAGCTGACGTCCGCGGTCTTCTAACTATCGTAATTAAAATTCGGATGACTTTGTATCGCTACTCTTCGCTTCGCTCGTTTCCGTGCTTCCAATGTCCACGTAATATTTAATTTCCTGCTTCTCGTGAGTTATGCACTCTCTCCATAATACTTCACATATATAATACAATATATTCAGCGGCTTTAAAAGTCCTATTCATCGATGCCTCCGTTCCCTAATTGATACTGTAATGAAGCAACATATTTATCTCTGAAAGCAGAAAGCTGTTCCAAGGTACACAGGATACGCGATCATTCGAGGCGTAAACGACTCCCATTAGCGAAGAGTAATGCACGCATTAATCAGCCAATTAATTTCTTACAACGAATCCGTGCACCCCGCCATCTTTTTGCCCCCAATTCGTCGCAACAGCGATCAATCAACTGGCCGGGCAAAGAGTTGGGGATATTTTAGTCGAGCTGCATTAATCGATAGCGGTTAAAAAAAGTATGAGAGCCGGGGCGATTGCTATCAGGAAAAGTGGAGCTGAGTGAGATTGCCGGCTCAGCAGGAAAGAAGACGGATGACAAGGATAAGCTGGAACCACGAATTCCTATGTCGTAGGTCAAATTCGCCTTGACCATCGTTCTAGTGCTGGGTCATCGATCATGGGCCGGTGTGATCTCACTAGAAAGCGAGCCACTTCACGGTCAACACATCGGGCTGGCCAGCTCGTACATGCACTTCCACGGGCCGGTCGAGGGTCCTGAGTTCGAGGTGAAAGTGCCGTATGGCTTGCATCAGGCCGAGGGCAATCATCTGCACGGCGCCGAGGAACAGAGCGAGCACCGGTACACGCTCGACTACGTCGGCCATCCTAAGTACGAGTTCTCATATGGCGTGGAGGATCACCATACGGGGGATTTCCACGGCCAGAAGGAAACCAGGGACGGTGAGTATTTGCTGTACATACGGTCGCTATGTATATATGTAACAGAGGCACACAAGTAAGCAGCGCGGACGCAGGGAGGTAGGCAGGCAGGCAGGCAGGCAAGCAACAGCTTTCCGCATCCACGCTTAGTCGCCTGTCAAGCGGCGGCGGCATTGCCGTGCTCACGTGTAAGGGCTTTTCCACCAGGCTGAGCTTAAACGGCCTCTTTCACTCGTCTGACACTGTCAGGCCGCGCTGAGCGAAGTAATCCCGTGAAGTAAGTAGAAACAGTCCAGGGCAAAGGTAAGCGGACCAAGGCGCCGGAGAAACACGCACGGGCAGTCACAAAGAGTGCTGCGGGGGGACGACACGAGCCAGATTTTTTAATGAAACTTTCATGGGATCCTGAGAAATCCGCAGGCATGGCCGCCAAGAAATAGGATTTCAAGCATGAATCCTTGATGTTCCCTTGAATGGATATTCATATATGTTTTGGTCTTCGCTTTCCGAGAAACGTTGCAGACTGGCATCAGCACCACCCCGAACACGTAGTCATGCACACCTGCATACATATTGCCGAGACACTTGCGCAGACTTTTTGCATTCGTTCTTTTATGCGATGCGCAGGATTAAGAGGTCCTCTCGAGCCCGATATATTTCGCATGACACTCTGCCTGTCGCACAGCTACCGTTGAAGAAACTATGCAAGCACATGTCGCAGCACAAATGCACTCCCATCTTGCACCTCGAATCGTCGTGAATCATATGTGCGGGATAGGGTTTTTCTCACCGTGAGATGGGACAATTGGGCAAATCATAAAGTGTAACGTGAGATTATAGTCTGTGATGGTTTCGCTGGTTTCTGTTGGCTGCGCCCCCAAAAAATAACATTGGAAATTTCCTTGTGGGATTTCGATGCATGTATAAGTATCTCACTGTTTAGATACATTTTCACACAGTCTACAGCAGGCGTTTCAATTTGACTAGGACAGAAGCTCGTTTTTCCATCAAAACCCAGGCAATTCGGGAGGCGGTCAGCGAAATTTGCATAGTTCCGCGTATATTACCGCCCCACTCCATAACTGATAGAGTCCACCTATTTGCTAGTCATTGTTATACTAACGACATTCCTGCCTCTGAATTTTCGCTCGGGCTTTCGCCAGAGAGAGAGAGAGAGAGGGAGGGAGAGAGGGCGAATGAAATTCAATTACCCATCTTTATGACTTGGCGAATTGAGTTCCGGTGCTTGCACTTTCCACTTGCTCACAAGCCCTGGTGACTCTGTTCGCCACTACTTCTCGGTCTCATGGTGCCTCTGCTCGTTCGTTTGGTAGGAAGCAGTGTGTCCGGCCAGTACAGCGTGAAGGAACCAGGTGGCAGTGTTCGTGTGGTCAGCTATCACGCAGACAAGGACGGATTCCACGCGGTAGTACACACTTCCGGCAAGAATAACCACACGCCCGATCTTCATGCCGGTCAAGACCACCTTCAGGTTCAGGGTCACGAGGGGGCCGTGCAACAGGGGGATGACCTTCACGATTATGTGGGTTCGTACCCAGACGGCGAGGGCTACTGACAGCAGCCACCTGCTCCACCAAGGAATAACTTGGCTAATCGCTTCGTGCCCGGAGCGCTCAGATGCGACGCTCACGTATCACCTCGGTTCTGTAGACTGTATACCAAAGCACCCTTCGCTGTGCCCTCCTCATAGGATACTGTGACTGCTATGGCAGCACTCTCTGTTTATATATCATACTGATCCCTAGACTGTCAAGCATGGCAAGCAAAAAATGTCAGGTGTAGGCTTCACGTATGATTTGTAAGTCACCTACGCACGTGCCAAACTCGCTAGGAAATCGAGTGGAAATGTATTTCAACCCGTGGCTTATAAATTATATTGCGAGTCGAGTCTATAAATAATTTCATAATTTAATATTACACGCCTGTATATACATTTTCGTGAATAAATGATTGTTAATCGACCTGACTTTCCTGCTGTTTTAATCCTAGCGTTGTTTCCCATCGCCGCCGGTAACACTAGTACCGCGAGAGAGAGAGGGAGAGAGAGAGCGGCGCATGCTTTGCAACTGATTGGTGGAATTAATTAGGGCGGATTTCAATTTATTAATCAGATTATGTAACGTGGGCGTTTGCGACGGGGCTGAGTATTTACTAGCATTACGATAAGCCGGCGCGCACCGTGGTCGACGGCTTTACGAGCAAATAAGGCATTAGAGTAATACGTGGTAAAGCGGGTAATCGTCAAAGTGAGAGGAGAGTGAAAGCTTACGAGAATAGCAAAGGGTATTTCGTTGGGTATCGATAAAGTTGATTGAACTGCGAGCGATTCGAGGTACCGACGTTTGTGCTATCAATCACCGTGAACATTCTAATACCCTAATACCAAACCTTTCCCAAAGCCGTGCCAATTACGGACTGGACCAGGCAACTGAAAATTGAACTAGAAACCATCATAGACAAGGTGCGAATATTCGATCGCGAATAAAAGGCGACGCTTACGGTTCGTGCAGGTTGAAGGGCGAAAGCTTCTCTGATCCATCGGATAGTGCGAGGGGAACATCGTTATCGGTTACGGATGCGAATGCGGAAAAAAGGGGTGGTGGTTGTAGACAGGGAATAATAACAAGAAGAGATGATAAAAGAAGAGAGAGAGAGAGAGAGAGAGGAGATCGCGGCGATAACAATGCCTCGAATCCATGTCGATGGATGGGCGGCAGCCGTCGGAAACAAAAAGGACTAGCGCCGCTGGGAAGGAAACGGGAGGAGGTGCACGCGCTCCGAAGGACGATTCTCTCTGGAACTGAGGAGGAACCTGGATAAGGGCTCGGTCACGCTACGATTCTCGAAATCGGAGGGGACTCTCTTTCCCTCCGGCTCTCCCCATCCCGGTCTCTTTCTTTTTCTCACCCTCTTTGTTACTGGCACTCCACCCTTACATCATTAAATCGGTAACAATCAGTCAGTCGGGACGAGACGAGGCACAGAGTGGATGCTCGCTTGGAAAAGCCCAGCGCTGGAGAACTGGGTCAGTGCAGGGAAAGATGACGATGGAGAGCCCGGCAAGCCCGCCCGCTAGCTCGTAGGAAGCTCTGTCTCGCTGCTGGGAATCCTTACCATCGTACTATCGCACTGTGCACTTAGAGCACGCCGTAATGGCCACGATAATGCCCCGGTCGTGCGCAGATTTCGGCTGCAACCGGGACCTCACAGCAATTTCCGGTGAATCCCGGTGGCTACTAATTACCCGGCTAGCATCGCGCTGATTATTCCGCAATGCCAGCCCCGCGACAAATCGAGCGTGATGGACGCGACGATATCTGAAACAGGAATTGAAACACTTCCTGATACGACTACAAGCCCCGCCTTCCACGCGTCCTCAGACATATTAATCTTGATCCAATGTCTATGAGACATTATAATCTTTAAAGCCTTGTCGACGCAGTTTGCGAACGCGGGTAAATAGTCGATAATGAGGAAACACTGAAATGAGAAGAAAATATTTGCGAAAGGCGTAACTGAATCGGCGCAAAGTTTACAGTTAGAGGGGTACCGAATCGCGCGCGACCGTGCAAACAACTCTTAAACTCACACAGTACGCTACACAATTCCACATTCCTAAAGGTTCCTTACACGCTCACGGCGTTGCTAGTATCCTGTGTTGTAAAGGATCAATATGCAAGCTTAGAGATTGGCATCACCAACCACTTATCGCTGATTACGAACTCTATGTATAGGACTTGCAAACACTTATCAAGCTCTTGGCAGGCTTCGATACGAGAAGCGCACCGAGCGTTCACCTATAATGAGCAGTCGCGTCTCAAATATAATTTTTATCGTTATTAGGTCAGCGGAAGTAGGAGTAGAGGCAAGCGGGAGGGGACGCTCGATTTGAGCAGGAGTGCGCCTTCAATTTCGTTGGAACTGGCCAAGAATAATTTATTAGCGGGCCATGTACTTAAAAGTGCAGTAACGCGTGTTTTAACTTTCAGTAACAACGAGTTTTTAAATAAAAGGTAGCCGCCTTTTAATGAGGTATTAACGGCTGGGAAATAAGAAGCCTTGTGAGGGAAACTTTCGCGGGTCTTGAGAGAAGAAGTTATAGCTGCTCTATTTACGAGCGAGAACAGTCATTTCCAGCTCGTCGAATATGCTCCTCGATTACCTGGAGATGCGTCTTTTACGAGGGGCGATTCTTCAGGTAACACTTCCTCGAAGCATCGCGCGTGACATCATCAAATATTCATAACTATTTTTACGAGGCAATGACGAGATGGTCCGTTCTTGTTCTCCTGACGGCGTGACCATGCGATAAAGTGTTATTAAAAGCTTCCGTTTAGATGAAATTCTACACATTCCAGTTCTGTCGACGGTGGCGATGACGGCACCGGCACCGGCGATGGCGATGGCGTTCGGGGCCCGGGGAGCAATGCGCGCGGCATTGAACCGCCGAGAATTTCGAAATCAATTTCCATCGCCCATGGAATTCTTGCCCCCGTATTGACTATATCAAGACGCATCGTCGGCTCTTCAATCAACGGGCTTCGACGAAACACTCGGGCTCTCTTCGTTCCTCCAGCGGCACCTGTCGTAATCTACTCGTCATGCATTGATCATCCACCCAGCCCGAATTCTCACATCATACATTGTATGCACAATCGATACCTCGTGGCAGCCCCATTGCTGCGGTTATCGAATCTGACGGAACTACCCAGTGTTCTCAAAATGAATGAGCAAATTCCACGTGGTATAGTAAATACACTTTAAACAATACCGCTCTCAATTTCCGATATATGATTTTCATCCCCTTTGCCGCCCAATTATAAACAATCGTGGCGAGCGTGCAGCTACTTCTGTTTCGACAATTGCATTCGCCAAATTGAAATTAGAGCAAGTTGAATCAGCCAACGCGCATATTAACTGCATATGCAAATGTATGTTATTAGGGGCGGGATTCCGGCATGCAAGAGAGACTCGGTTTCGGCTTGGTATGTTTCATTCACTTCGATTTTCGCCACTGAACGCAAAACTCAATGTCGCGCCCGCGGGACGATTTATTTAGGAGTAAAATTCCGCAGTAATAGTTCGGGCTGGGCGTATATCCTAATGTAATTACACGCTGACAATTGTATTTTATACCCAGTATGTATATGGGATTACGCCTCTCGATATGAGAGTAGTAACAATATTCACTGAAGCGGAATACATACATTCCCAGTTAGCGTTGTAACTGCGGCAATGCTCTGGCCTCGAGTTCACTCGTGCATGCACCTATTATAACAACATTTTGTTCTACTCGAAAAGTTATCGAGACAAATGTATTCCATTTATTGTATAGGTCTCAAAAAGAATAGGTTAGAGAGTGAAATCCTCTAGAGCTTCCAGAGCCTGGAATATTGTCTAGGATAGGCCGGTTGTTCATCTATCTCTCAAAGGAGACAGAAGCATGTAATCTCACCTGATTTATACTATCGTCGTTTGCGAAGTTGCTAGTGTGCGAGTTTGAGAAAAGGAGACTTCAATGCACAGTATGTAAGAAAGGAAGCAAACTTCCCGGGACGACAAACGGGAAGAGAATGCTCCAACTGTGCTCCAAGTTTTCAGCGCCGAAAGAATTTCTATTCTCATGTTCTTTCCTGGCCTCCTCTGTCGCTCTGGGGTCTCCCACAAACAGATGATAAATCATATCTTTATAATTTGTAGGAATTCGAGGCGAAGCCTCATGTCGGGATAAGCCATAATCTTACGTAAATCATTGCTGCAACTGCAACCGGGGCTCAGCGAATGTTTCAAAGTTTGCCCGGGGAAACAGTAGTGCTTTCAAAGTTTTTGAGCGATATCGGCTCCGTTATATTCCGCAAGTGAACCAAGAGAGCACGTGAACTTACCCGAATAATATGCTTTCAAAGCCAGCTCCTAGTCTTCAAAAGCTGAAAAGCTTTGAGCCACGAAACAAGTTCCGTTGTAATTTCCACGTAACTTTCAATTTTTCTTAATTAACTTTAGCAACTTTCGCGTCCAGGATCTTCAGTCCGCTGAGTGTTATGCACGGATATGGGAATAGCGCAAGTAAATCCATTGCATTGCTGCGATATAATGGGCAAGCATTCACTGTGATCAAGGGAGCGGCTCTGCGCGCGCTGCCGATGCAGCAAGTGGAATTCACAATGCCGAAACGATAAGCAGGAGGGATGAGCAGAATTTTCGCGGCATGAGCGGTGCAATTATAATGAATCAGAGGGCAAATGGACAACGGGGCCGGGCTATATGCAACTCGGCTAATCAATAGGTATTTGTCAGCCGACCGGCGAAGTAGCAAGCTAATGCCTACGCTGCCGCTCGGCGAATCTCGTATTTCAATCGGGGACAAATGCGACCGAGCTACCTACTACTCCTCGTCGAAACTCTCACAAAACATTCTCCCATCGACAACGCGTGACACTGTTTGTCGCGGTTAATTTGTGAACAGGGAATTCCGGCAAATCAGCGACTAATGGTACTTTGGCGGTCGCTTGAATCGCCCGGTCCACAATGCGGAGCAAGTTCGAAGTAGGCTAGTAGACTGACAAAAGTGTTTTCACGTCGGGCCAGTGGCGCGCGCGCGCGCTCGCCGGGCCCTTTGTCGAGCTTCACCCGCCGCTCGCTCTCGTCCTGCGAAACCATTAAAGCCAATTATTTCGGTGCGCTCTGTCCCCCGAAATTGTTTGCCCGCTCGATGTCAAGCGAATTCGTACACGCCGCTGCAGCTGGCTGCAGCTCTCCGTTACGCCGGCCGCAACGCCCGCGCCCAAAAATAATACTGTTAATCCGTGCGTTATTACAGGAATTGTTCGTGTTTAGTTGCGCAAATTGTGTGCGCATGCCAGCGCACTTTAATACGTGCCGTTGCTGCCAACGCCGCGAGTGCAAATTGCCTCGCAACCTCAATGGACCTGCTCGGCAAAAGCTCGCGCTACTCATCGTCGCCGCCGCGCCGAAAACCGAACCGGTGAACTTTACACCGTTCGCCACGATTAATAGCCGCTGCGCGCGAGAATCTGTTTGGCGAAATGTGAATCGTGAGAGAGAGAGAGATTGGTCCCGAGCAAATGAGCTGAAGGTCAGGCCAACACACGTCCGATTTGCCTTGACAAGGAGAACAGAGTACGTGCGAAACGGGACCGGATCGTGTGAAAGCTACAATACTTTCGCGAGCCTGCTTCATTGCGCAGTCCAGACGAATCCTCCCGGCGAAATGCGGTATGTGTGGGCTTGGCCTAAAATGCGCAAGACACATTCCGAGAATGGTGAAGTGAGTAAACTAAGTGAACAATAGAGTTGTTTAATTGCAATTTCTCCAGTGTTCTTATATCACTGTCCCTTTTTCACAATGCTGACGGTCGGCTATATTAATACAAAGGGACAGGAAGATAATGGACACACGATAAGGGATACTCCAGTACCACAAAAAGAAGGTAGATCTGGAATTGTAGGACAATAGCCACTTTGTGATTGCGCAAAATTATCACTGGCCACTTGCGAAAAATAATGAACAATTTAACCGGGAGTGATGCCGGTGCTTTCGCTCCGAAACAGGAATAATAAAACGCAGCGAAATTTCCGTAACAAAAGAGAGGGAGAGGATGGAATTAAGCCAAGTATATATGATAGAGAGATGAACCAGTCTAAGAACGAACTACCGCGATGGAAGGAGGGTCAGGTTTCGAAGGTAGGACGGCTGCCGGCATCCTTTTGTGCGTCAAAAGAAAAATAATTAACGGCAGAAGTTCGCCGGACTTGGCGGCGCCGCGCGCGCACGAGACAGAAAGACAGGGAGTACGAGAAAGAGGAATGAGGGTGGAAGGGGACAGAGAGTAGCCGAGTATCAAGCGAGCGACCAAGTGTCAGAGCTAATCGCAAGTTGCGCCTGGCCTGGAAAGCTGTATTAAGCAACGCTGCCGGCTATTAAACTCCAACTTTTTCTCCTCGAGGGGTAAAAAGGTAATCAACGCCGGTGATCCTGTGTTCCGTGGAGGCACCGCTGCCTCAGTAATAAAGTGTAAATACCACTTAATGGCGGTAGCAAACGCCTGAACGTTTGAATACTGCATTCCGCCCAATGCACTATTGGAGCAACGTCAGTATCGTTACACCGCACCGGTCTACCAGTGTAAACCTTCGGCGAACCCGAACTATTGCTCCATTTCGATCAGAAGTTGTGTCTGAGCATTGACATCTCGACTGTTCTGACCAACAAAGAGCACGTGTAGAGAAAGCCCCTACACGTGCTCCGTTGAGCTCTCAGGACCCCTCGTAAAAGCTCGTGTGGAAGAAGCACCCTAGAAACAAATACACGTAATTCTATAGGCGCGCGTTGTCGGTATTCGTGCCCGGAGACTTGCACGAAATCTATTTATGAAAAGTGTACACACCACTGGACGACGGGTGAAAATACAATACTAGTGCAATAATAGCGGGGTTGCAGCCTCGCTGCAACCCCGTCCAGCCCCTATCAGAAGGGAGAACGCACGCGCTTACCAGGTTAGCGAGAGACAAACAAGCGAAAGAGGATGTGAAGGAGTAAGTGTGAGAGTGAGGCGGAATGCGAGAGAGGAGACGGAGATAGCAGAGGAAGCAAATAAGCAGAATGGAAGAGACCAGCAGGAAGATAGAATGGCATTGAGTAGAGTGGTCGTAGGAAGAGAGAGAGAGAGAGAGAGAGAGAAGGGAATAACAGTATGACCTACATTTGGCCCACGGGTCACAGGGTAGACTGGGCTATTGATTCACTCTTCGCTCTTAAACACAGCCTCCGTTTCATTTCACTCTGCTCTCATCTTCTCCTTCTTAACTGCCACGAACGCACTTCTCTTCGCCGCACTCTCTCTCTCTCTCCCTCGCCCTGGTATAGTAGGCCCTGCCCGTTTCTCCCGCTTTACTCAAGCAATTTTGTGTTGTGTCTGGCCTCCCGGGCTGTTTGCAAGCTCGGAGCTTTCCGGGTGGGCGTATTATAAGCGCGGCGAGTGGCTACCGCTAAAAGGTGACAACTGTTGTCGGGCGTTGTACCGGTGGCATGGTATGGTTGAAGCATTCAGCCACTCTGCGGTCAGGCTGCCGCTGCTAACCACCCGACGCGCGTGCGGCTCGAATTAAATAGAAGAGAAGTCCGGGGAAAAGTAGGCTGAGGGCTGTTAACTCTCGTCACGCCGGCGGGGTAGTGCGCTGGCGAGAAGGTTCGCCGAACTGAAAACACGCTTTCCTCGTCCACGATAAAAATATCGCCCCCGGCGAGCTGTCGCTGGAAAGCCGCTCCCTCGCTCTCCCTCTCTCCCTCTCGTCTCTCGTCTCTCGTCGGCGAATCTGTCTACGAAGCCGCTTATTCTCGGTCCGCTTAAGAGTTCTCTTATTTGCGCGGAAAATCGCCAACGATCCATACCTCATTCTGAGTTATTCGAGCGGCCAATAAGCCGATTGGTATTCAGCCGACATACCGCCCTCTACTCGCTGTTAAGCAACTGGGCCACTTGAAGTTGGCTGCGCGACTCTGCCAGCCAAGGACAATAGTAATTCGCGTTTATACGTTGGATCTCACGCCCGCCCACGGACCTCTCCTTTGCCACTGCATATTTAAAGCGGTTGATAATTAAACTCGCCGAATATGAAGAATCCCTAATGTAATTTAGCACTCGGGTGGTATACCTGGATTCAGCGGTGTCTCTGGCTTCGAATACCGCAACCGTTACCGCACGGCAAAACTTTGCTATGTTGCGTGCCTCGGCATTGAAGTGCACTTGCGTAACCTCCTGCTCTAGTTTAAGGGCTGCTGCTGCTTTGTAAAAATGAACGTGGAATTCTGACAGCGAATTATTCCATATAATCGAAAGAGAGCCAGTGAGCAGCACACGCATCTAATATGCGAGAAGTGCTTGACGAGCGCATATAGCGTCCTTGTCTCGTGTAACGAAGAGGGAGGGAGAGCCGACAAATTCATAGCCGCATGTACTGAGTTGTCACTCATTCTGACATCTCGGAAGTCGTTCAAAACTATGAAAGAGCTTGCATAAGTACAGTTGGCTATATGAATAGCAAGCAAATTGTACAGCCTATCCTAAACCGAGGAAGCTTGCTCTAATCTAGGTTGCGCCCCGCTATAACTTAATACTCCAAATACGCAGGATAACAGATTTTGCCGTGTATGCATGCGCGCAGACGAATGCAGCTCGCAGCAATCACTCGCAGATGCCAGGCGAATGAACTTGATTGCCGGTGCCTTCGGTGAATCGCGGGCGGCAGTTAAATTCACTTGTAAAACCAAACTAGCAAAGATTGAAATAAGAAGAGAAAACGGTGAATAGACAACATAATGAGCTATACTAATTTTCCGACATCAGGAGTAGTCTAATTTTGGGAGCGAAGGATAAAAGAATTTCTTTTAAATCCATGAGATAGCTTAATATCGCGGAAATACTTGTACTATGGCTTGTTTCCGAAACTTATTTTTCCGGGTGTCTCATCCAATTTTCGGAAACATATATCAGTTGTTATTAAGTTTCATTGAATGGCCGAGTTATCTGGGTTACCTTATGAAGTGGCATTACCATAAATCTGAATGTATAACCACTGATTAACACATTTCTCAGTGGCTCCAATTCCCTAGGGGTATAAGGCTCCCCCGCAAAATATTGCGTATCCTAAGAAACCTTACGCTCGTCGTCTTCCCTGACTTCCCTTCCCTACACTTGAATTACCTGCTAACAGGATTTAGTGCTTGAGGTCTTGCGAACCTTTCGTTATACGACAGAAAGTCTTCCTTCGCCTTCCCGCATATATTTCGCAGACAACGTCTGATTCTTTCTTTGGTAGAAGAAAATCCAGTTCCACTAGGAAGGAACAAGGATACTTTTTTTCATCGGTAGTAGAGTGTAAGTAATTAAAATAACAGCCAGCATTTAACATGTCAGCTCTCGAAATATTTAATTTGCATGCTCTGAAAGGGAAGTATGCGTGTCGTTGTCATTGGTATTGGTATCACAGTCGCATGTGTGATGCATTTCCTATGTAGAATACATTTCAAAGGCACCTCATTACCGTGACTTTGATTACGGCAAACCGCACCAATCTTCATCCTTGCGAATCTCATCTGGGCGTTATATTAATTGAGAACCTGACATTTTCAGCGCCAGAGCAGTCTTTCCAAATTAGATTATAGAATATGGGTGCCCCTGGCTTAATGCGGGCTACCGTTGACGAGGGGAATGCCGATATCTAAACATAACAAGCCACTCGATATGCATTACGTTTGATGTCAGTGGCCGTAACACTGTCACACAATAACAAGGTCACCAAATATGTCCACTACGCTTCGTCTTTCGTAATACCGCTCAAAAAGAGTGCGAGCGCGTTAATCTCGTAAAAAATCAATACGCATTCTCAGGAGAAGTAGGAAGTTGAGAATTGTCCTGGCATTGAGGCTCACCTATCTCGTGACGTCGAATGTAGCTGGACCAAGAGAGGAAGAGACGACGTACCCAAGGGAGTGAGTCCCGTGTGGGCCCTCCGTGAACTCGTCAATGGCTGGGGGCTCTAAAGGCTGTGCGTGACAGCGCATATTCATCGGTGACCTCGACGTTCGATATCCGAGGCGTTTCTCACCCTCTATCGAGGGCTAGCAGCCCGTGTGCCGACGCGTACTACCGGGCAGACATTCGCCTTCGAGTTCAGATTCGTGGCCACCTCCAGAGAGCCCTGAACCCCAGAAGCCCGACTGCCACGACGCCGAGATGTTTCCAGATCGTGGTGCTCTTTCCGCTCACGTAAAATGGACCCTCCGTTCGAGAATGTCCGCGTTTTGATGGACTCGCGCTAGCACAAGTCCCACTGCGACCTTCTTCGTTCGTTAATCATACCTAGCTGAATCTCGAAAAGGTCGAATCCCTTCGAGATGCCTTATCGAAGTTATCACGATCCCCACTCACTCTGAAAGAGCTCGACGAGTTTCTGAATATTTCCGAAGTACAGAAGCAAGTATATGGATGAAGCCGCCCACATTATGCTCACGTGCAATACTCATGTACGCCCGTTTCCGTCGTCAGCTGTTTTCACATTGGATTTCGGCGAATCGCTGGGCATAGCCAATGGTAATTAAAACTTAATTACACATAGCGCCACAATCTAGCGCGTGCCAGGTCGTGCAGAGGTTTAAGCGCGCCAGTTGCGCCTCCAAATAGCTCCACGCTAATTCCGAAATCAATTTCTCAATCCAATTCATGCGGCACTCGACGAATGAACAAATCAATACAAGGTGGAAGAGGTGAGTGCTGATATACATTGGAGCGAAGGGCGAACAGAGGGTTCATAAGCGGAAGGCAAAATATCGGGTGTACACACCGGTGACCACTGTTCGTATCTTGGCTCACAGAATTCCTGTCGATGCTCAGGAGTCCGAGGGTCCATCTCCATATGTATTCACAGCATAACTACTGCCGGTTGTCCAATTCGCACGGGCTGCGGCTAAATGAAGATCTCATCCGTCGACAGGCTGTGGTGAAACCAGAAATGCTGCCTGCTCACGAACAAGCATGAAGCCACGTCTGGCCGAGAATCAATCAGAAAACTCGACTATCCAAACACCACGCTCGGCAATCAACAGTGAACCTGTGGATGATACTGTTTCAGGGCTAATCGACGATTGCACGATAGAACCGTTGCCTAGTGTATTAGCTGAGGAATTGAATTTGGGGGTGAAGCTAACTGGGTGCGCGAAAGCAAGTGGCGTTCTTTCGTGAAATTCTTCGAGTACACGAAGAGAGAGAGAGAGAGAGAGAGAGAGAGAGAATGATGAACGGCGATATTACAGGAAGCACGTTGCGCCTCATTGTACCACCTGTCAGAGTCAGGGCTAAATGCCTTAAGTCATATTACACTGCGCAAATGTCTGGCAATAATGCGACTTCCGGGCGCTGCGAATTTCCAATAACGCGCGCACACCTTCCGTAGAATGTTGTATCCTTTATGACATTGCTCGGCTACATGCACTAGTGCGATTACCAAGCCTTCCATTAAGGCGTTACCGTGCCCGCGATAATTAATTAAAGTTCTCTATATATTTGCAGCCCCGGCCTTGTTTGATCTCGCGCTACTTACATTGTCAGAGAAATTAGTCTTTAATCGTTAAGAGGGGTATAACATACTTAAACATCCCCTTTATGTAAGAAACTCTCACAAGGATGAACTCTATATTTGAATCAGCACTAACACGTCGTTCAAATAAATTATTCAGTGACAATTCTCACGGGTGGCAAGACACCCTGTTTTCCGTAGTTTCTATCTCGCCAATATTTTCTGCAGGGACTCGAGCCTTTTCATCTTTACTAGATTATGGTTGGAAAATCCGGTGCTGTTCATATCTTGGTGCGGCAACATAAACATTTTATGAAGTAAGTATCAACATAGACCAATGGCTGAGTGCATGTATGTGTGTGTTTAGTAGGAACACGTGTACTAAATAGCCGAACTTATCGACGGCCTCATATCTACCGCTGCCAAACGTAAAAACCGTATACGATCGCGTATACCGAATACGGGGTGTATATAAGCCGATAGATGAATCGATAAAGGGAGAAGGGGCAACGTTCAAGCGGAGGTACACAATGATTTAAACAGCGGCATATTGCGTTCACTCGTCATGCGTGGCAGTAGCATCCACGAGGAAACACTCTGTGTGAGCTAGGGGATAAGGGAGAAAGGCACAACGAAATCGCGCTCGTGATGATGGCGGCGGCGGCATATTGGGAGAGAGGAATGTATATGCGCGGCGTTACCCCTTTGACGTTTGTTGATTAACGGAAAATCTACAACCCGTGAATCGACCGGGCCGTTTCGTTGGCGCAGCTTTCATTAGTCCAGCACACGAAACCGTCGAGACTCGGCTAGACCCGAAAATGAGTCCAATGAATTGGAGATTGCAGACCCCCCGTTGTCAAAATGGAGATTCAACTCTACTCTTTGCTGAAGCGGCGGCACTCCATGTCATATGCTCTCGTAGCGATTGCTCGAAACACATTGCTATAAACTATAGATGGAAATCTGTTTCTGTATCTATAGTGGGGATCAAATGGCAAAGAAGCGAAATGACGCTGGCTGATCCTCATTCATTTGGACCAACCGAGCAAATAATCTTTGATGGAAGGTGGCTGGGCGCTCCTGGTAAAAGAACGCGCTGCTGCATACCAAGTACGGGAAAATACACGGGTCACACACGCTATCGGTATGAAACAGCCACTATTTTTGAAAGAAGTCCTGCAAAAAGCCAGAACAGATTGCGCGGCGCCGCATGTACACAGTGGCTGGGTCGTCTGCTTTTCTATGAATAAGTGAGATAAACGTAAGAATGGATTGTTATTGCATTGGGGCTTGCGCCGTGAATACCGCGCGAGTTATTAGGGCGCGTGTTCGAGTTTGCGTGTCTTGGATTTCGGCGTGGGTGAATAAAAAGAGGGCTCGACAGTGCGAGGATGGGCGAACGAGCGAAACCAAATCCACGGCGCACAGAAGGCACTATGGTCCCTCGGTTTGGAAAACGGCCAACTTTCCACCGGCGTCGCACTAGCTATGTGAGGCTGCCGGGCTATCCTCGTTTTTCCAGGTGAAATTGAATTTTTATATCACGCGGACCAACGAGCAAGCGGGAGACGGGACAGTAAAAAAATGCTGAATGATCCTCCTAGCCAGGCTGCAATGAGTCACCCTGAGACACCGTGAATCTGTCAGGCGACTCATATACTCGCGATTCAAGGAATGAACGCTGCCACACGTCGCGCGCGACCTTATAAGAGAATATCCACAATCTCCAAAGGTTCCAACGGTGTTGTCGAATTTCCATAAACCACGGGATCCCGAGCGCAGCCGGTAGCAGTGCGATGATAAAGAGGCGTCAAATGGTAGTTGAGGGCCGCGTGTGATGAAAACTCTGGAAGCACGGCCGCAGCTATGGCTCTCGCCTGCTACACCGACCGTTTACGAAGAATAAACGCTGTCCCCTTCGCCTTTATCTTTTACCCCCACCCATCTTTCCTTCCCTTCACGTGCTACTCTAGCATGTTTTATGCATATAACAAACGACGTGATCCTGCTTGACAAATGTTTTATTTATTAAAGTTTCCTTAAGCTTCCCTTAAGCTTGGAAGCGTCCGCTTGTTTCGTAAAGCCTCCATTAAATAAATTACCACGAAATCACGGGGTGTCCTTGGTGGAAAAGATGTCCATGCTCGGCATTTTTGTTGGTACCCTAGTCTAGCTGGTGCAATGTTTCAGGCTAAAAGAATGGTGAAATAGGATGCCCTGTAATTGTGGACGGGAGCTTCTTCTAGCCTCGACAAAATGCACCATCAGAATGCGCGGGTAATCCTGAGAGAAGGCAGGAAAGAAATACATCGGAATTCAATGATACGGTAGTGGGACTCAGTGGATTCGTTCGATTGCTATAGAGGCGCAACCGAGCACTATAGAATACGAGGCGCCCTTTTTCTCCCTCGGAATAGGTGGCGTGTACCTTCCTCGTCAAACTGTTGCTACCGTTCCACAAGCATGTTTCGACTAAATGTCATTTGTCCGTGCGTAAAAAGCTTTATTGACACTTCGTTCTAGACATTGGTTTTTTGCATTTTGTCCTCCCACTGTGCACTCGCTTTACACACGATGTTTTTCGCCCACAATTGTCGGCCACAGCGACGCCAGTGAAATAAAAGTAAAGGGTTTGACAAGATACTGACTTTCGACGGAGAGACACGGCTTGCTGGAGCGAAACACACTGGATGGGCATTTGCAATTCGCCCAGACGATTATAGCCACGTTAATTACCCGCCCTTATAGTTAACGATTGCGCAAGTTACATGAGCATAAGCGCGGAAGTTCATGTTAGTTTGCATTTGAGGGAAAATAGGTCGAGCGTACCGCGATATAACATGTATGCTAGAAAATGAACAACTTTCTGGGGAACAAGATCTACTTGAAATTTTCGTTGCGAAAGGGCGTGGTGGAGCCAGAGTGGAAAAGGGAAATACGCTCATTGACTAGTTTAATTAAAACAAATACGAATATACCCTGCTACATTCAAAACCCAATCGGGCAAACTTTCTTTCGATTTAAACGCACAAACTGAATACGTAACCGCTGGCATTTTCCTCTACAGTAGATTCTTCTGCGTAGATTTTATTTTTTTATTTTTTGCGTTATCGCGTTAACCCTTGCCTCTCCAGAAGGACAATCCCACGCGGCCGCCTGCAACCACGTGCACTCAAAATTCCGACACCCATACACCGAAACTTCTACACAGCACCAATACATCTCATGATAGTACTATGTTTTGGATTTTTTCAGTATATAAACCCCGCTATACAAAGCAAAGACGGATTCATGGGGTCCGTAGTAGCAGAGTGGTTAGAGCAGTGGCTAAGGATTTAATAGTAACTAAGAATGGCGTACCCTAACTGTAAGTGTACATTTCTGAACATGACTATCTACAGGCTACTAGGGTATCTGCGACTACATATAGTTCTCTACTATACCTCGCTCAGAAAAACACCTGCTGAGAAGCACTCTTACAGCTATATAGTTTTTAATAATTGCATTTTTTTCTATATATAAAAACGCGCTTCTGTTAGAAGTAATACTCTCGTACTTATAAGATATTATTAGCAACCCTCCTTAAATACCGACAAGTCATATGCCCACGCCTGCCCTACGCTGAGAGCCATTGGACACCAAACACCGGCACGCTAAGAACTTTGTACGTTTGTGGTTCTCTATCCTGTACAGCCAGCTCAAACGATTCTGTTAGAAATGCCCATGTAAACAGAGCGGAGAAACTAACAGAATCGATTGCACCCGGGGTACATAATGTATATTTGTAAATAAACGTGTACTAAAAAAAAAAGTGGTTAGAGCACTCAACTCGCAATGTGCGGGTCCCGGGTTCGAGCCCAGCCGTCATCAATGAGAATTATTCTTAAATGATAATCGCAAGATTGCTACGCAGGACCCCCGATGGTGCTGGGTAATATTAAGATCCTTAGAGTAAAGCCGGCAGTTCAGGTGAAAGCCAGGACCGTGGCCCCCGGCCCACTAGACCGAGGAGTCAGAACAGGGGACGTTAAAAAAAAAGTCGGATTCAGTTTTTGAACCCAGACCTAACCCAGAACCTCTAGTACGGCGGAGCTCTGCTGGTTGTCCTTCTGATAATCTACGACGTGGACATTGTAGTAGATCGAGCACGAGTCTCTTTCGAAGCCGTTTATACTGTTTATACTGTGTTTATACTGTGACTATTAGGCAAGTGTATACTTCACAATAGAATCTTCATTGAGTTACAAATAAAACGAAAATAGAGAAAACAGCGTACCAACTTCCGTGTAACATACAAATTCGAGAGCATATTATAGTATGAATATTGCAAGAGCGATCAAGCTTGTATTTGAATCTATAACTGAATATATTTTTACATTGTGTAATTTTGGTAAGAAAAGAAGCAGTGTAATAATTACTATCCCAAATTAAAACCTTGAGGAAAGAAGCAAGAAAGGAGGAGAATAGAATCTCTTGGTAACCTTTGCCGCTCGAGGTTAACCAAGGCGACCCTAATCGTAAAAACAACTGGAGAATGATCCTAGTTAGGGAAATTCGAGAAGAAGGGAAGCTATACACATCTCTTTCACTGCTGTTAGTCTGGTCTCCTGAAATCTCGCATCGCGAGTACTTTAATCCAACGCGAACTTTAAAAAGGGATTAAGGCATATTAGAGAAAAGCATTCCAAGCGTTGAAGGGCTATATACATCACTTTCAGTAGTCTTAGTCTGGACTTCGTATACCCACAGAAGGCAACACCGTAACCCAACGATTTAAATTCCCTTTACTTTGAAAGGTTAAGGATTTTTAACGATTCACAGTGTTCTGAATGTGGAAGGGCTATACACATCCCTTTCAGTGTTGTTACTCTGGTCGCCTGAAGCATCCAAGAGTACATGGTCTCGTAGCAAGATTTTCCATTAGTTTCAGATGAATTAAATTCAAGACAGAGAGACTCACCGGGCTGTCGATACCCGGCTCGTAACATCCCACGTACCTACGTATATACAACCGGCTTCGTGGGCATAATGAAGACACTAGAGAAAAATTATCCGTTCGATTGGTAGCAGAAGAGCAGTTCAATCTGAACTTTTAATGCGGAAACCCTTATCGTTCAAGCGATAAAACTTTACGATGCTTCGAGAATCGCAGAATCCGAGTATTCCTCTTCCCGCTCTGAGCCTCGGCGCGTTGATAGCCACGTACTATTCCCTCGCGAACACTTCGTCAAGATGTAATTCGAGGTTGCAATTTTATTCGCAGCCACTGCTGCCTGGAATTTTCGAAACAAGATTTTCGGTTCACGCGTTGGGGGAAATGAAAATCCGAGTGGAGATGCGGCTGCCTGAGCAGGCACGAGTAAGAATGCGCCAGGTATCTCGGATAGCTGCAGGCTCACTGGTATCGCGCATCATTCGTTTACAAATATCGAGCGACTGCCTTCTCTACATCGAACCGGTGAACCGTGCATCGCGCCGCGGCGTCGCTCAACAAGCTAGTGCGCTGAAACGAACGTCGAGATACAGCCGATCTGATAGAAATATGTGAGTGCAAAAGGGAATGAAAAATACTGACATACCTTGCAATTATGTTTACCGGCGGTGGGCACGAAAGTACGTTTAAACAAAATTGGTAGCCGGATGTACAAGTTCAATAATTATAACTAAAACGGTTCAAAGACGAATGCGCGGGTGTTGCTAGAGACATAATTCGATAGTAACTGGATTGTAGTAACCCACATACGTGCGAATGCAACTATACGTAGGTTTGGCGAAACTACCGGAACATACGTGCGCGGCGATCTGCGTCGAGTTTCTAATCCAGTAACGGGTCGTCGGCTGCAGTTGACGGTAGTTTGAGCGATCCTCTGGGCGGATTCAATCATGAGGCGACGTCTATAGCGTCCGACAAAGCGTTGAAGTAGAAACGGAATGGCGCAGAGGGCAACGACGGATACAAATTGGCCTCTTCCATATCGGGAATTGAAACCCATCGTTGGCATAACGAAGCCAATTTTGACGGTAGGAAATGCGCGTGCGGAAGAACTCTGCGGAAACCCGACAGGACCACGGAGCTTGGGAAATGGTCATAAATACGTTTGAACTTTGAACCGACAATTCTTATACTGCTCCTTTTCTGCTACCACTGAAATTCTCCTAATTACAGACCCAATCTTGTGAAAGCTTTCTTTAGATAAAGGTGGTTTTAGAATTAGTAATTATGCAAAGGTTACTTATTACGTGATGTTTATGCAATGATCGACACTATAATAAATCTTGAGTTATTCTCAGGGTATACTTATACGCCACACCTTCCCTTGTAAAAAGAATGCGACAAGAAAGATCCGTTGTTTGGAGAGTTTGAATCCACAAGGCTGTAACCATACCAGTACCGAGCACAATAAGCATAAGGGTGAGCTGCTGCTAGGTCGAACTGATATAAATTTGAATATCAAAGAAATGAGACGCGGAAAGATTTGTTGGATTTCTAAATCAAAGTCCAAATCCTATTCAATCATCCGGTGGTTGTTAAATCAAGCCCGCCTAAGAGATCCTCCTAGTCGACGGGTGGGTTAACGGGATAAAATGAGGTATGAGTGAAAAGCAAAAGAGGAGGCGAAAGAGAAGCGGTTGGTAAGCCCTTGTCATAGTTCTCTCTGGACCGCGATCCCGCAGGAACAATGAGCAGACGTAACGTAGTAGGGCTGGCAAAATTTTGCGGGGGTTTGACTTGTCTGGTAGACCGCGCCCCTGGAAACTGGGCTAATCTCATTCACGATTTGTCCGGCATTTATGAAGCCTCCCCGGCTTCGTAAACTATGTCATCCGGGCCATTCATTAGCGCGCTCCCCGCATCTCTACTCGCCTGTCGTTGAATTTACTTTCAGGTTTGGGCCACCGCTTTGCCAGCCACACCGTCGACTGAACTATCGCCGCCTCCCGCACTTTGCCAGTCCGCAAAGACGACGCGCAATCGCCTGATTAATCGTCCACGTTGTACCTGAGAAAGTTTCGCAAGCACGTCCTTGTAACCGCGAGAAAGGCTCCGGGGGAAATTCCCGAACAAAGCTCTCAATTGATAAGCACCGGCTGCGACATTAATAATCCTGATTCACCTCAATGCCGGGAGAGAGACCTTGGAGCATGAGCTTCGTTAGCCGGCGCGCCGATGATTTATTGTTCGCGCGTAAACACCCTCAAAAATCTAGCCCGTCCATTGCTACTGATGTGCATGCCGTAATTTATTACTCGTAATGTTCCTTTCCACTTCGGGTGGAGCGGGTGGACGCGGCTGCTTTTCCAGTGGATAAACATTGTTAATGCCCGAATATACAGGCCGAGAGAGTTGTATCCAGCTTTCGCTGAAATCACCGGATCGTCCAGTCCTGACGGCTGTTTACGGAGCGGTTTGTGCAGTTGCTAGCTCCAGGGAAAATCAGGTTACGTCCACTATCGATGTGTAATTCCTGTATTTCATTGCTAGCCCGGGATAAAAAGGAGTCGGCGAATAGGAGACTGAAGCATCAAGCTCCCAGGTACTCGTATTACATGACCTATCATCGGATATCGATTATCGAATTCCTTCCCTGGTGTTTCGGTTATCTGATGTGCCGCGCGCTATATCCAGCAACCTTCTAATCTCTCTTGGACGGCAATAATGGAAAATCCTCACATAATATGCAAGTCAAAGCTCGACCCTTTTCATGAAACTTACACGAACACTGTAGGATCCTGACAGTGTATTTTTAACTCGCTCAAAAGAAATAACTAACTACTGTTGGCAGTGTTGCTTTGCTGATACTGCAGGCACCTTTTTTGATTTCCCGAAGCCAAGCTACTGCCAAGTATACAGCTCGGTAAAACAAAAGGCAACTGTTGCCTGGTTGCTGTACGCTCTTTGCCCAGTCGCTACTGGAAAATTCCGGTTAATACGCCGCCACTAAATGCTGCTCTGGCGGAGCGAAGCAAGCTTCCTCCCCCCGGGCAAAAAAGAAAACTTTCCCACTCAAACGCATGCATCGCACGTGTTGTAAATAGGACTGGTTTTGCCCTTTTTGCGCATATCTGGTAATCGAAACATATGCTCCATTGTTGTGGCTTTCAACGGTTCCTCCGGGCGTGCAAAAAGCGCGGGTGCATCTTACGATCCTTTTAAATTTCACAGTGTTATCTGCCGTATGCCCCGTTTTCATGTCTCTATTAGAAAAACGTGTACCATACGCGGCGGGCATGTTCCATTTATCGAATCACCGAATTACTGCTCATTTCTTTCATGGAGATTTTTCGAAGGAGTATTATTTAGACTACCAAGGAGGGGACGAATGGATAAGTTAGAAACCCATGGGAGAAATCGGGTTAACTGTGATTCGAGGGGGCGAGAAATAAATTGACGGTAGATGGTCATGTTCGGTCAGGCCCTTGACTGTAAAATATAGGTGCACGGCGATTTTGGAAGTTTACGTAAGCGATCAGGGTGGCCGAGAACGGGGTTACACCGAGCAGCTCGGCTCAGTAGCGTCGTCGTGTCGGCCGAGCTATCCCGATCGGGCACAATGTAAAGCACACTGGACGATAATAATTTGGCGCGCTACCAAAGTTCGGGATTCTGTTAGAGCCGGGCCGTGCTGTCATCGCGGAAAAAATACGGTCGCCAAACATACGAGAAATCCGAGCGCATGGCACAGCAACCCTCTATTCACCGCAGCACTCCACCACCGCCACCAGCACCACTAGTGCGGATTTTTGTTCTCCGCTTTTTCTTGCCGAAACCTGCGCGTCGTTCGCTCCGTATCGATGCGCGCCCTCAATCAAAGAGGGAAAAGTTGGTTTCGAGCAGTGCTACACGAGAATGAGAGAAGCTCCTGTTCTGCCGTGTACGCGATTCCTCGAATGATCGGTGCTCTCCTGACGGGAACTGTGATTCGATTCGGCTGATGGGTGCAAGAAGCGCGATTAGTCTATACATATATATAGGTATATTTTCAACAATGGAAGAGAGTAAATGAACTTTTTAAACGCAATTGGTTTTAATATGGTATATCAAATCTGCAAATACTTAAATCACAATACAGTTGGTGCAATGATATCAAACCTCATCACCCCCATTGACTTACACTGTCACTTTGAATGTATATTGTAGAGATGATTGCATGCCTGCATAAAAAGAAAGTATATCTGGCAAAGAGTCAAAATTTGCGTTAGACGAATCCATGGCATCCGCCGTACGCACCAATTCTTCCCGAAGATGCACTAGCTGATTTAAACTCTGCCAACGAGCACAAAGTTTATTTCCACGCGCTTATAGTCAGAAAATTGGCGAAGTTCGAAGTTCCGCATTGCAATGACCTAATCGAATTTCCGTGGGATAAAGTCGAGTGGATTGCCGCTCAGAGTTCGTAGGAATGTGAAAGGCCAGCTTTGAGATTGCTTGTGAGGAGAAGGTACCGCATTTGCGAGCAGCAAACTTTGATGTAAGTCCCTGTCAAACGCACATAGTTGCATAGCGCAAGCCGATCTCCCTGATTCTCGTTCCACTCTGACAACTTAACAAACACTATTGTCGATAGAAAACTCCGATCTTGAAGTAGGAAAAGCTAGATGTATTCACCCCAGAGGAATTTTGCTATTTTGAATGTCGAGGTTTTGGCAAAGTTTGCATACATACTAGAGATCTACCAAATGAGATCTTTTCTTGAATGCGTTCATGTGTATGTAGGCTTGCCTTAGAGAGACGAAATGCTTATAGATCCCTTGTAAGACGGAGCAGTTTACCTGCCGATACCTGGGATCCGCGAGAAAATACTGGATGTCCATTTGGATCACCTAATCATAATGACTGCTCACCCCACCGTTCACGATAGCTTCCGCTAGGCGCTAGATTGCAAAACGTCAACTCCGTACGTTATAAGAAGCACAGCCGATTGTATGCTCATGGAAAAATCCATGAGTTTCTGATTTGCCGCCGGCTAATAAATAAGGTTTAATTATTCCGCAGTTCCGCAATGGATTCAGGGTGTGTTTGAAAGTGGAAACCTTTAGAATTCAAATGTAACGTTGGGAATGCATTATCTGTTTAATTATGAGGCAGCACGCTCGAAGAGCATTGAGGACAGTTTAGCATTAAGGAGGGGTTTTGCATGTTGAGTAGCGCTGGCTGCATTAAGTAATACATATATACCTTTCATCACGAGCTGTATTCGTTCACATAATGGAAACTTGATATTTTGGTAGCCAGCCGCACACCGATATATTACTCCTCTTCATCGGAAATAAAAGATAGGCTACTTGATGTTTAATAACGGCGCATAGAAATAATCATCTTATAATGAAGCGCTCGAAATGAGAAATAACTTTTCCCATTGACCCGAGGGGTATCAATTGCCTCGCTAAGATTCTTATTAATAAATCTGAAATAAGAACTTAAAGGGATCGCTCGTCATCTCGTGAAAAGCCTACTAATGAGCCGAATTCCCACTATTATTTTCTACCACTGGAGAGGAAAGACAGCCAGATTGTAATCACTTAAATTAAACGGTGTGGAGGTCAAGCAGATTTATTGAACTTCTGAGACTAGTATGTGGACTGCCAACACTAGCTCTATATCATATACAAATATTGCAGGGCGCCAGGACAATCAAACTCGAGGGTTCTCAAACACATCGCTTGATGCACGTCCTCATCTACCCTAAGCAAATGGGATTCGCTGGTCGATTATTAGTTTACAAAAGCCTCCGGCCTTTTCGCGCAAGTAATGATACCAAACATTGAAACGGGGTTACTCTCGATATGTATCCACATTGATAAATCTCTTACTTTTGTTGAACTCCCCGTTCTTATGCAAACAATTTTTACTACCAAGCATATACAGGGTAGAAATGTTCTTGTGATGGGCACTTCAGGGGTTATTCTGTATGCTCGGGCAAGTAGATTTTGCCTCTAACATTTTTCATTTCGGGCTTCCGTTTTTTAGTTATCGTTGAAGTTGAAAATTCAGTAGAATAGGCGTCTGGACAGCACATTTTTACCGGCCGGATGGGCATGGCGAAGTAGGTCACGGTGATGATCGGGTCAAAGTCAAAACAGATCATAGTCGATAAGGCAATGTTTTGCTGTCCAGACGCCTATTCTACTCAATTTTCAACTTGTTCTGTTCTAACCCGAAAACGGAAGCCCGAAATGAAAAATGCCAGAGGCAAAATCTACGTGCCCGAACATGCAGAATAATTCTCTGAAACGCCGGACACAAGAACGATTCCACCCTGTATGTATACGGCATAATAAGAAGCTATATACTCAATAATTGCGAGTGCACGCTTGGTTTTCACCATGCGATAAAAACCAACTCTGGAGGAATGCGTATGCGTGTAATGCGCCGAAAATTCATATTGTACTTTAGAAAGTTGCCCCAGAGAATCTTCAACTGGACATAAAATCTCTACCAAGCCTATAAGTTTGGATTACGTATATGTCAGTATGCCTGTGCCCTTTGAGACACAGGTTCTCATTTGCAGGTTATAACCCCATCAAACTCTATTCCAGAGTCGACTGCGGCGAGTTTTTCACTGGAAGAACTTGATTTCAAGTCTCGATTCGTAGATTTGTAGATCGTGTGGTAGAGGAGTGGCTAGTAGAATCGGATAAGCCACGCGGGCTATGCCTGAGGTGGATTCCAACGAAGCATCGTCGCGCGACGGCACGCTTGCAATGTCTAATCAGTGCCAACTCAATTTCCCGCCGCGTCTATTGTCACCTGATTCCAGGCGCACCAGCTACCCCTTCCGCAATCGAGAGTGGCTGGCTGAGTAATTGTGTGTCGGACTGGCCTCCATGTGCGGCTTGCAGCCTACTTAGCCACGCGTGCGTCTCTGCAAGCAGCGCGTGGCCAGCCTCTCCTTATTATGGTGGTCTAACACAAATATTTTGAGGGACGTCGGCCCCTTTGGTCCCTCGGTTCCGGTTTAAGTGGCACGTATTTCTCGTAGATTTGTGGACATTCCCTCGCCCTCTCTTCCTCTTCCCCACCTCGGAGAGGAAGGGGCCTGCCGAGCTTATTAAAGCCCTTTAATTAGTCCCGGAATTACTTCAACTTCCAAGTGACTATTTGTGGACATTGCCTCGTAATAGGGTAGGGACGCCTCCCGCCTGAAACAAGGAACTTTGTCTTCTTTCGCTACACTTATTTTCCGCTATAAGCAGTAGCCCATGCTGAGAGAAGGCAGGGTAAAAGTTTTCGGAAGCATTCTCCCAGAAAAATTGCTCCTTCTCTCGCCAGAATTACATTTAGCCCTTTCTTTCCTTCCATCCATTTTCGAGGAAATCACGCGGATGCTTAGGGGATCTTGCCTGTCACTATTTTAGGCCACACGCGTTGAAAGGCTGCGGAACATAAAAGGAATCGGAATTCTCGCTCGTCGGATCAAAGCTTCATCAAGCTTACTTCAGACTGTAAAAACTCATCGCGTGAAGCGACCGTTCGTGGAACTCTCATGCATTTTCATCGTTTATCGAGAACGGTTAAGAGCAAAAGGCAAATTGTAGTTCCTCATGCCGCAGAATGTGCTTACTACACGCTGTCAGGAGTATGCAGAATGCAGATGGTCGAAAATTATTTCCTCTGGCGCGGAGAATATGCGCCTTTACGAGGAAGACAAACTTCCATGATGAAACATGGCTAGACTCATCACCGCTTCCCTATAATGAACTTCCTCCCGGTAGAAGCGCAGTATAGGCTCTTCAGTCTGCGCTTATGGAATATCCACGCGACGTATTTATAAGCAGTGCATATTGAATTGACGACGTCGCGCTTGTTGAATCGCGGTGCACACCATGATTCTTGAACATCCGCCTACACGAACCTTCCTCGAGTAGAGATAGATTTTTTGTTCGTAAACATGCCCTCTCTGCCCCTTTTTCTCTTTCTCGCTTTCTCGACCAAGCATATATGCATGTATGCACACACAACACAAACTCTGCAAAAAGTTGCTATATTATCAAAATCCGCTTGCCAGCCTCCAGGGTTTTGTCAAGTATAATTCCTTGCCCTCTTTCTCACCGAGCAATTGTTTCCTCTGAATCACGCATCGCAGAATGAAGGCGCCCAAATGAACGACGAATTGCCCGAAAAAGACACGTGTCACACGTTGAGTCACACGTGAATACATAGTTGCATTTTATCTGTATGTAAAGTTTGATTTAGCGATCGAAGGCATCCATTATCCGTGCGCGTACCGCTCTGTTTCTACCTGTGAATGTCCCAGCAATACGGTGTGTGGAGCAGTCTCCAAGGAGAAATTTCTGCGAACGGTGCTGAAAGGACGGGCGTAACAGAGCGAACGCAGTCATCCTAACTGAGGGTGTTCTGGGCCACGTTACGATGGCGAGTAATATCTTCTTGGGGCCTATCTCACCACAGCGATGGCCCACCGGATTAAGCTTGCCGCGGGTTATTTACGATTTCCAGAGAATCCCCTGCAGTCCATAGGTTATCCCTTTCACCAAATCGGGCCTGGAACGGGTGGTCCCTCGGTAGTGCGAAAGCCCCAACCAGGAATCAAAGTGAATTCTTGATAACGACCGAGACGACTTTGGCATTTACTTCGGACCACACTTGAGATTATCAAACTACATATTCCCCAGTTTCCGAATGTTAAATAAGCTTTCCTGATAGCCAAGGAAAATAAGCTAAGTGAATAGAGGACGAGGTAGAGTATACGGAAGTTATTAAGAGAAACTCATTAAGATAATCGTTATTCTCGTGCCGAGGCAAGGCTCGAAGTGCGACGCGTTAAAAAGTCACTTCAGATAAGAGCAATACATTATTCACTAGGCCAGAGGCGCAAAGACGAAGAAGAATGGATTTCCTTAGGCCAGCTAATGAAGGGTATATAATTGTAGAGATGGGAGTATAGAGCGTCGAACAGACTGTTCTCGGTGTAGTGCATGTAAAAGAACTCGAGGGAACATGCGGATATTGTAATTTTGAAGAAAGGGGAGCGATTAGGGTCAAGAGTCATCCATAGTAGCGGCGAAAAGGGCAGTGCGGAACGAAGGAACGGGAGATTGCCGAAATTGCCTCGCCCGTGGTTTGACCCTCATCGCTTCTCGACGTTCCAGCTAAGGCAGAGCTTCTGATAAAGGTAATGCTTTATTGATAAGGCTGTCTTGAATAACACCGGGACAGAAGCTATTTGCAAAGGAAGAGTTACATAATTAAATAGACAGGCACGTCTGCCCTCCGACGGTGATATATTACTAACTGGGAAAATATAGACACACTCTGCTTACCAGAATTGTTGAGAATAGAAGTACGCCTCATTAAAACGCTCCTGCATGCATTTATACATTCCATTAAGTTTCTCCATCATGCTAAATGTCAAGCAAACAAATTCGAGTGATGGGCAAAGGGAGAGTATATGGAACGAATTAATGCATAAACCCAGCAATGCAAATATTTAGTTGCTCAACTTTTGCACATAACTCGGCGAATTGCTGATTTTAACTACACAATATGGGAGTGTTCTCAGGCCACACGTGGATCGCCGATAGAACTTAAACATGGAGAATGCGAAAGTTCTGTTAGCTCAATTGTTAGAGACATCCGACCGATTGACGAGCTTAGAAAGCCGTCTGTCTATGTACTCTTCTCGGCGTCATCGTCTTTTAAATTGCTTCCGCCAAGAGTTCTGTTGCACGCATTGCTGGTTCATGGGCGACTTTGCGCGATAGGAAAAAAAGTTCTATATAATAGCACTAGCATCCGAGAGTGAGACATAAAGGAAGACGCGCGTTTGAGCATTTGCGAAGCATATGGCGAACGTGCTGATGTCGTTACTTTCTCCTTTTGCCGCGACTGCCGTCCCTCTGTAACACGCAGCCCGGCAATTTAACGGATGCCACTTCGCGGAATCCGACTGCGACAGCTACCGCAACGACGACGTGTTACTTTCGCTCGGAAAAAGTTTATCAAACACTCGGCGAGCAGAACGTAGCCGCGGCGACGGCCGGCGTCGCGAGCAGCCGAGCAAGGGAAAAAGAGGCCAAGTCGGGGAGTGGATGCGAGAAACAGTAATTTTACACGAGTCGTTTGACGCTCAGGTTCCGCGCGGTATATCTGCGGGAAACTTATCAGCCCGCTGCCGTGCTACTTTCGAGAGAATCAACGTTTCTTATCGCATATTTTCACAGCGCGCCGGCTTCCACGAGGACGCGATGTGGCACGATGGGAAACTTCGTCATCGTGGGAAACACACATTTTTTAGCCCGAAACGAGTGTGTACAGGCTAAACTCATAAAGCACGGGATACCACCGCCGGAATGTTGACACGATCTCCATTACGAGGGAGCTAAAATTGTGAAAAAATGAAAAAATTGCCCGCCCCGGTATTTTATCTTATACGTCGAATTTACGGACGGCTCTTCTTAATCGATCCGAACTCAAGTTACAACGATTACAAGCTAAATGGGTATAGGATAATTGCGTGATAGCCCAAAGTAGTTGAGGACGGTTACTGTTGGATACAGCCTGGAGTAATGCACAATTTATTATGCAGTTGACCGACAAATGACCCAATTATTCACATAAATATTGGGTGGATCTATAAAGTATGTATGGCTTCGTTTACATTGTCTGCATTTTAACGGAAGAATGGCACCGCCTAAACTATTTGAAAACAAAGGTACACCGCGCGATTACTGGACATTTGAGCGTATTTAAAAAATGTTTTGGCAGAGGAGGATCATCCATTTCAGCAGTAAATCGGATTACTAGTGGATTAAATCCCGAGGTAGCCACCTCCGCCTTAGAGCAGTTACAGAGAGTCACGTAGCCACTCCGTCGCGGCAGCGGCATCCGGGAAAAATGAGAAAATGGTCAACCTACTAAAATAACGTTGAATCGGGCAGATCCGCTTTACAAACTCCGGAAGTTCCTCCTCTCGTTTATACTTCTCGAAAATATCCGCTCGCACCGAGCTAACCGTCCCCCCGAGCTCCCTTAAACTTATAACAGGATCCGGAGTAGCTACAGTTGATGCTGATCTTTATACCAGTCCAAGTAAACTAGGCTGATCGTAGCATGAAACTCGCCCCCAACTGGTCCCTCGGGCCCGCCTACGCCGGACAATAAGAACAAACGATATTTAATATACATAAAACGTCTTCGAGACCTCTAAACTGTGAAAGAAAGGGATAATGCTGATAGTATAATCCTGCTTATATGGCGGAGAAATAAAGCCGAATGAATAATTTGAATGTAGGTACGACAGGCCGCGGAGCTTTCGGACTTTCCTAAACGGCATGAATCTGGGAGCCGAGGGATGGCATGGTAGCTGACAGGTGGAAGATCGAAATACGATGACGGTAGAAATGGTCGACCATCAATCCCAAGGACTGGAACGTCACGCGAGGGCGGTAGGACAAACGGCTTTCGGGGATGAAATAGCTCGGGTTAGGAAGCACGAAATTACGCGAAATTACCCAATATTACCGAGGAGCACGCCAGGCGTCGGTAGGAGCCCAGACTCTACCTGGTAGCTCCCAGCTCGATCGGTGCACCTGGCAGGTGTGCCTAACATCCAAGTGTTTTCCTGCATGGTCGGAAGCGCGCGGCTTTAAATCAGCGCGATTATCGCGTATAGGATATTGCAGCGGGGCGCAAAGCCTCTGGCCACCCGCTACCACCGGCCATTAGAGAAGCGGGAAGCCGACCATTACACTATCGCCGCGGCCGTCTATCTCGAGAGCTCCAAGGAAGAACTCTCCCCGGACTGACCACCGATTTCCCAGCACATCATCGCCACTTTCTCCCTTGCCAGGCGCACTGCCAACTCCCACCGGCCGCCACTGTTACATACGAACAGAAACGACGAACATTTACGCCGTGATTTTCATCCAACCGCTAACACAGAAAAGCAGTGCTGATCACTGCCACCGTCATAGATTTCCATTGAAACACCTTACTCCTATTTGCAATCTGTGTCCACTGTACTACTTATTTCTGAGAAAAATGCATGCAATAATTAATAAATTCTGATATTGGCCTGAAAATAACTATATTTCTGTGTGTACAGCGAAAATTTACCAAATTTTTTTAAAAAGTCTCAAAGGAAACAGAGATGTTGGGAAATTGAGAGTTTAAGGTTAATGAAAGTCCTGAATGGGTATATGTGAGATTTTTGCCTATGCACTTTCTTCACGATTCAATAAACCCTCCAGCAGATTTCGTGGTATTTCAAAGAATGACGGTAATTAATACGTAAAAGAACGGTCCCCGTCGGACGTACTATGTAGTAGTTAACGAATACGTGAGAGTTCACTAAGAGTTAAGGAAGAAGAGGGTCAGGGGGCTGGCGCAAGCCAAATTTCGAAGGCTTTGATGTGGAAGTTAATTTGGGTGCTTTAATACACACATCTTACTACAGATCTTATTAAGACGTCAGAACGAGCGAGCCTTTCAAATCTTCCGGCAGTTTGAAAAGCCGAGTGGCTCTGGTGCACGACAACGAGAAGATATAATTAATATCGTGAAAGGAGATTCGTCCTCGAGAGATTCGTCGCACGACCAAGACGCAATCGATCCTGGCACATCTTGGTGTTTGTACAGCACCAATGAAGAGTTTTGGCCAGTGTAAAGTAGATCGAACCTGTAGGCCTGCGAGGTATTTTATACCTTTGATGTACCTCTAAGGATACTTATACGTTGTAAGATGCACATTTTTTAACTAATAGAGGGGATGTTTCGACTTCATCTCAGGAAAACAAGAAAATATAGTATTCGCTATAATTATGTAAGTGGCCTAAATGGTACGTGTGAAATACTCCGACAATCCTGCGACACAAGATAAGTGCAAAATTCAAATTTTCCAAATTTCCTTTAGGAACGCGCGCACTCTCGTAATCAATTGTGCTCATCTCGTCAGAGATAATTTGTGCCGAGACCGCCGAATCCCAGTGCGTGCTTCGCTATAATTTTCGGGCTAACGCCTCTAACAAGGGCGTAAAAAGATTAACATGCAAGGAGGCGCGCGCGACGAGTGTTCGCCTCTCGGCGTTAAGTTAATGCAATAGTCAGTCCTGCCAGCTTTCATTCGCACAGACCCGGCATCCAGGAGGGCGAGGCTTCACACGCAATTCCGTTACGAATCGGGGACCACGCGCTCGATTATCTCGCGGGAACTAGTTAATTGGATTGCCGCGTCCAACTCGTACTCGCCCACTAAATATAACGACACCGCAAACTGGTGCGCCCGGGGACGCTTCCTCAGTATTTTCGGCGGATATGTTGCCGCGACCCGGAAACTTGCGGAAAAGTTGGAACGCCGTCGTTCAAGGAGCCCATTTTTTTCAGTTCCGTACCAACTTGCCCAAGTTTTCGCCGATTCTCAAAGTACATTAGCTTCGGTCTCGGATACTTGCTGCTCGAAATCTATAAGAACCTCCTGAAGACTTCTACTTGTGAAGAAACGTCGCATCGCGGCGGAAAAGTTCTTGATTCTCTTTGATAGCAGGCAGTGTGCACTGTGCATTATATAACGTGGCCATTCTTGTGGCAGAGATCATAGGCTACGGGTATTATTCGACGATGTACATACTTTTGCCATGGAGTAATTGCGCTTGGTAGACTTTGTACCTTTCCCATCAGATAAGATACTCGGCCGTTCTAAGAAAGAAGGTGCATTGGCCGCCCGAAGCAAACAAGCACATCTCTGGAGGGAACAAGCACTCTAATTACGGGAGGACCCGAGGGACTTGGGGCTGCGATTTTAGCTCGTATTCCCGATGCTTAGATTTCATAATCCCAGTTGATGCCGGTAGTGAGTCCCGGGACACTAGTTTGCTACGAGAGGATTGGTCGGTTGAACAGGAACTTCGGGATCGCAAGTTGCACGCACGTATAGGGAAGTGAACCTTTCAAACAACAACAAGCACTAATTAGATGCAGTGCTAGCTGTCGTAGTCGCAGACGACAACGGAACAACGGATTGCCTGTCGTCCCGAACTTTAAACGAATCCTCCACCCGATGTATAATTTATTTCTCGACAGCCGGCGGGCTTACGAGAAAGTACTGGGCTTACGACACCCCACCAACTCGGAGACGTTCCTGTTCCCATTCCTGTCATCGTCGTTCTCGCCAGGAGGATGTAGAGTAGGCCATCAGTAAACGACCTTAAAAGTACGTATGTTAGCTAACCCCGCGCTGAATTCACAAGCGGGGAGCCGAGCGACGGCTGTATCTGTGTATCGGTGTGAGTCGGTGCTCGCTAGAACACGGCTGGCTCGAAAAACAGAAGGCTGGCTGCACGGCTGAAATGGGCAGAAAGCAAACTTGTGTTTTCACGATAAGGCGCAAAAGTTTTTCGTTGGATACACTTCCCTTCCATCGGGGACGGAGAAAGCCTGAGAGAGCTGGCCGAACCCGCCGCCGTCGCGCCTTCATCCTGGCGGATCCCCCCCTCAGGAGAACCGAGGGCGCGAACACCTACGGTGGAAAGCTCTCGCGCAGCTTTTTCCGTCTTAATTAAGTTCAAGCGGCGAACGCTCGCGTTCCAGCACAAAGGAAAGCGTTTGCACGTTATCTCGCGTCCGGCTGACGGCGGTATTCGCCTTGAATAGAGCATTCTCTCGCTCGCATAAGTGCCGATTCTGCGTGCACTCTTTAATCGGCTATCTCAAAGAATTAAGCTTAAATGGCGTCGTTTTTTAAGTGCTCTGTAGTCGCCCGCGCCGCTGGCTTCTATCTTTTATCCGGTGCCTCCAATCTCCTTCATTGCTGCTCATCTTTCGACACAATTTCAGCAATACAGAGTAAACACACGGAACCCGTATCTCTTGCTTACCAACGACTTCATGTGAATGCCTTCTTACCACTGCCGATTCTATACCAACTCCAGCAAATAACTGTCACCCTCACTTTTCGCATTTCTAATTTTAAAATATTTAACCACTTATAAAAAGCTCACCAAATACTGTTTCACGAGGATAAAGTTTAAATCTTTGATTTACCGGACGTCACCAGTTCTGCTTCTATTTTGCGCGAGTAATGGGATTCCGGGAATTTGCAAATGCCTTTCTGTGGAGATAGGGTATTTTGTGCTTTCTGTTTGTGAGCGGGTGTATGCAGATATCCGGTGGCGCACGTAGCTGTGGACCAGCAGATTCAACGTGCATTTTTTAACAAGTGGGAGCGGTGTAAGCGCGCGCGCAGTGTCGTCAGCTGAAAGAGCAGAAGAGTGAAGAGCAGAGAGACAGACATATCGCAAAACAATTTTTTACCACGGACTTCCAAATACATGGAATTTTGCGTTTCTATGGGTCAAGCTCGCTTTACGAGCGCCACGTCTGACGGCAACCGGCCACGGTATTAGCAGACAGTGCGACGTAAAACTGCCTTCTCTCCTGAGAGAGCCTTCTTGTCCTAGGAACGATAAACAATGCGCCGGGCACGAAGGAAAGGCATCGCTATTCCCTAGTACCCTATCCCCTTCAGTCACAGCGGCTTAGTGCGCTGGAAAATCCCAACGAACGTATATAATTTTCCAACCACATGTCATTATTCCTCGCAGACTACTCGTATTACGACCAGATCGTAAAATTCTGCCCACATTTTTCCATGTTACAGACGAGCGGTTGCCCGGAGCTACCGATTATAATGAGTGAAGTTATTGCCTCTGGAAACGCACCGGGAATGTATTCAAAAGTTGGAAGGCAGACAGTCCCGCGCCGATTCGTCGTGTACCGGTGAACGGTGCCAAAAAGAATTGCATTATGCATTTCGCGGGCTTATCTGATGCCGAACGCAGTACGAATGCGTGCACTCTAACGTGCACCACTCCGCGAAGATATTACGACCTCATAATGCGAAAATGCGTAGGGGGGAAACTGTTCTCTCCGCTATCCGTCATTCCCGATCTGAGCCCCAGAGAATCCTACTGTCTACTTTCTGTATGACACGATAAATGCGAGAATGATACACATCGCGACTGACTACTGTGATAACCCGCAACTGCTGAGAGCACCGAGATACTGCAGTCATGTCTGTACGTCTATTCTAGTCCATACTCTCAGGCATATTTCATGAAATCGTTATTATCTCCTTTGAACTGTTATCCACAGTTTCCCCCGGAAATGCTTACTTAGAAATTCTCATTCTTTTGTAAACCCTCTGTGGAGTCGATTAAACAATGCAGCTCTATCAATGTATAGTAGTACGTCATTTTTCAAAGATTCACCAATGTTACTGGGAAGCGAGTCCCGTTTGGTAGAAGACGGAAGACGACAAATGTGTCGCGGTAGAATTCGAAGATTCGACAAATTTGTAAACTGATCCCGGGTTAAAGGATACGGTGTTCAACGCTTGTACATGTACAAATGGACGGATTAGGGGTCTGGCTGGTGGGCCCGGAGGGAAGCACGGGGAGCAGGCATGCTGTGGTCCTTCGGCTGGTCCTTTTTCGCGATGTCCTCGATCATTCCATGTCGGAGCGCTGTCATTCCCGAGAGCGATCCGTGAATTCCGGTGTGGTATGCGCGTACTCGTGCATAACGGGTGGCCCTTTTGTTGGCCGAGCCCTGGCCTGACGTCTAGTGGGACGACATACGGCAGATGTTGTGTCCGCCAGATCGTTACGAAATGTCCGCGCTGATTAATCACAAACGACGAGGACCCTTCGCGTCCGTAACTGTCCGGCGCAATCGGTTCTACATGCTCGTTGCTGCCGACGCGGCGATACGCTCGCGTTATCGCGCCCGGTAATGAATTAAAGGAGCGGCAAGCATCGAAATTCGGCTCCCAACCGGCAAAATCTGTAAGTATCTTCTTTGCATTTCGAAGAACATCTGGCGAAATGTGGATCTGAAATTCTCGAAAAAATATAAAACCTCCGCGGCAAAAACCCGGTAAAAAATTATGCATTCCACCCGGTGGATTTCGCGTTAAAAGCCTCTTTTTCTATTAGTATTGAATAAGTTTTAATGAGACAGGTAGGATAATTTCTTCTCGTATTTCTTTAATAGCTTTGCCGCGCACCTTGAGCGGCCCTCATTAACTGCTGATCTAATCATCGCTGATCCTGAAAGCAATTCTTCCACCTAAACTGATTAAACGAGCCATCTTGTTCTCCATTCTTTCATCGGGAAGAGTCTACGAAGATCGTATCCAACCAGTGGATTCCCAGTTCCAGTTCCTTTATGCACTAAGATCAAAATTTGTTTCATTAAAACATTTAAGAACTTAAAGAAGTGTTTAGAATGGCTTAGAATTAATTACACCCACTAGCCCATTTACTCCACAAGAACAGCAAGAGTAAGAAGTTGGCAGCTTTAAAGGCTCTCGACTTCTCCCCCCTCTCTCTCTCTCGCTCTGTCCGATATTCATATCGGTGGAAAGTATGAAGAGTCTGCAAAATGGATTACACAGCATATAGTACCTAATACTTTCGCAGTGGAATATAATATTTTAGATAATTACCAAAACTGGAATTGAATCATCGATTAAATTATAATTAGTTGTGCCTTAGTAAGGCATTAGTTGTGCAAGAATAAAGATCTAAATTTCGGACTTATGGTATAACTCTGCACTGGTCCACCAACGACATGAATAGGTTAAACGTCTTGTTTTCATTCAGTTCTTATAGTTCGGAAGCTGTGTGGGCCATCAGCAAGATTGGAGAAAGGGAAATTGAGCCATGAGTACTATGCAGGAACTTTGCTCCGAATATGAAACTCTCCGGGAATGTGGGGCAAGATATGTTTATTGCGAAGAGAATTGCGCGACCCTTCCCTTCTTGGTACATTTAGGTTTCAAGAGATAAGTTATATTGTTTCAACTCGGTCCAAGTTTGCGGGAAAACATTGGATAATGCGCGTAGGGACTCTGCCACATCAGGTTTCGAAATTAAAGCACTAGGCCTTATAAGATCAAAAATAAATATTCACACAAATATTGTCATTTGTTTTTCTGTATATCTTGACCGACAAATTATGGTAATTTTGATTTGTAAGTCGGTAAACTTGTATAATATCTTAAGAGGAAAAAGTTACTCGCGAAGGTATTAGAGGCCAGTGGGGCAAGCGACGAGCCAAATAGTTTATTAACTCCGGGAGTCGCGGTACAAATAAGAAAAACGGGAGTTGGAGCCCGACGCGGTTAAAAGAATGCTACCTCAGCCTCACCCTCAGAAGCCACCGCTCTCTGCGTCGGGTAATGCCGGCCTCTTCACCCAGTATTTTCTTACATTATGCGATGCTAAAGGCCCAAAGAGAAAGAGAGAAACCAAGGGACACACAACTAACTCCGTGGCAGGGGGAATTACAATTCCCAGGCAATTTTAAAATTCGCTTTAAGAATTCATCAAATGAAAGATCGAATTACACCGAACTCGTTTCCCCATCCGTATTGAAATAAAGTGCCTCTCGGCGCGCGATGGTCACAAATTTAATTATAGAAACAACATCGTTCGCGCACCAGTATCTCAAACTTGATCGTTCCCGAGTTTATCAAGGAGCGTGAAAAGGTTGGTATTACACTGCTCTCCTTTTCCTTTAGCCGCGCCGTGCCTTCAGCACAAGCACCGTGAAACACACGTGCGGATAGAATTTCACTCGTGGGGTTTAGGCTATTGGATAGGGTTACTTTTATCATCCCGTGATACGACGGACTTGATTTCTTGTTACGCCCCTAACGAAGAAATAAGGCGTATAAATCATTGGCTTTAATCGCTCCCCCGTCGGCAACATATGTGAGAGCGAAGGGCGAGGTTTGTGTGTGGGGCAACATGAGCGACGAACCTTTCCACGAAAACGGATGAACCTCGTTATTGCTCACAGTTAATTCTGTCTGTATATAGCTGGGGAATTCGATACTGTGATAACGAGGACGAGCGTTCTACAAAATCCTTCGAAAAACAACAATACAGCAGGGGCCATAGGCGACAATAAGCGTGTTGCTCGCACACCGATGATCAAACACTCTAATGAAAATCAGTAAATTTCGAAGAATATACATACGACCATTCGCAAACAGCAGCGTGCACCGAGAAATATCATGCTAATGTTCGCGCACTATAAATTGACCAAGCCTTTATGCAAATCTCCACTTGCCGCGGTACGAGAACACTTCAGATGGAAATCGCGGCGAACATTAAACGCAGTGCTCTCTCTCTCTCTCCCTCTCTGTGTCCTTTTGGCCATCGATTCTCGCGATTACAAGTTTAATATTTGTAGGTTGCAGTGATGTACGAGGTGGTTCTCCGTTCGCGCTTGATTCGAGTTGGAAAAAGTGGCGTGCGCCGAGGCAGCTCGAGTTCAGTAACATTAGATTCCCATTCGCCGGCGGAGATACTATTCCCGCCAAAAAACCTCTTTACTTCCGCCGGCTGGTGGATGCGGAGGCAGTGAAAATAAACAATTATCCTAATGCCTGGCATCTCTCGTTCTCGGTTTCGCCTTTGACTCGCCGCCCGTTCAGCATAAACCAAGCGTGCAGTTCTCGCGCTGGCGGAGCGAGAGCGAGGCCTCAGTCGGCACGACGTCGCGGCGGCTTCCCCAAAAATGTTTGGCGGCTCCAGCGGCCGAGAGGATTCCGGAGCGAGGGAGAATTCCCTTGGAGCCAGAGCATGCCCCTGAACTATCCAGAGCGGCTTCTGCTCCACATTCACAATTTACAGCAGCCAGCCGCGCACACAGTCGAAGCCTGCTTCGTTTACTCTCTCGTGGGCGTCAAAGCACCTCGTTAGCGCTACTACTGACGACTAGCCCGGCTACGGAACCGAGAATTACCGAGACGCAACCGTGGAAGCATCGCGCAATCACGGGAGAACGTCATTGTCGAAAAATAAATAAAACTGCGCGCCGAACCCTTAAGACTCCAGTAGGTAATATTCCCCGCATTCGTCCTCTTGGGAGTCTAAGGGCAGGGCCGAGGGATGAATCCTGAAACGCTGATTCACTGAGTTGTTGCCAGCCCGATGAAACTGCCGAGGCCCGATTAAAACGCTACGTAAACACCGGCCAATCAAAGGTTATGGGCCATTAGGCAGCCGAGAAAATTGCGCTGCGTGTGCAGGCGTACGTGCATACCGACCATCGAGCGCGCGCGTTCGCCTCTCCTAATCGGACGCGAGCGGCCGACTGTGTAATCTTTTCGCGTCATTGCTCGCTGAATGCATATAAATCACTGGCGGCACGTCGTCGACAGCGCGTTCCGCTAAGTTACCTGTAAATTACACGGAAAGTTTACAGGCTGTAAACCTTGCGCATCTACCCATCTTACCCGCACCCTAGGACGGGTAATTAAATTCTTACTTCGCTCTGCTGGAGGCAGAAATTCGCAATTGTCTAGTACCACAAAATCATCTTCATGCATATTCTATCTGTCATAATTATAGTGACTCGAAGTAATTACTTCTCATCTACTTTTCAATTACGTCCAATTCCTAGAAATTGTGGTGATATACACTGACCACAGGTCTTCTTATACCTTGCCCTTTCAATAAAAGTGTACTATATCCCCGATTAGTTACGTGTCGTTTACTAGAATACCAATTCAGTCACGAGTAGCAATTATAGAGCATAATAAAGGCTGCTACCCCTTGACCTCTTTCATACACTCTCACCCAGTCGGACTACATATAACGACGATGTCACCCATGGCCGTCTTGAGCCACTCGGCAACTAGAAAGGGGCAAAGGTAGCAATGCGTGTTGATAATATATCCTCGCTGAACTTTGGAGATTTCTCGCCCGGTATAAGCGGCAAGTAGGGAAGAATGAAAGGGGGGGTGGGAGGGGGGGGGGGTGGCGTAGTAGAGGATGCTTCGTTAGGTTCAGTCGGCATTCCCGTGAAATAGCCTTTGCTGAAGTTGCAAGTCGCCTCGGCGGATGTTCTGACGCAATATGCTTTCATCCTCGAAGGAGGAGGAAGTGCAGGGTGGGATCGTCAGCGGGAGGATGCTCAACAGAGCGTCTCTGAGGATCAGCTCGCTCACCGTGTGCCAGGAAAAACGAGACGACGCCCTGAGCGCGTGCAAATAGAGGGGCGAAGACAAGTTGTCTCTGTCACCCTCCTCTTACCGGCCGCTTTTTATCGGACGTTCTGTAAGCTCTCGTGATACACAATCGGCATTTACACTCTACTTGCGAGGTCGGCCACTCTATTATTCCTGGCCTTCATTATTGTAATGGCCACCGATTACGTTATCACTTGCAGTAGTTTGTGTTTCGACGAGTTTAATCGCGATACCGCCGCCGCTCGAATGAGTCTACTAATTACATTATTCGCTATAATTGATCATACTCGCTGGCCTGTAATTCGAATTAACATTCCGTGCATTTTATAAGCATTATTGCACTAGATATAACGCGAGGTTCAAAGAATAGCGCTCCAAATTTAAGCTTTGTCACGGCAAATTGCCGTCATCTGCCAGTGATAGTTAGCGGTGACTTCACCTCCTTTCCCCTCCTACTCCAAGCACTTTTCTAGTGTCGCTCTCGCGGCGTGAGAGATTGGCCTCCGGCTATAATGAGGTTTCATAAATAAAAATTACAAAGGCGTTCTCGACGGCCGGGCGCAGGACGGCGCGCCGCGCCGGGAGTAGAAGTATCTGCGAAAAAACGGTCTCTCGAGTGGGCGAACTTTATCACTTTAACCTGTAGTTCTTCACTCTCAACAGGCCCCCGCTTCCTATAGTGTACATTCCGTGCTACTGCTGCTGCTGGCTCCTCTAAAAGAAGAGTCCTCACCTATCCAGCTCTGGGCTCTCCTCTTTGTATTCCCTTCTTTCAGGCTCGCCGCCCTCCTAACTGGCTCGCTTCTATCGCGGCAAGTTCCTATTGTAGAGTGAGCGCGCGCACGCTGCGAAACTTATTACATACCTACGCCGAGAGAGCAACGCTGGGGTGGATACATAAACTCTAGCAACCCTTTCCGATAAATCGATATACGTTCGCTGGCCCTTTGTGTTATTATCATTATACTTTTTTAGACAACAATTTATAACGGGACAGGAGTTTGTGCTGCCGGTGCGGTGCCGGAACGCCCTCGGGCTAGGAATTGTTGGGACACAGGAGCGCGCAACATTCCCTTCTTCAGATTCCGCTATAATGATCTTCGCCGTAAAAGGCAATTGAGATGCGTATTAAGGGATTGAATGATACTCGAGCGAGCAGTCCGATAAAGCAATTATAAGTTCCAGTATAATTAACTCGCCTGTTGAAAGAACGGGCGGCTTTAAGCAGAGAGAAATCGACGATTGGGAATGATGGAAGTCCAGATCTGACGGAGATTTTGATATTAACAGCTTCGCACAGCCGGTGCATAATAGGAACACGATCTCTCTTTCGCTCACCCTCACATATACCCTCCCCGGGAATCACCACGAGGGCAGCGCAAAATGAAAATGAATTGGAGCGTGGCTGTAAAGTAACTTTACCGTTTTACGATTCTCGGTGGGTGGGCGGTAAGTGTGCGGCGATATCCCATGCGTTTAATGAGGTGCGTCGACCACTCGGCTAGAAATTACACGTCTTGCGAGTGATAAATTAATCGCTCAATTTACGCACCGGTTGCTAAGGAGGATAATAAAAATACAAATCCATCGTGGGGAGAACAGGAAAGGCCTAGAAAGCAGAAAGCAAAGAAAAAGAATAAAGTGCCGTTTATACGGGTAAGTGAAGTCAAGGGGCTTGAGGCTTGACGGGCCGCTACGGTTTCTAGTTCCTTAAATGAATCAAGCGATCGGTTAACACGAGTGACGAGGCTGCCGACAGGCTTCTCCGGGTATCACACTGCCAGCTGAGGCCTCTCTGTCGGCAGTTGTGTATTTGGAGAATATCAGAGGGCCATTAAATTCCCATTACACCGATCGATCTGCACTTTCTGTACCAGGAGCCATAATTCTAGTGGCCACGTGCCACCCACCTTGACGTATTTAACACCTCACTGTTCCCGTTGACAGTCCTCGGTGATTACATTAATTGAATTATTACCTAAAACAATACCTTTGTGCGCTGGGCTGTTTATGGACGCATATAGGCAAAACTCACTGCCTTTGCGGCCGTCCTCTCACAGTAAACGATATCCTGCAATTGCCAAGTTTAGCGGGACAGTGATATGACTACACAGATATGAGTAAAGTACTTGAAGAATGTGGTGCAGTGCGGAAGAGACGTAACAACGAGCTGATATCTACTGGCAGTAAATCATGGGTACTCACAAATTATAGTGGTCGGCGTCGCAGCTGCCACTGCGTTTGATAGATGACAGCAATTCAGCTTTAATAATGGGCCGAGCAGGTAACGCCTTCCAAGTACCGGATTATCGTTACACAACGAAAAATAAGTACCCTTTGTACTTCGAGTTTGAGTACCCACGCCAATTTTCAGTACGATTTTAGTCCTGGCTTAATCTGCCGCTGCATAAGCGTCTGCAATTAGGTTCCGAGCTAACGACTCGTCTGCGAAGAGGCGACATACAAATTACAAAATCCTTCTCTACTTGATTATTCAAATTGTTGCTGTTCACGGTAGAAGCGACGGCACGTCGTATGCCGTACCAACCCTGTATAATGAGAGAAGTGTATATTTACGAAATATTTCTAAGTGGCTGCTCTAAAATATAGGATCCCTTTAGAGGAATCTGGAGCGATTATGGTATAATAATTATTATGGCACTGAATTTGCAGTTTTCTTCATAACAATGGGAAAATGGAGCGCTTCCTCTAAACATAATAGAGTAAAATGGTCCGGCAGATGTGTTTTAGTTGGTGCAGCAAGAACAACATACACATTCTGGGCTTTGCCATTATCAAAATTATGCAAGTACGCTAGATAATCTGCGGAGTGTGTAGCGTTCCACTTAGTTGCATAAGGTTTGTCATTGTGCGACAGGACCTGTAGAAGTACATGGAAATACGGATCCACGCCCCTAGAAAGAACAGAATAGAATGGAGCTGGAGGATATATCTATGCCACGCAAAGGGACGCGTCGTAGAACCTACTATACATATTGAGCTCGGAGAAGTTTAAAGATGTCATGAGTGCAATAGCATGTTCTACGGAGCTTCTTTATTATACTCCTTGCATGCAAGGAGCTAGAAGTAGATTTAAGTCATTCCACCATTCGGGTACGTTGTTGCGGGGAATATCGAAAATTGAGAGATTGAAGGCTTCCTCCAAGCATCAATTGGTCACTCACCACCTTAAAAATGCAAAAAAACGCACGAAATAAAACGAAAATCTGTTTTCATTTTATTTTCGATTAACGTGTCCAACGAAAACTGTAGCAGCACCACGATGGCACGGAGAACTTCGACTCCTGATATTTTCCAAACTCGACCGCTAAATTGAATGACATTGGCTGACTCGACTCATAAAGAAAAATCCGTGCCAAAAGCTGAACGCAGCGTAGTCGAACTTAAAAATCTTGTAAACATACACACAACTCAGACAAACCAGCGAAATCAGCGTGCCAGCATTCAAAACGTAACTCGCAGCCAGAGAAATAAGGAAGTGGTGCTTGGATGATGAAAGGAAGGAGTTGCGAAAGTAAGTGTACGGAAAATACGAAAAGGGAGCTCGGAGGGTTTCGCTTGATATATTAGTCGGCTACTAATCGATGCAGAATGCAGACCAAACAAAAGCTGACCCATATCCGAAAAGCTCGGAGTGGCTTGCGCAGACAGCACGCGGCCTCCTCGGGGGAGAAGTCTATCAAACGTGGGGCGGAACGGAGGATTCGGTTCTCTGGATTGGGCTCCGGAGAGGAGAAGTTAACACCGAATTAGGAGCGAGGCAGGTCAGGAAGTTCAAACTGATCGCGTCCCACCCGGCCACGTCGCGATTCTCGGGTAACTTATACGCGTATCGACAGGTGCGCACACGTGCCCATCTCCCACTGGCAGTGTACGTGTATGTCCATACTGCAGCACGTGTACACATGTATAAATGTAGAGATCGTCAGCCTAATGCAGAGCCTGCAGCAAGGCGGATGTGTATATGCGTACGTGAGGGCGCGTTGCCACTGCAAAATACGTGACGGCCCGCGCGGTGCGCGTTACGTTCGCCAGGGGTGCGGCGTTTTGACAGCTGCCACTCTGCAGTTAATCGAGTTTCCATGTTAATGGGGCTGCTCAACGGTAACGAATCAAAGCCGATTTTCGACGGTGAACGCCGATGTAATACAAACTACACGGCAATGCTCCTGATCGCCGACTGTGTATTGCCGGAGAACCTTCCAATGACTGCAACCCCAAAACCCAACCACCAGCAAAAACATTTTCGCCCAATGACCATCGGATTCATATTCGTTTACGTACATTGCCGCACCGAGTATACCAGTACCTGGAAAACGGGCAAGGAAAAACTTGTTGGAGCACGGCAGGGCTTTGAAGCGATGAACATGATAGCCTGAATTCATAATACATCTCGGGAGGCGAAACGGAATCACGGCAAACCGGTCTCGAAACTGATATGGTCTAATTGGTTTTTCCTCCCAAAGGAATTGCCGCCCTGAGCATCAGGGCATCGGGTGCACACCAGCAATCAGTCGGAGAGTATTACGTATTCACTAAACCAAAAGTATAAGTTGGATTTCACGCTGATTTAATAGCATTAGTAGTCCATCCGAGATCCAAGGTCTATAAGGAAACTTGTAAAAAGTGTAAAGCAATCACAGTGTTTAGATATACATATGTATGTAGTTCCATAAGGGGGTTAGATCCCATGCGGCACCATTCAATCAAACAGAATCACACAATGGCTTGCAACTTTTCCGGAGCTGTCTGTCGCGAGTTTACCCATACTCGGTAATTGATTGGGGGCAGCGATATCGGCACGCAGTTATCAGATCGCATGACGAGACACACACAATGGATATGACGTGTGACAACGTAATCAGCATCTAACGCTAATGAATTAATCGGGTTATTGGCGAAGACGAGGCACTGCCTGCAGCGAGAGACAAACTGAACCTCGCGTGGCCGTAGTGTCCATAGTATGTACTGGGACGTATCCTCAGCCCTCGCTCCTTCCCTGTTATGGCCTTGACGCCCGTGCTACCCCATTTGCAACAAACATCCGACATTCCTGACCTGAAGCTTTGAAGAGCCTACCTGCCGTTCCGCAGAATAATACTGGAACCATTAGAAAATCTAATCCCGGATCCCATCCTTTGTGCACGCATCTTGTATCCCTCCCACATACACAGGTTGTTCCTATTTGATCTCACCTCCTTCGTGCCGCTTACGCGTTCCCCGACCGCTGCGCGTAATAATACACTATATACATCGGTCTCTTGATATATCCAGAATCCAATGAAGGATATGTTCTTGCATTGATTCTCTATTGACGGTACACAAATGCGATAGACTGTCATTATTTCCTTCCGTTGAAAGTACACCTTAGTTACAATACACTACTTTATCCTACTATAGAATTCTAGTATATTATAGTCTCTCTATTGATTCATATATTTCGGCATGTATGGATAAACACGGCTTGCTAAGGAAGCGGGAATGTGGGGAGGAAATTTCCTGAATCTCGTCTAGAGTTTGAGGCGCGTGACTATGAATTATGCGTCGCGTGGAGGGAGGACGCCCTAATGCATTCTCGTTCACATATTATAGGTCTCTTTATTCTCACATTAACCTGGATCTTGAAGGAAGATTGTGCTTCCGCAAAATGATATTAAACTGCAATTATGCTGAGCGCTCTCTTTGGCCGCCTCTCTTTTTATATGCATGGAATTCGCGATGCCATAAGTAGAAGCGCACGCAAGAAAAAAGTATTCTGAACGAAAGGAAGGTTATTAATTTCTGAAGCGTTCCCGCAAATCCGCGCGGGATATACTTAGTGTTGTACGCAAAGGAGTAAACTGATGCATTTTCTCCCGTACGATTAAAGTGAAAATTTAACTGTGTTCGCGGATTAAAAGGGCGACTTTTAAATATAATTTTTTAATTTTCACTCCTACGCTACGGGTATTTGGCGGTTACGAAGAGTACTTGCATACAGGTAAACACGAACACCTGTTTCCCACCGGTTTCTATCGATTCATCACTCCGCGCAGAGCGATTATAATTACCACCTTTAGCTTCGCGGACGTGGTGCGGTGCGCACGTGAAACATGCGAGGCGGGACGCGTAAAGGCTTGTTTCTTTGCTCCTCGGGAATCTGCAATTTAAAAATGTCCTTCCAACCGCGCTAACACACGCCTGACCGTTCCTGGCGCAGCCCACTACCACGACCACCGCGTCTAATACTTCCCCAGCTCACATGGATATACTCAGCATACACAGACAGTCCAGTTGCGTCAATATGCAAATGAGTAGCTGTAACGCTTTTCCCCTAATCACCTTGCAGATCGCGCGGAATTATTTTCAGGCTCTTGTAGCCGGAATTAAATCGGCGCCGGAGAATCTCGCCGGATAAAAATACCGCTTTGCCCGCCCTCGAGGGTGGAAAAGTATCCGTGCATTCAAGCAGAGTGTGCTGTTCGCGCTCACACAAACAAATACATCCTAAAGGGTAAATCCTATGTACAAGATGCAAACGTGAGTGACTGAAATATTTGTTAACAAGATTTGAAAGCAACGGTGGCAGATTACATAGTGCATTTGTTCAAGTGTTTGATGTCGGTGGCGGTAAAAGTTGAATGAGTGACGCATTTTTCGGCACAGAATCTGCAAATTCATGTCATCACTCGAAAAACCGTTACAAAAGCACTCGCATAAAATACTATCCACTGACTTTGTCATTCCAATATGCGTCAACTTACATATCGTTAAGTTCACTGATCTGAATCTGAATGATTCACAAAGTCCAGCAATAAACGAAAGCCGGAAATTGTCAGTCGAGAGCGAATATCGCATCAAAACACACATGAGCACATCCAAAAAGCAAAGTCGTGAGTCAAATACAATAAAACAGTAGCTCGGTTCTTCCATGTATACCTGTGTCGGTGCCGAGAATGGAGAATGTGGCTCGTGATCAGTTACTCGAGTAGAAATTATCCCTAGTAGAATTTTAGAACTGAGGCCCTGGTTAGGCCCTGACAAAATTTGTCCCGAGTTGATCTGGTCCGGACGGGATAATCGGGCTCTGGTCGATTCGATTGCATTTCGAGAATTTCCCGAGTAGGACTAAATACATAAAAGTTAATACAAATTTACAATTTTATACTTTTTGGCTAGATGATAGTATATAATACATATTGTATTGAAAATGGAATATTTCACTGCCTTGATAATGTTGTACGGTCCCTTATATACTTTTTTGCACACACCGACCGAGATTCAATACACGATCCCGCAAAACATAGAATTAATCATCCACGATACAAATAAGTTCTATAACGACTGATTTTGTCCAAGTTTTGTAATAACCGACTAACCAGAATCACATTCTGCTATTGTACAAAAGTTAGTACAATATCTCATAAGTAGCCCGTAGCTTAGTAGTTATAAGCGCAGAGCATCAGACGGTTTTTTTATTAATATGCAAGCATATTATTTTTTTCACCACCACATACACACCCGTTATATTAGGCTCCTTATTTATGCCTCAACCACCACACAGCGATCGCAACACCCTGCGAAAACTACATGTCCAATATAAACAAGGGTGCGAGTTTCTTACAAGACTAGCACCTACTGATCTTAAATTGTTACTAGCCCGTAAGGTTTTTTTATAGATTTATATTATTCCTACACACATAACAATTATTGTTGTAATGTTATTGTTAAATTAATAAAAACACTATTTAAAAAAAAAAGTAGGCGCAGGGCAGGACGACCATCATGCAGAAGGACCCGAGTTCGAATCCAACGGCAGGAGAAAAATTGTCAATTCTTGAGTTCAAGCTTTAACCAAATAATTAATTCCTACGTTCTCTGACAAAGGTATTTGAAGTAATTTTCAGTTAATTGTTTGTTTTTTAAAAATGGTTTTCAATATAATATGTATAGTTACTGTAAACTTCCTACATAAGCTCTTCTGAGGATCGCAATGAAATTAAGTAGGATCGGGATATTTCCGGGTGCGATACCAATAGGGTATTAGTCAGAATTCGATTAGGCCTATCTCGAGATTCAGTCGGGAAACCAAATCGGGCCCTGACAAGATACCTGACAAAATTCCTTGTCAGGCACCTGAGACTATATGCTCACCACAGTAGCTGGGCCCTGACCACGATTCCGAATCAGGACCCGACTTCAAATCGGGACACCAAACCGGGCCCTTGTCGAATTCTCGTCTGGACCCCGTTTCAATTTCTACTCGGGTACACGTACTGGCCGCTTACGTACATACCGTGCAGGGTCTACGGGTTGGAGACTGCGCTGGGCCACTGGGCTCTATATCAATTCGATGAACCGACCAGATGCCACTTACTGTTACGTGGTCGTAGGCCGATATGCGCGTGCCGAGTAATCAGAGCCCTCGGCCTGCGAGAACTCCCGCCGATAGCCAGCCGCTCCACTGCAAACGCCCTACGAAATTAGTCGGCTGAGTACGATAATTACGAGTGCCTATTAGTCGTGCCGCGGTCTTTTAATGACTTGCTCTGTTGGTTCGGGCCATAGGCCGCCCTCTTGACTGATCGACGTCTCGCCGGCTAACAAGCTTGTACGATGAACAGTGATATAAACACGTAATTCTGATCGAATTCAAGCTAGTCGCCCCAGAGGACAAGAACTCCTAACCATTTGTTGCACCGGTTTTGCAGTGAACTCCCGCAGCAATAATTAAAAGGGATGACTTACGAAATTCGTATCGGATTGTAGCGCGACGCAGGCAAAGAAAATCGCTCCCGGCTCGACGGTGGAGCTACGAACTGGCAATAAGAACGACCAGTGGAGTACCCGATTTACTTTGGCTGCACGTAATATTACTATTATGACCGTGAGCTGCTTCGTATGCAGTGCGATCGCCCTCGGAACGTGGGGCCATGTATTCACGAGGGTTTCTTGCCCTGCCCGATATTCACCGATTGTCCCTCAAGCGCGAGCGGCTTGTAAAAGTCGCTTGGGCACATTTAACGTTCCCCCTACACCGTAGCTCGTTTATCGCCATTTTAATAAATAGCTATTTAATCTGCTAAGATGAACCAAGAACTGGAGGATAGCTGCTGCTGTTTCTCGGCTATCTGCTTCTAAGTACCTCGAAAGAACGATTAAGGCCAACAATTTATATCCTTATTTCCCAGGGGTAAACAACGAAGAGAGCTCCTTCTTCGCGTTAAGCGGGATAACGATAGTAATACCACTGTTTGATGTTCGCTCGGACGGAAGTGGCATTCGAGTAGAAGCCTTTGCAATCACGCAATTGAATTCGCGCACAGCTCCTACCGAGAGATTCTTTGGTACTTCCACGCTTGTTTCCTGTCCGGTGCAGGATTGCCCGCGGTCGCTGCAAAATTCTGATACATCCACTGCTAAAGTCAAAGTTATCTTTTTTGGGAACCGTCATTTTACTCTGTCAGGAAGAAATTCTAAAGGGCTGTACGTTTGGATACTGCAATGTTTCTCTCTCTCTCTCTCCCTCTCAAACTGTGGCAGTGATACGAACGATATTTAATGTTAGAATAAAGCCAATGCCACAAAAGATGAAAAGCATTTCCAGCGCAATATCGGGCGATACTTCGCAAATACCAATGCGTTCAAAGACGAAGCCACGTTGACACGGTAGCCCGGGGAATTTCTCGGCGCTTTGTCCGGAGGGTGCATGTGTCGTCGGATAACTATTATTCCATGGAGAGCTGGCAGAGGAGAAGCACGAATGCCCAGCAAGGACAGGGGCATTGGTCGAATGCAGGCACGTGCGTAGCTACACATGTAGGTACATGGGCTCTACCGAGGCCTGCCTATTATTTACCGCGGCTGCATAAATAGGCGGACGCCTAGGGAAATAGGTGGACGGCGTGGCGGCGGACGCATAAATAGCCTGCCATCGTCTACTCCCCCCATCTCTCTCTCACTCTCTCTGTCGGTCGCCCTATCTGCGTGAAATGACTGCCAGGCATTTATGCGAATTTGCGCGATAAATCGTCCCCTTCCACCTTCCATCCACACTGTAATTTGCACGATTAAGCGAGTCGACGGAAGGGACGATCATCCATGCGGGAAATGGTTCGAGAATATTTGATATACGGCCCAGTCAATACTTCCGGCTGCGACCGGGAGAAACTTACAGCTTCCGCTCGATAGGATCTCCATCGTAAACCAAGTTTTACCCTACATAATCACACCTTTCCTTAGCTCACCCAACGAAAGCGGTTCTTAGTAAATTTCGATAAGACTACTCTGTGTTACTACGAGTGTTACTGTATGTTACTACGAATAAGTAGTAAGAATTTGGTGTAGCTTAAATGCAGGGTTTAGATGCTCAGTGGATATGTCAAATTCGCCGTGTAATTTGAGCGGAGTGATGATTACCCAGAGGAATGGGAATTACAGCGCGACGAAATGAATTCAGTCTGTTCGAGTGGTAACTGACGGACTAAAATATGAGTTGGGAAGTAAATGGAGTAGACATCTGAGTAACCGGCGCTGGCGTTGAAATAATGGTGTTGTCATAGAGTTCTATGGAATGAGAATCGTGAGTAATTGAAAGGATTTTAGCAGTTCCCTCTGCGCACATATGAAATCATACGTATTTACGTAGTATCCCGCAAGTGGTTTCCCTGTGCGTCGTGTATCAATTTATACTTAACACCGTTCCAGATGCACGAAACATTGAAATGGAGAATATTTGAAATTCTGGCATCAGTGTGTTCATTTATAGAGCCTTCGGAATCCTCGAGCAACAATCGATTGGGTGTCGAGTGCCTATACAAAACTGCGAGCGACCATTGTTCTTGATCATATGCCCTATACCATGCATTCAAATCTAGAAATGGGTCGAAACATTACCATCGGAAGTATCTAATCGAGCTCATACTAGTAAACCAAATCCCACATATTTTCCGCTCGACCATGGTAACGTGGAGCTTTTCGTTGCCAATAAGACGAAAATGCCTCTTCATTGCAAGCGATTGAAAAGAAATAAAACTCGCGTAAAGCTTCTATAAAACCATCGAATGGTTTTGCATTCACGGGAAGAGTGATCGTAGCCCAACAACCATTAAAGGTGCACGAGAAAAAAACCGGCCGGCCGGATCGTCGGAGTGTTTCGTTTCCACTATGTCAAATTGCGTGGTTCGTAGGTGAAACTATTGTTTCTAAAAATCCAGCAGCATGAATGTATGAAATAAATCTATTTCGGTGGAACTGGTGCGACAGCCGAGGTGTGTAAAGGGAGATGGGATTGTAGAGTAACAGGGGGAGGAAGGCAGTCAAGTCGAGTGAAAGACAGACATTCGTACAATGAGAGGTAGGTTGGAAGTGGCGGGAAGGAGTGGCTCTAGGGAAAAGCGGGAAAAGCGAGGGAGAGAAGAACCCGTGCCCAGCAGAGATTTGCAATGCTAACCAGGGACTGCATTAAACGGGAATTAATTTCTTGCTAACCGTCTGGAGTAGTTGTGCCCCGAAGTGTTCGCTTTCCGTTCGAGCTCGAGCTCCGCACTTAGAGTGCTCTAGTGTCCAGAGAGTATCGAGTAGACATTACCTGTGGATAATCCTGTCGCGTTTACTGCGCACTCCCTTGGGTGACCGTTGGCCAGGATTGAGGGGGGATACGTGCACACTCCCATCGCCTCGCCGCACCTCTCCCCTCTTCGACTGAAAGAGAACTACTAAGATGCGACCAAGTTACACGCGAGCGATGCTAAACAGAGAGTAGGGTCGCGAAAACGGCACTGTTTACTCGCAACTCGGCAGTGGAAGTCTCGCTACTTTCTTCTTTAAATCGTGATGCCGTTTAGCCCGCGGAAAAATAACGTCCACAAAGGGGGGAAAACTGCTGAATTACTGTGGCAGGTCTTAATTAAGTGCTCAGTTGTGCTCTGCGAAGCCAAGCCTTACAAGGACCTCACGGCACAGAGTTCTTGGATTCACCAGCGCCGAGAAAGCAGCAATGCTTTCTTCTAATGCTCGATTATTTAGGGCGTATATACAAACTTCACAATGCACACTAATTCCGAGCAAAACCTGGTAAAAGTCCATTGCAAATTCACCACTTTCTTACACTGGTGCTCTGCGCACGGCGATAGTTTCGTAATACAGGGCCGAATGACGTCCATGCATGCAAATGATCCGGCACCGGTAATAAAGCGCACGGTTTAAGTATTAACGAGCCTACGTGAATGTCATTTGGCCAAGCACTGCTCCCAATTCACGTCCTTATTTTTACTCCGCACCCTCTCAGAGCTCACACCCGCACGAGTGTCCGATACTCTCGTGCGATAAACGCGCCGAGCTCCCTCGTAACTCGAGCGCGCGCAATCGCCATGTACGGAATGCTAAGTGATTACCAGCGAGGGTTTTTACTGCGGAGAGACAAATAAGTTCCGGCTCCGACAAACCTTTGGGGTTAATGCCAGATGGATTACTCCCGTTCAATTATCCCGGCGGAGTAGATGGTACGCGCGGTACGGAGAGAAGGCGAAGGGAGATGGGTCGCATCTCTTCGAATGTACAAATAAAGTCTGTTCGGCGTCATACAAATCAGGGCAGCGCCCTTCAAACACCGAAAGAATTTGTAATGTCCCATCCCGGAAACTCGTACGGTTCATCGTTGCTTCGCAAATAGACAAACAGCATCAAGTAATCCCCGATCTAGTGCTTGCCCAAGGAGAAAGGGGGAAGGCGAACGTTCCATTAAATCGAAAATGTCTAACGCGAAATTGACTCGAAACATTTGCAATTTTGGAGCGAGCCAGAGCTGCCAGTGATTCAGCAAGGAATACAATCGCAACTCCGAAGCCCTCGAAGCGGATTGGACGTTCTCCAAGTAACCGTCAAATTCAATTAGCTGTGCGCATTAATGAGCAAGCGGAATTGGCCTGGCAAGAAGATAATCAAGGAAGGCACAGGAGAATCTGCGCGAAAATGCAGTTCGCCCTTGAGAGGTAGACAAACAACGTTTACGAGTTATTGGTGCACCAGTAGAAGAAACAGCAGCAGTAGGGGCGAAGATGAAAAGGCCATCGGAATTTCAATGACAATCATTTAATGAAGTTGATGTCGTTCAGCCGGGCAAAAGTGTATCGCAGTCGGTGGTGAATCTAGGATGAAACTGGAGAAATGCGTACGGAAAAGTTTTGCTCCTCCCCCTCGTTGTGGCGCCGTGGTTTGTTTTGTAGATGGAATGGGATAAACCGGGCCGCGTAAGCAGTTCTCCATCCACGAGAGGTAATGCTTCAATTTTATCACGAACAGCCGCGAGTATGCAAATTCCTAACAATTTCGCACGCGGAATAAATATAATTTGCGTAATTAAGTCTTCATATTTATCCAGCGGCTTCTCCGTGGACGCGGATGAGGACACGTAGCTTAGATGCGGATGAATATTTGTTATGAATGATAATTGCAGATTCAAGCTAATTCCGCGAAACTATTTTTCCTGCCGTGTTACGGCACGTCTGCTATTCTCTCTCTCTCTCCCTCTCTCTCATTGTGGAAGTCGTTCCTTTTCGTTAATCTTCTTGTGATCGGGTTAACTGCCAGATATCCCGTCAACTACACATGTGAAATGCTTCGATAGCGTGCGTTAATAGTCGAAATAGCACAACCGTTAATCGACCAGATTAATTAAACGATTACGTGAAACTTATTGGGGCAGATAGCGCAAGATAGATGACACGTGCGCATTGACCATTAATTACGCGAGACATTAGTCAGAGGGTCATGAAGCACTATTAAACCACCATTAACGATTAGCGGACCATACGTGCCGACTACAAAAATAACCAAGCGCAATTTTCTTCATTCTTTTCTTTTGCTTCGTCGGAAGCTCGAATACTATTAATCATCCTCTCTACATGTGTCTTTCCGGAAATGAAGATGGGACGCTACACACAGAAGACAAGTGCCGCTAATTGTTTCCCACGGCGTGTCGCGATAAATGCATCCGGGGCTCGTATTGAGAGAGAGAGAGAGAGAGAGAACCACACACAGATACACACACACACACAGCACGTGGCTTCCGAGCGACGGATCATTTGGATGACAAACCGACGTGTTCGCGCCAGGATACGTACAGCATATTCGTGGCACACGGCGCCAGAGAGAAAGAGAGAGAGGGCGGGAGAGAGGGAGAGGGTGGGTATGAGAATATCGCTCCCATTTCAGCGGGGAAGCGGGCCAGAAGAATCGGCTCCTGTATCGTCGGTGACAAACTCGCGTTATTTATCGGTCGCAATTGCACAGGTATCTCGCTGGTTTGCCACGCTCGCGAAAAGATGCGGGGACCGCGGCGTCACGAGTTAGCGGGAAGGAGACAGAGACAAAGAGTAAGAATGGGAAAGAGAACGAGGACTCCACCCGCGCGGATATAATTCACGCGAGAACAGAAGCGTGGCCGGGAGAAACGGCTGGATTCGTGGTTTACGTCGGCGCAGACAGATACGTAGTATCCGTGTCGCGAGAAGAACGATGTAAACAGCCGAAGGACGAGCAAGGACGAAGAAGGAATATTGGTGTCGGGCGTCGCACGCTCCCGACGCCGCGAGCGTGTCTTCTGCAGAGAGCCGCCTCTCTCTCCCTCTCTCCCACCCTCTCCTACGCTCCTTGTCTGCCTGCTTCTCTGTTTGTCTGTCTTTCTCACCCCTCCGCCCCTTTCCACCCGGGCTGTGGTACCCACTCTAGCACAGTCCGAAACAGGCTTCGGGCCACCCTTCGGTGGTCGATACGCGGGTCAGCAGCATGCCTCACTGACAGCGCCAATGGGGCGGTTTGCGAAATCCTACACTACACGGTACACTCCGCCTATGAAGTCCTAACTGACTGCCCATCCAAACAATTAAGAAGAATCTCACAGCACTGCACATCTCCACTGGCCGACTGTGCAACCGGATATGCCAATTCTCGGTAAAAATATCGGCGGGCGGGCTTCGGCTTCCAATTCCCGAAGGGAAATAGTGACATGAGGAAATTGAATACAGTACTGAGGCTAATTAGTGACTGAAAGTGATATCCCGTGGTGAGGAAGTTCGCAAGCTCGTATCTGGCACAGGGGCATGCACCTTCTAATGGCATCACCGTGCTCTTTGGCTGTCGCACACAAACTGTCCCAGTTCCGAGAGCGTCCCCTTTATTTATGCCCTTTTCACCGATCCAAGATTAGGCCTGAGGATCACTGTCCTTGCCTTATTGACCTCTTCGAAACTAGGATTGCCATTAGTAAGTCTTCGTAGTGTTAGGTATTCGTGTATTTTATCTTAAATGTTCACCTTTACTCAGCAGAAAGAAGCTATTGAGGGAAAAAGTACATGTTTCACGCGATGATGAAAATTGCAAATTGCAGGCTCCTACGATGGATAGTCTGGTGGTAAGCCTACTTTAAGCCTTGGGGCGGGACGGCTAGGCCGCCCTATTGAAGCCATTGTGGCACGCAGTAGTACGACACGTGTCAGTATTAATATCTACTGTTTGCCACTATTATTGTTGGCAGAATTGCACCCGGGAATAGTATCCCCTGTCGCTTTTAATGGCGCGGCCCTCTCTGCACGGAGCTCAGGGCTACACGAGATTTGTTGGAGATGAAGAGAGAAAGTAATTATACGACTCGAAACCATTTCTGTTAAACGAGGAAAATGAAGTACTCCTTCGATGGATAATATCTAATAATGAATCCTGCTCGCGCGGGGATTCAAACACTAAACTGTGGGGCAAAGAATTGGTTAATGAGAATTAAATGCAAATAGCCGGAGGAGTTCGCCATCAGAGTTTGATGGCTCTGGTCGTCGGAGCGCGCGAACAATTAATTGTATCGCATTAAGGCAATCCCATTCAACCGGGCTTGTACGTATACATCTCGCGGCGCGATCCCGCACGAAACTTATTATTCCGGCGAACGCTGGTCGAAAGTGCTCGAATAACTTCTCCAGTTTACAGTTTCCCCTGTTTGCACATCGCGGCTCTAATCTTGGCCGAAATTTCATTCCGCAGCGGAGGAAATTGCATTAAAGGGCGGGTTGAAGCTTCGCCCCCACTACATGCCCTCATCCTATTTCTCTCACTCTTCGCAGCGACGTCGTGCACGCCGAAGCGTAGTCGGCCACCCGGCCGTGTCAAAATTGCCATCGACGCAAGTTTCAAATCCCGTAGAAAATCGAGGTCCCGCTCTCTGCTCCATGGTGGTAGCTACGTAGCTCGGACCGTCCTTCGATCAACTGCGTTGGCCCGACGGTTTTCTTAACTCTGAGCCCGCTGCGTCCATTTTCCACTTTACGAGTTGGCGGCGCATCCTCATCCGCTCTCCACTGGAGTATGTTCCTGCTTCTTCTACAAGCCTTTTCCAAGCCTTTCCACTTTTAGTCCCGCTCGACCTCACTTTCCTCGTTTCATTCTCGCTCGCGCGTCTCTCGCTCCTTTTCCGCTTCGGCCTCTTTGCCTCTCGTTCTCTCTAGTGCACATCTTGTCCCTCTCTCTCTCCCTCTCCCTCTCTCTCCCTATCTCTCGGTCCTCCTCCCTGTCCCGGAGCGATCGGGTCAATGTTGGAGTCTCCGGTCTAGTTTTCGTCGGAATGGGGCGGATTCTGACCTAGACGAACTCGGGCCACGTTAGATCGAAGAGTGTACCGGCCGGTACGGTACAGGGCGCCCGTAGCGGCGCGGCGCCTGATTGGAAATCGATTTCCGCGCGGCTCCCGACAACAAATAGCCGGCCGTTTCTCCCGTTTATTTGATTAGTCTGGGGATCCGATGGTGGCTGCTGCTGTATTACTTGAAATTTCGCCTCCACCGCGAAAAAGGCTTACGCTCAAAACAAATATTTCCCCTTCGGAGCGTACTCTTTCTGCTTTTCCCGCTCGCTACGTGGCGCGTATTGCTCCGGCTGTTGGTTGCTACTGCCATTCCTGCCCGGTTATTCGTCTCTGGCCAACTGGCTTTCGGATCCATTAGAAAGATTGCTACTGCGCATTTCCAAAAATATTCTCCGCTATTTGTTCTTGTTCATTTCATTTCCCGGGGAGATATTGCGGCTTTTAATATCAGTGCTCCGGTTTTGATTCGACCGTCGCGACGACAGGTCGACTATCTGGGGGACGCCGCGGACGCTCACGGATCGGCGGGCATCCGGAATTCTCGAAAGACTGCGGTCGCTTTGGAGAATCGAACAGATCCTTTCCCCCATAGACGATGTCCACGCGTACAAAGAACCTTTCTTTCAACACGAAATCCTTGAGATTCTGTACTCGTCTTTCAAGCTGTGGTTCAATAAAACCATAACCGCTGTACTCTGCCAATGACATAAAACTCTAGTTCTCGATATAACAAACGGCGAAATTAGTCTTAATTCTGATATCGCAATGGAAATAACGAGAGGGTTGCTTTTGAACGTCAAAGAGATGACGGGTCGACATACATATACAATTTCACGGAAAGAATTAAAAACTCACCTTAAAAAGCCCTTAAATATTTGATTTGACTGCCGGGTCTCAGTAACTTTCGGCGGATTCATTCGTTTTCCCCTTTGTCAGCGAGCAAAGCCAGTAGGCCGTTCTACTTTTTGCGCTTCACTGTATTTGCAGTTCTGTCGACTCTCGCGTTCCTCGTTGAAGCCACCCGCTCTTCGTCAATGGTATAATCCAAGTGCACCGTCCTTTTGGACCAGGCGCATCTAAAATGACGCGCTAATTCACGATGAAAATTCAGTATTGCCGCGCGGTAGAGTGTGATCAAACCAAATCTCTTGCGTACTAAATGCTTTCAAATCTGGTCGGATCGAGCATCGAAAGAGAGTGGAGTAAATCCAGTGTTTTACTTTGGCGGTCGTTGCCATCGTGCCAATCGACAGATTATGCAGGAAGCGGGCGGCTCGACCGCGCGATAGTCATTGTAAGGACTTGTTCTTAATCCATTAGAAAAATTGAGTGGCCCACTCGCGCCGAAAGAATCTCAGGCAGAAGGGCTTTTGTTGGCTCCTTCAACTGCGAAGCAGCCACTGCGTCCATTTTCCACTTTGCCAGTCGGCAAAGCTTCCTCTCTCCGCGGGTCTCCCTTTATTTGCCGCATTTCTTTTTATTCAACGCCATCTTGTCCCCTCGCGCGCCGCCTTGAATCTGCGATCTTGCTTTCATCGAATCGATCGAATTCCGTGGTAGCTAGATGAAAGGAAAGCAAGATTTGTAATCGGCAATTGCCATCCACAATCTAAGTAGAATTGGGGGATTTCTCACAGTGGTTTCATCACATGTTTAGTATTATTTACAATCTTGTGTCACAGATGGTGATGCTTTTTGCTTGTTACGAAGTTTGTGCTTATTATGCCAGCGAGAAGGAGAGAGAGAGAGGGGCGCGGCTTTATTTTAATTGCCTTGAAAAATGCCACGTGCTTCAATTCTCCTCAATTGTTGTATTGAATATTGTATTTCATATAGAACCAGCAATGCAAAACGCACACGTATTCTATATTCGAGATGGCGGGAGGCTCTTGCGCATTTTATATTCTTTCGCTTTCTGGGAAGCCCGACCATTCTGGCAGTGACCCGGTTCTGACCACAGCCATCAAATTCAAATAAAAACGAAACGTTCACCACGATGCGCGACGGGAATGTGTTGGGAGTTGTTAACGCGAGAAGTGTAATTGCGATGGAAATTAACGAAAAACTACACTTGAGGGGCATCGTGCAACCTGGTACAAGCGCGAAACGATTGCTGCGCCAATCAATGTCAGTCCTCCAATTTTTTTGTTTCCTAAGGGCGCCGTATTCCGGCAGTGCACGTCTATTATACATGCTCGAATATCGATGCACAGGCACTTTACGATGAAACTGGTGCAGTTTGAGCGCGCCGGCCTTCTATAGACTTGGGAGCAGATAGACCAGCTCTATAAATTTCCAGACGCGGCTGACACTCCAATGGAATTTTAAGGCGAATGTCTATGTCTGTGGAGGAAAGGGATGGCTAGTTGAATTTACTTGACAATGAACTACGCACACGCCAAACTTTAAAGCTATACTAGAGGCGTAAGTTTATTAATGAATGAATATATCACATATCTTTGATTGAAAACTTGGCTTTGGTATATATTTTATTTGAATCATTAACTATTTCACTTGGCCCTTTTTTACATTTTAACATTTTCGGGCGATATTATGTCTTTTTGGTAGTTTAAATCATCCGAAATCAATTACTCTTTAATTACGAGTCCGTAGGTGCAGATCATGCATGTTATATATGCAATCAGTTTTTTGCTAGATTCACTATTCTAAGTCCCTCACGGCCAACCCCAGCGGCCGAAAACCTCAATTGTATATTATGTAATAACAAGGAACTGTCCATTCAATTCTGTCCACATGCGTGAATAAGGACTTAATTTGACAGAGTTTTTCGATTTAAGAGAACATGCAGAGCAGAGTCTTGCTACGGCTCGCTGCCGTCGGCTGCCGAAGGAAATTGAGAAATTAGCCTACACACGTCCAGAGTTTCTCTCGGCCCTCATGGACGACCTCGATGATAGCGTTCGCATTAAGACGTCGTTACGTCCCAATTTATCCGTACACGATCGTGCTCGATGTCATTACTGGGCGGCCAATTTATTTCGCTAGCCCTGGAACATTAGCCCCCCTAATTTGGGTGAGTGGCCCGCGAAGACACAATAATGGACTAACTAGCTTCACTTCGTAATCTTCCCTTCCACTTGCCGATGGATTTTGATTAATACCGGCTGATAGAGATCATCAGCTTAGATAAATTATAAAGAGTCTTCGCTATTATAAACCAACATCAATTGACCTCCATTTTGCTCAGTCCGCTAATGAAACGTGGAAATGTAATGCTGAGAGATCTTAATGGACAGTTAAATATTCGGCCACCACCAAAGTATCGGTGGGCCTGCATCTGATAGAAGTAGTGTTACAAGGTAGAACAACACCGAACAAGTACGCCAAATCTAATTCTAATTAGCGTCATCGGTAGCCACGTAAGCGCCAGTGCCACGACCAGGTATACAATGAAGTTGGATCATACTTGATAATTCTTGATACTCCGTCGCATTTGCGAAACTGAATTTTAATGCATCTTCTACCACTTTGCAGATACGAAGGCTGTAACTATATTCTACATTTACAGCTAGAAAAGCTGGAAACTTCTGGGGAAACTGCTGATTATATGGATGGGCGAGGAGCCGAGGGGGTAGCAAATGTCGGAGCCATAGAAAATTTCGAACTCGGATGCCAATGCACGAATAAGTTGGGAGGGTAATCCTTCAAAACAATTGCAGCGCGGGTCAAAGGAGCGCAATTGCAGCGGGACCGAGCCCCACGACATTTTCGGGAAACTAGCTTCGAAGAACAAACGCCATTTATACTTTTCCGAGCGAAACTTCTCATTCCTGGCAGAGCGAGCCAGTGTGTAGCTGGGTAGCGCGGAGAGTGCTCTCATCGAAAATTTCGATGGTCCGTGCTCCGCGGCGATAGCCGATGCTTTATGGCTGCACGAAGCGAGTATATCGGAGCACCGCTAAGAGCTAATGCTAATACATTTCTGCCACGATGTCTGCAGGGACGAGTTTTATTTCTGCGCTGCAGCCGGTCGTCAATGTCGGCATGGGATATTCAATGGAGTCAAGGATATTCGCGGACAGGTGGACGCTGAAGAAAAGGGTACTAGCGACGTTAAGAGGTAATAAGAATTTTATGAGACTTGATCGAGGAAATGAGAGCCTGTTCACAACGAGCAAGTATCGGCAGCTGCGTCAAACCTCGGGACCTCAGCTCAAGGAATTAAAATCTTTAAAAAAATCTAACACTACACAATTTGGAGTATCGTTTACGCGAAGGGTGTACTAAAACTATCGACGAAACACCCGATATTCCTTGTTCTACCGAACGCAGGCTCCAGAGGGACGTAAGGAGATTGAGTTTGTCAGAGAGCGTTGACTAAATAGGCTTTGCATCAAAGTGGATTGGAGCGATCAGTGTAGGCGGCTCCGACACAGTACACGGGTACATACATAGTCCGTCAGAGAGAAGTACCGCAGGTTATGTCGGAGGACTTTAACTCAAATCGAAGCCGCAAAGCAAGCATAACGTGAAGAGCGAGCTCGTAACTTAGGTGGGAAATTGACCAAACCCGCTACGGTATCGGCATCCGCTTACCATTGCTATCGGCTCGGCCCTCCGCCACCATGTATCCGTCGCTCGGCCGAGCTGCCCGAACCCACGCCTAAGCTGACCTATATCTGCCAGCGTGGCGGCTTTTAAAAATTCAATAAGTTTATCCCTCGCATTTGCCTTCGTTTACCCGGGCCATCGCGTAATCTCGGCGAGAGGACCCGGCCCCTATCCCCCAGTGCGTAATAGCCCGGGACCTAACCCACCGAGAGAGCTCTCACTCTCCACGTCGGAGAATTGCCACATTTCCACGAATGGCGGCCGGGCCAGGGAGGGAGGGACTTCCTTAAACCTTCATGCAAATCGAAATTTTGGGGCTTTCGCATGCCCTCCCTTCCTATTCCTGATTTTCTTTTTTAACGGGCATCAGGTTAAATATTACTACCATCCGCGTTGAGCATCGTGTATAATCGAGCTGTGGAGTTTGGCCTGGCCCGAGACTGCCGAGATAAATCGATGGCCAAACAGCATTGGGAAGGTACCGCGCAATTACTATTGGGGAAGGGAGCTACCAACTCACGACAGCTACCAACAGTAAAACAAAGCCAACGGTAGCCGATAGTTCGCTTGGGTACGTCGCTCGATCTAACCAGGAATACTCTCTGGGTTTCTTGCACAATCATTAAAGTACTCTTCGATAGATACTATTACGCAGAGGATGCTCATTGCGGAGTAGTTCATGAGAGGATAAATAAAAATCCGATTAAAGTGGTAATTGCAACGGCTGGAAAAGACTCCCCGCTGACGGGCTTATCGAGCTTCCGCTATCCTTCTCCCTGCCTCTCTCTCTCTCTCTCTCTCTCTCTCTCTCTCTCTCTCTGTCTCTCGCCATAGGGGATATAATTACGGCAGTAAAGACAATAAACCCTTTGGGACCCTACATTCATGGATGCGTTGGCTCGCAAGGCTCCTCACACGGCAATGTTTTACAAGCCTGCTGCGTTACGATCTCGCCAGCTAGCAGTATCGAGCGGACCTTTAACTTGAGGCTGTAAAAGCGTTTATATGGGAGTTTATATACGAAGACTGGCGCAGTCCGGCTGTCGCTCTGCGTGGCATTCGCTTCACACTCGGCCCCGAGAAGAAATATGAAAACGCGCTTTATGCAGCGGCTTTAAATGGTCCGCGAAGATAATGTCTGCCTATCGTATAAGTCGGCTTGCCAGCGAGCAGGCAGACAGCGCATTCATGTTGACTGGCAAGCGGCACGTTGGGAATGAGAGGACGAGTAAATCGTCGGGCATTTAAACGAGATCTACCATATAACGGGCGGGCGCAGAAAGCCTGTAAAATACTATAGGCTCTCCTCGCCCGATGGACCGGATACTCTTCTAGAATAAAACTTTATGGTACTATGATCGACGATCTCCAGAGGTAAAGCCGAACGTGGTACATACGCGATAGCGCGAGAACCCTCGCTACTCCCTACTGATAAACGCATCTTCTCACTTCCTCTCTCTCTCCCTTTCTCAGCTCTCCATGGATTTTTGCGCAATCTTGTATTGTTCTTTTTACGACGGGTGGGCTATGCGCAATCCGATCGCATTTCCATATCCGCCAATCGTTCGACTTTGCCCAGTGGGGGGTCCGACGAAAATCAGACCGATAAGCGCGGAATGTCCAAATCCGGAGACCGAATGCATTTTAGTCGTAAGCGAGATCTACATGTATACAATATATACTGCAGAAGCTCTATTTCTTATTACTTGTGTACATTCTATACACATTCTATAAACAATTAGAAAGTAGCTATACAACCGCCCGTTAATCTTTATGGTGGCAGAATTTTACGATCTAGTAATCGAATAAACTCTTTTTGAATTTCATTCGGATAACCATGCACCATGTGCTTCAGAGGTACACATTCATTGCGGTACGGAATGTTTCCCGGGAAGCATCGTTTCGCGGAAACAACAACAAGGTGAAACAAACGCAAACTGTACTACGGTTCTTGGTATATGTATTTTCCAATTGCTGCTAGAACATATCAATAGTGGTAGGTTTCAAGTGATTAAATGAAAACACGCAGTTTGAATGGAACACCGTAAAATAAAGAATATCGTTTGTTACGCTAAAAAAACTGGGGTCCCGGGGATATCTGGTCATCTTTATTTCTGAATGCTTTTTGTATGAAAACACAGTAGTCGAGGTATTTCTGTGGTTCGGCCAGTATTTACCGTAAGATAATTATTCGGATTAAACGACTAATCCGACAAGGAGACAATGACGGAGCGAACAGCGATAGTAATCTTTTTCGGTTTGCCGTACAGAAATAAGCATTCGAGCTTATTTATCCGACTCGAATCTCCTGGTGACTTAAGGGCCATCCCCTAATTCAAGCTTCTCGGTAGCATCGCCCCAAGGGTTTCCCCTAATTCTATTAGTACGCATCTCGGGCGATGACTATCGCGCGGAAGGCGAGTTCAATACACCGTGGCGGTGGCAAGGGGATCTAATGATCTCCGCGTGCTTTGCTCCATTCACTCCGAGCGTCGGATTACCTAAAGGGCTAGGTAGGGACTCTCTAGCAAGGTAGTAAGAAGCTACCGGCGAATTGCCGGCGAAGAACGCTGCCAAGAATACAAACAGTATTGGTACTTGACCGTACTGATTCGCCACCCTTATTCCATTACCTTATTCATTTATTCATAGCCCGGCGATATACTCAGAACTGGGGTCGATATGGCATAGCAATCGCATGCCACAATATTTATCGCTTCAAGTACTTCCATAGCTGTCGATGAGGAATGAGGGCGATTGGACGGATTAACGCGACTCTTATAACGAGAGAATTACTGAAAGTCGAGGCTGAAAAAATGGTGGCCGATTCACGGACCAATTCGCATTTCAGCGATATAGTGCATTGGCGTCGAGGAATCCTAACGATCTAAACTGGGCCAAAACTGTGGGGAAAAGGAGAGAGAAAAGGGGGAGAAGGACGAGAGAGGGAGAAGAGGGAGAGAAGCCCGGAAGCCGGAGACGGGCAGGGCTAGCCAGTAAAACACGGTAAAAGAACGGGGAAGGAAGAGTAAAGGGAAGCGGAACGAGCGTTAACTTCCAACTGCAGCTAACCTAGCCCCGTTCCTCGGTCAACGAGATTTATATGTTTACGCGCTTCCACGGCAACTTTCTATTTTCACGGAGTCGCGCAACCCCTTCGTTTTATTTTATCCCGCCGAAGCGCCGGGCCGAGCCGAGCTCCTGCAAGCGCCTGTCCTCTCCTCCCGGTAACTGAGTGTACTGGCCCCCTTTTTCCTCTCCCCTTAGCGGGCGGGGTGCACGCTTGGCGCGCTAGATCTCGTCGACTGGATGGTGGCGGGAAACCGTTAGCAGGGAGTCAAGAAATTGGGGGAGACAGAGATGAAGATTCGTTTGGCGCCCCGCCAAGTAGAAGGCACCGCCTCGAAACTGTTTTCGACAGAGAGACCTAAACGATATTTTTCCGTTTCGAGCGCTTCCGAACTTAGCCAGCTCTAACCTTGATAGCCCTGCCTGATGGAATATCGGACCACCGATCGCTCTTACGTCGCCGTTAGTGATGAAATTAAAGCAGATCGTACTCCATCCAACTCGGCAGGCCGAAGCCTCAACTTCGGATTCCAGAGGGAATTGACTGTGCTTTGGTAAACTAGTTCGGGTTACTCGGTATACTGTTGAGGACCAAGCGACCAACATATTTCCCGTTTGACACACATACATACACACCGGACGGGCAGAAAGTGCGCTCCAACAACAGTCACCGGAGTCTAAGCTTACAGCGAGCGCAGACGGGAGCAAACTGTTCTGTCTCCTTCAGATCTGGCACAGGATCTTAGACGGGAGCGCAGGAGGCAAGTTGCTGTCAGTACGTTCGACTGAAATGAACACGGCAATCTAGCAATTCCGGCCGATTCAGGCACAATTTGCTCTCTATTGATAATCCCGTCGGAGAGCTCGACTACAATGCGCACTGAATCGAGATATCGCGCAATTATGTCAAATTAGCTGTTTAAATGCGACCACCTGCGTAACCGATCCCACTTTAACTGCACACTATTCCACACCGAAATGTTACTGCACAATTAAATGGATGCGAAGAAAGTGTTAAACGAAACCCGAGCACAGTGCGCTGCTACACGCGCATTCTAGAATATGAATCAGCAGCTTACACAAATAAAATAACTGAACGGCGCAACTTTATGCAAGATCGAACATGCATGCGCCCTCGACGAAGAATGATGGGTAACTCACGTAGCAATAATTATCCATTGTGTATTCGATGCGCTTTACCCAGGTGTAAAGAGTTAAAAATACACGGCGGAATCTTACCACACGAATGTATACATATGTATAGCTAAAGAAAAATTAATATCCAGATAAATTTCGGCCATCCACTAATAAGTAATGCAATGACTTTGATCATCGGTGAAAAACGAACAGTCTCTACTTACTCAAAAGCGTTCTGGCAAGCACGTAGTTCCGGGAATCCTCAAGTGTGTACAGTACAGAGAGACCAATAGCTCGGTACACATTTGAATAATTTTTCCACGCAATCGCGGCCGGAGCGAGTGCTTATTTTATGGTGAGGGAGCGCGCGCGCGCGCGCTGTAATTTGCGAAATGAATTTCAAACAGCACGCAGCCATCAAGGGTGAGGTGCGGTGAGGAGGGGAGTGAGTACGGGCGAGGTAAGAGGAGGGTCTCCCTCGATGAAGATCAGCGCACAATCTCAGCAGCCGGTATATTTCGAAGTTGGAGCAGTTTACATTTGCCCAGCTCGGATTCTCGCGGAGGGAGGGAGGCAGGCAGCCAGGCAGGTTTCCACGGCTTAATACTCGATTTCGCTGACACCGATTACGCTCTCGGAGACGAGTCACGATTTAATCCAGATCCGATGCGGGGGAGTTTGCAACCTACTGCCCTCTCCCTCTTTCTCTCTCTCTCTCTCCTGCTCTCTCCCGATCCCTGCTTTACTCTACCTCCCTTTCTCTCCCGGCTGTTCTCGCTCTCCTCCACGCTCTCGTTCTCAGTGGACCGGCAGTTTACGCTGGTTTGCATCGGAGTTCGAGTAGCCCGGATTTAATTCGCGTATTGGCAAGATTCGAATCGAACCCACTGTGAATGTCCAGTGAAATTGGCCGCAAGTGCAGACTAGCTAAGTGATCGGCACTGAGCTGCACTGAGCCGTGGCCCGATTTATCGAGACAATTGACTGGCCCTCTTTTGGGATTCTGCACGAAACGCTTTGCCATCCGTCCCGCATCGAACGGCATCCACCCTCCCGCTTTCCTCCTTATTCTTCCCAATTCGAGGCAATACAATTATTGGCTTTCTTGTGCGAAATCCCACGCCTCCAAGTATATCTGTATCTATGTGTGTACGAACGTTCTAGCCTCATCTCTGTCACTGGCATAACTCCCGTATGCGCACACCATGACGCCCGGGTTACGGATTTCAGACTAGATTTTCTCAGTTAGACAAAAGAGAATATGAAAGTCGCGGGGAGGTTGACTGACGAACGTTGAAACGGAATGCGAATTTCATAAGACGGATGATATTAAAAAGCGAATTCTTCTTTCTGGAATCACCGCGCCCGCGCCCGTTTACTCGGAAAAACAGAGGTCCCCTGAAAATCGTTGCGTTCTCTAGAGCTTGCGATATTTTTGATATCCCAAATTGGACGTGAAGTTCTACCCGTGGGCTTCCAGTTTCTCTTCAATTAATAGTCATAACAGGGTTGCTGAGCGTCGGTGCAAAGCTGCCAGAGTCTGCACGGTAAAAACTAACGATTGGCTTTCGAGCTCGCTCTTGGAAAACCGGCCGACAAATTTCCCGGCACCCAGTGTGCGAATTTTCCAAAAGGGAGCGAACCAGTAAAGCGAGCATTTGCAATACAGTTGCAAGCTATTCCGGGCAAGTTGGAGGCATTCAGAAAGTCCGCAAACGACCACTAATTTGTACAGAAGCGAAAAAAGAACACCGAAAGAAGGCAGAGGGAGATGCCAAGTGGTGTAGTGTTACGATGGAGAATCGAAGAGCGCTTGCTATCACTTTGGAGCCGGCAAAACTGCATATCGAAACGAGGGGTCGCGTTATGAAGGTGCAAACTCTCTTTCCATCTCTGTTTTTCGCATTTCCTCCATTTGGATGCGCGCATAGGTACCTTCATTGAAATTTCGGCCGCACAATTCCCCTTTGAGGGTAGAGTCGGCGCCGGCGCTACCGGTGCGCCAGCAATTCGATGCGTGTTGCAAAGGCATACAGGTTTGCGCGCACGAATTCCGAGGGCTGTTTTGTGGCTCGCAGCGCACCTCTTGCAGGAGGCCTGGAACAGCCAGCCAGCCAACCAGTCAGCCATCCAGCCAAGCCCGGGAAAAAAAGGCCGGCCCGGGAAATCCGCCTCCCGTTGTTTGTCCCGTGTAATTGCGACACACGCCAAGGCGTCAAAGGGTTTTGTGCGGAAGACTCGGGCGCGCGGCATGCTCTTTCACGATGTCGAGCGTATACCTATTATATGCCGACTGTTCCTCGAGGTCTTTCGCGTAGGAACTGCCGGGGTAGCACACAACAGAGCGACGGCCGGGTTGTACACTTAATCGGCTAAACACGTGCTCTCGAGATTGCGAATAAAGTCATCGCTGCCTTTTTTAAATCATAATAGACTGTCAGGCTCCCCTCCTCCACTCTCTGTCTCATCCCTCTGTCCCGTACGCTTCACCGACACAAGTTGTCACATTCGCTCGAATAAACAACGTAATGAAGAGTCGCCAGCCCCAACGATCCACGCGTTTCCGCCGTTATTCAACACGTACACGAGCACTGGGACCAGTTCACCGAGGATTTATATTAACCACGTCTGTAATTATGTTTAACTCCGTAGCGGCCGTTCGTACACATGCGAATGAGAAATCGATCTTCAATGCAAATGGGCATCCATAGAAACGGTATGAGCCATGTCGATTTCAACGGAACCGCGCTCGTTCGCTGTATATCGCTTTGTTCGTCGATCAATTCGACCGTGAAACGATTCAAGGTTATGGACGCAACACCTCCTATTTGCTGTACGATGGAATCAGTACCAGCAACCTCTACGATTAAAGCAGGGCGCACACACGTTCTAATTGTTTGGAGGAACACAACGCACTACCACTACGGCCGAGGATAAGCATGCATAAGTATTTGTACTTGCTTGACACAATGTGCCACGGCCTCTATGACTGACTGCTCCCCAATGCTATACTGCGCACCCAAGTCCCAATCCCGCACACTCTTCCTCACCCACCCTACGGCTTGGCATCCTTACTAATTGTTCCTCTCCATATGCATCTAGTTCCCGAGTTCTCACTATATTAACGACTAATGCCTACTTGTTTCTCAACATAAATGTATGAAATTCTATTAGAAGATTGGTATATTGCGAAATTCCGAATTAAAAGGTAGATCAAATGTAATGGGAATAGTTGAGGAAATGCAATGTGAATATAATGTAACTGGAGTCTGTAGATACGCTGAAATCTCGAATTAATAAGCTTATAATACCAACTAACCCCGACGGCTTACCATCTCCGGTCTCCCCTACTCGTACCATTCTGAATCACGTGTTGTGAAACACGTTCACTTTAGCGGAAGAAGACAGTTTACCATTATAAATCTTCAACTATAGTCTCATTGCTAACGATTCCATTTCCGATCAGTGGGGGCAAAGTCAATGTTTGAGCAGTCGCCCCCTACACTCGTAAAATTTGAGAGTCTATTAAATGGTGCAAGGTAAGGAGACATAAATTCACAAGATGGCCTGAGAAAGTTAAGTTCCGTGCACGGTTCCATCTGTATTTAAGGGGCACCCTGTTCTCCTCCCACTCGGTAAGACTGGAGCCGAGGTGATTGAAGTACCTCCTTTTATCACAAAGTCAACTTTAAGGATATTACCGGTTATAAATTAATACTCAAGACCGACAAAAAATTGGCTGACGGGATCGGATGATCGATGAACTAAGGTCCGCAGAGGCCTGAGAAGCGCACGAGCGACACGCTAATGATTTCACATCCTAAATTATCTCGGCAAGACGGGTTATTAAAAGTAATGGGGGGACTCGGGCGCGTGAGCGACAGAGCGTACCGGGGATTGAGAATAAGGAACGGCGGAGCGGATGATAAAGAGAACTCGGGAAATCGGGGCGCAAGTGTCGATTTAGCGCGGATTCGCCGGGGTAGAAGGTGCGCAGTGAAGAGGGCAAAGGGGAAACGAGGTCTCGAAAATACAGGATGGAGGTAAAAGTCCTCGTATTCGGGAACACAACACCCCGAGCGCTGCGCCGTGCCGCGCCTTTCTCATATACGCCGGCACCGAGCTAAACGACGAGGGAACGAGAACGATGGTTAGGTGGCTCGAGAAAGAAAGAGCGCAAAGAATGGACCACTTTTAGAATGAGGCAGGAACAAGTGTATACGACATCAGCCGTGTACTGGGATCGCAGGAGGAATGGAGATAGCCCGAGCACATATCGCCCAGAGTTTACAGACAAAAGCCCTAGCCAGCCAACATATTGCGTGGATCTTGCCTACCTTGCCAACCCCTGCTCAGACCCTCTTCGCCTCCATCCTCTTCGCCGACCCACGAATAATAAACAAATTACACACGGAAAACTCTCTGGCCTCAATAAACGCCAGCTACATCCAATGCGACATGATTATCGTCCATTTCATACGTTGGCAAACAAGCATTCCGAAATGTTGTTGCCAAAATCAACGAACGTGCCGCGCATGGAAAAAGTTTGTTTTACTGTACCGAACAGAAACATCGCACAAAGCATCGTGCAATTGTTACTGCAAACATAATTCGGGACAATACGGCGCTGTAATAATAACAACTTATACCTCTTCAATAAGAAGTGTGCGTTTTCATGGGGATAAGCTGATATTATAAAAATTCATATTTGTCAAGTAGAACGAGAGTCTGCCTTATTAATCTCTACTATTTCCACGTCTACTGTTCATGTTATGGCTAATTCAATTCCGCGCGAACCTGGAGTATTATCATAGAATATGGCAGCTGAGACAGTAACTCCGTATTACATCAGGCATTTACTTATTGTCAATAGGACTGTCAGGCGTGCCAAGATGCCTGGAGCAGTGCGGCTGAATCTACAAGCTGAATTTCCCGGAGTATGTAACTAGCTCACTACATTAGTGTATAGTGCGAATGGAACAGTGATCCATCCTTACTTTGCTTTGGTGCCTGTAAGCCCACTTCTACAATAGCCGCAGCTAGTGCAATGAGTAATTACCTCCTCGGCGCTCGAAACGTCACGCGAATAAATTACTGACATCAATTATTTCAATTTCACACGAGAGACAGAAGTTAGATCCTGTTATCCAGGCAGGCTTCGGATGCGGACGGTGCGAAGGAGCTAGTTGCTTTATTGCCTATTAGCAGCGTTGCTGAACTAATTGTAAGACAGATCCCAAAGGCGCTCTTCCTTTTTATTTTCAGCGCTCGCGTCATCCAGCTCGATCCCTTCCGCTCAAATCGAGCCGGTAATAACCGGTAACATTAAGTAATGGCACGCCAGACACTGGATTAATTGAATTCTACTTATGTACGATAGAGGCGGACCGGCACAAGGAGACAAGGAGACTAATTGCAATTTTTAATTAAGACACTGATTCAATTATCCACCTTTGTCCGCTTCAATTATTAATAGCCAGGCAGGGTGTACCGGGGGGAGAGCGCGCGTGGTGAGTGCTATCTCCGATGACAGCTGATGAATGATCCGCAATTTTGAACGGGGCTTGCCGAACGTCAGAGAAACACGGACGCTCGTTACGTAAAGTATGAGGGCTATCCAGTAATTGCGCTGATGCGAATTTAATTGATTATACCCGAGCGCTACGGCTCTAATTTTATACGGCTGTCCTCGGCCCAATCCGCCTTACACTCGCACCACTACGCCGGCTTACTGTTTAAGCCATGGCGCGCGCTACGAGTCACCCTTGAAAATACGGCTAATGAAATCTCTGGAACTAACAGCGATTATAAAATTAGGATCGACGGGCACCCGTTGACGGCACCGCTCGGTTGCGCGGACGTGTCTTCATTATAAGAAAGCCTTGGAACCGGTGTTTTCTTCATTCATCTTTCGCTCGTTCTAACACACTAACTCCTCGTGTTGCCAACAAGCACATTGCTACGTAGGTAGTATGTATACTTAAGCGCATCTCGCGATATATCAGCTTTTAATAAATCCCCTGAAATCGTAACGCATGCTACAGTGCGAAAAGAGTCGCCGACGAGTACGCCGTCCGAGAAAGAGAAACAAAATTGGTAACAAAGGTCCGTCGAGCGTAATACATTTCCCGGCAATTTTATGTGTCAGTGACCATTATGACCAGCCAGAACATACATGTCGGACTGGTGATAGTATAGCACCGGAATTGGGAGAAATGCAGAGTGAATGAGAGAGTCCGGATGCAGGAGAGTAAGCAAGAAAGAAAGAACGAAATGCGCGCGCGGAGAAGTGACGAAAGAGCTTTCTGAAATTCGAAGGCAATCCCGAGTGTGCAGTACTTGCTCTCGGTGATAGGAGCTATCGAGTGGGAAAGGGTCCAGGAAGCAGAGCGGAAGTGGTGATACTGGACGGCCGACGCAGCGCGCACACGATGTACATTTCGTAAAATGGTCGCCGGTGGAACGAGAGCGCGAGTAAAAACTCGGAAAAGCGAGCGAGCGGGCAAGTACGCGTGGCAGAAAAAGCTCGCACGGCAAAGAACGGCTGGAGTGAGGCACAAGGAGAACTTGAATCGAGAATAGTGAGAGGGGCTGGAGAGTGAAGAGGAGAGAAGAGGCATGGGGCGAATGAGAGCGTAAAGGAAGACGAATTTGCGCGCGCGCGACGCTCGTCGATAGCCGTATGTTTGACGGCAGTCGGATCGGAAAACAATTTGAGCGCGAGTGCGCGAGAGAGTACGACGGGGCCAGGAGGGGGCAGAAGGGGGCAGAAGGGGGCAGAAGGGGGCGGCAGCCAGCAGGCCGATGGCAGGGGAGCAGGGCGATGCGACACGTCGCGATGGCAGGTAGCCGAGTGCACGGAACGGGACTAAGGGGTGGTAAAGAGGGTGGATGGTGGCTGAAAAAACGACGAGACGTCGACGTCGGGACTGCTGGCGGAAGACGAGCGAGGGGGGGTAAAGCGCTTCTCGTGCGCGCGCCCTCCTCGGAAAACCCACGGCCGGCTATCGCGGTGTAGGATCGCAATAAATAGCTCTCGGCGAAACGGAGCCGAACGAGTGGCTGAAAGAGTGCGCCGCCGAGAGAATGGTGGAGAGAGAAAAGGAGCGAGATAGATCGACAGATAAATTTGTCACGCGTCGCGCGAAGCAGCTCCGGAACTTCGACGTGCGATATACTAATCAATGCCAGAGATACCGGCGTAAACGAGATTCGTGCTTCGCTCCAGCATACATACAGACTACATACACACATTCCCCGCGCCTTGAAAAGGAAGTGCGATTTCGCCAGGCAACTCTTTTCCCAATAAATCTTGCGCGTATTTCCTTTCCAGTCCGGCCAGTTGACGGGAATACATGAGGATAATGTCCCCTGTCGAGGATTCACGGCTAGCTTGCTCAAAGATATATTTGCGAAATGAGTGACCAAAGAACGACGCTTGGCTGCACCCGGCAAACTTTAACAAAAATGTCAACACTATATGCTATCTCAAAAGGTTAGCCCACCGAATATGGCTACTTTGTGACCTCTTTGTATCGTAGACAGCGTATCCGAGAAGACGTCATTTTCAGTAGCTCTTGAGCATTGACCAAAGTGACTTTGAGGAAATTTGAGACAAAAGAAATTCCGGCATGAACCTTTCTACTTTGGAACCATGGAATTTCCTCGCCTAACTGAATCTAGAGGACAACATATATTTTCAGATAGAGACTAACCCTGGAAAATTGTTCCAAAAACATGAATATTCCACTGCCTAATCCCTCTGTACTCTTGTAATCCCAGTAGTTCCGCCCCGCGACAGTGCATGTACGTTCCCCCTTATTTTTCCGTCATCCCATAAAATCCCTTCGTTTGTAACATGGAAAATGAATCAACTTAGGTAATTACTCTAAAAACCTTCGAAATATAATGCTCGCTTAAATGGCTTCAGAAATATCGCATAGTCAAAAAAGCACCAGCCAGTAATGGCAAAATTAAATCCTGTATAGCATACATATATCGCGAAAACGTTAAAGGACGCGGTCATCAGCGTGTCCCGGTAAAACTAGGAGCACTCACGACTTTTTTTTCAGTGTTATTGGGCGTAAAGTGGAAAGAGTGATAGTAGAAATTGGCCGCGATGCCGGAGACTAAAGGCGAGCGAGATTGGGAGAAAAAGGTGCGGGGAGGCAGTCACTGCGGAGTAAAGCTGCGCGGCACTTGACCCACAATAAGCAGAGACCTCGGAGAACGAGGAATAGACAAATGAAGGTAATTATGGCACATACGGTAGCCTTGAACCCGTGTTGTTCCTACAAAATGACCACATCATTAAAGTCCCTGTGAATCTCCCGAATCTTCATTTACAACTCCTCTTTCAATCTACCGGCCTATGCAGTACATTAGCGTTACTGCGAATATTCAAGGGGAAAAATTTGCCAACGCTCAGGCATAGAACGGGCGAAATACCGACGAGGGTTCCGTGTTTCTTCCAGAGAATAAGTAGTCTGCAAAAACACCATGGCCAAAAGGAGTAGCCTAAAACGAAAGGTCACTCGATTTGATACAGTCGAGTTACACAGTAGCGAATGATATTACAGTGACGTAAGAGTCGACATAGCGGAGTGCTTCATCCCTTAACAAGAAGAGAGTGGAGCGTGCGCCTGAATTAGCTGGGCGGCGAGTGTGTACTCACTCGCTGCAGGGAGATGCTCGAGAGATTTCCAGCGGAACGGGAACGCAAGCACGGATCGAAGGCCACTCGATGCTTGACCGTAGCTCGATTTCCTCCTCGTAAAATCAGATATTATCAGTGGAGCCGCCGGGCCAGAGATGTTTCGCGCGAAACTACATCGGGGCGGGCGAGAGAGCGAGCGAGCGAACGAACCGACCAACGAACCAACCAACCAACGGAGCGACGGATGGGCGGACGTCCTACTGGCTGGTTCGATTTTCTACACGCGACAAACGAAGTGCCAGCGAGGATCGCGAAATCATCCGGGTTTACTCCGAGCGGATGAAATAAAAATATAATGTAATCCGGCGAACGTCCTTTTCCCTCCTCTCATATCAGGCAAGGGCGCGGTCTCGCATGTATTCGCGTCGGGCGTCCGTGCGAACTGCTACCCTCCCTCGCTCGCTCCATCTCTCTCACACACATACACGCGCGCGCGTAGTGTGTGTTTCGAGTAAACACGCCCGGAATCTGGGTTGCCGAGAAGAAAAATCAGGGCGAACCTGTGTAGCAGAAATTAGTAATTTTTTAGGCATGCATCTCCCTCGTGCCTCACTTTTCTTAAGTATATATGAGTTTGAGCTTTTCTTTTCACTCCTTTTTTCATACACTTGCATTCTAAAAGTGCGGATGCATGAGCTTGCGACAAGAAATACGATAAGGTGCGTAACTACGTGCGCGCGCACATTTGTATTCTATTTTATTCCTTCGTAAAAATGCTCGCCGCGCGGTCGCGGAGAGCACGCGCGCACGTGTATGTTTACACAGATAATCCTATAGGTACTTGCGAACTGCCTCTGTGTACCATTGTGCAGTAGAGCTAAGGATGTGTTCCCCGTTGTGGGCGAGCGAGAAGAGATTTCGATGTTGGAAAGGCGAACGTAGCAAAGTGGATAAATATTGATGGCACATACATGTTCGTCAATATCCGGTCTTTTGCTGCGCCGTTCCGTACAATACGTACCCTGTCAATATACGTTGCTCCGACCCGCCAGATGATCAATGGCTTTTGCAAACTGTAATCCAGCGTGTATAATCCCATAAAAAATTCTGCTCACCGAGAACTGAGAATGCAGTTTCAATAATTTATTATTGAAAGCAGATCGGTCTCCGCTTCTATCTGAATGGCCATCGCATCGAGCGTATCGAAAAAAGGTATGTCCTGTGCTCTGGCGACAAGAGAAACTATGTCATCCTTCAAAGGGAGAGGAAAAACGGTGGAAACCTGCTATAAAATACGGCAACAGAGTTTGACCGGGTTCGTAAAGGAGTTCGGAGTCAATTTCGAGGCTTGCTGCACCCATCAAGTGCCAGCGAGTTGCGTCGTCGTCGTCGTCGTCAACATGGTCGCCGCCCTGCTATTAAATGATGGAAGCTACATATACCTTTTCTTTCGAATATGCCTGTGCAAGTTAGATATTAGATCACGAGATATAAGTATGAATGCGCACAACTATAGCTGCCATTCAATCGTCCCCAATTTCTGACGCTAACCTTTTCCCGCCCTGTCATTCATTTTGAGTGAATCGCCAACGAATTGGCGGAGCTGGTGGAGTATTAAAGCCGACATCGATAACACCACTGGCGACAGAGGAAGGCAGCTGAATTTATTTGGCGTAGTGTCCTTTGCATCCTTTCCAAAATTATATTCACTCGTACCGCGAAATATTCCTCTGTCATTATTTCTTCGAGATTGGTTTTTATTCTCATCCATATGGTTTTGAATCTCACAGTTCTGAACACTATGGCCCCGACCTATACCACGGTCAGATCCTACCCCTTAGCTTCCATCTATATACGTCCGAAATCTATCTTCGTACAATCTTATTCCGGGAGAGCGGCGCGATTCCGCTTATATTTTTGACGGTCTAATAAGACTAGCTGCAACTACACATATTTCACTCGCCCGGGAAACCGGTGCACGTTTGGATATGAGCAAGTGAGCAATACGTTCTTTGCAGGAACCTTGCGGTGGCTGGGTTCGCCAGGAATTCCGAAAATAATCTTATAAGATCTCAATTGTAAAGCGTTGAAATTGTTGCTTCGATTCTTAATGACAATGTAGCTCGAAATTGTTAAAAAGTCGCGATAAACAGCGAATATAAGAAGTCGCAAAAAGAATTGACACGTTGTTTCGTGATTCTAATGATCAGCTCTGTTGGTTGCCGTTTGTTTTAGACGGGAATCATATTTTTAATTTGGTCTCAATACTAATGAATGGTCTGCCAGTATTAACATCAAATGCTACTTGAATATCTTTTTCTTTTTATCAATTTTACATAGCAAAAATATTTTTCTATAACATAAATAATTTAAAAGAAAATGGTGATCAAAGCGTTAAGAGAGGCGTATTAGAAAACCTATTGGTCAAGTATTGAGCGGTAAGTTCCACGGGGCAATCAGCAGTGGCGGGAACCCGGAGAGAACAGTAAGCTTCCCACGCGATATTACACCCCCGTCTCAACCAGGAGTTCTTAGCCGTGATTACAATTTTATCTCGAGGGAACGGGAAACCTGCGAGTGACAGAGAAATTCTGGAAATTACGGGGAATGATGGAAAATCAATTGCCCCTCGCACCAGCGCGATGTTACTTGAAACTGAAACGCCCCCCATTACCCGCTAGTTTCATCCTGTTGGATATGAGGGTACGCTGAATCGTCATCGGGTTAATGAAAGTGCACGGTGAGAGGCGGAATGACACCGAGTTGGGATATAAAATTAATTACGAGTTATAATTAGAGCTACCGTTGATTTCTCAACGATAATTAAGCCCAGACGAAATGTCAAGAAGGTGGAAGGACAGGAGACACCGCTCTTTCCTACTCAAGATCTGTCGGCGTTGGTAATTATATTCTTCGCGATCGTCCTTGTCAAGGTATTACCGCCACTCGTAGCATTGCTTATAAGTATTCTCTTAAAATTAAGCCGAACTTGGAGCTCAATCTTGGGGAGTACGAAAGCAAATGAAATCTTGCGCGGAAGAACGGTGTCAGAATACAAAACGGAGGGAAGCTCGACTACTGAAAACACGCAAGGCTCGTCCTTTCGTCAGGGAGCGATCGTTCACTGCGAAACACTGTCTCTTCTATCACATCGCTTGGTAAGATGCATGCGCCAATGTCCGCCGGCATAAATTCCCCCGGTGGTTTCGAGGGTTTCAGGGGCACGGTAATTTTCAGGTAGTTTACAGCTCGCGGCGGTGGGTGCTCTGCTCCCTTGTGTCTTCACCCCCCCCCCACCGTCTCTCTCTCTCTCTCTCACGATGCTCACTGGGTGAGTGAAGAGGAAGTAGAACCATCGTCGCTTGGAACAACAGTCGAGGTTCTTAACTCTGGGGACTTAAGCCTCGCCGGAGGATGCCGGCTACATTAGCTTCGAGGGTCGCATGAATATCAGAGGTGATAAGCGACACTGGCGAGGGTTTCGTCGCTCTATCTGGGTCTCGGACTACACCCCGCCACCCACAACCACTCTCATGCTGTCTTTTTTCACATTTTGCCCACATTTTCTGTGTTATCACTTGACCAGCAGAGCAGGATGATTTATCGAATCCACGACGAACTCGTCAACTATGCGTACTATATTGCTGACTGTGGATCCACACAGGGAAAGAATATGTGCATGAATATTTAAACACTTGAAATGTACACCTACGCCAACGGGACGCAGGGGTAAAGCACGCAATTCTCAGATAGCAATATATATTTGCAAATTGACAGCCTTTCGCTTTCAACCAAATCAACATATCGGTTACCGTTGTTTAGTCAGAATTTAATTTGAAACAATGTTTTCATACCGCGTCTAAATGCAAGCAACGTAGATTCGATGGGGGTCAATTGGCAAATGCGATATACCAATAAAGATGGTAGGAATGGCAAGCGTGAAATACTGCTTTCTAATGGCAATGCGCCGATAATACATTAAAATTGTAATCTATGGCATTAGTGGCTTTCAAGCCGTGGCTACGGCGGGGTGTGACATTGGGTTGTTAATGAATATTACCACTACATAACTGAACATTCTCCTGAAACCGAGATCTATCTAATGCTTTACGCTGACCCCGCACTTTTGAATACTTTATAAAGCTTGAAAAAGCACAGATCTGAACTAATAATTCATCCATTCGATGACACTGACAAAAGTATTAATGCCACCACACATAATGCAGCGGTGGGATGAAAAACGCAGAAAAAACTGGTTGCGCCTGTTCACTGATGCATCAAAGGTTTTGCCTTTGAATCGAGCGTCATTGAATCACAATAACAAGATACTACTCCGGCTTCGATGAATAATTAATATCCGCGTTTCATTATGATTGTATAAATGGAGCACAATTGTGGCTCTGGGCAAATTAAAGTGAAGCGCGGTAGCGCTGAACAAAACAATCGGTCGGCTGATTTACAAGCAATGAAGTTTTATTGCACTCGCTGTGAAATCCAGATGCGTGCGCGCTCGTACTATCGCCATTTGAAATGTGAAACGCGGTAGTGAAATTAAGCGTTATCATAGCGCAATCGCGGGCACAAAGATCGAAGATAAATGTTTTGTACACTTTCTCGACTATACCGGAGCACGATATTGGTTGAGCACCCGATGGAAATCGATGCAGTGTGTGAGCCTGCGTAAAGGGCTGGACTTCACGCAGAAAGTCAGCAAACTGGCCGTACACAGTTCTCTGATTAGTTAACAAGCTGAATACCGAGGTAACATTTTGGATTGCTATAGGGTCGGCACACGCGTGCACGCCCCCGCACCCAACGTTGCACACGGCAGATGGAAACTTACTGAGAGGCGGAGAAACGAGCAAGAAGGCAAGTGGATGATTGCGAAATGGAGCGCTGCAACTACCTGATTTCAACTCGGCCTCGTTTGGCGAAGGGCTTGCTGCACGAGGAAAATTAAACTTTCACAAAGGCCGAAAGATAAGTAGTGCCATTTCTATTGGTACGAAACTTTGATATATTGTCCTCGATATACATATTCTATAAAGCAAGGGCCGGATCTACAGAACATTGTTAATTCGTAATAAATTTCACCGAAGAATGGATGCGACTCATTTCATAGTACCTAATCTCTTAATCACGAAGGACTTAACACAGAATTCTGTTAACACAGAATGTGCAGTATAAATCTCTTGCATTCTATAGATTTTTCAGGCTTTTCTTTCGTCCGTGGCTTCAATTTGTATTATAATAGACGTTTCTCGTTTTTGCCAATAAATTACTATGCCATTTATGCTTATAAATTTCCTGCGTAAGATGGTCATGAGTCATGTTCATTTTCGTTTACCTCTCCGCGGTTTATGAAGTTTTCTTAGAGTGCACCTCGACGCTACTCTTGGGCCACTCAAGTGCAAAGGGCAAGTGCAAATTGAAACGAGGAAGCGAGAAGTTCAAAATTAATGTTACCCCCAAGCCGATTCATAATGCCGCAACGCAATCTGAACCCTAACGCGTAATAAAAAGTTGAAAGCTGTAACACATTGAAGTGGCACGTGTTCATTTCATCAGATCCAACTAGTAAAATATGTGTTCGTTGCTACAAAAAATTCACCACTCTCGTTCCCCCTGTTTTTTGTTTCTTTTATTACGTACAATATACACATTCGCAATGGCGGGCATGCGGGGTTATATGATTTATTTTTAAAGCAAATTACAGCGAGAATTACGAAGCACTCACACAGCCGCGTTGAACAGGGGGACTTCAACAATATCGCGAAAAATTGTTTTTCTGACCAATTCAACCATTACGACCGCGAACGGCGAATGAAGCTTCTGAATTTTTCTGCATATCGGATTCGCAGGCCGCAGAGCAGAGGGAGGCGGGGCGGGTCTCCTCGGGTCTCGGGGCCTTCACTGCGAGTGCAGTCTGTGCTCGCAAGTAGTTTAAGTCAGCGTCGGGCCGGCCGTAATCCGAGTGAACTTAGTAGTTCAGCTTACGTCTAACTCGCCATAAGCGTATTCGCGGAACTCGATGCAAAGCAGCTCTCGGTCCCTCGGCCCGCTTCCTCCAGCGTCCAGGAACGCATTACGTCCTCTCGGCCGCTCCTCTCCGCCTATTACTTATTGCGCACTCGGGTAAATTGTGCGCACTGGCGAAACGGCAACTGAACACGGCGCGCTGGCCGCGCGGTGGCTGGTAGTTGCCAGTAGTGGGCATGTAGATATATTCATCGCTCTCAAGAGCCGCTTACCCAGCGGCGCTGCGGTGCCAGACCGCACGGGGTTCTCGCCCGGAGCCCTGGGCGTTTTTCAATTTCGCCTGCCGGGCTATGTCCGTGCGTCGCAGCGATAAAACAACAACACGAGTGAACGGGCCGCCGGGGCCGCGCTTGTTGTCGTTTGGCATCGATTTCGGAGTATCGAAAATCTTAGTGTGTCGCATTCGTGTTCAGCTCTATGTTCCCACTTCGTAGGAACACGTGCGAGTTGCGGCGAAGTAGGGGCGGGGGAGAAAGTAAGAGAGAGAAAGAAAAGGAGGTCGCGGGCCGCTTTACACGCGCGCAGAAACAAGCGTTTACCGCGGTCTCTCGTACCCACTGGCACCGAGCTCGCCACCGGTGTACCCGACCCTTTTCCTTCCTCTTGCCTTTAACCACCACCTCCACCTCCTCCACGCGTCTATGTCAAGCTAGCTTGTGTACAGCTGTGTACTCACGCACACACGCACACAGCCACGCAAGCGTTGAGTGGTGCGTTACGACATATCGCTATCGGAGACTCTATCTCGCAGGTGTAAAGTTCTGACGGCTGATTGTGTATTCGGCCGTTCTGTGAGTGCGAAGCAAAGGGCGCAGGGCGAGGGCGAGGGACCGAGAGGGGGAGAGAGAGAGTAGGGGCTTTGATGAGGGCGACACGCGTTTCTACGTTGCGAAATTAATAGGTTCGCGCTACCACTTTTCCTTGGGAAATTCAGTGGACAGCAGCGAGTGCGGGCTGCTTGTTCCCAAAGTAACGACGTGATCGCCAAGTTTCCTCGCCACCCCCGCCTCTAATTGGATAATTGTATTGTTACGTCGGAGAGTTGGAATAATTTCAGAGCCGCCGCTTGGGCGTGAAGTCGAGCGTTGACTCGGCGCTGCGATAATCTCATTTTAAATTACATTGGCTCGCGCTCCACGAACTACCACGGCTAGGGACTGTACCGGCTTGCGAGGAAAGCCCGTAAAAATCCAAACGCTCGCAACTAGGTTTCAGGTCCCATTAAGGTGAAAAAGGGGTACTCACAGTGTCGATGGTGTTGTTGAACCTTCTTTCGTTAAAAAAACAACAACAAGTACTGAGAACTGCGTTCGACTGCAGCAAACCGGCGCGAACTGAAGCAAGCAGGGTGTATATTTGAAATATTTTTTACGCCCGAGTGTGAAATCACGGAAAGCTGTTTTCAGTTGCGCTCAGCAGATTTAGAGTATTCTTTAACTTTCGCGCAACAAATACACTTTCCATGGATCCGTATACAGGATGGGAATGTTCTTGTGTCCGGGGCTTTAGGGGGTTATTCTGCATGTTCGGGCAAGTAGATTTTGCCTCTGGCATTTTTCATTTCGGGTTTCCGTTTTCGAGTTAGAACACCATTTGAAAATTCAGTAGTATAGGCGTCTGGACAGCAAGACATCGCCTTATCGACTATGATCTGTTTTGACCCGATCATCACCGTGCCCTACTTTGCCATGCCCATCCGGCCGGTAAAAATGTGCTGTCCAGACGCCTATTCTACTGAATTCTCAACTCGTTATAACTAAAAAACGGAAACCCAAAATGAAAAATGTTAGAGGCAAAATCTACTTGCCCGAGCATGCAGAATAACCCCCTCAAGCCCCGGACACAAGAACATTTCCACCCTGTATATGCTATACACACTAGCACGCCGAATCTATGGTTATTCATAAATAATAGCAACGTATTAATGGGTGCGTTTTTGGAGGCGTGATGCAAGGGCAACGGAAAAGCATAACAGGAAAGATCAGGAAAAACAGTCGATGCTCAGGATAGTTGAGAGGGGGTGGTACGGCGGGGGCTGCAAGGCACAGGGCTTTCATAAATTACGTCAAGAGAATTGTGGTGCGGCGGCTGGCTCAAACATTTAAATGAAAAAAGTTGGTGCGCGTGTGAGCGTGGACAGGCGAGCTCGCTCTGCATGTACGAAGTACGATAATAGGAAAGTTACAAGGATCCTCTAATTCCCGCAGTTATATTACATCCACTGCGTCAGTATAATTCCCCGTCGTATTACGTTAAACAGGATATACTCTCGCCATTTCGTAACGCGGCCGATTAGCGGGTTGTGCCAGTTTCTTTCGGGGACAGAAGGCAAGAGGCAAGGGAATCAATGATCGTCCAAAAAGACTCTTCAAGTTTTATAATGGACGCGTGATCAGCGTTGTATCGTCGGCCCGTGCACGAGTGTACACTGGGTAATGAGGCAGAGGGTCAATTATCGAGACCATCAATCTGGTCTGGAACGATAAAAGTGGAAAAACAGATCGGCTGCTGCGGTGATCGTGCCAGGGCCGTCTGTCGCGGCTTTCCTGGTGGGAGTGAGAAAGAGGGTACGCCGATCGACAGGCTTTAGGGTAAACGATCGAGCTGGCATGGCAGGCAGGTCGGCGCTATCGGTTAGGTTCACGTGCGAGTCTCGAACTGATGAATGGTGCCGCGTTCGCAAAGGCACGGCCGTCACGCGACCTGTTATTTATAACCGCTGCTTCGATGCTTGTACGTCAAGCGTGGCGACACTTTTTTTGAATGAGCGCCCGCCATCAGCGGCTTGGTAAACAGCAACAGTGCAGTAACAATACCGTGATCACATGCCGGACTGGCGACACATCGCGCCGGTCCGTCTGGGAAATGAGTCAACGTCCTATCGCTTGCCATCCAGCGTGGCCTATGAATGGACTCGCATGAGAATTTTTTCAAACCATCCACAATGCTCCACTATATTCCCGGCACGTCGAATTTCACGCTGGTCCCTTTCAGTCAATATGAATACTGCGAATTAATCAATATTCGGTGCTATATGCTCCGCCAACATTTAACTTGATGACATTTCAGAGATAGTACACGGACCTAAAGAATTGGCGCAACTTCGTAATGAGTGCGTATCATAAGAATGATATCCTAATCTCGACTGTTCTGTATAATACATCAGGGCAATTCACTTGAAATTCCAAAAGCACTTTCGCCTCTGGCGGATATCCATTCAACTTATAAGGATTAAAAGCGAGGAAGCCACTTATGATAAGGAACACTAAGGATCAGTATTCCTTGGGCGTTCAAGCCGCTCGTGCATACGCAGAATTGAAATTGAAATACGAGCTACCCTATAAAGGTAGCACTCAGGGCGTGCGCGCGCGCGCGTGGCATGCTGGTATGTACGCTATGTACGTACGTGCGCCTGGATTGCGGGAAGTATAAGCTCTATTAAGCAGTATTAATGCTACGAGCTCGTGAATGAAAGTGATGATGGAACGGGAGAGGGCGTATGAGATGCGGTGTTTTATCTTGCACATAACGTGAAAGCACTGGCAAAGTACAGGTAATTAAGTTCGGAGAATAATCTTCACCTAACTGCCTTCCCGCCGGCCTGTTCGCGGTATTGTTTGGACGGCCGATTACGGTAATGCGATTAAAGGATTCAAGGGTCTTTCAAAGTACAGCATAAGATATTCACTCGGATATCTACCCGATGACTCGCTTTCAATGCGCCACTTTCCCATCTTCGCGCAAAAACTGACGCGGCTTTTTTCTACTTCTATCTCTTTAAGCTCGCCCCCGAACAAACGTACACGCGTGTCTCACTCCACATCGCGCGAACCTACCGTACTCTACATCTCATTCCAAGTTTTATTCCTGTTACGTGCGCGACCTTAACAGTACTCGTCTACATCGCGTAATGCACATTTCACGCTACACACACTCCGCACAACTGTAACCCAGATAACAGATAAAGACGAGTCTGCCGAATCGATAAAGTTTTATGCCGCGGGATGGAAACACCCGTGCACCCGCCGCGGTGCAACTACTCACCACCTTAATCATTTCGCAATAAATTGAAACATCCCTTTCACCCCCTCGCTCCTCAATATAGCAGCCGCGATTGCTCGCTCATTAGCGCTGCCTCACATCTATACGCGGGCGGAGCGATCCTGAAAAATATATAGCAGCAGACAAGCCAGGATGCGATCCCAGCTACCAGCGCGCGCTCCCGATGATCCCGAATCAATCTTATGCAGCTTCTCGGGTCTGAATACGTCACTTGTAATGCCCATATGCTGCACCGCCTGTACGAACGAATTTCATTTTCTCTCGATGACATACTCATACCCAATAGTATACATATCCTCCTGCGTTACTACCGACGGAAAACGGACCGTGCCAGTCAGAAGTGGCACGAAGGAAACTCGAGAAGTAGATCCAACTCGCGTTATCTCGCTTTACACATTTCTGCTGCTTTCAAATAATAACTGAATAACTCGACAAGCATGAGAGCTAATCGCATTTCTTACGACAAATCCGCCTAATGAATGGCAACCAAATACGCGGGGAATTCCTAAGTGCATCCCCTTGCAATCTGAGGGAGGTGTTTGCGCTCGGCCTCAAGCGCGCGTGGAAGTACACACGGTGATAATTAGGGCTTGTTTATACAACAAATAATGTCAAAGCCCGTCTATTCTGTCGCCCAAGCCCATAGACGCAAATCAGATAGTAAGCGGGCACTCCGAGCGTAATATATTCACTGGCTGGCCTGTACGAGTTAAATTAGCTTATTATACTCGCAGGAAGTAATGGCATACAATGGTTAAAGCAATTCTACAGTTAGTGCACATGCAGATCGTGCTTCTCTTAAGGTACACCGACGTCCTGATAGTCCATGAGCGGTGTGCTATACTTATCTCTCACAGCGGAAGCAGACACATCTCCTCACTTGCTCTCCGTCTCGTATCGGGACAGCGGAGCGTTTGATAGGAAAAATGACGGAGCGAGTAAATCTGTATATCTGCGGCGTGCGTGCCTAAGAGTATCGCAGATTTCATACCTTGACTCTGTACTCCACGCACGCCCTGCCACAGTTTCTGCCCGTGACACAGAGAGGGGTTCGGCTGGTTGTCGGAGGGGGGGTGGGGGCGGTCGAGGGGGTGCGCGCACCCACTTGCTCTCCCTTTCTCTCCCCAGTCGTCCTCCTGGCCTCGCAGAGTCCGCCCGGCGCGCACATGTGTGTGCAAGCTCTCCTCCTCGTCAACATCCCCGTTGACGTGGGTGTGTACCCACTCTACGAGTGTGTCGAGAGGGAGCGGGCCGTGTGTTGAGGCGCGTTGGTGGATCCTCTGCGCGCCTCCACCATCGGAGGAAGTGGATCGGAAGCGCGCATGCTCCCACGGCCGAGAATCTCCCCAGTCAGGGTAAATCTGCCACCGGATCAAGACGTGCTGTGTGTCCCCGTGTGCTATATACCATGTCGCGGACGCGAGCAGGCCCCATGGAATTTTTTTGAAAAACGTCCATCACGCGTATTATCACCTGAAACTTGCCGCAAGGAAGTTGAAGACTTTAAGCGGGTAGTCTTAATTGGATCGGGTGTTTCTCGATCGCTGTGGCGGTTCGAACCTACCGCGTTGACTAGGCCAGTCCGGATTGGAGCTGGTTTAATGAGACTCAATGAAAACTAGGGGCCTGATGTTGTTACGAGGTAGCTGTGTGCACGCGGGCAAGTTTTTTTAAGCCAGGAATTACATCGCTCGACGTACTGGGAGTTGCCCGCATCGAAAGTTCCCTCGCCACCTGTTTCTGGAATTTATCAGGAGGGACTGGATACCCCATGGATGCAGTGATGTTAGCCGGACAATTGGCTTCTTGGCAACGAAATACGGAAGGAATGCCTGGAACTGGAAGGCGTGTCGTGCGGTGGGGTTGACGACACCTTTAGAGGCCAGTGATACCCGCGTTGATACTCGTTTCGCGTCCTTCGACGCCAGGACACAACGTGACTACATTCGCCGGAAGGAAAATCCCTTCTGTCCCATGCAGACTCGCCGAGAACTTCCGATACTGCCGTCGAAGTAGTGCGTGTCTTATTGAACTTGCTACCAGACGAGAGCATTTGACATTGTAGGAGGTCGAAGTTCCTGTTGAAAAGCGCATTACGCGAGAGCTCACTCGCTCTCCTCTAAACTACTTATTCCCGGGGGTGCCGGTCGAGATTGCAATTTCAGATTAGGGGTAATAGATAAATCTGCACATGCTGGCAGTTTGCTGGATCGAATTCTAGGGGGAAAAGCCGATCGAAGGCCGGAAGTCGATCGCCGAGCGTAGTTAGAGAAGGCTCGATCGGTTCAAGTGATCGGAGAGACCGCGACAAACGGCGCGAAACTTTCTCAGCCCTGGGAGCCGATTATGCCAAAAGTTTCGCCATAACCGGCCCGACGCGCGTTATCCCCAGCTCGAACTGTAGGGTGGCATTCTTGAAACTTGGGGAAAGTCCCTGTATCGGATAATAGTGCGCCGATCGACTTGACAAACACGGCTTGACTGGCTATCCACTCGCTGCTTGAGGAATGTGTGGATGTGCGTGATACTGTGTGACCGGTTCAGCCTCTGGACAATCCCCTGTCGATCCTCAAAGTTGTGTGCAATTGGGGTGCCGGAGTCGTCAAGACGCGGTGCATAGTTGGACAGGGTTCGGCAGGCACGAACTACGATTTGCAGAGCTGGGGTGAGGGTGAAAACACGGTAAAGCGTACATTTTCACCCTTACCGTTCGCATCCCTGTCGTACGGCGCGGCGTTGGAAGTGTATCCGTCGGTATTTGCAGTGAGTGGTGGTCAGTGCGCTATCGGTGGGAGGAGGATGTGAATCGTTTAATACCCAAAGTGTGAGCGCGCCTCGAAATAGTCACGGACATGGCTTTGAGATGGCAAGCGAGGCTCTCCATTGCTGCCATACTCGTCATGTGTACCGAAGGTAATTATCCACCCCTCATACCTCGGTTTGGCCTGCCCATTAACCCGCTTACCGGCTTACCAAGCAGACAACCCTCTCTCGCTCAAGGGCCATAGGTCAATCTTGGTGGAATGTTTGTCAGGGCTAGTTGAAACGGAGCCCAATACGCAAGTTGCAACCTTTCACGATTGCCGCGGCTAGGGAGATTCGATTGGTCGCGCGAGGGTCAGTTATTCAATTGAGAGGATCGTCCGGCTATCGGGCGTAAAATGGTACAGTTAATGGAATTACCAGGCCTGCATGCATGCGTGCGACGCGAATTTATCGTATGCATTATTCATAAGTTGAACCACCCGACCACGTCCGTCCTCGGCAAATGATATTGGCCGCCGAAGAAAAATGTGCCCTCCTTGCCGAACGCGACGATCAACGTGACTTATGACCGCGTACCCGCGATATATCGATCGCCATCCCTTGACTAATTACACATCCCAGCACCACGCTAATCCGCCCCCGAATCTATCACCCCAACAGACCCACCTCGAGCTCTAGTAGTTCTTGCTCATTGGTGGCCCGAGACTTCCTTTCCTCCTAATTTCATCCCTGACTAACGTATTCGTTTCAGAGGATCCCTTTGCCTATGCGCCGACGGGTACATCAATGTTCGAAGGCTGAGTAGAAAACGAAAAGCGCCGGTAAAGAGCAGAGAAAGTGGAGAAGAATGCGGCGGAGATCCACCGGTGATGAGAAATAATTCAGGCATGCTTGCTCCCTTTGCTCGATGCCCTCGGCCTTATGAAGGGCAGAACTCTCTCGTCCTTTGCACAAGATCCTACAGCTTATTTATGCTCATCTCCATCAGGATTCCCCCTCCTCGCGATTACTAGCTAAGGAGGCTAGTCCGGATTATTCTCGTTTTATACTTGAATTCTCGGAAAAAATTGCAGACTTTTATCACATGCACTTGTCGCCAGTTGTGGAGCAGACTAAATTGTTTTCGAACATGCAATGCGATCCTATCATGTGTATGACACACCGGAGAATGTAGAATATATGCTCTATGCCGATGGTAATCAGGCTACGCTGAATAAGGGTGTGCAGTTTTTGATCCCCCATGGAGTTTCCAAATTCCCGACACATAGATCAAAAGGCCATTATGCAAACCGCCGCGGAAATATTCAGCCAAGGAACAGTGCTGAATAGCACTTTGCGATTTGCCATAAGTGTCAGGAAGTATTAAGTATAAAAGACACTTCAACGATCGGCAAGCACTTTGCGGCCTTTGCGCCTAGCCAACGAAGGGAGGGCAAATGATTTTTTTGCATATGTTACTAGCTAAAGCTCTTAGAGGACGTTATGATGTTACAGACTCTTAGTATGTTAATGGATCAACATATGTATATGCAAATGAGGCTCGGCCAGGTATCATTATGGCTTTTTCATTGCCAGGCTGCCTTGTTACCAGCGCACTTTATAAGTCTGTTATCCGGCCGATCAAATGTATGTTATTCCAGTTTTATCGCCGGCCACGAAACGTGGGCCGAGTTATTGGTAGGCTGACGGTAACGTCATCGGGTTATCGTACAGGTCACTTTCGAGGTATACGCAGCCTCTCCCCGGCAGAATGTTACAGCTGAACGGTCCCGCTAATAAAGTTCATACATATGGTTTCCATAAAATTTCGTCCGGTTTATGGGCTTTACAATTCAGCGCTCTGTCGGTGGGTTGACTGTTGATAAATAATACGCCGGCGTTGAAGTCACTTAATGGTTGATGCCGGTCTGTACAAGCATCAACAATGAGTCCCAGGGGGGGTATGGGTCGCGTAATCATAAGCCGGAGAATAGCCAGTGACGCAAAAGCTTTATTACAATCGCGCGTTTCCCTGGTATCTTTATCCTGGTATGCACTATTTGTTTGGCGTATTTCGCATTCAAGTGGCAAGAATAAGGGGCCAGGGGAGATAACCGAATCAAGAAAGTGTTAAGATGAGCGAAACGGTGCCAGCTCCATATATACTTATGTGCATAGTCGGTGCGAAATAATGTAATCTAGGAACGATAAGGGCCACTGCTTGCTAGTGGAATTTACGAAGGGTCGCAACGTAGAACGAGGATGTGTGTGTACACTGTCGCGTGTAAATACAGCCTACCCTTTCTGCGGAACGACTCGCAACCACCGACCTGACACTGATAACCGTTTATGCAACCCGGAGAAAAGTATCGCGTCGGCCTATCGCAAAATGCCGTAAAAAATGAACTGGAGGGAGAGAGATAGAAGGCAAGCTATAAAAGTGAAAAATTTCACGAATATATCTAGCGACATGCTGGAAACACATCGGGTTCACGAAATTATACGACGCATCTTCTTCTTCCGCTGGGCAAGCGAACGATCCTGCGCCCGAAATAGAGACACTAGGCGAAACAACTTCCTTCCGGGATAGGGAATGTCTTGCGCGAGCAGCGACGCTGTCACGCCTGGCACACACAGATCATGCTCCATATTGATAACCATTCTCCCCTTGGTGTACTACCTCCCTCTTATCCCGCACACGCAAACACACACACACACAGATAGAAACATACACCCTCCGACATTCTCAACTCGGATCTCTCGCTCCTTTCTCTCGAGTACAATCCGTGCGTCTTTCCTAGTTTCACCGCGAGAATCTTATCTCAATGGCTTAGACTGCGCACGATGGAGTTTCCCTGCTGCCGTCTCACGTAAACTCGAGGATCTTTCGCCCTTTTTATCTGCTATCGGTCGAGATGCGTGCTCGGCAAAGAGCTCATTCCTGCGCTGGAGCCAGTGCGAGATTCTCGAGAACACTTGTAAAAGGGACGGATTGATTAAACACAGTGGAAGCAACTCGAAATGTCCCATTTTACTAGACATTATTCAATTACGAGGACACTCAGGCAGACACTTAGAATTCTTCCAAGCTGTTTCTTTAATGTACCTGGCACAATCGAATGGAAAAGCAGAGGCAAAGAGGAACGGCGAGCGCGCACGGCTCATGGGATTCAATAAAAAGAAGTAGCGACTATTCTCGCGGAGACAGAGGCACCGGTGGTGCAGAATTTAACGAAAAATTTCGCTGAAACTTTGGAGCACGTTTCACGCGGTGCGCTTGGAAGCGCGAGATAAAAGCAATACATATTATAAGGTTCGCCCGTAGCTTGGAGCGAAGAGAACTCAGTCTCTGTTCAAGATACATAGAAATGCCAGCGGCACTGGGAGAAAAAGTTCCCAGTCGCCGAGCAGTTGGCCGCGTACTACTGTGACAAGAAGAATCGTTCTTGTCAGTTGATTCGCGCGACTTTATTAACTAAGTTTCGCGACATGGCAAACCGGACGAGGGGACCCCTGCCCTGCCGAACACTCGAGGATGTTGAGCAATACCGCAACTTTCGGTGGCAAGGTCTGCCGTTTACAAGAATGAAACACCGGATGGTGCCAGCGCCCCAGCCATCTTTGACTATATACATTTTTTTCTCAGTAAAAACATTTAACTGCCAAAAAAGTGTGTGCCGATGATTCTCTGTAAGCGCGTTAATTCAATTTTTACGGTAATCAATGAAGCCACCCACTCTTTCCCGACAAAGTCGGCCGTGGCGCATTATCTCGAGATAAACTCTTCAACTGCCGGCAGGTGCTGGGTCAAAAGCAAAAGAGGCCTCCACCACCGTGGAACTTCATCCCCGAGAATCGTTTTATCTCGCTACTATGAAATCCGGCGGGAGATATGACGAACTTTGAAATAACTTTTCGCAATAATAGAATCGCGCTAGCGCGCACCCCCTTGCGTAATTCCTCGGCTACCCCGTGTCCGTTTAGGGAGCCCGAGGCGCAGTTCGTTATTCCGCCAGAATCTCTTTCGGCTCCTGTATTATATAGTGCCGTCGTCGTTAAAGAGCCACAGAGAATAAGAATAAAGTACCCGGTAATTATTTTCACGTCTCGTGGAACTTTGGCCTCCCACTCCCCTTGCCGCCCTTCCAACACAAGAGCTGAGAGCATCTAACGCGCGTCGAAGGGGTGGTTCCAGCGAAATCGGCTTTAGAGTTCAAGACTCCCTGTATTCATTTCCGTTCTGCTACTGCTCAATATCTTCGACGACTATATCCACCAGTGTCTTCACTTTCAGGTCTGCCAGACGTAAACGACAGAACCCGGAGACTAGTTTGCTCGACTTTATTTCGTCAATACTCCCGGCCAACGTTTTGACGTCATTACTCCCCCCCAGAGCCAACACAGTATAAAAACGGGAATGGGGTGCATGTTGTGTATATTTCGACGCGGCTAATGATACCCATCATTTGGCTAAGCAAGTTGTCCGTCCTGCAATAAATAACCGCAATCCCCCGGTATATCAAAGATCGGACCGTAGAAATTGTTGGTTTATTGCCAGCAAATTATATGTACGTGCTGAAAGGTGGCGCGTAGCAGCGATTTATTAGCGCGCTATCGTGCTCGGTGTGCTCAGGTTTCGCGGAGGAATCCAAGCGCGCTCCTATATTTCCCGTTTATCATCTTTGTCAGTTTACATCACATGTATGATAAAGTAAGGTTGCAAAAAACTTAAGCCAAAGCGTGCTCGACGTTAGCACTCTTGCACGCTCAAAGTTAATCAACATCAATATTTGATGCTCGCCATGATCAAAGCGCGACATCCAGTAATAAGACGAATAAAGCGGAAGTATATTAGCAGACTAACTACTTAGCTGCGAGTGCTGTTCTCTCGTTTGTTCAACATTCACGCGTTGGCACGCGCCTCAAGCGGAGCGTTAATCGCAGTCTACGGTTTCCCGCAAGTTGAATATAACAGACATTACACAGTGTGCGCCCATATACGCAATCCTACGGCGGTGTTCCTTAATTAGAGATAATTCTCGGCGTATAACTGGGAGAAAACGATCCCGACATAATGGGAAACTCCTTCCGCCTGGCGAGAAATCACAAATCAAGTCCGGGCACGTAGACGTATCCCAAAATTACTCACTTAAAATACACACCCACTCGCTCGCTTGCCGAGCCGTGCACACACGACAGCCACATGTGTCAGCCATTGCTACTGCTGTGTTACTTCAGGTGGCGTCTCGTGTGGCAGGAAACATTAACGCTCAGCGTGTTTTAATTACGAGACTAAAGACGGGGGCGACGTCAAGCCGTGCTGGCTGAGAATGCTCTTACCTCCGCTCTCTCTTGGCTATATTTCCTCCTTGTGGAACGAATGACAATAAACTTCACGAAATAATGAGTGTCGGCCGGTAAGTTTCTCGGTCTGACTTGTCGCTCTCGTGGGACGCGTGTCTCGTATAATAATCGGATTCTACGCTCGTCGTCACTCAATCCCCAGTCCACCCTCAGACCTCAGCGCAACGGAGGGACGGGTGAGTTGCGAGGGAGATTTATCGAAGCCCTTATTAGCGAGAGGGTAGTGGCCGTCGCTTGACTCACTGGATGGTTAATGATCGCGTTAAACTCTATTCAGACGTGGTATCTCGTGAGTTCATTCACGGGAAATCCGGTATTGAGGAAAAAAGCGGGTGGCGCGGCTCAGGGGGCACTCGGGGCCGTGTGCGGCAGGTGCCTCTTCATATCGTAATTATCGTCGTGCCCTTACCTACCCGGGGAAGAGGAAAGTCGCGCATAAAAGCTTCTTCAACCCCTACTCGCCACTCGGGTAACGAAGCACCGGGCCTCGTCCGATGTCTTCCGTGTGTGTATCAAAACAGGCGGGCGTGCGCGGGCGCGCGCCTGCTTGCCTGCGTGAACAGGCCGCCCAAAGATTCTCGGCGAGAGTGCGGCGGAGGACCCCCTCTCTCTTTCCCTCTGTGCATGAGAACGCGCGGTCTATGTGTCGGCCGCAAGCCGTTTTGGCTGCCAGTAGACGGGTGGGATCCCAAGGGTTGTGTGGCACGTAGGATTTGGTCGAGGTGAGAGGTCGCGAAAGCCGAGAGAGCCAGACTGAAAGCGGAAGGGCGACCGAAAGGGAGAGAAAGTCAGCGTTTTAATTAATTGCTTTTATCTGTCCGCCGCTCGGGCGCGCTGCGCTCTCTGTTTTTTCAGCCCCTTTTTTCCCAGTTTCACACGCGTAAGGGGTTGAGGGGGCCTTAACGCGGACAAAGAGGATGCGCACCAGTCGTGGGCGGTCTGGCAGCCAGGAAATCTGATCCGAGATCGTTAACGACGTTAATAGGAGCGCCACGCAACGGCTTGCGCGCCAATAAATCGCAAGAATGCACGGGTGAGCCCTCTAAGACCGTTGACGATGGCCCCGCAGCGGTGGGATAATTTATTGTGCGCCGGCTCACTCTACTATATATCTGCCTCCGGCTCCGGCTCCGGCTCACGCTCCTAGCCGAGCTTTTCTTCCTGCTAACCCTTTCTATACTGGCCTCCAATTCATCTGGCCTCCCTCTCCCTCTCCACTGCAACCGTATTCCTAGGCAGTCGACTACGCGCATACACACAGGAGTATGTATGTGGCTGGTGACAGTGGCCATTTTTATAATTCGCCGGCAGGAAGGGAAAAACTGCTAAACTGAAAGAGTTGCTGGCTAAAAGTGCAAGCCAGCTAGATGGCGAGATCGAAGGGAGAAAAAGGGACAGGGAGCTAGTGCTACTGCGAGTCAGCAAGTTCAAAAATAAATTACAAAGCTGCCCGTGTTATTGTTATTTAAATTCTTCTCTGTTGCTTCTCGCCCTTTCCATAGGGGGTTGGTTTAATACACGCCCCCGGTGAATATTCCGTATCTATTATTGCGTAAATCGATTGCGCCTACTCCTGTGGCGTTTTCCCCTAGATTTTCACTACAGACTTCCTTCTGGGTCGTATTCGCCGATCCGTATCTCCGCATGACACTAGCATCCTCGCATGTCAGAACTCTCTTTCCCGCAATTCGATCGGTAGCTCTTTATTCGCGGGGGGAGTAGTTCCCCGCTCTAGGAACATATGCAATCATGCGCGCCAGCGTGCATTATCCCCTTTATTCCAACGGCGGTAATACGAAAATCGAGGGGTTCCGGGTTAATGTGCATTACGGTGCTCGTTGACTTTCATTGAACGCATAACAGTTCCGGTAATACGAGCGGACTGATTATGATAAGGCTGGTGAGCGGCATTCTCGTGAAACGCGCGTCCTTCTTATTCCGGTTGGCTCGCGGTCACCAAGCCGATCAGCGTATGTCTGCATTCCACTTCGTCCGACCGAGCGAGCTAATTTCACTTATCTGGCTCTGGTATCAAGGCCTAATTTGCCTGAGCCACCGGTATAATACTGTTTTGAGTTAACTACGACGCGAGGACGGACGGAGAAGAATAGGCGGACGCTAATAGTAGCATTACACACGGAATCCAATGCTAACGAGGATTATCGGAAAAGCAGCCGGGCATTGGCGAAGCGCGTGCGATAAATAACGAGCCAGTAATCAAACAAAATCAGCAAATAGCGCCCGGCGCCCAAGCTCGCACTCGCCCGTCGATATACATATATCCTGGCGGTTGCCGCTTTATTCCCGTCTTGCAGTGAGCCACAAATCATATCTGTCGGGCGGCAGCGCACGCCAAAGTTACGCTCTGACGTGTCTATGTATACCTACGTACATACGTACGTACGCTCGGCTGCTTCGTACAATTTATTTCTTGCAATCTGCGCGACCCGACACGGAAAAAAATAAGCCAGGTTGCCGTGTGAGTATGCGCACGGAGAATCAAAAATGCACGGTCAAAAGACAAATTTGCAGAGGCAAGTGGTCACGCAAGCGCCGGCGGCAGTGATTAAATTACATTGGTTCTTTTAAAAGATAAGGCGGCGCTTATTGATCGAACGCAACGGGCTGGAGGAATGAAATCCTGAAGAGCTCCTTTGCCGTACATCGGTTTCCTTTACGCTCTGATTTACACTAAACGCTCACGTGAGCAATTGGCTCTTATCGGCACAGGAAAAGCAGCGGGTGTTGCTTTTCCGACACCAGGCGAAAATGCTTCGAACTAGAACGTGCTGTACCTAGTTTTCTTTGAACACGGTTAATGTCACTTCGGGGTAAGTCCAGTGGTATCGGGGAGACGCTAAAAATTTAATTATAGATAAGCCAGACTAGCGTGATGGTGGTTTCAAGCGCAGCCCTATTATGTTTCATAGCCTCCTGGTTATGCATCTCAGAGTAACGACACATCGTAAGAAGGAGATCGCTGCTTTAGGATAAGTCGATCGATCGAATTACTAAACAGATGGTTTATGAATTGATTACTTACTGCGATTATTGAATGATAACATACAGTTTATATTCGATACTTGGATGTTTTTCCCGACTGTCGATATTGTCTGCCGAAATACGAATTCCAGAGGCACAGGGCGTGCTCGGATGCAGAGTTTCATCCTGTGACCTAAATAGAGGGCATTACAAAAAGAGATGCGATACATCCATTACATCCCACGGAAATCAACGAGGAAGAAACGTAGCTTGTAATTGGCTGATCTAATAAATACTGGGCCATGATCCATTACGAAAGCCGGTTTCCCAATTCTAGAATTTCCACCTTAAGTAAATGGAATTAAATGCAGTCGGTCCCGTCGCAATTACTCGCGAAACAAAATTCGCAATCTGCGCCAGTTTTCCAATTAACAATCAAGGATTAAGTTTCAAGATGAGAGGGAGGGGGGCCCTCAGCCTCTATCTTATACGAACCGGAAAACGATCTTTCGTTGCCCGCCTAAATTCGCTTGCTTGGAGAAGTGGGAGGTGGGGAGCCGGGGAGCGAGTGGGAGCGGTGATCTAAATATTCAGATCACCGCTCGAGAAGGTAGGAAGCTCAATTCCTCTTTCTCTCTGGAAATTGCAGCGAAATGCGGGCGAAATGCCGGCGAGTTCGAGGAGAGCTGCAACGAGGATAAGGGTGAAGCCGACCCGAGTCCTTTAAATACCTTAATCCCAAAACGCCAATGTGATTCGCGTGCAAATCCGCCGAGCAAAGGTCCGCAATAATGTCCTGGAATCAGGAAGCCCAGTCGAGAGTAATTTCAACCTTTGCCACGCGTGCCGACGTTACTAGCAACCACCAAGATTCATCCTGCGGTACCTGACTCTGCAGAATGGACATTAAATATTACCACTAGTAGGACATCATAAATTAAAGGAGCAGAGTTTGCTTGCGAAAAATGAAGTGTGGCTCCGCTTCTATGGGAAGTGGAAGAGATCATTTTCCAGGGAAAAAAGTAGTAGATCGACTAGTTGCGATTTTGAAAATGTATTCCCGCTAAAATATCACCGCATTCCTTTCTCATCCGCGCGTATTTCACGGCTAGCCAATAACCCGAGCTGTTAGAATATCTATCCGCACTTTCGTATCGACAGTTCTCTGCGTGCGACTTTCCTTTCGACTGGGCGAATGCACTCTTGGCCTCCGATAAATTATGGAAAGCTCGCACACCTCTCGACTGCTTTTTGCCAGCCGCCTGCAGTTGCTCGTGTTTGCTGGCAGAGTCTGTGGTTCCAATGGTTTTTCCACTAATTAAACCGGCTGAATTTGAAGAGCGGCTCTCACGCCAGAAAAATTTGTTGAGTGCTCCTCTTTTTTGTACCCTTGCACTTCGATCGGCTCCAAAACGCGTTTTCGAGAATACGTGATTACCCTCTTCTAATAGTCAGCCCTATACTGTACCAACGGTCTGATACTCTATCATAATACTGTCATGATTGCAACTAGAACGAATTTCAACCATGAATGAAAGTAAAGCAATTATACGTAGAATCGAGAGAAGAGCAAGGTCAGAGAAGGTACGAGACAGAGGAGAGGAAAAAAGAAACTGGAAGTAGTGTCGTGCCGTCGCGACAAATCTCGCTCTCGCTCACCTGCCCGGGAAGGAATGGCCAGCGATTTGTCGAATGGACTGGCTGACCCGGCCTTATCTCCTCGAAGATCGTCAATTTACCACGGAGTCTTAAGAGTAACCCCGTCTGCTCGAGAAAAAGAAAGCTCTCCATCGAAGTCAACCAACCTTTTTTTTTTGGACGCTGGCAAAAGTAACAGGTGCATTTTTATCCGGTCGCTACGAAGCAAACTCGCGCGGCTATTCTTCTCCGTCTCTTCGTACTACATAAGACTGCACTCCGTTTCAATTTTCTATGGATACTGTTCAGCGTAACCGATATTTATGTACGCGCTGCACCCACAATCGCTGGCGTATACAGTGTACACACACATATTGGGCTGTCTAAAACGATAGGGAATTTGTTAAGCGCGGAGCCCCGATTCTTTATGAGGTCACGTGTCTCGTTACTACCTACAACGCGATACACCAATCGCACACCTATAAATATTGATGAGCCCGCCAAGCGAAATTTACTGGCACGCGTCCTTGGATCGTGGAAATCCAGTAAGTGAATTACGCGCGCATTGTCGGCGAAGAGCTGCCAATTTGGCGGAGTAAGCCGTCAATATACATGGTGATGGGGTCCTTTTAAAAATAATCGCAAATTACTGGGACTACGGCCGCCCTATAAACACCGGGCCCCCAAGCGATCGAAGCGGCTATTCACCTGGTACATAGCCTTGCGTTACGTAACCTGGAATTAGTAGCTCGAGATACTAAAGTCACGTTAGCTGTCGGGCGCACGTAAGCTGGGTTTAAAGATCCCCTGTAGTCTGCACGACCTTGCCTCAATACCTTCGAACTTTCTCGCTATGTCCCTTTTTACAAGGATTACATTAGCCACTTTATAGGCAACCAAGTCCAAACTAATGGATTCCCCGGCCATTATCAAGGCTTTGGCAAACCTGATGGTGTTTTACCGGCAGCTGGTTAGGGATGTACCTCGTTACGTAATGGTAGAAAAGTGGTAGTACACGCAACCATGTCCTAGACATGGCCCGACAAGGGGAAGGATGAGTCCCGCGAGTGTACAGCGGCAATCCCCGTTATAAGCTCCTCGAGTTTAGTTGCCGGCACGGAAATAATTAAAGCAAACACTCGGCAAGACGCATAAAATATCAAGAAATGTCCTCCCATTACAAGCATGCTGGATTTACAGGTGCAGTTCCCTCGGGGCTAATCCGGATTATGACTAAACCGGGGAATGGTTATGGGAATATGAAGCGCGAAAAGAAAGAAAATGCAGCCCTTTTTACGCGTTGCTTCTAAGAGCTACTTCCAGGGGGCCGCGTTACTTTTTGTTGAGGTTACGAAACCTCAAATCTCAGACAATAAAAATATCCCAGCTTTTTCCTACATTCCGTATTGTTCGGATTGTTTTCAGTCGCTGGAAAATCTTTGAGCTCGTGTTGTACCAAGACTCTTTAGATTTAGAGCCACGTTCGGTTCTGTTTTCACTCCACTTATTATGATTGGATAGAGACAATAGTAGATTGTGATACAAGCGCAGAAAGTGGCCAATTTGCAGATACGTGGAGTTCCTGCATGAGCCAAAAGCGTAGGGGGATTCACAGGAGGACAAGGTTGGAAGTTGTAACCACACGACTCCTCCTGCGAATACCGCGTACGTTAAGGCGAATTATGTAAATTCACACGCCTGGGGATTGGCCACTTTCCGCACTGGTAGGAAACTCTACTTCATTTACCACATGCTGCGAAAGTTTAGTTTGAGAGAGGTGACATAAATCTATGATTTTTATTACTAGGCAGGGCGGCAGATTGACACACATCTATGAATTTGGCAGGATATGTAATATATACGCTTTATCATTTATTTCTCATTCCCATACTAGTGAAAGCCCGGGAAAGCGATCGATATAATGAAATGAAATGTTACTTTCTGCACTTAGGCAGTAAGAGAGTGAATATACATTAGAATGTTGAAGTCAATCTTTTTCACTGATATAATATCAGTGTTCTTTTTCCGCACAATATGCAGACCTCGAAAAGGGAACTTTTGCAGCATTCCTTGCATAAACGAACATATATAGTCATATATTTAAATGTTTTCAAACATAACTTTGCAAATTCGAGACATAATACAGTTCCTTTTCTCTTGTTATTATGATTACAATATGTAACATATATACAAAATATAAGATACCGATTTACATCTCCCAACAATAATGTGCCAAAATGAAGAAAATATAACGGAAGATATTGTACAACTCATTTTTAACTTAAAAAATGAAGTCAGAAAGGTGTCGAATTAATATCGGTATATTCGACATATCTGAATACGAATAGTTGTAGTCAGAGATCCGGTAAAGACCCGGCGAAGTAGCTCCACAGCGAAATACATTACACGGTATTTCCCAAGCAGTGGAACTCAGCAGTGTAAGTGGCATGAATTACTGTATAATAACGTGCGCTGGGAGCACCGTGGGATCCTTCCGCCAAACACCGAGCATCATAACATTAATTTCCGCGATGCACATACATAGCTCCCGGCGGCATATCACGGCCACAATTTGAAATCGCGGGAAACACGAAAAATCCTATAAATCCTACAGCCGGGAAAAGCGAGCAATAGGTATCCTCCTACCCAACAGGCGCGAGTGCAAGGAAGTTAAGAATAAATAGCCGCTTCCATTTGTCATCTTTCAGGGGGCGAAAGAACACTGACGTACTATCCAAGTTCCACTGCTGCGAACCGGCAGCCGTGGACTGTAGTAATAAATTGCACCTAACTACGCATCCATTTTTTTCCCTCTGCATTATGCGCACAATTGCATGACTGCGGCGCGCGTGTACTTGTCGGTAAGACTGGCCCTGTTTCCATGATGGATTAAGGGAAAAACAATAACGGGCCGACTTGTCCTTTCTGCAAATGAAGGAACGCCGTCACTCTTGAAATCTATTTCCTACCTAACTCACACGTAAACTAATACCTGAAGAGCAATGACTTAACCCCATTCCATTCAACCTTTTTCCCGTATGAATGCTCATCCCACTCAAATTACTCCAAACTACTAAGTGTGTATGTACAGTATGTCCATTTCGTTAGGTTTTTCATGAGTTACTCTCCTCACCGTACATGCAAAGGCCGTTTCATTCGTATCGCTTGGAACTTGCGTAAGACGATATCTTTCCCTAGCATTGTTTGCCTTTTCTTTAGCTCCAAAGAGGGTTTTTTCTTTTCGGGCGTCAGGGTCTTTTCTGAAAGGGAGTTAGTGTTCGCTACAGTTCTTTAGACTCTGACATTTTATGTTTCTTACGAGCTCTTTGTTCTCGTTCTGGGTATTCATGCAAAAAGATTGCGAAACCGTTCCAAAAAGTAGCTCCACTCTTTCAATGCTGGGGCGCAGCAGGAAAATAATATTTCTGTATTCGAGTAGGAAACACGCCTGCACATTAGTGATTATTTACCAAGTTAGAGCTATCCATGATTAGATACAGTGCATATATGCATCGATATCGATTAAATAAGCTTGAATCAGATTTATCGCGATCCCGATACGAGCATTTCGCAACTATGATAAACTCTATTAAATGGCGTATGACATGTTGCAGCCCGCATATCAGGAGATTCGGTAAAGTTTCGACGCCACGTAGTTAGATAGAAAGCGCATGCGTCCACCGACTGGCCGCCCGACGAGACTCACCGAGGCTCCTTTTCCTGACCCAACTCAGGTCACAATAGGTCTTCAGACGCACGAAAAAATATAATTGAATTTTTGTAATAATTGCGGCGATAAGTAATTTTATTATGGTGTCATTTGATTCAATACTTTCTCTTATTCCGATGTTTTTCTTCTCTCCTTTGTCAAGAACATCTCAAATGGCGCGTTCCCCTTTTCGCCGCGAGGTGGCGCTCTGCTGGTGGCGGTCGGTTTGAAAGTATCTGACACCAGAATATTTTGTGGCTCCAGCAAGGTAACAGCATCAGCCAAGTTTACCATGTATTCAGAGCAGTACCAGATTAGGTAGCATTAAAAAATTCATAAACACCAGGCAGATCGGAAATGAACAGGGATGCCAAATATAGGTGCACGCACTTGACCACTGCACATACGACAGAATGATATTAAAGTCTTTTAATACACCGGGATAAAACAGTCGCAAGAGTAAGAACAGTTATTTAAAATGAGTAAAATCGATTTGCTCTGTCAGTAGCTGAAATCTTTTGCTGATTGTGACGAAGTATAGAAATCCCTAATTATCGAATCTGTCTCTTCCAAAACCGAAAATCTTAAATCATAGTGGACTGTATTCGAATTCGTACGCAATGTCTACATAACGCATTAGAAACTGGTATGCACGCACGGCTCTTCCAATTCCGCGCACTGAAAACGCTTTTCGAGGACGCAGCGCAGAACAAGATATCTGGATATGGGTAGAGAGCTTGTCAGATAAAAACGGTTCTCTCTTGCCGCGTAGAGGATACGAGAAAGACAAACGTGCGTGAGGATAAAGGGCAGAGCAGAGAGAAAAGCGATAGGCATCGCGAGCGTAGCAATTCCATTTCATCATCGTCAAAGGCCGCACAGCACACAAATCTACCTCGGGAAGCGACATCCTAAATGGCCATGGCACTGACTGCCTCAGGCTACTCTTGGACTGTAGAAACTTGCTCCACTTGAACCAGTGATGATCCTGCCTTCTCCACTCGTATATTTGAATGCTACTGTCGCTCTACACTTTTTTAAAAAAACCTTGCCATCTTCGTATGGAAATACTAGAATCAAGGATGGGGCCGAGAGATAAGAATATGAAATAAAGGGCGTGGCGTTCTGAAAATTAATGAGTTATATGTATGTATTATCTACACCTTGCCTCATCTTATAATTATCAGTTCCTCGCTTACATGTTGCATTGATTTGCATCGATCTCTTGGTCGAGTAGGGAAGCTGCACACAACTTCTTTAACTCTGTATTCAGCATGGGGCGATTGCAGATAGCAAAATAATCGTGATAATATTGTCTACTTAATCGGTTCGAAAGTTGCTAAATGTATATCATTTTTAGTCGAGCACTTTCGCGTAAAAGCTTCCTGCGATTTTATCGACGTATAATTTCGAGACAAATATACTGGCAACTTGTCTGACAATGGCGGGTAAATGCAGCCCGCCTAGTGAATAAGCAAACTGCGTCGCCTAAGTTTTAACATTTGCTAAACTCCACGGGAACGAGTCGGCACCCGAACAACGAGAATGTGTCTAGTCAGCCGTGTACTAGTGCGAATCCAGTTTCCGAATGCTCTCTCAACATCCTCTTCAGCCTCTCACCGACCTCACACTCCTACTCTATTTCACTCTACCGCCGCACTGCCCCGCCTGTGCCTCTGTCGCAATGTGCGATTCGACTTCTTCATTGCACTACTCGACCCAATACGCGCTAAGAAAGAATAATATGGATCCAATAAGTTTCTCCGATCAATACACACCTGCTCTTCCGAATGGTCGTCATCGACGGGCTGTGAAAAACGCTAGTGCACCTTCCGTAGGAATCAATTCGAAACGGTGCCAATCGACTAGTAAATATTGATAAAAATAAAAATACGCCGATGCCATACGAACGTACTATACAATAACCCCGTTCCCACCCTCACACTGCACCTCCTCTCTCGTTCCCGCCGCGGCATTTCGAAGCCCATTCTGTCCGATCACAATTCCAAACTCATACGGTCCGAACCATGCGATATCAGAAGGTTACTTGTTTCGCGCAGCTTCCAATCGCCACATCTATATTTATCACCTTCCCAGTGTACGCCCCTTTTGTTCCTTTGAACGCGCTAAAGCGAGAGAGCCGAAGTGTACACGGGCGAAATATGGTCGACTTACATTCTTCTTATTGCGTCACGTCGAGTGTGCGGCTTGGCCAGCTCGGTTTTCATTAAAATTGATATCCAACCATTTGATCCAATCTTTCCACTAAAGTCCGAATGTCCGGGTCGAATGATAAATGTCGATGCAATCGATGACGAGAAACTGTTAAACCGCTATTACACCACTACGCGGTGTTACTTTATAATACCAGCTCGTTGTCGGTACGTTCTCGTGTTTCATAACGTTTAGCGGCTCGAGGTTTAAGGTTTATACTTGTTATATTCGATCCAAAGGATCCCAATTCGTTTAACATGACACGTCTGAGAAGCTCGAGAATCTTTATCATATAACGTCAGTGTCACTATATGTAATATGGCTTTTGTTGCAGACACACTGAGCTTAGGAGACCGCACAATAGATAACATGGACAGACACTCGGTTGCCAGCAGACCGAGGCAGCAGCTGCTGGACCACTCCGGCTTGAAGGCGAAGGCGGAGCCGACCTTCGATTTCACGCAGAACACAAATGTCACCGCCCTGATAGGGAAGACGGCCTATCTGACCTGTCGAGTTCGGAATTTGGGCAATAAAACCGTGAGTTTCATAATTTTTTACAACTCTGATATATCAAACTTCTATGGAAAAATGCATATGTACAGAGAAACAATACCGAAACATGCACCGGTTGTGAAGTCACGGAATGGTACAGTATTGCTCCTCTAAATTTCGTGATTTCTACCTATCTGAATATTGTGTATGTATGTCGCAACACTCTCCTCACCAGGTGGTTGGAGAGGACTGACCGAGGGTCTCAAAATATGAAGGACCATGGCTAAACTTAATCATCCTTTAATTTAACCACCATGAAATGGTCATCGGTCGGTTCACTCCAGATAGTGCATGTTTTCTAGTTTGGAAGTTAGATTATATAAGTGATAATAGCGTACAGCACAAAGAACTTTTCACCAATTATAATTGCTTTTGCCAGCAAAAGATTGCAGCCCGTCGGTAAGACCACCACCCTCTTCAAATATCGAGGCGCAAACTCGAACGTGCGATATTGCAAGAGGCAATACTATATATGCAATGAAACTTTATTGGCTTTGACTGAAAAGCCGGATTGCTCGGGAAAGTATGCCGCAGCGCAATCGTCGCACAAATGTTGATGGCAAATTCCTGATAGGATTCCGGGGAATTCCGAGCGGAGAAATAATTATGGTCAGAAGGAGCGTACCGTTGATTGGGCGAGGAAGGAAATCCGGCGTCCGCAAGGAACTTAAGAGGAGCGATTTGCAGGAAATAATCGAGTTGCCGGAGCAGTCGATTGAGCGTTAATCGACCTTGCAGGCAGCCAGAAACTCGATTTTATCGGAGATCGCGGTAGCCAGTATCATTACATTGATTTCGCAATTGAAAATAACGCTCTCCCGATACGCGAAATGTGCCAATCCGCAATTTGCCTATAATTACCGCGTAAAGTTATTCTATGAGACTCCTATTACTATTACAGCGAATGAATTTGAGTGGACTGTGCATTGGTGTGGATGATGCGTGGTTGCGACACTGTCTGAGTCGTAAACTCTTAATGAAACATCCTACACAATTCCCATGCTTTCCTGCAGAAACATGTGGTACAAAAGCTGTTACCGTTAAACCATTTCACTACTATCGGTCCGGCAACTTATTAACGCACAAATATCATTCTGCGTATCGTTGTGTACGCAAACTTTGTATTATTCATACTTACCCCGGCCGTACACCGTCGGGAAGTAAACACATTCTTGCCATGCCAGGTTACAACCAAACCCGCGAGTGCGTGCCGTTTTTCAAACATTCAATTACGAATACGTTTTATCGCCAGCAAACTGGCTGAAATTGTTTTGCGGCAGTTGAACATTAATAGCCTGGGTTTTCGCCAGTGCCGACGCGTGTAAACGGTACAATCAACTTAACGAAGTATATGTACTCGAATAAAGCTCTCACGGTGATGTTAAAATACCGAACACTTTATCAAAGAATTACCGAGAAAATGCTGCAAACCCTGTGCGACCAATAATGCCTGATGGCTGCAGGGTCACAATCAATTAACTGCATTGCGAACCCAATGGACCTTTCTCCCCGAGCGGCGCAAACGGACGGAAAGAGTCGTGCTCGCACGGGATATCGGCGTCCCTTGAACATTTCAAACTCGTCGGCACTCGCAATTGAATTTGCTAATGTGGCCCAGATTTATTTCGTTCCTCCCCTCTCGGGTCTTCGCAGTAACTTTATTACTCTTCCAGACGGTGTCCGGTCGAAGTGGGAGAAGGGGCCGATCGAAGTACCGGCACGGCACATCGCCGGAAAAAGGATCACGCTCGGCGTCGACGGGGTCTCAAACTCGAATGCAGAATGTTTCACTCGGCGTGCTTGACATTAATATTTCACTGCGCATTTACATGGCCGGCACCGGTGGAACGAGTAATGCAGAACTCGTATATAAATTCGTGTTTGTAGAAGCGGAGGGAGCGCCGGCTGGGTGGCGCCCAACGTCGCCACCGCCGCCGTGACCGACGTGCGCAACTTTACCCGCTCCAACGCTCGCCTCGCGAATCCCGCATTCAATTGCGCCTCCTGCCGAAGGGCTTCTTAAAAATCCTTATAACTTTTTAACGAGTTTTGTTGCCGGCCCAGTCTTGCGGTCTCTGGGGCTCGAGAGTGATTAGTACGGCACTATACTTACGAATGGGATTACTAGTACTACTAAGTGCGAAAGCTCTGCGAGTTGCGTCTAGTCGGGCGGGAGCCGCTCCGATTTTCAGAAAAGTACTGGAACCTGGAACAGTGAGCTTCGGTCATTTTGCTATACCCCACTTGGCTTATATTTAAATTTTCATTTATACACTGGCTAAGGCGTTTACCTTCTTTCTGCCTCGTCTACTACCTTCTCAAACAGCGATGCTTTATAAGGAATAAAGAAAAGGTGATAGAGAAAGCTTGGCTAATTCCAAGCGGAGCTTTATAGGGGGTCTTAACTTTGGGACGATGTACGGTTGCAATGTAATACAGGGTTCCTTCCTTTCCTTCCTTTCATCATGACTTCGACGACTCAACCCGAAATATTATTTAAATGAATCAAAGTGTGCTTGATCCAAGGGTTTCCTGGGTTTTCCCATGCACGTAAACCCGAATCTCTTTAGCTAGTCTCTTTCGTTGCAAGAGTTTGTTTGCTTACTTGCGCCGTTTGCTTCTATGTATACGGTCCTCTGGTTCGGCGGTGAATGCTAATTTATGCAAACGAGAAACAAACAAGCATCATTATGTGAGCTTGCCAGAGGAATTTCTTTGTTTGGGAGCTTTTAATTCTCCTCAAAATGTGCGAGTACTACTGTCTACACATTAATCTGGGTCCTTTATTTATACTCGGGGCTTGCAAGAAACTGGATCGCGTATATCTTGTATATTAATAGCGAAGATATTTCCAAGCGGGACCTGATAGTATTTCCTTGTGATCTTTGATCTGTGGAATAGCATTTGCTCATGGTTCGCCCAGTTCGGCTTGTCGTGGTTGGCGAGACAAATAGGATCAGAACACGATGAAGTATGAAGTTTACTATTGATCAGGGAAATCACGTGCACAAGGGCAGGCTGTGTTGTTCCAAACAATATGAGAAACCATTACTCGCCGCAGTGTTATGTCCGAGCCAGTTCCGCTTTACCTTCGACATTCATCATTCGCGAGTTCTCCCCATTCCTTCGATGTCTCGTAGGTGAACTTTGAAAGCGCTGAACTGTTCCTGCCAAGTGAACAGTAATCCTATCCGGTCAGTCTCGAAAGCACAAGTGTCGAAGTTATAACTATTGCTAGCAATTACACGAGCATGTACAGGATAGAATCAGGCTGAAGAACAGACATTGTATAGAGGGTGACTGGAAAATGCAGAAATGGCAGCAATAAATCCTGACCGGGCCGTGCAGACTCGGTTTTAGCGGGGAAGCCAATTTCCCGCATCAGCGGCTAACAATAATTCCTCGAAACCTATTCCGAATCTACTGGCACGTGGCAGCGAAGAAGTAGGAGACTAAGAATTTAGCGTCAAAATGGGAATGTCTGGTGTCTCGGGGAGAGCATAGAACGCTTCGGAATTGGAGGAAAGCTTTCACTCTGAAAGTCGAGTCATGCTAGTTTTTCTGTACCGCAGGATTCCCCTGCTTCTATCCGTGTGTTCGCCCCAAATCGTCGAACCGTCGCTTACTATTGCACTCTTACTATTCCCCGAATCCCTCCCTTTGCCCGACAAGAAATGGCGACGGTGGGAGATGCATCTGCTGAACTCTTCGTCTAACTTTTCCGTATATTTCCCTCCTCGCAAGTTTTCCGCACGCGCGTTACTCACGGATCGCTAGGTTTCGACTTCAGGCTGGAGGAACTGAGATAGATGTAGATTCGCGTTGATAGGTCTTCGTTTGGCAAGAGAGAGAGAGAGGGAGAGAGGGGAGGGAGGAGGTTTGCAAGAAACAAGAAGTTCGCTCTGGGTATTAGGGAAGTTGGTCGCTTCGTTCGGACTAGTCTCTTCTGGCGGAGTACAGCTACGTTAGATTACTTTCTAGGTCGACGAGCCACTGAGTGAGCGAGCGATTTAGGAAGCTCTCATCGCGTACATGATGAAATTACCAATGTACATCCGAAGATGTCGGACTATACTAAAGCGAACTTTAAACAGCCTGCTCGCTACCCCTACGAGGCGCACAGGTATGCGCCAGATAGCAGCGCCGCGCCATACACCGGCTGTACCGTGGTATTAACAACCGCAGGAACGCTAAGTCCCAGCCGGATATCCATTTCGACATTCCCGAATAGCGCTCTGTGACAACATGGATTCTGCATTCACTCCTACTGCATTTTACTTTCAGCATCGGGCCGCGGGGAATTTTAATGAGGTCGTTTCAATTCCCCGCCGCCATCCGCTTTTCACGGATTAAAAGGCTGTTATTGCTGGCGATAGAGCTGGGACGAGTGACATTTTTTATACTCCCGATGGCACCGATTGTATAATCGAGTGCAGTTTCGTCGGGTTTCCCGTGTAATTAGCCGGATTTACCACGTGGATTGTACTTGATCCTTTTTCGATACACTGTATAATGTACACGGCGATCCGGCTCGAGCTTCATCACCAATTATCCTCTCGATTTCCCGTTTTTGCCAAGGTGTCGTGGGTGAGGCATAGAGACATTCACATTCTCACCGCGGGGAAATACACCTACACGAGCGATCAGCGATTTCAAGGGATCCACCGACAGAATGCCAGCCAAAACAGTGAATGGTCCGACTGGACGCTGTGCATAAAGTGGGCGCAGAAGAGAGATCAAGGAATATACGAGTGTCAAATCTCCACTATACCAGTGAAGGCGCATCAGTTTCACCTTAACGTCGTCGGTGAGTTTGACAAACTCCAATCCACAGCTGATACATCCAATTTCAAATGTACAACATGCACGCGCAATCCCTACCGTGAAAAATGGGCCATTGTCTGGCACCGCACGGTTCTGTACTACTTAAGAATCGTTAATTCTCCATTACGGCAGGCAGCATAGCGATGAAGGAAGGTGCGCGCAAAGACTTATTCGGTAGTTTGCTCTTTTCTCCCCGTTAGCTACCGCGTGCGCCAATATTGACAAGCGGTGCCGCGCGAGTTGGAAGCTCTATCGGTAGATCAGCATGCAAGATAAATTGAGAGGTGGGCCGAAGTTTCCAAAGCAAAGAGGAAAATGAGGCACACGCGGAGGGACAGACGTAGGAAGCGAGTAGTAGCGCGTACGGAAATCCTTCTTTATTGCAGTACCTACGGCAACGATACTGGGTGGACCGGAGCTCTACGTCGGTGCTGGGAGCACGATAAACCTGACGTGTGCCATACACTTCAGCTCGGAGCCGCCAGCCTATATCTTCTGGTACTACAACGACAACGTCCTGAGCTACGACAGTCCCAGGGGCGGCGTCTCGGTGATAACCGAGAAGGGTGGCGACGTAACCACCTCCTGGCTCCTAATCCAAACGGCGCAACCCTCGGACTCCGGGGAGTACAGCTGCAAGCCCAGCAATGCCAATAAGGCGTCTATCAGAGTACATGTACTAAATGGTGAGTCCACCACCCTCTTTCCATCTTTTGTTACCGCCACCTATTGTGCCGCTAGAGCCTTCCTTTATTCCCGCGTCATACACCCCCCCCCCCTGGCGCCGCCAACTCCCTGGGGGTGATTTTAATTCTGTTCAATTAGAACACAAAAGGGCTTTTGCGGTTCAGGCTTCAGGAACACTGGAATGTAGCTTCGAACCTTTTAAAACTCGTTTCGCTTTGAGAATTTGAATGTAAATGCAGTATCAATTTCGCCAATGTCCCGCGCAAACTCACTCCTATTAAGCGTTGGTTGATTCCGTACCCTCAAATCCATAAAGGAGTACTCCAATTATTTAATTAGGCTTGTTTGAAATAGTTCAGTACGCGTCAAGCTTTTAAACACCATTGAGGTATCGAACTTGAAAAATTACCGATAACAATATGCTCATATATCAATCCAGTGCAGTGGTACGAGCAGCCGAACAATGTGGTAATCCCGACCGGTACTGCAAAAGTATAGTAACTCTGCACAAGCAGGTGCGGCCATGAATAGGTATTCAATTACAAACGTGAACACCTGGGAAAATATGACGATACTCCGTCACTTTGTGCATAAACCTGTATTATATATAAAGTCCGAACGTGACTTTCTGCAGTTCTCGAGGACAACTGAAAAATTGTTCTCCAAAACCGTGTCACTCACGCGTCTCGTATCGGATAGTACAAGTACAACTAACGCGTATGTGTCTACATGTATGTAGACAGACACGCTTCATCTTTTACACAGTAATCAAATTCTTGCACATATCATGCAAAAAGCTATCCGCGTGTTCCGGATACTGTCAAGTGTTTCTTTGTCAGCTTGCGCGCCTAGACATGTGTTAAGAGGAGTGTATCGTAAGCATCGAAAGAAAGATGAAACTCGCATTAAAACTTTCACCAAACTGTGTCCTTATACGCCTTATGCATTCTCTCTACTGATAGTATTAAAGTGTGACGAGTATAATGCGCGCGTAATAATGAGGTCGATTTTGCTCAGAATGAACAGTGATATTCCGACGGTTTCCCTTCGTCAGGAAATGGAGGGTGGGTGGGTAGTTGGCGGCTGCGGAATTTCCTGGCTGCAACGAGAAACGCTGATCGGCGCTGACAAATTCATTCGCCCTGGTAAATCGCTAGCGATGGAAACGCGGGCTGAGAAATTCCCGCGTAGTTATAGACACGACTTAAATCGAGCGGAAATTGCTTTTCAATCCGGTCGCATAAAGTGCCTGCAGCAACCGCGAGGGGCGACGGAATCTTAACGACGGCGCGAAGGAAAGGCAGAACCCAAGCGAGCGCGGCACTGTGACGCTCACTACCAAGGGAGATTCTGCGGTATGGTGGTTTTCACCCCTCTGGAACTTCGACCTCATTAGCAGTATTCTAAATGTTCGATTCGACAAATAATCCAAATCTCGCGGCGGAAAAAATTGATTTCCGATTAACAGTACTTTCCCCCTCGGGGAGAGCAACTCACATAGTAGCTTCGCACTCTCCCATTACAATTATAGCAGCGCAATAACGATACTCGCTCCTCGGTGGCCTAATTTCTTACGTGCCAATGGCTAACCGAGTTTACCGGCAAAGATAGTCTCCGTAAAACTTTTCAAATTTACACGGGCGCCAAAGTGCGAAAAAATCTTGGTATATCAAAATTGGATCGGGAAATCTTTTCCTAGCTTAAAGACTAGCATGGGTCTAGGTACGGTTACGTTTTTACCAACTTGAATACGACAGGTCGCATGAAGCGAAACCGAAGCACGAGAGCTATAAGGAAGCTTGGCAGTTTAAGCGCCGAATGAATAGTTTCGTCTAAAGCTTATTTCAACGTGCGCGTAACTTGCACGATGAGAAGCAGCGGCGCCGACTAGCTCCCCCCGTTTGCAGCAGCCGGTGGATATTAAAAAGTTTGAAAAACATCTGACAAGTCCCGGAGACAGTTGATATGGTGCATTAATTAATCTGGCTAATAGTGCTATTAATAAAAGCTAGCTTGCCAGTATAAAGAGCCATAGCCAGGCATTTACTAAATCCTAACCCTGTCTTAAGCTTTCGGGCGGAAAAAGTCTCATAGCGACAAAAACACACAAGGGCCACTCTAGCCCGTTTCTACCAGAGCATCCAAAATGAATTCCACGATTCTTTTGATTATATTAATAATAAACCTTGGAGGTTCGGTTAAATTTATATTTTCGAGGGTTCTCAAGTATTCGGACGACTTTGTGTTTCAGGGGAAAGACCAGAGGCGATGCAGACCGGAACGGCGGGACCTATTCTCTCTTCAAGCTGTCTTTTGGTATCTCTGATCATTTTGTACATATCCTCGGTGTAAAGGAACTATCGAGCGGCGCACTGGCCGAGCCCAGACCTGTAGGAGTACGTTCTCATCTGTGAGTGCACGCTACCTTCATCGGGATTGATGGTATCTCTAACCAGAAGTCTCTCACGCCGTTTTTCAAACAGCCCCGATTCTCCGTGCTTCGATCTGTGTAATCTATCCCCGCAGGTTCTCATGCATCGAACGTGAACATTGTAAAAAAGGAGGGGGAGAGAAAGAGAGAGAAAGAGAAACGATCCAACTCGAGTAAAAGAGTGAACACTGAGAAGACGGCCGTCTTTCGAATATTGCATGAACGTCGATATGTATATCTCTGGTCGTGCACGAGAATGCTTTCGCCTGAAGCGAATTTCTCCATCGTCTCCCGAATGAGCGAACGTCGTTTTAATTCTATTTTCGTGAATGCCAGCCTTCTCATTGTATCCTGCAACTTCTCATCGACTTCAGTGCATTCGTCAAGCAGAGGCGAAACGGCAAACCGTGAAGAACGTACTTCGACTTCGATTAACAGTTAAGCCAATACATTTCCTTTCGCGCAGCGGTGAACAGCATTTCGTGCGACGGGTTCTAGATGGAATAAACACTACCAGCAGAGCGCGGCTCAAGACAGAAATGCCGATCGGCTGACAGGCGTTTAGGTGGAAAGAAACGTCGACGCTAATACCAGAAACGGTGGCCCGCTTTCCGTGAAACTCACTCCAGCTTTTGTCCGACAGTTCTCCCTCGACTGCTCCTTCGCTGCGAGAGAGGCATGGGTCAGAGGAAAACGGGCAGGGGTTTGATAATCTAGATAATCCGCATTGAGAGAAACCGATTTACGGGAAGCGCAAGAGCGAGGAAAGGCTGCCTCGCGGCACGTTTTACGAGTCCGTTGAATCGCAAGGATGCGAGCTGCGCGAATGGGATTCAATGGAAAATAAAACGTGACTTGAGTGCTCGATCTCCGAGACCCCTCATACTTCCTTCTTCAACCACAGCATTCACGGACAATTCCTCCGAGCGAGAATATCTTATAACCTCGCGTGGGAAGAGATCCAAATTCCGTGGGAACCGCCTCATCCTTAGAATATCACGGCGACACTTCCGAGCCTTTCATTATGACATTTCCTCAAACGACACCTTCGCATCAAAGTATTGCGGAAATCGACAGAAAGAATATTCAATTTCAATCTTCAACGTTGGATTTTAAATTTAACTTCACCCGAATGCGTAACATCTTCATGAAAGTGCTATACAAAAGCGTATTTTATGTTCAGCCTTTGGCGTTGAATGATGGGAAATTTTCCTGCGTATTTGTAAAGCTCGTTCATAATATAATGCGTAATGACTTTCGCCATTGTTCGGTGTGTTCATTCTGTATTACAAGTAATCCGCCCCTCACGAACAACATGGAAAAGCAAGATCATTAGTTAGTTTGTTCAGTAGCGCAATTTCCCAGTTAATTAATTCGCTAGAGTGGGACGGGTAATGTGCGCTATGTACTTGGATCGGCATGGTATCACTTGAAAGAGCGAATGCAACGTAAAGCGCACTCTCGCAATTTGAATTGCAGCTCATTTTTAACATACGAGGATCGGTTATCGCAATAGGACACACGAAACACGGCCTTTAAAGCGCCATATGGGGATTCTAATATGTGGGTCAAGCGCATCGTACGGTTTCAACGTTTGACATGACTATCAAGAGTATGTACACACAAAGGGCAAAAAGTAGCTCATGGAAATTCTCTCGGGACGATTAGTGATGAAAATGCGAGGTGTACCCTGACTGAAACTGATAACAGGAAACAATTATCTCGCCAACTCGATCCGAATTAATAGGCGCGCGTTCAACGGCCATTCGCTCGCTTGCCCGAAACGCACCGAATTTGCTGACAGTTGTGTCCTAATTTTGAGGAATTAACAATGAACCTTGTGTGAGGGGCCAATGCCAATTAATGCAGGAATACGGTGAATTGAATTAATACGACGCTATTAATAATCGACTCAATAGGCGGCCACGCGTTTGCGTGGTTCTGGCTAAAACGTACCTGATAATTATTGTTTCGATCTATTAGTAAAAGCGCGCAGGGGTCAGCTAATAACCGGATAATCGTGCTACCCACTTGCCAAATAATACATCAACCTTCAATCACCTCGCGGTATGAAATCGTTTGCACACACCGCCATACAACTTGGGCAGAAAGAAGCACAAACAAATTGGAGTTAAAATATCCTAAACGGTATACACATCATTCATCCTCATTTGAAATGCAAACCAATCCTCGTAATTCGGATGGTTTCCATTTAAAATCCCACGAAGAACTATCTTACAGAGGCAAGGTCGTTTGCGGATCTACATATATGTATAGTGGACAAAATCAGAAAAATTTGGAAACGAGTACAAGCTATTCTACAACCGGGACTTGCGGACATTGAGTGGAATGAGTGTCTGACAGAAAAGGAAGTAAGAGCGAAAGCTGGGAGAATGCAGGTAAAGGGAGACCGTAGCGTGAGTAGGGCTCGAATTAGAGTAGGTTGCTCTGCACACGTGTATAACACGTGTGTTAATGTGCTCCGCCAAACACGTGTTGAGCTTTCATCCTCCTCTCGCCCTCGTTCCCATCGTCGTTGTGGTCCCTACGACGTGCAAACAGAGCCGTGTCGAGAAGCACGTAGGGCAACAGGAGGATGTATCTCGACGCATGACTCAAGCCTAACATCCCTAATCAACGACGCGACAAATGCCGTTTACCGCCAGATCAGCGTGTTTGCCGTTTAATAAGCGAGACGTCAGCGCCGTCAGGTATTAGCGTCGACGTGTGACCACGAGACTTGTACATAGACCCTGTACCCTGTACCAGAAATCCTGGCCGAGCAATAGCCACGCTACTAAGCGGTTATACACCCTTTACTCTCGAGACTCGGTGCGTGCGAGCTCATCCTCATCCGGCACAGGGTGATTCTAGGAATCAGAAATATGTACTTTACATACTCGGCGCGCGGATAAACGCGCGCACCCCTACCGGGGAACGGATCCCAGCGAACCTGAAACTCTTGAAGCCTTGTTCAGTGTGTATAATACAAGAGCTGGAGCAAAGATTTCTTGAAAATTCGCTTCCACTGGCGGTGTTTCTGTGTTATTAAGAGGAGCCACACGCGCACGCGGGTGTGCTATTACTTTAAATTCTCCTCGATGCTACTTCCAACAGTCGGCGCAATCCTTCGTATAGCAATCTCAAGTTGAGATCCTCAAGGCAGTCTGTAACGCGGTCTCTCCCTCATGAGACGGGCGAAGCGAAAGTCGCACATATTTCAGGTGACGTGGTGACAGAACATGTACATTAACGAAACGTAGCGTCGTGTAACAAGAAAGGTATAAGGAGAAGGACACTCTTAGTATCATGTTTCCAAGGGGTCTTTGTCCGCCGGATCAGTCAGGCTCGCTCGGAACCATTCCACCACCCACACGCGGAAGCAAAGGAGAATTTTCACTTTCTATTTGTGTGTGTTTTCGATGTGATATCCTCGCGGATAATCGGACGAAAGTAATCGCGCGCGGTTCGTGCGCGCCCGAAGAACCCCTTTCTTTTGTGTTCCTACGAACCGACGACGACTGTGTCGCCCCATGGGACACACTTCCGCTCGCCCAGCCGGGAGTTACGACACGGACAGTTGTCCTACCTAATCGAATTCCTTCCGTGAAGAATCGATCGGGGGCGAAGAGGGCAGGCACACCAGTAACTCAAGGAAATATCGACGTTTCGGCTCATAAACGAGACAATGTACTTTAAGACGCGCCTCAGCTCGGAAATACGCGCTTCCAAAGCTTGAACACATTGCACTTGGCGAGAGGTAACGCAGCCCCTGCCCTGCAAGGGGATGTGATGTGAACAGTACTCGCGGTGAAGATTAATCGCGCGAATGGAGGCCACGTGTTTCGCACCGTGATGAGCGAAGAGCGCTACGACATATATATTTTTCCCCGCCTTTCACGGGAAACTGGGTGTAAGAGATATAGGACGCGCGTGTGCTTCAATTATCATGGCGACTAATCTAATTCCATTGTGAGAATGAGCCTCGCTTTTCTGCTTACGCCAACTCTCCCACCACCACCACGGGCGCTCGGAATATGGATGCCGCTGGGCCATCCGGCTGCCCGTCCGCAAAATGTTTCCGCATAAATCGAGATCACCCAGTCGAGCCGCCGGAAATAAATCGAGGCACGATTGACAATAAAACATTTGGGGATCGGCGTTGATAACTATGCGCCCCGCTCTCACCGGAAATACGTATGCAAGCGCGGCAATGCCGGGGAGTCGCATTCATTCGATAACGACTAGGCGCGTATTACTGGCGAGTCGGCGGAAAGCTTGTTTATTTGTGTTCGATCGGAATCGCGGGGGAAGTGCCCGCGGCGAACATCAGCGACGCCACCGAGCCATTCGTTTTTGTCATGCTGCCCTTTTTAGTATGCGCGATTTTTCGATTCGATATCTCTCATCCACCAGGAACTATCTCTTTTTTAGCACACATCTTTCGCAGACGTCAAATCCACCAAACACCTGCTGACATGCCCGAAAATATAGGGGCGCGGCCATACACGAGAGAAATTCTCCGGGAAATTTTGTTCCGCGAAAGAAAAGCTCTTCAATTAAGTATTACCCTGGGCGCAAAGTAGAGCCAGGTAGAGCCGGTATGGCGACTCCGCCTTAAGAAGCCGTGAGCTCGATAATGACTTTCTCATGGCGATAACAAGCAGCTAACACTTGAAGAGGAGCAAGTGTACGCCAAGTATACGTATACTCCCTGTCGGCCGTCGAGGGGGAGGCAAATTTTCGCGTGAACGGTGAGTGCGCCGGGAGAGTCGAGCGAAAGTCAAGTTTCGGTTAAAACACAACACAACGCGGGGCACAAGGCTCCTCTCCCGACGGCGCTGAGGAAACTTTCGCACGGCGAGAGATAAAAGTTCCGCAAGATTTGGTAAGCGTGCCGGGGGATGAAATATAGCGCATCGCGCGCTTTATGAGACGGGAAACGAGGTGAACTCTGCGCAGGCCAACGAAGCGGTGAGAAAGTAGGGGAGGGCAAGCGCGCAGGGTTGCGAGGAGCGCTCGGTGTGTCGAGTAGGGGAGTAGTGAGCGGCGGCGGGGGGTTGCAAGGGTTGCGCGGCTTGCGCGGGGGAGGGCGGTTGGATCCGCGAGGTGGTGGACGTGAGGGCGATAAAACAAATTCGAATTTCGTTCGTTCCACGTGGTCAGAGCCGCGACGCGAATTGAATTCCGAGCGCGAATGGAATCCAATTCGTGGTCCATTCTCCGCGGTGTGGTCTCGCCGCACAGCATCGCGCCCTCGCGCCCCACCCCCGCGCCCTCGCCCTCTCTCTCGCCTCACCCTCGTCGCCGGTCCAACTTTCAGAAGCACTTTATGTGGCAGCCGCGTCCGCAGCGACGGACGCGGCATTCGATTCCGCAATTCCAAGGGACTACGAACGTTACTTCCAAGCCGCCATGGAAAAGCAAGAAATCGAGCCGAGAACAGACGTTTCAATGCCGAACTCGAGATATTTCCACTTGTGCTGCCGAGGACAAGCCTACAAGAGCAGTGTTGCCTGCCCTCTTTCGATTCTGGAGGACGTACGCCGGTCACAATGTCGCCACTCGCCACACGATATACAGCCCCTGTATCATGGGACGGCAGCGCACGCCAAGGAAACTCACAATAGCCTCCCGGTGCTTGAGGAGCTGCCTCACGATCTATGTACTGAACGGCATTTCGCGCCATCAACACCGGGCAGCTACTAGATTTTAATGGACGACGATAAGCGTACGACAGTAAGAGAGACAGATGGCGCGCGTAACTGAAGAATGCAAATGCGAACTGTTAATACAAGTAACAGAGAAATCCGTAATCGCAGTGATATCGTTAGAATAGATAGGTATTATTGTACATACTATGATATTACGATGTTTACTAAATAAAAGCGTTGAAAGGAGCTTGCATTGTGCTTGTATCATCTGAAGTTTATTAGTCGATGAGATGCACCTTTACGAGGCAGCCGCTTTTGTTTGATGTCACCTTTCCGGCAGGCCAACTTTCCTTACCGAATTCATTATGAAACATTTCTTCCGATCTTTAGTTATACGTATTGCATTAGAGACGAGCAATTAAGCGGCCTCGCAATAAAAGCTCTCACTCTGTGTCACTGACTGCGTACTTAAACGTTTAAACGCTGTGGCGCACCACCAATGTCTAATAACTGTTATGAGAAAAGTTAAATTTTTACTTGGTAAAGAATAATAGGATAATATTAAACTTTACACTTACATTAAATCGGGTGCGTCCGATCACAGCCTTTGATAGTCTTATAGTACGCTATGTTAGGGTAAAAATGTGTAACTTCTAAAAGGCTTTAACCGACGCTCAACCATGTAACATCGCAGAAATTGAAAATTAGATTGCCCGTGGAAAGTCTGGCGACTTTTAATGACCGCATACTGGCAGTGTTCCAAATTAAGGCTAACTGGCTGCTCCCCGAATATCGCTCCTCTGCTTTTTGCAGCCTTGTGCAATTTTGTATTCAGACCGTAAGTTCTTTCGATCGACGCGAGCTCGTTGGTGATGCTGACAAATTAATCATTCACCCCGACAACGCCAGTTCTATAGACGCGTCCTCTTTACAGCGTCTGTATATTTTCCTCTCCGCACAACATATTGAGCAGCGCAAATGAATGGCTTTTTGACGGAGAAGAAAAATATGCTGGATTCAAGTGAGCTAATGCGGGGCGCGTCGCTGAATCAGCTACGAGCGAGCAGCGAACTGTTAATCAGTGAGAAAGGGTCCCGTGCCCCTAACGTGCTTGAAACATTCGCGACACTCGGCAATCCGGGACGCGGATTTTTCTAAGCACCGTCAGCGCAGGGCAGAACAGGTTGGGGTGAAGCGGAAAAAAGCCGTCGTCGACGGGCGAAGCCGGAAAGTGTACAACGGCGTGCATGCATTGACCGTCGCGAAAAGAGTGCATGTAAACCAGGACACTAGTGGCATGTAGCGAATTCCCTAGGTTGATTTAAACACGAAACTGCCTAGCCCAGCTACGCCTCGAGACAGAGAGAATACGCGAACACTCACGGAGTCAGCAGTAAGAAGGGAAAGAACCTGTCCACGGTGAGCACTCAGTGGCTACGGTAAGAAGAGACTCGTAGCTCGACTCGACCTGCCGCAAGCATCCGTGCTGCCAAGATGCGAAACAAAGGTAAGTGGAACACACGGTCGTGATACATAGTTCGAATCACACGTACTCTCCAGAAGAAGTATCCATCCACCCCTGGGATTCAAATAGCATCGAGCTCGTCCGCTTCGGGCGGCCACTAGGCAAGAAACTAGGTCTTAATGAAACATTTATCGTGAGAACCCCAGTTGATCCACTTCACATTTCTCAATCTTACGCATCGCACACGCACCGTTCTTCTTTAAGTCGGGGAATACTCGTGTTTTGCTGACTTTGATTCTTGTCGAAATTAATCAGTGGAATATACAGTGGTGAACTCGTAATTAACAGCGCGGGTCAAACATGTAGAGATGGAAAATGCGCCATTTTCCAGAATATCGAGAGCGAGATTGGTATTTTAAGAGTGCAAGCGGTAAGGAAACAAAAGTTAATTTAGTATCCCGGGGTGGCTCAGCGGCGTTTTAGTTTCACCTGAGCTGAGCGCAGCCACTCGAGGGTAAAAGTCGAGGGGGCAACGTTTTAATTTGCCGGGCGAAGGAAAAGAGCGGCTCACTGAACACTTAAGCGCGATATAACAATACGCATTCAACAGCCGGTGACGGAACACACCCCTTTGCCCGGGTGGATTTGCCACTTCGGCGCCGGGCGCAATGACTGGCTCCGCTCCACTTTTTCGGGGTTAACTAAAACTTTCAGCTGCCCGACACTAGATCACGTTGCTCGACATACCACGAATGCCGCACACAGGCGCATTTCCCCTACGAAGCTCTCTCTTGCCTGCGTTGCCTGCTTGCCTGCATTCTCGCCAACAGCACTGGACCAGAGCGAATCGGCAGGCAAATAATGCCGAGGCTAGAAACACACGTGCATACTGTAAGAAAGGACAGCCTGAGGAGGGAAAACAGTGCGCGCGCGTCCGGCTTCTAATGGATATTTGCGTTTAATAGGTGCCACTACGTTCAACGGGCGAGATCTCGACAGCTATAGTACCGCTGGAGAGGACAGCCAACCAGGGGGAGCGCATTACGAGTGGAGAGTGGAAAGAAATATACAGGTGGAAAATAGTAAAGAAGGTCTGAGGCTGCTGCAGTTTTATGGCCCGCTCTATATATGTAGACCAACCGCGTCTGAAATGCGAGCGCGAAATAAGAGTGATTCTGCGCTGAAACTATCCAGGAAGAGGAACGGAGATGAACCGAAGGAGAGGGGAAAGCAGAAGGAAAAATGTTAAGAATACGCGTTTTCCATTCATTCATTCATTTTCGGTTCAGCTCAATTTTGAATCTCTTTTGCCTGCTCCCCTAATACCACTGTACCACCGCTCTCTGAGAGGACGCGATCTCTCGTGCTTACAAAATCCAGGTTTTCTGTAAAAGTAAGCAACGGAGTCTGGTTCAAGTAAAAACAAAGCCCTCGCTTTGTAGAACGACCCAGATTGTTGGCCGGAAAAAGGAAGCTAACGAAACGCAATCGAAATTCCAGAAAACCTTCAACCAGCCGGCGTGTCGAAATGGATCGGGCAAAAGGGACCGCCGTTTAGGGGGAACTCTCGGCGGAATGTGATCCAGAACGATTATTAGACTATTAGCACACTCGGAAACTTTGGTCTCCAAGACTTTCTTTGCATTAACCCTCGCACGTATTCCATTTCGAAAGCATCGGTGCGCGCGCGCGCGTCAGTTCACTCGGCAGCGCCCTACGATCGTCAAATGTAAATTATTCTCAACTAATTACACGAATTAGCACTTAAAGGGAATATCCCTTTCCCAGTGTGCCTTGCCACGTTTTGTGGCTCAGCGACATTTCAATTCGTTTTGCGGGCGGGTGGGGCCGAACCGTACACCGGAATTCGAGCGTGCGCCAGTCACTTATTATGATTTATGTGCTACCTAATGGGAACGGGCAAGTAGAAACGGCAAGATTTATACAGAGGAACATAAGCTAGCCGAACGGAGGATCAGACGTAGTGCGTACGCATCAATAAATAACCTACATGTCGACGTAACGCGGCCCGGTTCGAGGTCTTAATCGATGATAAAGCGCGTCTACGGAGATTCAGCTAATGACGAATCGCCTAATAATACTGGTCCCAGCAACAACATCCTCCATTCCGGCCAACCTCGTCCGGCATTCTCAATAAATCGTCCTTTCCAAAGTGAACGGGCTCCCGTTTAGAAACTCCAATTATCCTTGGCGTTTCGGAAGCTCGACCTGGCGTACATGTGAGAGAACCACGGCTGACTACGTCACCAAACTTCAAGTTGAAACTTTGTTTCCACAGGCACCTCCCGGATCCCGCAGCTCCTTAAGCTCACGCGTAACGAGTCCTCGACGCGGGGTCATCAGAATCTAATCAGACTCTACCTACTGTCTCCTGCCACACCGAGGAAGGCACTCGCACTAAGGAATGGAAGCACTTGGCGACTTGTTACTATGTCAATGGAACTCCACGTGGTCTCGGCATATGACGAGCGAGTTCATGTTTCTCCTGGAAGGACACGTATCGATATCTATACGTCTACTTTGCGATATAGTCAGCAGGCATTGATCGCAAGTCAAAACGACCCAAAGCCTTACTAGGACGGCAACCCGGTTATATGTCAAATTCACAGCTTCCCCCTAGGATTGATGTACTCCGCCAAGACGGGAATCCCGGCGCTCCACATTTCGTGAAGTCGAGTGATAGCGTAGCGTCTGGCGGAAGAAAAATAGAGGAGTACGTTAATGCAATAATACCGAGACATCACGGAAACTATTGTACTAAAAGTATCGCTCAAGAGATTTATTAAAACCTACATATCATGTATCAGATAATAGCAATCCTCATTTTCTACCTCACTCCAATTGTTCGTGAAAGTAGCAATTATAATGTAAAACACATTAATTTTTTCACCAGGGCGCTTCTCGCTAGCCCCAGACTAATCGATGGAGTGATTCTCCGGGAAAACATCAATTATGCGAATAGTAATTAGCGGTGGATGATAGGAGAAGAGCGGCTACTCGAGACGGGAGTTTGCTGGCTGCAAGTGGTGGAGGATGTACTAGATGGCTGCGCGATTAACTTTGTACAGGCGCGCTCGATTTATAGGGAAGGGCATACAGAAAGACGGAGAAGGGCAGAGAGCCCAAGAGGTAGTTAGGACTATCGGAAGCTGCACGTTACAACATCGGCGATAACTCCTTCCACTTAACGATCCAAATCAACCGTGAAAAATGAACTATAGGACTGTAGGAAACGCGTTGGTCTGGATACATTCTATGCCACTCTCCGGCGAAGAAATAAAGAACGAAAAGAGAGCAAACTACCCGGAGGCGGCGGCGGCACTCGGGTAGAACCGTGGAGGCGTTGTTTGCACGCGCGAAATTTGTCTTAAGTTCGCGTCGACGAGTTTCAGTTAGAGAATGGAACGCTCGGGAGCTGGAATCGATACAGCCGAGCCGTGACCGGGGAACTTAAATTACGGATTAAGTTTGAATACACAGCTACTCGAGCGAGCTACCACACGACACGACAATTTGCGCTGCCCAACCCCAAGCTTCTGTTAATCTACAGCAGTCCAGCCTTTAAAATAGCACGGGTCGGGTATAGTCGATCTAGTTTATACGCACACTCTCTCCCTGCTGCCACCTCATTTCTCCAGGAGATTTTTAAGAGCCCAGTCAATACCTGCGTAGCTGCCGTTCAACGGTTTTACTCGTGAAAAAAGAGATCGGGAGGGAATATAGTGTCATAAAAAAGTCTTAAAATCTCTTGGTTGAATGGTATTTGGATCGACCAGGATACTTCGGATAAAAGTTAAAGTTCGCCATGAGTACTCCGCTAGTTGGACAGGCTGACTCTAGTACATTAGAGGCATTAACAAAGTTAGTTTTTGACTATCGTGTATTACCGGAAGCAATGGCGCGTATAGACGGCACTCTGTCACTGCGCAACGTACCGACCAACTTCCGTTATCGAAAGTTCCGTAGCACAGTAATCATTTCAAGTTAAAGGACTGTAGTAGTAGTCCACTTACAAAATACGAAGTCCAATCGCGCTATATGTAGGCCACATATGCGTGAATACATTCGCTTTAACACCTTTAACATGTTCAAATCATTTGCATTAGGGAGAGAGTCTCGCACAAGGACCGAGAATTTGCCATTCTATGTTTGTGGATTAAAAAGGATTAACAACTGCATAGTAATAGCGTTTCTGGCCAAAAGAGATGGCGATATTTGATAGAGACTGTACGAACCAGGTTTGAAAATATGAAAAAAACACTGGGTCCTGAAATAAGTCCATTTCAAAGTGAAAGCCCTAAAAATGTTGGAGGTAATATCATCATTCTGGATATGTCATCGGGCTTTCACCATTACGAGAGGATTCAGTAAAGGATAAGCTGAAACTCAGCGAAACAAATCTCGGATAAAGCTCACCAATACAATCCTAACTCGTTACAGTTTCGGAGCACTTTTCCTGTGATAATGCGTCCCGAATACAAAGTGTGTCCGATTTCCCGACTGCTCGATCGGATCCCGGCAAAGTCTTCTTTTTCGCCGACGACAGAAAGCGGAGCAAAAAGTCGCCGATGCTATTGATATTCATGAGATTTTCGCGGAGCTTGGTGTGATGTGAACGGAGAGTTGGGGATGGGCTACAAAATTAAGATGAGATTCGAATTACCGGCGCCAGAAACGGGGCGCGGCGTGCGATTAAAACGAATAACGTTCACGAGATGACAATGTGCATGTGACGATGAAGCCTGGCGCAGCCGATGCCGGGGGAACTCACCGAGTATTATTATCCAGCGTGTACGAGATGCGCGCGCGCGCGCCCGACACTGCCAGCTCACGTTCTCTCCTTCGTACATAATATTGAAATTCAAGTACGCCCGCAATTATTATTCATGCGTAAATTAACGCTACGCGAGTTCTATATTTATAATTAAAACCCGCATTACGAATAATGAGGCAATAAATAAATTGAATATTAAAATGCCGTGTGGCGCCACACAAACTGACGCACACACCGTCTTTTTCGGACGCCACCGGTGTGCGACCCTCAGCCAGCCCTCGGCGGCGCAGCCGTTCAAACATTTTAATTAATGCTCATTCGAAAATCGGTCGCGGCGATATGGTCGACTTGAAATATGGCGAATAACTTTCTGCCCTGGGATATCGCAAGCCGATATTGCCGCAGCGCCCGAAAATAGCTGCGATTGATCATGCCGCGTTGATGAAGAATAATAGGGAGAGCGGCGCATATAAATTCGACTTATTGTTGGATTTCATCACCCAGGAAATGTCGAATATGTCAGCAGGTGCTAATAAACCGCGCAGCTTAATTTGCACTAGGCAAAGAGGATTATACTTTGCCCAGACGGCGATACGTGACTGGAAAGGGCGTCCGCGACATATTCACGATGCAATAAGGTCGTATTTGCTTAAGGCATTACGCATGAAAATGTTTACATTCACACTCGCAAATTCTCGAGAATTAAATAACATTACTTTGATAAATGGCGACGTCGAAGGTGGAGCGCCTACTCGGATAAAACTGAAGATTGCAAAAACTAAAATGCTGGCTGACTTGTATCCATTTACGTGGGCTTTAACGACGAATGAAATCTAGCTCGTTGATAATCTGCAGGTGATTTATCGATTGAGGAAAGATATAAATTCCTAGGAAGAAACGTCCGGCGTGAGAACTCTTCAATCAGTAGTGTAAGGGCGAGACGGTGGGAGATGATGCGAATGATTTTCTACAAGGTATCGCACGACCGTCCTGTATTTCATTGGAGATAAAGGGGACGCGATAGTGAAATGAAGCGTAGGTGCTGCGTAGCAAAGCCCGACAGTAAAACGGCTACTCTTAAATGGCCTGCGCATAACGCCCTGAGAAATGGCATTGTTTTGACAGCCGGCCGTTCAGGCGGCTCCGAGCCGAAACTCGCAGATTACCTCTGCTTACGGCTGGCCGTAATTCTACGGATGTCGCTTACAAATACGCCTTCACGTATATATAGTATACCGGTACAAGCCGTACTACACGTACAGCCGTGACCCCGTCTGCCACCCTCTTGGTGCTTGGTGGAACAGCTTACCTGGCATGCCATCGTTTTCTTGACGAGGACGCTCGGATTCGTAACATTTCCCCTAACTAATGCCACTTGGCGCTAATCTCACTTAAGGCTCGAGTGTCGCGATGCTGGTATTAAGCTTCTAACAATCCTTCAAAATGTCGAGATATTTTTTACGTCGGTCACATTTCGCTCGACAGATTGACAAAGTTTTAAATGTTACAGCAGAGCTTCGGAGTGTACGTTACCATACTGGCGGTTCCGAGACGAATTGTTCACCAGCAAAATAGATCTGCGTCTGTTAATATTAAGCCGTGGTGCATATCGGGCACAAAAAGACATCAATACCAGGACAATATGTCACACGCGAAAACACATTTCTACTTGGCGCACATTAAGCATGCACATGACGGACACGTCAGTCTGCTAGTGGGGAAATGGGTCACGTATTTTCAAGTGGCGCCGGTACCGCCGTATATTTTAAATAGCAGCGTTATTCTTCACGGCTCATTTGCTGCTAATGAACTTTTCTGCAGTCAAATGAAAATTGATACGGTTTGGCCTGGTTGCCTGGGTCTCTTGCATGACTACGTGAAATGTAAATTAGAAGGTCAACCCTGCTTTAACCATCCGTGAAAGAGGGGTGGGAGAAATTTTGGATACCGAGACCGATCAATGTAAATGTAACTCCAGAAATACTTTTTTCCCGTTTGAACACTGACGTAACTAACGCGTTTTCGCACCGACTATAATCTATGTAGCACACTCTGCAAATGTCAAACTTGTAGACACTTGCAATAGAAGATACTGACGCGATTGACGATATGAACTGCGGTAATAATGAACGGCGGAGAAGGCAACGTAAATGTACCAGGAGGGAGGAGATCTTTGAGAGAAAAGTTTTCTGGTCGAGTGGAAAAGTGGGCGACATTCCATCACACACGCTGTTTACGGGGGTGTGCATGCACCCCCGTGTAAATGCAGAGTTTACGAGGCACTTCGTGCAATTACAGTCGCTGCCGTGTCAGCAGGTTTTATCGCACGGGTTTCAGATTTATAGCCCTCGAGCTCACCCGCCGGCCGAGCTATTCCTGGATTTGTTGGCGTACGAGCGACTTAACGCCCAGCTTCGCCACCTACTGGCATCAGCTTCCCAGCGATTTAGATAATGCCCTTCTTCCCTTCGAGTGGGGACACATCGATTCACCGGTGAGATACCGCACACAAGCGCAGCTATTTCGTATTTCCACTTTACAATACCAGTGGACCGCTTCGATCTTTTTGTACAAAACTTTATTTATTAATTCCCCAGCGTTTTATTAATTATAAAAGCGTTGGGCGTCGTTCCTTCTACGGATGCTCGAATCAATCTAGGAGAGCCAATCAAAGTTTAACTTTCAATTTGCGGAATCGATGACGGTTGATTGACAAAATAAAAGAAAATAACACTTAGGAAATCGTATTAGGGTAACGGGTCGGGGGACCGCGCTATTGATTTTTCCGGCAGCGGCGATTATCTAGTACAATATATCGAACAATGTGCACCGCACACAGACCGGTTGATTCTGTGGGTCGCGCTTCCGAATTTCGGATGCGCACAATACCGCGCCAGAAAATTCCGCGAGTGCCGCGGCGGTCACCCTCAGGAGGGTAATTTTGTTTTCAGCCTGCTGTTCACCCTGTAATTGGATGGACACGACTTTTGCACGCCGATCGTGCCTACAGCACCGCTTGGCCAAAAGGCTTACGGAGTCGCCGGAAAGTTCTTGCGCAAAATGCAGTGTGCCGAATATGTTCAAGACTTGCAGTTTGCAGTGAATCTAATGCAAGCATGGAATATGAAATCAGATTTGGATACGGAAACCAACATCATTTTGTAGTTCCATCATAAATCGAGACTGCCGTTTTAGCATTGGATTTGTGGGCTAACCGACAAAATCGCTGTAGAGGATTAGAGGAAATTTCGCCATTAAATTGAACGTTTTTCTTAGTATTTATTCTATGGTGTGCGGTTACTGTATACTTGATAGAGTATAATACACCAGCAAAAGAGTAACTAACGGGGTGGCTGGCTGACAGGGTGACAGGGTGACAGAAGCAATTTAACCAAGTGGACTTGTAAACTTATCTCTCACGCTATGAAAGTCAGTAAAAAATCATTATTCGCAGCACACTGCACTAATCGAGGTTTAAATAGAAGATTTTCGATCTGAGCAATCATGGCAGGTCCAATTTTACTATGAAATACAACTACTATCGCGTTCCGTGCCAAAATGATCCCCGGACATTTAAAAACTCACATTTCAGCCGAGTAATTTTCATACGATATATAGGTCGCCTGATTATTACGCGTATGTACGTCATTTCAACAACCAGTTTTTAATTTCTTCTAGCCACTTCTTTGCAGTTGCGCGTAAAATGCTGTAAACTGTAAACAAGAAAGCAGCACTGGTAAGTACTTAACGATAAGTTACGTTTTACGAACGCATCGGATATAAAGTAAAGTTTCCTCTTCGGATATCGGTAGATGTTTGGCATCCCGGATGATTTCATACATTGTCAATGGCATTGCGTTACCGAAAAGGACAAGTGTACATAGATCTTGGTGGGCGAGTTCCTTTATCCTCCGGCTCAATGGCACTTTGTGCAGGGTGCCGGCGATATCGCCCATAAATTTTTGACCGTGGGAGTCGCGTTGTCTTTATCCGAGCATTGAGGCACCACTTTTGCCCTATCCCTTCGGGATTTACAGCGGGTGACGAGGTCGCCGGGAGAAACGACAATTGGCTACTTCCCAGCCGAGAAAGGCATTTTCTCGGATTGTTTCACCGTCTTTCAATAGCCCGCGAAAACTATGCCAAGAGTCAGCAGCTCTCCAGCGCACCCGTGTGGTGGTTTGTAGTTAGCCAATTCCAAGTTATTTGTTGCCCTATGAGATACATTTTAGCGGCACGTGACCGCACACACGAATAATGAAGCTTTCCAAATAGTCGTTATACATAGAGTTCTAGCCCGAAGGTTTAAACTATTATTTGCGGTAATAGACTTTCTTGCTGATAGTATCTCATTGTGCTTCAAAAACAACATCCGTAAACTGGTAATGCTGGTTAAGCTTACCCGGATGCTGGCGCGTGCTAACAAGATGAAGATGCAAACCATGTGTGACTGATGAGCAGCCGCATTGACGTCATGCTCAATTTAATAAGCTTTATTATATATGTTTACTTCAATATATTCAGGAATATGAAGGCTGTTAAATGCGCAACGGATTATAATGTGCATATTCGGCGCCTATCTTTAGTTAAACCGCACGTTATACTCCGCCCGTTGTTTCCACGTTGGCGTTGATTGAACGGCTGACTTCACATACGAGACGAGCAACGTATACAATCAACTATTCAAAATGATCGGGAAACTCTGTGCGCTCCGGCAACTGAGCAACACGCCAGATATGCGTCTGGGTTTTAAACTCAGCTATCCCTACATTTCAGGGCATTATTCGAGGAGGGCTGTCTGTAGGTCAGCGCTTAATTTAATGAGGGTGAATGAATTTTAAGGAGGTCGCGTCGCCGCTTATTTGTCGGAGAAAATATGGCTGCATTCACGAGCTGCACATCGCTGGATCACGCAAACAAATACACAGACGCATACACACGCGTGCACACGCATTCGCGCGCGCGCACACACACTCGCACAGTGCTTATCGCTCGACAGATCGACTTAATTACGAGGGAATTTTATCTCGGGCTTTCTGTTATCCGCACGAATTGCCGGCGGGATAAGCACGAGAGCGCAGCAGCAGATGTGCACTATGCACTCTTGCCGCCACTCGCAATTCCATTTCACTTCGTATTTTTTTTGATTCGCAAATAGCCTGGATATCGAGCCGGAGAGGGGCCCGACCTGCATTCGCATCTGGACAATCGCATGGAGAAGCTGGATTGTTTGACCGCATGCGATCATCTGCACACCGAAGGACGGTTTCACCCAATTCCTAGATAACATGCATTTGTGACAAGCGCGCCAACATCTTTCAAAATTCATGGGTTACTTATCGAGAAGTACATTTGTCATTTTTAGAATGAGGCTCGCGTTCGACATCTCTTGATTATGACGCTTTTAGATAAATTATTTAATAAAAGTTAGAATATACCGAGCTTACGATCCACTTTGCGCGATACCCATCACCCGTCGCCTAAGACAACGCCCTTCCATTCCGTTCCATTTTGCTCTCTGATCGTCTGACGTCTCCCGAACAAAATTGAATGTCTCGCGCAATCAGACAAGTTCCATTCTCGGTGCTTCGTATTATTTCGGAGAGCGACGCCACCGTACGGTTGGTGGTGCTAGAGTAACCTACCTCGCCCGACACGACCCAGTTTCTCCTTCGCTCAAAACTGGGGAAATCCAGGAGGATATTAAAGGTGTCCGTAAACTGAGAGTCCCTTCAATCTCGTCGGAATTCGTTGTATCTCAACCAAGAGAGGAATTTAGGAAAGGGTATTCTATTAATCCGAATGCATAAATTAGTTTTTGGAAGCTTGAGAGTATTGTGCACAAGAGGATCGTCTAGCCAAGAATAATTTTGGAGAGAGAGAGAGAGAGAGAGAGAGAGAGAGAGTAAGGGAAGGAGATCTTAGGGAGAGAGAAAAATATATTCCCCGTGCTCGAAAAAGGAAGAGAGTAGTGGGTGGTGGTTGCCTGGGTTCCGGTGTGGGGTTGGGTCGGTCTCGCAGGAAGTTTCCACTGAGAAAGTGGGTCGTAGCGGGGTAACTTTGGAAATTCTATTCTATGTTAGGCGCGCATTTTGCTCCCTTCTTTGTTGGCACGTTCTCCCTTTTGCCGAAGTGCAGTCAAAGCACTCGTGTTTACGTAAGGAAACCTTGATTTCATCGGAATTGAATGGCGCTGTGTAAAGAAAGAACGACCAGGCTCACTTTGAAGACAAAAATTGAGTTACTTGTGGGAGCTTAGTTTCATGGATTGCTAGGGATTCGAATACACTCACGCGCTGTCGGCCGAGCGCCTGTGGTAGAGACGGTCGCCGACGTGTGCAGCCGGGGGATTCCTGTATCCACAGTAGACTCCTTCTGATCATGTTTCATCGAACATTTCAGTTTGGCGAGGTGTGCTTAGCTGCTTCGCCAAGCGTCTCCGGGGAAATTTAAACTTTGCCTGTTTTATTGTTTCTGCAAATTTTTCTTCCGCATCCGTTTTACGATAGCACGCGCGCTGAAGTATGTACAGGCGGCAAGCCGCCGGGGAGGAAAAAGGTTTCACGCTCTATTTGGCAAACATGGAATTCTCTATAAAAGTATGAGACTCGTCGGAAAACATCGCGGCATTAATACTTCAGCTCGTTCGCGATACTCCAGTCCAATTCTCACCAACGTTTCGCATACTTGGGCGACCGAAATGTTAATCAAATACAAGAACATTGGAATGATTTCGAATTTTCTCACCTACCGTTTAGGGGTCTTAAATCAAACGCGTATAAGCTAGAAATAGCCAAATTAGATGAAGGTGGTCTGCTCTACGACTGAAATATCCTCGGTTAGAGGTAAAATATCGTTGGAGGAGATGGCCTGCCGCGGTCGATTTTAGATATTTATTAGGAAATCTCGTAGTCGAAATCTGAGTGCGGTCCATCTACACACACACCGAGCGCAATTTATGAATTTAATATTCACTCATCCCATTTAGTCAATGCTGCGCGCGTCTCTTTTCCTCTAGAAGATCGATCGCCCCTTTGATGTTAACTGCAGTCTAGCACCTCCTTCAGCGGCATATGCCAACTGTGTCACGAGATTCCCACAGCTACTTAAAATACTATCCCTCCACTATCGCGGTCGGGCAATTTTATTTATGAGAAAAACACTTCCATTTGAAACGAAATTGCCGGTGTGTTTCTCTATGTGTGTGGCTGTCTGTGGGTCCGGGGAGCACATCTCAAAGAACAGGGCGAGGGAGTGGAATTTTCCTTCTCCGTGTGGCGAGGTAGGAAAACTAATCTTTGCAGGTGGAATTATTTAATGCGGTCCTGCCATCCGCGAAACTGAATCTCTTATAGCACAACTTGGCCGGATGAAGCCAGTCATTTCAGCAACGAAGTGGCACTACCGGTATAAAAAGAAGTCTGGCTACTTTAATATCCCGAGGTATCTCGTGTCTGGCATGTACGCGGAGCCTTCCGACCTATTCCATAAAATTGCGGGAATGAAGGGATTTCGCGCGGGATTCAAGAAGTGCCGGATGAAGTGGCGCGCGCACACTTCAGGGTCTACCGGCACCGCAAAGTATTGCAGTCGGACCGCTAAAATTGGAAGGCCTGGTCCGATACATAACCCACTGCGAAGTAATTACGTGACGGCGTGATTAAGCATGCGTCAACGTAACGCGGTAATGCATTCGAGCCGAGCTAATGGTTAGGCGTTGATTACTACCAGTCAGACGTAGCCTAATACCTTTTTCCAACTGCGCCCTCTATTCCGGGAGATTTTCTAATTGCCTCTGGCTCGGCCCCGCTTTTTCAGGCCATTCCTTTTTTGCCAGCCAGTGCAAACTACGACCTTCCTCACATACACATTCGCTCCGCACACCGACTGTCCCATTCTTCCAGTCGCCAATTGGACTCAGACACGATTTCCAATAACACAGGGATCCTCTAAAGGGACACTGCGATATATTATTGCAGTGGCGTCTGCTCCTCTCCGTGCGCGTTTAATTTCTCCACGACTTTTTCCTGGTCCTTGTCATCTACTGCCCGACGTCCTCGTCACCATGTGCACAATGAAATCATTAGGGAAGCCAAACGAATGTAGGTGGGACCCTTTCACCCGTTAAGATCTCGTTGCTCGTTGCAGGCTCTGTCAATTCTAATTTGTTCAATAGTGTTTCGATCAGGCGCACGAGTTCTCTCAAAATACTCCGAATGTCCGAATTGACACTGTTACATCCCTACTGGCTCGTACTCCATTGCAAACACCTATCGACGCCCTGCTCTTTCCAGATATACTCCCTACGAGAAATCCCCCATTTCTTGTACAACATTGAAAAGGATCAAGTTAGCCTCGACGTACTAAATCCGGATGTGTTCGGGCTGCGTTGTCGCCGTGCATCTGTCCGCGCAGTTTCCGCCAAGAGTACCTCGAAAATTCGAGCAGATGTTTTATCGGCCCTGTGGACGTCTCGGGCAATGGTACCCGTGAGGATGGTTAGGATAGGGTACGCCGCCGCCGCCGCCGCTTTCCACCGACGGTCTTATACATATGTGTTATCAGCTCGCTCTGGATATAGCAGAGCAAAGGATGCAAGCTCACCACTGCGCTAGACCGGTAGCTAAAGTCCCAGCGGTGAAGTCAGCACGTCATGGAAGATTAAGCCCTCCCGAACCTTCCGTAATCCCTTGTAGGGGAAGCTGTAATCGCTCGAGTAAGGAGTGATCCGTCAAATTTGGCTGCTGAACCAATGACGGGACAAAATAGCACCTTGAGGCATTTCATGCTCAGCGATTTACGTTCTTTGCTTGGGACCCAGGAAAATGCGAACTTTTCCACGGGCGAGCAGAAAATGTTATTAAAGTCCGACGACCTCACGTCGAAGGCAGTCGAGTGAGAGAGGTAAAAGACAAGAGATTATCGACATGTAAAGTACACCGGCAAAGGAATGTTATCAGGGATAACCATTACGGTGCTCCAGCTCTTCCCAGCTATTTCCATGGTGTTGACTTTCCTTTCTTCCGTTCGCTTGAATCATTACGCGACTGATTGTCCTGAAGTTCTTGCTCCTTTGACCGAATTCAGACTCTAATGTATTCTATCGATTTTAGAAGTATTGTATCATTTTACCCGTGCAGAGCTTTCATGTGGTTTACAAAGGGATTGTCGCAGGACTACTAAAGCACCATGTGCTCTCACAGAAGCAGTCAAAGCCGGGTCACTATGACTTGGTTCTTCGCGAAATCCTGCAAAAGCTACTGTGCTACTGAGGATACTGTCGGATGTAGACATTTTAAAAGGATGGATCAAGACCAGTAGGAATCGCGTCGGATACGGGCACGAACCGCAGCGACCTTAATCGCCAGGTAGGGAGCAGCAAATCCAATTTTATCCTTAATTTCTGCAAAAGGCGACATTTTCATCAGCTTTAACAGAGAAAAAAGACTGGAGGCCGACAACACTTGTCGACCAGTATAGCTTTCGAATCACAATTTCTATGAAACAGTTTTACCCCAATAACATTAAAATGTAAAAAATGCCAAATAGTTGAATCTTCGGTAACAAGAGCTTCATGAAACTACATTACCCAAAACAGAATACCGCGAATGAATGAATTACTTAATTTGTACCTCTAGCGTTAAAGCTTGGTGTGTGCATACTTCATTGTCAGGTAAAAAATTAATGGGAAACTCTTTTAACACTAATGCTGATATTACTACGTAATAACCTCGATCTACGGCTTTTTCCCTTGATCGTGCAATCCCTCACAATTGACAGAGGCAATTTCCATAAGTAGCAATATCACCAGAGCGAGTTCCACGAAGAAAGTTCGCACGCGGCAAGTTTTACGGTTAGAGACGCAAATCAATTAATTAATTAATGCCAAGTGTCATTAATTAAAAAAATTGACTTCCTTGTATCATTTCTATTCGTTTCTTTGGATGATGTATAGTTCAAGAATAAGGTGTCTTTTACAAGGGATTGAACTAAGTTTTATGTGAAAATATTAGCACATGTATTCGAATTGGAGTATTTTGATCAAACATTCAGTCCCATTTCCTTTTAGAGTACATTACTTCTTTTTTGCATACATATTCTACTGAAGTAAAGCTTCATAATAATCTGCTATTACTTCTCGCCTGCGTATTTGTCATAAGTGAACACGATTTATCTTATTACGATTGCTGATTTGTATTGAACCCGCTCGACATTAATAGGATGTGGAATTTACCGTCTTAGAGGCTGATTACTAGACGAGCACGTATGCATGACGGTTCAATGCTTCGCTCGAATCTCAACAATAAAGTATCGCACAAGTGATGAAGGAATATCTGACGCTTGCAAATACACTCAACAATCGCACAAACAAACCGTCGCAATACAGCCCGATTATACCATTGAAGTTCTCGCGTAATAATGCGGCTCTACATCTTTTCCGAATCAAGAGTAAGGGATAATAGGGTATTTTTTTAAATCAAATACACCATTCACGGGAATATGTTTGTTTCATTAAATACGGAAGCGGAGAGGAATGAGAATTAAAAATTCGAGACCGCCCGGTGCGAAAATTAAATGGGATTTGACACGCGTAGCATATTACGAAAATGTGGTCGCGCCGTGTCTGAATTGGACGTGGAGTGCACCCGTAAATTTAACGGTACTCTTAACAAGAATTAAATTGGACATCTTGCATCCGACGAGCATATTGTAAAGGCAGGTCTCCACACGTGTTTATAATATCCGGCGATATTACAATATTGCAGCAGAGAGTACTCACTAACCCTTCATTTTTAAACGAAGCAGCTTAAAACAGCATTCTATGAGACGTCGAGTGGTCACAAGGGTCGGATAACACGTACACGTCGAGATGTTCCGAGAATTTCCATATATCCTGAACTGTAACATATTCACTCAACATTTTACCCTGTCTCGAGCGATTAAATTTATTTCCACATGCAGTCGGCCACTTCTAGGGTATAGGCTGTAAGAGCGTTAGCAAATGATCACGAAGGCAGTAATATCACGGTGCGTACGGGAACATTTTTGCAAAGCTAAAATAGATTTGCCCGTATGAGTTGGCGCATTTTTTCGATTTTTCCAGTGGTCAAACGCTTCACCAAAGTCGTGACATGTATGTACACCCCCAGCACTATTTTGGCTTGAGCGAATTCCATCCAACATTAATGCGTGCTCACATCTTTCGCAAACGGGCATAATATACCCGCATAAGCTGGTATAAGATATAAAACGTAAATATACATACCAGTAATGAGTATATAAAGTAAAGGATTGCAAAAACAGAAACGCGTTTTTAAAGTTCTACCATAAAAGTAACAGAATAAAGAGTGTTTTTTGTTTTTAACAAAGACAAAGCCCCCACGATCATACCGATCCTTCAGCCCCTGCATTTCCGTGGCCGGTGATGTCGAGTTCGGGCATGTCGGAATTCCCTTAGTTACACGGACCAATGATTTTCTCGAAATTTGTTATCAACCGCCATCACCTTACATCGAAAATCCCGGGATTCTGATCATCCTGGGACGGGAGGGTGTCGGTGGCAATTCTAAATCCCCTGATCCACTTCCCGGAACTCGTCTGGGGGCACACATGCTTTTTTCGTGCCAGAATTATTTCCTGGTAGAATTTCGAGCAGGCGCAATGGAGTTTCCTTCAAAATGCACTTGGTTGTACCAGCACGCATTCATATAAATATGCGAAATGCACTTCGTGCGGTGGAGCATGCTCGTGGAAGGTAACAACGGAGCGAATATTCGTGACGTCTAGAGGGTAGATTCATACATTTCCCGGTATGCTTTGATGGCACTGGCATGTACAACTGGTACTGCACCTCTGGGGAGCCGCCATGCCGCCTCGAAATATGTATACTCTAACGCCGTGGAAACATTTTGTTTGGTTTTTACCCGCCTTCAACATCCGATTATTCATCATGGAATGTACACTGCGAGTTACACTGATCCGCACATCCGCGCATCCGCGCATCAGCACATCAATACTAAAGATTACTTCCCGATCAGTGCAAGTTTTTTACCCAATCCACTTTCGACCGATTAAAGATTTTCGATGCAAGATTACATTTGGAAGGATGCTTCTCATATTACACGATGAATTGGTGCGAGAATGCCGCGAACCCATCGAACTAAAAATTGATTTCAGGCGAGCTATTAATCCCAATGGATTAGTGGACCATTCGAAACGCGCGTTCCAGTAGGAATGGAATGGAGGCATAGTGAGTTGCATGCATATAGGCAATTCGAACCAGTGGATGTTAGACATCTCCCGAGGTCTCCATTAGCATACATCCGTAACACACCGGGTCTCACCCCTGACTTCCCACACCTCTCCACGACCTATCTCCCCACAGGGGAGGGGCGGCGGGTTAAATTAACCGTCTCTCCAAGAGCGAGTAACGGAGCTACACATGTCTTCGTTCCGCTCAGACGACATAATTCGCCAACTTGCTTTCGGAATCCCTACTTGCAGAGAACCAACACAGAATACTGCAGGCACACCAACACCGACTGTCGCCTCCCTTTAGAATCATCTGATCTTAATTCACGGCTACCAAGAGGCAACTCCTCTGAGCCTAATGCCCGCCTGCCAATCCCGTAATCCCGTGGAAGTGTGTTTGAGTTTGACCTTCGGTCTAACTGCGCTCTTCATGAGAAATTCATAGGCAGTTAAGGTTTCACCACGCGACGGAAAATCAGGCACAGGTCAATCGTTTCGTAAATATGTATGTGAGAGGATATCATTCCTTCCTGAGAAAAAGAAAAGGAGTGTGCCGCCGCATAACCGGGTGGGTGTGCGCTAGTGGTGATCTAATGCGGCCGTTGGCTTGCGATGCGTATCCATCGGTGGAATCGGATATTCCCCATGGGGGGCAGGGGGGGCTAAACACACATTGATAACGAAGATATATAAATGGAAATATATTCAATCTTACGTTAGCAGCGCGTGTAATTGAAAATTCTGATATGATTTCGGGAAACTGCGCGTCCCACTCCGCACTACACACGTACACATAGACACTCGGCTGTGCCGCTAATATTAATGAATATTCATCCGCCGTGCGGCTTATCGCCGCTTCAACGGCAACATTCAGCTGGGTTGGGGTAGGCATACGTACTGCCTGCCGACGAATTCCACCAAACACGAGAAAGCATCGATTTTTCAAGAGGTCTTAAAACTCTTATACCATTACACAATTAAGCCGTTGATTTAATTTTAGTCCGTAAGGTTAGTCCTCGAGAGCTGCACATTTATAGAGTGCTGCATGCCCCTTAAAACTAGCTTGATTAATTCGCTATGTAAACAGTAGACATACACGGCAACGAACTTGATCAAACAATACCATAATCATGCACTACAAGTGCATGATGAAACTATCAGCTTTCTTTTGCACGAGAATCCTACTCGCAATTGGAAACCCCTCGCAGTAAAACGGTCGAGCGTTTTGCATCGTGTGCAGGAGAGGAGCGCGCTTGTATGTACTGCGATAGTAGTAGCTGACTGTTCGGCCAGTGGGAACAACAATCAGGTGGGGTACGGTAGATTTCGGGCGCGCAGTAACGGTACGTTATCGCGCGGCTCGCGAAATTGGATCACGTATTTCTTTGCACGCCGGGGACTAGATATTAAAGCTGGGAGGAGTAATGCAATAAAGCCGTCCTGCGTTCGTCTCCGCCCACGTTGTCCGATGCGGCCAGCAGCAGGGACAGCTCGAGGGCCCGGGTGCCGGGTCGCCGCCTCGGTCAGGCGGAATCTGCGAAGAATGAAGCTGCGGCTTTTATGGATGTGTGCTCGCGTGCTCTCGATATAATAGCTAATGTATGAGAGAGCGAGGGCAGTTGAAAAGCGAGGGGAGAAGGAGCCAACGAGCCACCCAGCCAGCAGGAGAGGAGATACCATAGCCCCAGTGGAATCTGATGCTCGCTGCTGCTGGAAAGGGACGCCAGCGCGACGAGGATATCGCATACAAAAGAGAAGTGAGGGAGGACTCCACTCTATAGGATAGGATGGAACGAGGTTGCCAATGTTGGCGCTGAGTGGCGAAGGGTGAGTTGCCATCGGCCGACGCCGCCACCGCTGCCGCCGCCTCGCACCGGGAGAAGAACGGACCGACGCGACGAGCGACGGACCAACTGCAGAAGAAGATCGAGAGACAGAGGGTTGAAAGAAAGAGCAGACAACCGGAAGCGAAGAGGTCGCAGTGAGGAGAGCTTCTTTCGGGTACTGGGTTTGAGAGGGATCGGACGAGAGCCAGAGGACGAGGGTTGGATGCGGAGAAGAGCATCGTCGTCGTCGTCGTACCCCCGTTGCACCCTTTGCACCCTTTGCCTATATGGTGGCAGCCGGTAATGGAATTGCAAATCCGACGACATTACATGCCTCTTGGCAACTTGTGATTTCGCACCCGCTCTCCTCCGCCACCAACACACGCCCCGTTACGTGTCTCTTCCCGTCGCTCGCTTCTTCATCATTCCTCTCACTCGTACTTCCGTTCCTGCCATTGAGCGTCGCGCGCGCACCACCCCCTCATGGCTCACCTTCTAGTCGACGAGCCTCTGCGCCGTGGGAAGCTTCGTCCTCGCAGTTTGGCCCACTCATGCGATCTCGCTCGATCTCCCGAACGATTCACGAGGGCTCGAATTAACTGTTCCGCAGACTGGAAGCATCCACACTGCCACTATGATGGGACGCTGGAGCTTTCGGGACCTTTCGGCACGTTTGCCGACGTCCTTCTCACCCTGGCGAGCAAAGGGTCACGTTCTTGTCCCGTAAATGCTCTTTTGTCATGGACCCTCGTTGCGCGACAGCCCTGTGAATATGGGCAATCGATGAGACTCGCCGGCAGCTGCTATCGCGAATAATATGTAGGTGTTGTGTGGGCTTGTTCCGATTCTGGAAACGCGGCAAATCCTTAATAATTCCTCTGCAACATGGCAAGTCGGCCTCGGGGAGCTAAATATTTACTACGAAAAGCAAGACCTTTCCAAATTGTTCTCGGAGGAATACCCTTCGATTTAAATGTTTGATTTTTATGAAGCTCGTGAATGACAGTGTGCATGCAATCCTGTTTGAGTGGATTGACAGTAATGCCGGTTAAAGTACCGCAGCAAGACAGGTGGAATAATCAGCGGAATGAAATGAAGCGCGGGGGTGGAAGCGTAGGAAACAGGGAGATTCTAGGGGATAGCGTTATAACATTAGTGCCCGATCGGATTAAAGAGGAAACATGGGCGGTAATGACATTGACGGAGGCCGTACTGACCGTGCCGTCGAGGTGCCTCGTCCAATGGCAAGAAAGCCTAGGACTGGCCGCCGCTCTACCGCTAATTCTGTTGGAGCACAGGTGGATTCATCTGCAAATTGAAATATCTCATGAACACAGTGTCGTCAACCCGGTCGCGAGGCCACTTCGACCACGACGCCTCTGCAGCTACGCTGCGTTTCACGCCGGTTGTACTCCCCGTCGGCCGTCGCAGTTGTTCTGCGAGGCCGAGACTCCTCTCGGAGTGTTCACCAAGCATTGTGCGCTTCCCAACTATGACATTCTTGTGCGAGTGTGGGATTAATTTTCTCCGCTGGAGGTAATCTCGTGAACTGGTCCAGCGGAATTAATTGCACACCCCCATGCCCCTTTCGTGTGCGTTCTCGACGTCGCGACGAAAGTATTCTCTGTCAGCGCGAGCCCTTTGAGCCGCAATGAATTAAATACAGTCGTCGGGATCAACACGGCTCTTGTAAATTGCTCTCGAGCAAACAGAGTTTCGACCTTTGAACGCAGAGTGGGACAGGCGAGGGAAGATAAATCGAAATATTACTATCGCGTAACATTCGCTCGGTAATTTCGACCGACTATAAATCATCCCTGCCAGCTTGAATGGTCTCTTATAAATCTTGAAGTGTTCTTTGCATGGTCGGCCGCTTGTACAAAAGACGGGATGTCTAAACTAACCGTTTCTCCAGATAGTCTTCTTAAAGTGAAACAAGGAAAGATATTCTGTTCATCGATGAAAAAGAATCACATAATGCTAATACCCCAAAACTGCAATTGCAAATTAGTTTGTTCGCCATGAGCCAAATGTAAGAAGCCATTTCATATTATAACATAACATTATATGTATGTTGTACACCTACCGAAGAAAAATGGTCGAAATAAGACGAAGCTCTCGACGTAGAGGTCAGATGCAGATGTTTTCAGAATCACTTTCAAGTTGCAAGTAGTAAGGAGGCAGTCATGAATGTTTCACATTCAGGTGAAGGCTTTTAATTTATCGCGGGCGGTCCATAGATTCCGCTTACTTTAACAGCATCTTTAATCCGTGCCTTTAATGGTAGACCTGCAGGGTCTTGAATCCGATGACCTCTACGGGTTCACGGTTTGACCCTCGTTTTATCCTCTTTTGAACTGTGAAAAGCTGAAAAGGGTTGTCAAGCGGGAGCGGACGGCGGACTGTAATCCCGGAATCGACAGTGATACGGCGAGCCCCCCGACTCTTTTCACCTTCCTTTCTCCTTCTCGTCTGCCACTTGGAATGTACTCGCATTTAACTACCCCACCTTTTCATTCCCTTTTTACTTTCAAAAGACCACGTACCACCCTCCCGCGACATCACCTAATAGCTTCCTCGAGTAGAAGACGTACATCTGAATCCGCTGTTCTTTCTTGTCTCAAAGTTTTCACCTGAGAGGTGGTGGAGTTGAAGTGGCCGCTTTCTACTCCCGCGGGACCATAAAGAGCGATATTTCAATTAAGTTACCAACGATTGTGCATCCTTCATTTAGAGTAATTTTCACATGGAATCGATGTGTACGTACGCTTTCGTATTCGAGGGATCTCTCGTTTATCGCATGCGCTATTTCCATTTGCGTAATATATCCAGATGCCAGATATCATCCCTCGAGCAGTTCTGTGTACAAGGGTACGAAATCGCGATCGGAGTCACGAGCGGGAAGCAGCTTCAGCGTCTCATTAGTCGCGATTTCACCGGATATATTTCTACGTATCCAATTAATTTGCGATTTCGTCGGCGGCACGAAGACGCCTGCGACTGCTGCTGCACCAGCAGCGCATGCCGGAAGCGTTGGGAAAACTTATGCGGTGCACCGAATGCCGGGGTGTAACCAGCGAAGTTATCCCGGGAAACACACTCTGCTCACTGCACGGTAGACGCCTCCGCGGAATTCAACTTCTCTCCCTATAATCGCAATTGGAAACGTTTATTGCTACGTCTCCTATGGACGAGGCCCCCGGGGCTCGTTAGTAACGTGCCACGGCATTGCTCTATTAAAGTGGCTTGTTACTGCATTAAGCTCGCGCCCGATGACTACGATTCTCGATTGCAAGCTTTTCACCTGGGCACTCGCCTTCCATTTACCTTGCAGCGCCGCAGCCTACAATCAGCTCGACGCGAATATAACGCAGACTGGTAATTACTGGCGGGCGAGATATCGGCCGCTTTCCTCCGCAAAGAATATACTTTGGAGACATTCACGCGTCATTAGCCGCTCTCCCCGTGTCGACACGGATAACAGTTATTCCGACTGACACGCTTTTCTTAGTTACCAAAGTCACATAATACTAACGACGTCCATTGTGTAAGGGCGGATCGCTCCCCCGCTCGTGATTTATACGATTCTGCTTATCTGTTTTACGATCCCCCGGAACGGTAATAAAAAACATTTCCACTTCCTCGTGTATTGTATTGACACAGTTTCGCACGGGGCGGCGGTGGTAGCGGCGTTTGCTGCGCGTTATCAGCCGAGGTGTAGCTTCGATGCCCCTCCGGCGCTCGGGCTCTGTGTGTCCACACTGATTCGTATAATTCATGCTCTTCGGAATTAAACGTTTATTATTTGCTCCCCCCGCACGCGTTATACTATAGCGAAGATGATTATATTCCAGTAGCTGGTACACGTGTTATACTGGTCTATAGTACATGAAAATTGGATGAGCAATGGAACTGTTTGTTTTCGGATTACTTCATATTCGGTGTACTGTGCGCAAAAGTTTCTCCCGTCGCTCCACGAGACTCGTAATCGCCTTATGCGAACTATACATAAATGATTTAGATTGTCGTATTCCTCGAGCGAAAGGCAGGAAGGATCTACTAAAGGATTAACCATTTTTCCAACAACCCTGACACACCCGAAAAGTAATAAGCGGCGCTTCAACGTGAAGAGACTAGTCGGCTAATATTGACTGCAGGCCGGGAACGGTGGGTGCCAGCAGAAAATAATCTTTTCTTATCTCGGATTATAGCTTTACGTACAACGCTTTTTTCTGGATCCGACGGAAAAGCGGCAAATAAACGTGGACTAAAGTAACAGGAAGGCTGAAGGACTTAGAAAGTACGAGTGGCGTTAGCGAAACCTTGCTGAGGTTTTGCTAACGCCACTGCAACCATTTTCGGGAAATAGCGTCAATTTGTTATGGTCGAAAGAAAACCGGCATTTCGTCCGACCGCCATCGATCCGTACAATTATATCGCTTTGTATGCTCGAGCGCCGAGAGACAAACACACAGATGTACAAAGATCAATTCAATGCTGTGGATTGCGATCAAGTGCTTTACGACCACTATTAAACACCACACCTAATCGAATCGTATTTCACTCCCCTTCCTTTGGTTCATTTAATCTTCGTCCATCGTTCATCTAATCTACAAAAGCCTTCAGGGCTTTTAATCCTGATAAAGTTCGATGGTTTCTCTTTCCTGGATATCGTTTTCTCAAAGGAAAACTCTTGAAGGAGCTGAATCAAGGGTTGAACGCTAATGTTTATCCAATCCTATTATTGTTACTAATCTGTCACACTCGATACTGATGACATAGCTAATTTGGTTGAAATAAAGGACATATTGTACATTGGAGACAACAAGTCGTATTTTGTAGGATGCTTCGGTGTACCAATTCAGTGAGAGGCGGGTAACGTGGTCGACGAACTGGTTGGGTCGGTTTACCGCGATCAAAAGTGTCAACCCACAGTGTCGGCCGTCCGATCCCTCTACTAATGAGGGCAAGGTTAATCATCACACAATTTTCGCGTCGCTAGCGAGAGGAAGCCTGTGCTCGCAGTAACGAGCGCGCCAGTATGCGTGGGAATTGGCGGTGGCAAAAAGGACCCGAATCAGTCAAGAAATAGGATCGATAGACAGGGAAAGTATACGCACGGGGTCGACTGGCTCATTGGCCCGAGCAGCAGATCGCGAGCTATGAATTCCTATAGGAAACAGAACGATGATTTCATGCGCCATATTCCAGTGGTACTAGTATCGCCTCGGCCGACAATATTCGCCACGGAGAGGTAGAATTTTATGGATTCCTCTCCTCAAGCAACGAAGCAGCGTTTCGGTTTCGCCTGGCAAATAGGATCAATATGGGCGCTCTCTCGTAGCCCCGGAGCTTTACTGCTCGAGTGTCTCTCTCCCGGTACCGCGCGCGTACATTCGTTTTTCGGAGAAGCTCCATTCGCCAAGCCTTTCCTGCGAGATCGACTCGCAACCAAGTTATCCAGTTTGGAGCTGGCCGTTTTAGGTTTAGGTTAAGGTTAAGGTTTGACAGATATGCCTCTGCCAAATCCGGCATTCTCTTCTCACGGATGCGTGATATGCTCTCTGGATTATCCAATACGCTTTCGTGTACATTCTCGATTGCATTCCCGAGAATGCAATTCGCTAAGACGTTTCAGGGAGAATATATCGATTGACCTCTCTCGCTCACTCTCCGTGGAGTATTTACTCATCAAATCCGATCGTGCAGTGAGGTCTAGCGTATTAGCGACGATGCGTGCTTCCAAAAAGCTGGGCAGGGACTAAATTCCACTAGGAACGGCACACCGGAGTCTGGGATCCGGACTCTGAATAAAAATTCGATATTGTTCAGTTCAGGCTACAAAAGACAATGGGCGATCTCGGTACATTGCACAGGATCAACTAGAAATACCGAAATCACACCGAAACATATGAAAAGTTTGCCTGGCACGTCAATCTCGGCTCGCAACGGAAGCATTGGCATCGCGGATTGCCATTACTGCCGAAAGTATCGGCAGGGTGATTGGCTGGCGTTCTTGTTTACCGGGCGCAGTGCGTTGCAATTAGTCGGAGGGCCAATCATACACGGTGAGGGGCTCCCATTGATAATCAGTCTGAATTCCATCGAGATGTAGTAGTAACAGGAGCAGCGGCGGCGACGGCATTGGTAGTAGCCGCGCAGCGAAGTATTTCCGCAGGCTAGTGTATATTTGCGCTTGACTAACTGGAGAACTGGAGCATGCTCGGAATTACGATGCACCGAGCGATTAGCGACGCATGAGGAAGAACGACCGTGAATATATCCGCTCTGTCTCCTGGCTTCCAGGACTGGATATTGTCATGCGTCGGATCATCCTTCCGGACAGACCTTCCAAGAACAATCCCTCCAACTAAACTGTTCTCTGCGTCCAAGTTAATGGAACGTCAAATTATTCCATAATTCTCCTTTCATTCTTCGATTCGCAACATAGTAGATACTAGTTATGCTCGAAACATTGACGATAATTACGCAATGCCTCAGACTAACCTCAACTTCCTGACCTATAGACTTTTCTATGAGTAAAGAGCTAGAGTGACAAAAGGCAAATGATGATTGATAATCCGCTGGACAGGGTGCCGAAACATTCCCGCTGTTAATAACCAGTATCTGAATCTGATATCTCATTGGCTATCGCAGGTGCCAATTACTGATGGGCGGTTCCAGTATTGCCATCCGTCTCTGATTGGGCAATCTGATAAATATTAATCAGCGACCGGCGCGTTAATTATGATTCCGCACGGATCGGGACTTTTCCCGCTGTTTTTCGTTTGGACCATCAGTGCTTTCGAGTCGATCGCATTTGATTGCATTGGAGCGACCCCCACAATGAATGGAGTGGGCCATCCCTGCTGCAACTGATTATCGACAAGGGCCTTTATTTGTCATGAGTGACTCCCGATCAGTAGCGGAGGGTGGGAGCTCGGGCGCGCGCGATATCCACGACGATATTTATAGCGGTTGTTGCAAATCGTTCAATCGCTCGGACTGGAAACAGTGTATACAATTAAAGGTAATGAGATTCCATTTTGTAGCTAATACAATACGTCTCTCATCCATTAAATAAGAGTGACGCACCCGTATATTTTGATCAAGACAAGTGAGTATCCGATTTATTGGTTACTTATACTTTCAATCCCGTGGAATCCTGTTGCGCCCCGTGCCGCTCGACGAATCTCAGACCTACTCACGATGAAGTGTAATATTCACAGCAGGGTTATTGAGCTGTTCCGATACACACATTCATGCGCATGTGACCCAATAGCCATTGGGCGTGGTGTATTTCGCGAATTTAATTATACGTACATTCAGTTAATGCATATTCACGTGAGGTCATTGTGTTTCGGCCTCGGCACGCAAGCTTCTATCCTAGATACTGAGGTGTTTTGCTATGGTTCCATCATAGGGAGAATATAGCGCTGCATATGTACAATAAATCTATTAGTGACGTTGTGCGACAGAAAATGTACAAGTGTACGCACTCCAGTAATTACTGCAGACGCCAGGGTGGCAGGGAAAATAATCGCTGTCATTACAGATTCTTCTGAATTTGAGTGAATTCTCTCACTCTTATCGCCTCGGTATGTGTATTGTTCTACCTTCGAGAAGTAAAATCCCGATGAAGTAATCAAGCGTCATATTTGTCGCGGGTGAATATTCATGCGCTCGAATTTTTCTGAACAATTTGCGCTCGTGCCGGCAGAGGAGCGAGAAATACAGGAGGAACTGCTGAGGATTAATACCGCTCACAGTTGTACGTTGTTTGAATGAATAATTGTCCCTATGCGCTAAGTTGTATGGTTATCAGGGTCGGCTTTCTCACATAGAGGTGTGAGACACGTGAACGAGGCTTAATTAGGAAGTTCCACGGGGCGAGACATAAATTAATTAGATCGGGAGCTGCGAAGCATTGAGAAATATGAACGCTCTAAAACCGGTTGCTATGGCTGCCGCTCTAACGCCGCACCGCCCGCCCGGCCGCTTCTTCTTTTTTCTCGCCCCATAATTCTCCCTGCCTTTCTGGCCGTACCTTTCTCCGTGCCATTCCTGCTTTTTTCCCACTACGGATTTTATTTTTTAGTCCAGCACCCGTGCTTTTAGCTGTTACCAGTCCCATTGGTGCGTCTCCGTCCTCCACTTAGGCGAATATTTCAATTACATCCCTCTCTTCTTGATACAAGTTTTTTATGGCCACCGCCTCCTCTCACGGACCCTTATTACGCGAATGCTCGCGTGAGACCATTTCCAGCTCGGTCACCGGACATTAATACTGGCCTGTTGCATTCTTATCGCAGGATGAATTACACTTTCGTGGTTTTAATGCTAATTGTACATTTCGAAAAATTGCCACTGACATTACGTAAGTATGACGACTAACCCCCAGGAGAATTCTCCAGGGCTCGGACAGTTATGCCTCGTGGCTGAAATCTTCCCACGTTTAGAAAAACACTCGAGTGCATTACGGTGCAACAATAACGTATCTTTAGTCAGGGTTTTTTATTGTATCGAGCGTCGAAGTTGAAATAATGCTTTCTTATATTTCCTGACCGTTGATTTATCACGCATCGGAAACAGTCGAAGTACCGACCCGAAAAATTCGCCAGTCAGTTGTAATTCATGCATCTTAGCCCTTGGCAGAAAGGAACGTCGCACCGCACCAGTGAACGCTGATAAGTTCAACAGCCCGCGGAGTGATGGGTGCGTTTCCCTTTGTTTTACACGATATTTCAAGTAATCCAGGGGATGAGGGCTAACCGCGCCCGGGGTGATTTCGATTAGCTTAATCATCATAAATCTCCTTCAACGATTTAATCTGTGGTTACCAAAGTAGCGAGGTCAGTGACCAGACACTCTGAAGCGGCACTTGCACAAGAATTTAATTAATTAATCGCTTATCCGATCTCTACAGAACCCACGAAAAAGCTGTGCGCACTCACCCCGCAATTTATTCGGGATCAGAGGGAATGGTGTAATCTCCCGTGTAACGTGTAAGAGGGGATAGTATAATCCAACTTGTAAGAGCTGAATAATTACTATATTGTATTGCTATTTACCTCCATTATTCATAGTAACGCGATACTCCTCCAACCGTACTGAACGTGTTTTCGTCGGCATGTTTGTACGTACGTACCTTTCGGTGTATTCAGTATAATCTTGGCTATGAAGTTTAAGCTACAGCCAAACACACCCAGTTTCGAGTAGTCAAATCATTAAAAACTCGTATAGGTTCACATGGGTCGATCTGGTAATTGCAATGTTATTTTTAATACCTACTTAGTCAATAGGACGAGCCGGGCTCTTTGATACACAGCGATTTTTAAGGGGTGAAAGGCTCGGATGTCACAGAGGCTAGACTCGAGAGCGTGAAATTAATCTTTCCCTACCTCTCGTGTAATCCACGATAAATACGCCTTCCTTCTCCGCACCAGTATTTTGCGACAGACGGAAATTTTCCCGGTAATCTTTAATGAGCCCCTGCTTCCTCCTGCCTCGCGTTTTACAACCAGAGGGTAATTAGACCGCACGATGCTTTGAACTTCAGAAGCAGGGGGAACGCGAGACTCCGATATCAATGAGCCACCGTGACATGCATGCATATACATATGTATTTAGGTGTGTGTGCGTATGGCCCCTCCATGCAATACCATTTCCTAGCAATTCATATTCCTTTATCACACTGCGTAACTATTTTTCGAAACGTTAAAGTAAATTGATATTCCTATTCATTCATTATAGAACTTAATGTTACTATGACAATAATGTGAATTCAGTGATATTATATTCAATCACTCGTAACTGATATTAACTCTTGGATTAGAATTAGATATAATTAGATTAGAATTAGAATTAGATTAGAATTAGACTCGATGAATCAGTATTTGGACTTTTATCTGATTTGCAACATAGCAGCTTACTCTGACTCTTGGGCTGCCAAATTATTAGTCTCAGGTCATCCAGCGTAGTATAACATCAGGCAATTTCGCGTTTGTTTTTACGACAATGCCTGGGAATCGACCCGCAATTGGGTGTATCGATGGCTATAAGCCGCTGTCACCGATGACAAGCGATCTTCCTTTGAATACGCTATTAGTAGACCCGTAAATTTCCTTCGAGTATTGGTTTTGGAACGCTTCCACTGGGCAAAGTACGTTTATAAAAACTCCCCGGCGCGCCAGCGTAATTGGCTGTCGAATGGCTTTAACGAGGGAGCGGAAAGATTTATGCGAAATTTTTATTCACAACCGATCGCCGACGCCGGGGCAGGAGGGCGAAGGGATGATTCTGCGGCGGGTTCGGAATTTGCCCCGGGATATTGTTATGGTAATTAACGCTTAATATGCATAGTGTAATCAATATGATCCATTCAATTATAAGCCCGGACATAAATACACGTAATACCGGATACGTCGCACACATAAACTGTAGCTTATTAGAACCTGCACGCCTCGCCGAAAGTGGCGCGTTGATGAAAAAATACAGCGTCAATCTCGTACACCTCGTTCCCCTAAAATCTATCATAAAGCCATGGTGAATTTTTGAGCGTCAGTAAAATTTTATTGGAAAGTTGAACGAGATTGGAGGCACGGAGCTCTCGATTTAGAGCTTTGTAAAAACGTCGTATTCCTTAGCATTAATACATTTTCCGTCTTCCTGCGTGTGCCTTTACGCAATTTGGCCACTCACATTTCGTATTATTTCCAATCGAAGGAGGGCATTTCTCTTGATACTTAGCAGAATGAAGGGGGAACCGGCTTGTGTATAGCTCTGTAATCAAGACTATTGGTGTGCACCACACTATGTAGCGGCCTTGAGAACAATAATAATTGCGTCCGCCCGCTCCGCCAGAATGGTGGAAAAAAGAGGAGTACAAAAAAACTGTGTTGCTTTAAACTGGTAAAATCTCATTTCTTTCATGCGCTGTGAGAACCTCTTCCTTCTCTTATGACGCAAAGAATGTCGAAACAACGTACCAAGGACACTGTCACTCACCCTTAACGACTCACTCCACGTAATATGCTGCGTAGCAATTAAGGGTTTTCTGTTCAGACGAAATGTATTCACCCCAGAAAGGCGATACCTATGGTACGGTAGGGGGGTTGCACTCGGAAACAGTGCCCGCAAAGAAGGAATCATGGTGCGGAAGAAGGGCCACGATGGATACGATCGAGGACAAAGCGTACGTCCAAACAAAGGGATCTCTTCGGCTACACTTCTGATTCTGTGAACACAAAATACGTCAAGTAATCGCCCACCATTCTTTCAAACTATGTTCCGACCAAGCATATAGTATGTTGACATTTGCTTCTCCTTTCGATTGATCTTTAAATATCGTTTATCCTCCCTTATGCAATATCATAACACACAGCATAGAGTCAGTCTATTAAACCTTGGCGGATTTACTTAACATTAATATTATTGACAGTGCTATTACTGAACGAGGCATTTAATATAATTAATAATAAAGGTACTAATAACATTAATGGAGTGATGCCGCTAATACTCACATCATGAGCTATACTGCGTGCTTATAACAATTGCGTAGACAAGTGTGACGCGACAAGCCAATAGTGGATTGCAGGATTACATTCCCGGTAATGATTAATAGAGCAGATTTTCGTATTAATAATTCAATACACGTATTTTCGGCGGAGGACAAACGACAGTTCCCGCCAGTGTTATTGAAAGGTGTTATTAATTATATGCACGAAAGCGTTCATTAAGTACATCAAAATTGGAAATCGGCATGCCAGCCAAAATATACATAAATATGCATAATACGGTTGAACAAGTGACGGTCACGGGTCGCTTTTGGTTGTTTAACTGTGCTAATTGGATCACCTTCCCGTCATCATTTGCACTTGGCCTCGATGGTTGTGTACGTTATACATATATGTCGAGTGATTGATTTAGCAAATGTTGCAGCTGAAGTCGCAAGGTGAATATCGTGACAGTATGCGCCTTATTGCTTGCAGTGTCTGGGGAGCCTAAGATACATAACCCGAGGGGTCGAAATTAGATACTCGCATTCGCTTCCCGAGCAGACGCTATACGCGAGGGTGAAATGTATCAACGATTGGAACAAGTAAAAACCCTGGCGTTCGAGCACTGAAGAGAATTCTTTCTTTATTTCGGGTTCTCTACTTTAATAATTAATCTAAGGTGGCTTCTCCACGATGGCACCAAACTAACCAAAAGCAAAAGTGGAATGAGGTCAGAAAGTATACGTGCATCCTTGCTATTATCAGAGATAATTTAATGGAACCGGGTCATTCTATTTAAGTCGAAATTTGTATCTCCACCACAACCTACAACTTTTCACATAAAACCGACATCAACATTAACCCATTACAGTGATTCGATCACCACTAGGAGGGCCGCCTCATCTGCGCCTCAATTTATTATGTTTTACAAAGCCTATAGGTAACTATCAATAAGGATTATTGAATTATACCAAAAGGAAGGACGGGTAATGTAAAATTAATTAAACAAGAAATAATACAAAAGACGTACCGCTGATACGGCTATTTATGATAATTATATTTGTCAGCGCTCGAAAACTACGTAAGTACCATTATTAACGGTTCCCTGGAACATTACAGACTTTGATGCACACAAGGCGTTTGCAAATGACGATCGAAGGTTAAACTAAAACTAGCAATTCTTGTCGAACGGCGAGCAATTGTCGACTTCCTGGAAAGCAGAAGTTTGCTTCGAAGGCAGCTTTCAGAGTACATGAAACAAGCTTGTAATTTAACGCAGTCTAAGACAATAGGCTTCATCCAGTCCGCTCGCCGAATAACAATGCGAGAGGTGCGCTTACGGATGCAGAGGAGAGGAGGAGAAATGGGGGGAGCTCGGCGAATACTTTCCCTGTTAATTGCAGCTATTGAACGTACTTCTCAATGAATCCGAGTCAAAGTGATTCTCGAGGCACGCCGGAGAGCTACCGGCATTAGGCAATCTCAAAAGTGTCTCGGAAGATCATAGCCAAGTGCTGGGGATATCTAGCAGGTGAACGGCTCGGCGTTCCGGCTCGCAAAACTTCGAGGGGATTTCGAGATGGCTATAAATATTTATGCGTATTCATCTTGCACTAGCGCATACTGTTCTGCCCGCGCGCAATATTCATCAGTTGCCTCTTTTGTTGACTCTACGCGGCCTGGTAAAACCAGCAAAAGATGCTGTTGATGTTTACACTTGATATGCATTTGATCCGAGGGGTGGATATTAAGGGTTCTTTAATTCCAGGTGCACTTGCAATAGAAAGGGAGATTACTTTTTACCCCACACGATAGACGTTAACCTCTGACATTGGTGTATAGTGCTGTTCCAATATAATTATTTCTAACGACTTCTCGTAGATACCAATCCTCTCGCGAAAATTAATTAACGAACTTCCAACATAGTCACAATCAAAACCAACAAAGAAAAAGTAGTGGAGGAAAAGGAAATCAGCCTAATTTCACCAGCGGGTCAATTAACATCTAGGTCAGTGCCGGAAATCTGATTGAAGCGTGTCATTTGGCTTGCCTCAGACGGTCGTTCAATGATCGGTCAAACCAGCCTTAAAGTTATGGTCCATTTCAAATGACCCAGAATAAGTTACGAAAATCTGTAAAAGTGGAAGGCGGAAAGTAGTAATTTCTTTAAAAAAGGGAGAAATACACTATGCCACTTGAGGGGCTCATCCAGAATGAATGAAGAAGCCAGCAGTGTGGTCATGCGGTTTATGATGTTTTTCATGCGACACCACAGAACTGTACTCGGTGGCAGCGTCGAGTTGAGCGGAAAGAAGTGAAACAGTGCGGGAGGAAGGTGGCGCGGCGTAGGGCGAGCGCGTACGTGAGTGAGGCGGAAATGAACTGGAGAGAGGCGCTTCCTATGTGCTTTTCATGCTCACAGTGCAACGGACACAGAAGCACTTTCCCGCACTCGGAAGATCGCTGCCACGCATGTATACTATTTTCATCGGAGTCGACTGCATTATGAATCGAGCGCCTTCATCGCTTTCAACCCTAATCAGGCGCCGCTCGCGCCGATGGCGAACGCTTTTTACAGGTTTACGTGCCTCCTCCTCCCATTGACTCTGTGCAAGCAGATCACCCAAGACTTTAATGGAGGTTTGCCGTGAGAGCCTAGACAGCTTTGTCCTAAAAATCCGATGCCGAAACCAGCCTAGTTTCGAAAGCATCAACTTCAAAAGCTCTAATTCGAAAAGCCGGCTACCGTCCTAATTGTAAGTCCAATTGAAAACTATTACCATGGCGGATTATGCACTCTGGCGGTGAGCCGCTTTGCAGTAAGCAATTGGTTGCGCTGTTTCTGGATTCTGGGAATATGCGATAGGACGTATACGATAGAGGGTGCTTTCTACGTGTGTTAGAGGCGAACCCACTCGAAAATCGGCGCACGCTACGTGTTTCGCCACATAATGGCCGAATGAATGTTGTAACATCTATTAATTATTCATCCATGAATAGCAGCCGCTACGAGAGGATCGGACGGTGGGAGAGTCGGAGTGGGTGGCTGATGGTGAGAGGGGAGGCGGAGGGGGGGGGGGCACTGGTGCATATTCAGGAAAACAGAAATTTGCTTTAAATACCGGGCATAACTAGCGCAATCGCAATTACGAATTTTGGCCAGAATTTGACTGAGCTCTTTGAATGCATGAGCCTAGTGAATTCAAAAATCCGATTTATTTCAGTCGGTAGTCGACAACAACGGCCGGACGAAAATGCAATTTTGCGAGCTTTTATCTGATATTACGTCTGCCTGCCCGCCCTTACTCGGCCAGCAAGACAATATGGGAGAGCGAACTTCATATTTATTCTGACTCCATATGCAATAGGGATTTTAACTGAAACAAGAAATTACTTCTCGCGATGGAATGTAGATAGAGTGTCTTCATTTAAATTGGCTAGAACAAGGTTCTATAATCATCTTCGTAAAATGCTTCTTTCTGAACTTATACCAACTCTCTAAAAAGAACGGGTAGACGTATTTATTTATTTTTTACGGTCTGGTTTGACCTAACCGGAGTAGTACGTCCGGTAAAGGTAGGGCGCAGCAATTTCTATGCTAATATTGGAAGATGATATGGATATTGGAGCGTAAGTTGTGGAATAAGTCCGGGGAGCGTAAACTAAAACGCACTTTTCATAGCTCGCTCTTCGCGCAGAAAATTGCTCGGCTCCAGGCTATTGCTTAAGCTATCTTGGCCTTTTCGAAAAGTGTGAGTTGTTGTAAAAGAAAGCCGCCCGAAAATCCGCGAGGAATAAAAATGTGCTGCGCGAGAGCTGTGGGTCGGTATGAAGCCATAAAACAAGCGATTGAGCGTAGCATTCAGCTGACACCTTCGCTCACATCCGATTACGGCTGAGTGTTGCAGGATAACTGGCAGATCAACCGGCAGATCGATCCACGCTAATCGGATTTAAACGCCGATGCCGAAATAATAAATTTCCCGGAAAACGTATCTCCCGGACGACAATAACCGAACAGAAAGGGCTGCGCTCGACGTATTTCAAAGAAACACTCTATTAGAACGGATTCGGCTCGACCGAGAGGAAAAGGACCGAGAGCTCACGTTGTGATTTCGGAATACCGCTCGTTGTATGCCGCCAAAAGATAGACGTGTGCCGTATCTTATGTCCCACTCCAATTTCAACTAAAATCGAAACATGCCGTGTCCACCATTCCGCATCCTGATACAATGAAGTGGTTGCTAGTAGAAATACCATATTCGCAATTCTTAGCTGCACACCCAAAATGCAAAAGACCTTTGCTGGCACACCTAAATAAATGAGAACGTCCCTTGCAAATTTAGCATTTCAAACGACTCGCTGAAGATCGATACACGGCTCAGCAATTAAATATGATTCCACAATAAATATTCGTTCACGTGAGGTGGGGGTCGTAACATCAAAGATGGAGACAACAAAATTAGGATACGAAGCCGCAACAGCCAGTTCCCAAGTGTTATATCAGCGAAGCGTGACGATGCTAAAAACGACGGTGCAGGCAGCCTGTGTGGTTTAGGTGGGGTCCGATAGAACGATATCGACTCGCGTTCTTTTTCTTCCCCCTGTATTTTATTCGCACCGGCACCGCTCGTTTCTTTCGCCGAACTTTTTCACTCCACCCTCTTATTACACCTTCCTCGGAGCTTCCCCCAGCAACGACAGCTGGCAGTTTTCCGGATAGCGATAGTCTGATTGTACTTCAGTATCCGATAAATCCTACGTGCCAGCCTTGTTCGTGCATTATCTCACCGCTCTAGCACATTGATGAAAACCAAGATTCCTACCAAGACTTGTTGTCAGGGATGCACTAAAATTCCTCTAAATACTTTGTGCTACATTGACATTTGCAATACTTCGAAAGTGCATGCACTGTATTATTTATAATAGTAAAATAATCCCAACAATGTTAAAAGTAGGAGAATTGCCATATTTCATAATCCAAAACTGTCACAGGTGTGGCTAGTAGAAAATACGAGGTCCTTTAAACCACAGGGCGCATCATCGTCGTGCAACTGGAGGAGAAAAATATATCATGGACCTATCAATTATGAGGGTTGATCCTATACTCGAATCAGTGGGTAAAAGTGAGCCATCAAAAAGAGTCCCGGGCCACGAAACACCGTTTATCAAACGATGTAAGCGAGCGACCGGAACAAAGGAGATCGACGTCCTGTAACGAAAAACCCTGTGCAAGCTTCTTTTTCCGATCGCTTCACGTGGCGGAGTGTACTCGATAAAGTTGTTGTAATCACCAAACTCCCATCCATCTTAGTCGTCTTTTTTGTATTTTCTCGCGTGCCTAGGCCACCAGGCCCTACCCTTCTTGTAGTCTCGCGCAACGCTTTCCTTACCTTTGGAAAGCGAACTCTATGAAAACTGCATAGCCTGGTTATTGCAAAATTCCGTAATAGCTGGCAATTACATAAACCCAGTCATTTCCACGGCTTCCCAGCAAAGATTCAACGCCTCCGCGAACAGCACAGCCGACCCATACAATTTGTGTGCCCGCATACATCTTGGTGACTGTTGCTCTCTTAACCCATTACTTACATGTGTACCAAGTAAAAGTGTGCGTGAAGAAATTTTAATGAATTGTATTCTGTATATGAACTTCATAATTTCTTAATCCTTCGGCGGCAGTATAGGAAACAGGTATTTTCGTGCCACTTTATTCAGTCCGCAAAAAGCTTGTTAGATTTATCTGATGATCTCATTGGAGGCTCATCCGGAATTATAGTAGTAATTAGAGCTAGACATGATGACTGTCGAGGACAATTTGCACGTACCTTCTTGCTATTACTCGATGCGGCCAAGTTGAATCACCTATCAAAAGCTAGACTCCCTACGGTCGACTGGGCAGCGTACTGAAAGCTCATTTAAGTTGGCTAAGAGATTAGTAAATTTAACATTTATCTGTATGACGGTGGACGCGCCGTGGTATGAAAAGTATATGAGGTTGGAAAGAGCATCTCGCGATGGCCAGGGGAGAGATAGTCTCGCCAGTCTCACATCGACAAATCACCGTCTCCCTAAGCGCTTTCCACATTTACCAGCTGACATTCTCAGGCCGCAGACCTCCCGGGAAGTTTCTCCAAGGGGAGGCTGGAGAAGCACTAAGCGACGCAGGAGAATTACTATAGCCGCGGCAATGCGACAAAGGCGATCGCATATGAGCATCGCCGTCCAAAAGCTTTACTTCATCCTTATACTCAGACATGCCTTCCGCCTTCAACGCTTTCCTCCCCGAGGGTCTCGGGCCTGAAGTGATCTCTTTCTGCGGTGCACTCGGACAAGCCAGTATAAAGGATCTCCACCAGCACTAGAAGTGAAGAGTGGTCGAGAGTAGAACATCTCTCTCCTGGAGGGACCGCGAATATCAATTATACGTGGCCGCGTGCCGGTATAGTTTTCTAGAAATGCACGTAATAAGTCAAGCGCCCTGTGGTACATAGGGAGCCTGGGGAGGTTGAACAATGTCCGCAGGTGTAGAGCTTCGCATTTGCATATGAATGGCGGATCTAGTGTAGCTCGGCACCTCCGTGACCACCTTCATCACAGCTACCTCCCTCATGACCTGTACCCCCTTGCACTAAAGGATCCCGCACACTGATGCGCACTCAAGCCCAAGCCACGCATCCCAAACCCTCGACCGACCCTGATCACCGCATTCCGCAACCAGAGGAGTGCAATCGGACCTCGTAAATTCCACTGACATTTCATTAGTACAGCTCCGTCATGTACGACGGCCCGCGATTTCAATGATCCTCCTATGAGCGAGGAGCACTATTTCCTGCCATTGTTTTGAAGAACGCATCACCGCTCCTTTGTGCAATTGACAGGCAGAAGGATCCCCTTTAAGGTCGATAGATTCGAGTTGTTATGGATTTGAGTTTTGCGAGATGGGATCGCTATAGGAGTCGTCTGCTTTGAAAATGGTTGAGTTAAAAGGCTCGGAATGGCAAGCAGGCAACAGGAAACGCGAGGGCGGAATCGGAGTGGAAAAGTTGGGAGGCCGCATGCTCGCGCGAAGTACTCTTTTATTTTGTTAGAGTGTCGCTGACAAATCTTATTTAAGGCGGATTTATCGTCAGGCCAGCCTCCGAGATCGGCCTGAGATATCACACCGGACCTGGATGCGCCGCTCACAATGCGACTCCTTGACTTAAAAAGTGTCATAACTCAAAAGCCGAGCGCCTCTTCGAGCGCTTCCGCCGTTCCAGCACATCGTGTGCCAGAATCCTCACTCTCCTCCCCCCTCGCTGCCGCTCGCCGTCCCTTCGTTCCGCGTCCTGTTCCGCTCCGGAACAAGACGACGAATAGACTGTCATAGTTTTTTGTTAATATGTATATAGTAAAGGACTACTCGGCGGAATGAAAAACTCTGTGGCTCCTTAACTCCGATCCATACTTCCACACAAAGTTAAAGAAAGTAAACTATTATATACAGGGTGAAAATGTTCTTGTGCCCGGCGATTGAGGGGGTTATTCTGCATGCTCGGGCAAGTAGATTTTGCCTCTAACATTTTTTATTTTGGGCTTCCGTTTTTAGTTATCCTTGAAGTTGAAAAATCAGTAGAATAGGCGTCTGGACAGCACATTTATACCGGTCGGATGGGCATGACAAAGTAGGGCACGGTCATGATAGGGCCAAAACAGATCATAGTCGATAAGGCGATGCTTTGCTGTCCAGCCGCCTATTCTACTGAATGTTCAACTTCTTCTAACTCGAGAACGGATGCCCGAAATGAAAAATGCCAGAGGTAAAATCTACTTGCCCGAACATGCAGCCTAACCCCCTGCAGCGCCGGACACAAGAACATTTCCACCCCCTGTATTTGTTGACGCGTGAAAGACTTGCTTGTATGGCGATTCAGATAAAGGCTGACAATACAGAAACTGTTCAAACTGCACACACAGACTGATGGCAATCAGTTTCCATACCATGTCGATATTATCTTCCGGCGCGTTCTGATACTTTTTCAGTAATTGTTTTGTTGAGGGAGACGTGCTTTATCGGTAGTACGCATTGTGAATAAAATGAGTTATATCAACACAGGTGACTCATATGTGTGTGCCTTACTCTATGAACTCTCATTTTGAATAAAATTTTAAAGACAACTAAACAAATGTCAAACATACGGAATAGGTGACTGACCCGCTATCCTATCAATTCCCTGACGATCTAGATCCATGATAAACAGTTACCTCCAATAAAGTGAAGAATAACGGCTGGCCCCAATGACTTGGACATCGCGTTAATCATCCTAACGGGGCTCCACGAATTTCACACAGAATTTCCTAAGAAATGGAGCGTACGATCACGGGTAGTAGAGCGGAGGGAGTGGGTCTTTCTTGAAATAGGAAGAAAGTCCAAACTCGTAACAGAATCGACAGCAGGTACCATGGTGCGTGACGGGGACCGATGGCATGATCGATACGCGTGTGTCACCTCTCTACGAAGAAATTGGACAACCTTTCCTATGTCGAATTTTTTCCTGCCCTTTCTCAATGGACGTGGAGTCCATTAGTCTGTGGGGATTGGCCAACGTGCACTCGAGCGAACACCGGCGCGCTCGACTTTTTTGTGAGGCCCGCTGGCGCGCGCGCGCGGATCGCTTGAATAATTGTGTTTTGCAACCGTCGCACGCCGAAGTTCCGGGCATGGATCCAAAGAAGAATTAAACCGAGGGAAACTTTAAAGTGCTACTATAAAAGGAAGAATGAGCGGCGGATTGTCAGTCGAGCGCCGAAGCCGATCACGAGGAGTACACAGGAGCGATTGAGAGATCCTTTACAAGTTCGCTTAAAAAGGAACGCGATACATCCGGCAATCATGGCTTTTCGAGTAAGTGAATATGCCGAGTGCGTGGCAGCTTTCTTCAATTGCTCTCGTTCCCTTTTTTGTGAGTTCGTCTGCCGCACGATCACACGGATATTCCCAGTAGAGACGTAGATGTGAAACGACAGTCATGTGTACATCGATAGCGCAGAGTGTGCAGCAGTGTGCTTAAACCGTTTGAAGTCCAGTAACTCTTCATGGGTTGCGTTGAAAGGACTTTGCAGATATCAAAGATTGATATTTGTATGTCAAACGCATCACGGGTTCAGATTGAAACACACGAGCGGGAATATTACACGACCGCTATTACAATATTACACTTTGCTTTGTATAAATAATATGAGAGACAGAAAACTAAATACGTTTTACATAGAATAGCTGATGTTTTTATAGGACTAATTAAAATGATTTGAGATGTAAACACCATTATACTTGTGAGCGCAGTACCTATTGCCCGTGTTATTGGTTTCGGCCTACTTGGTGTCGAATGCCAAGGCTGACGGCCATGCGCACTCCTTCCAACACTTCCATGGACCAGTGACTGGCGACGATCAAGAAGTCACCTGGAAAGACAAGCACGGCCATCACCATGTGGATTACGTGGCCCATCCCCACTACGAATTCGCCTACGGCGTTGAAGACCACCACACCGGCGACTTTCACGGCCAAAAGGAACATAGAGACGGTAATTGAATTGCTCATTTTTATTCTCGAATTAAATATGCTCGGCATCCAAGTGGTATTTGAACGGTGAACTCGAGTACTAACGAACCACTTGACATTTCTCGCTCGGCAGAATATGAAATTAAAGTACGAACTGCTCATACTTATTCTGGCGCAGGAAACGTATCTTTCGCGCAGTTTCCGAAACGCGTTTTCCAGTAACTGCAATCACCTTTACTTCACTCTCGTTATGAAGTTACAAGCGAGTTCAGCCGCTTCCCTCGCATTCATGCCCGGGCTACCGACTCAACGTGTTCCCCGGAAAATACTGACACCGGTAAACTCCGTATTTCGCCGGTTATATTTTCAAAAAGTACACCCTCCTGAAGCTACTAATGATACTCTCCTCATCCATTCGGATAATGCAGTTTCAAGCCAGTCTTTCACTACCTAGGAAAAGAATATCTGCCTGTACTTTTAATCCCGTGGGGTGCGGAGCTTGTTAGTGTACAGTTACACGGATTATATTATCACTGCCCCATTTAATCGATTTCCATGCGGAAAGGCAAAAATAGAGCACTACTGCTAGTCGTAAGTTGCTGTTGATTAAATGTAGACTATCTCGTTTTCCACTGACAGGCAAGGACGTCGTCGGTGAGTACACTGTCAAGGAACCCGGCGGCAATGTGAGAACGGTGAAATACCGCGCCGGCAAAGACGGATTCCACGCCCACGTGCACAACAGCAACGGAATCGATCATCATCACGGCGGTCACGACCATCGTCGTTGAGGATTCCCGTCGCATTACCCCCACTACCAAAGATAGCTCACCATTGTTATAGCCCACTACTTGTTCCTATTGTACAATATTCTATGTTCTAATGTTGACTCAATTAAACGAACGATTAGCATATATACACGCAAGAGGAACGACATTTTTCAAAACCACCACCCCCGATACCGATCGATACGCGTGTAGTAAAATGTTCTTTTGCCGTAAATGAAATATAAATCGAGTGGAAGTAACGAGTGTGTGCCACCATATGTATAAATACACGAAAGTCCCGAAATTTAATTCGTTATTCCCCGAGAGCTTTCATGCAACACGGATATTGCCCGCTCGACTTCCCGTTTACTGGCCGACTAGATTTGATCATCGAAGTTTTGGGCCTCCAATCGAGAGCCAATTCGTGGCGGCAGCCAGTCAAGCCGATACAATTCCATGCTAACTGGTGTTTTTAACGGAAGTGACGTTTACTGATTGACCAGCTGATCGCCTAGGATGCGCCGCCTCGCTTTCCCGTGATTACGCGGCAGCGTTTGCTCTCACAGCAACGGCGGAATGCAATTACAACGAAACGTTGATACCCATGGATTTTTTCAGAACTGCTTTAACGGGGCCTACGTGAGCCTTGAGCAGAGTTTTTTCGGGCGAACGAGCAGCCTGAGTGGACCCCGTACTCATCGCGACAGCCAACGTGGCGCCGCACTATTCGCACCCCAATTTCTGAGAGGGCTGGCTATGTACAGACCACCCTCTCCCGGTTCTTATGTACCCTGTCGCTCACGCGTAACCAGTACATAGATTTCTTCTATTCTTTCATACATATTACTCTGCAGACATACAAAAACCTATTGCGATGAGATGATAGATATTGCTCTATATTGCTGATATGGCTCAACCAAGACTTCCGTTTACTATTAGATGGGGTTTCCTTATCTCTCACTTCGGCTATGATTTGAGAACCTTTTTGCGAAACAGTAAGGATTAATTATATCACAATTGTAATTGCATAGAGTAGTTCGCTCTGCATACACAGAATCGGCCATGTTTTCGTTCCGTGGCAAAAGGTTATTGATCATTAATTACCAGTTGCTGCGAAACTATACCCCGCTGATGGTATCTTCAACTCTTAGTGAAGGAAGTTGTACGAGTAGGATAATTGTACACCCAGGAAGCCTAAACCTTTCGAACCTTATAAACGTCGATAACCTATAATAACATATTCGGAAATGGTAACTGTTTCTTGATCTTTGATACCGTACTATCCGACCTGCTTTGTATCCAGCATAGGTAGATGGAATCGGCGAACGGTCCGGGACCAGTAGAGACGGTAACCAAGAGAGTCACGCTAGGATAAGAATACTCCCTTTTTAACCGAGGTACGATCACAAAATAAGAACAGGTTGATAACACATAAGATGGAACACAGATCAGGTATACGGAGCAGGTCTGTACTGTCAAATCCCTCCCTTCCCGCCCTTCTTTGTGTATATACATAGAATAAGAATTCGTATCACGGACGAGGTGCATACGTACATACACGGTCTATACCTAGTCTGTGTCCGTATGTAGCACGGGCTGCAGGCCTCCACCTTACCCGCACTATCTGCTGCTGGTTATACCTGGCACCGCATATCGCTACCGACTGGTTCGAATTTCTTGATATTCCCACAGACCAAGTATAGAATGGATCGGTCAAGCTGGGCATTTGGCCCCATTACCATTTCCGTCACGCTACAGACGGTACGGACGTTTCCGTGTCTGGTCTGCGGTTTTGTAGAACCGAGATGCAGCGACAAATCGACAATTGGATCAAATTTGAATTCTATTAAAAATGGTTATGATGAAAGTGCGTAGCATGCACAGAATTCGATATACGCGGAGGTCTTCGACAAAAAACTGACGTTTTCGGTGAGTTCCCAATCCTACCTGTGCTGCTGGCTTTTCAACAGTTGTAGCACTACCCCGTGGAGTTCACTTAATTCCACTATACACATTTTCTAATATCGACTTTACAATGGGGGAAATAAAATGGTTTACATAGTAGAATTGGGAAATTAACACCCCAAGTATGTATTGTGTAGTTTTTCCGCCTAAGAGGCGGAACTCTTTCTAAAACTGGTAGAGAACTATAGAACTCGACAGAGTACCAGTAGAAGTGTTGAGAAAATTAATGTATTTCGAACATGTGGCACTAACTTCCGTCTATGGTTTAACAGCCATGATGTTAAAAAGAAAAAAATACTTCCGTCCCTGGTCTGTAGTAACACTAGCTTTTTTCTACGATTCTGCCTTTATCAATCGGTCGGTAAGCTACCGACCATGGCTTCTATCATGGTTTGTTTTATTGGCTCTATATCACAAGACGGAGGAGATAACTACCCAATTGTCAGTAATACCGGCCATCAGATGGTAAAAACCTGATTCCAAATACTATGCGTCACCCAAAGTGTGAACGCTACCATCATTTGGCATACATAGAACTAAATCCGCTACCATTAATCGTTACAATACCGGCATTTTATATCCCACCTTTCCTCGATATAAAACAATCATTACCCGTGGACTCGGCATTTATTTTAGAAACACTGTCGCTACTGATTTGTAAGTTCAGCGGCAAAGTAAAACCTCTAACAAGCTTTTTATATGTATATAGACAAAACTGACATGAAATCGAAGCTGCCAGATGCTTGGCATCAAGAATGCTGAATTTACTACAATTTCAAATAGTATATCTTACATCAAATGTACATACAACGATTACATACTGAATGAATCGTCGGAGCTAAAGTTAAATGTACATATAAATGTACATACTCAAACGATTCTGTTCGAAATGGCCATGTAAACAAAACCGAGAAAGTAGCAGAACCATTTGAGCCCGTATAGTACATACAGAGTCTGTCATTAGTGTCATTCTGAACAATGCTCATGGAACATCCTCGGCGTTCAGGACGACAAGTCGGCTTACAAGCTAAGGCGAGAGGCCAAGGGTAAATAGAATTGCATGTGATAGGGCTAATTAGTGGAATTAGCATAACGAAAACGGGAGTAGGAGAATGTCGATGCCATAAACGGCAGCATCATCAAAGATGTAATGAGTTAACGAAGGTATTTTCCCTTGATTATCGTACGCAACGATTGGCATACGTTTCATGCTCTTTGGTGGTGAGTAAACGAGGATAATTGTCGGACCAAATGTTCCCAGCGTATATAGTGCGGCTTAATTAAGCTCGGCAAGTTCGCTCGCCAAAGATTCGAAATGAAGAACTAGCTTAATTCCAAAAGTTTTGCCACCGCCACCAACGAAATACTGAAGCTTTCCTCAAAATCTAACGCATGCACTTTGAAAGCAAAGTCATAGCGCCTTATGATAGAGCCACCTCTCCCCGATTCATGTTAATCATGCGGTACGAATGAACACTCGTTCAACTTTAGCTCCGGCGATTCTCGCTCTGTGCGCAATGATACTCGTGGTCGAATAATAAACCCGCACCTTCCGGGAAAGTTCTGCAGTTTAATGTATACAGAGCGCCAACTTTCGAGAGACAGTTAAGCGTGCTATGGAGAATACCGGGAAGTATTTGAATTATTTGTTTGTGCTCGCTGAACTTATGATCCAAGTCTTACACATCGCATAAGAGAAGTTCGCCTTTCTGATGAATACCAGGTAAAGTGTTTCGCCCCTATAAGCCGTAGAATCATACCCATATTCACGTAACTTTGGAACTTTAGCGAACGCCAATTCCAGGATTACGAAGATGATAACTTATTCGTACCTGAGAATCTCCCGTCTCGGGAACGAGACCATTGAACTCGAACTTTAACACCGTGGACTGGCAATTAGGTACTGAAGTCCTCGAACATTAATTGCAATAGCAATATCGCGAAAGAGTCATCTTTTTCTAATATCTTTAACGTTTCTCATAACAGTCGCACTTAGCTCCAAGCAATCACTGAGAATGTCTCAACGGTCAACAGCAACATCTGATTTCCTACGCACGGGGAGACGCTGCATAATACTCGACGTCCATTTAAATGATGTTGGGAGGAATGCATACTAATGTCGGGGTCACATAATACTTGTGTACTGCGTTAGTCGAATTTTTAGAATTTTTCAACGCCATCCACGTTCTTCGCCGATTCACACACTATGCGACTCTTATCTACAACTTATTCGAACACAATACAACTCAAGTTGTGTGGGATTTGGTTTGTGGAGTGGAGTTCAAACATGTTTTACCAGGCTTTAAAACACAAACAAATTCACTTTATTTTCTGTAAAGTAATAACACTTTATATTCTCTTCTCGCATGTTAGAAAATTCAAAGTATACATTGGAGCAGGAGTGTATGAGGTCGAGCGGGTAGCGTAGGAGTGCCGCATACCCTCTCCCATTCAGGGAAACGCCAGGGCTCATATGTATAGCCTCAGCCTTGGCCACGCTGACGGGGTTGACCGGAGGACGAACTGTCATAGAGAGCACCACTCTTGGATTTCCTCTTGCTTTGACTAGCGACTTGTCACCACGATTCTCAACACGTATAATTACTTGTTCGACATTGATCGTACTCTGTAATAATATACGGTGAATTGGATTCTGGAATCCTTAGACTACGCTTCATTCGGACGACCCTCCCTTTTATCTTACACGCATCTTCAGTTGTGTCCCTTCTACAACTCTCACTCAGATTCGCACTCTTTCACTCGGACTCTGTTCTTACTCTGCCATCTGCCATCTGCCCTCTTCTCCCATGCCCTAAGTCTATCATGCGCTCCCACGTCTCCTCGTTCTCTGGTTCATGCATACGCACATTCACATAAGCCGTAGTCGCCCTGCGCATTCGCCGAAAAACATTCACCATTCGCTTAAACTTCCAGCCATACGTCATGCCGTCTCAATCGCTCTCCTTACATTCTATCCCCATTCTCCCATCATTCGCTCACGCTTCCACTCCACAGACTTTCCACGAATAATAAAAAACCGCCTGCACTCCTACACTAGCTATACATTAATAACAGAGTAAATAAACCCCATAGTAATCAGAACTACACTCGTTGCTGCGGTCGCGGCTCTTAGTCAAAGGTCTTGCATAAAGAAGAGACGTTTAAAGTTAAGAGGACGTTTACTTGGTCCATAAGGACAGAGATTCGACAAGAGAATAGGGTCCTTCTGACAGGGTACATATTACAAAGCGGCGAGGAGGAGGGATGATCCGAGCGGGTTAAAGCAGTAAACCGGGACATTTCCATGGGTTGCATCGAGTACAGTACAAAGCACTCAAGACCTGAATGTGCGCGGATGCGTATGCGCGCGCGCGGGCGCGTGTGCGCGTGTGCTCGGGGAAGAGCGCCATTGAGAGTCTGATTCGAGTTAGCCACACGCCGAGGGAATCAATCACGTCGCACGCACTCAGCACACATGCCGTTAATGTGCGTGCCCGGAGACCACCAGCTACCAAGGCGAGTGAAAGAGACGAGCTCGGCTGCGAGAGCGAAAGGGAGGAAGATGTAGGGCTCAAGGATTAGGGTGCGTTTCCGTTTCAGGGATAATTACTTGGCGTGTATCCCTCTTTTCCTCGCGCGCCACCGGATACCTCCCTGCATCCATCGTGACAGTGATCTCCGCTCTCGGCCTTTCTCGGCGAGCGGGCAATCCTCATCCGGACAAACGTGACTGTCATTTTCCTGTCGAACCAATGACGGAAGCGGACGCGGGATCTTAATCATCGCAGCTTCCGCTCTGCTCCGTTATATGCAGATACATTTGCTTCTGCACCTGACGTTTTCGTGCAAAGTGAAAATTAGTCTTTGGCAGTTAGGTATCCCGACTGTCGACGTCGCACTGATTTAATTACAATGTCAGCGAGAGAGACAGCTCCACGGCGTGTGTATGCCTGATTGCGATTATATCAGACGTGTAAGCTGGCCCCGGCTACGATTGTATCTCGCAATAATGCGAGCCCCGCCATTGTAACGCTACATTCTGATTGTAATAAATCAACGCTCAGCCCCGTCATGCATAATTCCTCGTATGTAAGCGACGATGCAACTATTAGCGCGGAGCTAATACGCACTGGCCGCCGCAGTACCATTAGTTAGACGTGTTCTGGTAATCAGCTGTAATTGCTTGTACTATCCAATAATTCCTCGGAAATTATTGCCGCGTCCTTCCAGCTAAGGGACTACAAGCACAAAGTCTGTAAGTAGTCAAATAGAGAAGTCCTAGCAACCAACTAGGCTGAGGTATGTTAGATACATAAGGCTAGTTAGAATGATGATTCTATACCGCCGCGGTTCGTGTTGCCCTGATTCTCCTTACGCGTCCCTGCTCTTACCGAGGAACAAGAGCTCTCGGTGAATAACTTTTTTGCAAGGTGGGACGCTTTAATGAACCCTTTCAGGGAGTAGTCAGAGTAGTCAGTAGCGGATGCAGAGCGATTAAGCGGCGCCAGGTGGTTCATGTGACGCCCGAGGAAATCACACGGCCGAGTTGAAACTGAGACTGGAGAGGAGCCCGAGCGAAACAGAGGAAGAGAGTGAGTAGTCAGTGGGAGAGGGGGATGGCGCAAGTGTGAGAGAGCGTATAGTTGCGCGAGTAATTATCGAGAAGCGGTATAACGTGCCACCGTCTCCGGGGGATTAATTAACTCGTTCTGTCCGGTGGACACCGGCTCATTATGTGCGCATCGCCGGTACAATCCGCCGGAACCATTCGTAGGAGATGACTCCGTACGATGCCTCGCCCTTGTGTTGGGAGGCATTCGAGCGTGTTTCTGCCGGTGTGCCTCACCTGTCCTGCCTCTCTCCGGAGAATGCAGTTTAAAAGTCACGAAAAAAAAGGCTCGAGGGAAGGGAGAGGGAGCGGAGCGACGGCGGAGTGGGCCGCATACACCAGCCACCCGCATTCAGGATCGCCCTCTCCTGTCAGTCCCGCATCATCCTAGGACAGGGGATCATTTTTTATGTAGCACCCTTTTTTAGCACTGGCAGTGGGCTCGCTTGCAGCGGCCTTCTCCTGGAAGCCATGCCACATAAATTTTCATTTTAAATATCCACTGGCTCCGCACGCGTATTCCTGTCTCTGCCCGTCTGATGCAGTCAGGGTAAAAAAAGATGTCACAGACAAGGTAGTTCACGCCTGATTAAAAACGGATTCAATGCGAGAGTCAGAGCATCCTCCTGGCTAGGGTGCATGGCCGATTTTCCCTCAAGCGATCAGGAATTATCGGATTATTCATGCGCATGCATTGACATTTGTGGTAGTATTCTTTGAGGGTTTTTTTTTTGTAATTCTCCAGCAACATTTCCCTCGAGGCTGCTTCATTTAGCCTCGTGTAATCCCAGCCGCGGCTATCTATTCCACCCTTAATTAATTTTTAATTTAATAGCTGTAAAAGCCCGATGCTCAGCCATGCTGGCGAACGTTGGATCGATGTTCGTTAGCTGGTCAGTCGACCGGAAAGTAATTCAAGAGGGTACTGCCATAGTGAAGCTCATCAAATTGCCTACGCTGATTACTATCCCGAGTATGTTATGTCAGAAGTGAAACCCTTATTAAAAATGAGTTTAAGTTAAGAGTTTAATGATCGAGTTAAGTATTTTGTGCTGCAGTTGTGGAGTATACATTTCAATGTATAAGTGTTTGTCATACATTTCTGTGCATCCCCTCTTTGAAATTAAAGGAACACAAAACAGTATTGGCACAAACGTGGCAGATTATGTATTGAAAAATTTAGAATCACTTGACAGCTAGTTAGTAAAATGAAATAATAATTCAAGTTTTCATCACTATATCTGCGAATACTTCTAATGAACATCGTAGTTGAAGGAGGGGGAATAGTATAAGGTGTTTGTGTGCACTGGGATTGTCAATCCCGTAAAGTTCAGCCCGGAGGGGCGAACAGTCAGAAGAGGAGTGAGCCGTATAAATCCGGGGCCAGCAATCGGCGGGCGACTACTTTTACAATTCAAATTATGGAAATCCCGCGGGTGCGAGGATGAGGATACTAGCCCGGCTAGGTTCCTGCCACGGAGCGTGTGCGATCCACGCGAGCGGATTTATTTGTGGAGATCGTGGAACACGTTGATGTACGCGCAATGCGATCTCTCTGGTCTCTTCCTAGCGAGCGGCGATCGTGTAGAATGCTCACATCTTCGTTTAGGTTAGTAGAATGAGAGAGAAAGAGGCGACCACCCCTCTGAAAGAGCGGCCGCTTGGCGCAGTGCTGGCGTACGATAAAAGGATATCGTGATTGCCAATTCTAATTCTATAATTCCACGCTTAAGCCGGCTTCGGGCCGGCGTGTGCACGGCTGCACGCCTCTGCGGCACGTATACGCCGTTTTATCTAAATCTGTGTCACGCGCCTCGCTCATCCCCTTTAATACTCGGTGCAGACTGCGGCGCGGGGGAACACACGCAGCCCGGCGTAGAAGACCACGAGAAACGAGCGAATTCTCGACAAAACCACCCTTGTTGCATCGCGCACGTTTCGTCAGAATTTTTCGCGGAGCCCGCCACTTTATTGCAGAGCCCAGGAACGTGCCTTCCCAACGGATTCGCAAAAATGCGAGACATGATCTCTGTATAACAAATGGCATACTACATTGGTCAGATTTACTGGCGTCGGGACTGCCGCTAGTGTTTCAGGAATTTACGATGACGATGGACACTTGGCAGAGACTGCTAAGTCTGCTGTCTGTTAGGCCTCTATCGGATGAGGTTGAGAGACTTGAAACGATTCCGGGAGTATCACAGATTTTCGATCTGAGAGACCTCTAAATGTCCATGGAGGATAGTGCCATGGGACCCAGTTTCATCCGGGCTTGGCTCGAGTTTCTTCACGATTCTGGCGCTCAGCCGCTCGGTCTCCAGGGACGACGCCGAGAAAAAGTTGCGACGTTGAAAAATGCAAGCTGAGACTTTTACGCTGTTGCGCGCTCCTTGCTTTCTTCCGGATATTTGTCATAGACCCTTTTTCTTCATTTTCCCCCGTGGCACGCTCACTGCTATAGAGCGGCAATAACGAATAAAGAATTTTCACCGTTGAGAAAGTTTTGACCTTTGCCCTATCAGTCATTTGTCGGAGCGGCTGTTCGATCGCGCCTTCTACTCTTTTATGGGAGAGATATCGATCAGGGGAACTCAGGATTTGACTTGTTCCAAATAGGATTAACTGCGCGTGTATCAGTTAGCCGTTACATATGCATACACATGTCGAACACTACCCATAATTATTAAATCGTCGCGCGTTCCGGATTTCCTCCTGTTGTTTCACCCTTGTGCTGGCTTACATCCTCAGCTTGTTCCGCGCGCATCACTCTATGGAAGATAGACTTGTGCACCCTTGTGGTGATCGCGAGGATACTTATTATCGTCCCCGTGTATTAAGCCGAAAGGGGGATTATTCGATTAGGGAAGTGTATTCCGAGAAAGGGCGATAATTGCATTGGGCCGGGGAGTCTATCGAGGCAAATTGGCGGAACAAACGGGGAAAGTTTGGCTCCCAGAGTAAGGATATGAAATAAATCCGGGCCCTGTTAACTGCTGATAGTTGAGAACTCCAGCCATAAAGGAGCGTAATCCGGAATATATCGAATGCTAACTCCGAGCCGCATACGCGAAGCATCGCATAACTAATTATCTTAATTTCTTAAGTGGACGCTTTATTACTAAATTATTTCTCAGATATCCCATTCAGTTCCGCGAGGAGATGGTGTGCTTCACAGAGCTTTACGACACGCTTTTCTATTTTCGTGAATGGCACCCTTACTGCTTCTAATGAGCGCCGTAAAAAGCGGCCTCCTCAGTTCAGCCGGGAGATAAATGGTGATTCAACGGAGCGATCGCGTTCGTACTTTTTCCAGGGAAGCCAAGGAGGTAGACACCTCGAGGCAGGAGCGTGCCAGGATACATCTTAGCTGGTAGCAAAAAGCAATGGCAGATAATCCGGACAACTTAGCCGCTAAGCCCATCTTCCTCGGGATTATCAGCTCGACCTCGGCTCGCACTCGTTCCTCTAGTATCAACGGCCTCCGACCCTCGTTCTATTTCCTGCACACAATAGCAGCTCTACTGCATGACTCTTTCTCTCTTCCTTCGACTCACTCGATCCACCCTCTCCTGGCCTGCGCTTTTCTCCAACTCTCTATATCTTGTTCTCACTCTGCCTGCTGACGCTTCCCCGTTCTCCGACAGTGCCAAACTTTGGCTGGAGTGACACGCAGCCGCGAATCGAGGGGATGACGCTCACCAAGCGGATGGATCGCAGGAACGTACATTGGTTTGCACGATCCCCCGTGGAAAATCGGATCTCACATCTCACGCGGAACATTCGAATAGCCAAGTAAAAGACTTGGAAAGCCTGTCGCTAAAAATTGTTATTTAATGTCCTTACATTAAAAATTTAGGAATTAAGGTGTCCATCTCTCCAACCCTTTAGCCGTTCTTGAATTCTTCGGTTCCCTAATGAATAACACGTCTGATGAATGGAGACATTCAATTCGGGCACTGTAAATAGGTTCCAGTTGTTAGGGTCAGGCGGATGCCAGCAGTCTACGGCACTGATTCCTCACCAGCAATAGTGTGCGTTACCCTAATCCGGCGAATGTGGAATCGCAGAGGGACATCAAGGCTGTGTGACATCGTAGGGGGACTGAGAGAAACACCATGACATTCGTCCCAGAATCTTGATTAAATAAACATGAAGAGCGCGGTTCGTCACACGCTCCTTCGTGCCGGAGGGAGCTGTTCCCAGTGTGTAGCAATCCACTGATACGCAACAATTTCCACGGTATATTCTGTGTTTCTAGAGGGGCCCCGTAGCTTGCTCTCGGAAGTAATCATATCGGAAGATCAAAGATTAGTTTGGCGACTGTCTGTCAAGCTCAGTGTTTTTTTCTAATAAGTGTGCCCACATAGTACATATATACGTTTTTACAAAATTCCCCCAATGCCAGGCCAAAATATATGGGAGCGCGAAATGTGGCAGACGCTTTTCTTGCGATTATAGGATTGAGAAGCGTGCGACAGGCTTTAGGGTAGAAATGACGACTGAGAAGATGACTCGGACGCGAACTTGCTCGAAACGCTCTCGAAACTATTCCAATTGGGAAATACTTGAAGTACTTTCCGTGCGTGCTTCCGACGCGGCGTGTATAGCAGCTTCAAATTGGGAAATCTCGAAAGTAAACCGCGCTCTAATATGCTCCCCCAAGGAACATTCTCCCTTGCGTGCACAAAAGTCTTGGCAGAACTTGTGGAACAAGACTAAAGGAGTTAACGACATAAGTTACAATTGGCAACTATGATTGCACTTCTCGCACTCTAGAAACATTTCCTTTCATGCCTAACCGATTGCACAAATTCGATAGTAGATTTCGTTGACATATAGTCACTGTTTTCCTGGCTAATCCGAACTACCAGCTCATTTAGCGTATTTGGGAGAAAGCCGTAGTCTAGACGTAGCATCAGACCGCCAGGACAACGCCATTATAAGAATTATAACACACAAGCGATCCAACATCAGCGATAATCAATCCCATTGCAGCCGCTGCAGTTAGGCGGTAATCGAATTAATTTTATTGCCCAGGCGAGTAGCTAAATCCGCGGCGGCGAGGCCGATTAACCAATCGGATCCAGATAGCAGTCTCATTAACGGGTGCATCCAATTTCAAGCGGCGAATTAAACATTGCCCGGGCGAGCCGCGGTATTCCCATTAAGCGTGGCCGGCGAAGAGAGTCTAGTATAATAGAACGGCTTCGGCGAGACCTGTCCTCCACAAAGCGGCGAATGGACTGATCCCCCACTGGCTTCGGGACTCTGCGAATACGAACACAATATACTGCCTACTAATAATACCCTAATGCATGTTCTATCACTACTGGCTGCTCGCTCGCCACCCCCCAGCAACATTGAGGGGTTAGGACATCTAGGAGGAGCAAGAGAAAACGGAGCCATGATAATGTTAAGGGGTACATGCGATGTCTGCGGGCGGTGTGCGGTTTTAGGTTCGAAACAGATAGAGAGTGGGAGCGAGCGAAGGAGTCGGAAAAGCAGCATAAATCATAATTATAATCATCGTGCTCGAAAGTTACACCGGGTTCGTCCCCTTTGGCCTCCGCGAGAGCTCCCTCGCTTCATCTCTCTCTCTCTCTGGCTCTCGGCTTTCTGCCTCGGAGGCAACGTCGCGCGAAAATTTATTGCCCAACTTTGGTTTCCTTCAAGGTCGGTCCCCGGCACTTTGCATACATCGCGACCTCTCCACTTTTTCGCGAGCCGCTCCGGGAAACTGTAGCTCGTTTAGCATGCACCCGCGCCGGAAGTACACCGGCGAGCCACCGGAGAACCGGCGGAGGTGGAAGATGAAGAAGAAGCAGAAGAGGAAGAAGAAGAAGTAGAAGAATGGACAGAAGCCGCGCGACGCAACACTCTCTCTCTCTCTCTCTCTCTTGGCCGTCTTGGGAGTTCGCCACTAATATTTCTTTCTCATTAATGAACTTGCAGTCGCTCGGGGGATGCTAGTGGTCTCCTCGCTCGACTTCCTGTTTATGGCGGAAGTTTCGGCGAGGCGTTTCGGCGGCGGGCGCACGACACTCGCGCATGACTTACGGCGGAAAAGGCGAAGAAAATTAGGAGACACTGGTGATTACTTCGGTGCCGGCAGTGTGCCGAGCTGTCGGGACAGCACGATGTATGGAGGAGCACGGAGTGCGAGCTCGTTGCATTGAATCGAGGACAATGAAGTAATCTCAGCAAAGGATGCGGGGAGGAAAAGTTTGCCGCTATTGCTTCTGCCCGCCAGCAGCACGAACAAGGCAAAATCCATTATCAGCTGCGGCCGCGCGTACACGCTCCCATACCTCGTGCACAATGGCGATGAAAAAAGTTATTAATAGTTAAGCTCTGACAGGCCGTATCAGCCTTTTACGGCCGAACAAAAGTTCCCCGGGAAACGACGGCAGGAAGAGGCCAGTCGTTAAGGAAGAATTTCCGGAGACTGACGAAGTCCGCGTGCCCTTGTGAAGACGTCACAATGACGATCGACGCAGATGTAGGGGCTGGAGCATCGCGGGATGACGAATGAGTCACGCGAATGGGGTTGTGCGTATCCTTGCGTGTAGGAGTGACGGCGAGAGATTTCTCTCCTGGACCGATTACCGCCAGGACGTGACAATTGCCCTCGCTGTATAAAGTATTTACCACGCAGCCGAGTATCGAATTGCAGGCCGAATCGAATCAATCGGTCGGGCTGGCTCGTACTTCAAAGTGCGCCCACGGAGCCTTGCCGGACGAGCCTCGCGTATAAAATAGCTGGGGATGCTAGCGGCAAATCTAGTTTCTTCGTTAGGTCGGCCTATGCCTCTAGAAGGTGGACAGCTGTTCTACGAAACTCTACACCGCAACCAAAAAGATCGATCCCTATATAAGATGTTACTTTCTATTATCTCCTTCTCGCCATAGAGTGACGCGTTCCTAGCAAGATTGAACGGGGAATCCGTGGAACTTAGTGGCGACACTAATTGGCTGGCTACTTGGTTTAACAAGGGCACGAGTACACACGCCAAATAGTTGCGCAAATGTTTGGTTCCACGGAACTTCGCTCGTTTGACTTTGTTCCCGAAGAGCCGCCGCCACCAAACGGTACAATTACGAATGTCGAGACAGCAGCTTAACCAGGCGGGCGAAAAACTCCGCATGCGTTTAAAGCGATAAGGAGAGAGGGAATAAATCATAAATTAATCAACGGCAATTAGTTCTTGCGGAGGACCACCCGGCAAATTGAATTTGGGCGCACGGTGACTCGTTAGTCCTCTTAACGATATAACAAGTTCCAAGAAATTAATTTGTCCCAGTCTCCTCGGCCCCGCTGGCCGATCCGACAATCCGTGTACGGTGAGCGACCGTAACTTGGCGAAATTACTGCGAGACGCTTTTTTCTGCCAGCGAAATAAGAGGCCGCCTCTCTCAATGGAGGTCCGCCGAGGCGTACTGAAATCGAGAGCGCGCTACGCGCCGCCGTAATTTCTCGTCACGTCGATAGCAGGAAACAGAGATGAATTATTCCGCGGGTAATGGCGAACAATTGAAATACCCTTAGTTGCGCCGCCGGGGGCGGTCTAGGCTCCCGGGAGAGCCCCTGAAAAATTAACATTATTCCTCCCCCTAAGGGTGAGTGTGCGAAAGGGAGAGAGAGAGAATGAGAGAGAGAGAGAGAGAGAGGGGGGGGCAAAACGGGGACTACTAGGGGCTGAGTGAGCTCGAGCGCTCTCGACGCGCGCGCTGCGCTTAATGTTGTGATGATTTGAAATCGATAACGACCCACCCAGACATACAGAAGTCACGGTAAAGTGAATCTCTCATTCACCCTTACCCTCCCTCTCGCGCTCCCGAACAATCGGATTCCCACTCTCTCACTCGTTATATTCAGACGTGCGACTACGGCGGAGAGGAAAAGTCGAATCGCATTATCGTGGGACGAAGGCATCTCGCTCACGCGCGCAATCGTTTCGACGGCGTGGCCGGCTCCTCAAAGAGTCCACTCTTACAAAAGGGCCAAAGGGAGCGAGACGCAAGCGCGATCTGCCCGAGGACGTAGAGGTGGGCGAGGGAGAGAGAGGGGGAACGGGAGCGCGGGATCGCGGAGTTCGCGAGTGGAGAGGGTTGGTAAAGAAACTGGCAAAGAGCAAAGGAAAGAGGGAGATCGGGAGAGGGTGGAGGAGATGAGGGCGAGTGCCGAGAGTGGAGAGGAGGCGTATAGATACGGCCAGATACGTGGTAGGTTCGCCGGGCTCCATTCTAGCGGCTCTTCCTGTCGGTAATCAAAGATTTATATCGGCGAGTGCACGGATGCTCAGCTAGGTTGGAAGAGAGAGCATGATCGGCGATAGGAAGGCCCGAGAGATGCGCTACCAAGTTCCGTCCGACTGACGCTCCACGATCGCAGATATCGCCGAGCCATGCGGACCGAATAGCGGAATGAATTAATGCCGACTTGGGTACGATATCCTGACTTTATGTTAATGGCCGCGTCCACGTCCACCGTCGACCACTCGACGTCTCGAGCACTGACGGATATGCTCCTGGTGTTCCCGTATGCAAGGATCAACCGCGGCCAAACTCGTCGGTGCGCTGATTACGATGGTACATTGATAAGATGCGACGGCAAACTCTATGGCCGAGTGCGCACTTGGCCACGTACTGCGAGTATGATCGACTTGTCTCCGATAATATGCGAGAGGCGTCCTGGCGGCAGAGAGGCCAGACAGGCTCACCCTCTTCCGGGGTAAATGCCATCCAGATAAGGTGCGGAGATCAGTCAGCAAAGACGGCTAATAAATTTCCGGCAGAGAAGGAGATAAAGAGACGAGATGATCAAATTACTCAATTTACCTTTATTGGATTCGCCATTCAGTCCCCTGATTCGCTAACTCCTAAGAAGAAATTAGTTCATCCCGCTTTAGCGTCGAGTCTAGACTCGGACCTTTCCACCGTTGACAATTTCGAATTGTTTCACGGAATTATATCCGGGATTTTGCGCTCGACAAAGTTTAGAAGCCTAGCGTGGCTTGCGATATTCGTTGTCGCGACTTTATTTCAATTGTCTGTGCGTTTGTGCCTCGGGACACGGCATCTTTCACGCGGCGGCGGCGGCGGCGGCGGCGGTGCGGCTGCGCTTTCAGAATTTACACTTATCTTGCGAGCGAAGCGACCGACTCGTCCGAGTGCAGGCATTAGCATACTTAATGGCCCTTTGTTTGGCGGACTTGAACTACGAATGTTGCCAGCGACACGGTTCGTTAACTTGGCCGAATCAAATTACACGAATTTACTGTGCCAACGCCTCCGTGCCGTTTCATAGGGAATCCAGAGGCACGTGCGCGCCACTCTCCGAAACGTCCGTTCATCCGGACCACTCCACAAGAATCACTGTCTCATATTCTAGATCGCCGTCGCTTACTGTCACAAGCAGATACCGACCAGGTAAGTGACATTAACGTCACATCCTTTTAAAAAGTGCTAAACGTACTTTTTGATGATCGAAATTAAACAGACACGTAGACTTAGTGGCACAGTTTTCGTCTGCGTGGTGAACTCTAGCACTGAGGCTGAAAGTGATTACTCTAATAGTTACAACGATTAAACGGAGAAATGATCTGATAAGCGAGGGGCATTAGTTAATGCCCATCTCTATTATTGTCGCGAGCCCTTGACCGCGGGAGTACGCTCAGGAATGAAGGGCAAGCGTTGCTGCAGTGCGGCCCCATAATCCGCTGCATAATTCCTTCGCTTCCGGCTAGGATTAAATCACCAATTAGTAGGAAGGTCCGAGAGTCGCGCGTACTCGCGCAGTGAAGCACAGCGACGGCAACATAGCCGGTGGCAAGTAGTACGGTGACCGGACTACCGCCAGAACCGAGCCGAGTGACCGATGAGTCATTGTCATTAGGCGAGCGCGGTTGGAAACTGCTCGACCGCACGAACAGGAAGGGTCGCGTTGACATTAACGGATTGTCTACGCGCAAACGAAGCGGCGGAGTTTGCGATGCGTGATTCGTCATTGTAATAATTCGGCCCTCTCGCCCTCCCTCACTTAAGAGAGAAAGAGAGAGTGCGGGGAACTCTCCTCGCGGAAGCTCGAGATTTTGTCCGGCAGCAGTCTGACTCCGACACGACCAGCTCCACTTGCGTGCCAGACTTCGCATAAATCGTACAGCGATACGTTTATTTCATGAGGAGCAACACCCAATTAAAAGTGGCGAGAAATTGTTTTAACGAGTTCATCTCCTCGATGGAAACTACCCGACCCTCGGAACTTGATTGCAGAGCGAGATCGAAACAGTATCGCGGCACCGCGCGCGCGCGCGGCTGAGAGACCCTGGAAAATTGCGGTAGTCTGTCGAGAAGTTCTAATTGTAAGCGGTCCAGTGTTCTCCGCTACTTGACTTGAGGCTCGTAAGAGGCTCGTTTTATAGCTTCATTAGAGGCAAGGGTTCTCGTTTAATAATTCATCAAGGCAGCCGCCGACTGGTCGCCCGCCTATCTTCGAGGCTACTGCTCCACTCCACTCGATGTCTTGCGCGCTTTGACGGGTAATCGGGCATCTCTCGCGATTACTTTGTTCCCCGGAAGCGCATGGAAAGCGCTTTTCCACGCTCCCATACATTTCCCCCCTGCGGCAGCGGCGTACGGTTCTTTTAATTGCCGGTTTCAAATCGGCCAGCTACTCGCGCCGGCCACGTTCCCAAGAGCAAAGGCCATCCGTCGACCCAAGAGTAACTGTCGTCTTGTCGTTATACATAACGAGGACCGTTCGATGCTCGTTAAGCGGCCAATATCTTCCGAACAAAACCAACCAAGCTGCGCCGAGCTAAATGCAGAGGACACTTTAATTACCTTTTGTGCAAGCCGTCACGAGCTGAAACTCTTCTCTCGGAAAGAAATACATCGTATGCATATTCCTCGTGAAAAGTGCTCCCCGCACTTTGTCCCGCCGCCACATAAATAAATAATCGTTACTGGCGAGATGAAGCCCACGATTGTTTCGTCTCGTGCGGCTTTGTGTCGAGCGGAAGATTCGTAAATGTATGTGAGTCAGGGGAACGAACGCGGGAGTGTCGCCAGCCCGTACGGAGAGTATGTTTTTTGGACGGTTTCCTATCTCAAAGCACGTGGCGCACAAGCCGGACAAGTGTTACGAATGGGCGAGCGTCCTCGAGATAATTACAAGCAGTTCCTTCGAGGCGGCGAGCGCGACACGCTTCTTGTTTCCAGATTCTACTGGGAGTGCCACGACTCCCGGGACACGCTGCCTCGTAAAATAGAGAAGAAATATCGCCAGACTATTTATTGAATCATTACTGTCCATAAGAATGCCCAGTGACGCGGGACACGAGGAGGAATAGGGAGAGAGCTTTTCGACGAGCTACGAAACACGTGGCGCACCACCAGGCATTCTTGCTGCTTAGTTCATCGTTTCAGATGCCAACCAAATAATTATTGGCTTGCTGGGAGTAATAAATAGTCCCACTGGAATTAGGTATAACTCGCTGCCGGCTCGCTCCCTTGCGCAACGATTGAATGTAGAATGGAGTGTCTGATATCCGATGAATAAGTGCTGAATGCTTGTATTTTCGGGCTATTCTCCTGATCGTAAAGTTACATGATATGAAACCAGCTCTCTATTCAAAGAGTTAGTTCCCTTCCCGCGTGGGTGCAGCGAGAAAGATGATTTCTTCGCATCTTCGGTACGTACGTCGGACGTAAAGTATGCCATGTCTAAGATAGAAATAGGGAGGCTGAATATTCGCCTTTATAATTTTATCGAACTAGTTACAAGCCATGAGTAATCGATGGACTGTGATAGAAGACAAGTGGCATCCGCATTCCAGCAATAGATAAAGTTCAATTCAACTCCAGAGTGATGACCGTATGTACTTCACAATGTATAACAATAGGCTTAACTTATTTCAAATAAGCTTTCCAAAAGCTTCAAGCCACCGTTACTCCAAATAATTGATTAAGCAAAGTTTCTCCGCAGTTCACTGGAAGAAAAGTACATTACTCACTTCAATTGGAAAATGTTTTCTCTTCAAGTTCTCCGCAGTTCGAAAGGTGTCTTGGAGTGTTGTTGCGTCGAGTTGCGCTTATCCAGACGCCGGCTAAGGTATCTTTTCAAAGATCCTTATCATAGAAATTGGAATTTCTCCAGTACTTCTCAAGACCGTAAGAGCACCAGCGGCGCTAAACAACCGCTGGAAGTTCTAAGATGGGATGCAGAATGCATTAGAGTGTCGCATACATATACGACGTGAACAAGGATTCGCAGTGGAGTCAAACAAGAGAGGGTGGGCGAGCGGGTACACCGGCGTATCGCAATCCCATTCCCAGATTCTCCCGCGAGGCGAAGCGTGCATTTATTGCCAACTTATAACCCAGACATGAACTATCAGCTTCGACCTAGGTACGATGTGTTTATTCTAGCCTCGAACTGACTTTATGCCTTTCTTACCAACTTTACGAGTGAGTGCGTTCTACGAATGCGAACCGTGGACGCTCGCCGTGGTTTAACTCGACAAAGAAAAACGGAAGCCAAGCTCACGCGAAGTCCAAGAGTCTTATTTCCCTTGCTCTAAACTGAGTCTATACATATATGTATCTAGCGCTAAAGCCCAATGTGCCGGTGTGTACCAGGTCATATGAACAAGGATCGTCCGAGAGGCCTGCGAGTGCGAGAGAGTCTCTGCGAAATCCCAGCGTGACTCAGATTACACGGCGCTGTTATGGCTTGTTCATCGCGGAGACAATGGATTTACTGGATCGAATGGAATCTGACTATGCGGAAGATAGATAGTATTGTCGTCCATCGCAATTCCGCTGCTCTCCCATCGTGGAGCTAGTTTCCGTGGTGTGGTACGGTCGGTGCTCGAGTTTATCGCGAAATTTATTCCCACGACGTGGTCGGCCGGAATTCAATTCCGCGGTGTTCACTGAAATTTCGGATTTAAACAGCAAAGCGCACCGATTGCACAATACTCCCGCGCTTGATGAGCACAATCGATTTGCTGATATAGCGGCCGGCGGTTTTTGCGAGAATTTAACAAATATTTTAAAGCAGCACGGCATACTGTCGAACGGTAATGCGCTCGCTGGCAAGTTATTTATGCCGCTTTAGCAACTAGCTGGGTTTCCATTGCCGCTTATCGGTCGTCTAATTACCGCGCCCGCTAATTTAGTGACAACGATAAACCCGAGAGCGCTGCTGTTCCGGGCCCGCGATTAAAATGAATATCATACGCGATTAGTAGCGCGCGTGCACGCGCGCCGAGGGTACGTAGCGCCCCAAATAGATGGTGTGCGGCAAAGTAGAGTGGAGCCAGAGGGAGGGAGAGAGAGTGGGGGGAACGATGGCGGAAAATCCGTCGTTTAGTAAGCGTAATTGAGTTAGCCGGCTGACACGTCGTTCCTGCTTTTATCCGGTGGTGGCAGTGTACAGAGCCGGACGGTATCTCGCCGGTGTAACGAAGAGGAGAGTACCGGAGGCAGGGAGAAGAGGGTTCAGTTTGTTCACTAGGACGAGCGAGCGTGCTGGAGATTCACTGACAGCGAGCTGCTGGGCAGAGGGGGATGGCGGCCTCGAGGTCGGTCGGGCCGATAAAACGCAAACGTTTAATTAAAAGATAATCAAGCGGATTGCGCGGCGCGATCGCTAATGTTGCAGAACGGGAGATAGGACGGAACAATCGGTTCTTTATGCATATGAGCGGCCAGTGGTTGGGGACCGAACTGGCCAGCCGGGCGCGCACCTCTATGTGATTTGATTTTACACGAATATAAATTCGTACCGCGCAACCAGATACTACTCCTGCCCGCACTGGGCGAGCAGCCCTCTCGCACCAGCATGTCAATATAGAATCTCCCAATGCTACAGAATAAAGTGTAACACAATAGATACGCCGCTATCACGCGTGTACCGGCGACCGAAAATTGCTTCGCCATAGCGACAGGAACACGAGCACCCTCGTTCCCATGCCTTTTTTACGCATCACTGAGCAAAACCGAGATGAGGTTTACCGATAAGCCTATCTGACCCAGCGCGGAAGAAGTGAGAACAAGAGGGTCCCGGTACCGCAGGAAAGCAGGAGGAAAAGGAGTGAAAAAGAGTTGGCACCATCGCTCTGCCATATTAGGCTCGCGGTCACGTACGCCATTGGCAAAGCTAATGCAAAGTTGCCAGTCGTTTTGGGTCATCTGTAACCAGATCTCTCGCCGGCGAAGAAGTCGCCGTACATACGTTGGCCTGTGCACCCTTCGCCAGGCGGGCTGCCGATCGATTTGACGCGGTTTCGATTAAAGGCCTCTGCTTCCGCGCTCTCTTTCTTCGCCATTTATTTCGATACCTTCCACCCTCTCTCGCAGCCGCCCGGAAGAAAAGTGTCCCGTGATTTTTTCTACCCGCGCGCCACTCCCCTCCTGCAGCACGTGTGCCACGGGCGCACCCCTCGGCGTCGGCGGCCTCTGCGCGAGTCAGTATTCAGGAGGCACGATCGCATTCCGAATGTCGGCTGTGATAAAGCCCGTGGTTTATGGATAAAATTCCTGTGCCCCTGATCGGGAAGTCGTGATTTCCTAGGGACACGTACGGACTTCCGTAAACTTTCTACGACGACGTGCGCGCCGCCGGCGTGAAGTACGGCAACACTTTATTTTCCCAGGGGCGACTGCGCGCCGAGGCGAATGAGTCCGCCGCAAGGCAACAACGAGAATCAGGTCAGTGTCGAGCCCACGGCACCTGCACTGTGCCGCGCGTTTGATTGTTTCACGCAGTTGCGCAATTCATTCGAGGCCGCGGTGACCATTCGGTCAAAGTCAACTCTCGTGGCAATCCTTTGAGGGAACAATCTACAGGACCGCCAGTAGTGGGACTGGCTTGCATGGAACATCCACTCTAGCTCCCGTCGCTACTGGTTCTCGCAGAGTCAAGTCTCGATCCCACAAAAGCTCTTCGGCATTCTCTCTGTGGCACCTCTGCCCGGCTTACTCTAAAGTTACCTACGCCCTCACGCAACGCAGTTGACCACTTGGCACAATAGGGGTAGGTAGGTTCGATCCTGGAGGCACAATTGTCCCGGGATCAAAGAGTGACAGTCGTCCACCCTCTGAAAAGGGCCCACGCTCCCGCTCCTATTGAAATCACGTCTCTCCCACACACCGAGAACCAGCCGGTACAATGCGTGAATGCGCCAGCGTGTACGTGTCCCGTACGCGCGTAACACGCGGGGCAAAAAGAATTGTGCGCTCAGTGCTTGCGGGTCGCCCGGAGAAACGGCATTGGTTCCCAACGTTCTCGAGTTACGTGGATGTAACGCGTCGCCGCTTGGGAGAGGGTGACGGACGGATGGACATGGAAGTTCCAGCGACGAATTGGCTAACGAATGGACCGACGGCCGATTGACTATAACGAATGCTAATGGATGGAATGAGTTAATTTACCTTTATTAATTGATTGGTCTTCGGAGGCAGCGTTCCTCACTGGTCCGCGAGTTACTGTGGATAGGAACAATCAGAAGGCGAAGGGTACGTTGGTACGTTGCTGAAGAAGGACGCAGCGCGAAGCATGCCTGCGCAGGGAAGCAGGATGGAGGAACCATTGTAAATGGGGGCTACTTTTCGCGGAGTTTACTGCACACAATAAAGGTCAATAAACCCTTTTCGTCCATCGACGAGTCCCGGATAACAGGCACGGGGGCAGGGGTAGGGGTCCTCTTAAAACGTCGAAATTAAATTCCAACGGCGATGGAGGCAGAGAAGGGACGAAGCCGCTCTCACCGGTTTAAGGTCCATCCTTATGGTATAGCCGCACCGCTTCCAGGCGTGTTTCGCGTTACTTATTTCCCACAATTCTCAAGCCACCCTTATTTTCATCCGACCACTCCGCACCTCCCCTGCTTTCGTACTCCTTAAACGAGGGGCGGGTCCGGGACGATTCGAGCTTTTTCCTCCTGCTTTTGCGGAGCGCGCGGCAAAATATATGGCCGGCCCGGATAGTCCACGATTTCGTGTCTCGGGCTCCCTCTTACCCGAGGAGCTTTCCATTAAGTGCCTCACCAGGAAAGCTCGTATGTGGCCGCACCACGTACCGTGCACGATATTCGGTGGGTCCTCCGTATTTTCGCCAGTAGCACCAGGAAAGTGCGGCATTCTATCTTCGCCACGGCGCCTCCCTCCCTTGCGCTCTCCTGTTCTAATGGCAAGAGGCGATCGCACGAGGATCTTGGCTAAGCCATCGCTTCCACCCGCCTGCGGAGGAAGAGTCTTTTCCACGCTCTTCAAAGGTAAATAGGCATTGGGAATTCAATTATCGGACTCAATGCTACGCCGCCGTAGCACCAGTCGACCTTCGTTATTTTTAATGAACGAGAACACTTCTGGCGTTCGTAGCCAGCGGACATCGATGGATGGGAGATATGATCAAGAAGCATTTAATGCGTGTTACATCATCCACTTCGATTTCCTATCTACGTTCCTTCAGCGTTAAATTAAATCTCGTGCTGATACAGACGCGTAGTACGGCGTGTCGATAAAGCTTGAAAGAATCTTCAATAGAAAATGGCAGTATATTTCTTTCCAACGCAAGTCCTCAGTGGAGCGAGCTCGCAGTTCCTGTTCTTGTAAATGAGAAGTGAAATTAAAACCCCCCCCATATCACCAGCAGCAGAGACACAAGCTCTGCGTACATTTTCTGTTTGACTTGTGAATTCTGTGCCAGGTAAACCTGGCTACATGGCGAGGCGCGCTGAGATATTTACATGCTAGAGAGACCACAATGTTGGAAAAATATCTATTCTCATCCCATCGCGCGCGCCGTCCCTTTGTTGTTCATCTGAATTACGCCGACCGAGCTGGCCAACAGACCACTCGGTTTAGTTACTTTTGTATTATGAAAAGGCACAAGCACAGTAATTGGAGTTCCGCGTGTTGTGCTTCAGTCAATATCTCGGCTCCGTAATCAATCTTGGACTCTGCAAAGGGAAGCGAGCGACAAACCACTATTCAATGAGCAAGATCGTTAGTTTCTCGATGTATAAGCTACAGCGATCCTTCGAACAACAATACCCACGCACTCGGAGAAACCATTAATTACTAGTTGAACTGTGTGGTACGATGTGCGCAACCTTCACTCTCAACTCCTTTCGCACCGAAATACTATATACTGTACAAGCCTGCATGGTCCTAACCCTAACACCCTTATCAGCAGTGCGGCTCTAATAATGTGGGAATGGCAAGATGAAAAGCTGTAGTTGACGATTATTGTCCTTTACACAATTAATTATGCAAAATACCCCAAGGAAATAGGGGTATATTTTACAAAGAATGTAGTTGTATCTGAGACTCCATTCTTTAATGATATTCGAGGAAGAAGCTTTCCATATTCGGAGCTCGATTTCATTGAAGCCGCCTCTTCAACAACGAAGAAAGAAGCCGAGGAGGATGAATTTCCCAAGAGTTTTTAATGAGTGCACCGAAAGACCTGGTTGAAAGACAACGGGCAAGTATTATCGGGTGCAATGAAGTGGCACGGGGAATAAAGAGTGGCAGGCCCTAATAAACGATGGCTGAAAGAGAGAATCATTATTTATTACTTCCTATTGATAATGGTCCACTCGCCTGCCGACGCTATTAATTATCAGGCGAACAACGCTTTCACCATATTTCACTGCCATTCGCCGGAATATTCTTCCACGTAAGCGTGCTAGCCGGATGAGCGTGTTTACTCGAGCATGAATGCGAGATCGATTGGGGTTTATATTCAAATGTACAGGCTATAACTATCCTCGAGTAATTAGTCCTCGGAACCCCCGGCACTCCGCCGGCTCCCATCCCATGTCCTTTCCTCCTCTGGCGCTCATTTTTTCTTTCGAAAAACGCCTGCTGTTCTATGCAGCCGAGTTGGAAAAAATGTACAAAGCCTGCTGCAGCTGCGGGTACATTAAAACACGACTTTAAAACTTGCGGGCCGAGGTTGACTTCGCAGAGGCAGTTCGTTAAGAGAAAGTTTCTAAAATCCCGTACTCATTTCCCAAAGCAAAATACACTGTCCCACAAATCTAAGTTATACAAGTGTAAGATGATTAATTTTTCTATAAAACGTGTCCCGCTACATTGAGACATATCATTCGTGAGTAAGGTGAGCCTTGAAGTCACGAACAATGTTACTAGATTTGGGTGGGGATGCGCTGGTATATTCGTCGAGGTCGGAGGCGGAAAGGATGCAGCACGCGGATGCGTTCGAGCGTAGTAAGACCGATAGCGGTGCACTCCATCCTGGTGGTTTTTCAAGAGGTTTCTCGCTGGGCGTTTCACGGTCGCACGACGCCAGACTTTGAGCTCGGGAGGAGTGCGCGCGCTCTCCTCCTCGATCGGCCCATTACCAACCTGGCACGCTGAACGCCCTCGTAAATCACGCAACTGCCGCGATTCCTCGCTGCAGATCCTCCCATCGCCGCTCGCATGCGATCGTCCTGTGAGGTAAATCTGCCTCTACGTTGACTTGTTTATTCATAAGAATACTATACGCATAGTACAAGTTGTCCCTGGGGTTTCTCCACCGACCAAACGAATCTCCCTGCTCACGGACCTCCCTGTGAAAAATCATTCCGAACTACGATCCTATTGCTCGAGAATGTGCTACCCGACAAAATAGGAGAAGAAAAGTGTGAGGGATTTGTACGTACTTGGGTGCGTATCATCGATATTTCAAGGGGCGGAAGCCGCAAATGAAATTGGACGCTGAAAGTTTGATCAGGCATGCCAGAGGATTATACCCGGCCCTGATTCTTATTTTCCACAAGAGCCCGGATTAATAATTGAAACTGGTCATGCAATGATTCACTGCGATAAGAAATCGCCGTATAACCTACGCAGGGCTTTATGCCGGCGAACCAATTCCCCTTGATCGAAGGGATTGTGTAGGGAAGATCCTCCATAAGTAGATTAGTCCGCTATGAGATTCAGGTTTTATCCGGTGCGGCGCATAGGATAACTAGATTGAGGTTATTGCTTGCTCCACTCTACTCCTACCACCGCGAAATATCGAATACAATAATGCATATCGGTAAACTGAAAAGCACTTTGCAATTACTAAGCCACAAATCTATACTGACATAAAATGGAAGTGGCTGGCTGTAACATGCTCTTGGCAGAATAGGTACACCAGTTAAAGTTGAGGCAAGGAACGATGGCTACCAGGATGCGCAACATTTCAACCCCGGCAACGCCAGTGGCATTTCCGTCTATTCTCCAAAGCCATAGATCGACTAGAGTGCTTGCTCTCCGTAGGTATACGTATAGGTAGCATTCGCATGTCCGTAACGCTAAAAATAGGGCATGCCCGAAAACGGGCGTTAAGATAGCGCTGGGCGTGATCAAAGTCTGAGGGTCTGCAGGCGAGCAGCGCTTAAAGAAGGGTTACGGGCAAAATAATGGCCCGTATACGGGGGTGGCGACACTTGGAAGAGGGAATGAAAGAGGCTGAGATGGAAAGAGAGAAAGAGGGAGACAGAGAGAGAGAGAGAGAGAGAGAGAGAGAGAGAGAGAGCCAGGGTGCTGTCGACGGTTTTTTCCGAGCTGCACGCAATACCGATAGACCTCCGCCCACAATGGCCTAGGCCTAAGAAATGGAAAATCAATATTGGCCACTTTCGCACCCCGCCGCCACTCTCGAGCACCCCTGCGCTTTCTTCTGATTCTTCCAAGGCGTCCCGCGTCTTGAAATGGCTTTCGGGAGTACAATGGGAACCCGAGGGAGGCGAAGCGCCAGCTTTGCGATCCCTTATTTACCATTTTACTGGTTCTATGCTTCACGATTAAATAGTCGTGTCTAATAAACGCAGCGATTTTCCAATCTGATAATTTGGAATAAAAATTAGAATTTCATGCAGGAAAGAAAGAGTATTTCTCGAGTGCCTCTCTGTATCTTATTGAATTTTCTTAAACGGATTCTTTCCAGGAACCTGGCCAGACCAGCCAAGCTCGCAGACGGCGAAACGCTCACTTAACTATCAAATTAAATTCGCTCTTAATACCTTTGGACCCTCATCGCCCCCAGTTTCCTTAGACCGGCCGATTTGAAGGATCAATTATTTCTGTATTCGCCGACAGAGAGAGAGCGAGAGAGAGAGAGAGAGAGTCCTCACCGTCCTCCTTCAACAGTCTGCGAGAGCTATTAAGAATATCTATGAGACGCTGCAAGAGGACGATCGATTCGAAGTGAGAGCCGGAGTTGAAAGTGGGCAAAGAATGCGAATAAAGGCTGGGCAGCTCGCCAGGACGCTCGCATAATTCGATTGAGAAACTTCCTATCGCGCGTAAGGAAGTATCTATTTGGCCGCGGCACGATAGATTGGGTGGGCGGACGGCATATCGGAAAGCCACCGTAGGAGAAGTTCTCATGGAAACGGACCGAGGCGCGTCGCGTCGCTTCCACGCGAATCAACTATTAATACTTCCACTCATTGTCTCCGTAGCCCACCGCCGCCACCTTTCACCACCAACCCGTCGGTCTATTTCACTCGGCCCTTGCGTCGGCTGCCACCGAGCAGTAACTTTTCCAATAATGAGTTCTTTAGAAACATTTTATTCCATCTCGCCGGCACTGGCTCAATGATCCAGGGAGGATGGTGGGGGGAGGGGCGGGGGGCGGGGGGCGGCTCGGAGATTGGGAAAATATTTTCGGTGGAAAGTGGAGCGATGACACCAACCTTTCGAAACTCCTTGGCTTTTCAACGAGAACGGGAGAGAGAGGGAGAGAGACAAGAGGCGAGAGGAACGAGTGAACTTACTTTGTGTGATCCACGAAGTATCTGTCCCACCCTATTTGTACTACTTTGAATCAGCACTATAAGAGCCCCGTGTTTTTCGTCCTCCCTTGCATTGCCACTGCCTCGCCATTCTCGGCTCCCGCTATACCCCCGACTTTACCGTGACAATATGCGGAGCATTATCGACAGTATCTAAGGTACCACCGCGCCCCGTTAGGCAGACAGTTTTTACGGGAAGCCGGGCACTTCGAAAATCCTTTAAAGCCGGCTCATGATGCCGCCAGTTTATGCGCTGATTCTAGTACGTAGAGAGACTCTTAGCGAGAGGGACTCCACTGCGAAGTGCTTCGATGCGAGTAGAGTCGAGTTGTGCGTGCGATATGATTCGGAGCTAAATTGTCGAGAGTCCTTCGGGTATCATATCGTAATAGCTGGCTCGTGTGTACATATACGTATATAACCCACTCGAGTGCGTCCCCATGCGAGATGAGAGTCAGGAACGGCATCTTTTTTTGTCACCGCCTAAGAGAACCGGCGTCCAGCCTCCGTGCAGCTTCTTTTAATCCCTCCGGATATGGAAGCCGGTGGAGCACTTGCGCTGAAAACGAAAACTGCCGCTTTTCGGAGGTGCACCCCCGCCGGAACTCCTGAGGGACTCAGCGGGCAATTTTTCAGAATATTGTTCCCCCGGTTTAGGTCGCCTCCGGCGCGGCGGACTCGGTAATTAAATAAATAAGGCAGACAATTAGAGAGCAGTCTTAATAATTGGTACACGTAGTTAAGCTCGCCATAGGAGCAAGCAAGGCAGAGAAAGCATCTAGGGAGAAATTACGGGCCGCATTTCATTCTCCGGGAAATCTGTTTGGTAGTCTCCCTTGAGTTCAAGCCGTTGGCATAAATTAATTCAATAATCTCCAGTAGAATTCCGACAAAACTCTCCACCCCCCCCCCCCCCGCGGTTGTATCTTCTACAAAACAACTGCGATGTACGCGGAATGGTATGGTATTGTGATGGCAAGGATTCCTTATCACCGATGCACGTTTCAATTACTTGCTTTTGCTAGGGTGGTAAAACGCCCAACCCTCTCTCACCTCGTAGAAGTGTCAAAATCCTGCACGATCCTCTCATGATCATAAACTACGACTCAATTCTGAGCGAAGTTCGCGAACTTCCCCGGAAACCCAAAGTGTGCCTGCCATAATAGCTTCCCAGGAAAGCCTATAAAATCCAGGGGTAGCAACCGGCGTGGTCGGTAGTAACTGTCATCGACGGAAATCATTACGAAGGCTAAGTGGCGTCAAGAGAAATTTTTCATGACCTCAAGCAGTCCATCATGCACGGACTCACAAAGAATTTATAGTGGCAGTACCTTACCATCGTCGCTGCTGATAAACTACCCTTGGGTCGAGCCCGAGCCGGCCACGTGAGCTTCGGTCCGCATCGAGGGCATCTCCAAGTGTATTTCTGGGTCAGGGTGGTGAAACCCCCTGTTGAAAAATATCGCGTCTACGCTCGGGAAAGGGACGAGCCAACGAAAAAAGAATGGAGGGGCGAAGGTCGCGCTAGGACCAAAAACGCGTATGGAGCTTGGGGCGGGAGGAAGAGAGGGAAAGAAAAAGCGGGCGAAGCTCTTTGGGGCTGTGGGCTATGCGAGCTTCCAGCCGCGAACCACGGGGTTGCGGAGGGAATAAATAGCGTTGTACTCATATCCCTTCGGAATACCCTCCACGCTCCCCCGCCTTTCTTCTACTTCGCGGAGGCCCCATCATTTCCAGAACTCCGGCTCCCTTGTAAATGACACGGCACCGCACGGCTGGCCGTCGCGTATGATGCATGCCGGCTATTTGCAGTGAAAAAAGAAAGGAAGGAAGAAAGCGTCGAGAGGGAGAGGTACGCGTGAGACTCTCCGTCCCACATTTTTGACGGCTCGGTGGCTGCTCGCTCTTCCTTTTTACCCTTCCAAATTTTTTTCCATTGTACTTAGGCCGCCGTTTGCTCCCTTGCCTGGTCGCGTCCCTCGTTCTCCTGCACGCTCGAGATAGTACAAGTCACATCAACCCTCAATCGCCTTGCTTTCCAGATTAAAATGGATCCGCCGGAACGCGACGGGCGCGATGAACAGTTCGTGGGCCAGATTAAATAACGATCGAACTTTGCCGAGTTTTGTCAGGCTGAATCCTTTTGTGAACGCTGATGGGAGAGCACGGGTGTCCTCAGCGATTCGAGGGATTTCCAAGTCCACACGGCGCTGCTGGTTATTAAAAGCTGGATTGTCTCCGGTAATTGCCGGCGCGTGTCCTCTTTGACAGCATTTCACGAGAGCATCGCTGCTGGCCTAGCAGCCGCTTCAGGTAATCGCATTAGATTTAAATATGCATTGCCATTGCATGGGCGAACGCTCGCGCTCGCCGCGAAGAGCGGCGGGGAAACGTCAATCATCCGTCAAATGTATGTACACCGGGCACGAAGCTCACGGTGCTATGGTAAATCATTTGGAACCCCGATGACTGGCGGCGGACCACTATTAATAGCTACGCTGCTCCAGCCAGGTTCGGCGGAACCAACGTGCACCGTGGACTTTGACATTCTTCACTCGAATCCCAATAAATTCTTTCCATACCCCATCGGACAGATGATCGGGCACCTGTCTACAGTCTCGTGGCTACAATAACGCTCTGAATGTCGGCGAATGCCAGCCGCACGGTAATTCCAGGCATGCTAGTAACGGCAGAAACGTTCCTAATTCGTTCCAAGGAAACTTAATCGCAATCAGGCCAGGCTAACGCGCGACTCTATGTAGAGTCTAGAGTCTAGACCAATAATAGCCGATATGACCAGCTATCGCCCCGGATTTCCGGGCATCCGAGTTCTAGCATGCGCAAAGTCAGTAGCAGCTTCCCGTCGCTTGCCGCTAAATATCCCTTCGAAGCTCGCAAGTTCGCATCGCCGGTCAGCCATGAAGCACAGTTTATTACCTGTCACTCGGTATAAAATCATTTTAGAATTTCAATAATCGGCACTCGGGGAGCCAGCCGGCGCTGTGCAGCCCCTCTCCGTCTCTGTCCCTCTCTCACCCTCTCTCTCTCTCTCTCTCTCTCTCTCTCGGCCTCTGTTTCTCACTTGATCTCCGGTGGCTGATAGCCTCGCTCGCGCCGGTGCGGCACACTGGTCACATTGGGGGTGCGAGAGGCAGGCAGGCGGACAACCCTTGCGTCGGTCGGGGCTAATGGCAATCCGGGTGAACTTCAAACGCACCGATGCAGGCGCGGTCCGCGCGGGCGCGCGCGCGTTGCAAGCGGGCTAGAGGGAGGCGCGCGTGTGTGCGATAGTGGTGGCGGCGAGCCGTAATTATATTGGTGGCCGATGGGCATCGCCTTTGACCGACTCGATTGCACGGTAAGCAGACCGCGAAGGAAATTGCCGCGCGATCGAGAAGAACCTCGCTTGCTCTCGCTTATATTCGCAGCCTCTTCGCAGCAGCCGCTGTCGGGCGTCACGCGTACCCGGAGGGAGACCACAGCCCGCCAACTACCTCCTCTTAAGGGCTCCTACGTGACGATTTCGGCGCGATCACTTTATTCCGCTCTCGCCTCCTGGTGGCCGTTTCCGATTCGCCGATACACGTGTGGTATTCGGCGTGTGAGAGAAGTTGCTTTGTGATGGATACCACTCGTTACTTCGAGCGCGCTTTACCCACTGGAGCTGCCCGAGCACGCGCAACTTATTGGATTCTGTTGCGAGAGGACGAACGAGCGTTATTGGATCTCGTAAATGCGGAGAGGTGCTTTTGCACAGGAATCGCTCGAGATCGAACCAGCGGGAAGAAAGCGATGCTTTGACATAGCGAGCGATCACCGGTGCAAAACAGTGCACCCGTACAAATTACTAGAGTTCGATACGAACTTTATAGCCGGATGATAGGGAACAGGTGGCATGATTGTAAAACTAGAGGCTCCGGAAAATCATGTTACCGATAGGAGAAGAATGGATCAGCCTCGTAATTACGATCGAGCTTATCCAATTTCGCAGGCACGTCAAGAGTATTAACTTGAGATCGAGAGCCGTGGGGACATTCTTCGTTTTAATCGCCTTCTGCCTCCGAAAGCGAGCAGAGCCGGGAGAAGCCAAGAGCGTGGCAGAAACAATTTTCTCAAATTTATGCACCCCGATGCCGCGGCCACGGTCGTGGCCGGCGCTATGCAGTCGACCACGTAATATTTTCACGGAGGAAGGAATAAAAATAAAATAAGCGCCGGGAGAAATAACAAAGCAGCCGGGCGCCCGTCACCGAGAGGACAGGCTGAAGAAGACGCCTTCCACTTCCCTGACGTTATCCGGCCTTCCACCGTTTCCACTCCACGCAGGAAACGCGTCGCTGATATTGCTCCCGGAGAATTGACAGAGGGGACACCACCATGTTAATGTCGATAAACATGGAAGCAGCCAGCCGGGCTCTGCGCAGATTTTCCTGGACCGACCCCTTTCCCTGCTTGGTACTCGATTGTTTCGTTTTACTTTCGCCCTTTCATGACACGTCAAACGGCCTGCTGGGGTGGAGGTTTGACATGTCGCAATTAGAATTTTCGCCTCAAAAGAGTGCCGCCGACGAGAGGGAGGTTTTTCCGAAGGCTGGAATTTCCGCCATCACCCCTCGTATGGAACAAGTAGTCCTAATGATAATAACATACTCAATCCGAGCGCAAATGATTCTCTTGAATATATAAATAAATTTTAGGACTAACTTAACCTGTTCAGGGATACCAGCGCGTGCGTTTGTACTTGGTTTTTTATTTCAATTCGAATAATTTTTATAGAAAAAAGTAGAATTGTGACGTGTATGGTTATTCCAATGTATCTTGTCATATTTCTGCATTGTTTAATCACTATTGATTCAAAACGAATAACACTAAGGAACATAATTTTATTGGCTCAAGTTTCACCCGAAGAATTGTTGTTAAAGAACTTGATTCGTGCTATAAAAATTTCAAAAGCTGCTACTGTGCGCAATTTGTTCCTATGTGCCAGTTTTTTCAGAACCCAGATTTATTCAATTCACCCATAGAATGAACCGCGCGACTATACGATATGAGCAAAAGCGTGTTATGTTTCTTGGTGGAAAGAGGGATAGTGCAGTGGAGGAAAAAAGTATAACACGACAGTCGCCGCGCAGGGAAACACGTGTAACGATTAATCAGATGGTCGCATGGTGGCCTGAAGAGGCTGTTACCGTCACGGCCAGATATGATGGTGAGCGCGAGGATCATACGATATTTTATATAGTGTCGTGTTATAGTTTTGCGGCTGCCGTGGTCGTCCGCGCTCTCGCGCAACGACTAGACCGGGGAATTTTCCGGCTACAATCGTTATATTTGTCTCGTGCAGCGCTATCCGTCGCTCGCAAAATCTAGACGGCTTGTTGGCCGGCCACACACATTTTTCCAATCTCCCCTCAGGTGCACCGCCAGGCCGGGAATTACGGTGTCGCGAATGTAGGCCCATTAATATTTCTTGGCCGCGCGCTGGAAGTGGTTGTCACCTTGCAGCTGCCGACCATATGTCCAGCGACTGCGAAATTCCTTTTGTCCGCTAATTCCGACGCGCGCGCAAGCCTGAAATATAATTTGCGCGGACGAATTCACCTTTAACGGTTCCAATGAAACGCGGGTCTCGCGCGAGAATCGGTTGCCTCTGATTCCGTTGGGATCGAACACCTCAACTTCTCCTCGCGCGGGGATTAATATCAGTGGATTCTTCTGATTGGAAATCTCCTGCGGCAATGCCATGAGCCACAGGCACGTATAGGCAAGTCTCCCCCGAACTTTATTTCCAGAGTCTGGAGATAGGAAATCAAAGTTGGAGTTCGATTCTCAGGTGTACGATGCTTTTCTACCTGTCGCATCCCTGATGGTTTGCGCGGCGCAGGAAGAAAGGCAACGGGAAGACAGGAAGAAGAAAAGGATCTCGGGATTCAGGGAGTGTACGGGATATCGTGTTACACGATAACAACGGGACAATGAAGCTTTGTCAAGGGCTGCCAGGCTCTTTATTAAAGTCCCATTGATTTCGTGTGACCCTTCGCGGACCGCGAGCAAATGGCCTGACCTATTTCGTTGTATTCATTACCTTCTTCGGGAAACTCGAGCTCCTTCTTTTTCATCTGAAGCTCCAATAAAAGCGCCTACACCCCCACACCCCCACCCCTTCGCCCCGACGTATACATATACGAAAATCACGGCAGTAGAGTATAGCTCTTCGTACAATTCTAAGACGTAGAGTGCTCTGGCTGGATTTATCGATTGGGTCGGTGGAATATAGCAACGCCCATCATCTCGGTGCTAGCTCCTATGAGGAATGACGGGGATTCAAACTTTCCTTGCAAGAGCTCTCGCAAGGTGCATTACCCCGCGAGCGCGGTAAATAATGTGCGGCTATGCGGTAAATCGTCCGTTAACGTATTATCACTCACGACGCGATCCCAAGTAATGTACGCACTCTCTTTCTCCTGGAAATGTGAGAACGGTTGAAGACAAAGCCTATCGATTCTAAGAGCGCGCCATTCGCTATGGGATGGTCTTATTGTTCGACGGCGTACTAGATATTCGGCTATAAGCGGTACGATTTGTTGAACAAAAACAATGCATTCTTCCGTAGCTGAATTTTCTTTCCTACCTCTTCGAGCGACGAATATCTCCTGGAACTGGAACGACGTGAGCACTAGGGATGCGCTTGAAAGGAGGTAAAAAGTATGCAGGCAAATGCATCTCCGATATACCCGCGGCATCATCATACCATCTCCCGATACGAATTCGGCTGGTACTAATCCGCCTTATATCGCGCGGAGAAAGCGAACTACATACACGTAGGGATCGATTTCCCGTGGATCCTCGATCGCATGTCTCCGGGGGAGGAATGAAATTCGAGGCGAGGAATCGAGCGGATGTAAATGACATGCATGCCGCGCATTGGTGGCCGCCTTAGACCCCTTCACGCGGCCGTTCGCCCATCCTTTTCCCTGCGACTTTTCTCCCGCCGCAACCAAGATTCCCGACAATAGCTCCGACTCCCGGCGACGGAGGGATCGCCTTCCATTAATTGGAACTTTACGATCAGCTTTGTGCCCGGTGCGTCGATTGTCAGGCCCCTGATAAAGGCATGATCGGGACGTTGAACCAGATTTCCTCCCCTTCCATCTGTGTACTGGTACCTATGCCAACGGAGCAGCATCCCCCGTGACGATCGCACTCGATCGGACCCCCCTTTGTTCTGCAGGGCTCGCGCGCGCGCGCGCACGCCCGTATTGCAACCGAATCCCACGAGTTCTCTCCAGCAGAAGACATTAGAAATCGATGCCAGACGGGGCGATAATGAGGCCACTCAAAATTCATCCTCACCTCGGTTGAAAGACCCGCAAGTCACCGTACTACTCGCTTCCGCGGGAATGCTAGTGGGAGTGCGACTCGCATCGCTCGAATCTATTGTATTTGCAAACAGCGGATATCTCCCAGCCAGATTGTACTCCGTTCAGTTCCACTCGTTGTTTTGCGCGTCTGTATATGTATGTATGTTGCACTATGCATATTCCGACGAAGCGAGAGATGGAGACGCGAGCTGTTAACAACGGACGATTTAATAAGCGTGAAGGAATATGGATGCTGCGCCGCCGCGCTTCGTCTCTCCGCCGGCGAGACTTCGATTCTTGCATTTACTTTCTCCGCGATATCGCCGAGTGCTGGCCGCGACTCCTCGCTCCACGCTGGGATAGGATTCTCCGGATATTCCGTAACGTCTCGGGAAACGGAGACTCCCGTTGAATTTTAAAGACGCCGCCCCGACGGGGGAGAAATCGCGATGCGCGTTACACCCGGATAGATTTTCCTGCGAATTACGGAGTACTGCTATTGTAGCTCCCGGCGATGCGATGTAGCGTAACTCGAGAGTCGAGTACGATTCGCTGCTTTTGTTGGAAGTCCCAATTGTCTCCATCGCGAAATTCCATTCGTCGAGTCTGGCTTCTTGACGTGCTGGGGAGTAACGATTCCACTATTCCACTTAGAAATTAAGTGTTCCGTGTTCTCCAATCAATCGGGATACGCCGTTGTGAACCTTTGGCATTTCCCGAACTATACAAATCTAATACACGTGCAGACAGAGTAAGGACTTTGGAAGGTGTCCCGAGTCTTAATACCATTACCAGATCTTTTGTTCTTATTTTCCCTTACTATCAGCGGAATCTGACACACATACACACACACAGAGACAACTGAACCTCGAGATTAAAATTCAAACTAACGTCCCCATATAATCCCACTTTTTTATACAACAACTTTATCTCTCTCTTTACAGCGGCTATTGAGAAAAAGTCTCTGCCTGGCATGAAAGGGAGGACGTCATTTCCCAAAGGACCGAGAGACATCCGAGCAAAGACGGCATGCTATTTCGTAATCGGTGCTTTGAAAAAAAAGGCAGTGTGGGGCTATTAGGTTCATGTGAGCTGCTTGCATTTGAGTCACTCTGGAGTAGCTTCACTATTATACACTTATTCCTTTACGGTCCCTCGAGCAAATTGGATGGAAATTCATTGGAACTGCGCTAAAGTTGTACCATGTAAGATTGTCTTCGTGAACTGCTGCTGCTTAATCCAAAACAAATTCTTTCTTTTGTTAAATTCTACATTTTATGTCGCGTCTCCCTTTTCGCGTATTAGCGACACTATTTCATACATTTACATTAATTAGTATTTGGCATTTATTGGGAGTTCAAATTTGATGTCCTAGCTGGATTATATATAAATATTCTAATACCTGTTTACATTTTTGTTCTTCATTTAAGTGTTGATTGACTACTGGATGCTAAAATTTCTTTCTTGGATAATACATTTTGGGCAATAGCATCGTATGTGTTCGACTGTCATGGGAATGTTACAGTTTGTGCAGTTCTTCGGTTCTTCCTTGTTCACAAAGTAAATTCTTGTTTAACCCGAACTGGGATTTTTAAATAGTTTTGAACAGCTAGAGATAAACCACAAACGTGGAAAGAATATCACGTAATCCATAACTCCATAACGTGGAAAGAATATCACGTAGACCATAACTACCGTAGCAGATGATTTCGATTTGCTTTCAAATCATTAAGCCAACATGGCAGCGATCGAAGACTGGTGCTTAAATAATGAAAAGCAATTTTAAAAAAGAGCCGCCCGAGAGCCGGATTGAAAGAAAGTCCGAAACCAATCCTCGTGAATTGCGGCATTGGCGAGAAGTTCTCTGCTTCCGGATCGATTGGAACTCGAGGGCCTTTTCCCTCGTAATCCGGGCGCGTACTGCTCCAGCAACTTTGATTCCGGCCAGGTAATGATCGTAATGCACTGCGAGTTACGTGGCTCGGGGGCAAAAGCGAGCCGAGCTCAGTCTGGAAAATCAGGGGCTGCCTTTGATTTCATTAAACCTGTTTATGAATATAGCAGGGCCGATACGCGAGAAAGAGAGCGAACGAGAGGGCTCTCTACAGGGATAGCAGCAGGGTGCTTGTGCTCGCCAGCCAAGTTGACATGGAAACTCGTTTCGAAAGCCCGTTCATCATTTCCAGTCGAAGCCGTGCAAGTGTCGCCCGAGAAAATGGAGTAGTATTCGAATAATTCGACTCGGGGATTGCCGCGCAATCCAGGATGATAGCTTGTCAAACCTGTCAAACTGACAATGTCAATGGAAATGCTGAAGCCGATTCCGCTTGTCCGCAGTCGGAACAATGCGCTCCGGTGAAACCTCGTTACATGTACATACCACGCAACTGATCGAAGTCGATGAGACGTGCGCCCCGCGAAATGAGGGGACAGGCATTCAACGAATGCTGATCGGAGCTAGAAAAAATTTCAATGCTGTTCGGCATTATGGCGCCACGTTTCACATAGTTCGGAGAGACCTCGAATAGCACACCGACGATGCGGCAAAAATTGGGGGGAGGGATGGGGGACTAATTACGTGCTGGCAGTGCGCCGCTGCCATCGTCGTGTGAAATACAATCTGTTTTTTGCCTCGGTGCACTTCTTGTTTCAGCCTCCGTTCATCCCCCACCCCCTCGCTCCCTCGCCCACGCCTCTCTTCATCGTCCGGGGAAAAAGCGCCGTCCGCCACGAGACGGGCGACTACAACGCCGGATAATCGTGCGTAAAATTGACTCGATAACAAGTCTACGGAGGCGCAAGAACCCCGACGGATTCTAATCACGTGCCGTCGTCCCGTCCCCGTCGCGTCGCCGCGGTCACGAAGCCGAGGCTCTCGACTCTCGACACGAGCGCGTCAGCTTGCGTCGGGAAAAGCAGCTTGCGACGTCCAGCAGGCAGACGCGTCGACGAGTGCGTGGCGAGCATCAGTTGATCGAAGTCGACGGCTCGTGCGATTCAAGCGACGAGGGTGGGGAGCCCGTCGGCAAATAAAGCGGGAACGTTAACAATGTAGAGAGAGGGTGGGACGAGAAAGTCCGAGGTGGAAGCTAGTAGAATGTGTACACCGGAGCCAGTCAGCCAGAGGCAGCGCAGCAGCGTCGCGTCGGCTGGCTCGACGGCGCTTGTCATTCGCTTTAACCGCGTGTCAGTCGATATCATCGGACCGAGTGGAAATCCCTGCTATTGACAAGTGCATGAATATCGTTAATAATAAATAATGCCGCCCCCTGGCCACCTGGTCCTTCACGGCGCCTCTCTCGACGCACCGCTCCAAGCTGGATCTCTGACCGCACACGTAGTTGGCACGCAGAATAGAGCAGTCCATAGAAATGGATTAAAAAACCGCCGTCGGCACCGCGTTGCGCTGTCACGATACCGGTGGAAAAGTGTTTTTTCATGCCGAGAGCCGCTCGATGCGGTAACTCTGCCATATGCGTCTATTATGATCGGCCGCATCATTTCCATCAGTGATCGAGATTTCACGGAGGCTGCTCTCTCGATTCCACGCGATCCCGGGATCCTTTCAACGGAACGCTGACAAAGGAGACGTCAAATCCGCATTCAGTTCCACTGAGCGTTAACCTGTATCCAAGCTCATCGGGGAGGACGGGTTAAGCGGTATTAGTTAATGAAACGTTCGCTCGCTCGCACGGTGCTGCGCAAATACATAGATAAAAGAGGGCATATGCTCGACGCCAGGTACAATAAAAACTGCCATTTGCCTGAGGAAAAAGAATGTGTGCTAGTGGATCGTTTACACAGAGCACACGAATCTTGGGGGTTGCTTTCCCAGCCGGTCGATGAATATGCAGATGAACCCCCTTTCTTTTTCTTTTACTCTAGGGAGCGCTACCAAATAACTGCACAAAAGGCCGGACCCGACGGATCCTGCGAGTTAGAGAAAAAATCCTTTGCATTTTTAACGTTCAAGCTCTCGGCGTTTCACCCGCCACCCCCAGCCAAGGGAGTCTCGGCTCTCGAGCGAGTTTCCTTCTGACTCTAGAGTCCCTCGCATTAGTATGATCCCGCATTACACGTCGCATTTACCATGTACGCTGCACCTTGGAGAAGCCTGTTTTGTTTATGTCCAATATCGGTGGAGTTTGTGCCCGTAGCACGTATGCCCCAAGGGCCATGCCGATAAGATCCGATGAATATGTAGATTCCATTCTCTGCCTCGTTTGTAGCTTCTTCCTTTGACTATCCGACCGCTATTTCAATAACCGTTTTTTCGAGCCCTAGCATTGGAGAGAAACCGAAAGAAAAGCCTGCCGGAAAATGTTTTTCTTCCCGGCCTGTCAGCGAGAAAAATTGAATTCTTCCGTACAAATGAAATTACCACACTAAGTCCCAGGCGATTAAACAGGTTGTCGAATACTCTTTGGCTTTGGCTTGGTGCCGAGGGAAAAGCTTCTCTTCATGAAAGTCCAACGGTTACACGCCCGTACTCGTACGCTGCATGAAACATCAGGTCTAATATCCCCTTGGCGAAAAAGCGTTCCTCGATATTTTTCCCAAATCTGCTCTTCGTATAAACTCTCTCTCTCTCGCGCGCGCGCGAGCCCGGGCGCGGGCGCATCAACCAGGAATCTAATTTTATGCGAGAGCACTCGACTGGTGATGATGGGAGGCTGGAATTCCCTAGTGGAATCCAGACTCAAGGTAAACGGGTTAGGCGTTATGCAAAGCGAGCTTTGCGCGAGACAGATGTATCCGACTGAGCAAGAGTTTCGAGGAGCGGAGCGGAGCGGAATCCATCCCCCATGGTCTATCTAGTAGTTGGGCGAGATTTGGTCTGCTTGGGAGTGTGTGCCTGTGCATGGGTAGGAAGCATTGACATAGAATCGTCAGACTGGTTACAGGAAAGGGCGTGATCATGCGTAGCATTCCGGTCATAGAGAGCGGAGCTTCTGGGAGGTGGATTGGCGGACGGGTGTGGATAGGGTGGCATGGTACTCGTGGAAAATAGAGGCGAGCTCCTCTTTGGCATGTTCTGGTACCGTCGTCACCGTCCCCATCGCCGGAGCCCCGTTTCCAAGCTGCATGGACGCGGAAGAGAAGTAAATACATCGGCGAGAGCGACGGCATTGTCGTATTAATGGAAAGGATTGCTTGTTCAACCGTGTAACGGGAAGTAGCGCTTCGACGGATCTAAATTGAAATTCGATTGTCTAGTACGCCCGCTCGCACGCCCGCGCAAAGCTTCTCTCTCGCAGCGCCACCACTCTCCCTCTCTCTCACTCTCTCTTCCTTTCCCAGCGTATCGCAAACGTCGACAGCGTATGTGTATGTCAGAGAGCGAGAGAGAGAGAGGGAGAGAGGGTTAAGGGGGTAAGAGATGCGGCAAGAGCAGGAGGCCCGTGTTTGTCGCATCGACGTTCGAACTGATAGCGTGTGTGTGTGAGGACACAAAGCACCGACGACGACTTTCCGACGCGGCGCACGCCTCGAAATGTTGACTGGGCGGCCGTCTACCGACGAATTCGTAATGAATATCGAGGGACCATCCCCCCCGCTCCCCCTTTCCTAAGCGACGGAACACGCTCTCGCGTGTAGGTATGCACATACTCGTGGAGAATGGGCAAGCGCGAACGCGTGTTCCGATAGTTTGCGCGGAAGTTGCCACGCGTTGCTTTCCACGTAGAAAACGAGGCAGCGTAAATTTCGAGGGGGGGGAGGGGGCGACTAGGGGAGGATAACGAGCTGCAGGAATTTCTAATGAGGGTAGTAGACAAACGTAATTCAGCGCGTATACAGACGCGAAATTCGCCGCTTGTGTTTTGGGGGGGTAAACTTTTCACGGACGCACAGTTGTATAGCGTGGAGAGAAATCAATTTCATGCTAGCTTGATTGCCGGCTGCTGCTGCTCTTACGACTACTATCCCTACCTGGAATCGTTGCTCCTGCCGCGCTGCATCGCGAATATCGTGCTGTATTAATTAATGCCAATCCTATTACTCTTTTTCTGTCGGCGCACCTTAACGCCCCATTGTTATTTGCATAATGGCGCGACGATAATGGGAGGCACAGAGGATCCCATTATCATTTTGCACTTTGATAAAAAGCAGAGTATCCTTTCACGGCGGATACCTTGAACATCCTCACCTTTTTCCGAATTCCATACTCTTTCATTCTCAACACTTAAAGTGTACCGGCCCATGGACTAACTAGTCGCCTGGTTTTCGAATCAAAAAAATTAAAAAAAGAAAACATAAAGTGTCAGTATAGGCTGTGTCAAATATAACAATACTTTTGCAACGCCCATGCCAAGTCTTAATATTTGCGTGATATCAATAACTATTCGTTTAAAGTCCCTCAATCCCGGGTAAACATGAACATAGATGCGTCAAGAAAATTAGCACAGATTTGTGATCGCTTTACAGCTGCTTATAACAGAGTCGATCAGGACAGAACTCGCAAAGTTATGACCAGTGTTTGAACTCGATTAACTACAGGCTGCAGATGATGAACCCTGACACGCAGAGGGTAATGTATCCTGATACACACAAATATACAGGCGGGCCTAAATTTTGCATCGTGAAAGAGAGAGAGAGCGAGAGAGGGAGCGACCGCAAGGTAGTCGGTTCTGTTTCAAAGGGATTTATGTATATGTATACGGCGGGGTAGACGAAGGAGCCCGAGCGGGCGCGACTCGCAATTAGTCCAACATTCAGCGAGATAGCATGCACGTGTTCGATAATGCCTGGTTGGGTTCTAGGCGCGGTGGCGCGGTATAGACTTTCCCATGCATAAAGACAAACCGTGCGCGCAGGGCGGCCTTGTCACGTTCAGATGTAAACCAGACTCCCGAGTGGAACTACTACAGAGCCCGGCAGTGGGTCCTGCCTCTACAGCAGTGTGGCAGCGCGCGGTCGCAACACGCGTCACGGGGAGCTGTGCACGTCAGCCGCACGAGTACCGTATGTACCCCTGACCGCACCTGGCTGTAATGTACACTGCGGGATAGGTGCGTACGGGCCATTGAATGGGTCCACACTGATCCCCGCTATGAGTTATGTTGGCGGCGCACTCGTCAATTCCTACCGGCTCCCCCCTGTGACGCCCGCGAAATAAGTTGGCCGCTCCCTTCCCGCCCAGTCTCCCTACTCGGATTCATCTTGACTTGACGGTCCCATAAAATTTATTACCCGCTACTTGGCCGCCGTTCCCTTTGTACCCCAGTGTTTCAGTCTCTAATAAGTCCCTAAAGAGCAAAGCGTCTGTCTACACAAACAGTGGATACCAGACTCCGTCGCTATCGGCTGGATGAGAATCATGCTGGAATTCAACTCGAGACCCATTACGGACTAGACTAAACTCTCAAGTCTCAAGTACTCACCGGGCTATGCGTGTGAACACTCTCTTCTACCTTTCCACTTTACTAAAGGCTGGGAAAGGTTTTTTAATTTCCCGCGCGTTACTACTAGTCTCGTAACCTAGATCCAACGTGGATCCAGTAACAGAATACGAGCGAGTCCGAGCGCAGCGACGGGGTTTGCTCTTAGTAAAAAGTAGTGTACCGTCTGCCAAAAGCACACAACACTACCAATGCATCACACGTAAACCGGTTACCCCAGTTACTCACGGTGACCCTAGGTCGGAGCTGTATTTGCTTAAGAAGTGGAGTCAAATCCCAATGCATACAATGACGAAATGCACAATTTATCGCTATGACAGATTCGAATAAAGGGTGCCCTAGTCAAAAAGAAATAGGGCTGGGACAGCTTCGTGCTTAAGTGAGCCCATAAATCATTGAAATATCCTAACAAATCGACTTGCGCCTATATGTTCCGGAACGTCTCTGTTAATGTTAAACGCTCATTTCAACATGCGAGGTGGCCTTATGGGTTTTCAATATCGAGTGGTTCGATGGTACTCGACGGATCTCCAATAATGGTCGGTGAGTTAGATATACAAAAAATGTTTGTTCATCGAGAGAGAGGATCAGCTCTCGCAGGTGTTGATATCGAGAGCTGACCATCCGAATGGCATCCCGTACCGTTTGTCGTTCGATCCGATGAGATAAAAGCTCAGCCCGTGGTAGCACTGCTCGCGATCACTCCATGGAAAATCTCGCGACAGTTGTACAGCTCGGCGTAAATCTCTCTTTTGCCCGGGGTATTTTTTACGCCGCTATCGGTCTGGGGGATTATGCCGTGCACGCGTGAGGAGGCAACAACCCTCTTGAACTCGTGTTACACAGCAGCAGCGGGCTTTCATTATCTCCAGAAAGAATGAGGCCCCCCTCCCTTCCGCCCGCTCGCCCGGCCCGTATCTAGACCACCGCAGATGTGCCTCGAAATTAGACGACCTCGTCAGATCGAAAACACCAGACGCGTCCCGCTCGCTTCGCCCTGCGCTCTCATTCACCCCTGAGTAGATGAAGCCGCGTGAAATCGAATTAGAGATTAATCTGTCGATGATATCGATTTCACGGCACCCGGTTACTCCTTTTCAGTTCGACCGAGCCATCCTATTATTCGAGCCTGTTGGTTGGTACTGCGGATTCAACCCTCATGCACTTATTACTTAAGGGCCCCCATTTAATAAGGTGAAACTGTGTTTTTGAATTCCGACAATATAGGAGTAACAGATGGGTTGCTAACGCGTGCCGTCGTAAGTGGAACACGCTTCCAGACTCAAGTGGCAAACCTCCAGTCATTATACCGTACACACCTATAAAAGTGTCACGGTTTTATTTGGGGAATTAGACACTCCCGTATACATATGGTTTAATGGTGATCGATGAAGCTCAGCCTCGACAGCAGTACACCTATGGAAAATGTTCCCAGGCAGGAGTGCAGTAAAACTGAACGAAGAGCTGCTCGGTATTCTACAGTTGGGATTCGTTGAGGAGACACGGTTTTATTCGAAATTCTTCCTGCAGAGAAACGACACTTAGGTAATTGCGCTTAAATTACATCGGTTTAGTTCTAGCAGTCACGAAGAAGGGTGGAAGCCACCGTAACTTGCGAGCTCTCTCGTGTTCTCCCTTTTCCAACGCTGGCTTCGCCCCGAGCCGGGCTTTCGCAATGGAATGGCTTAACTTTTCCGCCAGTTTTGCTTCCACTTTTCCACTACGTTCGACCTCGGATTTTCACATGTGCCACACGTACACGATTTCCACTACCTTTGGAGTATGTACTCTCGCGCTGCCACTACTCACTGCGGACCGGGAACTCATATTCCCGCAGCCAAGTTCCTCCCACGTAAGTTGATATTCATTCAAGTTCGTATGAACAGGTATACCCAAACCCAAGGCCATATAATTTTAAGTACAGGCCTCTTGGCTGCAGCCTGAACTAAGGGGCACCTGTGCGAGCACAAAAACGAATTTACCTCGTATCTCAGAACTTTCCTGAGCATTCAAGCTTCCTCTTGGAGATTCGCTTCTTCAGCTGATCAATGATAGGTATTAAGGAATACAATAATATTTGCTTGTTATCGAAAAACGTCCCCGGAGTTGGAAGTATCGCTGTACGAAAGAGGATCGTCTAGCCACAACATTTTCCTTCGAAAGGTCACGTGAACCATTGTCGGTGCCTTTGGCTTCCTCGACGATATTAGCAAAAGGAAGAGTTAGTGGGAGGAAAGGAGAGACTGGCGACGCTGGAATGGCCTGACCTGAATGCAGGCCGCTTTTTCAATTCCGTGAGCCGAGGAGGAGGCGGAAGGACGTGTGGGTTTCAAGGGTTTAGGGTGACTTTATGGTAAGCAGCTTCGATTTTCCGTTAAGGTTACGGGCAACGGGTAGCTGCACGAACTCCAGGCTTACAGGCGAAGTCTATTCCGCGGATTTTCGAGGATCACCTGCATCCGATAACGTTTCTCGGGTGGGGATAAGCCGCAGCGGCGTCGTCGTCGTCGGTCCAGCGCGACGGCTCCCCCATCCTTCTTTTTCCCCGGCACACGCCGATACTACACCGTCTATTGTATGTATACCTTCCATCAGAAATTCATACACCGCCACTTCTAACCGTGGCATCAGCCGAATGCGTAATTTGATTATTGCTTCGGCAAAAGGTCTCTTGTTAATTAAAAATTATGTCGTAGAAAGCATGGTGCTCGGGGAATTGTGGCTTGCGGAGTGCATGCAGGGGCATCCGCAGCACAGCACACGCGGCTGGGTGAATGCTTCCTGTCGGGGACGTTAATTAATGAAATCGTAATGCCTGCGGTGCTTGTTACGCCCGGCATGTGCATTCGATATCTCCTAATGAGAGCGCAGCCCACTTTTTCACCTGCCGATGCCTCGTTAGAAAGTAACCGATCATGCGAGATAATCAGCACGTTTCTGCACTCTATTCTGAGGCATCGAGCGAAACAAAGCAGGCGGAGAAGAGTAATACAAGGAAGGTAAGGACTAGCAATGGATAATTCAAGGAGTTCACGGCAAACACCGGTTCTGACACTTTGTAAACATTGTCACACGCGCCTTGCGTTCAGCCGACAAGGACCAGAACGCATCGACAACGACAACGACAATGACTATGGCTGAAACAGAGCTAATAAGTCAAAAAACTAGACGTTCTATCGTAATACGGACATTAAATATAACGGATTGTAACGTGACGCTGCTAAACGCCGAAATTAGAAGTTACGGCACGTGTGTCGTTTGAACTCTCGGCTAGTCACATCTGGAAAACATTGATGTATCGGGGAAGTTGGGAGTTCTCTCTTGGCCAGCTGGCTTCTATGATATACCTATCAGAACGAATAAGGAGATCCCTCTGTTGCCTTATTCTATTTGTACCGGCTGATATATTCGTGGCTCTACATATATCCAAGTAAGGAATAGTATGGTATTTAGATTTCTTTGGTCAAACTATTAATAAGCAACCCTACCAACCCAGACGTAATCTGTTTTCTGCTGGGGACCGAAGGTTCGAAATCAAATAGGAGGTGAGGCGCGTCTCAATATATCGGAGAAGACACGATCCCTATTTCCTGGAGTCCAAGGTTGAGTAACAAATCGTGATATAGGAGGCAACCCCTTTTAGTGTCGGTGCTACGGGCAATCTCTCTACCCTGCTTAGCCTGTTTCACGCTCCGAATGGCACAAGGTCATTTCGAGGTAGATCGCTCGACGAAATTGAACGTCACTGTCGTTGCCTGTGTCACCCGGCTCACCTCTCGGAAAATACGAATTAATTTCAAAGAGAACCAGTATCAAAGCTTCTACCACTCCCCCGCTCTGTACAGATGTGATTTTCCCATTAAAGATCTAGCAGAAACGAAATTTAAATTTCGAATAGTTCAAACATTACATTTGTACGCCAAATCCTTATATCTTATCGCACGATCCTCGGATGCTTCTTTTAAACTGATAGCTGATTTACGATTTACGGGAGGGTTGCTTGTCAATGGAAGGTAACAGATCACTCGAAAGTAGCAGCACGAAATTGAACGTCACCGTTCACGATCGTGTCTTCCCCACTGGCTGCGCTCACCAAGGAGGAGGATACAGATACCTAGGCTGCTCGGGTCTGCAGAACACCAGGCGTAAGTAACGTACAGCCCTGCTCGCCTCCGGAGTACGTAAATCTCCGCGCTGGAACCGGAACTCGCTTAGCGGCAGATTTAGTACGAGGCGTCGACTCCGCCTAGAAACCGCGGAGGTTCGAGTTAAATGGTTTATGCAAGGCCGAACGAAGCGGTAATGAAGTTCTCTCTCGCAGCCGAAGCCCCGCGCATGTATGTACAAGGATATAATCTACGGTGCTCCCGATTTATCGTCTGGCTATAATGCGTCTACGAGTATAGCCGTACCTGATATCAGTCTGATCGCGTCCTAAGTGGACGATCCGTGCCCAGTGATTTTGTGGTTACACGGTTACACTTCAGTAACATGAACGCTCAAATCCCAGACATTCATCCCGTCTCCCATGCAAGTTTATCTCAAGCGCTTTGAAGATCGATGTACGAATGCTGAAGAGAAAATTAATTTTTCTCTATCTTTTAAGGCATCCGTCCTGATGCCTGTCGGTATATCGTTTACCCGGCCAGTGTTTGTCTTTAGGTATATTTCGTAGCGTAGGCAGCATCGATAAGCAAGCGGTGATCGATGCGTGAATCGACGGGACACGTGGCGACAATAAGAGCAAATAAAATTGTCGTCGAGATCGTTTCCCGAGGTGGAAGCTCGCCGGCCTGGATTCCCCAGCGCGCCCTTGAAAATAGGGGAGAAGAGGCCATCGTAAAAGTGTGCCATCCCTATATGCGGAAGACGTCCTGCCGTGGTGGTCGCACGTGCTCCCAGTTAAGGGGTGGGTAAAGCACGAAACTCAGCGTGTACGGGAGCAAGACAAAACGAACAAGATGAACACGAAAGGAAGAGAGGGAGCGAGAGGCCGAGCAAAAGAAAACAACTAGAAAAGATCACTGGGCACTGGGACCGTCGAGTGGAGAACGGTGGACACGTAGAAAGAGCAAGAGAAGAAAAATAGCAAGGAGGATAGCTCCATTTGTAACCAATGTTTGTTTTTCCTCGTTCCGTGTTGAAAGCTTTTACACCGCTCGCTGGAAAAGCTACTTCCTAGCCGGCTCGGCCGGCCGGCCAGTAATTCAGCTCGCATTCGCACTAATTACACGTCGGGAAACGTTAATGCGAGTGCCGATCCTCCTCTGCGATTCCGTACTTGCTGCTGCAACCGTGCGTACTCATTCGTCTCTTTCCCGAGGCTGCTTGCCCGTCTGATGGATAGATATGTTAATGAAAGAGCCGCTGGGTATCTCACCTCATCGTCGACGCATCCATTGGTGACAAAAGAATGATCTCTCGGTGCGTAAACAGTGGTACATGCTGCTGCACAAAATGTAATTTTTCATTCCGAAACACTAATCTTCCACAACAGTACGCTGATTCTAGGTCTGAAGAGAGTCACGTTACATCTCTATCCCAACGGGCGTTTTCATAAAAAGCCAAGTTTGTCAGCCTCGCCAGTGTGAAATGCATTTACGGGCCAAAATTGGAGGCTTGGTTCTAAGGTATGTGGGCCACATATTTTTTTTACGGCCACCTACTCCATGCCGCTCGAGAGTGATTCACCGGGGTCCCTTTAAATTCTTGGGAGGGTTAACTATCTCATTGGCTCACTGGAGGCGCTTAAGAGGCGAGCTCCTACTTTCCTCGTAAAGAAAAACTCTCGCAACGACTGGCCGGGCAGCGTGCGCACCCGGTAAAAAACCCGGGAAGAAACTACCGGTTGAGTTACGCCGTAAGTCAACGGTTAATGCGCCGTCAACAAAACGCACAAGGTTCCAATTAAAATGGTTAGGCCTCGAACACCAGCCTTTTTGCCCTATTAACCGCTGTGAGAACGAGAATCGAAGATGACACGGGTTCCCGAAACTCGACATAGATATATGAATTTACGGTGCCAGCACACAGTAATTAGAAAAGCCGACCGAAAGACTCGGACCACATAGGCAAGGCCAAGCACACACGCTTTTATCAACGCATGTGTCTGTTAGAGATATTTCCATGGCCTGCGAATTAATAAGTGGCCGGACGTTCAGGAGCCTCGAGCCACGAACAAAAGGACGCACAAAGGCGATTACCTCAGCGGAATGAATTCACGATGGTCATATAACCGCTATATGACATTTTACAGCCTGGTACCTCTTGATGGTACGAAAATTGAGTGAACGGCGTCAGGGGTAAGATGAAACAAGCTCGCCTGCAGCGCGCCTCGAGCGAGCGAGTCAGGAGTACGCCGGTGGCTGCTTATTGTCGGCAAAATAATAGGAACTCAAAGCAGACCGCTTAAGTAAGCAGACATAAAGTAAGATTACAGCTAGGTCCTTGAGCAGTTATACCTTCGCCACGAGGCATCTCGTTTCTGACGTCTTGCTTGGCCACCGCATATTTTATAATCTACCTTCCTCCGGTCTTCCTTTAACTTTAACCAGATAGCAAGCCGCGCCACAGCATTCGCCAGACGCATACACTTCCTGGCTGAGGGTTGTACTTCCTTCTTAATTTCATCCGAATTTTCCCAAAAGTTCTTGCCCTGTCTGCTGTGGTACCATTTAGCTCTCAGTGCTGAGAAAGTTTAGTCTAATGCGAAGGTAATAGTACGCAGAGTCAGTAGATAATGTTGCAAGCTCCTGAGTCACCGCTTTTCTTCACTTTACACTTTCGGCGAAAGTTGGACGTCATACGGTTGTTGGGCTTCGACTTAGGGCACCTTATTTCAGGCTGACTGGGAAAGGGTAGAGATGCGCGGGCGTAGAAGTTACGCAAGCGTGAAGTAAACTTTGAACACCCCTGGTGATTCTCGTCAGCATCGCCGGCGATGCGAGTCGACGTAGCCTTTGACTGTCGCCTGCTGCGTCGACGTCGGCACCACACCACAGGGGGGAGTCTTAGTTGAAGGGGGTGTCCAGGAGCAGCAGTCGATGGATCGGAGAGTGAGATCCGAGTGGTAGTTTCCCATCTCCTCCTCTCCTCCCTAGTTCCTCGTCACCTGAGTAAATTTGGGAAACGGCGTTGTTAAGGGCCCTCGCGCCAGTACACGAAACTCTACTCGTCGTTACAGGAGCAGCAGCGGGGCGGCGCGGCGGCAGCATTCCCGCTGCTGTGTTACGCCGGCAATGGCCATGAGAAAATTACGATTTCGGCTCCGCCAGCTTCTCGAGTAGACGTTGAACTATCGCCATGCCGCAGCATCAGCGTATAAACGGACGTATAGAGCCGCGGCAGCCACTAGGAGAAATGGGAATTCGTGGTAAAGGGACCGCCGAGCAGGCAACCGGCAACCGGCCCGGCCCGACCCGGCCGGCGAGTCAAATGCCGCAGATGCAAAATAAACAGCGGCTCGTCTTCAGAGGTTGGGCGCAAACATATCGATGATTGATTAGCTCCGACGGGCAACGCTGCGGTTATTGGTTCGGGCTTCCTTGCATATGCATAGGAATTGATGCTACCGTAGTCCGTTAAACACATTTGCTTTACGGAGTCCCCACCCCCACACCCACCCCCACCCTTCCTCTTCCTTCAATATCAGACCAATCAGAGATGTCTGCTAAAGGCCAACTCACACTGCATAACATAGCGCAATACGATACAATATAATATTGTTCGCGACGAATTTCCATTGTCGCGTCATGTCGTATCGCGTCGAATTTACTTCGACTTGGCCCACTGAGGAAACGATCTTAATTCCGGCAATGTAACGGTGTCCCCCGGATTTCAGAAGATTCGTAGGCATTATGACGGCGTGCTTCAGAACGATGCAGATGCTTCCCGAGCGCATTATGGTGGTGTGTACCTGTTCTTGGCGAATGGTAGCTCGTCAGTGACATATTCTTGAAAGGCATCCTCGTCTCTGGAAGGAGCTTACTGCAGTAGTCGGGGGATTACCTCGAGAACGCCTGTAACTCCTTCCGTCTTCGCGCAGAACCCGGCAAGAATTTGCCGCGCGCCTTGCAATCCGATTAAAAACGACGATGCACAAGCATCCCAAAGTCTTCGGATTGCAATTGTTCTGCCAGACGACGTAAAAGGGTTTCCCTGATTGAAGGACTCTGTTTCTCCCTCTCTCCCCTCTCTCTCTCTCCTTCCACCTCGCCCTCTCTCGCGGCTTTCAGCAATTCGCTCGAAACTTGAGTCTGCAAAGAACTTTAATGAATGCGGGCATTCACCGTTCTTTCTTGCACTGATGTGATTGTGGAACCGATGCTTTGTTTCTATTCCCATCGGAGACGGAAAGTCGTGCGATAACTGAGAGCGATTTATTGTTTGCCGTTGATTTCGATCTCTTGATCGGTTATTTTCCCCACGAAGGCCGTCGTTATTCTGGCGATATTGATTATTACGTAAACCAGAGTGTAAATCAATCATAATACAGAAATGAATAGCTTAGCAGTTTCAGCAGGAATAGTACAGTAGTGTTAATAGATTTTATTAGATCAGGTAGTGCATTCCTGGGATGGTAGTTACATTTGTTACTAGACGCAAGGAGCTACGATAGACAATTCCCCGTACGAGGTCTGTTAGACAATCATCCGGAGAACGGGGTGCGGATAAGAGGGCTGCATCCGGTAATGAGTACAGAAACGACGTTGGAACGAGGAGCATTAAAGAACTTGATTACACGAGGAGAGGAGCAGATCGCATTCGGAAGAACGCTCGGGGAAGAAGGAAATGAAAACGTCGCAAGGACATTCCTCGGCGGTTACAGGACACGCTCGACGCTTAACGACGACGTCGCCGTTCCACAGCACCGAGAATAGCGCGTTCGCTCAACCTGCAACCTCACTCGCTCCAGCGTTATATTAAAGTAACCCAAGGCGCAGCCGCGTCTTTGAAACGTGATCAAACGTGACCGTCGGGGAAAAGGAAAACGAGCGACTTGACGCATGACGAAGATCAACGAGGCAAAACCCGCGAGAGAGACGCGGCCCACTTCCCGGACGAAAGAGATGACGAGGTCACTCGCGCGGAAAATCGTCGCGTCGTCGAATTTCCCTTCCTAGAGCGCTTTTTCGGAGAAGTTTTGGTAATCCGCCACGAAATCTTCCCGACCAGCGTGCAATTATTGCTCGCTGCTATTTTTAGAAATCGTATGCGTGCAGACGTTAAAGTACGAAAGGAGCGTTGCGACTCGTATTTAATATGAGTTAATAAATGTTGACGCACTTAAGCGGCCCTGATTACAAATGTATATTCACTGGCCGATTAATAGAACGCAAATACGCGATAAATAATCGGCTGGCCTGCTGGCTGGTTAATGGAGTGCACCGGACGGGAAACGAAACCGACGTGACGGCGGAGACGGGTGGCGGGGGAGGCGAAAAGTGCTCTCGTACCAAAATGCACTTATGCGTTGCCATTCGGCAATCCACGGAGGAAAGATAAACTCGTGGCGAAAAAGTGCTTAGTGGTTCGAGCAGTTTCAAGATTCCCGGCAACACTATACATATGACAAGCACCGTGCTCGGAGCCCGGCGAACCGTGACGGAAAATTAGTTAAGTGAGCAATATTAATGAGTTTTGTCGGCCCACTGAAAGCTACAGATTGTACGACATGCATATTAACGGGTCGGCGCCAGCCAGCATTTTTCCGTAAGCGGCGATATAGCATTTCGCGCTGCCCGCAAGAATGCGTGTCTATGAAAGTGCATACTTACAAGTCAGTCACACCGCGCTCGCCCAGAAAGTCCGGTGAACGTTTTTGCCTAGAGCGACCTCATTATCGAGAGCGTTTCATGCGCGCGGCCACGACGAATAAATCTTTGGTCGACGGCGAATTTCTCAGTGATAGGCAGGGAGCCCGGCAAATGGATTAACTTATCGCGCAGTTCAATATCAGCTCGCGGAATAAGCAGGGCCTGTTTATTCAATTAGGCCAACTAGAGTTTCTCCCTCTCGGTGGGCACGCTGGTTCTTAATTCTTTTCGGACGGGCATCGATCGACGCCAGGAGAATTAAGTCGCTTTTTACAGCCGTGTAAAAAAGGAGGATCTGCATTAAAAAGGGCATTTTACGAGTGGTCTCGAGGCAGGTAAGCTGCGGGGAGAGGTACGCTCACCGGAATAGGCTCGTCGAACGATGGAGAGTCGGGGAACGATCCCACCGCCGCGCCGCGCCACGCCGCGGGCCATATCCAAGGCGGCGAACCCGGTGCGTTTAATTAACCCCTTTTATAAATATCCTTACAAGGCATCCCTAATTTCCCCGCGTCGTTCCGCAGTCTGGGGAATGAGGATGAGGATGACTCCTCCGCGCTCTTCTTCTCCCATTCTGAAGCCTTCGCTTCTCTTTCTTGCGCGCCCACTAGAGCCTTTCGTCTCGTTCGAGCAAATATAGAACAGGCCGTGGAAGTAACTTGTGGTAATTATCCACACACCGCCAAGTCTCCTCTACGCCCCAAAAGCCTCCGCACCGTACGGCACAGGGCAAAGAAAAGCCGGCGTTCCGCATGTGTGTCTGCGAGTGTGCCGCAGACGAGGAGAGATTTGCAGAACTGCCGAAACTACGTTTAGAAACGACACTGGCGGCTTGAATTCGCCTTAGAACTATCAAGTTGGGACGCGCAATAAGGACAAGAGGAGGAACGCGGTACGACTTTATAATTGAGGAGACAGAGGAGGAGGCGCGAAAGGTCGATACACTCGACAGCCCGGAAGAAAGGGGCATACAGTAAGACATCCGGGATCTTGCTTGTACGTACGGTAAAAAGCCCTTCTTAAAGTATTAAGCTGCGCTTGCCACGATTAATAATATGACAAGATTCAGCATGGTAAATCTCTTCTCTTATCAACTCTATTTTTACGTTGCATGCAGACAAATGTCAGCAAATCATATTATAGTCAAAATAACCTTAATGAATATTGGCACCAGACTCCAGTACTTTTCTGTTGCTCTAGTTTATTCCAGTCGCTGATTGTAACATGTCACAACGTCAGCGTCAGTCAGAATAGGTACGAATATGTAGCGCAAATTAATTAGTGTTAAAATACAGGTTACAGTGCTTCCCTCACATATATCCTGCAAAACCGTAAAGACTTTCTAGCAGACGTTACCCCACTACTAGTCCAGTAGAGTGGGGATGCAACCCGAGTGCATACGTAATTGTGTTGGGATTAGCTGACCCGGCGCAAAAACTATTTTTCCACCGTTCCATCTTTATCGCCCACCATAAAACAATGTGCAATTCACCACAATTCGAAAAAATCCATGCGGCTTTACGTGATCTTAGTTTACTCATATCGACAGTTCTCGAATCAAGGTGTTCATAATTTTTATTTTCTTTCTGACGATTAGCCAGAGAAAATGATATTTTTGTCAAAAACAGTTCCTTAATGTACTGGCTTTTCTTGGCCTTACCAGTGAGCTTATGCAGGCGGAGCTGGGTGGCGTGAAAGCGATCGGATAGTACTATGCGTCAGCCTAGAGGGAATAATGTGGATTATCGGGAACGATCGATCAGTCCTCTAATAGCTTGCTCAGGGGGCAGGCCAGTGAGATAATGCAAAATTGATGAGTCTCCACGAGTGTTTGTAATCCCGAGAAATATATTGAAATTGCCGGCGATCCGCAGCCTGAAAATGATTCGACGCTGCCGCAATAACTCTGCATGATTTGCTTAGGATATTAGTGCAAGAGCTGCCTTATCGTTCGCTTCCGTAACAATGAATCCTCTCCATGCGTGCAATGCTATTCCCAATGCTTTTCGTGAGCCAATCTCACATTTTTTTCAGTCGGAAATCTCTTATCGCAGCAACGGGAGTAAACTTATTCGACTTATTTCTTCCGTGCTTTCGCATTTCGCGGGAAGAAGTGAGCGTCTCGGGACCGCACAATCAGGGAACTCTTTCGCCATTGGAATTTCTAACAGTGGCCTGTTTATTCCGGTGAAATGTTGCGGGTACGTGCCGGTGATTCTTCACGGTCGGGCTAACACCCCGGCTGCTGCATTATGTGCGTGCGGCGCCCGGCCACCAATGGCTATTTGCATACAATATAAACTATGAAGTAGACGACGTAAATGAGCGGCCACCGCGCGCCGGCCAGCATTCCTGATTAGGGGCTCGATCTCTATTTACAGTGGGTATGGGATCCGATAAGTCCGATCCACTATTACCTATTCGGGGAAACTGATTCTCATCCATTTTGCCGCTCGAACCCCTTCTAACAGCGTTGAATAGATAATTGATGGTAACCGGGAACCAGGAATAGGTTTCTTCTATAATCATTATTTATGTTCAACCTTTGCAATGAAGCCCAATTCCTCCTTACCTCACCAGAGAAATAATTACCAAACGTTAAAAGCGTTTGTGGATCCTACAGATATACTGAATATGTAATAGAACTTCTATTATTCAGGCTAGTGCACTTCGGATCAATGACAGGATTAATATAAATTGATCACATAAAGGGTATCTTCTTGAATTACGTTGTTCAAAAATGAAATAGATATCACACAAGAAAGCCAAGTTTTCAATCAAAGATACCACACGTTAATTAATTAATTAACTTGCATCTCTAACTTTAAAACTTGGTAAAGAATCATTTTCTCGGTCGCCATTCGGCTCGTCTCTGACGCCACGCCCTGGTGACTCGTAATCACGTATCGGTGATCACAGACTCGATGGACAATTCAATTCTTTTCCTTTAAATGCCCTTTTAGGGAGCTTTACGTTTTTGATCGTTGTAACTCTCAGACGCCGAAATCACATAGCGCACAGGTTCTTCCATTTACTCATACGCTCCAACATCTATTACAATCTATATTTTGGGCAGTTCAAATAGCGAAGTCAGCATCCTTGGAGGATGGTTCGTTTTACCTAACAGAACCGCGCTCATATGCTTGAACGGTCCTTCAGTGAAGAGAGAGCACCTTGATAAAGATGCACACCGAAACCCTTCACATTCACGTATCTGTCTGGGAATTCGCCCGATCTCAGCTAGTCGGTGCATATTAATTTCGGGGGATGGAATATCTCGAGCTTTGGAGAAACCTGTAAAGGAGAATGGAGGCTACTATATGTATAGAACGTTCCATCTGGCCCGTAAGGCTCCCTTGTTCGCAGAGATTCGGAGATTTCTTCATTCACCAAAAGTCTTTGAATGAGTACTACTGAAGGTAGATAAGTGCCGGGGATACCTTTATATAAAGGTATTCGGGTACCCTGAATGCAAAGTTATTAATGATTATCGAAGTCCAAGTAACTTTCATTCTATACTAGGAATCACTTGCCCCTTTAAACTACTCTTTCAGTTTCCTTTCTCCTACGATCTTGGAGTCGGAACTAATTTCTGCTAATACATATATCCTACGATTTTAATTTTTTGAAAACTTGCCACGTAACTAATTTCTTGATTTGAAAATGACTACGGTTTTCGACTCTTGCATTAACGATCAGTGCAGTTTCGTCGCGATGTCTTAAGCGGCGAATTGCAGAATATGTACATTTCTAGGGTCGGTAATTAGAAATTCAAACTCGAAGTCTTAATACTAATATCCGCGGTACAACTTGGCGAGGTGTGCAGCTGAAATACAAGTCGCTGTTTTAGCAGAGAGTCTTGGGCGGACCACGGGGGTGTGCATGTTCACATTGAAATGCCGGTCCCGTGCATGCACAAAATACACCCTGCACGGAGCAACTCGTTCCAGGTAAAACTGGGGGGGTTGGGGGTGACATGGCGCATGCACAGGATTTAACCGTACTGGCATCCGCATGCTACATACCTGGCCCCTCCGCGCTCCACCCCGAGAGAACTAGTCGAACCAGCCGATCGTTCGCTGCGCAGCGACAAAGAGAGTGCGCACAGGTTCATACACTCCTGACTGCTGAATTCAGCTACCATTCAATTTCATTAATGGGCCGCTGGCTGCTGATGGCACGCGGCGTCGTAATTTTTAATGAGCAGCGCGATCGGCTTAGAGACTGGACCGCCGTGTGTAAATGGAGGCGAAATGAATGCTCCATGCCTGGAGAGTAGCCCGTCGCTGGCTGTGGTGGGTTCGCGTTTCATGCGTCGATTAAAAGCCCGACGATTATGCGCGATTGCGCATCGATCGCATTAGAGCGGTGAAACATGTTTCGTCGATTTTACTCGAGAGGCGCGTCGTGGCCGTGGTATGTACCCGCGCCCATTCCGCGGCCAGCGTATCGTTAACTTTCAATTAATAAAGCCCGTTATGCCCGTTATTGGGGAAACGGTAGTGTCAGTAATATGCAGAAAATACGGGACACCTTATCGCGTAACAGCGAGTTAAAAGGGAACATTATCTGCCCGTACATTCCCACTCAATATCGCGAATTATCAGTACATGATTTTAATACCCTGCCTCTCTCACTCGGACTCTCCATCATTCATACAGGGTGCCGAGTGGCATGTGTACATTGATTTAACCCAGTTATTCTGGAGGCTACGATAAGCAAATAAACCAAACGATTCCGTAATTAACCCCCCCTTTTGTTAACTATGATGCGTCCAAAATTCGAAGGGAACGCGACTGTGACCTAGTAATTTAATTTATCTATCGAAGAAAATCGGTAAATTGTTCGGCTATACTTGCATTTTCATCTAATTTCCCCCTTTCCGCCATAAGTAAGAAACGGAGGCACGAGTTGCAAAATCATTTAAGATAGAAAAGGATTCAAAGGCTCCAGAATCACTGCTTTAAATGACTAACACACCAAATTTAACACCATGCATTATACATATAGCGCAGATATATTCAACGATCGTGCGCGCTGTCTAGCAGCCATGATCGGGCTTTTACGGATTTAACAGGGAACTCGTGCCGCGATTTGTCAGGTCTCGGTATAAAAATCTTGTTAACGTACGAGCGGGTTTGGCCTCGGGTTTGCTAGCCGGTGCGCGCACGTAGATAGTAGAGGTTGGTTCGCACGCTTTGCCAGAGACTCGTTGGTGGATATAGGTATATGTATACATTTGGAGGGTGGGAGGGAGGGTTCTCTGGACCACGGGCGCACGTGAAAGCATCGTGGGGTTTTGCCACAGTGCATTCAGTACGTCTTATTTATTACCTCTCCGCGAGGAGAAGGTGGGTCCGCGATGTAAAGCCGAGATGGGGCGAAGGTGGCCAATCCACCTTGCACTTTCATAAGCCGGCTCTCGTGTTTCTTTCGCCTTCCACTCTCTCTTTCTCTTTCTCTCCTTGCGGCTCGCACGAATATACATAATCAGCCGGTGGAAAGAAGCTGCTGTGCTGCGGGAGATAAAGTCAGCGGCAGTCGGGATGGAAAGGAGGCAGGTTGAAAGGGGGGAGGGCACCAAGTGGAGTGAAGGTGGAGAAGGCGGAGGAGGCAGAAGGATGAGAGGACCGCAAGAAGCCTGAGAAGCGGGGAGGAAAAAAGCCGAGGATAAAGAGAAGAAGAGTGTATAAGAGAGGTCGAGCTTAGTCAAATGCATGCTTGAGGGGCTCTGCATAACTTGTCGACTGCAGCTCTCCACTCTTTTGTTTCGCCTACTCATCCGAACACGTCTCACTCACTCCCTCCCGCCCTTTCACCCTTTCTCTCTCTCTCTCCCGCCCATCCTTTCCCGAACCTGTACAGGAGGGGCCCCCTCTTAATATGATTGGAGTGCCTCGAGAATATCGAAGACTGCTTAAGCAAACCGCCTTAAGATCGCGAAACACGATTTAGCCGGCTGTCGCGCGGATTTGACCCGAGACCGATTTCGAATTCGGATGCGACAATCCCCCGAGCACAGGCTAGCATTTGATTTGTAAATCCCGGGAACGCTGTGCAGCGAGCACTATTCCTCCGTCTGGCTCTCCCTTGCCTTCCGTCTGCGTCGGGATACGCAAGCGGATAACGAATTGAAATCGTCGTGAGAGACGACGAGAAAGAGAAAAAGGACATGACAGCCGGGAGGGAGTCCGTTTGCGGCGACAGGGAGCCGGGAGGGAAGGATTGGATCGCGCTTACGCAAATGTGTTGTTGCTCCGACGCGCTTTGAATATGGATGAGGGTCAAGCCGTAAATGTCCCGATCCTCGAAAAGCAGCAGCTAAGCACAAATCAAAAAGGGCCGGAAGGTCATAGCGCTTCGGCTCCACGGGCAAGCGAAGGAGCCCAGCAACGAAAACACCCGGAAAGAGTAAGAGGGAGATCGGAAATGACGGGATCAGGCCGACCAGGCTCCGACCAAATTGGATTTTAAATATACAACTACCGAGAGCGCGATAGTGATATCTCGAGAGAAAGTAAGACAGCCTTAGTAGGCGGCCGACTCAACTTGGAGAAAGCAAGTGAGATAGAGGTATCTAGATAGCACGAGCGAGGGGATCAGCCGGTGAGTTTGAATTCACATTATGCATGCGGCGCCAAGTACACGCGGTAATTATTCGTATTAATAGAATCAATCTCGGCGCACATGCCGCGCTGACGTTTATCAGTGACACGTGCGAGCAGCAGGCGAGCGACTTCGTGCACTCCCACCTAGCGCGCGGTACACTGAAAACCGAGTAACAGCCAAAACCCTCAGTCACACATCCTGGTCATGTTTTCCCATCCAACATGACCCGTGTAACATTTTCGGTTAGAGGCTGATCCTCATGTGTAATACGAGATGTGTCCCTATCACGATCGCAATGATTAAAATGATTAAAACAGCGAGCGCATCAGAGCACTCCCGAGTCTGACCCTTCCGTACTTGGCCCTCGGCACGAAACAATCGCCGCACCACTCGCAATTTATTTCCATATCGCGGGAGGCAAACATTTGAATTCATTACGTTTTGAAATCAGCCGGAATGATTCATCGAGACATGGGCATTGAAAGGCTCGGGTCGGACTGACGAGCACGCTCGTTGCAGCGAGCACCGAGCCAAGCGGACGGGTGAAAAGGACGACGGAATATTGACGGAGGCATTAAAACTGAAAGCAATGCGAAATGGCATTTTTCGCGGATATAGATGTAGAGAGGTAGGCGTATGGTCGCTCCCAATTACCTTTCAAAAGAGACAGAGCCATCAGCAAGAGGAATAATCCAACAAAAGCCATGCAGAAAGTTTCCATTAATCGAATACAAACATTCGAAGCAATTGGACGAGCTATTATTTATTTGACCGCTGGATTTCCCGCGCCCCAATTCCCGAGTAATTATTCTGAAATCGACCCATTCGAATGTCTTTTCCGAGGATTCAATTGTTCAATTACCGCGTTATTTACTCATCAGAAGCGCCGGCCTTACATCGCAATTTATCCCAAGGTGTATACACGTCAATAAGCATACAGAATCAGCACATACTGAATTAAACATGCAATCGTGTCGTTCGGCTATTAATGTTCATGCATACTTTCGAATGGTGTGATAAATTATAAAATCACGCACCGTTAGATCATATTCATAGATATAGCAACAACCATAATGCGAAGCGTAATGTTCAATCAATTATAAGAAATAGACAATTTCAGTATTAAATCTCTGTAATTAAGTGATGTGGATAAACATTTGGGCCTATAGCGTCAACGTGTAATATTGCAGTAAACCAGCATCATTCATAGTTTCTCGATGACCTTCCCACACACGCATCAATTTGCATAATGCAAAGATAAGTGTTTACCCAAAAATAGTGAGAGTTGCATAATTATCCTGCACCATGAAAAGGCAGAGAATAAAAAGTAACGTATGTGCAACAACCAATAACCTCTGCAAGGTGTATACATCGGAAGGAACAACGGCACATCTATGCGAAGAAGATAACTTCAATTTCAAAATCCTACTTTATCCCGATAAAAGTTCAGTTTCAAAAGCAATTTCGATGTCCAGAAGTATCACTTATCGTTAGTCGCGGTTATGTGAAATTCCAATGAGAGTGAAAGTACATACCTTTCACGCACAAGGCCTTAACCGGCCAGATTTCCTATCGCCAACCGATCACATCACAAATCACAACACGGGCTCGCACTTGCATGTCGTAACGACAAAACTTGGTTGTTCTTCGAAAGAACGGGCGTTTTTCCAAACGAAAAAGGAAGCAAAGCGAAAGGGCGCAACGCACTTCCTCGCAGGTTCGTAAAACTGCCATTGACAGCACTGCCATCTGTTGGGTGCTGTTGCAGTAGATGCGACTAATAAGTGGCCAAACCGCGGCACCGTGCCGACCCCGTCGTTATTACCAAGATTGTCCATGGTGGTGGAAAGTGGAAACAAAGGTGGCGCATCTATTTCGTGGTGGTGTTTTGTGTCGAGTGTGTTGCAGAACGCAAGGTTGTGCTAATCTACCAAATTGTGTGATTCCTGCTGTCAGTGGCAAGGAAGGCGTATCCGGAGGAAAATACTTTTTATTATCTACAGTGGACGTATTAAGCAACTGTCTGCGTGAGTAAATCTTCCTTTATGCATAACTTAAACTGTTTCTGTTATGCTACATCATTGATCATTCACTAGAGTTACTTGTTTTGATCAGCGCACGACCATTATTCATTGAATTGTAACCTGACATATCAAATGTATGCTCGCATGCGGGTACACTTGTTACATTGCGGTGCATGTTCCCCTAACCAAATCAATGCATGACATGCAATTATATAACCTGTATGCATAAGCGGGCATGGCATTTCGTCCCAGTTCTCGATATTTATACATATTAATAATCGTTCTGCTTCGACTCGCATTGGTAGACTGATTTTTGCCGACGACGTCTTGCCACATTTCACGTATTCAACGTTTTTCTATACATATTTATACAGATCTACGTGTATATAGTAGAACATATCGTCCGGGAATCCTCGAATTCCATTCCCACGTTCGTATTATATATTCCGGCCCGATGAAAGATGTCGTGTAATGTGATATATGGGTGAAAATTTTCGAAGCCGCCAGTCCCACCTGAATACTAATATTGAAAGTAGTGTTGGGTTACCATAATGAAAGGAAATCAGTCGTATCGGAATACTCCTTTGCCTTAATTCTATTAAAGATTCCCGTTACTGCTTTCTGAAGAGCCTTCTCCTCAGTTAGTAAAGCTCCCGTTTGGGAAATAGCCAATATCGAATCTATAATCGATATAAAACTTGCATCCCATGCTTTGAAATGTAAGTATGCTTATTAACTCTATGTGGAGACTTTCACTAATAAAAGAACTAATAAAGTGCCAGAGGTGAACTCAACATAGTTAACAGCCAAGAGCATCACTTGCGGAACTCTATTAGTTGACGTGTGTGCTTCTCCCGCCACGGGAGGAAACGCTTTATTTCGGAAATCCGCGCGTTCAAGCTGCATTTCAATTAAGGTTCTCAATATGATCGATCAGTTTCCATGTAATTAGGTGAAACTACGTCAAAATAGACGCCATTAATCAAGCCAGTTACGGATGTCTGGTTCGCGGGATTCCGTTGAACGGTGCCAGCTACTAGATCCCAGCAATTATCTAGCCAAGCTAAGCGCCGGTTGCTTGCTCACCGCTCGTAGCTGGCTTCCGTTCGCCGCTCGTTTCGCTGTCACTCATTTTATCGTGGGGGAATCGGTGCGCGCGCGTATATCCCGCGCCTGGACCATAGCGATCGGAGGCGATCGCTGCCTCGATAACGATATCGTTATACCGCCCCAGTAGTTCCTCGCATACTTGGAACTTGGTGTCGCATACAACTAGCTGCGTACCATTCGTATATGTATATTATCTGCACCTCCTTGCATGCGCGCCCCGACGCGCTACGTATGCGATATACGCGTGGCTAGACACGCCGTGTTCGGCGCCGGCGAAACGATTCGTCCTCGTAATCCTTAATTAGCACGTTCACGCTACATCGCCGCTCACCTACATACAGGGTGTGTCAGAACGAGGGAGAGGTAAGAGCTCACTAATTACGGAACTGGCTACGCAAAGAAATACGCCAGTTTTTCGAAAATCTTCATAATCTGCTTTTACTCGGACTCGAAATGCAATTAATACGTCGCGTTTCGTATTTGATCTGTTCTCGAATCGGTGAGACGTTGTTAGGTTAAGAATGAAAGAAAGGTGAATAGGTGAATGATGATTAGAAATTGGGATGGGGGAATATATGATCTGGTGATGGAATGAGAAATTGCTCGGCTCACGTTGTGCATTCTCTAAACGGTAGTCCCGCGTTGCGGCGGCACACCCTGTACAGAAGAGGAAATATCTCGCAGACGTAAGTCTCGAAGGCATCGGACTTACGGATCACAGCCAAGTCTGAAATGGCCAGTGGCAACGGGGCTTCGGGGAACGAGGGAAAGTCCGCGGTGAATTCGACATCGCGTAGATCCTTGCCGTGCTCGAAATGCCGGTAACGGAGATAGCAAAGCGTTGCGTGTCTAGTCGCGCGAGCAAAAGGGGATTTCTGGTGCACGCACGACGAGCGGATTTCCCGGCCGACATGCCTCGACATTCGTCGAGGCGCCGCGTCGACGACGACGACGACGACGCGCCGTTTGGCAGGGAACGCGCCGCGCCGCTGGCTGATCACGACGGTACCTACGTCCTTTTCTACTTCGGCACCGGCGCTACCATCACCATCGGCGCCTTGAAAACGCGACGGCCAAGAACTCTGGCGCGACTTTTCCGCACGAGGGTTTCACTTCGTTCTCACGTGAAATATGCTCCGAGCCGCGCAGCGAGAGCACAAAGCCAAGATTCGTGAGGTACGCGCGTGACTCTCACTGAAATGGATATCAGCTTCGGTTTGGCTCGGTTTCGGACTCGAGGATTCCTCTGCGCAGCTCGTTTGATATATGTAGATGATGCTGGCAAGTAAATGCCGGAGGCATCTGGGTTGGCAGTGGCGTTAGATTGAAATATCTGTGGGTCGTCCTATTATCGCGAGGTAAGGGATTCGCTAGGATGCGCGCGCCGGACGTGGAAGCGTCGAGTCAACTTGAAATCGAAGTGACATCCCTCGGACGCGCAATCTCTAATGTATTCGCGGATACTGGTTTGCGCCGAGCCGGCCACTAGATAGTCACTGCAGACTATCGTCGAGAGAGAAAGACGGGGAGCCGCGGCAGCTGCATAACACTTTTATTACTGTCACGCTTGATTACGCCAGTGGATGGAAAGTGGCGGGCAGCAGAGCGCGCAGCGGCCGAGCCGAGGCGCGCTCGTAAACAGCGAAAAATAATTAGCAATAAATGCGCCGGAGTCACGTAATGCGGGCTTACTCTTCCCCTGCGTCGAGCGTAATGGTCTTCAGGGTGAAAATGCGCGAGGCGTCACTTTGAATGAACGGTAGTCATAGCCCGGGGGGCCGAATTCACGGTCATTCCATCGGCGAGCTCCGCTTCCGCAACTCGTTAATACAGTTTTCCCGGCAGGCTGCAAGAGAAGCCATGAATCGGCGGTAGGCCGATTTCCAATTTTACGAGTGACCGTAACATTAAATAAAAATCGACCGGCGCTGCGCGGCGTCTGGCGGGCATGCGGGGCTCGTCGCCGTCGATGAGACATTACAATATTGGAAATTCGATTTTCCATAAATAAGGGTGTCCACGTATGTATGTATACGCGCGTGATAATGTCGCGTCAAAATACGCGTGGTGCACTACGCCCGGATTGGAACGGCACGGCGGCGCGGCGTTCGCCCGAAATGAGATACGCCTTTTATAATAATTACCCGGCCATGCGTACATCATAATTTACGGGGAGAATCCGGTATCAAACATCCGAAAATTTATGTAAACACTCGGGGTGATATGTGCGCCTCGTTATCAGGCCCACGCACCCGCGCGCGAAAGAGTCCCCGGGATTTTATAACGGCGGGATAGAACATCGCGCGTCGGCTATTACTCCTAATTGTTAGTTATTCCTTTAATGTGACTGATTTATCGGGCGGCTGAAGCGTTATGGTATTTACGAGCCATTACTCCAGAAGATTTACGATTAACAGTGGTCAACCTCCCCCACTGTGCCCATTTCGATATATACCTTGTATTAATTAAGAGGATATACGAGCGAAAGAGGCCACCTTATAAAACGCTCATACACCTTTCAGTTTCACGATTAATAAAACACCGGGGCGCGATGAGACTTTCCTTCCCTCTTTTTAAGGGTTTCACTCTTTAACTCGTTAAAGACTTCCCCGCTGATTGCAGTACATAACATTTAGTTTCTTTCCTCTCTCTTTTTCTTGAGGGCGCCCGCTCATCACGCGATACCGGATCCGCAACAAGTTTCTTGCCCGGCATTTTGCCAGAGTTTTTGCCGCTCCTGCTGCTCCTGCTGCTCCTGCCGATCAGATTTCCGATCGCTCTTAATTAAACGAATACGCGACCTTTCCCTCGTGAATTACAATTACCGCCGGGGTATCACACGCTCGCTGCTCTGCGCTCGCGTGGATTTTCTTGCATAGCGCGTTCCCGGACTGCTGATATCCCGGGGACAATGCACCATGGAAAACGAGGCACGCTCATAATGGCGGCGCCGGCCGAGCGGACAAAAACAATATTGAAATACGCGCTTAATGCCCGTTACCTGCCCGCGGAATTGCCAGTGGTGCCAAGGCGCACACCGCAAATCTCTCCAGCTGCATATGTTTATGAAGTTAGCACCGCTAATTTTTTGCGAAATAAAACGTAATCGTTGCGCCACGTTGTGCATGGCCCGCGCCATATTCTCTGTCAGATGCGGTGCTGTAGTACATTTATGAAAGTCTGGGAAAAACTAATTCCGAGCCGCATTTTAAACGACAGGACTAGCCAGCCAGCTGGGTGTTTGAGATGTGATGCATAACGCGCGAAATAAAAATTTCATTTCCCTCTGTGCCCACCCTTTTAGCGTGACCTGAGCTAATTCCGAAGCATTTTCGCGTAACGCGGCATCGTAAAGCGATCTACAATTAAGGCAAGCCGAGCTTTTTTCGGCGCCTCCAATCCCGTTTCATGGAGCGTAAACTTCGCTCCTCGTTTTTCTCCCCCGTGGATTTATACCGGCGTGTGCACTCTCGCCGCTTTCCGGATTTAAGGTTTCGGTCGCCGGGGATCGAACGGGGATCTGGGAAAGTCGAAAAGCGGCTATTCCATTTGGAATGTGAGTTTGAAGTGTCAAGTTTCGCAGAGGCACTCTCCCAGAAAGCCATTAGCACTTCTGACGCCCCGCTAAATCGCTTCACGCGCGGCACGGCCTTTAATTACGGCAAGTGGTGAGCTATAGTTTTTCGTACTACAGCAACAGTGAAAAAGTTGGGAAAAAGTTCTGTTAACAACTTGCAAATCGACAAGCGCGCCTCCTCCATGCGCAACATACATGGGCGAGGCAGAGAGTGAGTTAGGAGGGGAAAGTTTTTGTTGGTGCTTCGCACAATAGAACTTATTACGGAATTTTAATTAAAAGCACGCAATTATCAGTGGAAAGTGGCCCGCACAATGGCGATGGGGAGACGGCAACATGAAAAGTGTCTGGCTATATGATGAAATTGGGAATTAATCGAGCTGAAAGAACCAAGCACACACGGGCACACGCTCTCTCACTCGGGAATTTTCTATTCTATCATTTACATATGGACCAACTTCGCTTGAAGCCGACGGCAAACACAAGCCTCATTTGGAGCGGTCACTTTCGAAAGCACTCATCCGGCCCTCGAAACCGCACCGAGAGTCGACTCGCGCGGCCCGCCGGAATCGAGTCCCGATAAAACGTCATCGATTGAAAACGTCGAGTTGGTTACCCGCTCGATGAAGGGTGTATTATATACCGTATAATTGCCCTTCCAGCTGCTCCTCACAAAGAGCGGTCTCGCAATCAATTTGATTTCCCAGTTTTTCAACGCCACTAATTCCATTTGAGCTGCTGGCACCGCGCGCGCTCGTTGCTTTCCCATTCTCTCGTCTCCTACGCCTAAAGCTTATCGCATTAACTTTGTTTTCCACATCGACCGATTTTCGTCGCGCGCCTCGCCCAACTAATTAAGACCTCTTACCAGGTTGAACCTCCGCGCCGGGCTCTCTCCAGTCAACGCGCTTCCAAAGATTGCGCTCTTAAAATTCCCTATCCGCGATTCCAGCTGTAGAAGCCGTGCAAGAGCAGACGCAAGCGGACGAGGGTCGATGTAAATCGTGCACGATACCCAAGCGATTTAGCCGTCGATCGTGTCCGAGCGGAGCGCACCCGGCGCGCACGAATAATCAGCGAAACGCTTCGTATTCTTCCTGCTTCTAATATTCCCGGGACGTGCGTCGACTGTGCTCCTTGGGACCACCGGGATCGCCGAGTGATACCGGTTCTTCGCGCCGGATTGTTACGAAGCCGAATAGCCAGCTTCCCATTGCCGGTGATACCCGAACAGCGCACAGTGTATGTGCCTGCTGCACAAAAATCCCCACTGCCACCTGTGAAAACCTATAGGTGATTGCCGCCAAGTACATTCCGACTCATCAAATTCCAAGAGTTCTTCGCGTGAGCGTGTATAGCGTGCAGCTGGAGGGTCCGGGGAATCGTGTCGCGCCGCCATGAGATACAGTCATAAACCAAACTCTAGGCCCTGGATGTCTACTGCATATGTGGAGTCCACTATGGAATAAGCACGGCTCACCTCAACATATTCGACGCCTTTGGATTCTAGATCGAATGGCAGTGCTTTTCAATCGAGCAGAAGCCGCAATCCGAGTGGAATCGCTACCGCTATAAATGAGCGAGCGAACGTGCGAGCTGGCGATCCTCTCCAGAGCAGCCGCGCGTGTTTTATCGTCTCTCGAGCCAACTGGACTTTTGCCGGCGTTTCGAGCGCGCAGGACAAAAGCTACGCGCGGATTAATTTAGACGAATTCGCGTGTACGCGCCTCTGTCCAGTTGAGTGAATGGCACTCGTGTGGTATCGCCAACCTCCCAGCAGACCCCTCTCTCTTTCATCCTCTCTTTTTTTTCACTCGTCGCACGAAATGGATCACTCATACCGCACTTCATACATCGGGGTTTCAGCCGGGGCCAGCCTTTGGTTCAAGGCTAAAAACGCAACGGTGCACGCGGAAAAAGTTGCAGTGTCACACTCCGACGATGTGTATTTACAACACGCGTCGGTTGACGCGCATCTTTGCCACCGCGCTCTCCGCGACTCGACGCAGGTGGAGCGCATTTTACCGCAATGTCCACTTGAAAGTTCGTGAGCCGTTCCGAGGCCGCTGGAGTCCCGAACATTCGGTTTTGCAGCGGATTTCCTTTTACCCGCTTTGACGCGTACTAACACCTCTCGCTCATAGCTCTTCGCGAACTCGATGGTGTGTATCCTCTGATGAAAATTGACGGCATGCAAAAAGATCGATACAGTGGCGTCATGCCGTGTTCAATCTTCAGAAATGTTCGGAAGGACGCCACTTTTGTCTTCGCCTACTTGTACTCCTGAATTAAATAGAACAATTAAAAATGTACCAATCGGCCATGCAGATCCGCAGAGTCCGACCGCGAGAGTCTGAATCTACTGAAAGGAGCGACGGACGATCGCTGGCTCGGGCAAGGGGTCGTCGGCCAGCTAATTAGAGTTAAGAATCAGGTAAAGCGCATTGCGCTGTCCAAGTCACGTGGCCGACGTACGCAAGACATACGAGGAATCCCCGACTCGAGTGGGACGCACGAGACTCTCCATTGTCGGCGTTCAATTTCGAACTGATTTTCTATTTGCCGTGCCGTGGTGACACAGTCTTTGGCCGAGCGAAGCAACCGCGGATCCATTGTCCAGTCGGTCCTTTTCATTGCCAGCTGGACAGGACGCAGTAGCGTCTCGCGGCCATAAATCGCAGCAGAGAGAGCGAGAGAGAAATGGAAGGACGAAGAGGGGAATAGCGAGCGAGAGGAGGAGGAGAGGAAACCGGCAGGAATCCCCGGTGTCGCGCCGTCGTCGTCGGCGCTCCGCGGGAGAGAAAATCGCCTTTTGTCCTGCGCGACGTTAATAATTACTCATGCAAACGAGCCGTGCGAGGAGCAGCCTGACCGCCGAGCGCGCTGTCGTCTATTCACCGGCTCCGGCTCCTCCGGAAGTACACTCTCGTTATGTCGCCCCGGAGCCGGACTTTTTCGCGAGATTAATGGGCCGCGCAAGCGCCGCCGACCCCGCCTGAATCTGCAAAATTTCACTCAACAGCTTTACTTACCGGCGGCGCATACCTTGTGTGCGCCCGGCCAATATTAGACAAATGCGAGCACGTACGCGGCTTTTCTCTGGAATTGTGAGTTTTACTGACGTACAACGTACTCGAGGAGGCGTTTCGAAACCGTTTTCAAACGAAATCGGTGTAAGAAAAATTGATTTAAAAATCGTATGGGGGATTTTGGAGCGGGATTGGTGCACTTGAAATTTGGTGGTTTGATTACGCGCTACCAGAAATAGGTGGAAAGCGCGCATTGGCAGGAGATAATGCTTGCGAGCAGTTCCTATCTTTAAATCGCGCATCGGTAACAGATGCGCATGCAGCAGAGGCCTTTCTACTTACTTAGCGGCGTATGTACAAGCTGGTGGGATCGTGGCGTCTGTGTCCAGCCTGGGTCCACTAATTAGAATGAACAGGTTGCCGACAGGAGGACCCTTATGAGCCTTATCGAGCCGTCGATTAAGGATCGCGATGCTATCGCCCGGGACAACGAGGTCCTTGATGCTTTGGAGATCTCGTAAACTCGTTTCCCTTGCAACACAGGACAACAGGAGCAAAGCAAGCGCCGAGTAAGAGAACGAGGGGCCAAGGACACGTGCCCAGGGAAAAAGGAGCTACATACCCGGCATGTACCTGGCTCTCGAAGATACAGTATTCCCGGGCAGCGTGTACTACAAGAGCCGATCGTAATTGCCCGCTTCGGTCATTATAATCCGATGGGTTTTATTACCGTGGACGCGCGGTAGCCGAAACTCACACGGCTTCGATCAAGATATACACCGCCGAATTTCGGGGCCCCTTTAAACACTCTTTACCCCTTTCAAGCCACTTCGATCGCCGAAGTATCCGGCCGATCAAGCTCCCCCCCTCAGACTAAACCGGTACTTCGGGGGAATCTCTCATTAAAGCGCGCCGTAACTTATCACGATTGATATGACGGGCAGGAAATATACCTCAGGCTGATTCGCAGGTTTGTCCGTATCGTGGCAAAAAATCTGCGCCGAGACATTTTTTAGTCAGCAAGCAGATCTTATCCGGCGCGGCGGTGGGACTCTGCGGACACCGACTCGGGTTTCTCGGGAAAAGTTACGCACGCTTAACCCGGCAGATAGCAGGTGGTATGTAATAACGGAATAATAATAATATGGATTTTATTGTTGTTGGCGGTCAAAGGCGAGGCGAGTCGTGTAAAACCGTCGCGGTGCGGTGTAAGAAGCTGCCCGTCTGCACGCAAGATGAGGGAAAAGAAAACAACAAGTGCAAGAGGTCGAGTTGTAATACGCGTGTATATAGCGTGCGGTACTCTAGGTTACGTGAACTCTCAACTAAGTTGAATCAACTTGCATTTCTACTCGGCAAACAAGGTTGCCTGATCGCAAACACCCAATTAATTCTGATTCGCCGTGCCTTACGTAACTAATTGCCCCGGGAACACTGTGCGCAGCCATACTAATTACTACTTTGTACACAAACCTACTGCCGTGTTTCCCGGGTGTGGCACCTCCGTCATGTCGCAGTAATGTCAAATATTTTCAAGACCATTGGATCCGGTAATGCGATAATCAGGATCGCGCATGTCGATGGTAGGACGATCTTTTGGATATTTATTGGCCACGAAATAGGAAATTTAGCGGAGGAGCAAAGAGAAAGGAGGTTGGAATTACTGCGGCAATCAGAGCCTCGGGCTGGCTGTTGTGGAGTTGGCGGGCCCGTCTGGATTACGTCCGATATGTCCGTCAATGCCGGACCAATTAACCTTCTTTTTTCTCCGGCCACCACGATGTATCCAATCGGGGAAGATTGAAAGGGTGGCTACGAAGCTGTCGGCCTTGGCGCGCTGAAAAGGGTGGCGGCCGCCTGCTTCCTGCCTTCGCCTCGATATTAGGCGGCGGATTAACTGTCGAACCCGGCGAACCACTCGATCCCCGGCTCCTTTTATTTTCCTCAATCTCGCTGCCACCTCCGGCACCCTAACGGGGCTAACCTCCACCTGCGCCAAGCGAAAAATCGTACTAGCCCTGTCTCGGACTTTTCTCACAGTGCGCGCGCGAGCATTCCCATCTCCCGGCGACCCGGAAATTAGCTCCCAGGGAGAAAAGAGACGTATTGTAGATGCCGCGCGCTACTCTCCTGACGAGAATAATATGGAGATACTCGCGACATAAAAGTCATGCTCTGCTCCTCTCAGTTCTCACAACGGGTGGAATGAGTCTGGCGCTCGTATCTTCACCGCCACGAGCTCTGAATTCAGCAGGTGCTGGCGGATGCATACAGATCGCCGGTGGCATTTTCTTTTATCGGGGAGAATCGAGGATACATATGAAGAAGCCCCCAGTGCATTCTCCATGGCTCTCATACTTGTATTTTGATACCACCCTATTCTCGCTGAGAGCACTCTCCGTTCTTCTGTGCGCCGGAGGATTTTTATCTTTTCATTTACCTGCTGCCGGAGCAGGTGGCCGTCGACCCTAGAGAATGCATCTTGATATGCGGAATCCAGTGCACAGCATGCTTTCTGCACTCGCGAATAACAGATCAAGGCTGTATAAATTTGCACACGGAACTCACATATCCAGATAGTGACGGAAGTCTGAAAATGGACCGGTGTCAGGGTATAGCCGGTGTTGGGTTCCTATCTCTACAGAATCGGTTAAATATGAGCCATCTAGTTAATTTTCTTCCCGTGTGAATCATAAATCCGTAAAGTGGCCGAATCAGAAGTTGTTCTTGGCAGGCCTCTACTAAATGACCGGGTCCCGCGCTAGCCGCAACAGACGCGTCCTGTCAGATCAGATCGGATTATGCGATAGTGAAGAGGACGGGCACGGCCGAGTAGCCAGGAGGCCAAGCGGTTTTTCTCGGATCCGCGCGATCGCCCGTCGGAAAATCAGTTTGTACCTTTTGAGACTGCGGCTCAATTCTATCAGCGATCTGTTGTGACAGCCGAACGATAGCGTAATAAGTTTTATCGGATCCGACCAGTCTCGCCTTGCCGCTTCTGAGTATGTGCGTGCGTGTCTGTGTACCTGCTCGGTCCATCTCCGGTAGCCACAGAGAGCGGAGATAGACAGTCGACGTTGGGTCGCTCGAGTGGAAGATGTGGAATCAAATTATACGTACACACCTGGCCTCCCTGCGGCTTCATTTGCATACGATTTGAGGAAAGGCTCCGCATATGTATGCATATACATCCGTGAACGCCGACACACGTAATCCCGGCTTGCGCGCCCGTGTGTGCGGTACATGCTCATAAATACATATTGTATATGTGTACTCGTCGCGTTGCCGATAGAAACATATGACATTTTTATGTAAATTCGTATTCTCCCGGGACGGGGCTCCTTGAGTTCCAGTTCGACCGGTCGAAGTTCGAAATACGCTTAGCCACTTACATGCACGCACACGCACACGCATGCACTCGCGGACGGGCAGGGTTTTGTTTTACGAGGCATTTCGTAACGCGCTCTGTTAATATTTGTCCCGCAAGCGTCCCGGCATTAAAGTGGCCACGCTTGACCGACCAGTTTATAGGCGGTATTTAAATATCCGCGTTCTGTAGTTTGCACAGGCACCTCTCTCGCGAAAAGATGTCATTACCTCGGCGCTCGGCGCCCGACACACTTTGCTGCCTCGTTAAGAGCAATCACCTTGCTACGGCCCGGCTCTTAATATACTTTCGCGCAGGATGATATTCTCCGCCCAATGTACCTGTGTACCCGTCGAACGATACAATCGGCGCGTACAATTTACGCTCGCCCGAAACAATGAGATGATTTTAGATCCTCGTTCGTACGTACGCCTTTACATTCTCCCGACCCACGCGAAGTCCGCATTATTAATCGAATGCACTGCCAGGAATTGAGGTGGATCAGGACGTCGGGCGTGCGGTCTGGCGCGCATGGGGGAACTTTGTTAGAGGAGGAGCAATCGAACGTAAACCCCATGCAAAGTGTAATTAAAGATTCACCGCCCCTAACCCGATATGTCACCCAACTAGGAGAGAGTGTCTGGAGAATAGTCGGTGCGCACCCTAAGAAACGATTCGCATAATGAATTATCCCCGAAAGGGTAATTGGATTTAGAGGCCAATGGAGCGTCGCGTTGCGTCTCGTCGCGTCGCATCGCGTAGGGTAGGGTAGGAGCACGCCAGGGCAAAAGGAATAAAAGGGAAAGAGACCATTTCGGTATGCGCTCGCTGGAATCCCGAAATGGTATTATCGGTATGCGTGAAATGAGGTGGATCTAGGTTGTATACATATATGTAGATGCCAGCGCGCGGGCCCAGAGAAAGCAATCTCAGGTAACTACGAAATTGGATTGATCGCGGCCTCTTTCGTTCTTTTGCTACATCCAAGCGCAATGTCCGCAATGTCCGATGGACATCGAGTCAACGTCGAATCGCCTCGTTCCCTCTCACGGTTTTTGCCTCTGGCCTCGCTGGTGCGCGAATACAGCCTGCCGAAACACTTAAGTAGTTTTGTCTACGTTCAGCCGAGACTCGGCTGTGCGTCGTAAACTGGAATAAATTCAGGGAAAGACGGATGCACGTCTGGCAAGCTGGAATGAAACCCAGTGTCACTCTCGCCTGGCCGCTTTCCTACGTAAGGTAATAAATCCCCTCGCTGCTATATGTATAGCTGCGTACAGTGTCGGACGTGTTCCTGATTCCATTCTAACACGGTCTACGTTCGGATGACCTCCCCTCGCTCGTCTTGCCGATCCCGATGGCGGCGGTATAGCAGGAATAGTGGTAAAGTGAGAATATAAATTAAACTCGCGACTTTTAAAATAGCCCTCTCTCTGGCTTCCTCATCCTCGCAACAGCTCCTTTCTAAATATGCAAATATATGCTGATTCGGGGAGATTTTTAGACCGCGTGACATAATGATGATGACGATCCATCCGGCCGGAGATAGAATATTAAGGGCGCGCTCCGGTGCAGCCCTATAATTTCAGGACGAGAGCGCAGCGCTTTTAGAGTTGCCCATTCTCACGGCGGCTCTCTTCCTTACTTAACTACCAGACGATAGTTATTATCCTCAATTTTAGTTCTTAGTCCATACCGGGGCCTAATGTCGAATAATCGTGCGGAGTGGGGTTAACTTCCCTCCCGTGAAGTGTTCACTTTATTAAATCGTAAGGTGAATACCATTTACATGCGGCACAGATAAAAGCAGTAAAAGGAGTTTCGCGCGACGAGTCGCGGCTCTTCTGCCCTTGATCAGGATACGAGGCTCACGAAGTGAATCGATTTTCTGTCGGCCGGGCGCACTAAAAAATGATTCCTGGTCGAAATAAACGAGTGCATTTAGTGCGGCGGGATACATTGTCCACAGATACAGATACAGTTTGGCCGCGTGGCGTCGAGCAATTTGAGAAATAAATCAAGCGGTTGCGCCGCTCCGGCCGAACACGGGCGAGGCGCACGATCGCCATAAATCGCAATCGCCGCTCGTAAGGGCGTAACACGGGCCTTAATTATCGTTGCGGCCGATTGAATTGACACGATAAAAACTAGCTGCCTCCTTCAGGCCGCAGGCTGCAAAAGGGTTGATCCCGCTACGGGTGGTCAACCTCTTCTGGAGAGTGAGTGAGAGAGAAGGACAAAGAGAGCAAGGGGTGGGGGGCAGAGTTGTCCATAAGCGTGACGCGTTTATCTTCGAAGGAAGACTTCGCGTTAAAGTCACCGTCGAATGTCGACACATAAATCATCACGGCAATTTTTCCGCGACGCGACCTCGTCTCCGTCGCGTCCAATATGCGCTCGGGAAAGTTGATGCATTCAGCCCCTTTCTCCCCTTTGACTGGAAAGTTTGGCGAAAAACTTGAATTACGTCCGACGCGGCGGCATTACGCTCAGGCATTTATCTCGATTACCCAAAGTCCAAGATCCCCGGGACGGCGTAATAACGTCGCGTCGTCGAGCCGGCGGCCACAGGAAAAGAGGTTGAAACTTTATGCATTCTATAAGTCGTATCCGGCGAATTCTGCTCGACGGCATATTGAATTCCGATTTTTATACACATCCTTAAACACTTCCATTACTTTGCGAACGACAGTTCCCGGTATGCACTACCTCTCTCCCTCTCTCTTTCCCCCCCTTCTGCGCTTTCTTAGAGGGGTATGTACTGCGCCTAAGGTTTATGCATATTCGAAGGGTGCACTCTGCATATAAATGCGGTCCCCCCGCCGCCGCTGCTCGTCCGAAAGACGGCGTTTAGAGGACGCCACGGAGAGAGGAGCCTCACGTCCATCGAGACATTTTTCGCGGCAAGGTTCTCTCGACGAGTCACCCTTCGCCATACGTATATTTATATACGTATTTATATACACCCTGGCACATATTTATATATATACCTACTTCTCCCTCCTGCTCTTTCTTTCTCGCGCTCCTTGTCTCGCCGTTCCCGCTCGCTCTTTTTCGTCCACGATGCTCTCTACGCTCTGGTGGATTATAAAGCTCGCAAAATATTTTCGGGCAACGGCCGTCATAACTCAACTCGGGCTCGTTTTATTCGCTCGCCCTTCTCCTCATTTTCACCCCCCCCCCCCCCTTATTCCCTTGCCCCCGCATCTGGGATGTCTCAGGGCACGGAGAAACCCAGCGGAGTTTCCACGTTGCTACCATTTGCCAAATGCATCAGCATTCAGGGCTATCTTTCACACTTACTCGACTGAAACTGTCGATTGGCTATGAAGTGCAATGCATTAGTGCTGACCAGCCGGACTAATCCACTAATAATACTGTCCGTTGGAAATTGCGTGTTATGTGCATTAAAACGAACGGGCGCTCAATAACACTCGCTAATGCTTTTGGGATCAGTGTACCAGTAATGGCACTTTAATTGCGGCAGCAAAGTGGCTGTCAGTAAAATACGAAACGTGATTGATGTCTATTTTACTGGAGTAAAGCGAAATTAAAAACGCAGAATAGTTGGAATGAGCCGTACATAAGCCGATGTTAATAAAGGGCAACGGCCGATTGAGCAATCGGGTAGTCAAGTCATAATTAGCTGGATTGAAAGGTAGCTTGTTTGGGTCGCTTAGTATTCCAGACAAAAAATCGATTTCGAATAGAGGGAGCCGAGAGTGGTGGGGGGAGCGGTGGCGATCCAGAGTTCCTCAATGAAGAAAGACACGGGCTTGCCATTGCTTTTTTTGCCACACTCCCTATCTCTCGCTTCGCCGTGAATGTCATAAAAGCGTGTACGTGAAACTATTTCTGCTGGTGACAAGCAAGTATCCGTTCCGCTGCGTCTCAAGATATACGCTCCTTTCAGCTCGTTCTTCTTGTCAGACTCTTTCGATTGCCACACGGCGTCCGACAAGAAAAAATCAATGGCTGCGTGCGGATGCTACCATCGGCGAATGGCAATTTCGAGGTTGGCTCAATTTCCGCTGTCATCGTTAGTGCTCCCGGCACTATACGACATCTTTTTTAACGCTACCAGATCGCCACTAACGTGTCGGTACGCGGGAACATTTTAATCTGCGGAAATGAGATCAGGGACGAGACGCCATAGCCGTAAAGTACCGAGAGTGAGAAGTGCGGAAAGCTCATGACACACCGAGGAAAAGTTAACGATCATAATTTCACGGTCATTCCAAACAGTCGAGACACTAATTTCGACGAGATTGTACTTGGTTCCGGGCATTGGTACGATAGAACTGGTCGAAGTGAAAATACCTCGCGAGTGCTTAGGATTGGCAGAACGGAACGTAAGGGACGATAATATTCCTGGCGCGGCGTCTCCTCGCCACTCGGGGATTCATGTATTCCCGTCGTAAATGACAATGACACCCTTCCGCGCGCGGACGTAGCGAAACCGTGCCGCTATTTCCATTCTTCCCAAATTAGAAAACGGCATTAGCGGCGGAGCGCTCGGCTGGCATAATTCATGGATACGCATACCGGCGTCAGTCATGGCATGGATCCAATGTGATTATTAATCCCGATTCCCCGAACGCCGAGCCGCAGCGGCCCCCGGACGCATCCCGTAACGGCTTCGCATCGTTCGACGAAATATCCGCATTGATTCCCGGCTACGGACGCCATTCGCTGGCTTCTATTCCTCGCCAACCTCGCCAAGGATATTCCGAGGAGAATTGATCTTTCCGCCAGGAGTACCGCAGCCGCACGCCAGAGCCGCCGGCCTCTCTGGAATTTTCGTATTACCTCTTCCCCGGCGAAATTTTACGTAAACACTCGGAGCTACGTGATCGGCAGGATAGACTGTTGAACAAACGTCGAGGCTGGCTATTCTTCGACACCCTGCTCTTCGGAAAAAGGGTTTCCCGGGAAAGAGATCCCATCGAGTAGGCGGACGCCGTCGAATACATATTGAATGATAGGACGCCTAATACCAAGTTAATCGGAGCAATAATACTTGAGCCCACCCTGAAATACGAAGTGTGCTCGGCACATCGACGGCCTCCTCTATATTGAGGAAGTCTTACGATATGTCCCCGGACTTGACCGGAATTCCAACGGGGTGTCATAAAACTGCGCGCACGAGGCGGTGTCCTCTTGAATTCCTGAGACGGTGACGCGGCACATAGCCGGCTGTATCGTTCGGCTCGATCTCCTTGTAAATGTAAAGACTGCCCTTCCCTCCAAGACTCTCCTTCGACGACATACATACTATAAGGTACTATGTACTGAGATCGCGTAATGCGGTGCTCTAGTCTGGCAGGGGCATAAATGTTGGGCGGCTAATTAAAAGAAATATCGTAGCCGGCTGGCCTACCTAGCTAAGTACCTACCTACGCGAGAGAGCCAGAAGGATTGATGGGCGCTGGCTGGGTTTCGCGAGGCTAATCGCTCCCGGCCAGTGAGTAGGAAGGGCACGCTCGCCTATCGTTAACCAGACAGTACGTCAATTAACGAAACAAATGTCGCAATTAATGGTCAATATTATGCGAGCATTGCTCACTGTCGTTACTCGTTAAGCGCCACACAGCCGGGGCAATTAATCGCATCGTTCCTCGGGGCCCGGGCAGCCTGCAATTTATCGCTCCGATTCCGTCGTAGATGATGGTCTAAAAACAAATGAATGTCCGCGTTGTCCGGCGATGGCAGCGCTGGGGAGAGATGCCGCGGAGCAATGAGGAAGACCGAGGGGGGCGAGAGGAGGAAAGTGACGGGCGAGTGGCTCGGCCACTTGAAAATCCCTGGCGCACGAGGCCCTTAATTATTCGCACTCTTTAACGACCGCGATCGTGATGCACGCTAATTGCGCGGACACTCTGATAACCCTGTTTTTACGAGCGTTATATACTGGCTCGCGCAATGCTTGCCTCGTAAACGCGGGTCTTGTTGTCGATGACCGCTGCTACGCGTCGCGACGCTGCACTCAAGTGTCGTGCCTGCGTATCATCATGCTACGTGTGCACGCAACACCAGCCAGTACACGCATGTCCAGCTCTTACTCTCGGCACGCTTTTTCCCGACGATCTCTATTACCCTAAAGAATCCGCCCCACATACCGGCAGGAACGCGTCCAAGTGATGGCGCATGACGTTCGCATCCTGTCGCGTAGCACGGGGGCCCAATGGGTCCCGCTAGCTCGTGTGCCCCTTCCTTTGCTTGCCGCTCTCTGAGTTTGCGAATCCGGTCCCGGTTTACTGGGGTTATTTTTCGGGGCCCCGCTGACTAAGCTATCCGAAACGATGCGGGCCCCTTTGTTGGCAATGTAATCACGTAATTACGCGCATTAAAAGAAGCCCGTGCCTCTTCGTAGGTACCAATTTAATTTTCGAATTTCCAGCGGCGAATTACCGCGGCGAGCGGCGCGAAGCTGTGAGAGAGGAGCACTCCCTCCTCTCATTGGATGGGAGAGAGTAGGGAGGCATCGGAGGCGGTGGTCGCAATTCGGAGCCATTAGCGAAATTACTCAGTGTAGAGAACGCGTCTACTTGGCTGCCTGGCTGCCTGGCTGCCTGTCGAGCGCGGCCTTTTTCTTCGTCGATCAACCGAAAAACGGTGCAAAGCTTTCGAGGACCCTTGGCCGTTGGGTGGAGGCTCGGTATTCGTGTGGATCCCATCGCGCACAGGGGTCCGGAATCCCAGAGCCGAAAAGCCAGAGTGCATCGAGGCCGACGAGTAATCTGCCTGGAAAGTCCAATAGGCCAGGCGGTATGCAAAAATAGCCGGCTATACAGAGAAGAGAGAAGAGATATCGATACTTGGCGCTTGCCATTAAGGGGATAGCGGCGCTTGCCGGCAACAATAGGGAAAGCGCAATCGTGGCGGAGGATATACGGCTTGGCTTGCACTTTTAACCCGGCTTTTGTCGACTAGCGTGGGGATCACTGTGGCTGCTGTGTTAACCGGTTCATATTTCACGCGTAACAGCGGGAATAAACTTCCATATTCAGCCGGCCGTCCAAAGTCGCGCGTTTCCTTACGAGCCTAATAAAGACAAATACGTTGCTTCACTGACCAAGCGATACCTCCCGAAGACACTGCGCTCCTCGAGCGGATCGGACAGACACAGAGAATCGTTTCGAGCTCCACCATTACGCGGCCTACCCTCTCCAAACTCTCTACAGACGAATATGAACTCGACTCGGGGCAAGATACGCGGGTCTATCGAGCATTATCGGGTAGTGCGCGTGGGACGAGGTATAACGCTCGTGTGTATGTAGAGGGCTCGGCCGAGCACGGTGTGTACGAGCAAGAGTGTCGTTCGGCACTAGGCATCGATCTCGCCTCTATCCGATAAATACGGCGTGACCGCCCCTTTCTGTTTCTCTCTGCATTTCTCCTTTCTCCCGGCGTTCCTCCGCCAAACGGAGTCTGCATTTCCCTGGCCGGCACTCTGCCCGCCTGTCTAGCCATTCGCGATTTTACGAGCGTGCCTTCAAGAGCCATGACGATGCAATCTCACAACGCACACTCTCCCTTTTTTCCACCCTGCGCCCTCCTCCTCCTCTTTCGAGGTGGCTGCCCGCGCGCGCGCGCCCGCCCTCCCCCGAATCTCCGGCGAATTGTCCTCTGTGATATATCCGCTCTGACGTGCCGCCAGAGTTCGCGAGCAATAAAGGAAGTGGGGAAGGAAGCTGGTGTGTAGGCGCTCGAACGATATTTTTCGAGCGAGTGGCCAGCAGCCGTCCCCCGGCCGCTACATTAGTTCGCGCGCTCTGCCAGCTAAGCACTCCTTAAATGGCTCATGCATTATGGATTAAGAAATCTGAATTGTGCCACGAGTGAACAATCAAACGTGTTCAGCCCACCGCGGCCGGTTTTCAGCGGCGTCACCGGCGATGATAACGTTAAATTTATTCAGTGGAAAACTCGAGCGGCCACCCTCGTCGGTGGCAGCCGGTCCTCTCCTTCCTTTCCAACTTCTGGTGGCACCGGCGCGGCGCGGCGATGGCACCCGGCCATTAGCTACAAAGCGCTCATTGAGTTGCCTGCGTTTACATATCTATTATAAAAAAGATTGCCTCCGGAGAGGGAGAGAGGAAAAGGGAGCGAGAGCCGAGGCAAAAGAAAAGCAACCTTGCCAAGCATTTTCACCGGTCAAAGGGAATTCCCTCTTAACAAGATGCCTTCATCTGCGACGTTTATTGAATGTACTTTTCCTCTCTGAGGCGTGTCTGGCTCGCTCCATGTCGAGGGACGGCCATAAGAAAGAGAGAAGGGGCATAAAAGGAGCAACAAACGATTCTATATGTACAGGGTGAAACGACTTGGTGTGGTAGACAACGCGACGCCTCGAGCGTCCGACGGAATTCGGTCCAGTTTTACCTTTCCCCCGGAATGAGGCGCGCCGGGCCGGGCCGGGCCGGGCCGGGCCGTACCGCACCGCGCAGTGGAATAAGACGGCAGGCATGCCAGGCTCTCGACACGCGGGATCCGCGCGCAAAAGGTAACAGCTGTAAAGAGTCAACACGGCATCCAAATATACGACAGTATACAGACAGAAGGTGTCAAGCCCTGTAGCCGAGGTGGTGCCTCCTCGGCCGACTGTCACGTACAGGCTGCGACAGGGCTTCATCCACCACCCCTCCAGATGCAATTTCCGCTATTTTTACCCGAAAAGCTTCTCCGGCCATCCCCGCGACACGTTCCTCAAATAAAGTCCGTCGCCCTTTCGCGCGGGCGTGTGTGAGTGCAACACACTGGCCGCCCTACTCACCGCTCTCTTGTGCGCACTGCGTATGTATACCTAGTTACGTATACTAGATAGTATGCGCCCAGCTATTTCTCCGCGGAGCAGGAACTTGTTTCTAGTACGACATCCTTGAGACACCGACAGCGACCGCGCCAGTTCGCCGAATCCTTCCGTGAACTCTAGAGGATTCAGTGATCTCTTGAGCAACCTCGTGCGGAAACAGCTCCCAGGACCGGGGCTCACCAGACTTACCCAGAATACCGTTGCTCCCGATTTGCATTCGACTTCATCGCCGTGACACGTATACTTAGGCAATGAGAGCGGCGGAATGCAATTAGTAACGCGTATACGAGCCTGTGCTCGTCCAGTTGGCTTTTGCCCTCCTCCTTTAAATGCGGAATCTGGGACCGCGGGCTGCATCCTACATACAGATAAAGAACCTACACGAAATCATAATATCCTTATTGACTGTTTGTTGAGAGTATAGTTGACTGGCCAATTCGATTATTCGAAGCTCGTCTCTCACTCGGCTATCAGAATTACCAGACGGACTGTTTCGCGTAGCAAGCTCATATTTCCAGTCGGTGCGCGACGTTTATCACGTCCTGTCCGACGACACGTCCTCCCCGTAAGCGTTTGTTTTGAACTCCCGAGACATTCGTAGCGAGTCGCAGACGTACGGTACGATGTTTCTCTTCTCCCGGCTTCTTACTCCTTTTCGTTCCTCGACTATGCGCACGCGGGCCAAAGCTCGTAATACCTACGGGGATACCATTTAACGTCTCGTCATCTGACAGCGGGGATTCCAGTGGCTCTCGCCCCCGCACCAGTATGTGTGTTTGTGTGCGTTCGCTTGCCACGATTAAATTCAACCGCGCCGACGTGCCGCGTTAAGCCGTGGGATCATATCATAGCTCAATCCACGAAACGCGATAAGCCACGCCGCTTAATCCCGCGATTACAAGATTTCTTTGAACGCCCTCTCCTGCCAACATTGTTGACCAGTGGGCGAATGTGGGACACCTCGAACGCGAATTCCGCAAAACTCATTTAACGATCCGTTTGAAAAGTCAGTTTTCTAACATCGCCGATTCCGGAATTCGTCTCGCTTCCGTTTGGAATAAAAAATTAAAAATTAGCTGACTGATACAAATCATCTAATGACTCTGTGCAATTCATATGTATATTCTTACTATAACTTATTATAACTTACTATATTGCTCTAACTATATTACTATATTACTATAACTTACTATATTGCATTTGATATCATACTGTGTTGTAAATCATCATCATGATTACGTTCCCATCATCACTTTGTCTTAATTTTTAATCGGCTAAGGAAAGGAGGTGGTTCGCATTGTTTATCGTACTAACATTTAAATACGCTTGTGGTAGATGTTAGTCGGGATTTCATGGAAATGATTCCTTGGACACAAGATTCTGTGGAACACACAATATTGGGTTTATTAAGAAGCGGAAGTGATACAGGGTTAGGCACAATAACTTTCTGACAAATATATACACATAGTTTCGGTACGATTCATGAATTTAATCGCCAATCTTACCAACGACACATTGCGCGAATCGGGCGTCCGGCTTCATTAGCCGAATGCTCTCAACCTCATGACGTCCAGAAGTTATCCCCGTACTCTCCCTTCATAAGCGCAGGCGCCCGGATGACTCCCTCTTCTCTCCTCCCTGGGAGATATTCCTTAATCGTCCAGGTAGTCGCTCAGTACTGTCCTCTATGTAATAAGGTTTATGGTCTAGCGACCAAGATGAGAAATAAATTTAAAAAACAAGAGTTGTCCTTTGGAAGGCGATCGGTTTTAGTAGCCTTTCGACCTCTTCCAATCCAAGAGGCGTCTAGAAGGTGGCCTCTCTACTTTCCTGTGCTATTAAACCGTTTCGTTAAGTTTCGTCCTCTCCTAATACTTTCGGACGGCCATGCTCTTAGCTGAGCCTTCCTGTCCCGAGAAAATTCAGTAGGAATGAGAGCGACCGCTTCTTTGTGTGTGTGTTTGTCTGGGACGGGGGGTTCTGGGGTTTGCGGTAGCCTAGGATGTATGCCTTTAAGCCGAATGGTCTTGGTTTGCATTTGGTTAGGACATGAAAAGATGCGTCTTGGTGCTATGTACTACTATTTGATTGCAGGATGATTGAGGGTGGAAAGCTTCAACAACCCCAGAATGAGAGCGAGTGTGCCTGCGATCACGATTGTTATACGGCGTCTTTACTAGGAGCGCCGGGTCGCCGCCGCAATCAAGAACGCGGTATCCAAACATGCGGCTGTTCGGGTCGGAGCGCGATCGCCGCTCCCCGCCGCCTCCTGAATCTCCTTGTTTGTTGAGGGGCGGCCCTATGTGTTGTCCCATTACAAGTTTACATTTATTGAAACATTGTACACATATACTTACATCAGTAAAATCATAGTATATCTTCTTCTGCAGGAAAAAAGATGAACATAACGCGTTATTTCTCTACTTGTAATCTATAACTATTGCGAGTATAGAGGTTGGGTAAGACTTCAAAAGGATCGAAGCGAACCACGCGATTCGAAATGATAGGTGGGAGCGTTGGTCGTGGTGGCTATATAGGTGTTGCGCAATCGAGGCCGAGGGGGATAATTATCATCCTCTCTATTGTTACCTGGGGGGATCCCACTTGGATTGCGCGTAGTGGGTATTACTTAGAGGGCGCCGATGTCCGTTTGACTAGAGGCTCGATGAGGAATTATTCGCGTGGGACAGAAGAGGCACGACTCTCGAGATAGGGGAGGCGTCGAGCTCGCCAAGAACGAACTCAACGAACGAGCTAGATGTAAGGTGAAGAAGGAGGAGAGCCGACTCTCTCGCGATTGTATCAGCCGGTGTGAATGTCCTGTCTGGTAGTTAAGATGGCCGTGGTGCAGGGGGGGGAGGGGTAAGGGGGGCTAGGGGGAACGTGTCCGGGCTGCCGGGGAGAAGTTTTATTGCGACAAGTGCGCTGCTCTCTTCTACGGGGCCCCCCATTGCAGAGTGACTTCCGGTCGGCACGGCGAATCGCCAGAGAACAACGAGGTTGAAATGCAATTTACTGTTGAGTTCCATTGCTCCAACTTCGAGTGTATCACCCTCCCCCTGCCGGATTCGCCAAGCGCGCTAATATAGCTCCCTCGCCTATGTCTCTCATCCCGACCGTGCTGTGATTTCGCGGCGAACCGTCTGATCAATTTGCTAATCCAATGCACTTCGTGGCCCTTTGTGCACATCTATGACGTCGCGCCGACTATTTGCATGCTCCAGCAGTTGACAAACTTTGTAACGAAATGCAAGAATCGAATGGTTGTCGAGAACGGGGCCGGGCAACCGGTGCACCTCTTCGCTTTTGAGAAAAGCCCCAGGCACTCGAGTGACTATAAAGTTGAGAGTGGATCATGACCAAGGCGTCCTAAAGTCATTAGAGTAGCCGGGCTAATCAGTCTTGCAATAACTTTGGATTGAGATACTTATAAAGCCTTGGAAATATTTCGTATACAATCTAGTTCATTAGAAAGTAGTTAGATATCATTTAATAAGTATCCATTCCCTCTCGCTAAATTACTTTTACTTCCAGCTTAACAAGCAACGATTGCACTTGCTGCTGTGCAATAACCGGAACTAGTAAAACGAGATGTACATGGAAAAGTATCATTCTAATAAAAATTGCGGCAAATCGGATGTCATTTCGAGTTGTCCATCGAGTGGAATGAACGACGGCATTGGGAAATCATCTCTGGTGCTCCCGAGTGTATATTCGAACCGTGAAAATTGGTTGGTGCGATAGGAGAGCTGCGGTTGCATCTACACGTGTAGAGCAGATAGAAGGTTTGCGGGCACGGAGAAGGGGAGTGGAAGTAAGCGAGCGAGCGGGCTGCAGGGGGCATCTCGAATCACGGGCGTGCGCCGATATCCGAGCAGTGATAACGGTGCGGGGAGGAATATAAGCTCGTGCCGGCCAGGCTAATCTCCCTGCCAGAGTAAGCCTATCTTTTCACGAGCCGCTCTTTGTCTTCATTCGCCTTGGACGCCGGAGGCATTTAATTATTCCTGCGGGGCATCGGCAACCACCGGGAAGCAGCGACCTCACGGGGAGTGGGATCTGGACCGGCCAGAGAGGCTTCGGCCCAACTTCCAACTCAGCAAGCGCGCGGTGTCCCGAGCTCGATTCCTATCCGAGTATCAGCACGTGCGAGTCTACCAGCCGCACGTGCATCCTGTTCCAAATCTTCGCCTAATGATCTTCTTATCGGATCGTCTCAAGGGATAATCACCGGCAGTGCCGCGCTCCTGAAAAAGAAGCCCCTCCTCCTCCGAGGGCTTGAAGAATTCTCGAAATTAAGTACCACTGGGGAGTTTTCATCTGCGCGACCCCGATATGTAGAAATGCGTGGTTAATATTCCCGGCGCACGCGGCCCAGCCAGCAGGCCAAGATGATACACCGAGTGCGTCAGCGACGGTTCTTATGTCGCGGAGCAAATTACGCGCTCGGCAATTACATAATTTCATGCGGCGATGCCGCCGGCACCGGCAGCGATGCTTTCGCGATATGCGAGATGGCTATCAAATGATTTCCCTCGCACGAACTTACGGCACTGTTTATCTTCGCGCGCACTTTAAAGGATCGCCGACCGAAAGATTTCGCCGCGCGCACGCTTCATCTTGATCGTCGAGCCTGCCGACTGAGCCACACCGCACCGCACTGCCGGTAGATTCGCTCGAGAGGGCCGGTAATCGACAGCGATGTGCATACACACAGTTTGCGAGAATGAAGGTAGCGCGGCAAGTGCAAGTAAGAAGAGTGCCGGGGAGAGAGGAAGAGCGAACGTCGTTAGGATCGGTAACTGCAAGAAAGAGCCACCGCACCGGCAGGAACGAGGCTGGCCGGAAAGCAACAGGAGCCGCGCCACGGGAACGTGGCTTACACTGGTGTGTAAGATACCGATCACACCTCAGCCTTTCACCGGTCCCCATTGTGCCTGGATGCTGGTACGAGGGCTGGAAATCTAACAGCCGATAATTGCCTTCGAAACCGTCAAGTCATACGGCGTAATAGCATAATAAGCGGACCGCGCCGATCAGATTAACGCAGCCTGCTGGAAATCGGGATAAAACCCCTCCCCTCGCTCGAACCCTTATTACGCGCCAGGAACGCCACCGGCCACTTACCCCAAAAGACTCTCATCTTCTAGATGTTCGTGCGCAGTGCGCTTTCGCGTTACGTCACTGCCATCAGATTTCTTTGCCAATAGCAAATATCCTTGGACCGCGGCGATCCACAGTCCTGTCGAGAAGTGTCGAGTCCACGACAAAAGACGTAAATCCATATTCACGTGTCACTTGACACCAAGAGTCGCCCACGCGCACGGGCCACAATACCTTGAGTGACACCTCGTAAACGTGTGGTTGAGGGACATTATTACATTGCGACTATGGGAGTCGTTCGCTCTATGACCAAATCTCGATTTTGCTGTTCGTAAATATCCTCCGAGCGGTTTAGGTCGTGCAAGAGCAAGGGCGCTGAGTAAGGTCCGTGATTGGCCGGTAAAACTGATATTAATCGTTCCTGATCCCGGCTTCCGGCGAGTGGGCGCGGGAGAAGCAGTATTGGAAGTGCCACCTTACAGCTTATCGCTGATTGGGATCTTTTCGGCAACTTCTTTTCAGACTTGTGCCACTTTTTCCGGGCGAAATCGCCGCCACCATCCCACGGGCGCGGTAGCCAACTGGCCGGAATGAAGTTGCCTCACTTCGTCTTAATTTCCTAAGAGGCTTGCACAGACTAGCGTGCGTTCAGCAAGAGCACTGTACCGGTATATGCATACATATACCGAGCTGTAAGTAAGTGACTCGGTCCGCCACAAGAGAAATCGATTGCCCGCTCGATACTGTGCCAGCCAAAGTTTGTCGATCTGTCGCGGGCACATTTCAGAGTATTTTAAAGCGGCTATCTCTATTGCCATTTGAGTGACCGTAAAAGTAGCAAGCGGCCACCGAGCTGCCTTCTCGTGTCCAGCGGCGGGAGAGCGAGGGTGCACTCAGATTGGCGAACGACTTGGGCCATTGCATGCACCTAGATCGATTAGCGAAAGTGTCGGAATTTAAGGTACGTATCGGCCGCTAGTCCTTTCTCTTCGAGGTGCTCCTTAAACAGTCGGTTATTGCTGGAGCCCATTTCAATTTACATTATTCATAATGGAAGAGGACATGGACCTTCTGCTAAGTCATGCGACGACAGTAGTCGGTACCGAGAGGGAAATCCCATATGTATCCGCGCGTAGGGAGAGCCGATTAGCATCCTCCGTATGTAGATATTACAGTACGTCCAACGAGTCGTAAATATCAGACACCCTGACATTGACTTTCGCTCGGATGAACGTGATCGGAAAGATGCGAGCGCATGATAATCGTTTTGTGTGTCAATCAGACAAGCTGGGTGTACGCCACGCCACGGTAGGATGTCCGTAACGCACGTCGACGTGTGATACATCTTATGACTCGCATAGTAAGTTTTCCTGCTCGACAGACAGCTGTCGCGCGTATACCGAGACGATTCCCTGTGTTTAACTTACGGCGGTCGTAACACTATGTGTCATCGTACCTGCCGACATCATCGCACCGAGGACCCCACAGGTAATCGTCAATTTGATAGGTCAAGACATCCTATCCTAGTAACTGATACTGCTAGATCGAACCGGCAGGTGGTTTCTACCTACTAGGATCTTTCATGCAGTCCAACGATCTTCTTGTGTAGTTTAACAAGAACGGGTTGTATACACGCAAGTTTCTAATGGGGCGTTTTGGTAGCTTTTGGTACATCTGACTGTTTGGATACCATCGCTAGGAGTACGTATCTACATCGGTTAGATCTATTCAAAGGAAGAATATGCACGGGCACCGCCTCATTCCTTAACTTTCTTTCCCTCTACCTTCCTGCTGCTCACCCTTTTCCCCGGGCTTTAATCTGTCCTAGTCCAGGGCGAGTGGTCGTTGACTACGAATTCTTCGCAAATATCTCCATCCAATAAGAAGTAAATTGCCGGGCATCTATTTGCTTTGAGGAAGGTAGCAATCGCAGTTCCCGGCAGTCGCGGAATGCTTCTGTGTGATGCGAACCTGTGAGCCCCGCAAACGCGTCCGCAGAATCTCGCCGCTGCAACGAATTCCGTAAAGTAATCCTACTAATTCGTGATGGGCCGAGCGTATACTGTGTGAACTGCAACCTGTTTATGCGCTCACATAATTGCTTTACCCAAAAGTAAGAATCGTTTTAAAGTTTGTATATTGCATCGTCAAAGAGCGACATTCGTTTTAAAGTTTGGGATTTGTAACTCCTCTCATCACAAGGAGAGGAGGAAATACCTTTACTTTTGAAACATTTCAAAGATTTCGTTTAAAATTAGAGATCCACACGAGCGAAATAGTGCCTTTGCAGAAAAACTACTGGGACACGTAAAGTCTCGACGGCGGAGCGGCGTATAAAAAGGATACGGATTTATAAGTGGAGCTGAAGAATGTACTACATAGGTTCCACGGCGAAGACAGTGTACTAGAAGAACTGCCCTTGGAACAACCTCAGACAAGCTGGCGCTGCAGGTACAAAGAGTAGGTGGGCCAGGCTATCGGGCTGCAGAAGAAGATGGAGCCTTGAAGAAGTCTACGACGAGGGGAAGACAGCAGCAGCGATAATTAATAACCCACTTCTTCGACGAGGTTACTCCGCGCGCCTTTGTGTATGGTGGGCTGGCTGGCTCACCCGGTGGCTGACGAGCCCGGTTCTACTGGCGAGAGCCGCGCCGGACATACCTTGGGCTCTAACCCAACCTCTACACGAGGCACACGGAGAGCAGGGAGTGCAGGAGTGGCCACGGACGACGATTCATTAGCCGAGCAAAACACTAATTGGTTCGTTTCCCCGAAGCCCAGGGCTCAACAAGAAACTCAGCTCGACATTTCGGGGCGATCTCTCCGTGACCCAGTGCAACGGAACCAACGGCATATCATGCGAGTCCTTATCTGCCCCTAGAGATGGAAAACGGCGCGACTTGCTACAGCATCCAGCAACGTCGTAAAAGTTTTATTTGATGCTCGCCGGATAACAGGAGTCAAGTGGGGCAACTCAAATGTCGCACTCTTGAACGAAAGCAACTCTAGAAGTCAATTGTACGCGCCATTCCCCTAACGAATCTATATGTATGTAGAAGGCGGTTATACTACTCACATGTACATACAGCTGACGGCTCCTGTTTTATTTGCCACGTCAATTTCAGAAACCCCATCGCGGCGAGCCTAAATAAAACCCCGGGGCAACCGGCCGGTGTACACCTGCCGGTTAATGAAGTCGACGAAGCCGTCGTGCGGGACGCGCTCCGAGAAAAAAGAAGGAAATGGAGTTGATCTGTAAATTGAATGCAAGCGGAAGAGGGCCAGGCGAGGCCAGGCCCTTCGGGAGTAGCCCGTAGGCCCTTGAGGGGAATCGGCGAGCACGCACGCGTGCGTACAGTAGCCGATTGCATTGCGATCCTTTTCTTCGTGAGCCGGTGGAGCCCGGGTGATGAACGTTGGCCGAGATTCTCGCGCTCGAGAAAAAGAGTGCGACGTCGATGAGGAGGGAAGGGGGCGGCCGGCCGGGAGAAGGAGTCGGGGGCTAAGAAAGAGCAGAGAGGACAAGTACAGAGGCAGTCGTGGCGGCCGGCGGTCTCCGAAGACCGCCTACTAAATCACCGGACCGAATTCCATTTGGCTTTGGGGCTTCTCCCGGCAGAGTCAACAACGTATTTACCCGTCGATTTGGCTCTTTTGCGGTTAACCCCCTATGCCCGGACACCCCGTTCCCGATCCAGTTGGAGGCTGCTGGAAGGCCCCTCGCTTGGACCCCTTGGACTCCCATTTTTTTACGAGATGTTCGGCCCGCTCGTCGCTGCATGAGGTCGGCGTGCTGCACGTTCCACGGATGTCTCCAGCTCGGGATTATGAATATTGATAATACTGCCGGGCCGAAGAGAGGCCGGTCGTCCAATGTAAATATCTCGGCGACCTTTCGAGCCCTCGCCACCCGCGCTCGCTGCTGGACTTCTCCTTTCGCTTCCGTCCACCGCTTTTCCTTCTTCTCTACTCTACTCTACTCTACTCTACTCTACTCGGCATCTTCCCCCTCGCCTTTCCACTCGCCCTCATCCTCGCTGGGCCCCTCTTCGCCACTCGTGACCTTTGCCCTCCGCTGGCCTCTCTTTCGTGCGCTACCGAGCCACCAGTTCCGCTCGACGGCCCGACGAATTCTTCTGTCGGGATCGACAGGCAGGCCGGCTTATTTTCGTTGTTCTTTCGCTCGGTTGGCCGACTTGGCCGAGACGGCCGGGCGTATTTACATTGTGCCGGGAAGGCACACACAACTCTTTCAAACAGCCGCGGCAATATTGGAAGAAGCGGCCTTCACAAAGAGCTCCGTTGTACCGTGCGCATCCTCGAAAGCCTTCCTTCCGATCAACGTTCCGCGCGAGGGAGCAAAAATGACGCCGAACATGACGAAGCGTGATTATCATTCTCCGAGAGTCCCCCCGTCCTCTCGCAATGTACCCGCAAGGACCCCTTTCCCTCGGCTAGCCCCTCAAATATTTTAACTTCTCGCCCTCTTATTGCGCCAATAATTCCAGCCGTTAAACTCCCACCGGCGGAGGGTTGCGGCAATGATACGCTGGAGAGGAGAGTGGCGTTCTGAGGGAGTGGGAGGGCCGGAAAGCTCGCAGGATATTGCAGCATCCCTTAGCATCTTAATAATCGTATAATACAGCGGTTAATGGGCATCGCGCGGAGGGAAGCGGCAGGTATTCGCGGACCCTAGGTGTGCCAGTGGAGTACAGATGTACCAATATACTCGAGGAAGAGGTGGCGGATCGTCAGGATCCACAAAGGATGCGCTCGAGCTCTCGCGCGGCTGCGCCTGCCTGCCAGAGGGCATCTGCTCTTTCTCTCTGCTCGAGGATATAAGGCGAACACGAGTGCGAACGGCACCGTTTATTTTACGAGCTTCCCACCGGCGGGCGGCGAGCCGTCAAACCCGCGTAATATCAGGTAATCCTCGGAAGGAGCAGGCTGACTGAGGGACCGAGAGAGACAAAGGGGCAAGAGGATCGCGTGCGCTACCACCCTCGGCAAGTGGGATTTCGGGCCAAGACTCTCGGCCCCACGAAGAAGCAGCTGATAGGGAGGATGAATCGGCTGGAGGACACGCTCGCATTGCCGAGGAAATCCCCGAGTGCTTGATATGCGACGAGCGACAGGAGGGCCGCTTGCGGTCTTAAGCCAGCAATTCCCCCCCAGAAATATGCCGCCGCCCTCTCGCCTTAAAGCTCCTCTTTAACGGTCGAAACGCGTCGAAATTAAGCGGAAGCGTCGATGTCTCTCCCCACTGCCGAGCTGCCTTTACACTGCCAGTCACTCGGCGCCAAGGTGAACGGTGAAGGTGGTGGAGTATGTATGTACTCGGTTATGAATCGCGACTCCGCAAGCTCGCTGCTCCTTTCAGCAATCCTCTTCCCTCGCCGAAGAAACTGCGTATATATTAGCTATAAATTCCAGCACAACCCTCCGAAACCCTCTAGCCTATAGCGATTTTTATACTGAATCGTGGAGCTATTGCGAATAGTTAGCTCGTGCAAAGTCAGGAGACTCGGTAGAGTCTCGCACCAAGTATAAGTATGTAGTATATATGTATAGTATAGTGCGCGACACCCGAGGATGCTTGTCCGGAAGTGCCGCGGTTTTCGATTAATTATAACTGATGAAGTCCAGTGTTAAATATCAGGGTTGAACAAGTGGTCCCGCATGGCACTGGTGCGTGGACGGAGCTTTCGAAAGGTTTAATTAAAGTACAGGGAGGCACTCGTTAGCGGCGAGTGGCAGCACTATCAAAGCACTTGGAGCCGTCGTCGGGACCGTTAGCTTCTTTTCACGGAGCGTGCGCGCGCGTGGGAGTATGTTGTTCTCGTCGAGGCGTCGGGCATATTCTCGCACGTCTAATTATTTCGGCGCCCGTGTTCTTCGGGCGATAAGTACCGGCTTCTATTTGGACAGCGCGGCTGTCACCGACTTCCGATTTACGCGCAGGAAAAAGCCGCGCGTTTTCTTTGCCGGGTGGATGATGATCAGGCTCGTGTTCCTCGGAGAGGTCTTCCGCGGTTCGCCCCGGCCAAGAGACAGATGTAGAGCCGCGTGTGGCCCGGCGTGTCATTACGTGGCCCGCGGAACCACGCGTGTGTCGCAGGGCCAGGCAGCGTGTGTGTGACACGCGGAACCCATAAAGCGCGGCGGCCGTGTGTGACGCGACCGACGCGGCTTCTGCCGGGGTGGTGCGGCCTGGCTTCCGATGGAATTTTAATGAGCGACATTTCGTCGCTCTTGTCAGATTCCCGGAGTGACGCGTTAATGCCTTCCAAATGGTACGGCGCAAACACCTTTCCGCCGCGCGGGCTCCCACCGCGCCAGAGTTAGCGGCGTATATTCGCCGGGGATCTCTTTGTCGCGGGGCACAGACGGGAACAGGAGAGAGGAGAGCCGAGCCGCGTGTGTTCCATTCTTTGGAGCTCGGGGCGTGGGTGTCCCTCACGGCGCATGAGATTAAGGTAAAATGTTCGCTACTCGTGTAGGACGAGGAGTACGCCGAGGAGTAAGTTGCGGGACAGATTAGAACATGAGTTAGGGCGCACTGAAACGAAATTACGCGGGGCATCGGGTAGCCCCGCGGTAGAAGCTAGCCCTCGAAAGGCCACTTAATATCAAGCGGCGATCCGAGGCCGGATGCGCGTAAATCACTTGCTTGGCTTCGAATCCTCCTTACGATTAGCCGTGCGATTTTATCGCCGCATAAGTGTGCTGGCTGAAAGCTTTAGTTCTCGTGGGAAGTTGCTTCCGTATGCCCGGACAATTCCACCAAGCGCACACACGCACGCGCAATCCCAAACCGACGTGCTTGGAAATTTATGTGTACGCGCGACTCGAGGCCTCTTCCTCGTGGTTGCACACGACCGCTTTCTTCACCAACTCATTTCGGAAAAGTGCGATTTAATTATCGCCTTACCGCCACAGAACTTATTTTTCATTAAAAAGTTGGCAGGGATATACAAACTTTTTGACGGAAGTTCTCCGGAAGAGTTGGAAAACCTTAATACCAAGTGCGATGACGTCCTCTGCCGATTACTCCTTAAGATAGAGCCTATCTCTGAGTCTCCTTAACTAAGTTAGTTAGGCGCTGCTGGGAGTGTCTGAAAATGAAGTGAAAAATATCACCGCTCATCTTGTATTAGCTGGGATAATGACGGGAGTGTGCCCAGCGCACTCCCGGCACGCCTCTCCTTCCGGTCGGCATAACTTTTTCTCCGCCGCGGAAGCAATTCCTCCAAGGGCACTTTTCGAAGAATTAATTTCCTCATTAGAGGAGCTTTCGGGGCCCGAGCGGTAAACGGTCCAGCGACTTCGCTCTCAGAGAACGCGCCGCGGTAACTGGCGACGGGGCTATTGCCACCTCCGTCCCATGAAATAGAGCGCGGAGCCGTCACAGACATTCCTATATATCGCGCGGCGGAGAGCGGGAAAAAATAGTTGGTCCTACCCCTTCATCTTTCAGTCACGCCTCCCTATCCGTTCGTAGTTACTCTGGCGCTGCTCAACTAAGCAGAGGACGGATCGCCGAAAAAGCTCTCGGGGAAAAAGCACCGTGACAGAATCGTCTATCTCACTGACAGTGCAATTCATGATACCCCATTTGAACGCAGCTCGCATCTCCGTGCCCGGAAAAAAAGTACTGCTTAGTCCACTGTCACAGGATGTAAAAACGGGGGGAAATTTGTTGGCTAATCTTTCTTTATTTGGGAGTTGCGGTACAGTACACATTTCCGTACTTTGCGCTGAAAACGAGAAGCTAGTGGAAGGAAAACATGTACCGAATTTGAACGTGCAGCAAGTGACGAACCCTCGTACATACTTGTCTTATTATTGGACGCTCCTAGACGCTCGCGTCTATCACACGAGTGATACCAAGAGAACTGAGTTGAGGGCGACCAGGTCAGGTCTCTAGCTAGGGAGGGATAGGCGAGGGATTTGTGCGAAATAGAGCAGGCTGCATGGAGCAACAGTCTGTTGGAGCGTTGGTGAGGGCCGGCAGGAGCTGGTCGGTAGAGAAAGAGAGGGCGAAACTTGGAATACGCGGACCAGGCGCATTTGTCACCGAGCAGAGACGTTGTGGCGAGGCTGATATAAATAGGCGCAGCGGTGACAAACGACCGGTTCTTACGGGAAAATAAGCAAACACGGCGCCGTCGACGACATCGGATAGGGTGTTGTGTGCGCTATAGGTGCCCCTCACCTCCGCTTGGGGTCACCAGCTCGATCCACCTTCGCCTTCCTTGCGATCCTCAATATATGTATATCGGCTGCGCAGCAGAGATTCGAGATTCAATAGCGATAACTGCCTGCCTCGGCAATCTCACCTTCAATATTTTTATCTTCTCCGACTGGAGCCGCGCTATGAGGATGAAGTGTTCCAACCGAGAGACAGGATAAACTAGAGGGTATGCGAGATCAATCAGTACCAAGACGAAGGCCTCCGTCGTCTATATTCACATGAACGAGAGGCAAAGAGCCCATCATCCACGCAAGAAAAAATCCCCGCTTCCTGATGAGAGGGAATATTTATCTATCCTCTTGCTATAAGTACTTGCATTCAACTGAGGTCGTGAACCAACGATGATAACGATCCTATTATAGGTGCAACCAAGTCCTCGGGAAGGCTTGACAACATTCGATGGAGATTTAAGGCGCGCGCACGCGACTATTTGTACGCGCACATGGAAGAACGTTCTTCGGAGAGAAGAAGATCCTTGCCGATATGGCAAATTTCAGGTTCGGTCCCGGACAGGGTAAGTGTTACGTAGACTCGCACTCTGCCCCGGCAAATGGAGCATAGATTTATCTGGAGGGCCAGCAGGAAATTCTGAAGAAATGAATGGATTGTTATGAGGAGCCGATATTCATAGTTGCGGCAAAACCTAGAGCCACCGTCTCATGAATAGATATTCTTACGACATTATTACAGAATCTCATGGAGTTCGCGTGGCAAGGTTCTTTCCCTGTACTTGGAAGCCATCCAGGCCCAGGGAAAAGAGAGCACGAGGGGCTTTCGTTTCTGCGATATTATTTCCAGCTAACGTTCAGTCGCAAGCAATTAGCCGTGGGAAATAGAGCAAAAGGAGAAGTCCCCGCGGGGGGGGAGTGGAGAGCGCGGTGGCGCCGTGCGAAGCGAAATCAGCGTCGACTCAATCGCGAGTGATTCGAACGAACCAGTCGGTGCAAAAAGCTTTCATATTACTTGGAATGTAACCAATTCCATGGCCCAAGTCCTGATGCCAGTCAGCGGGAAAGAGGCAGGGGAGCCGAGTGGACATGGTGCCGTCGTCGTCGGTGCAAATGAAGCCGCCGAAAATTTAATTCTACCGACGAAGCGCCACCGGTTCACTGCACCATCGTTGAACCCCTGCCAACACGTAGATCAGTGAAAAGTGACGTTCGTTTGCCTCGCCGTGACCTACATGCATTCCAGCTTTATTGTGGCATTTCAGCGCGCGCTCGCTAGTTTCTCGGAAATCTAAAGTAGAGTCTGCCGCTTCCGCCGCAGGATATATTGTTAGGTCGGCCAATGTAGTTCCGCTTAGAGGCCAACTAGTGCGCCTTGTCTCGGGTTACTTTCAATTATGTGCCTAGTTGCTGGCAATGATGGGGAGGCGATTAGAGCTAAAATGCGGTATTTCGAGATGGCGGGTGATTGGGAATTTAATGTGGTGTGTAATACCGAGAGTAGAAATGGCCCTGAGCGCCGACTTTATTGACGATCTAATAATGGATCACTCTCGCTAATGATTTCCCCGGGAGCGCAGTCGACTATAAATACTCGCGATTTCCGACCCTTAGCCAGCGATTTCCCAGGTCCTCCCAATTAAACTCGCTGGCTGCTCGAGGGACGGGCCAGGGAGAGTTTGTGGCGATGCTACTTCCCGCGGGGAAATCGGTTGTAAGAAAAAGCGACGGAAAGAGGAAAAGAGGGCCGCCGACGAGAGCGTGGTGGAGGCGGACTCCGGCGAAAACGGAAGTGAAATGTTACATCTGGCTTAACGGGCATGGACGCTCTCTACTATAAGGTGTTCTATATTTACCGGATTCCTGTCGTCGCACGATTTCTATACTCCCGGGCGATAAAGGTCCGCCCTCGACGACAGATTTACTTCGGCGAAGGGTATTTCCTGATTCCGCAGTAGCAGTGGTGATCCGCACCCCTGTTCCTTCTTTCGTTACTGCCAGATCGGTTCGGAAGATAGAAACCGGGGGGATCCGTTCCTTCCTGAAATCTTAATTGGACAGCCTTCCGTTGTACTCGCTCGAATTAAGGACATTCTCGCGGAGCCAGCAATACGCCTTTTCTGATCAATGACCGTCCTGCTCGCCTTATCAGGATCCTGCAGATTCCAACCACGTATGCCGACCGCCGTAAATCACAGATCTCAGACTATTCCAATTAATTCTTTTTATCAGCTGCAACGCTCTGCAGAGCTAGCCGTATACATGTTGGTCGATAGTTTAGTCCACGTACACGATGCTCGGTCCACCAATACTTTTACTGAATCGACCTTCATAAGTACGCGCACTTCTGCATGAGATAATATAATTTACTCCATTCAAGAAATTGTTTGACCAATAAAATATCTCTAATATCTACCGGGATCATTTTTAACAACCTTTGATACTGCTGGCAAAACTGGTTGCATTGACGTAAAGCGAAGCGTTCGCATTAAAGGTGACGCTCAATTCCCGTTCGACTGACTGGGCGCAGGAGCAAAAGAGAGTTAATCGCCAGAGGAGAGGGAACGTGATGTGAATGTACTTATAACGCGAATGGGCCTTTACTCTCAGATTGGAAATTTAGCGAGAGATAAATATTGTAAACGCCAAGCAATACTGCACGTTCACTTTCATCTCGGTCCGGTCGCACATTTTCCGGCTTAACCAGGATAGAGGGAATTTGTGATGCGCCGTCACAACAAGAGCCCCGCGAGGAGCGGGAGTATAAAGTCGGGGATTTAACGAGGCGTTATATTTGGATGTGGTACGTCCAAATAGTGAGAAATTCGGCGTTAGATCAGCCGGTACTTCATACTTTCCAAGAGTAAACTGTTCGAGCACGCGTGCAATATAGGTTCTCTAGCGCAGGCTTCTCTCTCTCTCGCTCTCTCTGATGCAGTGGCGGAGGCATGTGGACGCGTTTTGTTTTGGTACAAATAGGAACACGGCGCCTTGGCACCCGGAGCGGATTGGCTTGTCAAGTTGCCAGGGCTTGCGAACGCGGGATGCCCCCGGCTTTACTCACCGCATTCCTGGAAGCTGTGCGCCCGCTCTCGCATCGCATCTCGCGAGGAAAGCGTGCTGGCGCACCGCGCGCGGGTACTCGATGAATTATTACTCCGATTTAGAAAGGGTCCTGCTGCTCGCCGCGCAGCCACCACTTCCCCTCGGCACCTTCATCGCCTCGATGGATTCCCCCGTCCGCCCGCCGCGAGAGGAGTCCGCTATCCACGCGAGATACCATGTGCAGCATCCTTCGCGAATTGCACCGACCATCCAGTTAACCGGGTTGCATTTCCACGAGAGACTCGGGACCAAGTTGTCGCGATGCGTTGTCCTGATGTTTCGCCCGATAGCTGATGTCATACGACTAGAAGTCAGTCCGAAGAGCGCGAAACGCAATTTGTAACTGAGATTTCTAAGCAGATTGGTCTAGAGAACTGAAGTTTCTGAAGCCTGACAATTGCGGAGATTCCACTCTCGGGCTGGCGCAACTGGCAGCTGGTATCTGTCTGCGGAGCTGTGTGCCCACGCCTAAATATAGATTTTCTGCATGCCGGTGTGTATCCTGTTTTGCAGGAGATTTGATTTATGAATTCGAGTTCCGCGTAATTTGCATGGGGATGCCATGCGCGAAGCCCCGTAGCCGCACGTGTATTTTTGCGATGAGATCATGGCGTGGCCGTAGAACGAGAGACGCATACTGAAATCGCGCCTTTATAAAGTGTAGTCGTTCGTGGATAGAGGTGCGAATATTAGTAAGCTGCTATAGAAGCGAATGGCAATGGGACAGGGGAGGACAGCACACACTGAATATAATGCGGTGATGAGAAGTCCTACGCCCAGTCCCATTCAACGCGCGACATCCCGTTTCGATGAATCATTGTGACGATTTTGAAATCCTCACCGGGCGACGCGAGGTTGGTACACCGTTGGTACACTGCTTCGGGCACGGCTTCTTTAACGTCTTAACTAGCCGCTCAATACTCGTTTTCGATTACCAAGTGTAATACGACAGTGACGGCGCGCGCGCGCGACATAATGGCAGAAGAAGAGGCGAGCATTGAAAAATACATTAGTCATGCGGATACGCCATTCACTGCGCAATCCCCCGCAACTCCGACTCAATTATATCCGTGAAAAATTGAACGCCTTAAACTATTCACGCGCCGACGCGCATGGCAATGGCCCTTAGCGAGACAGTCGATATTCCCAGATATCACATTCATAACGTCCTACTCCTCCCGGTCCTGCCGATTCCGTATTCACAATCGGCAGTATAAATAATTAGCCACTATTATATCGCACTTTTATCGTGGAACGTCCAGCAGGATATGTGAGTGGAATATGTCGATATCCCCTCGATCTTGGAGGCTGATAATACTGGCCCTACGTGACACCTGCATGGAAGAAAGCGTCGGGGTCAAAATAGACGAGTGGGGTTCACTTTCCGGCGATTGAGCTAAGGTCGAAGGGACGAAATCGTGACCGGTAGGAAGTGGCCGGCTTCGGAAAGTTCGACTTAACGTTGATCTACATGCTGGAAAGATAATGCATAATACATTTCTGAAACGGAGAGAGCGCTGCCGCGCGAGTGTGGTGGTGTCGGGTCCAGGGCTGTACGGTGCAGTCATAAATTTGCAATAATGCAAATGCCTGGTAGCTCCCGAGCGCGCGCGGCGTCGGCGGCGGCGGCGGCGGCCCTTCCACCGGGTACCTTACTTTACGGCGCCACCGTGGCAATCCTGCCGGTCCGCCTAGAATGCAACGAGATGCACGCCCCGAGGAATTCGAGAGATAGGCCGGCCACTAACTATTATCGGCCTCTTCGCGGTAGTTCCAGCTCGGCTCTGCCGTGCGTCCTCTCCTATCTTTTTCACCCTTATTGCTGCGCCGAGCGATTACTCAGGCCTCATTAAAGCGTTAGCCGGTCGGCCGGCCGCTCTTTCCAGGGTGGCTCGCGACATTTCAAGCGTTGCGGATTGGAAAGCAATTTCCTATTACCGGCTGCCGCCCACGGTAATTCTGTTTAAAAAACGTCACCGGGATATTGCCGAGATCCGTAAAGACCCTAGCCGGGACGGTTCGCTTGTAAAATTATACCACCTCGTGAATTCCGGCATTTACACGTATCGCGCTGCGAGGGCCTGACATATTTCCGGAGCGTTAACGCCCTAGTACCTACTACCTATACATGATTCAAGAGTGTATAGTCGGGGATCGTTATCAGCGCGTGCCGCGGCTTTACGATCATTCGTGCGAGCGACTTTATGATTGCTAGTGTTCCGGAGAGCCCGCTCTTCTTCTTCTTCTTCGAGCATTAACCGACCGATTCACCGACTGACATGGCGAAACCCCACGTGTCATTAAGCACGCGAGGACTTCCAAGTGGGTGGATGCTAGAAGGACATTCGACCCCGCACGGCTCTTCCTCGATGACCCAGAGCGAGCAATTGCTCTTTAATGGTCGCGAGGACAGAGCAGGCACGGGGGTGGAGATGCGCCGAAAGTTTCGTTAGGGTCCTGCTAAGATGAGTCACTATACTTCTTCCCGATCCCGCTCCCCCTCCCGCTTCTCCTGCGAGTGAGTCTCGAGATTTATGCGCGGCTCTTTCGCGGCCCGAGTAAACGAATTTCCCTTATTTCCCTCCTCCGCGCTCATCCCGATGACTCTCCGTTTCCTTCGCTCCCAGGAAGTGGGAGAGGGAGATGGCGATTTAATGTCAACGAAGGGCTGACAACTCGATCTCCCCCGCTTCCGAGCGGCAACATTGAAAAGCGTGAGGAGAGAAAGAGGCATGAAAGCGTGGGGTGCGTTCTCTTCCACTGTCTCAAATTAGGATAACGTCATTTGGGAATCTGGGACTTCGAGAGTACAAAGAGGACGGGCGTCTCAATGGAGCAGTGTCGAGGGTGTTTTGCACTTCGGAGAACGTCTTATCTATCACGCTTGTGTTTTATTCATTGCTTAGGCGAATTGTATCGTCTTCTATTGTTCCATTGATCTTCGGAGTGTGGCGATGGATGGAAGAAACGTCTTGTTTCCATTTCTCTACATTATATCTCCGAATTACTTAATTAGGGCTTGTAATAACGCAGAGAATTCCATTACAATTCCATTTCGCTCTCCACGGTGAGTGACCTTTAATCAAGCCGGAGGGTGGTTTGCCTTGCCATAAACGAAGGTGCTAAAACGAGAGCGAGAGTGGGCCGGGACTGGGAATGCGAGGTCTGGTTTTTCCGATAGAGTCTTAAAGAAAAACAGACCGCGCGGCCAGATGCCGCTAAATTGGCACTCGAAACGCCCCAGAGCTGCCGTGGTACGGAAACAACCGAATTGGGGACAAATTTAATTTGACCGGGGGGAAGAAGACGCGCAGAAGGTGTTAACAGATCGAGTCATTCCTCTACCTGTTCCATTTGAGTGTGTACGTGCTGCTTCCGAGTGCTCCACTTACCGTTTCCTTCTAAGAAGCTTTTCTACTCACCTCGATCAGACACTGTCCTACATTGCTTAATCCACGTAGGCTCGCAATAGAGCTGCGAAATTCCTCCAGTTGTTATGGAACTAGGCGAGCGAGCTCTCCTATGTATAAGGAGGGGGATATCGAACGATAAAACGCTCTCTATTCAAAATGGTTCATCCTCTGGCTGTCTCTCTCGTTAAAGTAGAGGAGAGCAGAAGAAAAAGGATAAAGCCGGTGAGTCGGAGGAGGCATAGGCTGGGGTAGGGTGTAAGACCGCGAGGTAAAGGCCGCTAACGAGGCCTCCGGGCGATTAACATCGGCATTTTAACTACGTGGACCTTCGTTGATTTAACGGGGGCGCCCCTCCACACTCCTACGCGTAATCGCGCCGCTAAATAATGAAGGCACCGTGGCCCCCTTCGGTACAGCGGTCCACGGCTATATGCCGCGGCATCCACCAAATATCTCGGCTGGCCGACACTTATTGTTAGATCGGTATCGCCATCCACATCGAGCGCCGAGCCACGCCGTTGGTACACGTAGCAGATAGTGAGATTTGGGTAGGGCCGCGTGCCAGCCAACCAACGATCGATCTCAGATAGACGGATCTACGAAATTGAATATGTTTGTTACCGTTAATACGATACGTACTCAGCTCCCTCGCGACGGATATGTGCCTTATGTGCCTTACTTTCGAGGGGAACCGCGGGAGTATGTGGGCTGGAATACGAGTCGAATATACGTGCGGTACTCACGGTTTTTGCGGCGGAACACGATTGGCACGAGATCCAACTTCCCACTGGTACCGCGGCATGCCAAGCGTCGGATCGACATCTTCACGTAGAGATGCATAAAACCGATGAATCCGCCGGATAGAAATATTACATTTTTTCCCTCTAAATCATCCGAACGAAGCGTCCCGCCCCTACGTGGTAGCACTTACTCGGCCTTTTGCTCTCGTTTTCTCGCGAGAGAGCTGTGTACGTGTAGCAGATGAGGACCTGTTTTTGTCGCGCGAGCGTATACTCGAGGTTCAAGGAGATCAATAAAACATCGGACACGAGCTTGTGCGGCAAGAGTGATCGGAGCAGTTGAGTTGCTCCACTGGCTCGTTGGTTCGTTCGCTCCCGCAGCCGATAGAATAACAGAAGCGCGTGTTTGCTTTCGCAGGGCAGAACTTCCCGCGAGCGGCTGCGCTTCGTGATTTCCCATGTAATCCGCGAGCAGATGTAATTGCGAGCGTGCCGGGGCCGCTCGCTGCCACATGCCTGTCCATCTACCAACATTCCGATACCTTCGCCGAGGTTAGTGACACATCGAGCGAACCATAACCCAGCAGAATATCCGCTGTTCCCGTTTCACCGGCTTATTGAGAAAGCCTTTGTCCGCAGTGAGCGTTAGCGTGGAAGTGCATTTCCAGAACTTGCACCATGCGAGTAATAAACGGCGAGCTCTATAAAATCGGGGTCAGCTACCCGATCGTTCGGCCCGCGCTCGTCGAGCTCGGCGCGCATTCTATGCAATTTGTAATTACAGCCGCACGCCAATTCCACTCCTCCATCGCATTAACGTATCTGTTAATCGTTAGGACGACAAATTGCCAAGAGGCCAATTACTCCCTCCCTATCGTTGGGCGGCGTTTCCTGCAACAGGCAATGTACCAAACACTTCGAGTATCTTCTACATGTTCAAAGTGTTCAGACACGGGTCCTAATCAGTCGCTCTCGAAAAAGAGACATCGTGACCATTCCGGCAACACGAGTCAAAATTGTCGGGGCTCTATTATTTCCTGCAGCAATTGTCGCACGCGCACGCTACATCCAGCGGGCTCTAAACGAGAGGTTTGTGAGGATTAACGATACTTTTATTGGGCCTGTTACCGGCTAATTGCGCCGACGCGCCTACGCCGGTCACCTCGAGAGCGGAAACCTTTTCGAATTGATCTTGCCGCTTCCTTCAAACAGTTTCTCTCTCCCTCTCTTTCTCTCATTGCAATTCTCTCATATTATTTCTCTCTACATCGTAGCACCTATTTTGAGTCTGTCGTCTGCAGGATCGCAAGTGGTTACCTATGCAAGATTGTTGGTTTCCAAAGTGCATGGCATGGTCGCCGCGGAGATGCTTAGAGCAGGGCCGCGGCCGCGCGGCGAACGTTTAAGTGACATTAGAGTCGCGGTAAACCGGTTTCGCGGGCCGACAGAGCAGCTTTGTTTACGGGGCTCACCGGGGCCGTTTGTCGTGGCGCTACCGCCGTTGAATTTATATAAATGGGTCCGTGGACCACGGGTACGAAGAGTGCTTTGCCCGCAACGGCGCGGCGGCTCCTGCGACCCAGCAAGGAGCAGTGCGTCGCCGTCTTTTCCACTCGAGGCAGAGCCAGCGCTCCGGGGACTTTAATCAAGGATAACAGCTGTAACGCCGTAATCAGCGACGATCGCGGGGTTCTGGCAGGCAGAACTATTAATATCCATTTGGAAGTCAGCTTTTCTCTGAACTCCCTTTTACACCCTGCTTCCTGAGGCTCTCGCTCGCACGCGGTGCGTCAGCGTTCTCTTTCTACCTCGAAGGTTGCCTTCCCTTTGTGCTTATCCTTGTTCCACCTCCCGCTCGCATTGCCGGCGCTCTAGCAGCACCACGTGAAATTGGACGAAGGGTTGCCGGGATCGGAGGGGCGAGTGCCGGAGATACATGGGGGGATGCTCGCACTCGGTGGCCGATGTGGCACACTACGGAATCGAGAGAGCGAAAGGGGGTTGCGAATCGATCCGAAAATGCCGGACCGGAAATTGCCGCACGCCGACTGCACGTCGGCGCCACACGAGCATACCTACTTTCGAGCGGATCCATTGGGAGAACGCCTCTTTGGGAAGGAGGGATACATCCTGTCAACGGATTACTATGACACAGAACTCGCTACCGTCATCCTTTTTCCGAAAGCCCTTTCCCGCTGGTCTTCGAAAACGGCACGCGGCTTGTCTCTCGTCGAGGATACGTGGGACTTTTATGTGTAGAGGATCGGCACCGCTGCCGCGCGTTTGCAGATGGAATTTGAAGGATAGCAGGGACTGGGTAGGTGGATACATACGGACTATGCGTCTGAAGGAGATCCGGGCTCTCGGCTATAAAATAAATCTAGCTTTCCTGTTTCCCGTTTAATAACCCTTCAGATAAGATTAATTCATTAGCAATCTGTCGCTAATGGTGCGAGCGGGGAAACGGGCTTCGGCAATAGAGAGATAGAGGTCCAAGTAGATGAAGAAAGGTGGGACCCATCTTGCGCAGCCGTTCGTCCGGACGGCATCAAGTGGTAGGTATATAACTAACCCAGACACCGAAACGAATAGAATTAGTGCCCCGATGCTTTTCTGGATCAGGAACCCGTTTCATTTTCTAGCTTCGCTTTCCTCTTTCTCTCTCGGACCGGTTCTTTTGACTTAAAGCTTAATTAAAGGAACCACGTTTTCCGCCCGGCTTATTCCAAAGACAAAGAGGCCACGCTCCTCTAGTTTGCGATATACCTCCTTTTCCCGTTCCACTCGCCCTCCGAATAAGACACAAGCCTGGTGCACTAACCTACCGTGTAATTTTTCCTTCTACTCTTTGGAGCACCGGTTCTATTTCTCCTCCGACTTTCTGCCTCTCTCTCCCTCCACCCCTTTCTCTTTTGCTCTCCCGCCTTCTCGTCTGGCAGTTTTTCTGATGCCTACTCGCACAACTCTGGCAGCTTGTTATAACGAACTTTTGGAACTAGCCGGGATTTGCATGGCATTAGCTTGGCCGTGGCGAGCAGGCGCGCGCGCCCGCCCGCCCGCGGAGCAATATCGTCCCAGCATTTTAAGGGTGCTTCTCCCGAGTGGCTAGGCCGCAATTTACATAAACTGAGCGCTCAAGAATGACAAAACTGACTGGGACGCAAACTTATAATTCTGTTGCGCGCCGCGCTCGCCTCTCTGTTGAGCTCCTCTCTTTCGCATTCGCGAGAGAGGCTATATTACCATTGGGTACCTGCTAATCTTCATTAAGACCTCGCCGAGCCCTCGCGTCAGCTCTTCCGGCTGCGCTTTTCGTTAATTATTCGCGTTCCGATCGAGCTCGTTACACACGTTTCATAAATAATCGCGTAATTGCGTGTAAACCCCTTCGTATAGAAAGCAGGCTCGCCGCTGCGGCCCATGAAATTCTTTAACGAGGCATTCGGCTCTTAACAGCGCCCGGCTATTATAAAATCACGGCCGTACACGTGAAATACTTAAGCCCGTTCTTCTGGAGAGTTTTCGCTAAAGGAAGTTTTGCTGCTATCTGTTTCCAAGCAGTCAGTATTTCGTCCAGCTTGAAGCGACTGCGAGGAAAAGTGTGTATCAAGGTAAAGAGAGACGAGAACGAAGAGAGCGAAGTAAAGCAATTAAACGTAATTAAATTAATTGGGCCACGAAACAATCAAGGCAATTACCGATAGCAATCAACGATAGCGTCTCCCGCACCTACTGGCAGTGGCCACGGGGCCTGCCAGGCTTTTTTATTCGGACGACAAACCCCATTAATTACAGAGCCGCGCGCCGTCCCTCTGAAATTAGCACCCTCACCGCTCCTGGCTGCCTATTTCAGGTAGACCAGCCTACCAACCCGCACTGCTTTCGCCTATCTTTCCGTGGAAATCTCATCATCCAATCGTCATCTTCCACCTCCTGAATTACTTAATGCATAATCATCCTATCATTACTCATATATGGTCTATGAAAGGTGCAGGAACTGTGTCTGTTGCCACGGCTGGTATTCTTTGCTCGAGATCGATTAGATTTTAAGTGGCTAATTACAACAAGGACATGCTGTAAAAATTCATAGAAAATGCTCGTCGATTCATCATAAGTGGCGTGCAGAGGTATGACGCAAGTAGTCGGATATCCTGCACGCGGAAAGGAGGCCTCAACGTTAGCCCGTGAAAATGCATAATTGCATGTTCACGGTAAGACGCTTTCGCAAGATCCCGGTTAACCGCGGGCTCGCGATCGACCTACTGATTGCCGGGTAATATCGATATCTGGCGATTAAATGATTATCGAGATTGATATCTCAATTGGTGGGTAAGAACTTTTACCGCGTTAGAGGCAGCAGCACGGAGTTCTCATGCTCTCCGGTGTGTGCGGCTGCTTTCACAACCGAGGAATTTCACTTGTCAGCAACCGCCCCGATCCTATCGCGACTAACCATCAGGTGATCGCTTCAAACAGAACCGCGCGACGTACTAATTACATGGGAGGCGCGCCTCTTAAATAACAACGGGTCGAAGAGGCAGGCTCTCTATAGCCAATTGTGTGTCGAAGCCTTTCCTTGAAGAGCCTCGGCAATCATCAGTATCAATCGGTCGCGCCAGAAGTGGCCATTGCACCACCAGGTCGCCGGCTCCTACGCTTCCGGTGAAACGAGCGCTGCTCGGATTCGGGGAAGAAAGGCGTGTGTTACGCGTACACCTTTAATCGGCCGGAGGCACGCGACGCACGCTAGCACTGAAATACGGTGCGCGAAAGAAGCCACCGAAATCTAAGTAATCTCGATCGGGGATCGGCGCCCGGCCTCCTCCCCGCCCTCACCTCCGCCAACCCTGCTAACTGCAGCCGGTTATTAGGCATGTGCGGCTCTCACGAAAATCCGCACCCTCGAACTGGCAGCGAGGCGGCGGCCTAACAGAAAATTATCGCGACCGCGTATCGTTCCCGGAGGAGGGCCCCTGGCGCACGATGTGCCGCTCTACCCCAACGCACGCTGAAACCCACCCCTGTCGGGCCTTGCCGTATTATGTATATGGGAGCCTCTCCGTGTGCCTCGGCGAACGGGGCGCCTACATACACCCGTGCGGACGTATACACGTACACGCACACCAGCCGATTCCTCGCGGTATTCGTTACTAATGGTCGTTCTATTTAGCGGCACCCTCGATCCTCCAGGGACGTGTCACGCGTCACTGGGCTCCCGCGCATCTCCACAATGCAGGGCTCCGACGCTGCGAACGCCGGTCGACGTCAAAGAGAACCGAGAAGTCAGAGAATCGCTACCGGTGTGTGTGGCTTTGCCCGATACACACACACTCCTTCACCTGATCGACAATGCCCGGCGATCCCTATCGCATACATGGGCCATGCCTATCTTCGTGAAATATATGTGTGAAAGGACATGCGAGAAGATTAGTGTGTGCGCGGGGCGTCACGCGCGCGCGAGAAAGAGAGGCAGGGAGAGAGAGAGAGAGATGGGGATGCTTTGGGGCAGCACTTTTCCACCCAGAGAGGGGCGGGCAACGCCAAGGGAGGCGAACGACGACGCCGGTGTGCCCCTCGATCAACGTCAATCAGCCGTTAAACAATGACGCGTCGCGCAAAGAGGATTTTATTGTATTGCGGAGAGAGCAAAGTAGGAGCCACAATGCCCCCCTCCTGCCCCCGGCAAACCCTCCGCCGGCCGTGCCACCGCGCGCTCACGAGAAGTCACCCCCTCGAACGTCATCCTCCCGACGAGAACTCGGCTGCGCTCTTCCTCCTCTTCCTTTCCGGAGCCGTTCCTTTTTTTATGGAACCAGCCGACCGCTGCAGACAGCCGCGCGCGGGATGCGCTTTTTCAAGTCCTCCCGTCACCCCAGACACATACGTACACACGTCAGATGCAACATATATACAGAGGCTGTCGAGGGAAATACCCTCGACAGTTTGTTTATCGGTGAATTCGTCTCTGACGCCGGCTGACTTTCGAAAGGTCAATGAGGGAAGCGTGAGAATGAGGTCGCGTGGTGGTAGCGTCGCCCTCGACCGTAAACAGTCCTGTACACGCGGCTAGAAATCCTGAAAACATTAAGCCGATCTAGTAGGCTCGGAGGGTGAGTGAAATATTGCGAGAAAAGGGTTGCGTCGACCTGTTGAGGGACACCGTTGCGCCAAGGGGATGGGCTCTCAAGAGGGTGAGAGAGAGCGAGAGAGAGTGGCACTCGCAGTGGGATGGATCTCAATGTCCTGACACCAGAACGTGCCAATGTAACTAACAAAAGAGGCCCCGTAGCACGGCAAGGGCACCGAAACACGCTCATCTACATGCGCTTAGCTGTCCTCTAGCTCGTGCTCGCCGGGAATAAATTACAATTACAATCGAGTGGAGCCCCAGGCGCCCGGGGAGCGAGGTTGATCCGCGAGCCTAGTGTTACAGATACGCTAGCTTAAAGGATAACTTTAATTTCGTCTCGTCGAGCGAATGCACTTGAGCGGGACTCTTTTCTCGCTGGTACATCCAGTGTCGGTTAATACCGTTTCACGGGCCGCAAGTGTCGCGGACATTTTTATTAATCGATCGAAGCAAGGCCGCATCTCATTAGCCCGGCGCTCATGCATATGTACAATGCGCCGAGGGCGCACGGGGAACAATGACCGAAAGCCGGGTAAAAGAGTCTATCGCCGTTTTGAGGATCTTATCGCGGCCAAGACTAAGCATACAATGTACACGCCCGCTGCCCACCTAGTCGACCTGCGCGTGTGTGATAGTTGGCGGCGAGTGGATTCATAAGTGACACCATGCGGGCGTGGGTACGCGCATAGGTATGTCGGTAGAGGTATGTGTAAGTGAGGCCGGCCGCTCGGCGTATATTCTAAAGTGAGTCACCAAATTTGCGTGGGCTCGCGCGCGCGCGCGCCCTGGCAAGTTCGAGAACGGGTATCCGTCTTGCTCTTTATCTACTGGCTGCAGGGCCAGTGCCTGACAATGCTCGGAAGAACGGATACATATGTATGTTCCGCAGGGGAGGCACTTGGATCACGAGCACGTACTGGGTGTTCGAGCGACCAAGCGGATAATCCGTGCTTCGAGACGTCCGCCCGGCCGGCCGATCGCTCCATCACAAAAGCTGCTTCGGTAAAATCTAACCGAGAGAGACGCACCGGGTCAGACCTCGCGTATCTATAGTATATATTCATGCGAGCCGTCCTTGCGAAGCGGCATCGTTGTTCCGCCTTCTTGATTTCCGATCCTGGTGAATCAGTATTGTGAGTATAGTCCGCTGGAATCGAGGGAGGAAAAAAGGAAAAGGGCGAGATGCCGTTGAGATTGTTTGTTCGGTTGTGCATTATTGTGGCTACAGTAGTCGGCGGCCGCGCCGCGCCGGGACTTGAGCGATCTAGCAAGAAAGGAGGAAAATTGAAGGAACGCCGCGGGCTGGTCATATAACATCCTTTGTCGAGTGGAGTCGAAGAATATGGGCAAAGCCCCACGCGACTTCGCCGCTGCCGCCGCCGCGGGTCCTCTTGAAATCCATTTTCCACTGAATTCCATCTATGATGTAATAATGTCGTATGTATCATGTACGATATCGTGCACCCCAATCGAGTCCGACAAGTAAATATGCCTCTTCTCTTTCTCCCTTATTCACTCTTATTCACTACCGGCTTCCTTCGTCTTTCTCACTCCCTCCGAGTAGCGAAGGGATGGTATGCGGCAATCGATGGCCCGCGTTCCTCCGCGTTCGCTCGGGATGGATCAGCTGGCTCGTCCCTGCCTCGTAATCTCCTCCTCCGAGGCCCGAGCGTTTATACGTACATGTATCTCCGCGGGACTTAAGGGATTTCGCGGCAGCGACATTTCGCATACACGCTGCGGTCGAGCAGTGTGTAAGACGTTTTTCATTCGACTGGTAATCCCGCGTGCCGCGGTCATTCGCACGGAAACTAGTTTACCCGCCGCCCTGGAAGCCGGGAGGAGTAAGTATCTGTCTCCTGGCTGCTGGTAGCGCGGTAAATCCGGAATCAAGTAAGACGTCAAGCCGTACCGAGGCTTTGCGCAACAACCCCCCCACTCCTTCTTCCTGTATCTCGCAATCTCTCTTTCTCCCTCTCGGTACCACGGGCCGCAATCGGTTCGCATTATCTGCATGCCGATTGAGATAACTCGATTTACGTCGGGTTTTGCTTGTCGCGCTATGATCGATCCTTTATTCCGCGCTGCCGGAACATTTGCTCGCCCGGGGAACAACAGATTGCAGCCGCGCTGTTTATTTTCCCGGGAGTGCTTGCACACGCGTATCTGGATCGGTTTTCTGCTCCGTACAACTACAGTTCTACTCCCTCTCCTCCCTCTCACTTTCCCCCTCTCTCTCTCACTCTTTCTCTGTCACTATTCCATGCCTCTAAGAAGGTGTAAAACTTCCCGACACGAGAGAGCAATAAAAGTGAACGACCGCCCTCGTGCATTGTCACTTTGCCTAGCTGAAAGCAGCGTGAAACGCAGCCGATCGATAGTCAATGCAGGATAAATGGCAGCGATAGATCGCACTGCCCCCGGGCATCAATGGCTTCCACGTTATATTAGAAATGTGCAGAAACGAAGGCGCACACGTTCGCTCGCTCGCTCGAGTGCGACGTAAATCGTCCTAGGACACGCTTGAACACCACCGGTTTCATTCATTTAACAATGCATACAAGCTGAACCGAAAGAGAGAGGGAGAGAGAGGGAGAGAGAGGCTGCCGGCGAGCCGGCACTCGTACAGGCTTATTTATAGCTTGAATTCTAATTTGTACTCATTATTCAATTAGCTGCTATCGAGCGATACCGGGAACGCGGCTGAAATCTCAATTGAGGTTCATAAAGCCATTGATATTAAATATTCTGCTATGATAGGGCGGAAACATTGGCCGATAGTATAACTGTGACGAGGGATATTAACATATTCAAGCGGCCCGCAGCACACCCATTAATTCGTTTGAGGGTAGCACTGAAACATTGCTGGATGAAAGCCGCACTGTGAATCGCGACTAATCACAAGCAAATTCCTATCGGTGGTCGCAAATTAACGAGAATTCCGCTATTAACAGAGAGACAACGCATTGGCTGCGAAATCACAGTCGAGCGCAAATGTCATCCGGCTATCAGCATTTCGGCACGGAATCTCCCCATTTCAAACATTAACCGATGGCCCCTCTCACCAATAATTTACGGCACATGCCAGTTGACTTGCACAGTTCCCCAGTCAAAGACGCGGGTGCGATTAACTGCAACTATCAGGAAAAATCCACAAGAATTATAAATGGCGGTGCAATGTTTTTGCAGATCTGGGGTTTACGTCCACCTGCGGGGTGGAAGTGGAAATGGGAAGTATGTACGTACTAAATTATGCAAATACATAGTTTATAGGCTGCTCGGTTTTCTTAGGGCTCGGCAGAATTGAAGAGTCGACCCGTTCCGCTAAAGCTACGTCAGGCCATGGAGAGTCCGAGAGCGCGAAATGCTCGAGGCTCCGGCGGCTTTCTCGTTGGCAAAACCAGTCCGGCAAGCACTGCAGGTTGATAAAGCAAGGGTGCACATTTCGCGGTTGAAGAATCTCGCGATGACGAGAGGAAAAGGTGGAATGCGCTTGTGCCTCGCGTAACGCGGCAAACGGCTTTGCGCACTTTGACGAGCGAGCGCGAGAGGTTCAGCTGCCGCATAAAAGTTGAATTACGCATTAAACGGAGATTGCAGCCGACTGTCGGTGCTGGGGTGTACGGACCCTTTGGACCCTGCCGCGCGCGCGCGCGAGCCCCGTACTTTCCGTAACTTACTGTAAATACCTGTGCGAAAAGCGCGAGCTTTAAAGGCAGCCGCAGGTGTATTTGAACCGGCATTAATATTGAGCGGCCGCGTGATCCCCTCGAGAGTTTCTTCTGATCCTAATGCCACTGCGCCCTCTATTAAAAGTTTCCAGTGAAGTAGCGATCTCGGGGCTCATTGTCGGCGAGTTTCGCTCGCCTTACTGATTCTCGCGGTTCAGGAATCACCGTGGAACGTAGAGCGATTAAGCGTTCACGAGGGTGAGTAGTTACAGCCGTGTTGGTCAGACGCATTTCAATGAGGAAGGGCATACATACCAACGAGTGTCGCGTGCTATCGTGCGAATAGCAAAGTCAAGATCGGCTGTTCGTCTTTAGCTTGGTCGCGTTGTAGGCGTATGGTGCGCGCCCACCGGCCGACGGCCGGCGGCTATTTTTATGGCACTTGGACTTCTCCGTCCGACTCCGGCATGCTGGAGCACTTGAAAAACACTCGTGCGCATTCCGTTACGTTTACGCAATGAAAGCGGCTCGACGGACGGCTCGACGCGCACATAGGAGAGTGTGTGGAGGCACTGTGTGTTGGCCGGAAGACCGTTCTCCACGATATTCCGCGAAGAGCTTGGCAGCTGGTGCTTTTTAATTTTCTAGCAGCCGCCCGACCGCCCGCCCGCCGCTCCCTACACGCCACTTGACTCTTCATCTCCGAGGAGTGCACACTCTCGAGCGACATTCGGAAAACGCGTGAGAGAAAAGTGACTGCCGGCGGCTTCTTCTTCTAATCGGACGCGCCCCTCATCTTTCTCTCCAGTGGGAAAGTCACACTGCCTGTAGCACATTTTCTACATTACTAGGCCGACTTACGGCGGGGGAGAATTTAAAAGTTGTGATACTCTCCAGGTCCAAACTGGATTTTACCAACTTTTAATATCGTTGGTAAAAGGTGATATGTTGGCCGAGAGCGCGCCGGTTTGTCGATTGAATTTTTTACGGCCAATCAGTGACACGCGGTAAAAGCTCCCTTCACTATTTCATTGCCCGCCGAAATAGTATCACCGTCGCCAAAGCTGCTGGCATGCGGTAGTTTCACTTTAATTCGGTTGTTCCATCGGCGGATTTTAGTTTCATTTAAAAGCGCCGAAACGTAACACGCTGCTATCGGTACCCACACCAAAGCAAAACGCCGTTCGAAGCGCACGAGAATGAGGACGATACCGGAAAGTAGAGCACTATTGACTGGCGGTATGGACGTGGACCCACAACTGGTGGGGAGTGAGTTATAGCAAGAGCGGACATACGCAACAGAAGGACATGAGAAAAAGTTGAGGGTTCGGTTGGGTGCGACGGAGGGCTGTAAAGAGGGCCGAGGAAGAGGGCAGACGCAAGCGTGACTGGTATCGACATCTCGAAATTGCAACGCTCCAAGTCCATTGTCACCCATCTCCGCCTGCTGCGACTTCCGTCGTTGGTGGGTATCTAGGCGAGAGCGTCGGACCACCCCCCGAGAGAAAAATCGAACTCTATATTCCCTGCGGCCTCCCTTCCTACGGACGAGATAAAGAGGCGGACTGAAAGAGGAAGAGGCGAGGGAGCGAGTGGGTGAGGGCGCCGGGATGGAATATGTCGTCTCCCTCGGTATATCAGGAGACGAGTTGAAATTGAAGTATATGTCTGCCGCTGGAACCAATAGCGCCCGCTCCCGCGAGCCGCCTGAGCAACGAGACAGTCCTTTACCTCGCTGACGAAATTATCGGCGAAATGTCGATAAAACGCATCCGCGCGGAGTTGCAACTCCATTGTATGTCTTTGTGTCACCGCGCTGAAAGGCGGCCGCTCTCTCTCGTTTTAAGGACTTGGCCTGTTCCCGACCACGTGTTGAATGTTCTCATATGCTTGCTCTGATTCTCCCTTGTTGTACATCTCGAATACTTACCTTTCCACCTGCAGTGCCACCTTCACGTATGATTGAAACCGTGCGCGAGAAGGCTATAAATACCGATTGGCGATCAAAGGAGCAGGGACAAGGTTTAATAAAGAAAGGGGTCGAGCTAACGCGGGTGCGTGAGGTATACAAGAATATTTTATTCGTTGAAAGTAACAAATATACAATTCTTCCAAATAAGATGCGTCGATTAAAAATCAGATCTGTCGCAATGAAAAACATTTTAGGCAATCGATGTTTTACCGCGCGCCCACCCGGCGAGCATATCGCCGCGCAGCACGCGGCTCTTGTATTGTCGAGACACATGATTACACTTAGGAAACCAATCCAGCCAGCGATACGAAACTCTCGTAAGTAACATCAACGAAATCCGTTCGTTCTCTCGGAACCAAGAGAGAGACAGAGTCAATTTTGGCACGATTTCCAAAACCCAATGGGCGCGTCGCGCGCTCTCTCGTATATCTGCGTAACAAATCGATAAAATACCATTTATCGCGCAGGTGGCCGTCGCCGTCTGCTATCATTAGGCGGCCGAGCGTCCTCCCCACTTGGTGTCTTGTATATCTATCTATCTATTTATATATATAAACATCCATCTAAATGGATATATCCATCTGCATCCGATCTCTCGCGCGCGCGTTTTCCTTAGTACGTAGGTATGTACACATATATCCACCTAAATGCACAGTCTCTAGTTACGCCGTTCACGATTATATACTTTTCTTAGCGGACTTCGCTCGCCGTGCGGAGCAGCGTCCGGATAAACCTTTCTCGCGTCTTCGCGTCCTCCGAGCCTCTAACACGTGTGTGTCTATGTACAAAAGAGCCGCGACTTCCATGTCGCGCACAAGTTAAGGCAGTATTTCGATGAGTTCAGCCTGGAGAAACTCTGCTCGAGTTCCGAGAACTCTGGTCAGAGTTGATCCGCGACTGCGTTAGTCACCGTGGCGACGTGGGTCACCGATCGATCTACGTACTTGGTACGTAAGAGAGTTCTTCTCACCGGTAACCGTTCAGTCACCCACTGATTCACTGGATACAGGCCTAACCCAGCTCCACGGAATCGAACTCGATTCCGTTCTGAGTAGGCGTGTATTCTCCGGACTTTCACTCACCAGCGTGAAAAAGAGTGCCCGATAGCCAGGTCTCTCCGGTTCTTCAGAGCCATGGGCCGAGTTGGGCCTCGAGAATTGTCGCTGCGTCCGTCCTCCCCATTACCCTCAAGTGATTCAGGAGGTCCGTTACCGCGGTCGGCTCGCGATGCCTCGCCTCCCATAAGTCGAGAATGTGCTCGGTTGGGCTCTCCTTCGTTGCGAAATAATTGATGTACCTGTAACACGTGTGCGCGCACCCGCTCGAGAAATAGTTTCTAGGAGGGGAATTGCCCGGGTTTATCACGGGCATCATTCCGTGCATCCCGCGAGCAATATTTAAGGCTATTTAAGATATATATATGTTCTGGCCACTATTAAGCATCGAATGAGAGGGAGAGGTTTTCAAGTGAGGCCAGAGCGGCAAATCAATTATATGTATAGCTGTGAGAGAGATGGTGGAGAGGTGCCGTGAGCGCCGTTCCAATTACGCTCGGACAGTGAGAGAAGTGGAAGGTCTGTGACTATAGATTACACCCACCTGTCAACTTGAAGCCTCTGCGCCAGCATCCTCCAATCGTTGCCCAAAGCATTAGGCGGGTTTAGGCATTGACATAGCTGCTTCCGGAGGGACCTGGTAAACCGAAACGGTCTCAGGGCGGTAGAGTCGGTAGTGGCATTATTAGCATGCCCGCTGCTGACCACAGTCACCTCACGGAGAGGCCTGGTTACGCTTCCGGAGGAAATCAATTGCTTCGCGCCGTCGTACACGATCCTGAAGACCTGCCTCGTATCGGAATTGCCCTGGGACACTTGGAGCTTGTAGCTCCTCGTCGTCGTCGGGCCAAACGCCGTATCCAACCCGAAGGCCACGTGCTTCGTATTCTCCTGGCAGTTCCACACGTCCCGGAAGGAGATCTCCTGACGCTCCGTGGGCGACTTGCTCTGCCACTCGTTGCCCACCTCCTCCAGGCTGACGCACAATGCCTCGCCGTTGTCTTGGAATAAGAGGCTGCGCGGTTTGTCTAGCAGATAGCCTCTGATCTGCGATTCCTTCTCGACGATCGCCTTCATGGCTGCCTTTGTGTCTTCGACCGCGTACACCCGCACGCAGCACTGGCCAGCTTGGCTGGCAAACAGCGCGAGCCGAAGTCTCTTCGTAGCCATCGAGTTCTCGCTGCTCTGTCCGGCGAGAACGTACCCGCGGAGATGCTCCGTCACGATGAACGCCTCCGCGTGGTCAAGTTGCGTGAAGAGCGGCGTGTTAATGGTCTCGTTACCCAACGTTAACACTCTGCTCCACGTATTCGACTGGTGGTCCTTCAACGATCCGATCGTCGAGCTCTCGTCGAGGTTCAGGCTGTCGCAAGCCCAGACGCTCAGCTCCCAGGTCGCCGGGTGCAGCATCGCGCAATGCTCGAATTGCAAGATGACAGGCTTCTTGAAGCTTGCGCTCGATGGGCCGCACGTTACCACAGCCGATAGTTGCGTCACACCGTCTGTGGAAACAAGCAAACCGACATTCTATTTGGCCAGGTTCAACATAACCGATTACCGCGGGATCAAGCGATTTACAGCTAAGCACGCGAATTGACAGGCTTCCGGGAAACCAGATGGTGTTACGCTCGCTGGTAATTCGGCCGATGAGAATACCACTCACGGTGGAACGGATGATCCGCGAGCATTCTACACCGCACTACATTGTCACAGCGGTAGACTAATTTTCTGTAAGCGGTCGTTGCGTAAACTGACTCGCGCAACATTTGTAGACGCGTGTATGTACAGGAGATTGAAATGGGTCAGGGTCAGGATGCATAACAGAGACATAAAAACCACAACTTACCGGGTAATCGGGGCCTGAAGCGATCTTCATTAAGCACCGCCAAGTAGAGTTCCTCTCTGAGTGGTTTGGGAACAGCACCCTCGGGCACCGACATTGAGATCCCGGAATCAGGAAGTACAAGTAGGGCGCCTCTCGTGTTCACCGCCGCCCTCGCCACGTTTCCGGCTTCCAGTTTTGGTAAGCGTACACTCTCCGAGGCTACGTTGTACGTCGAGTCGGATGAGGGGTACGAGCTGGTGACACTATTCTCACTGTCCGAGTGAATCTGCTTGTCGCTGCAGGATTCCTGGGTGGAGGTGCTCGGGGTGGGAGACATCGGCGAGGGTTGCGGGGCGATCGAGAGATGCGGTACATCGTAGTGGTGCTCGGAGAGAGATCGGGACATGGAGAGCTTCGGATCGAAAGGATACTCGTAGCAGGCGGGCACGCTCGTCGCTGTTACGTCCGGCTGTAGACTCAACTTCTTGTCCTGGTCTGGGAAGAACTCCGGCTGGAATTCTGAAAGAGCACATAACGGGCTCTTACAAATCCCTGTGCGCTACGGATAGACCCCTAGCATAGTCGATGCGATTTTGATCCCTCGCGCGGTATCCCCCATAAGTACTCGCACGTTTCACCCCGATTTTTGATCTTAGGGTCTAGATGCTCCGTGCGCAACCCTCCGCCCCGCATTTGAGTTGGATTCCTCTCCAATAAATTGCAAGTTTAATCTACGATAGGCATCGGGATTCCCTTGCGGTTGGTTCATACATAGTGTTACGCGTACTTTCAAAGCCGCGGGACCCATTAGGCAAAGCAGATAAAAGTAGCGGGTAGCATCGAAGCTCGAAATACATAATATCCCGGCTGCTCGCAGTGGGAAAAGTTTCAAAAGAGCAAAAAGTCACGGAGAGAAGATATTAAGTTCCTTCTTAATACCGCTATATAATACAGCCCTTGGTCGGCGCGGAGCGGAACACTTTGAAAAAAACTTTATAATCAAGAGCTCGAACGTAATTAAGATATTAAGGAGTTGTGCACGATCTCTTTTACCGCTTCGTGACTCCAATCTACGGGGAAAGAGCAGAAGGGAAGAAGAGCATTCTCATTTCTAAGACGCTTACCATTACGCGCCATGGAGTAGAGGGAGTGATCTCTTCCCTTTCGTCGGAGAAGTTTGGCCAGGAAAAATGCGAGACCGCTGATCACCAGGCAAGCAACGGTAAGACCAACGTAGAGTGCCACGTCCATTTGTCGGTTTGCTGGAAAAAGCAAGTACACACATACACTTAGACAAGCTGCTCTCGCAATGCGGCTTCCACGAATTCGCGATTTACACACGCAATTATGAAGTACAAAGATCGTCGCTCGACAAGCACACGGCCGAGCGGCGAGCGGCGAGTGCGAGGGGAGAGTGCGATCCCGAGCGGTTTAGGGACTGTGTAAGTGCGCTCTTTAAATTATTTGCACGCAGGTTAACGCGATATCGCGAAACATCGCCGGCGCGATTAGCAGGCTCGCAATAGCTACCGCGACGCGTTAATTCCTCGGTTTTAAGAACCATTTAGAGATAGAAATCCCGGCATTTAAGGGGGTGTATGGCGAGGGAAGTGGCGCGCTCGTTTTCGTCTGTCGAGCCGCCTGGGCTGGCTGCGGGAGAGCGTGTACGTCTCGTGGCGGGCGGCACGTCCACTCATGAATAATTTACATCCACCGCGCGCTTTATTTATTCTTTCTTGTGTGGGAGTGATCCTCCCCGACGACAAAGGGAGATCCGAGCTGGCCGGATCCGCTTAAACGTTTCCTCTCCGCGACGCTAAGTATTACGAGGTTCGTAAGAAAGTTTTAAGGTGCTTCTCCATTTGCGCACCGCGACACTCGCTCTCGTTCCGTCCCGTCTTTCTTTCCCCCAGCTATCGTTAAGCGCTGGCTTCCTTCGTGTATCGTTTTACAGCCTGGCGTTATTTCGTGAGGCAGTAAAGATTGGGATCATTACTATCGCGGCTATTAACGGTCGCAATAAAAAGAGAGCGGGACTAACACGACCCTCTCAAGGAATAATCAGTCTCAGACAGTAGACTCGGCACCCGTGGATACCAGCAATAAAACGATGAGCTCGAGGAGGACGGGAATCTTTCTGTCCTTCGATAATCGACTTGTCCTCTTGGCCGCACGCGCATAAAATGGACATCGAATTAGCCAAGTGGGAAGCGCTGCTGGGACGAGAATTTTCCTTTTAGCACGTCGAGCCAGCTTGAATTTGAAAGGCAATTATATAGCAAGAAGTTTCCCGTGTTAAATCGTGCGGAAGTCCAGTTGCGTCTGGTAACGAATCTGAGTGCATCGCGTGTAGGTAAACGCTTTTGGAGTTCGGTATGAATGCCACTGCAACTGCCAGCCTTTACACTTCTTTCGCAGGCGCGATGGCAAAGTGTGTGTAAGTGTACGTGTGAAAGAGAGAGAGATAGAGAGGGGTAGCGAGTAAGAGAATTTAGTGAATCTTGTTAGCACCTTGAAAACGCGCGTGCCGGCTCGGGGATATTCGAGGCATATCTGGAATGACTTACAGTCGCGAACGTGGCTGTTAAGCTCCGTCCAATTTTAGAATGTCAAAGCCATCCGAGGTTGTAACCCCGGTACGTGACTTCAGGGGCGCGTCTTCGCGTCGCAGGATCATGTGCGTCCCGTTGGTGCACACGCGGTCCTGGAGACACGTGCTCGGCACATCAATACACGCGGCCCGCCAGCCTGAGACGACGAAAGCGCCCGGAAGAGCATAATACGTGCACTCGGATTTTCGAAAAGAGATTTCCCGAAAGGCCCAATAGTTCCAGATCGTTAGGCGAGCACGATGCAGAAGGACGGCAATCGGAACTGGCGGCCCCCCCAGGCCGCCTTCGAACCTCGTGGAGACAGCTTGAAAAGTGGCCCGCGGCGGTAGAGGGGCGCAGAGATTTATTTTCTTAGAGGCAATTGATAACGCTTCATAACGCCCGGCTTAATGTATTTCGAGTCATATTTCACGTTTAACCCCCGAGTCACGGCGCGCGCCAATCGATCCCCCCCTTTTTATCACATATCGCCAGGCCACGCGCGGCGCCGATTGCCAAGTATTTTCCAATGATTTTCAATCTGTCCGCGCGCGTGAAGTACATTCGAATTGAATTCATTTCCCCGAATTTTTTCAGCTCGCCGAGCGTGTTCGGTGACAGTATATATCTCATAGCCAGATTTTAAATACATTCTGCACTCTCGACAAGTGCCCGGATAACGTGTGAATTTCGTTGATGGAATTGGAGTGTTTGCATTGTTCATTCATAATTCTACGGGGAACAATATCTTGGGGCTGAGTGGGCCAATTTCTGCGTGACTCAAGATATTTGTTGTCTTATATGGGAGCCGTGGTAAATCGCATAGTGTACGCCTTTCGACGCTTTATCGCGGCTTTCAGGAAAATCGAAGTCACTTCTGAATTCAAAGGGGTCGCTTCGTGGCACCTAGTAGGCCCCCTCCCGATCACAGGAGCATATTATACGCTCCTGGGGTTGCAGCCCGGGGTAATGGCACTTTATTTGCATGCACGATCAATTTCCCCCTTCCACGGTATGGGCGTAACGGCTACCGATTACATAATTTTCTTCGATATTAAAGCCGCTCCTGGAGCCTGCCAGGAGACTCGAGGGCGAGCCCGTATCGCGTGCAACTTTGATGTGCCACGCTCGATGGAATCATCGGGGCTCTAGGGGCTCGGCCGGCCAGAGAGAGAACCGGCTGCATCTATACGGACCAGTTTGCCACCCTCGACAACCGGCTCTACCACCTCATTGTTCCGATTGTTTGGATCGCAGGGGTTCACTCGTCATCCGGCCGGGTCCTAGGCGAGCGTCAATAATTAACCGGTCGCGTAATTAAAAGCAAATAGTCGCGGCGCCCCTCCGATTCTCGTTGACGCGGAAAAATTCATTGGTAAACACCAGTCGCCAACTAACCCGCCTCTTTCCCTCTCCCTCTCCCTCTCCCTCCCTCTCTCTCTCTCTCTCTCTCTCTCTCCTTTCTCTTTTTCTACGCTACATAATCAAGAAGCTCGCACGGTCGGTTTCATGCGGGCTTGGCTGGGTTTCTTGCGGCCGATCTCGCCGATTTATTTCACCGTGCGTTCGCGGCGGATAGTTTTCATTTGCTTCATTAGCCACTGCTTTGCTTCTGTTTCGCGGCGATAAGCTCGCCAGCGATACACGCTCGGACTCGAGAGCGAGGGAGCAAACGTTGGAGGCACTGTAAAGGCCAGCGACAGGGCATTAATATCGCCGCGCCCGATGAATAATGTTGCCGCTGAACGGGCGAAAGCCCTATCGCGGCCGATCATCGTTTTCTATTTGCCGCTACTTCAAGCGCATAAAACATCTGATTTGAATGGTATCAGATCGCGGGTTACAGGACCGCGCGCGCGCTCGCGTTCTGATATAAATGGCGTGCACCGGGCGTGAAGAATCCATCCAAGAATGTCGTACGACGAGTTAAGGACACTTCCCCGCGCGGTCGCACCCTGCACACTCCGGACAACACCTCCTACTCGTCGTCGCGATCGTTTTATTCTTCCGGCCGGCATCTACGAATCCGGAGCGAATCGGGGGAGGACCGGTAACATTGCCAATACAGCCTTATCTAATCGCAAAACTCTCGCTCTCCTCCTCTTGTGTAGCCGGAGACACGGCACGCCTTTCAGATGAGGACACGCACGCACGTACACACGCTCGCAAACAATGCGAAGGGGAAGTGTCGCGAGCAAGGGGGAGATTCTAGTCCCGGGAAAATATATTTGCCGGCAATAAAGTAGATCACCGAGAATAGCAACACCGAGAACGTATATGAAGTCTAAGCTTGAGCTAGTTACTTTAGTCGAGGACACCCGAGTCGAGTACATATCTCCGCAGTAACTTAGTTTCCCCGAGTTTCGATAGGAGGATGCTCGAGAATCTCTACTCTCCGGTAACAGGCTGAGATTCCCAGTGTCGCGTGTGATCCACTTTTTTTGTTAGAGAGTAGATAGGTATTACGTGTACGCGTGGTAAAAGGTTCGTCGACTTACCTTCCTCGGTCAAGTGCGCGCCACCCAGCTTAGTGTTGCCAACTGCAAAAAAGGATAAGAGGCTCAATCACACATAGGCTCGCTCGTAAAATCTGCATGATGGCCGGGTGAAAGTGAGTGCGCACGCTACCTGCCGTAAATTACTGGCGGGGCTTTTCCCAAAAATTAATTTCTCCGGCAGCGGGAGCGCATGAAAAACGAGCGCGGGTGCGGCGCGGTCTGCACGTTATCAATTAATGCAGCATGATCAAAGCGTAGGGCACTATATCTTTTTAATTACGTTGTGTCGATGGTTTTTTGCGCGCCCGCCGGCGCGACTGGTCGGCCGGCAGCGGGGCACAAGGGAAATCGGAGAGCAAGCGGAGCAGTGATATACATAGGAAAGAGGAGAGAGGAAGGCAGAAAGGGAGAGTGTGCAGTGTGCATGGAGAGAGCTCGGTATGGGGCATGGGCCCATGTTTCGAACAGTGCGGAATAGATCATCGTGACTTACCGTTGCAGAGGCCGCCAGTGCAATTGGCCACGCTGATGTCCCTGCCCTGGCAAGGTCGGCCGCCGTGGCTGGGCGGAGGCTCGTCGCACGATCTTCTCCTGGTGTGCGTGCAGTCGCTCCCACACACCGACCAGGCCGACCATCTGGACCATCCGCCGTCCACCGCTGCTGGTACAAAAAAGATTCGGAGCTCGTTTTGTGCCGGTCGTTAGAGCGAGTTCGATCGCGCGGTCAAAGGCACCCCGATAAAAAGCCCTCGAGCCTCGGTGAAACGGGATCACAGATAGGCCGCGCGCGCGCGCGCCCGCGCGCTCCCGGGAGTCTTGTTTAAGAGCCATACTTGTCAATTCAGTTTATCAGAGTCGATCCTCCTTCCGAGTCACCTCGCCTCTCTTTGCCCCCTTTAATTGACTTATACCGCACGCTGCTCTCATTTCGTTCCGCGGAACTCCGTGAAAAGAGACTTACGCAGAAAAAGTGAAACCCAACGTCGCTCGCCGTACCTCAACTTTGACTTTTTAACGAGCAGCGCTCGCGCGCGTCCGATCTGTGTTAGTCGGCCCTCGTGACACGGATGGCACGGGGTACTTACAAATAATCGTCAGGCTTTTTATCGAATCGTGTCCCGTTTGACCGTGACGTTTAAGGCAGTTAGTGACCACTTCTGTATGCTTGTTAGATTAGTTGGTCCCGAACGGACCGTGCGCTCCGACTTACCGAGCGTGTTAGTGAACTCCTCCAAGGCACCAGCTATTCCAAAGTAAGCGTTAGACAGACAAAAAGACGTATGTGCGTTACCCAATGCGAATAGACTTAGCTGCTTCGTGAAAGGAGCAAGCGTGCAAAGAGGGACACGGGTTAAAGCGTTCACGCCGGCGGTTATGTACTATGGATTAATATTTCACACGTCAGGCTAAATCAATCTTCGATTTTCTCCGGACATTACCCTCAATGAGGGCCTTAATGCATCCCGGCCTGTCTCTTAACGTGGATATAGCCGCAGGTGTCTCCGCCGGGATGTCGCAAACGTTTCCGAAAGGTGAGTAGGTTTTAAGAGAGCCGGCGTTCAGCTCGAGAGAAAGAGGGACAGCCATCTCGAACTGCAGAGATAGGGACCCCGCAAGATACGAGTAAAAGGAGGGGGGCCCGTAAATCAAAGCCAGGACTCTCCTCTCCTCTCATCCCCGGCATGGGTAATATTGGCCTGGCGTGGTAAAACCTGCTTGGCCGTCGTAGCCGTGACACGAGCTCGGCTAGGAGAAGAGGGCGAGAGGATAGGTAGCGCGTTAAGTAACCTAGGACCGGGACCGGGACCGGGCTTGGGACTCGGGACAACGTTGTCCTTGGAGTAGAAGGTAACAAAAGCAATGCTGGAACAAGCAGGAAAGCTTGGAAAGCAGGCGGCAGAACAGACACGCACTAACGTTAACGAAGCGTGATGTTTCCCCTGGAAATCTCATTTCAGCCGGGCTAATGAATTTAGAGGACTCACCAGGACAGGCCGAGTTACAGTCCATCTTCTGCTGGGACGGACCCAGGCAGGGCTGGCCGCCGTTCATGGGCGCCGGATTCGTGCAGGTCCTCGTCCTTTTCTGACCACCCTTCGCGCATCTCGAGTGACACTCCGACCAAGCCGACCAGGAGGACCATCCTCCGTTCACTGGAACCGATACTTCTTTCTCGAAAATCCATTTTCTCCACAGTCTTTCTGGTATGTGATAGCATGCGACGTTCCCACGTGTTATCGTATTGCAATCGAGGCTTTTAACATGGTGGAAGCTAACTCACCATAAACAGTCAGGCTGACGGGCTCGCTGAGACGTTTCGCGGCGATGTTCTCCGCCACGCAGGTGTAATTCGCCTGATGGCTGAGCTTCGCCTGGCCCACGAGTAGGTGTCCTTCGCTTGACACTAAAAGCGTGTCGGACTCCGTGTTCACGGGGACGTTGTTCCTTAGCCAGTACACCCTTGGTGGCGGAATTCCCACCGGAGGCAGGCATCTCAGTTCGGTACTCTGGCCGGCCTCCACTGACACCGAGTACGGAGGAGACTCAAATTGCTTCTTCAAGTCTGAGAACACATTTCGATGGAACCGAGATAAAGCCACAGCTGATCAGACAGAGATGCGAGAATATGCAATTGCCCGCCATTAACAAACTACTCTCTTTTGAAAGTCAACGCAAACGATTTCAGCCCAACAGAAGATTATGACGCTAATTGATTCTTCCGACAAAATTTTAATTTCCACAGGGTTACGTAAGCCTAAAATTGGCCAAGTGGGCCTGTCTCTCAAATTGATTCTGTTGGAGACGCCTTGGCCTCCGCTCATTGCATTGTCCTCTATTAAGGGTCGGAATTAAATAATGACTGGGCTGCGAGGAGAATCAAGATAATTACGTGGGTCGAAGGCAAAGTAAAGCGAAAGCCACAATCGGCTTGATAGTATGACAGACAATCGTCCTCGTAGAAATATCCCGTTCGCGTGCCGACATCCTAGGCAAATTTCCTTCTTATATGACTCTAGTCTGCTTCCGCATTCGAATGTTTAGCTACCTGGTAAACTCTCTTAATGAGTTCTTATTAGATAAATACTCCCGAGGAAGCTTAGTGGAAGGAGACATTCGAAGTACATAGTATTAAGTAAGACTTTAAGTTGAAAGTGGTCTGACACTTACAGGCTACGTCTACGGTGGCTGGCTGGCTCTTGATTTGGCCGGAACCAGACCAGGCGACGCACTCGCATTTGAACTTGTCGGTGCCGAAGTACTCCTCGATATGATCTCTGGTGACGTTCAACTCGCACTCGACGATCCTCGTACCAGTCTGAGGATCGACGAAGTCCTGCTGTTGTGAGTCGCCCGCTCGCAAGTTGTTGCACCGGAAGTAGATTTGGAGAGCGTGCGACGCCTTACAGTGTAAAGTCGCAGGCTTGTTTTTAACCACGAAAGAGTCCACTGGTTCCGTGAGAAAAACCGGTAGATGACCGCCCCCTTCAGAGATGATATCAGTGTCAGTCGCGATCGTGGCCGATGGAACATCATCTTCTTCTAGGAGATAGGAATCCTCGTCTTTTGCACCATCTTCGCCTTCTGAAAGCACACCGAAACATTTTCTTAAGTACAAGTAAGCGCTTGCAGTTTAATTGAAGATTTATTCGACATTTTATTACAAGGATAGAGCAACCGGTCTTCGCCACTACTTTCCAGGGAGCCATAAAACAAACCTCTCGCATTTGTACCGACATCAGATTTTTGCTTGCGATTTACCGGGAAGTTACGCGCCAACAAATTGCTCAGCGAGCGTTCAGCGGGGAGGCGGGGAGGCGGCAGGAACGTTTTGGCTGCGTTCATATTGAACGTTCACACCAGGAAAGCAAACGGTGCGATGGCTGATCAGGCCAACAACTGGTAATTAAGGGAGGCAACGAGTGTGTCGTTGCTTATTATCGTCGGGTAATAAATTCCCAACAATTGGATTATCATCGGCGTGGGGTGCCCCCGGCGACAGGAGTCGGGGATCCTGGGCATTGGCAATCAGGCTCGAGCGAGCTCTGTGTGGCCGGTCAGTCATTCGAATTCTAAATACATTGCGCGAAATGCGGAACGCGAGCGCGCGCTCGGCTGTTCGCGATCGTAATTCACGATTCAAGAGTTATTAATTCGCGGCGCGCTCCTATTGGCATTGCGAAAATTCTATGTTTGCCTGTCAACAATGGTGGGCCCCCTGTAAATCCTGGCGGGATGTCGGGCCATTAATGCCGGTCACTTCTCTCTGGCAGCGGTGCGACTACTCCGACGCCGCGCCGCCGACGCCGCCGGCACCGACGCCGGCGCCGCCACGGCCTCGCAATCGCTGCTGACCCCGTGTGCACGCTGCAGTAATGAATTTTCGGATTTACGGGGCGCACCGGTGCACAAGTCCGATGCATTTCCCGGCGAGTGGTTAGACCTTTATCCCCGTGTGACATTTGGCCGGGGGCCACAATTTTCATCGCGACAATCGCTCCACCACCGCCCGCTATCGTTTTCGCCCCACGTCCCTTAGACAGAGTGACGGGGGTTAGGAAGCTCGGCAAACAAAAAGGGGCGGCAAAAATATGAGTCGAAAGCCGCGTAATAAAGCACATTGCAAGCGTAGGCTAGGACTGCGATTGAGAGCGCTGCGGAAACCGCGATTCGCAGTTGACAGGGTGGATCGTGAAATGGAAACGAGAGAACGCGCGGCTTCCATCAAGGTTCCCCAGCGCCGTGCGACCGCCGCGCAACGATTGGGACTGAGCGTTTGACGGACATGAACACGCACCCTGCTTTTTCGATCGGCTGGAAACCAGGAAATTCGCAGTGAACAGCTATTTTGATTCGAGCACGCTCGCAGTTCCGCTCGTTTCGCGGACGAGGCCGAGAAATATTTGAATTTGGCTTTGGCTCGATGGCCAGGGCCATCAATATTCCCCCCGCAGGGGCTGGGCCGCGAGGACGGCGCGAGGGTGGCTGTGGAAGAGACCGGGGCGGAAGGTGAGTGAGAAGCAACGGCAGCAAAAATTCGACGACAGAGCGCGCGCCGTGCCGATTTGGGGCGCAGCTAAAAGAGAGAATTCCCATCGGTTTCCAATGATGGAAGTCGATCGGTCCGAACCGGCGCGCCCGGAATGGGCCCCGCCGTGCCGCGCCGCGCCGTTTCCCCGCTATTGCCACTAGCCGCAGTTTTTTCCGGTCATGAATCAGCTAGCGGGGATCCTCGCTAACCACTTTAGAATCGAGCGACATTGCATACCACGTCGTCGTGGCCAGTCTTCCATAATCTCTCGCCATTTTTCATCCAAGCCCCCGGCGCTCGTTATATGTACATATACCCGCGAATCTTACAGCAGTGCTGTTTAAGCAGGTCAAGCGTCTTTCTTCTTTTACACAGCCAGCTGTGCAGCCAGCGAGACCGGTGCACCGAGCACCGCTTCTAGGTTAATTAAAATAAATTGGAGGAATATGCAGTTAGTTATGCTTTATAATCCAGCGCCGGCGGAAGAGGAGCACGCCGGTATTTGCCCTAGCATTTACACTTCCTCCGCACACGAGGAATGTTTATTCGGCCTTATATGCAAACCCCTCTTGCTCCCTCTCTCTCTCTTTCTCTCTAGTTGATGCTCCGTGTTAGTACATATACGCAGTCTCGTGCTGAAGTGGTGGAGGTCGGGAAAAAAGTGGGAGTAACAAGACGGCAGGGACTTAATCGAGCGCGGTTACCACGGCACGTATACCCCGAGACACTCCTGCATAAAAGTGGATTCCCATCGATTTCCTATAATTGTAGCAATCTCTGCTTCGTCGGAGAGCCCTGCAATCGTTCTATCTAATTTCTCTCGACGAGCCGATAAACTAGTCCGTTTAAATTCAGTCTACTAACTATGTTGTGCGCCGGAGATAGCAGACGCTCTTGTATCTCCGATTGCAATATCAATGCATTCACGAGGACCAAAATTAATTGTCCAGCCGAGGAGAAAGATTCTTCTTCGCCTATGGAATCGAAGGGGGGAGGGAGGCGGAGCGAGCGGAGGAAAGCTTAATCAAAGCACTGCACTGGCAGGAACACAGCGCGCTTCGATTGAAAGTAGAAAAAAACCGTCGGAGAAAGGCGAATTCTGATCGGTTTCCAATAATCGTGCGAGCAAATGAACGACCTCGAATAGTCTCGGAATCGGAGCGCTTTATATTGAAGGTTCGTTAAGTGGCAATCTTCATCGCCTTATTCGTTGCAGCTCGTTTCTCCCCGTGTGTCATAGGTTGCGTGTACACGAACAAGATGACTCGGCCGAAAGCCGTGCTGCTTGTTCACGCGCGGTCGACCCTCCAAACAGAATTCTCCTTATCACATCCCGGCAATTACACGCGTCGGGATGCATACACAGAGGCCATGCTGGCTTGCTCGGCCGGAAGCTCCGGAGTGTAGGACGTAGGTGAGAGCCGCTCGACGGGGTGGTTCTGGCGGCGTGCGGACAGGGGCTGAAAAAAGGCTGGGACGGATGAATGGTGATGTAGAAAAACTTAATTGAGCGACGTCACGCGACACGCGATCCCTGGCGACGGTCTCTGAAAGGGACCACTCATCGGTTTCCGATAATTCGGAGTGGAACATCGTATCCGGCCCCCCGGAGGCGTTGAATCATCTAGTGAGCCTAGGTGCATCGAGCCCTCTCGTTAGCTGCTGCGGCTAGATAGTTAAGCGTGTCTTCCCCTGGTAGGTGAGCCGCGGACACCTGTACGTGTGTACCATGGCGAGCCTACGCTATGCATGTCCTGCCCTACAATCTCCCTTGACCACGTACATATCGCATCCCCAGGGGACAGGACGCGAGAGCACCCCTATACGCTATGGTTTCAGTGTATACCTGTACCCGCCGGACCACACATGACGCCTCTTAATTAACAAAGGTACCCGGGACACCGGCTAGTTCAAGCCGCGCTACATGAGACGTGACAGCTATACTGGGTGACACAGCCCGAGTTTCTGATACTTTGATTCATAGACGCGGATTAAATACTAGCTGTTCTACGTCAATGACGGGTATCAACAGTCATTCTCATTTTTCATTTTCCCATTTTCTCCGAGCATTGTCTCTTGGATCTTTATCCTCAATCGAGCAATCTTTCATTGGAATGGAATATTTAAAATATCGTAAAATATGGCGGGGTTTAATGTTGCATTTAGTACTAACTAAGAAAGTTGGTGGCTAATTTTGTTAATTAGTCTGGAAATTTTGTGCATGACGAGGATGGGACCACCGTGTATACGAGATCTTCGTAGAAGGCTGACCCTGAGATAAAGCTTGAAAAGGTGGACTCGCTTCATCCGAGGAGCACGAGGGAAGTCGCAACGACTTCCTTGTTTCTCGCGTCACGTGCCTTGTTATTTTAGCTGGTGTAGCGAACACCAACGCTCGCCGGGTGCCTGCTTCATTGACCCCAGAGGCTTGACTCCTTCTCATTTTCCGCAACTGCCACGTGAGAGCCGCAAGACCGAGGGCGCACCTAACGAGGTTTGAAATCAAGGCGTTTGCGCCACCGGCTTTTTTCCCCAACAGGACGTGCAAGCGCGGTAATTCCCTTGGTAGTACCAGGGCCGAGTTAAGAGATTTAAGCTAATTTCGCGAGACACCTTTCCCTACCGACTTGACGCGATTCCTATCGCATACAAAATACTCGGCTAAGCCCCCTTGTCCCCCGAGCCGATAGATATTCCCCAACAATCCTATAGAAATAATCTTGAGTGCCGGGACGCGTGAATTCCCTTTCATGTCGAGCCGACCCGACAGAACTTGACTCGAGAACTGAAAACTCTTTCAGAGTGTACATCTCAATCCGGGATTATCCGGGCTGGTGACATCGCCGGGGCTCCGAAGAACCAGCACCAGGTGCGACCTAAATATTTTGAACGATTCTCTCTCTCTCCCTGTCCCTATCTCCCTCCTCCCCATCCCTTGCTCGGGTGAGAGCGGATAGACAGTTTCCGAGGCAAAGTCAGGCTGTATTAACATTTCCACGGTGTTTTCCCCTCGGTGAGAAAAGGCTGTTTCCGGTATCGGGAGTATAGTAGCGGCATACTATCGAGTACAATAAGCCAGGCACCCGGTCAGGTCGGGTCGTCATTGTACTCTAGTCCATTCACGGATCGCAGCACCACCAGGCCGAAATAATATAGGTTAACTTCTTGGATGATGGTACGCTCGGCTCCTCTTCCGAAGCGGCGAGTTTCTGTCTCGTCATCCCACCTAACAAGGTCGGCGATATATACGCGCGCAATATCCCGAGAGTCGACCCAGCGATTCCTTTATCGATGTCGATCGTTGGGAGACGACGCGGGAGATGAAATACAGCTGCGAGAAGAGCATGCAAGTCCCTCGCGAGCGAAGGGAATGAATCTAAAGTCTAAAGGGAATCCGATGACCGGCGCGCGATTGCTCAGCCAACAGCCGAACGATCCCATCGAAGATGAGATCGCGCGAAGAGCTGGAGATGCCCGATTCGTTCCGATCGGACGGACAGCCGCGCGGCGGAGCACGCTCGCATTATCTCCGAATGCTAAGCGACGCATTGTATTCGAAATTGCGGGCAAAGGTTAAAGCGGCGTTCAGGTGAGAACCCGTGGAAACCGACCGTATTTCAAAGCGATAGACAAGCAGCGGCGGCGGGCGGCGGCGAGAAGTACTATTTCCTGCTTTATATTATTTTGCCGCCGGTATACGCTCTACTTTAGCGCGTTCATTTTGCCTCATTGACCAGTCAGGTGGAAGTACCTTTGACGCGGATAATTCTTTCGCACGGGCAGGGCTCTGATGAGCTGGGGGGTGCAGCCACTATCACCGTCGGGGTGCAAATTAACTGAATTAAGCGGGCTGAAAAGTGCGCGAGCGAGAGGGTGAATATTAAAAGCCAGCAGCGGCACCGGTGGAGGCCGAGGAGTGTCGGAGAGCAGCCGGTGGAAAGCGAGGGGTGATGATGCGTATTACACGAGCCGATTGCGGTGGCAGCATTGCAACGCGCGCGCGCGCGTGCGGCGCCGGCCACCGAGCGGTGTAATTAAGCGAATAACAGAATCAGATAGGATTCCTTGCACACGTTGCTGGCCGCTGCCCCCTACCACGTGACGGCTCGCCGGGCCTCCTTTCCAGCGATATCGATAAGGATGAGTGCAAAAGCACCACGTCACGCTGATTTACTCTCGTGATACTCCGCCACGGGGAGACCTCGGGGCTCCATGTCGGCAAACTTCCAGCCGATGCTGCTCGGCTTTTGCGAATTCATCCTTCGATTGGCTGGACGCGGAGAAGTCTGTGTTGCGATTTGCATTGAAATTGCCTGCTGAAGATTCAATCTCGAGGCTGCCGCCCGCTGAATCGGTACCGGAAGTCCCTCTCGCAATACGAAGCCCAATCGTTGTTCCAGCAAATTAGACCTTAATTCCCGGCAATGCTTCCACGATTGACTCGCGCGCCGTTTCTCCGCTGGCAGGCCCTCGGAGAATTGTTTCCTTAGACGTTGGCCGATAAGAAATGTGGAACGATTGGCAAAGCTCCTTGCTCGCGAGCACGATGAAATATCACGCGATCGTAGTGTACGATCAGCCGATATTTCACGATCTTCGATCGCCGACATGCTCAATCTCTCGCCAGTGCTGGCTGCCTGGCCACTCTTTCTCGACCGACATTCTCCGCGATTTCAACAATAATCGTGCTTGTGCAACCGAGGTGCCTCCCCGGATTGCGGCATGGCGAGGCATTCGTTTGATTTACGATAATTAAAGGCAAGCCGACCTTTCGTCGCATCGGGAGGGAAAGAGCCAAGGCAAGCATCATCAGAGAAAGACAGAGAGCAAGGTATGATCTCGGGGAGTACCAGACATCTTCGGTGCTCGCCGGATTAAAGAGAGTTTTTCTCCGCCGAGGCTCCAGGCCGCAGTCATTTTTTTCCACCTCATCCGAGTCTCTTACATGCTCTTCACGTGCTGGCTGGGAGATTTGTCCGACGGCCGAGAGCCGTTCTGGCCCCAAAAATCAGGTGCGGGTAATTGCTTGAAAGAGAGAGCGTGTGCAGGCAAACTTTTGCATTTTTGCCCGGAGCAATTCATCGAGAAACCCTGTGATCGCCGGGATGTGATGTGGTACGCGTGATCGAAGGTCATATATCGGGGATAGTAATCGCGATTTACTTATGATACTTATCGCGAAAACGGTGCCGACTACAGAGGGATGAGTAATAGGTTCTCACGGGGCAGCCGAGTGTATACTCTAACGCGAGCTGCTCTCTCTCTGAGTATAGCGCATGTACTGTTATCCCGGGTTCGGCATGACTGTAGCATTAAAGCCGGCGGGTTCGAACCCTCGAAAAACTTGTGGAAAGCCGCGGCAGCGCGCGTGCACCGCGCATACATCATCTCTCCGTCTATTGCGCACTATCATTAATATAATTACACTATCTGCGACTGACGGAAGAAGCCGGACACGAATCTCGCGTCATCCGATAAATAAAGACTTGCCAAGCGCGCTCGCGCACGGCTTGCCAGCGTAAAATTGGAAAATTGCTCGTGCTATAATTCCAGCATCGAGCGGTACCGCCATATACGTAGATTCGCGTAAGTATCCCCCACATCCCGCGTATCCTGGGCACATATCAATATTCCCCCCGAAGCCATGCGCTTTCGCGCTCGTAACTCACCTGCTGCCGCGCTCTAGCGTACCAGATAGCAAGTGTCGCGCTAAACTAAACGCAAGCGCAGGCGGCCAACGGGCGGCACGCTTTCGACCAAGGAAAAAGGAGGATCATCGCACCTGCGAGATAGCAGACCGAGTGGGCTGGGGTCGAGCCACTGAGAGATGCGGAGAGATGAGTAACACAAGGAAAAAACTGGCGGTCGCGAAACTTGCGAGGTGTCAGGAGATAAGGGCTGATGCTGAAAAATTGAGCAGCCGTAAATCGAGCAGTGGTAAAGCGGAGAGTAGTTGCGTGTTTGGAAGCCTAAGGGCGGCAGGCGGTGCCGGTAGCAGCTGCTTCCACGTGGTAAGAAGACGACATTAGCCCACCGAAAACGTGAGAACGACAGGGATATCGCGAGCTCCTCTCACGCGCGCTTAATTATTAACGCGGCTAATATTTCGCCTCCTTTCTCTTTCTCTTCTCCAGTCGCTCTATGTGTGTGCCCGTGCGCCGGTCGTGGTGAACGCGACTCCAGGCCAGTCAAGACGGCGAAATTATGACGCGATATCACGTCGCGATAAATCGTCGCTGCAATTATTCATGGGCGTACACGTGCGCGCACGCGCGCGGGCGCGGGCGCGCTCTCTGTGTTGCAGATTATATGCGCCACGCTCTTTCTCCGTCTCGACCTGCCCTCCCCCCACCCGCCCACTTTGCCACTCTCTATCTTTCTCCTTGTTTCGCTCTCCGCCGCCCACAGCGGCGCTCGCCCTCTCTCCGGGCACGCCGAGAGAAACAACATTGCATAGAGAAATCGACGAGGGCCGCTCGTCACGATGACGATAATTATTATTTATCCGCGGAGTCGCCGTGAAAAGTCAAAGGGTTCGCCGCGCGAGCGCGCAGGCATATCGAAAGGTAGCCGAGGGAGAGAGCGAGCGAGTCTGTGCCTCGGCTAAGGTGTGCTGGCCGCGATTTGCATTGCGATCCGTCTAGGCGCCACAGCGAGCGTGGCAATAATCGACGTTCCTGAATAACTGACAGGCAAATACTTCAACTGTCGCGATTAGTAGTTATCTTTCAGAGCGAGCGCGCTGGCAAAGAGGGACGTTCCACGCGAGGACATCATTATTTTTCGCAGTTATTTATAAGCCCGCACGGCTCGGAGAAGGGCGTGGGTCCTCGGGCTGTCAATGCGCTGAAAGAGAGATGCCCGCGTGCCGAATGCCAAGTGATTTTCTATATTTATGTGTAACAATTCCCAAGTCCAGTCCCATTCATCACTCGGTCGACCAAGTCGGGAAGACTAATTAGTCAGCCACGTGGTCTCGTGAGAGAGGTTTGCTGGTGGAAAGACGAGAAGGATACCCCGCGAGGCCTCCGCGAGGACACCCAGCCGAAACCAAAGGCAGCTCCAGGGGAGCGCAATCCATCATCGGCGGCGACCGGTGTAACGTAAACCGGGACGCTCATGCCCATCACTAATCAACCATGTTGACTTGCTGTATAATTAGATCTCCTTCTCTTTCTTTCCCACGGCGCGCGAATCTATTCATGACTCCTGTGATAAACGTCCGATCATTGCTATTAGGCAGGTGGGCTATGTTCATCGATACATTAGGACTATGCGAAGACCACGTCCCGCCTATTCATTCTCGCTCCTACCCTCAGCCGGCTCGATTCAAGCCTCGTCGATCATCATTCATAGTGAGATATGACGAGCGAAGCATATCGCCTAGTGGCATATCTGAGTCCATCAATGGGAAGAGCAACGTGGAATTGCTGTGTACCTTTATTCCCGTACCAATAACATCAACCACAGAGGCTAAAAATTGGCTATAGAAAATCCTGTCCAAGACAAAGAATATCTCTAATTGCTACCACCACTCGATGCCCGACCTCCATCTACTTTAATTGATATATTTAAGTGTGTGTCTGAGAAATAACCGAGCATAAACGACTCATGAATATCTTTTGGTGCGGCCACTCCGGCTTGGTGCAACTACCCTCGTGCGTTTCTATCAAAGCAATCATGTCTTTAATACCAGACTGCCCCCCGGCAGAGCGAGTGTCTGGGCCCCGCTCCTCCCGATTCTCCCGCGGGACGATATTAATCAAGCAGACCATTACAGGAAACACCGAGGGCTCGCGCGGAACAACTAATCGGAGGGCATCTAAATGATTCAGGCCCCGTCTACGAAAACCATATTTGTCTCTGAAAACGAGCCCCGACCCTGCTATCTTATCACGCAATCGGTTATATGAAGCCCGGTCGTACATTGGCTGAGCGCGCGAGCGCCAGTTGGAAGAGATCTACGAGTTGGAGCGAAAGAAGGAACTCGCACAAAGTGGTACTCGGGCACTTCGTTCGGCACAAGTATCTCAAGCGGGCACTCTAACTCGCTCCTCGAATCGCTGGAGATCGGGGCGAGCGTGGAGTTGAGAGCTCATTATAGGCTCGGCACGAGTTAAATGGCGAACTTAACGATCCCCCGCGAGGCTTCCTTGCCGTCGGCTCCTTCCTGCCCTGCCCGCACCATGCTGCTGCCGCCCTCCTTTTTCCTGCCTCCTCGATATCCTCACTTTCTAGCGCGAGCCTAGCTAGAAAAACGCCCTTGCTCTCCATGAGCTTTTCGGCACTCACCTTCGTGCGATGTGAAGGGCAACACTGCGCCCGGCAGCATCGCGCAAAACAGCAGAAACAAGGCGCACGAGTTCGGTCCCATTGCGGATCTATCACTTGCAGGGTGTCATTCGTCCATCTTACGAGGCCACTGCAAGTCACGCCCACCGCTCCCGCACTTTCCCCAACCACTCACGCCACTCGCGAGATTTTCCTTTCACACCGATTACCTGAAACATAAACAATAAGCATTAAATAAGAGATTGTGGTTAAACTCGTTTGACAGCGAATCACTTTCATAAAGAAAAATAGTTTCCATTCTTTTTCCGTCAACAGACGAGAGATACATAGTCGAGTGAGTATACGAGAGGGTGGCAACGGGCGTCAGGTTCAAATGCGGCGCGGTCTCGCCCTCTTTTCTCAAAATGGAAATTTCCCGGGGCACGCGATGAGTAGGCTGGCTCGATGGTGCACATTGAAGCGGGGTGCGGATTTAAGGATAGGCCGCGTCGGGCGTTGCTTCTACCGGAAAACGTGAAAGACGGTTAGGAAAGCGGAGAGAGTGCCACTTAGCTCCCGGCTCACCCACAACCCTTGCTTGCCCATTTAAATATTCCAGGCGGCAGCAGACAGTTTCCCGCACGCGAAATTTCCTCGTGGGAGGAGATGCCTGCTAGCCTTGCCTGCTGCTAGCCGCTACTCTGAAAGCGACGGCGGCGGCGGCGGCGGATGGAACCACGGAGAGGGTGTAATTCTCCCCTTTCACCCATTCACTCGAACCCTACAAACGCGGAACTCCTGTTCTTCGAGTTAATTCTGGTCGATAACCGTCGGTATTAATGTTTAAGGCGATCCGCCTACTCGGATTTGTCTGAAGAGAATTTATTGATTTTAAAGAGACGTCTCACACACACGAAATGAACCCGTCGGCTGGCTAAATTTAAAGACACAATGCCCCTTTCCCTTCAATTTTCCCGTCATCTTTTAAAAACTTTGGAAGACACTCTATTTTATACGGAGGGAGCAAGGCATGACGCATATATGAGTAGTAATGAAAGCTTCAAATGCACAAGGGTACTAAATATCTCTCGGGGAGACACTGCCGGTTCATCTCAACATATTAGCCTCTCGGTAAAAGTAAAAAATCGATGGTACCACTTTACGATTTCCATAAAACTTTACAGCCGCCGCGATAAAGTTATCGAATAAGAGCGCTAGTGGAATTTATTTAAATGCACGGACCAGCCGTATTGCCGCTTGCGGCATTTTACATCTAGCCGGAGAACTAGTCGGGCGGCGTCGGCGTCGGCGTCGGCGGCGGTGGCGGCAGTAGCCCGTTCTATTGGTTCGATGAAGAATTTCCAGTAGAAACGGGCTGGAAACAAACGGGAGAACTGCCATTACAGTCGCGCGGGCGCACGCGAGAAAAGCCTGTTCGTACGAACTTGTTATACAATTCCGTCGAGCACGAAGCAGGACGCGAAGGGATCGTTTATCAATGTCGCTTCTCAAGGTCCTTCGTTAGAGACTTGCGGTAGCAGCTACGTTTCTAAGTATGTAGTTCATACTCCAATACCCCTTTATATACGATCGAGCTAAATTACTCGAAAACGAGCCAGAAGGAAACGCTCGGGGCGTGAGCTCGTTCAGCCTCGTTTACCAACAGCCGCAGCAGTACACACACACGCTCCCACTCCTTTTTCTATCCGCCTAGGCTTCAATGAACTTGGCGCGCATTGGATCGTATGTTGTCCCATTAACCAGATGTTCGCGGGGATATTACGCCACAGCGCAGTGTGGCCTCCATTGGTAATTGAGACGTTCGGGAAGAGCTTAGGCCACAGGACCTCTCGTGGAATCGATGAAACCGTCGGGTAATACAGCGTGGTACACGGTGTGCTGCTGCCGCTGCAGGTCGAGAGTGCTCTCGGAGATTCATGACGCGGAATAATCCGGACGAGGAGCCGCGGAACGCGTATTATGCCTGCGTATCCAGGACCCCTACACAGATTTCCCATCCGTACGGGCGTGCGCGCGCGGGCGCGCGCGAAGCCTCTAATCCTCGAGGACGAGGACTCAATTTATAAACGTGCCGGGTATTACCACTCAAAGGCTTAAAACACTCGACACGCACGTACACCGTGCGCCGTGCGTCGACGAGCGACAGGAGCGGACACATGGCATTTCACAGTGCAATTGGCACGAATGCCCGTGGTCCCCGAACGAGGCGGGAATCAAGGAGTCCATTCACTCCACTGCTCCAGAAAAGCCTCGCACTCTCCCCCTATGTTCTTTCGGTGAAGCGACCGTGCCACTCTTTCGTCCTTCCCCAACACCTCGGCCTCTAAGTGTAGGCACCCGGTTCCATCTCACCGTTGCATTCACGCTCGATCCTGCAGCCAGCTAGGAGTCCTTCCATTCTCACTCTCAGCCTCCCGTCATCCGCGCGGCGCAGACGGGATTTTAAGTGTCGGCCTCGAGGCGACAGCGACTTAAAAGCGGTTTAAAGCTTCGAAGGGCAACTCGGGTATCGCGTGACAACAGGTAGACAGGGGGATCACCGAGCTGGATTCCGTCGAGTGCTGCTCGGCTACCAGTTTCCGACAAGTTCCCTCGGCATCATCCGCTGGGTTCGGAAGGGTCAGGAATGGAAGCGTGACATAGACTCGCCCTCGAAAAAGTTTCGCTCGATCCCAGCGGCTTGGTGTAATGTGCCGGAAAGTGGCCAACAGTCAGAGCGGCGCTGATCTATCTTTGCCATATGCGTGAGTACAAAGCCTCGAAAGTTCACTGCCGTAATTTTGGATGCCGGAAACTCCCGCGGCGAACAGCTCATTCGGAGTTTCTACTTTTGCAACGGAGGCGGCACGGCGCGTATCACAATGTCGAAGAGAGTTGGGCGTCGAGCGTTTGCTCTAAGCGTCGACTTACACGCCGAGAGAGCAACGAGAGTGCGCATACATTTCCGTAATACATAACAAATTTTGCATGCATTAAGCCTGAAACGCCGCCGGGAAAGCGGCTGATTCGAACCCGGGAGGGAAGAGCATGGAGAGACGAGGTGCTCGCAGGCATATTTCACCGGGAGAAAGGTGCGAACATCGCCAAGTACCGTAAATTCCCCAAGAGTGCTTTCTTCCTTTCAGCCCGTGAACATCGCTCAGCCCAAGTGCAAACGCGTATATCCCCACACATGTGGCTCCAATTCAGTAGGTATAGGGAGAGAGGTAGAGGGAGAGCCATGGCAGGGGAAAACAATAAAATCGATCAGCGTGCGGCCAAACGTATTAGACGTGCGATCGAGATCGCAGGATCTTCCTTCAAGTTTCTACTGACAACCGCAAGAGACCTCTAAAGTACATAGCCTGCCACAGGTAAAAAGCATCCTAGCTGCATCCCCGAGGGAAGGCCAGCCGATCTTACCTTCGACTGCATTTCTTTTCATTTTCCCGGCGAACCCACCCCCGGCTAGCGCTCTCCCTCCCTCGCCTACCTTCGCTATCCCAACGTAATCCGAGAAGATTACGTAGAGCGAAATAAACATGTCAACCCCCCGTGCAGAGGCGGGGATGTGGGTTCGCGTCTCTATAGAGCGCTCACGTAGGTTATGCCTCCCGAGTCGGCTCCTCTTCTCTTCTTCGATTTCTTCCAGTCGATGCACGTTCTACCGAGGCAGAGAGGAACGCGGCCGAGATGAAGATCCTTCCGATACACAGGTCCTTTTTTCGTGCGGTCGTTACTTAGCCATCGCCAGATGCATCTGGACCTCGCCGTGGACACAGTACACCGAGAGATTCACGTAAATTTGTGTCTGTGTCTGCGCGTGTGTGTGTGTGGCACCTATCTCGTTACAATCTAGGACCACTGATCTTTCGGATAGAGCGTTGCGCGCGGTTTTATATCTCGGCGGCATCGGGTGTGTATCGCTTGGTTTTTTGCTTGTTCCGGGGAAATGTACGTACGCGGCGTTGACTCGTACGTGCCACCATGAAGGGAGCCCGCTGCTACGAGAGCAGCCCTGGCCCTTCTCCCTGCGGGGGTGTGCGGGGCTGGTGGCCGGGCACAATTCTGGAGAGGGTATACAAATTTGTGGCTACCTGCGGGACAGAGGGATTCAATCTGTCCGGCCGCATGAGATGTGGGTTGTTCGGATGCTTGTAGCGCCGATTTATACGCTGTTGAGTATTGTTGTCCCGCGGATCCGTAGGGCGAGCTCTCGCAGGTGTTGCAGAACTCACTGATTTATTGATTTGTATCGGTGAAAGTACTGGGGAACACTTCTATCCTGCGAGAGCCGAATGAGTTAAATCTTTCCCGGCGGATCTCGATCCCGGCCGCGAGATACCGCTGCGCCGAGAAGAGTTGGCTCCCCACGGGATTTATGACTACCTCGCCGAGTCAAATGTTCGAGGGCAGATCATACTTTCTTGAGGTGGAGTAATAGGAAGCGGCCGCGGCACCAGCGGTTTAGTCCGCAAACTGTGCGATGCCGGGTCCGACCTCGTCGTTCCAAGAGGTGTTTTGAGATCGTGCAAAGTAATCGTGGCGTGGGCATTTGGCAGGAGAGCACTGCTGTCTCTATGGATTCGTGCTTGCCAGGATCAAAGGATCTCGCTTTGTGGAGCAGCCGAAACCACCGGCATCGCAAAGCCTTTCACAGCTCTCCTACGAAAGTCACGAATCATCTTTCCTCTCTCGAGATAAAAAGGATGCTTTCGCATTTGGGGAAATCTCTGGGCGGTCGCGCGCGCAGCTAGGGTTTCTGTCCGAGGAAACAGAAATACGGCTTTTCAGCTTCTTTGATCGCATCCACGGGATGTGTGTGGCGCGACGAGATGTGGCCGCCAGCTTTTGAGCGAAGTCATCTCGCAAATAGGAGCGGCGGGATACCACCGCTGAAAATATACCGTGGAGACGTCGACCGGCGGCATGTAGGGAGGCGACGGAGACGCCGGCGACGCCATTGCCTTTCCCTGGACACGGAACATCAAACGACCCTGCGCACCATTTTCTCCTCGGAGCGCGCGCGAGTTATTTGACAGTTTCGCATGAAACTAGAGTATTACCGACCCACCCGAATATGGATCGATTTATATCGACGGCACGCGTGCATTTCTCCGACAGAAACCAACTCGCTTCAAGCATATGTCTCAGTTTCTAATTGAATGGTGGTGGACCCTCATCGACACACGGGCACCGGCCGTTTTTATGGAAACGCGCTAATGCGCAATTTCACGCACATAATTCGGGCATTAAGCCGAGAGTTCTCCGCGCGCGGGAACGAATGCTCCCTACCACGGCAATTACCGAAACACTTGGTGTATACCTTGACCGCAATTGTCCGGACTAATGTGCATTTACGCTCCATTTGTTGTCCCCGGGCATCGCGTTAATCTCGCATTTACAGATGCGGCCCGCACAAACGGCAGCCACGAATTCGGCGCCGCTTTATACCGTGCACCCTGTCCCAACCTCTACAATGGGAGATTCCAGCTATCTAATCTGTCGTCAGCAGCGCATCTCCGGGGCTCCTTCGATTTGTATCCATTATTCCTCGACATCCTCCCCCGGCTGGGCTGTTCGAAAGCTCTCTCGGGTAATAAAGAAGGCATCGATCGATCGGCCTGCCGCTGCTGTCGACAGTAGCTCGAGAGGAAGAATAAGTATTCGAGAAGTGGAAGAAGGCCTGGCTGGCTTCCTCGCTGGCGTTGGTGTGGCCGGCGCTGAAATTCGCCGAAGCGTGAACATGTTTTTTCGCGGGAGTAAGCAGGCGGCGCGCGGCAGAGACCGGCACAGCGTATGCATTGTGTGTGGACGCTATACCACACCGCACTCTAGAGACTCGCACGGCAGGTAGCGAGGAGTGGAACCCCGTGAGAACAGAGTGTCCACGAAAAGGATCCGGCGCAGATGGGAGGTTGCGCGTGCCAGGTGGGCCAAGCTCTCCTGCATCGGCGATCTCCTCTCTTCCCGAGTGCAACGCTGTTTCCCCTGCGAGCCGATCGAAACCGCGCGATATATGCTGCACACACACACGCGCACTGCTGCGAGCGGGTACCGGCTCCGAAATCGATCTCCCGATCAAGATAAGCGAAAGAACATCGCCGAGTTTTTAATGGTCGCCACGGAAAGCGGAGTAAGTCGAGGACCAGACAGTCATCGGCCGGCTTACGCACGCTCCTCACGTATACCTCTTGCTTCCTGTGCGCGCCTCCTCTACTCCTCTACTCCTCTACTCCTCTATTCAAGAACCGAACGGCAGAGGGGCGTCAAGTTTTCTCTCCGCTCCCTTCACACGCCACTGCCGTCGCATCTTCGGCCCTCGTATCGTCTAGCTAGAGAGACAGGCGGAGCCGCCTGTCAGTCGGCTCGGAAAACGGAAACGGAAAAACGATCGCGTGGGGATTGCTGTTGCTCCGCGAACGTAAATAGCGAGCTCGAGTGGTAATTCACCCCGCGGTACGGGCCGCGTTAATACTCCCGTGTTATTTATTGACCCCGTTTTTTCGAGCTCGCGCTCCTGCGCTCGCTACTCCAATTGCTTTCCGAGCTTGATGCACGGCACTAGTTCCACGACTCTTGTCTCGGATTACATTCAACTCTTTCTGCCAATGTTTTACACTTTACAGCGACGTAACTATGACATTGTCGTGGGGAAGGTCTGGCATGAATATACTAGGCTTCAAAAACCTGTTCAGTTTACTATTGGTCGAGTATTCCGCGCGGTGGATGAAGATCTCCTCCCATCGGCTCCGCTTTGATCCAATTAAATTGGACGCGCCTATTTGCACCTGCGCGCTTCCCTTGGATGGTCGGCCGGTTATCAGGGCTCTCGATCGCGAAAAAGCTCGCGTAAGTAATTGCGCATGGCGCCATTTACACGGGAGGCAGCAAGTGCCGCAGGATGCCAGTCAGTGGGAGCGGAGACGAGAGCAAAGGAGAACACAGTTGAAAAGTAAACCGCGCTTGATGGGGATGTCGCGACGGCGCGTGTCGCGTCTGTTTACAGAGCCGGCACCCCGGTGCTTAAGTAGTCGAGGAGAAATAAAGGAGCGCTACATCGGCATAGCTCAGCCAGTGTCCCATGAAGCACATACTGGCTTCATTATTTTCGACAACAGCCTTTCTACCCAACTCGGCCTTCTCTTCTCTTCTCTTCTGCTCCACTGTACTCCTGACGATCGTCAGCCGCTATCAGTGCACTCGCCTGGTCATTAATAGTGTCTGTCAAAGTCGAATGGCAGCGCTTCTCTCCATTGAGTGACTAACATCGGCCGGCATATCTGTGTAGTAGTCGGTATACGTGAAGGAAGCCTCTAGTCAACGCCGCCCGATCCTTTTGCTCGGCGTAATCGCTCTTAAAGACTAAAGTGAGCTCGATTTTTCTTATCTCGTCGACCGGTTATTTATAAGAATGAATTCACATGACAGAGAGATGTTCCGGAGGGCCGCTATCGGCCGCCACTAATTGCTACTAGGATAAGCGGCTTTCCCGACGCGCCGAGAACAGAGGAGGATTTTTCACGCGCTCTATCAACCTCAAAGCGCTGCGCTGCGCGCTGGGAACGGAGAGAGCCGCCGATGCCCTACTGAGGAAGCGCGATGATACGCGGAGCGCGCGATCGCTCTCGGAGAATAGGCAATGCGGCAATTATAAAGCCGATATCGCCGCTATGATTAATGTATTCCATCAGCGGCGCCCAGTGCAGGATACACCGCGGCTGTTAATTAATTGTGCCAATTGCACCAAATAGCGCGGGACCATTCGCAGCGGTTACCGAGGAATTAGTAGCTCCGCCGAGACTGCCAATCTCGGTCAACGATCGGCAGCCTCGCCACGGGTGTCACGAAGATCCCACACAACCCCTCACCTGACACTGCACGCAAAACTCCCAAACGTAGCTATATCTGCATGCACACGCCATACGCCGTCGATTTGTCCGCTTGGGAAACGGTAATCTCATCTCGGTTTCCCTCATTACACACGTCTGAGGGAACCTGACACGATGTTATCGCGACTGCCAGCCCACTGCCAGCCAGCCCAAGGAGGGAGAGGCTGCTGCTGTCGAGCACTTGAGCTCTGATCGTTTTCGTAAATCAGCGTCGATCTGTCGGCCGTAAATTATGTGAGATCGAAGGAGCACATATGTTCGGAGAATCGGCAGTCATGAGCCGCCGGTGGCCGTTCGCAGGCCTTCCGCGAGAAACTTTCCCGGTACCAACGTACATTTCGTGAATGTACGTTTATTGCAATCGAGCGGCCCCCAGGAAACCTCGAGCTAGCGCGGTTCAAATAGAGCTGAGGATGGAGGCCGAGCGTTGAGGGAAAGGGCAACCCCCCTCCCCCTCCACCCTCCGCCCCTTCGCCAATGTAAGAACATTTCGCATAAATCGCTGAAAACTTACTACCGCCTTTATGGGAGCGCGCCGGAGGACCACGGCCTGTATAAGTAATTCTAGTAAGTGCCCTCGAATGCTTGCGAATTTCTGTCGACTTCTAGATATGGCGGCGGCGTGCATGCATGCATGCGTACTTTACGATTATGCGCGCGCGCCAGCACGCCGATCTGCCAAAGGTCTTCGGCCACTTATCCGTGATATCAGCCGCGTGCGCTTTGTCTGGTAGACTCCTGTACTGGGGTGTCGAGTATTGCGACGTGAACAGTCGGCGGAATAATTAGACGACAGCCGTGGGACGAGTGATTGGACGCAGCCGCATTTTTCGCGGGCATGTAGTAGAGACACATTGTCAATGTAAATGTTTGCCATGGAGGAACAAGTAAACCGCTCTGAAGTAACGTTTACATAGCATCGGGAATTTGTTTTTAAATTGTTCTAGTCGATTGGAGCAATAAACTGCGGCGGTGAAATCTCAGAGTTGGACAAGCTTAACTTTATTTGCACGATTATTGTCCGACGTGTGTGAGCGAGTTTCATCGGGCACTAAAGAGAAATTGATACTGAGCCTATAAGATCGGAGTGACCGAGTGGAATAGTAATAGGGGAAAGGCCTGGAGTGGAATCGGGCCCGGCATCGCCGTAGGAAGGAGTTTTAGTGGCTCGCCTCGAGTTTTTAATAGGACCTCGAGAATCTTTGAACTAAGGTTGTAGCCCAGCGGGAGTTGGCCGCTTACGAGTTATCGTCGTACTCCTAATATCCCGTCTATCCCCGGGTCCTGCCTTTTGAAAATGTGCATTCAGCCGAGCAGTGAATTAAAAATATACACGCGCCCGCCTGGCCGCTCGCGGAGCGCGTCCTAACGCGTGACATAAATTACTCCCGGGGCCATCGACTCTCGAACGCCGTGCGGCAAAGAATGCGATGCGATGCGATGCACTCCGATTCCGGATAGAGCGAGGCTCGCTCGCTCTCCGGATGACACTTGGATAGATAATCGGCGCGTTTCCTTCCTAACGCTTGTCTTATCTCGATGCATTTTGAATACGGGATCTCCTTGACCCGCATTGTCGACGGTGCTACACTCCTATCGGTGTCTGAGCTCGTATGGGAAAGAGAGGTCGAGTGGCTTAGCTTGGAGCAATGTTTCACGGCTAATGCATCGACAATATGCACCTGGTACACATAGGTGTGCTCCGAAAAGGAGTGAAACTCACTTTACAAGCTGCTCCCTGGCATTTCCAATGGTTGTCAGTCACCGAAAATCCACTTGGTCGTCGACGAAGGTTACGCAAGCTCGCGCGAGCGCGGACAGTATCACTTATCAGGGTGGCGAGCAATCGCGGCTGACTGCGGACGGGCCTTATCCACTGGCCGGCGAGCACTTTAACCCCACTGCACTGACACTGGCCTTATCATGCGTGCAGTTCGTTACACCCTGCGCCTCGCCGTGACGACTCCTCGATCAGAGCGGGCCACGCGCGCCAACTCGATAATCAATCCCCCAAATCAAGCGGATTTAATTCACCGGCGTCTTGCGACAGCAACCCTTGCAAACCACTGTCGCCTAACAGTCCAATTGCCGCACCAAAGGTCACACGCCTCGAGTTCCCTCGGGAAACTATTGGTAGCCGATCGGCGCTCCGAAGTGGTAGGTCGCCGTTAAATCCACAGAAATGGGGAAAGAGCGTCGCCGTTAAGTCCACAAAAATGAAAGAAACGAGTCGCCGCGAGAGACGAATTCGAAGTGTGCTGTCCGAGCGCGTGTTTCGCGTACGACACACGTGAGAGAGGGGGAGAGAGAGAGTGGTGCTGTTGGCGTGCGTGCGCGAACGAGGGGGTGCGCTCTGTCACGGTGTTTTTCAGTGGAGAAGCGTACGACACAGCAGGCAAGCCCGACACGCGCGGCTCATGTCGGCCAACTGACTGTTGGAGGAAACCTCGGGGCCCTCGGGCTGTCGGGCGCCGGTGCTGGCCGCCACCGCCGTCGGTGGAGGCAGTCGATGGTGGTGGTGGAGACGCCGCGACGCTTCCGTCGGTGGTGGTGGTGGTGGCATCGGGAGCCAGTGGTGGTGGCAGTAGTAAAGGACGGCTAGCTCTGCTGGAAGTGGCGTCGCTCTCGCAAAGATCGCGCTCCCTCTAGCTCCGAGAGCCGATGTGGTGGGGGAACGGATGCTGGGATCGCTGGATCGCACGGGAACTCTTGGAGTGTCGCGCGAGACACTGCGCGGAACGGATGGTTCTTAGGAACCACGTGCAAAGAAACAGGGATCGCAAGTCTTCCACGGAATATCGGAGAACCGAGACTTTCTCCTCCTTCATTTACAACATATTGTTTATTTCATCTAAGATTACGCTTTCCGAGCATATTCTTCCTTATACGTTTGGGGGTACGTTGTGTGCGCATGTACCTAGGTCAAACATACATTACTTCTCGAGGCGTATACTTTCCCGGGGGAAGCAAGTGGAAAGGTTTGAAATATTTACCATCGCGAGAAGGTAGACTGCCACTCCGACTATTGCATTGTGCATTATACCTTGTTCTTGAGCGTGAGTCACAGGTGAAGAGGAAGGAACCAGCTACCCCCGGCTAGTAACTGACAGCCGAGAGCGTCGCCTTAATATCTTGAGTCCGAGAGAAAACGTCTCGGTCTGTTTGCTAGCCGTTGGAAATGCAAAGAGAAGCTCGTCGGTCATCCGCGCTCCGAGGGAACCTTAACAAGGGGGCTTGGAAATCGGAGACTTCTCTACGTTCTTTCTCTCTCTCTCTCTCACTCTCTCTCCCATTCAACCCGTCCCTCCCCCAAGCTGTCCCGCTCTACCACCGACTGCCTGTCGCCCTCTTCGGGAGGATGCACTGCTCGCGCGAGCAGGTCGCGTTTCGAACGGTGCATAAATTTGTTTTTTCACCAAATAAATACGCCGGCCATTTATTTACGGTCTTGTCCGCCGGGTTTGCCTCTGACCCGCGCTGAGCCGAGCCGAGCAGAGCGACCGATCTCGCGTGTACTCACCTCGATCCACCATCACCGACGCCGGTCGCTCGTACTTGTCGCAGTAAAGCGGCGCTAACGTCCACCCGGATAAATAAATATTGACCGTCGAGGCAGGCACCGCAAACAAATCCATTAATAACAGGAATTTGGCCCCGTTGCGGCGCCGAGTGTGCGAGTACGCGCCCGAACACGCAAAGCTAGCTTGTCGGCATTACGCGTATACATATACATATACGTATTTAGTCGCCCACATCTACTAGCCATTCGGATCGGCCCGATTGTCGCGGCTGCCAAATCGCCGTTGTCCGTGTAAATTTGTATCCGCGGATGGAATCCGCGTTGCGCTAGAATAATTTAATAACGGCCAAAACGCTTACTCCTCTACCCCCCATCCAACCCCCTAACTCGTTCGGTAAGCAACGCTACACGAGAGAGATAGTGGGAGCATCGATCTGATGGAATCAGGAAGGCGTCACGGACAGTGCCCGGGTGGGAAAGAGATAGAGCAAAATGGAGGAATACGGCAGCGCGCAATTAGCAAAACTGTAATCAAATACAGCTCGCTGTTTAATATCGACAGGGCTGGTTCCACGACTCGTTAACGGGGCCGCGCTTGCAGCGAGGGCAAACAGTCGCGGTTCATCGGCTGCTCTCGTTGAATGCCCTTTTCCCTGGATCGCCGCTCTCTCTATCTGCCCCCTACTCTCTGCACACGTTCACCCCTGACAGTAGAGCAGGTCAACATTCACTCGGTAAAGGTAGATACGCTGCAGGGAGAGAGGGAGCGTGGCAGACAGAGAGGAAGAATATGTGTGTGTGGGAGGGATAAAAAGTTACTAGCGATATCATTAATTTTAAATGAGCGCCTTCGGAGGACCCTTCGATTGCTTCGATTCTTCTTCCCCCGTTTCGGCAATTGGTCATGCGATCTTTCGTACACACATGAGATTCGGGGCTCCCTGGAGGACAGACTCGGAAATGTCGGAAGGCCAAGTCCGAAGGGGCCATACAACTTACATAGGCAGGCTTCCTTGGAGCATCGAGGCAGAATGCGATACTTCCATCCAAAATATCTCGTCGCTCTGTGACAACGACGACGACGACAAGGACGGGGGTGGGTGCTCGTTATTTCGCGATGTTTCCGTTTCTGCGACCGAGAAGATGTCTCTCCGTCGAGAGGAGAGAGTGGTCTAGTCAAAGGCCTGCATGTGGACCGAGCCTCTTTTCCTTTTGTGTTGGCCGGCATCCCCCTTGAATCTTTTTCTTACATCGCGTCGCTCGAGTGTTACGCGGAAGCACAAAGTAACAAGGTCTTCTTCCGTACACTGAATTTTCCCTTTTGTTTCCGGGGCGTGCAATTACCGGCGCGACTTCCTCTCGCTTGCGAGCGAAAGAATCACCTTTTGTTGTGCTCGCCTCGTCGCGAGCGCACGGCACGCGCCGAAGAGCACGATGCTTATGCTTTCAACTCCTAAAAATAGAGCGGCCCGCGAGACAACGCGGACACACTTTGCACAAGTATACAGCGGGGTCAATAGTCGCGATGCAATCGAAAGCTCATTTATTATGATTCGGCTTCTTTTACCGCCGCGCCGGCACATCTGCACAAAGGCCTTTTCTACTCCCGCCATTCTCACCCCATCGATCGCGGGATAGCTTCTTTACAACTGCGCCCACAAGGCTCTTACTACAACCTAATAAACACGAGAGATCTTCTACATTAATGGAATTGATGCTTTATCGCATATCTATTAGAGTGCAAACAACCCTGCGGCGCCGTGCGGCGCCGTGCGGCACGGCATGGCGCGGCACGGCGATGGGGGCCGAGACTGGCGCTCGAAAATTGTACCCCTCCGTGGTGGTTTGGAGCCGGGTTTCGCCACTCGGAGTCCTTGGATGAAGAAGATGATCGGCTCGTAATCCTATATAAACACGGTTATTTTTATCCCATTACGGGGCGGTTCCGTAACGGCCTATGTAGCGCTAGGTCCGCATAATGGCCAGGTTCGGTGTGTACGCGGCCTTAAAGGCTGCCGACCACGCCAGAATGACCGCAGGATCCCGAGGGGTGCACCGGTGCCACACCCCCTCCCGTCTGGTACCCTCGAGCGCTCTAACAGCAGGGGGGCTTGTGCTTGCTCCATGATATAGCCCTTCCTACTCCTAGTCCTTAAGGTCCTAGCATTCCGTCGGGGCCTGCATTTTCCTCGATCATCCTTGAAAGGAATCGTCAAGATGCATTCTTGGAACCGACTCGACTCCCAGCCACGCTCGGCAGCTTAACGATCTCCGTAACAGACACGTCATAAGCCACCCTCCTCCCCTCGTCAACGTAGTGCGTATCGCGTATAATTTCGAAATTTATCATAGGCCGATTTACGCCGTGGAATCTTCCCTGTATTTGGCTAATACCGCAACCGCTTATAGCGGCCTCGTGAGCTCAACGAGCAATTGTGGCCCGGATTACGCTTCTGCTTTGTTGAGTGCTAATCCATTGATTATGGAGTCGACAGTGATGCGTATGAAATCGGAGACTGCGTGATGGTAGACCAAATTGATGTCTTGGGAAGATTCGGACAAGAGGGTGGATCGGCTGTTCCCTTCTGATGTTTATTTCTTTATTATAGCCCAATTGGCCTTTGTGTTGTTTTGTGTAGACGAATGGGGGTCTGTTGATGTTCACGGCGCCGATTGCGCAAAGGTACACGGCGAATAAGCAGCGTGAGGGAGAGGGCGAAGGAAAACCGAAAGGGATGCGGGTCCAGCAGTATTCGCCGCTGGACAGCAGCGGGAACATGTGTCACGCACACGGTCCCAAATGCCTCAGAGCTTGCACGTGGTGCACCGAGATCCATCTGACAGCTCTCCCATTTTCCAGTCGCCGTGGTGCTAATGACATGCGGCATCACGTAGTATTGCGAAAGGACCGACATTTCACGAGATACGCTCGTACCACCCACTGGAAACCTTCTGGCATCGCGACCGGAAACCAGAAGTCTGCGAAGTGTGGCGCGAATGGAAAGCGACTGTGAAAATGTATAGCCACGCGGACGAGCGTCCCCGCCTGGCGTGGAATCCGCATAAGCCCGCCGCCGCCAGGTTCACGTGGATTCCCAATGGCAAGGCCAGTGGAATATTTTTTTCATTCCGCTCCGCCGCGATTTAGCTTCTCCTGGCTTGCTTTTCTTAAGAGGAAACTCTTGTAAGGTCGTTTCGTTTCACCAGGAAGTCAACGGGCCTCTTCGACTGCGCGAGCCCCCTTTTCCCTCGGAGGCGACTTTCCACCCCTCCACTCACCGGCCCGCCTTTTCAGAAGTAGTCCGGCTTCTCATGGTGCGCGGTACTCGGATCGAGAGCGAGACGACCACCATTCGGTTTACGCAAGCAGAAAAATTCCCATTCTCATACATCCATACATACATATACAAGCCGGAGTGGGTGCAGGCTACATTGTGTGGGGGGAATCTCCCATGAATGATTACAGCATAAAAGCAGGATCGGCCACTACTGTCGTAAATTATCCTCCAGGACTAAACCTGTGATGGTGAAGGCCCAGGCGGGGCGTTTTACGATATGCATACCCATACAGAAATGAGCCGACCAGAGCACCTGTTTCATTCCTCAGAGGATTATTCCCAAATCGACCCCGGTACGTTACGCGTTCCAATGAGCGAGACGAAAAGCGATTCGAAAGGACTAGAAAGGGCCTTTCGAAAGCGATTGATTGAGCGAGAGTCGACGATGGCTGCCAAGCAGCCGTAAGATAAGGTGGACATTGGCCGGGCGGAAAGAAATAGGTAGAGGAGGATGTTGCGGATGAAATCGCCGAAACCGCAAGCAAGGAGGAAACCGATGTACGACAAGACCGCAGGAAGTCAACGAGGGTCGAGTATATTTTTTACACGCGTGTCAGCGGGTCCATTAATTTTCAAGAGGAAAAATCGACGTTGGCCGTCTAGAGTTACGACGTGAGTCGCTTCTCCCGGGGAGAGTCACGAGTGAAATCGGAGCCTGTCCCATTTCTCGTGGAAAAAAGAGAGGAAGAACGGGAGGAGAGTGAGAGGTGGAATGGACCGAAAGACTCGGTGCCCGAAGGACCCCACGAGGAGCACTCCCTCGTCTCGAGGGCTTCGTGATATCGAAGAGACGAGCTAAGGGAGAGACGGATATGCTACGTCCAGGCGATGCATTCCAAATATTCGAGGGGTGGAACCAGGATGCGCAACGGTGAGAGACTTTTCGGATTGACTCCTTTATCTTGAGGCTGGAATCTCCAAGTTCTTTGGGCCCCCTAAAACAAATGAACCGACTCCCGTCTGGCTAGACGGTCAGGTAAGCATGTCTGAACATCAGTCCAGCCGCTGCAGGATGGACTGATGTACGTACGCAGCCCTTAACTAGCATCGCTAATAGTACTTAATGGAATCGATAAGTTGTAGGACAAATCTCTGGTATCTTCGCTGTGTAAAAGGCGCATCAGTCGTAAATTCGATTGAACCTCGCAGCAGTAGAGTCCACGGTTACTTCGCTCTTCCCACATTAAAGGACACCGTGGAAGCAGACCGATAGTCGTGTCGGCTTGTCTTTTTTATGGCTACCGTGCCCTTTACGTTCGGTCTACCTCTGTTTTATGGCTACTAAGATTATATCCCTCCGAGGCTTGGATCCTTTCAACCTCAGGAATCTGCTTATCCTAATTCGAAATTGAGTGGCGGATTGATCATCAGACGGTCCGAATCCGAAGTCCTCTAGGCAAACTTCTCAACGTACATACTTAACTTTTTTTAAAAGCCGCCTCGTGAAGCAATCAGGGTAAGTCGACTGTAACCACAGCAAACGTGTGTGGCTACACAAAATCGATGCCGAGATTCCTCCTAATTTGTATCGAGTTCAAGATCAAACGACTATAGCGTCGTCGTCGGCGTCTCTTCCATCATTCCGGAGCCCGACAGTTTACCCCCGAAGAGTAATGTTGCATTGCGATCCGTCGTGTCGCCCTTTCCACCGGCTGTGTAATCCCTCAAAAGTCTCTTCCTCACTCGCCGTACGCAGACAGCCGGTGGACGATCAAAAAAAAGAGGAAGTACCTTCGGCATTCCCCTGTGGTCTGGCGAGCGGAGAGCGAAGATCAAGGAAGCTGCTCCGGGGATGGCAGGGCGTCGGCGTCGTCTCCGTGGCGCAGGAAGTCCGTCTACTCTTCGCCGCTCGGGAAGAAACAAAAGCAGCCGGGGAGTCCTTCCCTTTGTCTCCCAGGCTACACCCTTCCTCCTCGAGCTAGAAACGCTCTTCCCGAACGAACCAAGACGAGCCAGCGGCATGCATGACGGAATATCGATGCGAATGTGAGGCCGCGAATAAGAGAGAAGGTCGCCCGAGTTTGCCGCTAATGGCACGTTGGTTTTCTGAAAGCCGGAGACTACTCCAGTCCACCGGCCGGCACTCCGCCTAACCCGGCAATTTCGGTGCCCCACAATCTGCCAGATTGCATCCCGCGTTCTCCCTAGGAGGCGAATTATCTCGGCTATAGGTACGCCGGGCATCGGGCTAGGAGGGAGGCGACCCCAATCCTCCCCTTCTCCGCTTCGCGTTCCTTTCCGCCAACTTTTATGCCAACGATTGAGCGACGGTAATTCCGGAACTCAGACGCTTTGTGTCCCCTAATTTCTGACTTCGCGATCACGAAGGACTTACCCTCCAACCACATAGAAACCTTCACCCGTCGATTGGCAGAAATAAACGAGAAATTGTTTTCTCCGGAAGAGCAAATTTGATATGATTTTTAGGAACTTAGTGAAAGCGATTTGGCAAATTTATACTAAAGTATACTTTATATGTTCAGCTTCAAATCTCTTGTCATGTTACACTCTACCGCCAACCTCCAGTGTATACAAATGCGGCCGTTGGGGACTTGATCTAATCAGCAATTTGGGAATGGGTAATCTTCCCCGGTAATGCCTGTAATTTGTAGGGATGCTCATGCTCGAGCACGTCGTTTATCGTAATTACAGCGCGCTCGGCGAACAAGAAAAACAAATTGATTCAAGCCGAATGTGATTACGACTTCATCCTTGATCTTTAATTAAAGCACCTGTCCCTAATCAAGCTGCGGCATTATCCGCGGAGATTATGAGAGATTCCATTAATGCCGGTAACAGTTTTTACCCATCACTATTATTCCAATCAGTTCGAGAGAAACCCGCAAGTTTCCACAGTGTATGCTTCGCGGGGGCTGGATAATTAACAATTCCACTAAATGCAAAACGGGCTAGCGGCTATGATAATTGGCTGCTACTCTCATGAGTTATTTACGCTCTTCGGGCTCATCACTTCGGCATTTTCGGTTCAAAGGAGACAGCGGGATTGCAGCGGCGAGGGGAAAGGCACACTACTTTCCCAGGGAAGATTGAGGGAGAGTCTGAAAGAAAGGCGAGCAGCGCGAAAGAAAGTACAGAGGAAGTAAGGCAGGAAGGAAGAAAGGACGGAAGGAGCCATCCGAGTGATTCGAGGCGCATTCTTCGAGCGCGTGCTCAGCAATTTGCGGTAGGAGGGTAGGAGCTTTACAATTAGCGGTATCTACCAAGCCGGCTGCATTCTTACGGAGTTCCTTGCCGGTCCCACGCAGTGGAGAGAGCCCGCAGGGGCTGCGCGCTCCTCGGTTTTGTCGTTAAGCATTAATTGAGCCCAGCCGAGAGATTACAGAGAGAGAGGATCCTTCGCGAAGAGGTATATATCCGAGAAACCGAATGAATTTCTGCCCGCGGTGTCTCCCCGCTCCTCCCCTTACCGCCCTCTCATCTATCGCCCTCTCGCTCACTCTCTCCTTCTCCGTTCGTTATTTCTTCGGCGAGCTCGCCTCATTTTCCTCTCACCGGTGTAGCTCCTCTCTTCTCGGGAACCTGGGACCAACCTGTTATTAAGGGACCCTGGCGATTAGATTGCGCTAATGGCGAACCGCTGTCTCCTCCCGAGACGAAGAATCGGCCACTCCTCTTCTCTCTTTTGTACGACTGCGCGCCCTCGCTCCCTTTGCTCTTGGCCCTCATCCTGTCCCGGCTGTCCCTGCTCGTTCCACCTCGAAACCGGGTGAAGCGTCCGCGGCGATGCCGCGTCGAAAACCTCCGATGTCGCGCGGATGCTCCTGATTCCGAGATCCATCCTCGCCGCGGCCTCTCTATCGGCGAGGAGTCGAGCGCGCGCTCGTTCACTGATTCCATTAGCGAAGATTTCCGACTGATCCTTCCAGCCCCTCGCTCCCTCCCGTCTCGAGATACAGCGAGGACGCTGGGATTCCCTCACGCGCAGGATTCTCCACCGCTGCTCTCGCTGGCTGGCTGGCATGGCACTCTTTTAAGCGCCTCGTATTTCCCGTGGGAAACCGGCAGCCCCCCACGACAAAGGCACGAAAAACGTTTAATAAATAAATTGATCGGGTTTCGCCCTCTCGGCGCCCACCGCCGTCCCTCCTCCTGCTCTACGTGCTCCGAATGTGTACATACACGTAGGCGCGCATACAAGCGTGAAGCCTGATTTCTTTCTTTCTTTACAGAGCCCTCACTGCGGGCAAGATCCAGGCGCAAATACAGACTAGGACAGGGAGAACGGACCCTCTCGCCTTCCGGAAACGCGACACCGTCAACTAGAATCGGACTCACATTTCATTAGCTCGCTAATACCCCCGCCCGGATAAAAGAACCAGGGAGAACCTAGGTGGAAGAGAGCGAAGGATTATTTTTATTATTGCGATCTGGTACAATGCCACTGCCGGCTGAGAGCAAGCGGGCCCGCGCATATGGCTCGTCGAGATGAGTCTTTAAAGTGTGTAATACTACTAGTTTTCGAGTGTGCGCCCCGCTACCATCCCTTTCCATACACACACACACACACACACACGGTCATGCATACCCCGCGAAAGACCAAAGTTCCTATTATGGGTCGAGTGTGCTGGGGGTTAGTCGGCCTGTTTTTGTTGCACGTTGTATATACATGCGTAGCGAGCGGAATCAAAAAACACGGCAAGCGCGCGGCTGCATGGAAACTAAAACTAAGAGCTTTTAATGTTCCACGCGCGATTACTAGTTCAGTGCCTCGAATGAAATACTTCCGGGTGCAATGGCTTGATAAGAGCATTCAGCATTTACGGCATTCTTCCGGCCGCTAGGCACTTAGACGATGCAACAGCGTCATTTGTGACAATTTTATTACGTCCTCCTCTATACTACTGGTTCTCCTGGCTGATACTCATCAGAGAGTATGCGTGGGCGCATTCTTCTCGAACCTCGGGTGACTCGGATTCCGAGTGTTCCGGTAGTCAAGTCGACAATGATAGCAATTGGCGAAACTTTAGAGCGGCTTTCGAGCAGGAGAATGGCAGGGCCGAGTGGCAGCGGGGATTTTTCGACAAATGCGGCGGCAAGCGCTGTCCCGTCGAGAAGAGCGTGCCACGGCGCTCTATTACATGAGCTACAAGTTTGTGAATCGTCGTCGTCCCGCTGGTTCGCAAGGGGGAAGCAGGACCTCTACCTACCTACCTAGGCAACGTGCGTGCGTGGCTGCATGCGGCTCGACACAATTGTGAACGGCCGGCGAGTAACTCGAGTAGGCACTCGCCCGGAGATCTCTCGGCTCGTGCTCTCTTTCTCTCTCGCTGCGGGATATGCATTCGCGCAACAGGCTCTATGCGCGTCCGTTGCTTGCGCGCCACTTATGCAATCCATGAATGTATAGGAACCCCGCGATCGCGCCAGACCGTCTTTCTATACCTTTCAATGGCCCGTGCCTAGCACTCGAAACTCGAAGCTTTTCGCCGCACAAGTCCTGAGAAGCCAGACTGACGATCCGAAACCGTCGGTCGGGTACAATACACTCGACTCTCGAGCTCTGGCCCAATTTTCCTAACTTGGAACCAACGATAATAGAATGGCCCTGCCGCATTTGCGAGCATAACAAAAATTGCAGTCTTAGTAGCCCTCGAGTACAATAGTTCACCTCTCTCAGTTTGAGATCTTGACATTTTATCAAGTATATGTATTAGGGAAAGTACAGTGGTAATGTAATTTATGTTCAAATCGACGAACTCCTACGACATTGGGGCTGGATTGAAGTAACACAGTAGTTCTCAAGATCACTCGCGGCATTTCTCTTAATTTGAAATCCGATACGACCCTCACACCGAGCATTCCACTTTTATTTCGAAAGAAAATAGAAAAGTGGATCTTTCAAGTAATATACATCTCATTTTGAAATGATTAGCATAATTAATACTCCCTCGACGATAGCTTCCCACAGCGCTTTCTCATCGGGGAGGGCGAGGGCGAGGGAAAGGCTGAGATCGCGCAGCGTGTGGTTTTACCTGGGAATACCTGCGCGAACGAAAGGATGAAGGCCAGGCGGGCGGCCCGGCGGATCACGGTGGTACGCATCGTGGAAATATGTGGGCGCCCCCCACAGTGCGTGCGAAGGGGTGATCGATAGAAGGTTTTGAAGATGGGATTAATAGACGAACGGGGCTGCTTGTCCCGAAGTTGGTCTGCGCCCGCTCTGAGATAATCCTGTATCGGCGCGGCGCGGCGCAGAGCGGGTTGGCGGGTTGGCGGTGCGAAGGTACGGAGGTGCAGCGGCAAGATATATCTCGGGCAAAGGGCACACATCGTCGCCCTGGTCGTTCGGGATCCTCACCTTGAATGGCGCACATACAGCCACATGGAGAGCGGAGTGAAGACCTGCATTCACTCACAGGTGCAGATTTCGCCCATTTCGCGCATCGACGACGACCGCTCTATCAGCCAGCTGCAGGCCACCGCAGCCACCACCACCTTCTTGCCTCGATATACACACCGCGTAACATTGTCGCCAGTGTGAAGTGTCTCTCCCGCCACTCAGCCTCCCACTGCTGCTTCGGTCCTTCGGTCGACCTCGACGTCTTCTATGATCCATGTGACCAAGAGACGAGGCTCGTTTCGTGCCCGGTGCTCTTTTTTCCTCCTTTTCCTCGTGTCGAGAGGGCTAGGAACTGCTCTCTTGACAGGCCCGCAATGGATTGTACCGGCACTAGCAGGGCTGTTGCACAATGCATCGGCCAACACCGGGCCCTTTGTGCGCCACCGACCAGACCAGAGTGGAGGAGAGCACCAACTCTCTTCCTCCTGGCGCGGTGCTTCCGTCTCCTGGATGTTGAGCACGTCGGCCCGGCCCGCCCGTCCACGGAGTCCTGGACACCCGGAACGACCTAGCCGCATTTAATTCGTTCGTCAGAGCACAATAGGCGTCCGTTTTCCAGCTCGGCGAGGTAGTGTACCCGGCGCGGCGTTGGTTTACCTTTCTCCTTGTTCAGGCGCCAGCCTGCCATTGGACCTGTTGTTGTCTCTATTCCTTCTTTCGACGCTGCGATACGTTTTCCGCAAATACGTCTGTATACCTGGCTGCTACTTCACCGGGAGTAGCTCCTGGCTCTCTTTTACCGCAAGGTTCGTTCACGCTCCTGTCCCTGTGATCGATGTACCCAATCTCGGTGTAACCGGAGCGCCAGGTTTTAAGCTCTCCCGAACCTCCCGACGAAATAACCTCGCGAAATGCCAGCGATTTGTTCGCTCTTAGCATCGATAATGTGGGCCGCCTGTCAATCGGCCGCTCCATCACGAACATGCACGTAGAGTGAGAACGACGAGCACCTTGCATAGTTAAGTAGTGAGCAATTAATATTCGGATTCGATGGGCATCCTCGTTACGAGGCATTCTTCAAGCCGCGTGGACGTGGGCGTACTGGCGCGGCGCGGCGCGGGCAAGTTCGATCGATGGTCGCACAGTTTTTCGTCCATCAATTCTAATTGATGCCGCTCGATTTACCTCTCAGGCGGAAGCTTTTTTGCGCACGGTTAGCCACAGCCTCGTTTTCCCGCGGTACATCCGCGTAATTCGCCGAGCGACCGCAACGCCGGCGTCGTGGTCGTCGGCAAACAGGCAATCCTGATAATGGACATAAAAAGGAGGCCTGCGGTGGGAGCCACCAATTGTGTCATTCTCCTTTCCCGGCAGGTTGGCTAGGCGCCGCTCTTTAATTCCCGACCGAGAATTCAGTTTGCTCGGCAGCTCGGCTCATAGTTTCATGCGCCGAGCAAGTATGAAATTCATGGCGTGTGGCTCTGCGCTGGTGCCACGGGAACGCGTGAAATTTAAATGAACCTCTCTCTCTCCCGGCGATTTGGGGCCCTGATATCGGGGCGACTGGTATCGTCTTTCAGAAAGTTGTCGACGCCGCTCGTTCCCGGACACGATTCGCATAGCACCGCTGTCCCTCGACACACTCGGCCCGAGCGTTATGTGCGAAAGTTTCGGCCAGTTTCCACCGCCCGATGCAAGTAACTTCCACCGCGGAAATACCTTCGTCCTTCTCGCGCATACGAAACACAGTCTCGTCTACGGCGCGCACCTGTATCGGTGATACCTACCGGTTAGAAGTTGCGACCAGCGGCGCGTAAACCTCCAGATACAGAGGATGAGCCACGACTTCAACTGAGCTAATGGCGGTACGCCGAATTGTCGAGTTCTATCTGGAAAATTAATCTTGGAAATTCACGTTCTACCGTCCTATTGGTAAGTGAAATTCTGCAGGGCTGGTTCGGCCAAATACACAATTAGCACTAGACTACGAATGTTTTTGCAGTTGTAGATTTTGAATTATCCATTATTGATTCATGTGTTGGGTTTCGTGCACACTCTATGTTTAATGTTTAATTGCTTAAACCTGGACAACGCAAAGAAAACATAGTAAACAATTATTAAATTACTTGTCTCCGGTACATGTCCAGATAGGAAAGAAGTTCGTCATGTTTTATGCCGGGGATGTAGACGTTAAACCGGCATATAAAATAGATTGCGTGGTATTTAATTAAGTATTCAGTGATTGAATGGGAGGGTTAGGATACTCTATAGCCAAGGATTGACGTAAAAGAATATATTCGCACAAAACACAGTAGACGAGCGTTCTTAATGATCCCGAAACGATAATCGAGGGAAGCAGCCGACTTAACGTCAATCAGTCTTCCAGCGTCGTCCGGTCGCTGAGACTTTTATTTTGCCTTCGCTTAGCTATAAATCAGGCACGTTTTTACGGGCGTTCTTTCTCTCTGAGAGAATCAGCGTGCGCGGCTCGATTAAGTGCGTTATTAATTACTCCCTGTTGACGACGTGAGTGATGGTGGTGTCCCCATGGATTGCAGTCACTCTCCTGGTTTTATTTAATCTTTCCGCGTCACCCTATAATGAAACTGTAGGGCGCGCTGCAGTGTTCGATTCTTCTTTAGTTTTAATTGTGCCCTCAGCTTTCGAATCTGGAAATCCTTCCCCTATCACATTAATGATACACACCCAGGAATCATAAGAAAGCATTCTTGTCTCACTGATCACATCTTTTCACCAACAGTAATGGTTTTCATCCATTGGTTTGGTTTTTCCATATTTCTAATGAAAATGTTATGGAGAACATTATTATCTCTCTTTCGGCGTGTTGTAAGAGGGAGAACGACTACTTTCATTATGTTCTTTACTTTCAGCCACGGTTCTGCATTTTGCATCCATGCTGTGGAGTATTGACTTATTTGATGCAACTAACGATGAATCAAGGAACAGAATCTACTGGAACCAATACCACAAGCATCATCATAAATCCCAGGAGCTCCAGAATCATGGGTGAATGCAGGGAATCGAGTGGCACTCGAACATCAAAAGTCTTCCCAGCGTACTGCGTATCCGCTTCATTGACACGACTAAAGGAGCCATGAGAAAAGGCACGGATAGCAATAAGGCCATCTCCGCATTGATGAAGACGTACTAGTTCATTAATCCAAATCAAATGTCATGGCACACGGGTTGTTCAAACAGGCCGCTGCTCTCTTCACGCTTTTCTCGGGTAGGCCATAACTTCGCTCATTCCGCGCTTATTATCGCCCAATCGAGCGCGAGCGCCACGAGCGCTTAATTGACTTTTTGAACTTTCAGGGTCTCCCTGCTCATTCTCGGACGAGAGAGACGGGCAGGCAAGCTGTGTGCGTGGATCTTCGTAAAAGCTGCCGGCGATACTAACTGCTTTCTTTAGGTGTACGGTTCAGCAGTGAACTCAACAAAACGATTTACCAAAGTATCTCCGAAAACTGAGAGAGCAAGAAAGACGGGAGCAGGCATAGTCATATGATAGGGGGACCAGGGTGGTATTCATTTGGATATCTGCTGAGAAGTGGCTCTACCATACCCCGAAGCAATTAACCGCGAATACTACTGACATTGGAGTGAGACTCTGCTTCTTCCTCCGCTCTTGGCGAACAAATATTATCGCGGGCTACTTGATCGTTGAGTCGAGTAGTATCCGTTTATTTTATTGTACCGCAGTCGGGCGCACTTCCTCCGGCACGCTCGCTGGAGATCGCCGGCCGAAATCGCCGGCGGAGTGCTGGCGGCTTCGCAAGTAAAATAAGCACGAGAATCTCAACTGTAACGAGAGAGAAAGAGCGATCGAGCGATAGTTCACCGAGGGAGTAATAACTTGCACTTGGGCATCTGCGAGGGTGTCTGCAAATCCATGGCCGGAAAAGCATACCACCGCCTTTCCTTTTGCGAGCGTACCAGTGCATTTATCCTTGCCCGTTGAAGGTGGCGAGAGTGAAATGCTGCGATAAAGGAACACGCCACCCCTCAAAGCCCCGGTTGAGCTGGATGGAGGGGGCCACGCCTGGCGACGATATCTTTGCGAAATTGTTGCTCTGGAAGTTGCAGATTATTTTCATTGTAGTAGGCGTACAAGGATCGGCCAAGAATCGGGACTCATAGAGACTCGAACTGGGTAAATACAGAGCGGAGCCAGTCTCTCAGATAGCAGGAAACCCGATAATGCGCCTGTAGTTACGTAGGCATGAATTCTCACTCGCACGTGTATCCAATGTTTGCGCGCACCATTGGAGTGTGTACGGAATTACGAAGAGATGACGCGGCACACTGAAGGTTATTCACTTCTACATTATTGTTCCGGTTCTGTGCCGAATTGGTGTTTTCGTCGTGTTACCTCGTCGAGGTAAAAGTTCGATGACATCTGCAAATATCCATGCAGAACTCGCATACAGATTTGACCCTGGTAGGTCAATGCATGACCCATATTTTCCAATGCATAAGGAAGGAGAAAAACGTCAGCAGACTTTCGTCTCCAAATCTTTTAGCTTCTTAAACGTCAAGCACTTCTCTCAGCCAGTCCTTTCGGCACTCGACATATTTCGGTACACGTACTAAGTTTGGAATGCTGTGCTGTAGCGCAGGGGCAAGGGAGGGAGAGCAAATGCACGGAGATTTCAATGTATGTAGGTCGTCTTATCCGGGTGGCAGTAAAGGAGCGCGGAGGAAGCGATTTGCGCGGTCGGAACACGGCAAAGGAGTCAGATTGGCGTGCAAAATCCGGCGATTTCGAGTGTGGATTATTGCCCGAGCTACTTTGCGGATAGCGGCGGCAATGTGTTCCACTCGGAAAGGCGAATGGTCGATAATGATTTTTTGCCTGCCCGTCATAAGCGTCACGGCAAGAGGGAGAGAGGCCCGAGGGAGACCCCGGCGCTGTGACCGCTGGATTTCGTATCGTCTGGAAATTGCGAAACCGGTTGCTTATGATAAAAGGAATAATCCGGAGGTGAGTATCGTGCTGAAAGGCAGCTGCATTCGCCGCGTGCTTCTCAATGTCCCATTTGCACTGGATCCAAATGCACGGCACTCCGAGACGCGAGATAGACTCGGGCACGTGGGTTACATAACAGAGGCATAATTCACCGGGGGAAAGAAGTGAACGAGGCCCGTCCGACAGGTACACCAATCAGGCCGGATCGTCGCGGATCTAAGCGTATTACGAGATCACCTAGAGCTCTACTGCGAACCGCTATTCCAATTCCATTCGGTCAGTCCCCGATTTCAGAATGCGAGTAGAACCTCGGACTGATAAGTTATGCGCTCGCTCGGCGCGTAATCAGCATTTTAGAGCGTGCTGTGGAATCTCGCTGACGAACGCGGTTTTATCCTGAGCTGCCTTTGGAACGGCTGACTCCTAGATACCCAAGCCCATGTATCCTTTTTTCACCACCGGGAACGTGCACTAGAATGCCGCAGTGCCCAGTATGTACACTGCATTAGGTTTGCCTCTTTTTATTTATGATAGAGCGCACGTCCACTCAATTAACTGGATCGACGAAAAACGGGCCCGACTGCTTATCTGCCAGACGGATGAGATGGATCGTGTTCTCGCAACAGGGCAAAAATCATGAATAGAGATCACTAGACATTCATGAGTCGTCATCTAGACTTGAGAATTACAGTGAAGTAGCTTTGTACAGTTAGAGGTATGCAGTTGGCTCGTTCGCATTCCCGCTCGGTATCCATTTCCGATTTGAATACAGTCCACCGATCATCCGTGACGAATCAATGTTGCGGTATTTTGAATGGAAAAGCTGTGAAATCGAGACAACCGCGATCGAGATCTGAAAGAGGTAATCGATTCTGACATTACTGGGAGGTATACGTATGTATGTACGTGGAGATTTGTATCGGGAGGCGGAGCGCGATCGCGTCGATCGAACCAGGATACATGATCGTAATGCGGTAACACAGTAATCATTGTACCTTATGGCTCAGGAGCTGCCCTAGACGGTCTTGCAAAACATTGGGGTCGGGAATCAGTATGTAATTGAACATTCAATGGAATTACTTTAAGTGAAAGGCTCGATGGAGTGCCGACATAATTCTAGCTCGGTGCTTCACGAGTGAGTTGCACCGAATCAGAAAATACAGTTGCAGTTGCACTTTTAAAAGGGCGTAAAGAAATAATTAGCGATTCTCGGGGGGCAAACTGTTATGCACGCGCGAACATCCTTGAGGAAGAATGACTGGGAATGCCGTCTCGTAAATCGGGAAAGTTCGCGCGACGACACAATGGCCAGAGCTCCCGTACTTCCGGCACAATGGGACGACTGTAGCAGGACGGTACTTCAAGTGCTCGCACAAGAAAGTGGTGAAATCTGGAGGTCGCATTCTAGGAAAGGGATTCAGACTGGCGGTGCAAAAAGTTTGGTGGCGGGCGGTTCGCTCGTCGAACGAGAGCCGCCGCAAGAAGCCAAGGAAGAGTGCGCGACGCCCTGGGATGAAAGAAGTTGGTCGTGGCGCAATGTACGACAGAGATACGCCGGAATTTTAATATTCCTTGGCAGCGAGCAGGGGTCGAGTGTAATCCCCTTGACAAACGGATGTGCCTCCTCCCTGATGCCTCTTGACAAACAGGGGCTATCGCTTTCGCGAGGGGCGGCCCAGGCTGTCACCGCCGAATTAAATGACGACCGAGTCCTTGTACATTCGCTACAAGCCGTGGCTAAGGTATCACCAGACGAAGCCTCTTGCCATCCATTTTCCAGTCTAGCTTCTATGTCCTCATTAAGATCTTCCATTGCCTCCAAAAGTCCTGAAACTTGTTATCATTATTTCGAGAAAGATTCGTTTCGCTCAATTGTAACTCGAAACGCAGACTGGCCAATTGCACTTATCTCTCTTTAAATTCCATTTTGGGCTATGTATCCGATGGTTTGTCTTCTAGAGGCCTGTCAACTAACTGGAAGGGTGCGTGCTCTCGCGCGGATTGCAAACGTCTCGCTCACAGAGGAGAGTTCATCGTCCAAGCATACCTTCAGCGAGCATAAAATATTTCACGGCGGTACTCATTCGGAGAGGAAGAGAGCCCTGGGCATTCTGGATCGAATCCAAGGAGTTGCGGCGCGCTTTGTCGCCGAAACAAATTGGCCGCTCTCGTCGTGGAAGACGAACTTTCGCCGCCCCTTTCTCTCTTCTCCCGGTTCCTCGTAATTCCGGCTGTCGCTGGGACATCGTCATCGGCTAATCAATTCCCGTGCTTTCTCGGCAAACCGAATATCATTCCCGCGAAGAAGATGCGTGTGCACTGTGGTTGTGTGGCCTTTTCGTAGAGTTAGATTAGCTACAAACCGAGACTCATCGTCATCAGGCTCCCTCGTACTCGTCGTGGCGAAAGAACGCTTCATATCACGCTGGTATTACATTGCGCCGACTTTGAACTCGCCTCTTGGTCCAGGCATGCCATTAATATTGCACGAGGCCGGGAGGGAAGAGGATGCGGCACCGGCTTGCCCGGATTCCTCTTGCGCCGTTCTATTTCTAAGCAGTCGCCACGTCTGCTTGACTATCGTCGGACGTATCTCTACTCTTCGGACGAGCATTGTACGCACTCGAACGCTCGCTCGGATGTCCACGTTCTGCAGATTCTCGGACCGTCGCTGCTATGCCTGGATTGTATTTCCTGGCGTCCTGTATTTCTTGGTAATGGCGAACCTTTGGTATCTACGCACTATAGTCATTCTCCAGCTCTGCACTCTACACTTCTATTGATGATTACTAATAAACGTTATTCTGGAATATTTGCAAATAAAAACGAAATCCTCTGTGCTACACTGTGTGCAGTTTAATGAACTTTAGCTATAAGTTTCCTACATATAGGTTAGTAAGGTTATCTGTAGTCTAAAGAAGGCTTCCTGTACGTTTCCTTTTCTGACATTAAAAGTTATATGACTACATATGTGTATAGAAACATGAAGGTAGAAATAAGCCACAGTATTCATTGGTTGCACATGGAGCTGGGCTTATTGTTCGTTGCTGGTAGCACGTGGGTACTGAATGCGCATGGTGTTCGAGAGCAGTGTCTAGTTACTGGGTTAAATCCATATCCGCGCATGTCGATTGAAACGAGTTGTGCATGTTGAACCATCAATCACATGCAGGAAAGATAACGTGCAAATAATAAATAGGACTCACTCGATGCTGTCACATATTCCTCGTATACTGTCACTGGCTTTAGCATTCCCTTCCGGAGTCCCCTCATTTCGTACTAACAGCAGTAGCTCTACACTCTGGTAGTTCAGCCCAATGTTTCGCAAGTGAAATAACACTATCAATGTTCAATAAAACTCCGCACAAACACGAAATACACATCGCATAATAATGCAAACGCTCCGGCTGATCACGCGCGGCAGCCATGTTTGTTTACTACATCGATACGAATTACATCGATAATACCGACAGGATCGACTGCGGCGGCCATATTTGATTATTATATCGAGCTCATCGATTAGGACAACACTCGGCAGGTGGCAGGTGGCGTGGGCGGTAGTTTGCGAATGCAGCAAGTAAGTGTGCCGCGTTCTTTCGTTCTTACTTGAAGTGACGCGAATTTTCTATAAAACATACAAAGTTCGTTGCGACAGTGCGTGAGCGCGAGTGCATTTATGTCGTAAATATGTAGTTGGTGATAAAAAATCCGGCCGGCTAAGATCTTGTGCATGAGAGGTCTAGTGGCGATGAGCTGAGGTTATGAGGAGCGGGGTATGGAACATTTGAGTGAGAAATGCTGCTCTCTCACCTTCGCTAGGACTTTGCATGAGCATTGCTGAGTGAACACTCTTGAATATCGAATTTCCCCGTGCACGATGACTTCCATGGAGATAAGGTAGGACTTTGCAACTCAAGTGATTTTCCTTGCGGATATATGTGTACTATTGAATCCCAAGCGTGCCTATACAAGGTGTGGCGTCATTCCTTGCATTGTATTTATACCTTGCACAGGCTATTATCAGTACTTTGCTCCATTTCTGCCCATGGGCGGTACAGAACAATCACATATTGCATATTTTCGCTAATCTCGTCAACTATAGATACATCAATACATGAACCCGAGATCAAACATTTTCACTTTAGTTATGTATATCCAATATACAATGATATTCACCAATATTTTTAACTCGTCAGAATGACGCCAACATATGGGGTGACATTGACGTATCCGTTTTGATATGCAATATATGGACTTGTTGGTATGTATCTATTGTTAGTCCCTTTGCATACCAACATCGCTCGCTGAAAGTATATAGGGGATATCGAATTCACAATTTGATAATTGGTTTCTGTACGTATCTTATGACTGCATTAAGGAATAGGTTTCACAGTTATTTACGTATTTCGATTAACATCAATTGTAAAGCTTCCCGCGGTCGGGCCTAAAATCAGATACGTCATTGCGGCGAGAAAGGTCAGTTACAATGGTTACCACGTACAAGCGAGACACGTACCACAATGCAATGCGGCCCGGTTGGTCTATCCACGAAGAGTCGCGTGCTAGCGGAGTAGAGCGTGTCTTACAGGAAAGAGTAGCCTCGACGCCGTGAGTATCTAAAAAGGAGAAGGACGTCTAGAGCTAAAGAGCCAAGCTGGGAGGAGCAGAAGCAAGGCGCTCGAGCTCGAGCTAGTGAAAGGGACAGAGGAAGGCGAGGGAGAGAGAGTGAGAGAGGGAAGGAGAGTCGTGGTGTACAATTAATTTCGAAGCGTCGCGACGAGGGAACGAGCACCGGGGTGCGCCTCGGTGAGGATCTGCATGCAAGAACAATTAGCTACACCTCCTCGCGGCTCACCTCCGCGATAAATCAGCAAACCGCATTACCACGGCGGCGAGGAGCCCGTTCGCTCGCTCGCGTACAATGCCTGTAATTCTCGCCCACTCCACTCGAGGCCGGAAGACTCCTTCGCCCAGGAGAGGAAGAAAGCGCAGCGTGGCCAGCCCTTCAGGGTGCCCCATCATCCACGGGACAGGGCTAAGAGTGTGGTAACGAGGATACGGACTCCGTTCACCCGATATATGGACGTCAACGCCGTCGCCGCCGCCGCCGTGAGAGACGAATGGCGCTACCACGGGGGATCATCGCGCGACCAAATCGCGTCACGCGCATTTAGAGATGCACGCCCGTGAAACGAAGAACCCCTGATACGCTTTAGTATGCTCGGTGCGCTTTCAAAGACCGCCGCGCCACGCCGCGCCGCTTGAACCTCGATGAACCCCAATCGTTGACAGAGTGACTCGCTCATTATCGCTGACTTTTATCGGCCTCGAACCAACGATTATATGGGGCATCGATGGCGTTAAGCCTGTTTACGTAACGCGCCTCATTAAGCCTGTTTTTAGCCACGAGCGTGCCCTCGACGCGTGGGCTCGCCGTTCATTACACTTTGATGATGAAGTAATTACAATGATTATTCGAGTGTCTTGGCGCAAGTGTGTGGGTGGGGACCTGGCTTTAGCTACCAGCCTGTGAACACTATAAGTGTACCAGGGTTTAGCAGTGTGTGAGTGGAATCGCACCCCTTTTCGTGATCCACTTCACATCGTTGCGCGAGAATCCGTAACTTATAGGCACTCCATTGGTTTCCGCACCAAAAGTCCCGACATGGTCATTGTCGTCTGCGACGTTGTCGCAACAGTTGCATTGGAGAGACGCGCGGGATGTGTAGTCGATATTTAATAAATCGGTGCTCGATAGGCGAGTGCCGGTTGACGGAGAACAATGGGTGGAAGCTCGTAAATGCAGGTATTCGGGAGGCCGTCGACAGAACGATAAAGCCTGGTGGAAAGACTCGCGGGCACGTGGTGAGGCACTGTTATCGTGCACCGGTACATCGAGCACCCGCGCTTACGGCCGATCGAGCGGAAACCTTTACTGCCTCCTTCCTCCGGTTTCGTAAATCGTCGCGACGCTTACCGATTTTATTTACCGGCCCCGCTAGGCGACCGCCGAGGAATCCTTCAAGGGTGGCCGGATGCCCGAAAGCGCACTCTATACGTACATCGAGACACGCGATTTATCGCGAGCACCCTCACCCTTCTGTCAACTCGTTTTGGCTCTCCCTCCCCCTCTCTGTCTCTCTCACTGAGTTTGCTAACTCGCTCGCTCGACCGGCCGCGCGAACAATTGCCGGCAAGAACAATGCCCCGGATAATGGGCAGCAGCGGTTTTCGCGAAAACGGGATCAACGCTCGCCAGTTTTTTCTCCGGCACGTCGCGCACCGCTGGCGTATACGGCTTTTTACCAGGGGGAGGGAAATAATTGTCACGGTCATTATTCTTGTCGTGAATTCGGTTACGTTGGGCAGCGCCGCGCTGTTAAACCGGAGGGAAGTTTTGGCAAAGAGGGATCTGATACGGTGCGAACACTGACAGTGGTCGAGACGCCGCCGCGGCAACCACACTGCTTCGATTTAGGTAAGAGGATCGATGCCTCGTCGAATTCTGCCGCTTACGAAGGCCTTTGGAACTTGCAATACCACGCAGCGCCGCTACATTCTCGTAATTGGTCAAGGATAATAATACGGAGACGTTTGTACAAGGGTCCTTATGACCGCCAAATCGAACATGGGATTATTATGATCAATCAAGCGCGTATCCGGAAATGTATCGCGATGAGCCTGGCCGCGCATCTTAGCCCGACAATGAGCGGTTTTCGACGGTACTGAGATTCCATCAGCGATCCATCAAGGAGATAAAGGGCCGATCGATTTGCCCCGGAGCGAGGAACGGGTTAAGTCTTATCCGCCGTAAGAAGCAGCTCGAGCCCGCGCTAGACTCACTTGATCAATCATTCCGACAGTTGAAGGATGGATCGACTCGTGATGCTTACGGGGAATGTCTGGTTTAAATTCTTCTCATTACCGGCTACCCCTCTTTCGCGTGGCAGGATGGATCGGCCCGCGAGGAAGTAACTTTTTCGACTTATTACCAGCGCCCTTGCCAGCTCAGTGATTTCTCCTAGTCACCGGGGAGAATGAAAGCCCCGGCGGATATCCCCGTCGCAGCTCGGCATACGAAATCAACTCTAATGCAGGCGGACTATCACTTAGGACAGCGTAGTCTCTCTTCCTACAAATCCCAACTCGAGCGTAGAGAAAAGCGAGCAGGAGTCCTTGCTCGATCGGCGAAAACCGGGCGCGACACACGTTGCACGTTCTGCACGCGTAATGTATGTCTATGCAAACAGGTCATCTCTTGCGAGAGAATGACGTACTCTCACGGACAATAAGAAGGACAGGACGCGGAGGCGGTCGGACGCACTAAAACGCGTCTTGATAGTCACCAGCCAACGCAAGAAGTCTTTCCCCTCGAGGGAGAGAGAAAGAGAGAGAAAAGTCCGATGAGCCAACAATTGGAGCGTAATCATGTGCTGTTGCTTCGCCGCCGACGGGGCTGACTCATATCTGGCGGTGGCTCTCGGTGGCCTCGCGGTCTTTCTGCCGCCTACCGCATCGGCTCTTTTGCGGCCGGTGCGCGCCCGCGTGCAGACATTAGAAAAAAGGCGTCTTGCTCTCGGCGCTTATCCGGCCGAGTTTGCGGTTTCTGACCACATGTTAGTGAGCCGGCGCGGTACAGAGCGGCGATGCGGCCGGGGCCCGGCTCTCGTACGCGAGGCCACGCCACGCGGCCCGGGCCCTACGCAGTGTGGTCGAGCGAGTTAACGGGCGGCAATAAACACTTGGCTACACTCGTACCCAAGTTTATCGACTACACTTCATCGTACATCATTAAATTCAAGCGGTTACACTGTATAATAAATCTAGCGCGGCTCACACCAACCCGGCCGAGATTAAATCTCATCGCGCGGCGGAACCGCCTCTAACTCACCGCGCTAGGTGAGCCTACTTTATGTTACGTTTCACCTCTCGGGTGCTCTCACCATTGCATTGGGCTCGTGAATTCCCCCTCTTATGGGATTCACGATCGGCCAGTAATAATATTATGTCTTCGCGGAAATGTGCACGATCGAACATTAAGAAAGGTTCGACTAATGCATGGGAGAATTGAGCAGGATCTCGCCGCGATTTAGAGACATAGCGCTCAGATATATATAATGGGGAACTCGCATTTCACGCAAATCTGCGGCCTCTTTGTCAGGGATTTGCGAATGTTTATTGATGGCAGCGGCTGCACAGCTTAACCCGCCCGCTTATCCGACACCTTATACGTTTGATGTCCTAGTTCCGGACCAGAGAGTCCCCTTTCGCATGGACGCACGTGCGAGGATGTAACGTCCTGTTACAAGATCATTATACGGGGTGTACTTTAATAAAAGACTGTGTGCTAAATTACAAAGCGCCGTACAAATGAAAAATGAACAGTAATAAGAGTTCTTGCTAGTGCAAATTGTTAAGAAACCATTCAACTATTTAAAGCTTTGATCTTATAGAACCTTTTTTGTCAAATTCTAGAAGAATTAGATAAAACACTAAAAAAACCTTGCAGGGCAAACAGTAAACACTTTTTTGCACACACGGTTGTAATGAACAATCCGGGTCAAGAGTTTGAAAGGGATTGTTCGGACATGTCGCTTTGTCTGATGCCTTAATGCTATCGCGTACAGGTATCTACATATTATGGCACACCCTGTACACACCTGTGCGCATGTACTTTCCGAGAAGGCTCTCGGGAAGCGCCAGCAATACACGTCGCGGCCTTATCGTACTTCCCCGATCCATGTAAACGCGGCGAGCAACGCGCGAAATATCCGCTGCCTTCGCTAGTTACGTCGATCCTTCTACCTACGAGCGGCGAGTGGCGAGCGGCGAGCGGCTTGCAAGCGCACACCGGGTCCACCTTCCGCACACGAAGAACCATCTTCCTCGAGGCTTCGATCCTCCCTCGCTGTAAATCATCGCGGCCCCGTGGAGGAGGTGTGGGTCGATCGTGAAGGCGAGAGAAGAGAGCGCGGATGATACCGAGGTGTGGGCAGATCGATTTAGTGATGATGAAAAAATTGATCGGCTTCGGACTTGTAATCGAGTTGTCCGGCCCCGGTAAATTGATTTGCGGGGGATAATTCATCGAAATATCGGCTGAGCTTAACGAGCAGAATGAATGTACCTTATAAAAGAGTACGGTATCGTGCGGTTCGGTATCGAGGTTCGAAAATCATAAAGGGATAGTGTTTCACTATAAATTCACTTTGAACGATAGAATGCGCAGCAGTCCGTGCTTCGTACGAACACTCTCAACTTCTCTCACTAGTATGTAGGTAACATTCATTGTTAATATTGGGTAAGCCAAGCCTTTGATAGAGATTTCCATGCTGAAACAGTCAAAGTTCATTTATTCCGACAGATGCGCAGTGCAATTAAAACGGTGTTAAAGTTAAAGAAGTAAAGACGGAAGATTGTCAGCTGTATTTGTGACAACGTAGGTGGTTTGTTGGCACTCTGTCCCCTGATAGATTAACACGTCGAAAATGACTATCCCCTACAGCATGTAAGGTGTGTTCCTATTTCGTTGCGACCATGAGTTACTCGACTGCTCCGTTAACAAGGTGAACCTTCGCTTCTCTGACGTGCGCGCGATACACATCTCGTCTAGCCGAAAACCGCAGCGGCCGCCCCATGTGGAGCAGAGACATCGCGTGTATCTCCGATCTAAGGGCGGCTTCAGGGAGTAGGTTGATTCGGAGATCCCTCATCGATACAGGAAGCGGCCAAATCGAAAACAGGAATCCTGCCTGTAATTTAGTGGGCTGGGGTCCCCTTTTTCCTGCGGTTCCTGTGAACGGGCCCCCGAAACAATTAGAGCCTTTATGTGAGCCGGTGGGGCTGGCAAGAAGCCGCAAAGAAGACACTCCATTCGCATCCGAGGCCGACGCGACGTTCCAGTCGGGGAGACAAGGAAGGGGCGTAGACGTAGAGGAAGTTGTTTAAAGTGACGCCGACCACGTGTTCCGCAGTACAGTGGCAAGCTGGAGGAGCGAAGTATGAAGTACCGTGGGTACGAGCACGAGGTAGTCAAGGAACAAGGGGCGACCCGGCGACGAGGGCACGTCGCTCGCCGTACACTCGTAAAATCCGGCTTTTTTCTAGAAATCCATTAGAAACAACAGCGCGCCGGCGCGCCGTGCCGCGGCCTTTTTCATTATTAATACCTACGGGAAGTCCATTATTCTCGCGAGATTTAAGCGCACTTTTAACCCCGGCATCATGTGTATGTATGATTTGTTATTTCTGCCGCAGTCGGCTAGTGGTCCATTACGATCCTCTCCTCTCTTCCCATCTTTTCCACCTTGCTGCGCGTGAGACCGCCCCGCGCTCCTATGGGGGATAGGAGAGATTTGTTGTGCATAAATCACGCACCGGCGAGATCTCCAGACGCGCCTGTGTTGTGGATTCCTGGGAGTATACGTATAAGCGAGTGGCTTAGCTTCCAACTCTTTCGTTCGCTCGCTTTGCGTGGGAATTAATTACATTTATGTTGCGCTTCTCTCACTTCCTTCCTCGCTCTCTCTCTCTCTCTCTCGCTCCCTCCCTTTCGCCTCTATGCTAATGGTATCCAATCTCACAATTCAATTAGGAGATCGTCGTATGGGCGAGCGTGTGTAGCGGTCCGTACCCGTAAAATTAACTTTCCGTCTCCGGTTTGGAAAGCCGCGATTCCCCTGCTCCTACACGTACCGTAAATCAGCAATTTTGTAATCCTTGTATCATTTACATATTTCTTCTTACAGCAGTCCCGGCAGTTTGAACACGATCACTTTGACCTATCACTCTGGTGATAGGAATAGCGTGTATAGTTATCTCCCGGTTCCTTAATTCGAGGCCGACGCGGGGCCGATCGGGACAGGCCATTTTCGCTCCCGGTGGTGGTATCCAAATTGACAGGTATATATTTGCACGACGTCGCCGCCGACAACGGTTCCTATCATCAAAAGGAGCCTCGGCAAACGTAGACCGAGGGTCCACCAGATATCTCTCTGTCCCTCCAAGTTGCTCGGCGGGTTTCTATCTCGCAACATCCCCCCGGCTTTCACGGAAAGCATATATGCCCGGTTTGCGTTTCCACGGCGACATTGTAGGACGACTCGAATGTCGGGGCAATGGGGGAAAAGGGTTGGCTCGGCACGGTGTACACCATCTCGCCGTTTCTACCAATTAATAGGCGACGCGTGTGTTTCTCCCTTATACCGCGCGAGCCAGACCGCTTCGAACAATACGCGGCCGACCCTTGATGTTTTTCAGCTGGACATTATACATATGTAAATTAGCAAGACCTTTGTAGAAAGCGAGCCAGTGAACCAAGGACTTTTTACACGGATAAATTCTCTCTCCGCTACCTTATGTCGCGCGGTCGGAGCCTCGCTTTTATGGGATCATTAAGTTTCATGATATAATTCGATTATCCATTACAACTACTTTATTGACTTCCTGATATATACGCCGTACTACTACAACCTTGTTATTTCCCGGGCGCGTTGCTGCAAGCCTCCATCGCCGAGATAGCACGATCGTTAAAGCATTGCTCGGTGCACATGAGGATGCGACATTTCAGGAATGACAGTGTAATAAAACTCCCAACGACTTTCTAGATCCCTTTCATGATCCCCGTGGTGTTCTATCTGCTGAAATGTCAGGATATCGAGATACAGTGTGCTCTTATAATATTCTACGATGTCGCCAGAGCAAGGCAATCCGCTGGAATTCCAATAAGATGTAAGAAGCGCGCGGTAATTTCTTGCGAGCCGATAGACGTCGGCTGTCTCGTACGTCGTATAGATTGGCGAGCTTTTCGTGTCAGCCGTCACCGATCGCTCGCACGACCAAAGACTTGCTCTGCGTGATGCGTGAGAGAGAGGGTGGATGAGTTGGGAGGGGCAGGGGGGGCAAGACCACGTGCCATGCAAAGTCTGTTGTACGGTTTTCGCAGGGCTGCGACCAGGTGCACGCTCCCGCCATTATCGCGGAGCCTGGGGTGCATAGGAGATTAGAGGACAATAGACTGGTTCGCCAGCTATTTTTGCGACGACGCAAGACACCGCGACGCCGACGATGTCCAACCACGGAAATATTGTATTCACCGGCGGGCGTAGTAGCAACCTAAAACCACCCTTCCCTTCATCGGTCTTCGCTGCCTCGGGCTCCGTATGCCCTGGCAATTTTAGCGCAACCCAATCTCGTGTTTTGCAGTACCTCTTGCGTCGCATATTCTCCCTCCCATCCGTCGGCTAGGCTATACAGACGCTTATACCACTCGCGTTTTAAGCTATATGCATCCAAATTGCAGCTCGAATTGCAATTAAGAACGTAAAGGAGTGCGCCTAGTGAGGTTTGTGGGAATCAGGTGATTTCAAGCTAGGATACACGCTGCACAAAGTTTCCCGATAATCCGACATGTTAGCGTGGAAGCAGAGCGTCTAATTAACTTATAAGTAGCTTACGGAGTCTCAGCCGTTGATTCGCTCGCTGGCGTGTAACGGACATTAAGAAGCACGTCGAGCTCTCGAAACCTGTTCGCAAGTGCATCGCGCCCCGTAAAGGCGACGTGGCTCCATTTTTCGCGCTAATGTATTTTAATCAGCCATCCAAAGATCCATCCTTAATCTCCCAATTGCGGGAAAGCCCCAAGTGGGTAATCTTCCGACAAGTGGATTATAAATCCCACCGGGTAAGAACGAGGAAGTAGGAGAGCGTCGCGCTTGGCAGGGCGCCCGGCATCTCTCTGAAGACGGCCGGCTCTGATTTACCGATCCACTAATTATTAGCCGAGTTATCGCGATAGATAGAAAAGGAGAACGCGTTCTTGCAGATCAGACATTCAAAGGTAAAATTCTTTGGCGCGGGCTTTATCTTCAAGTATACATTTTAAGCAGTTTTATCTCTCAATGTTATAAACCTACACGGAATAAGAACAGTTTTCGACATAAATTTTTAAAATAATTTTGTTAAACTAGTAAATAAATAACTTTGATAGCACATTATTTACTTACATTGCACGTATGCATTACACTATATTGTGATGATCAATTATCGAGATTAATAACTGCATCAGTTGAGGCATGTGCTGTGTGCCAATTGGAGTAAATCAGTCACTGAACAATGTACTAATAGAACGCGATTTAATCCCGTGGCAATCCTTCAAGATATCCTTAACGTCAGAGGGTATAAATTGTAGGATCTTTCTAGTCGATGAAGGTATTCCGGTATGCGTTGGTGCATAGCAGGCGAGTGTATAGTTGGCTAGATAAAAGGGGCACCGCTTATCTCCCAGCTATTTCTAATCGCGGGCTGCGGTCGCCAGTGGTATACGCGATTTACGCTAAGCTAATATAATCATTAACGGAGTAACTATTCGCGACGGGATGTGCTCGGCTGATTATCTCGGAAAGTCGGAGGGCCAGGAGATCCCGCTCGCCGGCATCAGCGCGGCGTGGCGGCGCATCGGTTCTGCATCCTCTTGTTTGCCAGGCAGCAGTCAGCAGCCGCTGTGCAACCCTCGGTAAACTGGTTTGAAACCTAATTGGACGCGACTCCGACTGCGTTAGGAGCGAGAACGCTCGGCGCGGGAGCGCGGCCGCGCGCGCGCGCGCGCGCGATGTGTGTCCGCTCGGAACACGCCACGCTTGAACGAGAAAGCCCGATGTCGCCGCGAAATTTATTTCGCCGACCCTTTTGGGCGACCATCCAACCTGCCGTCGGGACGCTATAGCCGATAACTTCGCGTACTTAACAGTCCTATCCGTGCCGCTTTCGGAATTCCGTTGGCTCTTTTTATGGCGCTCCCCTCGCGGAAACCGCTACCGCACTTTGCTTTCGACAAACGCCACTGGACTCCCAGACAACCCTTCTCCCCCGCTCCATTTTATTTCACACACTCGAGTCGCGGGAGCCCAAGTCCAGGGAATAAATTAGAAGGATATCGGCAGGTTTCGACAGACTTACGTAGGTGCATTCGTTCTTATCCGCAATGTCCGATGTCAAAGTAAGCTGACGAACGTGACAGCAACTTCCTGGCACATAAAAAGTCCGCAGCTATAGCTATAACGCATAGTGTGTAGACATAAGTTATTTCCATTCGCCCGCGCCTCGCTAATTGTCGTCCAAGCAGCCAATGCCGGTGTTTACCTTAAAGCGGATAGATCCAATTACTCGAGATGCGCCCCTTCACTCTGCCCTTCCCACCTCCCTACATAGTGGTGCATGCTCCACCCGAGTTCACCCAGTGTAACTTTTCCTCTATTTTAATATTACTTTCCGCGCGCGTTTTATTTAATTTATAGTTTTAACGGGTAACCCGGCAATTGGAAGCCGCGGCGGTTTCGAGCTGGAGTAGTGATTCGCCTTTAGTTTCGTAACGCAGCCTGCCAGAGAGGACGGGGGGTGGGGGTGGGGATGCTGTGTAGCCACGCAAAAGTTTTCCTGCAGGCCGATGCGAGCAGCGGGCGGATGGACGAACGAACAGTTGCTGGTAGAGGGCGAAAAGGTCGAAGGCTGCCTCCATGTTGGCTGCTTCTCCATCGAATGCCTCCTCTTCGTCTCGACGACCGCTGGAGTCACCTTCGGCTCACCCCTCAGCTGGGGTTAGAGGGAGCTGCGTAATGAGCTTCCCAGGCCGGTTGTAACGAGCAAAAACTTATCGTCACTCTCCCTCCTGATTTACTCGACCTGCCACGTCGTTAGTTGTACTACCACCCTCTCCTCCCGTTCCCACTGTTCCATTCTCTTAGTTCTTCTCTTCCTCCTCGACGGTACGGTGCGGTGGCTGCTGGCCTAAAAAGCTCCTGCCAGTAGGAGCGTGGACCATCGACACACGCAGTCGCCACTTTTTTCGAAACCTTCCGCGCGGGTTTTCAGGCTTTCAGGCCTCAAGGCCCCCGCCCGCCGCTTCTTTCCATTAGGCTCTTCAGAGTCATTGTGTGGCCGGGGGGAGAGAATGAAAGAGTCATTTCATGAAGTGCGTCAATTACGCAGCGAAAGAGAGGACTGGCGTGTAGTTGAGATTGTTCGAGAAATTGTGTCGGCGGCTCCGGCGAGGGTATGCAGATGGTTTCCCTCGTGGAGAAGCTGTCTCGGCCGTGACGTTTCCCTTCTGACGAAAGAGCGCCGCGCACGGAATGCGGCCTTATTTCTTTCAACGCGGGACGACCGTGTTGCGATAACCCCTTTTAGACGAGGGGACGTGCACCCCGATGCCCTCTACTCTCCGATACGTTTGACGGACGGGAAATCTCGCCTCGTTCGCTGGAAAACTAGAATATAGGTTGCATGCTGGCGGTCAGATAAAGCTCTGTACATACTAATTGCTGCGTGATATCGCGTCGCGAGTTTTCATGATATGGACCTGTAACGCTCGTTTTACGACGTCGTTCATACTCATCGAGCCACTTTACCGCCGTTGGATTGTGATTTTATTGAGAAATTTCCAGGAATTATTAATTGAAATTGCCAGTTAATTAGAGACGCGAGCACTTGGACGTGGATATTTTTGCGGCCAATGGAGCCAATGATAAGGGCTGCACTCGAGGAGCTCTCGAGCACCACCCTAATGCAGGAAAAATCGCCTGACCCCTATATTCTTCGGAGCAATGAGATTCAGCCGGTGAACCATGAGCTATTTAACTCATTTGTCTTAATGAGAGTTATTTGATCCCTCGTGAGCGACGCCGGTCACCGCGGGAGCTCGTAACGCAATAAAGCAAAAAGCTAATGGTCCTCGTTACTGCATTGTTAGCTGATAAAGATCGACACAATGTAGCCAGCCGTTCTCACTCCGATTCTCGTTTGGAATATATTTCTGGCGCTGACACGTGCTCTCCGCACCCTTCGTTACCCTAATTGCGCAAATTGAGCGCAATCTGTCAGAATGCGCGCGATTGAACGTGCCCGTTGAGGATCGCTTCTTGATAGCTTCGGCACATTGGCCGTTTCTCTCTCCGATCGACCCGATTTTTTGCCCCGTGAATTGCGTGTCAGATGCCTCCCAAGGGCCCAGTTATCAATTACTGAGTCACAGCGCCCAGATTAGCTGCAGTCGTTGCGGTGATCTTCAAGAGTCCTCCCCACTCTACGAGTATAGTAGTCAAGCCTTCTTTCCTTTAGTACTGTAGAACTAGCTTGGGATTCTCTTATTTATTTCCCATTCATCTATTTAATTAGAAGTTTTATCGCGGAGCGAATATACTTGACATTTTAAGGAGAAAGCAGCAATGAAAATCCGAACGACTCAGCATTTCTTTATGCGTATGATAGTACGTACTGTGATAATTCTATGGTTATTCATGGCCTGAGTAGAAACAGCACAGTTCTTTTGCATCTTGGTCAAGTAAAATAGAACGATCTAATGGACAATAGATGTCTTCATAGAATGATGATGCTGGTTAGTAATAATGTTAAGATGCTCATAGTTAACGCAGTAGCGAATCGTTGCTTTCGAAGACGACCAGTCGCCGGCACTAATTGAGCGTGGAAAGGAACTCATTAAAAGTGTGCTCCGGCAGAAACCCAAGGCGCCTAGTTCGTAACGAGTCTTGTAATTCGAACTGGGGCCTTCCGTGGAACGTGAATAAACGGCGGCCGCACGGCCCCGGCTGTGTCGCAGTCATTTTCGGCGTCTTCACTGATCTGTTCGAGTTCTAGTTCCCCAGTAATAATGAGCTGGCCAGCTGACTTGCCTCACGGAGAAATTGGCTATTCCCGATAATTACAGGCCTTGTTGCGCGCCTGTAATTTATTCCGCTTGTGAAGCTTTCATCCGGACCTTCAGCTAAATGCAGCTTGGCGACATCGGCTTGCTAATGACAGTTTCCAATTAACGGGGAGTTTTACGTACGAATTTCTCTCGGTGCCGGCAAGACCTCGCTCCGCGGAAAGAGAAAGCGCCTATATCCGCCTGCCCATTTGACATTTTCACACTTTGGATGTTTTCCCTGGCCGTATACACTGACGAGATCGCTATTACTATATTTCCATTGCACATTCCATTCGCCGTGCCTTTTTCTGCGTTTAGACATTCTTCGACTACTTCGTCTTTTATCAATTAAGTATTAAAAACAATCAATGGAATGTTGCTCCGCCAATGGAAAAGAAAAGTAATAGAAATACCTCTAGTATTTATGTCATTTCCACTTAAGACAAATCAAGTGTTCTTGATTTCGGTGGGTTTGTTAAATAGGGTGTATAAGTTATCTTGTCCATGGTAGATATACTTGTATAACAAACATTGACTTGGAGCATTTGTTTATCAGAAAGCAGTGGTTATTGCATTATGCATTACATATTAGTTAATCACTAAATACAACAAGAAGAAAAAAGTGTTTTATTTATGACGTAGGTGAACAGCGGTTGTCTTTCACCGGAAAGGGAGTCTCCTAAGGGGCGGAAAGACTGAAACTAATCGGCTTAGGTGCGCGAGTTGGTTAGATTGACAAAAGTTCCTCCCTCGGGCGAATTCCCATTTGGAGTTTTTCCCGCGGCAGGCTCCTGCTTTCTCCGGCGAGTCGACGATCCCGAGATCAAGGAGATCGCAGGAAATATATGAGGAAAGGAGGGAGAAAGTTATCGCGATGAGGAAAGCCAGCATTTCAGCATTTGGCTTCGGGGGTGGCGCGTACGTCCCGCATCGATTACGCCAGCTGCCCGCCAGCAGCACGAATGTAAAGATGAGCTCCCAGTTGGACGCCCGCTACGTAATATTATCTCTTGGAGTTATACAACTATACATAGTATACTCGCTGTGTCAACGTTCATCTAACCCTGAGCACTGGTCGAGTTGTTGTGAAAGATCCTCTTAGATAATCGATTACTCTTGTGAAAGAGCAGGACAGCTGATGATCGAGCACGAGTAAATACTCTTGGGGTACTCCGATTTAGTTAATAGAGCCGGAAACCGGTAATCGTTCTGTGAGCGAAAGCCACGGATCCAAAGAGCCGAGTGATTCCAAACAACGGGAGATTACAGGGCATAAATATGGGCCTCAACGGGGTAATACTGAAAATAGGCATATTGGAAGTCGCAGGTGCCGCGGGTCCATTATCCGGAAACCATTGTTTTCCCGTAAACCCTTCGTAACTGCTGGCGCCTCGCGTGTTTCTTTAGGATGGCGACAGAGCGTTCCGAAAGCCATCGGGCTTGAAAGCCGAGCGTTTCATTCAGACGCTGCCTAAGACAACAAACAGACAGCTTCCTGCGTCGTCAGGACGAAGTTTCTCTCTTTCTCTCTCTCTCTCTCACTCGCTCGCTTGTCCTCTCTCTACGCGTAATCGCATATACATAGTCGTACGTCCGGCTACATCCCGGTGCGATGAATTTTAAAAGAGATTGAAAAATCCCGCGAATTCTCGCTTGATGAGGTTCGTCAGTATGCAAATGACATAGTGCATCGGGCCGCGCCGCGTCTATTTTAAGAGGACGCGTCGCACCATGGACACATATGAACCAACTTTATCTACCTACCTGAAGGAAAAGCAGATATCCGTGGAGAGAGTGTTTAACGAAGGATCCTCGAAAAATATTGAAACTGTCATCCCCTAAATATTCCACGAAGGTCGTTTATCACCGCGACAGATAGAATCGCGGCGGCGTCTATCGAAGGCTTTTCACGTGATGGGCCGAGGCAGGAAGCCCGTTTTTCTAGCGGGAAACCGTCCCTCATTATCGCACCTTCCCGGGCCAGTATATTTACCTGCAGCAAGCGTCGCTCACGAGTCCCGAGGCGGAAGTCGTCCAGGTTGCGGGACGGACGGAAGATAGTGACCGGGCGCGTCGTGGAATCAACGCAGGCTCTTCTGAAGCGGAGATTAAAGGGAACATCGATCAACGGCATGAAGGCGAGCCAGCCTGACGGTAGACAGTGTCTCGTGGGAGGGCCACTTCTCCTTCTCAGTAAACAGCGGTTTGCCACGGAGATCACGTTTCCCCGGGACTGCTCGCCGGGACCACACCCGGCAGCTTCTTACTATTTGCACTCGGCGTTAGCCGGCCCTGTGAACTGCACTGCACGTGGGCCACGCACGTGCGTGCTCGCCACGTAGCACCGGGGATGCCGGCGCGCCGCTGCGCTTCCTGATGTGATAGCGTCGTCCTGCGAGATAACGTCGCCGATCTATGTCCCCGGAATACTTAAAGAGAACCAATCAAGTACTTTCAAGCGTGCACTCGCGCCCACCAGGGACGCACACAGCAGGTACGTGTCCCCTTGCCACTTGTCTCTCTCTTGAGAGGCCCGCGACACACTTTGGAGTACGTACATACTTGTCCCCGGCTGTCGGAGCAGGAGAAACCCGCCTGAAAAAAACAGGATCTATCGGTAGCGATCGGTGGCAGCGGCGCGGTGTCGAGTTTTTGGAGTAACAGCTGGCTGATGTTCGGCAACGCGCAGTTGACGTCAAGCTCGAGCAATAATTCACTGACCCCTATCTTAACGAGTCCGTAACGGAGTACGCGGTGTCGGGTTTCTGGTGGATCACTGTTAACCCCGTGGACAAGAAGAGTTTGATAGAACGTGGCTTTCTAACGCGGAAGGAGAAGGAGCACTGGAAACGGAGAGAGAAAGAAGCTAACAAATTAAGACTCCAGCGTTCATGTATATTCGACTGTAATCTTGTTCCAAGTGAGTTTCTTCACTCAACTGGTATCTATCTGCTTTCTCGTCCATTACATTGAAAGCGGCACCTCATTTCGAGTAAAGGGATACGTGTGTGTCTGAATGCGACAGTAGTTCCCGACATTAAGTACCAGCACAATTCAGCTGATAATACCGAAAAACATTGGCTTTCTCGGCGAACAAATTAATATGGATCGTGGTCGGCACAATGAGCCGTCGCCGCCGCCGCCGCCGCTATCAAGCGTGCTCGAGAAAAAACCGTGTGCGCTCCGTTATGCAAGAGAGAGAGAGAGAGAGAGAGAGAGATTACCCGATCTGGATGTGCACGGTATCGCAACGAATATCCATCATCGGCTCATAAATAATCGCGGGTTGCGGGGGAGCTATTGTTACAGCGTAATTACCAAACTCGGTCTCTCCCGCAGCATGTTAATACCCGGAAGAATCGCCGGCTCGCTGATTACGGTAAATGTGGAGCGACGATGCGGCAGAAGCGGGCGAGCCGGGATAATCGGGGGATACCACCCGCGAGATGAGTGGAGCAGACCAATGAAGCGATCGGAGAAAATGCACCGGCAACTTCACCAGATACAACAGACGACAGACGGTAGCAGTCGAGGAAGAGGTTGAGGAAGTCGTCCTCCGCGAATCGACAATGCGGGTGCGCGCGCCCGCGCTCCATCCCTTCGTCTTTTCCACCCTCTTTATAGCAATGTCCCATTGAATGCAACTTATGGAAGTCCGGACGGCAAAGTTGTCCCGCGGATTTTCGGCAGTGGGCCGGGGAGAGGAGGACCACCATAAGCTCCCATCGTGCCTACAATGGCTCCCTTCTCGACATCGGCCTGCAGAGGACTACGCCGTCGGTTCCTCGCTCCCCGTGGCAGTACCTTGGCAATTCGCTGGACCGGAGAGAACGGGTCGTCAGAAGGTGGTGGTGGTACGGCCGATCCATCTAGGGTTGGATGGGGGTGGGGTGCGCCACTCATTCCGTCCGCAAGATTTAGAAGCCAATTTTCGCGAGCATCGGCCAGACTCCCCCCAACTCCGTCCGCCTTTCCTCCTATACTTCTTCTGCCGCTTCACCACTCTCAGCACTTTCTCTCGCACGGTGGCGTGCGCGCACATACGTATCTTCCTCCTGCACGCTGTACGTCTCCTTGTTGCGTAAGGAGCAGCCTGAAAGGAAGCCCCGAAAATACGAAGGGCCGTTGAGTGACCACTGAGAATCGCCTTTGCGTTGAAGACCCCGGAGTCCTGGATAAGAAAGAGCTGGAGCAGAAGTGGGCTTTCGATTTCGCGTTCACGGATCCCTCTGATTTGAAAGTATAAAGGCTACCGTTGAGCCTCTCTCCGGCTTCCGTGTTCCTTCCCACGGCCGGAAGGTATCTCGATGCGCCTGGAAATATTATCGCTTCGCACGAAAGCCCTGGATAAGCCTACCAAGCTAAGGACTAGCTATACCTTCTGCCGTGCAATTTCTGTAGATCAGCAGGACTTTGTGGGACCGGCACGACATCGGGGAATGTATTTGTTGCCACGCCAGAGCCGAATTAAGACATTACCGCTATGCTAATCCCACTTCAACACGGGGAGTGATTGCAGTACGCAGGGCTTGTCGGTGTCCACGAGCCCTTAAATTTTCCTCCCGGTTTTATCGGCGATCTATAAATTCCCTCCCCCACTCCGGCCAGTCCATGCTTTGCGCAGAGATCGTCCGGAAATTCCTCAGTGTCTGCTAACGAGAGCTGCCACGGCGATCAAACGCCATACGGCCAGTGTTCTCCGTCTCGTTTCCCTCGACTCCCTCTGTCACTGTCCATTGGAGGAGACGGAGAGCTCGACTATCTGTCCAAGATGCCAAACGGTCCAAGGATGAAATTAGAGTAGACGGCTGTTGTCCAGAAGTCAACGTCAATGAGTGAGCGAGAGCGAGGTTGGCGAACGCGGCTGAACGGCGACGGGCGACGTGCATCAGAGCGAGAAAAGCTACATTCGGAAGGAAAGAGCTAGAATCTGCTGGAGCCGGTCCTCGCGTGTACGCGCAATTACTCTCCCTCGTCATATCCGACGCCGGTCTTTTCATTACCCTCATAAATGGCGCATGAAGTGCTCACCTATATCTCCCTCTCGCAAGTTGAAATACCGCAGATAGGTGAGCCAGTCAGAAATACTCTCTCTCTCTTCTCTCTCCCCCCCTCTCTCTCTTTCTCTCCCTCCCTCTCGTTCCTTTCTCGGATGCCGGTCTTGGCCATAACACCAGCACGAGAGCGCGACTCCTAATAATTACTGCCGGCCAAGAACAATGCCTCGTGCCTGTCATAACTGTCATTCGCCGCGGTGAACCACCGTTATTTAAGATGCCAGTCTCATTAACTCTAATGCCCGCTGCAGTCGCCTCTCCCTACCACGGAGTCTACCGTGGAAACCTGGATGAACTCCATCCGAACATTGGGACATACGTTTTTTCCATAACAGCTGGCGTTTAAGCCTCGCGAGGAAGGATAATCGTGCTGTTAGAGTATTGGGTTCCCACATTGTGCCGGCAGTGTGAAAACTGCTCTCTCAACAGGCTTCGGCAGATACGAAAGATATCTGTCTCCGTGAAAAGCATGGAGCACCGAAGGAAGGATGGAATTATCGTCTTTAACTTTATGGGACCATAACCCGCAAGGCGCGGCTGTTAACAGTCATAAGGATAGCAGTTGGATTTATCTTTAGGGCGCATCTTTACGTGCCAAGGCAAAATCCCCTTAATTAATAAGTTCATCGCGGGTGAACCCGAGATAAATTGGTATTCCAAAATTGATATGGCTCGAGCTCTCGGAGCCTGCTCGATGCAGACGTCAGGGTGTAGAAGCACCAGTCAGATCGGGAGATATAAGTCCTGATAAAGTGTCCTGGAAATTCCTGCCCTCCGACATTTCATCCGAGTGGACGCGGCCGTTCGGGGAAGCCTCTAACAAGCTATTCTTCCTAATGAAGCGCTCGCGGCGGCCGAGCTCTCGAAATTGCCGGAATCCGGCGGTGGTATTCGATTTCTCCCGAAATCATGTCGCGAGAATGCGAAGCTCTCCAGGCAGGAGGACGTCTTTCACATCCACCGAGAGTAGAGTACATCGGTCACTCGCGGAGGACGCGTGCACACGTACAGACAGAGATGCGAGCCGGAGATATGTGGGGCGGCATCCTGCCGTCCTACGTCGAGAGCCAGCCGGCCTGGCAGCAACTGTGTGTGCTGCCCGCGTTCCAGAGTGCTCCAGGAACTCGCTCAGATCGAACAGATGCTCTCATATCGGCTTGGTAGCCGGTGGATGCCTCGCGCTCGTCAGATTACTCCACTAAATTCAAAGCGGACCGCAAATTGATAAGCGGATATCGCTCTTAAGCTTTGACCATAACAGTGTGTGTGTGTGAGAGAGAAAGAGGGGATGGTGGCGGTTCAGGATGAAGGCAAGAGCAGCGTCTGCCGTGTGTATTCCTGGTGCGCTTCTTTTCAAGGAGCTCTCTGCTTCGGCCCAGCCACGCAGCCGCAGGCCACTTTGCCACGTATCTCTCTCTCGAGTGGCTTGATAACGCGCCAGATACTTACCCGCTTCGTCCAGTGCCTCTGGATATTATCCTCCGGCACCAGCCAGATTACTGAAAGACACTGGAATATTTTTGAAACTACGCTAATCTTCCTTTCCATTGCCGACTCGTGCTTGACGGTCGGTCCTTGTCTCAGCGGCGCGTTTGATCCTTGCAGCTTCTTCAAGGGTGCCAAGTTACTGTACCACCGTCGGGCTATCTCGGCTATGCTCTCTACCGCTCCGCTACCGCTATGTTTGGCTGCGCTTTGATCGCCAGCTAATTAAGTTCCAGTAATTCACTTCTGGCCGATAACGTTTACACTGAAGAGCGCGTATGCTCTTCAAGGTGCTGTGGCTCTATACTGGGAGGTATGGATTTCATTAGGTACTTGCAGCAGTTTATACTCACAACCTCGTGAATGTTTGATTCTACTCTGGTACCGTTTGGCCGTTTAAAACAGTGCGTTACAATGCGGACGCAGCTCATAGGCATACCCTCGCCTTTAACGCAACGGACGGCGACGCGTAAGCCGACTGGAAGGAAAGTTTTAATTCAATTGGCCTGGCCGCACGGTACAGCGACCGCCGGCACCGATGCCCTGTCGAGTTACCACTTCTGTCGTGCTACCGTGAACATCGCGACGGACGAGCAGGATGCTAATTCGATTGGTTACCGTACTTTTACCTCGCGGCGTATATCGGGGGAGATTCATAATTAATATCGGTGTAAGCTGCACCGCATAGCAGCCATCAGCCCCCTCGCACGCACGAGGGAATAAAGTAGCAGGTTCACAGATGCCCGGGAGGCAGGAAAATAATCATAAACGCGTTCCAAGCGTTTCAGCGGTGGCGCGTCGGAAGTTCAGGGTGCAAAGTCGAGGCCCATTAGCTCCGTTTCGCGGGAGCATTTCTCAGGGCAGGGTTCGTTAATCGGCAGCAATTCGGTGGTAGCTCTTGCACCGGGGCCACCTAGCAAGCCAGCCAGGTAACGCACGATCTCCGGATAATGGCGTTATTATGCCGGGGAAATAGATCACATCGTAGAGCCAGAAGCAGACCTGCTCGATGTATCCAGCCAAGGTGGTGCCTTGAAGGCCCCCTGCTCCCCCTAGACTTCGCCGGGGGCTTGCTCTCCGAACGTGTTGAGAATAGCGCTCGTTATTCAGGGGCGCTTTGTCGCACCTGCGTGGTTGCTCGCGTGTCTCGTCAAACTACCGAAATACATTAACCAGAAAACATTTATCTAAACGTTGAATTTTACTAAATTAAGTTTGTTGTAATTGCTCGTTTATTAGTAATAAGCTGTGGGTTCTGTGACTTTGTAGATTCAGGGCGGGGACTCTAAGTGAATGTCATGGGTCACCCTTTCTCAAAGATTACCCCCGTCCCTTGAACCCAGACGCTTCTCGTTCGGCAGATGCTACGGGTCAATCGATGTTGAAAGGTCGAATCCGGCGATGAATTATTGCCTTCGGGGCTTTACGTGCTTGTCAAGGGGATAGTCCTTAAGCGATCAAAAAGAAACTCCACCGGCTGATGTATTTCTTCGGGTGTGGTTAAAAGGGTGGAAATAGAAAGTGCTCTAGTAGGTTCGAAGAAATAAGTTTAATAAGCATTCACGTTCATTCGGCAGGAGAAGGGGCTGCCGATGAGTACTTTACCACCAATACGCTCCTTGCGTAATGTTTGTTTTTCGCTGGGTGGTACGTACGGAGGCTTCATTGCGTCCGGTGAGAAAAGGAGTACGAGAGTGCGCCCGGAGAAAAAAGTCGATCGGCCGATAGTGTTGAGGCAACACTCTCGGCTGGAGCAGTGGTTGCCGGGTCGCAGGCCAGCTGACGCGCCCCGGGATAATAATGTCGGGTGGCATGCATTAAGTTTAATTAACAATTTGACGTAGGTCTTTGCGCACTCATATTAAACGTAGCTGGCAGCCTGCGGCGGTACGCAGCGCCGCCGGGCTTCCCGGCGTGCACGGCCCGGAATCCTCCTCGACGCGAGTGCGTTGCCCGCGCGGCGCGCCCGCTCACGAGCTCTGATTAAACTTGCAAAAAGTCGCTCTAACGCAGAAATATCGCCCGACGAGGCCGCCCTAATAACCGGCCGGCCGAATTTTCGGGGCTGATTTCGGGATTTAATATCGCTGGCAGCACGCGGCGCACCGGTTTAACGCCGCTCCGCACTGCTCCGCACTGCGTCTCCTCTCTTACCTGGGCGGGCGCATGCCTCACGCTCTCGAGAGGAGACGCTCGAGCGGAGCCCGGCCTTCATTTATTCTCCCAGCTGATTTACGAGGCTGCTGGGATAAGTGGGCTGCCTGATGAGCAGCGCGCACTCTCGCCTCTACACATTCTCCTTAGCGGAGCAGCTCCCACGCCGAGTGTGATACGCATTGTCTCCTCTCGTTGCGTGAGCGGTTTGTTTGCTGTAGCAGCGCTGCTTTCTTTTCGCAAGCATTGTCCCGGTGATTAACAGTCCCCGGCGCAAAGGGTTCCTGCTGATCGTTTGGAATCCCTATACAAGAAATTGCTACGTGCACCTTGTAAGATTTATCTAGATCCTCAAATGACCCATGTCAATTTACCGTCTTGCGAGATCCTGACCAAGGCATTCTTCCTCTTGTAATTTTGTATAATAGAGCAGAATTATGAAAGAAATTATTTCCATCATAATTAAGTAGTATAGTACAGCTATTCTAATTCGTAACAAGCCTCCATTTAAAGATATCTGCTTCTTTTTTAACTAACTTAAATTGCGCCATAAGAGGCCAAGTATATCGGCTAGGCACTCGGCATGGGACATAATTACGAGAAGCCAGCCCCTGTTTAGATAGGATGCCCAGGAGGGTTTCGTATTTCGTCGGGCGCAAGGTATGATCGCATGGACCAAACGTACGCTCACGGTTGGTGGGCAATTAATCGGGCAGGGCATCCAATGTCAAAGCAAGGAGATCGCGCCGAAATTACCGTAAGCGAATCTTGTAAGACATCCGGCTGGTAGACGGCGGTGTTCCAGTATGGCTTCGCAGTTCCGTTTTCTTCGACGCTCGGCCGGCGGCCCTCCTTTTCCTCTTCGTCTTCTTCTACCTCGGCGCCGTTGTCGCCGTCGTCATCGTCGTGGTGGCTCGTGGTCGCGGCCCCGGTCGTGCCCGAGGACGACGACCCGTGGCGCGCACCCCATGTGCTAGGTATAATAAGATGTCGGCCATAAACGTCTTAGCACTTTGCGGGATGCGCTTAATTGATCGTTGCCTCGCTCCTCCGAGACGAGGACGGTGCTCCTACCTGACAGTGAGTAAGGCCTGCAGTCACTCTATCCCAGGTAACGTCACTTATTATAAAGAAGCAGACCCTCAAGATCCTAGAGCCCTGAATTCCCGGCTCCAACTCCCTGCGTTCTCTCGCTCCCTCTCTATTCGGGATATAGCAGCTCCTTAAACGCTGAGTGTCCTTTCATGTTGACCGATCGATGCTAATGACTCATCCAGTTACCAGAGGCCCACTCACATATAGTGAGCCCTGAAAAAACGGCTTGACACTCAAGGAGAGTACTACAGGCACAATGATTTTATTGATACCCCGTTTGTTGCGCAATCCTGCCTGAACCTCGTCGCGAATCATTGAGAAAGTATGCACGCTGGGAGTTGTGTGTGTCGTCCGAAACAAGGAAGACTCTGTAAAGGAGTTGGCATCGCATCATCGACTATCAAAGTCCCGATTGGAAACGGCTCGCAGTTCAAAGATGACACGGCGTCCAGCTCTCCGAATATGTAGCTACATAATCCGTGCGGGGGTTTCAAGAGGACCGATAGAGTTCCAGGAACAATTCGATACTACGAACGACTCGCGCATGAGACGATTAACTCCACCGGAACAGAAAAACGTGGTTGGCATGGCTTCCGAAGATTAAAGGAGCCCGCTCCTCCGGCCTCGGAGCAATACACCGGCGAGCATTAAACGCCATGTGTTTGACAACGTAACGCGGCCGAGGCGAGATCTGAGAGAAAGGCCGCTTCGAATATGGAACACGTGTACAGTTCGCAATTCCAGAGACCATCTTTCGTTCGGCGGCGGGGGCGGTTCCGCGTGGTGGGACGGCCTGCCGAAGAGACCACGACCAACAGGCCAAGAGCGGCAGAGGATAGTTGTCGGATGTACAGAAATAAAGCCAACTAAAATTAGGCTGCGCCACCTCGCAATAAAACAGCCCAACCGGTTCGGTAACGATCCCTATAGGCGCTCGTATGCGCTTAATAATTGGACACCTTGAGTGGATCTCGAGATGAAGATACCACGCGAGACATACATGCGTTTGTCTTCTGCTCCGTCGCTGGAAAAGTCACGTCCGCGTATATAATGGCACTTCTCCGAACACGTGGCCTTTAAAGTGGCTTGTGCACGCATAGCGTCCTTTAAACCTTCCGATTTCATATCCCTTTGAGTTTAATAGTCGGCAAAAACGCGCCGATGGCGAACATCTACGCTGCACAGACGACAATCCGCCGATGAATACGTTCGGTTCTTTTTTACCAAGTTTCAAATAATTTGCTTCACATATATCGTGACCATGAACGCTGGGCAAGCAGTGGAATTTCACGCGGACAATTTATTTAATAATTTTACAAATTCCGGCGTGACGTGCACCGCGATTAAAGTGACAGGCCTTAATGAAAGCTGTCATAATTGCAGGTACTTTCGACGTCCGTGTGCGCACACAGGGGTGGGTGATTACGGGGCGTCAGCGAATCGTCAGGGTAGACAGCAATTACAGGCGGGCGCGTACTCGTTGCCATCGCGCCACCATACGAAAAACCATGGCACCGCACACAGCCACACAAGCTTGGCGATGCGTCAAACGCAAATATTTGGCAGGAAATCCATAGGTGGCCATGCAAATATTTATCGGTGCACCTCAAAATGAACGGATTACCGAGTAAAACCCCCTGCTGTAAAAGCTCTTTTTAACATTTCATAGCGTGTGCTAGTTGCGCTTGATTGGTGAACGCGCGCTCGATTGACGAGCTGAGTGAGCAAGTTAAAGCGTTATTGATTTTCGACATTATCACACTGGTCTCTCCAAGTTTGGTTTATTTATTTCGCACGTGCCTGGCGAAATCGACTGCAACAAGTTTTATAATGTTGTTTTGTTGACAAATCATCAATGCAGTCTCCATAACATCTCGCGATTGAATAGTTGTTTTTCATAGGACGCCCAATTTACAAGTTTCCGATTATCTCTTTTCCTCGGACTCTATCAGTATACATCAGCGGCAACCTGCCTCGGTAATAAATCAAGAGCGGCAGCAGTCCGTCCGAGCAGCAGCAACCATTTCTCTACAATAGAGTTCATCCCTCGGTGTTCCAGGGACGTAAGACTGCTATCAGAAGACGATCCATTTAAAAAAGAAGCACCCGGCGCAAGCGAGTGCACCTGCTTCACGAAATCAGGTGGCATTTGCTGGGACACACCGGTGCGGCGGGACCCGCGTAAATCAGGAGGGACCGCGGCGCCGTCCTGGGGAAACTGACCTTCGAGGAAATCAATATCGTCCCGCAGGGAACGAAGGGCTGCCGCTCCGAGGACGAGGCGAATTTCCACGCGGTGGAACATGTATACGTATGTATGTATGTATAGATGCGTGAGAGACAAGAGGGTAGATAGCTCGGTGCCCGTTTCATCCCCCTCCGGCCGGCTGCGGTGGGTATAGGATGAGTTGATCTATGACTCAGTCAGGAAGTGCGCCTCGACGGGAGCGCACAAAGTGTGGCCAAGTCAACCTGCCGTCGCTACACCCCCGACTGGGCTGCCACGTAAAAGTCCGAGGAAGCCGATGAAGCAACCCACCCCTACCATCTCGCCCTTTCTAGCCAACCTCTCGCTCTTTCGTCAGGCTCCTGCTTTTAGCATAGCATAGTAGACTCGCTTCGTCAGTTCGGGGAAGTAGTCAGGGGTTGCTGCCACCCCGCCAGCCTACCGGAAGTGCGATCCACGCGGGCACGTGATTCCCGTGAAGGAAGATGCGGAACTGAAAAAGGCAGGGCGGAGAGTATCGGGCAGGGATGATGGGGAAATACTACCGCAGGAAAGGAACGACCCCGCGCTGAAGAATTGCTGAAATAAAATGTCCATTAAGAGTGGCTCTTATATCGAGGGTGGATCCCGAGCCTTGATAAAGGATATATTGCTTTCTTATTTATCGTATACATTCCCTGGCGCGAGGGATGGGATGTGTCTGCTTGCAAATTCGCAGGGAGATCGCGAGGAAATCTCATCACTAATGCAGTCCAAGGATGGAGCGGGTGCAGTGTTCGTGGAAACCGCCAATGTTCTTAACTGGCCGCGCAAATAACGTGGCAATATTTCAAAGTTCTTTGTTCACGCGGATGAAATCGGCTATTCCGGGAATCGCCAGCACAAGGGAAAAAGAGAAAGAGACGAGCGGTGAGGGGGAGGAAGGAGCGGCGACTAACGGGGAAATTATTTTCTATCTTTTTGCGGCATCTCGGCTCCGCGGCACGAAAAGTGAGGGGAAGAAAGAAACAGAGCGGAAAGTGAAACGACGAAAGGGTGCGGGTGACTGACGAGCGTGGAAAAGCCAATTTAACTTCTTTCAGGAGGCTGAGAGAAGGAGCTCGGGGCTTGCAACCCTCGATGTACGCGCGTAGCCAGTGATTCGCGCGAGTGTAGCGATTGCAGATAAGCGTAATCGAATAAGCGTCAAATTAAACTAGACGTCCTTTTAAATCAGCGGTATTGAAAAAGCAATTCACTCGGAGGCGGAGCCTGGTCGGATGCGAATTCATTTCTCTGATTTATACTGGCGCGCTCATCCTTCGTAGCAGGGCTGCCATGACGCGTTGCGACACGAGCGTCCCGCCAGGTCGGCGAGTCAAAACGTGTAAAGACGCTGTCGCGATTAAACGCGCGCGCGAGTGATTAATAGCGACGAGATTTTTAATATCTGTAAAGTGGTAGCCACGACGGCCGTTTCATCGGGCGACGCGAAACCTCCTCTTCGACCCGGCGCCACCGTCGACGCCGACGCACTGGACGTGCCGAGGAGCCGTCACCCTAACGAATAGCGCGTCCGCCGCGCGCGAAAGAAATATCACCGCGTTATGTGACCTGGGTGGGAAGATGACGTCACTCCGAGATTTAAAAAGAACGACCAAGATAGCAGTATCAAGAATACAACAGCAACGATCACTCTCCTCACGGACCAACCTTCCACTAATCTCGTAGATATACAAATCCTCACACGTCACGTGATTACGCCGAGAATTCAATTAACGTGAGCGAACCAAGTGGACACGTCTTTTGGAGGGTGGTCCTCAGTAGGAGGTGAGCCCTCGACGGAACAGGCGAATTTAATTTCGTGGGGGCTCTCCTTCACCCCGCACGTCGTCCCAGCGCCGTTTCTTTCCTAAATCGGCCTGCTTACGAACCGTCGTTCGTAACCGGGGAACCAATAACGATTTACGAGTAAGACGACCTTTAAAGACCAGCGCCAGCGGGGTTGTCGTCGCAGTCATCCGAAGCGGAGCGAGTGACACACACGCAAGGTGGATTGCGAACGTGATGTCTTCCAAGTAGAATCTCTCGCAGTTATCGCTTGTTTTACTGAGTTAGACCGAAGCCTCGCAATCGGGGATATCCCGTTTGGAATCCTGTCGTTCCACCGACCGGTACTACCGCCGCTTCATACGTTATTATCACTTATTGCCCTTTTCCCTTGCCAGCAGGGGTGATCACCCTTCCATTGAATGGACTCGCTGAAAAGCCAGTCGGGAGTACTTAATAAAAAGTGTCTCCCTATACGAGCCTGTCACCTTCACTGAATAAGAGTAAATTGTTATTAATGGTATCATGCAAATCATTTCAGTGGCAAGGCATTATCGTCTTATGGGAATGAAGTGTTTCATCTTATGCGATAAAATAGTTTCCGTTCATGAGTTCATAGTTTCTGAAAGTGTCGTCTCTTCTTTAAATCGGATCCATTGATAAGCTACTAGTAAAAGGAAGTGAAACGTATGGTCCCAAGTAACCAAGGAATTGAATGTTTAAACCTTTAATAGTAATGCCGTTAGAGGTACTGTAAATGGCGTTCCGTAAATTCTGTCGTGCCCGGTCGGACCCGGCAAAGCGGGAGCGTAAAAGGTGTAAGAACGGTGACTCGGCCTTCTACAGGCGAAGTCAGTAGCAGTCGCCCTTGCGCGCGCGGCGAGAAATCAATCCTTCTGCCTGCATTCATTACCGTGTCGGCTTAATGACCCCCTAATGACCGCAGGGTTACCTTATCTGAAACGAAGCCCGCTGTAACGAGAAAAGGCTGGAACGTGATTTATTATCGAAAAACACCTACAGTCAGTGACGAAGCAGCGTGCGCGCGAGGCGAGGGTGAAGTCTCGTGCGGGCACTTTTGCCTGCGCTGCAGAGGCTAAAGCGGAAGAGGAATTTCAAAACTGGAGGCACCTTCCCGCCGTACACTTGGATCCCGACAGAGAGAGTGAGGGGGTTGGGGCAGAGGAATAAAGAGAGTGCTAGTGCCTCGAGGAGAAATGTGCCGACTACGACGAAGGACACGGACGAGAGGTCCGGAAAGGGATTCGTCGAAACTCCCTACGGGGGTCTGTAAACGCGACATTAAAATCAGCTTACAAATCGCTTCGACGACGTTTCCCGACCGCGGAGTGCCTATCCGATTGAAATCCGCGAGAGCGGCCGACAAGTACCATCCTCCTCTCTCTCTCTTTGATAGAGCGTCACCCTCATCTTCGTCCTCGTACTCGTCCTTTCGATTTCGTCGTCGGTGCCTACTCGACGTACTAGAGCCTTGTTGAAGTCACGGGCAAGAGGGATTTTTCTGCAAATGCGGCGTTTCTTCTTGCAAATCGGCGACGCTGCCACCCAACTCCGCCGCATTTCTCTTTCTCCCGTTCTCGCTTGTAGTTGTAATGACGTCCTGGATGCATCCGTAGGCTTATTTCAAGATCTCTTCTGGTGTATCCTAGTCAATAAGGTGACTCTAGTACTGCTGCGTCATTCGGCCTCCTACGCTGGCAACGCAGCTCAATTCAATTTCGCATTCCCCCGCATCGGAATCCCAATTTCTAGATTCACTTATTCCTCTCGACTGACTTTCATTTCTAAGCTTTTCAAGTCACCTTTTAATTAGAGGATCCGTAGGAATAGCTACAGTCTCCTTTTTTACTTCACATGGACTTAAATCTTTTTAATGGCTACTGGCCCCTTTGGTCCGAGGTTTTTCTGCCGGCCAGTAAGACGACGTTCTTCATCATTTCCCCTCGCAATGTTTGCGCTAAGGATTCATGAAAGAATACCTTCCTCATTGAAAAGGGCTCGATGAGGAACCGACTGCGAGGAGGATGCTCGACGGCGCGGCGCGGCGCGGCGTTCCTGAGGATTCGTAACTCCACGAGCCGCGATCCTTGGTTACGCGTTCCTCTCGCGCGCATTTCCTTTCAGAGTATACCGCGGACCCCTTTTATTCCGGACTTTCCGATGCGCGCGGGTTCTCCCTTATTTGCGAGGGTTCGTTCATTTCTAAAGTAACTACTACCCCTCGTTGACCGATCCCCCACGGGTGGGCCGGGTGGAAGGGGAAGAAGAGGGGGAAGGATGGTTGAAAGTTTGCTGTTTCGAGATACCTATCTCTACGGGCTGGCTACCTGGAGTGCATTAAGCCAGGCCGCAGCGTACGAGAAATGGCGTGGCACTCAGCCGCAGAGAGTTTCGGCGGCGGGATTCGTAGCGTGGCAGCGTTTTCAAAATCGGCCGGCACCGCTAGACACGCCAGGTCCAGAGATGAATACATGTGACTCAAGCCGCAAAGTGATCTCTCCTCTTTTCTGTCGTGCAGTCTCTCGCCAGCCGCCGCCGCCGCGCATCCCGTTTTGTGCCTGGCTGACTGGTTTGACTCTACTCAGAGCCCGGCTCTCTGGTTCATCCGAGGCTCACTCACTTGGCTTTCACCCGCTGCGAGTAGAGCCGACGAGTCTCCACTGTGTGCTCTGCGAGAGCTCCAAGTGGAATGTGGAGAAGCGAAGGGGCGCCCGCGGATCATACCACTGCGGATGGAGGATGCATGCGAGAGCGAGCGAGCGAGAGGGGCGCCCGAGCAACGAAGGAGAGAGAAAGAGAGAGAGTGAGAGAGAGAAAGAGAGGCGCCGAGGGAGAGTAAAAGCTAGCTGAACGAGGATGGCTGCAATCCTCTTGAGAGACGCTCACTCGAATCCAGGAGTGCGCGTCTGCGGAAAAGGTTCCCGGATGAACGCGCGTCGCGCTAAGAACTCTGTGCGCGCGAGCCGGCTTAAAGGCTAAGCCGTAAGTCAAACGACCAATTGCCGCCATTGTGCCTGGGCCACGTTATACTGGGCATAACTTCCCCCTTCGCCCCCCCCCCTCCCCCCTCCCCCTCACACACCCACTGGCATCTCACAGGGAGACGACTTCATTCGCCCGGCTCGCAGCACAAAAATTACGCGATTTCTCTAAAGCGCTTTTTACCGGTGCCGCCGTGCAACCTGACAGCGAACACCGCCAAGGTAATTTAATATTCTTCCAAGTTTATTACCGCCGTAAGAAGCTCAAAGGCGAAATCGAAATCACAGTTGGGTAGCAGCGCGACTCCCCTCGCAGGAGGTCACCGTTAACGTGTCCGAGGCTGACCCGTCCTGTTAGTGCACCTTGCTCAGTTGCTTCTTTGTTTATTCGCCGTCTCGTGAATACTGTGATTCTATGAGTTTTTATGCTATGCCGTCTTCCCGCAAAGACAGGCTTATGGTAAAGACTTTGCCCCTCCATTTCATACAAGATATATATTACTGTTCCTCTAAATTACTTGTAACCAAGTCGTCCAAGTTCTTGCTGTTACTACATAAGATCTCCAGAATTATGTGTAGATGGTTGATTGTTATTGTGACAATAGAAAGCTTTCGTGTAGTCAATTGCTTTTGATGAAAAGGCGGTGATACCAACGTTTTATATAGAATCGCTCGCAAGAATGTAATATATAGTTATACTCCCATAAATATGACAGCTTCCCCTGCGATAATCCTAATTATATTCACTAAACTTCTTGCATCAAGGAAACTTCATTTTTCCTCTTTCGCGCTGAAGAAAGCCCTTTCTGGGAAGGGGGCGATTTCGAGTTTCGAGGAAGGTGTTAAAGTCCCACGCAAGCTCGGCTTTTCGCAGAATTAATTAGCGCAAGGAGCGGGCGAGTGGTAGGAGTGTAGCTTGTAAACTCGGGTGGATTATGATGTGGAAGGAAGCTTGGCCGTGGGTTCGATTCGTTTCTCCGAGATAATAAGTTAGTTTGCCGGGGGTTAGCCGGCTGCCATTTACCCTCGGGTCTTTGCTCTTCGGCTCCCGCTCTCACGGTGGAGGTCGCCGTCGAAACGAAGGCAATTACGCGCCGGCTCTCTCGGCACGGCACGGCTCTCGACATTATCGCCTGCTCCCGGACCGCTCGATTTCCTGTGCACTCGGCCCCCTTTTTCTTCCGCCGACGTACTACGGCGCAGCAGCAGCGTCGCTTTCGCTTTCTCGCGACAATCGATACAGGCCGAAGGTCTTTCTCGTTCATTAAAGTGTCAATCCAGTCTCGAGAGGGTGAGTTCCCTTATACCCCCGGCACCTTGTCACGTCCGACGGAGGAGACGCCCGTGAAATAAAGCGAACTCCATTCTTCGGCCTCACCTTGTGCTGCCCTGGCCAACCCTCCACCCGGAGCGAGAGAGAGACTTTTTATCAGATAGCCTGATAGCTTGTGTTCCACCTTGTAGTAGACGTATGCGTGTCCCGATCCTGGAGTCGGATACTGCCTGGTTTTTGTGCTGACTCTTTGTTTCAATAGCGAAAGGAAATCGGCTATAAGGGGATACAAGCTGTCATCAAGCATTTACCTACTCGTCAAATCACTTTATTCAAATATACACTCACAATCGTTCGTAAATAGAACAAACTCGACTCTTATTAGCATACTAATAAAGGTTGTAACGGGACAGAATGATTAGCCGTCCCTGAAAATCATAGATCCGAGCATCCACCCGCTTGGATTGCGTTGTTGATTGCGGCGTCGGCAGCTCGGTCGGCGTAACAAGACTCGGTATAAAAATCGCGATCGCGAACGCGTTCGCCCCTTTTTAGCTGAATTCTCTTAGGAGAGGACGAGGAAAGTCTATCGGCCGCCCAAAAGAATTATCAGAGGACGAAACTCTGCTATCGGCCGCCTAACAGCGCAGAAGAGTGCAGGAGTTAGCTCCTGGAGTCGGAGCCGGCTCCAGGACGCTGAAGCCGGACGCCCCCGCGTCGTCGAAACCAAAAGACATTAACTATATGACTCCGAAACCGAACGTTAACCTGTTTCAAGCACTTACGACATAGGCAATCCTATATGCAATGTAACAAAAGCCTGTCCGTATCCACCTTCTCAATAAATCCTTATCTTATGTCCCTCAGAATCCTGTGTTAAAAAAAACCTTATCCCGAACCTGTACCTACCATTCTACAAGGTTCTTAATCTTCCATTTTTGTAATATAGTGAGTGCATGACGTATACTCATACAGTGCAGTACCCTCTGCTTTGGAAAGTGTCTATTACATCCCAGATATGAATCAAAACAAAGATTCAGGTATCTGAAGCACGCGCACTATCATTAGTTGATGCGTGCTCGGTGTTGTAAGCCGACGCTCTTATAACAGTGGTTTTTGTAGCAATTTCTCGTATAGTCATCAACGCTTTCAATTGCTTGCAGTCAGGAATAAGTAACTAAGAATTGAACTCGTGGATGAAATATATTATTACTGCAGCAGATGTGCAGGAAGCAGTCCAAGTATTTGGGTTACACTATCGCGAAAGAGCGCAACGGCTTTCAGCAAGCGCGCTCTCAGCTCGTGTCTGTTCTCTGCTCTCATACAGCCGCCCACTTGGCGGGCATTAATGATTTCATTAGCCACCGGTCGAGATACGCCGGACGTAGAGGGCATAAAAATCGCGTGTAATCGGAAGTGAGACGTTTAGCGGTGGAATCGGCGAGTGGAAGCGAGAGAGCGTGCGGAGGCTGCTCGGCATTATCATTCCAAGAGGCGCGGAGGCGCGCTCACACGAGCGCTATAATGCAACTCGGTTTTATTGCATAATTACCGGCGCTACGCTGCACATGCACACTTGAACGGCAATGGAGTTCTGCCCCGCCTCTAGTCCCCTAATGCAGCCTGCTCTCTTTCCTCTCACTCTCGCATCTCCCGCTTAAGGTTCATATCGTGAGCCCGCCAACTTCCCAGAAGCACTCGCGGCCAAGTGGAAGTTCGGCGAAGTTTGATAAAGTTGGACGATTAGAAGGGGCTCTGCTGCTGCATCCCACTGTGTGTGCCGTCGTGTTGACGAACCGCCGCACGACGGATGTGGCCTGGCCGTCTCTCTCGTCGGATTTTACCACTCCGAACGGCACGGCGCGGCGCGGCATATAGCGTATCGTATGTGTGGAAAGGTGCGTGGTGCGACGACACCCTTGCTCTCTACTCTGTTCATTATAACTTGGCCGTAGGAAGCCCTCCTTGTTGACGGCACACCAATTATACACGCGTTCCCGCTAACTAACCTTATTTGCAAGAGCCCCGGGCACCACTGCGTCCCACCACCCCCGCCTGCGTGGTCGGCCCATTTAATTGCGACTTGACCGAACCGGCCTACCAGCCGCGCGAATTACATCAAAACGTTTGTCAGTGTGCTTGAACCGACCGAAAGCTCTGCTCTTTCGTGTCAACGGTATAACGTAGTTCTGCCATGAATTCCTCGTCCATATGTGCGATCCATAATAGCACACTCTTCGGCCAGATAGATTTTGCCCAGAGATAGATAGGATACATCATGCAAATGGAGGTTCTTTGCTTGGAGTAGGTCACCGAGTGCAGTGAGATATTTATGAAAGTAGGGTCTACCACCTAAATAAAACATGCTAACTTTTAGTCCCAATGGTAAAGATCAACAGCGAAATGTAGATTCCTTTTATTATTGACGAATTCTCAAACATCAACAAGGCACAGCGGGCACATCAGCTTACTTCCATAAATTCATTCATTTTAATCGGTGACCCCGTCCAGACAAGCACCTTTTGTTAGAGATCTTACGGTTTCGCGGAGAGTATAAAAAAAATCCGTATAAAACAAAGTAAAAGCTTCATCGCATCATGCTAATAGCATCAAGTACCTACACGGTGTTATTTTATATCTTTTTGTTTGTCATATAGAAATATTGCACTCGTTAGAAAGACATTGTATTGATCGCCACGATTTTTCTCCCCCTGTATACGATCTGCATCGAAATTAGTTAAAAGCGGAGGCCGACGTTGACCAAACGCCCTTTCTGTAGAATCCTAATACGAGGATAACGATATGCGCGGCCATTGAAACGGACTAATGACTCTTACATGCCGTGAATGGCGAAGCTTGCGAATTTAAATGTCATTTGAGCGAACTACCCCGTGGGGTCGTTTGCCAGGCGGTGTGTTCGTCGGCGTCTGCGGAGGGCCGCGCGCGCATTCGGGGATACCAAGGGCGGATGTCATATTTCCCTGTCAAACCGGGGGCGCATTACGACGAAAGTTCTACCTTGCTTTCGGTAATTCGGGGGGAGCGCGCGGCCGCAGGAAGCGAATTTCCTCGGCGAACTTGGAATTTTGTCATCCCAGCCGGAACCTTATGAACACTATCCCGCGTAACGTTTAGATAGTAGGCTCCTCCGTGTCCCCGCGAGCGCGCGCGTTTACCCGCCGAAATCCAACCGAGTAAACAGAACGTATTGGCAAGGAACATAAATTGCTTTTTCGCAAGGTTATTTATTCGAACACAAACCCGAGTGTATAGACTGTATATGTATCTGTAGTAGCGGTGCGCGTGGCACGTTCTATCTCGAGAGATCCGGGCTCACGTGCCACGGAAACGTGTTGTAATAGAAATTCTGCCGTCGAATAATTCATTGGTGCGCAGGGGATGCAGGCATCGCCTGTCCGCCCGCACGCTCTCCTGTCCTATTTTATATTGAAGATGCATACAAACCACGTAGAAGGTCCTCGAGTCACAGACCACTGTTATTTATTAAAAATGTCCCTTCCTGCTCTGAGTTCCCGGCCAGTATTTGCAGGATTGCGAATGCGAGGAGACCACTAGTGATACGAGTTTCATTATGAAAAAGTAACAACAGTGCTCTTCTCTGTTTGAAACATATCCGCACTCTGCGTGACAGACGGATTAATTCGTGGGAAGGATGCGAGTCTGGGACATCTGCTATTGCAATGATAATAAAGAAAGGCCGTGAAATTGTTGATATCAAAGTGGCACCCAGCCATTCTTTCCTCGCGCGAGAGAGGCGCGCGGCTGCTTCCTTTTTTCCTTCTGCATCCGGAGCAGGACGGGCGTGCGGGTTAATATTTCATGTGCCCGGGCTGTGTTCCGGCACTGAGAAAATGGAAAGGGCGAGGCCGCAGGTTTGAGCTAGCTGGCCCTGGAATGGGGATGCTCACGCTCTCTCGCAGAAAAGGGTGGTCCGGGCGAGCGCAAAGTTATGAGGCCCTTTCCGGTCGGAACAGTCGGGCTACCCGCGGCGTGATTTAGCGACAGAAAGTCTTCTTTCTCATTCAATAAAACCATCGCTTTGCCCATTCGCACTGGTCTACCTCGCCGGCCGAGGGCTAGAGGTTTACCCGCCAGACTGGGCAAGAATAGGAGCGAGCCGCCTGTAATTATACGAGAGAGGGATTCCTTTTGGATCCCATTCGTCCTCCCAGAGAGGAAAGGCCATATCGCCCGGACAATAGTTTTATTGGAGCGATATTTTCGTTACTCAAGTCACCCTGCAATTATTTCTTTCCATGAATAGCCCGACGTTCTATTATCACAAGGCTCTGAATTCACTTGACATATCACGCAAGAAACTTATACGTACAATATATCTTCGAATGTGTAGGTGTCGAGATAAGATTACTGCAGAGAGTCGAAGAATATAGTATAAATGTTTGCTTTGAATCCTTGTGAGAATCATGGTATTTTAGGCCGAATAGCGTAGGTAACCTTAATACATTGTCAAGTGGCTATTTTGTGTAACAAATAAATCATTACACTAATTTGTTCGCAATTGACGAAAGGTTGTGAAGGCAGCAGTCGCAAGTGTAAAAGAAATGTCCGGCAAAGTCGCGGCGGAAAATTCATGGGATTTCGCGTTGGATTGCACAAACAATGATTTGCGATCTCAGCAAAGAGAAGTGTCCTGCACGCGTTCGAGGGATGGCAGACAGGATCGTTAGCAGTGGCTCGAAAGTAGTGAAGGTTTCGCACGGGATGACACGTAAGCCGAATCGCGCGACGATATTCTATTTCCGGAGAGACGAGGGATGGACCGACAGGACTGCCAAAGTTCTCTTGACAAAGTGTTCGAACGCATCCGTCGGGTCGTAGTTAGAGGACGATAAAACCAGGGCGACGTCGACGGGAAGGTCGATTAATCTCGTCCGTCGCGCGACGACGCCCGGCAGCGATCTCTCGCTTCGGAATCGAGGGAAGAGAGCGAGCTAAGTTCTCGGAGCTTAGGAGACAGGAAACGACATTCCCGGCGTTCATCATTACCACGGGACTGGATGAAATACAACTTTCTACGGGGAAACGCTTACCCGTTTAATCGGGCCACTCACCTACCCTGCAAGCGGCCCAACTCACAGTCACCCGTCGCACGCGAAAGGCGAAACGGGCCTTGTCATAGCGGCACCGCGTCGAGCTCAGCCATTCTTAATTGGACGCTTTTATTTACTGCCTGTCGAAGCACCAAACCCCTCTCCGTATCAGTCGCGCTAACTGACATTCGCTCAGGGTTCACTTACTTGCTCTCTAATAATTACTTCTTTTTCTAATCCCAACTCAGCCGACCGAGCGAGACCACTTAACTGCGCGTGAGGTATGCAAAGTAAGTAGGATTTGATGTACCAGTTTGATGCTGCCCTCCATTTCTCTGACTGAGATTCCCGTCATAAATGGCACACGCAAATTTATCATAATCAGGCTGTCACGGGTAATGGAAGCGCTGCTTGATAAATCGCGGCTAGTGGGACTTCTAACGATTATTGATCGATAACCATAAATATTCCCGTCTTCGCCAATGCATATACTCCGTTAGAGTGGAAGCAGCGAGCGCGCGCGCGCGTGTGTTTGGCGAAAGGGAGTCGCGAACCGAAACCCGTCGAATCATCGTGCACTCGACGCTGCATCGTCCGGGGATGCGTCCTGTTGCGATGCATCATCCCCATAGTCTTCATGCCGATTCACTCTGGCGCGCGCGGGCGCGCGCACGCCGCCGGTAAGCTTTTCATCCTCGGCATCGAGCGGGGGCTTCGCACGCGATTCTATATTGCATCGACGTCGAGTCGAGTGTCGGGCCGCGTAAAAGCTCGACGGCGCGACTCGGCGCGGTCGTCGGCGGAGTCGGTTTTACGCGAACGAAAATGAGAGAGGCCGAAGGGCCGAGGGAGAGGGAAAGAGCAGCCCTTGAAAGAATAATACCGGCATACGCGAAGGACGACTCCTCCCAGAAACCCACGAGCGTGTCCTGTGTCTGCAGCAGCCGGTAAAAGCTTCGGCTGTGCCGTCGCTTAGAATCGCTCGAGCTCCTGCAGTTCTCTGTCTCTCGCAACCCCTTCCTCTTTCTTTCAGTATTGAGGACTTGCACTCACCGTCCCCCTTGGATGTGTATATGTATTCCTCCACGGCCATTTTAACGGAGAACCCATTGTGCAACCTGCACTCGGGGTAGAACGAACCATTAGAGCGAGCCATCTCCGCCACTGCTACCGTCAAATGCTGAGCCCTCACCCGATCGACGATTATCGCTGGAATTATGAGCAATGTGGGCCGAGTATGCCGAGAAATCTGGTTACTAAGGGAACGCGTATTATCGAAAGAATAGTTACGCTTTACATAATTCCCTAGTTGTGTGCCAGTCTGACATATGGAAGGACATGGGGAAGAACGCGTTATTTGACGATTACACAAAGTTCGCCTTGTTAAATCCCTTTTTGGAATCTCGAGGACCAACCAGTGGACCATTAACTATTACGGCCGGATGCTTCAAAGTGGTACGCGCGACCGCGGCAGCCTTGTAAATTGTGCAATTAGTCTAATTATGAGAGAGAGTTGAAGGTGAGGATTCGGTGTGCCGGGGGTGCGACTGAAGTCCGGACACTTCTCGGCAGCCGTGGACTCTCGGGATTCTGGATACCTGTCTACCCTTGTCAGTCGCCAGGGCTATTTCATTACCATTAAAACTGATGTTGGAAAACTGGAAATTTCAATATTTAACGTGCCCACGCGCCATAAGCTTGTTAAATATTCCCTGTAGCCTTGAAACATTGAGACCGTTGACCCTACCCACCAGCAGAATGCAACCGGTGTTTGAGATTTCGCTTAAAAGTCTAAAATAAGAGTCCAAGTTCCTTTTCAATCTCCGCCGGGACTTTGCAGAGTTTCTGTGGGTGAAAAGCTTCTGTGGCGGGCGAAGTACACTAGGAAGATAAATCCCTCAAAAGGCCATTCGATGAGAAACTCATAATATAGATTTTATACTGTGGAGATTCGCCATCGAGCCCCGCAGAATCTGAATCAGACGAGCTCGGCATTAAGAAAGTTGGCGATTCGGAGCGCGGCGCGGCGGCGGAGGCGCACAATATAAGGCTCGGTCCTCTTAAATTTAATCGAAATCTCATTCGCGGCCGTGTTTGTCTTGCCGGTACTCTTACGGCTTCCGCTGGTTCTACTCTGATTATGAGTTTCTTAACGTTCAAACTTGGCTCTGCTCGGGCTTCGCGAGCCGCCGCCGAGGGGGGCAGTACGACCGGGTTTATGTCCCGGGGTATAATAAACCCATTTCCCATGGTTTCCCTTTTTTGTCCATCGAGTTTCCTCCCCCTCTACTATAACCGGAAAATTGGAGAGAAACTTGGACGCATAGACTGAATGCTCATTCCTTCATTATAGTTTCTGCCGTGACTGCACTCTATCCCTCCACGCTCCGCTCCCGGGAGATTCTCACCAAGCAGCCGCAAATTTCTACTGCTTTCTTTTCAAGGTTGAAACTAGTCTCGCGGATTTTTGCAGCCGCAATGCTGAGTCACTGTGGAGGGCGCAATTGCAAATCCAGTTTTCTATTAACAGTATACGTCGACTCGAATTTCTCGGAACAAAAAGTAACAAAGAATAGCGACTCATGTGTGCTTAGTATTTACTTCCCCGAAGGGCTGGCTTTCTCAATCTTCGTGCGCGTACACGCGACCAGCTTTTTGTGCCGCCATACGTCTTGGAGATCTCTTTTTCATATACAAGTTCGCATGCTCGTCCGACAGGTAAATACCCGAACCCTTTCACGCAGATGAAAAATGGGAAAAACGATACCATCTGAAAATCCATTCCCTCACCTCGCTTATAAAGGATAAATACGCTGAGCTAAAAAGGGGAATGTAGAACAAAATCGTAAAGCACATTGAGACGTGCAAAATCCTCTTAAAGTTGATCAAAACTTTCCCTTGTTCCAATCTATCGTCAATTGTCGCATCGCGATGCGATATTTTCGTCGATTTCGTAAAATGCTAGGTAAATTCGGTCGCAGGCGGCGGCTAATTTTAATACAAATGGGAAAACAGATTCGGATTAAAAAGGTGTAGTGAAACCGGACGGAAGGGATCGGCAGACAGGCAAGGGGAGAGTCGGCTGGTCGTATAGGCGAGTAATTGGACCGCGCCAGTTTTTGGCCCCAAATGGAACTTAAATTCGATTTGGGCTCATCGAGTTTCGGCCGAGTTAGAGGCGGAACGTGTTTATCGCGTATTATTGAAATAAAATCACGCGGGAAAACGATTTTATCGGATGGCAAGCGCTCCGATGCCATCGGTGTCGCATTAGTCTCCTGTCCACTTTTATTTTATCCCGCAAAACCGCGCGCGTTACTGCTATACCGCTTCCTTTACCGCTGTAACGCCGGCGCCCTGTTAAATAACGACTATTAACAGAGGGCAGACCGCCGGGTCGCATTGGCTCAGTCGCGATGCAAAACAATAGAGCATTGGCGATCTCAATTCCAGATAGGCCGGCATTAATATCGTAGTCGGCAGCAACGCGCGATTGGAAAACAATTTTGAAGCGGCCGATCGGCCGCCGAAACGAAATCAACAGTGCGCCGCAGTTTCCAGACCGGACCACGCTGATAGCAGAGCAGCGGATCGCTTCGTAACTAAAATCAATTCTACCTGCAGATATTCATCGCGATAAATCCGGATAATATTGTTAGTAGAGGGGACGTTTCATAATGCGACACGTAGCCAACGAAATTAGTTCAGTATATGTGTCGAGATTAAATGATTTATTCAGTTTTTAACAGTTGGTTCTCTCCAATTATAAGACTTTTTTTTCAGTTTGACATATTTATTCAGTATTTCACATAACAAATTATTATCAACTTTTATCACAAACCTTATCTCCGGCGAACGAGATCGACCGTCATTCTCGCATTAAAGAATGATTGCGTTTTCGCGTCGCTGTCGCCTGATTTGGAAATCAGCGAGACGCAAATGAAAATATAATGCGGGGTTCGGGACTCGTAGGCCCTCGCGAGTTTTCGAGTAAGGGGGCGTTAAATCTCTCTCCCCGCGGGAAGTCGAGACGCAATCTCTTCCCTGTGAGTGCTTGTCTCACTTGTTCCCATAGCTCCCCACTCTCTCTCGCCTCCCTTGCTGCCCTGCTTATCCCCCTAGATACAAGCGCGTGTCTCGCGAACAAAAGATTTATTGGAAATTGCTGAGAAGAAATGGAATAGCACCGTCACGCACGCACATGCACACGCGCATTCCCCCGCCTTGACTTGGATCCCAGCGTAGCAGGTCTTCGGAATTGGTCCCGACGTGCGAATTGTGTTCTATCATTTAGGTAATGTACTTTACACTTCACGCGAATCCCCATTAGAGTATTACTACTCTCTGGGGACATAACGGTAATTTATGATTAAGAGGTGTACGTAGGGCGTGTACCTTCGTGCGCCATTAATTTAAACTATAGCAATTCTTGAGATTAAGTTAAATACTCGCACAAAAGGATTTGTAGTTGGACCGAAACAGACGGTGTCATATTATACGCCATTAGTTGCTTGGTTGTAGTTGCGTTTTCCTTTTATATTTTCAACACGTTGCAAGTACTTTGATTTGATAATTGCTGTGCAAAATAGATAATTGCAGGCAAAGGTTTTTACTGTGAATTGTGTCCCTTTATTGTAGCTAGAGCAGATTAAAGCAGCTGGTACGAAAACATAGTATCTCATTGAAATTTCCAAAGCATCATTATGCTTGGAGCTCTTAAGTATCTCACATGGAGATATGGTTGATTGAATCATGTTTAAAGGTTCAATTAGCTGAGGTAGATAGCCAGATGATATCAAGTGCGGGGCGATCTCCGCAGAGCAGGCTATCGGTTCTTGGCGAGGGCTGCCGTTAATTACCAACGCGAAACCGTAGAATCGGATCTCATAAGCGTGATAGTGGTATTCGCGGCAGCCTTTTTAGTGGAAGAGCCAACGGCAGGATCAAGGGAAGGTCCTTTCTCATTACCGCAGGGTAATCTTTTAAGCACCTATTTTCCGCTTGCGCGGTATTCACACCTGCTCCATGAAACTGCGCCAGCCTCTGTGCCGCTCCCCGCAGTGCAATTATCGAGTGGGCAATTAGAATCTGGAATTTAATCGGTGCGCATCGCAGTCACGTAGGCGGTTTCGCGCGAACGAGTTTTTCCTTACCCTCGTTCTGGAGGCTGGCGAGGAATTATCACGAGTGGCTTTGCGCAAGAAGCGGCTGAGCGAACGCCACTCTCGAAAATGAGCGTGTGCACGCGTGGCGCGAGGAGTGCATACTCTGGGTACATACTACGGAATTACTCTAATAATCGGCGCGGTACACTTACACGGGTAATAACAGATTCCTGGAGGAAAGCTTGCATACGGAGCTAAGAAGTGCGCACTGATGCTGATTGTAAAACTCTGTAGTCGTGATTACCCAGTAATTCGATGCCGCGCAGCCTCCCCTTTCCCGACGCGACGGACGGTTGCACACCGGCACGATAAAAAAGTGGAAAAGTCCGGTGCCATTAAGCTCACGCTCGGGCGTCGTACTTCTATTAATCGTACGCAATTATTCCCGGCTTATTCCGGCTACTTTTCTCGCACACCTGTGTCGCGACTACCGTCTGCGGCGCTTATCTAATTATTTTACGTAGTCCCGGAGAATCGCGTTCAGTTTTGTTGCTAGGAAAAAGAGGAAGAGCCGATTGTATACATGTGTATACGGAACAGCTTAGCGGCGAACCCACTCGAGCGTGCGGCTTTGGCGAAGATAATAAACGTGTTCGACGTTCAAACTGCCGGGAGAAATGTCTTTCGGTATCCTCCCTGGCGAGTGGGGAGGAGGAAGAGAGCAGCGCGGCGGCAACGACAGCAGCAGGCTCGTTTTAATTTAAGAAGAGATATTAATGCTGGCTTTCCCCGTGGCCAGTACGGCATCGCCGGAATTTTTATGAGCTTCATGAGCCATTTACACGAGGTTTTGATGACAGGCCATGAAGACATTTCTTAACCGGTTCTCGCTCCCAGCTCACGTAGACGTAACGACCGTAGATGACAATAACTACCGGCGTGCGCGCGAGCAAGCGAGCCAGAGCGATCATTGCCGGCATATCAATTTCGCCGGGGCAATCTTTTGCCGGCCGCGCGCGGCCTCAGCAATCATGCTCCTTCGGTGCTCGCCCTCTCTCTCTCCCTCTCTCTCCATCTCTCTCCTTTTCTCCCTCGGCTCCAGGATAACGGTTAAAAATTATGCATCCCGGCAACACTATTAATGACGGTAATTTTAATACACGGCTTCCTGTCTTACAATCTCCTTAGCACGCAGCACCGATAGCCGCACATGCCAGGATACACGACAATTAACTTAATTGGGCTAAACGAATATCAGCGGATCCATTAAGCGTCCCGCGCGCTACCTAGCGCGAGCCGCGAGCCGCGAGCCTACGTTTCGCCGGGCCGGATCGCGGGGAATTAACATAATTGCACTGGTGCCGGGCTCTTACAGATTTCTGGCCGATTTCATTAACGCCGCGCCGAGCTGCCGCACCATTCAGAGAGAGAGAGAGAGAGAGAGAGCGCGCGGCCTTTCTTCTTTTGCGCGGCTTTTTATATGGCTCCGAGAGCAGCCGGCGCTATTAATAATTTAATAGGATCGATCGCCCGGCGAACTTGATATGTATTAATCCGCATTTTCGTCGTGCGCGTTCGCCGATAGTCGAACCAGCCAGCCAGCCAGCCAGCCAGCCAGCCCAGTCAGGCAGTTATTGGAATTTATTTCACCGTCGCGGACGCGCATTCGTCGGGCTTCTTTTCCCCTTTTTTCATTGGCCAAGCCGCGAAATTTCCCTCTATTATTACTCCGGCCATTACCACCCGGGTCTACTCAACTCGCGCCGGCATATCAAAACTTGTGACGGGCCGGGCAGACCCCCGCGGAACTTTCCGCCGTTAAAGTGAGGCGCGCACGGTTTACACACTGCGAGGTGGCAGCGATGCCAACCACTACAATAGTGCGCGCACTCTGCGAAACAATGGTCTGGGGCACGTAAGAAAAGACGCGTAGCGGGCGCGTGAAATTGGTACAATTTGCGGATGTCACGTATCGAACGTGTGTATGCGTATGCGGAGGTGCGGAGCATATATGCCGAAGGGCGCGATTGGGTGTCGGCGCCGTGCTCGAAGCAGCGGCCAACTCAGCCCTACCGAAAAACCCCTCCTCGAGTTCCAATGTGATTTGACGCAAATTAGCCCTAATGGTCCTGGAGAGGAGGCCCGCTCGCCGAGGAGCCGATTTTTCCCTTTCCCCGGCTCGCTTGTCGTCCTTTCTTCCTGCCCCCGCCGAGGTACCCCGTCGGAATGATCGGCCCCCTGGGGTTCGGCGAATCTCCCTCGGGCGCTTTTGGAGCGCGATTACCGAGGAATCTCGAGGATTCCGGCGGCACGACTTAATAGCCGCCGGCCGCAGGGTGTCCCGTAAATCGCGAGTGTGAGAACCCTGGAAGCTCGGCCGAGAGCCCGCAGCGATTCCTATCCGACTCTTAATACTCCTCGCCTGCGCCCGGCTATACTGTAGGATACACATCGCACATCGCACATCGCACATCGCACTCAGTGGACGGCGCGGCGCGCGCGACCACTCCGCCGGGCATGCCGTGGGTTGTTGTCCGTAATTTGCTGTGCGGTACCGAGGATCGACGGAGATGCCGGTGTCCGATGACCGGCACTTGATGCTCCTTCGCGATCATCATTGTTCGGCCGATGCCGGCGTTTAACGCGCGACGTGTGTCTGCCGTGTAGACGGTGAGGGACGATAAGCACGCGTAACACCTCGCCGTTTCACCGTATCCTTATTCAGTAGATTAGCGTCGAGAGCCGGTAGGGCCCGGCGCTCACGCGCTCGTTTCTGTGTGTGTGTGGCTGGTGAGCGTGCGTGCGATATATCGGCTCGGCGAGTTCATACGTAAGCGGCCGTAATGCCTCATGGGACTGTCGGCACACGTTGACTTCGGCTTATCGCGATTGAACGGAATTAATGGTGATACCTGTACTAATGTCTGCGTTCCATTTGCCGCCCGCGCCCGCGCCCGCCCGTCCGCTCGCTCGCTCGAGTACATACGTGCATTTCCTCGATTCACACGGGTATTAAATCCGCGGCTGTACTGACTCAGCGCCACCACTCGTTAACCGGCCGGCTTTAATTAAAACCCGTTTGCGTCGCCTCACGAAACCGGGGCCGGTAACTGGCCCCACCGTGAAAAGTCCCTGCCCCCCTCGATAGAAAAGGTCTTCGTGTCTTTCGCGAGAGGGGAGGCGGCTGCGGTAAAATGTCATTAACCGACGCCTTTCCCTCTCAATTACCTCTTATCCTGGCAGGATTTTTTATTTCGGCGAGAAGGGCAGGTGCGGGAGCGTTTGTTAGAAGTCTGGGGGGTAAGAGCGAGCCGACAGTATCAGGTTCGCCTGATACTTGCGTTTTCTTCTGTCCGACCCGAAGCAATATATTCTCAACATTTTGGAACTGGGGAACTAAGGAACGCGCTGGATCAGACAGGGAAATCTGCGCGATGTAAACGCTCGGCACGTGTGGGCCCGCGAGATTGGAGTTCTAACGCAAGGAGGATACTTCCCAGCAAGTGAGACATGCTAAGAATAATTCAGAGAGCTAGAGACTCCCTAGACGTACCCGACGCATGCCGCTGACCAGTGTTCGCAATGCAATATTCATGAGAGAAGTGGCGAGTTTCGTTTACGAATTTTTCATTTCGAGCCTATCGATGATGTTATCTGCGCCGCGTTCGCCGCGTTCGCCGCCACTATCTCGGACAACTTGCCACCCCAGAGTTGTAGCGGATTGTTTGCCGGAGGAAGAAGTGCGGACTTTCGATCGAGCGGGCAATCGTTCGTGCAGAATGTGGTGGTTTGGATGGGAAGAGGGCACGATGCCTCGGCCCGGCCCCCTTGTTCGTAAAGCATGCTTCTATGAATCAGAGCCGGCGTGTCTGCGGGCGACAGAAGAAAGAATCTCTTGGAAGAAAGCTTAGAAGGATTCCCTCCTCGAGGAGTCCCTCCTGTAAAGAAGGCACGGGCCAGACCCAGGGAGCTGTAGGATGGGCTAACGGGCCAGAAAGAGAGGAAAGAGAGGATACTCCTCTAGATGCTACTGCGAGGCAGTGTCTTTTGTCAAAGTTAAACAATGGCAGGCAACTTTTGCCAGCGGCCTCCACTTGCTCGTTATTGCAGATGGAACTTTCCCACCAGTGGCTACGCTGGAACTCCGGGAATTGGTCCTCGATTTCCGGGTTAATGAGTTCAGCAGAACCTCCACTCCCGCACTGGCGAGCGGGAGTAGCGGCCGGGCGGGAGCGCTCCAACGAGTGAGCGGAGCCGACCCGTCACAGCCGGAGGAGACGTCTTACGCCAAATGAGAAAACATTCGGCGGAAACTCATTTCGGAAGTTGGCGAATTAATGCTCTTATGCAAGGCTTAATGTCGCGTAACTACTCGGCGAGGACGCAGCCGGGGAGGGAGTATCCCTCATTGTTCGGCCAGCCGTCTGCAGGGTATCTGATCTTCTTCTTTATCTCTCCTCTCTCTCCTCGAACGCTTCTTCTCTCTCGGCGGTCCGGGCGACTTGACTTCTTACGGGACATTCCCGCCCGTTTCGCGTCCAGGCGTTGCGTTTATTGGGGCGCTGAAATTTTATAGTCCGTTGAGAAATACATTCATACGGCATAAAAGACAATGGCCCGCCGTAAAAGTCGCTGTCCGCCCGCCGCGATCGTCCGGTCGAGTAGAAAAAAGCCGGTGGAGGGTGGCGGAGACTTTCACGGGAGAAATGGAGTGTGCAGGATAACGGGAAGGATGAGCCAGGGCTCCATAGGGTTGCATGCCGGTTCTCTAATTTTATGGCCACCATTATCCACGGAGTCACGAAGAGATGTGTAATGTACATAGTGTCTCTCACCGTATGTATGTAGATCGAGTATCGTAATACATTATCGATCAGCATCAGCGTCGTGACTATATATGCGACGCTTCACATCGCTGGATGAGCGGCGAGACATGCTGGCACCAGCATTATGCCGGGCAAATTTCAATTTCGAACCCGCTTTTAATATGTTTCTCGCCACTTCCGTCGACCACGCATTAGCGGCTACTCATTTCTGCTGGCTGCCATGCCATTAAATCCACGTTGCGAAATCCTCTCCTCTCTAACTGGATTTCCCATATCCTTTGTGGAGTTAATAGCCTCAGATGGACCGAGCAAATGAGATCACATTCCGCTAAATAGCTTCACTTAAGACCGATGTCATGTAATACGAATATCCACTGGGAGTGGAAACAGACCGAGCACCCAGACCTCTTCCCGTTTCTGGGATTCATCATTTATTCTCGTATTCTTCGACTAATTGAGTCCTTCAACAGGGGAAACCTCTCGCACAAAAAATTCTTGTCATTACCCACTCCATTGGTACGCTCGCGGATTGCCATTATCGTACCATTAACCTAATTGCATTTAAGACTGATTGATTCTCTACGAACCAATGGCTTTAATAAACAAATGGCTTTAATAAATGGCTTGAATAAACAAAAAACAGAAGAACCGAATTGTATTTATCCAATTGCGGGCAATAACTGATCGAATTGACAGGATCGGATCTGCGTCCATTTTAATGGAGCATTTTCCATGACTAAAAGATGGACCGTCGTACCTGGAGCGCCGAGTATCGATTAGGCCTTCGATAAAAGTAAATCTTTGCGCACGGGACGGTGATAGGAACTGCAGAAGATCAGGCAGAGAAACTATCGAACTCTAATGCTCCGAGAACCCAATTACTTAGAGGAGGGTAGCGACGGAGGGAAAGAGAGCATGTATCCAGTGATCAATGTCGATGCATGATTGATCCAGATTACGCGAGGCAGGGACGAGCGTTTGCTTCGAATTGGTTCTCGTTCCGGTGGAGACGCCGAACGGCTTGGGCCGGGCCGCTCCGCTCTCGGTCTATTTCTATTTCCGCGTCTGCTGAATTAATTATCGCAGACTTCCGGGCGATACGCCGTCGTCAGTCACTGATAGGCATCAATTATTCAAGGAAGTTTCTCGTTGGATCGCTCCCGTCGATATAGCGCGGCGCCACATCGGGCGCCAGTTCACGGTAACGAGAGCATGCATGTATGTATGTATATACGTGTACGTGTATAGGTACATACATATACATATGTATATGTCGGGTGGTAGCCCGAGTAACCTGGGTACCTGCTGCGCTCAGGTACGCTCGATTATGTACCAGGGAAGATCTTCTCGAGAGGGAACACCGCAGGAGATGCAGTCTTTGTGCCGTAAAGTCGACCAATTAAGACTTTATGGCCGGCTTGCCAACCAGCCGACGTAAATCGCTTCGCCCTCGTTTCGCTCGTTGGCAGCGATTCTTCGTTAAGAACGTTTCTTTGTGCTTGCCAACTAAGCTGAAATCTGACGCGGAAGAGGGATTGTGGAATCGTCTTTGGGAATTGAGAGCGTCGCTCGAGTCTGACTTAAATTTTTCCAGTGAGGGCTGATGCATACAGAAAGCGTCACATCGGCTCAAGATTCAAATTACAATTCATTGTCTTATAAAGATATAAAAATGTCCCAGTTATCTCTGGGGTAGGTTATAGTCACACAATGGCTGGTACGGCAATTTATGTTCGGTTATGAGTATACGTAAATTATTCTTTCACTATGATAATATTATAAAGGATTTCCTACACACCGGTGGATAAATGTTATTAAACGTGGATTGGTACAAGTTTGATTTTAAGTACAACACTTCACCCGGGACTTTCGTGATCTCTGTATCGTGTCTAATTGTAAGCATCTAAATGGAATCAAGCGGTGGCAAAAACGTTGACCAGCCAACAAACAGGCCATCTCCCGGTGCGTAACCGTCTTGAGCGAAAGGGTTGAGTAAGAGGACGCGCATTGTGCTCTGCGGCGCATTCTTGGCGAGGAACGAAGGCGGAGCAGCAGCTTTTAGAGGGCGAGCTGTAAGTGGAGCTTGCATAAGTAATGAGGACGTCGCGCAACAGACGCGTTAGCAGCATGGCTGGGAATCCGAACGACAGGGAGAGTTTTCGCTAGTCTACGGACGACAGCTGCGACGGGGCTCACGGTGGCTCAGGTTAAGCCGATCGGCGAAATCCGGCACGACGTTCGCTCGTCGTTACCCTCCTAAAGCGATACCGCCACAGAATCCGCACTCTTCTTCCCTCAAACGCGGACGCTCCTCTCCTCTTCTCCTCTTCTCCTCCTCGAGAGAGAGAAAGAGCGGAGAGAGGTCGTCCTCGCAAATTTTTCATCCCACCAGGTCGTTTCGTTTTCCGCCCACTCCAACTCGAACTCCCTCGAAGGCACTTGGCAAAAAAAGCGCACTCGAAAAGCCCCCGGAACAAACAAGCGTGCTCGTGCCGAACGTGTGGTACGCGCTCGTACGCTCCCGGGCACATTTGTAACCGGTTTTATTTGGCACGCATTTTTTGGAGCAATTTGCCGCATGCTCTGCAGAGTTCTCCGGGCTTTTCCGCGGATATGTCGTGCAGCTTGGCCTCTAATTGATTGGTGCAAAAAAACGAGCCATCGGTGCTTTGATTTCAAGGGGCCGCGCGACGCCACTTTCGTATTTCCGGTAGCGATCGCGCGCTACCGAAACTCGTGTATCGGAAAACGGCGTGAGTGCTACCGCCCGATTCATTTTCCCGGCCTCCCCAAGTTTATTAATCCATTTGGCAACGACGAGAAACGGATTTGCCGATCGATAGTTTAATAAGGAATAATCGCAAGGGCAAAATGCGCTGGGATTAAAACGAGGCAAACTTATTGGGAACGAAATTGGACACCTGTGACACGGTTTTTAAATGTTTGCAATTAATAGCTACTGCGAGGACGCGTGCAGTAGTGTGCAGGTTTAACACCATATGAATTCCTTGAGCGTTACTGGGACACGTGCATCCTTGGTTTGGCAAGGGAACTGAAAGAAAAAGTAGGTTGCAATTACTATGATGCAAACTCTCATGGAACCAAAGTTGTACGCTTGTAACATGATGTTTTGTCAGGCGAGCAATTAATAGGTCGCCTTTCTCGCCGGAAAGCTGCATGCAAACCCAACAGCCAACACCTTGAACTGGAGGATGGCGCTCTGGATGAATCGTTAATGTTATCGGCTAGCCACTTCTTGAAAGTGCCTTCCGCGGAGTCACGCGATGTTTCGCGCGCACGCCCGATGCGCCAGCACGAGAACGAGTCGTTGGACACTAAATCATCGAAGCTCGTCATTAATCACAGCAAGTGACCGGGCTCGCTCGCTCGTACTCTCTCGTTCGAAGCCTGCTTTCATGATGGAGGCGCGGCCGCGCACCGTGCTGTTACAAATTGTGTTACGCGAGATGCGCGAGTGATAATCGCGCCGACCGTTTGCTGATGGGCTTGCAGAATCTCGAGACTGTTTTATGATGCCTCGTTTAAGCTCCATGCGCCACTTCGCGTGTGTGCCTGTCTCGTATGACTGTCACTTCGGCGCCAGATAAATTGCCCCCTTTTTCCCGGATTCATTTGCGCCTGCGACACCGAGCCGACCCTCAATACGTATTCAGTCGACGTAAATTCATCGGGGTCCCCTTCGATACGACTCCTCTGACAGCTACTCTAATAATTCATCAAACCTCGAATCACACGTTTCACCATTCAGCGATCATTATGTCAAAAATCAAGCTTCCCCGCGCGCATTTCATTGGTCCGCTCGGTATCCTGCGAATTTTGAGGCTGCGCTTTCGTGCACTTTGAGCTTTAGCATTCCATAATTCCGAAAAGCTTTTATACCGGACGTGCTCGCCCCCGTCTGCGCCGCATTTGTTCTCCGAGGCGTGCAACCATACTTTATACTATTCCCCTTGGTTAGCACGGTTCGGGTAAAAGAGGTCGTAGTCGCAGCTCGGAATTCCCCCAGTTGGATCGTTGGATGGAGAACCGGCTGGTGGTAGCATGGTTCCGGGGAGGCTTGAAGGTTCGATTACGTAAAGCTCGAGACGAGCGTCGTGCCGCATGGGGTAAAAGGGTAAAAAGGAAGGGAACGGGTTGGTTGGACATATCCCGCGCGCTGAGATCCACCCGCGGCGGGTTCGGAGGGTGGTAGGTTGTGCAAGTACGAGAAAAAGAGGTAGGCAGCCAGGCAAGAGGGAGAGCGGACGAACGAACGGGCCACGTAAAGAACTGTACGTCCGCATACATTAGTCCTGCGACCTCAGGGGTCATCCTTGCAATTTCGCGGCGGTGGGAACCCGAACCAGGACAGGAGTGCTGCTCTTTCTCCTGCCTCCTACCTTGTTCCCTCATTCTTTCTTTCTTTCTTCCTTTCTTTCTTTCTCCCTCGATGCTCTTTTCGGCTCGTAAGGTACACTCAGTGACGGTGCGCTCGATTAAACGCGCCGAGAGTCGGTCCACTACGCGCCACGCCGCACCGCGCCGCTACGAGGAATGAGTTATTAGTGGTCATGCGCCCGCGAGAAAACTCCGGTAATTGGTACGTCCGCGATTTTGAGGAATTACTCTCGGCCTGGCAACAAAGCTGCTCGTCTCCCACCGTGCGCTTTCACTCGGGACGATTCCCTTCCCCGCCATTCTTCCAAGATTCGCCATTAACATTAACCTTCGCTTCACCCTAAGTGTTTTCTCAGTCTCTTGCCCCTCGCGTGCTTTATATTTCGTACGTAATTTAACCTGTTTAAAAATTGGAACTCTTTGGCAATAATTTGCAATGCTGCTACACGTTTTATTGCCGTGCCGGTGTTCCTGGAGCGTAAAGGCTTAACTGCGGAAAAATGGGAGCCCACGCTCGAGTGAATTGTCAGAATAACTGTCGAAAGTAGGAGGACATGTCACGAGGAATCATTCGCGTCAAGCGCTAGTCTGCGGCGTGGCTTTCGATAAATCATTGGATGGCTTGTCAGGTTCGAAGAGTGGCATTGGAAGAACTGTCTTCGCGGCCTCGCGATACATTACAGTGCGCAGGTACGTGTTCATAAATCTCGGGCGTGTCGTAAATTTCCGCGTGCAGAGCTATTCGACCGATATACCCTACATACACGGCACATCTCCTCGCAAGTTTTCATCCCCTTCGCGCGGTCGGCCGCTCGGACGGCCGGGCGACATTTTTCACCGCTGGCATATAAACCAGCGGATGTTCGCGCGGATTGCAAGGACGAGCGTGCGCGCGCGCCCGCTATGTGCAGGTGGGTCCTTTCGGTTATGGTTGCGAAACTGCCAGGAAATTTCTCACTGCTTTAAGGAGAGCGAGCGCCCGACCAGACTAGACTGCCGAGGGACGAAATAAGAGAAAGAGTTCGCCCTAATCGAGGAACTCTCGATCAACGTCCACCGCCGGAAGAGAATCATATTTTCCGCGGCGAAAACAAGCTATACCCTCTTTTTTCAAGCCCGTCCCCCTCGCCAGTCCGTATCTACGCTCTCTCCTACCCGCGGAGAGGAACGGCGAAGCGTTTATATCCTTTCCTTCCTGCCGTAAGTTTTTTGCAAGCTCCCGATGAAAGTGCAGCGATAGCGGCCTCGGTTTGTCGTGCTGATAATACCAGATTATCGCCGGAACCACCATGAAAAGGGGGTGGGGGTTACGGACGATGGGAAACTCTTGCAAAGAAAAACTCGCGGCGGCGGCGGCGGTGGGATCCGGACGGAAACAATTATTTATCTTGGCTTCGGGGAAAAATGCTCGCGAATCTATCGCTGAGGGGTGTAATGGATCTGCCAGCCATTAGTTGGTACGGTCAATGGAACTACGAATTTAATTACACCGTGGTTCGTCCAATCTTCGGGGCGCAGATTAGATTCATGTAGCGCCGGAACGGAGTTGATTTTTAATTTCAACAGGTCCGATAGGATCTCGCCCGCTTCGAAGGAGGGCACAGTCAATCTTCCGTGTTCCGCTTGGTAAGCACTATCGGCCGCCGGTGGTACGGGGAATGAGCACGTGTCTCTCAGTGCGGTCCGAGGATAAGAAATACGCGGTGAGAAGAAAGGGTCGTTACGGGCTGGAGGGAGACAAAGAAGGGGGGCGAGAGAGCGCGAGGGCGGGGGTGGGGGGAAGAGGGAAAGGGGGAGAAGAAGCTGCCGACGCGACCAGGAAGCAAGGAGGCGAATGACCAAGGCAGGAGTCGACATAGCAGTGCAAGTAGCAGCGCGGCAGCGCAGCGCGCGCCGGTAGAAGAAGTCGAGCGAGCACCGACCAAAAAGATTCCCGGGGCACGATGACGAGGGCCGGGAGTCACGAGCGGGCCGGATTAAAAGTTCGCCGAACATCGGCGAGGCCGATCGCCGTGGTCGAGAGCTAATTAATTGCAGAAGCCGGGAGGGAGAGTGTGCAAGGGGCAGCCGGGAGAAGCGAAGAAACGAGCTAGCAGCTCGCCGGATCCAGAGTTAGCCACTCGCTGAATGCTGAAGTTAGTCAATAGGACTAGGAACCCAGTAGTCGGTTTACTTTTTGCCTCAACCTTTGCGACGTTGCCTCTCGTATTCCTCCTGTACTTGTCCCTACTCTATCTCTCTTTCCCCCCTTTCCTCCGTGTTCCTCCGGCTCCTTGGTTCGCTGGATTCAGCTCCTTCGAAACCGCCTGCGAAGACAGCAGCCCTCCATCCCTGGCATCCACCATCGCTCCGACAATGGAGAGCTCGCATTGTCTTCGTGGTTTATCGCTTCCTTCGATTGCCAAGTACACGCCGCCGAGTCGGTTCACCCAGGCCCCCTTTCCTCCCTCGAGCTTTTCTCCCCGTCGTCACTCCTTCCTCCTCCTCACCCTCCTCCTCCTCCCGCGCTTGCTTTGCCGCTGCTCGAGAGCGTGTCTTACGTCCTCCTCGTGGATATTCGTACTTGCATGCTTTCTGCGGAACCTGCGGTGGTCGTGTCTGCGCGAGCGGCTGCATCAGCTTGCTTGGCAGCCACACGCGCGCGCTCCGAGCTCCTCAGCTTTTTAGACGCACCGCGCGAGCCCGTCGTCATCCGATCAAGCGCAAAAACGGCACGGAACCACCACGGCGCGGCGGCCGCGGCGCGACGGTGACTCGCCCCTCTGCTCTTTGGCGGCGCGCCGCGCCCAAATGGGTTAGCTGCGCTGATATGACAGTCGAGCGGCCGTTTTTACGTGACCAATCGAATTCGTAGCGGAATTCTCTCAGGGGCCCACTGTGATAGCGATCTTCCAGCGGAAGGCGTGCTTTTTGCCCCGAAGATAATTTGTTAGCTAGCCAATGAGTGGGATATACGCTTTTTGCGGAAGTGCGTTGTGCATACTCTAGATTGGATTAGGTCTTCTCGCAGAGCTGTTGGTGATTGATCGTCATAGTGACGAAGTCTTCTCGAAGGAATGAGACAGGTGGCAGTGTTTTAGCAGGAAGGCCGTTGCACGCACGGTTTGCTCGGAACACATGTCGGATCCGAACTAATTCCGAGATTTGGGGAATCACTATCGCCGAGCAGCGTTTTTCCGGGAGCAGAAAAAGCAGAGAGACACATTCGTTTATACGAGTCTGGATGGCAGCCACACGCGGCTGGAGGTCGGCTTTTTCGACAGGTTCTCTACTCGCTAGCAGGCCAGCCGTTGTCGGCGTTGTCGTCGTCGCTCTCCAGTCTGCCGATAAAAAGTAAGATCGTCTCCGGAGTAATTCGCCCCTTCCTCGAAAAGGCTGCAAACACCGTAATGTCTCCGTTGCGACAAGGCGCTTCCAGATTGCGCCTTTTTCTCTCCCACTGGAGGGATGCGAAGAAGTTCGTCGCGGGATCCGTCTTACTATGTTACTCTCCAGGGGGACGGAATCACGATGTGTCTGCCTTACACGTACATTTCTTAACATGCCAACTTTATACAATTTTGGCTCGTTTGTTTCCAACTTGGGGGTACACTTGAGTTTATTAAGGTGCGTGACACTACATATATGTTAATAGAAATACAAACCGCTCCAGAATTCAGACGGGGGTCTATATATAAAGGGGATTTTGTCGTCAACTCTCAGATCAATCAGATTTAGTCGGCGAGTGGCGGATGACGCGTCCTCGGCGAGATGGATACCGGATACGAGGAGGCGTGTGCCATTTCCGAAACTCGTTAACGAGAGCCCGAAATCTCGAATCTCTCTCGACACCCACCGACTTAATGAAGCGCAGTCTCTCTCTCCCGGTGAGGATCCTCTATTTTGCCGAATCTTTTCACTGGGATATCTCTCTTTTTGCAATCTATATTGCACGGCTGTGCGGGCAGAGAGGCACGGCAGAGCCTGGGAGATCTCAGGGTGGGAAGGCCCGCCCGTCGCAATTTGTATTTTCGGCGTCGTAAACACGTCCGTCGTGTATCGCAAGTGTGTCTCGCCGCGTATTTCAGGCCCCCGTATATAAATCCGTTATTCAACACGCCATTAAGTGCTCTGCCCGCTGGAAACGGGCCGTCGGGGCGAGCGAGCATCTCTGCACGGCAGAGTGAGAGAGGACTGGAGTCGTAAATCGCAATTACGAAGCAGTGCGCTTGAGAATTTGTCGCGCGGGATCTAAGCGTTCCTCTTGCAACGAGGGGAACATGCACGCGATCCCAACGTGGACATCCTTGGACCACCATCGTGAGTACAGTCCACGGCATCTTGCCGCCTTCGCGCCTAACCGCGTATACCCGCCCCATCCCCCCTCAGCCCCGAATTCGACTCCAAATGCCCTTTACACTCTACCCATAGACAAACTGATCTATCAGATCGACAAAGATCTCATAGACAAACTGATGCAGATTTATCAAGATCCAACGGGGGCCTATCGTCGAAATCATAAAGTTGGTTGTTTATTGCAAAAAACCCAAAGGTATTTATTACCGCCGGATGATCAATGAAAACGTCGAGCAGCGCTCGAGGGAGCGGTGGAGCATTTCCGGATATTGATCACACTTATCGTGCCCCGGGTGCCTTTTTTAAATGATTAATCGCGATCTACCTATACAGATAAATTGTATCTCTTGCGCCGTAGCTGTGTTTTTCACTATCAAAACCCAGCTCGTGACCCGGTATCGTCGTCGTGCAAGCGCTCCTTGCGGGGCAGCGATAACATTTTATCGGAATATTTTATTTAACAGCCAGTTACGGCTAGCCGTTACGCCAGGAGCGTGTAGAGTCTGCGACACGTTCGTCGTATAAATCGGCGAACCCAGTTACATGCATATATGTATGTATGTATACAGACGGGGATTAGCTGCGGGATCGCTTGCTCGAACTGTACGCGCGCAAGTTTCAAGGTAATTCGTGCAAAGAAGCGGCAGACGACGTCTCAACTGGTTCCGTTGGGTCTGGCAGGCGGAAAGGGCACCGCGCGCGCGTCAGAGGATGCAGCGCGCTGAATCAATTACTCGCGGCGTAAGACGGCAATGACAAACATCCCTCTGGTGCACGTGCCACCATGCACCGCGGCTGCGATCGGTTAAGCTGGATTATGGTTTCCCGTAGTACGCGGAAAGGGGCCGAATGTATGTCTGTGCATGTGTGGCGGTCGCGGCGCCGACGCCGCACCCGTTCGCCCGCGCGACAGACACGTTTCCCGGCGTAATCTTTCATTTGGCCGTTCGCCGCCGGAACGTCGAAAGAAAGCCCTCACAGGCTCAAAGGAGATGGCGAATATTCCTGCCAAGGCACAAGAGCACACAGAGCCAGTGAGCGAATATCCCGGGAGAATCCTCATCCTTTGCGCGGATTCTCCCTTTGCCGACTCTTTTCAGCGGTTCCTCAAACTACCGAGAAGGGAACAGAGGAGCGATATCCTTGATAAAATCGTCTTGCGAATCGCTGCCTTATTGATCGCTGCATCCCTCAAGCGCGCGCCTTTAATCGACAAACAAGGGGGTGCGCGAGGGTTCATGCATCGGAGCGCCGGTGGCCAATCAGTTCGGTGAATCCTGTCGGCGAATTCTCCCGGTTTATCAGCGGCCCATCTAACATCTAACAGAGAGAGAGAGAGGGGGTGGGAAGGGGTGGGGGGCTGCGGCGGGGCGCGCGGCGCCGATAAACATTTCAATTAGAAAAGCATTAGGGCCCGGCACACGAGAGCCACCCACGTGGAAGGGTACGCCCCCCGGGGGCAGTTCGCGAGCCAGCGGCCGTGTATTTTCGTGCGAGCTCCGGCGCAAATAAAGCATCGCGTGCGCGGACAGAAGATCGGGTAGACGTCGAGGGACCACCCGCGAGCAGTCGGCTTCCAGAATCGATAAGGTAGAGCGGACGAGTTGCTCTCCGCTTCGACGAATCTGGCGAGCTTCACTGCGGTCCATCTGTCTTTTCTCGTGGTTCTCGCCGCCGCGCCGCGCCGCGCCGCACTCCTTGCTCCTTACTGCTTTGGCTGAGTGGAGGGAAGCTCGCGAGCGGGGCTCGTGTTGCCGCAGAAATCACAGGGAAGCACGCACGTCGACGTAAATCGTAACCCTTTTGTGAGGAAAGAGAGCTCCACCTCTTTCGAACTTGCCCTCGAAATTGCAGGTCGTGCCTTGGCTTCTCTCCTTTAGCTCGTGCGCACTCCACCATACACATTACCTACTCACTCACCGTCGGCGCGGCGGCAGCGGCGGCCGCGGCCCTTTCACCTACGAGCTGCCCTCGGTATAGTACGTGTTATAGGCAACTGGAAATGGCAGGGCGGATTTCGACAGGAGATTTACGCGGCCATCGAGAGCGGCGCGACGCGATTAAACGGGATTTTTATCGTGCAGATATTTTCAGTTAAAAACTCCGACTGTTTAGCCACCGAGGGCTCCGATTGCTTTTCGCCCGTGTTTTTGCCTATCGTTATGGGCCCCTGGCGATGAATTACTTCAGCGGCAATCGATTATACCGGCGGATAGATGGATTCGCTGCTTTCACGAGGAGCGGGGGAGCGAGAGAGAGTGAACGAGCTGCAGGGCTACAACAATGGCCCACTGAAATGGGGGAACTTCTTTCAATGATCGAGACGCAGATCCCGCTTTACTGGACCTTCAGCCGGTTATTACTTGAGCGAGGGAAACTCCGAACAGATCGGAATGCAAAATACTTTTACGAACCTTCTTACCGAGACTCGGCGAAGAAATGCCGTTCTACCTCAAAAACCGTATAAACTTGTGGGCGCAGACATAAACGCGGGAAACGATGACAGTATTCCGGTTCCCGGCGGATAGAAGCATCCGGTAGAAGTAACTTGTTCCCGCGGCTCCCTTGGGCAGCCGATAAAAAGCAGATGCGCTGAGCAAAAAAGTGGCATCGGATAAAAAAACGAGCGCGCGGTGATCAATTGTGCCGGCGCGCCGCGCCGATAAAAACTCGGCAATCGCAGTGAAAGCGAGCTGATCGTGAACTTGGCCGCGCTTGAAACACCGAGACCCCGATGACAACGTCAGAGTCATTGAAGCCTCGTCGATACGAGGGAGAGATATCAGGGCGGCACGCTCGAGTGATCCCATTGTGCCTTGTCTACGGACCGCGATGCGACGTCAGGAGAAAAGGAGAAGTCTACCAACGAGGATGAAGGACGCCCTGCTACCAAGGATCGCCCTATTTTCATGAAAAGAGTTATGAATCCACGAATACAGCGCACCGCTCCTCCCTTTTTCACTTCCTTTTTTCGAACGCCCTTGCTAGTTTTCTGACCCTTCTTTCTTCGGAAACCCCCTGCGATGATTTTGCTCCTGCAAATAGAACGCTGGACAACAGCGGTTCTCCTTGAATTGGACGTTGTTTCGGAGAATTAGGTAAATCTTGTACCTTACAAACATCAAGTAGTAAAGATTTTCAGTATTTCTAATTCAGTACTGCCACGTTGTTCGTAAATTTCGGGTAGCAAACATCATGTTTCACTAAGGAAAAAATGCGGTTTAAGTTCCACATACGTTCGTCTTGAAGAGTAAATCGCACATTCTGATCTTAGGAAGAAGTTCCTCTGTGAAGAGCAAAGTAGCCCTGTTCCGGATTCTGAAGCGTAATTCCCGCGCTTATAGCGAGATCAATAGGCGAACGTGTTTGTTTGGATACGAGATATCGAGTTTTCAGGCATATTTGTGATATCAGGGGGAAGTAGAGCGGCGACAGCAGAAAGGCCGAACAAGAGGGTGATTCCTCCGCCAGCAGGAGGGGTAAACGCGAAGGGGAATATTCCGGGACATTCGGCCCATCTCCAACTTACGTCCAAGAGCACGCCAAAGCTGGTGACTACTATCGATCGGCCCATTTGATATTCCGCGTTGAAACTCGGTTAAATATTTGACATACCGGGAACGAGGGTGGCTCCGTAATATGTACTGAGCAAACGGCGCCTCAGCCTGGTAATCTGCAGCGTCAATGTAATATCCGCGAGATTCAGCTTGACATGGAGTTACCGCGAAGCCCGAGCTTTTCAGGTAAAGCACCAACAATTGTTCCTACCGCCACATGCATTAATAACTTTGTGTTACTCATGCACACAGTGGTTCTTATTAATGATAGGAGGGCAGCAACATTTTCATCATGTTTAGGATCTCAAGCAAAGAACACAATCACAGTCATTAAACATCGCTAGCAGTATGAGTGAATTTGGAAAATGTGAAAAGCAACCTTGCGTTGTTTATTGTAATAATGAAAATTTGCTATGAAGCATCATGCGGTTCTTCCGAGGGATGTACTTGATGGTATTTGCCTTTGAGTATTGAATTAAAAGAGCTCTTTCCCCTTCTCCTTCAGTGTACTGCGGAATTACCACCCCGTAACCTCTCGAGCAGTATTTGCGCAGCTTACCGCAAGTATATATTCACAAGCGGCGAGTATGAAGCTCATAAGCAGTGCAGCATTCCTCGCCGCGCTATATAGTTGCCGGTGTATATCAGAAAGCAGGTCGGGACAAAGCTTTACAATGACACCAGGGCGTGAATTAATAAGCAGCGCTGACGCGTCTTGGTCTCATGAGAAGTTAAGTTGCGCCAGTAGTGACACAGTGCGCCCGGTAATATCTTCCGCGCGCGACATAATTCGCGTTTAAGCGCGCTTTCCACGTACACATGTCTTGCTTTACGTGAGTCTACACTGCCACCTTTCTTCGCGTTCTCTGCCCGGTTGTCCCAAGTACCACGGGCTTTCGAAAAAGCCTCGGGTGAAAGAACGGGGCAAGCTAGTATTAAAGAGGGTTGATAGCGCGGCTAACTTTTGTGAAAGAGTGCTTCGCCAAACGTTCCGTGATATGCTCGCCGAGGTAGCTGGACTTTATGTTGAGAGCGCTCGGCTGTTTCGCCGTTTCGCGGAAAGATTCATTGGCTTCCCGAGCGTTCACGTAGAACAGGAGGAAAACGGCGTGGTTGGTATTCAGAGCTGCCTTAAAGGATAAGAAAGTCTAGTATTTCCAAGTATGCTTTGCGGTGCAAGGACACGCTGGGAGATCAAAGATCATGACGAGGAAAGAGGCCAAGGCACATACCTACACACACACACACACATGCCAACCGATTCTCCCTCCCCCCCCCTCTCTCTCTCTCTTTCTCCAGGTGTGTACGGGTGTCCCGGCAAATATTTGCAGAGACTTCCCGCTCGCTATTTATTTATCTGACCCTCCAGCCGAGGATTTCGCGGGTGACATCGGGCAAGTATGCCTGGCTAGTGAGTGTTCTCGCGCACACGAGAGACGGAGATGGAAATCCGACCGCGGTGGGCGGAGAAAATCAGCTTTTCCGAAGAGCTCGCTGGAATTTAACCCCTAAAAACAACAGCCTACCAGACACTTGGCCCGAGCCCCGAGAGAGGTGGTCTAGTTTGCGCAGCGGCCCCTTTTCCTGTCACGGGAAAGCCCCTGCCAAGATCTCGATTATTATATTCGACAACAGAGCCGCCAACGAATTAATCCCGCGCGGTCTCTATTAAATAATAACGCGTCGGCGGTTCTTCGTAATATTTTATTCGTCCCCGCGAGTCAATATGTACGGGCGCCATACAGCGATAATTGTACGCAGCAGGCATATAGACACGCTTAAATCACGCGTGTTTATACTAGGCGCAAATTATGCCGGCTGTTATGTCGGGTACACATCGGGAGAAATAGCTGAGTTTGCGTCTCGCAATTCCAGCGGGCACTGCTAAAAGACAAACACGTCGAGCGCATCATCGGGCATAAGCAAAAGTGCCAGTCTGACGAGCACGCTGGTCTCAACTCGTCTCGTCACTTGACAGGCGGCAACTCTTTTTCGGCTGCGATGTTTGACTTGGCGTATTCCGTGTTCCGGGAACTCCAGCAGCACCCTCCCTTCGCCCTCCGTCAGGAAGGGCGCGGCTGGGAATTATCCGTTGGAGGAAAAGTTGGAGCGAGTTGTTCGAGTGGCGAAAAAAGCGGCCTCGGTAAAAGTAGAGAAGCGTGATCCGGTGGAATAATCATGGCGTCGACTGGTCCTGAGGTGCCAAAAGATAGTTGGGCACAGCTGATCCATAAAAAGAGAGGCTGTGGGCCGAGAGATCTATGCGAGTGTGTGTACGTACACGGCGCAGCTGGCAAGCTCGCCGCCCGGCAATATTTCACCTCGACACGTATTTGATCACAGTGCGGCTCCCTAATGAAGGCCCTCCCCTATTGTTGCCACGGTATCTCCATTATTTTTGCGCCGTTATTAAAAATCCAGCGAATGAGCGAGCGAGCGAGCGAGCGAACGAATGGGCGCGGAACAGAGGAGAGCAGAGGCCGAGACAAAGAATTCGACAGGCATTGTCCTCCTATCGTCCGTGCTTTTTGTGCGCCATCCTAAATGTCAATGAATCCGGCTCTCTCACTCTCTCGGTCACCTCTTCCTTTCGAAACTCCCGGTCCTCATCTCTCCTGGCCCGCTGTTCCCGTTTTCGTCCTCGGGCGCACCGGCTTCGCCGGGCGTTCTGTTTTGTCAGTGGGTCCAATCACTGGAACCATCAACCCTTCCCCTCCACGAACCGCCGATTCACTTCGCTCTCGCTCTGTGTGACTACGCTGATTTTTCCAACAACTCGCGGACCCTCCCTCCCAGCCGACGCGCCGCGTTATCATAAGACGAGTTTGGCGAAACAGGAATTTTTCGGTGGGATCGCTTGGTAATGGTGGCACACGCTCCCCTTTCCCCAATCCCATGGGGTTCAACCGACGACGCGTGACAATCACAGCAAACCCCTCTGATCCGACTACGGAAACCTGACGTTCTTTTCATATTTTCTCGACACGTAATAAAGATATCGTGCGATCGGCAGTGTGATGCGGTTTGAAGGTTTCTCAAATATTTGCCAGATGATTCCTGCCGCCCAATATCGCCAGACTTTATCGGGCCGTTGTTTCGCCGGAGTTAGATTTAATTCAACCCAATCTCCGTCGGCGTATACCCAGAAAATCGCGGGATCAACAATGATTTCAATATCCCAACAAGCCCCGGAATCGCTCGGCATCAAAATTCTATCGGCCGCGCGCGGGCGTCGGAGCGACCCGATAAATTCGGCATGAAATTTGAAGCTACGGCTAAAATGATTACAGGGACACACGGCCCGCAGGAGTAGCCGGCCCGATATTGCCAAGAGCGCCCGGCTCGATCCTCTGCCCCGAGGACCATATAGAAATCTACGTCCAATCGATTCGCAATGCAGTTCCCCGAGAGTCCAGTATCAGGCTGCACATAATTATCGATTCGCGAGTAAACTTTTGTTCGGAAAATGGTATGGGGGCTTGATTATTAAATCCGGCGGACGCGGTGTTATCGTGACGTAAAAGCTGATACGGGAGACCAGTGGTGTGTAAGGGCGAGTCGGGGCGGGGGAAGGGGGAAGGGGGCCTATTTAGCAGGCGGGGATAACCAGTTGCGGGTGTAAGCGTGATGAGGAGAATCGGTAGAAGGGGTTGGAGTGGGAGATGGGAATGTGGAATAAGGGAGGGCAGAGGACGGAAATGAGGTATCGAGAGAGGGTAAGGTAGCAGCAGTAGCGGCAAGTGAGAGACTAGTTCCGAGAGAGAGAGAGCGAGTGGCGGGAGGGGGGAGGGGGTAGAACGGTAGACCAGCAGGATTGCTCTATGGGGGTGGTTTCGGGGCATGGATACCAGTCTCCACGGCCACGGTAATGGTTATAGCACCATCGCGTGCAATCCCATTAGCACCGATGCAATTTACCCGATCTATCACACCCTATTAAGCGGTGCGCTTTCTACTCCCGCGGGCGCTCGATCGCTTAACGCTCGTTTTAATCGAGTTTGCGCAACCGCCGCTCTCTCCTGCGCGCTTTTGGCCCACTGGCCCTATATGCGCTCGCTGGTTAGCGTCACCCCACTCTCAGGCCCACCTGTGTTTTTCGAGCACGGAACACCGCAGCACACCGCGTCGGCCGCCGTCGGCCACCGTCGCCTGATCTCCGCCCGCGAGAATGGACGTCGCTCGCACGTCTAACACGCGGCGATGCGAGATTAAAGAGAGTGCGCGCGCGCGCGCCCTGCCGGACGCGCCGCAACTGAAAGCTTTCCGATAATTGACCCGTCCTTTACGCCCGCTCGGTTCTTACGCCATCGGTGCGACATATCTCGGCATCCACGTCCCGCTTTTCCGATATATATGCTGCACTTGTGAAAGCCGAAACCTGAAAAAAGAGATACGCCCCCCGGACCTTCGAAACGGTTAATCGGAAAGCGTGACAGGTCTGGCAGGTGGCTGGCGGTTTTATTTCGGGACATATCTTGGCGCAATTCGACTGCTCTGCGTCTGGGGCGAGAGAACCATTCCGAGCAGGAAGTTCTAGAGGTTGGGTCGAGCTTTTGCTCTCCACCCCCTCCCTCCTCTCCCTCCTCCTCCTCGATTCTGTCTATCGCGAGCACGTCTATTGTACGGCTAATAAGCGTAGTCGCGCGACAGAAAGCGGATCTTTGTTTCATGAGGACAATCAGTGAATCCGCGGTTAACTGGCTCCGAACTTGATCTGCTAATGTACAATGCAGTCGTTCTATTGCCGGGAAGCGTTATCGTTAGGGCACTCCGGGGAGATACCCGCAATTACGGAATGGAAGCTCATCGATGTATATAGAATTGCGAAGCCCGAAAGCTCCCCCCTCGCTTCAACCCTCTCTCGCACTCCCTCACGCTGAAGCGATGCGCCGGTGGAACGGCTCTTTGGCCGTACCACGCTGAAATTAACCCGATGGGTGTAAATTAAAGAGGCGTTATACCTGCATCGATAACCACGGCGTGCTCTCGTGCGCGCGGCCGCGCGCTCAGGCGAGTTAGCGTAGTGCGTGGGATAGTTTAATACCTCATTATGGAGGCTGCATTACCTTACTGCAAAATGCTAACTTTTACCTTGCCAGACCTGAGGATCACACGATTATCCTGCGCCAGGAGGCTCACACCTTTGCATCGCGTACCTATGTGTGTTTCACGAGTACGCCATTTGCACATTATCCGCTTTCCGCCTCTTTTTCCCTTGGACAATTTCGCTGGCCGTTAAACTCAAAGAAATTTCCGTTGGAAAATGCATACATACAGCAGCTTCCATCCACCTTTGAAGGGTGCGCTCGTGAATTTCGTTGGCATGCAAATCATAAGGATGTTAGGAGATCCGGTAGACATTAGGAAGTTTCCTCCTAGGCGGAGACTGTAAAACTAGATTGGAAGTGCGGTGGCGGATGTTGTTGAAAAAAACAGGCTCCCGGCACTTTGTACCACCGGCTGCTCAGGGAAGTGAGGTGAGGGTGGTAGAGGCGGCTGCAGCCTTCGGTTTCGAAGGGATATAAAAGGGGGTGTATCCGTCTCCTCCTTGGAAGGGTCGTAACGTCAGCTGGTCCCTGACGAAGTCGCGTGGAGCTGGCGCAGGTCTCTCTCCCGTCGATTTTGCCGAAACTCGAAGGACGAAGCTTGAGGGACCTTCGAAGTGGAATATCCCTCTCGTTCGCGCCAGCTGTTGCTCTCTCCGAGAGCGCGCGGCCCTCTTCGTTTTATTCTCAAGTTCGCGCCACTGTACCGGCAGTCTTCCTCAAAACTGACTCTATCTCTTTTACTCTCCTCCCCGCACTCCAGAAGGACGTGATCAGGATCTATCAAAGCCAGAATCCGACGTGGAAGGGTCTCGATATTATCGGTTTACAGAACGAATAAACGCTCTTCGCGATTGCCCCGGGTGGAAACTGGAAACGCGTACCATAGACAAACCGAGCACGTATCCATCCCTTACTTTTTACTTTCTTTATCTCCTCGAAAGACTGTGGCGATAAACTTCGCATGTGCCCGATAGATTCAATGCACCAAGACCTTGGATGCATGTCGCAGACGTTTACTCGTGTACCAGGTTCTCTAGCGTGGGACATGCAGAGCTAGAAAGGTTGAAGGGAATATCACAAGACACCCGAGAGCAACGAAGAATACTACGCGCGACCGCAGGAAGCTACATCTTCGTTTCCCAAGATAGATTGCGTCGCACATCCTGTCTACAAATACTGGTCCCAGCATTTGTTGAATCCTCCCTTTACGAGTGGGACTACCTCGCTTAGACGTAACTGGTAGGTTAGGTGTATGTAGGATAGTGGTGTATCCCTGGGAGTGGAGCGTGCGCGTATGCGGAATACGAATGCTCATCCGGCGATGTGGCAGGACAAATCCCGCCACGGCCCGAACGTTTACGCGACCACTTAAACCGAGACACGGAGATCCGTTTTCCAGGGTGTAGCTTCCTCGAATCGGGAGGGAAGGTGGTATCCCTGGCTGTTGGCTGGCAGGGGCGGGGAGGGGGAGGATTGGAGTGTCGCCGCTGATCCATGGGATTCCGAAAGCACTGACGACGACTGTAATCATCTCGTTACAGCGGCATTGTGCGGCCCAGGAGCCACTCGCTTGCTCACTCTTGCGCCCCTGCTCCCGTAAAACCTGGTTCCCTGAGCTCCTCTCTCTCCTATCATCCCTACCGGCTTGATCCTGCCTCTCATTCTGCCCGGATGATCCTCTCTAGCTAGCTATCTACGAGTGCGCGCGCGCGCTGCTTCAGCCCGAAGCACCGTCGATGATTACATGGGACGCAGATGAGGCTGCTGCTGCGTACAGTCCTAATCAGCTGGCGCATTGTGAGTCGCGAAATTACAGGCGACGGTCGCACGCGGCCGACGACTCCAACGACGACGACGACGAGGATGACGACGCTCTGGGTTACGGGCCACTCGTAATTAGCAACGACGCTGTCGCCATACCCTCCGTCAGACACTGAGAGCGGATAGTTTTTTCTAGACATGTGCCTCTTCATGCGCTCTCCTCTCCATGTAGCTCCCCCTACCAACTACCGGATGTCGTGTAAGTATGCCCGTTGTTCGTTGAACGCGTGAGGACAGCACGAGGCTGCTGTCGAGCTTTCCGCTCGACAATTCGTGTGCAGCCCCTGTGTGGACGTCGCTCGACCTCCGCTCGCAATACATCACTCGACATCGATCGCCGACCGCGGCCAACTCTCCTTTCTCAGGTCGATAATGAACCTTTACCTATAATCAGACCTGCATGGACCCCGTTGAGTTTTGCAGGTTTCTCTTTCCCCATGTACGCGACTATTTCAATATAGGCTCCCGAAGGGACCGACATATCGTATGGGTGTCTCGATCTCTTTATTATGATCGCTGGAAGAGGCGGAAGTACACTTATGAAATTCATGGGGATCTCAGCCTCGGAAGGGGGACGAGGGCTGCAACAGTATCCCGGTAATTAGAACAACTCTCCCGGTGTCTATGTTGGACTGGACCCGAAGATTAACCACCTAATCCCGATATTGGGGGCTCGTGTCCCGGGGGATGTGGAATCCGATTGAAATAAAAGAGTAGGTGTGCGACCCTGAGCGCGCAACCTAGCCGAGTCTATCTCGCAACAATCGCCGTTGGAGTTCTATTCTTTCGGTTGGGGTGGAATGATCCGAGGCTGAAAGGAAGTGTACTAGCCCAGCCGGGGCTCGCCAATCGACAGGACCAGTGCGTAAGCCATGCTATTAAGGGCGGCAAGTGGGTGCATCTGTCTGGGCAAACCTGGGCTTAGTTCCAAAATCCAACTGCAAACAGAGCTTCTGGTTACTCACTAGTAGTTACTATGCGTTCTGCAACTTCTAGCCGAACCTTTCGGTTCGTTCTCTCTTCCCGCGCCTAGACGTGTTCGCTTTTAGGGGCATCGGAATGATTTAGCATGTGCTATGGTTTGGCTCTCGATATTTGTGGGAGAGCTACCATGTGTATTAAGTGCTTGCGTCTCTCCAAAAAGATTTTCCGGAATCTGAGCCACCGTGCAAGGCTTCGCAAGAAATGTTTGATCATTACGTGTACCGCTTCTACAGCAATAGAGTTGTAAACTCGAAGAAGGCAGATTAGTGACGCGAAATTAATTCGACTTGACTATATAGAATGCAAAAGAATTCTCGATTCGCAGCGGCCATTAGCAAAGATTTATAATGGCGTCAACTCGCCTGCTTGCAATATGCTGTTCGGTAATACGATTTGCGTCCCTCGGTCATAGAAAGTAATAAAATGACAATGTTACCTTAACCGAAAGTATCGCGATCTTATGCGAAGAAAGGAAACATTAAGTTCACGTGTTCCGATCTCTAAAGCGATTTCCCCCTGGGTGCACCCAGGCTGGGGAAGGGTCGAATGCAAAGATGTTATTCTTCTTCCTTAACTCATACATATTTCCTCGGCTGAGAGACGCACCCTCCGCGACTCCTCCACCTCGAATTACAAATCACCTTGTACGATAATACAAGGGGATTCCCCTCGCTGTTCTTAGGAAAGTCTAAGCCCCGCGGATCTCCAGTCAAGTATACAGCTGTTCTGCTGCGGCCGCGAAACTTCAAATTATGAGAGAAACGAGAGAGAAACAAGGGAGAGAGAGAGAGAAAGGGAGAACCTTTAGAAGAAATCAGTAAGTCATAAATTTAAAGCGTCCTCATAGATGAGAGTCTCCTCCTCCGCGAGGGATTGAAATTAATATCGGAATATTAATGCGTCGTTCTGTCGATCTCGGCGGAGAATATATTAAGAAAGTTTGGAGGTCGGGCTAGATCATTAGATTGCGGGGGATAAAGCGCCGTCTAGGAAACTAGTTGTGCGGTAAAGTGGCATTACTCGGCGGCGACTTTTGGACGGGTCACTCGCAACAGGATGAAATATTAAAACGGGCGAGTTTCGCTGGATCCTCTTTATTTGAGATTTACAGGAGCCAGGTGGGACATAAATCACAATAAATGGACTTGCCGTAAATAGGAGCATGTCAGTGCGGAGTCGTAATTGGGAGAACTCTGGCCCTGGTAGATGGGTTTGTTAAAGTTCATCGGGCGAGATCGTCTTTGAGAGGATCGTCGATAAGTCGAGGTGGGCCGAGATCTCGTAGATTCTGTCTCTCCGGGCGAGTGTCTTGCGCTTCGGCGTAGTTGGCTGCCGGGTGCTCCGGGTTCCTACGAGCGGCGGTGGCGGTGTCCGCGCTCTTTCCACCGGCGCTCTCGTGGCCTGTCCCTCTCTCCCACGAGTTTAATTAGGCCCCGCTCCGAGATATCGCGAGATCAGCAGCTCGTTAGCATGTTTTAATTGGCGGCTGTCAGTGAGATCCTTCCTTACGATAACCGCCGCCTCTAACCAGTCTCCGGCCCCGGTGACAAGACTCTACGTGTACAGCCGGGAGTACTACTTACTCGCGAGACACGCTGGACAGGGGAGTACGGCAGAAGGGTGGCAGGAGACGCGAACTTAGAAAGGATCCAGTCGCGCGAGACTTTTTCCCCGCTTAATCCCGCCAAGGATTGACCGTCTCCTCTGCTCTTCTCTGCCAGGGAGGAGGAGACGCGCGAACGCGAGCCTCTCGGGATCTGCTTTCATACGCGCGCGTCTCTCTTTACACTGTAGACTTGTAGAGTGTAGAGCGTGTTTTGCCTCCTCGGCGTTCCTTTCTGCGCGCTCTCGCCACCTCAACACGATGATGACCAGCGTGGATAGAGACGTGACCAGCGCGGCGCGGCCGGCCTGGCGCGGCAGGGAGATTAACAAGGTGTCTTGCTCTCATTGCAGGTATTGATCCGAGAAAGGTATTCGCTCGCCACCAAGTCGCGCCGTGCACTTTTTAACGAGCTCTTTCCTTCGCACCGCTCTCGGCTAGCCCGAGACTAGACACACACGCGCCCTCACTGATGAAAGTACTCCCCGGAGTATGAGCCAGCTTCTTTCATGCGTCGACGAGGATTATTAGTCTCTTTGGGAGATCGCTTCCGCTGGAGCTTCTCCCCGACCGTAGAGAAGGCTCGGATATATGCTCCTGTGGTCCCTCTTCATATCTAGGCAGTCGGGCTCCGAATTTCCGAGGTCTCGAGTGACCCAGATTGCGCACAGCTGTGCTCGTAATCTTAATCGTTGGATTGCCTACTCCTGCTATCGAAATCGTCTAGGTCTTCTGAAAGCCGTCACGCAGAAAATTTGCTCTGACTCGCGCAATATAATGTACGTATGGCTAATAAAACCCCATAGGAAAAGGCGGCATTCGGCGCGCTTGTCTGCTTAGCATACTTCAGCCCGGCTGTCGTATCGTCCACACAAAAAGCAACTTTCCCGTTCCACTTTCTAGCATCGTGTCCACGCGCTCGCTTTTTCGAAGCCACAAGAGACACTGCTTTGACAGAGTTGTTAGGTGCGCGTCGAGCACGTTCGCCGGCGAGCGATATGCAGCAAACAAATCCATTTCCCGTCACAGGACTCTCGGTGTCCAGGGGCCTGCGGCCGGCCTTTCCTGCAGCCTCCAAGTTTGATCGGCGAATCGATTGATTCGTATAAATATGCATCGCTCGCTTTTACCCGAGCTCGAGCACACTTCATGCGTCCGTGATCTGCGCGCTACCAAGTTTAACATTGTTTCGCACGATCGCAACTCCCGGAGGGTTTCAGTACGCAGATGCGCCCTGCAAAACGCACCGGACTCTGCTTCTCTATGTGTCCGGCATTAAGCCTCCGTACGTGACATCGAGTATTTGCGGGTGCGTTACCAGGCCGAGCTAGTGCGTGATCAGATTATGCGAAAGGCGCGAATTTTGCTCTCGTAAAATGCGTGCTTTTTACAATCACGGCAATGCGTGCTGTGAAAGCGTGCGTAAATGTAAGCAAGATCACAATTGATTAACTAAACACATGCAACCCTTGCATTCTATTGCTCTTTCTATCCATCGAGCATAAAGCGTAACAAACGGTACTAATTAACTAATTGGAAAGTTACAATTTTTCATTTTATTGTTCATTTGTTTATACTGCTTGATTTATTCTAGATAGTCGAAGAGCGATCTCAATTGACTAATTAGAGGCTCGCAATGCTTACGTTTTATTGCCGATTCGTTTACACGGTTTATACCATGCAGGAAGGGTACAGCAAGGAAGTTCCTAATTGACTAATTAGCGGCGCGAAGTCCTTACATTTTACTGTTCGTCCATTTACACTGGGACGACTTATTCTATGTCGAGAGGCGGGCTATAGAAAAGGGAGATCGGTCTTCCTAATTCGAGAAATCAGTCGTCGAATCGGCCGGTACTCTCTGTGCACACGCACGGCTGCTGCTAATTGCTGTCAGCCGATAAAACGCAATCGGGCGGTTACCGGACAAGGCTTCTTCACTCGTTAGAGCCGAGGGAGGACCATACGTATGTATACGTAGCTATCAGCATCTTCGCTCACAGTAATGAGCGTGGCTTAGCACGTTCGCTTCCAAGAGGACAATCCGCGGCTGATACTCGGAACGAGCTCAGCGCACGGATGCTGGAGGCCAATATTTCTGCATTATAATCGTGCCGGGCTATGCCTACTAATGAGCCCCGGCGACTGCTAAATATTTTTCCGGCCGCTCACGCGGTGACCCAGTGTGCGATTCAGCCTGCGGCCTCCCCGCCACCTTACACGGTGCGCAGATGTTGCGATGCATTTTCTCATGCATATTCCATTGTGGAATGGAAATGTCGTCCATACAGTCGCACTAATTTCACCCTCGCGCGCGCTCTATGTCAGTATTACAATAAACACGTTCTCCCGGTACCGGCAAATCTCATGCATATGCATTATCGTGTCCTCCTCCCCTTAATAAAATTCGCGGCCGGCTGTATTCCCCGACGCCTGATCGTTAAATCCAGCGGAACAGACTTATCACAAGACTCCTTTGCCCAAGCTACTCTCTCGTGTAGCTTTAAATATTGTTAATCGCTCCGGCGACCCTGATACTTTTATATGTTTTGGAAGATGGCTCCCTTGACTGAAAAGTATTAAACTATCATTCTCGAATAATAATATGTCCATAAGGTCCGTAACACGTCTTGGATAAATGAAATAATAATATAAAGACTTAATTAAGGAGTTGTGCGCAATTCTGACATTTCCCGAGTCAGGGATTTCTCGCGTATACATTGTAGCATAAGGAATATATTAACGCCATTTCTTAGAAAACTTTACGACTCCGTTTTGAAGTTCGCTGGTATACCGCAAATAGGTCGTCAGTAGTGTAATTATGTTTCTTTGGGTCGCAGCCTGGAAGACCCTGGCGCACACGACCGCAATACTTGGGGCCATTGGCAAAGAAATTCCGCTCTGCAGTCTGGCGTGTGGCGTGGCGTGGCTAACATGGATGAAAATCTCCTGAAAAAGCAGTGGCGGCCGTGCGGAAAGGTCGAAGGTGGAGCTGGAATGGCAAATGCCGAGCGGCACTGGAGCGCAGGAGTGTGCAATAAATGATTCTTCCGGGTGAGGTACGCCATAGTCCCAGGAGGCAGTCGAATTCTGTTAGGATGCACTTGCAGTCACTGTTCCTTGGCTATCATACGCGTTGCATCTTGGACAAATGCGCTGGTCCAGCTCGGCAGAGGTGATTCCAATGAAAGGGAGCGAGCGAATACGAGTGAGTGAGTGAGTGGCTGAGTGAAAGAGTGCGAACGAGAGAAAAACGAGGTAGTCGGTGGTGGTGGTGGTTCCGGCGGGAGAATGGGACGGAGAGAGGCCAGACAAGTAGAGAGAGGCTCCACTTCGTATGCAAATGCAACTCCGCCCTGCATAAAATATTAACCGACCAATCGAGGCTGCTAGGTGGGGGTAGAAGCACGCGAGCTTCCCTACGCGGGGCCCCCCTGCTCCTTTTGCTCCAGCCAGGGCGAGCGCCTCCTTTTTTTCATTACCTTTTGCGTCCAAGCATCAGCGGACCCAAGCAACCAGCTCCGTATGCGCATATGGAAGCGTATGCAACTATGCACGCACACGCACCGTCGCGTCGGCGTCTGCCAGTAAAGCTCTCCAGGAGAACTCTTCCTCTTGGTCCTTTCGGCCTGGCCCTTTCTCTTTCGCTGGTCCTGCCCTTTCATTTTCTTCTTCTTCGTAGTTCCATCGTGCCCTTTCGTCGGGCACACCTCCGCTCCCGCATTCGCCGAGAGCTTCCTTTCAATCGAAACCCTCGTTATCTCTCGCGGCGAACGGATTCTCGTTAGTGATTCTTTAATTATAACTGCGTTCGTGGATCGTCGCCTCCCGGCTCGAGCGTCCAACCAAACGGCAGCCCGGCAACTCCCAGCCACTGGCTTGATGAAGACAGAATTAACGAGGGGGAGAGACAGGAAGGGTGGAGACACAAGTATTATCCGGCTGTTGGTCATTTTAACTGGCTTGTTGTCGCCCTAATCAAGACGCAGAAAGGATCATGTTTATTAAGTACGCCAAAACAGAGATGCTTGTTTTTGCACCACTTGCGAAAGAGAGCATGGTGTAATTGCGAAGCAGCGCGTGGGTACGATGGCAGGAGAAATTCGAGACTACTGGTGGAAGGATCCGCCGTGAGCTTTCGTTCTGCTCGGAAAAGTCCCGTCTCTTCCCTTTTTCGCCCGTTGGCCCGTCCAATGCTTTGAATGCTTGCTGGGCGCTTTCTTTCCCGGTGAAACGGGGCTGAATCGAATGCCCGGGAAAAACCGCGCGCCCGCTGAAGATAGCCGAATAATTAACGAGCATTACTGCTATTTGCCGAGCACTTGTGCGGGTACTGTGCCCCCCGTTCACCCTCGATCCACCTCCAGCATTCGTCTTCGTTTGCACGATCAATCGCGGCGGGTGCGCGCCACGTGTAATTTAATTGCGCCGTCGAGCGCAAGAAGCTCGGGGCCCTCGAATTTCCATATGGCACGCGTGTCACGAGCTTTCCGAGGAAGATGTGAAGGGAGCAGATGGTCTAATGGACCGTATAGTTGCCAGGAATCAGCAGGTACTAATTTCTGAGTTATTATGCATTCTCTCGAGAACGTCAAAACGCAAATCAAGTCAGCCTGTTTCGGATTTTAAAGGTTTGTTTCAATGCCAGTTGTTATTAAGTAATATTTTCCACAGTTCTTAGTCGTAGTTGCGTTATAAGAAAGACAAGGTTACGTGGTAGAATATAAATTGTTATTAACAAGCTGCCGGTTTGAGATTAAAGGCTCGCCACTGCTACCAAGCGGGTCGAGGTTGCGTTCTATGTACACTCATGAAACTGTGTCCGCCTCACGATCACTGCTTTTCACCTTGGTTTGACTTCACGATCTCTGCTTAGCCATCCGCGAAATTACACAGTTTCGCGCTCCCGATCCCCAGGAAATCCGGGAAATCCTGGGAAATTCGGAAAACAAAACTCCCGTGTGGGAATCCGGCTTCTAACGAGGGGCTTTCGCCTATGGTGGGTGTATAGGCTAAATCCTCTGCAGCAAAATCCGCGGCAGGTTTGGTCGACGCGAAGTTTGAATGAAACGGAGTATTGTCGTGTACGGAAAGAGTGAGAGAATGCTTGCCGCAGACAGACCTCGTTAGAGAGGACATTTCAGTGGTTGCATCGTTATTTTGATTAATCATTAGGTGAACATTTCTGCCGCGCTTCTCTTCCATCTCGCGCCCGGTTGCGCGCGATCGTTTTCTCCGGAAAAAAGAGCGCCTGCATCTCGCTACGCTTCTCCTTTTACGCAATTAGTATTAGTTAATGCATAACCCCGAGAAACTTAGTCACTGAAAAACACGGACGCTGGATTGCAGAGGCAACGTGTAACAGAGTACTTGTAACAAAGTACTTACGTGACGAGGTTTTCCTGATATCAGGTGCCGACTACTGTAATTGGTACCTGCGAAATTAGCTGTTACACAACACTAGATCGCCGGCGCGGTACTCATTAACGAGTTCTGATAAATCAATAAGTTGACTCTGCTTTCCTCTCGCTCCCTCTCCCACCAGCATCTCCCTTTTAGGCTGGCAGTCATAACCGGTGATTGTATGTAAAACATACGAGTGGGTGTTTCGGTGGGAGCCGATCGCCCAATGATTTGCATAGTGCGCGTATAATTTCTCTCATAATTAAATCGTCTCAGTTTTAATCGGCTCGTAATTGTAAGCCTCGGGAGCCATTATGCTTTTTCGTCCCATGCGGCTAAATACCGGCGCCCATTATCCCTGCAATCTATAATTTAAATTCTGATTACGTCTGACAGTGCCTAGTGGATACGGATCAGCACCGCCAGTAATGCATACACTCTGCCGAATTCATATGTCCCGAATTCATATACATATAAATGACGCACATGTGCGTCGTATTCGGCTAATTTTGCAATGCAAATCGGTGCAACATATAATATAAGTTCATTTTTTGCGTCCGTATTCAGTGCCACACATACATACATCTATGGAAGCTAATAGAAATATTAGAAAAGGATATGAAGCTAATTTTTGGAAAAAATGCAACATTTCGAATGAGAAACTTGTTTGCCAGGAAAGTAGAGACGTACATGTATTCTCAAATCGTTTAATTCCGGAGGCCACTCCCCATTAGCGTTGTCGACCCTAAATGGAGTAGTTCCAGCGAAAAAAGGATCGTTTGCATAGTAATCAGCGTTGAAAAGCCTACTCATCTAATTCGTTTCCTTGCATTCTCCCAGGGAAAAGGATGGAGGACGGTCCTCTTGAATCGTGAAGAAGGAAAGGGCAGCGGTCCGAAATCGCTTTTGGTTCCCTGGGTGCCGATGACGAGGGCAGATTCCCCGGGAGATCTCGTAGGAGCGGACCTAATTCCCCTGGGGTTGGCGTACAGTGAATTGGGTAGTAAAACGGCCGTAGCGGAAGGGGTAAATGAATATAAGAATCCTGGATAGCCTCCTTTCGGCGAAAGTAGCGGCCGCCCTCCAGTAGTTCCATCTATCACGTTTTACTCTCCCCCTCTCTCGCTCTCTCTGTCGCGCGCGTTCTCTGCCGTGAGATTCTTCTCGCGATCGATCTGACGCGCTATAAAACGGTCGGTAAAAGGCACGAGTGACACTGTATGCTCGGGCAGCGACACACGTTTACATATTGATACTGATCGAGCGGCAGGAGGCTCGTGTTTCTCGCATCGCGTCTTATCCTGTTGCTCGTGTGTCGCCTCGTGTTTTGATAGCGCCATGTCGGCCATCATCTGCGCCGATAAATATTTATAATAACGCGGGCCGCGCGCTGTATTAATATTTATGGAGACTTAATCGCGAACGCAAATATTGCGGACGCGGCCACTTCCTACGGTCAGCTGGACGCAAAGGGGTAAATTATTGTCGCTCTCGCTTATCCTGCCGTGCTCAGAACTCGTATACATATATTCATTTTACGATCGAACCTTTAATGAAAGCCTTCCTTTCCGAATGTTCCTTTTTTGCAGGCATACCATTGTTGGATGATGCAATGGGCGATGACCCAGTTTCGAAAGTGTCAATGGCGGCTTTTCCATTGCACCGCGCGCACTGGGGTTTCAATCAGCCGTTACGCTGAATGGGCCCTTTTTCTCTCTTATAGCCGAATCATTCTCCATTCGAATATCACCGCTTCGATTTTTTTGCCTTTTTCATCTTTTAAAATCGATACCTCGCTCGGCAGGCGTGTTTACGATTTGTGCCGAAAGAAAAGATCAAAAGCTGCGCGGAAAGGTCCGGGTTGGCGGTTTAATAATGAATAAAGCCGAGAGGAACGAGGCCGCCGTCGCTCCGACTTCCTTGAAGCTGCCGATCGCGGCTCGACGGGCGGTTCTCTCCCTTTGGTCCGAGGCCGGGAATTACTGTCGACGCCGGTGTAATAATATCGAGGATCGTGTCCGACCGCCCTCGTGGGCACGCCGGCCTTTTTCCCCGGCTTGGGGCGAGCTCGTTAATGACGGAGTCACGCGACGCATGCACGCGACCGGTTGCTCTAAATCACGGGGCGATCGAGAGCCGATCGAGGCGCGACCGCCATTTGAGGAATTCGCCTCGATACACCTACCTACAGGTATCTACACGCTTACGAGCCCGCCGCTTTTTACAAGGGCCGCCGCGCCACCGATCTCGCCTCGGCTGCTCGCTAGTGGCTTGATTAATTATGAACTCGATCGGCTTTAATGTAAACGCGATAGCGCGAGAGAGATCGCGGCCCGCTAGCTCTCCTCCTTTTTTCACACGCCACTTAAATAAATCCGCGAGCGAGAGACCGTCAGGCGCACCCGGGTGCCCGTGTAAGCGGCGCGAAAAATACATAATCGACATGGTGTATTAGTAGCTATTAATGCGGTACGTTGTTCGTGTATTTATTGTACCACGTGCTGCGGCGGCGCTGGCTATACGGGTTTCTCTTGGCCGTTGCTGCTATGTTGTACTGCTACCGTCGTACCACAGTATCGCGTGATACAAGATGCAAATAGCCGCGCTCCGCGTGCGATCCCCGTCCCTGCCTAATGGCCCGAACGGGAATTGAGGAGCTCGCTGGAAGCGCACCACCGTCTATACGTCTGTATTCGGCCGGGGTCCTCCATATACTAGGGTACACCGTTGCGAAAACTGGTTTATACCGCCTTCAGACATTAGCGGCCAGCGCGAGCTTTCTCGTGTATGATAAATCACACTTTCACGCTGGATGTTTCGTTTTAGGCGGAGTTAGGCATGTGGAAAGAGGACTTGGATAGGGGGATGAGGGGTTGGCTTACTGGGAATGGATGGTGGTAACGTCAGAGGTTGGGAATCGGTGGAAATGAGATCGGGAGGATGGCGATCCTGCGAGAGGAAGAAACAGTATTGAAAACCTATAAAATAGCGTAATTCCGGCGGAGCCGCAGTCCATTGCAGTTTAGCCGGAAATGCAATTTAAACAAATTGGTATACCGTTCATGCCGTAGTGCGGCACTCTTTCTCCCAGCCGTGTCTTTCTCTGTTGGTGCTTCCCTCGTTCTGTCGGGTCCATCGATCTCTCCGCAAGGGCCATTCTCTCTTTTACCCTCGAGTAGAGAGTGCAGTTTGTAGCGGAGCGACGCGGCGGCGGCGGGAGCGGCGTCGCGTCGAGCGAGGCGCCTTGCTCGATTAATCGAAATCGAAACGAGCACTGGCTCGTACCGCTCCAACGGACGTTTATCGCGCGTAGGGCAATAATTCGATTTTCGGTTAGCGGCCCACAGTTTTCCCGGGCGGCGGATATGCCGCCGCTCGTTGTTCATTCGACACGACAAAACTGCGATCGGGACGCTTTATGGATTTCCACTTGGCGCCCGGCCACCGCATCGTGAGTCACGCGCTGATTGAATTGAAAACCTCGGTGACGTTGCTGCTCCAGTCTCTTTCTCGCCCGCCTCTGTTGTTGTGAACAACGCGCCGCGCCAGATCTCGGTAAAAGCAGTTTTCGATGTTTGCCAACGGGACTCGCTCCACTGCCACCTATAGTGTTATACACCGGTGTTCCTGCACTTTTTCCACGTCGAATACCTGAAAATATCGCGCCGCTCTGCTCCGTAAAGCCTCATTTTCACCGTTCCGGGGGCTTTAATAGCGTTTATGAGCAATTTTCACGCGCCCTAAATTGTCCTTTGCCGCGGCCACCCAGCGGATTACACCTCCTATTATAGAGTAGTTTATCAAGCTTTCGCCGAAGTAAAAGACGATTGGACACCCTCTCCCCGCCATTTCCTCTCCGCAGACGTTTGTTGAGGGGTTCTGTACTGAAACATCCATTTCAAACTGTAGCACTGATTCGTCCATAAATAGGGATCGCTATTATTTAATCAAGCCCGATTCCAGCTTGAATTGATATGTCAGATTCAACTGCAGATTCCCGTTGCTGTTTTGTCGAAAGGAGCTAAAAATGTCGGTGGAAGGGAGATGAAAGCCCTCGTCTCTGCTTGTGCGAAGGGGTGGCGAGTGTACGACAGCGGGTGACAACGTAGTTTCCCATGTTTTATGGTCAGTTCCGCGCGCCATGGTATCTGATTGCGTCATAAATCGAACGAGAAACGAGCCAGCCGAGGGTTGCTCGCGATATACACGTGCTGCTGGGAGAGATTCCCCGGCCGAAATTTAGCGGGTCGCGGCGAAACACCGTGCTTCCGGGCGGCGGCGCTCCATCCCCCATAAAAAGTCCCATGAGAAGAATAGTCCTATCACAGATTAATAAGATGTCGCGAGCGGGTGGTCTGCTTCCCGCGCGGTAGGATGGACGCCTTGTGATATGACCTCTCTACCTCTTTCTTTTTCGCTTTTATAAGAGAGGCGCAGCAGCCTGCACACGATCCGCAGTCTCCTCGAGCACCGTAAATATTCACGTCGCATTAAGCACGCTGGTGTAATAAAATAATAACTTGCACCACAAGAATAGCACGCCGCGCGAGCCCCATGCATCAAGAGAAACATGCCGCGCACACATCTAACAAAGAGCATTTGCCATTTGCGTATCTGTATGTATAAAGCGCCGTATTCGGGAGGGACTAATGTTCCGGAACATTAAAGAACACGATCGCAACATTTAGATTAGATGTTTGCGGCAGATGCTAATTTTCTATTATCACTATACCATTTTCAAATTGTATTAAGCTTTTGATTAGAGTAGTCGTAATGTTCAGATGCTTAACCATTCGAGATTCACATGCTTCACCGTCGTCGTCAACAACGACCGTTTAAATATTTTTGTAATAACACATTTCTCCCTCAGTGAATACGTGGCTTAAGTGGCATATTTGTCCCGCAACGTGCTTTTATTGCTTTCTCCTCGCAAGCCTGCCACCACCGCGTTCCTTCTCGCCCCATTTACACAGCACATTTTCATTACTCCCTCGAACATTTGCCTTGCACTGCGCCTGGAGCCAGAAGCACTGAGACCAGTTTCCACCAGCTAAGTCGTTTTGAGTGATTGTTGGGCTTTTCTATTTCGAGCAGAAACAAAAATGAAAATATATCGTAGAGATTAGTGTAATTTTCATCGTCCTGTCGTTGCAATAATGACTTTGTAACCAACTTCTATGGGAAATAGAACTTTCCACTTGCGATACAAATTGAAGGTGCGAATGAGTGATGCAATTATTATCTGCATACGTACAGGGTGAGTCACTTGCCTTTTAATCAGTCCCTTCCCATTCGAGTTTCAATTATTTCCATTATTGGTACAATTATTGGTAATTATAAATAAATGTCAGTGCGTGGAAAAGACTGGGTAAAGACTCGTTTATATTAAAATTACTCAACACTGTATTATTATTAGATTTTCAACGGTCTATATCCATCATTAACGATTCAATGGCAAGTGAATCACCCTGTACATACATGATTATAGTGAATCGAATGAATCAGGGAGAGGAAGAGAGAAAACGAGAAGAAATCAACTAGCTGCAATCACGTCTTAAGTACGAGCGGGTGAATTTCAATTTACTCGAATAGTCGGTGCACCGCAACCGGATACAAATGGCTCTCGGTGCGATTTAGATACTAATGGCGTGCATATCGCACTGGCGCTCCAGCGAAAGGAGTTCCTGATGGCTCCCCGACAAACGAGCTGCTCCCCGCTAATCTCAAGATCGGCCAGCGAGGGGGGCGACTTTAAATCCTCGCGGGGAGACGCAGGAGTGCGAGCGAGCGCCGAGCGCGCACCGGTCGAGCCCGAGCGTGACTCAGTTCCGAGTGGTTGATTTCTTTCAATATGTACGCCGCTGGTGCGCGGCTCGGCTGGTTCCCGAGCTATGCGCGGTGCTTTGGCAGGCCGCTTAAAATAGTCGTGGACCCGGCGAAGGAGGCAGACGGAGGCTCTGTGCGCGCAGCGCACGTACAGACCGAGAGAGCCAGTGCACGCTCGCTTGATCGAAGGTGAAGCGGCGCTCTCAACGAGTAACAGTTGTTCCATTAAAACGATTTGGTGCTCGAGTACCTCGGTGAGTCAGCGGCTTCCACCGGCTCTTTCGTTCTCGAGAGGCCACTCGAGAAAAAGAGAGGCCAGCACGCACGCACACTGTGCGTTGCCTGCGAGCGGGCGCTCTGGCCGCTCTGCACTCCAGCGTGTGTAATTAATTCGCCGTGAAATGCTACATTAATTCGTAATGGGCCATGTGTCCCGGGCCTACCAGGTACCAGAGGGCCACGGCTTATACCCAGTCGGTAGATACGCCGGCGCGGCCATTAATTGTTTTTCGCAGGGCGCGCGCCCGCGGAATTGCCGGATCGACTAGCACGGCAGCCTCTCATTCGAGGGCTCGGTGTAACCGAGTGCTTTTGCCGGCGAGCGTATCCGGCGTGCTAACAGTGCAAGAGCACCGAAAACTCGGCGCAAAGTTGACACACGGTTAACGTTGATGAACAGCCCGATCAATCATTAACACTCTTTGCCCCCGGCGCGCGCGCGCCGGCCTATTCATCCTGAGCGCTATAGCCGAATACTCCCGGCGCAAACAAGCCTCTCGTACAAATAGAGCGCCGCCGGCCGCAATGAAAATTGGACTTTAAATTAGCCTGGGCTTCGTTTTTCTTCTCCGCGGCGGATGCCACCGGCGGTCAGGGGAATTTCCTGCGAACTTGCGAAATCCTCGGGCGTACGACGCGCCCGCGGCTCTATATACGTATGGGGATCAAAAGGGCTGGGCTGCCTGGGAGGAAGAGATAGGCAGGAGTCCGCTGGCGTACGAAATGGCAGGCGGAACAGAGTCAGTGCGGCGACGGGGTCCGATGAAGGAAGAGTTGGAGAGTTTCTTCGCTCAGCCGAACCAGCGGAGTTACATTGTGTCTGTCGTTTAATCACGTTTTTTACAGTTCCTTGGAAACCTTTTTCCACCGCCCGGAGAACGCTCCGCTCTCTCCAACGAATAAACTTTGTTTCTTTCCGGTCAGGATAGGTGTTCAAGCCAACCGGACTACGATGAGGGGGAAGGAGAGGATCGTGGCGGGTGAGGAGACGTATGTAGGTGTACATGCGGCGAGGAGCGAAGAAAAGGCGAGCGGGCGGGAAAGGCCGGAATAAGAGAGCGACGAAGTAACAAAGAGTAATCGCAGCGTGTCCGAAAGTTTGGAGGACCAGAGATAGGTTCTTGCTCATTCCCCTTTTTTCGCCCGTAATTTTCCTCGGCAATCCTCGGGCGAAACTTTGCCCCGACCAGACTAGTGTCGGTGGCGGCTCTATGGCACTTATACACCGCGATGGCGCTTGTAATGCTGAAACGAAAAAAGCTCGGGCTCACGAGGGCCTTGACAGTTCTCGCCGGTGGCTTGTCCACCGGCAGCCTCCTGCTCCGCCGCCTCGGCTCCGAAGATTCCGAGCGGAGCACGAATTTCTCGTGGTTTTCCTGGCTCTCCGGCGCGGATGTATATTACAGCACGCTCGTCCCGTTCCCACGGGACCTTTCCTCCTTGGATAGGTAAGCGTGCGCGTGTACAGATGGAGCGTACGTAAAGGAGCAGCTCGGTGGTTGCTCGGTTGCTCGGCTCGCTTGCTCGAACCGGTTACTCGAGGCAGGTCGGAGGTCGCGCGCGCCGGGTTCTCTTTCCTCGCTGCTTCATCCGAGAGCGCGGGATAGGTTCGCCGAGTGGGTCGGCCTGACCTATCATTGTTACAACTTTGCGAGTATTTATTGCGGGCGTGTTGCATATTATGCCCGTGTGCCGCTCCGTGCAGCTCACGATGCCCTCTCAAAATATCAATTTCGTGCGAGCAACGCTCTCGTCCTCTCGTCCCTATTATCCTGACAAGGGGCCTCCGCCGCGAGAGCGACGGCTTCCATTCATCCTGCCGGAGCGCGGCTACATCCCTCATGGAGTTCGACTTGACATTTTAATTCGTTCATGCCTTTGTCCCATCGCCAATTGATCGATGAATACGTTGGTCCGCGTTCCTCGGTGTACGACTTATCTCGATATACTGCTTATTGCTACTTATAAGTACCGAGATCGGGAGCCCGGCAACCGCGCTCTCTGGCGTCTCGAGGAAAAACTCTCGGCTATCGGGAATTGTCGAGCTGGCATTGTCTGTCACTGGTGAATGAATCCGACACAGGGCGAGCGGGCCTGCTCCCGATCGGAAGGTTCACGCGCGCGGCGGCAGCCGACGAATTACTCGAAATTTTCGTCGGGCCAGATTTCACGGTCTGCCTGAGACGTTCGAAAGTTTGGCGACACGGAGAACGAGTCGTCTCAAGCGGAGGGAGACGCCAAGGCAGTGGTAGTAGAAGGCAAGTGGAATCTTGGGGTAGGAACACTGGAGAAGTGGAGACAGCTCGCCCGACGAAAGGAAGAAGAAGGAATAGGGAGAGGATGAGTATCCTTCCGAGAGGAGGAGCGAAATCGTAGGGGAAAGTTTCCCTTAATAACTATGCCGCGTAGCCTGGCAATCGAGGCGTGAACGCGAGATACCGGATTAAAGGGAGAACTTTACCTGGCTAGCTCTCACAGCCAACGAATTGTCAAACCTGTTTTTCGCCTTGCCGGAACTCTCCGAGTTACAGCTTCGGATGAGAGCACCCCGAACGAGTCCTCCGATATCGACTCAACTTGTAGCATTGCTGAAAGTCGATGGCACTATTACATTAAGCAAGAGGTGGCGTCGACAATTAGTTGGAGGACTTCAATTGTCACAGCAGTTTAGCGATGCGCGCTCAATGGGATTGGCTGGTGGAGTCGTTGAAACGTTCAATGCGTTTCGTCGAATGTCATTTATTCCGATCGTACTTTACATAACAAAATACACTTGGTGACGTTTAATCCCGAAAATTGTCGAGGACTGGCACATGCGTCGGGCATTCGAGAGTGTCATCAACAGTTCGATGCTTACGGGCGAATAGGAGCGCCGACCAATTCCTCTTGGTAGCGCGACGAGCGTGGCTGATTCCTTTCAAAAGTCGGCTGGAAAAATGAGATGGAGTCAGTGGCTGGTTGTAATCGGACAAAATGTTTCATTCGGCATGTGCCGCTGCCGACTGAGCTATCCAATCAGCAGGGCAGCAACAAGCCAGTTACGGATAGCCGAGTGTAGCAATTACATACATCGCGTTGCGGGCACAATGGAATTCGCCAGACTGTTTGAAATTCGAATTACCGCACGGGTATCTTGATGCAGAGCCGATGTTCCCGCATTCAGCCGAACCCTATCGCAGGCGGCACACGCACACCGGGCCCGTGTTGTTGTTTTTCAAGTGTGATTCCCAGATAACTTTTTAATTTTCCCCACTGGACGTCGAAGGGGGTGTTATCGCTCGCTGCCCTTATACTATGTATTCATCATTTCCCTCTCGCGCGGACAATGCGCCGAATCGAAAGCCCATACACACCACTGGTGACAAAGTAGCGCGTGTCGCTCGACTTGAGCTCGCGATGATCGAACGCAATCTTAGCATCGATCTCCCATTGCATTTCAATTGTCGGACGTATCGGAATTTACTAGACCGCTCTTGCGATATATTCTCCCCCTAGGATTGAATCGACGATTTTCTCGTTTTCTGCACAGCAGATAAAACGAGAGGGTGGCGATGCAATTGAATATGAAGTCAGTGTGCCCACTATAAGCGATAATAGGTGCTATAAGAAAGCGAGTCGCGGTGATATACTCTTGGCACGAAATATCATGGGGCGGGATTACCTTAAACGGAAACCGATTCGCTGACTTTACGACGTCGCCCGTCGTTTACGGGGGTGTTTCGCGTGCTTTTTTTACGGCAACCAGATTCTGCAGGGAGAGATTCGCGGGGAAAATGGTGTGTTTTCGTGCTGTTCGAGCCATGTCTATCGACGCTCATCAGGGAACGCGCCGTCAAACTCTGCGAGTATTGGTCCTATAAAACTGCGCGAGCGAGTGGGATGAGATTTTTGACGATGGGGAGACTTGGCACATTGGCGCCAGGCGCGGGAACTGCGCTGTTTATATCGGCAATTACCGAGTTATCCTACCTTCGGATAAGTCGGCACCCCTCGCACACAGCCTGCTAACGATCACGAGGGTTCTTCCTGCTTTCTACGATTTACGAAATTCCGTAGAGAGCGACGGGGGAGAGAAAGCGGGAGAGGGAGAGAGAGGGAGGAAGAGTGAGCGTGGCGTCGACGATGGAAACAATGCACATTTCTCTCGGTCCTCGCATCGTTCGGTGACGTTGGGAACAATAAAATTAGCGGGATGCGCCACCGCTTTAATGAGGGCGGCAGTGGGTGCTGTAATTTATCGCTCGGCGGGGCTAATAACTATACACGCGGTGTTGCCGCGGAAATGGAAAAGTTTCACGGGCCGCTTAACGAACGGCAGGAAGGAGCCTGCAATCGGCTATACATATTATGTTCCAAGAGAAAGAGGGGGAGAAAGGGCATGGGCGGGAAAAGTGGGCGCGGAGAGGGAAGTGGTGGCCTGTGATTTCTAACGGGACTCGCGAGCACTCTTACTTAATTGGAGTATTCCACTCTGCCTATTCTAGTCTGCTTTAGATCCGCTCGGCCTCAAGACTCTTCTGCGATTCGCTCTCCCGGCTATAAGATAATTAGCCGAGCCCTGACAACGAGCAGTCTAGCCGGCCGTCTCAGTGTCAATATCCTCCTTGCCGAACAGCCACTGACTCTCTGCACTGACTCTCTGCAGTATGTCGACGACGAGAGATCCCCTCTAAGACTACTTTCTCCGAGGGAAAATATTTCTCGCTACTCCGTGTTTGGTGGCGAGCGAATCGCCGTCTCAAGCCCACGAAAATCTCATTTCTTTCGCTCGAGACGTGATTTTTATACGCCACCACGACATGCGAGAGCCGCGGTTACGCACGCACATGTATACATATACCCTCTTCCTCGGGTGTATTGGAAGGTCAATATTTGAGGCGACGCTTGTGCAAGGTAGGGGTTGACAGTCGGAATGTCCACGCATTCGTCCTGGCGATGCAGCAGCCAGCCAGCCAGTCAGCCAGTACCAGGAGAGAGAGATTGTATATCTGGCACGGGCGGGGAAACGAGGGGATAATATCGGGCTCGCTCCAGCGACGTGTTTTTGCAAGGAACCGCGATGACTTTCCGGCTGACTCGCGAAAAAGCTCGTCTCCGCGCGAGAGATGATGGGGGTAAGCAGCGCTTTCGTTGGCAGAGCAACTTTTTTGCGGGACAACGCTGCGGAGAAAATTACGCCCCGGGGATGCTGGGAGAATCGGCGGGAGAGGGAGAGAGAGAGAGAGAGAAGGCGAGCGCTGGCGGACAGGAGCGTAATTGCTCGGCGAGTCGTTCACGCGCGAACCTTTTTGATATGCCCACCAGGCCTGATTGCGAATGTGATTTTCCCGGAAAGTAGATTACGGATTAAGTTCGCTCCGGATGAAGGTCCAGATAGGGAGGATAGCCCGCGCCTACCACCGCGCCGCGCCGCCCGCCACTTGAGCTAATCGCGGCGCACGACCGGGGCTCCCCTGCTTTTTGTCACTTCCAACTGTCTGCTGCTAGCCAACTTTTCCTAAAGAGGATCCTTTTAAATTAGACCTAATTACCACTTTTCACACTCCGAGGAGACGTGGCTAATGTTTTACGCTCGCCCGAAAACGTTCTCTGTTCTTTCTTTAGGTCTCTACCGTCTGTATAGCTCGCGATGATCTTTGCATGGAACATTAACCACTTACGATGTTCCATGCCAAGTTAGATCCTTAGCATTCACTTTATTACCAGCAGGTTTAATAGCAAGTCTAACATTTCAATTCTTTGGAGGAACAATATGTTTTTGATGGATTTATGCCACACTCGTCGTTTCAAGCGTATTTGCCAACAAATTTCAATGTTAATTATGTGTGTTCAGATCATTGAATTATTTCATAAGAATATTGACCAGAATGGCGCATGGTTAGCATGGGTTTTATCGTCATAGGGGTACCACCAGAACGCAAAGCCATACAAATGTTGCGCTATGAAAGTGATGAAAGTGTACTCGAAAGAATACACAGATTGTGGGGTTTATCATTAATCCATGAGAGAGGATTGCGAAGAATTGGTAGAGTAATTACGAGCTCGTCACACGCGGGATTAAAGTTTTATCGCGGGTTGGCAGCCGTCGCGAGTGGGCTCGACGATTTTTCCGGTGGTGTTGACAGCATGAAGTCGTCGGTGGCGGGCACGCTCGTCCCTTCGTCGAGGAAGTCGTCCTTCGATTTCCATGACAACGGATGCGAGCTTGAATGCACGTCGTTTAGGGGCGATCGACAGGCCTCTGGCCTCTCCATATTCAACGAGCGGAATTCCCGGCCTCTCCGTCAGTGCGACGATCTATCGTCGCCTCCTTAACGTCGATCCCGCCGTAGTACACTACCCCAGCGGGCGTCGCGTTGGGCGGGTGGCTTTGTCGCCGCGACAATGGTCTCCCAGGATTTCCAAGTCCGCTCGTCCTCTCTCTCTCTCTCTCTCTCTCTCTCTCTCTCTCTCTCTCGCACTCTCTCGCACTCTACGCGCGCGCGCGTGTGAATTATTCCGGATGCCACCCGTAAACCCTTACCCCCCTCAACCCGGGAAGAATATTTGCAGGAATGTAATTCAATCGGAAAATTTATCAGGAATTTAATAACGGCGCCGCAGCCTTGCTTGCTTCACCAAGTCAGCAGATACGAGGCGTTACTTTCCCAAATCGCCCCTTTCAAACTCCCCAAATCTGACATACATTAAGGCAGAGCGCGTGTGACAAATCTTCGCCCGATTCATAGTTTAGTCGACAGTTTTGTGTAGCTCTACATCAGTCACAGTTTTGTCCAGTCAGCGAAATGTTGGGGTAGATATGGCATCGCTTCTCTGCTGTCATAGCTACCAGTTGATATTTTTGAAAATTTGCATTTTGTCCAGATTGTATTCTAAATGCATCAGACTCTACAGAGGAAAGTAACATGACTGAAACCGCAATACTTTTCACGTAAGTCTATCAGTGCCGCTTTGGTCAGCTCGAATAATGTTTTACGATGAATCAAGAATATGGGGTTTCGTTCCCCTTCTCGGGCATATGAGTCATGCTGGTCATAAGAAGGGTGAAGAAGAGGCGATAGAATATAGATCGCGAGCGAAAGCGTTGAAAAGTGTAATCAGCCTCCCTGGAATCACCGAACACAGGAGCTCCGATTTGCTCCCTCGAGTAATTACCCTGCCGACTTGCCAGCTAATCCGGCGCGAGCTCGCTGAGTTTTATCCCTAAGGTAATAATCAAACTTTGCAGTGGGAGTACCGGGCGGCTGAAGGCGAACGCTGAAACGTTGAACGGGAAACGAACTTTCAAACTCAATTCGCGGCGACACTGCGTGTTCTTTCTTATACATATTCAGTAATTCACTTTTCGCGCGGTGCGCGTTCTCTCTCCTCGAAAAATTGGTTTCAACACTCACTCGCGCTTAATTGTACGGGAAATCGGTTTTAGCCTGCGCTCCGGTGGGAAGTGGGAATGGGGTGCCCCTCTTCGCGACCGCCTTTGCATTCGGCGGTCGAGCTCGACTTTACGACGCTAGTTGGCCGCGCATCTATAACGATTGTTGCAATCAACTTCACCAGGACTAGCTTTCCACGCGCCGTAATATCTCGCCCGCAGAATCATAATTCTCTCGTTTACTGCACATCCTTAACGTAATAGCCGCGAACTCGGATATCAGGGTTCTCGGTGTGCTTCCCAGTGCGGAAGGAGGTCAGTGCTCGGGACGGTGAAGAGGAAACTTTATTCATCGGCGCCACGAAACTCGCGCTCGCTGAGCATATCCATTTGACTTGAAGATATTCTTGGATGTTGCGCCACGAGTGAGAGGGAGAGCAGAGGTCGAGTGTAATAGTGAGCGCTCGGGCGAGAGTACAACGTGTAAAACGAAAACACGTGCAATCCTCGATGCTATCGTCCGTTGGCGCCATCCTTGAGAGGCCAGGCTGCTCGTTCGGTTTTAACGGAAGTTCACCCTCGAGAAGTTTAATTCGAACCACACATCCTCCGCAGCGGCCCTCTCTCACTGCTTATTGGCACCTCGTGCGCGTCTGCGGAATCGTTTCCTCGGCTTCGAACTTAGCCTGCGACTGTTCTCCGCCGGCGCCCACTTCCTCTTTAATTATCCTGTTACTCGCATCTGTAACCCTTAATTGATACCATCCCCCCTAGAGAGAGAGAGAGTCTCTCTAGGGAACCATTGATCTGCTGATTTCCCGACAAACGATGCTCTGTACATCTGCCCATGACATGACCCACAAATTACCCATAATCGGCCCAGGGAAGCAACGTAATATCGTGCGCACACGACTTATTAGTTTTCGCACCTCGAATTTTGCGGAAAAAATCCTCGGGCTTTGCCGGGAGAGCGACATAATTCTTGGTGAAAGAGCGCATTGATAAGTGAGTTAGCGTGTGTATAGGGGAGCAGGCACGCGAGCGGCATCGGAACAATGGAGATTTGTCGGACGTTTACCGGTCGCTCGGGCGTAGGTGAGAGAGGCTCGGTTAGTTCCTTCCGGTCTGTCGGTACGCCGGGCGCGTAAGTGCAATGAATCTCTCCCGTCTTCCGTGAAAACGAGTGGAGAGAGCGAGCTAGCGGCCTGGCGCTCGGTGCACGCGCGATCCCCGGATCCGATTCAATGCGGCTCGTTAACGCGGCTCTTAATCACGATCGGCCCGCGGACAATGAGGCCAATCGAGAGTGAGGGAAAAAGAGTGGCCGTTCACGGCGGCAAATATAAATCTCGCCTGCCAGAAACAATGCGACGCGATATACGAGACGGAAAGAGGCGCAGCCTCCTCGCTCGCCCACACGCTACCGGTCGTCGATACTTGGCCACTCGCTGAACCGTCCGCCCAATCTCACTGCGGCCACGCGATTCTACCCCCTCGCCTTTCAGGCCTCCTCTCCAATCACAGTTTCTCTCTTTAGCACATCCTCGCTTCACCTCTGCCTCGCGCGTTCCCCGCCGCGGACGCTTTGCTCTTCCGGCGAGAAAAATTGCCGGCGATCAATTTTGGCGTGCCGATAAAGAGCGCATGAGCGCGCGCGACTACGGGGCCCATTGCGCCGATTCGACTCGCGAGAATAATGTTACCTTCCAGCGGCACCGATATACGCGCCCGATAAGAGGAAATATTCCGCTCGGCCGTGGGAATGATGCATCGCGCACTGGAACGCCTGTATCTTGCGCTCTTTCATTTGTCGAGGGAGCTGAGCCGGGCCCGGGGGAGACATCAGGCCCTGTTCCCTTCGGAGGGAAGAGCGATGCGCCTCCTTTGGAGCCAGGAGTGCTCGGCGATTGAAGCTAAATCGTTTGTAATTGAATCGGACCGCAAGGAGCTTGGGTCAGCCTTTCGAAACTTGAATATTCTGTCTTACTGAGTGCGTCTCTATCAGCGGGAGTTATAGGTCTGCCATGCCGTAGCGAAACCTCAGTGCCCAGTAGCAGGACGGATGCTGGGAGGCTTGTACAACCGCCGCTCGTACGCGTTCCGCTCAATTATGACCTCAAACACCGCCGCGAACTACAATGGGGCAACGGCGGGGCAACGGCGGGGCACGCGGGAGGCGTATACGTGCCGCACAATTACAAGTTAAATACAGCCTTAAACTGCAATACGGCCCAGGGAGTATATGTCCGTGTATTGCTCCATTATCACCGGGAGCGAACTACCGACATGGGATCCAGATTTGCGCGATTGTCCGCTTAGCATTTGCGGACACGGCAAACGGGCTCGAGGCTGCCGCCCTATTAAAAACAGCCCTTACGGCGATGTGGATCGTGGACACGAAATTGCCGGCTAAAATAGGACACGGTGCTTAGAATCAAATATTAGGTTTCCACTCTCTGGTTCGGGTAGTATGTACATATATACGCGTGAGTGTGTGGAATAGCGGCGAGAGCGCCCGCTCGCTCGCTCGCTCGGTTCTCGTGAGAAATTGAATTGTGAACCGCCGGTGTAATTGGCTCGAATCAAGCTACGTATCCCCCGGGCGCCCGAGGGGGTGGATAAGGAACGATTAGGACGGAGGTCGCCCCGGAAGCGGAGAGGCAGCCGCCACCCAGGGGGACGAGGCGAGAGGGACGGCGAGAGGGTGGAGGACGGGACGGTGTGTTGGATGGCTGGAGCAGGCCGCGCGAGAGAAAGGAGAGCGAAGAAACGAAGAAAGAGGGCCACTCTTCCAGCCGGCTCCGAGGAGACAGGAAGAATTTCATGCTCTGTGAAGCGGGAGACTCTACCCGGGGGATTACCTCCAATTGATCCGACCCTGTTGCCTTCTTCTCGACGAGCCCACCTAGAGTCGAGCTTTTCCGGCGGACCTGCCCTCTCCACTCTCCACTCTCCACTCTCCAGCGTCGCTTTGGGCTTACGCACCCGCCGAGCCGCGCAGCGCCGACAGGAAAAGAGCCCACGGAGGGTAGAACGTCCTCTACGCATCCTCTCGCGAGGCTGCTTCTCTCCTCGGGGCATTGTTCGCGCAAGAAACCAATAGCGGGAGATACATCGTTACGAGGCGACAGGAAGGAAGCACGGCGGACTACTACGGCATGATAACGACTTCGGGCTAGAACTACGCTTTGTGCTCCTCTCTGCTGCCACTGTCGTTCCCGCTGCTCCTCCTTCGGGAGGAGACTCCGATGGGAGAACAGCCAGCAGCCGGAGGATCCTCGATCACGCCTGATTTCGTTCGTTCCACGGCTCGCTGGCGGCTCCCTCACTCGCCCAATTCCCTCCCGCCGGCTTTCATCACGACATCTCGCCATCTCGGACGGTGCCCTTTCGAGGGCCGCGCGGATTTCCTCGAAGCGTTTCGTCCGCGCGAGAGGAGCACTGAGTGGGCCGTGTCTCCTCGCCTTTTTTCGTCGGCGCCTCTCCCGGGGCTCGCTCGCGCCCTGGAAACGGCCCCAGCGTCAATTAGAAGAAGTGACTCTCTCTCACGCCTCGGCGGAAGCCTCTCGAGGGGGTAAGAGGCAACGGGGCCACGCTGACAAAGTGACAATTACGCGCGGCGCACGCACGAGTACCACCGGGCGAACCGGGTGGGTACAAGCGCCCCCCCGACAAGCGCGTGTCCCGCAGTCACGTGCGGTCTCGTGTTACATTTTCATTCGGCTAATTGCCTTTTCATCGGATTCCCCGAGCCCACCATCATCATGACGAGCTTTCCGTCAGAGGCGCCCGAAAAACCGCGTCCTCTCCTCGACACCACTCGTAATCCTTATAGTATCCTGGCGCGGCCGGAGTGTGTGGCGGGTGAGTATGGAGAGCGCGGTCTCTATTACCAGTGGGAATGAGGTTCGAATCGCAAGGCCCACGGGGACGCATTCTCCCGCCGCTCGATCCTGGTGGCCCCAACCAAATTGGAAGCTCCCCTTCGACTTCGACTTGAATGCGCTCTGCGGTACTTGTGACGCGGAGAGAGTACTCTTCACTCCTTCTGTCTCTCAACTGCCGTGAACGAAAGGATTGATTTCGAGCGGCGCCAGCCAGCAAAGAAACCTTTTCTCGTGTCGCTGGTTCTCGAGAGCGCGGGAGGGTGATGGATTGGAATGCTTGAGAGTCTCCTGCCGTTTTGGCATCGTGGGCTGCGAGTGCTCGCACTTGAAGGGAGGAGAGGATTGCGATGAAATCTTCTGTGGACCAAGGATTTTATGCATTTAGAATATTTTCTGAAGCCCTTTGATGAAGGGAGGGTTATGTTTTCCTATTCATTTTTCCATCGAGTCTTTCAACAGGATGTGATAATAAATCAATCGCACTTTTGGTGTGACCCGCTTGTGCTTTGGGGCGTTTTACTGTGTTACGATATAGTACCCTACTGCGAAATCCTTGTCGAACGCAATTGCTTGGCGAGGACTTGTAATGGGGCTGCCCCTAGGGACACCAGCGTCCCGCACAAATTGGAGGTTCATCGTCTCGAATAACGAGCTACCACGATAATGAGGCCATGAAACAGATATTAAATTCAAGCACTCTCGGTACTGGGCGGCATTAAGCGATGGCCCGAGAATAAAATCACCCAAGATCTCGTTCGATATAGCTATAGGTACCACGCAAATGAGTTTTCTCAGCCGGTACTCTCGCTCGAAGAACGGAAGGAGTTGGTTCTCGAGAGAGCCTGCCTTTTCGAAAAGACCCCATCAATCCTACTAGAATTCAGCGTCGAGGTGATAGTATCGTAAACAGAGGTTCCATTCCCGGCGAAACGGAAAGAAAACACCGAGGAATTCGTGTGGAGAAAGCGGTCGGTCGCACTTCATCCCTAATTCAGATAGATCGCCGTGATCAAAGAGCGAAAAACACATGTTCTTTTCTTGGGATACACGGCTGGATGGATATAAAGGTTTAGATCATCGGGAAAGGCTGCGGTCTGCTGAACAACCGAAGAGGAATATTCCTCTATCCAAAGGAAAGCAAGGTCGCTTGGCCGGGAAATGCGGGGGGTGGCAGGAAATAAAGAAACAAGTACGGGAGATGGTGGTTTTCAAGACAAGAAGAAGCAAAGTGGAAAAAGTACGGTCTTTTCCGCGGGAGAAGGCTAGCTAGTATTCCGTGCGAGAGCCAGTAGACTATTCATTGCTCGCTCGTCTTTTCTCCCATCACCCAAGGAGTTTATCCGACTTTATTCCGAGTGGACTCGATTATTTTCCCATTTCGTCGCGGCGTTCTCGCGGACTGCGGCCTGCTGGGCAGTTGCCAAGACAATTCCGACTCAAGGGCCGGAACCGAGGCCGGTTCGCCGGATATCTTCGGCCGTGTTCGTACATAATAAATGCAATCTTAATTCCCCTTTGCTGCCAGGATCGCTGTAATTTCGCCGGTTTAATTGAAAATAGAAGGCGGAACCGGCCCAATCCACTACTAATGCCGATGTGTGTCGTTCTCGTGTTCCCTAGTCAGCACCAGGCAAACTGGCAAGTTGCAAATTTTTCACGTATATGCATGTCTTTTTTCCTTGCGAACGGCTGCGTTAACGGAGTAGTATACGCTCGTTTTCAGTCATTCTAGCATATACTCTCTTTCCCTCTCATGCTGGCTCGTTCTGCCATTTTTTTACACCTTTTTTCGTCGATGCGAGCATCAACGACGTGGTGCACCGGCGGTATCTCAATTTAGCATCGGGACAGCGCGACCGAGAATATTGATACGCCGCTTCCGAGTCGCCGCACGTTTTAATTTACTATTATTGCGAATACTTAGAAAGGATCGCAAGCTCGTCCGTACCTAAGGCTGGTTGCACACATATCCCGTGAGGGTCCACGAGCTGTGGCTTATTCCTGACCAATTATTCTATAACTTTTTCGACGGTAATAGAGTTAATACATTTGGTTTTTACATGTGGTACATTTTTCGAATCAAAGGGACCAACCGTCTAGGGTGTTAACCAGTCAAGATTGCGTGATTTACAGTTTATTAAACGTGGCTAAAGCAGCCGCGGACAGACATTTACATTTTCAAGAGAAAAACAATTTCCTTTTTAACGAGAATTCTCGTGCGATCGTTGTGAGTTCTACCTTATGATTTGCTTGTGCATTTCCTAGTCCACCATTAGAACTGGCGCAAGCAATGCAACGGCCGTTGGCCAACGGAGAAGATAGCTGTAATGGGTTAATACACTTGGCAGTTCTTGACATTCAATCGAGCCGGAGCGCGGCGTTCGAAAGGGCGGGCATAAAATCCGAGAATTACTGCTGCCAGCACGGAGCTAACGAACCAGCGGTCTGGCCCGGCGAACAGGTGAAACTGTGCGTCGAACGTGTGCGAGTTAATTCCAGCTTAGCAATATGACGCCCTTCCCCCTCCGCTTTGTATAGGCAGGTAGTGTCGGAGCTTTATGCCACATGGCGTTGGCGGTCCAGCCCTGTCTATAGTAGCACGATGGGCCGCTGCCGGAGAAAAACAAGCCGGCCAACCGCAAAAAGTGTGTTTAACGATAGTGTCACAGCCGGCTCGAACGCGGCGGCCACCGGGACACGCCCTGCCCCCCCGAAACAACCGAAAGCTTGCACGCGATAATTTGTGGCTCGCGAGCCACCGGCGTGGAACCGGCCCCGCTGTAATTACCCTGGTAAATAATGCTTTCCCGGCGCCCAATGTTGTACCTCCGATCACGAATAAATTCGACGCTGCATACGTGCCCCGAGTGCGCTATGTCTTTGTCGCTCTATCTCTCTTGCCGGGGCGCGCGAGAGTGGAACGTGGAAGCGGAGAGATCGTTACGATAATCAGGCGTATACACAGCCATACCTATGCACTGCTACTTTTTGTTCCCGGCCAAGATTTGTTTCCGCGGGGAATGCAATGCATGCTCTTCCACCAAGAAGCCATAAAGCGGCGTTAAAATATTGGCCGATACACATCGCGCGCAAACAGTCCTAGGGCTCGCATGATTCAGGACTGGAAGACTCCGCTCTGCTAGATCTCGTCGGTTCTGCGAGTGTGATTACTTCTGTGAGAAGCATACTCAGATTCCTCGCAGACTACGTATCGGTTCGTTTTTCATTCCCTGCGTGGAAATCGGCTTGATGTGTGGCGATTCTTTAAATTCCGAGATTGTGGTTTATCTCTAGAGAAATAAAGTGTAGAGAACATCACATTTTATGGGGTCGTTTTTGATTCGAAAAAAGAAATTGGATACTGGCAGTGATATATGTATTCCTGTATGATTTTGAAGCATCAAGGGTTGATGTAATTAGCTGCGTCTTTAAACATTGGATAGCCGGTATAACATGAGCTGGAGCTCTCTTGAGCGGCGCCAGTATCGTTTACGTTCGTCAAATTTCGAAATCATTAATCAGGAGCGTGTCGAGCTAACCCGATAGCGGCCCAAGTATCCGGATGGCCGCGGTAAAATTAGTAGCGAGTCGAACTCGAGCGCGCAGCCTGAAAGAAATCTTAGCTGGGAGGTCATAATTCCTCGGAGTGGCCGGGTACCCGTAGGAAGACCCTCGCGAGCAATCGCGAGCTGGTTTTTGCGTGCGATCCGAGGTAACCTGAGAGGGCTGTGCCGACGGTGGAGACGTGTCGCGAGATGCGAGGAAGTCTTATGAACTCACCTTAAGCCTCGGGCCTAGGCAGTTCCTCCTTCTCAGTTAACGAGCCACGAACGAAGAAACAGCTAGTCGGTAATTGGATCGGTCGATCGACTCCTTTATGCGTCGAGCTCGTCCGATGAGCGAGGCGGTCTTCCTCAAAACCGCCAGGGCGCATACCGTGCCAGGACGAAGCTGGGGGTCACGGTAACGTTATTAACCCGTAATCGAGCTCGGGTAAACAATGAGGCGGTTTAGTCAAGCCGCTGCGCGCTCGCCCTCTCACTTGGAATCTCGCCGTCTTGCCCTCTCTTGGACGATCGTGCCCTCCGGCGCCTCGAGGAACCCTCCGTGCGGCCAAACTTCGCCACCCTTGATAGAACTTTCTCCCCGGGCGCGGCGCGGCAGGACGGCCGCTATGCAAACTCCTCGTTTCCGATTGGGGAGAGCGACGTACTTCCGAGTACTGCTTCGATGTCTTTTTAATATTCGCGGCACTGCTCCATTCAATCGCGAGTGTTGCACTTGCGAAATTGCGCTACTCTCCTCGGGCACCCCTGCACGCCGATAATTAATCGACTCCGCCGGCGAAACTTGGGGCAAAGTCGCGTGAATATTACATGTACCCTTGAATTAAGGCCGACCGCCCGCTCGAGTTAATGGCAGGGTAAAAGGATCGCGCATGAATGTAGACGACTGCTTCCCTTAATCGCAAAGAAGTTTGCGATTTGACGGTAACTCGGCGAGAATCCGGCAGTCGCAGGAAGAAACCGTGACGCTTCCGCGAAGAAATGGACTTTTATGATCGATGTGCCAGAACCTTGAAACGGAAGAGTACGACAAGAATTTATGGGGAAACTTGTGCGGCGTGCGCCAACTTCCGGGGCTGACGTGACTTTGGAACAAAGTAGAGTTCCACGGAAAGTGAGGTAGTACCTACAGCAGCCTTAAAAGTCAAGGCGACCAACTACAAGGAATCTGACAACACCCTTCCGTTTTCCCCATGCATTTACTACCTTTCGTGACATGCTTTTAACAGTACGAAAACTAATAATTTCACATGAGTACCTACTGTCAATTTTGCATATTATAATCGTAATAAAAACACGGTATCAGGAGTTGATCCAATCCCGACTGATCAAAGCAGCAAAGGGGGGTTCTTATTTGCGTCACGGTCATCTCTCTTTCCCACCAAGTCAGACTTGAATCAGCAGACTCAGTAGAGTTGGAACTCCACCGAGTCTCCTGATAGTAGTACGGGGCGCGATATAGCCGAGGATACTTTTCCCGAATTCAAAGTCTCCCAATACCGAGGACACTTTGAAATTCAAGTGGACAGCCAGGACGCAAATCATACGTATGCGAGTTTAGCAGTAATATCGAGCGCAATCACCGAATGCCGGTGTGTAACGGGTGGCGAGGTTGTTTGATGACACGCGATGCGTGTAACGAAACGCGGTTTTTCTCGTTAACGCCTGGGGAGGAGCAGGCGGGGGTGGCTGGCTCCGCGGAATAACGAGGTTTTGCTATTGACTTTGAGCAACGAGCCGGCCAGGAAGTGAACCCATTGCGGCATGCAGGCGGCGCTCATGGAGAAGCGGTAGCGATGAGACCGCGCGAGCCGAAGGGATTTCCATAACCGAGTCGGCCGGACGCGGAGTTGCCTTGTCGGCCGAGCTGTCGCTGCAACCGGTGCAAGCGTATTCGATTTTCACGGGTCATATCGTCGGAAACTTATTATTCCGCCAGCCGCCAGAGGAGACACGTCAATATTATACTATCGATTCCGCCTTGAGTGGATCGTCAATGGAAATTCAATTGAATGCAGCAACGAGCGTGCGAGCTTCTCTATTCACGATACGCCGGCAGTTCTCGAACTCGACAACAAAATTAAAAGCACGATGTGAAAATCGACTCAAAGAGTCGGCTAATTTTAGCTTTGGGACTCGAGATAATCAGTACTTTGTTCTAGACTTAATTAGCAACGCGCAGTCATTGCCAGGCGTATTCCTTTATGAATGCATTGCCAATAATGTGTTATGGTTAGAGCGTGTATGAGTAGTCGATCCCTCTTTAATAACGGAGGTATCAGTTGGATAGAGTAGGGAAGTGAGTGGCTCGGTATGGTCATTGAAAAAGGTTTTCCGTACTTTCTCAGTGATTCTCGAGCATTCGCAGAGTGCGGTAGGTGGCCGTCGTATGTCCCATTGTCCAGAGAGAGAAGCATCACGATTTCGTGACTTCGTGAGCTCGCGGCTTCGTGAACGGTGGGCGTATCGATTGCGCGCGGGCGCGCTCTCGCGTTCTCCGATGCCAATAAGATCCTTAGGTAAATCCTAAGCCGATGAGACGAACTCGGAGATCAGCGAGCAAAGACCGAAAGGCACCGGGCTAATCCTAATTGAGTCGCCTTATATAAGTCTGGCCAGTCACTCCTTCTGTACTCCTTCAATCTCGAACTCCACCTCGAGCTCCCTCCCCCTCGCACTCCTCTCCACTTTTCCTCGCTCGGAGATGGTGGCACGAAGAAAGAGAATTTTCTCATCGCACTGCAGTGCTCACTGCCGTCGGGCCGTCGCGCCGCCGCCGCGACGGTAACTTCCACGATGGATTTCGAAATTGATTCCCCGACTGCTGCATCTCACTGTGAGGACGATGATCCGCTCACGCGAAATCCAGCCTCCAATCTTGAAAACGCGCCCAATGGAACTTTCCCCTAATATCGCCCGCTTATTCTTCGCCGTGCGCCGATTCCGTAATGCGCTACCTCTTGACTACCCCTTGATGAAAATTGGATTGCCCGAATTCTCCGCTGCGTCGTCTTCCCATCCAGTCTGTATCCTCCGGTGCTTTCTCATCAAATAGCAGTGTAATAGTGTTTTGTGTTTCTAAGTGATTTATCAGAGGGCAAACCAGATTTCCTCGCTCGTGTTGCGCGCGGTACGTGTGGGCGCGAGGCGGATGGCGAACAGGCGAACTGCGGCTTGGTATGCGAGTTTTGAAGCGCCCGCGCCCCCTCATCGAGTTGCTTTCCCGATGGGACGGCAAATGCGGAATTTAAAGTCCGCGAGAACCGCTTCTCCGCCGCTGAATGCGTGAACCTTTGATCCATTGTCTCGACGGAGAAGGCAGAGGAAGGTAGAGAGAAAAAGAAGATAGGCGTCGGCGGGCCTCCGGGGAACGTCGCCACGCCACAGGGAGAAGAACCAATTCTAATTTGACGAATGAGAAAGTTTCAAGTGTAAGGATGGACGGCCGTTCCCGCGAGCGACAGAAACTCTCTCAAAGACTGCCTGCCGGTGCTATTACGATATATAAAAAAATGCAATACTACTCAAGCGAATCGGGCCGAGGGAGTTTCGAGCAGTCGGCCTCAAAGGCGGGATGAAAGAACAGTACTAACAGTAGTCGGGTTCGACTGGCAAGACAGTGCTGAGGAGTTTCAAAGAAACCCTCCCAAGTTACTCGCGCTCCTCGTAGCGATGACTGCGCCGTAATCGTGATGGCCCAAGTTTTTCTTTCAATATTTAAATTGTCGAGAGAGCAGCAGCGGCGGCGGCAGCGCCAGCAGCAGCTTTCCAAAGCAACCTTCCACCGGACGAGGGAAACTTACCCCAATCACTGTTGTTTTCTTGATGAACCCCGAGACGACGTCGACCATTCCAGCGGTGTTTATTGTCGTCTAAAAGCTTTCGCAGAGGCAGAACACTCTCGGCCGTGGCTGGAGAAATTGCATTTGTAATTTAGTATGCATATGTTCGAGCCGCTCGATTACGGAGTGCGGTTGACAGAGACAAAGCTGGCGATGACGAACAATCGAGTCCCACGTCGGGTGTTCGATCATAGCTAGGGGGCGACGGGAAATGACTGATAACAGGCGTCAAGCAGCGACGTTAAAAGCCATATTGAAGGCTATTACGATGAGAAAGTAGAGGAGAAGGAATGCATCCGGACGTCTTCGGCGGCGAGGAATGACGAAGGAGTGCGCGAGCTTGCCGAACGAGGGAGAAAACACGCCGCTAGCAGTGTGAAGGCGAAGAAGAACACGAAAACGCGATGCCTCGTAATTAATAACGGTTCGAGAGCCGCGCACCAGCGTGGGCGTCGCAAAGTGGCTGTCGTTAGTCGCTCGTTGAGACGGCGCCTCGCCGCTTGTAAGCCGTGGCCGTATTCGCACTTCGTGCCTCCCGTCACCGTACCGCCCGCCCGCCCGCCCTTCTTTCCCTCCAGACTCCGCCACCTTCCCGATTTCGTAATAATTCTCAGTCATCGGCAAACTTTCGATAATTATGCCTTTCCAAATTATCAAGTTCTTGGTATGCCAGTAAAGAGCCTTGAGGAATAGTTCTACATGAGTTTGGACAATCAAAGTTCTTGCTGGAGTTTCCGGATATTCGGATATTTGCGTTTATACCCCTTTGGATTACGACGCTATTGGAATATTTCAGGGCGCTTAGTCGGCTAAAGTTAGAAAAGTGACACGGCGAGCATTTGCGGAAAGCTTTCTCGCTTTCCTCGATTTCAACGGGATTCGTTTTTACCCCGGCAGACTTAATACGAGCACGACGGCTCTCGTGTCAAGTGGAAAGGGACAGAGGAAGGCAGACGTTTTCCTCCGGCCGGAGGAATAGCGTTCCCGATGAAAACGTCCCGCGGCCTTCCCTCGGCGTGGCGGTTCGAAAAGGCAGCGTTACAAAGAAACGGCTCAATGTCCTGAAAATTGGAAGATCCGGGGAAGTATAAACCGCTTGGCCGGGAATGAGATCGGAATGAAGGCGGGATCCCTTTCGACTTCCATCTCTCGAGGCAACAGTCGAGCGCGGCGAGGCGAGGCGCGACGCCCTGAAATAATGGAGCGATACTTTTAAAACAAGATCAAACGTCGCAGGAGCTGCGGACCGCGAAAGCAGAAAGGCGAAGGGGCAAGTGGCATAACCGGTATCGCGGTATGCAAATCGGCGGCAAAATAGATTTCCAGAGAGACTGTTTTCGCACGGCGGGAGCACCGGCGCGCCGCGCCGCTGGCTTTTCACGACGCCGGCGGTCGACGGGAACGATCCGAGAGAAATCTTATCAGAGGCAAGCGGCTACCGCACGGTGTCCCGTGTCGTCATCTCGAAAAACAAGCGAGTGAGCAGTTTCGGATCCTGCAAATTGGAAGGACCGTAGACGCCTAAACCGCTTCTTGGACTTGGCGACCGGAGCGGCGAGAGCGAATAAGGCCTGAGTGAGAAGGAGAGAGAGATAGGGAGAGGAGGAGCTGGTGAAACAGAGAGTGCATGTCCGGGCGGATTGAGACGTCGAGCAATTTCGCATCACAACCGCGTCTCAGCGTAGATCGAGCGACGTCCGATGTCTGGATCGGATCGATACCAATCGGCCGGGTATCGATAGCAGTCCGCCCGTAAAATTGATTCCACTTCCATTGCCGCCCCTCGGGGGCAAACCGCGGCTCGCAAAATCTCGTGGGAACGGAAAGGTGATTCCTTGCGTTACTTCCTCGCCCTCTCGGCCTCTTTCCCTCCGCTTCCTCGAGCAAGTCCACCCTCGCAATCTCTGCCTCCTTCTCTCAACCTTGCACCGCTGCCCCCTTTTGGTCCCGCTACTCTCCAAGTCCGCCTTCCTCGGACATATACACCCAAGCACCAGACACTTCGATGGCTTGTGTTTTATTTCTCTCTCTCTCTCTCTCACTCTCGCTCCCTTCGTTCCAGCATCCTCCGCTCGGTACCGCGGCCGATCCTGTTGTTTGCTTTCCCGAAAGCAAGCTGTGGCTCCGGCGCGAGCTTCCTCGCCAGCTCGGTAAGATTTGTCCCTCGACCCTGACTGTCCAACGCAGTCCTCCATCCCCTTCGTTTCCATTTACCTGCTTCTCTCTCTCTATCTCTCTCTCTCTCTCTCTCATTCCCCTGCGAGCGAGTACCATTTTATAAAGGACAAGTCTTCGCGCGAAATGACCGAGTATTTGCTTTCCCTTCATCCGCGCCCTCTCGTCTCTTGAGAGGAACGGAACTGGTCAGCCGCGCGCTCTGGTACATAATAGAGCCATTCTTGAATAGTCAACGTCAGGGTGTGCACTCGAACATTGAGGCGAGTGCGAGGCTTTAAGAGTCGTTGATCGAGGGCATAACGAGAGGAGGAGTAGCATCGATTGCTTCTAGCTTCGAGTATTTGCAAGTGAGTCTCGAACACCACGTGCGCGGCTGAGAGGGACGCATTCAGGAAACAGAGTCGCGCGCGTTTGCATCCTGTTAATTAGCTGCAAGGGAAAGACTCGTGTCTTTGAAACGCGAAAAGGGGGCGAACATGGTAAACGGTAGTCGTAACATTAAATCGTATTTTAACAAGACGCGGAATACTGAAAGGAGCGTAGATTATCCGACCAGAATTACGGAGGAAAGCGGCCAAGCCGCTGCGAGTGCATAAAGTGAACCAGTCGTAAAATAGACGTCAAGATATTCGAAGGTACGGCGCTGAAGCGAAGAAAAACGACAACAATATAAAACCCGGATGCTTAATTTAAAAGTGACTGGCTTATGTGCGCTGCTGCCACTCGGCTTGCTTCCTGTGGCATCCTTAAGAGATGAAATTCTCTGTGAGCGTAGTTACGCAGCTGATCGTAAGCACATCGAGTAGGCTGTATTTCAACTATACGACCCTTTAATGATATTTTATACCTTTCTCGCTGTGCGTGTAATGCGGTGCCTCTTTAATTTGGCAGGACGTACTTTGCCTTGCCGCTCATCTCCTTCCGCATTGGTTCGCGCAGTAAAAGCAGATGGATAAAGGAATTGGTATTTAATTTTTTTTACCTCGAATTACCTCGATTGGCTCACTGCGAGGAGAATCGGACAAGAATTGTGGCATTGTATGCTAAATAAATATCCCGTACGCCATCTGGCGATGGCGATGTCGAAGAGGTCGTATCGATCTCCGTAAAGCTCCGGCTAACGATATCGTAACCGAAATCCCGTCTGGCAAATAGCGACGCTATGCACGGCCACCCTCGAGCAGATTCACGACACGAAAAAACGAGAAGCGGAACATTGATCGTATCTCGAGTGAGTATCTCTTAGTGTTACGCTCTTTTTCTTACCCCATTAGTACTCGGGACGTGACGCCACTGTGGGGCCACGAACGTGACAACGGAGCGGAACAAAAGTGGCTCGGGCCGCTTTCTCACGGCCTCCGAAGAATTCCGAAAGATTTCCTTGTCTATTGATCGATTACTCTGAATGACAGAGCCTAGATTTACGGATCGCGAGACTTCCTCGAGATAGAGCAGTCACGAGGGCACATTTCAAGTCCATTGAACCAACGCGCGGCTATCTTGCGCGCTTACTCTCCTTTTCTCATGTAGATACGAAACGATCACGAAAAATCATTTGCCTCTCGAAACAACAATAATTCCCCACCTGGGAAACGCTGCAAGTGAATGGAAGCACTCACAATTTCGCCAAGTGCGAATGTAGTTCTTCCAGCATTTATCTCTAAACCGTGGAAAAACGTCCCGGGTAAACAGCAAGCAGTTTCACTGGTTGAGTGTGGTCTGCCAGGGAGACTGGGAAAAAAGCGAGGACGAAAAAATAGTTGAACGAAGGCGCGGGCGAATGGGAAGGAAGCGGAGAGTGAGATGGTGAGGATGAAACAGTGAGAGGGGCATGCAGGCGCAGTCAGTGCGAATAAAGTTTCGCGGAGGCTAATACGATCGAAAAAATTCCGTGGGGGATTTCCTAGCTCGTCCAAGCGGAGTTCTGGGGCGCAGGGTGCCGAGAGAGGGTGGCCTCCGCGTGAAACTTTTATTTTTCGTTTCGTGCTGAGTTCAGACTGCGAGGGAGAAAGAGAGGGGATACTGGACGCTCGGCCATTTATATGATTAAATTCCACCTGATACGCTCCGGCTCCATCCAAACTTTACAGACTCCCTGAAAAAGAGAGGTGGCCGGAAAGTGCAAGCGGAGTGCATCGACGTGGATGGACACTACGACTTCTTTACCTTCGCACGTGATGCTCCCCCATTCCACCTTGTCACGCATCTTAGACGCCGACATTATAGGGGATATTAAATAACCAAAGGGATATTGGCTTCAGGCTGTCGTGGACTAGTCTTTAGTTCCTTTTTTCCTTCCGCATCATCGCGTATCGGAATTGCCATTTTATTAAGAGCGAGTTGCGTTTTTGAATTTATCACAGAGATATCATTTAATTGAACAACTTGATTTGATAATGGGAATGGGAAAGGGTACACAATATTTAATGATCATCAGAAAAGACCATGTCAGTTAAATAATTTATGGTCCCATAACACTCAATAAGGCTAGTGTTGAAAGGATCAGATGTATGCCAAGTTCTAGCACACATACATATCGCACTGATGCAATTCAGCTTGACGAGTGTATACTAAATTCGTGGTCATTGCCTTGTTACACTCAAAAGGCTTACAGCAGATCGTAAACTACGATCGTTCTTGAGTGATCAAGCATATTCGCATGGAGCGTATATAGAAACGTTACAATAGGTAGCAAGTATTTCATATTCCAGGGATCATTCTCATCAGTGGGAATGAGACGGGAACCTTGGGGGCTGCTGCGGTGGGTAGCAACGTCGAGCAATGCTTAGACAGAGAAACGGCGGGACGCTACATTTCCTCGTTACTGCCACGGCGGGAAGTCGATTGCTGCGCACCACAATACTAGCTCCCGTGGTCAATATATTCAGCCGCGACTCATAAGTTTGATCCGGAGCAGAACAAAGCACCAGGACGGGGAGCGGGGGCGGCAGACGAACAGACAGAGAGAGATAGAGAGAGGGAGAGAGAGATATATATCCACACAGATATATATATTATATAGAGAGGGCGAGTGAAGGGAGGAGCGAATTGCAAGCGGATTGCGAGACGCACGGCTATATTTTCTTACGAGTGCACTCGCCTGTTGCGGTTTCCCGTGCGCGGCCCCGGCCATGGCTGCGTCCGCATCGGTAACGAGCACCATTATGGACAGAGAACCCCCGATGGAACGGAAGTTCCGACGTAATTCACCGCGGAGGGCCACTCGAAAGCGTCGACGCCGGCGTCGGTGGCTGCGAGTCCAGGTCCAGGCACGAGCGATGCTTCGATGGGTGGTGATGAGCGTTAAAGAGCGTAGAAGGGTAGAGGCAGGGCCAGAGAACGGGTGACAACTGCCGCGGACCTTGACGCCTTTAAAAAGAACTGGCGCGTGTGGTGGTCCAAAGGAGAGTAAATAGTATCGAGGAGAAGCGTGGTTAGGAACGGGCGGGAAGCGACGAGGGTCGGCGGCGAGAAAGAATAAGTAACGGATGGAGAGTCCGTATCGAGCAGTATATCATGAGGATTGGGAAAAGGATCGAGCCCGGTGGAGAGAGGCGCAGGCATGCCGAGAGTGAATAACTTTTGCCCACCCTCTTTTAGCATATCGTTACTTGGAGTGCGGCTGCGTTTAACGACCAGAGTGTCGGGGTGGCGGCCACCCCCCGGCAAGTCCTTCTCGCCCCGTGTCCGGCCCCTGCAAAAAGGCGGCCGCCGGCTCGGGACGCAAAGAGTGCTCGCGACGTCTCAATTGACTCGGTAACTGCTGATTTATAGCGTGATCCACCGTGGACCACCCGCAATCCTTTGCGCGCCTGCACTTTCTCCACGCCCGCGCCCTCACTCTCTCTTTCTCTCTCTCTCTCTCTCTTGCGCTTACTCGCCCACTGCGCAGGAGTACCATCGAGGTGCGAGATCATCCGGAGTCCTATTGCACGTCTCACAAGCCCCGCTATCCTCCGAGCTGCGGCCGGTGAACTACGCTTGTCGGTAATCCGGAGCAGCAGAGACTCCCTCCCGAAAGTCAATTGCACGCGGTCTGCAATATTTACCGAGCAATGGAGCTTCACTTACACGGCCGGCTGGTGGAAGATACCGTAAATCCCGCGCGCCGAGCGTTTACGGGCTCATGGAAAATGCAGGTTCGATTAGATCGCGAACTCCCGTATCCTCCGCGATACTCGAGATCTATCACTGTTTCGGAGAATCCGCGAATTATAGATGGTCTAGCGAGGATCAAGTTGGCTCACGCTCGCTGCATTTTTCAAGCCTCCTCGAGCGACCAGGACTTTTCGGCGACGCGGCGGTGCGTGGCAGCCGCTTTCCCGAGGAATTACAAGGAAGGCTTAGCTCAATATTGACCCGAGCAAACGTGTGGCGAATATTATTACGCGATCTGCATAATTTCTGTATTCAGCCGGTGCTCCCTGAAATGCGTCTGTAATTACTTGGACTGCCGTGAGGTTCTCGCACCGGACGGGGGTGCCGATGCGCGTGGCGTCATGAGGGCCGAGAACGCGCGCGCGCCCGCGCCCTTGCGTGGGCTAGTGTACAGAGGGATGCCGGCGCGTGTGTATGTTATGTAAATGCCATATACGAGGTAATTGGACGATCGTGAGCGTGTCCGAATGCGCGACGATGCTTTCCTTCTCGTACATACGTACTATCTATCCTTCGACTCGGCACCGTACCACGACATCACGCGCCCTCTTCCGCTTCCCGCTCAGGAGAGCAGCATCTCCTCTCGCTCCACTCCTATTTGGGACATACAGTCCCTTTAATCTGGGGAGCAGTGCTTGCTATGTGCTTGCCGATTTGCGTGCCGCCACCTAAGTGGACAGCTAGTTTGCCCTCATGATATGGGTATTGACTTACAAATTACTCCTCGATAATACATTGGTCAATAATACTGATACACGGGGTGCTAAAACGCTCACCCCTATTAGTGAACGTATCAATTCGATATTCTCCTCTGAAGCGCAGCGACAGTGAAAATCACTCATTTCAGTTGCGATATTCTCTCGCAGTATATATACTCGTTTCCGAAATTTTTGTCACGTTTTCGCTGCAACCTGCTGAAGATCGCGAAGGCTTGTACTCACTTACCCGCGGCGGGCGGTGAAATGTCGCTGGGCATATCGCGCGGCGACAGTGTGGCGAGGAAAAAATGCAGCGGGCGGGCGGCGGCGTATCGATTTCCCTTTATTGTTAATTTGGCGCTCCGCTAACCGCCGCAGCGACATTTACAGGGACAATGGGTTTTATGGAAATTTATAATAACGAATAATTTAGTGCCGCTACCTCCGGCTCATTCAGCATTCTCTCTATGGCGTCGGTGATTGCCATTGTCTTTTTTTCGGTAGCGCCAAATTAACTCTCCATTCGCACATAACGGACGGCCTCTCCTCCCTCTCACGTGGAACAGCGGACGACAACGACGAGACCATTGGATTTGCCCGGCGAATGCCGCCCGTCCGTCGTTCAATGCATGCTGGAGAGAACATTCACCGTTACAATGGAGAGATCGTGAACATTTTAATTCATGAACCGATGAATTAATCATCACTTGCAAATGTACTCTGTCTGGAATCTCGATTAAGGCCCTGAGCTATCCTTACCGCGCGCGCTGCACTTTATCGCGTTTCCCTCCACCTCCATCTGCTTTTGGAAATTGCGACCGAATTCACTCGAATCTCGAGCAGCTTGTCAACGCTGCCGCTAATTCTACTTAAAATGAGACAAGTATAGTAGGGACTGCAATTATCTGGAAATATGTCAGACTTTATCAAGCTTGGCCTGCATAGACCGAGGAAATTACTTCTGGAATAAGAGGATTTGAATCGAAAGATAAGAGGATATCGGATCGAGTGCATCAAGGAGTAAGTCAATCCTCCCAGACGCCGAGCTTAGAAAATGAGGCTCGCCGCATCCGCCAAGCCTCTTCTTAATCTGGAGAAAAGGCGGCTCGGAATTCCGTGCAGCGGAATTCCCCGTGTGTGCCTCGCGAATGTGAAGCTTTCGAGGGGGGTGCGCCAGCGACTTAATCGCCGAAGAGCTGGTTTCCGCCGACGATCACGCGGAAAGTACGTTGATTGTGAATCGAGCTGATTGCCCGAGTGCCGGCGGCGTTCAAACATCGTCCACAAAGGCGGTAATACCAGGACCGTGGCGGTGCCGCCCTCCCTAAAACGATTATCCACTCGACGAGCCCTCGCCCGGGGAGGGTTAGCCGCCACGTAACGACGTATTGTGAGGACCGTTCTCCTCGCGAAAAGCCTGCGAGGGGAGAGGTCGCCTTCCTTCCTACCTCCCCGCCGGAAAATCCTCTCGAGACTCCACTGCGACCTCCACTGACAGAGTCCTCCGGGCTCGGACGACTCCTCGCGATAAAGTCCTTCCTGAGCGCTCGATCAACACCGTCCGAGTCTTCCGAATTCCGCCTAACACCTACGAATGACTGTCGGCTGCTCCTCGAATAAATCTTGCCGAGTGTCGCCAAAACCTCGGATTCTCCCGATTCGCAAGTCAAGACGCGCGCGTTATGACTCACGGCTTCGTCCTTTCTTCTCGGCGAGTACTCGATTTTTTTGGGGAACACGAACTTCATTCTGTCGCGGCTAAAGTCTAGCTGGATCCTCGACTCCACAAGAACCAAGGGCTTTTATCTCGCCTCTAAGTGAGCTGCTTATGGCTTTACATACTGTACTTTACACATAATCTGACTCGTGGAAAACTTTTCTACTTTAACCATAGTGTATCATGTATTTATATGTATTTTATCAACCGGCATTATTCAATTCCATTCTTTAAGATTCTAATCAAAAAGGAAAATGTGAAAGTTCACTCCTGTACCATTAATTTTGGCCTACCAAATTTATATGCGTCAAGAGCAGAAGCCTCGGCGCACGTGTGGTTATTTATAGCGGACGGTAAGTCAATGTAACTCGGATCTTATCGCAATACAAGAATCGTATTAACCTTTTTCTCTGCGGAGTATCGCATAGAAGTTACTTTGACGCGGTCCCTGCATGTTCGAAGCGCAAGTACGGAAGACAGTTTCATCATGAAATAAAAAAAGCGTGTGTTTCATCCGCTCTGGTGAGTTTCCGAACGTTGTTGCAGAACTTACGCCCGCAGCAGTAAGAATTTGATGGAGGTTGTTATGGAAATTTGCAAGTGTGCACCTACACATGGGCATACCAGTCCCCAAGGTACATCCATTAATCGGGAAAAATGATGCGGTCGCTTTACGAACGGCAGATATATTTTTTCCCCTTTCGTGCAAAACTGCTAGTGATAGCGTTCATCGGACGGAGCTTAAGTTTCCCTCAGTGAGAGAGAACGGTGGATACAGAGTACACGTGAACAAAGGTAGCGGTCCGATCTGAAAATATACCGGGGTCACATCAGCTATAATAGATGAACGTCGAGCTAGGAAACTGCTCGTTTATGCAAAGCCACGGGCTGCACGGCCCTAAGAAAAGTAACTCGGTCTAACCCCTTCGGGAGAGTTTCCCTTCCGGCTTCCTATTATGTCTCCACCAGTGGACATAGCGCGTTCGTATATCCAGACTTAAAACTGTTTCATGTCCGCGGGAAAAGACGATGTACTTACACGCGGCGGCCAAGTATTTTAAGTAGAACAAGACTTGCTTACTGCAGAACTACTGGAGGAAGACCCGGAAAGGATATACATAGTCTTATTGTAAGATAATTCGTCGCAACTTGTTACGATATATTACTTTCCGCCGAGGACGTAATCTCCCCGATTATAAAAAATAATGCTATTGTACCGGCATTCATGAAATTTGCAGCATCAACTACGTCCATCCGGTGGTTAAGCAATCGGGGCCGTAGGGTCGCCGCGGCCGCACCGCGTCGGGAGTGGGATGCGTAGTCCTGCGTGCAAGAACTTTTGCCATGAATAGCTAATGGCCACGTAGCAAGTATTTCGCAGGAGGATTTCGTGGTTGGCGTCCCGTAGCCCTCTGGCTGGATCTTGAATTAATGATAGTCGTCATCGAGCCTTCCGAACATGGGAAACACTTTCGAGAACGGGACACACCACCCGCAATTCCTCTCGCTATTCACGCCATGTGCCTCACGGTGGCGAACGAAGGAGGAGTAGCAGCCGATTTTCTCAAGTTTGCGAGGAATCGCTCAGCTGCACGAATGCTGAAATATTAAGAGCTATTACGCGAAAGGGAGAAGCCACAGACTACCCTCCCATCGGCGGGCTTTAATCGAACACGCCGTCCCAACGGTTTTTCAATTCTCGGTCGATATACCTGCACGCGCCTCCGTATAACCCACTCTCTTTGCGATTCAATTCATACAATGGGGGCCACAATTGCATGTGTACCGTACGCAAAATGACGGTGCCCGTTTCGAGCACGCGATATCCCGCCTTGTAATCTGTATTGATGGACTTGATGCACGAGTGCGGGACGCTGATTCTTTAATCTGCCAGTCTATTTATATTAGTCACCAGGTTGTACATAAATTAACCCTAATTCTGATTATAACTTGGGATGCAAAGATCTACTAATAATTAAGTAAAAAAAGCTTTCAGTCGATCGAATAGCGCGTGTAAAAATTGAAGTGTCAAGGTACACCGGCGAATGACCCAAAATACTGCGGGAATTAGCGATGTCGTTGCGGCGGCGGCTTATTAGCCCCAAAGATATAATTGCGTTAGTGAACTATAAAGGGCCGCCTGGAATTACATTAGGCCGAGATATGCGAGGCATGGATCAATATCTCCTCATATCTCCCATTCCATTTCCGAGCAAATTGGCTCGTTCCAAGAGCCAGTATGATAAAGGCCCTGAAACTTGAATTAGACAGTGGAGCAATCGGTATCGCGGGTTCCAACGCTTTCCCAGAAACGAATGGGTTTTGGGGAGTGGATCTCTCTCTCTCTCTCGCTCTCTTGTGCGCGCGCTTGATTGCACCGCACATTAAACGCGAATTAAATACCAATCGATTTGAACTGGAAGAAATTGGGAGGCCCAAACCTAGCTTCCCGCAATTTATATCGCTTTACGGCTAGGAAGGTGTCCACGAAGTATGTTGCTGGAACGGTTGAATGCTTGCCCTTCCAATCTATGTATACCTGACCTAAGGTGCAGCCATGCTTTTAGAGAATCTATTACTTCACTGCGTATTATATTAAGTCAAAGTCCGAATATGCTCTATACCTTGAATATAATTTCCTAATACTCTTTTAAGTATGATATACCAAAACGTGTTTCCCAATGGAAGAAGTATATGGCAGTCATTGACGATTATCTTGATCAACCTCTTTGTAGTTAACAGTTAACAATCCCATTTATTAACTTCACGGACGGTAGAATGATTAATTAATTACTGAATTTTAATCTTTATGAAGATTATTATTGTTTATTAGGATTTCTAATTGGAAAGATTTAACTTGTTTGAAGTAGAGATTGCATTGTGAAGCTAAATTGTTGCCGTCAATAACTTCTAGAATTCCAAACGCTGTCATCGGGCTAAAATAATAATCGAAATTATTATCACGACTTGAAAATATTTTCGCTTCTATAAACCGATGAATGCGACGCAGCTTTTGAATAAACCTAATGTTTACTCTGCGAGGGCATGCACCTGTCTGGATAATCCTGGTTTAACGATCACGTTGCCCCACGAGGACACACCGCGTCGTTACGCGCTTCGCGAGCTGTCGACGCGCTGTTTGCCCTCGCAAGAGACAATTAACAAGCAAAATTAAGCGCGATCATCGTGTCCTCTATTTACCAGGCCGGAACGTAATTATCGAGCTTAAAATCGTCCGTTTACCAACACCAATCACGACGCAGACCCGTTCACACTTCACCGCGTTCCGGTGACGATTATACGAGGAGGGCCGACTCCCGGTCTATGTAAATACACGGAATACACGGAAGCCTAAGTGCATGAGCACTTGGTGTTTCGTGAGGAAACTTCTCTTTATCGGGCTCGCACGCAAAGTGATTCCGCGATAGCATCGGGCTCGCCGCGCCGGAACTATGTCCGTTCCGGGAACAACTTGATTCGGCGAAGTGGCACGCGTTTCGGTGCACTGAAATCAGTGAAATCTCGGACACTGAAACCTTTACTCCCAAACCAATACTTCCACGATAAAATCACAGGCTATTAATATCAATTTTGTAATACTCGTATAGGTTGCACCGAAATTTCGTACTTTGAAGCCATTATCTACAGAACATTGTATTCGTGAAAAATTGGTGTGGTCTTTGGTGGCAATTAGTTTCTTGCATACGGCTCTACATAGTTTGTCCCAAAAATAATGTATCCACGAATGTAGAAGCTCCAGAAAAGCTAAGAGCAGTGAGTACGCTACGGTAAGAACAGTATTATGAATCTCTAACCACAAAATATTTACTGTCATATGCATAACTGGTACACAGAGATTCATGTGAGATCGTAGCCATATAAGGTCTGAAGTGTATGGTAAATGAACGCTAAATAGACCGTCGTCACGAAAACGCAGACGACGTCAGACCCGTGCGACACTTGCACCCCCGAGTCCGACCTGTGCAGGCGTCTTTCCACTTGCCAATAAGCGTCCGCCTTCGCGGCGGTGAGCACACGCTTCCTCGCCAGGCACTACGGCGGCAGCTTAATAATTCCGGGCGGCAGCTTATCTGGATTTTGCATGATACATGACGTGCTGCATAAGTGCAAGCCTTAGTCTATTCAGGCTCTGTTACCCAGAAGCGCCAGGCCACCCAGTTATAAAGGTGCGAGTTTCCTCGAGGTCCCCGCGCACTCGTCAGGCACACGCTCGCCCTTTCCCTGGCAGGAACAAATCCCCGCCAAGGCGACGGGCAGGCGCAAGGATTTTTGTAACGGCGCGAAGCCGGCCGGGGCAGGGGTGCGAAATTAGCGATCGCAATTAGCGCGGTCTGAAAGTCAGAGAGAGCTGTACACGTAGTGGCGTGGGCGCGGGCCCATTGCCAACAAAATGCACGCCGCCTCTCGTTGTTTCGCTCCCGCCGCGCCGTAGCCCGCGGGCGAAGTAAGAGAACACGCTGGCTGTCTCTCGTCCGATTGTTTTCCCCGCTCTCATTCTCCGCGCGTTGTCTTACTTTCTTCCTCTCTTCCGACTCTACTCGAGCCCCGGCTATACATATAGCGCTCACTCTCCGAGAGCTGCTTCTCTCTTTCCGGTCTCGCAGACAGTGGCGCGTGGGTACCCTTTCTCCCGGGGGCGATATAAAGCCTTGGACAAATTGCTACGTGTGTTTACGTTAAATCGCTTAAAGCTAGCGCGCGCGTGCTTCGCCTTACCACGGCGCAAGAGGCGCGGGGATCGGCACAAGGATCCGCTCGTAAATGGCAGCCAGGAGATAGCCATCTGCGGTGGAGACGGTCGTTGGTGTAAGTCAAGTTCGACAGCCGGCGGAGCGACGCGTAACTGCGCCTACGTGTGTGCCCACCTTGGTTATATTTCGAATGGGACTCTCCATGTAATATAAGGGATGTGTAATAGGTAATACGTTCTGTTAGACTCTATGTACACTCCTGAACCAGAATTAAAAGCGTTCGAGATCGCCGCCGCGCCGCCTTAGCGCGCCGAGCGTCGATCGCCTTAAACATTATTGGGAAGCATGCCGATGGCCTTATCGAGATTGCAAGCGGAGACGCGCCCACTCTTTATATTTCGCGCAAGCCGGTAATCCTTTCCGCAGGATGACGTTAATTACATCGAGCGGCGACCGGTTCCGGGAAATAGCGGGCGGACACGCATTACAGAATGCAGATTGCTCGAAATGGTCCGCCCGGACATTTGTGGGTAGCGTAATGCGTTGATACAGGTGGATGGAATAGTTGACAGGATTGCCAGGCTTAATTGACTGACCGTTTAGCGACAAAGAGACAATCTCACCGTATGTCCTCCTGGTAATTCGAGGCTGACAGTGATATTGGAAGGATTGCGCATACATTACTCCTGCCAAAAAGCCACGCGCGGAAGCCATGGTAGATTCGTGAACACGAGAACTACGATCCGCAGCATCTATGTCGCATCAAAAAGGTTTCCGTGCTCGAATGTAGCCGTGTTATCGTAGTTGACGCATTCTGACCGCTGATCACCCTCGCGGAAGTACGAGTTTCTTATAGGTCTTACAATCTCTGAGTATACGGGGTCGACGACAACAGGGTATCGGTTTCCTGGATGCGTAGCCAAGCGATTCGGAAGCACGTTTACCGTTACACCCTTCGTTCTTCGAAGCAAGGACAGTGCGAGCTGCGGCCGTTCGCGATGCTACCTCTAACCTTATTCCCGCGGTTGGATCCGATTTCACGTTCGAACGGATCGGCAGTGATCGACCGGAGGAAATCCCATACGTCACCCCCTCCCCTCCCCCCCAGGATCCTCCTTCGGCTCTCGACCTCTTCTTCATAGACAGGACACGTGCAACCTGAGGAGACGCCAACGGATATTCATTCGATCCTCACCGGCCTGCCAGATGAGGAGCATAATGAGGACTAACAATAACCCCAGTGCGAATGCCCTCGACTTTGCGCCTCTGCGGGAACGTGGGGATTGGAGATTGGATCCTCGCCCGCTGGGGTACACGCTGGCGACTTAATTCCCAACTTACGCCACCGCCTCCCGCAGAGCCTATTGTTTCTTGCATTCAATCGTAGTCGAGGCGGCAAGTCAAACGCAAAGTAATTTCCTTAAGTGAGAGAGAGGGGAGAGGGACGCGGGCGCCAGCACTCATCGCTCCGATTAATACGTTTGCCTAGGATTCCGCTGGGGGATAAGTAGCGCGCGCCAAGACGCCGGAAGAACACGAGAACATGAGAACATACTAATCTCGGAAGCATGCGGTCTCCTATTGTGCGACTTGATAGGGTACCATTGTCAATGCTGGGAGGTAAATCAGTCGCGTTGCAATTACAACAAATATAGAGACACGCCCAGAATACTGTTGCAACATCGTCCACTTCCGCAAGAATGGAAATTACGAGGCTCCGTGTGGTATTATGCCAAGCCTTCCGAAATAGTCCCTAAGCAGCTCAGGCTCTTTCAGCCAGCAGGCATTGGGGCGGAGAGATCTGTGTATTAAAAAAATCGGAAGTACGGGCGAGTGGCGAGCCGTATAAAAGAATAACGCGGTAGCCAAGTGTGACCAGACTCTTCCGGGTGGGTGTACCGGGGGGGACGGCATTCCCGGAAGAAGAAGAGAGCGCAGCCTCCAGTGGCACGCGAAGCCCGCCACTGCCGCTACGGACAGGCACACCACCACCACCGTCACTAACACCACACTCAGCAAGAGCATCACCATCGTCAGCTCTCGTCGCCGGCAGTACCGCCGCCAGCAGCACCAGCAGCGGCTCCACCACCACCACGCTGCCACCCCCGACGACAAGGGGATGAAGAAGAGCGTTGGCATCGAAGTGAGACGTGTATATATGTATATATAGAGGTGCGCGCACGTCGGCAAGTTCAGTCGTCTACCGCGTGCCGAGCCGCGAGGATCGCGAGCCAACCCTCCACGCCGAGAAACCCCTGGAAGAGCTTCCCTCGCTCCAATTTTCCATCGTTTCGGGGGGACGTACCGAGCGCATCGCCAGCCGCCCGGCCGCGGTCACGTGTACCTCTTTCTGTCACGCGCTCCTTCTATATCTCTCTCGCTCTCTCTTTCTTTCGCTTTCTCTCTGTTTCCCTCTCTTTCTCGGTGCGTATCCCCTTAAGCACACTCGGGCGGAAGTGCAGGCGACCAAGTGCAACAACCACCCTCCTGCGGATCTGTCATGCAATTTTCACTGGGCTCTCTGGGACTAATTAGTAGAGCGCGCGCCGTAGCCCCTAAGCTGCTTTCCACATTTGGGGAAGAGGCGGAACGCGTGGCGCCAATCGTTCCTCCCTTTGACGCTCGCACGCAAATGATCTAAAATGTTCGCTCGTCCGAGCGCGCACATGTGTGTGCTGTGCCAAGGAGGATCTAGGGATCTCATCTCAAAGGGGCTGCGAACGATCTTGAGCTACATCGGCCGGTAATTCGCGCGGCCCTCGGAGCCGGCTTTCTCTCGACTGGTGATGTTTCACGCCGGCACGCTGGAGTACGCGCATGCACTGCTTTTAACGTGCCGCCAAACGCAATTCCGGATCCCCGAGTGAAATATGTGAGAGAGGACAATGGAGCTGAAGATCAGCATCCTACTGTTGGCGTTGCTTCGCCTAGCGAGCGCGATCGAAAGTAAGCGGCCCCTCATTATTAAGCATTAGCCTCCCTCGTTGACAGACGCGAAGAGAGCAGCTTTTTCTTTAGTACTATACATCTACGCGCCACATAGTTCCATTCGCAAATTGAGTACCGGCCTTTAAACAAACAGTGCAGCCACGGTTAACGCGAAATCGGACCATAAACGCGCGGGTATAAAGCGGCGGAGGCCGCGGCAATTCCACGAGGATTCTCGCAACCCCGTTTGTCGGGGCGATAAACGGCCTGCGTGAATTTATGCCTCACTTTCTCTAGGAAAGCTCGGAGTTTCAGATCGTGACATGTTCTCTTGTGAGCGTGACAGCGAGGGTAATCATCGTTCTCGGCTTCTTACTTTACTACCGCCAGTCAAACAAGAGAAGTAGTTGCCCGGCTCGCTGAGGCAATAAAATCTCCTGCGCGGCCTCGGGTAGAGGGACAGCATGCGCGAAGTCTAAGCCTCTTAGACGATCGGTTCTAAGTGTGCGGATCCCGCTGACTGATACACCACGTAAAATCCCATACGCACCGTTAAGGCCCTGACTTCACCCACTTCCGTCGCGACCACTCAACGTCTAAATATACGCCTGCACTCGGGCCTTGCCGAAGCAGTCCCCGATAGAGATACGCCTCGAATATCCTCCAATTTTTCGGCTAATGTTGTTTGACTGGATAAGGCGATCATACCAATCGAGAGGACTTTTCTATCTAGCTCGACCCACTAATGTATCCCTGATAGCCCAATATGCTAAAACCACTCGCAGATTTGAACTACCCGAGCAATCGCTATTAACTGTGATTAAAACAATACTTAGCCCTTGATATCTTAATACCAAATCATTAGAGTCACTTAACGCACCGTCCCATACGCATATCAATGGGATTCGATACTAGTACGACATCCAAGAGTGCGTTTGCGCTATCAATATAATTGGATTAATCCTGAGTGCAATTAGCAAGATACCAGTGTAATCATTTTAAGTATGAGATTCTCTTTAAGTACGAGTTATATCCGATTAGGCTGGAGAGTTGCAACTGCAATTCCTATGTACAGACCCAATAGTTTTGCTGGAATGCATAAAACGGTGCATGATCTTCTTTCGTTATTAGGTACCAAAGAAGATGACGACGACGCGGAGGAGGATGACGAGGAAAATTATCCGGTTGACGACTACGATTACGGGGACTATGAGAGCGCGACTATAACGAGCGATGCCGATCTCATACCCGGTGTTTCCCTGCCAATCTTTTTGGCAGAACCAGTCGACACTTTCGTCATTAAAGGAAAACCGGCGACGCTTCATTGCCGCGCCGCTCACGCTCTGCAGGTATGAAATGTTAGTTATGTCGGGTGTGTCTGACTTCTGACGGTCTGATTCTACTTACACCTCTAAACTCAAACGGAGACTAAATTAGCTCCAGTATTATTGTATGTGCCACTTCTCTCGCTATTCCGAATACAGTTCTCCCCCAAAACTATAATATAATATAAAACTATAACTATAGTCACTCCCCGAGTGACTATAATCACTTTTGAAATTACGTTAAAGTTAAAGTTTTATTGTCGTGCAATAAGCTTTATTGACTTTCGTTTTCCTTCATTATAATTCTACGGATTCCATAATTACCCTCTAGTTTTTTGTCTATTACTCTCCCCGTAAGAAAGGTGCGCACAATGCATGAGAGAAATTGGCCGAGCTGACATGGAAAGCGCGCAAGGTGTCGCTACCCGGAAGTGGTGGCTTTCATTCATGCATGTATGTCCCGGTAGCCGCGAGCGGTCCTTTCTGTTTCACGGAATCGTTAGAGCCGCTCGGGCTGTAATTTGCCCTTTCACGCGGGCACTGGGCACTTTACGCGCAATTAATAAAGAAAGTCAGCCCTTCTCGTGTGAGGCGCGAGCATGAATTACCCACTCTGTTGCTCGACTCGGCAACGGCTGGATTGCAGGTGTACTTTCGTTGTAACGGGAAGCGGGCCGAGCGCTCGCAGCACCAGGATTTCGTCAATCCCCGTACCGGAACAAGGGTAGTCGAGGTCGAGCTGAATGTGACGAGGAACGAGGTCGAGGAGTACTTCGGTACGGAGAGGTTCAAGTGCGAATGCGTGGCATGGTCGGGACCAGGTCAGATTCGAGGGCAACCCGCCACGGTTGAGGTCGCCTGTAAGTAAAGAACCCTCTCCGGCCTCCCGCACACACTCATCCCCTCACTTACTCCTGCACCCTTCACCCCTGACACTCATTCTACCGCTCAGCCGAGTTCTCCTACCGGATGCAGGATGTTCGCGCGCTGCAGATCCCCACGCAATCCTTGTCTCTGCATTAAAGGTATTGCCAGTTGCATCTGCATATCTCGTTGCCGGAGAACTTTCTTCCCCGGGCCGCAGCCACTCGTGCGGACTCTCCGCCAAGTGTGATGATAGTGCTCTGCACTCGACGGATGAGCGTTCTCCCTTTTTTCTCTCCTACTACTTTACACCCCCTTTTATCTGTCGCACCAAGAGCAGTAGCATACGGGTAACAAAAGTGGCAGTTGGCGGAGGAAAGTTTCTCTCTCGCTATGATTCCATTTCTCAACGAAACATTCGCCGGATGAAGCGCGTCCGTTCGCTTTTACTCGCTGGCCGCGGGAAATGAAGCGCGCGTCTCCCATCAGACCACTTGTTGGTGCTCGCGCGGAATCGCATTAAAACAAGCGTTTCAATTTATGACCGTCTGCGGTGAGTCTTGCCGAGAGCGCGGTATAGCACCGCGGCGCCGCGCTCGTCAGTCCCCATTCATACGCGTCGCCGCTATTCAATGCGAAGATTCCGTCGCCTTATTGTTCTGCGCGGCATTCTTTCCGCGCCTCGTTTAACGGGAGAGTGAGGCCGGTTTGTCTGTAATGCAATTAGTGACAATGAATTGTTAAGCCGCATTTCGTGCTCTTCGAAAGCAAGAGTACGCCGCGCCGCTTCTCTACCGCACCATTGCAACTTTCCGACAATTTGTAATTTCCCACCTATTATTTGGTGGTGTTCGTTGGGAATATAACAGCCGGGGGCGGTTCCCCTCGCAGGGATGTGGATGTTACCCCTTGCGCGGTGAATCTCGGTGCCTAGTCATAAAACATAACTTCATTAACCCGATTAACGGGGACTGACTGCCGAATGGGAAGCGAATGGGGATGCCGGCGAAATGGCAAGCACGAAATTTACTCGTATAAGCTCAGTGTCGGCGAGGGTGGGCCATATCGCCGAAAGGGACGCTCGCTTGTTTTCGTCGGGTATTCCCTGACGCGTAAACCGAACACGAAATCTAATCGATATTCTGTCGCAAGCGAAACACCTGTGAACACGCTCGCTCTCGATTCTCTTTTTGTCACTTTCGCACGGGCGCGCGTGGCGAAAGGCAGTGCGATACCAGACAGATTAAATCGCTGCAGGCAGAATTGAAATAACCAAACATAAGATTGTGTTTTTTTTACGCCGCGTGTTTTTATTCCTTTGATATTTTTGGCCGGTCTCCCTCGGCCCGTCGTATATTTGTTACGGGCAAAAAGTCTCCTCCGCGATTGAATCAAACGCATCCCCGACACATGAAATACTCGATAACTTGCCGGCGGCTCGATTAACTCGCAGGGAAAATTGTCGGTTGCTCACTTACACCCGAAGCAATTACAGACGGAAGTTTTCGCATTTACAGTTCTACTGCCGCAAGCATCGTTTCCCCATTTTCCCGCCGTTCTCTCTCTTTTTCGCTATTTGCTGACGTTCGAGCATTACGTGTCAACACGTTTGATCGATGATCTGATCGTTTTCTGCGCCGCGGCACGCGCTCGCCGCTATAGGAGAGCGAGGACGGCCGCGCAGCCGGTGAAAGGTGCAGTGAAAGAGCAATTTTCATTTAGATGCCTCGAGTCTCTCGCGGCGACTCGCAAACACGCCCAGCAAATAGGATGCAGAATTAAATCGGTATTTGCCGACAAACAGGAAGCGGGTGTCCCTACGAAATTGAATACGTGATATCGATTCCGATGATTCCGTCGTAAGGGCGACATTCGCGACACACTCCCCCATTTACTTAAGGAGAATTTAAGAGATATACGAGTCCCTGCATCCTGTAATACCCCATTATGTTGGGCCATTATAATATGACATTTTAGTTTTGGATTCTTTCGCTCCCGAATATACCTCCGCGATCTGCATTCACATTTCCACGCGGATTGGCCAGGGCACGAGAATAGTAGCTCATCAGAAAGTTGGTTGATTTGTTCTGGAGTAGGAGTAATGAGAGCGCACTATTTTGCCGGACACGATAGGAGTGGGCCTATCATATGAGTATGCGGGCTATCGGGTCAGAAGTAGTCGTCTAGACGCTCCCGAGGCATATGTATTCCACGTCTCTCACATTTTTCAGAGCATTAGAGTAACCAGCGCATCCCGCTCACCTATACCTACGCGACCGGAGCATTGCTTACGCTCTTTGCGAGTGATATGAAAAGCTGCTATTTTTCCGGGGGACGTGCGCGAGCGCGCGGCACAGACACACGCCAAATAATACACGGCGCAGCTATGGTTGCCGGCCGGACGAATAGCCACCCTCCGGAATCGCGCAAATCTTTTTCTGCCCGCTTCTAGCTGCGTCGGCTGCGCCAGCAGCGCGGAATAGATGCAACCTGGCCATGAAAGCACCCTTGCATTTATACACGCGCCCTAATATCGCTGAGTGCCGTATTCCCTCACTTCCCTCGCCCATTCCTCTCTACCCCAGTGCCTCTCTTCTTACCCCGGCACCCTGCTGTGCCGCCACCCACTCGCTTCGGTTCACTCCCTCGCCGACCTCTCGGGGCACGTGTTCCCCGAGAATATTAAAAAAAGGCGCGTCGCCGCCGCGCGTTCGCTTTCGATGCAGACCTGAAGAAACACTTTCTGTCACCTCCGTACTCGCTCTCCGTGGAGGTCGGCCGGAACGCCGAACTCCGCTGCTCCCCACCGCACGGTCTGCCTCCGCCGAAGGTCTACTGGCTGAAGAATGGAACCCCGCTCGAGACAATGGCCACGTCGAGTCCTGCACCACTATCCGACGCACCACTCGCCGATCCACAGGCTCTTGCTGATTTTCTTCAGACTACCGAGGGCCACCTTCTACTCGGCGAGGCTGAGCTCAGGCATCAGGCGAATTACTCCTGCGTCGCGGAGAACATCGCTGCCAGGCGGGTCAGCGAGCCGGCTGTCCTTACTGTTTATGGTGAGCCTTCGTCGATTGGGAACTTGAATATTTCTTTTCGGCATGCAGTTTCGATTAGAATGACAAGTTTCTTTTTTAATATATTTGGTTTAGGTATCTCACAAATGGTAAATGGGCTATATTTATTCATACAAATCTATGGATATCGTTCGCAGTGTTTTCTTATCTTGCACCATAGGTTATCTGATTTTTTAAAAGCGCACTACTCTTTAGTCGCAGTGAAAGTCAACTGACATTAGCTTTACTTTAATTTGTGGTACAACGAACGCTTGATATCTGACCCGTTCTCAGTTAACGGAGGGTGGTCCTCGTGGTCGGGCTGGTCGGAGTGCAGCCTGCGGTGCGGCAGGGGCGTGCAAAAGCGGACACGGACGTGTACGAATCCCGTGCCCATCAATGGTGGCCAAGCCTGTTCGGGTCCAGCGACGCAGCGAGCAGAATGCAATCCCTCCTGCCCGGGTAAGCCAGCAGTGTAAGCCCGCTCCGAAATTGGATATGTCAAGTGAAGCATAGATAAGTCACCACGTACTCGACGTTACTCCAAGCCTATCCCGAGAGAGTCGGCCGCACAACGCGCGCCGCGGAGTAACGCGAGTATGTCTCTGTAAAAGCGGCGAGCAGATGTAATCGGGCCTCGCCGCGTTACGAGAGAAAGAGAGACTCGGTCAAATCTGATAAGCGCGATTCAATCATGATTTTGAAGTTCACCCGTTGCTTTCAGCGGTCGACGGCAGATGGTCGAGTTGGTCCGCGTGGTCTGCATGCGGTCCTGATTGTTCCAGAATAAGAACGCGATCCTGTAACGACCCCCCGGCGAGCAATGGCGGTCGTCCCTGTCAAGGCAAGGACGTCATCGTAGAGTCCTGCACCGCGGATCGATGTAATGGTGAGCTCCAGCTGGGTTCCTCCGCCCCGCTCTCGTCCCCCCCTGCTTTTTTACTCGTCCCGCTGAATCGCGCGCGCGCTCGCTCCGCGCCTACCAATTTATTACGAGCGAACCTCTCGACTCTCGATCGGTCGCGATTGTTCCTCGCGCGCCGCTTCTGCCCCCAATATGTGTGATTGCACGCGCCCTCCCATCCGATGAAGATGATACCATTTAAATTAATAATGACTCGCAGAAAGATTGCGATCTTCCATTTATTCGTACAGCCACCCGCCCCCCCTCGGACCTTCAGGCCGGCTTATGTGCTTGCCAGACAATAATTGCTTCGGTGAATCAAACGGTGTAATTCGAGATTAATCGGCAGATAAGTGCCGCACTGTGAAAAGCACGGTTCGGTTATGTATACACAGTGCGTAGTATATTAAAGTTGCAAGTTGGAGTGTTAGTCTCGTCAATCTGGATTGTAAATGGGGTGTCTTATTTGCGTTATACTGCATGCAGCACTCGGACATGATGGACCACGTGTGTTCAAAGAAGGTAAAAGCCCCCGGCGTCTTCCCTTTGGAAGATTGCGACTACTAAAGTCTTTTCTATCACAGCCGCCCGAACGGCTGATCACAGGAACATCCTGGCTCTCTGGATCACCTTGAGCTCAGCGGCGATCATTCTAGCGTTGACGAGTATTTTTTTCGTGCGTCTCATGCGGAGGAAAGAAAGAATGGAAGCTCTTTATGGGGTAGCCAGATTGGATTTCCGTCGTCCCGGTGAACTTGGAAAGTCGGTCGTTTCGAAAAACGAGCGCTCGGTATTGGCCAACGATCGCCGTCTCGAACATGTAATAGACGAGTCGAATGCCTCGAGGATGCCTAGGTAATAAGGATCAGTGTCCCCAAGTCCGATCGATTTCTGTCCCTTGTGAAAACCCGTCTGAAAATGTGTAGATCGTGCTCCGAGCATCACTACGACGTTCCCCAGCTCTCGCTGCCCTCGACCACACGGCCGTCGCCGAGCTCTTCGGTGACGAGGTCGTCCTGTAGAAATTCGCAACGCGGACGAGGTTTATCCGACAACGAGGAGGGACGTTCATCCCGTAAGGCATCACTAGAATCCTCTTCGACATCAACAAGTGTCCAAGTGTAATCGTCACACCAATACTCTTGGTGTTCAGGTTCGACTTATCAATCGAGGCCGGAGACCACCAATGAGGAGGACCACGATCCTGAGGACGAGGACAGGATTGACGAGGAGGAACGAGTTCCTGGGGACGATTCCGGCGGCTTCGTAGTGCGTGCGATCGTCGACGAGCAGGGTGCTCTCTTAGTGGTTCCTGAAGTGGGTGTCTCAATGTCGGTCTCCGAGGGCGCAATTGCACGTGGTCGTCGCCACAGCCTACACCTCGCCGTAATGGGGGAAGACGCACTCAGGCCTAATCTACCGCCGAGTCTTACTCTACTGTCGGCCGTGGTAGTGTGTGGACCAGCTGGACTCGATCTCGTGAAGCCGGTGATTCTTCAGTTCGAGCACTGCGCCGAGCTCAAGACCGGTAATTGGGAGTTGAGTCTCTGGTCGACAGACCTCGACCTCGACTCCCGTTCCACGAACTCGGCCAACTCATCGGCCAGCTCGAGCACTACTTCCTGTATGTTATGGCGGAAGGTCTTAACTCTCGGCGGCGATCCCACCAATCTTCCCGGCCAGCCTTTCGCACAGCTGGATCACTCTGGCGTATTTCTTGTGACGGAGACGCCAAGTGCCTACGTTGTCGCCGGCGAGAACTCGGTAGTGGCACCTGGCCTCGCCATAAAGCGGCTCTGTGTTGCGGTTTTTGCCTCGCGCGAACGTGACCACGTCAGATGTCACCTGCTCGAGGATACGAAGGCGTCGTTCAAGCTCGTCAATGAGCAGGTTAATTGGATACTTAAGCTTTCTTCGTGGTAAAGGGGCTGGCATTGCTGTTCTCCCGATATATATATGCGGCCGGGTCGACGTGGCCGAGTTTCCGTTTGTTTGGCAAAAGTGAAAGGTTTTTCCGTCGCTTTACAGGAACGCCGTGTGGGTGGTGCGCGGATCGATCACGGGGCTCTTGGCTTTCGTGCGAGCGGTGCTCCACTTCGCATTGACCTCGAAGATAGGGAAAGTGGATTCGTCGAGCGGCAGGAAGTCCCTTATCGTCGGGTTTGGTCCTCCTCGAGAATAAGCATCAGGCGGACGTTCAGGATTGAGAAAACCGTCGGTGAACTGAGGCTGAGCTTCGAGCTACGGGCTTGCCAGGCCGGTTTCGAGGAGGAAGGCTTGATACTACGCATTGATCTCGATCTAATGAAACGGAGTAACGTGGGTGGTAAACGAAGTCTTGGTAAGAGCGAGTCCTCCATTGTCGTAAGGGGGAAGAATTCAACTAGGTCAACTGAATCTGTCATACCCAGACCGTTTAGGTACTTGATGTTTAATTGAACTAGAATTTTCGAGTCAATCTGACACGCATTCTTACCCTTTTCTCGTTTGCGCAGATTTTCTAAGACACTGAGAAAGCAACTTTGTCAGTGTCTTGATCCACTCACTGCTGGCGGTAATGACTGGAGAATGTTGGCGCAAAGATTACAAGTGGATCGGTAAGATCTGAGTGACTGTTGACGTAAGCTCCTTAATACCATAAGCCTTGGCAATCATTAATGATTATTACAGGTACGTTGACTATTTCGCAACGAAACTCAGCCCCACCGAGCACATATTAGACTTGTGGGAAGCGAGACATCGAGAAACCACTGCCCTAGCTGATTTACTAAATCACTTAAGACTAATGGGCCGCGTTGACGCTGCCAATGTTCTTGAGAGTCGTTTAGGCCCCTGGATCTAAGGGATTGAGAATCCTTGCACTGCCACAATGAACCAAACAAGGAACAAATTATTCTACCCTATGTTTTGTAAATAGAAAGATTACGACATTGTACTTGGAATATTGATGTAGAACTATATTGTATAGACGGTGATCGTATTTGTACATAAAGGTCGTTTACACCAAAGATTCTTTTTATATCGATAAATCACCAACTTCTTCCTTTCTGTCCACTAAGTTGTCTTCTATTATTTGCTTTAGTCGCTCAAGCCAGCTAAAGCCAAGCATCAGATTTTCAGTAGGATTTCCAACTGGTCATACAATCTTATCAATTCCATTTGCACTACCATCTACTCTGCGGTGGACACTTAATGCAGCAGATAATCCGCCATTAAGGCATAATAATACTCGTAGCAAAGTGTTCCCATAGCTCAGCTGGAAATCGGACGGCGAGAATTCCGCACGCTTACCTGTCTGAATCCGTAGCAAGGGATGTCGCGTAGACGCGTCCATGAATACATGCATAGGTAGAATGTGCGTGCTAGGAGTATCGGAAGTCGCAAATGACTTTCACGACCGCACTGTGTCCAATTTGCACCTGAATGCGGCACTCGGAGTATCCATGGTCGGTAGATGCTGGCGGCCGTGGCGCGTCAGTGGGAACCAGTTGCGGGGGGCATTTATGCGGGCATTTAGGTACCATTTCGAGATGATGGTATCGTTTCGTGTGCGCGTGCATTTGGAGAAGGGCCTCCTCGTAGCTATCGTAGTTGCCGAGGCAAGGATGCGTAGGATGCTCGAAACAATGGGCATTATCCGACTGAACGTAGTAGAGAGGGTGTGGGGAGGACCGGCTCTCGCACCCTAGGATGGTGGAGGCTTGCCAGCATCATCGAGGAGGTATAGGTATGCGAGGAGTATGGGTGGCAGAAGCGGGCTATCCCTCGTATAGAACGTTCTATTGCTATGCCTCCCTCTCGACATTGCCGGGCGGCGTTTCCCACCCTCTCGCTTCCACCCCGCACTTCTCAGGAGAAGGTACAGTAAGGGGAGGATATCTCGGGCGAGAGAGGTAGCATTTAATCACAGGAGACTGCCGCTGGTAATTCCGGCGGACAATGCCTGTTGACCTGCGCCGCTGGGTATGCTGTACTGCTCTCCTTGCAGCCCCCTCCCCGCCACGAGCACGCTTATGCTGCCAGCTCGTGATCTCACTCTAGTTACACCAAGCAGCACCTCGATTTCCATCTCCTTTGGCCTCTAATGATCGCCGCAATTGCCGGAACGCTATCCGAGAAGAGGAAAGGTTGCCGGAGATGAGGATAGGCTATCGCGACAAACGCAGCCGGGAGTCCCACCACTAAATGAGCAGGTACGCATTACATATTCCCTCAGTGGACGTAACCAGCTGCAGCTTCCACGTCGCCGGATACCAGTTGGACGACTACTCAATTCTTTGCGATAGGGATTCGCAGTGTTTACTGGCAATTAGCCGGCTAATGTCTCGCCGCTCATAAATATCGCATGCGAGACTTCTTTGGCGAGAAGTACACCTTCGTATAGATTTAATATCTGGCAGGCATAAATTAAGATAAGTCCGTGCAACTGTTGTTAGCTGGGCAGATTTATGTCGGATCCTGGCAGGGCAAGGCAAGGATAGCTCGCTCTCGAGCATATGCAGATTCGATCGGGCTGGTGTGTCTGTTAGCGTTTCCGTGAATCCAGTGTAAGACGGGCGACTGCAACTCTGAATGCAATGGAGCATCTCACTCCCGAGATCGGCTCTCTGCGTAACGATGCGATCATTGCCGCGTTCCTGGCACATCCTGCATGTATAATCCACGCGAGGCTCGCGTAAATCGCGGATCTGGAACAGTATTAATTTCCCGGTTAATCACGATTGGGATCTACAGGCAATTACCCGAAGGATTGGCCAATCAGATTGCGTACGACGGGTAGAGTAGGCTCTCTGCTCTCGGTTCCGCTGGCTTCCGCTAACACAGAGTCACGCGCACACGCAACGCGCGCGCGGCCAGCGGCAGAGGCGGCCGAGCGCCGGCGAACCCTCCTCATATACGGATGCGTACAAAACAGCGCTGCGGGCCACTGCTCGAGGGTACTTTATGAATTGGCCGGGATATCGTGATCGAAACGACCAGGAAATCGATCTCCGCGTGCTGCCTGCAGTGCCGTATGCACCCCACGGCACAGACTTTCACTCATTCGGTAGCGGCACGTTCCCGGTGAAATAGAGCAACCACTTTCAAATTAATACAACCGGGCTTGAATAAATCCTATCTCCTACTTTCTCGTAGTTTTTTTTTCAGATTACCCTCAGATGTAATACCAGTGCTCTAATAATCGGTGTGCCATATTCATAATTTCGTACATGTATTGATACGGTGATTCATTTGCCTTTTATTTTAATCATGGATGTAGGCCGTTAAAAATGTAATAATTATACGATGTTCAGGAATTTTACTATAAAGGAGCCTTTATCGAGCCTTTTTCACGCACTCAAATTCATTTTTGATATTAAATTATAAGAATAATGGAAATAATTTGAACTCGAGTGTGAAGGGGATGATTAAAACGCAAGAGACTCAGCCTGTACGTGGTAGTGCAAGCTTTTTTCGGATTGAAAATATATTGCGTGAGGCTTTTCATTAAATGTACTCTTTGCTTACCAACAGTTTGAAATCAAAAGGACTTTGCTGAAGCAAGTTTCATAATGCATCAGTCTACCAATTGCACGAAACTCATTCAAAAGATGTTTTTATTCAGCTTTGATGCCTTTGATGCCAGTGATATTCTACTTTGTATTCTGCATATATTTTAGTAGATTGAAATGAAATGGGGCACATCAAAAGTGAAGGAGAGACTTGCTAATATGATACGGTACTGGGTTGCATGCGTGCGTGTAACGGTGAAACGGCCCGGTGTATCGTCTTTCGAATAATTGCTTTTCGCCGAATGGAAATAAAACAGGTTACGGAGGGTAAGGGGGGAGCCACTAAGCAGTAGTGGCCGTGCGTTTGAGAAAGGGGAGAGTTACGACCCGCGTAGGGTAATGAAAGAAGAATCCTAAAGATTGAGGAGGTAGTCGAGATCTTATCGAGGTCAGTTTGCAGGTTTCTGTACTCGGAAATCGAATTACAATCACAAATCAGGAGAAGGGAATTAGGGGTCGTGCCGCGTAGTGTGGGATAGTCACGAATGATATACATCGATAATTTTCGGCTGTGTCGGAATAACTACACCTGGCTTGTACTTATTGATCGAACTACCCGAGAACGAGGGAGGATACTTCAATCAATTGGAGACTTCCTTTTCCCTGAGTCTCGAAGAAAAGCTGACCGTTTCTCAGCTACTTTGCGTCCAGGGAATAAGAAAGGGCACAGAGATCTGCACGCAGAGGAGAATTTTGCGGGGAGCCGGTAAAAATCCCACGCTTAAGAAAGAGAGTGCTCGACAGCACTAACGTACGGCCGAGCGGCCGGTTGGGGTTGAAAGGGGCCAAAGCATTTTTTCACTGTCGTTCGGAAGGCGGTTTGGTGCGCGTATAAGTATGCGCCTGTAGGTGCGCGCGGCCGAAACAAAAAGCGTGGCCGCATAGTTCCGAAACAATTTCGTCGCGAAATTCCACGACATCCGCGCGGCCAAAGGGCACTAAATTCTCGTGCGTATTTCGCGTACCGTAATTCCGGGCGTGGAGGCCCTGAAAAATCGCGAGGCCCTTTGTCACCCGCTTCCCCCGGTGATGGTGCTTAGTAACATGGCCCATTTCTAAGCCGTCCAGGAGAGTCAGTCTCGTTCTATTACGGCCGAATGTAAAGCCGCAATTTTCGGCATGCGCCACCGTGCACCGCTAGAAACTTTGAATTAGCGCCCGCTCAGACTGCCCGAACAGTTTCGCGAAATTCTATTCCCAGGAAATTCTATTTGGCCGTTGTACCTTAATACGCTTTTGGCACTGAAGCAATATTTCCACCACTTTACATAGTAGTCGCCGTATCATACCCACTCAGCTGCTCGGGATTTCATATTGCTGGAAAATTCGTACGCCGCCGTTACAGGGTCGTACGTGGTCCAGCAAATTACACGTTCCACGTGCCTCCAGCTGTAGCGTGGAAATTACGAGTACATAGCAACACAGGTAGTATCTGTCATGGCGAAACAGTGAGCGGTAGCTATTATTACCACTCGGTAGCAAAAGCAAGAGTTACCGCAACAATCCAACGTCAATTCGCGGTTGCGAGGGGCGCAGAGTCTTAAACGCGTCTCGCTCTCCGTTGGTAGGCTCGTGTCACTGTGTCCCAAGCGTCTCTCTTTGCAGTAAAGAAGAGAGAGGTCTCCCGTTGGAAGGCAGCGGCACCGGCAGCAGTAGTAGCGGCAGCACAGCCTGCCCATTTGCATGGGAACGCCCGCTTTTAATCCACGCGGATCGCGTTCCTGGCGGCGACGCCGGCCTGAATTATGCCAGCGGCACGATTTGCATAAAGCGGCTCGCTCGCGCACCCGCCCCAATAAATGACGATTCACGGAAAATTGGCCGCCGGCGTCGTGGCATCCTCGGCCGCCTCGAATTAAATCCGCGGCTTAATTACCTACAGTTTACTCCCGAGGACAAGAACGATCGCCATTCCGGCCGCCAGGATCGCTCGAGGAACAAGATACCTCCCGCTTGGACAGATCAGTCGCGTTCGACAGCAAGCTTTGACAAGTGCTTTTATGATTGCGTACAGTAAGCGGGAACGCTCGGTAGCGCTCGATTTTTCTAGCAAGTGCTCGGACTCGAACTTATGAGCTATTCTCCTTCTAGCTGTAGTTATTTATGGGGTTGGCGGAACTTAATAACAAAGTTGGGGCAACGGGGAATTAAAATAATGGAAAATGGCCGGCGTCACGCTATCGGTTCTAGCGCGTTCATCATCCCGTGACTTTTATCACAATGCGCGATGGGAGCGCCAGGCTTTCCGGGAACGGGCACTTGATCATGTTTCCCACACTAATCAGGTACGGCGATGCTTGAGGCGACTAAAAAGAGCCAGAGTGATCCTGTCCGTGAGAGCCCTCGACGATTTCCCGTACATCTCGGAAAGTTGCTCCGAATCACTGATCCGTCGTACCTCCCCTGCCCCTCGTTAATTGTGCCCTAAACGTCCTGAGAGCACCTACGGGCTTCGCTCGGCGCGTTCTGCGACCCGCGAAAAATGCAAGCAAAAAAGAGAAGAACGAGCGCCCGGCGAGCAAAAAGAGGATTCACTTTATCGCACGACATGCCCATTAAGCGAGTGGTCGAGCTCCTTGAAGAAGTTGCTCAACCACGATGCGCCCGCACGTCAAATTGAATCTGAATATACAGCGCTCGGAACGAAGCCTCTGTCATTAGGCGGCAATTACGAGTCCCGCTCTCTCTCCCTCTCTCTCGAGAGAGAAAGATTCATTTTTTCTCCACGACCGACGGACTGGGCTCCGTACTCTTTTCGTGAGGCGGGATCGCACGAAATCACCATAAATCCACGAGTAGCCGATGGTTGGGGCCGCGCAAAGGGAATGACGTGCGTTCGACGTCGGCCATAACTTAAGGCGAAATCAAAAGGCGATTACGTAGGGAGCCGCTCTGACAGCCGGCGGCCGAGCGAGCGACGAGTCTTTCCGCGTTGCCTAGGATTGCCTAGGACTCGGCTGCTGCGACGGCTGCCGCAATTTATCGTATTAACAAATTACCCTCTCACCTTCGGCTCTTAATGTATGCGCGACTCCGACTAAAGTAGCGTGCCGCCGCCGCTCGAGTCCTGCCGGCCTACCTGCCCGCCTGCAACACTTACTTTACTTCTTGACTTTCTCCTTGTGCAGTTGTGCACTATTACGCCGAGAGCGAGACTAACCTTTCGCGCGGCTCTCGTTGATCTCTCTGGCTCGGCTAGAGAATGAAGAACGTGTCTTGCTTGATTGGCGAGGCTCTCGGTGTCTGATCGCTATGAGCGAGCAGCTTCTTCCGTGAATTCATCGTTTTTCAACCAGCTCGAAAACCGAGTGCCAGCCCCGGCCGCGTGAATGGTAAGTGGACGCTGAATCACGAGAGGCGGCTCTCGGCTTTCAATTTGCGAGGTCGGCCGAGTTCCTCGCTATCGCGGCTGCCCTGCCGTTTTTCCCGGATAATGGACCACTGAATCTCAAAGGTCATTTTCTTTACGGCACGTTGAATCATATTAATGGACACGAGGTGCGCCCGGAGCCGGCGGTGAGCGTATATCGCGGCTACTTCAAACCCCGGAGTTCCGTGCACGCGCATGCTAATTCCAAGCCGGCGAGCGATCGAGCGAACGCCGGCTTATTCGTGCGGCGCGTTTTACCAGGTGAAAAAATACCCGACGAGCCCTCTTCGCACTATTGTACTAGCGTGACTTATCGTAACAATGTGGAGAGGCGAGTGCCGGATAAAATTTGGGAAAAGATGATAGCACTGTAGCGCGACGCTAAAATGTGCCGGAGAGCAAGCCGCTGGTCGCTGGTAAGATAAAGTCGTGGCGGAATATATCACATGGGATACTTTGACCGATTGATCGTGATTGTTTGTTCGAGCCCCATACTCCATCCACTTCGGAGTTATACATCCAGTACTGACAATAGCAGCCTGCCCCTCAAAAGTGACATGAAATTCGTTCGGCGAAAGGAGCTCTTTGTTACCAGCCTCGTCCAGTGTTGAGTCTCGAGTCCAGCAGAGCTCGAAGACAAATAGTTGGAAAAAAGTCGGCGATCTGATACTGACAGATGAAAGGGAAGAGGATCGAAAGAAATGGAGCAGCGATGCCCGCGCTGCCTCCGGTATTGTATTGTCACGGCCGCTGACAGTGAAGTACTGTCGATTCTGGCACGAAGATTAGTTTCGGCTTCTGAAGAATCCGGCATTCCCCGAAGAAACCTTACGTGCTCGATATAAGAGGGCCGAATGAAAATCGAATAGTAAAGCACTGCAATCCGTAAAGTATCAAGAGCAGCCCTCGCGAGTACTCGCTCGCATTAGATACCGCAGTAAGTTTACAATACGTCTTGATAGAATTGGAATATGAGTGATACACGTCATCGGGTTCGAAAATGTGTTATATTAGGGACAGACTGAAACGTATAAATCTCCACGGGGAACAACCCCTCCACGAGGTAGTCCAGGAATAGAAAATACTGAGGAAAACTGTGGGAAGTTCTACCAGTTAGTTATCGCGTTCCGTAGTGAACACTGTGTATCTCTAAAATGGTACTGCGGCTAGACGGGTGCGACAGTTTCTAGACTGAGTTTCCCATTCCCCAAAAAGTTGGCGCGTGCACCGGGGCGAGCGAGCCACAGTGTTATCGTCCAACGAAATCAGGTTTCCACCGAAGAACGCGCACATGAGCGACAGCCTTTATTTAATGAATCCAGTTGGGAAACAGAACAATAGAACTGGTGGCATACGCGTGTCAAGCGAAGACAAGAGTTGCACGGCGCGACGCGGCGCGACGCTTTTCCTCGGGCGCGCGGTGGTACCCACGCATATTACAGAAGCTCGTAAATCTATTTCCCATGTGTTGCCATTCCTGCAGGGCGTCCAAAAAATGGCAGCGCTTATCTCGGCGCGTTGGGGGCAGGCCTTGCAGAGAAGTAAAGTAAGCGAACGGGACTCGTGGCCGGCCTTAAATGATCTGATACACGTAGCCTCGGCGAGTGTACGAGGAGAGGGCTTGAGGGCCAGCCGTAAATACGGCAATAAATCGCCACCATAAATCGCTGGCTTTGTTACCGGCGGTATCGATATCGTTGTCGCGGCTCTATCGGATCTGAGTTGGATCTGGTGCGACGACGACGACTGCAGGAACGTGAACGTCGTGAACCCGGTGTAGCGCGGGCCAAGTGGAAGCGGACGGCTTGCTGTCAGACTTGCGAAAGGAGGAAGGAAGGAAGGAGAGGCCGTGCAGTCGACACACCCCCGCTACGTGTAGGACGACGCGACGCACGGACGCGTTTCCATAAGAGGATCGAAGGAAGGGTGCTCGATAACGCTCTTGTTACCTCGAGCGCAGACATGCCTGGCCGCGTGTATCGAGAGCTCGAGGAGCCGTGGAGACCAGATCGCTCGGCTCGATCTTGTTACTAGATAGGACGCGACCCGATCCAGACCCCTCGGTGTACTCCACCTTGAGATCCTCTGTCGGAGGGCCACCTCGTTGCCAATCGCGCCAAGCCCTCGCCCCCAGAGAGATCTTGCGAGATCTCCCGGTGATCTCTCCCGCTCGACCAACCAAATCAAAGGGACCCTTTATGCCATTTAACTCGCCGCGGCGAGAAGTCGTTCTCTCTCTCCCGTGTCTCCGGCTCTAGACCGAAGAATATAAGCGCTTCGATGGATAAGTAGATGGACACGATCGGCTCCTCGAATCGAGGCAGATGTACCTATCGCCGATCGGATCTCGATATAACGAGGCGATTGTTTCCCCGTAGAGAAAAATCCCCGGCCTTAACGGCGTGTAATATCCCGGCTAAGTGAATAGAAGGGAACGAGTAGCGAGGAAAAAGCTCACGCCTGAGGAGAAATGGCCTGTGCTATGGTGTTATCGGGCGTGTGTATGTGTGTGTGTGTTAAGTGCGCGAGGGCATATGGTGGATTAAGACTGAACTGAACGCCGCCACCACACCGCGCCGAGCCGCGCCGGTACCATACGACGACCGTGGGCTGGCCCGTGCGCGCGTGCATTTCTTCAATGAAGCGCGCGCCCGCACTGCTATCCTGCGGAAGTCCCGATTGCATTATCGCTCTTGGCAGTCGGCTTGTACGTTCGTAGTAGCTTGCCGCTATCGTATTTTTCCTCTCGGCCGACCATTTGCATGCGCCGTTGCCGCCGCCGCCGCGCCGCCGCGACGGTGCAAGCGCGCGAACAAGAGGCCGCGATACCGTGAACGGCTTAATCCACTGAATGCAAACGAGGTATTACAGCGGTACCGCGCGTGAACAATTTCATATTCGACGTTTCAGCTGGTTCCCCACACTTCACTCCCGCACTCTCTCTCTCTCTCTCTCTCTCTCTCTCTTTCTCTCTCCCTCTCTGGCTCTCGGAACTTACGGCAGCCGTCGCTTTATCGCCGCCGCGCGCTGCGATTAGTTTTACGAGTTTTACCATTTGAGTGCCATGCACACTCTTAAATCGAGGGCAGCCAGCGAGCTCGAATACTTAATTTCCCAGCCATTCAGCCAGCGATTTATGAGCCGTTCGATATGTGGCAATGTGTTTCTCTGAATGAAAGCGTGTTATCATCCGGCGACAGTGTGCGCGCAGTGTGTCTCTTGGCTCGCCCGCTATCCCTTTCTTTCGTCTCACCGACGGATTTGCATGAGCTCGTGGCAGAAACACAGAGGGGGAGAGAGAGAGAGGGCGCGCGAGTACGTATGTAGCTATAGAGACGTGCGAGACTTTACGATATGGTCGCGAATGGTGTAATCCCTTGAATACAAACGATAAATTTTATTTCTCCGTTGGTGGTGGTAGTGACGGTGGTGCGACGGCGGCAGCGGCGGCGGGTTCACCGGTGCAATAACTCACCGCGAATTCCCCTTACGCGTTTGCGTCCTTTCAGAATTAATTCGCCACATTTCAGACTTCTTACCGGCCCGAAAGAACGCCGTTGCTTCCTCCACGCTCCCTTTTGATCTCCGATCCTCCTCCTAGAACCCTTCCTATAGCTAATCCACTGACCCATCCGCGTAATTTATAGCGAGGGATATTCATTGAATAATCAACGTACAGAATAGTTACTATTCCTATTTACCCCCGCTCGAAATCAGCCCTCGGGTCTCTCGCTGGTTAGAAGACACTCTAGTGGAAGCCCTAGGGACTCGAATGCCGAGTGTTGCTAGCCCCATGATTAGAGAGAGAGAGTCGCGCGTAGGAAAAGTCAAGGAAAGATGAGTCGAAGAAAAACTGGAGCTGGAGGCATTCAAGCAGGTTGGCCGCCTCTTTATTTACGACGTTATTTCCGAGGAATCCGGCGCAATGTAGTCGGAGTTCCGGCCGCGCGGTGGCAATTTGGTCGCTGGAGCGTGTTGCTCGCTGGCCAGGCCCGATGTAAATGCAAATACAAATGCATTTAAAGTGGCTCCTCTCGCTTGTGCCGCACGCCAGGCCGGCCCTCTCGCTCTTTTCATCGCCCGGCCAAGCGCGGAGTGCTGTAACCGTTAATCCGTGCCGCAACTAACCGCGCTCAAATGTGTACGCGGGGACACGTACATACATACAGAGGGGGGTAGCTTTCAGCGGCCGGGCGGGAGAGAGATAGAGAGACGGAATCAGTACTCTTCCGGGCTGACGCTGATGGTGCCTTTTCTTCTTCATTACCCTAGGCGGCTCTGTTCGCGTAGTTAGCTTCCTTTTGGCTTTAACTGCGCTTGCCGAAGGATCTCTGCCTACATACATACAGTTCACTTCGAGTGGCTCGCCTTTCCTACCGAGCACCACCAGCCACCACCAGCAGCGGCCGGGCGCCGCTAATTTCTGGCGTGTAGTTTGTCATTTTAATTAGCCACTTTAATGCCTTGTCCGCACTGGTATTCCTGAACAAGTTGTTAGCCGCGACTCCGGCCAACCGCCGCGGGCATACTCGAAATACTCTTCCCTCGACTTGCACCGCGCGTAAGCGCCCAGTCGACGCGACCGCTCGCACTTGTGCACCTCCCGCGCGCAGCAGCGACTCTCGTGCTGCAATTGCCCGATGAATTAATTAGGGCGGATTCAGCGCGGGCTGCACTGCTGGCGAGATTCAATCAGGACGAGCGGAGTAATAGCGTTAAGAAGCGGGCGACAAATAAATTGAGGATTCTGCTGGACTGACGTCTCGAGCTGGAGGGGAGAATTCAATTAGTTTTAACAGGATATTATTATATCCTGGGGAAGGAGGCCGATCTATCTGGATGGACGGCAGTGTGAGAGGATATATCCTCTGCGGCGGGTATTCCCGGGAAACTGGCAGTCGTCAGGAGCGCCCGTTACCGCTGCTTCTCTGCTCGAGCGGGCGGCTCGGCAATTTTTTCCAGGGGGACCTTTCCGATGGCGTAGTTCTCGTTAGAAAAGAAAGTTTATCGGGTGGTAACTGTGGTGTGCTGGTGGAGGCCGGGAGGCACCCTCGTGCCGTGCGCGACTTGTCTCGGCACTCTTACGGCACCGCAGAAAAGCGTCGGCGGGTAGCCTCCCCTACGAGAGGAGCAGACGAGAGAATCATAGCCGGCGTGTCTGCCGGCGACAGGATAAAGAGGAGCTCCTACACGCACTTACGTCAGGTCCTTTCGATTTCCTGCTCCTCACCTCTCTGCTCTCTCGATATGCCTGGCGGCCGCGGCCGTTCGGCCTCGTTTCTTTCTCTATCGGAGGACGCGCGCGCTCCATCTATCCCTTTCCTTCTATCTGCCGCTTCCCTCTTGTGCATCCGGTGTGCCCGAGAGACTCCGTTCAGCACCTTATCGGAGCGGGGGCCCGCGAGCAACCCCGATAAGGCACGTCGGGCCCGGTGCGCGCCCGGCAGCATAAATTGTTTCGAGGGCACTCGCCGATCTCGAGGCTCGAGCGATTCGCCAATGCGAGGAATGAGGCCCTCGGCGACATTCATGCACGCCGGCACACACAGCTGGCATCGCTTCCTCTATCTTTCACCTAGGTGTACAATGTCCGACGACGAATGGCCCCGTCGCAACAGCCACCGCCGGTAAAGTGCGTTATGTATGTACATATATGTGTCGCCGCGAGCGGAGAGGACTCGCCCCACCCGTTGTTGCGATCCTTTCGCCGCCGCCGCAGGGAACAAATGTCTCCTGTTCGTTTTGCCCGCCCCGCATCCTCTGGCTCCCTCCCTGTTTGTTCGTGCCACTTCCTCCCCCGCGAGCGAACACCCGCAGGAAGTGCCGCCTGCGTCTGCAAGCACACTTGCGGCATCCTCCTTCCTCTGTACATATCGTGTGCCATCGCGTATCCTCGCCGAGTCCCGTTGCTTTTCAACTGAGTTTTGCTCGCCCGAAAGTATGGAGCGCAAATTCTGTTGGAACGTCTGTGCGATTGATGAAATATTGCGTTGGGTAAGTGTAACTGAACATTCTATCTTACATTTGATGTCTGTGTGAAGTGTAGCCTTGGAAAATCGTCATGAATATAAATATTGGGCTAAATTGTGCGGGACCGTTTTCACGGACACAGCAGCTTTTCACAGGGTTTACACTCCCATCTCGTAGCCGGGGGCTCTAAGTTCTATAGGAGATGCCAGGAAAAACGGAGTGCGGTCCAAGGAGAAAAGGAATAGCCAGCAGAAAGCGGAGGATGTGGCGGTGGTCAGAGTAGCCCGGCCGAATTTCGCCTTGCTTCCCTGGATACACAGGCGGGCACCGGGAAAGAGCGGTAGCGAGCGAGCGAGCGAGAGAGAGAGAATGGATGTGGATGGAAAAGACTAGTGAGTCTGCTTCGTTAGCCGATGTAATTTCGAAGTTGCTGACTGGCCGCGGCTATGAATGGATTTCGAGGGCTGATCGGCGAAAAGCGGAGCTCCGCGAAACCCCCGCGCAGTTATTGCATCGTGCGCTTAGTTCGTGTTCCTGGGCTCCAGCAGTTTGCCGCCGGATTAGGTCCTCCGATTGACCCCTTCAGGGCTCTCGCTCTTTCGATCCTTCTCTTCCACCCACCCCCACTCTCTCTCTCACTCTCTCTCTCTTTCCTCTTAGCTACGCGAGCGCCGCCGATTACCGTGCTTATGGAATTCTTCTCGGCCGGCTGCGGCGGAGTGGTGCGCAAGCACTTTTTTCCTCTAAAGAGTCTTAATGATGTTACACTCTCGAGGGTTTTCTACGGCGGAGCGTTCATTCGACGTGTTCGAGGTGTGTAAGGATCTTTCATAGAGGAGAAGGCCTCTTTACGTCCTTCACTGTGGACTCCTACGCAGCCAAGGAGTTCGCTAAGTGCGAATAGAACTTCCAAGTGCACTCGCTTTTCAACCTATTATAAAGAGGATTCGTCTCGGCTATAATAGCACCAAAGACTGTCAAAGGTCGATATTCCCATCTGTTGACGACAATTCCAGTTTTGGAATGCATATGTTCTGAGACTCGCATCTTACTGGTCCATTTATTGGGGAGGACTTTCGATGTGGAATTAATCAGGAGTCTAGTATGTTTGCTCGGCCACGGTAACGCAGTAAAATTCGAGGGGCTCGGAAGGCTTGCAGTTAGCGCGACTAATCCCCGACATTAGTCTGCGCCCGATGCATAGTTCCCAAGTGGGATAGCTCTTCCTTAATGCGCGATAGTTATATCAGCAGTAATTTACACACCAAACTTAATTACCGCACGGCGTCAGCGAGTGTTGGAGGGAACTAGTTGTCAGAGACAATTTACCGCGTATTGGATGTTCCACGGGCTTTCCGGGTTCACGGTACTGTGTGTTTGCCACCCCCGCAACTCTGCCGCTCGGACTCCAAATGCAAAGATGGTTGTCTCTGCCGGCCGAGCAGACGATCCTGCAATTCGGACTATCGATCCTTGGATCCCGCCCCTTGGATCCATCCTAATCTCACTCCTGATCCTTTCACCAAGCTTAACGTTTCATGATACCATGCACGGAGATCTACGATTGAACGATGCAAATGTGGAATTATTACGCCTTACGTATACATATGTATACATGCATCCACACGCGTGTTCTAAGTGCCAATTTCAAAGTCCAGTATCTCGGAAACTACGTGGTCAAGTCCAATAAAATTTAGCCAGTAGTTGCAGGACGCTATACAAATTATTCTATCAAAGTTTAAAGAAAATTTAAGTAAATGTAGTTTTCCAATACAACTACCTTAACTTCGAATGTGGAGTGCATCTTCGGGAGTATCGGTACACTTGCAAAATAGATTTTAACAAGGGTTTTGTAGCAGTATTATACGGTTCATTGGTCCGATTTATTGTAAAGAGAATTTCTTTAGTATGTATCAACAATCCACGTTCGTATTTCAACGATTTCTATCAGCTATTGTATGGCTGATATATTCTTAGCAATTATTTAAGTGCATATATCTTTATTCGGAAATCTCGTTTCCTCCGCATAAACACGCAGGCTAGTGAAGTGCAAGAGAATAGCGTAAGAGCATTTCAGGTCAATTGAGATTAATACTAGAATTTTTCCTCACGCTATCCCGCTTAGCCGGCATTAGCTGGACTCGTTAGAGCTCGGAGGGCCTAGCTCTGCGAACTCTCGCGAAACTTTAGGAAATAGCAGGGCGCTAATGACGAGGCCTCAATCAAGTTAATGACGATTTACGGGCCTATTGGCCGGTTATTCTTAAAGTTAGTCTGGCCGGGTTAGTTGGCGGGAATCGGTGTGTAACACACCGGCTCGAAAGACGGGGTGTCGCCGGGGAGGCGTAATGCCGAGAAAGCAAGCCGAACCGAGCTGAGCCGGGCCGAGGTGGGGCGGCGAGCGAGTGGCTGGCGTGCTGCTGCGCGTTAAAAGCTGTCGTTACTCATAATTAGCGGCGAATCGTCCAGGCTTTTACACGGATGAAGGCCTCCTGAAACTGCGGATTCGTGACGGCTGGTTGTTAAAATAGTTGGCCGAGCGAACGGGCACGGTATTACCGGCACCGAGTTCGTAACCCCCCGTAGTCCCGGGCGGCGCAAAGGCTGGAAAACAATAAAAAAGGAACGAGAGAGAACGAGAGAGAGAAGAGAGAGTGGGAGAACGGGAGAATTCTCGTTGCAGCATGAAGTTCGCTACGTCGGCGAAATTGTTTCACCCCTGCTGCTCGGCCCTGACTTGTCTTTGAGCTACCGCCAATCGATAGTCGCTTGGCTGTTTTCTCTTTTTCGCAAGCACTCTTCGACATTAATATTAACACAGGAACCAGGAACTGAATCAAGTACTCCTGCGAACCAGTCGATTCAACAAATGGCCCTTACGATTTCCCCGGCCGACTGGTATTCCTATTTGTTTCTGATACGAGATAATGGCGCGCTGTTATCAGTCGGCAATTACTCGCGGCTTAGCCATCGGCGAAATGAAATGCAGATTAGCGGTGGAATGAAAGGAGTCGGAGTGGTCCTTAAAGCCCGGGATAATGCTGCACACTGTAATGGACGATATCTTTTCAAGGAATGCGGATTAAAATCTATTTAAATGTACTGGCATATTGATCTCGCCGGGAGAACCTATCTGTGTGTGCGTTTAGCGCTGAGTCAACGAAATAAATTGAGGGAGAATCGCGAACACGCGCGCGCTCCTCCTCCAATGAATGCGCCTTGTGAAACTGCGGTCGTTAGTAACGAAGCCAGAGCCCGTGCACCACGCTCGAATAATAATTTTCTTGGAGCCGTTGCTATCATTTTGTAAGTATACCCACCCCCACCATTGGGGGGCGGGCGGGGTGGTAGTGGGGGTGGAAGCTCTAGTTCGCAAATTCATGCAAATGAATGGAAATGAATCGCTACGGATCCGGTAATGTCTCAGTGCGCGGTGGCCGATGCGATTTTTTCTTCCGCCCGCAATTTTTCCCTGCCTCTCCGGAATCACAAAGGCATCCACTTGGCGAACTGGTCCTGTCCCGATGAATACACTTTTTGCCTAGAGATTGCCTCGCGCAAATAAACGAGGCACGCCCAGCCGTTTGTAAGAGGGCATAAAAGAGCGAAAGTAGAGCTGGCGAATCGGTGTACACTCTACTACAACTCATGGAACGAAAGAGAGAGAGCGAGGGGGAGAGAGAGAGAAAAACGTCGAGATAAATAGAAACGCCGGGTGGAGGAGAAGGTGGAGGGATGAGGATGCCCCGCACTCGAACATAGAGGCAGGCTGCAAGCCACGAAAATTACGCAGTCACCCCGGCGAGCATACATCATTCGGTGCAGCGGGAAACGGTGAAATATGCTTCCATGCTATGGCTGGATTGCCGCGAGATTGTTTGTTTAATACCTTCACATAGCTAGCTAATCCGTGCTTTACCGGCAATTATGAAACGACTCACTTTCAAAGACAACCTTTTATAAAGTTGTATACTTATTGCGTCTATAAACGTTAGAATCCGTAAGCAGCGGCGGTAGAATGGTTGTCCACGCCCCCGAAGGAAGTCCTTTCTCTGGTAAACGCTTTACCCAGTGTGCATACACACAATTTTCCCTTTAATTTCCAGCGAGCCGCCAAAGAAGACAGATACAACCGGCAGTCGGTAGATTAACCCGAAAGATGGTTGCAGTGTATTAAAACCCTTCAAGCTGTTACAGTGGCGCGTGGTGTGATTATTTTCCAAGTTCCAATTACCATAACAAACCGCGCGACGTTACCGCGAGTGAGGCTCGTTCGAGATTTCGGCGAGGCTCGCCAAAAACAAAAGGGCGACGATTTCTAAAGGCGCTTCGTTACCTCCGGGAGGAGGACGTCAAGCAGTGTCGACGGGGACGTGGTTGAGCGAGAGAAAGCGAGAGAGGAAGAGAGCACGCGAGAACGAGGCTGTAACAAAGGAGTCGACATTCACAAAGAGGAATATTATTCCTGCCGGGCGTGTAATCCTACGGGCGAGTGCGAATATTTATTACGCGGGCCACGCTTAAAGCGGCCGGCTAAAGCGAAAACAATGGCGGATTTTCCGCAAACCGACTAGCCGCCCTGTGCCCCTCATCCCCCGACCCCCTCGCCAAGCCACACGTGCCAGTTCCTCCGAGTGTGTGTATTTAGGCACACGTACGCTCCTGCGGGGCCCGTCTTGATTTACAAGGGAACTCCCTTTCTCTTTCTCCTCCACTATCTCTGCACCATGTGTGCCTGTATGCGCGCGTGTCTATGTAATTGCGTCGGTGTCTGTGGGCGTGTGTATGCTGGCTTCGCGTTTCTGGCGGAAAAAGTTTTCCGCGTCTCTGCGAGCGACTGACACCGCTGGAAATTGCGGCCGCCCGCAATTCCGCGGGCGAACGCCCGTATCCGCGCGGCCGCATAGACAAGCGAGACAACGCTGCCGCGCGCCACCGCTGAATTCAACTCGGCCCACTCCTTTTTCACGGAAAGCCCCATTCTCCCCTGAGCTTGCACTCTGCAGCTTCAAAGTGTAAGGAAAGTAGAGTCCATGTCGGGTTAAATTTGCAGAGCAATCTCCAATAACATTGGCTATCATATTATCCGTTAGAGAAGTCTCACAAGGGGTGCTTGTCTGGATTGTAACACCGATTGGACTAAACAAATTTGTGAATGTATGGTTCGACCCCCTAAACAAAACCTTATTAATCCTTTTTCAGAATGCGTCTTGGTTACCTAGAAAAAAATTTCAAAATTTTGTGGATATCATATTATTAATATGTACTCTGGCCTGGAACACCGATTGGTCTGAACAAATGTATGGACATACGGTTCGACTTCCTAAAACAAAACCCAATAACCCTTTTTCAGAATGCGCTTTGGTTGCCCAATCGGTGTTTCAGTCCATGCTATATGTTACTAATATGATATAAACCAAAATTGACACTTTTTTTCTCGGCAACCAAGGCACATTCTGAAAAAGAGTTAATAGTGTTTTGTTTAGGGGGTCGAACTATACATTCACAAATTTTTTCCGCCCAATTGGTGTTACAGTCCAGCCAAGCACCCCTTGTCAGTGAGAAATTAACCAAAGGCAATCATGTGCCACATAAAGGCGTTTCGGCCAACGGAGAACCTCGCGTACATAGCGCGTTCCATAAGATTCTATCGGATATGAAAAATTATTATCGCCTGGAGATGTTGCAGCAGATGGTGTACTGTCGTAGCGCATTGTATTATCAGCGTGTGTGCGAGATGATGCTCTAGGTAAGTATACTCAATGATGTTCCTTTAACGACGACAATCCCTTCAGAGGGCGCTTTTCTCAGAACCTATCATCGTCGTCAAGCAATATGTATATGCCTGTATGTTGTGAAAGTTCCAGCATTTATCTGATCTTCCTGTACAAATCTCTAGTAGATTAATTTTGATCATTACAGTTAGATATGAATCTAAATTAGTGAAAACATTCAAGCATAAAGGACCTCCCCAGAGCAAATACAAAGTAGCCCGGTACGTATATAAGCGGCCCTTTTCTTAAACACCGTGTAGATTTAGATGTCGAATTAATTCGCCGTGAAAGAATATATGTCGGGCTTATTTCTGCTTTAACATATTCCGCGGCGGAACCGGTGCTGGAAAAGCCACGCGGAATCAAGGAATTTCTTGAGTCGTGCTCACTTGGGGTTCGCTATATACCTGGCAGGCCATAATAGCGATGAAGTCTTACGGTCTCTTATCGATAAGTCCCCGTACTTAGCACGCTACAAAGGCGTCCGGGACATAAGCCCTCCGTCAGATTGGCGGAGAAGAGAGTTCCCCGTAAGCCGGCGTTGAAGAGCTCGATGTTACCCAGCGATTGGCGGCTTTTCCGCCAACAATAAAATCCGCTGAGACAAAATGCTCGCTACGTCTCCGTCGATCCCATCGAGCAGAAGCACCGCCTTAATGTACGTGGTAGCTCGTAAGGGGCCCTGCGACAGCACAAGGGTAGGCATTATTCGACTCGTCCACCTAACGCCCACCTTTCCACCGCTTTTTACCAGTGGTTTTCAAATATTTGGGCTTCATGAACGCAACCCTGGGGTGCATGAATTATACTATATCCGGGGAAGCGAAGGAAGGAGTGGGGTGGGAAAGTACGAATCCTCCAGGAATATAATGTCCCGGCGGCCTTTTTCCCACGACGGAAAACAGTGTTCTGCTAAAACGTATACGCAAATTGTGCGGGGTGCGACTGAGGGCAGCAGAGGGGCACAAGGAAGTCCTACCCAATGAGAATGGATATGTCGCATTGAATATTCTGTAAATACCGGGATCCCGTGGCGACCGCTAACTGCTCGTCCTTGCGGCTATTTTTTCAATCGTTGTCTTTCTCCCTCACTCTCGCTGTCTCGTGTATAATGTATGGAAATTCCATACGCCGTTCAAACGCAGCCTGATGGTTTCGTTACGAATTTCACAGTCGGTGTGAGGTGGATTGCGCGTTAGTAAACAGACGCCAGCCAACGCATAGCAAGCGGATAAACGGTCATGGAATTCCGGTAAAAACGCGAGTATGATAAAGCAAATGCACAATCGCTACTTGCGTCTGTTGTACCAGTAACCGTGTGATAATCGTTCATAAGTAGAATTGGCTGCGCAGTTGGAGTTCTTGTTCTTCGAAGCGACACCCTTATCGTCGACTGGGTTTCGCTTGATACGTGAAAACGGGTGAAAAGCATTTATCTTCGTTTCAGGTGAATCGTGTGCGAATAACCGAACAGCGATAACCCTCGGTGCACCTGGGACATCGGTTCGACTTATTTCCGACAAATCGGCGGGAATGGCAGGGGCTCCTGCGACTGATCGAACGAAAGACTCTCCCTTCAAGCGGAGTACTCCCCGGGGGACCCACCTTCTCCCGTAGCCCTGTGTCGGCGTGAAAGTCGGAATTTTCCTTGGACACCCACTTCTCGAGTGAATTCCCTTCGCGACCAGGTACAATCATTTGCTCCGGGATACGTGAAACACGCCTTTATATCCCGCCTTCCCTTTTTCACGCTACTTTGCAGCTGGCTGTACATGTAGAGCATTCATCACTCTTATTGATCAATATCCACACGCGGCACTAGGCACTTTATTGATATGATCAGCAATAAAGGCGTTTTTCTTTGGATTTGCTTGTTGAACCTATGGTAAATACAATCTTCATTATTATTCCTCGCATGTGTTATTGCGTGGAAAAGAAAATTATAGAGAATGTTCAAAGTAATCTTTGTCAATGAATCGAGCTCTGCTATTTTGAATAGAGCGATAAAGAGAATACTTTGTGATAATGTGCGTCGCTGAATCTCTTTACGATGATAAACAATCAAAGGCGTTAATCGATTGCAAGGACTCCAGTTTGCTTTTCAACTCTCGAGTAATCACGATAATTAGTTATCGATGAGGGTCTGCAATGAAAGAGAAATCGAGGCTGGGCCTCTCGCGAAGTTGAAGCTAGAAGGAAGGTTGAGGGCAACTCTTGAAGCCGATTAAGACGATTCAATAAATCGCCGGTATTTCGTGAAAATGTTGAGGGGTAGCTAACGCAAGGAGGAGTGCTGAACTTTTTACTCCATCTCGCGCGGCTGCTGCGTAAGCTTCATTTCACTTAATTGCGCGCTCCTTTTTCATCTTTTCCCAGGGAGCTCGTCTGACTCGGTAGCATTCTTTGAAGAGCGGAGGCACCGGCAGAATTTGGCTGGTTTTATTTGAGGCGAGCGGAGCGACGGCATGGCCGGGCAGCCATTCGCGCGCGCTAGCGATCCCTGTAGCAGAGCCAGCTCATGGCGCACAGACGCCGCGTTATGTCCCGGAGATATTTTAATTGTCGCCTCAAAGAAACGTTCGCCTTGACGGCGAAATTCTTCGTCACCCGCATGAAATACGTCCAACCGCCGACGACTCGCTAATAACCCCTCGGCCCTTGACGCACGCACTCCTCGCGCCGGAGTCAAATTTAAATGTTTTCGACCCCACGAATTTTTCGCGCCAGTCCCACTTGCCCTCCCTTTTTTTCCCGAGCTGCGTACCATTCATTCCTACGTGACCCGTGTTGTAGCACTTATCGCGTGACGCACAGTGTTTTTCGGCAGAAAATTGTACCCCGCTCGATGATAGGAGCTTTCGCCTTTTTTACGCCCCGGCATGCCGTATAACGGACGGCTCGGCGAACCATTTTACGACCACGCGAATACTGGCCAAAGCGGCTTATTGTGACTTTGAAGTATGTATGTATATTCGCCATCACCTCGGCCATTTCTAAATTAAGAGCGCGTAAAGTAACGCTCCAAAACTCCTCTGCAGCTGGAGGACTCTTTTAGCACATCGGTTTCCCCAGATTAAAAAGGGAAGGTAGCGTCGTCACTCCCAGAGCGTCGCTGGTGACAGTTTCCTCTCAATACGAAGGCAAATAGTATTAGGCAAACCATGAACGTCTTGCGAATTTCACTTTTTGATATTCATTCCTTTTTCCAGGCTAGCTTTAGTCTTTAGTCTAAAAGCTTTAGTCTTTTAGGATATATGTATCTTTCCGATAAATATATCCTATGAAAAGATAAACCCATTAAACCCGTTTGAAATAATACAATTTGTATTAAAAATGTATTTGCATTATAGAGCATCTAAAATGTTGGTTAGGCCTTTGATGAATATTGTCGAAAATGGGGGAGAACATAGAAGGGAGAAGGGAATTCCAAAGTTTGGGATTATCTTCTCGGTCGCTAGCCCAGCAAGTCAAAGCCGACGTAATTCGACTGCGGAGCACAGTGATTCCGAACTGTAGACTGACAAAGGAGCCGAAGGATATTGGAAGTTCGCCGCGGGGACTTCATATTCACGATAGTCAGATTTTGATCTCGGAGCCGCAGGTGTCCTGGCGACCTATCCTCCTCCGTTCACAGAGCCACCGTTTGAGGCTGAAAATGTATAGCCTCGACAGCACATCGAAATGGGAATGAAGGAGAGTAAATTTCGGTAGAAATTCAGTGAATGTAAGAAAAGGGTGTCGTCGAACCTCATTAACATGCCCCCCGATTGCGTCTAAATCACTCACTCTCGGGCTGGCAAGATCGGGAAAGAAAGTTTATAACGGGCTCGAGATTAAATTTGACTCCGCCGACTCTGCCGTACACTCATATAAGAATGCCAGTGGCAAGAAGGGGCGCCAGTATATGCGCCAAACTTTTCGGGCTTCATCCTCCGAGCGAGGCTACGAAGAAATCTGCGTCGTAAACTCGCAAGTGATAGAAGTCGAACATACGCGAGCGCACTGAATAACAACGAGCCTGGATTTCGACTACAGCGCACCCCGCTAGTGCTGCTGAAAATCGCCCCCGTGGGAAGCATAATAAATATCTCAAAGTGAAATGGCATGAATTATGTAGGTTTGGAAAGGAAATCGTTAATCGACCTCGAAGGAGATCGAGTGCCGATTTCCCTGCTGCGTCGGTAGCAGGTGCAAAGAGATTGGCCTCTTGATACCCCTTCGCATTTGGCTGATTCTGTCAAATTATCCCAACTTTCCCGAAAAACCACAGGAAATTCTCGGCCAACCCAATATATTCGGTATCTCTTTTTAGATATTTAATAACTGGCAATTTCGGACACGGTTTATCGTGACGGAAGTTTATAATAAATAGTTTAGACGTCTGGCTCGTTTTACAACTCATTGGATCTTAATTAAATTTCGTGATATTATCCGGCGTGTAATGCGCGCGGCTAATATTATTACGGTTATTATCCCCGCTTACCGTTTAACACCATTCACCATATCGTGAAATCGAATAAATTTCGGCAAAAACGCTTTAATATGCTGCCGGCCGTAGCACAAGTAATTTCGGTGCTTCATACCAACAGCAGCAGCAGCAGGGGTAGCAGTAATTTTTGCCCCGAGTGAAACTCATTCCACCGGCGGAAGCCACTTGCCGCGGCGATATAATACGATATAATAATCCGCAGTACTTCAAGTCCAATTTAACCGATTGGAGGTAGAACAAACAGCCGGGCTAATTAAATCTCGCCGTTTAATTAACATCGTCTTGAGTGGTGCGCTCGTATTGAGGGGCGGTGGGAGCCACCACGCCGACGCCAATTTCAACTTGGAGCGCTGATGCATTCCGCTTTCAAGGAGGATTTTTCAGTCGCTGGGCCGACAACCACCAAGACAAATAGCAAACGAAGGAGAGCGGGGCAAGTTGCGTGTGTGTGAGAATGAGAGCGCGAGGTCCTGCACCGCAAGATCTCGGACGATCTACGGGTACCAGCGTGGCGCTTAGTCTTCGACAAAGTAAACAGCGCCATGGCCTGGAGGAAACGGCGGGCGGGAAAGCTCGTTAAAAACTTTCCTAAGCCAGATACTTCCACGGCTCGCGTAGCCTACTAGTAACGCGGTCGCTCATTTTAAAACACTACAGCTTCAGTACTCACTTTTTTCACATCAATATACACTGTCAACCAGCTTGTCCGGTACCGTTATGGCGCGTATTTCACTCTTTTGGGACAATTCTTATGACGCTTTCATCGTAATAGCTCGGTAAAACATCAAGTTTTATATTGCTATTTTATGATCTCAACTGTGTCCCTTGCACGCACCTCCCCTCCTATCACAGCTCCTGTATCTGCTGTTTTTTTGTTGTTAATACTCGTCGTGAATGCCTTGGTGTCACTTGGTAACAATACTTTCAAAGAAGACGTAATGCTCATTAAAAGAATAAATTACCATTAAAGACGGGCATTTAAATCTTTCAACAGCTTTTACAACGTATTTTGAGCGATTAAAGTCTGCAAGCATGTTACTCAATTTGACTGTTTTTTGCGTGCTTTATCCCAAAACTGTACATCAGCTGTTTTGTTGTGTTTTTACTCCTTGCGAGTTCCCGTACCGGTTTCTTAGTCATGTCAAGATTCGATAAACCTGTAACATTCGTCTTGAGGGTAAATTAGCGGAAATGACTGGCATTTAAGCCGTTCAACATCGTTTAACACATGCCGAGCGATGAAAATCTCCCAGAAAGCTCTACAATAGGCTCGAGATAATCTTCTAGCGCTCGTATACGTTGTGTCTGACAGTAGGCGTGAAGAGGTTAATACTGTCCTGGGGCAAGTTATTGTGAGGAATCGGCCGATGAAATCGTGGGACTGGGATTCGACGGAGTGACGATTCGAGCGCGTGGTTCAAGGGCCTACAACGAGAATTTGTGATTATGGTGAGAGAACAGGCAATGCTAGGCATCGCGATAGCCATCGCTCGGGCGGAACGCGCGCGCGGTTGAATTGTCGTTAAGTATTTCAGAGAGCAGTTGGAGCCGAGAGCAAATCTCGCTCTGTCGTCTCCCAGAGATTCCAGCGTAGCTTTCGTATCGATTGGAGTGCGGCCGCATTGACGATTCAAGCGCGCGCGCGAGCGCGCCCGATACAATTGGACGATCTTATCGATCTTGTCGATCTTTCGGCCTCCCGCCTACGCTGCAAGTTCAGCCGGACATGTTTCATTCATTTTCTTTCTCGCTCCAGCCCGCCTGACCCTTTATCATGCTGGTGCGGCTGCTGCTCCTCGTGCTCAATCCTCTGGCTTCGTCCCCGGTTCCTTCTCCCGCCAATAGCGGACTGGCCCGCTCACCCGCTCACCCGCTCCAGAGACTAGAGAGTCGAGGGCGACCGCGGAGCGCGCGCGCCACGTCCAAACTAATAGTGATTCCAATCTCGCCCATACGTTCGTTCGTCCCCGGAACACAGCCAGCCAGCAAGAACATACTATACGAACCTAGAAACCTGCGTAGGATGCTGAATCTCCATTTTACTCTACCGCGCCACGAACAATGCTAACGATTTAAACGTTACCTATATCCTTTTCCCCCTTTCGAAAATCGGAACTTTTCTCTAACCGAGATCGACAGCTCGCTCTGCGCTAACTTCACTCAATCCGTGGAACTAGAGTACGAGGACTTGCGTGGAATTGCGCACTTCAAGCTTTCAATCGAGCAAAATACTTGTCAATTTCTTTCTACTGCACAACAGCACGAAAACCACCTGAAATTTCGACGTTTCCGCTGGAAAAAGATATACGATATATGTAGGAATCTTATCGTCTGTTGAAGAGATGATAGCGGTGGATGGTTATGGGAATTCTCTGACCCCAACTGATCTTTCAACGCCCCGCCCCAGCTGAGTCCCAGAACCACAAACCAGAGATATTATATCAGTTTAATTCTCATTGCCGAAGAGAGCGGTCGGCAAATCGGAAAGATATACGATGGCCATAGGAATTTCATTTAATCCGAGGCTCCATGTGGGCGGCCGAGATTCGATTTATGATGTAATCAGGCTCCCGAGAGACCGCTGTGTTCGTGTGGAGTCCCTATCCTCCATTTGAACTAAAGTCTGGACGCATCCAAACCTTACCCCGCTCTTTTGTGGATTTGCAGCAGGAAATGGCTGCATCTGGGAAAGCGAAGGCGAAATTCCACCCATTGTGCGCGGATTTCTTTATGGATTCGGGCCTATGTTAATGCCTTCTCTGCTAAGTTACTGGATGGAATGCGACTAGAAGAACAAAGAGAATCGGACAGATTATTAGATTGCGTAATTAGACAATATTTTAATTCCAGAGAGAGAGAGAGAGAGAGAGAGAAACTTAGGATTACGCTGGATGAAAGCAAGGGAGGAATGGTTAATTTCGAATCAGACGTAATCTACAATCCTGGAAATAATATTCACACTATCCTTTCTCGGGCGGTTGTATATTGCCAACGTAACTAGAATTTCAATGTGATGGACGATGACAAAACTTTTTTCATACCGCGGAGAGGGCAAGCCACTCGGCCGATTTCTCTCTGTCCGAGATTCACGGCAGCACAAAGGTTCATTTCATATTTCACGCGTAGTGTATTTCCATGAAGAAAACTATTCGTCGCGACACGTCGGCCTGCCTCCTTCGAGCGTATTCGAGTCGCGCGCTTGTCCCCTTCATAGTCCAGGACGCGCACGATGATCAATCTCGCGCATGACACGAGTCCCGCGGAGTTAATTTAGCGCGCGTTACATATCCGTGTCTAATTGGCGCGAGCGTACACCAAAGGATTCCTCGGGCGCGCGCGCGTGTGTGCGCTTAGCAGAGATTCTCTCTCTATCCTCTCTCTTTTCACGGCTTAAGCGACCGGCTAGAATTAATTAGAGCGACGCGCGGCATGAAAACTAACGAGAGCGGTGGGTATACGCCCTCCCCCTTCAACACACCCCCCTCTCTCCCTCGCTCCCACCACCGACTATTTTTCTCCTAACACCCGTCGGTAATTAAGAGCAAAAACGGGCTGACCGCCCGCCGGATCCATCGCGCACAAGCGGATCGAATGTAAACGGCGTCAATTACCAGCCGCAGGGTATAGACCAGAAGAATGAGGAAGGAGGAGCATTATACAGGGCAGAGAGAGGCCTGAGATAAAAGTGGCGGAGTGAATCGCGGGACGGCGGAGAGCGGGTTGAGAACTTTCTGCCTGGGATACGGTAGAGTAATGCAGGTTGAATGAGGCACTGATCGATAGAACACACCGGGAGATCCCCCCTAAGATGGGATCGACATTCCTCCGTCTCTGTCAAAGAGAAATTGCCCTGCTACGGCCAGTTCTACGCCAATCCACCGCCGATAAGGAATGTAGCCCCTCGCAGTATCCTGTAATTGTTCCTTCTCCTTGCGAATTATGACCCTGGCTAGAGCCCATTGCTTAAGTAGCAGTCGTGAGTTTCCATCGTTTCTAGCTGCTTCCTACTCCAACTAGATAAATAGTACCTCTTGACAAACTACCGGGCATATTGCCCTGACATTTTTTCTCGCCACTAATCATCTCCCTATCGTCAAATGCTAGTACACGATTTCTGAGTGGAGGTTCAAAATATTCCACCCTTTGTTTTAAAAGTGTGTTTACTGGGTGGTTTCAAATATACATTCTCTGATCCAGCGGTCAGTCGGATATCCTTAGCAAAAATGATGGGTGGTTGCATCCAAACTTTCTGACGGCGAAGGCTGAAACAGTAATAAATAAAAAGCGTTCGCAGGAGGCTTGCGTGGCCACAAGTGTGGAGCAGTATTGGACGCTTTAAATTGCTCTTAATGCCAGCCGCCAGGAGAGTCCGACGACAATTTACGTCGTGGCAGATAAAAAGGTTCGCTCGAACGAAGCCGGCATTAATCCGACGGCACGCGGGAACTCACCGGGACCCACGTAATAGACGCGATATCTCCTTCCGCTTGCGCGAACGATGCCAGATTTTCATCTACGGCGAGCGGGCCTTCATTTACGGCCACTCTCTTGTCCCGGCTACCGGGTCGTTTCCGTGTAAAAGCCCGCTGGTACCACCGCAAAAGATCCATATCGAGCGCGGCGAACCGGATTAAGAGTGGCCCACGTCGGAATATCACTGCGCCCCATCGAAATAAGAAGTCTCGAATGACAATTTTCGCGCTGTCCGTCGTCGCTTGAACAAGTTTCTGTTTTCAGTCTGAGATTTTGGGATTCAAGGTAGCAATCATTTAGCCACTTAACGCTCAAGCCCGTGTCTGACACGTTCAACTTCTATTACAACGAAATAAAGTCAATCTTTTATTACCAACAATTGTGAAAAAAACTTGGACGTAAATAAGTGGTTAATTTCATCACCATTGCGCGACACTCTAATCAAGTGAACCACTGCTCGGAACGATAGAAATATATGCGATCCCACCACGCGTTTCTTAATTGAATCATCGATCTTAATGACCACGAATGCCGTGCAATTCGTGGCGAGCGGAATGAGATCGCCGGTGTCACGCGAGGACCACATTAACCCTTTCGAGCCGGCAATCGTCCAGCGTGCAGATAGCCGGCCGTTTTTTGCGAGAGCACAATCCATCCGATACTTTCTGCTAATGAAAACGTATCAAAGTGTATTTCATCGGCGCCGCGCGTCCCCCCTAACAGTCTCGTTAAATCGCCTCGCTGGGATTACACACGTTTATTTAAAGTCCGTATAAATACTTCTCGTTTGTGGGGTGGGTAGGCGGAGAGCCTGTGGCGGTATCGATAATGAAATCAGTAGAATGCATTTACTCCCTTTCATTTGCGGTCAGCAACCATATAACTGGCTCCTCGAACACGGCGCCAGTGGTGCGAAGAGGTTCAGAAAACAAAGGGGCACACCTTGCGAGCACGCGACGATGGAGCGCAGATAGACTGACGGCAATTCAATAAAGGAGCGCTAAAAAGCGTGTGGGTGCCGTGCGAGTCGTTGACCGAGCGCCGGATTCGCCGCTTCTTCTGCCCCGAGGAAGCTGGTATATCGGACGACGGTGATTAACGAGCGGGAATTAGGCAAAGACCCCGATGAATAATTATGTGCTCTCGCCGACGGCCCCGGCAGCGGGAGAGGAAGTAGACTGTGTGGCGTACACGCGCGCCCCATGGAAAAAAGGAACACCGGACACAGAAGACCAAGAAGAAGAAGAAGGAAAGGAGCAAGGGGCGGCAGGAGGCGAGGAAAGGAAGGCCCAAATCGAGATTAATCGACGTTGATTGAAAGAAGCTGAGCAGCATCGATGCCGGCTAGAGAAAGAAGAAGTGCACCACCCTCTGTCCCTCGGCCGGCCTGCTGATTCCCGGGGAAGAAGACACGCGCGCGCCCAACTGACATCGGCCGGATTTCGCGAATTAACGGCTGACGTCCTTTCGTCGATGGAAGCTGAGACCCGGGAGATTGCTTCGATCGTCTTAAGACGGACGCCCGCCCGACCATTAATCAGTATGCGAGGAAGAGGGGCTTCGACGGGACTTTGACCGGCGTGATGAATGGAGACACAGCGGTCAGTTACGTGGAAGACTTTGATCCGTAAAGTGCATTCCCTTGCCGTATAAGATTTCGGCGACCCCTTCTCGTTTGTCAAGTGATTATCCTCCCGCCTGATACTTGTCGTCAAGGGAGACAGTTTTTTGGCGTGGAAACTTGCACTTTTTTTATTTATCTCCGCAACGGATGTCTCTCACTCTCGTATTAAATCATTAGCCCAACTGCTCGTAGTGAATCTGATAGTCTGTATGCCCGATCATTATAATGTTGAAAAGGTAACGTTGTTCATGGTCTGAACGGTTTTAACTTCCGTGAAATTTGTCATAGCGCCAAATAGCTGAACTATCGGTGGTTCCGTCACTTTCGAAAACAGCACGCGGGTGATGGAGGCTGCGAAAAAGAATGGAGGCTCCGGCTGTCCGAGAATAATGGAATAAAGTGTCGGCATTACGACAGCGTATATGGCGAGGTTTTCGTGTACGGCGAACTCCGTATAGGTGAAAACAATTTCGCGGTGTGTGAAAAATACCGCGAGGTATGTGTACTCTCTCTCTGTTCTACCCCTTCCTATCTTTTTCCGGAGTGAAATTGCGGATGGTGCGAGAGATGATCAATCGGTGCCCGGGCGAAACCGTGGACGAGAGAAAAAGGGGGTGGTTGGTGTGGGAAACATATCTCTTGGGAAGGCACCTGGACGCTTGGAAATATACGAGCATACTTTCGTCGAGCATCCCGTGCCCCCATGAATACGAGCGAATTTAAGAAGTCTTTACCGAATGGTAGAAACAAAAGTGGAAAGTATAGTCGTAAGTGAGCACTGACTAGTGCGATTCTCGGTCTCATCTTTAATTATTCGGGGTTCAAACTCTTAATATATGCGTTTTTAACAGGAAGACCTTTTTAGGGAGTGTGTTTAATGGTCTAGCACCCTGGTAGTGATCCCCCGTTGGTACCCAACACCATTAGAGAGACTGATCTACCAAGCGCTCATATGGAAAGTCACGATTATGACACGATGATGAATTAGGCATCAATTACCCGAACCGGTGCTCGTGGCAACCAGCAAGTGTTTGATCGGTGTGGATACACCCTCAGAAAAAAGGCTACACTGCATGGGGCTCGCGAGTATTTATCTTTCTTTATGGGGGTAAGCCAACCCTAGGGCTCCGGGCATAAATTATCGCCCGGATCCCCCTTCGCGCTCCCGCGCCCCATCTCACCAGCAGTGGGCGCAGTTTTACATTGGAAATTTATTAATTTACATTTTTACTGCGTAATGCCACTGCACCGCAGTCTCGCATCGGCCAGAGTTCGGCATTGTGTATCAGATTTAATTACTCCCTTTCGCCGCCGCCACCGCCCCCCCCAAAAAAGAGGCAGTGCTAGCTGTTTCAATTCCGATGGATGATACTCCAGGCGAGTGCATAGCGCAGCAGAGCCGATTCAATCGACGCAAACAGCAGGAAAATAATTCTCGTGATTTTCCCGTGAGCATACACACCGGTGCCAGCAGTGCGCGCCCGACTTTTATGGCATTGGGTATATCACATAATTAACTGGGCGAATAAATTCCTTGGGATTCGCGCGCTTGCTGTTTTCAGCAGCCAGCATAGTATACAATCTGATTAAGCAACGCTAATTTGCATTGGCATCGGCCGCCGTCCGATACAGTGAATTTCGACGCAGTCATCGACCAAATGTACAGTTGCCGCGATTTACGATGGAAAGCTCGTACGCGGCGACGCAGCAGTCTATTGCTACCAATCGTACCAATCCTACTGTTGACTGTTCCTTGCCGCTTAATTTTAATTTTATTTAAACTCAAATCGGGAAAATTCGCACGAGTATATTAATTTATATTTGATCTGCGTCTCATTCGACCGAGAGAGAGAGAGATTTAGGGAGTAAAGCCTCTTTAATCTAATTAAATTAATTTCGCGCGTGCAGCGGCAGGATTACCGCCTAACGCGTCCCGGCAATCTTCGATCTAAGATTTTATGAAGACATGTTGCGCGAGCTCGCATGCTGGGAATTTATGATCTTGGTCTGGTCCATATGCCGGACACGCCGGGGACAGAACGCGTTGGTCCGGCGCGGCGCGGCGGGTTGTTTTTTTGGAAGTTCGTGTTTCCACCTACGTCCAGCCAGACCGCGAGCCTCCCCCCACGGCAGACCAGCGGAGTATGTCGGGCTAGAGGGGGAGACGAATCCTCCGAAATGACATCGTCCTCACGTTCAAAGCGATGATGTCGCTGACCACGGCACAGCCTACGCGTTTCTTCGAGTCCGCCGGGAGTTAACGTCGCTTCTACAGCAGTTTTTATTTCGTTCAGGTGTCTCACCGCTCGTTTTCTGCCAGACCCCTTTTTCACCGGTGCTGTTTGCACCTTTATCTCGATCTAAGTGGATGTACCGAGAAAGCTCTTCGTTTTACTCTATAATTGTACCAAACCTCGTTAAATTCCTTGGGCGTCTCGATCAAGCCATTCCATTTCGCAAAGTTTATTCGCTTTTCTTATCTCCGATTAATTTCGCCCGCCTTTATTCGCCTCTCCCACTGGAGTTCGGGCGGCGGCGTCGCGGAATAAAAGAATCAAGCTGCCGGTGTCTCAGCTTCCCAGGAGAAATCATGGCGAACACCTGCCTTTGGAGTGACAATAGCTGCAGAGCGGCATTCGCCTTGGCAAAGAAGAAAGCACCCTCCCCATCATGCGTGTCGCGAAAGCCAGGAGAAGTGTCTGCTCTATTATTTAATGACGTCTGCCGAGGATGTCTGGATGTCGCGCTGTTAAAGCTCTGCCTGAGTATGGTCGCAAATCGCAAAGCGTTTGAGCGACGCGACATCGTAATTTGGTAACTTCCAATATTTATCGGCACTTCGCCGCCGAGATAGGCTTTCCATTCGCTCGACGCGCGGAAGACCTATATCTCGTACATCCCATGCAACCTTCCACGAAGCGGCAACTTTTCTTCGCGATACACTTACGTCTGCTGCGTCTGTTAACCAATATAAATAACCGCGATCACCCACGGTCCACGGGTTTCCTCTTCGAAATGCTCAGCCTCTCTTCCTCCGCTTCGCTCCTTCCTCCTCGATACTCCCGTCTCGTCTCGTGGGTGTCTTGGCCTTAAGATTTCTATTATCCGAGCGCGTAGCTATAGTCGAGGTGAGATCGGACATCGAAGTTATGTGCGCGATTACTCGTCCCGCGCACCCGTAAGATCGCGATTGCACGAGCACCTATCCTTGGAGGGATAGGATCGCATGCCATTTCGAAGGTGCTCCGCTCGCTCCCCGATGCGACGCGACAAAGCCGCCGGGAAAGAAAGAGAAAACGGGATCATGACATGGTATGCATACAAAGTAGGCGGCGAGCGCGGAGTTAAAGTAGCGCCGTTTACGGGGCCAACGGTACCACTCGACGATCTCGACAAAAGCAACCGCGAGAGGCCCCCATATGATTAAAATATGGCAGGATACTAGGCAGCTGACATTAATTGCTGGTATCCTGTAATTCTTCTTACGCACTCGCTCACTAATGGATTAGAGCAGCCTCATACTCACCATATTTTATTTCGCGCCTCTTCTTGCCGGGACGAGTTGAGGCACCAATAAGTAAAATCTCATGCCGGTGTTACAGGTTTGAGAGACTCGCTGCTGCAACAGATTACCAGGAGAACTTGTGACAAAGACACTAACGACACCATCAGGATGCAGATGCATAGTATTTCCATAAATAAAATATTCATTCGATTTGTTGCGGTCATTTTTTGCGTTAATAGTAAATCTTACAAAGCAGTTTTGAGGTATTTGGTAATGTGGGGGTGTGTGATTGTATCATTTACCCACCAATTTATTTCGATTTTGTGAGGGGGCTTAACCTTTTGGCGGTTTTATGAAGTTTATCCAACTTCCGTTAATTTTTTGTAATACGATATTTTCAGTATTATACTGGGTTGCAAAAAGTTCGTAGGCTTACGGTCTCCGCCCGGAGACTGCTATCACCAAAAACAGCACGAACTTTCTTGCAAACCTAATACTCGTAGAAAAACTTGTAAGATATGAGTCCCCAAATGAATAGACCGAAGTATACTTCGGCAGCCGCTTTTTTTATGGTCTCCTATAAAGCCCAAACAAAATTTCGACCGACTGAAAGCGTTGGGTTCAGCGAGAACTTCACTCATTACAAGTACGTGTTCAAGAGGTTTCAAGGGGAATGCTAATCCTTTGTCAGACTCGCTTGACTGTTTGTTAAGGTAATGTCGGACACGTGTGGGTGTAAGGATCGAAGCGTGACCGAGGAGCTAAAGAGAACGTAAGCTCGACAAGAGAGACGCGGTCGAGGTTCTCCCACTTCAGATCAGAATAAGTTCGGACTGCTCTTACCACTTTTCATCCTGTCGCTCTATTCATTGGAGAAACTATAACTTGCAAACTTCGATCATAGAACGCGAAAGACACACACTTATACAGCAGTTTTAACCGAAAATGAGCATTACACATGTTTGAAAGGGCATCAATGTAGAGAATTGTAAGGATGGTTTTATTATAATTTTGCTCGTCTTGTCCCGAACATTTAATTTAAATAAAGAAAAAAAATCCCACACAATTACTACAATGGAATTGGGTAATTGAAATGTCAAACATAAGACAATTGTGTAAAGAAAGCGATTGAACTTAATTTAGATTTGACCAGTTTTCATTTGATTACGAAAGAGGCCAGTACTATACGTAAAATGTTGCGTAGGATAGCCGGCGAACAATGTGCCATAACGCTTGAAACGACTATAATTAAATCCAGGCCCGCAACATGATAGTATAATATATAGTCTCAGCTGTTTAAGTAGAGCGAAGGCACAAATCTTACTACTTAGAAATGTCGAGGCTCGCAAAGCACACAGAGGCACTAATCCTTTGCCAGTTGAGAATGTCTATTTGTCGTGCTAATGTCAAGCGAAAGAGCAGAAAGGCCGAACGTAGAAGAGCAAGCACGTTGGGGAGGGGTTGAGCTGCGTCACGAGGGTGACCCTCGCGCGAATGTCCGACCCTTTGTTTGAGCTCCGTCAGCCGAGATACATTTTCCGTTTCGCGCGAAGGGTGCAAAACGATTGTTCGATGCTAGAAGCCCGCACCCGTGTAAGAGCATCCGCAGCGTTCCTGCATTTACGCACATGAGCGAGCGCACCGAAGCGCAAATCCCCCCTCGCTCGTTCTACGACTTGCTCTATCGTCGGATTTATCCCTCAAAGAAATCGCCTCAGCGCCGCGCGACAGATCATCCGGATCGCACTTGCACAACGAGTGAGGACGAGTGCTCCCACCGATCGTGCTTCCATTATTTCTATCCAGTTTCACTTGCGTCGGTGATTTGTGGGGCCATCAAGCCTCCCCGTCAAACATCGAGAGCTCTAACAGCTAGCGTTCAGAACCATACAGAACCTTTCCCCGCCAAGTAAAGGGCCCTCAGACCGTCTGCCGGCAGTTTTAAAAGCACCGCGACTCCACTGATATTCTGATCTTCAGCAATTCCAGTGATTCTCCGCTGATAAAATTACTAGTTTCATTTGCCGGAAGTGTGCATTGCCGGTAGAAATCGATAGGAACTGTGTACAATCGGCGGAGAGGTAGCGTGTGCAAGAGGGAAGAGCGGGGGGCGATGGTGCATTGCAGAACTTTCAGCATAATGACCGCAACAATCAGCGGGTCTATCAGGCAGAGAATCAGTGGGTCGGTCGGCTGGGGGCGTTGTTCATTGGCACTTGGTCGATCGGTCGATCGCACCTGCATCGAGTTCGCATCGGCGGCCGGGTGTGCACTGTGCAGGTGTAATCCGTGCTGCGTAATCGCAAGCGGAGTACGGCGAGAATCGGTTGTAGCGGGCGACGGTATTGGTACTCGGCGATTATGTAAAGCCCCGTCGAGCGATTATGGAGATCGAATTAAGCTCGCGGCGTGCGTTCGGGCACTCAACGAGCTTGACGCGTGAAGAGGGGCTGCTGGAAAAGAGAGAATACGGCGAGGGAGTGAGATGTATGTCGTGAGTGGTCGAGGAAGGGTAGCAGGACTACTAATGACGAGAGGAGAACTGCGAGAGGGATTGCCATGGCGCATGGCGGATGGCGAACGGCGGACGGCGTTCCTGCTGCCGGACAGCGCGGAGAAAGGAGAGGTAGTTGCAATTCCCGTAAATTAAAGGACAATCGAGCCGAGGTCACCCCTCCCTACCTCCCCGGTCCATTGTTACGAGCTCTGCTTGCACTGGCACCGGCGGACAATGCGCATCTACCGAGTTTCACCCTCGTATTTCATGTAACTGCCAAACGCTCGTGGCTTCCGGCTCGAAAGAACACAGCCGGAGAGACGCGGAGAAAGCCGTGTGGGGAAACAGACGGACGGCTAGTGTACATGTACGTGTACACAGAGAAGCTCGAGGGAGAGCACGCGCGCGAGAGAGAGAGAGAGAGAGAGAGAGAGAGAGAGCGAGAGAGTACCGCAAGCTCTTGGTAGATGTGGTAAGGAAGGCTAAGGCATTGGCAAAGGCGGACAGGCGGTGTCGTGTTTTAAGCTCGTTACAGGGCGGCTAAATCGGCAAGTTCTCGGAGCAACTTAGCGTCACACAACCTGCCACCTGCTAGTCCTCTCTTGCGTTTACACACCGGCGAGCGAGCTAGCGCTCGTCAGACACCAGGCTTCACCGCCAGTTCCAACTAGATCTCTTCCTTGGTTTACCTCGGAATCGCGACGGTTTGCTCCGAGTTACCGGGTTTGCTTTGATCTTCGGCTTCGATAAGTCGCGAAAAGATCCCCACCCCCTCCCTCTCGTGCTCTCTCTCCCTCACTGGCTCCTCCGTTGGTCGCTCGCTCCGACAAACTTTCGACGAGTTTCCCCAGTACGGATTTCCGAAGTCGTTTACCACGGGGAACCATCCTCGTTGCGGAGTTGATCGGTAATATTTCAAAAGAGGAGAGAGCAACGGGAGAGGACACTCCGCACACAGGTAGAGGAAACGCCCGCGGTCCTCTGAGTCAAAGTTTCCCGAAACTTTTTGCTCCGCTTGATTCACTTTAATCTTGCCTCAGCTTTTTAGCAGTCCTACCCGACGCACCACAAAACGATTATACCTACCATCGCGTTTGACGTTCGTTACTGCCGAGAGGATTTAATTGAAAGGGCTTAACCCCACTTTGACGATCGGCATCAAGCTTTACATACATTCGACTATGCACTTTTATGAGTTTGTTGCGAAAGTATATTTGGTCTTTAGCAGGAGACTGGTTCCAGGGGAAGTTGTAAATAATAGGACTCGGTTTTCGCAAGGTGTGGCGTGGTCTATCTTTCGTGTTCTATTAAAATCGTTCAAGGTGGCGGGAGCAATTAGGCCGTGCGGCGGAGGGTCCGTCAAATAAATCAGGGATCAATAAATTAGTGGACGGTTAAAGCTCGAGGTTCCGGGTTTATCTAAGCGGTGGCATCAGGGAGCAGAGGAGTAGCCCTCGTTGGTACTAGCGAGGGTTAGTCCGGGGCAGAAGTAAAGCGGAAGCGAGCCCCAATAAAACACTTGCCACCCGGCGCTCTTACGTTTACGCCTGCGTTCGCGCCCGCTCCCGGCACTAATCTGCATTTTAAATGTCCGCAAGCGCACCCTCCCGGACCCACCGATAACGTCCGAGGTCGAGACCAGCAGCGGGAGTTGGCTGTACCCCTGTCTGGCTATAGGCATACCTCTTCCACTTGGCTCTCCTGGCGCGACGCGGTGTGGCGGCCGTGGCGGCCGTGGCGGGCTGGCGGCCGCGTACGACGCGACGCAAGGCCGCGCCAGCGAGGCACCCAGCCGCAGCCGGATGTGCCACACCGGATACTCCCTGCTGGTGTACACGTCTCGTGGCCAGTTCCGAGATAAAAGTGTACCTGCGCCGTCCTGCGGCCGAGGAGGACGAACCCGCGGGACCCGAGGAAGAGGGCGACCACTACTTCATTCTCGCACCATTCCTAGCGCCTGTCCGTCGCAGGCGAGCCAAGCGCGCGCGAGCCATTGTTCCCGGCTCCGCTCTCTTTTCAAGATTTCGCCATTGTCGAGATATTAATATCCGCACACTTGCCTCCGGCTGGCATTATTGTTTTTCCGAGGCAGAGTCCTCGTGCCGCGCTCGATGCTGACTTGGAGCGAACGCCTGGAAGTGTCGTGTTTATGTCCAGCTACTACTGCCCGACACATCGACAACAGCCAGAAGTTTCTCCACTTCTAGTTTTTGCGCTTGTTCAACTGGACTCTTAGCCGCCGATCTGAAAGCCGGTTGATGCGAGATAAACATCGCCGGCGACACGAAACTCTTGCTGTTCGCTGCATTGAGGGCGGGAAAAAGTAATAGCTGAGGAAGAGGTGGAGGGAGATCTCGAGTGCGTGATGTAGGGCGGTCCACGACGGGGTGGCATCTGTCTACGGAAACAATCCCCTGTACTCCAACTCTAGTCTCGTTCTTAATACTTTCCACTTGTTATCAGGGCTGCCTTCCACCAGTGCACCTCGCTATTTTTCAAGGCCCGTTGCTATAATGAGAAAAATGCCTCTAGATAGGCGTCCGTGGCGAGCAGCATTACGAGCGGTGGATATAGAGACGTCGCGTCGCGGCCGAAAGTGCAGACTCCGCAAGTTGGTGGCTCGGCGGAAGTGAGATGTCGTGAATCTGCGGAGCACATAAATCAGGATGGTCGGCGGCAGCACCGGTCGAAGAAAGGCCCGATTTTACGGTCCCCTCGAATTCAATGGAACAAGAGTTACGGCTACGTACCGGGAGGCGCTGCTGCATCGCCGAAAGGGCGCGTATCGACAGTGGGGAGGAAGATGAGTCAGACGTGTGTAGTGAGTGAGTGAGTCGGTTCGTTGGCTAAATGGCCAAAGATCATCGCATCGCCCGCGCAAAAAGCTCATCCGTACCGCGCTGCCGGTGCTGCTCCCCAATGCGCGCAGACTTTCATGCGTGTTGTCTGCATCTGCCGGCTGCTCGAGTGCCGAACGCGGGAAGAGGAGAGCTTGTTGCGAATGCGAGCGGAGAGGCATCGCCGCGCCACGTTGCTTTTGTTAGAACCCTGCCTCTGACAAAGCGTCTACCTCCTCAAAGGACTGCTGCTAGCCTTTCCTCTTTCCAGGAATTCCACCCTCTCCTCGCTCAGACTTTTTGCCCTCCGCGCACTCGCATGTCACTCCTCCGGCTCTCCTAACGCGAATACTCCCTAAACTCCGCCAACTGCGTCCTCACGATTCCGTGGGAACTTAGCACTCACCCGACTTTTTCTCGTAGACCCTTTATTCTACGTGTGTATAGTATGTATCCGCGTATGTATCGCGCGGCCACTTGGGAATGGTGAGAAGTATACTCAGCAGACAAGGAAGTGAAGGAAACAGTCCGAGATGCAGTGCTGCAGAAGCAATGAACAATTAAAATGAATGAATATTGTAATATGAACATTGTAATATGCACAATAAACAGAATGAAAAATTAAATGATCTGCCAAGAAGCTGTACCTCTCCCTTGCACTCCTACATAATTTGAGATTTTATTTGCGAGCTTGTGCAAAAAGGCAAAGAAACTTGGAGGTAATGTGACATGAGAATGGCGGGCGAAAGTGAGGGAAAGTTGAGCCAGCTTTATTACTAGCGCTTCCTGCCCGCCCATAAAGGGAACAGTAATAAGCGTCAGAGAAAATGTTGTCCTTGCTTTGCCACCGACAGAATTTCCTTTCCGCACTTTTTACCGCTTTAATACTAACGCGGCAAATGTGACGAGCCGCTCGACAGTGTGTCACGTATTACTGTATGTACACATTCAGCGCAAACGACACGCGCTTCACTCGGGGCAAGATCCCCGAAAAGTTTGGGAGTACGAACTCGATTGGAAAGTTCGGGCGGCAAGTAAGTCTGGAAGAAGCCATGAGGGAGCTGTACATACATGACGAGCGCGGTACTCCTCTAAAAAGCGCGCGGGGAAGTCAAAGGTGCGCGTAACATCGACTTTCATGCGGGCTTCCTTTTTCCTGTGCGAGGCAAACTTGAGCGAGCGCACCCACCTAGTACATATACCTTACGAGTAAACAATGGGGTTTTCACGAGCGGCTGCCTCGCTGGCGAAAAATGGAGACGCGCGCTGCTCGCCGGCGACGGAGAGGCCTTTTGTCTCCGGTGATGTGGGATAGCTCTTTTAGAGAGAGGGGGCGCCGACCACCGAGCGCGGAAGCCTTGTTCTTTCCTTAAGACGTGCTCCTTACGCCCAAGGATTACGCTCTTTTGTATAAACAAAGGCGGCAACGCGCGCGCTGCAGGCTCACTACTCCTCGACCAAGGGTTGCGCCCCAAATGACTAATTTCCATTTCAAATCTCGGCCGCCCGCGAGCAAGCCCTCTCCCCGAGAAAACAATGCCGCGGCAACTTGACAATTGGTAGCGCGCGATTAATCATCTGCGATTTTTCATCCCACTCGCCGCACCCGACTGCCAACTACGCGTGGCTTATAAACCTCCTCTCGCAACCCTAGAACAGTGAACCCCACGGAAAAGGGGCTGCTGCGCGAGGGACCGGGCGGACAAAGTAACGCGCGGCGACACTTTTGCATCGCATCGCATCGCATCATCAGAGCAGTACAGTACACGTCTCATCAGATGGCGAAGAGATATGTCGGAAACTCCGGCGTCCCGCTCTCGCGCTGCTTCTGTCTATCTGTCGTAGCCAGACAATACGAGATCCGAGGACAGACGTGGCCGAACCGCGCCCCTTTCATGTACCCACTGATTGATACCCTTGGTGTCCTGCTCGACGTGGGGATACGCAGCTCGCTAATGTCGTCCTCGTTGCCAGTCCGCCACCGCCACATTATCAACCCCGCACTCCAGATATGCCAATTAATGGACCGACCAGCCATCTCTCTCTCCCTCTCTCCCTCTCTCCGAGTGTCCCTCTGCCAGTGTCACGATGAAAATGTTGACTTGACCGGTGCGCACTTTCAGCTTGTAAGCTTGTCATCCCAGATACACTATCTCTATTCTACTTTATTCTGACCTTGCGGTCTAGAAACATCGTACAAACCACGATATACTAGCCAGCGTGGAATACCGAATGCGTGTTAATCTTTTAATGCCGTGCATTGCTCCCTCTCGCTCTTTGCATGCTTGGAACCCATCAATGGATTTGTTATCCTCCCACAGCTTTAACGCTTTACATTTAAAACATTTGTACGATGATGCGTGAGATATCAATTTCTGGTATGTCAACAATTAGGTTCTTGTTTGCAACTATACCTTCTTCACTGATAATGATACTTTTCCCCCTTTCTCTTTAGAATACTTTCGCACGTAAACGTCCCGATGAAAATTTTAATTTGACCCACATATGCTATCAGTTTGTAAGGAATCGTTGGGACCCCCCATTATTCCTGCAACTATAGATACTATAGTACTCAGCGCATGCAGGACTGAATGTGATCTAAAGTTTTATGGCGCGCGCATTTCCCTCTTATGATAAGCGCGCAATAAAAACAGTTATGGACTATTAATTTCGTTATCGCGGCCGACCTTTAACTTCACAATATTGGCGGAAGGAAAGCTGGCGGATGTAAGTGTCAGCTGTTTACGAGCCATTGGTAGTAGATTGATAAGCGGGTTCGCGACCAGTTGCGAGACTCGTTGCTAACGAGTGCGACTCACTGACGCGTGTTCCGATACTCACACTTATACAAACTGGCAAATAAAGATAATCGTATCTTAATCATCTCTGTAAAATTTCCCGCATAATTCAGATGACGCGAAGGAAAGGAAAACGTTAGTTTGTGGGATTACGATAAGATGTATTGATCGGCTAAAATCGAGGGCGCGTCCCCGATCCAGCAGGGAATTCGCCATCGCTCCCTAATGTAAAGTATCATTATATTAGATAGTTTATAACAATATCTACAGTGAACCGAGAGCGAGATCAAACTGGGGAACAATCTCGAAGAGCAGGCCCTCGAGGAGGAACTTAAACTCCATAGTCCCCGGAGAGTCTATGTGTTAACAAGCAACTGTAGCGTGGCGCATTGTCCACCAGCGGCGAAATGACAGGCGTCGATCCCTGATAACCGGCAGACAGAGCGAGGGAGAAAGGGAGACTGCAACTGTGATAGCTGCGGAGAGAACTGTTCCTCGCAGAAGTGCGATTGTACTGTAAGCGTAGCGAGATAGGAGCATGCCAGTGCTCGAGTATCCAGCCGTCGCAAGGTGCTCTGGATGCTCTGAATGGTGCGATCGGCCAGACAGCCGGAGTGTCTGAAACTTCTGATAAATGTCATTTCCCCGATGATGCGCGGCAAGAGAACTCGCTGGGAGCGCGGCGGGCCTCGGAGGAGAGGCTGGGGAACGGACGAAAGGTGTTTCAAAGCATCCCCGAGAGCTCGCAGGCAGGATACGCGCTCCTTGCAGCAGACCGAGTTACCCGCCGCTTCTTGTTACAGTGACGTACGCGAGTGACGATCAAAGGGGACATTCCTTGGATGCAGGAATGCACGGAATTGCTTCCCGGACGCGCACTGACAAGCCGAGCGTGACGATCCCGCGAGAAAATTAGCGGCTCCTTGTCCTTTCGTCGCCGACGTCGACGACGTCTCCGTTTTTCACGACGACGATGACGGCGCTCTGTGATCCCCAGGGCAATGCTCGAATTCGTCGGCTCTTTCCCCTCAAACGAACCGCGCGCCACGTCGCCGCGCCGCCGCACCGGCGCCGACGCCGACGCCGACGCCGACGCCTGCGAATTAGACGGGAATACCCGATGATTTCTCCACGGCCCCGACACCGATCAAATTGATTGATCGGCAAAGACAAGAATGATCAGGCGGGATTCACGTGGGACAACTGAACGCGCAGTTATAGGCATTTATGTATTTGAGGTTTCCGAACAGCGGCACCTGTCATCATGGATAATCCATTTGAAGTAGCCGTGGATAGGAGCGCCTTCCTCCGGTAACTTGGTGGCTACACTTTCATCTTGAATATGATATGCAAGTCCGTCACTGGATTCCAAGGAACAGTTGCCCTCACTGTGTATTATGAAGAGACCCGGCAAGTTGAGATCAATATTCAATCTGTAGAGGAGCTTTCTCAAATTTCTTGGCCAATACTGTAACAGAGTATGCGCGTATTATCGAATTTCCAGGCTAGATTCGGTATTTGCGATATTAAACGTGTTATATTTTACCCCGATATCCGCGGGTTCGCCTTGATCGACATCCGATACGATGCTTATATCTGCGTCGCGATTAAAACCAGGCTTCTCACCCGCATCGATTTCCAATCCGCGTACACGCTTAGCCGCGTGAAAATCAATGCCCAGGAAGTCCGCCGCGTCTTTCATTTCGTGCATTTGTTCCGCGGTGAATGCCGGCAGACGAGATTTTGGAAAATTCCGGTAGCGGCTCTTGAATTCTATCCGGCCTTTCATGTTGGGCGGATAGTCGGTGACGTTGTGGAAGAGGGGATTCATCAGCCAGGCGTTGTACCACTCGTGTGCAACCCGCGCGCCCATAACGTCGTCAAACGAGTTTCTACTTTCCGGCTCGAACCACCTGAAATTCTGGATTACTCCCACATACCCTGCTATATTATAGCCAAATGGAATAATAAAAGGAGTCAGATAGCGCGAGAAAGGATTGTCAGTAACGTTCTGCAATCTCACCTTTCTGTTTCCACCAGAACTCCTCTTGGTAGACCCTGTACACCCTGGCATGGGCCAAAACCAAATGATGCCCGCATAGGTAGACGGCTGAGCCTAAGATTCCTCCCTTTTCTCCCAATTCGCCCTCATAGGTACGTAAACAATAGGACACTGGATCGTGAATGGTCACCCAGTATTTTACCTGGAACAATGTACAAATGGCAATAGTAAATATGTAAGAGTGACTGGGGAAAACATACTGGGCTATCATTTAAAGACACCCTTTTAATTTGTTCTACTGGTCTTTTCTTTTCTCCAAATTCATAAGAAAAATATAATACTTTATCTCCGAGTGCTGCAAATACGATTCTCGCATATGCCTCGAACCATTTAACGATCAACGGATTTGTCCAGCCTCCCAAATGTTTCAGGGGCTCAGGTGTATCTTCGTGAAACAGGGTGATCATCGGAGTGATGTCACTCTCCATCATCTCAGTAATTAAATCACCGTATTCGTTTATAGCTTCCTCGCTGACTGTGCCGCCGAATCCATCTGGGATTATAACCGACCAGGAAACAGACATTCCCAGCATGCTGGCCTAGAAAAAAGAGATAAATAATCATCTTTCACAAGGAATAATTATATCGGACTGTCTGTCTGTCTGTATTTCATTACATTAAGGTCCTTTGCTAGACGAATGTATTTTTTGTATGCCTCGAAAGGATTCTTCCCTTCATCAGTGCTACCAACATATGGACCACTAGAGATACGTGACGCACGTTCTTGCCATAACATCATATCTATAAAGCGGTTGTATTATTGGACTAATACGTCTGTTGGATCATGTGGTATCCTACCTTTAATATCATTCACTCCCGACGTCTGGCAGGGGGCTGCACTCAGTCCGACGAAGAGTCGATCTGGAAGAGGTTTATTGGGGGCTGGCCAGCCGACTATCATTTTGCCATCTCGAACCTGATATCGCGTTGTAACCGTGCCTCTTCCGGCCAGGAGCGATCCATATTCGTAGCAAGTATGAATCAGAATATTGGCGAAAAGGTCGATAATAGCCACGAGGCTCTCGAGATTGAGTGGAGCAACCATAGCCCTGGTATATTTCACTACTATGTATGGAAGACTGGCAGTATGAAGTTACGTAGGATATTTTTCACGACGTCGAGTCTCTTAGATTACCATTTTAACGGCTTGTAATTACCGTCACCCGTATATTCTCGCACCGATAACATAAACCGGGTGCGGGTCGCCATGTGTGCAAATGCATAAGGTGCAGAGTTAGAAACAGCAGTCTGAAACCTTACATTCGCTAGTGTCTACAGTGTCTACAGCTCGCGAGTCCAGTAGCTGCTGGCGTCTATTTTTTCAGCAATGAGCGCAAACTAAAGGATAATTACTCGAGCAAATTACAAGCGACGGTGAAAAGTCGACGGTCTTTAAAGGCACCGTCTCCTTTGTAAGGAGATTCGCCGGGCCAATGTAAAGCATTGTCTTTATTTATCACCCTTCTGTTTATTATCGGGCTCTGTTTTCCTGCTTGGAGCACTAGACTTAAAAAGAAAAATTGGGCCATTAACTCAACCAGAATTTAATGTGCTTTTCTGTACTCTAATTGTATGTACAAGTCTCTGGTGAATATATGGAAATAATCAATGCTCAGCTTTAAGCAAACGTAGATAGAAAGTCAGTTATTCCGATCAAATTACGGTTCGAATTTATTTCGCCGAGGGGAACCATAAAGCATTTCGATGTTTCGTGACTGGAGACACTTACAATGTTCAAACAACGTGTTCTGTTCAGTGATTTAATTGTACGAGGCAACGTAAGTCCTGCATACACTGACAGGCGGGACAAGACGAGGTGCATTCCCTGGGGATCTGTAATTTGACCAGGATTCTTGTTGATAACCTTCCGGAGAGGTATCCTCGAGCTGGTACTCCGGAGAAGGAACCCGTGAAGGTGGCGAAGGAACCCGTGATGTTGGAGAAGGAGCCCGCTCCTCATCGAGCTCATACTTGGTAGTACTATCGTAATCTCGTTCACTCTCCGGAATCTCGTACTGCGCCGCATAATCCGGAACTTCGTTAGCTGGCTGGGATTTCTTGACGCGTGTTCGCTTGCTCTTTGCCTTCGGCATCTTCAGCACGAGAGTCGGCGGACCTTGTTGTCCCAGAGTGACGTTGAATGTCTTCTTGAGGACCGAAGACTCGACGGTCGCGCTCATCTAATTTTTATCGTAACAGGCTTATTAAAGGTTCACGCCCTCTATGAGAGAGGGTTGAGTTAAAAAAGCACTACGTGGTATGTTCGGAGTGTCGTCACATCGAGACGAGATAAAAGACCAGGATCTGCTGTTGCCTCTCGGACTAGCCCATCAAAGTCCCTTTACACGCAAATATTGTGGAACTACGGTGGATGGACAGAGTATACGAGAGACAGAGAGATCCTCTACTGGCCGGCCATCTAGCCATCTCGTAGTACATAGCCGCGCCTCATACATCACCATCTGAAGTATCCGCTATTATTCTCGTATCCAGCGGGCGCGCAATATCCCCCGTATGTAACGGCCGAGTAGTAAATATCGTTTGCGTGTGTACGTGTATGAATAGCGGGAGCAGCAACAGCCGCCGCGCCGCGCCACAGCGAAATAGGAATTCGGACTAAAACATATTCATGACTGGAGACCTGATCTTCATTTACGCGCGACTGCTCCCTACGACATAGCACTATATGCTCTTAGGAGTCCACATGTCCCCCATGCACTTCGATTCACCATAGATCGAATGGGACTTGAAATAGTGCGAAATACAAACTTTGGGGAGAGTAACTTACATTATAATGCGCGGGCCCAGGACCACTCAGTCCTTCGTGCTTCTTCCTGCGTGGATATGCTATCACTCCGCCTCTCACGTTGCTGCCAATATCGCCGGCTACATTGTACCGTGTTGCACCTACGCATAGAAATGTCAAATTCCAACAGTCGTCAAGGAAATGGCATTTGTACGAGTGGACGAGTCACACGCTGGCTGGTGGGGCGTGTTAGTGCGTACCGGGTACATGGAGATCGATTCCTTTTGGCACTTTCGGGAACCGATCGGCGCGCGAGTCGAAGCCTGGAGCTAATCGCCGGCATAGGAACTGACCTTTATCACGATTAGCTTTGAAGGCGGGCCCGGCCTCATAAGCGCCGGGATCCGGCATCTCGCCCTGGAAATATAGAACAGTGTCTCATAAGTCATCTTGGTCCGTAGTTCGAGCGTAAAATCTCGATTTCCCAATGCACTAGATTGGAATTATTATTTAGCGTTATTGTTCTAATCCTAGAGAGACTGGAATGGACTATTGGAATGGCAGGTAGCAGAAATCTGGGTTGATGCGATCAGTTAAACTAGAAGCGCAGCTGAAAACAAAATAGTAATTGTCTCTGCCGATCCGAGGGGCTGCATTAGAAAGGGGTAGACAAGAGCGGCAGGGATTGGCTTGAATTTCCGGCTCAGCGAGCCGGAAGTGATTTCCCCGGGCTGCATCGCGTCGGCCACGCGCCTCCCTACCTCTACGTGGAAATGACCTGCAGAGTACGCCCGAACGTCATTTCCGGGCTCTCCTGAGTTACGGCGCTTCCCTACGTTATGTAAATACAGGGCTTTCTCGAATTTAAGCGAGACCGATGTCACCCCGCCAGACCATCACCGGGGCGCCAACGGTTGCAAACAAGATTCCAAATCCCGAAGTAATTTCTGATGCATAATGTCCAATTAAAGGACAATGACAATATTCGGAAGTCGGGCTTTGGAGCTCGAGCTTCAAGGTAAAAAAGATGCTCTTTAACTCCGAGCCAGTTCATCTACGCTGATGCCGTCCAATTCCAGCTGGGCGCTCTTCCGATTAACGACCAAATTGGGCCCTGCTCTTGAAGCGCCCCAGGTACAGATGCATCGCTTCAATCCACTGTCATTAATTTCGTCTTGGAGCTCTACTGATTACCTTGCGCTTCGAGGATTACTTGGGCTCTGCAGTATTGCCGTGCTTTCCCCGGAAGCCCGAAAGAATCCTTAGCTTCTACGTCTGACCGCAGACTTATTGTGACTACTAGCTCGAACTTTGAGCTTGCGGACCTCATTAAGGGAATTGGCTGGCCTCGTGGCCGCCCGAAGCCACGAGCCTTTCAATTTCATCTCGTCCACACATTGAACCGGTTCTTCGACATCGATGGAAAATCCTAATCTCTACTCTCTACTATATGTAGTACTCAGGAAAAAGTATTTTCATTCGAAGAATAACATTTTCGCGCGTTTTTGAGAATGTCATTATATCCTAGTTTATCATCTTACGTAATTATTGTAAGTTATTTTGTTATAAAATTGTACTAGCGCTCGCAAACCTGGTGCCATCTGTGTCCGCCCTCGGAATACGACATCGAAGGGAAAATGTACCGTGAGTACATATTGTCCATTGCTACCAAACGCGGTAAACCTTATGGTAAGGAAATCTACTACATCCTCGATCGTTATTTCAATAATAATAGTTGGAGATATTATTTATTTACAGCTAAACTGCAGGGTTAAATAAATGAATCGACATACGATATGAATCTGTACTTTATAATGCATTAAAATATTCCCCATTTTGTTACACTTTTAATAAAAATATGTAAAAATATTACTTACTCATCGCGAACATTACAAAAATAAACCGATCAGAAATCACCTTGCCCGAATAAGATGTGATAAAAGACAGACGGTACTTACTTTCCTCTTTGTCTGGAATCTCTCGGTCCTCGATTTAAAGACAGAGTGATGCACTGTCGACTTGGTAACTTCTCCTCTGTCATAATAATAATACGGAGCACCACCCTCCTTCTCCGTTGTTGTTTTCGTTCGGTCTGTGGGCAATTGGCTGATCGGCCTAGGCCATTCGGACTTGAATCGTTTCGCGGACTCATAAGCCAAACTACCGACGTTCGTATGGTAATGAGTGGGTGCTGTGGAAGAAATGTTTCTCCAATAACCGACTCTGTATAACTTGTGGACTTATACACAAGTATAAATCCACCACAAGTTACCATTCTGTAGCTTTATAGAGTAATGCGAATAAATATTCCAATGGATGGCGCTAGTATTAAAGAATATTGTACGTTCTTATTGAACATATTCAACCTGGGGCATTGGTCTCGGGCAATTTCGGAAGTCGCGAGGTAGTGGTACCGAATGCTGCTCCATAGATAGATGGGCTACAAGTTTGTCGGCCGTCGACTTCATACGCTCCTGGACCAGGTGTTCCGTAGTATGCGCCGCGATTGAATCTCTGGAAGGCGCGTAAATATCCTAAACCAATATTAAAAAACTATTTCTCCTGAATGTTACCTGAGTGGTGCTACCGAAGGGCGGCGGTCCCGATGCACGACGCCGGCTTATACTTTGCATCTTCTTATGTCTATCAAAACTGCTGTTTGACGTGTCGTAGGCGTTTGGCGCTGGGAAGTTCTGCGAATTTAATGTCGGATCTTTAATCATCCGTCATAATAGAAAAAAATAAAAAATATATACAAGACGAATTGAGAACTTCGTCTTTTTCGATGGAAGAATTTACCTCGCGCGCCTTGGTCCTGTACAAAATGTCGAGGTATCTCGATTGTCTGGACGCGGCTCGTTTCACTTGCCTCATCTTCTCACACTGAACCTGTGCGGGAGACTTGGTGGCTTGGTGCTCGTACTCGCCGGGTCCCGGAGTGTTGGAGGGCTTGGCATCCTGCCTGCCTGTCATTCGACTCCAGAAGTTCCCTTTATACATTCTCGTGGCCAAGTTTGTTTCCTAGAAGAAGCATTGTTGCCTTACTCGGCGTCTCAGGTGAGTGCGCGTGTTAAGTATGCCTGATAAATCGTACTTCTCGCGGTACATTGTAAAAGAAGGTTGGCTCTTCGGACTTGGGGGGATTCTTTACGAGCTGACCGTGTTTATCGAAGTTATAACCATTAGTATCTTGCTTGGAGGGAACCGATATCCCGGTGGTACCTCTCGCCCGGGGGGGTCCAACCAGCCAAAGCTGGAAAGAAACAATGAACGCAGCCTTCATACTTTGTAAAATGATTTCACAATAAGCCAGGAGGAGTAGTTGCGGATTAAAACTAGGAGACCGTGTGTCTGTAGGATGCAAAATATGAGACCTTTCCTTGGGAGCTTGTCCACGTACCAGGGTCATCTCTTTTGGATAGATTGTTATCGACAGTGTAATCGGCCGGGCCTGGTCCTTCCTGCGTCCGCTCCTTAAATCTCGCGTCTGTGAAGTCTATGCTGACGCCTCCCTATTGAGAGGAGATCCTTTCAAGTAACATCTATTTGCGCGAAGCAGTAGATGGTGAAATTGAGGAAACTACGTTCTGGTATATGTCGCTGGGGCTCCTTTATATTGTAACAACCGGGCCCTGGAAGCTTCTCCGCGTTCTTTGGCACATTCGCAGTAGTTCTTTGCGTTCCACTCAAAAACGGATGAATGTTGCCTGTACCAAGCGTAGCAGACTATTGGCATAGTAGTTAGCAACAAGAGTAGCCGCTGATTTGCCTCGACCAGCCCAAAGTATATTTCAAACGCATTTACTGAGATTACGGAGTCCTTCCGGTAGGTCTGAAATGTCGTATGTCCCTGGGCCAACATCGCACGGGGTACCCGCGTTCAATTTCGGGAATCTCTCCGCTCGGTCGTATGCCATCTTTTAAGGATATTGAAAGTGCAGGCCTGTTAGATGGATATGTGATTTGCGAAAATCTAATCTTAGTCGTAACCTAGTACGATAGCACATTGTGACAGATAGTGGTGCCTGAACTGCGCCAGTAGACCGTTAATGGTTCTTATTCGCTTCGTAGGGTCCATAGGGAAGCAAGGTGGCAAGATTGATAACTAAACTTATTAATTCATTCTTAACATAAAGGATAATACACAATTTATTTGTCATATTAAGTTAAGCAACAGGTCTGTATTTGGTGCGTTCCAAAGTACTTTCTGTTCTGTATTTCCCAAGGCCAGTAGTAAACTCTGTAGTTATCTTTATTCATAGCTCAAGTTCTATGTCTCGCCGGGCACTGTTTGAATTCATTGAAACGTATTTCCAAAGTTGACGCGACATGTTTAATATTTAAGTGGTTTAACTGTTATCGTATTTACAGTTTGAAAAGGAATGCAGACGTGCGAATATTACCCAGGACAACGGATTATGATTCACAGTTAGACATGTGAAAACATTATGGGAAACTTTTCGTCAAACATTTTCGCTCATTTAGAAAAATTTGGGAGAATTTTGGCACGGGCGTAAGCTTATCACCAGTGCATTGAATATTATGCTACAGTATGAGTGGCCAGTTGTCGGTCTCATACCTAGGGAAGACCGTAGGTCTGTAGGAAGAAAACGATGTTCATTGGGTATATTCAGCGGAACACTTCGCTGCGGAACAACTTGCTGAAACTCGTATGCCTAGCATGCAGGTCTAATGCATTGGAAGTGTTCTGCTAAACGCAGCCATTGCTTTGTGGTGGTACTCGATTATACCCAGAATTGTTGTTAGACATTGTTGTTTTGTATATGATGCCTGCTTGGTTATAAGTAAGCAAGCGGCAGTCAGTAGAGCAGTGGGTAAGGTGAGGCCTGCCTAGCCAGCGTGTCGATGATGGTATCCCATTGGAATTGTGGAACTTCGCTCAAACGGTCCGTCCGAGGGCGCAACTAGTACCGTCGTCGCTCGCGTGGTTTGGTCGATAATTCCAGATGTTTCGCGGTGGAAACGTGGTGTAGAGTGTAGAAACAAACAGCATTGTGCTGGGAACGTCAGTGAGCGCATTTCCTCGTCTTTCTTTGCTAAAAGTTCGCGTACGATATTGAAAAGAAGTAGTGAAAAATGTCGAAGAACAACGAAGACCAATTCGACAGTATGCTGCTGGCCATGGCACAGCAGCACGAGGGAGGCGTTCAAGATGTAAGTGCTTTCACGCGCCGGTTAAGGTTATCTCCACTCATCGAGGTTTCACTTGAGCCTCTTTCACTTATTCAAGAAATGAACAAATGTTATGAATTACTTTTCTTACAGTTGCTGGACACGATCTTCAGCTTTCTGGCGCGAAAGACAGACTTTTATTCGGGTGGAGGAGCAGGTGCTGCGGAAAAGGTTTGTGTCTATGTCTATCGCGAATCGTCGATCGAACACTCTTAATTGTCGGTGAAGAATTTCCAATTCTACACTGTACAGTACTCATTGTTAAATTTTGGAGTAAATACTCCAAAATCAACGCTAAAGTCGATAATCACCAACTTTGCCTACCGTGGCTCTGTTGCAGCTTGTGATGAGCAAATTCAAGAAGCACGAATCTACTGCACTCGCCAAAGTTGCCTCCGAGAAGGCTGAGCGAGCGGAGCAAGAAAGGCGCCGCAAAGAAAGACTTGACAAGAAAAAGAAGGAGGAGATGGAGGCGGAACAACAAATAGAGTCCGACTCCAAGATTGTCGAACTCACAGATGAGCAGGCCGAGAAATTACAGGAGGAAATAGACAGTAAGGTATGTACAACGGTGGTATTATAAACGTAACGACTATATGCGATTACTAGACTTTAATAAATGTATGTTTGATTACAGAAACAGGCAAAGGAAGTTACAGTACCACAGCCAGGGCCCAGTAGTGGCAGTACCGACAGCACTAAGGTAGAAGATGGCGAGGAAGAGGAGGATGAGGAGGAGAAGAATAAACTTAGGCCTAACAGTGGAAATGGTGCCGACCTACCCACCTATAGATGGACACAGACCCTCCAAGAAGTTGAGGTGAGTAATATAGAACTTTTTCAACTTTTATAAGTTTTGCTATTAAAATACATTGAAAGTGTTTTGAAGCGATAGTCTACCATTGCAACTCGCCGTGAGGCAATAGATTTCACTGCCGCATAAAAAAAATCACTTAGCAAACATATGAACTTGTTCAAGAAAAAAGAAAGAAACTATTGTGCTCTGAAATTAATTATCTGCAGCCATTTGTAACAAAAATTAACTTGGAGTCAATGAATTTATTGAGAGTCCACCACAACCTACTGGTTGCGAGTTATATAGAAATGACGTAGACTTCAATTGTTTCAATCTGATGAGACATTGCCCATTTTCGATCTCATCTGTCATTGCTCCTATAGGAATGCAATGTATATTTTACTTTTAATTTCTGATGAATTTGTTTCTGATATAAGAAATAGCAATTGATACCAAAGAGATTTTCTTTCTGTATAATCGATATAGGAGGGGTAGGGTGAAAGTAAAACAGCCGTTTATTATGGTTCGACAGTTTCTTGTTGAATCGATGATTAATTAATACGCAAGTAATATCACAGTTGCGAAAAGCGACCGGGCGCGATCACTTCCCATTATTCATTTTCGAACGTTTACCCTGGAATGACACCTCGACAAAATCCAGGCTCGATTGTTACGTTTCGTTAGTAGCGATTAAATTAGGGCTCCTAAATTAGAATCTGCTATATTTTGCGCCCGCGATTTCGATCTCTGTGATCTGTTCGTCAATGATCGCTGCGTGAAGCTGCAAAGTATCCAGCCGATTGCAAATTTCGCTGGACGACGATAGTCCTATTCTAACGATATATATGTATATCTGGATCGTACGCCTCCGTGCTAGTTCAGGGCGATTAAATCGACTCGATTTACAATGCAAAGTTAAATCGGTCGAGAACTCGGAGGGTGGGATTAGAAACGCTTCTACTAATCACCGATCTTAATTGGTGTCCGTCCACGGTATCGTCGTCGCGTGTAATTTAGCAATTGCACAATGCTTAGGGAATTAAAGCACATCCCACCACGACGATTCGGAGGATGATTCGTTAGTGTCGTCATATAAATACACACGAAGCTTGTGCCGCAACACGCACATCGGTACGCGTCGTCGTTGGGGCCTCCATCCGCACTTAATAAAGAACGCTTATTACACAAATGTAATTACTGGGGATTTCACGTACCACACTTGAGACTCGGTGTAATACAGCCTTAAAAACATTATCTCTCGTCGAGAACGTCTTGCCGGGTTGCCCTAACGGCCTAAACGCGAAATATACATGTAGATATACATATCTATAAATACGAATAAATCGTTTAAAGGTGAGTGGAACAGTCGCCTCTTCATCTCAGAGTCCTCTTCTCGATAGTTTCTTTGATCGTCTCTGCATCTCACCTCTGAGAGATCTGTTCCTCGTTTAGCGTGTTCGCGCATATTTCAGAGGCGATCGTCCATGGTCACCTAGGTGTGCTTCATGTCGTCGCTTCTTCGGCCTAGTTGTACTTGTCACGAGCCCTCACTGCAATCAGAGATAAACGCTATGGAGTCTTGGTACTGGTACATTCGAGAAGATCGCGCGCTCGCGCGCACACAGTGTCGAAAGAACGGAGAGAAGTGTACGTGTTAGGCAAGAGATAGAGGCGAGCCTCTACTAGTAGTGCGGATACTCACTCTCCATATAGAGGATTCCCGCGAGCAGGCCGACCATGAATAGGAAGCTCATTGTGCAGACGAGCACGGTGAGCTGGTTCCGTGCGCACCAAGACTTCCTATAGACGGTCGTCGGTCTCCCAAGACCGTTCACGACGGTGAAGTGGGTACTACTGGCCACCGAAGCAGTGTCCATCTGCTTTGGCGCCGTCACCATGGGCGGATGAATGGCCGCAAGATTCGCCAGGTTCGCGGCTGTTAGGAGTAATGTACCTGAAGCGGCACTCTGTGAAACAAATATGAATTGTCCTCAATTTTTCCAGCCTCAGCCATAACACTCTGATTGTGAGGATCAGTGTTTGGTGATGAATGAACTAAAAGCTAAAGGGACACATCCGTAATGACGAGAAACCACCGAGGATAATCTACAACTAACAAACAACAGAAAAAAGCTGTTGTTCAGCAGATCTAATCTTTCCAAGTTACTTGCAACAAAGTCATGTTTCATCCCGGAGATGTTAATTAAGAAGGGAACTCCTAATTCTCCGGAAGTTTGCTGGCAAGTGCATCCCAGCACAGGAAGATACGTACGTGTGTACTGGCGGTGGATCCTTGCGAGGACGTGGAACCCCGGGACGGCGAGTTTGGGTGCAAGTGATGAGCCCAGCTCCCATTTTCGCTGTCCCTCTCGCTGCGTCCGACCAAGGACGGCCTTGGAATGTGCCAGGAAAGCGGACTAGCCGCCACCTCGGTCGCGGGCGTCGTCTCGATCTGAAAGCAACAGTGGAAGCGATGTTGAAGCTTCGATTGCACAACCGATAATACACCGCCCCCATTACACCTTCAATAACAGCCGCCCGTATGTCCTCCACCTGCGTGTGACCGCGCCTCCTTTCTGCGCGGCCAAAAAACATTGCTCTACATATATGTATATAGGACTTAAGATTCCCCGCTCATCGACTCAACTGCTCAAACTGTTAAGCCGATTGGATGTCGCACTTAAATTCACGAATTACGAGCAGCGGCGAAACTCACCTCTTTTAAGACAGAGCGCGGTTTACCTTCGCGGTCGGGGAAGGAAGAAGCGGGCATATATGAGCATATTGTTAAGCAACGATTCAATTCGTTTCGACGTAGTGCTGAGCCAATTGTTCCTTTCTATTTCTCCGAGTACTCAGCGGGCACGACAATACTGTTCACCAGGACTTGCGGCGTGACAATGCGCCTCATTGGCGAATGGCGAGAGAAAAGAATTTAGCATAATAAGTAGGATTCTCCTTTAGTCGCGTGTCGCAAGTGTTCTCTATTCCTGCCTCTCTTGCCTTCTGGTATTCGTTTGTACGCTTCGTACTTTCGTAAGCCGCCTGGCACACACTGTCGAGATGGAGCGCATGCATGTTAACGGCCAACTAACCGACTTAACGAGGGATCATCATCTCGAGTTCTCTTGCTCGTCGAGAGCTGGAGGCATTACTGGACTAGAAGGGACGCGACTCTATCCTGATAGCCAAGAAGCCTATCATCCCGTATGGATTCACGAAATTATTTGTAATAAAATTAATTTTATCGTGTACAGTTCAAAGTAACAGCTATATAATGAGTCAGTTAAAATCCTCGCAGGAAACTTAACTGGAATTTTTACATCTCCCGGTTACGGGTCTCGTCAGTATTCTCGTTTGCTCGTTTGTACATTATGGCATTTTTGTGTTTTTCTGGAGCAAACTCTTTCGTACAGATTTCTTCCCGTAGTATTCAATCTTATTATGCTCTTTTTATCCCCGTTTATTGGAGCTATCGATCGAAGCCCGCTTGTCGGCGCAGATCTCCTCACGTTGGGTACACGGCCGCAGGTTTCAGGGCCAAGCGGCCTGCCTGTATTTCCGCGAGTCTGAAAGGGAACATTTGCTGGTACTTGCGTATACACGTCGATTACGCCAGTTAATTGGCAATTTTCGCACGTAAATCAGCCGGGTTTCGCACCGGTGGCCTACCTTCGTGGCTGGGCGGCGCCCAAGGACTGGCTACGCACTCTTCGCGTTTCTTTTCGCCGGCGGCCAAGCGCCCAGGATTTTTGAGTAACGCGTTCCAATCTGGACTGCGAGATCAACCCCGTCGGAACGTGCGTCAGCATATAATTGCTCACCCGAGATTTACATAGACCTCACGCAGTACGTGTGAATCTGCAAGGTTGCTGGGAGCATGCCGGTCTTGCCTTTTTTTGGGGAAGTGCGAGCTTCAGCGGTGCGATAGTGTCAACTCCTTTTGGGGGTTGAGTAATTGGGAAGTAGTGACACAGCGACCGTACACTGGTGAATATCGAGTCACGGCATTGTCATGATAATACGTCGGTGAAGTTTTGCAGGGTTAGCGAAAGGTCTCGTCGTGTCGAAGAAAAGAGCTTACAATTAATTAAAGATAACGTTGAATATCAAATATCGCCAGCAATATTAATCAGTGGAAGAACAAGAATATAAAGAAAGTACGTACTGTAAGACGAAGGTATGTTTAAGAAGCGTCATTGAAGACACCGCAGAACATAACAGAATGGAAAAAGACAAGTTACAGAGGGAATTGTACAAGGCAGTTAAAGAAATAGCTTGGAAATATTTAAGGAGGATCACGGAGTCTGAAGCTTTGTTAAGGAACATTTGCGGCAAGGAGTCACAAGAATTTAAAGGGTTATTTATAGCAAGATGGCTTGTCTTGGGAATGTTTCGACTGAGGAGTCAGTGAAGACAGTAAGAAACCGACTGGCTCGCGGCAGCCGGGTACATAGCTGGGAGTGGACGAAGAAGAGAATGGACAGGGCAATGCTTAAAGAGAGGCGTCGTTAGGCATTTTTCTGGAATTCAATATACCGGTCAGCCTCGAAACGCCGCACCTGTGCCGAACCCACGTAACGCGAGACTGTGAAACGGATTTTGAACCCGTATTTATTTCTAGTCGGCCACCGGAGACATATGAATAATTGCGACCTTCTTGCCTAATTGTCTTCCTTTTCCTGTCTGCCAAGGCGAGGGTAACTTATCGCTTGTTGGATTATCGGTTATCGAGTGACAAAGAAATGCTAATTACGTCCAACAAAGTATAAACTTCTGAATTGGTCGCTGAGACCTGTACTGAAAGCGAAATAATAATTCATAAAATGCGATTGCCATCATTCTGAGATTTTCCACTGAATTACTCGCTGAAAATGTTCTTGCACAATGCTCCGAGGAATTCTGTAGTGATGCCTTATCGAATCTCACGAACACCCACATAATTTGCCTAATTTTCTACTTGTGCTTAATGCCTGGCCCCTTGTCCTGCTCCAACGGTATGTTAAAATTCGTAAATAAGGAAGCCGGTGACTCGGTTGGAATTCCACGTCGCCTGAAAGGCGCCTGCTAAGTTGACATATTCCACGTTAACACTTTAATGTGGAAGCATGGAAACTTGTGACTGCGAGTGTGTTTTCGATGCACACTTTTAATGATCACCTAAGGGTACATTTGCCAGCCGATCGCCTGTCAACGTTGCACAGCTCTAGTTCACTCGTCTGCTTATAAGTGCATGTCAGCGGGTAACCGTCGCCTCACCGATGCGTGGACGCTAATGAGCATAAAAAGATATATGTTACAAGGTTCGCGATAACAGATCCCGCGATTCGGCCTTGTCCATCATGCGACAGATTACTTTCGACTTGTCTCGGCGGTTACTTGGACTCTCATGTAAGCATGAAACGCGAGAGCAATGCGTTTAGAAGTACAAATTGTATCGGGTCTCTAGCGGCTTCCAGGATACTGGAGATAATTACTTCCGTCTAACTTACTGGGATCTACATTATTCAGAATCAGCGTCGTTTAACATTCTCATGATAACACACCTGTCGATTTCTTTTGTTTCCAAAACAACGAATTGATTTTGCGAGGATTCGGACACTGCGGACGAAAAAAGCTCCTCTCAATATAAGCGATTCCAGTTTTAACAATCAATCCAGGCGGGCCGAAAAATCGCGGTGTCCTTCCTGTCCAGTGAACCATAAGTTACGCAACACTTCGCGTTCGTACGCGTAACGATGTTTATGCCGAAAACCAATATAACATGCTCCGGCTGGAGAGAGCTCCGACGGAATCAAGTTCCGAGGAATTCCCAGGAGAGGCCGCTTAAAAAACTAGTCAAAGATCGCGATGACGGATTTCGATTTCTTATGATAAGCGCATACGGGCGGAAAAAATAGTATAGTATATTTAACGGTGCCCCAGGACATACCGCTAAGGCGTACGAGCGGAAGGAGTGAGCGGAAGAAGGGGAGATCCGAACGCTCCTGTAATATATACAAGAATTTCAATAAACTCCGCGACGACCACTGACTCACTGGCTAGCCTAGAAATATGTGAGTGCCGGCCGGACCGAACTACCGTATACGGGTGCAGGTATCTCGCGCACGGTCATACAATTCTTACGAAGTCTAGATATGAGCAGAGCCTGATAATTACTATCGCCCGTGCATACCGTCAGCAAAGGACGACCGACTGGGACCGATAAATCAACTAGCTAGTACCCGACTTTTTGCCGCGATCATACTCCCAATTCGATGACACTGTCCGATAGATGGTTCAAATAACTCGTCGTTGATTTATTTCGCGCTTTATACAGCTTCCACTCATATTTCATTCTAGCCATCAGAGAGATGTTTCTTGATGACACTGCTCTTGAAATAGTGGTGGATACGTCGTGAATTCTCTATGACATTTCACCCGCGCGTCATGAATTCTTGAATGCAGCCATCTAGCAACGATCACGTAGTTATTTCATTAAGTCTGTATAAGGCCAATATGATTACAATCGTTTGATAAACCCCGGAGATACACACATGGCGTTTCATCGATCTGTTGAATTAGCAGTCGTTTCATTTAATATAATCGGTTGGTAACGGGTCTTGACGCTTCACATTCACTCTGTTTCTCATTCTGACACTCTCGCGCTTTCGATGGTTCCTCGGTGATAAGCTTACTGGTATTGCAGCTATAGAATATCTACAAGGAGACTTTTTCTGGCTACGACCTTTCGCTTTATCGGGTCCAAGAGTACATGCTTATACGCGCAATGTTTTATTGGATGATCGGTGCAGAATATAAATGATTCTATTCAACGAATGTTTGTGTTTCGATAATTGTAAGTAGAAACAATGAATGGAATTTAGTACAGCTTTGGAGAACTGGAAAACGAGTAGACGCAGAAGCTTTAATTACCTCGTACAAGAGATTATAAGTACCAACAATGTAACGGTTAAATGGGCCACTTCTTTCTAGCGGGAGCGTCGCCTTTCTGTTTTACGAGAATCCGTCTTTCTTTCTCTTTCTACTTAGCGTTGGCTCATCTCAAGCATAAATCTAATACCTCACCCATCAACCGAACATTTCGCAACGCATTTTTACCGCACTTTAAACCGTGAAAGAAGTACTTTACTATTCAGAGGATTCCCGACAGGTCGCAGGGTGAAATACTTTCACAAGATCTCTTCGGATCTTGGATTCTGGTTCGGAAATATAATTTTATCGATTTATAAGATGTATTGAGGTTACCGTTCAAGCTTTTACTCAGAAAATTACATGTCTGCGTCTTTATGTAATACTTTTGCCTTAGGTGCCCTACAAACGTGATAATTTGGTTTGATACATTCATATGCGGAAACAAGGTTGAGAGTATTATTCTGTAAGAGAATATAACTATATTAAAGCAGCACATTCCACTGACGCGTGGTATGAGTGGATTTCAGATTACACGGTGAAGAAAGTTATCGAATTTTCAGGATATGTCTGATATAAAGAAAGTACACCTTAAAACAAATAACCGAGAATCCGATAATAGATCATACAAAGGGTGCTCCATTGTGGGTATTAGCTACGGAATGATTCAGAGTACAAAGATCGGAATCTGATTAGATGCTAGTGGTACCATAAGCGTTAATTTATCTCGCCTAACGAGAAATTATGAATGTGTCACGCCGATCCGTATTTAGAAATTTAACTAATTAAGGACCACTTACGGACCGCATCACCGGCATATCGCTCTTCATAGCTTCCGCAAAGGCATAGCCGAGTAATTGGTTGGGTCCGGATCTTTGTCGAGGGCGACGCGACGTGCCGGTGCGCCGGCACAACATGAAAAGTATAATAGGACACTAGTGAGCACCTCGCTGTCCTTACCACCTTCCTCTTTCCGTACTCTCTGCATCGCGGAGGTCTGATCGCGAGGTCGGCCTGATTGCCAATTAGTAGATACCAGGTCAATTTGACAGAAAAAAAGGCCATCCAATCGACGCAGAAAGGTTACCCGGGGAATCTGAGTGCGACAGATACATAGGACAGCGTGTGCGTGACCTTATTGGTAATAATCCGTCATTAGTACGAACGCCTCTCCAATCGTTGTGAGCTCCATTTTAATGCTAATCGAATCACAATTCGCTCCAAGGCGAACTGATTCATCAATGATTTTTGCCAGCGCTGCTATTTATCCACTGATTCCGCTCAACGATGAGCCGATAATAGAGACTACTTTTTCTCTGGCTGTACCGTTTACCGTATACTGCCGCACAGCTTGAGCATGATTGAGTTCCTGGTCCGACGAAAAAGTCGTTTTTCGTAGATAGTTTCGCGGCGGTGAAATGCCGCTTACGTTGTTAATGGGCAATTGCACGGCAAAAGAGGATGAAAGTGTCTTCACTTTATGCGGAGAGACGCGCCTCGGGACCGTTATGAAGAAGCAGCGGCTGACGCGCGGGAAGAAAGCTACTTCCGGGAATGACTTATGCGCGCGTACCGACATGTGTATCGACGTGTCTCGATTGCACACGAAGAAGGAAGGCTGACTGTCTATTGGTGCGTGTCTTATTCCCAGCGGACTTTTTGCCGAGAGCTATTCTTCCTGTCATAAGTCATGACACGATGCAGATGCTCGTAATAGTTATTCCTCGCATGGTGTTGTATAAGTAACGTAAGAGGATTAGGAAGCCAGCTAAAACCTTTTCCAAGAGTCATAGCACTGTTCATTGAGTGCGGTACGAGGAAGTACCGTCCATGATAAAGTAGTGAGCGATCTTCCGAAGGGTGTCATTGTAATCGATGTCAATCTGTTGTGTTCCTCTATCGCATTCTTCTCTCTTTCATAATGACGATTTTTCTCAGAAAGTAGATGTCTGTCGCTTTATCGTGACATGTATACGAGTTTTTTTACAGCAAAGGGAAACCTTTGGTTTCGTTCTAGAGAGCGGATTCGCTTGCGGTGTACCCGCCGGTGCCATGAATAGCCACGATTCTCATTATGGGAACTTCCCACATATCGGCGAGTCAGTCATATTCAACCTCTTTTTTCTATTGCAACCGACAATACCACCGAATTCCAGAATCTCCCCTTGTTTTTTACGAGCCGCTGTTCCACTTTCGTTTCATAATAAACGCATATCAGCGTTATGTCACCGCAGACGCGATTTAATTAGTCGCGTGGATTTGCGTGGCTGTCGGCTCTTTTCGCACCGGCAGCGGCTGGCTCTCGTCGGCTTTCTTTCTCAATCTCTGACACAGAATTCGCTCGGCGTTTATCTTCGTTAGAAACTCGCCACTCTAGTTCTCCTCCCGGGGTCGCCCGTGGCGATTTATCAAAGTTAACGAGGACCTTAATACGAGATAGCAGTTAATTCCCGTCTGTAGGTGTAGGCTTCCGTTGCCTCTAGCAAAGGCGCGAGGGTTTCAGCACTTGTTGCATACTGGATCGAATTACTTCCACGTCAACTGGCCGTTTCGAGAGACTCATCTTATTCCTCATTAACTCGTAGAAGGAGCAACTTGCAGGGAACATTAGGTCATGTTCGATCGGGGCGTTTACTCATACCAAATTCGATCGACAGATATTGAAAAGTATCAGAATATAATTAATTTTACCCTTACAGCCAGTCAAACTATTAAAAAGTAAGCGTTCACGAAACTTAAAAGCATTCACATATGCATATTACCGGAGCGTGCTAACGTTGCCAAAATCTCCCGGCAACTTTCTTTTCGCGTCTAAGTAGAGGCCGGACCTCTGACATATGAACGGCGTCAAGTGGGCTCGCCTACTACTCTCTGACAGACATACAGAGTCGGAGATCCTTACCACTTTCGACTGCTTTCTTTCGTCGCCCGGAGCTACCCAGGATACCAACATTCGGCGGCTTGACTTTCAGGTATCCATCCAATCGATGCCGATTGCGACAAAAGATTCTATACTCAAGATAGAGTGAGATTCCGTCTCAAGGGTTTATTCGCGAGGCCTGACACAATGGCGCCTTGTTACACATGAGAGCAGTAAAAACGCGGAACTGATTGGAGAGTGCTCCGAATATCACGGCGCAGGAAGAAAGAGAGATCACCTTAACATTGATCTTGCTGAATTAGGTTTGGATTCCATTCACCTGTGTTACGTAACCTGGAACCCGGATAAGGGATAGCTATCAGCATCGATCATTGAACGAAGGTGTCGGACTATGACGCCAATATTTGGCGCGATACCCGTCTTTGGCCGAGCGGAGCGTGTAATTTTCCATGCCGTAGCAGAAGGAGTAAGGAAGAAAGAGGGAGAGAGAGACTATAGAGTACGGTGGCCGTTCTTAATGACCGCGGCAGCGACGCGATGCCGCCGTCATCGACGTCAAATGTCAGAAGCACATTCCAATCGGATATACAGACCGAGCTGAGCTCGACGGAGCGGGTGACCGAGAGCTCCAAACCATCTCTAGGTCGTTTGGAAACGCTCGGCGGGCTGTGGAACCCCGAATTGATTTGCATTTACAATGTAAATAAAGCATACGTCCGAGAGCCGGCGCTCGCAGCGCAATTGCGACACCCCGGCACGTTACGTCCGTCTCCCGTGCCAAAGTACGTCGAGCCTCCCTGTATCGCCGGACAGCCGTGCCTTCCTACATCCTTTTTCTCTCTCGCCCTCGCGAGATCTTGGTCCAGTGATCCATCTAACATGTTGTCAAGTTCGGCTGGCTGATGGTGGCTTAGTTCGACTGAACGTGTCACAATCCATCAGAGCACCAGTGCAGAGGACGCGGCGCAAGGATACCGAAATTCTCCGCTCGAAGACCTTGTCTCTGGAATTGGAGCGGATGTCCATTCCTCGTTGCAGGGGCTGGCATTTCGAGCGGACCTCGTAGGGAAAGGCAAGTCCGGTCTGTGTGGCAGGAGCACAAGCCTGCACCTCGAGAAGATCGATCAATTTCCTGGCACATGCAAATATCCCCGATAAATATATTGCCTGTATTCGCTGAATCTGCCACCAGTGAATCCTTTACTGTCGCGACAGTAGTTGATCCTGAAGGAAGAGATGGAAGAGGAGCGATTGCTGTATCAGAGCCCGGAATTGTATTGAGACGAGCATAGATCGGCTATCGAAGTCATTGCCCCGCCAGAAAAGTCCATAGGCTTTTCCGGTGGCGTGTTGTAACGACTTAATATGCAGGATGAAAGTTTCGTGCACACCGTTTGTGTCACGTAACCTAACACGAGCTGAAGAAACCAGCACGTGAAGGCGAGATTACATAATTACATCTTCGTCCGGCGGCGCGCAGCCTTTAAGATTTCTATGTAATCAGTTAGTCATCGTCTCTGCTGGTCTCCACCGAATGTATGCGACCCTGGTTCACAGACTACCGGAATTTCTTCCTCGGTCTGGATGACCACAAATATTCTGGCACTGTTTAATGGCCAATCGGTCAATTCCGAAGCACGGTCAATAGCCAATTACATGTCTATTTCTTCTAAATCGCGTCGATAATTAGATTGTAAAGATAAACACACAACTCATTTTAATCTGGTAGCGAATTAGTCGAGAAATCGAGAACAGACTGAGAATACCGGAATATTCCAACGATCAACATTTTCTCATCTTTCTGGCTTGCTAATTGGATTAATTAATGAGGAGAGTGAAGAAAACTCCGAAGAGATGTATCGCTAAGAGTAATGAGAAAGTAAACACAGACTGTTTACTAATTCCCACTATTGCAAAGTCTGGCCCAAGTGGTGAAAAAAAGTGATTCTGTTCGTATCTTTCGTTATAACTGCTGATAGAAAAAACTTATTTGTCTCGTAAAAAGATCCAGTTTCCATAAAGTGGGCCGCCGCCTTTGGCAAAGAGCCCGCGGGAAGTTACATAAATCTGCTTAATAGATTATTGGCAATCATTTGGGCACAAGCGAAAACAAACATGTCACATGGACCACTACCACTTCGGTTTTACTATCAACACGCTAATTGGATGGCAAATACTCTGACTTGAGCGCACGCGAATCTCGAATACAAAACCTTGGTGTAAAGTTCCATACTGTTTCGACTCTCACTGCGGCCAACATTTTCCCCGCGAAGAGGTTCGTGGGTTTTTCTGGATGACTGGTGTCTCGGCATGCGTGCGCACGAGGAACCTGCTGGATAATCCGCCTAAGATTTCGAGATTCTAGCTCCGTGACTGATAGAGAGATGGTAATCATCCGAAGAAAGTAAAGTCCTCGAAGTGTCGGTTGCATCCTACGGCTGTCGCTGTATAGCTGAGCTCTTAAGGTCAACGGCTCGACGAATCATCATCACGCCGTGATTAATTAGAACCCCGACCTCCCTCGCCGTATGTGTATATGTGAAATCGATGTTTTGATCCTTTACTTCTTTTTTTTTCGATCTCGATGGCCTCGTCCCGATAACGTATATTGATCGCACTTCGGCTCGATTTTCGATTGGGAAAGAAACCGCGCGCACGATTAAAATTCGATAATTGGAAAATTGATTCACGTGCTGCCGGGCATCACGGGGTCTTAACACATATAATGAAGATATTATTTCTGATGGTAGTTAATGAAATGGGATTTTTAAAGACTAAGCGATCACTAATGGCCGCTTGCATTGCCAAGCACTTTTAATAGTTTCCCGGGAGAGTGGGTTTGGGTCTTAAAACCTTTCGCTTTTTTGTTGCATCCGAAAATCGCCTGTGCACACACCCGTGGCAAAATGAATACTTGGCCAGTGGCAGTTGGCAACGACGACTCTCCTGGAGTCTCCCGTGGGGAGCGGTTTCTGCGATGCGAAAACCTGTCTATTCCTACCTCGCATGAGTAATCGTTTAGCAAGCCACTCGGGTTTCGCCGGGCGGCTATTCCCCTCTGCGGATGGGTGCTTCATCCCTGCATTCAGGATGCATGAGAGCCCGAAACGAAAATCGCGTCGGCCGGAGAATGATGAAATCCGCGCACGTAGTCGAGGACGCAGAATTTGCAGGCGGGATCTGCGATCAAAGATTAAGCGATTGCAGATCGAACTTTGGCGCGGAGACATTGTGTTGTCACGTAAATGATCGATAACGAGACCCTACGACCTGGCTGACAGGCGTAGCCATTCTTTCTCTTATTTCGAGCGTTACTTGCATTCGGCATTACAAGCGATCTCGGTGCGAGATACAAGTAGATACGAGATGTTGACACGCGCTGAAGGTCCCCGGTTAACCGAATACGCTGGGAGCATTAACAACTTCGGCTTCACGTCCAAGGTCTGACAGTGGACTTCTCGATTCACTGCATTATTAGCTTTCAGAAGATAAATGCATTGTATTCGATAATGCAAGTACATACGTCAGGGTCCGACGAAGCCGCCGTGTCGCGTCGCGCCGGTAGAAGGACTCGAGGAAAGGCCGGCGAGGACTTTCGATCTATTGATCGACACCGAATGTACCGTAAAGTCTGTTAGATTTTCGGCGATAATTCAGCCGGTCGATTATCATACCAAATACAGGTATTGCCAATATTCGAATGTTCAGCCCACAAGTATTGGTTGTAAGGGACCGAACGATAAAACTCGAAGAATTATGGTACTGGCATCGAAAGAATAACGGCTCGGTAGTTACCGCCTCCTCAAGATCACGTGGACTGCGAGAGCTCGACTACCAAACTGTGCGGCCAAGAACACCTTTGCCAATGAGGGACTTTAAGTCCGCCACCTGTCAGACGTCGGGAGACACTTGCCGGCTCGTGAAATGACAATCTATTTTTTCAACTTAACTACCAATCCGCCTCGTTAAGGAGTTGCATTTAAGATTTAAGGCTCGGCGAAGGTCGCGCCGCAAATTATGCCACTTTGCTCGGCTACCTGTCACTCTTGCGGTACATAATTGTGCCGATTACCGTATGGCATGTTGCACGCTGCTGTGCACTTGTTGAATAATATTTCTGATTCACCGATTAATCGTTCCCGGTCGGTGAGATGAGAGCGAAGCCTGCGTGAAAGGTACTTGAGGACAGTAGCATTCAGTACATCCGGATCGCATTCGATTAGTTTGTTTGTCGTGGTTACCCGACCGCTTTAAGAAACGAATGCTGGTTAATAAATCCGCTTAAGGAACACGCTCGGCTGATTTTTTACTAAAGAACTTTCACGTGCCTCCGCACCGTTTGTGGGAATGAAAGTATTTTTACATACTGGTGTAATTAATCTTCTCGGTTAATGCAGCGGTTGTATTAATAGATTCATATGGCCGTCGTATTATCTTTCACTTCGCAGCGATAAAATTTTTGCATTGCATAAAGGTCTGGTCGGTGTCATATATGTATACAGTCTGCCCGTGAACTTAAGCGCATTCGATGCCTTTTACCAGAGTGCCGCGGTTATGAAGTTACCTTCCAACTTGCGATTGCTTCTCCGTAAACAGCCACGTGCATTCGTTCATTCATTCACAAGGTGCCGCGACAATTCTATTAAGCTTCGTTAAAGTTTTGCGACTACTTCTTTTCCGATTGGGAAACATGTAAGAAATCTGCTGCATTCATATAATAGGGTGTTCCAAGAGTCAATCTTTTATTTTACCGCAGGAATGGCAACACTTTGACGTGTGAGCAATCGAGATTAAAATGTGAGTCCAGAATTCGAAGGAAACTGCGGCAATAGATTGCATTGATTTCTTGGCATTCGTTTCACCTGTCCCCTTTTTCCCGCGTCTCTTGCTACACCTATTTGCCGCCGTCCCACCTGTCCTGATCGCTATTCAACCTGCACTCTCAGTTTTATCCAATACTTCGTGAAAGTTGGAGTGTTACCCTCGCGTTACCAGGCGCGATCCAAGTTGCAGCGATGAGAGAATTCCGCGGAGGAGGACGAGCCGAGTCCTCCCGATAGCGAAAGGCCCGGCAATGAGGAATAGAAAGCCGACAGTGACAAAGAAAGACATTGGCGGTTTGAGTTCCGCGATGCAACCGCGCTTTACCGGTAGTTCCGCGGGTACGATTGGATAAGAGGCTCGAATGGAGCAGCCACGAGAGCCGCCAAGTAATAAGTAGGTCTAAACTGGGACTTACGCCTCTAACGAAGTCCTCGTGCCCGTCGTTGGAAGCTTCCTCGACGTTGATGCGGATTGCCGACATGCTACGGGGTGCCGTTCTTTCACGCAAACTGCCTCAACCACCCTCCTCTCAAATTGAGGCAAACACTCTCCCTCTGGGATCGCACTTAAGGCTTTCGCTAGCCTGTTGGTAGGAGGCACCACTCCCTAGGGAAGGGCTGGTCCTCGATACCCGGGTCGCGCTCCTATACCACGGATTCCACAAGAAACCCACTCGATCACCTCCGAAGAAGCCGGCGGCCGGCGTGTCTTGCTCGGCGCTGGTGCTTCGTGCCACGACTATTCCCCTCGGATTACTACCGATATCCGAGCTCAGGGCAAGGGTCGACTCTGTGTCCTCGCGATCCTCCACTTCCCAGGAAGGACTCGCCTCGCTCCTCGGGATTCCCCGGATCCACTGGTCTCTCCGGGGGTCGTTGACCTTTCTCTCGGGCGTCGAGAGCAGGAGCAACGCTTCTCCCTCTGGATACTGGCGCTGACACCACGCGAGGATCTCTTCTACGGTCTCCCGTCTCCCGTCTCCCGGGCGAAAATCGTGCACGAATTCACCGATTGGCTAGATGATCGTTGTGTAGAACCAGCCGAGTTTCCTCCTCTACCTCGGTTCTGTTTTGTATCGTTTTATTCTCTCGGTTTATTGCCCTCGATGTACATGTACACGTAGGTACGTAGTACACGAGAGTACCGCACGCCGACACTCGTGGATCGTCTCTCTCGCACGCGTGCGACTAGAGCGGCCGCCGCATCTGGCCTTTGGACTGGCTGGTACCAGTCCACCAGATCGGTTTTATACCTTCGTATCTCCCACTCTGGTGCGAGCGGGCGAGCGAACGCTCGCGGTACCGTCGCGGCGATCCTGCACACGCGGCCTGCTGCCTGTTCCTCCACGGCCGAGAGGATCGATCTTTTTTATTCTTCCCCGGACGTGCTGCTGGCCGTATGTGGTCCATATACACCAAGAGGAACGAACGTACACATCGCTCCGTCCGCCACACGCACCCGCCGCGATCCACCGCTGGACCAACCAGCGATGCTGGCCCTAGATGCAAGGACGCACGCCGCCGTCCGAAACAAGAGCAAACTCCTCTACCCCTCACCCCTACTCCCTCTGTCAAATCCTCTGGAATTTCTGCTGCTCGCTCTTTACTTTACGACCCCTTCACGTATATTAAAAATAATCCGCGATCGACACAGCTTCTCTTAATGACGAGGCGCAGCTAATATAAGAATTTCAGATAAGGCCAATAAGGAGAAAATGCCTAGATTTCAAAAAACTTTTCCAGTTCTTACATGTTCTTTGTTGAGGTCGCTCGGAGCCGCTTCGCACGAAAACATCCGCCTATGCGAATGAAAATCCCCTTAAAAACGGGCAGTCCCGAATATGTCGCTCAGTGTTTGTGGTCAATCAGCGTTGCATAAAAACGCATTAAAACGTCTATGGCGAAGCAGAGCTCTGCGAGACTGCGAGATGTTCGCTACAATGAAGACATCAACCGCTGTCCTTTTAAGCATTCCTTGCTCTATCTTTTATGATTGGCACCGTTACATACAATAGTACTGTTTTAAATTTTATGATTTTACAACATCGCCAGGAGCAACGGCTCAACGTCCGTCTGTAATGCCAATACTATTCATGAGTCATAATGTAGGAATGCTACGCAGTCTAAGGTCTAAAGAAAAAGATTCAGCAAGGATCGTTTGGGCCTTATCGCCGCTGAATTGGTCCTGTGCGACTGACGCATGGGGTTTCTCTGAAATCCCGGTATGCTAAGAGTATCTGCGACGTCAGTGAGTCCTGTGTTTCCTCGTCCCGGGTCTCCCCGAGGAGTCGCCACCTTTTTATTGGCGCGCCCCAGGAAAAAATACTCGCTCCCGTCGTAAGTTATGGTTCCGGCGGAGGGAACACATGTTCGGCGATCGAAATTGAGCTTCACCTTGGGGTGATACGCTTTCTGCCTGTTGCATCGGGACGTGAAACACGATTCAGGCGTTGGCTCGTTATCTTTGATTTATCTTTGATTTGGTACCGATTGATTTTCCCTTGCTTACCTTACCCACGGCGATTCCACAGAGAAATAATATCCACTGCCGCTTGATCAATGCGCGGTGGGCGCAATTTAACTTTTAATTAGACCAAAATAGAAGGAAAAAGGCTAATTCTTTTCGAAGGCTTTTGTACGTGCAATACTTTGATTGAAAGCCGCTATTAGATGAATTCCATAAGGGGTCCTTGCCCACTGGTAATCAATTTATGCGTGATTACGAAAGAGGCTGGTGTCGATAGTTCTACCGAGAACTTGGCTAGTTTTCCTGAGAGAAAAGAGGATCTGAGATGAAAGATAATGGTCGAGAATTTCTAACGTTTCATAACAACCGATACAATGACATTGTACGCACGAAAGATCGGGATCCTATACGGATTGCTAGATGGAAGGTACCAAAAGGATTTTGACAAGTGATCATTCAAATTATAATGAGCTTTACGCCACCCACTCCAAGTACAAATTTATAATTAGTAAGCCGAATTCATGAGCATTCGTCAGAAGTCTACCGGGAAAGTCGCGTATGGGGAAGCACTTTCGGGCAAGGCCCCAAATTCAGTGCAACGTCAACTTCCAGGTCACAATGGGTTAATTAAACGGAGGAAAAGGTTAGTGCGCGACTGGTGGGAGATTTCGCTGCGTCATGCCTGGCTCCGAATGACCGAATGCTCGACGAAATCGGTGCAACCACGAGGAAACAGACTTTGCGTAATGTCTGTCGATGGTCGGCGGCAGTTAGTTTCATAACCTTGAGCGGTAGCCAGACACGCCAGGCTCCGATGGCCTCCTCATTGGCCGGCAGCACCTGATCCACATAAACCCTCGAACTTTAATAGCTTCTCGGGAGGGACGCTGACGCGTCCCGTTCTTGCACCTCCGTCTTTCAGAAGATCGCGGAGGCTCTGAGTCAGACGAGTTAAAGGTAACCTCGGTACGGAGTACTTTGTACTCGTTTAGAGCGAGAGGCGAAGTGCTGCGAGGCTGCCGCATTAGCCGCTCGAGCGCGTAAATTAGAGCGTAGTACATAGCGTCAATTAGATATTCCGGTCAGGAGCCCAGCGGAGTATGCGCGCCCCTATTTGAGGCAAGGACTCGCGCACGCACTCGCGCCAACACTTCCTTCCTGCAGGGCTCCTTTCCAGCAGCCGCAGGGAACATGCTCCCGCGGCGAGGCCGCGATCTAGAGGAACGATCTCGGGCGCGCATATGTACTACTCTCGATCGCCGGGAGGTGCGCTCTGCTGCTGTGTCTACGTACGACCTCCGGCTTCCTTCCCCAAGGCGACGGGTTACGTAGCCGAGCACCGATACACTCCAACAGATCTCCCGAGATGACTGCCCGCGAAATCTACTAACGATGCTGGTCTAGACTCTAGACGCATGACATTACAGATTCCCCGTCGATTCACACTTTCATCCAGTTTCTGGACCCCCCTTTGATGGCTGACTGTAAATCAGTAGAACGTGCCTCTGTCTCGAGTTAATATGCAATTGAGAAGTGTGTTTATGGTATCGACCAAACTGTCGGTCGCCAAAAAACCTCTCACTTCCTGAAGCAGTCGTATATGCGACTACTCGCCCATATAAATATCCTGCGAGTCAACCAAGCGGTATTAGTCTTGCGGATCTTAGGCCGAGCAATGAAACAGCGATTGAAATACCCCTCAAACGCGGAGTGCGCGAGAATCGTGGCGGAATTAACATGCAGCCTGGGAATCATACCAACTCTTTTCGAGCGGACGCGTGTCCTCGGCCTTAGGCTCCCGGCGCAATTTCGAAGTTTTCATAATGAAGAGAAAGGGCGCCGCGATTATCGTCTGGCAATGTTGGGTAAGCGCGGATGCAAGGCTGTGCGAATTGCCAGCGTAATTAGTCCATCGGAAGCCCAGCCGTTACTCAACCTGTGGACTGGAGGCTGACTTAACTGGGGATATAGTTGCAGACAACTGGACATGCTAATTTTAGCCTCGCTTCTCCGCGCTCTCTGTACACGCCTAGGAAATTCCCGAGACTTTCCTACCAATCGTTTCTTCTTGGATGACCGAAACCGACTGCACCAGGTACCAGGCGCGGTTGCTTCTTTATACCTGTCCTTCCTACGCAATCTATACACAAGCCATACTTCCTGCACAAGCCGCCGCGCCCCTTCGATACTATTCATCCTGTTAGGATTGTGAGTTAATAAGAGACATTATAAACTAATTAAACTACCCCTCATCGGCTTCCGACTTTGCTACCTGAACTTCTCATTGTTTGCAAATTGGAGAGAATGTAAGAAAATCGATATAATGGAAAGATAGATGGTTTGACATTTTTCACATCGTTACGAAGAGCTGATATTTATTAACACAAGTATCCCCCAAACGCATGACTGATTACCCTTGTACTAATACGCTGTTCTGCGGACTAACGGCTAGATGACTTAGCCATTCCGTCATTAATGTTATTAGTCAAATTTCGCAATAGAGGATCAATCGTAGGCGAGCGACGGAATGGCACGAGCAATCAGAATGACGGATCGGCAGAAAGGAGCGCATCGCCACGAGTAATTCGTACTGGCAATCCATTAAAAGCAGGTCCCAACCGTCACGCGATTCTCGCTCAGCAGTGAATAATAACTGGCATAGATCACTGATCGACTCAAGTATCCGCGTTTGTATCGCAGGTACAATAAGTGGACCAAGTCTACTGAGACAGGCGGAAGCCTAAAGCTAAGTTCTCAAGTATTTTTTTCTACCTGGCTCTCGCGGATTTTGCGTGTCGGTCTATTCGGCCCCGTTTTGGCGCAGCAAGGTCACCCTTTCGACAGCTTCCTGATCCATGTCGCACGCTTATCGAGTGCGTGGTCGCTCTCCGCTTGTGTGTGCGTAAGAATGCGAATGTTCACCAGCGTACTGCTGCCATGTCGATCGTTTCCGATCGCGAGCAAGGTCACAAGGGATTGGCCGATTGGCCGATTCGCCGACCGCCGTTCCTCACAACATCTCCTTGCAGAAAGTTCCCCTCGAGTTCTTTCCCTTGAAATTCTTATTTTGTTCCGATCCCGTCGCCCAGCACTTCGCCCTTTACACTCTTCCTCCATTCACAATGCAAACGCACGCTACGTTAGCGAGCGCTCCAATTCTATTCTTTACCGTCTCAAGATCGGCATTCCACGTCGCGTATTCTAAAGACAACGATCTTGGCGAGAGCAAATACGGCAAGGCAACGATAATTTAGATCAGCCAGAGCCTTAATGAGGATCTCTTTAGTTAACCTTCTCTCGTAGAACTCATTACTCCGGCCGGGAACTGTCATTGCCTGGCGACTCGCTCGAATTGAAAATCCAGTCTGCGCGCAGCTCAATGAACATACGAGAGAGCCTTTATGGGGGTTGAGCTGTTCAGCTTGCATGCGCAGAGGTCGGCGAATCGTAGAACGTCCTCGGTACCTTTTCCACGCACGACGGTCCTTGCATGCTGAGATGTGCCGCGCGGTACTCAAGACCCGACAATTTTCTTGGCTACGTACCAACCATCCCAGTGCTAATCGCTTATTGTTCAGTCCTCGAAATTCCCTTCGCGATGTTTATGGAAATTATGCAGATGCCCCAGTGTACCCGCTATAAAGTACGCGCGGAGTAAGTAGCACTCGTGAATATTCATGCGACTAGCGCGGCCGACGTTGAACCTATAACAGTGTCTATTAAAAACGGTAGAAATGCTCGTTTATTTGCCATTTAGGGACGAACTTTGCTCGCTAGTTGGTCGGAGCTTTTGCCAAGTAAAAAGGCCAAGATTTCTTTCTATAAACTTTTGATTACTTCAGTTTTTGACTCACTCTCTTGAATATATTGCCGTGCACTAGTGAAACTGTACAAGACTCGAGTTTTTAGGGGGCAATGGCACGTTAATGCTTGCCGCACTTTCCCTGTCGCCCCAAACACCGTGAGTGTCGAAACACACATGGGCGCGTCTAGAAAAGTAAAGTAAACCGGGTGATAGGAAATATCCCTGGCGACGGATCGGCAATTTAGATGCCAAAGCTTTGTTATCTAATCAGCATTTGAGCCAAAGTAAACGCAGTCTATCGGTCTTCATACAAGTGTGTCAAAGTGGCTGTCAGCTTATAAGCCAAGTACTGACAATCAGTTAATCACTGCAAAAATAAGTAAGGTTCAGTACGAACGCGGATATCCGCATGTTGATTTAAGCGAATATCCAGATCATCGAACGCAAACAGCAGCCCAGCGGGGCCCGAGAGCCCCGCGTTATTTGTATTGGAATGATTCTGAGCGCTCTATCGAAAGGCTTCGATCGGCTCGACGGTGAACACCTGAAAGCCGAGCGTGGATGTACCAATTACACACACTGATACATAGAGTGTTGGCTCGTGTGGATGGGTTGATTGAGGTGTGTGGTGCGGTCCACAGACACCTCCACGGATGCTGCCTCCCGCCTCCTTCCACAGCGGACTCATGGTCCATGCCAGCACGAACACGGACGTAGAACAGTCCCTAGGCATTCTCGAGGTTCGTGAATGGCTCCAGCGCAAGAAGCAGACTCCGTCTACGAACCCGGACACAGCTCCCTCGCTCTCCTGCATTACGTTATTCCCGCGCGCTCCTAGCGAGCCGATCGATCGTTTATCGGGCTTATCCCCTCGACCCAGAAGCGTATATCCGTGCCCGTGAAACCGTCATACTCGATCTAGTCGAGCGCCGATCGACCGACTATATCCACGCAGATTCACTGGACGCCCCATCCGATCGTTGAACTCACTTAACGGCCCTCATAATGAGCCTCCAATACGAGAGCTATTCTCAGAGCTCCAGTTAAATTGTGCAGCTCTGTATCTAGTTAATTGGACCCTCCATCATTGGTACAATGAAAGATTGTGTAAGGATTCTTAGGATGTTCTTTGGATACTTTATTGCAGAGGCGTGTATTTAGCCGATTGAGACCTACACGTGGCCGGCAACCGGATGCGCGAAAATCAGTGAAAGGGCAGGCTTTTCTGAAAGTGATCACGCGTACCATGTAGCATTCAATTAACGGGCTTGCGTTGGAACTTGTTAATTAAGTAGTATGCTCGACCTGCTCGGGCGAACCGACTATAAATACCGGCGAAGTTTGCACTTGGCTCCGGGAGATTGCCTTTGGCCTCTATCCTGTTAATCGAAAGTTCCCATTACACTCGCTGAAATGTGGGAGTAAAGAAAGTGCATGACAAGTTCCTGTTACCGCAGAGTATAGCTCGTTTCGAACTGTTGCTCCCACACCTCTCGTCTTAAATAACAAATCCGGAATTGATGGAAGCGCTGCAGTACTCTTCAGTATAAACAAAGCAGTCAACTAGCACGCCGAGAACAATAAAGAAAAAGACTGTCTAGCTCTCTCTGTAAACCGTTTGGGTCGGCAGTTTGGTGAATTTGCAAAGGTGCGCGCAAAGATCAACGCTGTGATCCGGCCATAACTCCTTGGTCCCTGATCGACATTTCACACCGGCGGGCGTCCGCGAGAATGTGCAACTGCATCCGGGGCCATGAATCACACGCATTTAACAATATTTTTATCGGGCTGAGAGCGGTACAGCTCTTTCCGAGCGAGTCGCCATTGGACTCGTTGGCGAGTTTACGAGGCGGGCACCTTAACGCGTTCTCGTTAGGAAACCTCAGAGACAGTGATATACGGATTCATGCGCGGCAAATTTGCAATCATTAGCACTGCTTGCGGAAAAGAAAAACAAGCGAGCACGAATTGAAAATTTAATGATTCGAAGAAGTACTGCTTATCCCCCACCTTGACAGACTAGACAGGAGTCGTTCCGGGTCCACTCGCCGCGAGCGGAATTACCTATCTCTGTTTTCCATCCCCACGCCTAAACTGACGATGGACGATTCAGCGTGTCGATAGCATCGATCAAAATACCGATCCTGATTAGCGATTAATCAGTATATGTATAGTTACATCATGCGCCCGATATATACGCGAAGGATGCATGTAACCCTGTACGAAACTGGCACGGAAGCAGGCTAGCACGAAAGAGTGTCGGGTGTTGCGCAAGTCCGTGCAAATTCACGCTTAAACTTCCTGCCGCCTCTCACGTTCGGGGATTCCTGCCCGCGTCTCGGAGATATTCACGGGAGGTGGGAGCGAGCGATATGCCAAGTACTTCCACCTGCAGGGTTGTGCAAGTGAGCGAGGAAAGACCGTCTGCGACGTGTCGCGAAACACGTGGCCCCTCGGACGAACCAACGAATGAACCAACTCACTCGGCGCTCCTCGCCTATCTTGAGTAAGTGGAAAAGAAAGTGGCCATCGGAAGAAGGCGCGCCGTCGCAACGCGCCCGCGCGCTCCGTCCCCGGCTCCACACACGTGACTTATCATTGCCAGCGACTTTTCACGTGCTTCGACCAACTCGTTGCACAATCGGTCGCACTTGCCAGTAGCAGCTCGCCGTACTCCTCGCATTTTACTATACATAGAGTCTGAGCGCGCCCACATATTACGCCCCGGGGAACAAAAAGAGATATGTCGAGCATCGAGCGGAGAGGATTGAGCGGGAGAACGGTAGCGCGGAACCGGAATATATTCTCCGAGGCAATTTGGTAATGTTGTTGGCATGGAATAGCTATTACACCGACATGCCAGCTTAAGATCGGATCCAGGTGAGAGCGTCTGTAATATCGGATTCATGCGCAAAGCAATCACTTTATGACACTAGACCGGAAGCTCGGCATAGCGTGGTTAATTACAGAGTCTCCGGTAAGACTTGAGCCAGCATCGAGATCAGACGGAGAGCTGGAGATGATATAATTCGATGGTATTATGAAACTCCTAGCATCACTGAGTTATACCCTCAGATCACTCTGATTGAAGCGTCGTCGTGTTACTAGTGTGCGTCAACATCTTCAGTTTCCTTTGTCTTCATAGGGAGTAATCGCACATTCTGTGTAATTTGCTGCCATGCTCCTCATAATTAAGTCCTGCTGTTTCACTGTACTCTAAACGAGGTTCCATTGTTAGCCAATTGTCTTAATTTTCACGGTGTGAATCCTCTAATAGGACACGAAAGATGTTTCCTACGGCGGTGCTTACCAGAGATAGTAGACGAATTATGCCAGGTACATACCTGTTCACCCATTGTCTTCCAATGTTATGCTAATATATTTCGTTTGCAAGCATTTGCCGAATAATGTGATGCCTACTAGATTAGCCTATTTATGAACCAATGCTTAGTCCATAATGGCTTACAAATTAACGAACAATTGATATTGTTGAAGGAGGATATTAAGTGGGTCGAGCAAAGTCACGTACTGGAATGCATTTGATTAGCAAGTAGATATGGGGCCACACGCACGACGTGAAGAAACTCTCTACAGATCGAGCTGGTAGAAAGATCTTTAGCGGTCAGCGGGTTCATATTTCACCGGTACGGAAACGGAAAGTTGGTGTAAAGCACTCATTCTCGATTGTCGTCGCCATATCTTTCCTCGCGAGGTAAATATTGTGATCCGGGATCGAAGTGTTCCTGGCTGCGCGATCGAAGCCCGATACACCAAGTGCAGCGGCGAGCAAAGTTACGACCCATATTCCGTATGGTAAGTTCGTCGGAGCTCGCTTATAAATAACGAGGTAGCTGCCAGTAACTCATACAGGCGACCTTCGGTAGCGTATTATAATTAGCGGAGGGCTGGTGCGTTGGGATTGGTGAGTAACGAGGGCCGAAGCAGTGAGCCCGTCGCAATTAAGTTTCGCGGATGGTTAGCGTTGCCCGGTGAAATTGTTCTCTGGTAGCTGCACGCGCTGCACGAACCTAGCTGGTACACAGGCCTCCAGCTTCCTCGAACCTTCGTGAGAGGCTGATTAACGAGTTCATACGCGCTCGCGAGGCTCCGTGTCCCCGAGAACTGGGCAGGTGCGGCATATCGGGCCGATACACGCAAGAAGAAAATCCGCCACATGCTGCGCGACTCTGTTCGTTTGTTCTCTCATAACACGGCGAAATTACAGCTCGTAAGTCTTGCCGCCGCGACATTTCTCGGCCGGCGGCGACTTGCGGCCGCGCGCGCTCCCTGGCATCGCTGCATCATCTTTACCGTAAATCAGCGAGTGCGAAGTTAATCAGGATTAAAGGCGCCCGCGCGACCGCTCGTGCACGCGAGTATGTCAACCGGCAAACGAACACGCGTTCCTACACCTGTAAATCTACACTGGATGAAATCTTCCTGGGTCCTAGCGGGAGGCTTGTCAATGACGAATCATCGGCTAATTGGCCGAGCCTTGAGCGACCGTCAGGCGGAAGCCCGAGGAAAAACGACTGCAACTCGCACGGTTCTTAATGAAATCTTTCTGCGTTGATGATACAGGCGGATAAGATCGCGCCTCGAAGGACAAGCATAGTTCTAGATCTGACCTACTTATCGAGCAGCCGGAATGCGAGACGAGTGTTTTGGTCCGGAGCTTCATCGGCTAACTGGACTACTGTTATTCCGGGGACTCCTCGTAACGGGCTCCGGAGAACGAACGCGCTTCTCACTAATGACAATATACTTTTCATCACGTTTTAACACACGTTCGCTGTGCGCGTTCCGTTAATGAAAATGCCCATCCATTGTGCCCATGTACGGTTAACTTCATGAAGCTGTGTCCTCAAGTTTCAGTCAACGATCTTCTGTCAAGGTCGATCTTGATCGGGCTCGACCGTTTGGCCCGATCCACCTGGTTCCTGCTTATAAATTTCTGGGACATTTGGTACCGTTACCATCGAAACCTTCATAGTTAGCAAGAGCCGCGTGTACGAAAATTAAGCCGCAATGCCCAGTGCTTTTGGGGACTTTTCGACATTATTTCGATTTTCTCATTAGTATTCCTGCGCCGCGAGGACCTTCGCATTCCCGATTACCATTTTTACGGTGGATTCTCACGTTGAACGATAAATCTGTCCGCGTTTGATAATGCATTACTTCCCCCGGACCTCAGTATGTCACCGGGGGTGTCGCGCTTGGTGCCGCGCATGCCGTGTCGCGCACCAAGTCCCTTTTCCAAATCCTAGACTCACACCGGAAGCATATTCTCCATACTTCCGCTTCAACAGGTTTAGAACCTCCTGCATTGATCAAACGAGAAGTCTTCGCGGAAGCAATAGTAAGCGATAGTCTGCGGTTAACGGCGGTAATAGAAACGTAATTTTTCTTCCACGTGCAAATACATAGTACATAGTAAACTGGTGGCCGAGGCTCGGCGCGGCAGGGGGGATTCGTTTGCATGTCTTCTCATCGGTTCTTTGGTGCGAGCCCACAGCACCCACGCGAACGCGCAATTCTCTGGCAATCGAGCAATCAGCCGTGTACCGGAGATTTACCCGCAAACGTGTGTCAATAATCCCGTTAGCGGTTTATCCTTGACGGCGATCGGAAAACCTGTGTAAAATGGCTTCATCATGCCTCGCTCGAAAAGAAGTGGTATCGCGGGTATCCCGTACTGTTAATGTTGGACCACTATGCCTTTTTGTCCCCCGGAATTACTTGATCCTGGCATTTTCGAACTCTTTAAATATCACCGAATACGATACCTCAGGGTGAACAGAAATTAGTACTTTGCTTGGTGTACACGGTGAGTGGTGAGTCACTTGCCTTTTAATCATCTCCTTCACACTCGAGTTCCAATTATTTCCATTATTATTGTACAATTTGATATTATAAATAAATTTCAGTGCGTGGAAAGCACGCGGTAGAGATTCCTCTACATTAAATGTACTAAATACCGTACAATTATTACATTTTCAACGACCTACATCCATCATTAGTGATTCAAAGCCGAATGAATCACCCTCTGTACATATCACTCGCAGAAATAGCGGAATACCGCTCTGAGCCATGTCCTTATACGCGTGCACAGTCTCCTCGAAAATTGAGTTAACGCGCAAACCGCATTTGTCATCAGTGCATCAATCACTTTGACGCCCTTAACACACGCACGCTCGTTACGTGTTCACTAGACCAGTGTTTCCACCTGTTGGATTCGCGACATTTCCCGAGCAACTCGATAAAAACTCGCCTTCCCACGTGAGTCAGACTCTCGCGCTTTATGTCGGTCTAGGCTCTTTTTTCGTGGACGCACTTGAACTGAGCTGCTGTACAGGCTAACAGGGCTCTTTATAAGCTCTGAATACATTTATTACTTCTGTGGCTGGTAATCAAATAGAAGCTTCTCGGGTCTATGATAATAACGAATACAGAAGGCTTTTCTACAGCCTCATTTCTTAAATTGAAATATTCTCCCCTACTCACAAGCTTCTCCTAATTACGTCAAGCGGCTTCGGGAGAAATAATGAGTTACCATTCTTCCCGATAATAATAAGCGCAAGAAGAAGACCTTCTCGGTAAAGGGAATCACATTCTTCTGGCAGTGAAAAGTACTGTTGGGATAAAGGTTAGTCGAAGGTTTAATTAGGTGATAATACCGTTGGCCATAGTCAGATATACCTGAATCTGAGCGGGATTACTGCTCCGATAGCATAGCGGTGGCGCTATTCATCCCACCAGTTGGTCGGTCGGCGCCTAATTAGCAGATCTAACCTCGTTCTTCACAGTTTTCCAGTTCCACGTTCACATCTTTAATGCACCGTTATGTATCGCTTGTCAAAACAAAATCGCGCGGCGCCTTTGCGACGCCATTCGAAAATTCTTAGTGTCTATTGAAACGGATTATTAGAAGGGTGATCGCGCAAGATCGAATGCTGCCGTACGAAGCTGGAATTTCAGTTAGATTGGCAGATTGGCAGGAGGAGTGTGATGTTGCGAATGCTGGCGGCAATTTTGTCGTAGCAAAGTCGGTCGATTGTGTCTGCTGCTGGCAGGGTGCCGCGGCAAAGGAAGCGGGAGCGAAAGGAAAGCAAGGAGTGTGAATTCGCCGAGTGCTGCGAATGCCGCGCGCGTCAGCGAGACGCGTTATATACAGCCGCGTGGTAAAATTCACGGATGTAGGACTCGATGGCACGATAATTGCTTCTGGGATGGCGCGTTCAATAACCTAATGCCACGAATGCATTGCCCCCGCAAACTTGGGACTTTTATCATCGGCTCGTCGGTCACATGAGGCATTTTAAGTGGCAAGAAATTTATTTCTCCTTTGTCGGTGACAGCTGTCCTTATGCATGCAACGTGTACTGGTTGGCTAAGTGCGTCCCGTGCTTAGGAGATGACGAATCTAATTGTGTTGAACTTTTCATCAATTTTTAAGGGGACTTGTAGAACACTCGCGATCTCTGTCCCCTAAGTGGTATAAGAGGTACAGTTATGTTTGTTCAAGACACGCGGGACTTACGCCACAGTTTTGTGATAGCGCAAGTTTTTTACCGAACACTCATCTCAACGTGGCATCGGCATCATTCCCAAGAAACCGCGTACAGACGGACGCGGCTCGGTTCCCTCATCTTTCATTCGTTCCACGTGGAGCCGAAAACGCAAGAGACCTGCTGCCGCGACTGCACGTCGGAGACCTGATTATTCGTTGTCGCAAGCGGAGTGACCGAGAAGCGTGGAAGTCGACGTAAAATTGTGCATAGAAATCTTTCTCCTCCTTTCTTTCGCCGCTCTTTGACAGAGGCCGGTGTCAGAATTTTTCTGCTCTCTTAACCACGAGAAAGATACTTTTGCGTAAGGCGGATCCATTTCACAGGCATAATGCTTAACGATGTCACCGCCGATTCCTTTTGACGGCCCGCTAACCACTGCTCTTACGCAATTTGTTATCCGGATGTCCTCTATTTAGCATCCGTCCCACACCGCAATTATTCGCGGATATCTGCCCTGGCTGGTAGTAATTCATTTCGAGACTTGAGGCGCGGTTCTGTGACGGAATCGTGTGAGAAAATCTCGGAACCCCTGCCGCACAGCCGTTCCCTGATATTTATATGAGTGGCTCTCGATGGATTATGCAGTCGGCTTATCATAGACCATACTAAATGAGGTCAACATTTCCTTTCGATCGGTCGATCGGTTTCAGTGGCCTCCCGACGATAGAATCAATCTGGATGTTACTGGGTAAGCTAGCGATCCCCGACGACCTTGATGTCACCAGCAATCTCCTACGGCACGAAAATATCCTCCTTCCTGCCTTTTTTCTACTTGCTACTTAATCTGAACCGTTGGTGTTTGACTAACACCTTGCCGGAGGAATTCACAGTCGCCTAGCACAAGTAAGACTTGTAAAAGCCGGTATCCGTAACTTGCAACACCGTGTGCCCTTTGAATGCGTGCCGCCACCGCCAGCGGCTAAGCAATCATATTCAAAGGAGACTGAAACTATTTTGCGAACGCGGATGAAAATTAGCGCGTTTGAGCGTAGCAGAGAGTTACAACCCCGTTGTAATGATATGCCTGGAATTATCGTCGGCTAGCTGCTTTGGGCAAGTGCAGGGTACGGTAGAGTCGGGTATTCCCGTAATGTGATCGTCTCGAGTTTCATTGGTTATCGAAGGAGATTTCTACGTCGTCAGCGCTGGTTGACAAGGTCGACAAGGACGCTCTTCGTGTTATTCGCCTGGCGTGCTAACCCTGAACCCTGTCCGCGTATCCTGGAGCGGGCGCAGCACCTCGGCTCTTCTTCTCCTACCTCCGGCGGAACCCTTCGTCGCCTTTTAGCCTGTTGCTAGCAGCGGGTTTCACGAGCGACTCTCCCGCTGTCTCGCAGCCATAAAAATCTATAATTGCAACGCGGCTGCGTGCGACTGTCTGCCGGTGGAGAACCATCCGAGCTTTACCACTCTCCTCCACGCACTCAGTCCGTCTTCTTCTCTCGAGCCGGCACGGGGGAAAGAGAAAGCACGGTCAGATATAGCTATAACAATTTATATCCGCGCCGGCTTTGTACACGGATACGCGCCCAGACCTCTACCGGTTAACGATAAGTCGTATAACATATACCGCCCGTTTCCTTTTTCGCCGTTGTCCACCCTCGGATCTACCTTTATCGGGTGTCCCGAGCGGATATTCAGTAACAATTCGTTCTACGCAAGGTTATATACGTGGACAGAGGCTTTCACGCATTAAAATTATTTTAATTGCTAATATGAACGGGGCGGCAGGGCAGTAGCTCTTGCGTTACGATCGCTGAGTAATCAGAGTCAAAAGCCAGTAAACCGATTTTGCGACCGTTCATGCGAATTCGTGGGATTATATTTTATGTTAAATGCAAGTCTACAGCATTGGAATTGTGATCGTTTCGTTGTTCGGACTCGAGCTATTTTAGTTACCAAGTCATAGACCTAATGAATCAAGTACGGGTTTTTTAGATTAAAAGTTTGCGGACTCCCGGATGAATCCTGTGATTTATGACTATCAGCATAAGCTCAATAAACCGAACAAATGTATAACAGGAAAAAGTCGAGAGTCGGTCTGGCACGTTGTATTAATAACACATATTTCAGGCGGCATCGTTACGATTGTCAGTGTAAGTCCTCCTGTGTTCTTAATGGTTAACTGCCGCCACTTACCACCGGCGCAGGATCGATGTCTGAAATATCGCAGCGAATTGATCGCCGGTGGAGCAAAAAGCTCAGCAAAAAGCCTGCCGCGCACGTGCGTGACAGAACACGATGTGAATCGTCTTCCGGCTTAACACACGACCACGAGTCCGTTGCGGGATCCACTTATGTCGGATGATGCCCGAGTTCTCGGTGCAGAAGGAGGAGGAGGAGGAGGAGGAGGAGACGCGAGACACCGCTTCATTACGCTTCCATGTAATCGATGTCTGACGATCTCCGAGCTGCAGCTTTGCACTCGTGCAGTTTAGTCATCCCGGCCGATTTATTAACTTCTCGTGCGGACCGGTTAGTCACCGGGACTCTCCGGACCCGGAACTGACGGTTATTGTAATTAAGCATTAGCCTATCTACCTGCAAAAGCAAGGTGTGTACTCGCGTCATGCATCCCGCACGTTTGCACGCGAACACGTGCGCGTTTATCTGCCTCCGGATGCTGTGCCAAAGATAAGACCGGATAAGGTGAATTCACGGCAGAACACAAATCACGTTTATCCTCAAGTATGAGGACGAAGCTGAAGACACTATTGTACCGGGCAACACACATCTGGCTGTTCTCTCTATCTTCCAGCAGTTACGCTGACTTGTTTAAGGCGGTCCAATACTTTAATAAAGCCGCTAAAAGTTTCGCGGATGGCGCAGATAACATTCGCCATCAATGTACTCACTTGACTTTAACTACTAAGTGGAATAATGTAGAATGATACCGTTCTCTACTTGTGTATGGTTCGGCCTGAGGCAGAGTGGAGTCGTATTCCTCGTACTTAATGCACTCGTGTATGACAATGAACTGTAACCTCACATTACAAGTGACCACTGTAGGCGACTTAATTATGAAAGGATGTAAGAATAAACGTAAAGTTTCATGGATTTCGTAAGAAACGTCCTTTAAAAGAAACAGATTTCTTTACAAATTTGAAGCTTCGGTTAACTCACTGTATATTAATTAAAAATCAAGTACAATATGTTGAAAGATAGATACAACACTGACTGAGGTCGTGCCGAATGACTTCATTCTGGGAGAAATTATTTATGCGGGTCTTGAGGGCCATCAACTCTTACTGCTTCAAATGAGGAAGTGCAATAACCAACAAGGTTATAGGACATATTTTCTTAAGACAGATGCGTTAAGTAATTCCGACGAGACTGGCCTCTGCAGGCACTAAAAATAATTATTACTTCAGAAAGGAAACCCCGAACAACAAATAATAAGAAACTCCTGTTCGATAGATATCCCGGGGTGGCGATTATGCAAATGCATTTTTCGTCAGTGTATCACGCACATAACAAACTATCTTTCTCGCATTTCCCGTATCGGCAATTCTTTAGTCGGGTAATTGTGTTTTTGTAATTAGGCTCATAGTAGGCTCATGCGTGATATGTAAAACTAAAGTAAAATGGAAGTTATGATATGAAAGATACATATTTCAAAATTGAAGTGTTATTGTTTCCTTCCTTCAGAGTAGATTCCCGGATGGAATAAATTATCGAGAATTTATCAGTGAAAGGTCCTGCAGTGATTTTCATTTTTCCTGAAAATTCCGCACTTGAATGCGCTCTACGGCGCGTAATACTTTCGATCTCGTGTTTCGTGACCGTGACAGAAAACTGTGAGAGTGAACACCTCTGCGGCGCATGCACTCAGCAGCGTGTATACATACATACATGCAGACGCACAGCCGAGAAACGGAGTCGGCGGACGCGCAATCGTACGAACAGGTGCAATGCGTGTCATTCAATGTTCTCATATTTGTCACCGCATTCCACCTCTCAGTCTGCCGACCAGTCAACCAGCCAGAGTTATGCTCTCGCGAGCAAGATTTATTTAGAACGCGTGTCGCGTATATTCCCGATACATATACTTTGCCGTCTCTCGCTGCGAAAGTATCGGGAGAATTGATAAGTGATCGAGTATTACAAAATGATGAATCTTGTGTGCGCCCGATTATGCATGTGATAATTCATTTGGTTTGTAAATGGAACGAATCATCAACTAAAATATGGCCCAGAACGAAAAAGTATACTCATAATATTAAATAACAAGCCATTCCATTAATCATTGAAAATACAACGCTTTGATGGCTATACCTGCATTTGTATTTTAGCCTGCAATTCTTTTCGTTTTGAATGCTCGAACAAAAAAACGCAGTACACGAACTAATGAATCGGTTAATATTATGGTTATTTACAATTCATCCAATATGTAAAAACACGTACATAGAGTGCCGAATATCTCGTTTATGATTAACCCTGATGTTACATCACCACCGGCCATTCTTCATCCCCTTTCGCAAGGCGAGACTTTTCCCTTGGGATTTCGCGAAGCCGAGGTATAAAAGAGCGAAAACAATCGAGACTTTCTCTGTGCGGTCGCATTGTCGCGATCGAGGAAAAAATGCCCACTCGATAATGCAAGTGACCGCCCGATGAAATCCGGCAGCAACTCGAATTCATGGCGGCCGGTATCGTTTACGCAACACGGACGGTCGCTGCAAGCAACAATTCACACTCATAGAAAACATTAATGTTAACATTGTTACATAAAGCTGTACATACGCGCCGCTTTATTGCCTCGTTATATGCGGTAAATATGCCTGACATGTACCTCCGTGAATCGGTGAAAGTGGAATTGTCGGTGCGTGTATGCAGCTTAGGATTTTCCGCGTCTTCACGCTTTCCGTCTTTTTAAAGAGGACCGAACATCGCTTTTATGCTCCTGTGATGTCCGTGTTTAAACTGAGATTATCTACCTACTGTGCGAACAATTAATACCTGTGATGTCTTAACGATTTCCTTTTAGAGCTCCGGTGTATTGGTTAATGAAAAAATGAAATTAGTCGTTTCCAATAATCGTAGTGCAAAAAACTAAGAAACTGTTTAAATATTTACTCATCTTAAAATAAAATATATTTTAAACGTCTTACATAGGAATAAAGAATATAATAAATCTACTGATAAATATTAGGAACATCGACTGCAACACAAATTTAAATCACATGCCAGACATGCACATACGCAAAAAGGTATTCATTAGGTACAATTGAAAGCGCAAATGCGTACCTATAAACAATATTTCACAACTCCGTCGCTGTTAAAAACAGCAAAAGTTGTGGCAAGGTGATTAATGGCTCACGTAGTCGTCAATTTCGGGAAACAGGCTAATTAAAAGGTTCCAAAAGGTAATGAGACATTCGGCGTAAATTATTAAAATGCACCCATTATTGCCGGTTTATGTGCAGGTCTTAAGATAACAGCCTGTGGAAAGATCTCGACCGCTTCATTGGAGGCGGCCGGTGCAAGGTGCAATAATGCGATCGAGTGGCACTTTAACGACACAAAGGCGATCGGGCAGGATGTCCGCGTGATAGTAGAGACTCGTTTTCTTCTTACTGGCGTATACCGCACTTGAATCCGCTTTCAGTGCACGGCGGGTCAGGATTCCGAAGGACACAGAGAGCTGCCCGGTGATCATTGTAAAGAGCGGGCCGTTGCACCGGCTCCTCTCCTTACGAGCATAAAGGCAATCGAGCAACCCGAAGGATAACACGCACCCTTATTGTATCATTCTTGCTCGCCTCTTTTTCCCGTGCGCGCTCGCCGGCAAAAGAGTGATTTGTAAGCGACAAAAGGCTCGGAGAGCCCGGCCATTCGCGATGCCAATCGGTAATTAGCCTCCTCTCTCGGCGGATTCGTGCTTTGTGAGCATGTCAAAACACTCGGGACCTAATGGCACTGACCGGGAGGAACGCGCTTCCTGAGAACACCTTTCGGCACCGCTTTTGGGAGAGCGGCTCTTTACACTTGAATAATCACTATTACCGTTACTGTCATCCTCGCTGATTGATTTCGGCCCGCGCTACTCGACTAGGAAGTCGGCGTCGATGCTCAGTATTTCTGGTCCAGGGAAAAAAAAGCTGCGAGCCTAAAAAACCAGGCCCTCCTCAAAGCACTCAAGCAAAGAGGCAAGCATCGAGATTCGGGCCGGATCGATAGTGGCCACGTGCAGCATTTATTACGCTTGACCAACCACCTCATCGTACCTCTTGGACAAAGCGAGCTTCTCGCCGAGATAAAAAGAGGAGGCCTTGCGCGTCGCCTGCTCGGCCACTCGGCGCTGCTTTCTTCTCCGCGTTCCTTATGCGCGCGCGAAACTTGGTAAAATGGAGGCGCGGTTACTCAACGGTACTTTCTAATTATAACTTAGATAATCGGGCGAGCACTGATATGCCGGCTAGCTCACTGCCGCGAAAATGCCAGCCCGACACAATGACCTTCCCTTGCCGCGAATATATTTCGCGCGATCTACTTTCACGGAAACCTGTCACGACTTTCACGTCGTATCGATTGGTCACCGATCGTTCCGACTTGCCGCTATGTGAGCCTACGTATTTCGTTATCGCTCGATACAGCTTCCACCATCTTTCGAGTCTTCGGAACTCCGACAAGTTTGAGCTGGACGGGTACTACAGATTTTCTATCGGTTGACAGTCGAAAGTGTGACTGACTTGCAACAGACTTGTTCGAAAAAATAAGCATTTTTTCGACCCCGCCGATACAGGTACCAAGCATAGATCCCTCAAGATTGTGATAAACTCTGTGACAGTTTAAATGCAAACGCTAAGAAACGAAGTACGTACGGTTTCTCCTATACATGTCCCGTGAGGGAATGTGCTACCGTCCCGTAGATTTTTCGTCGTAATACCTACAATTCAAATAGACTGCTGCTCGGCAGTTCGGCATAATCTTCAGATACATGTACCCCGGGCTCAAACCATTCTGTTAGTTTCTCGGCTTTGTTTACATGGCCATTTCTAACAGAATCGTTTGAGCAGGCTGTACACGGTGAAAAGTCTCTAGTATGCAGGGTATGAGGATCTCACACACACGAAGGTATGAACAAGGATGGTTTCGGCACTGTTCAAGAGCGCTCTTGCTCGAAAAACTGGAGGGACTGCTTGCTCACATTTTGTTTTCCATGTTGCAATGAGAGTTCTGTGCATAATCACATTTAATACGCTTAATGAATAAGACCGCCGGCGGCAAGCTCGGTTGCGATCGGTTTCAGAGGCGCAGCGAGCGGGCACGCTTTCTTTCGCACGGTGGCTCCAGTAACTCGAAGAGAAAAAGGTTGCTGTCTGATCCCGAAAAACGGGAGGCCTCTGGAGGGAGGTTGTCGATTGCTCAACAACGATCTCATAATTAGCTATATGTATACAATGAGCTGTGCTGAATTCTTAGGTGCTTACCGAGGCCCGATCGCAATCATGACCCGCTAGTGCGTGCGTTTTTCTTTCTCCTGTTTATCACTGCCCACAACAATTTATTCATCACCGATGTATCCTTGTTAGCGCTACGACCGCACCACTGATCTCTGCCGGCCGTGGAAAAAAAGGTCCCGGTGAACGGTGAACATACTCGCACACACTGTAATTACCGGTTTCCAGCCGATGCTTAACTAACGAAGGGATCTTAGAATATGAGTTATCAGTGGTGAATAATACTGCTGCCTAGAACAGAGTGATGCAATGTGTAAGAAACCCTATCCCTGGCTTAGTGGAGCTCGCGTCTGAGCGTTTTCAAGCCAAGATTATTTGTAAACTCCTCTTACCAGTATACTATGTATATGTGTGTAAGGATAAACCGCGTTAAAAACTTGCATGCGTTGCGATAAGGAGATTGACCAGTGTCGAGGTGTGAAACGTGATACAAGTTCTCGAATTCGACAAGCGACGAGTATCAGTGATCAGGCAAACTCTTCCCAACGAATACGTGCACGCATCTCCGAGTGTGAACAGATAATCTGACAAAACTGTCGGCGCGAATCGTGCGCTCGACGTTCGAGGAGCATTTGAATCGCGCCAGAGACTACAGCGATCTACCAATCCGATGCAAATCCGGTATGAAAGGCGGCGTTCGGAGCGTGCACGGGAGGCTCAATCGCGGTCCAGTTCAGGCGGGTTTGAGATCGAAGGCGAACCGCTCGACCCACGAAAAGCACGAGCAGCGCAATGACGAAAAGTGAAAGGAACGTACAGGCTGCAGAGCGCACCGATGGAAGCTCCCCGACCTAGCTTAACCAGTGGAACACCGGTGGAAAGATACACAAATTGGAGAAGAATTCGATGCGCCGCCGCGTGTGTACCTTCCCGGCTTATCAGCGCTCAGCAACCAAGTGCACTTGGTAAGCGGCCGAAATCAGATGGGGGAGAAGAGCCGAGCGCTCCCGAAGGGAGAGATGCAGGCGTCCTTCGACGATGATCCTCTCTGGATCGCTGACTCGTTTCGTTCCGCTTTCGACGAAACAATGACCTTCGATCGCCGCGTTTGACCGCTGTATACTATGGCCGGGGCGCATCATCGTCCATGAATTCCAACGCTCTCGCTCCGGCGACAAAGAACCCAACCCGTGACCTTGCCGAGCTTACTTAGCCGACTGCGAAAGAGACCCCTGACGAAGAGTATGCCCATCACCCGTTCCGGCTCCGATCACCGAACCTGACGAAATCGAACTCACATCTCTGTAACTACCTGCCCGCGCTGCCTGCCGACCAGCACGTATTTCAATCGCGGGAATGCCGACCGTGACCTTGCGCACCTCACCAAGCACATTCAGCGCCAACTCCCTTGTTTCGCCAAACCCGAAATAGAACCGCCAGTTCCGGTAAAACCGATTTCTCAAGCCCGCGCGTAACTCGAGGCACTTGACCAGACACTTGTCGTCCGCGTCACGCTAAACGTACCACGATGACGAATACAGGACTCCTTCGTACGGTGATTCAGGATCTTTCCATTTCCAAAAATGTGGGATCATCACATCACATCAAATCGATAGTTAGTGTTCTTGGAAGTCTGACCAATTTTGACCATGAAACCGACCAAAAAACGTAACTGGAACGCGCAATCGTTTTTGCCAGGGCCGATGATTCTTATTGATTCTTTGCGCTCGTATTTCACTGTGTTTTCGAGTTATTGGCTTGTTTTCGTTATTATAGGCTCATCAGTATCGTGCTGCTATTAATAATATTGATGAAGTTATAGTAGTCAGAGTTGGCAGCTGTTTATATGAGCCAAGATTTTAAGCGACTGCATTGATGATCTTAAATTCGTCGAAGCCGTTTCGAGAACTTCAGCTTGGCGGTAACAACGTTTCGAACGGAAGAAAGCGAAATGGTGAGGATAATGGCACGAGTGGTGGAATCGGTAGATGATTCTTCCTAAATTCTCGCTTCCAGCCTAATGAATTAGCTTCTCGGTGTTTCGTAAGAGGTGCGAAGACCTGAAGGTGCATCCAATTACGTAAGAAATTCACCGCGATATAAGGAGCCCGAAGTTCATTGGCAAGTGTGGAGTATTGGTATTACTTGATTTCAATGACACTCGGAAAAATACCGTGGCCCGAGAGGTGAAGGGAGAGCAGAGAGAGGGAGAGAGAGAGAGAGAACGGGATTCGTTGTATGGCGGAGACCTTGCATCGTCTACGATTTAAAATCATCAGCATTCCGCACTTTATTGCGCTCTCTTACGCCACCGCACCTCGGAGATGCGATCCTTACGCAAATCTCGTGTATCCGGCTGATGCGGCGAGTGAGATGGTCCTTTAATGTCTGACACAACAACGACTTATACTATGTGTCACCACTGATTTGCTGCGAGTGATTAAATCAACTTCGATAAAGTGAACTCTGTAATGTTGCAAGTTATCAAAATGCGTTAAGTATTTGGATAAAGTTTTCCAATTTCTTCTCTATGTATACAAGATGTGCATGCGTTAACCGTTTTGAAATACAAAGTATCGTGAATTATAGAAGATAAAGAAAAACATAGAAAAAGTTTAGTATTTTAATGTTTTACTCAATGTAAGATTGATTAATACCGTGCGAATCGTGTGCGGAAGAATTTCGATTTCTTCGTCATCCTCGGAAGTTTATTTATGTATGCAACTTTAGTGAGTGTATGAACATGAAGTAAATATGATTAATTGATAATTACGGTCAGCGGTCAATCCATTTATCGTCAAAACCTCCGGTTTGCTTTTTTCATGCGTTTTCCCGCCGAGAACTATTTGCTTCGTCGTCCTTTTGCATACATAAACCACTGCGAGTTTTCCGGGTGCATACTATTGCGGAAATGAACATCTCGATTCCCACAAACGAACAAGAAACGTCCTGCTTAAAATTCTGTATAGAAATGCTGTGGTTACAACAATGCCATTACATTATCTTATAGAAATGCTCTTATTTCGCGGAAAGTTAAATGCTAGACAATTTTATAGAATTAACAAACTTGTTGCCATTAAGAATCATAGAAATTATTCTAAACACGTCTTTACCTACTACATCCACTTTCGTAGAGTACCATAGTGTTCTTCGCGATTTTTAACTAACTATCTATTTCCATAAATACTGATCAACGCCTAGCTCAGACCATTTAATGTAAGAACGTTAAATTAGGAAGGTAATTTGTTTCCATGGCGTAGGCAGATACTAATGATTGATTTTTGGAAATTCGATCTCTAAGAGGGTAAAAAAGGAGAAGGCACGTAAAGTAAATTTACGTACCAAATTAGTAGCTTTCAAGATATGATTATCACTATAAAAATTATACTCTTTTTTGACATCTGATAATTCAGTCATAATAAGTTATAATTTAATATTAAATTTAATATTAAAGCAAACGGAAGAATAATAACATATTTTTAATATACCGGATGGACGCCCACGCCCACAACTTAGCTGATACTAAAATGTTTTTAATGTAATTGTATTAAATCGCAAAACCCACGCGAGCCATGGAGCCGCGGGCAAAAGCTATGATTGGTTTCGTGGGCTATTAATTACCACGCTAGGTCAGTTATATAATAGGTGCCGAACATTCGTGAAAACAATATAACGCGAATTTCAACCCTGGCGCAACGGAGTAGGATTGCTAGTTTTTAAAAAAAATCACCGTCGAGCATTAATTATCGTTTTTAACCGTAAAGCCGTAATTCAATTTTGTTTAGTAGATATGTAAAACTCGGAACTACGTCACAACCGGATATTGCGTAAGTGAACTCCCAATCCACATAGGCGTCGGGTACTCCAGTTCTATGTAAACAAGCATGAAGCATGGTTAGGCATCATCAGTTGCGCATCATCAAAGGAGTGCTAAACCAGCCATCAAGGCTGCAGTTGCGGTTTCGTTGAAGGATAATTCGTTACATTAGACGGACACATGCGCGAGACCCTCAGTACAAGACGCGAGAACGCGGAAATGACAGGACAGTAGAGCGAAATAAAAAGAGCCCTGAAGAGAGAGAAAAAAAGGATCCGGTGAAGAGCGACTCTGACGTAAGAGCCATAAATGCGAACAAAAAGCGTACGGCGAGCCGCCTATGCGTGTATGCTGATCAATACTGACGATGCCGACTTCTCTTCCGCGCAATGATTTTTCTTCCTCCCACCACTTACGTATTACAATAGACCCGGCAGTACATGACACCTACTCCTCTTTCCTGCTCATTAATGCTCGTCGCTCCGAGAAAAGTCTACAACGATTAGCTTCGCTAGTCTAATGGATGGAGGAAGGCATCAAGTGCCTCCTCTCATTCAGCGGATTGCACATGGATGATAAATCGGGTATGACGAAAAAACAGGAGTGAGGGTGTCATTGAACCTGGAACGAGGCAATCTTCGAGTATATAAGGATCTTCCGAGAAGAGTGTAGTGGATGGTGATTAAAATGCAATGATGCCGATTTGCCTTGGACTTTCTCGAGGTTTACGATCATTATAGGTGCGCGCGTTGCCCGGCATTGTCTCGGTGTCGAGCATAGTGCCCAACTTATTAATTTATAAACTAGTGCGGCGTTGACGGCGAGGCATTACTATAGTGATGCTATGAACCAAAACGTGTTTATCGATTTATTAATATCTGTAAAAATAGAAATCTCGATAGCTCGATGGCAATATTACTATCTGAACCACAAAGATCTTACAGATCAAATTTCTCGCGACGGAATCTCCTCTCCGGGGATTTTACTGGGGCTTCATCAGGTGCACCGTTATATAAGGGGAGGTTGGATGCAGGATATGACGCTTCGATGACAAACATGTTCATCTGGAGGTTTTCTTCAGAATCGTGTGGGAGTGCACTCCGAGAAGAGACTCGCCTACGATCCTGGAAGTCGATTCCTCGATTCCATCGACGGGCCTCGCACGCCAGACTTGCTCGCTCTCAGTCCGACTTTACCGCGATCTCAACGCGCTTCTCTCGGTCTGATAATTAATTCAGCATCACCTCAGAGCCCGCATGCCTTACCTTGGCATACAGACACCGTGCGGGCCGTAGGACGCCTATAAATTCCAGCCTCCACCGCCGGCGGAATGTGGATTTTTAGCGGTTACGAACGCGTGCAAGGGCAAGGCTTTTTTGCCCGGTATTCCCCTGCGCACTCGCCGAGCGGCAGAGCGAGTAGTACGAGCGTACACGCGGATCCTTGCGGAGGGCGAATTTCTCTCTGCTCTCCTTCTCACGCTTTGCGCACCCTGAGACAAAGGAAAACCTGCCGGCCACGCCTCGAAAAACCCTCGCGTTCGACAGGTTCGAGGACAAAGGTAAATGCACCTTCCTCGACAGCTTAGCCGCGCACGCTCCTCGCGGATGTGGTTGGACATTCCTCCTGTCTACTCCCTTTTAAAAAACAGCAATGTCCTTTACTCCCACCCTGCACATCTAAGTGTGCATTTTTAAAACAGCATAAACCCCGGATCCTGCCCGAGCAATTTATCGCGAGACGGGCTAATGTATTTGGTCGCAAGGGAGGAGGAGTATAAGTATTTAATCCTTTATTTACGTGCGCGGAAGTCATGCATCATGCTCTGATATAGAAAGTCGTCGCCGCGCGTTTGCAAGGTCGGAATTAATCTCGAAAGTGCAACGGGAGCAACAAAAATGCCCGGCACACACACGCGGTAGGATCGCAATGGGCCTTGGTATTTTATCAGGCTGACAATGGCGTTCCTAGCGTTCTGGAAGGGCGGTGAACATTACCAAGGATCGCTAGAGATTACCTTGAGTCCTCGGACTAAACCGCGATACAAAAGTTCGAGGCACACCTGCGCGGGGAGTCATTCATGTGAGCCAGACGGTAAAAACTGGTTTCATCAGGGTAGTGTGCCCACGTGGTGGCAAAAAGGCGAATCTTCCTTATCCCTGGAACCCTTGTGTGGGTTTCAAGGTTTCCTCCACATTCGAAGTGGAGTGCAGAAAACCGGAGCTATTTCGGTAGCAAGCACGTTCGGCGCTTCTAGTCGCAAGACACTCTAATTAAAATGATCCTGTCATCGTCGGAGCTGGTTCGGCGGCGCGCGACCAAATAGGCACGAGTATCACATTGTTTACGTTACGGGCAGTCGGGAGCCGTTGGGCAGCGCGGTGATGGACGAAATTAGACTTTCAAATGCGCATGTCGCTCATATCGCGCTCGTAAGGACGCCTCTCGCGTGGGAGACATCGCGAACGTGTTCTGTAACGAGAGTAGAGAAGAATAGTTGTGCCGCTACGCTGCGTGCTTGGTCTGATTCGTAGCCGCTGATTGAGTTAAACCTCGACAGCGGCGAAAAGCCGCGGGTTGATGAGCGCCGTAATAATCGTAACGCCAAGTTCGCGTTGTTGCTCCTTGCCCTCAGGAGCGAGGACGCCACCTTAAAACGAGGTTAATCGCGACGAAAGTGTCCGGGGCCCGCGAGAAACCGGGCAGACACGGTGGAGGCTCGCCGGGGGTCAACCGAGCGCCGCATTCCTTCGCTCGCACAGTGTGTCTTACGGTAATAAGCCGGCCGTAATAAGGGATTATATCATAATTAACGTTACGAGGGTGATGTAACGCACGCGTACGAAAAATCCGTCTGCTACGTGCTGTAAAAATAGCCGCACTAGTGAAATCCCATCTGTCGACGAGGTCGATTGTTAACGAGATGATGACATGACATTTCGTCTCGCTCGCTCGTTCTGGCCGCTGGAATGCAGCATGATTTTGCATTCTTTCCATCCGCGGAAGAAAAATTCGCCACGCCGGCCGATAAATTGCGGAGGATCTTTGGCGCTGGTGGTTATTTTGGAGGCAGTGCGAGAGAAAGAGAGAAACGAAGCTTCACCGCGTCCTACTGCGGCCGCGGCCACGGCACGCTTACGACCTCAACTGAGTAGATCGCATTCCGAATTCGTCGCGATATGCAAACGCGCCACGCGGTGAACATAATTCTTCACGCGGCCGTGATCCCGGCCTTTCATTGTGTACCATATACCTTTAGCCGGCGCGCATCAAATTATACAATATTGCACTCTGTTACATGCAGAGCGTGCGCCCCCGAGCACATGCGCTCACGGCGAGCTTTATCGCGCCGCCCCGGTATCAGTCGATCGGTCGAGCCCACGTGCGATGACATAACTCTACGCCAGCGGTGGCATTGTTGAAAAAAGTGCGAGCGTAACTGCAGCCCGGCAAAAACAAACCCTCGTCAGTGTCAGTCAGCGGGTTTGTTAATCCGAACTCTCGAGGAGCATATTTTTCAGCCCGGCCGCCCTCCGGATCACTCGGCAAAAATAGCCTCAAATCAGATCCGCGTTGGCTCGACTCTTGCATTACAAATTATTCACGACGTCGTGTCCTCTCATACCGAAGTGTGACGAGAAGTGATGGAGAACCGCACGGAAAAGTGAATATGGATCCCGACAAAGTCTTCCTTTTCCCGGAAGCGGCGCAACCATGTGTCCTCCATCCATTCTACTATCGAGCAGGTAATCCGCATTTACATGACGACCTGACTGGTATTTCTCGGACAATGTACAGACCGTTAATTCGTGACATCAGCGACCGGTTTCCAAGGAGCGTTGCCGCTTATCATTGTGCCGCGAGCGAAAAAGAAATTCCCCAGTTGGCGATGATACACTTTGGTTGCAAGGTGTGATATGACCCTCGTGACCCGCAAGCCTGCTTACAGACTCTGTACCACCTTGACAAATATCTCCAACATCTTGGAACACCGCTAGCCTCATTCGCACTGATTGTGAGCCGCTCGATTGTTTCGCCAGTTCAAAGCAAAAGTGCTGTCTCGTAGCGTTCGGAAAGGTCCCAGCGAGCTGTGAACATTGTCGTTGAATCACCGACTAGGGTTCAATCGAGCTCTACGTGGTACCAAGGCAGAGAGGCTCGTCTGTCATTCTCTTCTCCACGTGAAAATTCTTGTTGCTCCGAAGCAACGGCATCAGCGTGTGCTTGAATGGCGGGACAGACAGCGAAAGGTGTAAGGAATTATGGCACACGGTGTGGGGGTGTCAATGCTGGGATGGGAGAAGGGGCAGGGGAGAAGGTGGAATACCGTGGAAGGCTATATGCCGTTGCCCATCCTCGGATCACGTATACCTTGGTCGTAGACCTTACTCGAGGCGAGCTTGTATTCTCGCCGATGCATAGTTGCATAACGAATATAACTGAGTCGTGCCTTCGCTCTCATTGCCGCCTGCCAATTCATATTGATGCAATGTTTCCTTCATACTCATCCCACTTCTAACGTAGCCTTCAGGCCAGAGGTCAACTATGCAGCGCATTAGATAAAAAGTAGTCAACTATTTTAATTCTAACCTACCAAAAACTTGCCATTAATTCAAAACTATATAAATAGTTACTGACTATATAGCTTCTAACTATATAAATGTTTAACGGCATATGTCCTTAATACTTTCAAGTGAATCCAAATCGTATTATATTTAAACTTTTTCCACGTTGTTTTGGACGAATGTTCATCAATTGCAAACGGTTCTTTGCACCAAACTCCTGAACGATCTAATACTGTCGAGTTAGGCAATTTATTTGAAAAAAAATTCGTTCGTGGGAATCGCAAGCCTCCTTCTTACCGGTTTCTGTTGCTGCAATCGCGTGTAACAATAGTCGATTTACACGTCGAGGATAATTTTGATGCCTTGCTCTTTGAACAGTCGGTCAGGAACGGCTCGCGATGGGAGGTTCCAGAGATGAGCCAAGCAATACCAAGCGTATCCTGGGAGGCTTCGATAGCGGAATGTCCAACGAGATAATACTAGGTTCGCGCAGAAATTGGAAACGTGATTTCTCGCGACTTTAATGAACGACCACGTGGGACTATTGTGACCCCAACTGGTGTTGGCTCCTGTTTCTCTGAATGAATCTGATTACCGACCAACTGAAGGTTCACGATCTAGCAAGAAAACGAAGGGATGTGGACATACAATACATATGTTACGTCTACATATAGCTTCGAGCTCGACGGCAAAGCACGTGGAGGCACGCACCTTTCTATGCAGACATTAAAGTCTCTCGCTGATAAAGGCCATTCTTGCCTTATAGTGTTGGGTCAGATTGGGCCCGACTCGTCTCAACAAAATTCAGGCCGGGTCGTCAATCTTTTTAAACATGTTTTTGCTTTCTTATAGACTTGTAAAGTCTTTGACCGACGGAAAACTTACATAACAGGATTTTCTTGTCGCATTAATGCGTGATGTATAACATTCTTCGGTGGAACTTCAATATATGCAGTTGAAAAAATGGCTTCGAATACCAAATTAAACGCATGATCGTTTGATCGAGACAATATAGAAATAAGATGTTAAGAATATGTAAAAAATATTGTAAAGAATAAACTTATTCATATGAATAAAAATGTACGAGTTATATGAATAAAAATGTACGAGTAAAGGATTCTGTAATCGAATCAGTAGCAGTTCGTACGTATTCATTGGAGGACTCATCACTCTCACAGGAGCCATCACGGTTCCAAAGGGATTAATCTTCCACCGAAAGTAATGGCATAATCACGCGCTTTTGGGACTCCCATTTGTCCGGAGAGTCCAACATACATATACGCTGAAAATAAACCGGCACTACAGACGACTAAGTGAATTGCTCCAATCATACGATTGGAGTTACAATCGGCCTTGCGAAATTCCCCGCGTGAGTGCAAGAAATGACTGAGGACCGACTGAATATTTTCGTAATTAATTACTTGGTCTCTTTATACCTCAAGTATATGGAAGAAGCCTTTAATTACCAACGCGATTAGCAGTCACGCGACAAATATTGCGAGCGTATGTATAATAACCGCATTTGCGAAAGGCACGGAGTAAAGAGGCGCGGGAGTTTCGACGCGCGCGTTCCACGATGACAAAGAGTGCACGTAATGAATGCGATTTAACACGCTCAGTGGTAAAAGCTCACGCGCATAAATAATGCGGAAAGGGGCGATATTTCATGGAAATCCGTGCGAGACACCGTCGCGCTGGTGAAACAGTTGAGCGTAAGTAGAGGTCCCAATGCAAATTAAGTAATAGCGTGCCGCACGTATAATGAAAGCTGCGGTTTTTACGAGCAAATTAATTTAATCGCGCTATTTCGAAACACGCCGCACTGCTTTACTTACTCTTCTCAACACACATATGTGCAACTTACGCACTTCAATCTCGATGCTCTATTACGAATGATCTTATTAAGCGGCCCCTTTGACAGCTTCTTAATGTTTAAGATATACATATTGTGCACTGGCGAGGGGAACTGTGCACTTTCAGCGATCTTTCCGTCGCTCTTGCTACTCAGATACGTACACGTGGACTTGGTATTCACCCACGAATGAGGCGGCAGACTTGCAACCACCCACGTGCTTTTCTCACAAAGTGCTCCAGTTTCTCGCTTAATGACACTCACGGCGGCGCACCCCTTTCCAGCACACGATGCAGTTATATTGTATCAATTGCATCCAATAATTCGACGCACGTAAGTTAGCGACACTGCTACTTGCGGCACTAAAGTTATTTTCATGGACCGATCTGACAGGCTCAATTAACCAAGTACGCGCGAGTGTACTCTTCGAGCATTCCATTGTTTACATGTATGTGTGTACCGGGCGTTAAAATCTACGTGCGAGATTATCGCGTTTCACTGCTGTTGTTACCTTCATCAGAGCCGTATTTCAGTGTTGCGGTACTCTTTCGTCAAGTCCACTCTGTCCCGGCACACTCGCCGGAATTTGCTGGCCGTTTGCACTATATTAGGCGGCCGGCGGCCGATTCCTGAGGGATTGTACTGTCAGAAAAATCTATTCTTCTGTCGAGAGTAATCTTTATTGCCGAGGGCAGCCGCGCCCTAGCAAAAACAAGAACGGAGAGCGGTGGCCGACATTAAAAGTCACCGAGTACAACGAGACTGGGTAATCTGGCCGTGGCATCTCGCCAAATAAACGGCTTTCAGTGCTACCGCGACTGACCACTGGACTCTCGTGATTTTTTATTATGCCACGGATTTGTCGGCTCGCTCCTCACCCAGTCCCTCTGGAGGCTCAATGATAAGGGAAACATGGTACCTTGTCCTATTACGAACGCTAATCTATTATTAATCGGTTCAAAATACTAGAAAAAAAAATAAGACTTCTGCTCCCGCCATATCACATTACTCGTATTACGCCCGAGGAATCCCTCATATGACATTGGCCGCAATTATCGTCTACCCAGAGAATTTTGTAAATCTGTCCAGTAAACACGCCCAGTGATTAGCAGCGCGAGAAGAGTACAGCTTGAGCCTGAGAAACTAATTCTGCGGTCATCGCGGCTGGCCGAGGCCGAGGCGAGAAAAAGAGTGCGGTAAGGCGCGCGCGTGCGGGGGTATATCTACACGCCTCTACAGAAAGTTGAGTGTTAAATGTTACAATATTGTGCAATTATCGAATCCCGAAGTAAATTGGCTGCACGAAAACCCGGCTGAATCGCGGGAGCTGGGCAGGATGGACGGGGGGTTTCCAGGGTATCGTGGAAACATCGAAGTCACATTAAGTCCCGGCGGAAAGAGAGACACATACCATTAGCCGGATATCTCGAGGGCCTTCGTCCAAGTCTCGTACCCTGGAAAGTCCCGTGCAAATGACGACACCCGCCGCAGAATCCTTCACGCCCACGCTTTTGTCTAGCGACTATTCATCGGCGCCAGGCCTCTGCCTAATGCTTCACTATATGTAGTCCTCCATTATTTCGTCGTTACCGCACAGCCGGAGATACTTATCGCATTCTGGCGGCGTCAAAGTGCGCCCAGTTGCCTTTATGGTGATCGCATAGCAATTAGATTGCTTTGTCCGACTCCCGAGGCGCTGCTACATCAAGCTAATAATCGATCATCCACCGGGTTCCGAGCGTGTACGTACACCACTCTAGCCGTCATGTTAGACAGTGCACACACACCGCCGTGTATGGTCGCGACATGCCCCGAGCCGCTTCCTTAACTGTGCTGAGTGGATTTGGTAACACGATTTTGATTTTGCGATCCAGCTGCGGGTAAACATTGAGCGAGGACACTAGGGAGACGGATGTTCGCCATTTCACCGGGCAGCCGGCTTATTTGTCGCCCGGTCGAAACGAGACGAGTCCAGCCGTCGAAATACCCTCGAACAAAGGAGCCGGAATGCGATATGCTAATGCAATTCCACGGCGATATGAAAGATGTATGATTCTGCCAGTGAAATTCCCCAAAACACCGTTCCGCTCGCTCGTATCGCGCGCATATCAATGTTTCAATGAAAAGGACTTTCGAGTTTATTGACGCAAATCGGATTCTCCGAGTATTTCATTATAAATACGGCAAGGATTAATGGACAATTATTATTGGAAGCGAAGACTGCGCAAGGAGACCACTGAACGTACCAAACCGGACGGCTGCATATCTCAGCACGTACTTTTCGTGATTTCACGATGGTTGGATGATGGAATGAAGATGATGGTGGTTAGGAGCATTCTACTCTGCACTCAGTTAGCATTTTGCATTGTGGCTGCATTCATTTCCAATGGTTCGGTGGAAGCCGCGCAGTCACGCTGATAAATCGCACTAACGAACCGTATAAGTATCGCGTTATTATTTTCCCATACAGGGGGATAGTTATTAGAATACGTCGTTCTATTCTCCAGCTAGTTTAACTGATCTGAAAAAGGCCGGGTACTTGTTGATGCCAAGGCCGAATTCCGCTCGCGCTGCAATCTCTATTGGAAATGGACAGGTTCGTTAATACTCTCGAGAGTAAACCTCGCGACTCAACCAATATCTCTCTGAGAATACCTCGTAAGCTTCCCGTTGCATTTGCCGTCCAAGCAACGTCCCAAACAACCAAGCCAAGTCGAGGCCTTTAACTCAGCAGAAACTTAAATCGGCGGGCCACGTCTTAAGTCGCTTGACTTAAAGACAATTACACAGCGTGCTTGACTCGCTCCGCAAAAGGAAATTCGAGGCACGATTGCCACGCGGCTGGGGAAAAATCAATGGGCAATTCTTCGATAACGCCCGAGGCACACTCGTAATATGCCTCCAAGTCTCTCTCTCGGCCGCTTATCCGAGCCAACGAAGCGTGCCGAGATCACCTCGACTGCTACTTTCATAAGAGCGAGCCACTTCCGAGCGCGAATCGACTTATCCGGAGTTCAAGAGAGAAGGTTTCTCCGATAATACCGGCGTCGCGTATAAATCGATCGATCGCGCTCGCTTCCAACGGCGCTCTTCAATGGCGATTCATGTATTAAATGGGAGTCGATCCGCCGCTGTTAACGGCGTCCACCACCACATACATAGCCTGGTGATGCCCGATGTTTGGGTCATGGCTGCTTCATTATTATCTCTCAACGGCAGTGTCTCCACGGACAGTGAATGCTGTGCGTGTCGTCCCATTGTTGATTTATTCCGATGTCTCGCGGACGCAGCGAGAGAGGGAGAGCGAGGGAGAGAGAGAGCGGCAAGCATGACGGAATTAATTGCGATGATTGCCTAGGTAACCGTGCGCTCTTGATCGACCCTCGCCAATGAAACCTTTCCCGCGCGCTACTTACGGTTTCGAAACCTGGGCACATTATGGTAGTAACATCGAACTACATTTATCTTCTTTTGCAAGTAAATATTCGGAACAATCCAATCCGCTAATTACTTTATCCTCCAACGTTGAGCGTAATCCGTGGGACTAGTGCGATCCGCAAAGGCTTGGCAAAGGCAATCTACTTGATTCTCGTAAAAAAGTACTTAAGTAGTCGAACTTTCACACTCGCGGGCCTTCGCGTTGCATTGGGCATAATAATGGAATGTTTTGCGATCAAAGTGTCATTGGCCCGATAAAAGAGGTTTCTCCTTTACGAGGATGATAGGAATCTCATAATTACGAAGCAATTGGAGGCGTAACTTATTCATTAGACCTCGCGAGTTTCTTCCGGCTGGATTGTTACACTTGCCTCGGCCTCGCCCCTAAGGATATTTCGTTTGCATATATTACTATAGCGGCTTTGCATATTACGGCGATTCGGGACGAGTATGCGCGTTTCATGGCGATTGGGATATGTGGTCGAAAGGTGATTCGTAGCTACGTAACGCGAATCGCGACACAATGTCAATCAGCGCAGTGACGTTACGTGACTGGCATTGTTTCCGACTAAGTAAGTGTCACGGACACACGTCGCGCTACGTCACTTCGACGAGTGATTGACCCAGGTGGCTGTAGCATTAGCCAGTGGTGGCCTGCGTTGACCCAGCGCACACGATAAACGTCGTCAACTATGTAGTACACACTAATCGAGCCACAATTCATCCACGTCCAATTGAGACCCGCATAATCGCTAGAAAGTGGAGCGGCCACGTGACGTGACCGATTGCGTGGCCGGGAAGCTCGCTTTTCATATCAAGCTCCATTACTTAAGATTCACTTATGCACCGGCGATGAATGCGTTGTTGTATTTGGTCGGAGGTCACTTATGTAATAATGAATTGTAATAATGACAACTTACGGAAAGGGCTACTGCTCTACTCACCGACATATTGTTGCCTCGAGCGACCACCCCAATCTGCGCAGTAATCAGGTACACGGGTACTAAGGGACCCCCTTGGACGAATCCTTTCAATAACAGATTGAAAGGGACGCGTACACCTATGCAAGTTCACAGTCCAACTCGTATTGCCCACCTTTCTCGACTTTCAATTTCAATGGTTCTAGCACAGGGTAAGATGCAAGGGAAATCTAACGAGGCTTATCGCCCGAAAGAAATGCCTATTTCCGAATTGATCCAAGTAACGTGCGCGGTTCCCACGGGGTACGATTGGCACAGCACGAGGTGTACGCGGGAGCAATGAGTGTTTGACGTTTGCTCGCGGAGGGGTATGCGGGATTCGACCGTAATTCGACGACTGGTCATCGCGGTGAGGCCGCGAGGGTATTCAAAGATCGAAACGGCGGCGCCGCTTGTCGCCTGCCGCGGGGGATCGAGTGATCCGGGCGGCGGAGGCGCGGGTCCCGCCGCCAGCAGCCAAGAGGGGTAAGGAGGCCCAACGAGTTAAAAGAGGGACCAGCGGAGCACGAGTGGCGCGAAGAGGGGGTCGGGCCCCCCCGCGATTCTCGCATCAAGAGGGGGAGCCGTCCGAGAAACCCCCTGGAATGAGAGAATATCACCGCGCTTCTCTTTCCCTCTCTCTCCCTACTTTACTCTCTCGGCCCCTCTGGCTCTCTCTCTCTCTCTCTCTCTCTCTCTCTCTCTGTTGGTAGGGGGTCCTCGGTGAGGATCCACACGCGTGGAGGGCCGGAGCGCCGGGGACCGAAACGGCCGGCGCGGCGACAGGGAGGACACACGAGCGTGCGCTTGCTGGCGCTCGAGGAGGAGAGCACACGAATCGGTCGGTGGGTAAGGAACGCGCATTGTTGTGTGTCAGCGCGCGATAGTTATGGGTCCCTGGCAACCTTGTCCCAGTACTGTATTGCGCTTGCTGCTGCTACTCTCCGGCCGAACCCTCACGCAGCCTGCGCTCTCATGTCGACCAGAGAAGGGATGTTTCTTTGAGGCATCCGCCGAAACTCAGAATCCCGATAAGCGGCAGCGATGTCGGAACGGAGAGTATCCTTCCGCGAAAGCTTGGTCCTTCCTCCGGCGTTGTGCTGCTTCCTCCGGCTGAATCTCGAGGTTTCAGAAGATTCTCTCGGGTTGGACCGGCGCCCGCCTGGTATCTGGGTCATGGATGCATCCTGGCAGATGCCGATGGCTTTGCCACGCCGATTTCAATTTGTATTACACGAGGTGTTTCTCAGCCGGCTAATGAGAACTACTTAATGCGCCCACCGGTGATCGTCGATGCTCTGTACGAGATTCGTATTTTACTGCGTAGCTACCGCTTCAGTATTATACTTTCAATGCATTTGGTCGTGGACGCTTCCAACGGTGAACAATGCCTTGGCGTAAAAGTCCCAACTAATTATAACTTGATTAGGCTACCTCTGCCTGCGGGAATATTTAATTACACCGAGAGATTACTGGCGGTGGGCTGCTTTAATCGCCGAGTGTTCCACGAGCGAACGAAACTGCACGCTGTGCGCAGATTGCGATCGTGATGAATAGCGATCATTGTGCGAGCGAGTGGTCGAAAAATATCACTATTTTGCGGGCATAAACGTCGTAAGAGGCAGTGCAGAGCATTTGGGTCAGGGACGGGCAAGAGCTGTGTGCTTTGTCGACCTAAACGAACCGAGGATGCTCGCTCGTGCCCTTTTGACAGTAGAGCCATGTGAAATACGCCGACTGCAAATTCGGTTTTCATCGCGGTAGACAAAGAGCCGGGCATTCAGTTGTGCGTCTCCCTGTACCGACGACTGGGCGGAGTTTAATACAGCTTGATTTATGGTGCATGCATAAAGTCCGCTCGCTCACGAGAGAGACTCGATTACTTACTGATAAATGTCTCTCCCCGGCGGACTTTATTGCCACGCGCACTGCCATTTCGGGCTCGGCCCGAAACTTAACAATATTAGACACGCTCGAGAGGCCGAAGATTCCACCGATCGGGACAAAGGTTCGTGTCTGACTAAATGCCAACGGCCTTAGCTTTCGACAGAATCCATCTTACGTTACACTCGAGAGCATCGCCACAAATCTATATGTAACTACACTAGATTGAAACGACGTCCCTTCCACGTGCTTCTCACTGAGCATATACTCGATTTATTAATATTAAAGTGGGCCACTTTTGCAGCTCACTTCCTATTTATTTCGAATATTTACATCCGACGTTTTCAGAATAAACTGGCGCAGCTTATTAGGAGCCAAATACTCCACAAGTGTATGCGCATACATATAGTAATATTACACAGCAGTCTGGTAATGCAAACATTAACCACACCCAGAGCTAATTTCACATTGCTCCGTTAATGCCCCGCGCTAAATATTCCAATAAATAAGGCACGTTTTCTGTCGGTGGTTCAATATCGTTAAATCAAGATGGAGCCTCTATATTATACGGGAGAAAGAGAGATTGTCAGAAATTGGCGAAGGGCGTGCGCGCGCTGGCCTGACGTACAAATTAGTATTAATCGCATCAGTAATTATAGCCTACCAAAAGTCAATTATACGGGTGTAGCGTGGTGATCGTGTAGTTGCTGCGAGCAAACACTATTGGCTCGAGCCGGCTGTACACACCAATCTTTTTCATCGAACACGATTCAATTGATTCCCTCGGCGTACCTTCGCATTATTATCCTACAGAAAAAAGGAGCAAAGTGCAAGAGCAAAAAAGGAAATAGACGGAGAGCGGACGGACAAACACCGATTGTAAATCCGCGCAGAGTACGCTTTCAATCTGGCCGCAATGTGCCTTAATCGGCGAACCGCGAAGACCTTTCGAGGACGAGGAGGCTTATGGTCGTCAGGCTGAGAGGAGCAACAGCGCGATCGATCGAAATCAGCTTTGGCCCGGCCCGATCTCGACCATTAAGTTGTATCGTAATCACTTACTCGACGCGACGTGGGTGTAGCTCGGTCTGCGGACGACTTCTGACATTAAGTATCTTACCGAACGCCAGTATTCGACACTCTTCCAATTGGCAGGTGCCCCGAGACGCACGGAATTTCTGACTCGATTTCAGATAATAAGCTGCTGCCCCGAGAGGATGACGGTCTTCTCGTGACCCTGGGACGATCTGATTCCCTTCAAATTCAAACTTGGATTGAATGTTTTCCTATAACCCTTACGAACGACGAGCGTTCCAGAAAAACTCATACTCCATTCCATAGATGGAACAATTACAAATCAGAGACTAAGTAAAATGATATCGTCTACGCGAGAAAAGCGTAGTCAATGTCAAAGAGAAGTGACGAGGAACTCTAAATCGTACGTAGTTGCCCGGGAAATGTGGGAAAGATCGTGCCAAGATATTCCAGACACACGGAATATTCCATTGGGATTAATTTGTAGAGTGTTATTTAAGTGGAAGTCTGCATTTGGCGATTTTGAAAGCAGCCAAGTCCAATGCACACGAGTGAATTATCACAGCGAGTGATCTCAAGAAAGACTGGCGTCTGAACGGTTCCTCGAGTTGGTTGTTGAAGATTGGCAGCGCCCTAGGGGACCGTTTTTTCTCGTGGTCCCGGCTGCGCATACGAACCACTAATTGTTTTGCGCGAAATCGCCTGGAAACGAAGAAACTCCCCACCCGGGTGAGCCCGTAGTGCTCTCTTTCCCCCTGCCCGAGATTTCGTAAGGTTTCGCAATATCAATTACCTGGTTACTTGTCAAGCCGTGCCCTCTTTGTGCCCGGGTATCAGTGTTGCGTGAAAAAATTATTGCTTAAGGTGTTTTAAATTATTTATGACTGGGGTAATTTAATAAAGTCATGCTCACCTTCGCGGCCAGCTGGACGCCACGGGCTCGTTAAAGAAATTACCACGCTTTAGAAGTTCCAGATTGCAGGATATCAATTTCACCTGAATACACATCAAACACTGCACAGACTGCACGGGAATTGGAATTATTGCCAATCGAAAAGAGTAAATTACTTTCGATTCCCAGGTATGTTCTGATGACCGAGATTAACCGATCGTCCCGTACGCAATGTCAATGAAGATATGCAATATGCAGTGCGCATCGCTATGCAAAAGCGTCCACGGCAATGCCTTTCCAAAGAGGCAGCGTTGAAAGGATTACCACGCTTCAAAATATCAGAGGAATCCGCGGCAAAGATTACATTGTGCAGGGATTGAACCGACCCTAAATGGAAAACAGTAAATTGCTGCGGGTTCCCACGTACCAGCTGCTGTGGACAAAATTATTCGATCGCATCTCGTGCATATAGTAAATGGAGAAATGTAGTTTGCAGTAAGCATCTCGGCACAAGAGGGTCCGAACACCATGTGTTTTTCGGAGGCGAGCGCATTTTGCGGTTTGAGCTGCGGCTCACTGCGAATGAAAGGTAGAAGAAGGCGTGCTCGCACGCGGCGCCGAAATTCTAAATTAACCGGTTTTGCAATTTTGGCGCCACTCACCTTCGAGAAATCGCACGGCGCTCCGATTTCATTGGGTGCGCTGCATGCTCGCAAGCCAGAGAGGAGCGCGTTCCTCTCGCGTGCGCCCCATGCAAATTGCACTCGGGACTCGACACTTCGCTTCGCACTCCCGTGTTACGTGTGTGAGGCGCGCAACCGCAGGCCTTAACTGGTTTACCGCTTGGAACAAACACTGTTCAGAATGGTGTATGCCAAATGCTCGTAGTACTTGCAGTACCAGCCGATCTAAATCATCCCGAATATCTCGAATCGAAACAGTCCTATCCATGGGAACCTGTTGTACGCCAACGTCCCTGCACTTCTTTCCAACGCGTTTCCCTTGAGAGGCCGCGCCTAGGCAGTTATGTTAATATATAAAAGACGTAATATATAAAACTTGCGGGCACGCGCGTTTATCACTGAATGTCACAAATCCCGATCCCCGAAACTGGAACAATGTTGCTAACTTCTCTGTCTAAAGGCCAAAATAATTATGGACATCACGGCGACTGATCAGCTAACTGAAACTATAAACGTTTATCCGAGCTCGTGAAGTGTAATATATTCCGATAGTGGTTGAACGGAAATGTGCTACCCCCTTCGCGGGTCTGCTCGTTAGTAAAACGTGGGAGCAGTAGCCAGAGTACAAAGGAGAATACCAGCAACCTTGGCTCTCTAGCGGCAAGGTCGCTCACACTAAACTCACCGGATACGCCGCGATACACATTCGGAACTCGTGTATTCCTAGAACCGGAGAGCTGTCATACGCCACATTGTTTATGAGTTCAGCACTCTCTACGTCTACGGTCTACGGCGACACGGCAGACCGCTTTCCTTGAGCTTCTACTCGAACCTTCCAAGCCCAGCTGAATCACCCTGGCACTGTTCAAAATTCCAATGGTCGCCTCCTAGGAAAGCATTCTCCCGGTAGGGAACGAGCGGCGGGGGCCTATGACACGCGGCGAATGCAGTCCGATAGTATGTGTGTGTGACGTGACTCAGAGTGGATATCGGAGTCTCGGATTATCCCATCCGCATCTAGATGCAGATCTCCTCTCGGGCGCATGCATCCGGCAGGACGAGTCGATTGGTATTTAGGCCTCGCGTTACATAACCTTTTTCCAATGCATGCGCGCTTACGCGGCCGCCAGGACGCGCAGCAGCAACAACAGCAGCGCTTGCCGGGGAAAAAAAAACTATTTCAGAGGAGGTGCGCGCGCGCGTAGTGCGCGATCCTCGTTGGCAGTGACCACCAGCCCACGTTGACATTGGACTCACATTTTCCGTATGCGCCTCGCGTCCTGCCGGACACTGCTGGACAACTACTTGGTCTTCCGTCTCTCTTTCGCAGTCATCCTCTTCCTTTCGGCGAATGGACTCTGGGTCACGTAGCACGTCGCCCCCGAAAGGTCCCGAGCGCGCGCGTTATAAACGACTGGTTATGCCGGCTACGTGGCCCGATGATGCTCGCGGTACACGTTTAGAAGCGAGCATCCGCCAATTGCGAAATGTAGGAATTCAATGGCTAGAGTTCTCCGTCAGGTCGACCCTGCGGGGTCATGTCTCTAAATTCTCTGGCAATTACCGCGTGGGCTTGTTTGCTCACAAAGATGATCCTACCGCTTGCAAGTTCATACCTACATTCCTTCTACCGCCTGTTCCTCATTTCCTACTGTCCCTCCCTATTTCATCCGCCTTTACCACCTGATAATTCAATTAAACCCTATTATACCATCCATTATTCCATCCATTGATAGCGCGCTTTTGACAGGACTCTCCGAGGAGGAGATAATGAAGTTCACTCTGTTGCGACATACCCTGCCGGAACGTTGCTCTTTTTGCGGGATCTGTCGTGGAAGGGGGGTGGGGTTACGTTAGAAGCAATAATTAATCGTACAACATCGACCTTTAGCGTAGTCCGATTATCATGTTAATCCGCGGGATGCTCGTCTTGCGGGAGTTGCAACAGTGCAACGAGTGCGGCGGGGCGGTAGGAAAAATGCCGATATAGGTACGTCGATACATTTGTTGTTCGAAAGGAGCGCCGCACCGCGCCGCCTCGTCAGTTACGAAAGCCGAAGCTTCTTAGAGTCGGGGTTCTGCGTGTGTCGTGCGACACTGGATGACTGGAGCGAACGCTGCACGTTGATGAGTGCACGTGGACTTCTCTATGCTTCCCACGTTCGACGACATTCTCCTCGGCTCGGGATTCGAGCCAAGTCGGCACACGAGCACTATCGATACCTACGGCTGAATTATGATTAATGTTATAATAGCGTTATTATGACAATAATCATGAAAGCCCTGATGATGGCGAGGCGAGGCGCGCAGTCACGCAATGCTCGTTACCAGTCGCGCGGAGTAGCATTCACCGTCTGGCATTAATTGCGCGGCGGATAACGCGGCGCGCGTTCGGCGCAGCCGCTTAATTTCTCGGCCAATTGGCGCGAGATTGTCTATTCAATTGTGAAATGCAGAAATCGCCCAGCTAAGGTCACGTGCGACAACAAGGTCGCCAGTGTTCGGGGTAATTATATTGCAATTAGACCGGCGTGCACTCGTAGCCGCCGACTCGCGCGACTCCCCGCTTGTAAGAACCGGTCATTTTGCAATGCTCTTGCTGAACTTAACGGCGGCGAACGCAAATTACTTGGATGAAAAACTGGCCGCGGCTCGCCGCGACTGCGGGTGTTCGCACAACTACCCTCCAATCAAATCTCAAACTCCCAGTTCAACTTACTCCTCTCGTGGAGATGATTCACCAAAGTACAGGTCTGCTAACGAGAAGCGAGAATTAACGCGAAAAGTGTCAATGAATAGTATACAAATAGACTCAATTATTTTTAAGTATTTCGTTCAGTTGTATGTATTGCGCGTGTAAGGTTAGCGATTAGACATGGCCTTCGCCTCACACTGCATTTTTCCTGCAAATCCCCGTCCCCTTCGTCTTTATACTTTCTCTTGACCAATGAAATGACCCCAATTCAGACACACGGCACCTTTTGCACGGAAAGTTCATCATCCAAATGCGCTTCCACTGCGGTCTCGTGATGACAGTACCAATAATAAGATGACGACAGTGTCTCGTTAAGGCTCGACCACCGTCTTCCAGCACAGGTGCAGTGGCACTCGTTAAATTGGTGGAATGTTTCGGCTATCCCGGAACAAGTATCTTTACGAAAACAAGCCTAGGACGGAGAGAGGAGGAAAGAGACTGGGTGAGAGTGCGATAAGGAAAGAAAGACGACAGTGTCCAGGATTCACGAGTGTCGCGCGATCAGCGTGGTGTCACTTGGCGCGCGTAGCCTTGTAACATATACGCAAATAACCCAATAAATCTCGGTATAGGCTGGCCTCTGCTCATCCTTCGGAATCCTTGACACCAACATAGTGTCACCGGCTCGAACGTATCCTCCTGAAGCGTGTCGTCCGCTTCCCAGCAGTGTCTAGTGAAACATCTAGAGTCTACACAGTCGTCTAAAGTCACCAGACACCGGATGGAGCAGAAGCGATTTCCTCCATGTCCTGTTCTCTTGGCACAACTCGATCGAGATCGATAAGCTTTACTCGCGTCGTTTCCCAATAAAAGTGCACTTTGGGGCTGGTTATCGCATGTCACTTCACGCAATGAAATTATCCCGGGGAAAGACGTTACCGATCCTCACTAATGCTGCGGGCATTGACTCAGCGACAAATTGTATAAATCGCAAGGGTCGCGCGGGCTTCTACGGTTCGAAGATGACCCACCACTTTGTAATGTATAGTATATGTCGGTTCCTTAATAATGGTAAAGGAGGGAAACCGACAGTTAGAGTTGTTATAAGCTAACACTTATATAGTTCGGGTTTACTACGAGTTTACTACAAGTCTTTCTCCGTGTGGATTCTCCAAACATCAAGACACAAACTCTCCGACAAACGGCGGCCTGCTTCCTCTTACTCGACATGTAGAGCAATTGTAACGATTAATGTTGGGTAACGTTCGTCTGATGTGTGAAAGGTGCTCAGCGACCCAGATCAACGATCCTAATCTAACCGGGGTTTCGTGCGCCCATTTGCTAATTCCAGGGAGACTGTTCGCTTCTCCAAGCGAATTGTTCTTACGGGTGCCCTCAAATGACCAATTAATATCCGCTGTCTCGCCCATTAAGGAAGAATGTGAATTTACGACAATTGAGAGGATTCTGGAGTCAGGTACGCGGCCTCAGTCCCTCGATTAATTATTCGTACAGTTCGATACATCCTTAATAGTAAATGGCTCCTGCCAAGTGTAACGGGGCAAAGAGCAAGGCGAACAACATTGTGCCTCGCGACGTAATTTGCGCAAATTGCAAATTTCATACTCATTATAATGTGATCCACCACCAGCGTCTTTCTCAATCGACATGCTCCGCGCCGAAGATACCTAGTAAGTTTGTGCCGGGCGACTCGCGGACGATTTGTCAGCATTAATAATCCCGCTTATCGATATCAACCGATAAAATAATTGTGACAAAGCCGGTAATTAACTCGAGGGCGGGGAGATTCGTCGCGAAGAAAGGTCGACAGCAGCGGCGCGTCGTAGCGCGCCGAATGCCAAGCGAGTTCGAGCACTTTAATGGCTAGAGCCCGCTTCTTAGGACAAAGTAGCACGCGAGGCTTGTAAGCGTAATGAGGATGATGATAATGATTATGATGTCAGTAGCTCGGGCGCTCGCTTGGGAGGCCGACTTACGGGACGATACATCAACGAAGTCGAAGAGTTCCCGCTGGCGCAATAGTCAGCCGATGGATAAATGGGTAAATCCGCATACACGACACCACATACAGACATACACACTCGCGCACAGGGGGGGAATAATAGAACTTTTAAGCCTGCGAATTATCGGGAACATGAAATTGCTTTTAAGTGGCGCGATGAAGAAGCGCACCGCTCTGCCGAGATTATACTGACGTATTTATGGGTTGCGCAATCACCGGCTGGTGTCATTGTCCTGGCATTGTGGTAAAATAGCGAGCGGCCGACGTACGTGCTGCGTGTATTGTGCTTCCTGACGAAGCGTGAAGCCCCGAAGCCCCTCCTTCGACCGAAGTACATTGCCGGCTACCTGAGTTCTATGCCATTAGGGCGACCTCGACGCATTCCCTGAATGCTCCCAGAATTACCGCGCGGATACGCTAATAGACGTTATCCGCAATCGGAGAAAATTATTATGTACTTAATTACGCGCCGGGACACCAACTTACACTTGGTTTATGCCCGCGAGTGCTTATTCCACACTCGCCAACGGTCAGAATCGGGGGGATATTTATAGTCGCTTTTATGGAATTCTTTGACTCTAATCTGCCCCGCAGTTACACAAATACCTTTGCTAGTTCCAACGTGGTTACATGAAGGAGGTGTGCAATTCGATTAATCCCTGCTTAAGATTATTATAGGAACTCGAATGATTCTCATCCGATGTTTTGAAAACACTTTCTGCCCACTTCTGTGTTGCTCGTAACGATGCTGAGGCGAAGAATAAGGTTGACATTTTTTAGCTGAATGAACAACAGTGTGTCCGACATTTATAAAACAGTGTAAAATCTTCCGGAACGAGATTATCCGAAAAAAATAGTCTCGCTCGTTTCCATTCAGCGAAGAACTAGTCTGTTACTCAGCCTGTTTGTTTATCATCAATCCCACAGCAGTCCGATGTTAACAAAAATATATTTAATGCGATGTGCAAATGCTATCCATGAATCAGTCTGGCAGTTTTTGCACTCCGTTGAGATGCGGTGGGCCTTCGTTCCGTATATGTAACAACAGCAGGAGAGAAGCCTAGATTTCGAGGGGGAGCAAAAAATTGCGCAAAATCTCCTTTGTTGAATAGTCAGAGTCAGGGTTGAATCGAAGGAACACCGTTTTCGTGGCGCTCGAGTCAGCTGCGCGGGTGGTCCTTTAACGAGGCTGCCAAGGAGCCGCTCTCTTCGATTCTAAGTAGCGATAACCTGAGTGCACCCGCCTGCTCTCGCGCGCCTATTCGTTGCTGCCAGGCCAAGTTTCACCTATCGCTTGCACAACGGAATCGGACACCCCGTATCTTCTGCCCGAATCCAGGCTTTTCCCGCTGACAACGAAGGACGCCCCCACGGCCGCCTACTGATCTGATAGAGTCTCACCTTCTCGGAATCAACATAGCGTATCAGGCTCGCAGGGACGAAACTTTCGGGATCTCTACTGTCTGTCGTTTCGTTGAGATGGGTTCAAGCTGACCTCCCTCCGGAGAAAGTCGAGCTTTAAGGATGGTGGCCCGATATCCTAAATGCTAGGAGGGAACCTTCTAAAATCTGCCCGAACGATGGGTGGATTAAGGGGAAAAGTCCTGGTTTTGCCACCGCTGCCATCCTGAAATCTGTACGATGTCAACGAGTATACGTTTGATATACGTCTCTTAAGGTCAAAGGTGTCATGAAATAGTAGCAAGAATTAGTGAAGATGTTGGACTAATTGAGACAGGGAGAGAGCCCTAACTTCCCATTTCCATTTAATACCCGAAGCCAGTGCAACCTGAGCGTTCGTTGGTCCTGTTCCATCTCTCGATTTCACTTTTGGCGGCCATGCGCCACCGATCTGCCGTCCTCGCTCTTCTCTCTCTCTTTCTCTCGTTTATTGGGCCAGTTGTGCGCGCGTGTTGCGCAATCGGCGCGTTCTGTAGCCGCGCGGCCACGCGATTTCGCGCAAAATGCGAGTGTGATCGCGGTCGCGCACGGCCGAGCGCGTGCCCAATAAGTGTATCGTCGGATTGGAAAAAGGGCTACGGCCCGGCGACGCTGGCGTAATCCCCTGAGCAAAGGGCTTCGCCACCTTTCATCAGTCCCGTGTTATTTGGGTATGATTGCTACCCCCATCGTTTGCGGTGAAAGACTTATTTCTCGATTGGTTCATGTTCCTACTAGTAGCGGTCATTAAGGATACACTTGTCCTCCCACAGAAGGTCGGCCGGCGATTCACCGAATATTCTGTCACTCGGAATTCTCCGAAGGAATAGGATGATGATTACATGTTACACGCTATTACATATGACAGGCACCTATAAGCCAGTGTGCGGCGCCGGTCTAAGTAATTCCGTTTCAAGGGAAAAATGGTCAAAAGGTCCTGAATACAGAGCTCTCGGTATTTACTACATAGTATGTAGTTAACAAATGCATCAGGGGCACGCGGTAGAATGCAAGGCGTGTACACGTTGGCAATGACTCCGAGACCATCTGCAAGCAAGTATGTCCACGGCGAAATTGCGCGAGATTACAACACTTGCACTTTCTCGAACTGGTGTAGACAGCACAGGTTATATCGGAGCTCGACGCCTTCGGCACGGCTCTCTCGCTGAGGCCCCGAACGAGGCCTGCTTTGTTCCCCCGAAGATCGTTACGCCGAACGCCATGCAAAGCAGTCTGGTGCTCGATAGTTAATATAATAGATCTGTCGTAATGCTGTGCTCCAGATAGCCGCGCGAGTCAACCTCGCAGCCGCGAATCCAGGACGATACACCATCACCAGTGTTCCGCTCTGTCCACAGCAACTTGCAATCGAGTATTGTCTCTCCTGCGAGAGGATAACGCGTTGCCAGCCGGCTGCTGTTAGATCACCGTGCGCCATTTGCATGATTCCGCGATACAGATACTGGTACTCCTCGAAATTAATCGCTAACGATTGGGCAAACGATTCGATTCTCCGCCAATATTTTCGGATGGTGGTGCTCCTGCTGGTAGAAAATGTCGAGCGGCAGCTTTAGAGGGTGCAGTAGCATTCAGCTGCGGAGCTCGTTGATGAGCCTTGCCGACTCATAGCGGGATAGAAGGCATGGGCAGTTAGAGTTAAACAACGTGCGATTATTAAACATTAGAAATGACAAGGTCGACTTGTTCAATCGCATGAAAAGAGATCAAAGACTGTGGCACTCGGTATATATCATTTTGCTTGGAAAGCTTTGAAGGCATTAAGACTTCATAATGTGTACATTAATCATCTCATAAGTGAAGAGAGATTACACATGTGATAGTGTCATGGTAATCTCCGCTACTGCCCTTGTCGCGTACTTCATTAGCTGTAATTAAGCAGACGCCCACGTCCTTGTTATTATTCCCAGCGTTCTCCTTGTCCGTCCACCTCTCCCGACACTGATCCCCATTGTTTTCATTGTGCATAACCCCTTACACAGGCGAGAGAGCAGAATGTGTTTTTGGCGATTGGAGCGTCGTTACGCCACTGAGAGGATGGTGGGGAAGGACCACGAGGACGCGAAAAGCGTGAGGAGGCTCGACGGAGGCAAGGCCGTTCTTTGACCCGAAACGTGGCTTGCTCGGCGCCAATTTTTCGGCAGGAACCGGTCCCCAGGCCCCCTGGAATTTCTGCCGGCGGACCGCTACCACGGTTTCGCTGAGAAATCCGAGGGCAACACGTTACTCCTACCAGCACCTGCCTTGGACTAATGTATATCAGCGTGCCATAAGCTATCTGCCGATTAATGTCCTATCCGTGTAGTCCGTCCGGACCTCATCCACCACCTCGATGAATATCTAGCACAGTTAAATCGACCTTAAAATCGATCTTCCGTATACGATACTTTTGCCCTACTTATTTGACACACTCTCTTTAAATCGAACTTATGCCGAAAACCTCTCCGATTAACCCCTTAAGTGATCTTGTTTTTTACATGTCTTATGTTTTTTAATGCAATTGGGCGTGGTCCTTAAACTGTTGAAATTGAACGTTTAAGCACATATCAATCTCATCTGTCAAAGTCAAGATGATTTTGAAATAAGCCGAGATCAATTTGACATTCAGGAGGATTTTCAAGAGGCGTGATAACGATGGATCGTGTGGGGTGCGCGTTGTCTCCTCACGCACTGAAAATGATAGAGCGATAAGTGCGGCTCCTGATGCATCACGCGCTGTATTTGGTACAGCCGGAGAGGACACTCCACGATTGTGAAGTGGTGCTCGTTCCCTGCCGTTTCTCTGTTACATAAGAGCTTATTCATTTTGCTTGGGATTTATGTGTGCACTTCATCGGTAGCCGACTGGCTCGGTTGGGGCCCGATTTACCTGTGCAGGCGTCGTTCCAGCAATTCTGAGACCATCTTCGTCGAGCCGGATGCATAGGTGCACGCGTCCATTCTATCTGGGCCTCAGATCTTCCACTCCCCGCCTCTCTCGCCGCAGACACTTTATACACCTTTCCGAGGTGCACGTGCTCCGTTAGAAACGCGCCGTTGCACCTGCACCGCGCTAGCTGCACCTGAGTGTGCGCGCACCTTAGCCTCATCGATCTTTCTGCACTCGGCAACGTTCATTGTGTGCTACCTACTCCCATTCCACGAAATATTGGCGTCGTAGTTTCGTGAGTTCGATTCGGGATTCCATTCCTTTGAGTACTTGTGCACCACGTTCTGGGCACAGTATCGAAATGGGATCACAGTGTTGAAATGAGAGGTTTGCTAAATTACGTCCCTTTAAAGTCGGATACCTAATTGCTCCTTCATCCTGTCGACTGTTATCGATGTCTACGTATACTAAACATTCCCTTTGCATTGTTGAGTTGGAGCTATAATTATAGTTATGCGGAGAATTTTACGCAGAAGTAGAAGTGGCAGTAATTAATTAAAAGGATGGTTTAACTGGTCTTGAATAGACGTACTTTCTAAACTGCGATGATTGCGCTCGTCTTAGTAAGCAGTGAAGTGATCTCAGGACTTCTGTATCTTAGCATAAGAAAGATGAATTCCTTGCTGTCAGGTTATAAAGATAGCGTCCGAGAATTCCGAAAATGAACTCCGAGAAATGTCGGTCATCAACGGGAGGTCGCAACCCCCGACAATATTAATGATTAGATGGGCAATCGGCGATAATCGTGGGGCACGATCGCCGAGTGTGGAGAGGACATCTGCAACACCGATCGCCTGCCGAAGCACATAAATTTACCCTGGCGCGCGTTTCTTGCTCGGCCGCCGTTCAATTAGAGAGACGCAGTCATTATCGAGAACTAGAAATGCATCTGGTGATATCACCCACGCAGAAAAAGAGTTGCCGCTGCCGCCGTATGACACAACGTTACCGGATAATTGCCTGGCGTAATTGTAACGGCACGCATATCTGCAATAGTGATTAGCCCACAGCAGCCGAACCCTCGCCAATACCGCAGAGGGAATAAGTGATTTAGGACTGCGTTCCATACCACCGCATGCTGCGTCGCTGCCACTGTATCGCGCGATCAACGAATAATTGATAAGTCAAATTGCCCGGGAAACGCGGTGAATTCATTATCATCCTCGGACCATTACGACGAGAAAATAGAGAATCGTCGGGGTACGTGAAGTTGCAAAGCTTAATTTACATTGATGAAAATCTGATGACAAATCACAGAACTGAGCGGATGTAGCACTGACATGTCACGGATATGTGTAAATCGGCGTTAAATGAGCGCACGTGCTTGTCCATCATTCAGTAAGCAGCACAGGCACGTGAATGAAGCCAGTACGTAATAGCTGCATTTGATAAGGCCGATTAGAATTAACGACACTCGCCTTGTTCACTGCACCTGCGATATCGGCAGCGACCTCGTCAATCGGCACACGCATCCGCGCAAGTCATTAGCGCGCGTCTATGGATATTGAGCGGCGGCGCAAAGAAGATCCATCTTGAACCGATTATTCCCTACCATTACGCTATTGCGAAGATTGCAGCCTCGCCGGATTAAGCCGTCGTCACGAATGAATCAACATTTGTGCTAATGCTCGCCAATCCAATTAGACTCTAAAGCCCAATTTCGCATTCCCGCATCATAACTCAATCTCGCTGACGAAAGAAATGTTAAATGGCGATTTAGAACTTGGCTCGTGAAATGGGCAACGAAACTCGCTTAAACTATCAGGTCGAGGATTAATTCCTTTTCATTACACTAGGAAAAGGTCACCTTACCAACTGACAAGAAACTAACGGTGGATCGGATTTAAGTGTACAGTTAATTTAACAGATAACTGTACGAGATGGAAAAAGGAGGTGCGGACACCTAGATACCGTGGTATTCGACATCGATTTTACACATTCCTCGAGTTACGAACCTTTGGGATGGCAGTCCCCTCAAATAGTGCTATTCTTCTGCTACGTCCATTCCTAGTATGAATATTAAAATAGCCTCAGTAATTCTGATACAATCTAATCAATACTAAAGTGCGGCAACTGCCAAACGGTTCCTGGTATTGATACTTTCGGTTCAATTACTCGTAGATGCCGAGGGAAGCCGAAGGAATAAACCAAATACATCCTTAAATATAGTAAAACGGTGCTGATCTAAAACTCGAAACTTCTCCTGAGTGCTTCTTAAAGTGTTTATATATGTCAAACTTATACCAAGTGACATTCATTTCCAATGACTCCGTCCTTGAGGCTTCCTATACCCTCAAACAGTTCGAGTCGATTGATTCACGTGCCTAGATACACAATTTCCGTACAAGCGAAGATAAACAGAAACAACAGCTGCTAGTGGGAATGCGAGTAAATGACTTAGAATCTAGAGGATTTACCGTAGAAATGTGTTTCGAATAGTTTACGGCGGGCAAAATATACAGTCATCATTTAAACACTCCGAGGTCTTGGATAGACATCATAACAAAGACAAGATATTATAGAGGCAGCGGGGTAGGCGCGTGAGTGGAATTAGGGCCGTACGAGTAGCTAGGCCTTGCGCGGCCGGGGACCGGCCGAGGCCTAGCGAAAAATCACGGTCCCGGCGCTGTGGGCCGTGCGAGTGAGTAACGAACGAGGTATTCAATTGCGTAACGATGACCGGTACCGGGGACGATTCGTAGTATCAAGGATTCCGGCGAAGCGCCAAATAAATCGGTCTTCTCCTTCTCCCATTCGCTCTCCCTCTCCATGTCCGAGGATGAGCAAGTCGACGCTCAATCCAGCCTTCGGACTCGGCCATTGAACGAGTGTGTGACGATACCGCAGACCCCAGTCACTTACCAGCTAGACGATGATAAGCAACTTTTGCCACTTGAATTCTAGGAAATGGCCAGAAAATTCAGACTAAATCTCAGTCCGTCTGGAGGAAGTGGTGTATTGGTGGTGAGATTGACCCTTGGAACTTAATGTCTTAGAGCGAATGTACATTTCATGTTTATTACTGAATCATAATTAATTTTTTAAAAAACGATAATTGATGCGGATGAGTCAAGTAATGTTTTTCAAGCCATTTTACTTTCTTCATTAAAGAACTAAATTGAATACAAGTAAAAACTTTGGGGAAAATCGTCAGTGTGGAGTCTCAATTACTAATGAAAAAGTTTCATCTTTCCACAAACCTTTCGAGAAAGCCCGACGTGATTGCCACTGGGACTGTGGCAGGGCAGGAGGCAGCGCGTGTCAAGGAAGCAGCCCCACGTTTCTCGTCTTTCGTTACCTTGCACACTTCTTTTGTTCTCGTTATCTCAAGGATAACTGTGGGGCCCCGGGATAATACCTTCTACTGGAATAATACGCCCCTCTATATCGCTTAATTGTCTCTGTGTTAAAGCGTTCCGATTGCTTTTAATGCCCCGCGCTATCAGACTACGCAATCTCTCGACCGGCGGGCTCATTTTAATGAGGTCCTTGTAATTAGGCCGACATGCTCGTCGGAAGTACACACGCACCATTTGATTTTTCCACGAAGCTTCCGATGTATCTCGAGGTGCACTCAGCAATTCATCGCCGCACGCGAAAATCCTCTATTACAAATTGGAATTCCACGTGTGACGCATCCTCTCCCGAGTCCACTCGCAGCGGGTAGACCGTCCTTACATCGGTCGTTTTACGAGCACGCGCCTCTAATACGTAAAGCGATGATTCAAGCGGTGAAAAATGCATGGAAAAAGGGACGACTCGTCTCTCTTCGGAATGGAAGGGATAATGCTGTAAGGCGACTCGATTGAAAATTACTGGATTCTAATTGCAAATTGTCCATGATGTAGCTGCGGGTGTCTCTAAGCGGTAACCATATATAATGATACTCGGCTACATGCATGCAATGCTGCCTGAGTCTGCATACGTGGGACATATGATCTCTGAGCACCATGAATTTCGCAAGTCTCCGCTCCGAGAGCGGAGAAAGAAGTCGCATGCTGCATCAACAGAGACTAACATGAGCCTCGAGTTCCATGCGGGTTCCAAGCTAAAATTGCAAAGACAAGTCACTCGAATAATGCAGATAGGCGCATTGTACAGGCGACGACACTATATCATCGTCAATATTAGCAGCAGCACACATCTCCCGATTTTTCGATGACTCTTCAAACACATGGGGTTACTGAAAACCCCTACACTATAGAGGAGACCCTCTTCAGTACTAAATGAGCAATAAAATAGAGAATGGGTTCCATTGAGAAAGGAAAACAGTTATTAGCATAAAAATGCCTGACAGCCGCGCTCACCCCTGAAAAGGCCGGTATCCGGTGTTACGCTGCGCTAGTGGAAATCCACCTAAAAAGACTTACTCTCGGAGACGAGCTCCGGTCGATGCAATGCACATCAAAGTACTTTGCCGAAACTCATTCCCGCCATTGAAATGAATGATCGTCGAGCGACCAGAGCGCCTGCGATAATTCCCGGATGGGAATTCGCAAGCGCCGAAGAAATATGACGATGTAGGGGGTAGACACGAATTGAAGGGACTACAAAAGGTACCGAGCAAGTATTCGTTTTTCAAACAATCCATGTACGTTACAGTTGAGTTGGCTCTTGCTTTAGCAAGGTATACCACCGTGCGGCGCAGATACTTTCAGCGGAATCAGGCGTGTTCGAGCGACTTATGCTTCCCTTAACGCTCAGCTATAATGATATTCCACTTTGTTAGCTGAGTCCAACTGAGACTCGGTAGCCATGATCCGTTTCCACGCACCGGTGCGCGCGGCTCCGTGGCGTCGTCGTCACGCTGGAAACTCAAGAACGTCTGACAACTCAGGCCCCGAGGATGATGATCCCGCGACTCTTCTTCTTTTTCTTCTTCCACCGGCTCACTCCTATTCATCCCGCCCTTCCTCCCCCCTCCCACCTGCTCTCTCCCACTTTATTCCGCACTCAATGAGCGATTACCGGGGCTATTGCGACAGCCCAGTGGCGCGGGACACGCTCGATGGCTCATCTAGGATTTTGGAATTGCCTTTTTAATTGTCTCGTTATTAGCTAGCATTGCCGGCCGCCACTCGCTCGTTCTATCAAAGTCACGGCAGTCGCATTAAACGCTCGTTTAAGCGTTACGCGTTATGCTTGAATAATGCAGCCATCGGGACTCTGGAGAACGCGCGTCGAATTCGTAGCCGGCGCTGTTTGCTGTATCCGTTTGTGCCAAGACGACAGTGAGAGAGTGAGAGCGACGTGCGTACACGCACGCGCTAGCCTGGACGGATTTTTTGTCGGCCTCTAATAATGGAAGGAAGGGATTCCGGGAGTGCTTCTGTTTCGACGCTTGCTCGTGACCAGACCATTCTTTTCTTGACAGTCTTGACCCTTTTAGGCACGGCGTTGACCTGAGACGTCAGATCCGATCCCACGATATCTGGCATCAATTAAAGCGAGCAGTGCTAAACCAAACGCTTAACGAGCTATCCTGGGAATGCCTGAGTGACCTCTGCTAGTTCGCCATGTACGTGCGGTGCTCTGCACAATGAGCTCTTTCTCGGTGCGGGTCACTCCGCGAGGAAAGAGGGCTTTCGGGCCCCTTCGCGCCTTCTAAATCGTCCAAGGTCTTGCCCGAAGGCTGACCCTTCCCTTAAGAGTGGCCGTGGAGGTCATCGATGTCAATGCGAATCGGGCCACGATCGCACACCCGATGGAACCCTGATACATACTGTGCGAATCGACAAAAAGTGCATTCGCGCGGAACGTGAGTTCGTCAGACTCCCCTTGTGCGACGTATCCTTTGGTGCACGCTACCACAAAGGTGTCTTTTGCAAGGCACACTCGCGAGTCATTCTATTAAATCAGGGCGGACTCTGTTCCCCTGACGATCACCGATTGAATTTAGCAACTGATGTTTAGATAAGTCGGGTTTAAGTGAATGCGATCTGACGATTAGAGCGGTGCACTGATAATAATCGAAGGCTCCTTGTTCCGCTGTAACGATAGCGGGATGACTGTCGAAAGTTTGTCGTTTCGTTTCATTACGAAGGACAAATACATTCGAGACATACACTTTTATGTGAATTCTATAATGAGGTAGATGATTGGTGTTTGCAGATTTTTGTAAGATCAGTTCTTTAGAAGAATGACGTTGTACTTTCAGGTTCGAGTGCCGTTGAAAGTGAGTTTCTCGGCAAGGCCTAAGGACGTGTCAGTCTCGATATCGAAGAAGCATCTCACCTGTGGCGTCAAGGGTCAACCGCCGATCATCGACGGCGATTTTCCGCACGAGGTCAAGCTCGAGGAATCCACCTGGGTGATCGAGGATGGGAAAGTCCTACTGATTAATCTGGAAAAGGTGAGTCTCTCACGAACGCTTCGATATGCTGCTCGCTCAATCACTTCACTTCACCCGTCTACTGCCGCCTGACCTTGTTCAAAGTGTGGTTCCTGCTACTCTAATACATACTATCTACTCGTAAATAAGGGTCCACCACATACTGCCCATACATACGGGATGCGGTAGCCTTGAGAGTTCAAAGTACATCTTTATAGGCTTTAATTCGTCGAAGGTCTAAGTGATTCTTCCATGACGCTGTAGCGTGAAAGCCTGTTTACTCGAAGTAGGCGCGCATCCTTCGTTGTATTTCTTACACAGGGTACGCAGAGACTTGCAGCTCCTTTTCTAATGTCACTTAATATTACGAGAATTGGCAACTGGTCCCATCCACTATTCTCTATCTACTATAGTGTATGCGTACGCAAAGATAATACCACGGTTTCTGTGTCTCTTTATTATCCCGACTCTCATTGCTACTAGCGACACCGGGCCATGTATGTACCTAGTCTAGGGGAAGTCAAGTACGCACAAAAACGTATCGTTTCCTTCTCTGTTCTAAGGTGAACAAAATGCAATGGTGGGCACACGTGGTATCGAGCGACCCGGAAATTAGAACGAAGGAAGTGAATCCTGAGCATAGCAGGCTGTCTGATCTCGATGGCGAGACTAGGGGCTTGGTCGAGAAGATGATGTACGACCAGAGGCAGAAGGAACTCGGCCTGCCGACATCCGATGAACAGAAGAAGCAGGATGTCATTAAAAAGTATGACGTTGGTCAGGTCTTTTGTTAGAGGGCCAGCAGTAGTTGTTAATTATTCGCTTTGTGTTTTCCCTCGTGTAGGTTTATGGAGCAGCATCCAGAGATGGACTTCTCAAAATGCAAATTCAACTGAAGAGTTTGCCACCCCTCATGATGGACGCCCAATGTCCCGTGTCTTTAAAGAACAAAGATATAAATATAGATATTATAACTTCCATCCGGTTGGGCGGCTTGGCGAAGCTCGCAACTCGTTGTTTGTCACCGCGGCGCCTCGACGTCTCTCACACCTGCACGCACCTACTCCGACTGTTCTAGCGATCTCGTCGCTCTGCAGAAGGTGGCACCACACACCTGAATCGTCATTCCTAGTGGACGCCGTAAAACAGAGCACTGCTATAATGTGGATTTTAGTTTTCAAATTAGCTGTACTTATTTAATATCTTGTCCGATCCCTCGACCTCCCTTTTTTATATTACATAGCGTACGGGTCGCGAAATACGAGGCGCAATATTGTGTGAACAAATCTATATCAGCTTTTGTCACATTACGTTTCATATCTTTTAAATAAAGAGTTTTAAGTAAGTAAGGTGGAGAAAATATTTCTTGGGTAAGTAAGAGAAGACTGCCAATAGAATAAAACTTGATGAGCAACACGTTTCCTGTATTGCTACCTTCCTTCCCTATCTTCCTTCTCGTACATGCGAGTATGCCTGAGTGTTATTCGATGTTTTTTCTGTTGCGAATCCCCGATTATGGGGGGATCACGTGCATTAATTTATGTCAGTAATCGACGCTCTCCAGATGTTCTATATAAAATAATGCAAATGTATTTCTAGTGAGAGTAGGTAATAAATGGCTTGCTCACATTCGAGTAACACGCTCAGTGAATTGGCTGACTTGCGATTCGAAAATCCCTCGCTCTTCTTCGGCTTAAACATAGCGAGCATCCTTAAAACTAGGCAAAAAACATCGGCTCATCGGCGTCGATGTCGCGCGTACGTTACCTTCTCACGAACTAACTTAAGCGCATTCTTAATGGTGGCAGAAAGAATTGACGCAGGAGCTTTCGCTTTTTCTGAATATTTGAACGAAACAATTCCACGCAAAATGCGTGTTCGCGGGCGCATCACTATGAGAATTCGTCGGCCTCCTTCATAACTCGCGTTATCCAACGCACATAGTTCGACAGTCGAGCGTATATCCCGAATTTGCCACGTTTTCCACAACCCTCGCCGAAGCTCGTTATGCCGAAAATGGTCCATGGGTGGTCCGGCTTTCGGGGATCCCGACAAAGCAGAGGTCCTCCACTATCACCCGCGCACGAGTCCATCTTGCCGCGACGATATCCCGCGCAAAACATGTTGTCCGTGATTCTGTAGTCCACGTAAACCTCGCGACACGTTTCCGAGGACACGATCGGGATCTGCAAGAGTGTTTTACAGATTAAACAACGTCCAACTGCAATTTTTGATAGCTAAGCGTGTTTATAGTGTACCCGAGCTTCATGGAGTACATCTGTGCCAAAGTCATCGGTGACCCTGGATTTACCCCATCCGATAATAGTGCACAGCTGATTGGCAGGTAAGGGTTGATTGGGAGCAGGCAGACAGGCGATCCCCCTCGATGGAGATTTTGTCAAGATAACTGGAAGTCGCAGAAGTGCGACATCGTTGTCCACTGTGTCCGCGTCGTACTCGGGGTGAACTGTGACTGAATCCACCTGGGGTTGATAACATGTAAATGTAGTCTAATGGATTCGGAATGGTCTCTGATTTTTATGTAAAAAAATATATCATACTCGAAGTTCCAGTTCGGTGCCTTCTTTCACCGTCAAATCATGCTCCCCTATGCGAACGTATAGTCGTTTTCTAATGCAGTGTGCAGCCGTTAAAACCCATCTGGGCGATACTAGAGTTCCACCGCAAAATGCTTCCTGGAAATCATTGGTTATTAGTGCGCTATTCTTTATTGCAGGACTTTAACAGAAACCTTACACGAAATCTATTCAGTACGGCGACTTGCCAGGGCCAGTTACCCGGAGCAGTTGGCCGTCCACCTATTATCCTGGTGAAATAAGAGAGTCTGGAATTCTTCTGGGCACTGGCCACCCCACACTTCCAAGTATTCGTACTTTTGTCTGGGACATAGCTGTCCACTGTATTGGGGTTTAACTCAAACTCGTCGAGTACAAAGTCTGTAAAATCATTATCAACTATTTTCCTTTCTGCGATTATCAATTATTGATGTATAAGAATAATTACCATCGTTGTCGTCTTCGTGGTTTCCCCGAATTTTCCGATGGATCCATCTTTGGCAAAAACTACCCTCCACGTAACAGTAGGCGGTCTCTCTTATTACGTCTCGTCCGCAAATACCAGGTTTCCGACACCACCTATTCAAAATAAAAGAATTGCATACATTTTGATATTGAAAAAGTTTGATACTGATCGAAAATCGCTACACTTCAGGATAAATATCCTCGGCTGTCGCGTGCAGTACTGTATATCTTACTACATGCTTGGCGCGAAACTCCACCGAATCTCCTGATACCTTCATCTCGTAAAACAAAAATATGATTTTTCGCTTTTACCTGTGACGCTGCGTGGTGCACAGTCTCGTACAAGGAGACCATTTGCTCCATTTCCCATAATGTCCTGTAGGATGATCCTTGACACCCTTTCCTCTCCGCCTCCCGTGCCTAGGCTCAGCTTCTTTTGGTAACTGCTGATGAAATTTAAGACGAATGAGCAATCAAAGGGCCAATTGAAAATTATATTATAACTATACCTGCACAACATGAAATTTTCCACCCTTCCGTCTTGGTCCTCTTCGCTGTCGCTGTTTGCATCTTCTCCACCTGCCCTTTCTATTGTGTCGACAAGTGCGCTCTTCCTGAACAGGAGTGAAATAAAGCAGTGAATAAACTCATTTTAACTTCATTTTGTGTCATATTTTTGCTTACTCTAAGTACAGTAGTGCCGCATTTCTTCTTCACCCGGCACCGTCTCACACGGTTTTGCATACAGTGCCGATCGCACACTGACCACTCGCTCCAATTCGTGAAATGTAGCAACTTGGACGATTCTAAACAATCATGTTATTACTCATATCAGTTTCAAAGTTAAAGGACCAACGGATAACTCACTGTTCTTTGGTAGTTGATCCTCAAAGGAATCCTGATTGTCACTACGCAGCAGCCCATGACTGGCACCATTCTCATAGAGTGACAGGGTGTTGGTATTATTCTGCAAATTGTAAAAGAACTTTATTATATGTTTGAAAATGGAAATGAACTCGTAAAACACGCCAGAATTTAAATTAACAATTGAAACGTGGCGAAACATAATGGTTAGTGAGTGTCAGATGAGGAATGCTGATGTCTATTCCAATAACATCCGTCCGGTTTTTTTATTACCGCCGCGTACATTTCACACGCCCAGCATCAATTTATTATATGAAACCATCGACCCCCTTCAAACATCGGTACCCAGGAGAGCAATGTCGTCACAAAGCATTTGCACGTCACGCTTACGGCCCCTTGCAAAAACAGTCCAGCGATTAGCAGCTGCCAGGCAAACGGTTTAAGCGTGTCGATGACAAGCATTTCGCTAGGGCTGCAATTTATCCAGCTGGGGCCCCGTATTAAAATGTCATTTTATACGCATAATTCCGGTCAGTGGCTTTCGGAATTTATCGCGGCCATGCTTCGTTCGCGCTACCTGTATTCCCGCAGCTACCGGCGGCCGCCTGTGTAAATCTGCCGAAAGAGTCTGCCGGTATTAATCACCCGAGAGATTCGTGAAGTGAGAGGCCTTGCCGGTTCAAGCGTATAACATATACAAGTATGTAAGTGGTCGCTTACTCGCCCGGTCCTGCGAGTAGTGCTTGCCATTTCCAAACAATGGCACCAATCGAGACGAGATTGCTGTTAAACATAAAGTGGCCCGAGTAATAATAAGCACTGGTGCAATAATGCGAAGAAATGAAGGCGAGAAATGATTAGCCGGCAATTACGGATTCTCAAGCGGAGAAGTCTAATGTCGGATGAAAGCACGAGTTCGTTCAATTGGTAGCTAAGTTCCCTGGCATTATCTCGCATTGTTTCAAGGCTGGAATGGTCAGCGCTAAACCCAATTTGCGGACTAATTGTATGTTGCACAATGTCCTCGCGCCTCTGCCACTCGTGGGCGCATGCCAGATTATGCATTACGGTGTCGTGTGTCTCCGTTCGATTTGCGCGCCTTCCCGGAGACTGCGACGCTCGGCCACAGTTCGATTCGACAAAAATGGAAGCAACGCAGTCGCTCACACCCTCTTCTTTCTTGCCTACGCCTGGTGAATTATGCCAGGCAATGTTGTCAACGACAGAGTCGCCATCGGAAACTCGCCTGTCTCGGGCAATGACGGCGGGAAATCCAATAGGCGCCAACTACTACAACGCAGGCTTCCTTTCATTAGAATTGCAACCTGGAAAGCGGGTTTGGTTTTCCTCTTACGTTATCATTAAGCGCGATTCAGTAACAACTAGTCGACCACCACTTCACAAGGGGTACAAATACACCATGAACCAAAACGCTCATTGTCATTTTCATTCTCGAATTGCATGAAATGAAATCAAGTGCGTCGGTTATTGCAATGTCTTGTCTGCCCCGCTATAAGTAGAACCTCATCTGCATCGATCAGTAGATTCAAGAATTTTGCAGCCAATTATGCCGAAGTGTAGGTGTATACCTTGAGTCTACGAGAGACCGCTGGAAGAGTTCAGGGTTAATTATGCTATGATAACTACATTCCATAAATTTCGCGCCACACATCAAAACAGGTTTCCGGTTTTCATCGATACATGCATTCCAAGCGATTTTGAGTGGTAAACATTCGATGACTATTATAGCCCCTGTTGTTTGGCAATTCTTATCGGGAATTTGATTAAAGCTGCACTGAATAATCTGAATATCTCTGAATCGTCTGAATAATCAGAATATATTTCTAGTAGATCGTTCGATAAGTAATACCATGTTTTTGTAATTAAACCCCTTGAAAACGAATCGGACGATACTTGTCGAAGAACCGGACATTTCTGTGTCCGATCAGAGACTAACCGGGTCTATGATCAAATCCAAAAACACTACGTTAGATTGGCATCTTACGTTTCTTCGAAAGTGCAAAGGTGTGTGCTGCATGTAAGTGTTGGACAGAGAAACGGGGAGCCAATATCGGAGCCAAAAGAAAGCCGCAGAGGTGTTCTCGAAAGGGGCAAGCACCGGGGCGAGCGGGATTTGTATGCACGAAGGTGCATACTATGGCCAAACTAGGCTGGAACCCGCTGTGCCTTACATCTTCGCGACGCTATCGCAAAAACCTCAGCGGCGCATAAAGGGAAAGCAATTCCGCGGGATAAACCTGGTGACAGACAGCAAGAGAGCGGGAAAGAGAGAGGATGCTACTTTATTGTGAACGGGACCCTGCTATATGAGCTTCCACTAAACACTGTGCCAGCAGGGACACACGTCGTAGAATTGCGCACCGGACTTTTGCAAAAAGTAACAATTTTCCTAGAGACTTGTTAAAATGCGGAAAAATAATTGCATGGAAAGACTGCCTTCCATAAAGGTAAAGGAGAAGTTTGCTGACAGTCCGAGATCAAAGTCGAGTTTTTACATACACCTATCGTCAGCAACAAAGCAATTCCGGTGTGCACGGTATTGAAATGTCAGTAGTGCTGCGTCGCGTCGTCAGGATATTTGAACAGTGTATACTGACTCATTAAATACGGATGATTGGATACAGACACGTAATACAGAGCAGCGATCAGATAAAAATAGAGACTGGCGGGATCGGAAGAGTAGTGTCGAATTGAGCGAGCGTGTACGAGAACGAAAACGATGGATAAGGTTCGGAAGCAATGCCATTCGTTTTGCGGATTGACGCCCCGGCTGCGCCCTACATGGAAAGGCGGTTGGACTGTCGAAGGTCCGAAAATGGTCCGAGATTTCTTGGACGGTGGGCCGTCGATTTAATATGGACTCTGTTTCTGATCGAACTTGGACCCTCCTCCTCTCCCTCTGTAGTCGATCCGTCGATCGCTCGCTATGGCAAGAGATCGCGGTCTGATTTATGCCTTCGGACACGTGATTCGAAGGCCAAGGTCTCCCTTGTCCACCTACTATGGTCAGAATAATGTCTCCAATGGATGAGCGACATCGCGCAACTCGCAGCGCATGCTCACTTGGAGAATTCAACTGCCGAAAGACGATGACAGCGGCCGCGAGATTGACAATTGACAATCCCTGCGAGTGACAATTCTCGCACAAGGCTTAAGGGCCATTGCTTGGAATTGAACATAAATCAATATTGAACGTGGTTCGATAAGGCTTGCTCATGAGTAAAATTATTTGGTCACTTGGCTCGACGTAGGGCGTATGTAGTATGCAGTTTCATCTGAAATGGATCCACTATAATTCTGTGCTCGATTCGTTCCGACCGCTATATTGTTGCCATGTGCATTTTCCCACTTATATGTGGTCGATCACCTAAGGAAATGTACCAAACGATATGAGGAACGTTTGGATACCTTATCTGATGAACGAAAGAAGACGCCTGCTTCATAAAGACTCTTCAGAGCCGTAAGCGTCCGGGATTCCTTTCACGGAACTTTAACCCGAGTCCAGAAGGACTGCTTGAACCGGACGGATAAGTGCTAGTTGCAGCTCATCTTAATTGTAATCGCACGGTCAGCAGAGTGCCGGAAGGTCATTGCGACATTCCCGCGACATTGTGCGACTTGTCTTACGCTTATCTCGTCCACTCGAGAGATTCCGTGGAACGACGTCGCTCATGTGACTTCCAGGAAAACGTCGGCTTTTTTACAAGTCGGCATATCCGCGTGCTTCCAAAACGCAAGAGGACTAGAAATGAGCGGCAGATTACTAGTTACTCGACATTACCAGTTTTGCCGCGCTATCTTTTCTCCTGTACACACCGCCGACGCACAACATAATAAATCTACACCGAAAACTGGAATACTTGACGATCCGTTACAGCTTGAAAGGGCGTGCGCTCCGCTTGCCACGCGCTCCGTCGACCTCCGATTATTTCTAGACCCGTTTTAACGCGCTTTCCCCTAAGGTATACTGGCGTACATAAACACAGACGGCGGCGTTTAATTATCTTCATACGCGCCGACGGCACGCCGAGGCCCGAAAAACGTTTCTGTCTATTTTGTCAGTGTGAAGAGCCAGAAATGAATCTCCGACCGGCGCTGGAGCCTTGAACTGACTATTTACAAAGTGGATTCTTCAAAATATTTAAGTGTTGAGTCGTACGTTGCTGTTCGTTACTTTTTCAAATGTAATTACACTCATAGCGTTTACATCACATTCTTAACGAAACACTGTTAGGATGCCGTCTATTTCTTTCAGGTGCTTACTGAGCCATTAACAGTATTGGTCAATTTGTTTTGCAAATGTTTGTTTTCCAAACAAGTTTTCCAAAATGGGCTGTGCATGACAAGCTTAAGTTGGTGTTGGCGGAACATGTCATGGGCCAACACGGTGTTTGTTTGTCATCCGTCCTAAGAGTTCTACGTATGTGGGCACATCTCTCTCTCTCTCCCTCTCTCTCTCTGTCTCGTAATATCTTAATGTCGCGGTGAGATCATCGTGTGATTTACTATCTCCAGCGTTCAATGAGTACTCGGGCGTGCTCGTCCGCCCACTTCAGAGGGATCGTCTCTAATGAGAGACGAGCACTCACTCTCTCCCTCTCCATCTTTCGTAGTAGCAGAATCAAGCTTGCACTCCGCATGTACTTCTGATACGCCTTTGCGAGTTGCAGCAGCCTCGAAATTGAATCAGCCAGTGGAAGCGATCGGTTGACGGTCGTTATAGACCTAGCGACGAGCACAACCTCGCTCATCATTCCAAACCAAGTACGTTTGCGTGGCCACGGCGAGGGACATTTAAATTATGCTCGTTAGGATAACTCTGGATTATACTCGATTGAGGCAGGTAGGTTCTCGCATTTCGCGCGGCGCGAGCCTCCCCCGCCGCCCTCACTATCGACAACTATGTAAATAATCGAACCGTCACAATTATAGAAGTAATGTGAGCAGAAATAGAGGCGAGCGAGCCTCTGGTAAGTGTGGCTCGAGCACTACCCTCTCCTTATTTACTCGCTCTGAACATCTCTGTCGCGGGAACATGGCCGTTTCTGCGCTTTTTCTCTACGCCGGACTCGCTGGACAAATATACTTAATTCCCCGCTGCTAACGCGCGCGCACGCAAGCACGCGGGCGAAAAAACACGCGGCGCATCGCGAGCGCAGGGGGACAGATAATTACGATGCTCGGCTGACATCACGGGCGATCGGGGAAACCCTGGAATCAAGAACTCTCGCTCCCCACTCAATGAGATGCTAATTAATTCGACAAGGCGAACGCCACGCATTTAGCTGATCGGTCCTGCTGCACCTTGGATGACTCCGTTACACTGCTGTTTAAAGTGTGAGTCTTCAGTTTCAATGACGCTGATTGTATCGTAAGTGGAAAAGCGAAAATATCTGATGAGAAACAAGTGATTGCAAATTGAATCGAGGCAAAGGGGGATTGCCGACGAGGGCTGCCGGTCAAACGAGTTCATGCATCCTGTTTTATGTTATTAGTGAGATCAATCTCATTGAGAAGGACGTCATCAAGTGTCGAGTTACTTGATGCCGATGCGTTTACGCTTCTTAATTTGGGCGATTAAGGCATACTCTCCTTAGACCAAGAACGGCCATTAAGGGTACTCTGGCGGGAGGATAGGTAGTCACCTGCTGGGCTCTTAACTGTGCCTAATCACCCCATCTTCTTCCCTCGACGAGGCTTTCACTCGTTGCCTGGCTGGCTTCTTTTTCCTCCTGCCTACACGTACGTGCGTCCATGCATACACAGACCAGGCTCATCCGGCTCGCGTTTATGGCTACGGTTATTTCCGGATCACCATCTTCACGAGTATATATGCGAGGACTTGGTGAGTACGGGTATATCCATCTCGTGCTCCGCAGTCTTCATTGTTTGAGGCGGTTTGCTTCTGCAGCTCGCAGAAACTCATGGAGATGCGTATCTCGAGAGAGACTTCTCTCGCCACGCCGACTAAGGCCGGAAAATGTCAGGTCCCCGTGGCGATACGACGGTGCTGGTCCCTAAGTACTCTATGCGATTCTAGGCCTCAAGTTTACTCAAGGCTAAACTTGCAGAGCTCTCGCCGTTTCTTGCAAGGCTGCTTGAGCTCGAAGGCTCGGAGGCCGCTCTTTTGAGCTCCGCTTTCGAGCACCAACACCGTTAGGTCGAGCGTGTTGCGCGACTTTTAATTATTGCATCGCTGGGAACGATGCCCGGCTCGGCTGGCCGTCTTCTCGCTGCTTCTTCTCGGCGATGTCGAGTCCCGACTGGATCGCGACTCGACATGTATGTATGTATGGGATCCATAAGGCGATAAGGTGAAAAGTCGAGTTTCTTCGTCAAGTTCCTGGGCCTGGTCGTTAGGTGTAGTCGGCACGCATTCGAGTTATGAGAGCCGACTGTGTCAACTTGATGTTTCTTAACGAGCCGAATTAATTTATGGCGGGAACGAACCACCAACACCGCGTCCATCTCCCCCGGCGTTCATTCACTCGCTCGCGCTCTGTCGCGCGATTAATTTATGGCCGTGGGTAAAAGATCGACAAGTCATATTAGAAGAAACTTTTCGCATGATGCTACCCGAGAAGATATTGGCCCTCCGCATCGGCCGTCGGCCGTAAAGCATTTCGGAGATGACTCTATGATACAAGTCGAACGGACACACACTGTCGTCGATCGAGAGCCCTGGCCAGCAGACAGAGCCGAATCGATGCCACGCACAAAAACTTCTAGCCAGTCGGCACACATTAAGCGACGCGATGCTCGCGAATTCCAACGATGCGTAACAAAAATCCTAGCCATTTCGTAAACACGGCCAGGAGAGGGAATTCGCGCGACTCCATAACCCGTTGAGGTAGAAAATGGGCTGGCTCTCGACGTGCGGACAATATTAGCGAAGGCGGCTCATTGTACGTAGGCTAGTTATACCGGAATAACTCGTTTCGATAGGATCCCACTCAGTGGCACAGCTATTGCTACACCCGAAGTAAAGGCACAATGTCACGTGCACCGTTTCGCATTTCGCTCATACCGGACAATCCGTGGATCCACTTACATATGTATATCCCTCCGTGAGACAGAATACATCTCACGCTCCGCAATACAAAATTCTCTGCATACTCAAAAGGGGATCGTTTCCGATCCCTCCTCATTCAGAGCTTGAGAGAAAAGTGAAATCTAAGCGACCCACAGGCCGCGTCGAGTGGTTGGCGAAAGCTGCCTCTTGCTCGGGGATGTCCTCAAGTCCGATTACAACGCCGAGGCTAATTCGAGTCATTAACCAGGCAATATCACATTCACGTATGCTAGAATCTGTCGCGGCGATCTCACGTAGTACTCGGCCGCTAGTCGCAGAATTCTAATGTATCGTGCATTCGTGCAGGCTGCTGCCAGCCATTTCACCGGGCACCAACCTATCCGCTTTGACGCGGAGACAATGGACTCGCGGCTGCCGGCGGAGAGGGCGAAAAGAAACGACGAGGAAGGCGAAATACGAGGGGGAGGAGACGAATGGGATCTCGAAGGTGGTTTGGGGACGCCGTTGCATCCTGCAGCAACAGGAGCACCAGCGACAGCAGAGCACACCGCTCCGAGGGACCGTTCCTTCTCCCGGGGGCTTGGGTACTCTCTACCTCTACCAGAGTTGCGCGCTGGTACCCCCTTTTCTTTTCTCCCTGGCGACGACAACTTTTTATCCCGCGCGGGGCCTTACATACTTCCTGCCCCAGCGCGCGGCCTGAAATTCCACGCGGCAGTCGTCACGATCACCGGCAAGAAGCTAATCGAGCCTCCCAGCCTCCCGAGAGTGCCTCGAGATCCTCAAGGTCCCACGCCGGGAAAAATCCGCCCCGGGTGCCAACGAGAACGCCCGCACTCTCATGGCGGTCCTTGCTAGTATATGCACCGTGGAAATCATCTTTCCTCGAGATCGAGACAAGGACCACACTCTTCCCCGCGGGATAGCTATCTGGTACCATTCAACGGCTGAAGATACGATTTTAACCCTTTCGCGATCGCGCTCCTCGATACCGTTGCGCAACCGCAACGAAAATTCTTCTCTCCATTTTTCAGTGGGCTCTCTGGATAAGCGGTGAATTATTTCAGCGCGCCCAGTACTGAAATAAGGTAACGGAGAGGCCGAACATCTCGGGAGATCTTGTGACAGGAAGTCTCACCGCGGGGTGCTTTGAGGACGCGCACGAGCGGGGTCAAGCTCCAGTGATTCGTACGAGACTAGCAGAGATAGAAAGTCGGTGTTCGGCCTCTTGATTGCTACGACCTCTTCACTTCCCTCCGATTATATCTGCGACGATCGTCGCCTAATTAATAGCTACCACCACAACCTATCACGAGCTTCTATGACTGGAGTCGCGCCGAATTTGGTGGTATTTCGAGTTACCCGAGTCACGAACTCCCTGCTGTTAACGACTCTAATCGCGTCGTTAATTATACACTACTGATTGATTAGCATGTCTACGTGTAAAGCGGTAGAGGGAGAGAGAAAGAGAGAGAGAGCATTCGACCTATGAAAGCCTATAACGACATTCGCTTTTTTGGTGGGACACCACAGGAAGAGCGAGGTGCAGGTCGCGTGTATCGGCCACGCCAAATATGGAAAAGAAACTGAAGTCTATCATGGTCCGAGATGTCACAGTGCACATGGTCTTAGGATCGTACCATAAATTGGCTTGTTAGCGCGGCCTGTCAGATAAGGGAAGAAGTCAGATAGAAGCTTATCCCCTATCTGTTACTCGTGTATCCATCGTCCTCCTGCCGGCAGAAGACAACGAACTTCGCCGCCCTTTTCCGTCCTCCGGGCTTCTCGATCTCGCACGAGCGCGCGGTTCGAGAGACCGTGAGGAATTCCATATCGGATCCTACCAGCTGGCCGATCGTCCGCTGGAAAACGCAAGCCGAGCATGCTCGATGACCCTCTCGCCGAGAAGTGATTCTGCGGATTTCGATGCACCATGGCCCTCGGCTGCGTGCCTCGCTGATATCCGTGTACATCTCAAATACGTACTCTCCGTGACGAGCACGATGCTCTCTCTCACCACTCTACACACGCCAACTCAACAGCTCGTGACGAGCTGATTTTATCTGTCGGATTGATATTGGAATGAAACGTCCACGAATTTTCTCCGCGTCCTTTTATGCCGAGGTTCATTCTAGACTCCCATGTACATCTACATCCAATAAAATGAGAAAAGGAGCCATAGTTTCAAATGTTCTCTAGTATAAGTCGCTGGCGTTTCATGTATTTGCACGGTGATGTCTCATGCTTTTAAAGACTAGATTAATTACCGATTGTGACGCTAAAATAATGAAATTTACAATTCACAATAGACGATCTGTTTGATTTCTTAATTTAAATTCAGCACGAGAATGGATATTAAACCTTTAAAGAACAATTCGAATTTGTATCTGTATCATTACCAAGGTCAACTGCTGAGTACTAAATCATAGTAATTTAGTGATTTAGAAAGTATAGCATTAAATCCTGCCTGGCGGCAACGTCTTCTTGGTTCCCAACGATATTACCGATTTTAGAGCTGTACCATTATAGTACAATTTCACGGTCTTCGATTTAGCCCTATTATTCTGTGTCCGTTCGAAAAAATGCCTTCAGAAAGCTTTTTCGAATTCTCCATCGAGCCAACACTATCATCTCCCTTTTAACTTGTCATACGAATCCTAGACCATCGAGGCGTCAATTCTGCACCGAAACTCTCAACAATCCCTTGTTCGTTAATCTTATAAACTGACACGTCCACCTGGCACGGACCAGATGCTTGTTAGTACGGAAGTAGTAATAAGGTGAAGATGGGGAGTACTCACTACGGTGGCATCGGCGTGTAGCGTCGCTCCGAGAACAATGAGGGTGACGAGGGTGATCCTGAGGATCTTGGGAGCAGGCGGAGCAGGCGGAGCCGCCAACGGTGCGATCATGTTCGCTGACTCTCGGCGTGCCAGTGGGGGTAGGAGGAGCGAGACGAGTCGCAGACAGTCCGACGGCGTCGAGGACGTGCCCGGCGACGAGGCAGAGCGGTGCTTCTTTCGCAGATGCATCCCCTCATGATTCTCGCAATGTGCCGCGTGCTTGCTGCCCCGTGTACCGTGTAGCCTCGTCGATCCACGGCCCTCCGACTCCGACGTCCTCTCCTCCTCTTGGTTGCCTTTCCCGTCAGCTTCGCCGGCCGCCCGCGCCCGTCTCTGCGTTCTCCAGCGCCGTCACGCCGTCTCTCCACCCTTGGGAGAACGAGGAGCCGCTGCCGTCGCCGTTGCCGCCGCACGCAGCACCGCCCGATGCCTAGTTAATCGTGAGGGAGCCGGGAGTCCCTGCTCCGCCACGCGGCCCGCCGGCGAGTGCGGCCCTACGAGCGCGACTCTATAAATACGAGCCGCGCGCGCGACTCCACGCAAAGAATTTCAAACGAGCCAGCCGTAAAACTGCCTCCGAGTATCCGGGCTTCTCCTCCCTGCTTTCTCCTTCCCGTTTCCCTCGCTGAGCTTCCTCCTGCTCACAGAGACCCACCATTACTTATACTCACTTTCCGGCCACGGCGTCGCCTGCCCTCGCGATATGCCGCGATCTTAGCAACAATGGTCATTCCGAACGGAGGGAGCCTTTCGAGCGCGGTAGGACTCGGAGTGACGGCTCGCGCGAGTGCTTGAAATTTACTGTCAAAGCCAAGTGAAGTGAATCGGAAGGGAGTATTTGGAGCAAAAGGTAGGGGAGGAGATCGAATTACAGCGAGTGTGTCCCGCAGGCCAGATAGAGGGGGAGGAGAAAGAGGTGGCAAACGTACGGGCGAAAAGACAGACGGGGGGATATCGCGAGTGTTCGCGTAAAGTAGCTCGCGCTCGCGCTCACTCGAGGATATACATTACATTACGAATCTTTATGTAACGCCGCGAAAGTGGACACCAGCTATAACTAACGACCGCGGCTCCTTCATCTCGTAGGAATTGAAATCCCGACGGGGACGGCGCGACGCGGCGCGAGGGAAGGCGAGGCTGTCTTTTAAATCGCACCCCTCGCTCCACGAGTGAGAGAGGGAAGGCGCGACTCTGAATCTCTTCTCCCGTATGGTTCGGGTTCTTTAAATAACGCGTGTACACGCCGAACGAAATCGTACCCTGTTGTGGATTGCACTGGTTCTCCCTGCTCGACAGCGATCCAGCCGAATAAATAGCTCCAACTTTCGACGTGCAAGTGCGCCGATTCATCAAGGTCGCCGCTCGCAGACACCCAAGCGACGACACGCTGCCTATAGGTGATAGCTCTCTTTCTCGCAGCCTCACTTTTCCCGTAGGTTTTACTTACTCCTCGGGGACACGGTGTGCGAGCGAACGCAATTTGCACGGATCCACGCACGCCAGACACAACGGCAACACGAGGACAAGACGTCGGAAGGGTGTCCGCTTACCTTTCCTTTCCTCGCAATCAATGGCAATGAGCCTTCGGGCCTCCGCCAAGAAATCGATCGCCAACCTTCTCCCGATTATCGATGCAACCCTCACGATTTCACTCAAGGAGCGTTAACGACAGGCACTGAACAGTAGACGGACCGTTCTCCAGCCGGTAAAATTGCTCGAGAAGAGAAGGCAGCCGGTGGAGCGACGGAACAGGGAGCGGGGTACCGTCTGATATTTTTAGGCCACCCTGCTACCATCATCTGTCTTCGAGTTTGGGTTTCCTGGTTCCCCCGACGTGAAATACACCTTCCAGAATTGCCTCTGTCTCCTTCTTTTAATATGGTCCGCTCCAACGCCAACAGTCCTCTCTTGATTAGTCTTCTTTCTATCTTCAGAGTCTTGAGATTGCTCACCAGCAGTAGGAGCACTTCCCAACATCCGAGTGGCTGGCCTATAATCTTCCGCGTTCACTCGATATACTTGAGTACTGAACCGATATGATATACTGCGCACTGTTCTCAACACTGAATAAAGTTCGTTTCGCGTGCGATGAGTTATATTTTGAAGAGGCGTATAATGATTTGGAAGATGGCAGGGTCCGAATTGTCACTATATCGTCGAAAGATCCTCGAATCCGCAAGAGGAGCCAAGGAAGGCTCAAGAGTGCGGGAGCCCCTCAAGCGCACGCACGTGGCTCCAAGCAGACTGACGAGATACACTCGCGAGGAAGTATCAACGGAGGCTGAGAGGAGTGGCTGCCAGGCCAAGCGGAAGTGGAGGGTGATTCTGCTGCAGTCTTCGTGGTGGGGTACTCTCTAATCGCGTGTACCCCTGGTGCAAGTACCTTGGAGCGAAATGATGCACCAGATGACCGCGTGGGCAAATGTTATCGCTTATCGAAATAAAGATGAGGACTCGCGATTTGCCTCGGCTTATTATATCGAGTGCCGGTCACCGCGGAAGTCAGTAGGTCTCAGGCGCACTTGAGGCCTATTGATACTCCAAGTTATTATTATGACATTATTGGACCCGTGGCCAAATGGATATAGGCCATTTCGTTACGCCCACGAGATTCATGAAAGGACAATAAGAGATACGTGAGAGGAATGCGAGCGCGAGGCAGCCTCAAACTAATACTGGAGATAACTGCTCTTGGACCATGTGACTGCCGCGTCCGTCGGCTTAAAGACACGCCAAAGGAAATCTTTCTAGAAAGAGGTCCCAGTTAACCGAGAGGCCTATTATTGAACTACTATGATTACTTATGGGGTCGGTCGAAATGGTTGAGCGAAATTTCCGATGGTCGGCGCACGATTCGGAAATTTAGTCGGCCGACCTCGGAGCCCGGAGCCGGGCCTCGAAAAGATAGGGCAGAGTCGTTCGGAAGACTCGGTTAATGACACACGCCTCTTGCCGATCCCTACTGGAATATCTCTGCGGTCCAGCCACGCCCAGCGGCCGCAGAAGATTGCACAAAATTACCCAGTTTTCGGGGGAAAAAGGAACCAACTATCAAGTGCGCTCCTTAACTGACCGGTGATTTTGCGGCAGGGAGGGCGACCGCTTTCCAATCTTAAATAGCATTGATTCGAGCAGCCGATAGGCTTCAATTTCACCATGTATCGGGGGCGTGCTCGCTGATCTGATGAAACTGTTAAGAATCTTCATCAAAATTACTTAAGCCTTATTTGGCGCCTAAAGAGACAGGCGCTCTCGTACTTTTACTGAATTATCCTGCTTCTTTGACCAATTCCGCCCGTGGTGCGGGCCACGCGGGCTACGCGGGAAGACCGTGGGAAGTGTCATCTACATATCAAAGTCTTCGCGAAAGTATGCGAGCAGAGCGGCACGCATACCTCTGCGTGAGCTTACGCTCAAAGTGTAGAAAGCTAAGTAAGCCAGGTTATCTTTCTATCGTCGGGCAAGACCGAGTGCCGCTTTAATTCCTCGGTACACTCGATATACACGTAGGGGACGCTCGCACATATACATGCACGTCGCGCGCGCTCGCTGATCGAATGAAGAAGATCTCGTTGGTCGGGAATTAATTCCCACGCGTGGAAGTAGGAGACGACGAGGACGGTACGACGGGAGTCAAGAGCGCGCTTCGATCGTAGTCCTGTGTCCTTTTAAGTTAAAGGGCCGGCCAGCCAGGACGGCGAATGCTGCAGGAACCGATGGGACATCGGTATAAATCAACGTCCGCGGGCTCTCAACTGGGCAGGAGAGAGAGAACGCCTGCCAGAGACAGAGGGAGAAGCGGACACCAAAGAGACGCACGCAGAAGACGGCGGAGACCGCTGCTCTCCCAGCTACTTATGCTAATGCCGGCAAATCAATTTATTTATATTTATTTATAGCATTCAAATGTTTCCCGGGGACTGAGGCCACAGTTCTCTTTCCAACGGCGGACCACCCGCAAAAGCGAGCCGATCCTGCTGCAGGCTACAGCCAGATATATACGTGGGGTCCAGTGGCCTGGCCCCTGTGCCCTGTACCAGCCTAATGTCAGGGATCCTACCATCGCCTATGTAAGCCCCCTCTTCTCTCAAATTTAAGACGGCCCGTGCCAGTTACTTCTCAAACAGTCATTTTCATATATATTGTTCAATCTTGTACGAATACTCAGCCTAACTGTCCGAAGCTTGTAGCTGTCATCGGGACTTAAGGCCTCTGCATCTGGTTTTCGATGATATCCTCACTGTGACATCCACACTCTAATCGTACACGCTGTCACTATTTCATTGCAGGAACATGTTGAACCGACTGCTCCTCGTATAATGAACAAGACTCGAGAAACATTAATGCCTGTTATTTATTCTTGAGATGTATTTATGGTTGCATCTTATCGGAGAAGAATGTAAATTAGGAAGAGCAGGTACACACATGCCTGTTTCTAGAAATAGATAAGCCAAGGAACGTCCTGGTCACATCATATCAGCGATAATGTTATTCCAAGATCCTCATATCCCAAACACTATGGAAACCTGAGGAATCAGGGGAGTTATTATTGTAATAGGTTTCAACGAGGGCTTCAATTGTGCCTTATCTTTACAAGTCACTACAAGCCGAGCGTACGCGGGATTACATGCCGTGTGTACATGCTATGCACATGTACACATGCGGCGGATATCAAATTGCAAGCACATATCATCAAATATTATCCCGCATATCGGGCGCGGTCCCCATTCGGAATAAACTCACGTGATCCGAGTGGGTCCGAAAGTTTACGATAGCATCAGTAGCGTATACTGTTCGCCCCGGGTCAGGATCATTCACCATTTCAATTTTTATATTAATTATACACTTTTTCAATATTTCTATTAATCTCAAGATCTCACACTTTGCCATCTCAACTCGCACGAGAGCTTTCATACTACCCTTAAATATTTCAAACACCCTAGTAGAGTGTGATATTTTTCTATTGCTGGCATTATTATTATTTTTACAATGATGGTTTAAAAGGAACGTCTGGGATTGAAGGTTTGTTGGATGATGACTTTTGTAAATTTGGGAATTGAGCGGCGCATCTGTGAATACGTCACTGTGTCACCCCTGACCTCATGGCGGGTTAGTATATACAGTGGCGCGGTCAGTCGTAGGCGTCGGCAGTACGTGCAATTACGTGTAGTTTCGCGCGAGCTATCTTCACTTTTGAAAGTTTATTCTGGTTGCTTAGCAGAAATGGTGCGCGAAATCAGTATTCCTGCTCTCTTGGCAGGCCTCTTCCTTCTCTGTTGTGTTCAGCAAGGTAGGTTTCGCCCGGAACCACCGGGATTTAAATGCACGAACCTTAACCTTCAAATAACCTTTCCCAATGTTTGGCATCGCTGGAAAATGGGATTGTGCGATTCTTTTCATGATTATATTGTACTGATGAAATGAGATGTAGTATATTTGTAAAACCCTGACGGTTTTTGGACTTAGATACTACAAGAATTGAGAATACGTGCATAAAAGAAGAGTAGTCAACAGGTAGATGATTCATTGCGCCGTTCTCTTTGCCGATTCGCAGGTTTCTCCATCAAATGTTGGGTGTGCAGATCGGATTCCGATCCAAAATGTGCCGATCCATTTGACAATACTACGGTACCTATCACAGATTGTAAACAAGAGCCCGACTTGGAACATTTGCCAGGTGTGAGGCCTACCATGTGTCGAAAAATTCGACAGAAAGGTCAGTAAAGTTCTCTTATACCTTAAAAGTTCAAGCATCGTTCCATATAGAAATACCAGTGTCTCAAGAATATCTGGGCCATCCCTGAATGCACACATCCTATCAAACCAATTAAACGGAGAAGCCGCCTGGAGGTCAATTCAATAGCCCATGACATGTTTCTCTTGTTCACAGTCAATGGAGTCTGGAGATATTTCCGTAGTTGCGCATATATGGGTGAGCCAGGAATCGCTGGTGACGAGAGGTTTTGCCTCATGAGAACCGGAACTTATAATATTTTCATGGAATATTGTACTTGCAACAGCAAAGATGGTTGCAATTCCGCACCGATTAATGCTGGAACTGTGTTTGTCTCAATAATGGCAGCAGTGATTTCACTGCGATATGTACTTCTCCTTACATAAGCAATTTAGCCAAAGATTACTTCTACCAAGATCTGATTGACTCACTTGAACAGTATACAGTTCTATACAAACAAGGACACACAGATATCTTTTTACAGTATAGAGATCTGCTCGTACTTACTAATGACGATTTTTACTGATTTATATGATCAAAGTGTCAGGGAAGAAAACAGAGTTTTAACTGTTGACATGGACCAAGGAAATTGCATGACTACTGTTTTTAAAGTCTTTTTATAACGAAATTTATATCAGAGAGCCCTTCTCCTGTGCCTTATTAGCGCAATGAGCCTCGTTAGGATACTTGTAAAGCACGATTCCGTATTGGTGCGGCTCGAACACGACATGAAGTTGTGCCTCTATCAAGGGCATTTTTATCTTATTGATTTTACAACTTTTTTTAAAGAAATATATATTTTTCTGCACAACAAAAGCCACATAATCGTATTATACTTACTTCTCCATCTTAGTTCTCTGTAGTACAAAGAAGAACGCCGAGCATGAGTGCATTCTCTTAAAACGTAGATCGACCTAGCTAGGGATAAGACTGTTAATTAATACCGTCCATTAGATCGTGAACTTAGTTTAAGGTACGAGATTGTCGCCGTCTTTTATATTTTTATATGTATATTCTATGATCGCACCCGACTGCAACTCCGAAAAGTTCTAAGCTCATCTGCTCTTGAGCATATCGACTGTCGTCGATGTTACATAAGTTTCGAAGATATTATACAGGCGACAATAGTCGCCCATCGAAAGTGCAACGACGACATGCGGTTTCCATAATAAAGAATCTCAATCATTCTAGATGTATTTTCTGCATGATGACATCAGAGAAAACACCATGTATGAATATAATAAAATGTTAATTCAACGTTTATTTACGTAGCTGTTATTGTACTCTTTCAGCCTTCTGACCTTACTCGCCAGTAAGTATTATAATATCATATAGTGCGCTGTCTGCAGTTTACAATTAATTATCGCGTTATGTAAAAAGTATCGTTATTACAAAAGAGAAAGTTATATACCGATATTGAATTATAGAGCTACTATTGGTACGTATCAGTTTAATCAATTTGAGTGTATATGTAAAGAATTTTAATTTCTCTGGTTCACTAACAGCTCATAAAAGATTAAAACTATTTGATGTCTTTCTGGAGAATGTGAAGCAACATCGTTGTAACAAATGTTTAAATACAACTTAAAACAATGATATGTTGCATTCCGTGTATGGCAATTAGTCGCATACTAGAAAAAGTCTTTAATAAGTGGACGGTTATGGTCATTAGATCCCATTAGATCCCTCTGCCTGCAGTACTGAACTTCCCTGCTTGTGAGTCAAGAACGGGTCGGATCGAAATTATATTTTATGTACAGAAAATCGTATAAAACATGTGAGCAAATGGTCGTTGCATTATTTGCTCTCGACACACGAATCCAAAAATGAGGTTCGAAATTCGTTGCTATAAAATTTGCCTAGGTTCACGACTAATTCGAATCGTAAACGCAGTCTTTGGTATACTGTCTCTTGGAGACCCAAACATTCGCAACTCCTCCCCATCTATTAATCTCATACCGAATTATACAGTCTGTTTCATTCGAATGCCTGCCACTTTGTTATCTGTTGGCCTGGTTTCGCAAGTGCCTGCTTCCACTGCTCGCCGTAAGATCCAGCTACGTCGGGTCCAATAACGAAGTGACCCACAGTTGTTTTCTTTCCTGAAACAGTTACAACTCCATAATTAGCCACCGGCGATCTTAAGCAGAATACTGTGCGTTTGTTCGCCGTACCCATTTTGTTCTTCGACACGAATTTAATAACAAAACTGACATCCTTCAATGCCCCTTCGTACGGATTGTCCGCGGTAACTCGGGCCATGTCTGGAGCGAACTTCTTCGAGACCGTTGGTGTGAAGCGATCGCTCTTCCAAAAGTAAGTGACCCTACCACTGTCAACCACAGACAACTTTATGTACATTTGACCCTTAAGGTTCTCGTGCTCCTGCATCGTCGGCAATGAACATCTTAGTCGATTCAGGGAGAGGACCAAGTGCCCGCCACTCTCATCCTTCTTATCGTTCTTCTCTTGGCAGAGGGACACCTCCAGTTGACCCTTCTTGCTCTCCTTCTGTAATCACGCGCAATCGGGCACTATGTAATTATCACGGCGATACAGATTATTTCTTCGTAGTTGCGCAATAAAATCGCCACATGCATAATTAATGGGACTGGCAGATTTGCACCTCGAGCATATGTATAAGGTGGCAATGATAGAAATGTGTATGTATATATTACGCAGAAACGTACTCTGTCGTCCGCGCCAGAAATGCCACTCGAGATCGGTTTCAGTGGTCTCCATAAGTCGCCGGTAGACACGTCAGTCGCATGCTTCGGTTTCGGCGGTTTGGTGCTGAAATTTCTGGGGTCCAGAGCGATGGTGGTCGCGCCAACAGTGCGTCTTTTGTCATACGCCTTCCTCTCGGTAACGCTGGACTCGGCATGCTTGTCGGATCCCTTGCCAAAGAATTGACTGAGAAGTTTGTTCTTCGCCGGTTCCTGGCTCTCGGAGGAGCCGCTTTGCCCCTCGCCTTTCTTTCCGCCTTTCTTCGCGGACTCTTTGCCCCCCGTGGCACCCTTATCTTTCTCACTCTCCTTCCTCTCCGTTGCTATTAATGGCTTGTCCTCGAGGATCGCGTAGAGTGTCGCGACAATGAGCTTCGAGCCGCTAATCTCCTCCTCCACGACCTTCGTCTTGCCGAACTTTTGCTTGGTCTCTTTGCGCAGAGGAAAAGTGAACTCCTCGTTCCACTGCGGCCAAGACTCGTTCCGCGAAGTTGTCTCGAACTTCTCCTTACCCGGGATTAGCTTCACCTGCAAAGAAAACGTTACCACTTGCTTTGCTGCTCCCCAATTGCTAAAACCTTTCAGTACACCGCAGCCCGAATGTTCAAACATTCTTCGATCTATCTTGGGTCTTTCGTGTATCATTAATTTAAACCAGCAGTTCTTGATGGCTATGATGAGTAAGTGCATCTACCAAGGGATTGGCAGTCGACAAAATCCGACATTAGATAACTACCTAGTCTGTTGTATGTATACTAACTAGATTCCTCAATTACCCCTTTCGATCAAGAACCGATCCAGGCAAATTAAACGAAACCAATTTTTCCATTGGTTCCTTGCCATTAATGTAACCCAGTAGTAAGAAAAGTACTCAATTTCCTACTGTATCTGCCTGAACATTTAACATCTCCGTACGTGTGAAAAGTAATGAAAGAAATTCTGATGTATGATTTCTCCTGAATGATCATTATAATTGATTCCCTTTTCAAGCTTAATCAAAAGTAATCTGCCAATACTCGTGTAAAGTACTCGTGTAAAACCACAATCGGCTCGGCAACAGCATACTACGTAAGTTTCTCGAATGTTCATTGAGTTGTAACTAAAGAAACAGACAGGCGGCCGACTCTAAATACAAAACTATACCCATTACACCAAGAATCAATTATCAGCGATCAACACTCAATTAACAAACATCCTCTTCTGTTACTCCTTTTAATTTTCTCGAATTGAAATGTCCTTCGTTTATTCTGATTCATACGTGATGCTTCAGACACAATGGGTTAAAAGCAATTGTCTACCGTACGCGGAGGTGATATTGTTCAGAGCCATGTGAGAACCAAACGTCAAACAACACCGCACAGACACTCCGATTGCTCCGTGGCATTACGTAATTACAGATAATAAGCATCGCGAAATTGCCGACAGAGAGAGAGAGAGGAGGGAAGAGAGATTATCACTCGTTACCTTTACGACGTAACTGTTCACTCGAGTGAAGCCGAAATTCTGCGGCAAGTGCCTCGCGCCGAGTATCGTCACATGGAGCGCCTTCTCGTTAAGCGAGTGAACGATTCTAATGCCCACTTCCGGTTCCAGATTCACTGTCCGATCTAGCGGGGTGGACACCGTCTTCAAGCTGGTGTCGATGAAGCTTTTGATCCTCGCCAGGGCCATCTTTTCAGCCGATTCTTCTTGTGGTCCGTGCGGTTCGATTGACAGCTTATCGATTACCAGTGCTCATTCAGATAAGGTTTAGTCGCCTTCGATAAATGGTAGGTAGTAACTGCTGTAAGCAGAAAGATATACTTTAAGCCACAGTATAGTATATAGACATTGTAGTATAGGATAAACTATTAATATGCGCAGTAGACAGACAACCCTGTCTTTCTCTTTCTAGCTCTGGTCATACTATGTACATACACAGATACATATGCAGATACATAAATTTGAACGGGGGACGCGGTATATTTTTGGTTGAAATATGCAGCTGTCGCGGACATTTATGCGGTACATAGTTTCACAGGGTTTCTCGGACTGGCCCGTTCGAGTCGGTGCTCAGTCGATGAAGAGCCGGCATACCGTGCTTTCTTGCACCGTTAATCCATATCGCATTAATTATTAAGCGATTGGTAGCCCCAGTCACGATTAGCGGTCGAGCAGCTATTATGTCAGTCTCGTTCTTTCATGCAACGGAAACAATAACAGAAGCGGAGATTGAAGCCGCGGGTTGTCGTACCCGAGGCGTAACGGGAACGCTCGGAGGATTTCAAAGGGTTTCTGGAACAGCTGAATTCCAGACGCGCTTGCGCCCGCTGCTCTAACGACCGCCGGCAAGTCTTTATCTCGAACAACAGGTGATTATCAGCTGTCAACTCCACGACACTGCGGCTCGGAGACGGTCCGTTGTGCCCGATAGCGTGAAACCGACAGGAAGTGTCACTAGATCGAGTCCGTGCGATCTGGCGACTTTCTCTAGGGTAGAAAAAAGATTTAGGCGTGCGAGTGGTTTTACTGGTCGAGCTAGCGCTGTCGCATCTCAAAGATGAGTCTGAACGGGACGGGACGGTTCTCTTCTGTGATGGTGCGAGAGCAGAGCAGAATGGTGCCCCGGGAACTATGTACCCACCATAATCACGACCGGTTGGGTCAGGCCGAGCCGTGCAGCTGCCGAGTGGCCGGAGAGAAGATCGCTACTTCCTGACTGGGGAACGTCGGCTGCAGGCCGGTTTAGAGAGTTGCTGGGACACTGGGCGCGTCGCGTCGCGCTTGAATCTCGGCGTAGTCTTCTCTGCGCACGTTTAGCCAGCCCGGCCGACCATCTCTCCACGGTCACTTGACCACGGTAAACACGCACTCCCGCCGATTTCTTAGCCACTGACTTTCCTCTCGAGTGATCTCAGAGCCGAAACTCGAGGAGAATCCTGGCCGGCAGGGGCTTTCCTGCCAATCTCATCGTCCTCTTGTATTGCTAGTGGTGATATAGGTCGGCCGATGAGTGATGTGTCACTGGGACGAAAAATCGCGCGGCAACCAGTTGGAGCGCGTCAAGTTTTGCGCGTGCAGCGAATTGAAAGTAATTACGTGGATCGGCGCTCGACGCGGCTCCGGCTCCCGTTGCGACGCGCTGTCGTGGTATGCGGCTCGAGCTATCGCGTGGGTTCGCTTTATAACAACTCGCACCGATTGCATGCCAGTGCTGACTGTACCTGCCACGCTACTATGCCACTCGGGATTCTGGATGCTCTGGGGCCCCAACCTCCGCGGAGAATAAAGCCTTTGCGCCCCGACCTTAGTTTCAAACTTGACCATTTTCTGGGACCCGACTACCCCTCACAACCACTGCATAGTCAAAAGATGTCGAAATCGATTATAGGAGCATCTCTCTTTCACATACGTGCGTGACTCCTTTTAACTGAGTATGGGATTTGAATAACAGTTTTGACAGGTAAACTTATTCTATTCGCGCGATTATTTCGGCTAGGGCCCCAAAGCCCTATGTACGCGCCTGACACAAAGCGGCAAGTTCTTCTAGCAGCACCGCTTGTAGACTCCATCGTGCACCCATTATACACTCCACTCGTATCCTGACGCCTGTTGCGCACACAAGGTCGCGCATTCATAGTTAGAGATGTGTGTCAAACCGTGTGCGTGCATGTATACGACATTGACGGACCGACGGGCACGGTACACATGAATGGGACTGTACCACTTCAGTACCGTAAGTATGCGCGCGATTTAACGTTACTTTAGCTTTGGTCCACTGATGTACATACAGTGCATCTCTTATGACTTTAATCTTTACGATAGAAATAGCAAGATGTCCCCCCTTCGAAAAAGTTTGAATTGCTAAAGTGGCTAAGGAGAAAGCCCGGTACGAGATATATTTGATTAATTATACTCATTGGATACGCACAATGTTGGAGCAAATAATAAGAGTGTCTTCTTAAGATATAATGAATTCTCATAGCTTTTATTTCACTTATAGTCAAAGCAGTGCGTAAAAGACGCTAAAAAATATTACCCTGGTAAGAGAAAAGCTTGCATTATAAATATTAGAGGGTTTGTTATTGGAATGACCGGCCCTACCTAGAGTTATACTACTGTGAAAACATATTGTCAGAGGCGCACGCGAGTACCCAAACAACAGGCAGATTCATCGACAAGGAACCGATGAAGATCACTGGGAATACAAAGTTCCCCGATCGATATTGATACGTGTTTGTGCGCAGTAAATCTAATTGTGATGTCGCACGGCGATCTCGTCCCTCCGGCAGAAAGGAATGCAGCTATGGTGCATTGCGATGCATAGAAAACGGATCGGTGAACGCGCATTTGAATAAGATGCGCCGAATGCGTGCATCATCTGCGATCTTCTTTCAAGGAGGCAGGCAAATAGCTTTTCTTATGTGTCGCGGCAACTTTACTGATATGAATATCGGCCATAGATTCGCATTTGGTGTACTTTGATGACCATTCTCTAAAATTGTCTATTACTCAACTGCAAGTAGTAAGAGGACTTTTCTAGTTTTACTCAACGAATCACTAAAGACTCTTGAAATGTAAGAATTAAAAAGCACAAATGGACCTTTTACCTGCACAGAAGGCAACGATGTCATGTGGATTTTGCACTAATTCATACCAATTGATTCAATTTCAAGCTAATAGGTTGGATGAAAAGGGAGCAAAGTATTCCAGAAGAATTGTACCTCTCAAGGTACAACTTAGATGGCTTTCTACATATGCAATTCTAATTGTACTGATCAAACGTGATGACACGCAAGGATAGATTTGACAGCGTATTGGCCTTCGCTGTTGAATCGCTATACTCTGTTAGCCAGTTAAGGATTACCAAGGAAAAGCTGTCGAAAGGCGTCAAAGAGAGCGAGAAAATAAAGCGATAGGATAAAATAGAGCAAGTTTCTTACAAAAAGAAACTTGCTCTATTCAGTTCGCATTCAATTCGGACGGCGAATAAGATCAAACTGTAGAGTTTAGCTAGCAAGAACTAGCTTATGCTAATTGACTCTGAATCAAAGTATATTTGGTAGGAATAATTTAACGCACGAATGGCTATAATCTAGATATTCTATCAGAATAGTATACTAGGTTTCCACGTTTATTAGTTCGAATTATTTCCTCGAGCGAAAGCATACTTACATTAAATAATTTAGTTGAATAACAACCTGAATCTGTTTGCAAGTATACAATAATCAATATATGTATAAGCAAAACTATATGTGTGCACGTTTAATTAATCCCATGGGCTCATATGTCGAGTAAGCATCGTTAATCTGGCGTATTGTTGACGCATTTCATATTCGAATGTTTAATATTTCCTGTTGCAATATAATATTAGAAGCCAGGAGCTATGTATTAGCTAAGTACGCGAAACTGTAGTTGGAACTGAATGAAAACGGGCGGAAAGAAGTAGCAAATATCGTGAACCTCTAAAGATTGAACAAGACACGTGTGTAGGGCGCTCTTGCGGCAACAGTACTAAAAATTCAGGGGTTAATTGGTTTATTGCTGCTTCCGCGTTTATTACTGCTTTGCCTTCCTTAAAGAATGTGGTATAATAGGTTTCGACATTGTCCTCGTAGGACGTGAGAAGCAAGGGGTGGTTGTTCATCTACCACCAGTAGATGGCATTGTGTACTTGGTCGTGGCCGCACAACGCGCAACCCCCGCTGTGAACAGCTGTTCGGCAAATCGCCATGGCGCACGCGACACCGAGGCTCCGAAAGCCCTTTCGACGTTTGCGGCTTTATCGTGCTGAGAAATCGTTCGCGCGACATGTGCCCGTCTACTTCGTCATAAACTTTCGTTCGTAGAGCCTCGTGTACTGTGACGTCAGATGTGTGTTCGGTTAACGCATACGCAAGTGCACGTTCTTTGAGTGACAGCTCGAGCCGTCATATTTTTTTCCCTCTCGCCGGAACCGCCGAGCAGACGACAATTAACTTGCGACAGGTAAGGCAATTTGGCTTATTCCTGCCAGTTGATTTAGCCGCTGAATGCACCATAAGATTATTATTTGGCGATAGAACGACTCAAATGTTAGGTATATGCGAAACCAATAGTAGCTATCTTGTTAGTAGGTTTTAATGGTTAGCATTACGCAAGGTAATGCTACAATTATTTCGCGACTAATGTCTGCGAAATGAGTCTGGTATTTATAAATCTATGACTACAGTAATGGATCTTGGTGAATACATTTTAAAGTAAATTCGAGCCTTTGTAAACATAAGGGCATAATGGGTGTAGGACGCTTTCATTACGAAGTGAATATAAAATATCGCTAATCTCCAATGCTTGTCAGTTATCTTTACTATAATAACAGCGTATGCGGATATGCGAGTGAATTAAGCAGTCATGCTATTAATTCAGCACTCTCACACATATTGATTCGCCTGGGTTTTTAAAGCTATTGCTTTTAGCATTGATAGACTTTTACCGTTGCCAGGGGGTTAGTATCAGTGTTACGCCGGTCAGCATGTTTCACCTGTTATTGTCGGCGGGGCTTATCCTCTCACTCAGTCGTGAGATGGCACCACGCATCCACGTGCAGCTCTTTCTGTTTTAATATTTTTGATAGCAGTCAACTTTATTCAATCGCAATTCGTATATCCAAATAACACTTTTGTCATTCAAATTAAACCAGTCGGTTTTCGTAAAATTTGGATTAAAAAAGTAGACGTTTTTAATTTATACTGGACACGATGTGACTCCTTGACCATACATAATGAATGTATAATGTTTCACCTTTGCTACAACATTTTTAGTGTATTACGTGTCACCGGTGATACATAATACATACACTGTATACAATTTTGAAAAATAATTGCTTCCCCGTCTGAGACTTTACCAAGTATATTGTGTTTACTTTCTTCCCTCCACACCGACAACGTCTTATTTACGTCCTTTTATGGTAATCCTTCTTTTTCTCTTCCTGTCTCTCATCATATTATAAACTACACGTTCATAGTGGAATCTGGAAGTACAGGTGGCCAGGGCAGCTCGCGTTCTAGAAATCTGAAAGCTGCAGTACCGAATAGAGTTACAGGGGGGGGGGGGGGGGGGGGGGTGTCTGGTAACTATCGGGAAACTTTATCAAGTCATTTTTCATCGCAAAGGCCACGATGAAAAATTATTTAATTAGACGAAAGTACAGAATGGCCTGGATGAGGGAGGCAGGTATAGTTCACCAGTAGTTCGATTAAGAGGGTTACTCTGGTAATGCGTGGCATTGCATCGCATCGGCTGTGTTAAATATGCAGAATTTGAATTCATATTGGAATATACCTCTTTGCTTTTATTATTGGCTTGTAGTCCAACAACAATATTTTTATAGAAAATATGTATATGAGTGGCGCAGCCATCTGCGAGTGCATCATTAGCGATTCTGTTTTATACCGGTCTGATTTTTGCAAGAGTACTCGTGTCGTGCATCATTCCACTGAAAAATTATTTTCAATCTATTTCACATGATTCCTTCACGTTTATACTTGTTTGTTTCAAGGCAACTGACAAAGGCCGCCAGCAGTTACTGAACACACAGATCAATAAACTTCACGACTCATTCATACGTTATGGAAACCATGGATAGTGCTTTATTTTCCGATCATGATATGGAATGAAGGGTATGCAAATTAATTAGCGTTCGAAGTTCAATCAGTCTCTTTTTATTTCTGCCCACGGTGGTTTGGAACGCTACCACCACGTTGATAGGCGACAATTGTCACAAAGGGACAATCGTTTGCAATGAATGTCAGCCTGATGAAACCAGTCGCGCCAGCTCATCAATCGTCAGTTCTGCGAACCAGGGGGAAATTTCATTACTCCTGAAAGTTTAAATTAAACCGTCATTACTCACTCTACCGCAAATGCGATCGAGCGATTCTATCGTTCGAGGAACAATCGAAACTGTTTTTTGTCGAAACCACTAATACAGACCGGTATGTGGCAAAATGTTGCGATTTAGCAATTTCATTTTCGACATCCGGTTCTTTCTGATTATTTGTACTTGAAATATTGTCCATTAGGAGCACAATACACTTACAAGTTTGGTGTTGTCACTGGGTGTAATTAGGAACTCTTGCTATCCTGGAGGGATTCATAGGTAGTATGCAAATTTAACAGCATAATTCTCCGAATGCTAAGGGAGGGAACACGGCGTCGCTTTGTTAGCCGAAATTCGAGAAAGCAGGGAATAAAATTGATTAGGAAGGATTATTGTTCTCCTGCAAAGGGTACATGTTGATTGACTCGCCTCTCCACTGGCCTCTCCGATTTAGTTAGCCGCTCTGATTACCCTCTCAAAATGGAAATAGGAAAGTGGATTTGTCGGACGTGAGTGACCAGCATTGTTCGGGCGCAGCACCTACTGTTAGATTTATAAACCACTACATACACACGTCTGTGTATACTGTTCCACATTGGCAAAGTATCAAGGTATAAAGCGATATTAACTCGTCACCGAGCGCACCCGGCAATAATTCGTTCGGCTTGAAGCCTGAAAAATTGTGTACAATGGATGAGTGACAGGACTATTTCCCTTTCCATTTTCAGCTTTACCATTTGCGAGCGAGCTTCTGCGGCGGACGAGTGTTCCACTTCCTGCTGCCGAGTCCCGATGATTTATTCAATCGAGAACTTGTCGATATTTATCGTTCAAAGCTTCCCGAGTTGCACAGGGTCCACTCGATGAGATAAATCATATTATCCTGGACAAGTAGCGGCCGGCGTGTGGGAATCCGCACTATTGCCAAAAACGTAGAACCCTGGCAGCATCAGCATGGAAATCATGTTAGACCAAAACCACATTACTTAATGGATCCTCCCCATCTGCCTTAATGCCACCACCTTGTCGATTCATCAGTCCTATATGTACTCATTCTTTCCCCGTCAATGACGCATAGTTTCCCCGCTAACGATCAATTTACGAGACCGTAACTGGCGAGACAGTAGGGGCGAATCTGGCTTATAACAATCCTGGAGGGGACAGATAGAATATGTACCACTTTGAGTATTGATTGCTTTCTTTGAATAGCTTCTTTTATTCTGTTTAGAACGGCCAGTTTCATCTACCAAAGTAAGATCGCATTAAGACGCAAATCCTTAATACCTTTACCTTCCTTGAGAAAAATCTCTAGTATTGCAGATACATGCGGACAAACACAGATCTACCTTCACGAAAGCCGAATGACAGGCACTGCGGGTTTCTCTTTTTGCGAACGTTAACTTACAGCTGCGTTTCGTTTACAGAAAGAACTATAAAAGGATGAAAGAATTTGGGAGCAGAGGGAGGGAGGTTGATATCTATTTCGACCTGTCGAGAATGAATGGTCTAAGGACCGAGAGTACAACAGATGGGTCCCGTCCCTGACCGTAAAGCTTTCATGACATCGAAATTGAATCGCTTTTACAATACGTCTAGCTGCCCTTAATATCATCATTTATTGTCGCAGCTATTATCCTTGTATGTTTTGGGTTCGCGGCGATAAAATAGAGAGTGTGTGTTTTATGTATATGCATAAGAAGTAGTGTTTCAATAGGATGGTTTGAGGAACTTTGGTATCCTCAGCACGAACACTTTCGATTCCACTTTGGTACGGCAGGAATATCGATTCGGAGTAATACCTGGAAGGAATCTAGAAAATGCTCTCTTTTATATATACCGTGGAAACCCCCACTCGACATACGGATGCTGCGTAAACAGGTAGAACTGCGCGCTCTCTTCGAAAATGGCCCTTCCAAGTGCATTTCTCGTGAGACTCCGAAGAGTCCTTGTATCGACAGGCATTGCCCGCCTCAAGTAGAATATCGATTCCAGACTGTCGAGCACAAGGATTTAAGTTGGCAAAATTCGAAATTTACGAAGCCAGCCCCCACTTCCACCCCCCATATGGTAAAGCTCCTCTCGCCAAGTATAGCGATGCACCCCAACCATCTGTCTCGCCAAGATTGCACCCAGCTTAGCGAACAGTCCGAAATCTTGCCCTCAGCCCTCTCCCCTCGACCTGATAATCATTTATCAGTTTGGAAACTAAATTGCGCAAGAAGTACACAACGTGCCTCGTTGTTCAAAGGCAGGGCTCGCTGACTCGTTTAGGTAGCTAAGGACGCCGGTGTAGACCATCTTTACGAGCATGTTTCGGCTTAGATGTGCTTGGCATGCGTGCATTAATGCGGCCGATGTTCGATAACGACTTCCGGCCGGGGCATCTTCATAAGTCCAGCCAGGAAGGCGGAAGTGGCTCCTCGGACGATGCTTCCCGACATCCATCGAGATTCCTCTCCGACAACGTCGCCCTTAAAACAGTATATTAGGCTGCCGGTTATAAATCAGGCTGCCGGAGGGCGCCGGCAGTGTCGGTCGGTGGTCGGTGCGCTAGTGCTTAGTAAGTAAGACAGTATGCTGCCACCCTCTATCCTCCATTTCCCTGCATACATACGTACGCGGCTCTCGCCCTGTGTATTGCGCGTTTCACCTAGCCAGTATGTGCTACTACGAGCTACCACAGCCAGGTTGAATGCCGGCGGAGCCGAGTCACGAGATTCTCCGGGCTTGCCTGCTGCTACAATATTGCTCTTGCCTGGCGCCGGGCCAGCTTCTACCGGCTACACCGACTTGAAAGAGTGCAACCTGACGTAAAGAGGGATGGAAGACCGCCCGTGGTAAAGGTGTAGCCCTCACCTTATGTCCTCGCGTTTGTAACCCGCTCTCCAACCTAGCCGAGCTTTAAATCTGCATGTCTTACTTTCTCCGGATTAAGACTGCGCTCTTTACGCGCGTCCCCTTTGGATGCCAGACCCCCGATGGATATACTGAATATATGGGTATACATATATATCACAGATTAGATGCTGCGCCAGATTTTCTATCTAGATTAATTCCACTCAGATTAACCAACGCCGGATATTCTAGAGGCTCTTCAATCTTCATCTGTCAATCATTTGATTTTACTGTATCTTCCACCCTCCCCTTCTGAGGATGTTGTCTTAAATGGAGAGGGGTAGAGCGAGATAGTACGAGGGGAAGATTATCGGCTATCTTTCATCACTTGGAGAAATCGGGCATGGATGAATGCTCGCTTTCGAAGAAAATCAGTCGCCACCAGATTGATTTAATACTGGTTGCGGTTCACGGGCCAGCGCCAGGTGATGTATTGTATAAACTGGCTCTTCTTTCGATGGAGCTTCCCTCAACTTTATTTCGTGAATTAATCTCAACTTTCTGAGTGAAATTGATTCCGGCCGTTTGATTGGATCGGTTTCTCAGTGGAGCCCTCGTACTGAATATTAGATGCCCGCGGAGAAATTCTACCTGCTCGAAAGTACCCTGCCAAACGAGCAGTAGTCTTGAAGCAAGAAAAATGCTGTATCGAATTCAGGGTCGTAAGTTTCTAGTGCGCCTGAGGTTCACGGGGCTCGAATTCGCGAAATCCCAGTCGCGTGAGGGGTGGCTTCCACGAGACTCGGCAGAGAAACGATCGCGCGCGGTGATGGCTGTGGTAGCGAAAGGGGTGGTGTGTGTGCTTCCCGGGTATTGCCGGGACGAAAGCAGTGCCACACGAGGGAAAATCCGCAATATGGCGCACCTCATAAAATAGACTTTCAACTTATCTACTTGGTTTACCCAACCCTTCAGCGCTTTTTGTGTAATAAAGCTGGAAAGCCGGAGAAACTTTGGAAATAGGCGATAATACCACCGCGGCGGTATAGGCTCCAGCTGCTCCCCCTCCCTTCCAGAGCGAAGGGGAGAGAACCAAGCGAAACATCTTTGAAGCGTAAAACGGATCCACGGCCACCGTATACTATTCACACTAGCAGCAGTCAGCTATCGCGGTCAATAAATAAGAGCTCGCTATCGCCGGATTTACTTCTTCACCTAATACATATTCGACCCTCTCGTTCGGCCGTTAGCTCTCGGCTCTCCTACCGTTGCCGGCGTTGCCGCTCGTACGTGCATCCCAATCATGTTTGCATTGCGGTGGTCCAGATGACCGCAGGCCATTATTCAAACGCCCGGCCACGTTGTTTCCGCCTGCAACTCTAACGAAACCGCCGAAATTCACGCACTTGTTTTCCAGTTATCACGCTTGAAAATACTCCATGCGCCAGCGGCATCAGCCCATTACTTCGCTGCGGGCACATGAGAGGATGGAAACGGAAACGCGGTGGTGAGAGAGGGAGAGAGAGTGCGAGTAGGAGGAAAGTGGAAAGGTGCGCGAGTGAGGCGTTGGAGACGACGGTCAGCTGCGGCGTCATAGCCACGGGTGGTTTTCCGGGTTAACCGATGCAGTACGGAGCAGCGGGGTGTCCTATTGCGAACAGCTTGAAAATCGCTCGAGTGTGTATCGGGTACCGGCCAGTGGACTGGACCGGCAACCGGACCGCGCTTCGCTTACTCCACGTTATATCTGCTGTATTATATAGAATGGCCCACACCGACGCACCCGGGAGACACATGGACGAGACTGGTAAAGCTGAATTCGTGTAGAAATCGTATCCGCATGCAACTGAATCCGCGTATAGGTACCACCTGCATAGAGGGGTTGGAGATTCTACTGGCCCGAGAGAGCGAGAGAGAGAGAGAGAGAGAGAGAGAGAGCGAGAGAGAGAGAGAGAGAGAGAGAGCGAGGGAGAGGATGGGAGGACGGGGGGTGGGTGGGTATCGGTGTTAACGTCTCAGTGGACACGCCGTGCCAGTGTCCGCTCTAACCGATAACGTTGCCAACTCGTTAGAAATGAATGGCCGGCCCGGGGGCAGGTGCCACAGGGGTCACAGACAATGGAGCCCGCTGCCCCACCCCAACTCCCACTCCGGTCACCACTTTTAGTATCCGCCAGTCTCAGTGACCTGTGCACGCGACTTTGTGCGATTAGTTCGGCCTCAATTACTTCGATACTCTGTAATTACTCGAGCAGGCGTCAAGCCGTGGGAGTCTCGAGAACCTTAAGGGGTTACCGCTTGGTCTCGGCGCGGCGTATGTATGGATATTAAAGAACAGTCCAGAGTTATACGTCACTAAGTATCCAAGACGGAGAATGCTTTCGTTTTTACAACTGTTGACGTAGTGTGGTGACAAAGTTCAACTTCTACTAATAGAAACTGTCATGCTAACCGACGGAAATAGGAGTCGAGGAATACTCTTATCGTTAAGTCTGATAGTGCTACTACTAACCAGACGCTGCGCTTGCGCTCAAAGTCATCGTGTCGCACGGTCATAAGAAAGTTTAGCCTCGGTCGTAGATTTTACTGTAAATCACTACGTGTGACGTGTCGGAACTTGACAGAACTTCCGCCCTCTTTAAATTGAACGCAGTACTAAGCTCGAATGGAGACGGAGACACCATGATACCGTCAGCAATCAAACTTCAAAAACATTCCCAGGCAATGAAAACCCTCCCGTGATCGTCAATGCGAGTGAAAAATAGTCGGACATTCTCGGGCATGAAAGCCTTGTTTCAGGAAACGCTCGATCCGCAAAATCACTTTATGGGTAGTTCTAATAAATCTTCGGGGTTGAGGGGGTGGGTTTAATCGTCGGTTGGAGGGCACTTCAGCAGATGAATCAAGCGGAGACAATTGGTGACAGTCGTTTTTTGGGTGGAAGTGATCGACGTGGATGTCTAAAGAGGGTGAGCCGGAAGAAGGCTGTGTGAATGCGTCATAAACTTTTGGGTGGCGAGGACAAAATGATCCTGAGCTTTCCTGAGATCCTCGACGACGTGGCGGAAGGACGTTGTAAGCATTGTCGCCGCTGGTTTATGATGGATGGACGAAAGGAATCCCATGCCTTCGAGGGCAAGCAGCGCTCTCTTGATTCCGGGGGGCGGAATGCACCCCGTCAGGCAGCCTTAAAGCCGCGCGGGGGTGGTGCGGCGGTTGCGGATAAACTCGAGTAATTTGTCACTTCGCCGCGCCGTCTCCTTCACGGCACGCCCACCTCAAGACCTGTTCTTATAAAAAGCGAGCGCTGCGCCCCTGTTTTGCCGTTGGCGGCTCTTTACCTCACTCTTCCCTTCGCTACTACTGCTTTGACTTGGCCTGGCTTTGACTCGCATGCCCGCCAGTTCGAGATATGACATTCCGCACGTGGCAGAATCCGCGGCGAAAAAGCCGCGCGGACACGCGCACTCGCAAAAAACTTGTTACAGTTTCGCAAACGCGAAATGAATGGACGACGGTGAGTTTCATATTTATTCGAGCACACACACTGCCGCCGTCGAGCGGCAAGCGTGCGCTTACTTCATCGCCTGGTATAGGCGGCGCTTCATCTTTTATTTTGGCCGTGTTTCCGCGGACTGAAATAAAGTCAATACCGAGCGAGCAAGAAAAATGTTGCAAAAACATGTCCGCTATTTTTCCGGCCGCGGCCGGTCCTGTCATCACCGGCCCTTGTTCGCGGTATTTCATCATATGCGTTTCGAATCCCAGCTAATGAGTCGAAGGATAATTATCGCAAAATAGTTATCCGGTGACTTATAATAAGTATTTAAATGTCTAATATTTTAGACTAAGGTAATAGATTAGAAGTGTTATACTATTACGTGCTTTGGTACATGGAGCATGTGTTTGATCAGTATAAATGGCTAATGATGGTCAGGAAAAAGAATCGTCGCGTCATTTTCTCCCTTGTGGACCCTTCACAATCTTCGTTACTCTATAATCTTACAGGAGGGTTCACATAAGCAGCTGCGACTGGAACTTAGCAAATTGGAATAAATAATAGTTCCTGTCGTGCGCAAGGCCGCGCACACACACGCTCAATTTAACCGCTCGTGCAGTGAACATCCCTTTAATAGCCAATACGTTGCGCGAGGGCATTAATACTTATAACTACAGTGGAACACATTGCGGTATCTAAACGGCGCATCTTAATGTACCTCGTACATCGCGCATTACGAACTGTCCACGTAAACACACACGCTCAACGCCGAGACCGCCACCATCTTCGACTCTCTATACATTTATACAGTTTTTCCATACGTTTTACCAAATGTCACATCACAAGAGTTAGTTAAACGAGGCTGGCAAGCAAACTTTCGCAAACCCGGTCGAACTTTGGCAGTAAGATAGTGGTGGAATTACAAGAGCTTAGAAATGCGTAGAGCGATAGCGACGATAGCGTTCGATAGCCATGTATCCGGCGATACTAATTTACGGTATCGACGATCAGGGCCAGCTCGCAAACATCATAAAGCGCGTGGAGTGGGGGCGAGCCTCGAACTAATGTGGCGATCAAACGCCGCAATTAAGTAGGTGCCCGACCATTCCTATCTCGGCCGGAAGATCTACCAATCTACCTGGGCTTGAACTCTAGCTTCCGTGTATCCAGTCGCCGCGCCGCGATGCGCCGGCACGAAAATTGCGGGCACGTAGAGCGTGCATTATCCCGGCTGATATTCGCTGATCGATATGTATGTATACGGCCTATCTCGCGCGACCCTTCGATTTTGCCAGGCCACGGAAGAGCATGCAGAAGAGCCAGAGTTAGTTTCACAAGCGCAGCCGAGTTCGTAGGTACTTTACTGCCACTAAATTTTCACCAGGGCACCTACCTAGCGTGCACAGGTGAAAGTAAATCGGAGCAAATTATGATACTGTTCATCGTATATTTAGTCGATCGGAGGGTCGCTCCGCCAGCGGTGAAAAGGGTCTTGGTAATCGGCGATACCTTCGATCCCCTCTAATCGCATCAACACAGCTTTCCTCACTTTCCATTTTCGTAAGCGTACTTTCTTCTTTCTGGTCCTCTCGCTTTGTCCTATTCCGGGAACGTGTTCTGAACCGATTTATCTTCGAGCGACAAAAATAAGGTGGCTGTAGGATTTAGGGTAACGTTCAGCGGAAGGGTGCGCCGCCAATGGAAACGACTTGCGAGATGCAGGTGAGAGGGTGGCAGTGTGTTGGAGCCACTTGGCCCCTTGGTAGGACGGGACCAGTCGTTTGTCATCTTTGAATAATCGCGCGGAACTGGGTGGGCGGGTTTCAAGGAGGGGGTTAAATATCGAGGGTGGCGCCGCGCCGGGTCTGGGTGGACTACAAGGAGCCCGAGTGAACTGGCGGGCGCGGAGTCATTGGCGTTTAAAAGTACAATGGGGACCATTTAGCCCTCTCTTATAGGGGGTGGTTTACCTTCTGCCACCTTTTGCCTCCCGAAACCCGGTGGAGAAGGGTTGAAATTTCGCCCATTGATGTGCTCCCATCTTCGTGCCTGTGAAGGCTGTATCCTGAAACGTACATGTATACATACTTGGAAGCGTCCTCTCTTTAAGGGCACTCGATAAAACCTCGTTCGATTTAGAGCCCAATTCTTGTGCTACTGCAACTCAAAGGGGTCGGAGGTGATGTAGGAGGGACCGAATACTGCGGGCAGCTTTTAGTCTCTTCCGAATATCGTTCGGCGTGTATGGTTCCGCGATAATGTGATTGGTGACTCTTCTTTTGCAGCTATCTATCACTGTCAGTGAGTGTTTCTTCCGCGGGGGCCACGATTGCCGAGGGCGGCAATCCGTCCTGGGTAAATACGCTAACGCATAAAATAACTTGACGTCACATTCGACCCAGATTTATCACGTCCTCCACCGGCATTTTTCGCTTCATCGCCCGTTTTTCTCGTAACCAATACACGCACACGGGTATAATGTTGGTCCGGGAGATTATTTAAATTTGTTTATCTGGCTGATTTTTTAAAATTAATCTTTTACGCAATATCATACTACGCGAGCAACAATAGAAAAACGTATGCATATATACGTACGCAGTGTCCTAGTTTCCATGTTACGGGAATGTGAAATAAAAGCACCAAAGAACACTATAATATGTATGAAGCACCAAGAAATTGGGATAATTCCTACAGTAGCACAAAGCGTCCATACCGGAAACAACATTTAGAACTTTAAAAGCAATTAAGCTCACATCCATTCATTATGCTTGTTAAAATATGTGTTACTAAACACGTATAGATTTTCTCGGGACACATTGACCATCGCGCAGTTGCGCTGAACTCTATTCCATGGTGAAATGACGTGGTACACTTGCAATGGAAATACACGGCAATATCTGAATCCGTGTATCGCGTTGCCCCAGTAAATTGAGATTGATCGTTCCGACGAAGTCGAAGCGACCAACGGGTTCCTACATCCTAGTATTACGAAACGTTTGGTGCCCCGATGACCGAACACCACAGGGCGCCGGGTCGAGGAGTCGTAGCCACATTTTACGGCGGCATCAGCATCTTCCCCCCAGCTCCATAACTCGATTTACGAGGATCACTGATTCGACAGGAACAGTTATATACGTCTTATAGTTTCCTGCAGCCAAGTTCCTGCCACTCTTGGAATGGCTGCCTCGCTTCAGATCTGAAGCAGGATGAATGACCCAACGGACGGAAATACTGGGAAAAGAGAACACTTATTACTGCATTATTACTTTTCCCAAAGCTTTTCAACCCGACAATGGTTTCACGGCGTAAAGTCTTGTAGCGGATGGCGATCTCAATATCAAAGCAAGCCGGCGCGAAGTAATGGAAATTCCCTGGAGTATTATTATTCATCAGAGGATGGCGCAAGGACACCGGTTACCATCGATTCTAATTACTCAAAATGAGAACGGCGCCAACATTTGTGCGGGGGTGCAAACACCAGTGTCCGATCGATGGTGCGAGCATACACATACACATACATGCATACACGCACACACATACATATGTATATGTATGCCTGGAGATCGGTCAGTCTGACGGTGACTCGAATTATGCCTAATGCCCGAGTGATCCAATCTGTAATGCTAAGTGCTATCTCTGTGGAGCCGCAGGATTGATATAGCCTGTCGATCAAAGGCTGCCTGCATAATCAGAAGTAATCCCCAGTAGCCCTGAGTATATAGATGGGACGATACCCCGAATCGCAGCGCGATACCACGAGTGATTAAGTATTGACCCGTTCCGTTTCATTTTAAATAATCCTGCCTTAAGATCCCCTCGGCCAACGTTGAGGCCGAGGGATCTATTTTAATATAACTCCCGCGCATACTAAAACACTGGAGAGCCTTATATTCGACATTTAAAGAGTATACATAGGAGCGAGCTACGTATGTACAGGGGGTGAAATGAAACGTCCGTTGCATCATTTACGATAGCTCCGCGACGGTATATTTAGGTTGCGTCAGGATTCAAAGCCGCCGCGAAACTATACCACGGAAAAGGGAATGCCTGAGGGAATTAACTCGTGGATTTGCTGGTATTGTTAGGGGAAAATAAAACTTACATCCTTTCGCTTGGATTGCGTGCTTTTCTTCGGCATGAGTACGCGGGCATGACAGGGTCGAAATTGGATTCGTATGTAGATAGCATGTAGCGCGTAGTAAGTAGGAGGCTTTCATTATAGATCATGTTTGATACATAATATAGTAGACATTTGATCCGCGTATATATTTGGCTGTGCATTGATCCAAACTTATTTCAGACCTGCTAAGTTAGTTATAACCGATCACTAGGAATAGGAAAATCTTGTCCCGAAACCTCCAAGTTCCCGAAGATTAAGGGCAACAAAAAGCTATTAAGGTTTCAATTTAAAATTCGTCGATCTAAGGTTCCAAGTTTTTAATAGGAGAAATACGCCGACGACTCAGAGGGGTACCCGATGGAATGTGTCCCCATGCAGTTCGCTGTGCGATGAAATGAGGATTGCGTGATTTGCGGCCATTTAGCGGGCTGCACGAGCGAGCAAAGTAGCTCGCCTGAAAAATGGAGCGGCCAGCGACAGGGTTTCTCCACCACGTAAAGTCGTTAACCGGGGGGGGGGTGGTCGGATTATTTATGACGCGCGGAGGACGTGTCCCGAGTCTCGAATCAATTGGAACGAGCAGCCAAATCGCCGCGTCTTTCGGATGGAGGCCTGCCTGGGTGCCTGGTGGCCTTTGCGAGTCGAGCATCAGTATCCGCTTCTGCCCTCGCTGCTTCAGCTCCCTCGCCCTCTCTGGAGAGTAGAGAGGGCCGGCTGTTTCGGATCGAAGGGGGTCGTTTCTTACGGGTTGTTAGCTACGATCCTACGAGCCATTACCGACATTACGTTATCTCGCCACGGACTCCCCCGAATGTTATCGGCCTTCCCTCCCTCCTCCTGCATCGCCTTTTTCGTCCTCGTATCGTGTGTCGAACGCCTCGCTGAGCTATTGCTGGTCGCCCTCCCTCGCCCTCTCTCTTTCACCCTCTCTATACCTCAGCCTCGCTCACTCCCCTAATAATCTCCCTTGCATGACTAACCCCGTCATAAAGCAGGTCTGCGCCTACCCCGCACAAACACGCGCGCTCGTTTCACTTGAAGGCAGATTTGCACGAGTAGCGGGCGACCATAGAAGGCAGAACATTTGACGCCGAGGTTGTTATGGAATGTGGAGTTATGGTGCCAAGCGATTTTTCGGGGTAAATGACACGGCAGATGACGTACGGCTTGAACTCGGTAGGGTGCTTGGTGGAGCGCACCTATATGTATCTCGGCGGACGCAATCTGCGTCAGGGCCTCAGACCTCAGTCCTCCCTCACATTGGCTTAAGTCAGATCGCTCGCATTCGTGTCAATGTGCGATGAATCCATCCAGCCAGTTTATCAGGCGGCAACCTACCTACATTCATCCAACGCTCGCGCGGAACCACAGTGCTTAAACTAAACACGATGATAAATTCGGGGCGCAGCATACATCGCTTGTACGCGCGCGCTCGTAGGTTTTGCGAGGGATGTGTTGTGCATGATTCAATATTTTTTGTTTCGCTGACTCTGGCTTGTGAGTTATAGGACACCGCTTCAGCCGCTTATCATCGCCGGCGGTGTCACTCCCCTGTAAAGGATTCGGTCGCGCGGCTCGTTCATCATTTTTCGATTAACTTCCTATATGGCGACCGGTTAAACCCGCAAGCCCGATCGCGCTCTGATTATTGTTGTATTCGGGGGAATATATGTATAGGGGTTCGCTTTTTCGACGCTCTTCGGCTGGGGGAGAATGGTGACGAGAGAGAGAGAGGGAGAAAGAGAGAGAAAGGGAGGGAGAGAGGGACGGTACATTTCCGAGTTCGATGTTTGTAATTTCCGACACTCCTCGCCTGATAAATGAGAAATTGCCGGTTGGCATGGTCCCTAGTCACACGGTACGCGTGACCAAATAGATCAAGACTTTTCATGGGCACCGGCTGTGAGAGCGGCAACCATATTTGCCGCACGCTAATATTGGTCTTTGCTATTGGCTGTTTGCTGGTAAATAGGAATTTTCTCCTGTTCGCTCTCTGATACTTGCCCGCTCACGGCCCACCGAGCTAGGCACTGATCGCTGCGCCTGCCTCCTCTGTGACCGTGTGCTTTTTCAAGCGTCTGAGTTTGGCGAAGCGCTCCCGATTGACCAAAGGGAAACAAATGCGGCTGCGGTGCGCTCGTGAAATAAAATTGGCGTCATCGGGACCATCCTCTCTTTGTCTCTCCCATAGTCCGCACAGTTCCGATTTGACCGACTTCGGCTTTTACCTATAGTCTGCTCCAAAATTTACTGTTTACCGTCTGTCTGCTCAGGACGGGGAAATACGATAGTACTGAAAGTGTAATTTCATCTCCATAATTAATATCTTTTGCCAAATTCCGAAGCGATTTCCCTGCAAATGCATCCTATGCAGTCTGCTTTCCCATCGACAAATTCACTTTCAAATGTCGTCTGCTTTTCGATCTACACTTTACGCTTGGCGATTTTACGCAAATTCGAGTCTACGCTTTAATGATTTTAATGCTAATTTCACACAACGAGGAAAACTGGCCGTGGTCGGATGGTGTGGCAATGCTAACTGTGCGAGTTCACGCTTCCATAAAAAGAACATTCGTTAGTGGGGGAGCTGGTTGATCACGCGAGCTACGAATTCACCCACCCCTTCTGAATGTCTCAACGTCTTTATCTCCACTTATTAAACGGCGCTTTCTCTTGCGCCCTCTTTCTGCCAGGGAGTATTAGAATTCGACTAATTCTCTTCTTCATTTTGGGGACAGTGATGGTGCACTGCGCAATGGATAATCGCGAGAATGAATGGTCGGACTGCAAGATGACGTGATTAACGAGTTTACCATGCCGAAAATCATAAATCACCCTGCGGTTTAAGGCTACATTGCATATATATGTATGCGAACAGGCGGTGGCGAACGCCGACCCTGGCAGGGTGATGATCGTAGTCTGACATGGGCTTCCGGGCGCACAGGCGATCCGTGAATGATCGAAGTAGCATCGTGCAATCGAAGGATAACTGCATGCGCAGTTGTTTCATGAACAATAGCTGCTGGCAACATATCATCATCGCAATATCGCATTAGACTTTGGGCTTGAGTAACCGAGTACGGCTGAAGTGGTAACAGAATGAGTTAAGCGTTCACACGTCGTAATACTACTGTGCGACTGACTACTAGCGCAAAACCTACGATTCAACTCATTAACATATTAATTGCAATCCAAAGTTTTTATGTCCGGTGAAAAACATTCAGTCATTATTCGACTTCCGAGTTAACTGTTGATCATCATTGTATATTACATATACTAGAGTGTTCAACAATGAACCCTTGATGTTATATTTGGTTTAACTTTCGTAACTTTCGAAAATTCGTCAAACGACGCTTAACTTACCGCCTTGTAGTATAGATAGTGGGCTCAACAAGATGCAAGGATCGAAGTGGTATAAATTTGTATGTCGGACTCATGAATTTCAGTACTTGTTGGTATTCCGAGGATGATTTACCCTTGATTCGTTACTATCTGAAGGCGTTATGAATCATGTATGATGATAGAGCGAGAGCGCTTTCCACACAGAATATTAGTGAGATAAGCGTAGGTTGTCTTGAAGGGGCAGGCGATGGATAAGGGATGTACGTGGCTACACTCGTAATAGATGGTGCGGGTCACAGGTCGATCATTATCGGGCTAGAGTAGACCAAAGCTGCCATCGAATAATCACGAACCTGTTACCGGCCGACACTGCCAACTACTAGGACTGTAATTAGATGACCATCATTGCAGAGTCATGGTCAGAGGGTAATCACACAGTGTGGTTACTGCTTGGCCTACACCCTCCGGATTCCAACGGATGACAAGTAGTTTATTGAAAAGGCCGAAAGTTAATCACGCACAAGAAGCTAACCCAATTTCGATGGGGTTCGTGTGACAGGATGGACACCGTTGCTTTCATGGCTCCCTCAGTTGGTTTTCCACTGGAACGCCAGCCGTTTAAATAAGATCGGTCTGGTGATAGGAGCTGCGGACTAAGTAAAATAAATTACATTGCTAGCGTCAAGCGGGCAACCCCATTTTCAAGCTCCTCGGACACCTCTAACGGAGTGTCCGCCGTACTTCCCCTCAGTGCCTTTAGGGGCGCTCGCCGGAAATAGAAAAAGCAGAGAGAAACTCTCCTTCGGATCTCGGGCCGGGAGATATTTTTTCTGAATTTCCTCCTATCGCATCGCTCGCTCTTATTTGGGGCATTTAACGATTTTCATGGGAATGGAAATTCACTCGGTATTGCTTGGAAGTTTAAACCAATAGATTCAGCTTTGAGTATGCACTCCCGATATTCTTGCGGAACTAACCCTTATCTCATCTGATTTGTTCTCCGGTTTGTAGTAACTTATGAGTTCATGAAGCTGAAATCGAGCTGGCATAGTCCGCGAGGGCGAAAATCGCCTGTCCCCGTATGGCCTTCCCCGGCACATGCTAGTTAGCACTAACTAACTCGCCTGACTTCAGCACACGCTAGTTGGTACTAACTCTCACATGTTAGTTAGGGCCGACTAAGAGTCAGGAGAGACGTCTCGAGGAAAGTGGCGTTTCGCGTGTGCCGGCGTGAGTTTAGCGGACCAAGTGGGACTGCAGTAATTATGAGGTGGCGCGCTATATTAGGGTTTCGAGGTGTTCCCTGTTTCATCGTTACCGCCACGCGATATGTACAGAGGAGCCGAAACGATGCTTAATGGTCCGTGGCAATAAAGCGGGTGGTGCTACATCGATTACACAGAGCCGTCGGACTTCGGGGAAACGGAACTCGCCGCGATCCGACAATAACTCTAAATATCGAGGTATCGAGCCGTACGCTCGTTTCTCCGGATTAGTTCGCTCCGGTTACTCGGCCGCACGCGGCTAAGTAACGCTCGTTTCCCGCCACCCGTTACATACGACCCTAGCTTCACCCCCCTGAGGACCACTTTTCTCTCTCTCCCTCCCTTCTTCTCTGGAGCACACCGTCTCCATGAGTTCTTTTTTCGCGTTTGTTATTTTCCATCGTTTCGGTCATTAAACCGCCGCCGCCGCCACAGCCGTTGGTGTGTCGAGCTTATACACACGGAGCGCCGGCAACCGAACGGTCCTCGAGACCCACAACAACCTTCTTCCGGTAGTTATTTTTGCCAGTGAAGCCGCAATGAGACAGCAAGAGAGGGCGGGAGAATCCAAGAAAAATAGGAGCATGTTTCCTAAGGACGATTAATCGTGACGTACGGCCGAAGCGCGCGAAAACTGCTTTTCCGATTACCATGCAATTAGAGTAGTATCCTGCCACTCCGCTATACAACGAGCTTCCCTCTAATTGAACGGACTCCTGTAGAATTGCGCATTCAGAAAAACGTTATTTCAGGTTGGCGAAATAATCTGGCGATCGGTCTTTTCATTTTATCACAGTCAGCAGTTTCGCAAATTTTACCGTTACCGTTCCAACGACACAGGTATACGTGGGTTCGATTATTTTTCGAGGGGATATTGTGTAATTAGCAGTTTGGCCTCTCGTTTCATTTTAATTAAGGGCTTAGAGAGGTAAAATGGAGACTGACGTAATCCGCGCGTTGGTGATTTGAAAGCAGTACAATGTACCGCCATGGTGTATACATACAGGGCGGAAATGTTCTTGCGTCCGGCGCTTCAGGGGGTTATTCTACATGTTCGGGCAAGTAGATTTTGCCTCTGGCATTTTTCATTTCGGGCTTCCCTTTTCGAGTTACAATTTAGAATAAGTTGAAATTTCAGTAGAATAGGCATCTGGACAGCAAAAGATCGCCTTATCGACTATGATCTGTTCTGACCCGATCATCATCGTGCTCTACTTTTCCATGCCTATCCGGCCGGTAAAGATGTGCTGTCCAGACACCTATTCTACTGAATTTTCAATTTGCTATAACTAAAAAACGGAAATTCAAAATGAAAAATGTTAGAGGCAAAATCTACTTGCCCGAGCATGCAGAATAACCCTCTGAAGCACCGGACACAAGAACATTACCACCCTGTATATATCTACATATATGTTTTAATCAGAGAATAGAAAAATTTAAACTGGCATGGGAATTCGAGGAGCTGTAAAGAATAATAAAGTAGACACAAATTGCCTGAGTGTGCATGGATGTTTGGGAAAGGTCGTGCGCAGTTGTTCAATACTCCACGTGGAAACCGTTTTCGGAAGCGTGCAATATTAAGAGCCATCCCTGTGTGCCCTAGGTTCAATCCCCGCGCCCACCCCCCACCACTTCCAATTGAACCAGTCCAATTCATGAGACTACTTTTCCTCCAAGTTCCCAGGCTCGAGAACGGTCCCATGCCAAGTTTCGGTGTTAACCTTTGAAATTCGCAATTGGAAAACTGTCCTGTTCTTGTCCCAGTCCCTGTCTGTCTGCCACCATCATCCCCATTTTTCTCCCTAGAACAGCTCTCACTTGCGCTCGGGTTGCAGGGCTGCTTAATTAATATCTAGGTTGGGTCGGCCGACGTGCAAGGGTACGGTCCAAAATTTCAGTTGGAAGCGTGTGTAATACCAGGCGATGTTAGCCTCGCCCAGCAAATCCAATATAACAAGCCGCAAAGAACCGGGTGGAAGAGGTGCCCACATGCGAGGAGAAATGACATCGACAAAGGGGTTGGGGGGAGTTGGATCAATATCTGGATTCTCTGGCGAGAGCCGATACGAGTGGAATCGTCCGGTGGTCGTCGTCCGATTGCTTTATACGGCTTTCCGGCTAGATCGCCGCAGTAAGAATTCAGCAGCCTTGAGCGACTGCAGGCGGCAGACGAGCCGGGGCACACTGCTCTGAAGGGGTTGAAAGCGGCGACGGCGGAAGAAGGGTTAGGTGAATGCCGCTCGAAGGTAGCCCAGCCAGCCACCAGTGGACGAAGTTCTACCTGCCGGAAACTTGGGAGTCCTTTTATTTGCTCCCTCCGTGACAGGACTGAACGTGCCTGTCGCGGGGTGGTCTCGAGGCGCGCAAGGGTTCGGCTCACCCTCACCTTCAACCTCACCTCATCTCTTTCTCCCCCGCTCGCATTCTCCCCCTCTTGGCCCTCCCCACTCTCTCGGCCCTCGCTTGAATTTGAGAGAGCGGAATAAAGTCGCCGGAGGATGAGGCAATGAGGGCCTCGGCAATGGAGAGCGCGCGCGCGCCCAAGAGGAGCGGGCCGAACCTCGATTCCGGACGGAGAGCGAGAGTATCGCGGGACCTGCACCGCGATTTTCTTTTAACGAGCCGGTCGAGCGGCAAAGTTCTTTTTGCCGCTATTAACTTCGTCCCTCGCGGGCCACCGGGAAAACGGATTCATGTAAAATTCATCCGAGGTCACCAGCACCGCACTCCCTCTCCCGACCGACCTCTCTTTCTCTTTCTCTCTCCTCTACACCAACCCTCCAATCCCCCAAACGCCCCGTCGCCTCTGGAAGAGAGGAATTTTATGAAATTTACCCTTTCGACGTACCTCTCGTCCACCGGCTACCGAGATATACGAGCTTCTAATGCATCCTCTCGTTCGTTTGTCTTTTCACTGACAGCTCGAAATGGATTCCGCCCTGGCGGGCGCGCGCACTCGAATTTGCATTGCTCGGTAGCTTCCCCGTGACTGCACACTCTGCATGACACACTTAGTGCACACAAAAAAGATTACAATGAAGTGAGGGCGAGACAGAGAGACAGAGAGAGAGAGAGAATATAGCGTCGCTTGCTTCTGTTACAGATCGGCTGACCTGAGCTTTTCTGGTTGCCTGGGATGCCGCATCCGCGTCACCATGGGGTGAAAAGGTGAGTGACACTCTGGAGATATACATATACATATAATAGACTAGAGTTTATTGGATTGATTAGCGAGAACGCGTAAACATCAGTATCCGCAGATATCATGGAAAAGTCCAATCCGTGACATTTCGGTCACGGAGAGATCTCGCAGTGTGACAGTCAATTGCTGGTTAGAATTGCAGGTATTTTAAAAGGCTTGTGCTCTTCGGCACTTCAAAGGTGGAACTTTTTAACTCCTCATTATCCCTGCTATCTATTCAAAGTGGTTGCTATTGGTCTATGAGTATGCTGGTTAAATTGGTATCGCATGACTCGATCCTAGATCCGCAGTGGCGAGTTACTTAGAATGATAGAGGCGAAAGCGCAAAAGATCCGTGGCTCCGTTTGACGAGGGAATCTCTTCTTTCGCCAATCGCGGAAGGCGTCAGTTTACAGGGAACAGGTGCTCCCCCGCGGCGGTAAATGTGCTCGGGCGCGGCAGGATGGCTGGCTCCTCGAGCATCTGCATCCATAATTGCCCTTTGCTTACGGTAATGCGCATCGGTAACACGGGAGCCTTGCTTGCTGGAATCCGGGAGGGCGGATGGGGAGAGCAGGATGCATCCGCTATTACGCGGCGTGGAGGCTCGGATACCTTCACGGAAACGCGCGCGCCACTCTCGTCTACAGGCGTGTGTGCGCCGTAGCGACGACGGCAACGGCGACGGCGACGACGACGACGACGTCTCGCTCTTTCCCTCTTGGGTGAGTGTGCGAGAATATTTACCCGAGCGGTGTTCAGCGCTTTCCGCGCTAATAAACCGCTCCCCCCGTACCACCAAGTCGCTAATTACTCGAGGAACGAGCCCTACAAGCACCCGCACCACCCTAACCATCCGTCGAAACAGCGGCGCGGCCTCCTTCCCTCCCTTTCTATCGCTCGGAGTCTATCTCCTTCTCCTCGAATCTCACACCCTCTTTGAAGGAGCAAGTTGCCTTGCCTTGCCTTACCTCTCGCGCGTCGAGCGTCCCGGCTTCAAAGATACTCTTCCTGCTTCCCTTCTTCCTCTGTTCTGTTCTACTCTCTCAAGACACTAGCGAGCGCTAATAGCGGGCTCGCTGTCTTCGCAAATGGAGAGTAATGCAGATGATTTACGCGCTAATTAGCCGGCGCGCGCAACCGACTCATTGCCTCGCATCGTTCAAACGACGACGATTTCATGTGGATAAGTCGGCCGAGTGGCACATTCTGGTGCCCTTAGTACTCCCTGCGCAAAGCTCCCCAAAGTAACTCTCACCTCCTAAAACCATAGCAAGTAGAAACCTGACGGGGTGAGTGAGATTAGTATCGAACATCCAGCATGGAACAGCCATCAGATGCTTATAGTTTGGCGTTTGATCCCACAAGTATACTCTTGATAACACTCGAACCTTCCTAAAGGCAGTGGCCGGCCACAAAAATCTGCAATCTCTTTTGCATTAGCCGAACCCACGTAGCAGCCGAAACCCAATGAAAACTTGCGCCGACGGCCTCGTAACGGCCGTCTACCAGAGTTACGCCGGAGAAATTGAATTACGAAGTGTCACTGGAAGACGTTAAACTGGAATAATTAAGAGCTGCGAGACGCAGCACGGGCAGCTTTAATTCGGTGTAGGTTGCCCTCGTTAATATTAAATTCACTTTGCGATAGAGGAGAACGGCGTGCTGCAAGCTCTGGCTAATTTAGCTTTAGCTCAAAGTCACGTATCAGCAAGGGTCCGACTAGCCTTCTTCCTTTAAGCGCTTCTCCCAAGCCTAACTTCTCGATCTAATAATGAAACCATGCTATACCACCGATGAAGAAAGCAATAACGCTCCTCGGTGACGAGTCCAAGTCAACAGGCAGAAAATTTGGCAAGGGCCTCGCTTGCACCGTGGGGAGAAGATATGATTAACGCGGGGAATATTGCTAAGAGCATCTTCCGTCACGTGGGACCATCGCGATCGCAAGTCAAGCTTGGCATGCCAACGGCAGGGTAGCACTACTGTTCGTCCGAAGGAAGCGCTCTCGAAAGCCAGAGTGGCCGGACGTCTTCTTTGGAAGAGAAGCGCAGGATATCCGTGAAGGTCTCCCGTCGCCCGTCTCCCGTCTCCAGAGCGATGGGTAGGCAGAAGGAGGGCCAGGAGAGTAAGGTAGACGCCGGTGTCTCGGATTCCCAGAGGGTTTAATTAAGAGGGCGTGTTGTCGGTGGCTCGTCGTTGATCAATAGCTCAAGGGGTGCCATCTAGCACGTTGGCTCTCCCTTGCTCACGCGGCTCTTTCGTAGGGTTCAACCCTTCGCTTCCTCTCCCTAGCACAATCGCTCGCTTCACTTACTGTCGTCCGGGCCTTTCTATTTCCCTCTCTTTCTTCCTCCCCCCCTCGATCTCACTGTCACTCTCTCTCGGTCTGACGATCCCCCTCCCGAGGAAGAAGTCTTCGATTTCTGTCCGCTTGGACCTTGGGCACCAGTGCTCGCTAAGATGCCTGGCGCTTTGACGTCCTCGTCTGCGAAGACTGTCATCTCGACGTCATGGATAGTCGTGCCACTTGGAGCAACGAGCGAGAGCCTCTTGCCCTCTTTTCTTCGAGGAATTAAGCGATCCTCTTTTACGGCATGGGTCGATCGAGAGTACCTTTTTCTCGTAAAGGACTGGCCGCATCGAAGCGGCCATCCGGGACTGGAGCACCTGGGGAGTATACAAACCTAACCGTCGATTTATTACAAAGGGCGATCAAACGCATTATAGAAATCGTCTGAAAAACTAGTGAACTCTCATTTGAACTTTATTAAAGCCCAATAACACTACAAACATTTTTCATAACAAGTTTGGATATCCAAAAAAGTCTGGTATCTCTGTGTATGGTTCTTAATTACCTGATTACTTGTTTACAAGCATAAGTCGTACTTATAAGTACTTATAAGTCGTAAATCGTACTGATTGCTTTTAGAAGGAGTAGTACAGATATGTTTAAACATTAGATACATCGAGAACTTCAGTTCTTACGAATATTTTGAAGCCATCCGTCCCGTAAATGGATTGTTCTGCCACGCGTGACTATTCCGAAAATTCGAGTACATGCTCCGTGCACGAAGTTGACCTGTATCACCGTGGAATTAATGGGGAAACTTATAGTGCTGCGTGGGGGTTGCATCTTCTCGCGGACGAGTTTTCCCTTTCCGGTTGCTCTCCACGAGCTGCCGATCACAATGTCCTAAACCACTTAACCACGGCTGGTGGTTTAGACGAGCATCGGGAATGCTTCGCCGGCGAAACTCACGGTGTACTGAATCTGCGGACTTCCGGAATCCGCGGTGGCACCGATTATCCTTGAATGCAGAATTCTGAGCCTGTACACGTATGAGTGGAGAAGCGATTCCGCTTTCAAGGACGTTTCCCGCCAGAAAATTGAAAGCTCAATCTTCCAATATTTCCAGTTGAATTGACTGTACGAAATGGTTCATTGTTTCACCGAGGCCAATAGTCGGATTGCAATTGTTAGCACAGAGCGCCGCTTCCTTTTTGGCTTGACTACAAAATTCTTGATAATTTGTCGTTAAGCCCTGTACGGTCTGAAGCCTCTACGTCGCTGAAGCCTTGCTTCGGAGTAGTCATTTTTCCAAGGGCATGGTCGTGCTCTCCTAAGGCATGCCTTCACCCTACAGAAAGCCACGTACACCGTAAGTTGTGGGTGAACGTGAAACATCGCTGACTCCGTTGCCAGGGGAGCTTACACTGGACCCTCAGCGTACAATAGGAAGAGACATGAGATAGTATATACAACAATGGTCGTCCCGGAGTGGGGGGTTCAAGACTGATCACAGGCTGCGAAGCCAAGGATATCAGGACGAATTGCGAGCAGTACAACAAAGCCAACGCGAGCAAACGCGAACGAGCGAGAAAAACATTGGTCGCGTTTACGAGAACGACCCGTCGAAAATCCAGAGAACCATCAATCGAAGGTGCGCATTGCCGACGCTGCAGAGACACTTATGTTAGCTCTTCGCTCGGTGTAAGACTTCCAGCCTTTTTCGTACTGACGTACACTCTTGTATGGTCTGCCAAACTTGAGCGTCACCTAATATGCCGATCCTTCTGTTTGGGTTAGTGGGATGTTTGTTTCATGAACGTGAGCACCCTGCGAATGTTCTTACAATGCGAATCGTAGATTACGGTTTGCAAATTGCAGAGGAGCGCGCGGGTGAGGACCACGCGACGCTGTGCGTTCTAAGGGGTGTTGGAGGGCGCTGGCAAGCAGAAGATAGGGATATTAATCCGCAAGTGAGTCACCGCACGGTAAAGCCGTGCCGGCCGCACCGGCCGCGGCCCGCGTGTATACTGGGTGTCCCACTAAAACTGAGTCTAGCTGACTGGCAGTGAGACCACTGATTTACGCGCAAAGTCGCGACCGAAATTGCTGCGCCAAGGAGCACGAGTTTACGGGGCTTTTTGGCACGTTCGTGGCCCCTGACTAATTGCGTGGGCACCAACGTGGCGCCCACTAATTCGACGCTTATCAAGACAGGCACGTTTAAGGTAAGCCGCGCGCGTACTTTCGACGCGCAACACCTTTCGAGGCCGCAAGCAGCCGGCCTCGTTATTAATAAGTGGCCACTCGAGATGCCGGATATCGCTGCCGCTGTCCTCCCTCCACACCACATTCTTCCGTACGTCAGTTCATTTCTCCGTTGTGCTGAATAATTGTCGTCGGGCTTTTTTCTTATCTGAGCCGCTAGACGTGCGGTCCTTCGTTTACTGTCGCGCAGGAACGTGACACAACGGAAATAACCGAGTGTGTTGCCGCAATCGCGCAACATCGGCTCGAGAAGGAGAGTAGGGGAATTGCTAATGTGTCTCGAGAAATTCGCAATTCAAAACAAGGTTTTGTATATCTTGCCGACCCTCCTTCCACGAGCTATTCTCTCTGGCCTGGGAAATCGAAGCATTTCCCAGAGGACACCGGGAGAATATTGGAATCTAATTGATGGCTTGCATTAATAATTTTATCGAATTTAATTGCCTCTCCTCGTCGAGCACTGCGTATTCGTAAATCGAAGGAACGCAAATGCCTCTACGGTACTTGAATGCAGTGTGCTGCGGCCGCAGGAAGAGCTTGATCCCGAAGCGTCTTTAAAAGAGGGGATATTAAGGCCTGTTAGAGAGGCGTATGAAGGGGCGAACGGTATTCTTGACAATGCAGAACCGAGGTCCTTTCACTCCTCCGTCTAGGGCGGTGAATGCCGCGATTTTAGATCGAATTTTGATTGGAGCCCGCGGGATAATACCCGCGGCTGAATGCCCCGTCTGCCACCTCTTTCTTTCACGATATTTCGCGAACGATTCTGCCAGTTTAAAACACTCTCCTCCACTCTGAACCTCATGCATATTTACTGGCCTCTGCAGGCGCACTATGCGAAGAACCCTGAAAAAGGAGGTATATTATTCGATACAATATCGCGGGCGCGCGAGGCCGCGCGAGGGCCACCGTTTTCGAGTGGCTGGCCTCTTTTCAAGAATAAGCTGCACGCTCATCAGAAAAGGGCTGGCTGTCGCAGAGAGGGCGGCGGCCATGATTTACAGGGTCGTATCGAAAACTAATATTGAAGCGCGCTTAATTAATATCCAGCTCAATAAATCACGCATACCAGGTGGGACGGGGATGGCATTGCAGAGGTGGAGGGGGCGAAGTGTCGAGTTGCAGCGAATGGTTGCAACAGAAGCAAAGAAAGGAGAGCAGCAGGATGCTGCGAGCGCTTCCGTACAATAGGAGAGGATCGGGCGATAATAAATGAACAGTTGTGCCTGGAATATGCGCTACACGCCAGCAACTTTGATGAGCATATCCACCCGCCACGCCGGGCTAAAAGTTGTTTACGAGCCCCGCTGAAAAACAGGACGGAACATACCACTGCTGGAAAATAAAATATTTTCCCGCTATGAAATAGAGACGAGCGGGAAAGCGACCCAGCCGATCGAAAACTCTTTCGCTCGGCGATACATGCAATTTATTGGTTTTTCGCGAGTTTCGCAAATTTCACGCTACCGCAGATCTCATGCTATTGTCCGTGACCAGTCATGGCCGCCAGCTTTATTGAAACACCACGAGAAAAGTTACAGTAAACTTAAACACTACCGGGTTGACTCGCGGTGCACTTTCAATAGACATATGTATCGATTTCTGGAATTCAAGTATGCTGTGGCATTTATTTTCCATTACTTCCAGCACCTGTGTTGGTTTTTTCAAATTAACTGCTTCTTTTGTATTGTTTATATTATTACTATAAATTATTACAATTTATTTCTATTGCACCCTGCTGTTGGAATTGTATTATTTGCTTATAGGTTCGTTACTCATCTTGGACGTCTGACTGTAAGGTTGAATGCTAATGCAAGGCAGGCTCAATGATAATTCCGGGAACCGATGGCTGTCGTTAGTCGTTACCTGGTATTACGGAAGATTTTATGGTGATCGACGACTTCCCCGGCAAACCTCGCCGGTCACGCTTTCATTAGGCGCACGTTGCACGAACATGCGAGCTCATCTATAACCGGCAGTTAATATAACCGATAATTATGCCCCCAACATCGTTGTCATCGTAACAGCCGGTTTGCGAGCGTACACTAACTTGTTCGCTCAACGCACATTTCGTGCCTCGGAATAATTTTCCAATAAACGGTGCACCCCGTCCTTTTACAGAGAAGTCTGTTACGATTGCGAGGGTAGCTGCGCACCCTCAGTTCCGCACTCAAACCTTCAGAGGAACCACGGGAAATTCCGTACCGTACCTTCCCTCGAGTATACAGTGAACTGTAACCGAAATTTTCGCCCGCGGTGAGATTCGGCGCTGGTTATATAGATGGTACATCTCGTTGGTTGTACATGGAGAGCGCACAAAGAGCGATTCCAAGGGGAGTCAGCCGGGTGATCTAATAGGTTCGTTAACTTCGTTAAACTTCTCTGATTGCTAGCAATTCTGTGATCAAGTAACATCATTATCGACCCTGAAATTTGATTGGGACCCCTGCCGATCCCCGACGGCCTCTCTAAAGATTGCTCTTTAATTTTATTTTCTCCTCGGGACTCGGGACTGAGCGTTGAGTGCTGGCGTACTTGCCGGCAAAGCGCTCGCTCAATGTGCCACTGTGTATACTCCAGCTAATAAATGCGCCGATATCCCCAACCCTCTCCCGATACTTAACCAGTTCTTTCTCTCCACATTGTTTCGCCATGCGCCCGCAGTTGATATATTGTTTTGCTAATCCATAACTAATCTCTCCAGGCGTATTTCTCCTTCGGCGCACAAAGCTTCGCACTTCTCCTCGAAGGCTTAATTGGGTCATTGTTGTGCCACTCGGTGTCAGTTGTGGGGCGGCGATTCGTTCGTGCGAAATTTTCAAAGGCCCTCCCCGCGAGTTTAATAGCGATTATAGGTGACGTTAGCAAGAAAGGCAGGATATTGTGCGTACGGGAACAACCCCTTTCGTCTTTTGAGAGTGGGTCTGCTCAAATGCGCTCTCCTCCTATTCACTCACTGCTGCTCATTCAAGCCGCGTGCTGCACGTGTTGGCACAAGGGTGCTAGACTTTGATAGCGTGCTGTCTCACGCACAATGCGTCGGAAAATTCTATGAATGAAGCTCGCATTGTTCGCTGTGCGCGCCCTTCTTTGAAATAGCCGCGTCCGGGGAAGAAAGTACTGCGCGAACTCTTCGATCGGTTTTCGCTTATTCTACAATAATGCTACATCTGGTCTTGTGAGATGGCAACTCTCTGTATATACGTGAATTCTCCTACTTTTCCTGTGTTTTGAATTTGGCGTCGTTTTATTGGTTAGTCCATTAACGGATAACCAAAGCTTGAAACTCCTCGGGCTTGAAAGACCAGAACTCTTGGAAGCTCTTAAAACTCTTGGCGTACCTTCAGTGGGATCCTTACAAGTATCCAAGAATATCTATCTAGTTATTCTTTCCACCAAAAATCCAAGCACAAATTTAATCTTAATGCGTGAAATGCCTATATAAATTAATCCTCGCATTTTAACTATTTTGATTATAAAACTAAATAACCTGTTCTAAGACACCCTTTATATACAGGGTGGAAATGTTCTTGTGTCCGGCGCTTTGGGGGGTTATTCTGCATGTTCGAGCAAGTAGATTTTGCCTCTGGCATTTTTCATTTCGGGCTTCCGTTTTCGAGTTAGAACTAGAAGACCATTTGAAAATTCAGTAGAATAGGCGTCTGAGCAGCAAAACATCGCCTTATCGACTATGATCTGTTTTGACCCGATCTACACTCTGCCATTTGCCATTTTCACCCTGACCTACTTTGCCATGCCCATCCGGCCGGTAAAGATGTGCTGTCCTGACGCCCATTCTACTGATTTTGCAACTCCAACGATAACTAAAAAACGAAAACCCAAAATGAAAAATGTTGGAGGCAAAATCTACTTGCCCGAGCATGCAGAATAACCCCCTGAAGCGCCGGACACAAGAACATTTCCACCCTGTAGATAGGTATATACATAACTACCTGCCAGATTCAGACAGTACGTTGCTCAGTGGCACGAATATGTTTCTGGCAAGAATGCATTAAGATTGGTCGCTGCATTGTCCAGCAGCTTCAGTGTGCTTGCCAGGTGTGCCCTTTCTCTATCATTTATGACGGCAATAACGGTAAATAGGAGCGAGGGGGTCGTAAAACCGCCAGGACGCGTATGTATATGTCGCCGTAGTAGATCTCATGCCATTTTTTCCTCGTACACGGGAGCAATCTCTCAGACAAGCTTGCACTTTACGATCTCACGCATCCTCTGCAAACATGCCCGAGCCAATCGCCCCGTCCGTTCTCCGTGAAATGTGCGTTCATCAATTCTGCCATCTTATTTATGCAACTGTGTTTGCAGGCTGCCACCGTTGCACAGCGTGCCTAGCAGAATTGCATATAAAAGTGTATGTGTATGCGTTTGGCTCACCCCGTTTTTTCCAATGATTAGCTCCCAATCTCTTATTTTTTATGTAAGCCTCATCAGAGTCCGATTTTCTTAACTTTAATAACTTTAAAAACCTCTCAGTAAAATAAATTAAAGAATGTACATAATTAGCAAACTTTTAAGCAGCGGGTTTCACACACTTTTGACAAATAATACGGCAAGGTATATACATTAATCTTTAATAAACTTTGAGAGCTTAACGCAAGGATCACATGGAGGTGAGATTCCGAGCGGAAAAGTATGTGAGGAGCTGGCAGAAAACTTTTGACATCTTCACTATATGTACGTAAGCCATTCGTATTTCATATTGGAATTTTCGCACAGCCGATTTTCACGTAGCAGTGATTTGAATTTTTTCAAGAGACCCATATTCCGTGTACTGATATTTCTGGGCGGAAATAACGTATTTCTATAGAGCACACGATTACAAGGAAAAATGAATGCAGTCCCGGCGCTGGAGAAAAGAAGCGCTGGAGGAGAGCTAGTGAGTATGCATTAATAAAAGTTTCAACTACCGAGAGACCGCCAAGTGAAGGGCAGCATCTAGGCAATTTATAGCTATCTATTCCATGGATGTGACATAATAAACCGTCTCATAATTGCTTTCCAATAAAGTATCCAAGGCAGCGCGGATTGAAACGTGTTTCCTCGGCGATCGCAAGCAACTTTTCTTACCAGACCCAGGCACAATACAAATGATGCGATCAACTTCGTCCATAGAGCTTTTCCTAGTCCGTCTACAATTCTGTTATCATAATACTAAATAGTGAAACAACTTCTGCACGTTAATAGTGTTACCTTTGTCGTTTAATCTTTATTGATTTGAAAGCGACGCTGTTGTTCATCGCTCGCTGGCGTATAAAACGAGTTATGAATAGAACAGCTAGGGCATGTCACAAAGGTCAGGTTTGGTGTCAGAGACTTGCATTATCTAAGGGGATTATAGGCGAGAAAGCTGGCACAGCGATAGAAACAGTTTGCTCGATTGTTGAAATTTCGATGAAGCGGTCGCGCGCATTGTAGTGCTCTGGAAATCGCATTCTGCTCTCGTCTGTGCTTCACTTAAACGATGCGCAACTCAGTGGGCAGTTAATTACTTAGCTGGATTGCAAGCATGGTGAGATGGAGATTCCAAGGGGTAGCCCCTGTTACCTGAGGGCCCGAATGCCTTCTGGTCGAGAAACTATGATCGCTGGAGGAAGTAGTTACGCATTCGAGGAATAACACGACGAAAGCCCGCTCAAGGAAATGAAATCTATTCGAGTGGTCTGAGCTGGTGGTGGTCTAGGTCGGAACGTTTCAACCTTCTTGTTGCAAATAGACCTCATCTACAGCTGGCTTTCCTTGTCGGGAATATCGCCTTGTATCTGGCCCTTTCACGCATCGTTACCCTTCCGCTCGCGCGATTCTCTCTTTCGCCCTCTCACTCTCTCTCTCTCCCTCGCGAACACGCTCCTTCCAACTCTCCCGCGATTCCAGCGCACGCAAAAGCCCGGGAACCACCGCAGCACTTTATGCCCGGCTGTTTGAGTTGCGCTCTAACTACCAGCTCAGGATCGACCTTATATTTTACTTTAAGAACGAGCTAGTGAACGAGGCTGCCCGTCTCGCATGATGGAGAACTATTGGAAAGTACTTGCACCGCGGCGATCCCCGCGCTCTCTTTCCTCTATTTCCGCGCCCTCCTACAATCAGAAATTATCCTTCCTCCCTACAAGTTTCTTCGCGTGACCCTGTGCTATCGCCTCTTCCTTTATATGCTTCACCAAGTGCATCTCACCTGTCTGTTATAACTCGATTACTTTCGATTTTCCCTCCACTCACGGGTCCTTCTTTCCAGCTTCCACTGTTCCGACGTATATCCTACTCTCTTTCTCTTCTTTCCGGCGTCCGAGGCTCAAATCTTCAATCTAGAAACTTTCAACCTGCCTAAGGTGATTTGCCGAAGATCCCGCCTACATTTCCCTCCATCTGCCACCCATTATCCGCAGTAACCTGCGTATAATCGTTCCTATCTTTCGCAGTTGAAGACTGTTCCAGAGGTTTACATAAGCTAGCTTTACCTTGCAGCCCTGCTAAGGTATTACGTACTCTCTTCTTTCCAAAGGTAAATCCGAGTTCACGCGGTTGTGCTATTTGCAATCCTGCCTGATTTCCCGCTTCGATGCTACAATTTATCGAGAAATCTGCACCATCTTGGAAACTCCGTACTGGAATCGCTTGGGCAGGTATGTCAGATTCTGCGAGGGGTCGGTAACCGAAGGGAATTGCGCTAGTTGCGCCCCTTCAAACTTCCAAGGCTCTCGGTGGACATTTAGAAAATATGTAGGGCTTTATGCAGCTGAATTTTCCGGGCGGGATTAGTCGGAACAGTTCAACCGCACGGAATATAGAGGGTAGTCGGAAGCGGTTCAAAGTTCCCTAAATATTAAGTCTTTCAACTAGTTTCGCCAAATGCGCGGATTAAAGCAGACTACGCAGGCCTCCGTACTCTATCCGAGTAGCCTTGCTGCAATTGGACATAAATCTTGGCCGAGTAAAAACTTCCGGCGAAGTTGCGCGCTCGCAATAAGAAATATATTGCTTGGCGGAACTGCATAACTCTGCCGCTCACCGCGGGCCGGCGCCAAGAATAAATTCCTCTATTTACTTATAGTGGGCGTGGTAGGGAATTTAATTTAATAAAAGTAAATTTGGAAGGTGGTCCTCTCTCTGATTTCGCTGCCGAGTTTTCTCTTATCCGGAGGCTATGTCCTTGGCATGCGCAAAACGTACATTCCGAGCGGTGCGCCGCCGCGGGTGCCGTCGGTGCCGTGGGTCGAAGGTGAAGGCATCCGGCAAAAGGAGCCGCTCTAGAAATCGTTCTGTCGATTATAGCGTCGTTTCCGGAATGTCGGTAGCTTTATCCGGACCGGCACTCTCCGCCCCGGTACTGAGAGAGTCCGGAGAGGAGTCCGGAATGCCGTCATTCTGGCGCGACAATTTTCACGTCAAACTTCGAACAGCGCGTACTTCCTGCTGTGCTTCCTATCTGGAACACTTTCCTCGCGGTATAGGCGAACTTCCGCTCTCGCCACGAAATTCACATCGCGTATAGTCCCTCCTTTCTCTCTCTCTCCCTCTCTCCCGTTCTCTCTTTCGCTCTCTCACGTATACTCGGAATAGAAAGTGGTTAAAAAACTCCTGTAGCTATAGCAGAGGGGGCGAATCGATTAAGCGACATTCGGGCATTCGAAACTATTCCGTTGCCGGTGCGGAGCTTCTTTTTGGAATTCATGGCTCACTCAGCATTCCACCGGGATTATGTCCCAGGAGGGTGGGAAGGAGGCCGCCGGAAGATCACTGAGATTTGCACGGCGTTCGGCGCGTACACCGCAATTCCACGCTCGACTCCCTTCCGCTCCCTTGCCCTCTCTTTCTCGCCCTCTGTGGATAACGCGCGATAAGGCGCGTCCTTATTAGCCTTAACGGCACTAAGCCGCCGGCTATTTCGCCGGCATTATTTTTCCCTGCGCGCCACCTGAGTAAATGGGGCCCTGCGAATATTTTACAGAGCCGTGGAGCACGGCGGGAACGGCTCTCTTGCTGACGTGGCGGCCAATATAATTAAACTGTTTGTTCCGGGTACAGCTGTAAATAGGGGCGTTTAGTGCCGAGCGCGTGCAATTAAAGCCGAGCCGGTGGCGGCGCCATGCTTTTTCGAGCGGCTCGTTAAATCTTTATTCCCAATTATGAGGGCTAGGATACATTGCACTATCGAGCCAATAGGGCTGGCTGCCCCAGCCGTGCTCGCTGCTATGAGCATAAACTATGTAATGTAATGTCTTCGAAATGAGCGAGCAGGATTGCACCGGTATTTGTGAATTTCGGCACGAATCTTACCAGGAATACCGTGTATCTTTTGAAAGAAGGATATTTCTCCGTCTCAGGACTCAAGGGTGATTGGCAAGAGCTGATGGCCAAGTGCAAAAAGCCGCCTCGGGATTCGACGATGCTGATAGATTCCTGATGTGTTCCGGGGATACAGCTTTTTGCCGGGTTCACTCGGTGCCTCTAGCGCCTCGGGAGCATCAGCATGGAAGAGATAAGAAATCAATGTGTGGCAAGATGAGCGGCAAGAAAATGATGTTTTCTTGCCGTGGTTAAGCCATATTTAACGAGTGACACGTACCCCTCGCGAGGCTCTTACCGTACAGTTACTATCCTTGCAATACTTCACAAGTCTATGAGAAATTCCTCGCAGTACCAAAAGACACTGCTGGTATACCGGTAAAGCAATTTGGGGCGATAAATTAACAGGAAGACAAAGCAAAGGAGGCTGTGGATGTGCCTGGATTGTCGAGCGGAAGATAAATTTCGATAAGAATATTGGTTCATCTGGCGAGGGATTCTAATAACGAGCGCGCAAACAATAAACGCCGCCGCCGATAGCCAGGAGTGAAAGAGGCCTTAGCGAGAGCCGCGTACCTCGCAGCAGCACGCAGCACGCAGCACGTTCTTCATCATCCTGTTCTATGACACGAGACTTGATGGACTGGCCTTCGATTTTTCACATAAGAAAAAGGGCACACCGAGAGCCGGATGCCCTTACACGTACATACGGTACACTCGATTAATGGTCCCCACGCTACCCCGATAAACCATATTTCTCTTGTCAAAGCTCCGGAACAGCGAGTATTTCGATCGCTTCAGCAGGGCTGGATCGAGCGGAGAAAATATTCCCGGAAATCAGTCTATTGTCTCCGAAAAGCACCGCGTATCAGAGTCGTGAGATAGTACCAGTTTCCCACCGGCATTGGCGTATCAGTGGTTCACTTGTTCCTGCAAAGCAGTTGGAGCAGTTTACCAGTCGAACGGCAATGAGTATAAGTGCGCGGTAGGTATAGGGGGTTCGAAAGAGCTTAGGCGAAAAAGCACAGGACCGGGTGCTATCTCCAAGTGATCCTACAGAAGAGACTTGAACCACTCAAGAGGATCATTTCTGTACATGAAGCACGTACTTGTTTGGAAGCCAAATTGGCTTAACTCTTCCTTTGTTGCCTTTCTTCCCGCCGCGCCGCATGGGAAAGCCGATGCGCACCCAGTAGTACAATCCCTGGCAAGAGTGCTCAACCAACTTTCATCACCGTACAGAGTTTGTCAATTGCACATGTATCAGCACCAAGGAATTCCCAGCCAGTCTACTTTAACCTCCTCAGAGGCGATGTTTCAAAACTGGTAACAATAATTATCACAATTTGTCACTTGTTCCTTTTAAATAAATAAGAATGGTGGAGATTTAAATAGGATGGAAGACTATACTCACCTTGACCACCATATTTGTCCTGCTTTCTTTTAAAAAAAAAACACTTTTATGCGAAACATAACCTTTAAACCCGCATCTATGAAAAAGTTGAGGTCTCGCATTCAAGACGTATGGGAAATAAGTATTGTAAATCCGTTTCACTTATAAGTGCGTTTATTAATACCCAACAACGATCAGTTCAGTTATACTAGTATTATATTCAGTCATATTGTTCAGCTATTCTTAAATTAGGCAAGCAATGTCTTAAAACGCTAACTACTAATTCGCCGGCCGCGTTTCATTGTCGCCATTTTTCCAGCGATTAACCGCACCGCCAGTGGTGCGGGCGCGGTGCAAATTTCCTCGTCTACGAGGCAGTGGCGGCTATTTTTCTCGACTAATGCACAGCCGCATTAGCGTCACGGCGACCGCTCTTTACGAGAAGGAAAATTATAATTTCAGCCAGGAAATTCACCTCTGAATTACGACCCGTTGCGATACGCGCCACTTGACCTTGCGAAAGTTCTAGATCCGGTTTTCCCTCTTTTCTTATCCCTTAACTGTACTTTTGCACTTTGCCTTCTGCGAGGACCTGTGTGTCTTTGCGCATATGCATCAAGATGCACGTGTGTTGAAATTATGTTTATCAATGCTGCACAATTGAAGTTTATGTGTGCCAAACTTTGGAAAAGTGTAGTGAATAGTTCTTAAAGCTAAGAAACCACCAAATTGCCCCACGTAAACACAATATTTAGTTCTTGTGAAATTTTCCGAATTTTCACATATTCCATGAGAGCCATTGTCATTATATGTAAATGAAAAATTACTAGCATTGAGCAAAAAGAAGCTTCTTGATATAAAAAAACGTTGACCAGTCACGTGGCCTGTCTTCGACTAAAAACATGTTAAAAATGTATCTTTTTATGATCCTAGACGTGCTCTCTTAAAGGACTCGAGGCGGTATACGATAGGAATCGTATGGGTCTCATGAGTACGGTCATTCGCACATGATCTACCCGCTGAAATAACCGTGCCCGGGAGCGGTGCAGTTTGGTGGGTATATCGATAACATTAATTACAACTGAATTATATTCGGCGAATATTAGCTTACACTCAGAATGGCGAACATCAACGAGCAGGAGGACAGGATTCGCACTGGTGTGTCCGATAATTTGGTCGTCCGCAAAATGACACGCTGCCGGCGCAATTTAATTAAACTGCAACAGAACGTCGATATAATTTAAGGCAGTTGGGAGGATGCAAGAGTGAGTGGTAGGTGAAAGAGGTCGGTGAAACTGCTAGGACCGTGCTGCCTAGTGTGCAGGTATAGTATACATATCGGTAACTATATACTGGGTGTTCTGTCTCAGTGGTTTATTGTTTATACCGGCGCCAGTAATTCCCGTGAGGATCTAGTGTTATTGCCAAATGTGGATCATTGGGCTTTGGTGTGCATGCGGTACGCTTCCTTTCGAGCCCTTATTATCCTCGTCCTCGTTTCCCGGCTCTCTTCGCTCCCCTTCCGTCTGCGGTTTGCCGCCGGCCTCTCGTATAAATCATAGGCCCAGTCAGTGTTAGACCGCGTACACACCAGCCGACATGCGTACTCGCGCGTCGTTACCAGCCGCACCCCAGACACACACACGGAGTATCGTAATTGGCCAATTAAATTAGGGCCGTGACGCACAGTTCCATGTCAATGTTCGTTACCGAGGCCACCGACGCTCGCGCAGCCGTTGATTCGTTATCCCGCCCGCCGAGAATCCAGCGCGACACACATCCCTCCAACGTTAAACGTTTCGAGACAAGAATCCTGATGAAATTCACAGCGGTCCGTTACCGCTCTCTTCATTAACAATATTTTAATACTGCGAGCTACACTGAAACACCATTCGGTACCTGAAACTGAAGGAGATCTTGCTACTTTTTAGCAATATTTCAACTCGTACAGATTCGTGCGACAATTGATAAGAAAATAGAGAAAGGTTCTGCCGCCCAAAACCCTGGTGAGCCGCAAGCACAAAAAGTATGAATTACGCGTGTAACAACTACAAGAGCACGAAAAGATACGGATACGTAGTAGTCAGTAACCCAAGAACCCAGACATCGACTCAAAACTGATATGAAATGTCTTGAGCTCCAACTATCCCTGTCTTTCTTCCTCTACTCTGTATTTCGACAGCTCCAGCTTGTACGCGGTTGCTTAAGAACAGTATCATACATATTATCAATTACTCAAATTTCTATCTCTGGTATGCATCATAGTTATCTTATTTAAGCTAAGACATTTTTCACTCGACCATAAAATGTAGGACGTAAAAAAGCGGAATATTTGATATAGACTGTCGATGGCCAGTACATGCCGTGCACATACATACATATACCTTATGTGATCGCACCACCATTCGGGGTTTCAATGAAACAGAAACTCGCCGCCGTGGCAGAAGCGGGGCTGAAAGAAAGCTAAACCGAAATACAAGCCATGCAATCAAAGTGATCCAAATTTATCTTTAATTACAAGTGGTCTGTATTCATTTTTCCCACTTGCAGTAGTATAGGTCTGTGGCTAGTCAGCCGTGTTAGTCTGGCGCAGCTGACTAGGAAGATTCACTCACGTGTATGCGTTATTAACGGTGTTTGATCATCTCGTTAATCGGCACTGCCATTCGTTATTGACCGAGTACGACGTGAGATCAATTGTGACATAACAAGGGGTCACGTGTGAATATACGATTGACGTGCCAGTATACTCCCCGCTGGTCTATACTATATATAGTATGTGTAACACAATCTTTACTGTTCTTGTGTCCAATTGAAGATTTGTGTTTTTACGTCTTATTTTACTGTGATTTTTTACACCTGTAACCAACTTTTAACTTCTACATATCATTAGGGGAGGATGCGCGGAATACAATTAAATAATATCAACAACGAAATGCCCGCGCAGTTCGCATCAATTTTGCAGAAATTTCCCCCGGTAAACTTGCCTTGTTTGGTGCAGTAACGTTGACGCTTGTATTGACTTGCTATATACATAGATTACAGTACTTGTATCGAGGCGTACTGCGTCAGTAAAACTTTACCGATATTACGTGTTCTGTTTTAAATGTGTGTTCGCACAAACAGCGAAAAGATCCAAATATATATGTCAACTGTTAATATTAACGCACCACCGGTACTTGCTACTGATCAGCTGAAATGGCGGCTATATGCCCCTTCAGTTCGCGAAAAGGAGGTATGGTAATATTTACAAATTCATGGCATTAAAATGATGCTCTCAGAATTTAACTTCGCGTTATAAAACACTATATTGATTTGTAACGTCCTGTTGTCTAAAAGATATCTTTACTAGTGCAGGAAGGAAATTTCAAAGTAAAATTTCCGGGTTATAAATAAAGGATTTTTATGGACCTTTCGTAATGTAGGGTGTCAAGACAGTTTCCACTATTAATTAAGGCTGGCAACCATCACCGTAATATGCTCATCCCATTTCGCTCTTGGCTGTGCGCTGTTGTTATTGTCGCTCAATCCATTTTCTCGTAATTCCAGGTTGAAATAAGTCGAGTACCTAATTACTTTATTTCCCTCTTGCCACGGCAAAATACGTTAACTACCTGTCTCAAAAGCAAGCGATGACCCTGCCACGGTGGAGAAACAGCAGTCTTGAAATTGAACTTCCGGATCAATACAATAATTTATTTCTATATTTGGACTCTCCAGATATTTGTTATTTATTGCTGCCTTCAGTAGATAATAGTTCGAGTGCGCATACTACAACGCAGTATAAAATCGGTGGAATATTGCAAACATTTTAACAAGACCGAAATTCAATAAGCAGAAATGTGTTGACCGAATATACTTTTTCCCGGAATCGGAAAGAGATTGTATTTGTCCCGCAGGGAAAAAAATAAAAACTTGTTTCCACTTATTCACATTCTGCAATGGAAACAACTCGAGAATGAAATGGAAAAGGATGAATTGTCACGGTTTTCAATCAATTTTGCTGAAAATGCACTTGACTTAATTAACATTTAATCGTTGAATCGTTATGGTTTATTGTTTTCTTATTTTGCAGCATGGCGCATTGTTGAATGCGGAATGACGAGTGCATTTTTGTACTGTTACAATCGCGTTGCAATCCACGCTTTAGTGCTCGCATGCACGATTCATTGTGATTACATATGCGGCAAGTTCTGCCGTTCAGATTGGTCATGAATGTATAATGCCGGCAATTATCCGCACGTTTTGATTTACGTTCGGCAAAGGATTTAGATATTTATTGTTCATTTGTGGTGGGAGAGCGTGAGTGTGGAGAAACTTGAATTTCGCCGTGAAAACGTGATGCTACTGCGGCGGGAAGGCGGAAATATTAATTCCTATTTACCGAACCCATTAAAGGATTTATGGTAATAGACAGTCGTTACTGCCTGTAAAATCATTATAAAATTCTTTAGTGCACGCAATCTCCCCTAATTTTCACTGCAATCACGAGAACGGTACAAAATAATTTTCCGAGCGAACTCCTCGCAGATCTAGTGCGCGATGTCTTATCATACACGTGAGATCCGACTGGGAACAGGAAAGTTTGGAGACAAAACTTTTACGACCTACTCCTCATCCATCTATCTCCCTCGAAAGTTCCTTCAGCGAACTATTAAACTTTATGAGCGTACATTCCATCCAATTGATCAGCCGTACTTTCGCAACTATATATGCGCGCTTCCGTGATGTTGGTAAATAATTTTTGATCCTATTTGCATCCTTCCTTGCATCGTCCAACTCACTCCACGTTCTGCCTTCCCGCTCCTGGTGCCGGGCTGTGAATGAATTAGGTACTTTCAATGCAATTGAATCGAATCGACGCAGCTCGCTGCTGTGTCAAATATTCGTCAGCGGCTATTCGGCCGCCCGGATTACGCCCTTTGGAATAATAATGCCATCCAATTCGTGACCCAACAAACCGTTACTCTCCGGCCAATTTCCATTGTAGAAATGCAGGCTATGCAGAGCGCACTGATTACGCGGAAGTATGTGCAAAATCGTTGTCCGATCGAACGTTATTCCGAAAGAAGTGATTAAAGTCTGCAACAATGGCTGCACATCTCCGGTGCCGGACCAGTAGCACTTTATGACTTTCGATACAAAAATCCATCCTGGGAGGACATTACGTTTTTCAGAATCGTCCATGCATCACCGCACACGTAGCATAAAATATAACTGACATACACTCTCATTTGTCGCGAACTCTGTGTATATTATGTTTAAATTATGCTTTCATTGTCATCATGAAGTTTGTAATTATTTTCAATGGTGGCTCACGAGCGACGGAATGTTTTGCCGCTTTTTGCATATGCGCGCTCGAGCCACCGACTCGTAATTAAATGTCGTAATTGCGGCGGCAACGCCGGGCAAGCTACCTTTGCAGTCGGGGTGCTATTTGTTTTGTTCGAGATATCCTTCAGGACAGAAAACAGGTAGAAACGTATTCGCAGAACGAGTATGAAAGTGCGAGGATACACGACACGGCGTGGTCGCGTTTAGTTTTTAGTTTTTGCGCGCTGTGTAACCACGCGCTTCATGCAACACAAACCAGGCTCAAAAGCGTGCGGGCCCACGCCCCACGAATTTTGAGACCAGAATTCCACCGGGTAAACCGTGATAGATGCTCTCTTTCTCTCTGGCGGCGGCGCGCGCGCTCGCCCCTCTCTTTTTTCCCCAACAAAGGATCGCAGCCTATGTCATAGTGATGGCACAGACCATTTCTTGCTGGTCGAACAAAAGCATTTGAGTAGCGGCATCAACGCGCATCCTGAATTCAGAGCGAGGCGTCTCCAGCATTACCGTGGTATCTTTAAACAAGGCAGCCCTTCATTGTATTTCCTGATGATTAGTTGCTCCCGTGCGAATTGCATTACCGCCCAATAAGCGATAAACTCAATGTGGAGCAAATGATTTCCATAAATCTTTTGTTGCCCTGTTTACTTAGTCTGGTATAACAGAAAGTTCTATTTATTACAAGAAGTGTTAGTTCTGAAAAGAATTTGCCAAGTATTGAGAGCGAGAAAGGCCCGGGCGGAAAGTTTCTCGAAAAGATGCATATTGCAAAAGTATCTGTATTATGTTTTGCGGAATGCAGGGACAATCTTGCCCGTAGGAAAAATTCTGAGCGGAGCAACAATTTTAGTCTGAAGCCGAAAGTTTATCGGACGAAGTGAACGGCTAAATTAGTTATTTCAGGCCGCCCCTCTCTCGGGTTGTTTTATGCCGTCGCTTGCACCTGGTTATAATATGCGACTTCCGGCGAACTGAGGACGTAAGAAAAGAACGAGCGAAACGCAAGGAAAAAGCACGTGAGAGAATGAGGATCGCAACGAGATTTAAAAAGTTGGTCACGCGGCAGTTAGTCGTGCGATTTCATGAAACCATGGTAATATGCAGGCAAACGCCGCGAGCAAAGGAACGATATTACTGGCGTGAACCAAGTGGCCATTAATAAGGTAAAATGGCCCCAGGCGGTGTTTCATTATTTTTCTTTCCGTTTCTTTAATTAGCGCTCGTGGAAAGAACGACGCGTCGGCGAAACGGGGCCGGACTCGTTCTATTTCCTCATGCGCGCGCGGGCAATGTGTTTAATTTTTGGCTTTGATATACCTGCACCGGCCAAGTTTAATCGCGACATTAAGTTCATTCACCAGTTCCCAATCGTTCGCCAACATGCTGTATAGAATATGGGCACTGGCACAAAGAGTATAATGAAAACGAAGATGGCATTTACTTTCAAAGAGTTAGTGTACCCCGAGAAATTGCCTCTATGCCAGCCACTCGGAAATCAGATGAAACGTTGCAACAGGTTGAAGAACTATATGTATATATACATATTATTTGAATAGTACCTGCAGTGTTAAATAACCCAGTTGCTGTGGGAACTCTCAACTTCCGTTCCAATTTTAGCCGGGAATTCGTATGTGGCATTCATACGAGCATATAAGCTACGCTCGAGATACATGGGCCAATTTATCAGTTACACCTACCGGCTGAAATCAGAATGAAAAGGACAAAACTGCTCGCTCTCCGCGTCCAGTGAGTGGTCGACACTCGCCAGTGATTCGCAGTGGAATCGGTGGAAACGGGAATTCATTTTGCGTTATACTCTCATGAGCCAAATGAAAAGCAAAAAGGAGCTGAGCCGTGGGCGAACTACGTGACAGAATCGAAACTAGTTCCGCGAGCTGTTTCAGTATCTCGAGCCGCCTCGCTCGCGCTCGCCCGTTATCCTGCAATCCGAGATTTCCCATTTAACTTTCGTTTAATTATTATTATGGCGCGACTACGCTTTACTAACCGACGCCATTGCATCCACTACACTCACATCGGCGCACACACTGGCAGACTCTTATCGGGGCACACTTGTACCACAGTTAAAAGCGGGATAAATTCACCTACCGGATAAAAAAACCAATTGGGTTACGAGACACTCGCTTTATATTAAACACGAAACTGCTTAATATTCGTATAAACCCGCCATTGGCTGAGCACCAGCTATTCATTACCTGTTGCTTTTATTAATTCACCGACATTAAAAACGCTGAAATCTGTTACTAGATTTTTATATCTAATTAAGGTAGGTAATGACCAAGTAAAATCTTACTGTTATTAACGGAATAGCTCAGCCGCACAGTATTCCAGCTGCAGTGGTAGAATGAAGTTGTTGGCCGCCGTCGGTCTCTTTTAATCCGATTTCCGTCTGACTTCCTCTCGACCGAAGGATAAAACGTCTCTCTGACTCTCCGATAGCAAATTGCCGTGCAACAAGACAGTGCGTGGGGTGTGCCGGGAAAAATATTTCCACAGCTCGACAGCCCCAGCAGATTGCCGCCAACTCCCCCTGTTTCCTCTGAGTTTTCACCTCTCGATATCGCGTTGCGGAGCCTTCCGCACTCCAATTTGGCTTGGTTTTGCACAAGCAGCTCTTGCCATTTACCGAGTCCCACGGTGGAAGCGTGACTTCAACTTGCCTCTGGCACACGCACACCGTCAGAGTCCTCCCGGCTTCCTCCGTTGGGGAGCATATGCAAGATTCGTGGCGCACAGTGCGCATTGTCTGAGCTTGCAGCAAAGCCAAGTTGAAGTTGCCCTGACTGAATCAACGGCGACCGCAAAGCAGCGGAGGTAAAGGCACCTTGGCTCAAAGGCCGACAGAGAAAGCCTCAGATGGAGCAAGTTAGCGTGGATGGAAGCACTGGTGGGAACGGAATATCTGCCTGGAAGTCCACGCTGACGACGATCCCTGTCCTTGCCTTCCATTTACAACCTAACCCATAACGTAAGCGCAACATCGCTGACGCCCCACGCTGACGTTGCTACTATGCTGCTGCCCGCTTTCGGCTCTCCCTCATTCTCTGTGTACGTCTTGGACGCTCTCGGTGAATGGTAATGTATACATTCAATGGTCATTTTAAAATCAATAGCTAAGCTTCCTGAGAATATTCCAGTCTCGTGTCTCATTTGGAAAAAGCCAAATGTATTGTTCTGAATACGACTGTTCCAAATATTATAGAGAATATGTGCTCGTGGATACTTCAGTAGGATGTACTTTATTCGTACCTTTCTTTTTAACTTAAAGTTAGTATTTATCAAATCATGTACAACCATCGCCACTGACGATTACTCGCTGGATGTTCACTGCTGAAATGTTCATTCGCCCAGGAGTTTCGGGGCCTTATACATCATTCACATGGATTCACGCTTTTTTCACCCTTCCCTTCACATTCATTCTCGGAATCAGTCACTCCACTTTCAGCCTATCGATATTCGTTTGCGCAACTTGCATCTGATACCGCACGCGCTCATTTACACTCCTTTCTCACTCAAACCACTCACCAGTCATCCTCATTTTTTCCGTCTTACATACACTCGTCAGCCGCTCAACGTGCATTTTTCGATGTTTTTGGTAGACTCTTCGGTTCGTTCACTTGTCCCAATCATTCGACTCTTTCTCACACGCATTCACCCTTACTTTTTCCGCCGTTACAATTGGTTTCGCAACCTTTCTTATAATCAGCAAAAAGTAATTTCCCTAATTTAACAGTAAAATAGGTAAGATTGAAGTCGACATTGTATAGAAGTTATCGAGAGTGTAGCTCGAGTGAGAACGGCGAGCTGCTTTAGACAACAGCATTCACCCTTGCGGGAATGTTTTCGCTCTCAAGGCAAAGCAGCACCTCCAAACTTTGACTAGCTATTTTCGAATATTTGTATGCATAAGATAGCAGGGTGCAACGGCCCTGCGGATGATTGGCGGGAGGGAAGAGTGAGAGTAAGGGAAGTAGCACTTTTAGGGGAATGGGGTACGATGTCGTACAGTCGATGAGTGGAGCGTTGAGAATGGCAAGTGAGTTCAGCGGCAGTGTCTTTCTCCGGGAGACCCGCGAGTGGGTACCGAGTGACAGAAGTCTTCTCCCAGTCTTCCCGGCTACATTTGAATAGCAAATTCTGCCTAGTCATTGTTGTCCCAGCCGCGCGAACCGGGAAACGGATATGCGCGGTGTCTCCTAAGGCGAGCTTGCCACTTGGATTTCAGGATTACTGAAAGCTGCCTGATTTCACCGCTTGTTTAAACCGGCCGAGCTTTCTCAGATATAGCTGCTTTCATTGACAAACTTGTGATAAATGCTATCTAAATCGTTCTCGCACCAAATTATGTTTCGCTAATGAAGTTTCGTCTAACACTCTTATCTGGATTCGCGAGTCCAAGAGGTTAAACTCTAAATGCCAAACAAATGTCTAATCGCTGCCATATTCTTTGGATTCTTTGAATTTGGTAAAATCACACAAATACTACGATACTTTTTAAACAGGATTTTGGAGACTGCTAAGATTAACTGGTGTAAAACAAAGCTAAGACATGAAACTTGGCAACGGTCGAGAAGTGGCAGTGGCAGTGCCAAGAGAGGAGGAAACGCTTGTAAAGTTAATCCGACGCTTGCACACGCCAATTCCGATCCGGATCGACACACGCACTTATTGGTGGACGCGTGGAGAGATATGGGCTGGTAGATTCGCAACGAGGCTTTCCGAGTTCAATCGGTCGGATTCGTTATGACTAACGATTCGGTTTCCACGTCCGGGGGAAATGTACGTTTTTTACACGCGGACAACTGTCCGTCCTCGGAGCATCCGTGCTTCACTCACCCTACTGCACCAGCTTTCTCTCTGTTGTTCTATTTTCTGAGTGGACCGTTCTGTCCTCGTATTTTGTTTCGGTTTCCCTTTCGGCCAGCTTTCGGCCAGCTTTCGGCCCACCGGAAAACTGGGCGCGGAGGAGCGTTATCTGTGCGAGCGCCGGATTTTAGTGCCACTCACCACCGCTAACCGCCCCACGCACCTCTCACTCTTTTTCCCCATACCGCGCTCAGCCCTAACCCGTTTTGCCGCATGTTTGGTGCTCGGCAACTTGATGGCATCGAGTTAGGTTACAGCTCCTACTTTCGGCTCGAGTGAAGCACATTGCGTTTCAAACTTTCCTACTGAGATTCTGCCTGCAGAATTCGTGATATTAACGTTTCTTTTTTTTAACAATAGAATAAGCTAATACCGGGAGCAACAATCGAATGCTGAATTGAGAAACCACTTATGGTACGTATGTCGGAACACAGGCCGAAGTTTGTTAATTAGTTTAACTGAAAATAATTGCTTTATCCAAAATTGGACATGGTTTAAAGTTTTTTTTTTGTTATTATGTTTAGTTATGCCCTGTTGCAGTCGATGCTTCTGTCCAGTAGTTACCAACAATTCGATATCCTAGCGGTATCTACATTCAATGTTTATACTTCCAGTCTAACATGGGAATGTAATATTCTCAAACAGCTAGAATCTTTCTACAATCTTAACACTGGAAGAACTCTTGTTAATGTGTATATTGACATAATAACGGGGTATATGAACAACTTGTACATAAAAGCTTAGAAGCTCCAAACACCTTTTTGCAATATTATAATTCACATCTGAGCAGTGTTGCGAAACGGCTCGAGGCTTGAGTTCGTACAATGGAAGACCCAAGATATTCCGGACATGAAAGATGATAGCATTACAGTTTTTTGGTTTACGCATTGCTCCATTATAATAGGGAAAAGCATTCGGACTGTATCACCGGGAATTCTGATACTAGGTGCTTGGTGGTCTTGGTAACATAGACTTGCAAACAGGGGAGCGCTAACCACACACGTTCGGATAAAATTGAAAATAGAAAAGTAGTTATCCTCATGTTTCACGATGAAAATGTGCCCTGAATTATGCACATATGTATATACATCTCCGCTGCGCGACACTAACAGCCTATATTTCGAACTGTGTATACTATACATATACAATTCAACATTTCTGCACATACATAGAGCATATGCTGCGTGCCCTCCTTTTCTCGGGCCACAGTGGCTGCTAGAGGGAGACGCACTGCGCCCATATTTTCCAATATTTTCGAAATACGTGGGACATTTGTACCTCATCCCGAGGGAGTGCACATATAACGTGTCCCGGCAAAATACCCGGCAGGCTCGTAAAGAACCTCACAGTATAAATTTCCAAATTAACGACGAAACGCAAGTGTCGCATTAGTGACTTAGGAAGTAAGCTATAAGAAGCGTATGTGATATTACGATCATCACAGCACGTTTATTATCAAACTCCTATACATATAACTCTTGAAACAGTAAGCATTAGTTTGTAACATTCAACTATAAGTTACGTATGAAAAGTTAAATATATCCGCGCTCGAACCGCTATCCATGGATCTGTTATAGATAAATCATAAGCTCCATTTGCACACATATCGGCAGCTTAATTCTGTGTGAGAGGTGGAAAGTGCAGCAGTTCGGTCATGTCTGGAATTAATCTGCTGAATAATTGGTTTGCATTTTCAAAACCATGTTAGATTACAAATGTATGGATAAGTCTTTGCATCTCAACAGGGATTATCTGGAGTTTCGTACGTGCTATGACAATATTTGTCGTGCGGAAAAAGGGACAAAATGCTGAATACATTCTATGTATATATATTGTGATAGGTTTTCATTCCTTTGGAGACCGTGGAAAATAGATCAGCTGGCCAGCATTTGATCCTAGCTCCCGCAGTCTCTTTGGACAACGATCGCCTGCACATCGCAAGGAAGAAGAAGTTGCGCTCCCTGCTGCTTAGAAGTCCTTTGCTTGCGTGGCGCGGAAGGCGACGGTCAAACGGAAAATTCGAAAGCTGAATCCGATGGCAAAGTACAGCACAGAGCAACAGAATCGCCAGGAGAAAAATCTCCCGAGAGTACAAGTTACTGCGAGGGAGGGACGGGATGGATTGAGACTCATTCGTGAAGGGACACGAATGAGAAGAGCAAGGACAGAACGCATGGCAGGCGAAAAGAACAGCGCGCGGAATTTGAATAATTCAATCGCCAGGGAGTCGGACCTTCGTTAAATAAAATAAGGTGTAGTAAAATGTTGAAAATGTTGGAGCAACTCCGACACTTGGGTTGGTTCGTTCGGGAATTCCTCCCACCACCGGAATCATCCACCCCAAGTTCCCCTGATCCAAGTTGCAGCAACGCGATCCAATTTTATTGTTGTTACATTGCGAACTGCGACGATAAGTAAATACCCATGCTGATTCAGCGCTGATAAAACAGTACATTTCACAGAGACCGAGATGTTGTCTTTAATGTCTTCAGTGGCCACCAATAACCATATGGCACGCGCCGAAAAATGTTTATATATAGAAGAAACCGAATTAAAACGACACGTAGCCCTGCCGCATATGTATATCATTGGACTGAGCGCTGCAGAGGTTTTGCCACTCTCCCCGCAATTCATCAATACGCAAACTCACTCGCCGCAGGGATATTGTGTTTTTTTATAGAGTGTGTGAGATATGCGCGTGCGAAAAAATTTTTGTTGAATCAACGCGGAGGCCCTCTGGCAGCGCCGCTATGACGACGCGCCGCGTCGGCCCACTCCTAGCAAAAAGCGGCGAACAAGATTTCTCGCAAGCATAAATGCCAAGATAGAATAATAAATCATGAGCGAGTTAATCCGTGGGCTGAAACGTGCCGCTGGTTTGAGGGTAAACGCCGCTGTAATTATACATTACTTGAGAGCGAGATGAGAAATAATGCAGACCGTGGCGCGATAGCCGGGAGGGAAAAAAAGGATTTCTACAGAAACAAATTCAAGGTGGACAGCCTCGACAATGGGAAATTACTGTTGCCTTCTTTTATTAAGGCTTCCTGCTCCTGTCGGAGCGAGACTGTCCTCGTCCCCTCCGTGGGATTAGTTTAGCAGCCCACTCACTGCGAGAGAGAGAGAGAGAACGAGAGGAAGAGAGAAAGGTACCGGTGCTTCAAGTATTCCTGAATATTCACCTAATGGCCGCGGGCCTTTCGGGGCTAGTTTTGTTCTTGAATGTGAGCCAGATGAGAAGTAGAACGGCTGCATAAGTCCGCCTCGTTCTCTCTTATACTCCTTGACATGTTAAGGATCCCACCCAAATATTAATGCCCTCCTGTCCTCGTGGCTTTAATACCTCACGGAAAGCAAGAAGCAAGCCTCCTCCGCGTAAGATACTGCGAGAGCACCCTTCAGCCAGACGAACAAATATAACAGCCTCGACTTTCATGCCTTCCACTTTCAGTTATTAAGAGAATACAGAATCTCTAACAAATAACCATTGTAATAGGCCTCGCGGCAAGAGCGGTGAAAATAATTTGCTGGCAGAGGCGGGCGATTTATTTTCTGTGCGTAGACGTTTGTGCCAGCCGCTCAGTCCGAACAGCTCGCAAAAAACGCCCGCCGATATTTTTCTGTTAGCCGCGTCGCGCCCGTCGGAACTAAATTCGCGGAGTCAGAAGAGTGATCGCGCGCAGCATTTACGGCTCGCGCGTGTTAAATATTTATTATCGTAAACATTTGTCCCGTAATTACGAATGAATTCGGGCTCTCCCCTGTTAAATGTTTGCGCCGAACAGGGCAATACGCGCGTATACCTACTACGGAGTTCGCGCTGCATCGAGAGTATATGCATATGTGCATGTGCCATTGGTTTTTACTCATGAGCGATTTAAACTCCAAGTCGAGAACTGGGCCTTTCCCGATTGTCGGCATTCACTCGATAAAAATTTAATTCGATAACCTCGGGGACCATATTTCCTTACCCCGCCTGGCTCCGGCAGGCGGCTTTTGCGGATGCGGCCGACGTGAATATTAATTTGCAGGGCAGCCAGATTAAACCACCGGGACTCGTAAGTTTCACTGTTTTGGAAGCGCAAATTCCTGAGCAGCTTCCCACCGAATTTCCCTCGCGCGGCAACGCCCTGCACTGGCGTGCTCGGGATAAAGCTGATAAAAATTATGCGCTTCACGGGGTAGTCATGAATTTTGGATAGCGTGCCCGTGTCACAAGCGCAGCCTCTGTCGAACAGGCTGCCATATCTACTTTATCGGTATTGCTTGGTATTATCAGCTTAATATAAATGCATACTATGTTTCGGGAACGGGGTGTTATGTGAATCGGATGAGTGCAACAAGGCAGAATAGCTCGCAAACTAATCTGCGGCCTCAATCAGTTCTTATTCGTCATAACAGTCTCGTCCTATTCGTCCATAGCTTCGTTGATTTCAAAAACATGGATATTCCAATCGACAAACTCTTGACCATTATTTACACTACAAAGAAATCAGTTGCATCACGTTCACTGCAGTGTAAACTGTTGATCGCCAACAAGAGGTTTTGACTTTACTTAAATAACAATATTGAAATACCAAACAGGAGTTTTACAGCACCGAAAACCATCGTGGGAGGACGCTGTTCATGGATTTGCTAGTATACATATAGAGGCTGGTGTTCAACATCCCACAGTGTTCTGGGTTCCCGCCCTTACCTCGACAATGTGCCACCTGCTTCACAAAGAAACCCCGCGAGGCTCTACGTTAATCAAACGGGGCCCCCTTTACCCAGCCGGCTAGCAGACTTGTATGCATATGTGGCAGCGCACACACACGTTTCTCTATTTGGCCGGTGCCGAAATCTACGTGATTTGAAAAAGACAGAGGGAGGCGGGTAGAGCATGGAAATGGAGGCCTCTGTGCCCGGGTCCATCTATGTGTGCGCTTATGTATTTCGAGTACGTGACAGCGTGCACTCACATAGCGCGCGCACATATCAGCAGTCGTTCGTTATTCGAAGGGATGAACGAGACACGCGCTCAACTCCCAGTCAACGTTAATTACTGGGGAATCGGTGCGCCTCGCTGCCAGAGAGAATGATTCATCCTCACTGCGAAAGGGCCTTTTTCCAGGAGGGAAAGGCGCGTTAAGGGCGTCGGAAGCGCGTGTCGCTCGGATGTAAACGACACCAGCTCACTAATCTCCTTCTCTTCGTGGACTGTGTTTTTAACGGAACCGTGCAATCACCACTGCTTTCACCGTCAGTTACAACCGGATTTTTGTCTCCCGTTAGAATTTATTGGCTGCCGCCATGAGCAATTTGTCGATTTACAATATTGCCGATTATAAATAACAGTAAGGTGCTTGACCTATTACTTCGATATCTCACTTAAAGTGTTATTAAGACTTCGCAATTACCAATGCAAAAAATTCAGAATATACCTACTTAAGAAATAGTCAAGTATAAACAGCTTATGAATATTCTTCTGTGCTTACTCCCGCTTAGTACACCTATATGTATGTGTATATCATATAATAATCAGCCTTTCCGTGCTTAACTATCTCGGACTAATTACTTTCCGGCGGCGATTCGGCGATTCTAACTTCCCGTGCACGTATAGAGCACTCGTAGGGCCGGCGCGGCTCGGTGCGGCTCTGCGCGGCGGACTCTCGGTGGCGCATGAAATATTTAAAAGAGGAAATACGTAGGAAGGGACGAAATATACATAAATAATCCGAGAGTGCAGAGGCCGGTGGCGCGGCCCAGCAGGACGAATAGAAGCAGCAGCGCAGTAGCCATACCAGTAGCAAAAGTACTACCAGTACCGGTAGCGTCGGGGATGGTCTGCGGTGAATAAATAACGAGGCCGCTGGTTTTATCCCCGCAGTTACATTCGGCCTTTAACGTTTTCCAGTTGCATTAGCGCTTGCGGATGACAGTCGGCCTAACAATGCGGCCGGTTTTCCGCGCATCGCCGAGCGGAATGGCTGCCAGCAGCATCGCTCTGGATCCTCTTCCTCTTCGGCGGCCGCACCAGCAGAGAACGGACAGTTGGGGCCAACGACACAACCAATGGAGACGCAGTTTCCACGTTCGAGGGAGTCCAAGAGAGGTGCAAGTGCAAGGGTTGTTGCTAGAAATGCTTCTCGCGACAAAACCGATGTCTCAATGCCCGGAAAGGCAGAAGAAGGGCGGCGCGCACTGGCCTCCCCTAAGCCGTGATGATAATTACTCCAGCGGCCATTAAAGTAAACCTTCCTAATTGCCCTATTTATTTGCCTGGCGTAAACGCACAGCTGGCTCCGCTCATGTTCCTGGACAATGTGGTCGAGAGCCTCCGCAAGGGCGATTAGCATTAAAAATCTTTGCTCGTCCTCTTCTTTCTCGAGTCCTATCTCGGCGAGTAAAAGTTCTCTGGAGCAAAATAAAATATGCTTTTCACACACGAGCGCGCAAGCGATAGCTTATTGCGACGGGTCGCTGATCGTTGGTTCGGCCGGGCTATTGCTCGCTGCTGAAATTGTCAAAAGGCAAAAGGTACGCACAAAATGGTGGCAGTGTCACGCTGTCTGGATTCAACGTTACGGAACGAAGCTTTACATCAGCTCGTCGACGATGTAACGCGCTTTGAGCGTAATTGTCCGCGCCATCCGTCTCGCCGGCTGCATTTTCGACGGCGTCTCGTCCCGCTACGTTTACCTTCGACCCTGTTTGCATTGTACATAGCAGCTCCAATTGACCGCCGGTATTAACACCATCGCGCGTATCCTCTGGGTCAATCATTGTCCTCATATGTATACCCAAATTATCAAAGGCAGTCTCTACGCCTCATTTTGTGTCATACTACATATAGACCACCGGCTATAACTAATGAACAGCTTTTCTATGTATTGTGACTTCGCCCGTTTGACTTTAGAACCATTCAGTAAATACATGTTCAGAAAAACTGCCAATTATCGCAGGGATCTATTTCTCGTGAGGGTGCGCAATAAGTACCGAGGAGGGAGTTAATAGTCTAGGCAATTTCGCCAGCGCTTAATTCGAGTAAGTAATAAGCCCATATTAAACATGAAAATCCTTGGCGCGGAATGTTCTCGAGTGTGGTGGGAACCCGCGGTTTCGTAATATCGAGACGCACGCGTTTATATGAATATTCTCCCGTATATCTTTCGCTTTCTGCGGTTGTGAGATGGTCGGCTGGTTGAACTAGTGGACACGGCAGTTAATGGTCAGCCCATGGGTATACCCTCTAGTCTCCGGTCAACTTTAGCAGGTGGCACTACAATTAAACCGCATTACGGTTATGTCAGTTGCGTTATATCTATGTATGTACCTGCACACGAAAAGCACTCCACCCAGGTGGGCGTGCACTGTGCGACGGGCAGTCGTGACAAATGGAAACACAAAATATACTTCTCCATCGATATTTGGAAGAATAATAAGTCTACAGTCTACATATGTATAGCTTGAAATGTAGATCCCAACAGCTACTTTCCAATTGTTGCCTTTCCCGTTGATTCTATTCAATCTTAAAAATAGTGGCAAATAGTGGGAAAAATTTGCCATGTTGGCCGTAATACGATATGCTAGTGATTCGTGGTAGAGCTCTTTGATGAGTGGGTCTATTACGATGGCAATATATAGTTCTGAGGTCAAAGGTTATAGTGGCCTATTTGATATCCAGCCGTAATTCTCGATAGCACGTATACAGCGATCGCGAGCGCGTGGTGTAAATTGGACGACACTGGTGATCGCGGCGGCGCGGCGATATCAAGCGAAGGCTTCTCGCCAGTAAACCAAAAGCGACGCGGCGAATTCGTTTTCATGGTGTCGCGAAGCGCCGGCCAAACTGTCAGTCTTGCTGCCAGCGCGGAGAATTATCGTGCGTGCACCGCGGTGAACCGCGCTGATACTCTCCGGCAAGAGTCCACCCTGACACGTCGTTGGGGAGTCGCGTAAAAAGGAACTTGCCAGACAGTTCGGAAACGTCGCTGAAATGGCGTCACTTGGCACAACTGCAGTCTACCCGTGACGGAGCGTAAAACTTTTCGAAATGTCCCACGCCACGGCCACACACGTATCCGACGTACCTGCAGTAGAATCATTCCTAGCTTTTTTCTGTCGCTCCGACCCTTCTGACGAAAGCCACTTGCCTTGCAACTTAGCATCTGGAGGTGAGAAACGTGAGCATGTCTCATCGTCGAGCAGGCCAAATTGATCTTTTCAATGTATTATTTATTCAATCGTCCCACCGAACATGGGGCAGTAATATCGCTTGAAGTCATTTGATAAGCACAGTACTTATACAGGGTGGAAATGTTCTTGTGTCCGGCGCTTCAGGGAGTTATTCTGCATGCTCGGGCAAGTAGATTTTGTCTCTGACATTTATCATTTTGGGCTTCCATATTTTAGTTATAGCTAGTTGAGAATTCAGTAGAATAGGCGTCTGGACAGCACATTTTTACCGGCCGGATGGACATGGCAAAGTAGGGCACGGTGATGATCGGGTCAAATCAAAACAGATCATAGTCGATAAGGCGATGTTTTGCTGTCCAGACGCCTATTCTACTGAACTTTCAACTTCAACGATAACTAAAAAACGGAAGCCCAAAATAAAAAATGTTAGAGGCAAAATCTGCTTGCCCGAGCATGCAGAATAACCCCCTGAAGCGCCGGACACAAGAACCTTTCCACCCTATATATTAAACATTTACGCTTAACGGAAACTGCTGTCGGGCACATAGTAAGATTAGCCTTTGCCGTCCGATTTTATCCTTTTCGACATTGTATGATTGATATAAATAATGAGCAAGTGGTTTCCTGATATTGATCTCCGCTTGGACATATTGCCCGTAGAAGTGTTCCGGCAGTATGATTGAGAAAGTATTGAGTTATCGATGAGGGAGGAACTCCATTCGCAGTGATAAAACATTGAAAGCTCTAATTTTTCCTGGGCATAATATCTCGTTACATTATGCGGCTTATCAGCAATGGCAATCGAACGTAGTGGGAGAGCAGGAAGCTAGACTTCCTGGGGGCGAGCACCTCACGAGAAGCGCCATTGCGAATCGACTCGAATCGAATAGTCGGGATCTCCGAAAAGTTGAGCGGAAACGCCGCGGGCTGATAACCAACCTTCCTCCGCGCGGTGCACGTCAGAGAAACTTGTGGGAGAGAATTAGTTATTGGAATGGTCATTGTGACCGGAGGGAGTCTCGATACGTCTACTCACTTCTTGAGAATATAACGTGAGGAGAGCGAGAGACCGCAGCTAGATGGTCCTTCAACTCCTTCTCTCGACTGCGCCTCTTCTAGAGAGGGACTTTCCAATTAAGTTGCAAATTAAAACGCATATTTTATTCGAGCACCGTAGTGCCCTACGGGGACAGCACGTAGACGAAAGAAATGTAGGGAGATAGACCAGCGACGAGTTGGAGGACGCGGGATTGAGTTTGCCATTTTTGCGGTGCAACATTTTTTGCAACTTAGCTGCTGGCTCAAGTTGTTCCGGGAATTACTGGTTGCCTTCGTGAATGATTTTCCTCACTCCGGCGAGCCGAAAGTAAATAGGATTTGCTCTCATTCATTTTCTGATGCAATTTCGCCGGGCCCTCGCCGCACTTGGGCGGAATCCAGTTTGCAAGGAACATCGAACGATGACCGGCCACTGCCCTTCCCAGTTACCCGGAAGCGGTCCTATTTCTCTTTTTCCACATCGGGCGGTCCTTAGTGGACGGTCTTACTCATTATTTTGCACGAACGCTCCCCGCTGAAGGAAAGAAAATCTCGTTCACGGACGAAATAGCGCGGAAGGGAGGGACCCGCTCTCTCGGGCGTTTCTACAGTTTCCGTTTGGGTTCGCCTTGTTTCGATGCAATTTGTTGGATTTCTGGCTGCACCGATCCCTCCGTACAAGGAGGCGAATGGGAAATATTTTCGCGAGCAGCCCGTTTCTCAGCATTAAGCACCGACCCGCCGGAAGAGCGAGTGGACGAGGTAAAGACGTTGAATTACGGGGGCCCGAAAGAAGAACTCGATTCGACCGGGGGAGGCGGAGGAGCTATTTTCCGGCGTGACCTACGACAATATCTCGTTACCAACGAAAGTTGGGCGTGTTCCTCCTCTCGAAGCCGAAAAGCCATTTTGCGGCCAACATTCAGACAGCAGTCTCCCGGCCGCAGATCTGAAACTTTTCCTTCGACACAAAGCGAGCTAGCTAGAGGATGAAGCTAGACAAGTCAGAGAGCCAGCGGATATGTCCAAGAGGTGTCCATCCTGCGAAACTTTCTCGCGATATCCGTGCGAACGCTGACTCTCCCAGGAAGGCTAAATTCCCCCTCTCGTATCTTCGACTTCCAGGCACGAATCGCTTTAACCGGCAGCCAGTCAGATTTTTACTCCAACGGGACATCGCCCCGCGGAAAATGAAAAACAGTCTGGAATTGTCCAACTCGGCAAACAGCAGCGTGGTCAGGCCAGCCGGCTCCGTCCGAAGACTCGTAAATTCCGATTGAACTTTTCTCGTCGACGGGACTAGAGTTGATATTACCAGGACGGCGGCCGCTGTCGTTCAACGTGTCACTCGATTGAATTAGATTTAGCTGCGGTGTAAACTGCCCTTTAATAAAACTTTCCCTCGACGTATTCCTGCGGACTTGGTTGGCGGGCGTGCGACGCTTCCCGCTGGTTACTGACGCGACGCGCCGACGAAAACAACCCCCACCGGACAAACATACGTAGACACCTCCCATAATGCTTTTGAACCTTAGACGCGATTCAATTCGATGAAATTTCTACCTGCATCCAGTTAATACACCGGCTCAACCGTCTTTGACGAAGAGAAAGACTTGCCCATAAAGGAAGCCATCCGGTGCTTGCGTCTCAGCCAGAATCTATAACTTTATCCGTTCAAACTCACCCTCTATCCGATTTCCCTGTGGAAGGCGATCAAAAATGCACATGATGCATGTCGAGGAAGTCGGCGGTTCTTTGACAGTTATCCGTCGACGAAAAGACGCCGATCAGCCCCCACGGGTGACACAGACAGGCGGCCCGTGCTTGTGCGCGGCCGCGATTGACGGTAAAACGGGCAAAAATATTTGCGGATGCCTTCGCGTGGACCGTGGCAGAAGCAGCGTAAAGTTTCTGCCGATCCACCAAGCTGGAAGCGAGCAGGAAGCACATGGGCACACAGCCACCCTTCCCATTCTCCCCCTATGAACAGAGAAAACAGAGAGCGACCCGAAGAAAATCCAGGACAGAAATATGTACCAACTTCGATCGATTTAAGCTAGCGAGAAAATTTCAAGTGCCCAAATACGCGAATGCGAAGCACTCAATCGATATTTCCCAGATCATATGTATGAATCAGGTCGCTCTACATATCTATCTGTCTACTCTCATTTCAGCATCGAGTGCTTGCGCGTTGCAGAAGTGCCCAACTACCGAATCTTCCTCTCAAATGAAAACAGCTACATCTCAGCACTACAGTCTACAGTGCGTACATAATGCGAGGGAAAGTTGAGCGTGACTCATCGACTTGGAGAAAAGTGGTTGAATTCCATGGCGAAGTAACAGTAGTATCCTTCTTATTTCGAATTTAAATCGATTCGACTGGAAGTATAATACTCTTCCGGGAGTTCAACTTCATCCCAATACTGAAATACAAGATGAAACCATAACAGGTGGGATGAAACAGTTCCAGCAGACAATCAAAGTTTCTCTTATGAAAATGAAAGATGGGGTATCTCAGAAAGGGTTGTAGAGAAAGTGGGGCGCTTTTTTCATGAAAAAGGTGCTTTATCAGGAGCCCCACGCTTATTCTCTTCAGGCTCCAAGCAAATCAGGAGGGACACTTGGAGGGACGCGTATGAGTTACGAAGCCGATAAAAAGCGAACGTTCTACGAAGGCGCGCGTACGATCGATACTGGTGACAATAATGGGACTCTAGGAAAAAGATGCGAGTGCGCTCGAGGTCTCACCCACGTTTATCTTTCCATTTTTATCGTACCTGACGAAGTCGAAGTATTCTGAGCATATAGATATAGACCTACTGGGGTAACTGGCGAAGTGAAAACGTACAGAGTCCGAACTCGCAATGAGAATAAAAGTGCTAAAGCTAGTGCAGTGCTCGGGCACGAAGGTGCAGTTCAGTAGTAATTAAGGTAACGCTTTAAAGGTCGTGAGGATAATGGGAAACTCAGCAGCTGCAAATTCCAAAGACACCAGCCGGTAGCTGGGAAAGAAAGTAGAAAAAAGAGCTGTGTAAAAGGAGGCGTACATTCCGAGCAGGCACCTTTGATTATCATGCTAAAGGTGAGATGGCACTTTGCTCAGTTTGCGAGACACCATGCAATTAAGGAAGCTTAGAATTTAATAATAGATTAAGCGTCCCCTGCGCGCGGGAACGTGCCTATCTGTTCCCCCGCCAATAGTACTTCTCTGTTCGAGGAATTTCCTTGGAAGTCGCCCTGTTTCTCGTCTATTTGAGTGGCGGGCCATTGAATCGAGAGACGGAAAACGAGGGGGTGGAAATGAAACGCGCCGATTAACAAGTGGCACTATTATCTCGGCCCGGGATAGGTTTTACAGGGCGAGTATTGTCGACGATGCTGGAAGCGATTTGTCGATAGCGTATCGGCGGCAATCCATAACGCATAAACCGCGTCCTAGAGTGGAGGCACTCGGCCCTCGCGAGGCTCATTCTTCGCGCTGCGCTGGCACATCGAGTGCAATAGGACCTATTTCCCTCTTGTCAAACCACCCCGCCGGACGGCGCCGCCATTAATTGACAATACAAATTGCCGTGAAGGTCATCGTGTTTCGCTCGACCACGAGAACGAAGTGGGTCCGCGCGCGTGTTCTACGCAGCGGCTGGAACAGCGGAATACTTATGAGAGATATTCACGGGCGGAACCAGCGGGATGAATAATACTCGACAGGGTGTGAATGGCAAGCTGGGGTCAGCGGAGACGGCAGAGCACGGACAATCCTTGGTCTTTCTCGAGGAACAGCCGGCTTTTGACATGCCAACATGCTAAGGGGCTCTGCACTAGGATAAATGTACATCTATTTCAATATATTAGCACCCTCTTGAAAGCTATATGTGTACCACATTATCACAGACGAAGCAGAATTCGTTTAATTCGCTTACTCGAGTCTATGCAGTAATGCAAGCCAGACATATGGGCCATTCCAATGAAATCTAATATTTCAATGGAAAAAGAAGTGCGCGATTGGAGATATTTGCAGATAAATAATTCAGTGTAAATTATTTAATGCTTAAAAAACTTTTGGTTGGTTAACATATTTTTTTATCAAAATTGAATCCTTTGTGAACAACATGCCGTTTTCAATTAGTTGATATCACTTTTATTTGCGGTGCTAGAATTTTTCAAAGAAAGCCCGATTTGGAAAAATCATGTGTATGGAGTGTCATCGTCTATGCATGGAATGGTCCATATATCTATGCATATCCTGAACAATAATATCTTGAATGAAAACAAAACCTTCCACCCTTTCGCTGATAGTAGACAAAAAGTATAGTTGCGAGGTACTCGAAGTAGATTGCAGCGGCCCCTTTTTAGTTACCAATTGCGCAACTGTACAGAGAATGAAATGGCTATATTCCACTGAAAGTCCAATATTCACAAGATGTTGCGAATCCATCACGCGGCATAATTGTCATGTACCGACGTACTGGAGCAGAAGAAACTTCATAATAGTCCACTTGTTCTGCTGTTCATCGCGACAAGGATCCATCGAGTGAAGTCTGCCGTTGATGCCGTGTTGTGTTAGATAACAGGCAAAGAGCAGCTTACTGCAGGCGCATGAAAGAAAAACTGGGTTGCCTTTTGTTAGATCGGATATTTACGTTGGCTGGATCGCGCCAGGCTATGGCGATTCATCTTTTTCCGGAGGCGCGTCTGTCAGTCAGGAGTTACAGCGTTTAGTCATTGGAGGCGAGGTAAGCTCGTTAAGGGGACAAAGCACTATGCTTCAGCCACTATTTGGCGAGAGTTTGTCAAAAGTCGGGACTCAGTGGGCAGATGTGCGGAGCATTTAAATCAAAACCTGACCTGTTTACACATAATACTGGTCGGCCGAAAGTGCTCTGTTTGTACAGTCCGTGCAAACACAGTGGCGCGCCGGTGCAATGCGTCGCTATAAACACTACCAACGTCAATTTCAATTTGAAGCCATTGGCATTGGGTGCGTTCCGCAGCATGCATTATCGGCAGATTGAGGCAGGGAATTTGTTTGAAAATGAGGGCCATATGCAGAATGAGATCATAGCTTATTGGACTACAGCCCGAGTATTCACAGAGAACCAACATATAGTCCCCGGCGTCTGCAAAATACTGAAATTTGTAATTAGCTCGACACGACTCCTCGATAAATAGCAAATCCAATAAAGCTAGTGACAAAGGCTTGTTCGGGGATAGCACAATAATCGGGAACAACCGCCTACTATCCATGTAACGCATTCCGTTACGTGGGCAATAAGCGCGTAATGAGCACTTGTTGCTTACGCAATTGACGTAGGTAATTTGGCCGCCGGTGCTTCGTGCTTGCCCGGTATTGTTTCTCAGAGGCTGCGCTAACGAACGACAGGTTATCCCCGACGCGCGGCTAATGACAATTTATTACTTGTCCGGGACACCTCGTTATCCCGAGACGCACGCTAGAAATAAATGAAGGAAAAGGCGACCTGCGAGGAAAGGGCATCCCAGGAGTTATAGGTTCACTCTATATATGCGTACAAATGTTGATCGTAATTGGCGAATTAATCTGAAGATTGATTGGAGTACATGTATACTTTGCTAGTTGAGACGGAACAACTACCTTGACAAGTTTGGTAGCGTAACTCTATAAAGAGATGTTTCATTTACCGAGATAGATTAAAGTATACATGTACCATACCTTTATCTTTCTTTTCACATTCATTTACAAATTAGGAGTTATGACTACACGGATCATATGATGAAATCCTCTAATCCTGCTAGAAGATACTAGGTTTCTTAAAGCTAGAAGCAGCTCTTTATTTTTGTATGCTTTCTGAAAGGGCTGATCAGTCGTAAAGGTATTCCTTTCAGCAGAAACGATATTTATGGATCGAAACCTGTATCGAAAGATAAAGTTGGACAAATATATACCCGCCGATTTAGAGAATTCATACAAATTTAATCGGCTGATTCAACACAGAAGGTGCTAAAAACACATCGATATTCCCATAGAATGGCAGTCCCGAGATCGACTCATAAAAGATGGGGATTTTATCATCGAGAAGTGGATGGGATGCCAACGCACTATTTGTCGAAAACAGTGCCGTTTGCTCCAGCATTCGCCGGTGTCAAGGAAGTTTATAGCGCACATTGGATGAAAGAAAGCTTTATGACGATATTTGAGATCTCAAGATCGCACAATATCGGTGCCATACCTAGCCATCCGGTTAAGGCTCTCGAAGAAATATTTGAGAATGCATGGAATTTTTCGTCACATGCCTCCACACGCTGGAAGTGAGGAGCTCTCTTCTCCGTTCTCCGTGTCTCGCTGGAACCCTCCGCTCTTCTCTTCGTTTCCGTTCCTATGCACACGAGTATCAGATTTTTCCGATAAGTCGCAGAGGAAAGCTTTCCAAATGCATAATTATGATTAACCTGTCACGAATGAATACAACGGGCTTTCGCTAACGTACCGTGCGCGGCAGATGCTGCGAAATGAGGCCGCACCAGCACGCCCTACCTTCTGATGCATTTTTACCCCGAAGTTCTCTCATGCGACGGCGAAAAACACTTTGTCCGGCGTGTTAAGTTACTTGCTTGCTCACATCAGTTGTTTCAGCACGCCCTCAATACAACGGCTCTTTTCACGGTCTGTGGAGGTAACTCGACTTTCGTGCCACAGTAAGTAGTATATGTATAACCGCGCTCAGTCAAACGGGGCGGACTGTTGCGCGGCTCGCATCACTTCGTTTCTACCTTCTACATACACAGCGATTCTTCTCGTGAACGCGTTGAACTAGAAAAGCGCATGTACTTGAGTCTGACAATGCTGCGAGCCTTTTTAATGTAACAACTTATTCGGTAAATGCGGCAAGAATCTCAGTCCGCTCAGCAAAAGTCACAAAGCTCCGTGGAAAGAAAGAAAGAATGACACAGTAACAGAACCATTCTCCCGATTCCGCTGGCACGCGCACGCACGACGACCTAGAGTCATCTTTATTCCTAGAGACGCTGTTTGTACTTTCAGAAATCTCCTTTCACAATGGGCTAGCGTGTGAGGGAGAGAGAGGATAGAGGGAGAGAGATGAGGATAGTGCGGCCAGAGTTTCACAGTGGTAGTACGCAACAATACAGCAGTCATCATCGGCTTCGAAAGAGCTCAGTGCGTCGCGAGAGATAAAGAGGGAGACACTGCCGAGATTGCGTGCTTTCAGGATACAATATCTCTCCAGCGCGTCGTCTCTTGATGTAGCAGAGATAAATAGTACATCGAACCATAAAGGCCGACAAGCAACAGAAGTTTAGAAAAAAGGACAAGTCCAATAGAGATATAGATAGGACTATAGGTAGGGTGGAGGAGGGGGGGGGGGGGGGGGCAGAGAGGGAGGGCAAGTATAGTTCCTCGCATACTGAGAGGCCGACATTTTTGCCTTTTGGCCGTGTTCCCGGCGCGCTTTCACGGTTATTGTTCTCCGGCTCCCCTGGCGGCCCTGTTATTATCATCCTTAGCTCCGTCCACCCGTTTCCTTCTGCGGTAGCACGCGCCGCCGAGCGGTATCTGGCACAGATTCCAGCCAAGAGCACCTTCCGCTGGTCCAACCACCCCCCTCCAACTTCCAACTGCACCGCCGCCACCGCCAGTTCCACTCGCCTTCGGGCCTTGCTTCCACTTTTAATCTGGCCTGGAAAAAATCACCGCGCACTTTTTTGCACGTCCATCAAGCAGCGACCTTCCTTTCATCATGGCGTACACCTCCACCCACTACCGCCGCCCGACATTTCACCCCCTTACTATTCCTCTCTCGCTGCTCACGGCCCGTTTCTGTGCTCCTTTTCAGGCTTGTCCGCCCGCTCGCGGTACGATTGGGATGCATACTTTTATCGGGACGACACTCGATGGGATTTAAGGGCGATTTTCTGTCCATAAATTGCCAAACTGGATACGGGAATCTGGGGCTGCGCAGCTGTCGCTATGGAATTTACGTTGAATAATATCGATGAGGAATTGCATTTTACTCGGCGCTCGAAGAGTACCCCGTGCTCCTTTGGCTCCACCATCGATCAACACACACACACGCGCGCGCGCGCACGCACACTTGGTTAGTTCTCCGGCGTCGGTATAGTCGGATCTCTCCGATTTATGCTAATGCGGATTTGCATGAAATTTATTATGGCGCGACGGCTGAGAATGAATCAATTACACCTCACGATCGCCGATATTGTACTTGTCGCCGATCAAATGGAAGCTCGATGTCGTGTCCGTTGCATCTATTATCCAATTATGGAATTTGTAATTTTCACCGGGCGAAAATATTGACGGATCGATCGACACGATTTCAAAGGCCGCGGCGCGGCATCTGTTACCGAGAAATAATGTTTTAACGCTGCTCAACCGCCCATCATGGGGCCGTGCCCAGATTTATGCATGCTTTAATTACACTGTGAATTATGAGCGCATTAATTAACGCGTAAATTTTGCAAAAATTAACCGGCCTGTTCATCATAGTTGCCTATCGTCACGCATCCGCGCGTTGAGAGCCCAACAGCAATACAACAGGACATGCTACACACTAGCAAACCAAACCCGCCGTAATTACGCTATCACACGATAGTAACGTCTCGCAGACCTAAGTTCGCTCCTCGTCCAATGCCAGGGCGTAAGAAATAATAAAGGGTATATTAAAATTGGTGGATATAATACACACAATATCGTGGCTCTACTGAGGCGGGAGATGTCCAAGGTGATATAGGGGAATTACCATAATACGATTAGGGGTTGGTGGGCGAAGCCAAGTGAGTGAGTGTGCATAGTTGCGTACACTCTGACGCGAGGAAGGGAGAGAGAGACAGAAAGAATGGTGGTAGAGAAATCTAGAAAAGGAAAAGGGAGCTAGGGAAATCGGTAGGCTAGGGGCACAAGGTAGGGTGAAGGTGCAATAAAGTATCCTCGTGCTCGACGTAAAGAGCAGCCGTAAAATGCAGCAACTGCTGTGGGCTCTAACGGCATACGAGTTTAGTTCCTCGCACCCTCCTCCAACTCTCTACTTGGCTCTCTTTCTCTCGGTGGTACACCCTCGATTGAGTTGGTTTCTCTTTCTCCATGGGGTACCTGTATCGTGGCTGCTGGCTTTTTTCCATTGCAGCCACCAAGAGGGAGAGCCTCGGCTCCCGGGCTAAAGTACTTCGCCGATCGTTGAATTAAACGTAGCCGCTGATAGTCGACAAATAGCCGGAGACGCTTCTCCACGCAGGCCGCGACCGCAAAATCGCATTTAGCTCGCCGGACGATCAATAAAGTTTTACGAGCTCGCGAATGCACTCTGCTTGCTCAAGAGCACCAAGACATTCGGATCCGTTGGCCCTCCTCGAAATCCCCCGGGACAACGAACCACAATATTTCTGGAGCGTGTCCCGCCCATCGTTAATTCGCTCCGGCTAATTAGACGGGCAGATATAACTGGGACGGAAAAGATTTATCAGCCCCTCTTATTAAGCCAGAGGCGGGCGCGGCATTACCGTGGGAAAAACATGCAAATTTTTACCGAACCCGCGGAAATTTCCGCCAGCGCGGCGGCCTGTCATCAGTGCGTGCCTCCGGCGGACTCGAATTGCGAATTGGTTGAAAATTGAAAATAGCGTGGATATGTTGGCGCCGAGAGTGGAATGCGGTCGCGCGAGCGTCATTATCATGACGATTGCAGCGTTTTCCATGGATTTGTGGCTGCGCACAACCCGCGGAAAATCAATTAAAAAAACAGCCGTCAGCGCGCCACCGCTTTCCACCGGTTCATTTGTCCAAGTATCATATTATTCGGCGGAATAATCAGATGTCTGGGCAGCGAAACTACGTATAATTAAGAGCGACCGGAAACGGCTTTTAATTACTCTTTCATCGATTGGCAGAACTGGCTTGTTAGGCGAAGGACAGAGGGAAATAATCAGGGCGTGAGAGAAAGGGAGGCCAGTTGAATGACGGAGAGGGCGACTATATGTATACATATGGGAAGAAGAAGGAGAGAATTGTCACGGGTTGTTAGAAGAGCACAAGCGACGGTTGGGCGGTCGGGGCGGTCGGGGCGGACGGACAAGTGAACCCGGTCGTTGTGGCCGGGCGGATGGAAGGTGGCGCGATTTAAAAACGTTAAAAGCCTGCGACGATGTGGGGTAAAATAAAATTAAACGAATGCCAGGCTAGAAAATAGAAATAGAATGAAGTGTCGCTGCCAGGACGCGAATAAAAGGGAACGCCGGAAGGGTAGCTGGCCCCCGTGGGACGTTGGTATGTACTGTGCACATTTCCCATCCCATTCCTCCTCTATTTATCGTTCGCTCCTCCCGCTGCTGCTGCTGCTGCTGGTGCTCCTGGTGCTCCTGGTCTCGGCCGGGTGCCGTCCCTCCCTCTATATTTGCATTTTTGCAAGTATCTTCGAACTGGACAGACGCACTCTTTGAGCTCGTTCAAATAACCCCGAGTGCACCGCTGCCGCAGCAGCCCCCTCGAAATATCGAGTTTCCTGACGGCGTATCATAGAGACATCGATCGCTTTTATTTCCGTAGAAATAGGGAATATTGGTAAAATAAATAGCGGCACCGAGTACCATCCACTCCTAACCCCGCCCGTTAGATGCAAGGGAGTATTCGCCCGAACAAAGCCTTTTCCCATCGAATGCCAAATGAAAACTTGGCGGACTTTTACTAACATAACAGTACAGGATCGGCGCGACGAAGCAAGTAAAAGAATGTCAATGCTACCACTAAATGAAGCTGCCATTTTTTAACCGACTTCGAAAAAGGAGGGGGTTCTCAACTTGTCTTGTATATATTTTGTATACATATTTATATCTATATATACTATATAGCCTTGTTAATCTCTATCATTCATAGTATATTCAATTAATGAAGAGCACGGATACTTTATGTTCGCGTGAATGAAATTGACAGAGGAAAATCCAAGATTAAAATTATCAGCGAGAAAAACATGCAAGCTCTCTCATCTCTGTGTCGTAGTATAAATTATTTGTATAAAATCTAAGTTTTACACTAAGATCTGTTTTGATTTTGACATGCATTTTCATTGCATTGAATCCATGCGGAGGATAAAAAACCGAGGTGATGGAAATACACTGGTACCTACTTTCGACCGCGCAGAGCTTCATCCATTGACAGCCACTTTTTGGATTAACTGACGGCCACTCATTGCGGATTACGAAATCGCAATTAAGTACTCGCCGGCGAGCCAATATCGAACGTAGCAATGGATTTTTTGTCATACTCGTCGAGTACCGCACCAGATAGGAATATTGATGAGGATACCGGAATTTCTCGGCATGATATAATCAGATTCTGCAAGAACAATGAGCAACCACCCGTGACGATGAACAGGGCTACTTTAAATATGTAACTCATTATCCTCAGCAATAAGGATCACATATTTTTTCGGCTCTTTTTTTCTAAAATAATGTTCAAGCCATATTTTTGCAAGGGACCAATATTAGATTCACTGTATTACCTTGCGGCTTACTGGTAAAAACCTGCATGACTGATTGAGCACATTCCAAAGCCGAACATCAGACCCATCGAAATAGAATATCGACATATTTAACAGTACGCATACGCATAGTCGTGTTTCGACGCTCTGACTGTCTGACAGCCGAAGCAGCGTTTCGCTCGAGCAGTTGGAAATGGAAATATCTCGTGAATTCTGTCGCGTTGGCATATCCCACCACTCGGCATCCCCTTACTCGCCGCGATCAAATTATTACTATAACCCAGGCGTTGCTACGACAAGTTATTTCAATCTCCGACGTCTAATTAACAAGGAATTAAAAATCCCGGCAAATAAATGCGCTGGTATAATTGCCGTTGCATTTCCAGCGGTCAACTACATATAAGAAAAGTTGGTCGGCTGCGGCATTAATTAGCAGGAGCGCGATCAGGAGGAGAGCGGGGGCTGAAAGAAAGCCGCGGTAAATAGTGGAGCAATTAGCGAGAGGCTTATCTGCCAGGAAAGAAAGCGAAGCGATAATGCAATGGCACACTCCAGCGTCCGCGCGTCTATATCTGTGGATGTGTGCCGTGGCGCGCCCCGCCGCCGCTATTCATTCCCTTTCTCTCGAGAGCGAACACTCACCACTCCGGCGCACCCCTTTCATTCCTTCGAACGCATCCTGCTGAAGTCACCCTCGTCCGCGTGGCCCGGCGGCCTTTCTTCCCTGTCGGGAGGCCGTCTCCTTTCTTTCAGGTTCACGCTTCGCCTGCAGCAGCCCTTCCTCGCGCGCCACCCTCCGTCCTCGGGACGCCACTTGGCCCTACAGCCTACTATGTAGTATGTGCCAGCGAGCCTCTTCGGGGCCAGGAGGTTTCGCCTCCCTTCGCCTTTACTCCTCGAGGCCGCACACGCACGCACGCGTGCGTCGGTGTGCATTGCGTGTCCCCATCCTGGCAGACGAGGCACGGCATAAGCGCACTTCGCGCGGGAGGAGCGCGCAAGCCACGCGTGTAACGAGCACCCACTTTTCTCCCGGTATTCCTGCGGGAGAAAGAGCCGCACACGGCTTCCGAGTCCTTGCGCTGGAAAGTTCTCCCGAGGCGAAATATCGGACAGATGTCTCTACTCGTTCCGGAATAGCCGATATTGTGTCGTCATGCGAGTGGTGTTCTTTGTAGTGAGGAGAGGCGCAGAGAGTCGTGCCACTAGCTCCATTGTCCCACTGACGAACCACCGCTCGGAATCAGAATGAGTGTACAATATTCGGGAGCTTTTGATGTCTCCGAGCGCGGCTGACGCTCAAAAGCCGCCAGTGTGCGCGAGACTGTGCGTGCGCGGTGCGTACATTGAATTCGAGTCACGGGAAAGGCGCGTGCGATGTGCTCGGTCACATGTGGCCGCGCGGTACATTAATCTGCCGCATGTTCGCTAAAATGCTGCCAGAAGCCCTCTTGTATTCTTACGCAACGCGCTGCGCCGCCCCGTGTCCTCCGAATGAGTGGCATTTTTTTCCTAATTCAGAAAGTTTACGGAACGCCCGTGTTTGTTCAATGGAAATAAAAAAAAAAGGCGAACAAATCCACACACAATCACTCATGCGCCGTACGTGCACACTGGCACGTGAGGAAGGATCGACCGGCACTGTATGGATTTGCACAAGTAAATGGAATGTGCTTTGTCGCTGGGTAATTACTTGTCAATTCACACGCGACATACATACATTGTAAAGGTAAAGGGCGGCCGGTCGGTGGCCGGGTTCGTTTAGAGGTTGCTGCTGGAGACGTCCAAAAGTTACCGGCAGTGTCCCTATGCGGAGAGCGGCGCCTTGCGCGTATATTGTAAACTGGCGCCGGTCCCTCATTCTCCGACGCTGCACTCCCTCGGTCTTCTCTTTCTTTGGCCCTCGATCGGTGTCCTTTCTGGCACCCCTTTCCGAGGGTCGCTGCCAAGTTCGACGTCGCGACTGCCACAACAATGCACCTCCAAAGTTCTATGAACTTCTGCTCCGAATACTCTCAGGAGTTCGCCTGGACCCCGCTAGCCCTCTTCCTTTCTCTCTACACGCAAGCGAAACCGCTCGCGAAATCTCCTCCGCGAATTCCGGCCCTGAAGAAGCTTGAAAGAGAACAAACCGAATGGCATCGAGTTAGCGCGCGCTCCCTACCTAGCCTCTTTCTCTTTGAAACACGACTGCGCGCTCAAACTGACGATCAAACCCATCTAACTCAAACGCCTATTCATTTAACTATCCGGAAAACAATACTACCTCTCCTCCTCGCAGATCTTTATTAACTCTTATCCGTCTTCTATATCAGTTTGACAGATTTGCTTAATAGTAAGTTACAGCAGAAAAGCAGAATGCTCGTATTGACATTTCACTAGCATGTCAAATAAAGAGACAAGGGACAAAAGACAGTTGGAAATGCGAAGAAAAAGGATGTTGTTAATAAGGCACCGCCCCCTGTCATTATTTTATTCGAAATGCCCTTTATGCATGAACAGTATTAATGCCGAGGAAAAAGTATAGTTACCGTAACAATAGCTGCACTGCTCGAGAAAGTAGAGGGTTGGGTTCAACAGAAGCCGAGTTACATAATAAAATGAAAGTCTGCGAGGAAAGAATAATCCTCCTTGAGAGAGGGTGTGTGATGCGACTTGGGCCCGGAAGCAACCCTTTCGGCAAATAAAAGCGACCGTGGATCCTTACGTGCGCGGTATTCAGAGTAATGGGCAAAAAATAGTGCTTTAGTAGCGATGGTCTAATGAGATTTTGAATTATGTGTAGCTGGCCCGCGGAAGCATAACTCTTCACCTCGCCTCGTCCTTCCCCCTTACCGGCTGCGCTCCCGATTCATCTTCACTGTCTAGCCTCCGGGCACGCTTTCCTCCTTCGTAGCCTCCTGGTAATATGTGACCAGATTACCATCGGGCGCCTTAAAGCTCCTTGGATCCTGCCGAGGATTCCTTTCTCGCCTGCGACGACGCCCAACCATAGGAATTCTAAACCGAATTCTCGGCAACGAAGCCTCTACGCGCTACCAGCGCACCGGAGACTCGGAAACTATCATATACTCTACCACCTTTCACCGTGCAAGGCCAACGCAATAATACTCACTGTCGCTATATGTAGAAGTCATTCAATACTAAGTACAATTGGAACATTATGACAAACCTTATTTTAGACAATTTAATTCGTTAATACTTTTGTAATTTAAACGTTTTAATTCATTATGCAATGATGGCTTATTGAAACAGTACTCTTGAACAAAATGTTTGTAAATGCTTGCGATATTTTGATCAAAATGTTTCTTAAGGTAAAAGTTGATCTGCATTTAATTCTTACCTCTTGCTAACGGCAGCACTTTTTCCGCGGTATGTACCGTCGTGCATCGACATAAATACCGAAAATAGGAATACGATACAATCGCAAATGGGGGCGGCTGGAATTGATCGGGAAATCGAATTCGAAATTCCAGTCGGTGCGACAGCGGCGGCAAGGGTGTAAGAGTTGGGAGTAAGGCGAGAGCAGTGACACGTGGGAAATCAGGGTAACCAGACCCATATATTCTTTCGGCGCAGTGATCACTCACGAATTCCAAGCGGGAGGGGGGAGGGGGGGAGTCCTTCTTTACATGTGCATCCGGGTCACGCGACTCGATACGATTTCTGGGTCGCTAGAATTTCCCATGAGTAATCGAATCGCGGTCTGCCTGCCGCTACGTTGCTTGCTAACGTAACGCCGCGCGCGGCACCGCCGAGCGCTAACGATAATGGCCACCGATAGCTGCCGGCTGCATACACATATGAACGTATTGTCGCGGGTTGCCTGTCCGCATAAATATGCTTCGCGCCAACTACCCGCCGCTATCGACTCACGTACTGAGGAGTGTATTAAATGCGAGAATTTTTCTTTAATGTTTAATTTCCATTAGTTGGTACACGACGGTGCGCCTTTGGGAGGGCGGCAGGTTGCGCGTAACTATTGTGCAGGCGGAACATTTTTCAAGTATACGAGATTACATTACCAGTGCGCGAGATATGCATTTTCCGCCTCATATTAATCAGTTTATTAACAGGAGAGCGGGTGGCGCGAGCGCAAAAGCACCCGCCACCCACGGTGCGTGTTGATTCTTTCGACTTAATTAAATGCACATCTTCTCGACCAGCGGATTACATATTTATCCAGGAATCGCCGGGGTTTCCAGGTCGACAATAAGTGGCGGGGTAAACTCTGCTTGCGGAACATAAAAGTGGGGGTGGGATTTAAATGAAAATCGGGATTGCACAGGGATAGCGCCATAAAAATGGATGGGGTAATCCCGGTGACGTAGCGGAAATCAGGATAGCCGCTTGCGATATATGTATTCCTCGAGCTCTGCGATTACTCACACAGCCCTGAAATCCACCCTTCCAGTATGTGGGTCATGTGAGCGCTTCCGCGCACCGCTCTGAATTCGGGGTCGTCAGAATTTGGTACGAGTAATCTGATATCGTCGCCGTCCACCGTAATCTAAAGTGATAAGTGCACTAATACTACTGCCATGAATATACAGCGGCACGGCACTAAACTAATCCTACACGCTTGGCGACGGCCTGGCAATTATGAACCAGGGGCATGACGTTTCACGTTTCACACTGTTCTCAGAGGGAATACTGGTATTGACGCGCGCAAAGCACACTCATTAACAGAAAGTATAAAGGAACAATGCTAGAAATAATAACAAAAAGATATCGGTAAATGAGTGTAAAACAATGCTATCCTTCTTTCATTGTGTGGCTAAAGCAATAAATGACAGAAATTTATTAAGCAAATCCATTAAATTCCTTTTGATCTGTAATAACCAAGAGCTTTTGCACTTTTTTCTAAAAAGAAATCTTGCGGAAGACCGTGTGTCGAGAAGACTCTTAAGATGAAGGGTTCACCGACACATCGGACGTATGCATTTCCATGCGCATTGTCGCGTCCCACACGGGTGGGTAGGGAGTTCGGGCGTAGTTGGCACGGGAAACCGCTATATGTATAGCATGCCAGAGCCAAGTGGGCTGCAAAATTTAAGGTGGAATAAAGTTGTTAACCCCCTTTGGCTGGCCACGAAACCGCGCTAGCTAAGGGAATAGGCAACGAACGTTATGTCTTGCCCGGTGGGTGTGGGTCATGCATACATATATACTATGACAGACACTCTGCTCGGGGGCGCTCTCGCACATATTCACTTTCATATGGTCGTTTCGCGCGGGCACGCTTCGTACACATTCGATTTTTGGCCGCGATCGCTGGCCGCTGACGCCAGGCGAGAATAATTTTTGGAAATCGTCCCCTCGCTACCACCGATTTTCCTGCCCACCGTCGACTCGCCGACGTGGCTTACCACTCCCACCTACCCACTTCCCTTGCGCGTGGTTTTCGTTTCTCGGGCAAATGCGCTCGGCGCGATGGCTCCGCATACAAAACCGCTGAATACCGACGCCATGAATTTTCAAGTACACTCCTTGAAAGATCGTTACCACCACAGGATTATCGTGTCATTTCTTGCCATGGCTATTCTTCTGTGAAAATAAGAATTATTAATAATAACTGTCGGTTTCCTCAATTTCGCTGGGGCTAACAATTTTCATTGGTACATGATGGGGCTTCGTTTAGATTGGCACCTATCTCTAAACGTGTAACGGGAGAAAAGTCGGGAACAGAAGGACCACAATTTCCAAATATAAACTATTTACGCGCATACATGTCCAACTTTAATACTTGAGTGGACTTTTCCGAATTGTTTATGATTGCAGTCACACTATTTTGCGAGGATTAAATAATCGATTCGACACTCAACGTGAATATAGCGCCCTATGTGTAATTTCTGATGACCGCTGAAATTGCTAACTACAAATTTGAAACCGTGTACAGAGTCGGCTATAATATAAATTGTTAGAAATAATTTATAAATTAGCGCGCTCAGCCTGAAGGCAGTAATTAAAGTTATGTTTCAGTACAATAAAGTTTTCTCTATCAATAAAAAAAAAACAACACGGGTTCTTGCTAGGTATGTCTTTTATTTAGCTTCACTTGTGTTACAAGAGTGTGTTACGCTCTGAGTGTGTTACAAAAAAAGACGTATTTGTGGTCTGTCAAATATACCATGATCAAATATTATAAACCCAGTTGAGTTATTATCACTGCAGATACAAAATATATTTTTCAACATAAATAATAACTTAATTGTCACGTCGTCAGCGTTCACGAGTTCAACACTCCTAAAGATTTCCAAACCTCTAATATGTAGCATCAGTTATTCGTATATGAGGTGGAAGCGTGGAACCGGGCGAGAAAATAAAGAGAAGGGGACGTACATTAAATTACGGTGGGGGCGTCTGAATCGCAAGGGAAAGCCCGTCAATCCACACAGAACTTTCGCCAGAAAGGCTTCACGTTCTAAGCGCGAATACCGTGAGAGATTTGAATCTCATTTAAATATATCAGGCCGATTGGTATTGGTTGTATCGTCTCGAATAAAGTTTCCCTGTAGAGTGATAGTGGGACTGAGGGGGAAGGAAAGAGAGAGAGAATGAAAAAACGAAGCAAGGACAGAACCCTTCCATGTTTTGCATCATTCTTGTTAGCGTGAGAGGTGCTTAGTGCCAAAAGCAAGTACTTTCCAGGCTCTCAGGTTGTACCGCCTGTATCATTGAGTCCGCAAAGAATGGAGTAACAGGTTTGAAACCATGAGCTCTCTCGAAACTGCGTCCCTTCGTGAATCATCTTCTTCCGACAATCTCTACATCAGGGCGTCTCTTAAAATGCATATTTTCTTCCTTCACACTACCGTCGGCCATCGCTTGCAGTGGTACTTCGCCTTTACCATGACATCTGTTCTTTCCCCTCTGGTACGACAGTGCTTTCAGTGAAATTAACGGTACAGTTGCTCCCGGGAATTCCCTCAGGCTTGTTTTCATTACGTTTCGGATAAGGATCTCAAGTATACAGCCGTCCTCCAATATTTGTGTACCGCAGAAACTTATTTCTCTAGCTGGCCTCATAAACGAAGATAAACATGCACCCAGCCCTGATGGCCAATGACGTGTTCACGCTCATCGCGCACTGTCAGGTTCTAACCACACGGAATTTGGCTTGTACCTGTCTGAGCACTGTATGAAAGGGATGTCATTGATTCCTGGTTCATTCCACGGTAACATTAACTGATTCCAGGTCCAATGTCAACGTACGGCTCAAGCGGTGTTCTCCCTAGAGTCCATTCTCGAGGTCTGCTGGCGGGGGATGAGGGTGGACCAATGTAGCCCCGTAGTCGGCAGGCACGTCCGAAGCCGAGTGTATGCACCCGTGGGATACGGAATGGTGGCGAGCACGTAAGTTTAATAACTTCATGTAGCAAAGGGTACAGCGGCGCCTTGCGAGGAGGCGAAGAAGGAGCAGGCGGCTGCCAGATTATTGCCTCAATATTGCCCCGATGTCAGCCGTCGCATTTACTACGTTTACGTATAGCTAGGTAGCCATGCTCGGCTCAGCCGTAGCAGCCTGAACCCTTTCTACGCCAAGATACTTCAGTTCGCCATCAAGACGTACGCGTGCACCAATCGCACCACCTGTGTGTACGTGTATGGCCCGACTCGCGACGTTATTAAACCGTTCCTTAATACTTCCATGCCTTACGTCCTTGCTTCGCAAGCCCTTCCACACATGCCCTGATACTTCCCGATGCCCCGCACTCCTTCCCTGCGTCCCAGCAAGAGCAAGTCGACTTGTAAGTCTGGATTACCAATCGTACGCCCTCGATTTCGTTCGAAAAGATGGCTGTGCTTCCTAGTGATATGTAGGTATGTGTATTCCGATGTGTATTTACCGAGGATTCCACCACGAATCAACCAGCGGAAGTTGTATGCTGCCCAAAGGATTACGGACGCGTTGGTAGACTCAGGACTCTGCGCTCCCTGAGGCTCCGCCTCGCCTGTTCTAGATAGATCCGGAGCGCTGGTGTAAAGGTGTCGTGTTGAAACACTTGAAACACTTTTCGACACCAAGATTTTTCTAAGTACACTTTCCGCACCAAAATAAAAAAAATTCAACTACTACGTTTATTAGGGTGAACATGCCCGCAGTGGAATTTAGATCGGGTAAGTTTGGATAATCATGCTTTCTCGATATCGAGAACGTAACTAAAAATCCTTTAAACGCCCTCGGTGCACATAACGAAATAATTACAGATATGTATAGTGAAGTGCCAAATGTAGGCAAAATTTCGGACCAACCGCATTTCTATGCTTACTCTATTATTACGAACTCGACGTCGTTAGCAATGATATTGGAACTTCACCTACAGTCGGCACGAAATGTATTCGCATTCGAGATGAAATCCAACTTACAATAATGACTAGGTGGTGCACATACTATAGATAGATATGCCTGTACATATGTATAGAGTTTCGTAGAGGAATGGCCCCTTTACTCTATGTTAGAGCGGATAAAGCTTGCGTCTTTCAGCAGTAGGGAGTTTGAAATATCGCTGGTAGCGCGGGCATGCGCTTTCGAGCACAGAGGCGTATCGTTCTTTGGTATGCATTCCACGTAAATTTCCACGGCGACATTGGAAGTCCTTTTACGCGAGGTACGCGCGCGTGTCGCACGTCGACATAATGCACATTTATTGCAGCATTACAGAAATCGGGATGTGCGATTTCCGATGCGGAGCGCGCGCAGGCCACTCGCTCGCACATTTAAATATTGAAATGTTTTCCCAGGTCAGCGTGCGCGGGCGCTTTCCATTGATTTTTCGATCTCGGCTCTTTCGCCGAAGAACTTCGACGCGCAATTCATTATGATTACGGGACAAAGAGGCGAGCCAGTGAAAAGCGCCGCCGTCTGACATTCCTTACTATGAAATCCATTGAACAATCTCGGGTAAATGAGCGTCGAAAATGAAAATTAATTACGCGTCCTCTGCATATACCTGATTGCGTGGAAAAGAGAACTGGCGAACATTTTCGTGTGCTTTTCAGTAGCGTTCAATCATCGAGCCCAGAGTTCGAAAACGGGGTACAATGAATCAATCGTCCTTCCGGAGTGGCGTTGATTTAGCAATCAGGACGAGCGAGCGAGCGAGCGCCTCTGAAGCGGGGGATCGGAAAAGTTGGTCGAAAAGATGGACAAGTGGAATTAAAACTAGCAGCTTGGCCACGAATACTGGGTACACGCGCACTCTTTCGCGTGCGAGAAGGGTCGAGAGAAAGAGGGTGAAGGGAGAGAGTGAGAGAGGGAGTGAGTGGAGGGAACATGTGCCATCAGTAATTACGCTCGCTACAGCGGTATCATTTGTTTGCGCATTGTTACCGCAAAGCATTGTTGCGTAGCGAAACGTTCCACCGCCATGGGGCATCATGCGCCGACCAGCTCTGCTATCACTATACTACATTTCATTCCCTTCGCTTGCTCTCGGACGCCAGGGCTCCTCCTCGTGCGGACTTGAAATGCATTGTACCTTTATGTACACCCTCTGGAGCGGCGACCCCTCGCGCCGGTCCAGCCGCCCCCGACGCCCCTGACGCCCCAGCACCCCTAAAACCCGGAGGACCCATAGCACCGCACGTACATGTATATATCTATATATAGATACACTCGGCTGACACGAGGACGGCTCAGTACAGATTGCGCGTAATGTGTTGGTAAACGATGTAACTTGGTGAAAAGCGAGCGTCCTGGCGGCTGCTGGCCCGTACAAGGGGCCAGACCGGTCAGTTTGCTCTAACGACAAATTAAACGAGCGAGACGACGACTAACTCGCCACCCCACTCCACTCGGATATATAGACGCGAGCTGGAACGATGGAGAGAGCGTGCAACATAGAAGAAACAGCACTCTAAGCTCCACTTTAGGGATGGAGGCCGCGAGTGCGCCCCCGTGAACTTTTCCAATTTCTCGCGCAGCTTCTTACCAACACCTCCCTCGTTATTGCACGACACAGTCATGTTTGGCCCGGCAAAGAGATAAGAAGAGCGAAGGGAGGGCCGGAATGCGAGAAAGTGAGAGGGCACTAGTAATTTATAGAGTGACAGCAGTGCAACAACTGATGGAAACGATCTCCCGCGAATGTAAAGAGTCGAGGCCGGGATTGTTTGGACGAGGAGGGTAACGCCCTTGTGAATAGCAGGCCGCGAAGCTTTTACGAATGGCTGTTGGTCGTAATGTCGAGGTTGGCTTAGGTCAGGGGTTGCCGACCGAGATTACGTCGGCTGTTCGTCGGCAGTATATACGTTAGTTGGAGCGAAATATTAATTATCGAAGATGTTACCGGAAGAGCGCGTCCTCCTCCCGGAAGCAGTTTTCCCTGCGGCGCATGGCTACCTGCCGGTGAGAGACCGATGTCTAGTACACCTGTCTAGCTCCTATCCAACCTCGCCCCTCGAGCTTTACATCGATCCCCGTCAAATATCCGATATCATCCAATATTTCATAATGGATTTCCAATATTTACGATAGCGGACAAATGAATTCGCAATACGGGTGGGGGGTGGCGCGGTACCATCGTGGGGCTAGCAGGAACGCGAAAAAGTCACGAATAGAAATGAGTATGAATATTCGATCGGTGGTAGCGGACGAGCGCCGTGTGCGCTCGGAGAAAAGGAAATCCGCCCGGGGAAACGGGCAAAGGCTATCCTGGACACGGCAAGGCTTGATTCCGTCGCGTACACGCGTTTCGATTGCTGCCGAGCGTTACGTTATCCCAGTGCACGTTCATGTAGCCCACAAGTATATCTGTAGCCTCCGCGCTAAATCCTTTAGCGCTGCAACCTCGTTAGCGATTTGCTATATATGGAAAAATATGCGGACGAGTCCTCGATTCTACCTCGTATGTAAATCGACACGGAGACCGATGCGTGTCCCGGCAGCGACGCTATTTACTTTTGGTCCCAGGCTTGTCCGTGTGTCGACTGCTCGACGCTAACAATACAAATAGACGCAGATCAATTCCGGAGCGCAACCGCAATCGGCCAAGGAGTGGAGGAGAATTGAAACTAGGTAGGACCCACCCGTCGACTAATCATGGGCAGATACGTGCATTAACCTGACATCCAGCACGATTGAAAGGAACCGACCCAGGCTGGCATAAGTCCGCAGCTGGACGTAATAAGTGGAGAGAGCGGAGATTTCCAGCTGAGACATAAATTATGCGCGGCTTCCTACTACCGCTCGTAATTTCACGGACATTTATAGCGGTGCGGTGCTGGCCCGCCCGGCGAACGAAGTATGTTATGAATTTGGGGTAAAAAAATTCAATTTACCGCATTGCCAAGCAGATGTACCCAAGTTTAATGGGACGGTAAGCTTACAGAGTATTGTTTTAAGAATGCGATCTTGAAAAATGTTGTTTGATTGCTGAAGACACTCTTTGATCAGTGAGTGAGAAAGTGAGGCGAGGGTCGCTGCGTTTCCGATTTCACATTTTATTTGCATCCAATATTGCTTCCTTTCGAAAGCTCTTCCGAGGTGCGCTGTCATAAACAGACGTTCGTACGGAGTAGCGTGTGCGTAAAGGGTAATATAAGCCCAAGAATTCTTCTCAGATGGTTTCGTATAACCCGACACAGTAGAGTGGCTCTAGATACATGTACAGCCCCCTCGCCAGCACGAGCGCCGTTGTCTCTCACTTTCAGTTTTCGACGTGATCTCCACGCGGAATCGCAAAAGTTCTCGGCCGGCTTGGGAATGCCCAGAGATACGCAACGTGGTGGCAACGGTACTTTGCGCTTTATGGAACAATAGAGCGGTCAACCGGAGAAAATTACATTTTACGTGTGATTCTCGGACGATACTCCACCCTCTAGCTCCCTCCGTCGCGTCGCGCCACTGCGATGTCGTCTCGCAGAATGGTTGGTCCATGGAAATAGAAACCTTCTCGGGATTTGGCCACCACTCCGCGAGCAAGTCAAGCACTCGCCGATCACAAAGTGCTTTTAAGTTTGGCCCCGATCAACTGGTTGTTTACGCTTAACTACTGATACAAGATAAACACGCTGCCATTCCACAGGCGCTGTGCCGGTTAGCAGGTAGTTTCAAAAGCGATTTTCGAATTAAATGCGACCCACGCCGGAGAATCCCGCAGGCGAACTTCTTAAGCACACATCGGCGAGCAAAGTTTATCCATCACAGTGAATTCCTGGTAGCGCGGTGTATTCTTAGCCACTTTATCCGTGATCCTTTGAAGCCCCGCCTCGGCAAGCTCCAATCAAAGGGACTACACGTGACGCTCTGAATAAATGAAGCTCTCTGCTAAATTGACTGTAATCCGAAGTACGCGGGACTTGGTGTACTAATCCTTTGTAGGTGATGAGGGTCGCCACGGTCCTCGAATGAAATGAAGCGGGGACGGAAATCGGCTAGAAAACAGCTTTTTATCCGCGCTCTTCTGCCAAGATGAAATGCGAACTCCCATTGGAATCACGCGTCCAGTTAGATGCGAGGGCCGACTCCTCCAGCACAGTAGCTCTATTCGCTCTTTTCCCTCGCAATGATACTAAGGAAGAGAGTTCCCATCAGCTATCTAAGTGCACCATTACAGTGTGCTGGAAGAACATTTAATCTCCGTGGCTCAGAGTCCTTCCAAGCTTTCCTAACGGAGGACTGACGCCTCTCGGGGAATCCTTGAAAGGGTACCTTCGTCGGGATTCGGTGGAGTTTTAAACGGCACCTCGCCCACGACTTCTCTGGTCATCTCTGACCCGTTATGTTTACCTTGTTCTCGAATGCTTTTACGCAGGCACCTGTTTGAGGACGATCTTTCAACAACAACTAGTATCTGCTTCGTCGTTGATGGACGCCGATGATGAATTTTGAATTAGTCTGGGCTTTTATATTATAGATATTGTAAGCAGAAACAGAAACAAGAGTGGACTGAATGTTTACGACATTAATCGAGACGATACGTCGATTCAACCATTGAAATCAAGTTCAACCATGTGTGAATATGAAAAGTTACGATTATTTTGTAACCCATCACTTTTCATATACACCGATGCACATGCGTAACTTTGGATACTCGATCCTCCAAATCTTTCTCAGGGAGTTGCCTGCAAAAGATTTGGTAGAGGCGACAGAGATTCATCGTTAAAAAGTATATAGCGGATGAGTTGCTGAATGCGGGTGAATTGTGTGTAGGTGCGAAACGTCTTATTCTTTCTCCTATTGAATGGAGCAAACTGCTCGGAAGGGATCTTTTTTGGAGGTAAGGTATCGATTGTACGACAACACTTGACGCTCTGTCGGGTGGAAGGGGTTGTTGGTAAAAAGATTCTATTCTCTTAGATGAGGACACAATACATCGAACGTTTTTCGCTCAATGTGAACCGCAGCGCGGAAGTCGCTACTACTCGAGTACCAAAAACGCGTGATACGTACTTCAATCTCAAGTAATATAATGTCCGGGAACAACAAATCCTGAAAACTGTTCTTTACAATTTTTCAGCCGTGACCCGCCAATAGGTGTATGCTTGTGCACAGTGAGTAATCGCGGCGTATCGTAATTACCTGCCACCGTCGAATACTGATTCAATTGTACGCTGCAATCTATTGATGTTGTCGACAAGAAACATAGAGAATTGTTACTTATTACTTCATAAATGGTCCGTCAGTGCATTGTCCTTCCGAAGTAAAGGGTCTAAGCCGAGTTAAGTCTCAGTTAATGATGCTCCCCTCTTGCAAACCTCAGCGTCATCGATTTGCGACGCGTCCCAATTCTGTTTTTAATTCGCTTCTTCTCACGATCGCAGGATGCAAACTGAGGCACCGCAAGAGATAGTCAATTAAGAGAGGTTGGTTCTCTACTTTCGTGAAATGAACTATGCTTATTCCCAGTGTAATTCATGCTTGGATGTTTAGCCAGGCTCCAATTCGCAAGGAATTTTCTTTCACACTGATTGTTACACCGATTGTAGGGGAGCCCATACAAAAGATTAAGGGGGCTATTAATATTGAAAGGCGAAGCCTGTTTCGATCGAGGGAGGCTCGAGAAACACAGAATGTTACAGGAGGCATGGGTCTCACAGAAAGGGCTGGCGTTCTTTAAAGAAGCCCACGATCCCCGAACATTTGTTAAGCGCCTTCTCGCGGCAGATGCTTTAAAAACCATACCATTTATAACGGGGCGCGCGCGCGAGCACGACGAGGAAGAGCCAGAGCCAAGAAAGAAGAAAGGAGGGTCGGCGAAAGAAGGAAGGCACCCGACACGTCTGGCGATTAATCCAAAGGGTCCACGTGGCTCAGGCGAGAACCGGGACACCGAGGTACTTTTCTGTGTACTCTCGTTCCTTTTACTCACACTGCCAGCCGATCCACGTTCAACCCCCCTTTGCCGTCTCTCCCTTTTCCGGCTGCGCGACTCACGTCTCGACTGCTCCTTTAAAGTATCGGCTCGAGTGGCGCAGTGATACGTGTCAAAGTGAAATAATGATTAATGGCCGCGAGACTACTCGTCGGTGAACAGCTTCCTTTTCCTTCATCCGTACATCGATTTTCTTATGCTGTCATACTCGACATCGACGTCCTCACGATCACTTCCGATACTTGCCCTTTTTACAGTTCTCCGGTTAATACTTGAAAGCTCGAGACGCCCCCAGTTGTCTTTGCCCCGCGTTCTCCAACTCCAACACCCTGGCTGGCTTTGATGAAATTACACAGTGTAACCGGCTTGCGACGATCGTACACAAGTTCGCTGGAGCATATGGAAATTGGTGAGGAGTTCTCGTTGCTGGAAATTGCCGCTCTCCAATGCTCCCGAGAAAAAGTTGGCGGAATTCGTGGAACTAGGCCGAAGCATACTCCGCGCATGTGTGTAAACTGTAAACGTGTGTAGGACGCGTAAGTGAGTGGGTTTATTTGTATCGCATCTATTTGTTCCCGTCGGAAGAGAGCGGATACCTATTAGGTAGGGCTCTTCATTTTTCACCGAGGATCGAGCGTAATTGAAACGACAAATTGACAAAGTGATGCTAGTGAGAGCGAGAAGGTCGGGCGAGCATTATATCGACTTTTCATTAGCCGCGAGCGCTGATAAGTCTTCAGTTTTCGAGTTGTTGATCAATAACAAGATCGCGCCGGCAACGAGAGCGAGGTACAATCGGGAGAGGACCCTTGACGCTTCACTGCTATTAAGTCGAGAATCGAGCCCTTTGAGAAGAGCGGGCGAACCCGTTACGGTATCCGCCATCGCCTCCCCATTAAAGAAACACAAGAAAATAGAATATCGTATTTGTCATTGGGCTCGTTTCACTCGAGCCACTTGCACGAATCTACTACTAATCCCGGGGAAAGGGGTGTGCTATTAATAACGACCCTTTTATGCCCACTCATTTTCACTCATTAATAAACACGCTAGAAGTTAATTGTCTTTTACGGCGATCAAAGAACTCTACTTCCTGGGTTATAGAGATAAAACTTCTTGTGCATAATTGCGGTCGGCCATATCTTGGAGTTGCTCAATGAGACCAAAGATAACAGTGAACATAATAAGTCAGGAAAATATCGGGATAGGATTATAAATCAATAATAAGTGCAGTTGAATTCTATAATCATGGGCACAAGGGCCAAAGAGCTCGACAGATTTTTTTTTCTATTTTGAGAAAGCCAGAAAGACATTGATGAATCCCGTCGCGAAAGTGAATTGGCCGCTCTGACGCGCGGCCAATCAAATTGCGAGCATTTTCGACAAGTGCCGGCCAATTATCGAGAGCGGCTTCCGCAGTTTCCTGAAAGGGGCTCTCTCGGTTCATTTCCTGTCCTCACCTGCTTTGAAATCGGCCGCCCAACCGCCGGCTCACCGAGAGTGTGTCAGCTCGGCGGAAAGTTTCTCCTTGATGGTGGAAGGTGGGAACAATGTTACCGGATGCAGATGAGTCTCATTTCCCACCTACCCTCCGGCGAACCCACACTCCTCTTCCTGATCTCAGCAGCCGCCGTCGCCGCCGTCGCCGCCACCACTACCAACGATCGGCATACCGTCCCGGCCATTTTCGATACCGGTGTTCCCCTTGCCTTTCTGACAATGCCGCCACCCTTCTTACATTGCTCATTTTCCTCCCATGAATCTTCTTTAATGCATAAACTGTTACTCATCAAACCGTTTTATCGTGAGTCAGAAATACTTTGCCATCGTTGGTGTTTCAATAACCAAGAGTAATGGAATAGCATAAGTGATTACTGGCATAAATCAGCAGTGTCTATTAGTTGTCTCATTTCATTTATAATTGTTTGATTCAGATCATTTCAGACTATTAATAGCAGGTATATCCTAGACTTCACCGACAATTATCTGTATATTCTCACATTTTAAATCACCGAGTGATATAATATCCAGCTGTAATGGAAGTCGTTAGAAGTTAAGGATATTCCCGAAATCTGCGGGATAAGCTTTGTCAGTGATTCCCGACAGTAGTGCACCGAGAGAAACTGGAGCAAGCAGAGCACGAAGCTGAACAAAACGAAATGATTACTGAGTTTTAGGCCAGCCACTAATTTTGTTACCAGTGTTTTCCGACATGCAATTCTGCTCATCCGGGAAGCGAGCATCGTGAACGAACTTTGTTCAAATCGAGCAGTAATAGTACCTCATCTGGTAATGCTCTCGTAATTTAATTTATTTCCGCCGCCGCACTAGTCTCCCGCGTCTAATTAATTCGACAAGAGTTGCTGGTCGTAAAACGTATACCTGTCTCGCGCGCGCCATGCCGCCTGAAAACTCACTAACCCATAGGAAAATCTAGAGTACATAATAAATCTTGATCTAGACTTTTACCATTTTTCCGTGAATAGTCGCAAAATGACTCTTGAATTGAGAGAAAGATTGTGGCTCTCTGCCGTCGGCGAGGCGCATAGCTCGTCAGACATGAAATAAAGAAGCCCTCCAATAAGAAAGTCCCGGTCTACTCGGGCTGGGGAGAAGGAGTGAGTCGGAAAATTCAAATTATCCGAAATATCGTCCGCTGGACGTATCGGCCGCCGGCAATCTCACGGTTCCGTGGTCCGCTCCTATTCTATATCTACCGTGGATCGAGCTTTCGAGCTGCAGCACCTCAGGCCAGTCATTTTTTCCGCATTTTGCCTCGACTACCTGTGGCGAACGGCTCCCCGAGATTGAGTCATATTGGGCCGATTGGATCTACTGTAGCCGCTACTGCCGAACTAGACCGAAGGATTCCGAAGAATATATTAATAACTCTGCGAAGGGAGGGGTTTGCCTAAAACATTTGCTCCTGCTTGGCTTAGTTCATGTAGCACGTTAGAATTCTAAATGGTACAGAGACCCGACACGCGAGAGCCGACGTGGAACAAAGCCCGCAGCCGAGCAAGACGGTCTCGAATTGCAACAAGCATCCAGGAAACTCCGGAAACGAGGATCGATTGCATCAGTCCGGAACGAGTTGGCCCCGAGTTCCAGTGGACCCGCGAGCCGGCTGAAACTACTGCTGCGTCCGCACTCCCGCAGAGCCCGGTAGGGAGAGAACGCGGGAGAAGTTCTCGTGAGCGGCGGCCGTAGAGTATAAGTAATAGCTAAATTAACATCTTAGTGTATCCCGGGAGCGTCATCTGCTATCTACGAGCGGTTGTAAGAGCACGCCAGTCGTAAGATGCGGCCGTATATGCAAACAATGGTGGGTGGCAGTGGCCCTAGCACCGCCTAGACTCTCCTTCCGAACGCTAGACCTTACGGAAATCCCTCCCTTGTGATACTGGCAGCATCCAACACTCGTCGATCGCCGCTTTCCCCCTCTCTCCCTCAAGCAAAAGAGACCGAGCAGCACATTCCTTCGAATCGCACTTGCATTAATGAGAGGAAGCGTGGTGGTGACGATCAAAACTCGTTGCGCATAGAGGCTGCCTAACGGCACAGTGGTCCCAGTACTGCTCGTGGATAGGAGCACTCAGCATATATGTACTGGCGAAAATCAAATTCAGCTCGGGGTTGGAAAATACGCTAACAGGTCAATTGCTCCGCATGCCCCCGTCCGGTAGCGTGGAGTGATATTAAATGGAGAAAAATGCGGGCTCGAGCGGCCGTTCTCCCTGGGCCACCGTCACCGGCACCACCACCACACCGCTTTAATTTGGATCCGCGTGAATTGGCAAAATTACTGGCGACCCGAGTACCGCCAGCCGTTGCTTCAGTAGCAATGCGCGGCTGAACGTGACGGCTGCTTTGCAATGTGAAATATCAAGTCCGGACGCTCGCCGGGAGAAGTGGGTCACACGTCTCTGTGTACGAACCGACGAATATTAATCCTGAATGGATCGCAGATCAAGATCTCCACTCACCAACCGGCGTCGTTTCATAGTTCGCGCTGGAGGACCTTACTCTAATTGATTAAAAAGTAGTCGGCGCTTAGTAGAAAAAAATCCGGCTTTATCCCTATAAAAATGCGGGAGATTAGTTGAACGAATATTTCGCTGCGAGCTTAATTGCACATTTTTCCACTCTACAGCAACGGATTGCTTGTCCGCGGCTATTTTAAAAATTCGCCAACCCCCTACTCTTCCACAAGTGCCCGCGTAACTCTAATCGATTAAATAAACTGGCGATGCTTCGATCGAGTTAGACGATGCTCGACATCGGGGCTCAAGATCGATCTGTTCGAGCCAAGGGGCTGAACTGAATTTTCATCGAGTTTGCGAGTTACACGGGGCAGGACAAACTTTGGAACGCTGACGCACGTCGAATGGTGCGGCTCGTTGGAACTAATCGGTGAAGAATGCGAGCCAATTACAAAATGCGTTAATTAATTCAGAGGGAGCAGGGTCAGTCATCCGCTTACCCGATATTAGCTTCATCCTGATATTTTCCGGAGTAGAACTACGAGTAAACCAAATCATGAGAAAAACGAATATCAAACGATGCCGGGCGACCAACGCACGAGCGCAGGAATTCTCCGAAGAAAAGTTTAAAGAACTGAACACTTATGGATAAGTTGGCCCAAGTTCCACGAGGCGGGGAGTTTTATCTGGCCGGGGGAGAGAGGCCAACTTAAAGAAGCAAACACTCGGCTGTCGGACAAGTTTTAGCTTCATTAATTAAACGAGGACAATGGATGGCCCCGGGCGCAACGTATGAATTGGCAGCCCGTTATTCATCGGGGCCCCAAATTTAATTTAATCAACCTCCGATTTAATAGCCCGCCCTTCCGCTCACCCTCGTCCGTGCATCGGTATTTTTCGCCCACTCTCTTTCTGTCTTCGCTTTCATTGGAAGCACTAGGCTTTATAATTTTATGATTTTATAATTCGCGTAGTGGAGTGCAGTATTTAGAAATCCGCTGCATCTAATTGATTCCAGTCCGCGCGATACCCTCCACGGATTCCAACCTTCATAGCTCGATTATCTCTTTATATCTCTGTGCATTAATATCGTGCCACGTGCGCTTTCACTCCACTCTCGAGTCTTCCTGCATCTTTATGCGGTATCGATAATCAATTTCGAATTAAACTTTCAGTTATGTGTTGGTGGGATAAAGCAAATTCTAGGTAGAGCCGGGGGATGTGGGGTCGCGGTAAGAAGAGACTTGCGGTATACAATAAGTTGGATGACTCTAAAGGATACTGTTCACAAAGAACTAGAGAACACAGGCAGTTGGCTTCTCTTGCCTACCCTTCTGCGCCGTTTGTTATACCCGGATGCCTTTGCTTTGGATCCTGTTTGTTTCGCGTCACGCGGAGCAAGAGTCAGTTGCAGATCGCCAAGCACGGAGATCATATCACAAAGGGAATGTTTCCCATGGACGTTTGCGTCGCGTTCACATAGGGATAATTGTTACAGTTACAGAAAAGCGTGTTACAATTTATGCCAAGCAAGCATTCAACAACGTTTCGAGTAACTTTTTGATACTTGCTTTAGATTAACTTCTTGAAGTGCTTTCCGCAATATTCGAATTTGTTTCGAATCGGCTTTCAAAAATGCATAAATCGTTTAAGTTCCATATTATTTCTCCTATATATATCTTGTGTAAAGTTTATGGCCGTTGTAGCAAGCTGCCTTTTATCTTTAGCGTCTCGTAAATTTACAATGTTACGGCTATTTATAACTGTAGCAGCGTCTCCCGTGTAAAGTTTTCAACGGTCGATACCTGCAGGTTTCCGAAATAAAAGCTCAACAATTGCATCTACCCATTCAGATTTCGGCTCAAACAGCAGAGAACAGGAAAATCTCAATGGACCAAATTTCATAAAGTATGAGCGGAGACTCATTTAGAACAGTTCAGAGCGAATGATCTCAAAGTAACTTAGTGACAAGTGGGGCTTAAGTATGAACCACGGAGCTTGCGCACGAAAGTTTGTAATTGAATATCTTCTTAAAAAGACGGAAATATACCATAAGCTACTTTAATGTTAGGGAGCGAGCGATGCCCTTTGCCGATCGACATGTGCGGCTGTATATCAGTGCACAAAGGGCAATGCACCAGTCGTGCAACGTTGACGTTCAACGACTTATCGATCCCAAGTTAGCGGAGTTGCGAGGGCGCCCGGTAGTTTAATAAAATACGAAGACGGGCCCGAACGATGTACCTTTATGTCTCCAGGCGCTCGCGTCCAAGCATGCTCATGCGGAATAGCGTACCGTATCAATCATTGCATAAAATGTTAAGGGGGCCGCACGAGTGCTTTATTCATAGCGCAGAAGGATCCGAGAGGATCGTTCAGCCGACAGTTTCCTTTCTGTTTATGATGAAATTTTATATCGCTCTGCGAGGGCGCCCGGTCAAGAGACGCTCGTGCGTACTGATTTTACTCCGTCCATTGGACTACTTGGAAGGTTCCACTCACATTTTTAAGAACATGAAACTCCAGCTACACACATATAAGTAGATGCTTCCGAGATTCATATATGGAACCCAGATCCTCTCCTCGTGGTCCCTCGTTCGCAGCTAATGCATTTCCCATTCTAATATTGGCAAATCGCGACGAAAAAAGTGAGCCATCGTTTCCATCTGTTCCCCGATATAATAGATGTCCTGGGATCAATGGGTATACTTGACCACGCGAGAAAAAGACGAATGCCATCAATCGCGTCAGCCCCAGATCTAAACTAAACCCCGTCGAAACCATCGGTGACACCCACCACCTCGGAGTAAGCCTAGAGACCAGCAGTTTCTCACACGGCTGTCGTTGGGCCGAGTGTTCGACCTTTCTGATGGATCGACAGCCAATTGATTATGACGGGGGAATCTAATAACTGGGTCAACCCTGCCTCGTCTATCGCTATCGACGTAACCAATTGCCGGTGTATTACGCAAATGACATTAGTGTAATAACACATCATTGATGATGGCCATTCTTCCACCTAGCCAGCAATATTTCCCTCCCAATGAATACTTGAAAGTCGTTAATCGACATTTTTCACTTCACTATCTTCTCTTCCTCTCTTCTACTCTAAATACATCAAATAAATACGATTTTTCTGTTATTTGTTCGTCGATAACTCGAGAACTATATTGAAGCAATTTTGATGGGCTTTGTTCAAAGTGTAGCGTGAGTCTCGGGGAAGGTTATAGGCTATTAATTATAACTTAAGGACCAAGCAATGGGGGTCCAGAGGGCGAGGCCTCGGCTAGACGAGTGGGCGAGCGGAGCGAGTCTGATCGGCTAGTCCTAATATACAAAGTGATCCAACTCGTTAATTAAACGATGCGTTAATTAAACATTTTCATCGACTGCTTTTAGTTGTATAGTAGCTGAATTTCTTGGACTCAAAATGCTCAAAATGCTCACTTTCCAGGGTCTATTCATTTTGTGATCTCAGTAGTACCGAGAAACGTGGGTCCCACGTGTATCCCCTTTTTATTTCGATAACGTCATCATCCAGGATTCGACACCGCCAATCCGGCCAGTACAATAACCGGAAATAAATTTGCTATCGCTTATTCGTCAGCCGAAGTGGCAAAAAATTTGGTACATGGCAGACGATAAAGCACGGCGTGCGCTCTGCCGTTGGTACAGGACGATTTTCCACATTCCCTTTAAAAGGGGACCGGGCACGAGGCGTGCGGTGCAACAGGAGCGTGGACGGATTAAATTGTAGGAGCGGCGGACGACAGGCGTGTCGGAAGATAGCAAAAGCGACACACAGAGAGGGAAAAGCGCGTACGCGGAGGGTCTAAAAAACGCGGGCACTCGGTCCCTGAAAGGGGTGGCCGGAAGGGTGGGGGGGGGGGGGGGGGGGAGAAAAAAGGGAAAAACAACAACGCTCAGAGGGCGGACAGTAGAGAGCGGTCGCGGTTACGCCCGGAAATTGGCGGAACTTTGCGGAAGGTAAATTAGCGGGTGGTAATAAAAAGCGGCACGCCGTTCTCGCCGAATTTCCCCGGTTCTTTTTCGGCCCATGCTCCGCTCGCTTGCTCGCTTTCGCAACCAGCAAGCTTTATTACGGGATCCACGAGCCAACCGAAAGCGAATGTACGACGTCCCTGCGTCGAGCACACACCGAGACCCTTTCCCATTCTCCGTATCCCCTGCTTGGGAGAGCGCGCGCCACGAAATTATGAGAGCACGAGTTTCGAGTAGCGTGCATGTATGCATGTACGCGGCTCCGCCGGCCGCAAGAACTTCGGCTTCCTCTGATCCGCTTTATATCTGGAAAAACAGTGGCGGCATGGCCAAAAACAATTTGCTTAATGCTCGCCGGCATGTCTGCCGCACTCGGACCCCAGCCCCCCTCCCCCTCCTCCGCCCTTCTCTACTTCCGCACTCCCGCTCTGATAAGAGCTACCTGATATCTCGAGTGCAATCGCACCCGCTGCCGAAAAAGAGGATCATCCTCGCGTAATCCCGTTGGATTTGCATTTAGAGCGGGACCGTTTAACCGTACACTTGGACGGACATTCCATAGCCGACGATTGTTCACCGTCACTCATGAAAGTCGTGGATTACACGTCCGCTATTATTGATTTGACATTCATTCTAGAGGCAAACGATCGACAGATTAGTTGGCGCCCCCGAAGCGGCGATACGCTTCGGACAACGAGAACACGCCGCCAGTCGAGTACCCTAGGAATTGACAGAAAATTTGTCGAATGCGCCTGGTACTAGAGGAACCGAAATCAGGAGACTCGGTAGAGTCTCGCGCCAAGTAGAAGTTCCCTCTCCATATATATATGACACTCCGGCGCGCGACAGCCGAGGCTATATTATTGTTTTGTCCCGATGGCTAAAGAAGGGGCTGCCGCTGAGGCTTTTTAACGTTCGAGGAGAAATGGAACGGTCTTGTCAGATTTGACGGCGAGAGCACGCTGCTCCGGATTTGTTTGACAGCCGGCTTGCAGGTGACGTATAGCGCAAATGAATTCAGTTTATAAATGATAGCGAAGCCGGGCGATACGCTGACGCGAATGCACAGTCATGCACACCGTAATTCCTATTGCGCGACCGCGTTCTCGTTTTGTTATTAAATGTCCATCAAAGTGATTTGACGATCGACTGGCCGCCACATTGCGTGTACCCGTCGACGAAGTGCAGGCGTCGCTCCCTCTCTTTCCTGCTCTATCACTCTTCCACAGCAGAGCGGAGGGGCAGCCAGTGTGCAGTTAAATTTAATTAAAAATGCTCCGCACCATGCGAGCTGCCGAAAGGCCGAATTGCGTTTTCCGAAAATTTCAATTCCAAATAAACTTACGCGATAACTTAATTACCAAATGCGAGAGCACTGCGACGAGTCGCGGTGAGGGCGGTTACATTAATTATAGATGTGAAATTGGATAAATATGGTGCGATGATGGTGCGCCCATCCTTGTATTCGATTCGGCACTTTTAATCTAATTTGTACCTTAATACCGGCACAGCTTATACCACGTCCGATTCAATCAGGTAGTCATCACTTAGGCGGAATAATTAATTTTGCCACGGGGGATAACGGAGTATCGGCGAAGGTCACAAGCCGCTCGAGCCGAGGCTTTGTGGTAGCAGAGAAAGGTGAAGAGAAAACGCGACTGATTCCTAATTATAAAATCGTCGGAGCTTGCGCCACTCGAAGAGAAAATCGCTCGGGCTTGTACGTCTAGCCAGTTAAAAAACAGCGCTCGAAACTTTCTACCCTTCAGGCTGCCGCTCGCCGTTCCTGGCGACGTAGACGTTGCTCGCTGGCCCCGTGGCCGCCCTCCCCGCCCTCTCCACCCTCTCCGCCCTCGTTTTCCTCTTTGCCCCCTATTTTCCGGGGGAATGCAAATTCCGGGTCACTGACACCGAGTCGATTCGACTGGGCTCGCGCGATATATCGAGAATCGACGGGAACGACGAATACGAGGAGGAGGAAGACGCGACGTGGCAGGGAAAGGGGGATCCACGTATGCCGGTGAGATAGACGCTATACTAGGAATATATTTCGAAGGAATTTTTCTATATCCTCCCTGGCGGCAGTCAATGACGAGTCGAAGACCTTCTCGGCTTTACATTATATCCCCTTACTCACCCGCTCGACTATCTCTATCGCCTACGGCCTACGCACATGCGGTGTTAGCCGCTTTTCCATAGCCGCACTGTCAACCGAGGAGATTGGTGGTAGCACGTTTTATAAACGAGTATTTCATTTCCGTCCTTTTCTATCTTCAACAGATTTTAATATTCGCCCTTCGATTCAGATTTCATCGGCGCGCATCCCTCTCGCACATTATACATATTACACGCTCCCGATTATTCTTCCATTGGCTCTGGCCATAAGGAATAAGGCCTTTTATTCACACAATATTCTTGCATATATAGCGCGCCAGTCAGAAGCCAATAATTAAAATGCACGCGCTTCCTCGATTATTGTACGCTATTTCAAGCCGCCGCTATGTACGAATGTAGGTTGCTATTTCGACGATTAAACTGGAATATTCTTCTTTAATCTCTGTTAACTCTAAGAGGATTATGTCTTTTAAAGGCTTTAAGGGGTCATATATGCTAGGCACGTCATGAAATAGGTAAAGGTTTGTTAATTTATTGTCCTATTAATACATCCTGTTATTAAGTTTCTATCATGTGTCCGTTATTGTACATACTTTGAAGTATTTTCTCCGAAAAATACAAATAAATAACTAGGTTATGTACGACGTAACTGGCATCGTCTTAATTCAAATTGCAATATGCGGTGGTCAATGTATCTTGGTCAATTGTTATCTAAAAAAAATATAAAAAATTGAGCGTGAACTAGACACAGAAAACTAGTCCTCAACGAGCCAGAATATTTGTTTTCTTTTTTTTCACAAAGTTACACGCGAAAATGTCATTATTTCTAAGTGTTCCTACGAAATTGGTGACATTTTCGCGTGTAACTTTGTGAAAAAAAAGAAAACAAATATTCTGGCTCGTTGAGGACTAGTTTTCTGTGTCTAGTTCACGCTCAATTTTTTATATTTTTTTTAGATAACAATTGACCAAGATACATTGACCACCGCATGTTGCAATTTGAATTAAGACGATGCCAGTTACGTCGTACATAACCTAGTTATTTATTTGTATTTTTCGGAGAAAATACTTCAAAGTATGTACAATAACGGACACATGATAGAAACTTAATAACAGGATGTATTAATAGGACAATAAATTAACAAACCTTTACTTATTTCATGACGTGCCTGGCATATATGACCCCTTAAGCGCACGATATCGTACACTGCAGTCGTAATCGTATTCGATCCTTGTATTTCGGTCGAGGTTTAATGGCGCTTAATCTATTGGCCGATTAACTCGGGTAAGCGAGGAGGTTCATTATGCTCTCTAGCCCTCATATTAAGAATAAATGTAGAGTCAGGCTGGCATTAGGCGGCAATATACATATATAAGTTGGTGCAGCTGCTCTTAAAATGGAGCAATCTGCCGGGCGAGGGAGTCTGGCTCGAGACGGGACGGGACGGGACGGCGAGGTTATCGCGTGCCGATCGATTGTCGATTGGCGAACACGGCATTCGAAGATCGCGAGCCAGTATGAAAGGGATCCGTGGGGTCATGCCAAACGCGCGGTGACCTGGCAGAGACTTCTGGGCGTTTTCAGTTCGAGGGCGAGGGTGCACTGGCAGAGAATTCTTTCGGTGAACCGCAACGATAATCCGGAAGCCGATCCACCTTACAAAAGGGATCCCTCTAATTCCGAGGGACATGCATCTCGTGGCTTCTGCGAGCTTCCCGGCAACCGCCTCGAAGTGCAAACCAGAAGCGTTCCCATTGTTCCGCAACTTGCCGTGATGTATAGGTGGCTGCCACGGTTTATCCACGTCTCGACAGATATACTGTATCTACTTGCTGCCGGCTTAACCCCCCCAAACACTAAATTATCGTGCAGAAACGCACGAAATGTCCGATCCGAACAATTCTGCCAGCTTAGCTTCAGTGGGTGACATTCGCAGAAGGTCCATAGAAAAAAAGTGCAATCTTTAACGTGGAGATAAGATGAAAGCTTTGACGGGCGTAAAATTATTAAGCAAAGTTGAACGGTGCAAATATGTAGTTAGTTGGTGCTACATCACATGATCAATTCAGGTTCGCACGTCAAATCAATAAAGCCAAATCCATTCGAAACAATCGGCTTTGGGAACGGTTCTGGTGAAAGGGCAAGTTCAAGGGCTTGACTGACAAGTGCGAAAGGGTACGGCATGCGTCTGCGATGGATTCGACTGTAATAGGAGCCGTCAGATATTTCGAGGGCTTCCGCAGTGTCGCATTACCGTTTAGCCACCCTTTGATGCACGCGACGCACGCCGCATACGAGCCAGAGAACTCCAGCCTTCAATAAGTTCGTTTACTGCACTGGCAATAGAAAATTCTTGGCACAAAGTTTGTTAACTAATAAAATGAGCTAGATATTGTGAAACATTTCGTTTGCGAATTCCTTTTCCTTTACTTTTTCTACTCGAAGTTCGTGCAACAGTTCAATTAGAGGAAGAACGTACTGTCTAGTTCATCCTTTCTATTACTTTTAGATCATTATTCTCCTCTTGATGGCCGAGAAAAATCTACTTTCATACACGAAATAATCATAAAGCCTCGAGTGACGTGCAATTAAAGAAGCTCCTAGAGCTACGCGGAATTGAGCGAACGGCCGAGAAGAGGCGAGCTTGCAAATAGTAGTAAGACGGAAGCTGAAGGCAGCACGCCTCGAGAACTCACACTCGCCGCAGGCGAGCACGGTCTGCAACTTTGATAAACTGAATTGGTAAAAACTTGCAAGATTGATAAACTTCGTACTGAATCGTAAGTATTGAATGGCTCAGCGAAATGCTCCTCCGACCGCGAGTGCCCCAGTGTAGTGGCGCCGTGCGAAAGAATATATGTATACCGATGGAAACTTAAGGGAAAAGAGTCGCAGCCAGCAATTCCTGGCCCTGGACCGCTCCCTTTTTTCCAGGCTCGCGCGACAGTGTTCTCAAGTGAGCAGGCTGGTTTTGTTTGACTTCGAAATCGACTGGAGACTGTGTCGTGGGTTGTCGATACCTTGCCGAAGTTATCCTTACCTTCTCCAACGGTACTGACTTACTTTTCCCACCGAAAACACTGGATATAAGCGAACATTGATTTTCCAGGTCTTTGTCGCGGTACGCTCTGTTTCAAGTTATATTCTTCCACGTAGTTGCGATAGTTTCTCCTGTATTTACGGGTGCGTGTCTACAAATTTGAAACAGCCGTTGAAGTTTTCCGAAGGAGAAGTGCTGTAATAGGTCCGTTAATTACGCATTTATCGAAGTTAACTCCGTCTTAAGAAATCGGGTGCAACGGCACCGATTTTCGGGATGGAGAATCCTTAACATGAAATGGCTGTCGACTTATTTCAGGTATTCCGCCTCATTATAAAGTTGCACTTCATTTCAGCCGGGAAGGGTGCGCGCACTGGTCTGATACTGACGTTAATTAATTGTCGAACGCGCGCCCGGCAAATAAGAGGGATAGTTGCAGCAATAAAGAAGTCGTCCGGCGGGCGGTATGCAAATGGAAGATTTATGTACGGGGTAAATGAAGGGTAGAACTCGGGTCCTCCTGGGCCATTTACTCTTTCTCCGGCTCGACTCAAAGTTAGCCTCCCGTTTCCATGACTTCGTCCAGCTCTAGCGGGGATGCGACTTTAAGAGGACTTTCCTCCCGTAGCCGAACCTTTAAGAGAAAAGTTTCACGACTGAAAAAATGACGGGAGGGCGGAGAAGCCTGGGTGAATGGTGAGGACGGTAATCGGGTTGTCCCTGTCGTACTTGCGACCAAGATTCTGCATCTGCGAGGAGAAACGTACTTACGGCCTCCGGGGGCCGAAATTAATGATATCAATTCGTAGAAGGGACCAAGTTAGTATGGGTACAAATGGCGCTTGCATACCGAGTCCCACTAACTTGGGAACGCTAATAAATCCCAATGTGTACATACTCTACTAACTGAGGATCAAAATGTCTAAGTCAATCGCCGGAAGTAGATTCCCGCTCTCGCTAAGTCGCCTCAATAATATCGCCTCTGTTATTCCGTCATATTAGAGTTGCCTATTTTAGCATCACAGGGAAGAGGAAGCCGTCCAGCGCGTTGAACTCTCATCTACGAGATTATAGGAAAGAGTTACGCAAATACCGCTATGTCCATCCTACCCCTACCAGGAAAAAGCACCCTCCGCGTTTCGAGAACGCGTGCACTAGTATTCCAAGCTGTTCTGATCTCGGCTGGCTCGCAAAAAATCGATGTAATACGCTCGAGCAAGTGTACTTAACCCCACGCTCCCTCCGCTCCGGTGTCACACAAACATTGTGCCTGCCAGCTTTTCCCTACATTCCTGGACTCGGCGACAAATGCCGTTGGAATAACTGCGGTAACACTTTGTACCGACTTTTCTACCGTAATCCGAATTACATGCGGTGGCTTTTGGAATTCCCATGATTCGTCGACGAATCGCGTTAGCAGCCTTATTACGATTTCCGCAGTGCACTCGCATTCGAGCTTTGGACAAAGTTGTTAGTTTAACTTCTCACTTGGGATCTAAGTGTATTTTGCTACTTTGATACTTTACGAAAGTAAGGAGTGTTTCGTTCGGGGCCGTCAGCTTTGATGCTTGAATTGGACGTCTTGGACTTGTGACGACATCTTTCGAGGTGGCGGATCTTACCAGTTACAAAGCTACGGCGAACGGAGCTTCCGCTTTTTAAAATAGGTAAATCAGCTTCTGCCAAATCCTATTACACAATGCGATGTCGACGCTCTCGCGGCAGACAGTAGGTGAATGGGGAGAGAGTGCGTGAAAAACGGGAGAATAAACTGTCCCCTGAGAGGCAGTGGCTTTTAATAAAAACGTATTCCATTACAGGATTCGAGCGGGGTCAAATTTTGATTTGCAATTCCATAACAGTGTAGCAGTGAGATGGGCTCTAAAATTGCGAAGAGCGGGTGGAAGCGACGGGGGGCAGCACGTGTGCAGCCGTGCCATCGCCGCCGCCACAATGTAAATCATTTTGTTCCTGTGTGACAGCGCAGAGCACAATGGCACTTGCGTCGCGACCATAAATGTCTGTGCAATTGCTATAATATACTCGCCCCTGAAGCATCAGCCCCTCAACTCCGGAGCTCAGAGTTGTAAATCGGCTTAGGCATGAAATTCAATTATATCCAGCATTGTTCAGCAGAGTAACTGAGAAAAGTGTGCAAGTATTTCAGTGAAAAAGGCTGGCAGGTGTTAATGATCGAAGTTTATCATGTAGAAGCTTTTATCAAGTCTGAGCTGGGAAGATGAGAGTGGCAGCGTTGCCGCGGGCGGACCAATACCGGCGAAATTGAACTCTCGCTAGATTTGACGAGGCACTAAACGGTGGCCGTGCGTTTGTTTTCTGTCACACGCAATTTCATATTGATTACGTGACCGCGGGCGTGGTGTATGCACCAGCCAGAAATCGCTTTATGCCCGGCACATTCCTCTCTTTGACGAGCTCTTGCTCTACCTCTCTCCGCCGCGCCGCTCTACATGCACAGTCGAGGCTGGTGGGAATGGTTTTACGTGCAACGGGTGCAACGTCGAGAAACGGCTAGGCCGAAGAGGGTGAATCGATCCACTCACTAACCGATTGGCAAGTGAAAAAGAATTCGAATTAAAATTGATTCTCCGCTCGCATTTTCTCCCGCCGAGCATACTCGACTTTCTTATTTCGCGCAACAGTACAAGTTCATGCATTTTTAGATAGACACGTTTCCCTCGCTATCGAGGAAATGCTCGTTCTCTCCTTTTCAGTTGATCTGCCACCTCTTCCGCCCGGTTTCGAGAGCATGATCCTGGTGGTCAGGTTGAACTTTTCGTATTCTGGCCAGCCTTCGACTCTCGACTCTCGAGGTACGGTCCACGTCGGAACACGACAAAATACATCCCGTGACGACGACGTGCCGGTTGCTTGCTTGCGCTCGTAGGGAGTCTGGAGAGTCGTTGCTTGTATTTGCGACCCGACTGCAGCCACGCTTTTAAAACTTCCTGCAGAGAACCTTCCTGACTATTTGGTACCCTGACTATAGAGGTGCCCTCTTCCGCTCGAATACCAAAATAGTGGGAATTTCTAAGCGTTTTTCCACTTCTCTCTGTGCTGTATCTTTAATTTTGCAGAAACCCTCGAATCTGTGTCTGGATTTTAGAAACGTTTCTCTACGTGAAAGGATGCATGGATCGCTTTCTTTCGCAATACTCCCACCGTTCGAACCAAAGAGCGTCCTTCATTTGCAAAAGTTCATACTGCACTTCAATCTCATCTACCTCGATTTCTGCTAGAAAGGTGGGACCACTCACCCAGAAATTCATGCCTCGACTGTTTGGCAAGCACCCGGAAGCTGACTGACTCGAGCGAGGTCTATTCATCTGAAGGATTCGTTGGATGTAGGTGGTCTGAGTTATACGTGCATTACCGCATTGCCATGGTTTCACGCTGGCGTGTCAGAATTTTCGTCGATCTCGCGTATCCGCGAGTTCGATCTCGAACTCCTCCCTCATCTTTCGGTTGCAGGCCATTGAAGCGGCTGGACAGGACCATTTCTCAGAGATCTCGAGATACTTGTATGCCGCGCTCGCTTGCGATACAGCTGGGGCGAAAGATATCACCGTAAAAGAATGAGCTCGTCATAATTGACGGATACCTTTGACTCTTTTCCCCGGGCGCTTCCGCGTCCGGTGGCGATCGAGCGGTTCTGCGGATCGAGCGGATTTCGATGTGAATAGAGGGCGAGCGACCCTCGTGCAGCCTGAAGAATCGAGTCGAATCGATGGGGTTTTCGCGCAAGCACACGTACTATACTTACCAGTCGGCGACGATCTATGGTGATTCCGTTCTCACGCTGGCTGCACCCGCGATGCACTTTTATCCCGCGCGTATGTGTGCGCCTCTCTCTGCGCACCACCGTCAGCCGGCGGCATCGACCGATCGATAGATATTATTTCCGGACGGTACGCGGCACACGCTGAATCCACAATGCGCTTCCGCGTGTGCAACCGTGGAACGCATCGTCCATAGTAATGCGCCTGGTGCGAGCGCTTCGTGTTTTGCGCGTGTACTTATACGTGTGCGCCGGTGACTTGTGCGGCTTCCGCGAGCACGCCCGGTCTTTCGCATTATCTGCTGCTCGCCTTTGATTAAACGACATCCACCTAACAGCAATTTCGAAGGAACTAGTGAATTGATTCGGACTAACGTCCTCTCCTGGTCGCGGCAGACTTAAAAGGACAAATTAAAGTTATGCTGCTGAAAATCTGCGATTTTTGTGACCCGAGAGATTCGGCTCTCCTTTTTGAGTTTCAGCATCGGGGTCAAAACATACTCTGATACTGAACAGATGCAAGAAGGCAAAGGAAATATTGAAGAGTCCTTTTTAATTAGGCTGCTGCCCAATTAATATTCGCTCTCCTAGCGGAGAGCGTTCTGTACCTTAGGTATATACGGATTATGTAGAAGGTCTTCCGTAGAAGGGCCCTTCAGTTGTTGATTGGAGTATGGTCATTGGAAGATGCTTGACCTTCTCTATGTATAGTTGACAAAGTCCTCGAAGGACATTTCCCAATAGACCAAGTAAAGGATCTCCCACAGTCCTATAAAATGGATTCAACTTGATCGTAGGCAGTTCGGCAAGGGAAGTTAATGTCTTGGCGAGTCTTGGGGCCTCTCACGGCCTCCCTGGGGTTAGCGCCTCCCATTTCGATTAGAAGAGTACGCGGCTTGCTCCCGACGAAGGAGGCTGGTTCTAAACTGATTCCTGGGGGTTCTCACTTCGATGAGGCGCATTACCATTTATCCCAGCTATCGCTTTATTTCCGGCATCGGCCGGAAAGTGACGATCGCCCATTTAAATGTGATACAGCGCATAGTGATCCGCCGCACCTACTCTACAACTATTCCATATACCTACCCTACCCTGGCATAGCAGTTTCGACGCAAGTGAACAGGCGCAAGAATTGAGTATTGTCACAGCGTGTGGTCAGCTAGGAACGATATTCTTGACGGATTAAAATGATGGTGCATCTTCGTGCGAAGCTCCGCGCAAACCGCAGCGCCAAGTATTTCGAGCGGGTTTGGTATGGGGTGGCGGTAGTGCTGCAAGCCGATGAAAATACGCGCCTCGCTATTACACATTGCAAGAGCGAGGCAGCCTCTAATTCGTCTGGGTTCTTGCAATCTCCCCGCCGCGGGCGGTTAACGTGCTTTGTAGCCGAAATGAAGACGTTCTTAGCGGCACACCTCGGGAAACAGGAACGGGGTGCACCCCCACACGTGCGAGAGAACCACCACTCGGCAAAAAGGAGTTCTCGTAATTACGTTGAACCGCCGAAACCACGATGGTTTCGGTTTGCCAGCGCAGCCACGTGGCGTCTATGCCGAGTTACGACCAGTGGCATTGCGGCCTCTTCATTAACCACTTAACGTACATACATGCATGGTCTGACCGGACGACCATTGTACGTGCCTGATGCTGTACTCTTACAGCTGCTTTCCACATGGATCTCAGTCATATTTTATACTTCCCTTCCGGGAACCGATAACACCGATCGTCGCCGGTTCCGACGCCTACCTGCGGGGTGCACCCCCAATAAACTCACCCTCGATCGCTAGCTCTTTCGCGGAACCGACCAGCCGAGCATCTGGAGGTTGCCGATTACCTGCGCCTCGCACCTTCGCACCCCCCAATGGACTTTCCAGCTACCTCATCGGCGACTACCAAAATATCCCAAGTGAGCTCCCTGAGCCTCGTCCGTTTCGATTTTCTTGTATCTGATTGGTTCGCCGGTAACATCACATTTTAGTACTTAAGCTGCGTCAACGAACCCACTTTGTGACTAACACCATCGACCGGTGAAGTGAGTGGACGTACTACATACTGTACCAATCAGCTCTTTTAAGAGCTATTACTTCTTAAATATACTCACTCATCGAAAAATCACCACTGGATCCACATAACACTAAACTCAGCGGACTCTTCGAATTACAACGAAAGCTGTGGCCTTACAACCCACAGTATAGTCCCTAGCATTTGGTCCTTCGAGCCGGATTCAGCAACCAAGCTCTCCGGGAGGCAAGAAGCATTAGTGATCAGTGAGCGCCATAACATATAGTGGACGCTCAAATAACACAATCATCAGTCCAAGAGTGGCAACGAAGAACCACGTCAAGGACAATTAGAGCAGAGGCTCTAACGAAACAGCATTGGATCCAGCAAGCAAGCTCTCCAAGATTAGGAGACAGTGTCTAGTGAGCACCACGACAGGCAGTGGTTGCAAAATAACACAATCATCAGTCCAAGAGGGTGGCAACGAAAAACCATCATCCGAGGATTCTGGAGTAGAACAGAGATTCTAACGAAACTCAAATCCAACATCAGTGAAGTGAATCAGTGTTCCACAACGTGCAAAGGAAACTGATTAATACATTAATCGCTGGGAACCGGCAACGTGTAACCGGCCAGTGATCCAACGAGAGGAATCTTTCTTCAAACAACACATCAACACTCATTATACGAGTCGAGGATCATCATTCAAGGATATCACAGCGGATCAATCCCGCATTCGGTGGACGAAGAAGAGCTGCGGTTCAGCAGCATCATCCGCAACAGCAACAGCAGCAATTTCAAGAACATCGCAAACGTAAGTCGTATTAGTACAAGTTTCATCACCAATCCCACCAAGCTCCTATGTCACTCGTGCATTCTCCTGTAAAACCCAGTACCATGGCGACCCACCAGGCTACCGGTCATAGCGGTAGTAGCGAACACAATGTGAAGGATTTGATACGCAAACGTGCGACGATCAAGGGCAAATTAACGACATTCACTAAAACACTAGAAAATGTTGAGTCAAATCCACAGTCGAATCTAGCAAGTTTTAAAGCACGAATAGCAGGTATAGAAACCGATTTTACACAATTCGATGTGATTCAATCGGAACTCGAGAGATTAGCTTCCGATGAAGAATACGACACGCGTTTCAGAGAACGTACCGATTTCGAAGAAACCTATTACGATATTATAGGACGAGCGCGTGCAATAACAGATTCGCATACTGTACAGAATATCGAGCCACAATTTTCAACCCAGCATCGATTCTCTCCTACAAATTCAAATGCGCAATTTTCAACCAGCCCACTAGAACTTCAAGTACGTCTTCCGACTCTTAATCTTCCAAGCTTCAGCGGATCGTACGAAGCATGGCCAAGTTTTGCAGACACTTTCAAATCAATAGTTCATGACAATATCAATTTCAAACAAGTGCAGAAATTAATGTATTTAAAATCATGCTTAACCGGCAGAGCAGCAGAGAAAGTTGAAGCACTCGAAATCACAGCAGATAACTACTCAATTGCGTGGGAAATATTACAGAAATCATATGACGATCCTATGGCTGTAATCAACAATCGAATCAAGGCTTTATTTGATATTCCGTCAATTCAGAAATCGAACACTGCTGCGTTAGGATCATTGGCAGATAGTGCCATGAAACATTACCGCGCTTTGGAAGCACTCAACAAACCCTTCTTAGAAGCATTTCCAATTTACACGATTGTCTCAAAGTTGGACGATCAGACACGCATTAAATGGAAGGAACAATTAAAACCGACAACACAACCTACCATGAATCAATTGTTAGATTTCTTGCATCATAGACACCGAGTTTTAGAAGATTCAAAACCAGAAGGATCAGGAAAACCTAGCCAACAAATTCCTTCTTCATCTCGCGTACTGCGTAGTGCTACGCGACAGGGTCAAACACAGGCCAACTGCAACTATTTATCGCAAACCAATAATGACTCAAGTAAGATCAAGTGTAGTTTCTGCAAGGGTAGTCACTATGCGCAATATTGTGAAGCATTTGTCAAAGCTGACCAACCCACCCGACAATTAATGGTCAAGACCGCAGCACTTTGCTTTAATTGTCTTCGAGCAAATCATACCGTACAAAACTGTCTTGGTGGAAATTGTAAGAAATGCAACGGAAAGCACCATAGCATGCTACATAAAGATCGAGAGACATCGACGTTACCTACTTCAATCAATCTAGCGCACTTAACTGCAAATCTCGAATCGCAAGTCTTATTGCCAACAGCGATAATTCGTATTCGCGACAATAATGGAACTTGGCAGAACTGCCGTGTAATTTTAGATGGAGGTTCACAGTCACATTTTATAACACAAACAATGGCGCGTAAATTAAATCTAGATGTGAAATCCACCAACATTCCAGTCACCGGTATCAGTAGGGCCGAAGCAACAATCACCTCCTTTATTAACACGCAGTTCGGTTCACGCATCAACACTTTTACGGCTGAGGCAACATTCCTCATATTGCCGGAAATAACGGTACCATTGCCGTCCCGAGCATTCGGCAAAGGACTATTAAATGTACCGAAATCACTGAAACTAGCTGATCCCGATTTCAATAAGACGGCTCCCATTGAGGGATTGATAGGTGCTCAATACTTCTTACGCTTATTATTGAATGGTCAAATTGAAATCACAAATCAGGATGCGATATTGCAAAACACAGTCCTCGGTTGGATCGTATCAGGGACTATCTCAAAACACATCGCACCTTTGAGTCCATCTCTGGTGTCTACGGGGCAGTTGCACAACTTGTTAGAACGTTTTTGGAACATTGAGGAGAACTTCGACGAAGTTATTCTTTCAACTGAGGAGTCAGCTTGTGAGAAGCATTACACCGATAATGTCATTCATGATCCGCGCACTCATAAATACACAGTAAAGTTACCATTTCGAGGCAATCATGACTTATTGGGCGACTCACACACAATGGCACTAAGACGCTTCTACTCTTTGGAACGCTCACTCGATCGACGTCCTGATCTTAAGGAGCAATACATAGCTTTTATGCGGGAATACCTAGCACTAAAACACATGGAGGAAACCAAAATCACAGACCCAACCAAGGGTTTCTTTCTACCACATCACGCGGTGCTAAAGGAAGGAAGTTTGACCACTAAATTACGGGTTGTATTTGACGCATCGGCCAAAACGACCACGGGAATCTCGTTAAATCAAGTGTTAATGGTCGGTCCTACTATACAGGACGATTTATTTTCAATTCTATTACGTTTCCGTACTCATGCTTACGTTCTTTGTGCTGACATCGAGAAGATGTACAGGCAAATTTTGGTAGATAAAAAAGATCGCATATATCAACAGATTTTATGGAGAGAAAATTCGGATCAACCTGTCAAAGCCTATCAACTAAATACGGTTACATACGGAACATCATGTGCACCCTTTTTAGCTATCCGTACTCTTTTTCAAGTGGCCGCGGACAGAGCTCAAACGTATCCCATCGCTGCTAAGGTACTGCGCAACGATTTTTATGTAGATGATTTGCTGACGGGAGCATCATCAATGTCCGAAGCCATAGAATTACGTGACCAACTGATCAAATTGTGCGAATACGGTGGTTTCCATCTCAGACAATGGACCTCCAACAATAAGAAATTATTAGAAGGATTACCTCACGTCACCGAGAAATCCTGTTTTGAATTGGATACCGGATCCATTATAACCATTTTAGGCATTTGTTGGGACGCTAATGCAGATAATATTACATATCAAATCCGCGTTCCTATCCACGACGGTCGCGTAACAAAGCGCGTACTACTAAGCGAAACAGCGCGCCTTTTCGACCCCCTCGGCCTCTTAGGGCCCATCATAATTAAAGCCAAGATTTTAATTCAACGATTATGGCAATGTAAAATTGATTGGGATGATGAGTTACCACAACATCTCGTCACTTCTTGGCTCACTTACAAACGACAATTACAATTGCTAAGTGAATTAAAAATACCGCGTATAACTATTTGCCACTTTGCTAATGATATCCAAATTCATGGTTTCTGCGACGCCAGTGAGCTTGCATATGGTGCATGTATTTATGTACGATCAACATCACGGAAAACCTCTTCAATTACTTCAGCACTGATTGCGGCAAAATCAAGAGTAGCACCAGTTAAAACACAAACTTTGCCTCGATTAGAACTTTGCGCTGCCGTCCTGTTGATACAATTATATCAAAAATGTATAAAGGCCTTACATCAAACCTCGATTAATTCAATTCATTTTTGGTGTGACTCCTCCATAGCATTGGCATGGATCAACAATTCACCACATCTTTTAAAGACATTTGTAGCTCATCGAGTTTCCGAGATTCAGAAACACTCCAATCCATCCGATTGGAGACATGTGCCTTCAGAGGATAACCCTGCCGATCTAATATCGCGCGGTCTCACTTCTCCAGAACTATTAAATAGTAAAATATGGTTCTCGGGACCGTCTTGGTTAGTTCAAGATAGCAACATGTGGCCTAACATGAAATTCACCGTACACGACCTACCAGAACAAAAGACATGCATCAGTTGCATTTCTATTATAAGTCCGTGCCTTGTGTTTTCGCGCTTCTCGAACTATACACGCCTGAAACGAGTCATCACGTATTGCTTACGATTCGTAAATAATGCCTTAAAACACGAAGGTCACTCCGGACCTCTTTCAGTCTCTGAATTACGTAAAGCCGAGTTGGTCATATTGAAACAAGTCCAACGGGAGGGATTTCAAACTGAACTTGAGTCATTAAATTCCAAGGATTCTTACCGCGGCAATCTGAAATTTTTAAGTCCTTTCATTGACGACGAAGGTTTACTTCGGGTTGGTGGCCGCTTAAAACATTCAAATTTACCTTATCGTACTAGACATCCTATATTATTGCCATGCAAACATCATGTATCTGACTTGATTATCCGTCATGCACATCAGATAAACTTTCATTCAGGAAGTCAAGCTACGTTAAGTTTCATTAGGCAAAGATTTTGGATACCAAACGCTATTAACCGCGTCAAACGTATCATTCACACGTGCGTACGATGCCATAAGGTCAAACCAACCTTTCCAAATTACAAAATGGGGGATCTTCCCTCGCCTCGAGTTAATCTTAAAAGACCATTTTACGACACTGGAGTTGACTATTGTGGGCCGATATTCATAAAGGAGAAAGTCCATCGCAATCAACGCAAAATTAAGGTTTTCATAGCTGTCTTCGTGTGCTTAGCTACCAGAGCAATACACTTAGAGTTGGTAGGAGATTTAACAACAGATGCGTTTCTCGCATCTCTGCGACGTTTCTTTGCCAGGCGCGGAAAATGCTTAAATTTATACTCCGACAACGGATCCAATTTCGTAGGCGCTAAACGTGAGATTAAGGAACTCTATACATTCATTAATGATCCTCATCATAATCATGCGGTTCAATCGTCATTGGCGAATGACGAAATTACGTGGCATTTGATTCCACCACGAGCGCCCCATTTCGGCGGAATATGGGAAGCCGCCGTTAAGGCTTTTAAACGCCATTTCATCCGTATCATCGGTGACACATTACTTTCCTATGAAGCGTTACTCACATACATGATTCAGATAGAGGGTATCCTAAATTCCCGTCCTTTAATACCACTTTCTTCCGATCCAAACGATTTGTCTACACTAACCCCTGCACACTTCCTAATTGGTGATGAAATAACTTGTATGCCAGAATACGACTTGCGTGATATAAAACCTGGCCGTCTTTCCCACTGGCAGCATGTCCAGTACATGAAACAACATTTTTGGGACCGTTGGTCTAAGGACTATTTACATGGATTAACTGTCCGACAAAAGTGGCACAATGGACCTGCTACCAACATTAAAATTGGCCAACTGGTTTTAGTGAAGGACGATCAATGTCCTTCGTTTACATGGCAACTTGGCCGTATCACTGAAATACATCCAGGTGCCGACCAAATCGTCAGAGTCGCGACAGTGAAGACCAATCGCGGCACATATAAGCGCAGCGTGAAATCTCTAGCCCCATTACCTTATTCCGACGACGAGCCTTCAGCTAATTAGTGTATTCATATTTCAGTGTAGACATTCATGTCCAATGTCATTATGTATGCGTCTATTTTCTTTCCGTCTATTGTCAAGTTTATATCACTTTTATTGCCTTTCACCTTCAATCTTTGTTGAACGTAGTCGTTCAAGGCGGGCGGAATGTACGTGCCTGATGCTGTACTCTTACAGCTGCTTTCCACATGGATCTCAGTCATATTTTATACTTCCCTTCCGGGAACCGATAACACCGATCGTCGCCGGTTCCGACGCCTACCTGCGGGGTGCACCCCCAATAAACTCACCCTCGATCGCTAGCTCTTTCGCGGAACCGACCAGCCGAGCATCTGGAGGTTGCCGATTACCTGCGCCTCGCACCTTCGCACCCCCCAATGGACTTTCCAGCTACCTCATCGGCGACTACCAAAATATCCCAAGTGAGCTCCCTGAGCCTCGTCCGTTTCGATTTTCTTGTATCTGATTGGTTCGCCGGTAACATCACATTTTAGTACTTAAGCTGCGTCAACGAACCCACTTTGTGACTAACACCATCGACCGGTGAAGTGAGTGGACGTACTACATACTGTACCAATCAGCTCTTTTAAGAGCTATTACTTCTCAAATATACTCACTCATCGAAAAATCACCACTGGATCCACATAACACTAAACTCAGCGGACTCTTCGAATTACAACGAAAGCTGTGGCCTTACAACCCACAGTATAGTCCCTAACAACCATGACGCAAAAACTGCATGCGTTGAGGGTCTGAGTACGCTCGGAAGGGTGGAGGAGCCGAAGATCGGGGCGGTGGCGTGAGTGCCAGGGAGGCGAACGGTGGCAGCGAAAAGTCCCATCCTAAGCGTCATTACCGCAGACAAATCGACGGAAACGGGCTCAGAGCCCGAAAACACTCATCAATTCTCCAAGGAGCATCATATATAGCACGACACTCATCGACGGCGATGCCGTGGGGAGCCATTAAGTCTGCCGGAACAGGCGCAAACCTACGCCCGCGACGATTTCCAGTACGCAAAGCGCACCCTATCTGCGCGTGCGGTGAAATCGCATGAGCGAATGCTCGCTAGCCGCCGCGCCGGGAAACTCGCTAGCAAAGCGCTTAAATTTAATCAGCCTGGAAATTCGCCGCGCCCTCCAGCCGCTCCACTAGGCGAGCTGTTGGCAGGCGTCGATATCGGTGGGAGAGGCGGAAAATTTATTATCACGTCAATTAGAAATTGATGGAACGCCCTGGACTAATCGATTTCAGATCGAATCGCTACTGCCGACTTCTACGAGTCCCTCGTGAGTTCCCTCTTGTAATCGTCGCCCCACCACCCCCCATAAGTGAAGGCCAGTCGATTCGCGGAAACTCTTCAAGAAGAAGACCTCGCGCTTCAACCTCGAGATTTTCGGTCTTGGGTGCTGGTGTACGATACATTTTTCTCTAGGTCTGGGCTAGCTCCGGCTCTGCTGGAAATAGGGAGCAACATTAGACTGGTGCGAATGCGAGAGACTTTGAATGCAAAATGACGAAGGCAGTCGTAATCCCTGTGTGTTGCGCTGGATATATCCGACAGGTATAGGGATTATGGGGTTATTCAAATTCCGAAATTAGATTTCACTGTCATTTCCCACCATTTCCGCATCAACGCCGCGCAATCTTCCACCTACTTTTTCCCCTCGCTGTTATCTCTTTGCGTAGATCCTCTCTTGTGGACTTTCAACTGCTCTCGTCCCCACGAATCACTGTTCGTTGACACAAGGACTTGTTGACATGCACTGAGGAGTGTCAATTTTTCCGGGTAATGATATATCTTGGGAGTATAACTTGCTACCATATCAGCAACGCTATATCACAAGCACTATAAGAGAGCAAATCAATGCACATTCGTTGGAAATAAAATGAGCAGAGTGGCGGGAAGGGAGAGGGAGAGAGGGAGAGGGAGAGCGAAAGTGTAAAAGGTGGCACAAGAAGAAAGAGCAGAAAGTAACAAGAAGGAGAGGGGGAGAGAAGGTCGAAAGTTCGTGGTATGGCTCAAAGACGTGTCTTTCCCGTTTTCTCCGTTTTAAACCTGTCGAGGAGCCGACTCCACCCGGCTCAAGGCATCATACTAATTAGAAAACTTGCGAAGTCTTCCGAACCATGCGAGAACGACAGGAAGAGGGAAGACCGTAATGGCGAAAGAACTGCCCTCGGTCGTAGAGTGAGTGAGTGCAGAAGAGAGAGAAAGGGAGAGAAAAGCAGGGTGATATCGGACTAATGAAATACCAGTAGCACACAAATTTCGACCCAAATATTTGCGTTTCCGTTGCAGCACTGTAAGCAGTGCACTAAAAGAGTGCGAAAGGGAAGGAGAATTCAATTGATGGTTATAATGCGACAATGAAACAAACCTGGCGCAAATAGTGTACAATTTACACGGAAAACAGTGGGAAACTTTGTTGGGGCGGAGGAGAAGCAATGCGGGCCTGACGCGCCTCGTTCGGAAAGAAACTCCGCTTGCTATCGCGGACAACTGTTTGAATAGTAATTTTAAAGTTGCAATAGAGGGGTTTACCGATTCAAATCGGAGAGGCGCGGCGAAGTCGAACGAGCAAACCCCATCGAGCGAGAGACTTCTTTTCCAATTTCTGATCAAGAGCAGAATCAACTGAGCTTTAGGCGCACGCTTCGCGCCCGACGCCTGCAAACTTATTCGCATTTATATTTTAAACTTTTATATAATATAAGCTGTTATATATTAATATAATATAATAATGTAAGCTAAATATAATGTACATACAAGAAAACATGTAAAATAATCTCTAATCTGTATTCATCTGTCGATACAGTAATTTCCAGCGACAATTATCTGTCAATAAAAGCATGTTGACACTTTAAAAAAATTAATAAAATATGGTTCTTATTCGAAGGAATAGAGAGTTTCCACGTAAATATGGAAGGTGTAGATTGGTAGACATAAAAATCCATTTGTGTGGCGAGACATGGGACTATTCTCGGGTTCGTTAAGTACCAATTTAAAAAAGTTCTGCTCCCGATCGCATCAAGCTGCATTGGTTTGCAGAATAGCATATCTGAACACAGATTTGGAGTTTCATTAAAAGCGCATCCGTAAAAAATCTAATTTTACAATTGGTCGGCTAGTCACTCGAAGGCAGAGCTGTTATCCTGGCAGGATATATAAGGGCAAAAGTCGACTTTGATGAAATTAAGGGCGGACACAGGAACTCGAGATTTCACGTTGACGTGATATCCCGCCTCTGCGCGCACTGAGTATTAAATCAGCGAGAAAAACTATCTATCGCACTGCTAGGATTCTTGAATATAGCATCACCCTACGCTGTATCCGTACCTGCACCGCAAACTGTTCTGAACTATGTCGAAAGCGCCGGAAGCTGCAATATAGTGATCAGTAACGGCGACCGGGCAGAGATGATAAAGACGTTTAAGAAAGTTTCCTGGAGTACAGAGTACCAAGTATCTCGGCTGTCACTCGTATCTTACAGTGTCACTTACCGTTGCATATCTGAACTGCAGGAACTGCCAATGAAGATAATTGCGTGAACCTTCATTTCCGAACAATTTCAATCTCTTCTTTTAGGGGTGATATGCAGCGCGCCGTCATTCACAGAATCAAGTGCACTTCCTCGTTTTGCAAGGCCGCCCGAAACAGATTTGGCTCCAGCAAAGAGAAAACCTCGTGCGAGGACGGCTCCTCGAGTTCTTTTCAATTTATAGAGGGACAGCGAGCAGCTCGCCCACCCGCATTCCGGAATCTCGATAAAACGCGCCGTATGCCCCCGTCCTCCTCTTTCTCCCGACGCTCCCGTCAGTTCGGCCTCATTTTATACGCCGCGCTTTTATTCTCGTATCATTAGTCGCCTCCACTTCATTACGAAATTTAGCGGCGCAAGCCCCGGCTCTCGTGAAATTGATTTCGGCCAATCCGGATTGTTACCGTATATATGCGGCTACACACATGTGTGTATATATATACATGTTTTTTATGCCGAGGGGGCTCCGATCAGGATTACTGGACATTTATACATATCAGTGCTGCAGCTGTCTAGTTCTTTAATTGTCGATTAGGGTCAATGTCAATCGAACAATGTCCTTCTATTTAATACGTACTTTTTATAATTTTGAATATAACCATCGCAAAGCACTAGAATTATATCAAAGCACTATACATATATATATATATATAGAATGATATTAATGGAACGTTATGAAACTGATGAGATTCGCAAAGAAATTCTAAGAATTGATTTTTCCAACTTTTCCATTATAAAAGTAATAATCTTAAATTAGTACTATATCTTCTCCGACCGCAAGCAGAAGAAATATTTTTAATTTATCCATATGAAATTGTATTTTGACTGCATTAAGAATCAAAGAGTATTTCTTAATAGGTTGACTTGATGAGCCTGGGTTAACTCGAGGAACTGAGTATACGGAATGGCGAGAGAGCCGAGGATGATTTATTAAAACGCATTGCTGCCCGATTATACTAGCCGATACTAACGGCGCACTGGCTGCTGGCTGGCGTCAAGGGGATCGTCGGCGCTTTAGGATATACTAGGAGAAGGCACGGAACGCCAGGCACGCGATTGGTATCCAACATTAACTATGCCTGACACCCGGCGCTGCGGCGCTCCGGAAACCCTAACATCCCCACGCTCACCGGATGCGGTCTCTTGCCGCTTCCCCTGGCGGCGTAATATTTAAAAAGGCTTTTCAACGGCAAGCTTGGCTCGCTTTCAGGAGGCACCGGGGAGGGTAAGGGTGCAGCTAGTCTGCATGGACGGCGGCGGCGTCGGCGGCGTCGGCGGTATCATGCGCAAATTTATGAAACTATGCATATGTAATATGTGGCCAACGTACCGGGCGGCCGCCCTTCCTGCACCTATACGCACACCGCCGTAAAATGGCTTGGATTGCCGCGTAAAACCGTTCGCCTATCCTGACACGCGCGCCGCCACTTTTTGCGAATTTCTCGTACACAGAGCCCACGTAACCCCACTAAAGCATACGCGGACGTGCAATTTTCCCACCCGAAAACGCGCTGAAATATATGCGCGTTGCTCCTTCGCTCCTCCGATCACCAATACATGAAACACGCTTCGAACTATAGTCACGCAGGCTCTTATTGATTCCTCGCAGACTTATTCACTGTCTCCTCGGAAGCTTAGTCTTTCCTTTAGGAGCTACGCAATTCTCTCTAATCCCCACAGGGCCTATTTATCCGAGGGAGCACGATTTCGCCAATTCGAATCACGTTCTCGCCATCGTAAAGTAACTCGAGGTGAAACTTGATGTCGGTACAGTGAGAGATTGCTAGGCTTTCGACCGTAGCTTAAGCAACTGCAGGGAATATTAGAAATTTGAAAAAGAGAGGGAGCTCGTGGGAGAGAAGGAGAGTCGTGTGTGATTGGTGCAGTCGTTTCACGCGTAAATCTGACCCTTCTTATTTCTGGAGTTGGTTTTGTGCAGTCGTTGACCGTGTTCGTTCGTGCGAAACATCCTAATTACAGTGCGCCACGTGCGCGGCTCGATGCTAAATGAGTCGTTAATTTCTCGCACGTGCCACTCGGGCCATTCATCCAATCAATAAATATCTATTTGCTCATGCATTTATTTGTTTGGTATCAGCAGGAGACTCGGTCGCCTCGCGCCAAGCAGTAGTATAGGTATACATATGTACATACATATGTATAGTACAGCACGCGACAGCCGAGAATTCTTTTCCTGAAGTATACAGCTTCTTGGCGTGAGCATATCTCATTTGCAGTTGTACTGGTAATTTTTAGTTGACAATACAGTACGCACACGCGAAGCTTTAAAGTTAGAGATATAAGTTAATTAATTAATTAATATGTGGTGTCTTTGTTTGAAAACTTTGTTTTCTTGTATGATGTCAATTTCCTTTTTAGTTAATCTAGTTCAAGAAGATATCTTTTATGTGGGTCATTAAATTACTTGGCGGTATTTTTTAAATTGTAATGTTTTTCGGAGGGGAGTGACTTATTCTCTGTTTAATTATTACGAAATCGGAACTTGTTGGGGCGCAGATTTCAATCAAAGGGACTAGGACGTATCAACGGTATCAAGGATCGATGATTTTTCATCGAAGCGGCTAATGGTGAATGGTATCTACCACACGCGCGAACGATTTTCTTGACATGATGTTAATGCAGAGGCGCACAGTTTAAGCGAACATGCCCCGGGGGAAATATATTTTATAATTAGCGTGGCGCGTATCGACTTCTTAAGTCTGCAAAATTGTGCGCGGCCGCGATTATAAAGTTCGCGTTAGAGGCAGTTTAATTAATTACTCGTTCGCAAGAAGCGCGCTAGTGCTGCCACCAGAGCGGTTGGCTACCGGCGGAAAGGCCGCCCGGAATTAACTTCACAACCGCTGCTGAACAGTAGCCGTTGAAATTTCATTAACAACATATCCGCTGCAGCAGTCGTGCTACTACGTAAAGGTTCGTAATTCGGCACATGGCGGCATTATAACCAGTAGTAGCTGCCGTGAAAAGTCAGCCACGCAGAGAGCTTGGGGGAAGCTCGAGCTGGAAGCGTGGGCAAAAACTATACATCGCCCATGATGCTCATCGGCACAAAGCAATTTAAAAAAATATATATACAGGACGAATTTAGAACCTCCTCGTTTTCGAAGTCGGTTAAAAAATCATACATCTCCGAAAATACTCGAAAAAATGTGGATAGATAGTACCCGCGTGCGGCGCGCAGGACACCGCAACTTCTCGAATTTCGAATTGAACAATCGTTAATTACGTTTTTTCACTCTGGCGTTTACACACGCGCGTCCAGGCGGAACTGAATTTGCTGGCATTTTCTCGCGCTCCGTTTTAAAAGAGTTACGGACAATTCAGCGGAATGAAAGCTTCAACACAAAGCTCCCGCCGGCAACTCAAAACTCCCGAACGTTAATTACACAAATGATATTTTGCACTCCCTTAACCCTTTCTCACGTGGAGATAAAAGGCTGGCTCCCAATGCGAGAATCGAGGAAATTATTTGCGGCTTTCAAAACGCCAGCATGGGAGATCCGAGATCGTCTCTCCGAGAAGAGTTTTAATGAGAAAGACTATTAGCTCGCTATGTTGCAATTGAACCCCGTTAAATGGGATGCGAGGGCTGTTTATTTATCTTTATTCGAGTAACAATTACAAGAGGTAGCACTACAGAGGTAGCACTACAGAGGTATTTTTATATATTTAAAATATATAAAAAGCACAACAAAAATGACTTACTGGGTATTTTTTAGTCAGACGCATAGTTATTACAAAAATTATCCTTAAGAAATGTAATTACTATGTGCTTATCACGAATTACCCCAAACGCCTTCGAAATTAAAGCTTTCCTCTTACTCATCATCCAAGGAATATTAATAAGAACGCTTCCACTGGGGAGAGATAATGAAAACTTAACAAAAGCCTCATCCCTTTAGCAGTCGAAACGCATGGTCATTTTTCTAAGCCTCGGCGGCTTTAGGATGTCAGGCAAGCGTGACAGGCCTTTATTCTCACGGTTTTGCCTCAAAGAAACCAGACTGGCTGCTTTCCCTTCTCAAGTCTGCCGGCAGATTTCCCGTAGTAGCCAAAGAACACCTACCGCATAAAACCCCCGTCCAGCAAACCGACAGAACACTAGACCAGGCTACTTTTGAAACTGTCTGGCAACAAGGAGATTATACGCGCTCTCTGGAGTGAAACGATCAATCAGAACAGTAGAAGTTGGTCCCGGGCACGATCCGCCGAAAACGACGCTTGCACGTACCACCCACACGCGACGTTATGCCAACAGTAATCATTACTCTTATCAGTGGTTCGTCCAAGGATTTGGAAGCTTTAGTGTTATAGGACAACTTCCGGAACTCAGTGCTTGAAAAGTAAGATTTCTCTTAAAAATCCATGAATAACGATCCCACTAAACTCATATCGAAGCGGAACGAAAGATCAGGTTGCTTTTGGACTGATTTTGTGCCCTTTGTTTGTGACGTTTGCGGTGGCCGCACATTCGATTGTAGTAGGAATAGTAAGATTTCTCTCGTGTGGGAAAGCGAATGCTGCTACGCATTGTGCAATCATCGGAACGGTTACTATGCAACCGCAGTTAGATTGGTCCGTTAATATCTATTAGGAAATGACCCACCTTCATTGACTTCGACAGTTATTCCAATTGAATTAGGTGTCTCGCGGTGGCTTTGTCGATTGTTCGCCGAACAATGTTACAAGTGGGGGCCAGCTCGCCCACAACGGACCTGATTTAGCGAATCGGACAATAGGCTACGATTAATCTGGCGGCCTCTCAAGACAACCGGTTACGTAACTTGAGTAGTACTGTCATTTTATTCTCTCCTAGACAAGAGTGACCCGTAACATACATATCTAAACAGACATTTAGAAGACATTAAATAAAGACGCATTCCACATATGAATTCCTCTCACTAACGAGATGGATTGTTACTGTGATACACATTCGCATTTTGCGGTATCAACTTTTTTCCACGGCCTATCGTTCTTCATCGTGAGATTCAATTACTTGCGCTCGCGTTACTAGTTCTCATAGTTCCCTAACATACCCCAACATAATCAATGAAATTGCATTTGAAAGTTTCAATATTACAATTGGGAAAGTATTTCAAAATTAAATACTTAGAGTATATTATATGCATAATGCCGCGACTCATCCGTCATAGGAGCGGAAAGAGTTAATCAGGCAGTTTGTTATAGCGCTGGTTTACAGAGTGTCATCAGTAGGATATCTTTTAATTCCGGGGATGCGAGTGACACTATGGCAGAGGTTAGAGCTAAAGTGTCGAGCGGTTGCGGTAGGATTTAATATCCAGGCGCGCGCGCGCCACTCGGTATTAGTTATGCCAGGGCTGCAAGAAGCAGGATGGGAGAAGAGTGTGGAGAAGGAGCAGTGGCAGCAGGGGTAGCCGGTAATCCTTTCAGTAGTCGTCGCCGTTCTCCACGGGCCATCAAGGAAGTCGTTCTCCGCTCGGCTATTGCACCAGTAGAACGGGCGTGTCAGGGTGATTCCGAAAAGAGCGGTGGCGCATAATTCTCCAGTTAGTCGCCTGCCGGCTGCCCGTTATAACCCACTCGGTGCAATAAACATTTGTAATTCGCGAGTACCGCTGGGACACACGGAGCCCTGCAGCCGAGGAGAAGGTATACAGGCTGCTTTCCCAAGGGCCACCCAAACGCCACCCCATCGTCACTATTACAACGCTCCCAGCCAGGCCAGTAGCTCGCTAAAAGCTCGCAGCGCCCAGCGAAAAAATATCAGTAAATCTCGCGGCGTTGTTCCGCCGACGAGGAAATTAACGACGCTTCTACTCTCGTTACTGGCCCTCATCTCTTAAGCGTTTTTCCTCCTCCCGTTAACCTTGCCTTTTTTCCTCGCCCTAACCCTCTCTCTGCTTCTCGGTTTATGCTCTCGCGTCGTAATGCCTAGATTTGCGCGCACGGGTCTTGGCTAAATCTAAACATAATTCCTTCGGGCTCCCTTATGCGGCGCCATTCAGCGCTTCTGAAGGAGTAATTCCACCTCCTATTGAATGAAATGTTTTATAAAAGGTTGATATGGTAGGCCAATGGTGGATTGTTCATCGAGTCCGGTAAGTCCTCTTCTAAATGCTCGAACAAAATCGCGTGGAGAGCTGACCGCCGACTGACTGACTGCAAAATACTCGAGTTTGGGTAAGTTAATTTCGTGTTCATGTTCCAATGTATAGTGCCGCTATAATTAGGGCATTGCAAAGCAAAGTTTTAATTTGATGAAAAAGTTGAAAAGGCCCCAGGGGTGGTTAAACGGGAGTTGCTACATCGTACTTGTGCAGTCGTCCTCATTTATCTTCAATGCTCTGTCGACACATATGACTTGGGTGAAATAAGGATTGGTTTTGTTTACGGTGGGGGAGATTGATTGAGCCTCCTTCAAGTGCACATGTAATTCTGCCTGTCAAAAGTGATCCTTGGCTATTTATAATTTCGATCCAGGTACAAATCGGAGACTAGTACTTACTAAGTTCGTACGCCACGAAAACTCGTCGTTGGGTCTCGAATGTTAATGCTCCAATAATCTCGGTCCATGTTCTGAATCGCTTATAGTTTCACGAAAACAGAATTTGACAATAAGATCGTATCCGCGAATCTTATGGCCCTTAAACGGATTCTGCGACGTTCTTCCCACGAGTCGCGCGCGTAGCCGCGGATGATGGGTTGCGCAGGCAGCAATTACGAACATCTGTTCACGAATCTAAGCGCCGACGCTCACCAAGGCAGAGCGACTGCGTTCAGAAGGCCGACTTTAATCCTTAGACGCGTCCCGATGCTCGTCAGCGTCGGCGTAATACCCGTTAATGTGGATCCCGAAGTACCCGGTGCCTCGTTATGCTCGCCCCGTCGACTGGGTGAGATACGTTTTCGGAAGTTCCCACTAATCAGGCCGAATATTTGCCGAGGTCCGTAACGGTTACACGCAGGAGGGAAGAGAGAGGAGGAGCGATCTTATTACTAAAGCAATCGGATGCTCTAAAAATTTAGCTCTGCTTCAATAAGCAGCTAAAACTTGAACACGGAGTCCATGTTTGATTGATTTGTTCGGGTAAACATAACTGTACATGTGCAATTCACTTAAAACAATACTTCTTCATACCAAGGTACGGACATGGACATGAGCAACCTGCACGTCCCTTTGCTAGACATAATGAATTGAAATTTTCAGGAGAATGCATCAACTATAGTTGTAAATGCAGTTGCACCTGGAGTAGAAAATGCAATTACAATTGTAGTAGTAAAAAATCCAATTAATATTTATCATAACTAATAAATAAAGGTACGGGTTGCAAAGTTGTTAGGTACGTAGTTACTTATCGCGACTTCAAAGATTCCTGGTTTAAATTGTTAACAGATGAAAGGTCACACTCTGGATATGAATGTTGCATATGAATTTCTTACAATGATCCTAAAGGCAGGGCGTGATTGAAAGTACCCGATATGCAGTCCCTTTTGTGACCAGAGAATACGAAGTTATGAATAGGAGGGTTCTACGATGAGCTCTTGTGGGGCGTCGCACCTTGTCTGATAGCAGTAAAAGCAACTAGAGGAGTCCCAACGGGCACGCATTGCCAACCGGTATTCCAGTTTCCGCGCGGTAAATAATGGAGCGCGGGCATTATTGATACGCGCTTAATTAACCCGGGGGCTCTTTAACGTGTGCGTCAACTGCGCGATAATTAGCGCTGCCTGTTTCGGGGGAATTACGGTAATTACGAAGTAACTGGCGAAGAGTGCTTGGCGGAGGGACGGTGGAATTTCGAGGGCATTGCGGGAGCTATATCTAGTGGGTTTGTCCTGGGGAAACCTCACGTTTCCAAACGACGCCATGGGGCACCGGTGATGCGTCTGTGGCGAGGGTGAAACTATCGAAATTCTCGGGGCGAAACTTCACGCTTTGTACTGTCCCTCAAAGGATCGCGTTTCCCTTGCGAGTTAGCATAGCGAGGTGGCTGATTGAACGCCGTCATAACGTGCCGAGAATTTACTCCAATGAGCTATACCCGCTCGTTGAATACCGACGCATTTCTATCCCAAAATTGTGGTAAACTCTGCTCCACCCGATGCAATTCTTCAAAAGAAAAATACTCGATCGTGGAAATCATAAGAGTTGTTGACTTCACTTCCTCAAGCCCTTGAAGCCCCAGAAAATGAAAATCTAGGGAAACACTAAACTAACGAAATTTATATCCAAAGTTTGTGCGTTCAAGCGCATATGAATCATGTAAGCCGCGTGAACTGGCTCGATGCAAAAGTTTGCCGCACTTGAGGGTGCATTTTGTATCTAAGGGTGAAAGAGGAGCCGAGCGTGTCACGGTCGTCCGAAAACCGCATCGCCGCTTTACAGGAGGGCTTTATTACTCACCGGCCTCGTTTACTCGCAGCCGACAATCTGCAGCCGGTGGATCTTTCACGAGAGTAGTACTCTGTACCCTGTGGATGGACAGACGGGCGAAAAGGGCGAAAAGGGCGAAAAGGGGGAGCAAAGTTCTTCTTGTATTTAGTTCAAGATCGGCAGCCCTCGCACGGGCTTGCCGAGCTCATGTGTATTACATGTACGGGCACGGAGAAGGCGTGTCCGGCTTGTGGCTTCTTGCGTCCTGGCGGGTTTGCACATATTAGCGTGGCTTTTGTCTCGCATAGTCGGCTGAGTGTACCGTCGAAATGGGCTTATTTCACGTACACGCCTACGGGGCTTTGGTTCACTAAATAAGCACAGAGAGAACGAGCGTTCCATTCACCTACCTGCATAACTGTACACAGTAGCTGCCTGGGGATACCTGCAATCTCGCAGCCAAGAATACGAAGCAAGACGAATCCCCGAAATCCAAAAGTTCAGTTCATTTAAATTGCATACTGCAGTACTCTACAGCGGTGCGCCATTATTGCGACGATATAACTGAATTCCTGGTCGGAGAACGTCAATAACTCCCGAAAATTCTTGCCGTTCGAAAATATTAATTTCCTTTGTCCACGGTCCACATATTAAACAACAACGGTCGATGATCATACGATGTCGCAAATTGTAATTAGATTCGAATTAAACGTGGATGCTTCCGAGAATTCGAGTTATCGGCAAACATTCTGCTCCCGAATTGTCCACTTTGCAAATATTCGAGCATACACAGACATTGACATCGTGAACGTAGGGCAAAGTAGATATTTCAAGAGATATACGCAACGTGGCCTCTCAGTCCGTTTTGAAATCTGGGTCGATTATTCGCCGTGAACGGGCTATTCGAGGACGGAGGTTAATTGTAACGTGAAAGCGATCTAAAGTAACCCGGGCCCTTGCGAGAGTCAGCTCTCTGGAAGGCGACAATAATGCGTAATCGATACAGCGGCAGGAGAAAACGACAGGCAGGCAAGCAGGCAGGCCATGCATCCCCTGGAAAGCCGATAAACCGAAGAAAGAAACCGTCGCGTCACCGTCTGCGAGCTTCGGTAACGGCATATCGTTCTTAACTCCCTTTTCGCTCTCCTTCTTCACCTTCGATCCTTGTGCACGGGGAGCTTGTCACTAGCGAGCACGCAGCAGCACACCCACCCCGTAACATCTATTTACCATAAAATAGAGTTCCCCGCTCTCGCTAGCTGCCTGTCTGCCTGCCTGCCTGCCAGCCTGCCTTGTGGAAGCGGGGAACGCTACTTCCTCGTTTATTTCTCCTCCACCCTTTCTACCGCGCTCCGACCGCAATGTACGAAACGAATTTTCGTCCACGTTTTCGCATCCTCCTATCTCCAGGATGCACTCTAAATTAGCGCCACTCGCTACGTATAATATTGGACAATGATATCGTGCGCCATAAAGAAGCTTATGCGACGACCTCGGGCACAAGTGGTCTCGTTTATTCCTTGTATTCTCTACGTAAGCCATCCAGATTCTACTAACCCTAATGGGTTAAAATAACCTCAGAGTTGGAACCGGAAATTCATTAAAATGCAAAAATCTCACGTGTTCAACAATTTAAATTCCCCGAACCGTATACATATTAACACAATGGACTAATCTAAGTCATACATAATACATGTCTCGCGCATTAAATTTTGCAACTAATTTCTAGTATCGTTGAGGAAAATTGAACAAGCAACTTAACGTCGTTTTAACTCGCCATCGAACGCTCAAGGAATATCGAAGAAACGTTAAGCGTTTCCGATACACACGATCCTGAGGACAGAAGCGGCGAGATTATCGCAGTGGCTTCTTTAGATTGTTGTCACGTGAATCATCGTAGGAGACAGAGGCTTCGGTAAAGAATAAATCTCACTTTATAAGGGATGTTCCCAGCGAGCACGTACGAGGAGTTAGTGTCACTTTCATCGATTGCGAGGCGAGCGCACATCCTCCGCGTACAAACTGAATCCTGCTGGCTTCTACCCTCGTCGCGCCCGCGCGCGCGCGCGCGTTGCCCCCTCTCGAAGGAAGCGCGAACGCGAACCGGTCAGAAACTCGAGGAAGAGAGATATCGTTGCTCTCGCAGCTGCCGCTCGTATAACAATAGGAAAATCCTTCGCAATTCACCTCGCGGCTGAGACTAGCCGCAATCCTATATGCCAGACATCATAAATATCGCGGTGAGCTGCCCCCCGCCCTTCTATGCGCGCACGGGCGCGCCACTGGTTTACGCCAGTCGCTGCATAAATCCAAACTTTCACGACATGCCCCCAGGTAAATACCTCTTCCCAACTACCACCACGCGTGCCAAGCCCGTCGCCCTTAAATGTCAGGTAAAACTGCCGTTTAACGGATTCATTACGCTTGGAACGGGCGGCTCTTTTACGCTCAAATTAACCACCCCCTAACCAAGCTTTTTTACGGCCTTGAAAGAAAATATTACGAGCCATCGCATCAAAGTGTCAGAAATATTACGTGCTAATTAGATGTTGACCCTACCAAATGTTGTATACGAGTGGCAAGCATTGCAGCTTAGTCTGCGGAAATGCGTGACTGCTGCAAAAGTACTAGTTGATGATAATGAATGTACCTGTGTTGTAACTCTGCTTCCATAAGAACGTAACCTTCAGGTTATACAGGGTATTCCAAAAGTGGGGTAAATGGCTATAACCATCTTGTTGAGAATGTGACTGGGAAAGACGATGGTTATTTTCAAAATTCTCATTCAGAACTCAATTCAAAGTTATTCAATAATAATAACTGCGGCAACTATCCTATGACACTTGGTGGATTACAGATACTTGTCCTCTACTTCTTCGAACGAGTGAGGTGAGAAAATCGCTTATGGTTAAAGAAAAAATGGTGTTAAGAAGCGCTGCTTCCACTTGCCGGAGGGAGTCGACTGGCTCTCAGCTACCCCAGAGGCACATAATACCTATAACTTTCTTGCAAAAGGAAGCTTAACTAAGAATGTTGAACATAGATATCGTCTTTCCCCCCTCATTCCTGATAAGATGGCTATAATTGTTTAAAACATTTTTGGTACACCCTCTGGCAAAGTGGAAATACATAAATACTGGATCAGTGCAAAAGGCTTTGGAAATTTGGTTAATTTGTTGCATTCGCCGTATTATATTCTATGTGTTTTACATTACGTGTTTCGTTTTGCATAAAACTATGTTTTCAATCGCATTTTAGCCTTCGAGTTTTTCAACAACAACAACAACCCTTTTAGTAAATGAGGAAGGACGTTGCAACGAATCGTATAAATCGCACATTGACCAATAAGAATCCAGTTGAGTGTGAGACCACTGTGACCACACACTGGATTCAAAAACCAGTTGAGTGGTAACATGGGCCGATGCTCGCACGACTAGAGATTCCAATTGTTCGGGGCGTTCGGCCAGGAGGTGGCTCGAGACCTAGACGAAATTTCGTGTGTTTACACGGGGGACTGGGGCGAAAATAGATAAAAAGCGGGGTCGGGGGCGTGGAAAAGTAAGGGAAAGGGAGGCGAGGGAAAACAGTCCTCGGGCGGGTGGGTTTAATTCTCACGAGGAGTGTAATTCTTCGTGTAAGCACGTCGACACGGGAGTCGACTAAACGCGGCCGGGTACCCAATATACGCGGTGCTCCCTCGCTACGTGAACTGGGCCGCGCGACACTTGCCCGATCGTCTGCACTACCACCAGCCCACACACACACACACACACACCGTCGACAGCCAGGACTTGGAAAATAGAAAAGAATATGTTTAGTCACGTAGCCACCAGGGAGAAAGAGAAGACTGACGAGTTGTAGATCCTGCCCCGCCTCCTAGAAATTCATGATCGGCAGACAAAACTATCGCTTATCTGAGCACGTACTCTGAATCACACTGCACTTATTCCAGTAGTTGAATTTTTACATTACGCGTGTGTATCTTATCTCACCTGAAACTATAGTTACACATTTCCCTATACGAATAAAAGCCCAAAATATTTTGGATTACACGTACGAAACATCGATGCATAATTATTGTTGGATAAACGTGTACTTAAAGGGGGGCAAGAAGTCTAAACGGTTAGGTAAACGGTTCAATGGTTCGGGATCGAATCTAATGTCTTAGATGTTTGGGCAGAGGATAGGTATGTTTCAAGGCTATGCTTTCAGACCCCTCAGAGCATTAGAAGAAGTGTGTGTCAGAGCGGCGGCTGAGTGTAACAATGTTCCTAAGGCTAATATGAAGGGGTTTTGTAGGAAGAGTCAGACTTGGAATGGCGCGAGAGCTGCCAACTATTGGTGTCGCGGGTGTGTACAGAGAGCCGTAGGATGTACCTTCGTTAAGGCACTTGAGATACTCTGGTTGCTTTGTACTTGGCTAGAAGTACACACTGCCAACTCGTCGGTGGCAGTTCACGCGTCACGATATTTCCTAGGTGCATTAGTCGAAATCCAAATTAACCGTTCTAACTAACATCGAAACGGCGATTCCAGGGCGCGGTTTAGTTTCGGGCCGACACTTGTTAGAGTAGGAAGCGCGGACGCGAAACAATAAATTTAAATCAGGTGCCGCCTCACATCATAGCCATTTCATCACTACGCGAAATTGAATTTCCGTCGTGTGGAATCGGCTAAAAACGCGCACTAACAGAACACGAGATTGCATTTTCGTCCATTCTATCGCGGTGGTACGCCGTTACTACCTGGCGCGCGCCAACATTCCCGCTGAATTTCGATTGTGAGGGGAAATAGTTTGAATTCGGTGAGTTCTCCCGCACCCACGTGCATCCAAACGCAGGCGCATATATGTATGTATGTACTTCCTGCATTCGGGTAGCTGTGCCGTTAAATACTTGCCGATGCCAAGGCCAAAGTTGAATCCCTGTCGTAAGCAGGAGTAAGCTACTTACGAGTATAAATTCAACTATGTATTACCTCGGCCGGAACAAAGTAGGAACAGTTTAGCCTTGAATAGCCATTGCCGTAGCTGGCCGCGCAGCGTTTCGAGCCTTTCCACGGGACCGCCACGTTGTTTTGATAATTTCATACCACTTGCAAGTTACCTAACTAGCCTGACGATATCGTGTATACGACTCTCTTGCATCGGTAGTCGACAGGCAATTAAAAGGATTGCGATTTAACAGAGCGACGAGCCACTACGCAGTTCTACTTTCACCGGTGGGCAAAAGAGCGAAAGGGCTTCCCAGGAAACAGGAGATTTTCTGTCCTTTGGTATATTTGACTCTTTACAACTCTGTGTCGAGTTAGCGTCCAACTCACGTATTCTTTACTCATCCAACACTAAGTACTCCCCTTACAATAATACATATATACTACGAGTAAAGTTTTACTCCGCCCCGAAGTATTGAATCAATGTTACTAAGCAACAGAGTGTATGCTGCAGAGTGTTTGCTCCGAAAATGGCAGGAAACCCCTATATTTTCCCGGGGAAATCGAACGATGCTTATCGAAACTACAAAAGACAAACGAAGGGTAAAATTGGCCCGAGCGGCAGTGATGATTATCCGGGAAGCATTTTGCGGTGAGGCTACTAGCACGAGCGTTCATGTCAGATTCGCGGCGATGACACATCCGACAGGATTAGCGAATCCATTTGCGTTAGGGGCTTGGGTTGCGAGAGACAGGTGTCTGTGTATGAACACGTACGTTCGTTTTGGACGGCGCGCGCCAGTGGAATTTCGTTGTCGGGGATCGGCGAAATGCTACCACTCTTCCGAGCTGAGAGCGTGGCGAGAGGAGTTAAACAGCAGCGATAGATACAAGACCCCAGCGATTCGGTCGCCAAGCACGTATCACCCTAGTGATGTCTATGGAGATGGGAGACGGGAGGGCCGGCCGTGTATGCATTGGATGCACCCTGCATTTACCCCCTCAGCTCCTCGCTCTTTCTCCCAGTGCCAGTCCTCTCGTTCCTTCCTCTCCTATTACTGGGTTCTCTCAAACTGTTCCATATACGTGTCCGCTTTTTGGCACCAAGTATATGTACACCGCCCGATCGCGAGACGTCCACTGCCGAGAGGGGCCTTAAATAATCGATACATCGACCCGCCGCGCCGCTCTTGCTAGTACAAAGCCCCGGCACTACTAGCCTGCGAGGCACTCCCGGACAATGGAGTCAATATTAACCTTGCCGGTACATGCGCGGACTCCAGATAAAATGCGATTTGTGGAACAGCCGCCCGGAAGACCTGTTGTGCCAGGAATAAATCGCTCTCAGGCAACGCTCTTCAGTTGGAGGAGGGCGGCGCGGCGCGGCGCGGCGCTAGTCGCGGCTGGAGTGATAGAGAATTCATCCCTCGCCACTGCCAAGCATTATAGATTTGTAAACCAATCGATTATCGAGCCCCATTTTGTTGCAAGCGTCGGTGGATTATCCGGCCGTCTGCATCACCCACTTTGTCGTTATTGTCCCACTTTTTAAAATCTAAATTATATTCTTTAGCCATAATAATGATGGGGAGCTTGCATCAAAATGCATATAGGGTGGAAATATCAATTGCAAAGGGACGAGAAATGGGAGAGTGGTTGAGAAAAAGCCGAGGGTGGGTTTCTGGAATGCGGTCTGAATAGAATGTGGCAATAATAATGTTGGTAATTGAAGGAGGCTGTAATGGGTGGGGCGAAGGGTAACTAGTACGCTGGGTTGACCAGAAATTCGGCAAGTAAGTTATCGACTCATAGATAATCGCAGCGACGTAGCCCGCATACCAAAGGCCAGCCGACTTACCCCCCGGCTTATACTGGACATTCTTTATCGCCCTCACGTTCGTGCAAATTCCACGGCCGCGGGGGAAGGAACCACATGGTTCCTCTATGAATCCACGAGCACACGCTGCTCGCGTTATCGGCCTGCTCTCGGCCCGGCTACGAGGACAAATATCTGACATCGGCAAAACATATGAGAGATTGAAGCGGACCGTGAGAGAAAAGGAGGTTCACTCCGCTGGCATACAATATTGGCAGATATTCGGCGAGCAGGAGTGGCTCGATTGAGGGAGTGTCAATTTCGACTGGCGGCGGGGCTTTAGCGTGAAAAATGCGGGGCTACAAGCGATCGTAAGCATACTTGGCGAGTCAGCGAAATTACGCTATCGAATAGCGCGCGCGCTCTCGCCCCATCAAGGACTGGCAGACACATTCACGTGGCGCACGTACACGCCCGCCTCTGGGATGGCGGTCTTGCCAGGATGGTAGCCGAAGAAATGTGTCTCGCGAAATTCCGCAGCCCATTCCCCGATAGATCGCCGAATCCATCGGGATATCGATTCGCCTCGAGGGCCACGGAGGAGAGTTCTCGAGTTCGTTGCCCGCCGCTGCCGACGAAGGGTGTAGCTATGTTCCAGATAGGTAGAGCACGAGCGAGCGAGAGGGAGAGGGGGGAGAGAAATAGCTTTCGAAGTCTCGAGCCAGGAAGATCGGCCGGCCGAAACGCGAAACCTAGAAGCTAGCTCGAGGCTTATACATTCCGTGGCAACGATTTTTCCCGGGATTCGTGGCCCATCCGGCAAATAATTCGCGCGCGTCTCGGTTATCCAGATTTTTAGCCCCGCTAGGATTCTCCGCTAGAAGCGGAAAGACTCGGATAGAAAAGAGCAACTGGCCGTGGAATTGCCGCTTGAGCGAAAATATCGTACTTTCGCGAGGCTCGAACGAGCGAGCGAGCGATTCTAATTGCCTGAGAAACCGGCAGGCAATGTTACAGATAAGCGATTATGAACGAAGACAAAGAGGTGGTGCTGGCGGGGCTTTGTGCCGGGGCCGCCGCGCGGGTATTCAGGTGATTCAAGCTCCTCCTCCACAATTCGCCTTTCCATTAGCCGAGCCAGATTCCTGCAATTTTGAATGAACGCGCCCAGCCAGTCGGCGTTGAATGCCGCGGCACGCCGGGGCCTGGGGGGAGCCAGATTCAGTGCCATGGGGCTGCGCGTCTTTGCACCACCGAGCCCCCACCACCCAGCAGCACATTGTTTTCTAGGCCGATGGAATAAACCAGCTTTTCAAATCCAGCTGGGAGTGCAAACTCGAATTTTATTCTCCCATCCCTCTTCAACATAGCTAAAACCGTTTTTCACCAATATATCTACAATGTATCCATCAACATATAATAACCTGCCAATATTAAACGCGATTTAAACAAATAGTGAGACCATCTAGGAAACAACTCGCGAACCTATGATATTATGCGCAGGGCCACCGTCGTGTAATCAGGAGACTCGGTAGAGTTTCGCGCCAAGTACTAGTATCATAGTACGCCGCGCGACGCTCGAGGTTACTTTTCCCGAAGCATAGCGCTTCTCGAGCGATGCAACTACAGCGAAAGAATTTGTTTCTTCCATTCACTATTCAACAATACTTTCATATCTATTTTATATTACAGGTACCTACGCTCACGCAACGAAGCACACGATTGCATTGGTTTAAACGAAAAAGCTCGCACTAAAAATGACGCTCAACTAATGCTCACATCTCAGAGTGCACGCGAGAACGAAAGAGGGGATGAGATTGTCGAGCCTATAATGCGGATAAAAGGGTTTTACATGGATCAGTTAACTAGGGCTCTTTCAGCAGATGCTGGGTTCGCGATCTTCTTTTACGAGGAAAGCTCACGTACAAGCGCAGTGTTTGTGAGGATCCCCGAAAGTGTGTGTCCCTCGACGAAAACTATAGCAATTTATCGCGAATCGGCAGGCATTCGCGGCACGATTCGAAATCGGCGTTGCTTCCGAACACCAGGGTAGAAGAGCGAGAGAGTGAGAGGGAGAGGGAGAAGTTGAAGGTAAAGCGAGGGAGAGAACGGGATATAGGTATAGAACGGGAGAAATTACGACGACGCGGCACGTCGCGACGAACTCGCACGTTCAACGTTTATACGTCGGTCCGTGTTCGGATTAATTTAATGAACCGCGATGTTTGCACGTGTGCGTACGTGCGTTTAATGCCAATTTCGACTGGCTAGGGCCATCTGCAAAAAACCAGACTCCTCCACCCGCCAGGTGGATACACGTATCGAACCATTATAAATTGAACTTGGCTTCTTCCAATATGGTATTAAAAGGCTATATGCCGTGCACTGCTCATGAGTTTCGTGCGGGGGACATTTCCAGCTTCAACTGGGGAATAAAACGGGAGCTTTGACGAATTAATGGAATGAAAATATGAATCTTAAGAGATTCTTGACCGGTTACTTCATGTCAAACCAAACATCTATCACTCTCCGTTTTTATGGAATCTTGTTGAAATTTAAAAAAATCTCGCTAACTGCGTCGAACTACAATGGACAAGATACTATAATGATAACTTTCAAAGTTTTGAACTTTCATAAATGCATGAGAGCAGACCCTTCTGACTGGTCAAAAATGGTATCAGATTATCGATGGGATAGACGGTCGAAAATGACTACATCTGCCCTGGATCCTCATTGCTAATGAAAAGCATGTTACCTTCGACAGTTTCTCCCAAACCCAAGATCCAATTGTTCACGCTGCGCCTCGCGGGACGCTCGCATTATTCAACATATCAACAATAAATTTGCACAAGAACTTTGACATTCGCAGAGCAATAACAGAACCCACGCGTGAGGCATTCACTTCCCGAATTCCCGTCTGGTTCTCTTCCCGAGATTTTGCACGCGACAAAACGGCCCTGATGAGTTTACCTCCGCATCTCCACGTAGACTACGGGGATGACGGGGAGGCCGCCGAAAACGACAACGCCGGCTATCAGGACGAGCGGGGACAAGTACCCGCGGTGTAAATATACGGGCGAGGCTAGAACCGGTGTGAGTGAAGAGAGAGAAACTGCACGGATGAGTAAATTGGGAAGGTGTACAGCGGGCTGCAAGGATCTAGCTGGCTACGGGACAACCTCCGGGACACGAAAAAAGACATCGCGAGAAGCCGACAGAGACAGAGAAGCTGCACGAGCGAGAGGGGGGAGGGGGTGGGGAGAGAGAGAAAAGTACATTCATGCGCGTATACTCGCATTCGGACTGTGCAAGCGAGCGGCAATTAACTTATCTAAATGTTTGAATGCAGTGCTGCTTACTCGCTGGCTGGCTGGGCGGGCAGCCGGGGCAGCAGTGTGGCGTTAACTTTATCGAAACTCGTTTCAGCAAACTGCAACGAGCCACTCCGCGCTCGCCGTTAGCCCCTCGAGAGCCGTGGCACACTCCGAATTGGGCGGGAATTAGGCTGCGTTAATTTCGAGTTAGATTACCGAGGCAAAGCTTGCCCCGAGAACGCCACGTGGCCCAGCGTGCACCGCCCAAGATCGATTTGAGTGATTCGGAATACATAATGATTGAGTTGAACTAGCTCGTGCGACAGATATTCCGAGTACTCGATCGTATCTAAAGCGGGTTAAGTGAAGGAGTATGTTTTCTCAAGTGGCGTCACGTTCCATGAAACACTGAGATTCAGGGTTATATTTGTAGGCGTCCTGACTTGCCTTCTGACGATCTCGACTTAAATATTTCATGTTTATATCATGCACCGACACACTAATCGCGACGACCAACTGCTGCGTCCCTCACTCGTTTCCATTGCTCGCACTAACGCTTTCGTGTAATATAATGGCTCCGCCGTTCCTCTCGGTGGAAAAACAGTGGGGAACCGTGGAAAATGGGTTTGTAACTGCGCGTCACACGCATGAAAGCTGACGTTTGAAATAACCTAACACAGACCAAACAATGTGCAGAGGCTGAAGTATTTTCATGGGTCCGTAGAAATTCTTGGGAAATTGATGAATGCACGAATGCACATTGTGCCGGTAGCCAAGACAAACAGTCGGACAAAAAATATATATGAAAAATTGTAGATAGAAAGTACGGGGAAGCACTCACCGGGTACTGGAAGTGCTTCTTCGAAACGGCGGCTAACATCTCCCCACACTCTTCTCTACGCAGACAACAACGCAGACTCACTTCATCACTCTGGCACGATCTTCCACAAGTTTACTAGACATTCGAAGTCTAAAACATCCAGTGCGCACGAAATAAATACCTTCGCAAGGAGTACGGATCACACGTTTACAAACAGTCGTGGCCATGTTGAAATCTCGAAGGACACCCTCCATAAATCTCGATCCTGTACTACAAGTTGATCTCGATCGGTAACCCCACTGTAATCGATGGTCGCGCCACATCGCGTCAGTGCCCTTCAGTGTCGTTGCCCTCCTGCAATGTTTCTCAATGCAGCAAGAAAGAAAACGATTTAAAGTGTAAAGTGAAATGCAAAGTATAAAGTGATTCCCGCATTTACATCACTGGGCCAGACTCGTTATACCAGTGCTTGATAATCGCCGAGCCTTCTATATGTAACAGTAAGTTTCAAACCTGTAATAATATAATAGTCTACATGCTTGTCATAACCATAAAACGGCCACAGTAGGCAATCAACAAATAGTTCGTCATTCATAACGGAAAATGATTAACCTTCGATTATATTCAGTACTCAATGTATATTAGATTCTAGAATACAGTGCTGTCCAAGAGTTGCTCTCAAGCGCATTGCCTTCCAATCGCATGTTCCAGAATTATAATTCAGAACTTTCGATTGAATGATGCTGCTTAGGCACTTGAAAGATGGTACATTATTAGCTTTGCTTGGCTTGCAATCTTGTTATAAACACAATACAATATGCACTCGGCCGCGTACATTTCTACACTCGAGGTTGCATTAGACGGATTGAAATTTGTATTTGCGTAAACATCCACAGTCTACTAATTAAATAGAATGCAGAATCCTGAGGGAACGCTACACGCTACGTGTTAAGACCGTCTATATGTAGAGATCTTGCGTTATGAGATTTCCTAGATTTGCCACAACACTCATTGAAATCCGAAATAAGCACACTTCACTGAAATTAGAATGCAAATCGTAGATGGATGAAGCGTTCAGTTCGAATTCAGAGTGAGCGTACTTTCATAAGGACAAGCCTGCATGTCTCGTGACGACTAAGATCGTGACGTTCCCATTACACCAAAATCGCATCTTGTAGCTCTGTATAGTCGCTGAGTGAACGATGAGACTAATTTCGCCGGTGTACACATTTCCGGGGAATGCGGCGCTCACTAAGGATGTTTGGCTACAGGATAAAGTCGTAAGATGCGGGGCGACACCGAGCTAAGGCTTGCGCACCTCATCGCCGTAAATAGAGGTTATGAAGCGCTGGCTTTCGGGATGAGAGCGCTTAGATTCGGAACGTTAATTCGCCGCTACATGAACGCGCGCAACTATAGCAGACACACATTGCCAGTGGCGAACGGCGAATGCGTTGTCGCCAGATAGTGCGGGAAGATTAAAGGCGAACAGACGGAGAAACTCCCTCTCGAAAAGGAGATGAACTGCACCCGCGCGCCTCTACAAGAAAAGTCCATTAGGGCTTTTTCTTACTCGCCATCCGTAAAGTGCCATGATGATTATAATAAATAAATTCTCCTCTTAAATTATTTATTCTTTATGGATTCTCAAGCTGGTCTTCGCACTGAGGTACATACAGCTATTTCCCATGCTTTTTCCTATTCAATCTTAAGCATCTTTATTTCACCTTTGTATTATACCTATATCTATGTATATATCTACATACATTTTTTAACAATAATGCTACAGGTATGTTTTTGATTTGCTTTAAAATCATCTATCACTTAATCATTTGCATTATCATTGCGACAGACTGTTATATGAAATAATATTGTAGTTCTAAATTAAAGAAAAATGTCTCTCCTCGCATTAAAACACTGAGATGCACGTGATTAAAATGTTCGGAAGCATCAATCTTTAAAATCGCTTGGATTATTATATATCGCGTGACAGTAACAAAATGTATTGAGCAAAGCTTCCAATTGCTAAAGCTATGACAGCGGACAATAACTCCCATTTATACTTGACGGTTGTGGTGGTCAGTGTTGGCTATCAACATTAGTATCCGTCCTGCGCCACGTAAAAGAAAGTGGCCTGTCGCCGGTTGACAATGAAGCACTGAAAACAACCAGTCGGAATTAACGTCCCATTACAGAAATGGCACTTCGTTCATGAGATCGAACGAGCGTTCTTGACACGGGCTGCGGCAGCTCAATTACGCTGATGAATTACGTATACTCGGGCATCCTGTTTCCGGAGCAAATGAATTCATCTTCGTTATGAATCCGACGTGTGTTACTGCGACTGATAATATCCGGCGTCACACGGATAATCCAAGGATTCGCCGAAATATTGTGTGCTGTGAGTGGGAGTAAATCCTAACTGGAACAGTAATATCGTACTACCACGAAACCAAATACCTTCAACTTTAATCGAATACCTCAGATACAACAAACTCAATGACCCAATTGCTCATACGTACATGTACTTAATGAAAGCAGAAGACTTTGAAGACAGAGGATGTATACAAAATACATAGAAGCCTTCTTACATCAATAGGGTGAGTCTGCGGTCGTTGAGTTCAAATTAGGTTTTAATTTCTACGTGAATGACAACTAATATACATACAATATATCTCGAGGTATCTGCCCATAGATGGAGATAAGGCTCCTCTGGCAAAGTGAATGGGTGTTCTCCGGATGAAGGGAAATGAAGCTGTGAATGGCGTTACATTGTATTAGGAGGTAGAGATTGACGATAGGTAGGCAAGTGATTGCTCTCGGTCAGCTGTCAAAGGGAAGTGGGAATGCGACTATCGATGTGCCCGACGATCTCATGCTTCATTCCGTCCCGTCCGTCTCGCCCTCTCGGGCTTTTGGGAGCAGCATTTCCACGGGAGTCCCGGCAAGCCTAATTGAAGCAGGCAGTGCAGTCCTTTTATGAAGGGAACAAAAGACGCGGCAGCCCAAGTCACAAAGCGGCGAACTCATTACGGAAACAGCGATGCCGGGAGAGCGGAAGCGACACGGGGACGGCGGCAACACCTTCAACACGCAAGTAGCAACGCGGGTGGGCGGCGATGGACGGGGCGGAGCCGTCGAGCAGCGAGGAAGGCTTGATGAGAAATTCCGCAATGGGAACGATCGACTCCAAGGGGAAAGTCCTCGGCCTCCGGAGCCGGGCACTATGAGGGAAATAAAAGCGCCAGTAGCTCGGCTATAGGAAACAAGTGCCGGCGCAGGATATAGCCGGATAGCTAGCAGCTAGCTCTACCTAGCAGCTCGCTCACTGGCTGCCTGGGCCAGTGCGCCTCGCGAGAATGTGCAAAGAGAAATGGAGAAAGAGTTTAGCGCTTTGCCTCGTTGACGCCAGCCAATATCCGCTTTGATGCGAGCATCCCTTCTTCCCCGATCGGCCCCCTCTCCCTCCCCCCTTCTATCTATTGAATTTTGCAGCGACCGGAACTTCCGACGAAACTCCTAACACGCGTGGCGCCGTTGGCCCCCCGCAAAATTTCGATCATCCGCGCGAAATCCATTGACTCTTCGCCCCCCGATAGCTTCTGTGTGTACCGCCCGACAGATGCACCCAACTTCGCCGTATTACAAAGCAGAGAAATTTCATAATATCGAGGCCCCAGTTGCACACCGGCTGCACCGGTTGCATTTTCCAAAGCGGCAAATAAAAATAAACGAAACACGCGCGCGCGCACGGCCAGACTCCGCGAGGGAAGCGCTTGCATTACCTCAACGCTTCTAATAGAAATCTGCATTCCCAGCGCACCGCAAGCGAAAATTGAGAACAGCAGACCAGGCGAGCTCTAATAGGGTGGGGAGAAGGCGAAATTGGGATAGCGAGACGTATAAAACAGTTGCCTCGCCGGGATTCAACGCGGAATTCTTTAGGTACGGTCTCGCTTGATTTTTGCCTATCCCTGAAAGTTTCTACGATTTGATTCGCTGGGAAATCGGAAATCTATAGTTGCAATAACACAGCGGGGGGCACCGGTCATAGGACCTTCGAGGCCAATCCCGTTCCGCCTCGGTCTACTGTGGCTGTTGCAGCTTCACGTAGAGCTCGACCCAATTTTCCACCGTCCGAGGATGCAGGCACAGCCGGCAAACTAGCCGGCTTCTTGAATCAAGGACCGATATATCACTGGCTGAAATAAGATCACGTGCAATCTTGAAATTGTAATTAGATTACCCCGCTTCTGCCAGGAATACTATTAACAATTATGATTGAATCCGAAATTGGCTTTACCTTTTGCTAAATTGCGATCATTCCATTTAATAGAATCCATCAAAGCTTTCATAGCGCAGCTCTTTACTCTCGTAATGGCCGCACACCGGAAAGCATAATCATTCGACTTATGGAGATAATTATGGGTTATACAGATTATTCAGTGGCCCAATTCAGCATTCGCGTTCAAAGGGCTAGTCAGTCAAATAACTAGGCTCTCCATTCGTATTTCCGTGAATAGTAAGGACCGCTATTTACCCTCTCGATTTTTACCAAACTCCAAAGTGGGTCTTGCCGCTGCCCATGAATCCTGACCAGTCGAAGAGTGGCTGTACCTTTCATTCCATCATCACAGAAAACAGTGCAATTCCGAGAGCAATCTTGGTGCCTTGAGAAGTCGGCTTCTCTTCTATCCGGATTGCCGGCCTCTCGCATCCCTCTCCCATTCGAAGGTTCTCTTTACATCGATTCAAAAAGTACCACTTGATGACGCCGAGCGGACAAGCAATCGTCTTGGGTGTAATTGCGATTCTCATACTATTTATAATAAATAAATTCAGAGATCATCTCACAATCCTTAAGCGATAAGATTCCCTCGATTCTGTTTTGGACACGCAATAATTGATGGTTAAAAGTAAAAAATTCGGCTGGTTTCACAAATAGTATACGAAAGTTTTGATCCGATTTTCGAGACACAAAGTCATAAATGCACACATGTGTACATACAATAGGGCGCTGCTATTGATTTCGGTTTTGGAAGGAAAAGGGAATCTACCTTGATAGACATTATCATGAGGAAAGGGGAGAGTGGGTGGGACCTTAGTACTGCGTAGCACCCGATCCCTCCGCATTATTTACGTCCTGCTCAAAGCACGAGTGCAAGGGAACAGCAAGGGCTCAGCCGCCAGAAATACTACTTTCGGAACTTCGCGGAACTTCTGACGGAAACCACCGCGAGCGCGGCGGAGCGGAAATTTATGGATTTTGTTTGGCCGCGGCTCTCGAGGCCGTGCGAGGCCAGTGCGCGCGCTTTGATTTACGACAGTAAGCCGAGCTGTTATCGGAGACGAGACAGCATCAGGCTGCGTTAGAGCAGCCCCAAAACGATATCAACGGCAATCGACGCCGCCGATGTTCTATGCGCCCCAGCCAGCCTACCTGAGCGCCGCGATGCGCCGCTCGATGAGTTCCCCTTTATAGTGGGGAAGTACTTACTTGCCGCTGATGGCTCGGCTCGGAAGAAAGTGACAGGATGATGCATGGGAAATCGGTTTGGTAATAGAAATAGTTACATGGCATATCGATTTGTGCCTCCCCACCAGCGGCCAACGACTTCTATTCGTGGTTCCCTCGAGCAGTCACCTCGTCGGGGGAAAAAGTGCCTCGGGAGCACTGTGACAGAATGCAATCCTTATTCGCCATTCACTGCAAGCCGATTTTCAGGCCGGACCTCAACCAGACGGTAATACGTACAAACGGCGATTTCACAGTTCATCGAGGAATCTTGAAGCTGGCCATTCCATAGCTAGTCAGAAGGTTTCTTGGCCGTTCTACGTAATCTGTCATATTCAAGTGCCAAGCTACCTCAAGAGTTTTCCTCCTTCAATAAAGAGCCAAACTATCAAGTGGCAAGTCGTTTTACACTGATCTTCGTCGATGCCGAGCAGTGGGGGTACAGAGAATTACGAATAACTCTGTGCAATCATGCGATTAAAGTGAACGCTCCGAAATCAGTAGTTCACATTCGCGCGGAGGCCTATATCACACTGCATACATACTTGGATCCTGTCGGGAGAGAGGGTGGGTACGTTGCTTCGCAATAATAATTCGCGTCCTCATATCTTACCTTTGGCAAGTGTGTGCGTACGTTGATTGAATGTGCCTTAACGAAGGCGATACAGTTTTGTTGTAGGATAAATACCGCAGCATCAGGCGGAGAGACGGAGAAAGGAAGGGGGAAATTGTCAACAAACAGCAGGTCGAGAGTCTCTGGAGTGGCGATCGGAGGCACCATCTTAGGATATTATTAGGAGAGAGAGAGAGAGAGAGAGAGGGAGAGAGGGAGAAAGGAATGGGTGGATAGCGGCTGGTTTACTTTGGCGCGCAGATATATCCTGCAACCGCGCCAGAGGGACTTAATTAAATCTCCACCTAACTAACATAATCTGTCTCCCGGCTTCCGATAGTCGAATAACGCGCCGCTGCTTTCGGAAAGCTATGCAGATGCCAGACTCCCACGTTAAGGTAATTAGTTAATGTTCCACTGCCAGCCAGCCAGCTAGCCATCCAGCCATCCAGCCAGGCAGCGTGGTAGCGATTCTGTACGCGTGTGCAACCCTGCAGCTTCCGCCACTTCTCTCCCCCGTCCCCGTTTCTCTCCCTTGTTCACGAGCTCACTCTGCTTTCGGTCGCAGTACAGCCCTGATTAACTTGGAGCCAGGTTCGTTGATAAATCAGACGCGCACGTGTGCCAGCCCCGGTTTGACGTAAGCCGAGCAACACCGGCCCATTGTGATGTGGAACTGCTGCTTTCGGCGATAAAATCTGGATGAACGATAGCGTTCGCAGCCTAGTTTGCCGGCAAGCAATTGCCCATTTATTTTTCCGACTTTCTTCGGCCGAGTTCTCAGAGTTATCGTCATAATGGAGTGTCCCGGTCCCTACAGGGATCTCGGCCGGAGCGCTTAATCGATCGTGCCTTAATGACGACAATACATCCAGCGGCATCGCAAGACACACTCTAACGTACGTAGCGCTCGTAAATTTAAAGAAGTAACATCGTAAGTCTCAACTCGCAGCGACTGTTACGTCTAACGGTCCGAGCGTAATGTCCAACAGGTCTTTCTTTTCGCCGACTATCTTTTACCAGCAACTTTTCGTTTCCACGATGACTCTGTCGACGTGACAGCAATGGTTTAAGGAACTTAGAAAGGTTTTCCTCGAAAAATGTAGAAGTGTCTACTATGCCGTATTTCTTGAGAAATCGCAAAACACCGCAGACACTGTCAGACGCGCTTTTAACCCTTTCTTTGTACGTAGGAGCACGCCACGACTACGCGCTTTGCCGTAGATAGTGGTAAAAATCGTTAAAAGAAATGTGGGATAGTTAAGCTCAGGGTTTTTGTCTTTTTTTGGTTCAATGGAGAAATTAAAACAGCTATTTGGCCTTTTATTGGTGCCCTTTTGCATAGTAGTTTAAAATCAAACTTTAAAGAAACAACAGAAGCGAGTTACAGACTCTGCAATATATGTATACCTGTAAAATGAGAATAATGAGTATGCGTATGAGGATTCTGCACAGGAACTTTCCGGTATAATTAGTCCAAACAAGATCTAGTTTTGCACTGTTACTTTGCACGGTATAGCTAGTGTGCAAAACGGCGCCAATAAAAGTGCAATAATAGGATTTATCAAATGGCTGGACTGATTCTATAAATTTAACACAAAAATTAAAAACTTATGAGATTAACAATCCTACGTCCCCTTAATACATAACTATACAAATGGTCGAGTAAGAAACCCTATCAATCATGAAATTACCACCAACTGTAGTCAGCGGTAGTATTCATGGTGCATTATATGAGTTCCGACTATGTATATGTATGCAGTGGGTATTCGTACCCACAGGTCATCGCATGCATAGCGACTACAATCAGCGTCAGGAGGAATAGAGCTAAAGTCGTCTCTACACTCGTTCACACTAAATGTAGCGATATTTCATAAGCTTTAAAACAATGAAAGTATCGGGGAGGATTTTGAGAAACCCCATAATCTTGCAATATTGGCCTGTCGATACTATAATTCTACAAATTGATTATCAGATTGGAACATATTTCCTATTACGCAACTCGCGAATGTGTGTATAAGCTTTTACGGATGCATGGTTTCAACAGTACTGTTTACCTTATCTTGTTTTTCCGCACTGACCATTACAGGCAGGACGCCGCAACGACAGTTACTCCGCGTCAGGTTTATCGCATCGAAAATCCGATTCATTTTACTAGATGCAAGATTAAATGTGCGGGTCAACTCGCGTTTGAATGTGGCATCAAATGAAGCCGCAATCGGGATTAAGCGGGAACCTATTTTATAACGTGCCAATGCAATTTAGCTCGTCGCGCGTAATACCCGCCCGTTCTATTTTGATACAGCGCGGCCAACACACGTAGTATACACGCAACTGATCGATATTGCGATCTGTCGACGGACGGACCCCTGTGAGATGCTGGACAGGCTTCGGGTCACGTCAAAGGAGCATTTAATTAGCACCCGACCTGTCCTTCCGTCCGTTAGATTCTACCGTGTCGGAGTGAACGCACCCGCCCCAAACCTATCTGGAACAGGTGTGCTCCATACGCAGCGCACATTGCGTGCTAATAACAGCGCTACAACGGAGCGTTCCGTTCAATAAGCAGCTCCTCAAGAATTTAGGATCAGGCACAATTCCTCGAAATTCCTTTCGAGACCCTTCCGGCCAGCATCAAGGGGACTCGGCCGAGCCCTCGCCCCTGCCAAAGCCAAGGGTGGAAGGGGACGCCGTCCGTTGTCATAAAAGTAATCTCATGGCCCGCTCGACCGACGCCACGAGAGCAGGAAAATTGAAAGGTACGGGAAATTTGCAGGAGGGAAAACAGGAGGGCCCTTCTTCCTCCGGCTCGGCTGCGGCAGCCGAGTGGGGAACGACGACGATGAAGAGGACGAGCGCTAGTCTGTATCTAGAATATCGCGTGCGCACGGCCAAGTGTCCCACCCCGGCTTTTGCACCTCGAGAGATCCATCCGATGCTGGAGGCGCCGACATTTCCTTGCACGGCCACTTTAAAGAGGACAGCCGATAAGAAACAGGAAGCTTGCGCCAGAACAAAGCGATTGCCCCTAACAAAAGCTTGATACACGTCATTTGATCCGACTGCTCTGACACACCCCCTGATACATATCGAACCTTGAGTCACACTCCCATACGTGAATTCATTGTTTCCTTCCATTAATCTTCCTGTATTAGCAGCAAACATTTCCACACGGTAGGTACAAATAATGGCGAAACTATCCCGCTGAAATATGTACTAGGAATGGCACAGCTCAAGCATAATAAAATCGGTTCTAAAGTTACCCTGAACCTTCTGGTAGTTGAGTGGTATGGCAATATGGTTTCTTACCAGCGCACCCTCGGTGCACACTAAAATGGAAAGGAGAGAACGTCGAGGGTTTTCATTTCCTTGTGGCCCAGCACTGCGCAGGAGAAGCAGCCAGCCCGATTGTATCTTTGAGTGCCGGGTAAAAAAGAATTCATTTCCTCTCTTAAAGCCGGGCGAAAGATGAATATGCTACATGTCGAGCCGCCTTAACAAACAACGTTCTTTAACAGCAGCATGTATTTTTCGTTTGAACGACACTCCAGCGAGAATGTTCGACTCGAACGGTAAACACGTAACCCTAACTCCGTCCCCAATCCGAGGCCCAGTGCGAGACCCCGAATTTAATTGAAACTTTAAGGGGAGTCTCATTCGAATTTCTTCTTATTAACTATTTATTACTAACTCGTTGAAAGCTTAATAGAGCGATTAAGGAAGCCAGTTGGCCGGGCTCCTATAATTCAGCGATATTGTTATTTCTCGGCGCTTCCTTAGCCCGATAAGGCAAAGGGCACGAGGAAAATTGGTAGGGTCGGCTCAGCGTGATATCGCGATTTTAATTGGCCATCGCGATAAACACCTTACTGCCGCTATTGCTAATAACAATTAAAAGTTCGATCGCCCGAGAGGGAACTTGTTAACTTTAGTAAACCAGCCACTCTGAGAATCTGTTGATTGCCGCTGCTGCCAAGGACGCAGGTTCCCTTTGTCAAAGTGCGCAATAAAGTGTATATGTAGGTGACACTGACAAGTGCAGAGGCTTCGTTAAAGACGATGTCGTTTTGGAGTGAAATTAAATCACTTACATGATTTGCATGTACATAACAGCTGAAAATAGGGACTAAACTGGTAGCAATGTGTGCGTGGCGTGTACGCGCGTTTCTCTGGTCGCCACGGGAGCACAAGATGCCCCGGAGGAAACGGTGCTGACAGAATAGGGGAGAGAGAGAGTGAGAGAGCGAGTGGGAGTAGAGGCTCCGAGGTTTTAGCGAACATCTGCCAAGCAGGCTGATTTCCAGCCAACGATAAGACCTCGAAATGCAACGGTCCCGGACGCCGCTGGCTAGCTGCTTGGCTGGTTGGTAGAACCGTGCCGGAATTCATTAGTTAACCTCGTGCTGAGCAGAGAGCAACCATCTCGCAGAGGGCTCCTCTTTCCTCGTCCCGCGGGGAGTATGTAGCTCGTACCGGAATTTTGTGCGAACGAAATCATCTGCCGGGAACGGGAATGCGAGAGAGAGAGAGAGAGGCAGATCGCTCAATGGCTCGAGAGCTCGTAAGCACGAAAGATTGCCTTTATTTGAAGTGTATGTTCCTCCACTCATTATGCTATGTACACGGTGAATCGTAGAGGCAAACGTTACGGCTTGTGAAGGATAATGTGAATTTAATTGGTCACTTCTGGATGATCATGCACGATACTTCGAGTATAAGTCTTGTCAGAAGGAGCAACTCTTGCAAGTAACGAGGTCCACTTTGCAATAATGGTGTCTCGCCACTTGAGAAACTAGATAATAAAAACTACACGGATGTGAAATCACTCTTGGTCCACCTTTTAATTGGAAAGCAACTAGGATCTCTAAACATAATCGAGTTACTTGCAATCCATGTGTACGCTTAACATTATTCCAGATATGTGCTAGAGTACTATGGATTGTATATGGGAGAATTTGAGTCGGAGGCGGCCCACAGTGGGCTCAATAAACGCAAAACATGCAAATGATACAATTTGTACCCAAAGAACGCCGATAAGTACGTTCTTGTGACGATAAAATACAATTTAGTCCCAGTGTCCGCGTTTTCAGCGTTTGAGCCCACTGTGCGGCCCTTTGGAGTACATGCAATAGGCGACAAGGGATGGGCATGAAATGGGTAGAGCACTCAGTACGAATAAGAAGCAGTGAGTGGAAGTTCCGAACTCCGAAGCAAAGGTTGATGTGCGGCGCATGCAACAGTCAGGGTTATCACGTGGGTATTATCAGAGCGCGGCGAGGCTCTTACGTCCCTTATGGACGGTGCGTTACAGCGTGGGGCACGGGCACGCGCGATAACGCGAGCGCACCGTAAGCCCTCTTGCATCGAAACGCATTACGCTCAAGTATGTATCTCAGCGAGTCTGTAATCAGCAAGAGGGCCGCTGCCCACCCACGTTCGTCCTGTATCAGCGATCATAACTACAGCCGAACGAGATAACACGCGTCAAGCGGGCTACACTCGTACCGCCGCGACCCACACCCTTCCAGATCTGCCAATGGATTTGCCAGTTGGGCCGTCTTATCGCCGCCCCCGCTCCCCAACCTTTCGCCCTAGCGCAGACTATCGCAAAGAAATGTATTTGGGGTAGACTTGCAATCTATCGGGTACTTGATTCAAGACAGGCTCCAAGAGACTGTCCCTCTGAGACTCTGGCTGACCCCTGCTAAGCAGTACGTGCTTACGCACAGCGCGTAGGACTCAGGAGTTAACATAAAAGATCCGTATGGTTGGCTGACGGCAGCTAGCCTGCGGGAGTGAGCCAACTTATAAAGACGCCCTTTTTTTCATACTTAAATCACGGCCACGTAAATCTATATACGTTTCGGATTGCCATTTACTGATATATGCACGCATCATTTCTTTTCGATCTTGGTAGGGGTTTTTTCACATGCTTTAGGCTTTTCACGTTGTTGTTGGTACTACTGCTTGCATGCCTATCTATTGTACCCAGGGCGCAATCGATTCTGTTAGTTTCTCCGCTCTGTTTACATGGGCATTTCTAACAGAATCGTTTGAGTAGGCTGTACATGTGCATTTGGTAAGAGGGAAACGTCTGAGCTCTAGCATAGAATTCTGAAGCGTTTTCAAACTACAACAAAACCAATTTTTGAGTACGGAAATTCAATTTGCAATAAACCTTTCATGTTATGTTACATCTTCTTTTATGAGTTACTTTTATTTTCATACTCTCCATCATGTTGTCTCTGCAATTGAAACGATTCCCGTTTTACTCTCGAACCAGACAGACGAAGCTTTTAAAACGTGGTCTGACTATTCCTGAACACCTAAGTTCTCATATGACCTATATTTTGTTCAAGTGTCATTTTATCACAGGTTTTTAAACTATAGAGTATTATCAATTTTGACCACATTGCCATACGATGTATAACAACGAAACATTGGAGTTTGATTACACAAAAATTATATATAGACAAAACAATTTCAATTTGATCCCATTATTTTCATTTTCGATACCAACCGCTCCTCAAATCACATTTCCCGCCAACTTTTGCATTTTATGTGTAATGAGCAATTATTAATCGAAATATGTATATTGGATGGTAGGAGAATAGAGGACCAAGTGGTGTCTCCGTCGTGGAGTATTGGTAGATCGCCGTGAGAAGTATTGCGAGTGACGAATATGTATATGTGAAAATAAGTAGCAGCGACGCAGATATCCAACATATTCGGAGTAGCGGCAATCGCGGAGGCGCGTACTACATCAATATGAGATCGCGAGAGCGAGCAGCGATGCGTTGGGCGCGACCGCGTGCCAGTCGTGGTGGCCGCGGTCCTCCGCGCATGAGCCGCATTCCCGTCCTCCGCCGAGTTTCCCTCCCTCTCTATTTCCCTCTCCGAGAGCAGCAGTGCTCTCCTTCCCGCCAGTTCTCTTTCACCGGCAGGTATCCACTGTCCCGGCTTGGCGCGGGGCGACGCGGGGCGCCGCGGGCGGCGCGGCGGGCGGAGGGTGAAAACTTGCGGTAGAAGGGGACCGCTCGACGCCGCGCGCGCGAGAGAGCCGGCGTTGGGCGGGGTGGGGGAGGCTGGGAGCGAGAGCAAGCAGAGTGGAGTGGAAGGAGTGGAGAGCAGTAGGAGAGCGAAAAGGGTCTCCGGCGGTCTAGGTTCTCTCGCACCGTGCTCGGTGCGCCGCCGGTGGTGGGGAAGAGTGCGCTGTCGGGCGATGCCACTCAACGGGAATCGGGATCCCCGCTCCTCCAGCGACAGTCTGACGCCGGTCGCGTAGCCAGCATGGGTGGCTTGCCTTCTCGCAGTTTTCCAGCGCTCCCACCGTGCATGAAGAAGCCGTGCGTGCGCGCCGCTCCTCGCTCTCCGTGATATCGTGATGCACCGTGGTGTTGTGCTGCTGCGCTCACAGCCCGACACGAATTCCCAGCGCGCTTTGACTCGGCGAAACGTGCCGCGCCGCCGCCCGCCCACCGCTACTGCCACCAGCAGCATCATCATCCTCCGAGGAGGAGTCCCACTCACTCGAGAGCCCGAGCTGTGTGTGCTGTGCCGCCCGCCTCAGCCCGCCTGCCAGTGAAAGAGAGCGGACGCGCTGCTGATGCGCCCGTAGGAGAACCTAACCTCCAAACACAAAGAGCACTGCTCTCTCTCTTTCTCCCTCTCTCCCTGTCGCTCTGTCCCTCCTCAGCCCCTCTGCCTCTCTCTCTGGTGGCACGAGTTGCTCGCTTGCCGAGAGCCTGGCTGCGCTGTGCGACGTCGTCGCGACCCAGCCGATCGGAATCATTGGCGTCTAGTTCAAGGTTGTTCTAGGCCAATTGTGCCGCCGATCCTGTTGTAAATACCTGCGTGTGACAAGTCGCCTGTGAGCCCAACGCCGAGAGAGACGGGAAGAAAGGGCGCGCGCGCCCGCGAGTGTGTGTGTGACCGAGAGAAACGACTGAAACAGACGGAGAGCGAGACCGTTGGAGCGAGAGGAATTATTCTTCGAGTTACGGAGCGAGAGATGCTCCTGCTCGGCTCATCGTGCTCCCAGTGATTCTAGACGTAGCTTCGTTCCCAACTTGTCGGCCCGAGCCGAGCACTACTCTTGCCGGCCGTGCTCCACTTTTCTTTCGGCACTGCCAACTCTCAGCCTCTCTGACCCGAGCAAAGCTTTTTCTCGCCACGCGTGACTCGTGCTTTTCCACCGAACCCAGCGGCGAGGGAGCCGCTCTTTCATCCGCACGGTGAGTATCTTTTTACCAGCACATGCTCTCCCCTAGCCTCCTTGCAACAGTGATTCTTGTGCCTTTCAATAATGGGCATACTTGAATCCCTCGGATTTGTTTCTCGCGTGATATTTGCTTCAGGTAATTATGCGAATTCACTTGTTCGATGGTTTCAAGCATTAGTAATGACAGGACTACGTAACTCTGTGCAAAGTAAAGCGTATCTATGCCTGTGTCTTTAGCGATGCTCTTAAATGCAGTGCACGTGGCAGTAATTGTCCATTTTTTTATATATCCACACACGAACATAGTACGTACATATGAATCGGCACAATAGATACACGAAAACATGTATTGGTAGAAACGTCCACAATCTAGTATGTAATGAGTTTCTTTGCTCAGTGGAAAACAAAAAGTCCACTTACTGATTGACATTGAGTATACATACTGTGTATTCAACGAGAGTATGTCCGCGTTTGTCGTCATCGCTTACAATTTCAAATGCAGGAATACATAAATTGCAGTTTGGCCCGTTTTTATCGAATCATGCATTCGTTTCGTAACGATGCTGGGAGCGACTGCAATTGGAGTGGAGGATTGCATTTGCCAGAGCGCCGGGACTCATTGTTTAGCGCGAATTATGAGTCACACTTAGAATATTATAGCCGAATATGTAATAATGACACCGATATTCGAGCCCGACTTACCACATCACTTTCGACGTAACTGCGGTACACCTCCATCTCTCCCTCTCACTTTTCCTTCAACATTTCCGCCTGTAGCCTCTGTACTTCCATCCTCACTATTCTAATTAAGTTTATTCAACGATCGTCAGTATTAAGTAGCCTTAAATCGGCACGTGAATTAACTTTCAACTATCAGGTGATCATTAATTCAAGGATATTTCATAATTGGCCGCCGGTATCTTATCTTTTCATAAGCATAAATGGTAGGTTTATGTATAAAAATGGTTAAATTGCAGGTTTTTATACAAGTATTCATTTTAATTTTTCCGTAATCTGACCGTAAATATGGTGAATGTAATAAGAGTAGCGAATATTTTGCTTATACAGAGCACACAGATTTTTAATAATCCTGGATTGATTTGTTTTCATAAATACCAATTATAAAGTTGCAAGCAACTGTTCATTGAATTTTCTCTTTAGCGAGCGTGTGTACAGTGTGAGTCACTTGCGTTTTAATCATCCTCTCCGCATTCGAGTTTCAATTATTTCTATTATTGATTCAATTTGATATTATACATAAATTTGAGTAGGTGAAAAAGGGGAGTTAAACGCACCACTATATTAAAATTATTCCACACCGTATAATTATTGGATTTTCAACGACCTATATCCATCCATGCGATTATAAGGCAAGTGCGTCACCCTGTACACCTAATTCGCCTTCTATTGCCTGCATCGAACGCAGGTCAATAATTTGAAGGCTTGTCAAGTGGCTCTGCTCAAGTTCCTTAAAACTAAGCGGCTCATCGGCTTAAGACGGTGTCGAAGCAGGTACAAACTACATACAATGTGTCGACAGAATTTAGAAGATACATGTGTGCGTGTGAGCCGGCGCGCCGCCTTTAGCGAGACTGAACGGTAGGATGCCGAATGCGGTACTCGATAACGAGACGACTTGAATACCATTGGATTTTTCGTCCCCCGGCGAAATTAAAGTTTACCAAGCAAGCCTCCGCCAACGAACACAAATAACCGGCGATATATTGGATCGATGGCGAATGAGCTTCGCTTTATCGAAGAAGACCGCGTTACGTACTCGCGCCCGGTTGCCGGGTTGGCTTGCACTCGCTATCGCCGATGGCAATGCTAATGCTGTACCGCGAGCTCGAATACATACTAGCAGTCGAGGCGCCTTCCACACACAAATTGCTCGCTGAATTTCGCTCTCGTCGCCGCCGCCGCTCTCGTGGAACTCGCTCCAAGTAAATCGCCCGTTGGATATTTTCATGCGGAAGGTATAACGATGTGTTCGAGCAGCGTTAACCCGCCCGCGACCGCCTATAATCAACGGCGCTTACGTTGCCCTTAACGCGCTTGCCAGCGGACCTTATTTTGGGATTGGGAAGTTCAGAAAGCTTCTGCTATCGCAAGAATTCACAGAGGAAGAGACTGATCCCGTAGGCTGCTTCTTGGATGTTAATTATAGAACGTACTGGGCCAGAGCGCCCAACTAATGAGAAAGATTGTGATATCTTTATTAGAGTTAGTACAGAGACTCGAGTATTTTTCCAGCCTAGCCCTTGTGGACGCCGAAGAATTTCTGACATTTCTTTTCTACACACTCGCACCTTGAGCTTGGAAGCAATTCCGCGTTGCCCAAGAGGGGAAGATAATATCGCTGGGTTGGTGAATGCATTGATGAGCTCCTGGGAAGAAAAAGTAATTTATATAATAATGGCGCGATAAAAGAAATCATTTGCTCGAAGGGGGATTGAGTTAGAAAAGTCGCGCGTCGGAAATTGCAGATGCTGCGATGATGGGGGTCTCGTGTGTCGCGGAATTAATGGGGAGTCGCGCACGGAGGAGGCATTTAGCGCACCCTCGAACGAGTCGCTCCCCGGCTCCTTCTACTACGAGGGAATCGCATAGCCTGGCAATTAAAACTTACGTTAATTGAGGCCGCGCGCCGGCAAAAACCTCGGGAGGATTACGGCTGTAGGTTGCAAGTGTTGCTAAAAAGTCCGAGGAAGCGTGGAAGAGCGGGGCGCAATGCGAGCTCAAGATTCCGACCGGTCTTTCCCCGACGCTATCATCTTACAGTCGACGGGCTGAATTCCAATGCGGAGGGAGATTCGCGTTAAAGCCAACTGGTATGAACTAACGATCGCCGTCGAGATTGTCATTATATCAAGTGGCCGCTTTTCGAAGGCCGAACGGATGAAAATGAATTGTTCGTCGTCCGGGCGGAGCGGCGCGGCCGGGGCGCGGCGGGGCGCTCGGCGCAAGAAATTGCCGTGGCCCGACATCGGGAAAGCTCCGCGCCGAAAGCTCGCAAGAAAGTTCCGTTCGCGTGGACTAATGAATTCTTAACTGTACCCGCGTAGATTCCCAAGTTCCCCTGCGAATTTCCGCTCGCCATACTGCGAGACGAAGGCGGCGTGGCGGGCGGCTGCATGCGAAATGGCTTTCTCTTCGATGAACTTAACAGGTTTCGTGCGATTCAACGCCAGTCATATACATATATACCTACATACGTATATTGGCACGCGTTTGATCGCATAAATTTTCTAGGTGTCGCGCGCTCCCGTACAATATCAGTTTTCAGTAGTTGCCAATGCTGTTTTATTTTACGCAATAAGGCATTTGAATTCAGCAAGTTGGGACTTTGCTTTTAGAGAACGTTTTTTTCCCGGATACGCTATTGAACTGTTCTACCTTTCACGATACCAAAAATCCGATCTCGATTATAAATTCGACGCTGAATAGCTGATTAGTGTTATCAGTGTGCTCGCATAACATCAAAACATCCACGTATTCGCGCGCACGTGCATACGGCCACACTATACATATATCGTCGTACGCTTTAAACACCTTGGTTCTGCCATAAAATCTGATTAACATAAACGCTGCGGCACCGCCACTCTGCATGTAACAGGAGATCGTGATAAACGGTGGAGTAGCAATAATGAAATTTTTCTGCTACCGCAGCGTCATAAATATCGGAGAACCGGGCTACTCCTTTGTATCCTCCCCTTTTGCTCTTTCGATCTTGAGCCCAAGTATGTACCTATAGTTCATACCCGTTTTTTCGATGGTCTCCACCCCATTTCGAGTGTTTTGCGAACGTTTCGTGAGCCTTTCCTGATATTTCGCGTGCCTCAGCTTTTTCAAGTTGCGCCGAGATAAAAGAGCGGATGCCGCTCAAAGTAGCTGAGTGTCCTAATACCTCTCGAAGAAGGTTTTGTCACTCGTAAGACGTCTTTCCACCCCAAGCAGGACAGTCGATGCAATAGGAGCTTACTTCCTGGACAGTCTTCATCAGGAAAATGAAACAAAACCTCTTGTTAGGACTTGAAGACATGGATCCTCATCAAAGTCGTAACTGTTAATTAGACTGCCAATTTTTGTCTAAACTTCTCGTGACGCAACACACTGTCAAAGCTTGAACTACAAAACCATTCGCTTTCCGTACAAATGGTTTTGAGCGGTAAGCTCTTCGAACTAGAGTGATCCACTTTACCTACTTAATAAACGACAGCTGGAATGCTTTATAAGAAGGTTGTGCTCGGTTCTCGAGAGCGTCTCACGTAGTCGTAACCACTTTTACTGCGTGCCCTCGCGGGGAGATGGTCTTTCGTGACGGGTACGTACGCTCAGCTTTAAAGAGCGCTCGCCTTTAATGCAAGCTCGGGGAGGTGCGCACGAACCCTCGCCAGGATCCAAGCTCACGCGGGGTCTCTGAAAAAATTCCACATCTGCGGGATGCTTTGCAAAGAGAAAAGGGAGGGCGACTCTCTGTGTGTGCGAGTGTTTATGTGTGTGTAACGCGAGAGCGAGGCATCGCGGCCTACCGAAACGGGAGCGTAGACCGGACGAAGCAAGTACACGCGCTATTTAATAGTGGCCGCGGATACTTTAAGACAACACTCGCAAATGTCCCTTTAATTCGAGGCCAATAACTCTGACATTAAATTTCCCAGCAAACACATACGTGTACATTGGGTAAACTCGGTGGTATCTGGATTTTTAACCTGCTTCCGGAAAAACGAGGATGGACAGAGACCGGAGCGACGTCTGAATAATTTATAGAAAAGCGCGATTTCGTTTGCCAGAGTGGACGCGAGAGGAAGAGAGAGTTCGCGTTCCGGACGAAAATCGGGAAAGTGGTCCAATATTTATACCGCACATTCATACAATATTTATTGTGTCTGTCCCACTAACTAACAAATGCGCTCGCGACACACCGCGCGACACGCAACCCTCTGTAACGCCGTATAACTTTGAAGGTTTGTGGCGGTATGTTTATGCCTTATTTAAATTTCAAGTTTTACTTTATTTCCATCACATATGATACTACTTTCACTTCGTTTTCGGAGGATGTAGCTGTGGAAAAAGTACAGTAGAGCTAGTTACGAATTGTGTTACGAAGTGAAGTTACGATTTGGGGAATTGTGTGGAATGGGTTGTTGTTCTTCCTTTCTCAGCATTATGTTGTTTGACTATTTTGTGTATTTGCACAAATGCTTTTCAAGTGTACTGCTGTTGTCTAATTCTGTACTGCCAAGGCATAATCGGTTCCTAGTCTCTATTGGTCGTTGACTTGCACTCTAATCCTAAGGACAATGTGCTGTTGTACCGGTGGGTTGGAGAATGTTTTTTCAAGCCGAGGAATCTCGTTCGTAGAGGGTTAATACAGTTTTCATGCTCGCGTTTAGCGAGTAGGCCTGGAGAGCTCGGCGTTTATTCTGAAGGGCATGGTAAATAGACGCTAGCTGGTCCCGAGAGCCCCCCGGCAAATACAAACATTCTTCCAGCGAGGAGGGAATGAACGATCGAAGGGACCAGCAGTTTCGCGAGTCTCCCACTCGGCGAGCGGAGCAGAGCGCGTCTTTGATAATTGCATTCCGCGATCGTTTAAGTGTCGCCAGCGCGATGATATCCGCGCGAGAGCGGAGTTCCATCGGGAAAACGTCCGGGGCCGAGTTTGCGGCGCGGGGCCGGGGGCCCCCCGGCTCTTGACGGAAGTTATCTCGAGCGAACTTGGGCGTCGTTCGCGTGCCACTGCGAGGACTGCCAGAGAGATGGAGAGAGAGAGAGTATGGGGGTGGTTAGGCGAGGTGCCGAGGACGACAGCAACGTCGATGCCCGGAATAAATGCTTGTTCACTACGACAACGATCGCTCGGCGAATTCCGAGGAGGCCGATCTTGGCTGGGTATTCGTGGCGCAAGGTACCGAGCGCGAGTCACCAGGTTCGGCGATGCTGGCAGGAGGAAACGAAAAGACGGAGAGACGCGGAGAACAGGAGGCTCCGAGAGATACGCGAAATTTGTTATGGCGCGCGCGGGAGGGATCTCGTTTTTCTCTGGTCGTGAAAAAGGCGCGCGCTCGCTCCTCGCATTTAGCTACGCTCGGCTGGCGCGCCGTCTATGCGAGAGACTACACTTCTCGCGCACGCGTTAAAGATAAATTCCTGAATAATGAAGGATCCTCTCGCGTTAACGGTAATTTATAGGGGCGCGAGACCGCGCGCAGCTACTTATCTCGATGAGAATGAATGACCCTCGCTGTACACAAATTATTATGAATATCAATGGCACGCTCTCTTTTCGAGGCGGCGCTCCACCGTCCCAGAGAGGGAGAGAGAAAGCGAGAATAGCGCCGCCTCGGTTACGCTTACGTAAAGTGGCGTGAAAAATGAGTTCGCGTGTCTGTGAAAGGGTTGCCCGGCCGGCTCAGCACGTGACTCTTCTCTTTGTCTCTTCTGCCTTGCGAGATTTCACCTTTCATGGTCACCTTCGAGGAGGTTCCCTGCTTCTTGAGCGACCCCGTTTCCCGCTCTCCGCCGAGAAAACCCTCAATGACGCTCTTCCCCGGATTTTCTTTTGCGGATTCTTGTTATTCTGCATCCTAGCAACTCCCCCGTACATGGGAACGGGATGTATGTATTTGGGTTTTCATACTTCGAGAACAGAAAAAGTGGTACGCGCGTATGTGTTATATCTTTGGAGTTTCATCATAGGATTCGCGTCTTTGGCGTTTCTGTTAGCGGAGTAGGAGAGTGTGGCGTTTAATACCAAGTGTACGTGCGCGTGTGATAAAGCACCCTATTGATAGACGTGGATCAGTCATCCGGCCTGTACGTGGCCTGTATCCCACTGAATAATCAGCAGATGTGCGCGCGTGCGACATTCGTCCCTGGCTCACGGGCACATCGCATAATTATCCTATGCGCTCAGCACTCCTTTTTGCAACCAGTGGACTTGCCAGTGCTCGCCACGATATATGCACACTGCGTTCGCTACGTTTGCGGAATTCTCTCGGGATACTCCCCTCGTAACGCACGTGAACGCATGCCGTGGTACGGCCTGAGCTTCGCGCGGCCCGCAGCCACTTTTCGAGAAAAAGCTCCCAAGAAAAAGTGGCTGCAGCCGCGAAACTTTTCGCCACATACTTGCGCGCAGAGTGGCGAAACTTTTACTTAGAATCTTTCCAAGTTCGGCCGCTCTTCTTGTTGTTAATAGGCGCTGAGCATATCAGCCGGGATCTCCACATTTATCTCTCCCACACACTCGACTATACTTCCTGTAACGATCTTATTTTTCTGCATCCAAGACACCGCCCTCACGCACGCCACGGGGGAAACTTCCCCCTCGTAGATTATTGGAACAGGCTCCTCGCACTTGTTTCTCAGAGCATGTGATATTTTCCCTTTAGAGTTAGCCTCCCTCTCCCTCCTGTTTATGGGAACGTTTTACGGGAGAATGTATCTACATAAATTCTCCCGAGTTTAAAGTTATTTTTGTGAGGCTGTTATAGTTACATGATCGCTTTCTACTCTTTCTTAAAGCATTTTTTGAAAGGCAAGTTTTCTTTTAAAAAAATATTGGTTTTGCTGTATTGTACCTAAGATTTATGTAACACAATGAAAACTTTTCTCTACAGGAATACAGAAAAATGTTATGTTAGGCAGACGATGGTAAATATTCAGAAGTACTAGTTATGGGAGATTTTTTGTTTTCTTTAATGGAAATGCATTCATTACCATGAAAGAGATTTACTCGCGATTGGGAAGGACCATCAACCTTCAATGTCCATGAAGTTAGCGGGGCCATTTTATGGGATTGAAAAATAAATATTTGTGCTCGTTTGTGCTTCGTATGTGCCTGTGTGTGCACTAAAGCAAAAAGCCGTACTATAAGCGGGTAAAAAGTTATTGAGCAAAATGTAATTTTGCTTCGAAGTTAGCGGGGCCATTTTGTCAGATGCAAACAAAAAGTAGTGTATTCTATTGGGCTCGACATGTGCTTGAATGTGCAAGCAATTAAATTTCGAAAATCCAAAAACTGACGATTTTACGACATATTTTCAATTTTTGTCGAGAAGTTAGCGGGGCCATTTTGTCGGATGCAAACAAAAAGTAGTGCATTCTATTGAACTCGATATGTGCTCGAATGTGCAGGCAATTAAATTTCGAAATTACAAAAACTTGCGGTTTTACGGCACATTTACAATTTCAAGGGTGAAACGACTATTTTCGAAAATATCGGCAAAATATTATTTGTTGTGCTGTATACGTATACTGTGCCGGGCATGGAACTAGCCGAGTCCTTGCTCATCACATGATTGTGTCCGGCACAATAAATGCCTGGGGGATGAAAGAGCAACAGCGCCCGGGCAGCCATATTTTAAGTCCGAGCAAATTATAAAATTGGTGGTGTTATAGGTTACACCGGTGGATTTGATTCGTCAACAATAGGACATTACACAGCGTACATAAAAATCCTAAACGAATGGTATTGTGTAGATGGGGGGTGCAGAAAAGGTAATCGCTATATCGTGAAAAAACAGACCGATATTCATGCGCATATGTGTATATACACAATATTTTGAATAAAATTGGATTATAAACCCATATCTATCCCGATTCTAGTCCCTACCCCTATTGCGTTTCCTCTTAAGATATTAAGAGGCATTATACAATACAATCGTGCATTATACATTCGCCAGTTTGTGGAATTTCAACATTTGCCCCGCTAACTTCGAGTCAAAAATACGTTTTTGCTGCATAACTTTTTACGTAATTTGAACTATGCTTCTTTACTTTCGAGCACATAAAACCACACATTTAGCATAATACAGCGAAACAATGAGTTTGCCGATATTTTTGAAAATGGCCATTTTCACTGACGGCAGTACACAAAAATATGCCGTGAAATCGTCAAACATTGAAATTTTTAGATTTGGTTGACTGCACATTCGAGCACATATCAAGCACAATAGAGCACACTACTTGTCGTTTTCATTCGATAAAATGGTCCCGCTAACTTCTTGGCAAAAAACGAAAATATGCCGTAAAATCGTCAGTTTTTGAAATTCTGAGTTTTGATTGACTGCACATTTGAGCACATATCGAGCACAATAAAATACACTACTTGTTGTTTGCATCTGACAAAATGGCCCCGCTATCTTCGAATCAAAAATACGTTTTGCTTAATAACTTTTTACCCGTTTATGGTACGCTTTTTTGCTTTAGAGCACGTAAAGGCACACATTTAGTGCAATAGAGCACAAAAATTACTTTTCCGTTATTTTCGAAAATAGTTGTTTTCACCCTTGAAATTGAAAATGTGCCGTAAAATCGCAAGTTTTTGTAATTTCGAAATTTAATTGCCTGCACATTCGAGCACATATCGAGTTCAATAGAATGCACTACTTTTTGTTTGCATCCGACAAAATGGCCCCGCTAACTTCTCGACAAAAATTGAAAATATGTCGTAAAATCGTCAGTTTTTGGAATTTCGAAATTTAATTGCCTGCACATTCAAGCACATGTCGAGCCCAATAGAATACACTACTTTTTGTTTGCATCTGACAAAATGGCCCCGCTAACATCGAAGCAAAAATACATTTTGCTCAATAACTTTTTACCCGCTTACAGTACGGCTTTTTGCTTTAGTGCACATAAAGGCACATACGAAGCACAAACGAGCACAAATATTTATTTTTCAATCCCATAAAATGGCCCCGCTAACTTCATGGACATCAACCTTCATCCGAACCACACAAAAGTTGAAACTGATGTAGAATTCGAGATGTTATTTTTTTGTTTTTATTAATGAAAATGCATTAACCCTCATTTCTGGTGGGGGAGGACCATAAGAACCACATGAGCAAAAAATATAGACCAAACCATACTCCGATTATACGTATAAATATTTCGACCTTCGGGTCATAACCTGTTTCAGGCTTGAGAAATAAAATGGTATGGTGTTTTGACGGGTTTCTTACAGGGGTATATGGTGCTCCGCCCACCGCGAATTGGTCCCTTGGATGCCAATTAATGCATTTCCATCATAAACATACCAGTTTCCTTCATTTTCTGCTGACTCGACACTTGTGACTAATTACCCTGACGATTGCGACAAAGAGATTGCAGTGGGCGCGAAATGAAGCGATTCGAGTGCAGAGCGGCAATCTGTTCACTATTCATCAATACCCCCGAAGGTATGGCCGGGGCCTATTACGCGCGTTTAACACGTCGCATGATGTAATCAAGCCCGCCTTATCTTGCACCACGTGTGTTTGCATAAAGCGATTGAATGTGATCGGTCGATCGTCGCGCGTGCCATCCGCCCATCATCTGACAAGTGCGAGTTACGTTGCGCCCGCGGCTAAACAGCGCGCCGTAATTAGCCGAATTGTAAATACATTCCACGGGAAGACGGGGAGGCAGCATCCAAGGGTAATGCAGCTCTGGCAGTCTGCCGGTGCTGCTAGCGCTCGGGTTAGTCTGGATCATCAGTGTGTATCAATGGCACAGATGTGCTCTTCGAGCCGGCGAGACCATTAGCCGGGGAAATGCTCACCGTTGGAGGATAAAGGGAGCTACATCCTTGATTAAGCAACTTCTCCCGTCAGCTGGACAGGTTCTCAGCTTCGCGTAGAACCAACTTTTCCCCGAGCAAGCTCTGAAGCGTCCATGCACTGCAACATTGTCGCTGATATGTATATGAATCAGGACGACATGAAGTTAGGTGGGAACCGATCTGCCGAGCGATAAATTCCATTCCAAGTTCAGCGCAAGTTCGCCTTCCCTCTTTGTTAGCGACCCATTTTCATCTATTACCTCTGTCCCGCTAATTCGCTTCCCCCTAATTCTCATCGAACCCTCCTTTCTACCCCTGCCCTCGATACAAAGCCGCTCGTATTGTTTTATATGTGCTGTACGTAAACGTAAGACACGATTCCAACTTGCTGTTAGCATCCATTTGTGCGAATAGAAATCGTTAAAGAGAGCTATAATGCTGGGTAAAGCTTGTAGCACGTGGTACACAACTGCTCGAGTCCGAATTCCTCCGAGCGTAGACTTGTCCCTGCAGCTGTCCTGCAAAAGCGACTGGAATTGTTATTGGGGATTTTGGCAATTTTTCTGAAAGCCATCAGACGTGATCGGGCCGGACTGGAAGATGACAAAGTCGGTCAGTGGAATTGCATCCTGGGCCGGAGCGATGCCTCGATGCGATTCAACGCAGCAGCCGCAGCCTGGCTATATAATTTTCTCGCAGCGACATTGGTACCTCGGCTGGCTGCGACAAAGGGCTCGCTGGCTCGTGCGAGAGGCGGAAAGACGTGTGATTCGGGAACGATTTGGTGGGGGTGGCGCGATGAAATATGAACGGTGGTGGTGCCGGGGGGTGTCAGGGCCGCGTGTCAGGTCGGTTTGACCCTTTGGCGAGCGGGTAGATTTGTTGGATCGGGGAGTAAACGGGTGGGTTCCGCGGGTTCGTTCGCTTCGGTCCAGCGAGAACAGGAAGAGAAGAGAGGCCTAGCTCTCGGCGGCCGACGGAAGAAAAAAGCGGCGGCGAGAGGTAGTTGTCGTGTGTACGGAGGAAGAAGAGGAAGAAGGAGCTCGAGAGAAACGCGATGGCCGCACGCATACCTAGCGTGTATCGGCTACCTGCCCTGGGTTAACTCGGTCGCTCGCTCGCTCGCTCTCTCGTCCCCGCTCCACGAGGCCGTAATGTGCCATCGGTTCTCTTGTACTTGTCGCCCAGCGGGTCGTTGACCAGCCAAGGGCCGTCCTCTCGAACCAAAGACTGCCAACGCTGAATACAGCCCAGCAGCCGCGCGCGCGCTCCTTCTCGCCTTGCTTTTCAGCCCATACCTTTTCGAGACTCACGCTTTTCGAAACCAGCATCCGCATCCACGCTCTCTCTGCGCGCGGCTCTCCTCTCACACGCTCCGTCTCTTTCTTTTTTCCTTCGAGACCTCTGCCTGCTCGTAGACCTGCGACCCTGGTTTTGTAAAATACTAGGATTGAAGTTCGGAGAATGGAACACGCTCAGTGTCGCCGGAGTCCTCTGGAGCTAAGCGTACCACTCTAAATTATGTTTTACAAGAAAACCATTTGTTGCTGCCACCTTCCGATTACAGGAACCAATAGCCTGATTGAAATAGTGTTGCGGGTATAATGAAAATATTGGAGAATTCGATTGAAGCGTAGCTTGTCGAAGGTCGTGGCACGGTAGGGTGGGCCTTCAACGCGCCTCTAATACCCTTCCCCGTGTCTCTATTAATAGTAGTCGGGGAAACAAGACAGCACGCCGCCAGGCTTTCCCCAATTAAGCAATATTGATATTCAGTCTCCTGTTACGCTGGCACAGACGCCAAACCAGGCCGAGGTTATCGCTCTCCGAAAAACGCCCGCGCGCCCATGAGAGAGACGGAGAGGGAGAGAGGAGTATGCACATTCGGAACCTAGGGCTCCCCGGGGGCTCGGAAATTTTCCATAGACGCGGCCGCTTGAGGCAGACAGGAATTTTCCATTTGTCTCTAGTTCCCATTTGTCCCCCCGGCATTCTCGAGGTTCCATGGATGTACGAATCGCGTGCGCATCCGGGCCCATTTCTCGCCGGAGCCTTTATTAGCCGCAGCACTTTTTTCGCCTCACCGCTAATCCTGACACCGAGTCCTGCCAATGAGATGTGTGGCAGATGCTGGACGATATTTAACATCTTCCCGGAGTCATAGATTGTTCATTGTCTCGTGCAGTCTCGTACTACGAAAGGGAGGCTTCCAGCTGCCATTGCGGCCATGGAAAGGGCAAACCGATCATTATGAATCATTCTTAGAGTATAATTTAAGTAAGCACTTTCTCGATAGTCAGCGCGCGCCGACCGATCGCTAGACCCCAATATAATCCAGTTTGATTTGCATATCTAATAGCTGATTGCGGAGTTTGCGACGCTTGCAAAAGGTGTTATACATATTGCCTCGTCAATGTTATGACTATTTTCCGCGGGCGAGGTAATGCAGGCTATTACGGAGATACCTTTCCGATAAGTTAGATGGTAAAACATTGCGTAAAAGCAGTGATGCGAGTACTTTCGGAGATTACTTAAGCTTCCATATGAGCGACTGGAAAAGAAAGGCAACTACAGGGTGTGGAAGAAAGAGGCAGGATCTACAAAAGTAGGGCAAGCAAACGAGACATTTTACACAGGAAATCGCGCTCGCTCTCCGTGACTCTTGACTCTTGTGATTCTTTCAGTGATTGGTGATAACGCGCCGAACTTTCCTAATGCATCGTCTGCTCGCTTTTTTCTCGATAGTGGCATTATCTACAAGCGATAGAAGCGAATTTGATCAGACGGTTGTAGTGACGTACTGTTTTAACAGTCTTACGTAATGGATGTACATGACCACACTGTAAAGTTCAACGATTCTAACACAAATAATAATAGAAATACAGCTTTTAAACAGAAGGATGCACGTCATTTTAAACTGTGGGACACGCTCTTTAACTCAGGGCGGAAGTATCAGTTCTAATCCGGAGCTGATTCGGTCCGATGAAATGAGACCAACTTTTGTAGGATCGATCTCGTACTCATTGAGCTAGCTGGCTAGTATCTATCAAGTTACTGCCGCTCGAACGTAAATCACTCTAACCAATCAGGCCTATACATATAACATGGCGGCGTTCTATAGTCCTTTTAACTTCGATCTCTCAATTGGCACTTTTCCCACAGACAATAAATAGCGGTCGCTGAACCGAAGCATCTATCACTAAAGTCAGTGCACTATGTTCCTGCTTAGTTTTCTCTTTCTAGGATTAAGAAACGCCATAGATCTTTAGGGATTGTGGGATCGTGGATGCTTTGGGTGGGAAATACATTATCGGTTTCTCATTTTGCTTCAAGTTAGTATTTATTAAATTATATTCAAGGTGCAATGAAGCTTGATAATCCCCAATTCCTCTTTCATTCTTTGCTCTGTAACTCTTAACGCTGCCCTGATACCTTTGTCTACTCGGATTCTTCGGGTCTTAGGCTGCTGCCACACTGTTCGGTTTTCGTACGGTTTTGCCGTATGGTACCTAAGGGATAGCACATGCTTTCAAATGGAGGGAAAAGGGAGGTGAAACACTCTGGGACAGAACCGCTGCAGCATAACCGGACAGTGTACCAGCAGCCTACTGTTCACGCACAGACTCACACTTGTTTCATCCCTCTGTCACACGCCTCTTTAGCTTCGTTCACAGTGTCACTCTCGGAATCCGTCACACTACTTTCGACCAATCGATACCCATTCGCGGAACTTCCATCCGATACCCCACGCGCTCGTCTTACCGGTTATTCAGACATACATACATATACAGGCACACATGTGCACTCCTCAGTCGCTCCACGTGCGTTCTTAGAAACCATTCGTAAACTTCGGTTCATTCATTCTTCTCAATCACTCGACGCTTTCTCACACGCATTCTCTCTTAGATCTTTCGACCCTACAGAATCATTTTGGTTATCTGATATAATCGCCACCGACACAGAGATTCGTGAATCCGAAACCGCTGAAGGAAGAATCCTTTTTCCAATCGGTTTCCGGGTCGAATGCACGCGTGTTGGTGTTTGACATTTAAGTCGCAAAGACGATACGCAGCCTCGGTATAGAACGAACACTGGTACCACAAGCTAACTCTCCTAAGGCTCTCCCGGTGGATTTGCGATTGCCGGCCACTAGCACACAATATTCGCGGCCTGTGCGAACACACATGTTGCGGCGGCGACGACTATGTGTACTCACGGCACGACACTCGCAATTAACTCGACCGGCATGCCCGTCAGGCTAGAAGTCCGGTGCACCAAGACAGCGCACGCCCCCGACCCTTGCTCTGCTCTCTAGCCCGGCCAGTATGTAATACGTCCCCTCTTCTCTACGGAAGGTAGAAGCCGCCGTCAACGCAGCGAAAGGAAGAGTTGTGTCGACGTGTAGATATTCGCCGAACTGCAGTCCTCGCTTGCCGTCCTTCTGTCCACCCTTCGTAGCTCAAAGCTCCAGCTGAAATGAAGAGGCAAAATAAGTTTTTTGCAAACGCGGCTCTCTACTGGGTTGTTTTACTACTGCGCTGACGTATCGCATTTTAAACTTTCACATGATTTCGTAGTCCAAGTATTTAATGAATATAGTAATTCTGCGAGTATTATAGTAAGGGGAGTCTTGAAAAGTGTTTGAAATTATTCTGAAATAATTAATAATTATTCAATTATTATTCTAGTTCTCCGACTTTCATATACCATTAGAGAGAGAGAGAGTTGATGGATTATCCTGAACAGTTTACAACCCTGTGAAAATATGTTAACCAAGACACTGTCGAGTCTGATAAATTGTTTGCTTGTTCTTTGTCTGAAATGCACCGCATTAGGACTCGTTGACGCGAGGTATCAGTGTTTCGATCAGTTAGTAACTCTCGACCAGAAAGCATCTTTTATCGGGGAAAAGTCATTAGACTGGGAGAGATACTATCAGCAGGTCTAATAACGTTTACGAAAAATCGCGGCTCGCCAGAGGGAACTGCGCATTAATCGAAGCGGCTGTCGCAGCCATCGGCAATTACACGTTCGGTTGGATTTTTACCCGGAGCGAATCGCCGTTAAACGGTGAAAAAGCGTCGCTGAGATTAGCGGCTTGATTATCGAGCACCAAGAAACACGGGCAAATTGCCAGGATTGCAGTTCGCATCGTAACGGGGGCGACCGCGCGCGCGCGCGCGCGCTTGCACGGATCCTCTGACGGATCACCCAGTGCAAATGGAAAAACATTTCAGTGGGGGAAGATGAGGCTGGCAGATGTGTGGAGCGGTCATCCAGCCGGGTTGATAGTGGGGAGGCAGGCGAGAGTAAGCACATTCGGGTGACAGGGAGGAAAGAAGGATGTCCTGCGCGGTTGTTCCTAATAGCGACGATATAGACTAGACACTAGACTAGACGAAGAAGAGAGAAACTTTCTGGCAAGCCGCTCTATTTAAAAGCATTAGGATGCTGACGACTGGGTAGCCGTCGCCGACGTCGCGTCGTCGCCTGTCCACGGTTAAGTAACCGGTGATGTAACTGCGCGCAATTCAGCCTCTTCTTCTTTCTATGTTCCCGTCATTCGGCACCCGGGCTCTTCCCTTTCTCCTTCCTTCTGCTGGTCCCTTTCCCCACTAGAAAAGGGGAAGAAAGAGCAGAGCGCGGCGTTTCGGTCTTCCATATGCGCGCGGTGCAGTGCTCACTTATGTGTGTGCAGTCCATTGGACGAAACTGCCGAGGGAACCGCTCTCCGACGCATCGCCGTCGACGTCGTCGCCGGCAGTGTGTGCCACTCGCTGCTCGTTGCACAACCAAGTGCAGTGCACAGCTGCAGAGCGGCAACGACAATGCGACAATCTGCGCTCAACGAGGTGAACCGTGCGAAGACATTCTCGTTACCCGATGTCTCCCTTTACCGAGTTGTGCCGATTGAACTCGTTCCCAGCCACCCTCGACAGAAACTCCCCACCAGGCCTCCGCCTCCATCTCCACCTCCTCGAGGATAGTGCGATCGGCCGGCGGCCACTCGAGTGACCGGCGAAGCTCAGCCGCCGCCAACGCCATAAAGAAACTCGTCGATCGGCGCGGTTGGCTGGCACACGCGTTGATTCACCGCGCGAACCAAGAGACTCCTCTCCGTATGCTCGCTCTTCCATTCAATCCTTGCGGGCGTTCGTTACTTTTATCGGGCCTTAACAAAGCCGTAAATGCAATGTCCCGTTACCCGAGCGGGGTTCCCTCGGCCCCCGACGAGCATTTGACAAGTAACGGCATTTTAATGTCACATTCGACTGTAATTCTCCGCCGAGTTTAACGCGGGGTAAGCGGCCGCCGGCACTCGTGACGCGGCGCGCGCGCGCGCACCTCACGTGCGGAGGGAACTCGCTCCATTAAATCGATTCGCGTTGAAAGCCCCGGGTATTTTGGGTCGCGCTTAGAGCTCGGTGGAAAGAGCGTCGAGTCCTCCCACTTGCCGCTGCCGTCACGATGCTTTCATTCCTGCTCGATCTTTCCTCTGATGGCTTTTACAGCGGAGCAAGTCCCCCGGAACTCCAAATCGCGCGACAGCTGGACTGTAATGCGCCCGATTGATGGTCGGTTTAATGTCGCCCTGCACATATCCGCCCTCCGCTCTAATGGAAAAGCAGACTACATACTCGCTGGATACGGTCACTTACGAGTCACGGATGTGTGTAAATCAATCTCTATTGGGCCTGTTGTAGAGTTTTTCTTGGCTTTGCTAGTTTCTCTGACAATCGACGAGGTGCACGTGATAGGGATAGGCCAGAGCATAGTGCTCTCTTTCTCTCTCTCTCTCTCTCCCTCTCTCCCTCTCACCCCGCAGCCAATCTCGCAGAGGATCGTGCATTGACTCCGATCTACGCGGAAGTGTTACAAAAGCCGGCTGGCTTCAATTACCGTCTGTCGCGCCCACACGTACTACGTCGACGTACCAGCTCCGCTCGATGCAAACGCGTGCAAGGAAGGAAGAACCGGTCCGCCACGAGCCGGACCTGTAAATATAGTCATTAAGCCGATCGCCCACGAGAAAGCCACGGATATTTGCCTTCGCGCCGCAGATTAACCGCCAATGAAACGAAAGTACGCCAGTTCCCCGCTTGAGAACCGATCGAATCATCGCTCTTCCGCGGCTCCCGCTTTCTGCAAATCATTTATTGATTGACCGGGCATTTGTCGATCCATCGTTTTAGGCGTCGACTTGCCGCGTGCACCTAACGCATGCATCCTAGTACCGAAAATCCATTGAAGGAAGCTTTGCTCATCGCCGAAAGATGTAGAAACGCGCTGGCTATTGCTGACCTATTGCTCACGCGCCGCTTGCGAGCGTGATCGAAGCAATCCAGTGAGTAGGAAGGACGTGCGTGCGACTGGAAACAGTCGATCTTTATGAATGCCAGTCTTATTTTACCTGATTTATGTTAGTGTGGTTCTGGGAAGTGAGCGAAGGCTCACTGGTGTTCTTTGATATCTGAGCCTACTTTAAACAATTTACCTTATTCTACGTACTACCGTTGGAAGAATGTGCAAACTTTTCATTCAACAGTATCTTGTTTAGTTTGAATTGTGTAATTTTTGCTTCTTCCGGTCGTTATCAATAGTTGTAAATATACATATGTATGGAGTTAGCCTAGCTTATGATCCGCAATACTGGTGTCAGGCTAGATGAATATGCGGTCCGCGCGAGCATATTAGAGAGTCTCACATACGCCGGGCGAGATGCCGCTGTTGAAATTCTCATAATGAATTACTGTCGCAACTTGATTTACAGCAGCCGGCGCGATTAAATGCCGGGGGAGATTGAATTATCACGCGCTGAAAAATGTGTGATTAATATCCGCTCCCAGCGACGGCGAGATACGTCTTGGTCACTGCCCCGGCGAGTAAATACGCGTGGAATTATTGCGGGGACCTTGGTGGAAGGATATTCATAGGGAGCGCGTCCGAGTAAGCACGTGCCCTTGCGGATTATCGTCGTAAATTTCGAACATGGCGGACCATGCAGCGGGGATTGAAAAATTCGCCTCAACGCTGGGACGTTTATTTATTACTGGATCGGTGACACGGATGAAGGCACCACTGGGCATCCTAATACCCTCGTAAATCCAGCCCACTGACACCGCTCTACCTGTATTCCACGCGTTCATTCATTCGAGTCTGCGGAAATTGGGAGATTTTCGCTTAAAGTATGGTTATTTACTTGCCCGCATCATAATGTCAGCAAATCTTTCCTGTTGATCCGTATCGACCAATGCAACTTGGTTCTTTGCTAATATTCTGAAACAGTACCATAAATCTCTAATTTTTTTTAGAAGCAACAAAACGTGTCTGCGTTTTGTCACAAACTATCACTCTCACAGTGCAAATGAATCTACGCGGAGAAAATAATGCTGAAAAATGCGTGAGGAGCCGCATCTAAGCTTAGACTTTAAACTGTCAAGCGGAATCAAGATAAAAAATTGGTTGAATTTCATCCCTCACCCTATAATATCCGGATGTATATTAATGGGGGGAGTGAGTGCTCGAAAAGTTGTCTACCATCAGGAAAGAAGTGATGAGAGTTAAAACATCGCCGGTCGAGCCTGAGGAAATGCGAGCGGGCAGCTTTTCTTTCCGGCGATGCGGAAGTTGGTAACTGAGAAGAATAAGAATCGCGGTGGTGTAGCTAGGCGAGGGCAGTGAGACGCGGTGGTAGTAAGACATAACAAGGTTTGTCTGCAGGCCGCGGGGCCCAGTCAAAGTGGTAAAGTCACAGAGGAACTTTCGAGGACGGGATACGCGCGAGGCGGACAATAATTCCGCGGCGGAAAATGCAAATAACAAGGGAGAGACAGCGCAGGCCTGCCTGCCAGGCCGTAATCGCCGACGCCGCCGCCGTCGCCGCCGTCGTGCTAAGGAGTCGCGGAAGCTACGAGGCTCGTGTCAGCTTCATAATTCGCTGCAAGTTTGACGTACCCTTTGACCGAGGATATCTCGATGCAGGGCGACGCGACGAGGCAACTTGCTCGGCAGAGAGTGACAGTCGGAGCCCTCGCTGCTGTCTCGCAATGTACTCCTGAGACAAGTTGCACCTTGTGGCAGTAGCGGCCTTTGTTGCACCAGCCCCGACAAATGCAATCGTTCGCCGCCTCCTGGAAAGTTTTAATTGCGACCACGCGTTCCCACCGCCAACTTGGATTCTTACTCCCCTTTGGGCCGCTTGCGTGTCGAACTCGTGCGACGCGCCTTTTCTCTCTCCCTCCCTCTCTATCTATCTACCTCTCTATCTCCGGCAGGGTAGACTTTATGTTCCCTTGGTCGTAATTGCATTGGAACTCTTTTTTTAACACGACATACTACAGCCAATGCTGATAAAAAATCAGGAAAAAACTCTTCTTCTTATTTATTTGTTATTTATCGAGTCGACTAGAAAGATGCGGCCGAGTAGAGATTAATAGCTTTTATGATATTATCGTCTTTAAAAAGTTCGAAAAAGCCAAGCAAAATCTTGTCGCCAAGTGACCCAAGAAACGGTTGAAGATCAGGACATCGGGGCAGAGTAGGTGTACGACGGTTGAGGGGATTTGACTGAACCTATGGAGCTCTCGCATGCTTGGAATTATCTAGTGACAGTGTTCTAAGGCGTTTCAAGGAAGACAGTAATACACTGAGCAACCGAACATCCTCCTAATGGGGGCTTAGACTAGACGGACCTCGTGCAATATATACATATGTTACATATCAAACGCTCACTCGTCTATATAAATTACATCAGCGCGGGTGAACGTAGTGGAAGAAATAAAAACTCTTGGGAAAAGCAGAGATGAGAATAGTTTGCTGTAACAGATGTATTCTGCGATGTTGACGTGCTACATACATATACTACTGCGGATCGCCGCGAAGAAGCATCGTTAGCGAGAATCACCCGGTAGAAGTTGAATGCGTGGTAGCTCGGTGGTCTCCTTTATACAACCTGCGCTTGGTCCCCCTGAAAAGTCTACGTGAAATCGGTCACTCTCGGGGAAAATCCCGGCCGTTCTCATGATATATCGGCACAGGGCGATAGTGCGACCAGGAACCCATCCAACGGGCTCCGCCAAATCTTGCGCGAAATTCCGTCGCGCGCTGGATTAAACTGACGCGCCAGAATCAACTCGCAGCCGGGCTAGAAGGATGCGCACGCCAATGCCTGGTTTCCGAACTTGGTTGAAACAATCCACCCGACAATTCCAGCGATGAGTGAGTGGCTGAACGCGGTGAGGAGTCACGTTCACTGGTGCGCCGGAGCCCTCTACTTTGACTTTGCCGCAGTCCGACAAAAAACCGAGGGAGGGAGAGAATCAAGGAGACGAAGCACGATGGTTACTGCCCTTGAGTGCGCGCGGTCTAGTTAGGAGAAATTTCGAGCAATCTGCCGGGGCGAATTTAACATGTAATGCACGAGTTGCGTGCGCTCGCCGACCCCGAGGCTTTGTGGGAAATCCTGTCGCCATCGAGTATTACAGTGCTTTTATTCGCGGATTCTTTGATCCGCATTGAAACGCTAGCTGGCAAGGCCTACAAGGGGCGAACAAAGTCGCTGGCGCTCACTCATTCTCCCCAGGAACAGAACGAGAGGGCAGAGAGGGAGGGAGGAAGATAAAGAACAGGAGAACCTCTCTTCCACCCCATTTCGCTTATCCCGTGTGCCGTGGTGTGTCACTGGGTCACTTTTCTCTCATTTCTCTCTCTCTCCCCCTCTCCTCTCTCTCTCTCTCTCTCTCTCTCTCACATTCGCTGCACCCACCGCGAGAATCGGAAGTCGCGACCCAGTTTCCCTGAGGTCGCGCGTGCCAGTCTCCGCGACTCCTGGCTGGTCTCCAGATCGATTAACGCGTAAGTCAGGTATCGATGTACAGCACTTATTGGTATGGGGCGTCCACTGCTCCTTGCTGCAGGTAGGAGCCGCCAAGAGAGTGAGCTAGATCGCTGGTAGTCGCGTGAGAGAGCCGTGATTTACGTTGAATGTCCTATGGCCGATCGGATTAAACTTAACGTTTAATGTATGGCCCCTGCCGATACCTTGGCCTCAGCGCGCCCCCCAATAGATGCCGCTGCACTCTGGCGAGCACGAGAGCACGAGCTGTCAATACGGATTGCATGTTTATCATGTACTTGCCGGAATTTCCGGCGGGTATCTTGCTAAAATTAATCCTTGAACAGAGGCTATGATTCACAGAGCGGCGAGTGTATACGTGTGGGCTGTAATAACATATCCTTGAGAAATTCTCGAAGCTCGCCCCTCTAATTTATCGCACTGGCCGTCGACTAATCGCGCGGCACTTGTCTTTCATTATTGCAAAGACGGATATTGCGGTAGTAGATCAGAGCCCACTGGCACACCGGCGGACATCTTATCGGTGTGCGTCAAGCCGAATGCTAATCCCTCTGGCATCGAGATTATGTATCTTTAGGGAGCAGTGCGTGTGGAATGGCACACGGACGGACCTAGATTGCTCGCATTGAATCCACGGGGTAACACCGCGCGCCGCTAATCCCCTTTAGGATGAATTGAAATGTGATTCGCTTTGTAGGATCAGGTGGAATTAGAGCTAACGACCGATACACCCTTAATATCACAGCTTCGTAGAGGCCGGCTCGCATTAGTGCTCTCCCTGCTTGAAGTATCGCCGATTAGCTTGCAATCACCATCGGTGTTCTAACTATCCACTTGAACCTCGCATCATGGCTTAGCATTGTCGATAGTTGCTGTGACGTTTCACAGGATTCGGATATTCCCTGGTGATATATGCACGTGTGTGTGCATGTGTGTGTGTTTGTGGCACAACGATCAGCTGAAGGAACGAAGTACTCACCCTAATACGAGACAATAGCCGATGCCCTGATTCTCGAACGGTTATCCGACATCCGATTTCCCTGCGCGCGTCCGTCGGGACGCGCGCTCTATTCACTGCGCTTTTCCGTAGAGTACTCGAACAATAGACACTACTTTATCTTACAATGTTGCATTTCGGTTGCGGGTGTCTGTTCTCCCGACGGGAACGTATCCGTCGCCGACAGGCTATCGCGGACGACGAGGTACGAGATTTAGCCTTCTGACGTAAAAAAGTCTCGAAAGGTAACAACGGCCTGAATATGCCGAGTGGCCGGAGTAGCGTCGCCGGGAGTCGAAATCAAGAAGAGCATTCTATTAAACCCTGCAGAGTACAGAAGAATGACCACGCATGATTAGCGTGCGTATCACGTGTGACGTGCACCGCGGAGCCAGGTATGCACTCCGGACACCGTAAACAGGCGACGCAGGACTACCGCTAGGAGTTAGACGCATCGACAATGAAAGCGTGTTTTGTTCAGCGTTATTTCCTCGGTGCGCAACCTCGAGTTTAGCGGCATGCATAATGGCACGCGTCTCGTCCACACTAATTATTTTGTCTCAAGCCCTAGGGGGGGTCGGGGAGGGTAGGGAAAGCGTGGATTCATCGGATTCCATAATGCAGAGTATATGCGAGCGTGAGCCCCGACACGTCGCCGCGTCGATTAGCAGAGCCGGCCGATTTATCGCTGGCTCGTCTCCGTCGCGTAATTACGCACAGCCGCACGCGCCGCTCCAATCGCCTTTACTAATTAGCAGTCGATGCACCCGGCCTCGTAGCGATTTGTCGCCGCCACGAGGCGCCGAGCGACGTTACGTGTCGGACGAGACTAACCGAGCTGCGTGAATCGGCATCGGGGGCGTGGGCGTGTTGCGCGGGGCAGCAGGGGGCAGGGGCCATTGGCGTTTAGATTTCGAGGACTCGGGGCTAAACAGTGTGCGCGCAGTGATTATCGTAGGTCAGGCGGACCAGTGTTCCTCTCGGGCTCGGGGTATATCCAAGTTTTAATAGAACGCGGAAATCGATGGCTCGTGCGGTCGCGTTTCTGCCGCAGGCGTTCCGCAGCTCGCGCGCCATTAGTGGCGCTCAGCTGAAGTGGGTGCTAAAGTGGTGGACGTGCGCCCGTCCTGTTAACGAGTCCCTGATAGCGCGTGCCCGAGCGCGAGAGACAGAGAGACGGAGAGACGGAGAGACGGAGAGATGGAGTGAAAGGACTCGGGAGAAAGACAGAGCGAGATGTGGCAGCTCGACAGCTGTTAACGTGCAATTAAAACGACAGGGCACAGAAGCGCCGCGCTGCGCCGCGCTGCCCGCCAAACTGCCCTCGGTCCATCCAGTATGGCCTACGAGCTACGGACCGGCTCGGCTATGCCATCGATACACATGCCTCACAGCACCGCCACTTTTCCGCCGCCACGTGCCCCGTTCGCCCGATTAATGGCCGCCGACACGCAGCCTAATTACCATTAATTAAAGTATTTGATTATCTTTCGCACTCGCGTCCACCGATATACATAGACTGTACAGGGCCAGCCTACCTACCGGGGCTATATCCTCGCCGTTGTAGATTCCAAACGATGACAGGTAATTGCGCGCCAATGACACTCTCCCTCTAAAAGCCTCGTAAATGTTTTTTCTGCGTCAATTAAACGAGGGTGCGCTTATTGTCACCGTAAACGCCAAAGCGATTTCCGCGCGCACGCCCATTCACCCTGCTTGAGTGTTTATGAGAACTAGTAAAAATGGTTCATTGATCAGAGCGAGAGGGAGAGAGTGAATCATTCGGTATTTACTGCGTTATCGAAAGCATGGCGGTTGACTTGACCCACGCGACTCTGCAACTTCTCCGGTTCGAAGGCTCTGCAAAAGAGTCGCACGACTGACAGTACGCGTAGTCGCGCGGTCGCGCAGTGACTTTTTCACTTGGTGGTTAGTTTTTGAACAAGCGTGGGATTAAGGTTCTAAGGGAATACAGGAATAAGGTTATTGCGATTAAAGTTCTATTAATTTCATGCATTTTTGTCGACTCCAACACCTCACGGGTTCGTGAAGGATCGTATTCATTAAAATGGCGAATAGAAAAGCGGAAATTTTCGCTTGTAATTCGCTTCAATTCTCCAGACACAATCGCCATTCCGTTTTTAATAGACCATTACTATTCATTGTTATTGTGTGACACGTGAAAATTTCGAGGGAAATACTCCTCGACGCTGATTCCACTTTATTTTGGCCACGCCATTGGCTCGGTACCCCGGTTGGTCTGGTTAATGGAGCTTCCATTTCTTTCTTCTCTAGTTCACATAGATCAACCGACACTTTATCACAGTGAATTGTGTCGGCACGACGCGACGCGTTATAGCGATACGTCTGCGCGATTTTGCCGGCACCGACCCCCAATCGAAACCCCCATATCGATGAAATCGTGCGGCAAGCATGCGACCCCGGTTACAGGGCTTTGCAAATATCGATAACAGCGCTTGCCCTGGATGAGCAATCGATTTTCCGCTTAACACAGCCTTTATCGTGTCATTAACAGACTAATAAATGCGGCATATGTTAAAGCCATATCCTCTCTGAAGACTCAGCTCCGAGTGAAACGTGTTAACTTGGAGACCGGCCCGTTAATAACGCAACTGTCACGAACTGAAATCTTAATTAAGCGCACGTAAATGAGCCGGGCTGAAAGACCTCCCTAGTCTATAGCATCGTGTTGATATAGATTCAGTCTCGTCTCTCCTTCGCAGATGAATCAGATTTTCGACTGCGCCACGCAGAAATTCTTTTGAAATATGTTAGGGACTATACTGTGGGTTGTAAGGCCACAGCTTTCGTTGTAATTCGAAGAGTCCGCTGAGTTTAGTGTTATGTGGATCCAGTGGTGATTTTTCGATGAGTGAGTATATTTGAGAAGTAATAGCTCTTAAAAGAGCTGATTGGTACAGTATGTAGTACGTCCACTCACTTCACCGGTCGATGGTGTTAGTCACAAAGTGGGTTCGTTGACGCAGCTTAAGTACTAAAATGTGATGTTACCGGCGAACCAATCAGATACAAGAAAATCGAAACGGACGAGGCTCAGGGAGCTCACTTGGGATATTTTGGTAGTCGCCGATGAGGTAGCTGGAAAGTCCATTGGGGGGTGCGAAGGTGCGAGGCGCAGGTAATCGGCAACCTCCAGATGCTCGGCTGGTCGGTTCCGCGAAAGAGCTAGCGATCGAGGGTGAGTTTATTGGGGGTGCACCCCGCAGGTAAGCGTCGGAACCGGCGACGATCGGTGTTATCGGTTCCCGGAAGGGAAGTATAAAATATGACTGAGATCCATGTGGAAAGCAGCTGTAAGAGTACAGCATCAGGCACGTACATTCCGCCCGCCTTGAACGACTACGTTCAACAAAGATTGAAGGTGAAAGGCAATAAAAGTGATATAAACTTGACAATAGACGGAAAGAAAATAGACGCATACATAATGACATTGGACATGAATGTCTACACTGAAATATGAATACACTAATTAGCTGAAGGCTCGTCGTCGGAATAAGGTAATGGGGCTAGAGATTTCACGCTGCGCTTATATGTGCCGCGATTGGTCTTCACTGTCGCGACTCTGACGATTTGGTCGGCACCTGGATGTATTTCAGTGATACGGCCAAGTTGCCATGTAAACGAAGGACATTGATCGTCCTTCACTAAAACCAGTTGGCCAATTTTAATGTTGGTAGCAGGTCCATTGTGCCACTTTTGTCGGACAGTTAATCCATGTAAATAGTCCTTAGACCAACGGTCCCAAAAATGTTGTTTCATGTACTGGACATGCTGCCAGTGGGAAAGACGGCCAGGTTTTATATCACGCAAGTCGTATTCTGGCATACAAGTTATTTCATCACCAATTAGGAAGTGTGCAGGGGTTAGTGTAGACAAATCGTTTGGATCGGAAGAAAGTGGTATTAAAGGACGGGAATTTAGGATACCCTCTATCTGAATCATGTATGTGAGTAACGCTTCATAGGAAAGTAATGTGTCACCGATGATACGGATGAAATGGCGTTTAAAAGCCTTAACGGCGGCTTCCCATATTCCGCCGAAATGGGGCGCTCGTGGTGGAATCAAATGCCACGTAATTTCGTCATTCGCCAATGACGATTGAACCGCATGATTATGATGAGGATCATTAATGAATGTATAGAGTTCCTTAATCTCACGTTTAGCGCCTACGAAATTGGATCCGTTGTCGGAGTATAAATTTAAGCATTTTCCGCGCCTGGCAAAGAAACGTCGCAGAGATGCGAGAAACGCATCTGTTGTTAAATCTCCTACCAACTCTAAGTGTATTGCTCTGGTAGCTAAGCACACGAAGACAGCTATGAAAACCTTAATTTTGCGTTGATTGCGATGGACTTTCTCCTTTATGAATATCGGCCCACAATAGTCAACTCCAGTGTCGTAAAATGGTCTTTTAAGATTAACTCGAGGCGAGGGAAGATCCCCCATTTTGTAATTTGGAAAGGTTGGTTTGACCTTATGGCATCGTACGCACGTGTGAATGATACGTTTGACGCGGTTAATAGCGTTTGGTATCCAAAATCTTTGCCTAATGAAACTTAACGTAGCTTGACTTCCTGAATGAAAGTTTATCTGATGTGCATGACGGATAATCAAGTCAGATACATGATGTTTGCATGGCAATAATATAGGATGTCTAGTACGATAAGGTAAATTTGAATGTTTTAAGCGGCCACCAACCCGAAGTAAACCTTCGTCGTCAATGAAAGGACTTAAAAATTTCAGATTGCCGCGGTAAGAATCCTTGGAATTTAATGACTCAAGTTCAGTTTGAAATCCCTCCCGTTGGACTTGTTTCAATATGACCAACTCGGCTTTACGTAATTCAGAGACTGAAAGAGGTCCGGAGTGACCTTCGTGTTTTAAGGCATTATTTACGAATCGTAAGCAATACGTGATGACTCGTTTCAGGCGTGTATAGTTCGAGAAGCGCGAAAACACAAGGCACGGACTTATAATAGAAATGCAACTGATGCATGTCTTTTGTTCTGGTAGGTCGTGTACGGTGAATTTCATGTTAGGCCACATGTTGCTATCTTGAACTAACCAAGACGGTCCCGAGAACCATATTTTACTATTTAATAGTTCTGGAGAAGTGAGACCGCGCGATATTAGATCGGCAGGGTTATCCTCTGAAGGCACATGTCTCCAATCGGATGGATTGGAGTGTTTCTGAATCTCGGAAACTCGATGAGCTACAAATGTCTTTAAAAGATGTGGTGAATTGTTGATCCATGCCAATGCTATGGAGGAGTCACACCAAAAATGAATTGAATTAATCGAGGTTTGATGTAAGGCCTTTATACATTTTTGATATAATTGTATCAACAGGACGGCAGCGCAAAGTTCTAATCGAGGCAAAGTTTGTGTTTTAACTGGTGCTACTCTTGATTTTGCCGCAATCAGTGCTGAAGTAATTGAAGAGGTTTTCCGTGATGTTGATCGTACATAAATACATGCACCATATGCAAGCTCACTGGCGTCGCAGAAACCATGAATTTGGATATCATTAGCAAAGTGGCAAATAGTTATACGCGGTATTTTTAATTCACTTAGCAATTGTAATTGTCGTTTGTAAGTGAGCCAAGAAGTGACGAGATGTTGTGGTAACTCATCATCCCAATCAATTTTACATTGCCATAATCGTTGAATTAAAATCTTGGCTTTAATTATGATGGGCCCTAAGAGGCCGAGGGGGTCGAAAAGGCGCGCTGTTTCGCTTAGTAGTACGCGCTTTGTTACGCGACCGTCGTGGATAGGAACGCGGATTTGATATGTAATATTATCTGCATTAGCGTCCCAACAAATGCCTAAAATGGTTATAATGGATCCGGTATCCAATTCAAAACAGGATTTCTCGGTGACGTGAGGTAATCCTTCTAATAATTTCTTATTGTTGGAGGTCCATTGTCTGAGATGGAAACCACCGTATTCGCACAATTTGATCAGTTGGTCACGTAATTCTATGGCTTCGGACATTGATGATGCTCCCGTCAGCAAATCATCTACATAAAAATCGTTGCGCAGTACCTTAGCAGCGATGGGATACGTTTGAGCTCTGTCCGCGGCCACTTGAAAAAGAGTACGGATAGCTAAAAAGGGTGCACATGATGTTCCGTATGTAACCGTATTTAGTTGATAGGCTTTGACAGGTTGATCCGAATTTTCTCTCCATAAAATCTGTTGATATATGCGATCTTTTTTATCTACCAAAATTTGCCTGTACATCTTCTCGATGTCAGCACAAAGAACGTAAGCATGAGTACGGAAACGTAATAGAATTGAAAATAAATCGTCCTGTATAGTAGGACCGACCATTAACACTTGATTTAACGAGATTCCCGTGGTCGTTTTGGCCGATGCGTCAAATACAACCCGTAATTTAGTGGTCAAACTTCCTTCCTTTAGCACCGCGTGATGTGGTAGAAAGAAACCCTTGGTTGGGTCTGTGATTTTGGTTTCCTCCATGTGTTTTAGTGCTAGGTATTCCCGCATAAAAGCTATGTATTGCTCCTTAAGATCAGGACGTCGATCGAGTGAGCGTTCCAAAGAGTAGAAGCGTCTTAGTGCCATTGTGTGTGAGTCGCCCAATAAGTCATGATTGCCTCGAAATGGTAACTTTACTGTGTATTTATGAGTGCGCGGATCATGAATGACATTATCGGTGTAATGCTTCTCACAAGCTGACTCCTCAGTTGAAAGAATAACTTCGTCGAAGTTCTCCTCAATGTTCCAAAAACGTTCTAACAAGTTGTGCAACTGCCCCGTAGACACCAGAGATGGACTCAAAGGTGCGATGTGTTTTGAGATAGTCCCTGATACGATCCAACCGAGGACTGTGTTTTGCAATATCGCATCCTGATTTGTGATTTCAATTTGACCATTCAATAATAAGCGTAAGAAGTATTGAGCACCTATCAATCCCTCAATGGGAGCCGTCTTATTGAAATCGGGATCAGCTAGTTTCAGTGATTTCGGTACATTTAATAGTCCTTTGCCGAATGCTCGGGACGGCAATGGTACCGTTATTTCCGGCAATATGAGGAATGTTGCCTCAGCCGTAAAAGTGTTGATGCGTGAACCGAACTGCGTGTTAATAAAGGAGGTGATTGTTGCTTCGGCCCTACTGATACCGGTGACTGGAATGTTGGTGGATTTCACATCTAGATTTAATTTACGCGCCATTGTTTGTGTTATAAAATGTGACTGTGAACCTCCATCTAAAATTACACGGCAGTTCTGCCAAGTTCCATTATTGTCGCGAATACGAATTATCGCTGTTGGCAATAAGACTTGCGATTCGAGATTTGCAGTTAAGTGCGCTAGATTGATTGAAGTAGGTAACGTCGATGTCTCTCGATCTTTATGTAGCATGCTATGGTGCTTTCCGTTGCATTTCTTACAATTTCCACCAAGACAGTTTTGTACGGTATGATTTGCTCGAAGACAATTAAAGCAAAGTGCTGCGGTCTTGACCATTAATTGTCGGGTGGGTTGGTCAGCTTTGACAAATGCTTCACAATATTGCGCATAGTGACTACCCTTGCAGAAACTACACTTGATCTTACTTGAGTCATTATTGGTTTGCGATAAATAGTTGCAGTTGGCCTGTGTTTGACCCTGTCGCGTAGCACTACGCAGTACGCGAGATGAAGGAATTTGTTGGCTAGGTTTTCCTGATCCTTCTGGTTTTGAATCTTCTAAAACTCGGTGTCTATGATGCAAGAAATCTAACAATTGATTCATGGTAGGTTGTGTTGTCGGTTTTAATTGTTCCTTCCATTTAATGCGTGTCTGATCGTCCAACTTTGAGACAATCGTGTAAATTGGAAATGCTTCTAAGAAGGGTTTGTTGAGTGCTTCCAAAGCGCGGTAATGTTTCATGGCACTATCTGCCAATGATCCTAACGCAGCAGTGTTCGATTTCTGAATTGACGGAATATCAAATAAAGCCTTGATTCGATTGTTGATTACAGCCATAGGATCGTCATATGATTTCTGTAATATTTCCCACGCAATTGAGTAGTTATCTGCTGTGATTTCGAGTGCTTCAACTTTCTCTGCTGCTCTGCCGGTTAAGCATGATTTTAAATACATTAATTTCTGCACTTGTTTGAAATTGATATTGTCATGAACTATTGATTTGAAAGTGTCTGCAAAACTTGGCCATGCTTCGTACGATCCGCTGAAGCTTGGAAGATTAAGAGTCGGAAGACGTACTTGAAGTTCTAGTGGGCTGGTTGAAAATTGCGCATTTGAATTTGTAGGAGAGAATCGATGCTGGGTTGAAAATTGTGGCTCGATATTCTGTACAGTATGCGAATCTGTTATTGCACGCGCTCGTCCTATAATATCGTAATAGGTTTCTTCGAAATCGGTACGTTCTCTGAAACGCGTGTCGTATTCTTCATCGGAAGCTAATCTCTCGAGTTCCGATTGAATCACATCGAATTGTGTAAAATCGGTTTCTATACCTGCTATTCGTGCTTTAAAACTTGCTAGATTCGACTGTGGATTTGACTCAACATTTTCTAGTGTTTTAGTGAATGTCGTTAATTTGCCCTTGATCGTCGCACGTTTGCGTATCAAATCCTTCACATTGTGTTCGCTACTACCGCTATGACCGGTAGCCTGGTGGGTCGCCATGGTACTGGGTTTTACAGGAGAATGCACGAGTGACATAGGAGCTTGGTGGGATTGGTGATGAAACTTGTACTAATACGACTTACGTTTGCGATGTTCTTGAAATTGCTGCTGTTGCTGTTGCGGATGATGCTGCTGAACCGCAGCTCTTCTTCGTCCACCGAATGCGGGATTGATCCGCTGTGATATCCTTGAATGATGATCCTCGACTCGTATAATGAGTGTTGATGTGTTGTTTGAAGAAAGATTCCTCTCGTTGGATCACTGGCCGGTTACACGTTGCCGGTTCCCAGCGATTAATGTATTAATCAGTTTCCTTTGCACGTTGTGGAACACTGATTCACTTCACTGATGTTGGATTTGAGTTTCGTTAGAATCTCTGTTCTACTCCAGAATCCTCGGATGATGGTTTTTCGTTGCCACCCTCTTGGACTGATGATTGTGTTATTTTGCAACCACTGCCTGTCGTGGTGCTCACTAGACACTGTCTCCTAATCTTGGAGAGCTTGCTTGCTGGATCCAATGCTGTTTCGTTAGAGCCTCTGCTCTAATTGTCCTTGACGTGGTTCTTCGTTGCCACTCTTGGACTGATGATTGTGTTATTTGAGCGTCCACTATATGTTATGGCGCTCACTGATCACTAATGCTTCTTGCCTCCCGGAGAGCTTGGTTGCTGAATCCGGCTCGAAGGACCAAATGTTAGGGACTATACTGTGGGTTGTAAGGCCACAGCTTTCGTTGTAATTCGAAGAGTCCGCTGAGTTTAGTGTTATGTGGATCCAGTGGTGATTTTTCGATGAGTGAGTATATTTGAGAAGTAATAGCTCTTAAAAGAGCTGATTGGTACAGTATGTAGTACGTCCACTCACTTCACCGGTCGATGGTGTTAGTCACAAAGTGGGTTCGTTGACGCAGCTTAAGTACTAAAATGTGATGTTACCGGCGAACCAATCAGATACAAGAAAATCGAAACGGACGAGGCTCAGGGAGCTCACTTGGGATATTTTGGTAGTCGCCGATGAGGTAGCTGGAAAGTCCATTGGGGGGTGCGAAGGTGCGAGGCGCAGGTAATCGGCAACCTCCAGATGCTCGGCTGGTCGGTTCCGCGAAAGAGCTAGCGATCGAGGGTGAGTTTATTGGGGGTGCACCCCGCAGGTAAGCGTCGGAACCGGCGACGATCGGTGTTATCGGTTCCCGGAAGGGAAGTATAAAATATGACTGAGATCCATGTGGAAAGCAGCTGTAAGAGTACAGCATCAGGCACGTACAAAATACATAGATGGCATAGCGCATTAAGAATGGTATCCTTAAAACTGACGAGAAATGGAAAAATAACTTGCCATAATTCCTATGAAATTAGAATGATTTGGTACTTGGTGTATTATAAGTACAAGTTTCGGAAATAGAAATGTTGAGTTTAACAGGATGTCATTTGCAGTATAGCATTTTAACCTACCAGTAACCTATTGAACCCAAGTGTCAACTATTCAGCACGCAATAGGTCAGCGTACAGTAGAAATGTCAGGCGCTTCAAATGGCAAAAGGTGAATTGTACCTCGCGTGTACCCTTGCAATGATGCCCTGTACTCGTAATGACAGAAGAGCGTCGTCTCAGAATACATTTTATCCAAAGCTAATGATACCGGGATGTATCATTGTTGTCCAAATAGCGGACGATGATAGGAGGCTGCTCCCACCGGTTACACCAGAAGATAAGCATTCACGCCAATCTTAGTATCTCTTGATTTCCGCGACAGAAAAGGAGCCAGTAGCCTTATCATATCGCCCGCCATTCCCATTTACATTGCGGAAAGGGGAGAGGGCGCGCGAGCATATCGCGTTTAATAAATCACAGAACTAAACCCCCAGCGTGTCAAGGGTGAGGTAGAGGAGCCTCAGACAACGCAGAAGACCATTTACTGAAACATTAGGTCCTTTTACACTTGCGCCCCCATCTTCCCATTCCTTTCTCAAGAATATTTATGTCTATGAAGTTAGCATAGCCATTTTTGAAAACCGGAAAAGTAATGGTTGTGCTGTAATGTGCTACATTTGTGCTGCGTTGTGCCATAAATTAAACGAAATTATTCCAGCGTGTTCAAGAGTTATGACTGCAAATGTATTTTTGTTTAGAAGTTAGCATAGCCATTTTTGAAAATCGGAAAAGTAATTGTTGTGCTGTAATGTGCTACATTTGTGCTGCGTTGTGCTGCAAATTAAACGAAATTATTCCTCCGCGTTCAAGAGTTATGACTAAAAATGTATTTTTGCTTAGAAGTTAGCATAGCCATTTTCAAACATCCTAAAAGTTATTATTGTGCTGTATTGTGCTATGTGTGTGCTGGCTTGTGCCGTAAACTAAATTTTTAAATTTCAACAAATACAGATTTTGCATAACAATTATACTTGATCACCAAGGACAACTCAGTAATTTTTAAACACAAACGAAATGTGACGTATGTGCTGTATTGTGCTTACGTGTGCTGTGTTGTGCCGCGATCTAGATAAAATTATTCCTACTGATTGAGAAGTTCTTGCAACAAACGTATTTTTTCTTAGAAGTTAGCATAGCCATTTGCTAAAATCTGAAAACTAAGTATTTTACCACAATGTGCTAAATTTTGCGTAACCTAAATTTAAAAATTATAAAAATAAGATGTTTTGAGACATACCATTTACAAGCGAGAAGGTTTTCCGATCACAACAATTAATGTTTATGTATCCAAGCTCGGAGCTTGAAGTGAAATGGAGATGTATATCCTGGATTGTAGGGGTGGACATATCGAATAACAAACAAAAATGTAAAGCCTTTCTTTATATTAAGCAGTAGGAAATAAAATAAATACAAATATATTAACAATACATAGAAATTATAAAATTTTAATGATAAATTAAAAAAAATAAGTTATTTTAATGTTCAGTTTGCATTCTCCTAATTCGTATATTGGATTACAGTCTCAAATTCTGGTGATAGATACAATTCCAGTATAAATATAATGTCGTGTGGTGGAAAAAATGTCTGGTATGTAAATCATAATTATGTTACAAAATTGAAAGTTTTGTAATTGGATTTCCTGCATAAGACATTACACATTAATAACACAAGACGAGATCAGTGTTCCTTTTCCTCTGGTCGAAATTAGCTATACTAACTTCTAAGCAAAAATACATTTTCAGTCATAAGTCTTGAACGCGGACGAGTAATTTTGTTTAACTTGCAGCACAACGCAGCACAAATGTAGCACATTACAGCACAACAATTACTTTTCCGATTTTCAAAAATGGCTATGCTAACTTCCAAGCACAAATACATTTGCAGTCATAACTCTTGAATGCGGTGGAATAATTCCGTTTAATTTATGGCACAACGCAGCACAAAAGTAGCACATTACAGCAGAACAATTACTTTTCCGATTTTCAAAAATGGCTATGTTAACTTCTAGCCAAAAAGACATTTCCGGCAAGAACTTCTCATCCAGTAGGAATAATTTTATTTGATTCGCGGCACAATACAGCACACGTGATGCGCAATACAGCACATTGATCAGATTTCGCTCATGTTTAAGTTTAAAACTGACCGAGTTATGTTTGGTTGTCAAGTATAATTGTTATGCAAAATCTGTATTTGTTAAAATTTTTAAATTTAGTTTACGGCACAAGCCAGCACACACATAGCACAATACAGCACAATAATAACTTTTAGGATGTTTGAAAATGGCTATGCTAACTTCTAAGCAAAAATACATTTTTAGTCATAACTCTTGAACGCGGAGGAATAATTTCGTTTAATTTGCAGCACAACGCAGCACAAATGTAGCACATTACAGCACAACAATTACTTTTCCGATTTTCAAAAATGGCTATGCTAACTTCCAAACAAAAATACATTTGCAGTCATAACTCTTGAACACGCTGGAATAATTTCGTCTAATTTATGGCACAACGCAGCACAAATGTAGCACATTACAGCACAACCATTACTTTTCCGGTTTTCAAAAATGGCTATGCTAACTTCATAGACATGAATATTTCATCGATTTAGTTTCCTTCCACATCTAAGAACATTGCGAGTTTACACATACATATATGCCGCTGATTATAAGAGTAACATAATCTTATAACTTTCGCCCAAAGGCAGATAAGTATCGTTTAATGGTGAACAAAAGTTGCATCAATTCCCACTTAAATCCGTCTCAGGTTTCGCAAGTGTGAGAGTCGTACTTTTCTCATTGTTGTTGCTTAGGATAAGTCAATTTTCATAATAACCCTCACACATGGACACCCTTACGATAGATGGTATCGTCCAGATTGGAATGGCTGAGAGATTACGTCACGTAGTAAACATGGTAGATTGGCGAACCATTTCTAAGGGCATGTGAACGTGAACGGTCACTCGACACGTGTACGAAGAAATGGATCCCCGTGGAGAAAGACGGACACAAAGCATCTTTTATTACGGGTGTGTCAAGGCCAAGCGGTCATTGCGTTTCCTTGGAGGAGAGCGAGAAAGAGTGTACTTTTTCTCTGATGGTTGCACTTACGTCGTCCTACGTGTGTATGGGGAGCGGAATCAGGTAGGAGGGCGCTCGGAATCGTTCTGGCGGATGTAATGTCCAGTCGGCGCGCGGAGATTGCCGGTAGTGCGCACGGCTAGATTGTACTCCTACGCTCTCGCTAGTTAGCCGTGCAGGCAAAGCGAGAATTTCCTTTGGCTGCAAAATCCTCTTAGGCGACCATTTCATCCGAGGAACAGCCACGCACGAGCATCAGCTCCGCTCTTGTGTGCCCGTGCGCTCTGTATACACATTCGCGTTGCTCTTGCTATGTATGGCTGAAGACAAAAAGGCGTGACTGCGTTACACGTGAATATCCCCGCAGAGAGATTTTAACTTGGCTCTAGAACCGCCCGACACATGAACTTTTCCGCCCTGTATAACGATCATACATACATATGTATGCATATACGCCGAACACGGTTTCATGAGTTTGATCGATTATCACAGTGGGCCGTGAAATTTGCATGGAAAATATAACTCATTCGATCATCGAGCAATCTGCTCGTCCTCATTTCTAGGCGATCAACTGCCAGGTGAGTGGCAGACGTTTTTATCGTGGGCGTAATTCACTGACATTTATACTATACATAGAAGGTATTATAGGAAAACGCTTTTATACTGAAACTTTATTATTAACAATTTGCAGCGGCGGGAAAAGCCTCATCAATAATATCGGCCGAAGTCAGACCTCTTTGCATATGCCAATATTCTACCTGTGGGCATTGTCAGAGCCGAATTTATCCGGAGAGCGTTACTTTTCATTGGTTCGTTTCAATAACGAATGACTTCCGACGCGAACTCGCTTATTGGGAAACGCGTGTCATGCAGAATATCTATTTAGCCCATTTTGCTTGGATGATTTGAGCGTTGAGAGGGTTAGAGTAGGATCGGAGCTGACGGGGAGAATACGAGGCAGGCAGAGGGGCGGGAGAATTCCGGCGTACAAGCGCGTTTAAAATTTTATTTCGTCTAAATGCATTTCAAATGCCTGCTACATTGTGTCCATAGGCAGAACGGACAACGCCCGCTCTCTCTGGACCAGTGTTCGTTTCGCTCGGCGTAATTACTGCCGACCAAATGAATTCACGCGATCCTGCCGCTAATGGGATTTTATTGAATTGAAACGTCCACATTCGCAGCCGGCTTCATGCACCTGAGCGTCCGTCGGCGCGCACTCGTGTACTGTAGAAACGCGCCCCATTTTTTCCCCGACCTCTTTTTTCTCGGTCATGAACGAGGGAAATGCGCAAATATTTACGAGCTATCGATTAGCCGGCGATGATTGAACCACAGACTATATCTGGTCTATGATTGAACGGTTTGGTGGGTGAATGGTGGCTTAATAACACCGTTTCTCATATATAATGAGCTGTAAAGCAAACCTAATTCTAGAACTACCAACGGAACTTAGCAGATTATGTAGATATGCATTCGAGAGATTATGATACACTAAAACGATTGGGGGAAAACTAATACCGTAATAAAACATCTCCGTTCTAATTTCTTCAAAATCACCATAAATTTCTACATCCGGCATTACTATGCTAATAATTGCAGTGTTAATGTCGTAACAAGATATATTCACATTAGTAATTTCTTAAGCAATCACTGCGTGGGCGCTCACCGTCATGTGCCGAATGCACTTCGAAATCGAAATTGGAAGTGCCGAGTTATCGGTAAACCCCATGCTAATCACCCGGGTAAATCGAACCCGCCGTTGCGCATAAAAAATTAGAATTGCCGTCTCCATTAAATTTCCACGACTAATCACGTCGGAATAATCAGTGCCTGGGAAACCAGCCGGCATTGTAGATATGAATATCTGGAGCGCACGAGAGCTTCATCACAGCATACGCTACAGAGGCAATTTTTCTCTGGTCGCCGTCGCGTAATCATCTACGATGCATCCTGAGCAATTTTTGCTCCGCAGATAATATTGTTCCGTGTGGAATTGGATCGTAAATCAGTATTAAATATTTGCCGATAAACCGGCGCACCACATAACGCTCGTAATTATTTCGCCATATGCTCCAATCGCTCATTAAACAGGAATTATACAATCAGCCTGGATGAGTAGAACAAATCGTGGATCTCAAATGAGATGCTATGGAAGTTTATGCTTGAGGTAAATCAAATATTGTGGAAAAGTAATCATCCCCTTCCTCGACTCTCTCCGAGGTATTTTTATGAGATACGGTTTGACAACAAGCTCCCGGCAGGAAGATCCAGCCGTGAAACATGCATAAACCATTTATGAAATTTTGAAGTACCTTTGGCTAATATGGGATATGAAATAAATATTAAATGTATTATGAGAATGTTATTTAAATCCACGATTTGTATTTGTCATCTCTTTACCCCTTGTGGATAAATACAGATAAATACATAAGTGCGTTCATCATTGGTCCGAATCCGAATGAACTTACTTCGACATTATTATTACAGTATTATAACAGAATACTATACATGTTATAAACTCTAAGCCGCCTGAATTCCATCTGAGTGATCAGCTATAAATAGCGTGATGTATCATATATGTATAGTCCTTTTCGTGGAAATGAAATCGATGCCCGTTGCTCTGGTAAGCACATTCACCGGCAGCTGCGTAGGCCATTGTCATCGCGGCCGAAACTTTTTCTTAAACTTGGTTGCGAAACTTTGCGGTTGCTAACCACGTGAAAAAAGTCCAACCAGCCAACTTGATAATTCTATCTGGCTCCAGATCAAACGCTCAAGACCCGCGAGTTTCTCTCACTGATCGTCCGCCAATCCTCCTGAATTGCTACGGAGAATCCTTGCAGAATCGTTCGGTAAAGTTGTCCTTTTCTTCAACTTTCCTTCCATTTCACCAGCTGGCTCTTAATCCTTTATTTAACGATAGTACGGCTGGTTTGAGATTGTTCTCAGTCGATTTACATATTGAAGTTTGCTTTTTAGTATTGTAGGAATGTAAAGGAATTCGTACAATTTGCTTAATGATTTTTCATAACTAGTTCTTCTTCTAACCTCCGAAAGGTCGATTAAAGGTTATCCATAATACATTGTTTCTAATTCGAGAATAGGGATACTTTGGGGCCTGAATATATTAGTGATCATGATCCAAAGGTGTGAAATGTTTGAAACAATTAACAATGTACATGAATGACTCCAAATTGACAAGTAGTGTGGAGATTGATAGGAGAAGTGGAATCGAGTGACAGTCGGTTAGAAATACGATATCCTCTTAAAAATGTATCTCTTTATTAAGCTCTTCTACTCATAGCTCTGACACGGTGCTCGGCAACGCTCTGGATTGGAATCGCGCTCCTCTGGACTTTCGGGACCCTTTTATTATGCACACACGGACTTACACTTCGCTCATCCCACCATCCACGCGCCTCTTTCGCTTTGTCCAGAGTCATTCTTAGAATCAGTCACACCACCAATCGATACTCATTCACGCAACTTTCATCCGACACCGCACGCACTCGGCCTAACGGTCACTCAATATTTTCTTATCTCCTTATCTACGCAGGCACACACATTCGCTCATCAGTCGCTCCTTGTGCATTCTAAGAAACCATTCGTACTTTTCCTTTCACTCGCTCTTCTCGATCTTTCGGCTCTTCCCCACGCGCATTTTCTCTAGATTTTCGGTCCTACTGTAGAGCTTTTGTAATAATGTCATATGATTAGTTGCAATAGAACAGATGAATTGTATTGCAAAGAGTACGGAAAATGAGAAAATGAGTATCGACGAGCAGATGGTACATAAATCGCACTCTCGCCAGCCTATCGTATCGATGGGCGCCCGTTATAAAGGTATCTCGCGCCACCGCACGCACTCGCATGTATACGTGTACTCGTTACAGCCGGCTTTCCTGATTTCTCTTTCACGTATATGTGCGCGTTCGCGCTTGCACTATATTTATTGCCTTTCGCTCTATATTTAGCCGAGGTGCGCCATTATATCGGCGGCGTGACACACCCGTCATCGTATGATTCGTGATCCATTTTCTCCCGTTCTCTCTCTCTCTCTCCGTCCGCGTCGGCAAGAAACCACAAGTGGCCAGAACACACTGCACGATCATGTGCATGCGAGAGATCCGTATAGTTCAATGTTGCGCTCCGAGCTGCTCTTTGGAAAGATCATTAAATTAAAATTGCGCAACGGCAGAAACCAGTTGTACTTAGGTGTTAGCGTTCCTGGTGGGTAGGAAGCCTGGTAGGTGGATCTCCGACTTTTCAAGGACAACACATATTTAGCACACATATTAATTTCTCAACTTCATTTTTATACAACGTCGGAAAGAGTCTCCTTTCTATTCTACACTCGAATTACTAAAATCGGCTCTACTCGTTGCCTTTTTACCATACTCGCCTGAACTAAATCTACCACAGAACTTTCAAAAATGCCGTTAATTCATATTATCAAATTCCCATGCGCCTATTTATCAGGTAACTAACGTGGCACATACATGGTTTCGATCGCATTCTGCCCACCCCGGCGATTTCATAGTACTATGAATGCCGTTGGCCGCACAGTACGCCGTTAAAGGACGATGAACGATAAGAGGGTGGGCGAGTCGCTCGAGCAGCTTTGCTCTCCGCACGCAGAATCGGTCACGTAGCGGCCGGCCAATTATACGTACGAGAGCGAATAGGGGATCGGTGAAGAAAGCCTGGGCAATGTGTACGTGAAGGTGGACGCCCCGTGGTAAGATCGGCCCTAGCAGCCATGCCAAGGGCTATAATAAACGAGCTTTACGATCGACCGACGTGCATCGGCATCTCCGACGTTTCATACTGCTCTTCCGAGCTGCATTTTTACCTCCTCCTCACCAGCATCCTGGCACATTGCTCCAGGCAAAACCTACGCCGACGGCCGACCGCGGGAGGAAGAGGGTGAGCGTGACTCGCCGCGCGGACACGTGCACCTATCGCACCGGGCGACCTGGAAACGCTAATGGATTTGCCATGACCTCCCAAGAACCTATCTCCAACTAGAATCCTCTCTAACGAATCGTTTTCATTTTTCGATTGCCACTCCAGCCGATATTTTGTCGGAGCTGCCTATCGCGTCGATTCTAACGCCTAGTCGATTTTACAGTAGAGTAGCCGTTAATTCGAGAGAATTGCATCGTCTTATTGTTGGACAGCCTGATACCCGCTCGATAATCGTCTGTTTGTGCTTGCGGACTTGGAAAGAACTTGAAGTAATGAATTTCGATTCTGGTTATTTCGGTAGCATAAACGTAGTATATGTAGATATACCTATGAAGGGAGAGAAAAGAAGAGTGCTTTTTCTGCAAGCATATCGATTGGATGGTTATATCCCTGCTCGAGGTGTTTCGATCTTCTTGCTAGATTTCCTTTTATTGGACTCCCTACACTTCTTCATCCCCGTGGAAAAATTAATTATCCTGGCTGTAGCGTGGCGTGAAGTCCAGCACTATTACAGGGCGATTGCATCGCGTGCGCTCAGAATGAAACTGCAAAGCTTTTTCCACCAATTGTCGCTCATGAAGAATTCTTTGAACTGCTCAGTAGCTCTCGAAAACTCGGGCACCTCTCGTATCAGCACGAAAATGGCCGAGTGCTTTTAGTGGGAATTATTACTACCATACACGAGCGCCCGGAAATCCCGGCCACGTGTAAAAATGCAATTCATTCCCAAAGTCGCTCATACTTCTCACACTTTTTCTTTATCCCACTTCCACCTTGGCTCCGTCGCCGATGAGGTAGACTACTTGGGTTATTGAAGAGGCCGACGCGGAGAAAAGGCGGGGCGCGGCAGATTTTAATTAATTGACGGGCGTTGCGGCACAATTAGGTATAATTAATTGAACTAATCAAGCTGAAAATGAAAGAATGTATGTAGCACCACTCGGCCACGAGGGCCGACTCGCCTGCTAATGAAAAGGTCAGGCTGGAAAATAACTCTAATTTAGAGCCACGCTCCCGCCGCGTTGCTTTTATCACTTCGCCCGTCGCTTGTCCATCAAATCTTTTCCCGCGCGCACGATCATCGGCACAATTCCTCTCTGGCCTCTTTAAGGTGCCCGTCATTGCACACCCCAGTCGTCTCCAGAGTGTCTGCGGAATGCAAACAGTAAAAGCACTAAACAGTAAAAAGTAAGGAGACAATTTCGCTTTCCTAAGCTTTGATGTTACGAGCATTCCCGAAGCTTTGACTCGCCGGGAGTTGGAAGATTGAGAGTGTGAGGTAAGCGGTTGGCGAGCGCGGATTGCAGAAAGAAATGTCAGCGGTTAGTGGATTGCACGTGGAAGAGTAATAAACTGATCGGACAAAGAGGAGAGTAGAATGTAGAAGTGTAAATACAGAGACGACTGTCAACTATCATAGAAAGAATCGAACCTATTTCCACCGCAACCGCAAATAACTGCGAGGATCCATTACAAGCGTATAGCCCTTTTTGACTTTCTAACTATTTGGCTCGCGTTACATTGCGGTCGCATTGAACGCGCAGCGTTTTGATCCTGCGTCCTGCGTCGTTGCTCGCATAATCAAGCGACGCTTGATTTGCCTATACGCACAGCAAAACATAGTGCGGGCTTGCGCAGGGTGACACTATGTATATCCCTTGTTAATTGGCAGCGAATTACATCCTGAAATTCAAATGGCTGCATCATTAGTTAATTAATGATCACCGTGATCAAACAGTGACCCGGACCAGCCAGCCAGATTATTGTCGCGGCAGATCAATGGGCCAAACAAGCCGGCTTACTGTGAGTCAACTAGATTCGCCTAGTCAGACTAGAGGCGACTGTTCGCGGTTCGTGTATTCTGAGCTTGTGCATTTTTGCATAATATTGTTTGGCGAACAACAACATGGGAATTAAATTGGGCTCCAGTGCGAACATGGACGATAGTTATCGCCGAATCAACACGTGTGACCTGCGAGGCCGCTGAATTGAGACAAGTTAACAAGCTTGCTGCGACCGCGTCGATATCATCATAATTTCAGCTTACAACCATAATTAACGCATGCGAGCGTGAGCTGGTTGGTAGTTAGCCTCCCATAAAGAGAGAGAGAGAGACCGAGCTCAGCCTGGACCAGTAAAATCTACTTTATTGGCTATTACTGTTTCTGACAAAATGCTCGCATCGGTCAAAAAAAGTGACGGGAAACTATTGAACGCATATTATCGAGATATCATTTCCTCGATAGTTATTTCTGTGAAAACATTTTTATTTTCTGGAAAGAACTCTACGCGTCCTTTTTCTTGGTATAACTGAAAATGCCAACGATCTGGACCATTTCAGCATAAATTGCTAAGTTTTTGTTCGCTCTACTTATTACTTTGTAAAGGTTCCATCAACAGGATTAATAATTGGCAATTGCGTTACGTATGTATTTGTACATTATTGTGTAATACCTGTCACATATAATGCCGCTTAACAATACCACGAGAGTCGGCGAGTTGACGTAGCTGAAAATAGGACGCAGAGAGAATAACACAGAGCACTTTAGATTGAGGGCGTACTTGAGAGAATTATGTACATATTCTAATTCATGCATATACAACGAAGGTTGGATACGGCCTTGGAAATCTAGAGTGGATAGCTTCGAAATGACTTGGGAATGAAGCTTGGCAGCTTACAGAAGGCAGATTTATTTCCGCGTAGTTTGTGCCTTAGTCGGTACACAAATTGCTTGTAAGGGTTGATTGGCTCTAACGTGCAATCATTATCCTATCCTTATAACTCGCCACGTGGTCATAATTTCCGCAATTATTGCATATTCGTGAGAAAACCCGACGTGTTAACTCCTGACGCAACTAGTCCTGCGGGCGAGAGAAAAGAGAGCAGTCTGCTGTGTGGCATAGTTGTGGATGAAGTGCTCGAGTGGTCTGGAGCTAGTGAGTGATCGAAATCATGGGTTGTAAAGCACCGCGATAACAGGACGCGTGCGACTCTCGGTTATTAGTTTAATTGCTTTAATCACGCCACTTGACGCGTGTGTGCCGCCGGCTACGTTGTTTCACGTGTGTCTGAGGCCGAGGGCGGGCGAAGGTGGGCACGATTAACGTCGGGCTCTCGAGTGCGTCGTGGGTACGGTGGCCTCCGTGAATGTGTGCACGCGCAGCGCACAAGTTAGGACACCGTGGCCACTCGACTTAATGATGACGTCGACGACTTCTTTCGAGTACTTGCTCGCTCGCTGGTACGCCCGGCCGCGCGCACTTACACAAACACAAACGGCAGCCCGCCCTGTAACCAGTTACGGAAACGTAATTGCGCGCACCCGATACGCCTGGATAATCTGACGTGGAGTAAATGGGGGCAGGACGCTGGGTCCGGCGAAACACTTCCTACACTCTCATGCATATTTCCCCTTTCCAGGCTAAAAGGAATTCGTGAGTGAACCTCTGCTTGTCGATGCTCGCTCTTGAAGCCAACTGGAGGTTCACTAGAACTCAAGGCTTTTCAATTTCTACGTGCACATGTGATTAAAATTGGGGATGTCTTATATGTATTAGTCTTAATTGGTTCTGCGTGGGGATGAGGTTCGTAAATCGTTCGCTTATTGTTGCCCACCGGGACGTGACGGCTACTTTGCAGGGAGATCAATTGAAAAGAGCAGGTTACTTGATACATAATTGATGTACTAGTTTATTGGAGATATCAATGTGATACTGTTAGATGAAATAACCATAATGAATCTTGTTTAAAAGAAAAAGTTCTAAATAAGAAATGTCGTATTCTTCAGAGAAACTCACGTTTAACCGTAAAACGTGCTCCACTCTTGACATTCATCAAGCGGATGTGGGATCTCGCGTCTTCCGAGGCACCCACGGAATTCAGAGTTACTCCTAGAAATCTCATTTGCGCTCTCGGCTACCGCAGCGGGGTAAGACTCGCTCGCGGCGAGTAATTCACCAAGTGTTTTATTGCCTGGAATCGTGGCACTCGCCACGTTTGTCTAATTTGTAATACCAGTGTGCGTGACACAGTGGCTCCCGACTGGCAGCCTCGGCATAGCCAACCTTGCGCCACTATTATTTCCGTTCTTTCACGGGGTTAGCGAGTTTTCAAGGGGCGAGGAGACCTCTTCGCTTTACGAGCGGCGACGTTATTTACAATGCTTCTTCCTGCTCGTCGGGTTCTTTTCTTTCGGGAGAACAGCCGACGAAGAGAAAGAGAGCGAGAGAGAGAGAGTGGGTGGGGAGTATTACGAATGGATTTTCATATTATTACTTTCCGGAGTGCGGAAATGCCAGCGGCAGCGCGCGCGATGCAGGTTTGTTTGCCACGGGGTTACGCTCCTGGAATCCACCTGGTTCACCACCCTCCCACGGGGTTGTCTGCCGCTATTCTTCCTCGCAATCACAATATGTACCAAGTCAAACGGACTCCGGACCTGCATTCAAGCTGCTGAGAGAGAGAGACCTTGGACAACCACTCTCCTTTCTGCTGTAGAGTTTTTCCTCGGCTATTGGCTCGTTCTCCATCCACCGCTAGTTTTCCTTTCCTCTGTATACCTAGAAGCAATACTCCACGACAGAAGTTATAACGGTTGATAGATAAGCCTCGTCCCCCACGGCTGCCAACCCTGTGATCTGTCGCGTCGTCGTTGATAATATTCACACGCATGTTGGAAACACCAGAAAACCGAAATGCACACACGCATATGAACGTAAATGCGCGTATATACAAGGTGTTCCAAAAATGTTCTAATTGAATATAGCCATATTGTAGGTAATTTTGCAGCGATCAAGATAGCTACTTTACATTTTTTGATTCGTCCTTAATTTCGCGACAAAATTGAAAAAATTATACGCCAATAAGATACTTTCATGGCCCGGCTGGTCAGCGGATAGGGCCCACTGGCTAAAGGTCAGCCCTTTACTCCGGCAGAGGGGATAACCTGTCCTATCAGTGATGAGTTTTATTGATGCATAAACGACTTTGGCACCACCCATTTCCGAGAATGAACCGAATAGATCAACCGCATTGGCGCATCATTTTTTGTATTTTGTCGCGAAATAAAGAGGGAGATAACATTTTGAGAAAAGCCATCTTCATCGCCGCGAAATTCTTAACAAGATGGCAATACTTGTTTAGGACATTTTTGATACACCCTGTATACGCATGCATCATGCAGTGCAGGAAACTTACTCTTACTCGCTCATACATGTGTGTAAGATACATGTAACACACATGTAGGAGGGTAGGGTTTGCGTGATTTTTTATATTAATAGAAAGCACAGAGTGTAGCAGTTTTTAAAAGTGATGACTTGATTGATATCGCGGCAAGTTTGGCCGCGAATACTATTCCGGTTTACATTAGCCAGTGTACACAGTATTTGTGGTCCTGTCCAGAATTGGTTGTGTGCACCGGGAAACCGGGGAATTTCATTGATCACAAAGCAAACGTTTTACCGAACGGCTTTCCAATATTGCAAATACGCTCGCCCGGCAATAGCAACCTATCTTGTGGCATATTTCTGGGTTCATGCGAGCGCATGTGTGTGCCTGCTGGGAGCTCCACTATGGAATATATCGGGTAAATTGGTATTGGTGGGGCAGAGCGAAACAGTCTGATGAAATCGGCAGTCACCCTTTGAGTGCTTTTCCACAAGTTTAGCCGGTGTAAATCTCGCTGGGGGCGGCCTTCCACTATATTATGGTGTGCGAACTGCAAATCCCGGCACTTTGATGGGACGTAGCGCGAATGGCTGTAGACATGTGTGGGGGGAATGAACGCGTGTCGGACATGTATGCTCAATTTTGCAGGAGGCACAGTCGTAAAGAGGCCGCCAATAAACGCTGCGTCTATCTGTGGACAGGCGCCACACTCTATGGTCGTCCGCTCGGGCGAGCGTCTAGTGTTGGATGCGGGGGCAGCCTCCGTCGAAATGACGGGGTGACGGCGGTGCCGCTGACAGATCGGACGAGCTTGCCTCCGCCGGAAAATATGCCCGCTGAAATTCCGCGCGCTACTGCAGCGCCTGGCACAATTGGGAAACTGCCGTGTAAATCCGACACAAAGGGCCGCGGCAGTCGTTCCGCCAAAAATAACCTGGAAAACAGCGTTATAATGAAAAATCACGAAATTCATAAAGCGCAAGCAATTCTACTTTCCAAGTTTATCGAATTATACTCGTGAATTTACAATCGGACTGTGATTTCATAGCTTCGATCACAGTCATATTCAATAACAAAATCTTGGTTCATATTTGTTATAGTACGCTTACGCCCTTATAAGCTTTCTTGCCCAGTATTTTGTATTTTATCCCCTGCTCGTATAAAGAATGTTCCGGGTTGAGAGGTTCGCATTTGGAAACCAGAGAAACGAACCACGCGGAAACTAGCAAAACGTATGCGAAATTGACGGGAAGCAGTTGTTTAGAAAACAACAGAGCCGGTCGAGAGAAGGAAAGTAAACCCAATAGTGCGCCTGGAAAAATTCTCTGCTACATTGCACTCCTCTCGTCAGCCGGTTAATTGCTTTTTGAGCCTGGATAATGTATGGACCCACTACGCTTCGTCCGGTGGATTCAAACAGCGCCCGTGTACCTTCCACGTCAACTACTTATGTGTGAGCTCGCTTGCAGTTTTACTTAATAATCTGATTATTGCGCTACCGCAACGTATTTCTCCGTAAAATCAGTACATTATAACTCACAGTTCCTTTATTTCCTCAAAGTATAAACATTGGTTCAAGATACATTTACCTCTGCAGTTTATATTTGTAATCGAATTATTTATAAAGCGTTAATTATGAACTGTTTCTAAGTGTTCCGAAAGAATATCGGATTCAATGGCTTTGTAAAATTCAAAGTGTACTCGTGTAGCACCATACAACTAACAGTAAGCCATGGCCGCTGAACGGACATGTTTCCAACTTGAAAAGAACAATAGAATAATTAAAAGTAAAAACTTGGAATTTCTTTTGAGGGTCATGATACATTCGCCGAAAATAGTTTGTCTTGGATTTGTCAATGGAGCGAGAACGAGCGAATCCTTCCAAGATGGATAGGCATTGAGCTGGCAAGTGCACATTTGTATACATATGTATCTCTCGTCTGTTACTCAGCATACCTCACTCGACGCGCTCATTTGTCGTAATGAAAACGTATTTAACGCGAACGACGCGGTAACGAATTGCGCGCGCGCGCAACATACATACACACACTCCGTACACACCAAGCATAAATCAGCCGGGTAATACGCTTCGCATTCAGAAGTGCTGCTGCATTTCAGCAGGCGCGATCCTCCAGACATTTTTGTCTTGCGCATAGAAATGCCGTCGGATTCGAGCCGCCACATACGTATAATAGCGGTACACGCTGTTCCCTTCTTCGCGTACTTCCCTTTTGGCGAATACGCTCTATACTTGCCGGTCGAGACTTCTTTCCAGCTAACGAAAGAACAAGGTTTTGTAGCGTGTGGTGCTCTGGAGGTTCATTAAAAGAAGAACTTTGACTCCGGAACTGTAAGAATCGTAGAAATCACCAGAGCTTTGGTCCTTTGGATTAAAAACCTGAGACTTTACCGGCTTTGTGACAACGATGAATAGATTCGCCGTTTAAATATAAGTTTGTCGTAAAAGCCACATAGCTGCCAATTTTTTAAAGGTAATATTGGAAAGTGAAATTTTCATTTATTTATATATGCGATGGGGCTTAAACTTAATTTATAGGAAAAATTAAAAGTATCGTCTTTCATAAAATTACGTATATGGTACCTAATGTAGTCTACCCGGAAACTTCCTGTATGGCGAATATACATATGTTTGATTATAACTATAAAGCAAATTTTTCCGCTGCGTCTGTAACTTTTCAGGACGAACTGAGTCTTTTTTGAACAATTTCTAATAATCGTGACTTCTACGACGCTTACCTGCAAATTGTAAAAAGTGCACCCTACTTGTTCAAGATTAACGTAGGACAGTCATTCTCTTGATAGAACCATTCTTTCGCAATTTAGCATGTTGCGGGACCTACATCGCGGTATTGTGGCAGGAAAGTAGAGGTGAAAAAGTTCCTAGTGTTTCTTGAAGTTTATTTGAGTTTGTTTTCGCTCCGCTCTAGAATGCTTCTCGGTACTCTTCCCCACTTTTTTATTCGTAGTCCACTGAATACATCTGCCCCCCTCTACTCCCGCGGGTTTCCTCTTCAGTTTTGCCGAGTTTTCCCGGATTCTGCGATTTCCGCGAATTTATCAATCTCCATAATTCCCGCAATCGTCGGAAATAAAGAGAACTTTTCGGTCAGGATACACCGAGTGCGACTAGGTGGTTAGGAGGAAAATTGGAGAGAGAACCTTTCGTGCAAGTCCATTTCATCGTTTTGAGAAAATCTCCTCCGTATACTAATCCGCGTTTCCGGGCACTTTGAACTTCACGATATGCTATCGCTGCATCCGGTCCGGTCCGAACAAAGTGGCTGAAGCAGCGTAAATAATCAAACTTGCCGACTGTACTCGTTTCGACCCTTGGGGAGCAGAGATGCTAGGCAAACGATTTTCGCAGCTTCTGTGCGTGCGGGTAAACCAATCCGCGCGACTCTCAGGGACAGAGGAGACGTGTCGAGGATGCATTATACTGGATACATATAGCGTTGGGATATGATAGGGACACGAGGCCCGACTGTGCAGCGGCATGGCATGTGGCGGTGGGCCGAGCGTACTCGCATTTCTCGGATTTAATTTCACGCGTCTATCACGCGCCCTCCCTCTCACCCTCCCACCGGCACGCACTCACCCACACATGCATACATGTGCGGACAGCCTAGGCCCCGAGGGCGGAAAGAGACCGTGATGAATCCACTGACGCGTGTGTTTCGCGTTTAGTCTCGTCTGCGAAAAGGGTGCGAACACTTAACGAGCAGAGAAAACTAGACGTCCCGCCTGTTAACACCAGAACAACAACGCACCCTCGCGAGAGGCATGTCCGCCTGCATCCGTCCGTTACACCGCTACTCTGCCACATTATTGTAAATCTTCTACCACTGAACAATAGTTTACATCGAAATTAGAAAGACGTCCGGCGTACTAAATGCTCTTCAGTGTTCTCTTCAAGTACGAGTACAGAGTAGGATGCCGGCCTGTGAAATATTTGACAGTGTCGATAAATGGCAAAGCTCTAAGGTCCCATTGTCCATTCGCCCCACATCAACGGCAACTGTGCCACAACTTTTTTCGATCGAGAGTTATGCTGCGGAGGGAGAAAAGGGAGGAGGTGCCTGGCGGAATTTTTCTCATCCTGAAAAAATATGTCTCGCGTGGGAAATTTCTAAAGCTGCGAAACGGTGCTCCGGGGAGAGACAGAGAGATATAGAGACAGAGAGAGGGGGAAGGAAAAAATGGTTTCACTGAATTCGAAGGGTCTTTGTTTTTTGCTCGGAAAGCTAAAGAGAAGTGCGGCGGCAATATGGATACTGGGAAAAGCGAGGAGGAAAGTAACCAAGGAGTCTGGAAAATCAGTCGTAGACGGGGCTTTTTCAACGATCGATCAATAAGGAAGTGGCGCGCGGCTGGTTCTATACCGCCGCGCCGAGGAGCCAATTCATTTGGCGATTTCCGCCAGACTATATCGAGCCGCATTTTTGCCCGGATATAAAAGAGCATCCTGTGGGAAGAGGGAGGGACGAGGCATCCATCCCCGGAGTAGAGCGGCGGCCGGCTGCTTGCCGCTAATAATCCGCGCTGCTCTGATTTAAAATGTATGAGCTGGCCCCTCCAATAGACAGGCTTCCGTCTTCCAAAAAGTAGTGAACTCTCCTTTCCCACGACCGCAACGAGATGCCGTGAGAGATTGGGCCATCGGTTCAATGGAAAAAGCTTCGCCCTGGCTACAGAGATCCGGGGAATAAACGAGTGCATGAAAATAAGAGAAAGGGAGGGAATGGACCCAGGGTGAGAGGGTTAAAGGGAGAGTTGGTGAGGGGAGAGGGCAAGTGAGATTATAGCCTGCGCGCAGAGTGCATTTGCCAGATTAAAACGCCATTCGAATGCATCGAAATGCTTGTAAATATGCCGCCAGCAGGACGAACATCCTGACTACTATCACCCCGGATGAAATTGGATCCGCTCCCTCGCTCGCTCCCTCGCTCGCGCCATCCCATCCCCTTTACCTAGACAAACACGTCGCCGGCGAGTTTCCTCGGTGAGCTCCAGCGGGAAAGATCGCTCCGTGGCATTCCCGAAGAAATAATCAGGTAGCTTGGCGTGATCGTTTGCTCGGGATAAAGTGACCTCTCAATGCACCTGCGTTAGTTGGAGGCCGTTGCTGCTCGCGACTGGGTCTCGGCCTGGGCCCCCTTAAAATCCGTACGCCTGATACATTCCACTAACGACCCACTCGGGCAAGCCTCTCTCTCTCCCTCTCCCTCTCCTTCACACACACACACACACACGCACACACCTACGCTGTCTCGCGCTCTTGAATTAAGCAGCCGGAGCACTGGTGGATTTACCGAGGATTCGAAATTTCCCTCTGGCGCGAGGAAAATGCAGTTGGTATACGTGTATGACGAGCTGTACGAGCATGTAGTGCACAGCAAGAGAAACAAAGTTCTGCGTGATCCTGCTTCCTCGCGCATTTCAACGAACGCTTGGGAGCAAAGCAGAATTTTTGTTGACGCGCTCGGCAGTTTAGTAAAAGCAGAAATATACATATTTGTAGGCGAGCGCGCCACTGACGGCTAAGGTTCAACTCCGAATGTTGCAAAGCGCGTGCACTGTTCCAGTAGAAGATTAAATTGTCGTGAAGGCGTGCGCAAAATTTGCAACACACCAGGTAATCGAGAGAAAAAAGATGCTACCCTAAAACAACACTTCGGCGAAGCAGAGAGAGTAACGAGCGAGTGATCCATCTCGCCGCATTGAAAAGAACAATGTCTCATCTGAAAATGGAAGCCCGTTGGCATCGCCAGCAGCGACGGGATCGAAGAAGCGCAAGAGAGGCATCGACTTCTTGCTCGAACGTCGAGAGGAAGATAAAGTGCGGAGGAGGATCACCGGCGGGCAGCAGCGGCAGGCAAAGTTCACCGACAAGTTTCCCCAAACCGGCGAATTGAACGTCCCTCTCGTGTAATGACATTTTGCGCTACCGACCGCCCGAGCGCGCGGCTCTCCTCCCCTTGTTTCTCCCCCGGGAACACTTCCTTTCGAACGTTTCCCGCATTCAGGCTGATCCGCGCTTCCCAGGGATTATCCACGGCCAACGCGAGCTATCAATATTTCCCGAGACAGCCACAGCGGACAGGACATTCTTACCTAGCCACCCGCGCCTTTCCCGCTCTCGTTACTTTCTTGTCGTCTGTCCCGTCTCACAGTTCTTACCGCGCGTCCCAGGTGAAGTTCACCCCCCAACTCTTTAAAAAATAATTTTTAATACGTCATTCGTTTGCACATTGTTTGTACATGTATGCACACTTCGAATTTTCGTTTGCACACCTCTAGGTTGGAAGTTATTAAAAAAAAAAAAAATTGGGGGGCGACTTCACACTGGTCCCCTATTTTTAGCAAATTCATTCAACTTCACATGGATGCGCGCGCGCTCTCTCATTTTCCAAAGGTCGCTCTCAATTTAATTCCTACCTCCTTTTTCCTTGAATTTCTATTACGAACGCGGAGCCAGTGCTAAAGGTCCGCGTGCCGACCAAGCGGAGAGGACCGGCTAAGATCTGCTCTGTCGAGGCACGGGAAAGTTGATTAATGGGGATTCTTGTTGCGAGGCTACCAGCAAGTCGTCGTTTCTCTAGTCTGCCCCCTTTTCGAAATGCGAATGAAAAGAAGGGAGCGAAGCGGAAAATTGGATGTTCTCATGACAGCACGCAGCTTGCTAATTGGCTGCTCGAACGCCGTATCAATTCCAGATTGACTGACGTTTATTTGAATTCCAGGGAGAATTTTATTAAACGCAACTAATGATAAATTCCAGCGAGTTGATGAAATCCAATAGAGAATCTGCCGAGGCCGTTATGCTGGTTTGTGCGAATTACAGGTCGACGGGCGTGTCCACCGTCGAGCAAATATCACGTTGAAAGTATTATCCCGCCGGTAACTGATGTTGGCGGCCAGTCTACGTTTATCAAGTTGTAATGTGCCTTCTCCCTTGACTGTTGCAGGATAAAGGGCGGTGGCATGAGGACGAGGAGAAAAAGGGGGGGCTTCAAAATTTACGAGTGAACCAGTTTCCTTGCTTATTCCCTGCTTGCCCGGGGTCCGGGCCGGCGAGCGTAACAAATAGTCCACTCACGAAAGCAGCTTACCGTGAAGCGACATCGGAAGTAAGCAAGGGATATCCAAGATGCGCTGAGGAAGATCTGCATTCGAGTTTCCGGGGCTAGAAAACTCCAGTCGTAGGCGAATTCTCCTCGAGTTGACTGGGAACTCGCCCACAAGGAATCTTTAGGCGCAATCATCCCGCGCCGGAAAGAGCTTGGGGATATCGAAGGGAGCTCGCAGTGTTTACTCAGTGCGATATGGTCTCGGTTGGCAGCTGCGAAGCAAAGACCTCGAGTATCTTGAAGTAGCCCAAAGAATGACTTGCGTCAGAGCCAGTCGGAAGTAAGAAAGAGCGAGAGCCGAGCGGACTTAATTCCTCGGCCAAATGGGTTAAAAACGAGGACAATGGACAGCGCGATCCCGTGCTGCTCGCGACATGCCAATCGTCTTGGCCATCTGGAAGCGCAACAAGTGGCGATCTGCAGCCCCTTTCTCAGCCGTCATCAACGCCACTCGCCCGACCGGCCCAACTTTTCGATCCGAGAGCAACTCGGCTGAAGATCGAGCTAGCGAAATCTACTCGGCGAAGGAGTAACCGGCACTCGCAACGGATTAGATTGGCGCCGGGAATCCTCGAGTCCCACATACATACGTTGCTTGGTTGCTTACACCTCCCCTGAGAGTGGAAGGATATAGCCAGTGTAGCCAGTGCGGAGACTCGAGCCGTCGTTCGGGAGGCTTGACAATTGAGAATTGAGACAGTTGCTGAGGAAACCGGCTGTTTGAAGAAGTGTACCCACAGATATGAGGAGGATCGACGCTCGAACGGAGAGTGAATACCGGGCGTCATTGCGGATGGATTTAGTGGGCGCGCGTTACGAGCGGCGGAGACTAGACGGCCTTAATAAAGGCTAATATCAGCCAGATCTGGACTGGACTGCTCGTCGCCCGTCAGATGAGACGATGGTGATGAAGATATCCGCGGTGGAGGCTGGCGTTCCTTTACTGGGCGCCGTCGGTACGCGCTGCGTCGTCAAACAGACCACGGTCAAGCGATGTGTCGCGGCGTTGCTACTCATTTCCGTCGCCAGCATCTTCTACTACACCCACTACATCATCAGCAGCCCGTTGTCCAGGTAAACCTACTCGCCATTCTAAAACGGTCTACATTAAATCCATAATGAAATCGGCCCTCCACTGGATTTCCGAACATGATTGAATTCGGTAAAGCTGTCAAAGCGCCTGGAGTTCGAAGCCTTTCTATTAAATCACCCTGTCAGTGGGCCTTGTTCAGGAGCGTTCGCGTTAAATCTATAATCGTGTATACGAGTTGCGCTCATTTGCAAGTAAATTGCTTGTTTGCAGATAGATTGCGTATGATTTCGTCCTTCCGGGATCCGGGCGAGCGGCCGGCGGCGCGCGCTGCCCAACCGGAAGCCGGTACAATTCGCTGTATCTCGTCAAGCAATTTCGAGTAAAATTAAGCAAGTACCCGCGCAACTGATTTTAATCGGCCGCCAAATACGCCCGGGTTACGGGGATATTGCTTTAAATATGCCGGCAATTAAACCGGCAGGACGCAGGATAGATTTTTTCCCCGGGAGGCAAATGATCCGTTTGATAGGACTCGGTGGGCCGAAAGTTTGGTGAGTGGGGCGTTAATTGTCCGCGTGTAGCCTGACTTGTTAAGTTGTTAGGTACACGCTGGGAGGGCCTCTCCGTCGAAAGCGATGTTATACGCGGCGGTACTTTTAATTGCCGGAGCATGTGCTCGACGAAGGTATAGCAGGTCAATTAGAGTTGCGGCTAGTTGACCACTTGGTAACTCGATGACCGCAGCCTCGCGTGCAACTTCGCGCCTAATGACGCGAATGTCTTCGTAAACTGTTGGCTGTTGCGTCTAATTAATAATCTTCTATCGCGGCGAGCGTCACAAGTGCCAGATAATATTCAAGGTGGATGAATACGGAATAGCATGTAACGTAACTACGTTAGCCTGAATTAGATCACTTTCTTAAATAATCACTACTAAAGTCTGGCAAGCATCCCAATGTGCCTTTCAGTCGAAGAGTTTAATTCCAGCTTTTTTTCTCGTATGCTTAAAACACGGGCGATTAAATAGTTGGAATATCAGGCTACAATCAGCCAGCTGCAGTGCATGATGAAAATTCATACTTTATAATCACCTGGCTGGATGGCGTGGTGGGACTATTCTGAGTGCGAGACTAATGCAAGATTCCTGATAAAAGAAAAATGCGGCTGTACACGGTACGGCGAGCGAAGAGTCCTATCTCGGGCGGACGACTCTCGTACGACGAAATTCGTTGGAGCGCAGCAGTTGCGGGCGGAAACAATTTCGTCGGTGTAACAAGCGCCGCAAGTATCAAAGCTCATTAATCTTGGTGGCACGAGCTCGGCTGCCGCCACGCTCTCGTGCCGGCGGCTAATAAAATTTGCTTTGTCACGCACCGAGCGCAGTATTCATAACGCACGGATAATGCACGAGTAACAAAGACTTTTACTAATTAGTCGGGCGAGGCGCACGCGCGCGCGCGCGCGCATGCAATTCGCTAGAAACGAGATTGCGCCCTTGCCAGCCTGGGACGTAATGTGACGCAACTAATCACGAAATTTTACGTGTTTCTGGATACGATATGTCGTGAAAACACCAGAAGGATGCTGATGGCGAAATTATCAAAGAAGCCGTTGGATTCCTACGCCAGGGAATTAGCTTAGCTTAGATTAAATTAGCCCATACATTTAGCTTAGAGTTTATTGGGTTGTTGATTGCAGATGCGTTGAATTGGATTCGTAGTGTTGCCAATTCAAATGATCAATTATTTCTAAAAAATTGGGAGATTCATTTGTCTCTTGTATCTTAACTTCTCTTTTGGTCTCTTGCTTTCCATTTTACATTCAACCACATTGAATCAGATCACAATTTTAATGAAGATTCTTTCCACTCTTTAGAATATTAATTGAGTTTCACACGATACTGTACTATATTAACATTAATAGTGAATAGTCAAGATTTACGTGGCATAGTGTATGATGCAATATAATTCGTAACTCAGTAGCGTCTGAAATCAGGAAAGCCATAACTTACGAGAAAAGTCTGTCCAACCGGTAGAAGGAGTGTTACGAAAATTGGAAAATGTCCTTGCTGACTGCGGGATGCTTCCCAATTTAAGTCGGAATGTAGAACACAGTGGAGTTGAGACGGCTATGTGTACATGGGCTTCTCGACCCGATACACAGGGAGGTTGAGCACGAGCTTATGTATGACATGTATTTCCGTAATGTAACAGGTCCAATTCCAATTTTCCCGAGTCCCGTAGCAGTCGGTATCACGTAATAGTCGGTGCTCACCCGGCGAGGAAGTAGGTCCGCAGTTAATTAGAGAAGACGGATAACCCCACAGGCTAAGAGGGGGGAGGCGTTCGTCTTGACTCGATATGGATCCAATCTCACTTTGCCCGATATATTCAACGCGAGAGTTCCGCCTCAATGTTTTGATGTCGAAGTAGCTAGCCACCCACTCGGTTTTCCCTGTTTCCGAATCTACGGCTGTAATTACGTGTCGGCGGATCTTCCTGATGATCTCGCGACCTTTAATTCGGGTCGCCGTTGGAGCGGCGACTTGTTTCCCTTACTTCCAGAGACATCGAGTACTCGATTGGCTTTCGAAATCCTTAATGTTCTCGATACATGTATGTACGCTTGTGCTCGCCCCAAAGTTTGCGATGGCAAATTTGCATTTGAGTTTCAATAGGTGGCGTGTGTATCGGTGTCCAGAATTGCGACGCCATACATAGCCAGCATCGAAATAGATGGCGACAATTTAGAATAGAGGGCGACTGGAATACTGGCGCTCTATCGACTATTGATGCCATCGGTATAGCATCAGTATAGTAGATCCTGTGCATTTTCATGGTAAACACGGAAGCGCAGGCGATACACCGGCACGATTAATCGCGAGCATCCTTAATGGATGGATGGTCGGCAGGGAATTGGAGAGGCAATTGTAGTTTCTTGGATGGGAAGTCTCGTCCATTACAGAATATGATATATATTCCTGGCGATATTGACACATAGTGTCAGGCGTATGAGGTAACAGGTTCAGCCGGTAATTTCATAAACGCCGTTGGGTCTTAGAGTTCCCGGAGGCACGTTAAGTTATCTCGAGGTCTGAACCCTTGACACTATCCGGCATCGTCCTCTTCTTAATCATCGAGATGGGACGACGCGACGTCCCACCTCCACTGCACGGATGTGCCGCTCCTTATCAACGGATAATTATGCGGCCGTAATTAATCCGCTTGTTAATCCATGCGCTTTTCATTTCCGCCAAAGTTGCACGCGGAACTTCTGTCCTTGATCAAACGCGCTAAGCGTACCTGCTGCCGCCTGCGCACGCTCAACTCGCTCAGTCTCCTTTTTCGAAAGTTCTCTCTTCTAGGGAGCGGCGCACCGAGAGAAGTACCCTGGGGAAACTTTAAATCAGCTTTTATTTGAAATGCAGCGAAGATTATATGCCGTCGTTCACGGGGAAATTTTACCGCGTCGCAATCTATCGCTGGGAAGGAAATGCCTCAGAGTCAGAGTTAAGAGTTCAGAAAGTTTCCAATGCCTGTCGTATCACGGAAATCATATTACGATTTCCTATCAGTATCTATAACTTTTATCTGTTTAACGGTAGTCATGCCACTTTCAATGGGACCGTGTACATTTTACCTAAATGTCTAAAATGTTAAATATCTCGCTTAAGTCCTTACTAAGATTACGTGGATAATGTGGATCTGAAATCATAACTTTTCAATCTAAAAAAAAAATATTACCGTGAAAGCTGAGAGCCATACTCGTAAATTTGGATGAGAGAGAGCATCCCAAAATGTAAATCCTGGGGCCAGATTTCAGTGGATGCGAGTCGCTGGAAGGACAAGTAGAGCCTGGAAAGCATACACGGTTGGGAAAGGGCTCGCGTTCGCCCTGGAATCGTGTATTCAGGGTAAGCCGACGGTTGGGGATGGGTGTCCGTGGTCATGTTAAGACGAGAACCGATAGTCGCCTGTAGTCTACTGCGGTGCTCTACGGACACGCAACCACAGAGACGCGCATTCTCGCTCGTAGGGCGCGAAATGCGGCCGGATGTTTGTCGCACGCCCAATCAACGCCAATTCAAGCTTCTCCTGGGCCGGGCCCTCTGCCGGCCTTTCTTCCCCGCCTCTAGCACCGCGCAAGGTCGAGGCTCCCTCGGCTGACCATGCACCTTCTCCTACCAGTGGTGCTTCCGGATACAAGGTAGGCCAGCCCTCGATACATACAGGAATCAACGTTCATTAGAAAATCCTTGATCGGCATTTTAACGGAATTATGTCGTACCAGGAAAATTCTAAGAACCCCTTGATTTTCGTATTCATTCAGGGTACCCTTGTGTGTGTCACTTCGGATGATTTCTGAAAGTTTTATGAAGAGATGAAGTATGAAATAATTCAATGAAGAATGGGCGCAGAAATTTCAATTGTTTTTTCCACAATCAATGAGTAAAGAATCATTGCCGCTAAATGTAATTATTAGAAAATGTAATTTAGGCAACAATCGGGCTGTAATTGCATGGAAATCGACTTTCGTTAACAACAAAAATTGCAAGTTTCTGAATTCTTCGTGAATCATAGCCGGACAACTGATAATGTCAGTTTGTAAGAAATGGAAGCGCTTATTCATCGGAATATCGGCAGGCGGTCCCTGTTAACGAGTGTCCAAAACTTTTCGATAATTCTGCATAACACTGCTTTCTGTCTGCCTCGACGCCTCCCGTAAACCAGCGTATACCAAGAAGATTGATCATACTCATCGTGTTCACCAGATATCCTGTTAATCGACTTAAACATAACATACCTATATGACATCACTACGTTGGACAGCAATTACATACTTGCCAGCTAAACGGACAGTGGGAGGAAGGAAGGGAGAGGGATTGGTGCGAAACGTCGTAACTTTCACTAGGCAAGCGGCGAAAGCCAGAGAAACGAATTCCCCCGATTTCAGGCTGTTTATTCGTTAATTGGATTCCCGATGAGGAAACGTATAAACTGGTGAGCGTTCTGCTCCCTCGGCAGTCCGTCAATCTCCTAATACGAAATTAAGTCGCTAAATTGCAAGTAAACACAGTGAGCGCCTGACGGGAACGTGTCGCGAGCATTGGCAATATATCGGTGGCAGAGCGGGGCGAAGGAGACGCGACGGATTCCGAGTATCATCGGGATGCATTATTCATCGCGGCGGGTCATGAAGGCCTGATTATTCCTGCCATCAGACTCATTAAGATAACATCGAGTTCCGCAAAGCGACGATATAAGGCTCGCTTCTTCCTCGTCTTCTTCCGCCTAGGTTCGCCTTCGTACCTCGGACTCCACTCGGAGGTCCTTTCTCTCTTTCCAGTGGTTCGAGCTATTTCGCATTAATGAATACATGAATGGATACGAGCGTCGGCGGCGGCGGCGGCGGCTGGTGGCGAAAGAGTTAATCGCTTTTTACGAGGATTACGTAAAGTAAAGGGAGAAGGCTGAGTCGAGGACCACGGCGAGGGGGTGGAGCAAGATGGAAAGATTAGACTTGGCTGCTTGCTCGGAACACTTATTACAATTTACCCGGCACCGTTCGCTTATCGGCGCCGTAGTGCTTCCGGATAAAATTGGAGAACTAATAGAATTATCGTGTTCAACTCGCTCAGGTGCCGATAACTTTTGCGCGTTGAAACTTATTAAGAGAGCTGAATAATTTAGCGGCTGGAGGCCAGCTAGTAGTGTTCCTGTTAGTAGTTCCTTACTCGGACGCGCCGTCGAATTTCTGCTGGTGAGAGTGTATCGGCTATAGCTCCACTCGACGATTAGTAATTTCAGCGAGCCGTGTCTTCGTGCCAGGAAGCTCTTGATTTCATTTTAATTAACGCCAGTAATGCAATCCGCCGGATTCAGACGAGAGCCTGCATTTTAGCCGAATGGAATCGATCAGATATATAACCGTGCCATGAAATCGCCGAGAAAATTAAGATTCCCGCATTTCGATTATCCGGCCAAAATTGAATTTACTCGTCCGACTCTGTCGGCGATGGCGATGCCGTTGGCGCTGGCGTTGGCGTTGGCGGCGGCGACGCCAGGGCAAAGACGCTCGAATATCCGTGGAAATTAAAATCCTTCGGAACTGCTGAACAATGTAGCGATACCCTTTCAACTCGAAATTGATCCTGATTTTAATGTAATTACACTTCAATGGTCACGATTTCAATTGGATTACTATCCAGGTTAATCAATTCCTCCCTGTGAGGTACTGTTATTGCCACTCTTATGATGGAAATAAAAAATGAAGTTTTCGTCATCAATTCTCAAGTGAGATATAGTGCGCTTTCATTTCTCTTTGTTTTCTTTGTACGGGTTGGCGCGGGTGACTCTCGATTGATAAGCCTCCGCAATTGTGCGTGGGATTCCCGCTAACGATGGCGCGACACAGGAGCTACAGAGCCACAGCATAAAGGGAGGTGGCAGAAAGTAACAAAGTGCAGGAAAATATATTGCATTCGTTGGGATGCGCTGTGACATAGCTGATATTCATTCTGGCGCGTAACGATGCTCGCTATAAATTCATTTAATCGCCCCCGTCTTTGAAGAGACACACCCACCTTTGCCCCAGACCACCTTCGCTTCAGAGAGCTTAAGCTTACAATGTCAGCGGGTCGAGCTCCCTCCCCACTCGAGGGAGTAACAAAAATACTAATTAACAATGTCGAGAAAGAATTCTCGTTACTCCGGCAAAAAGATTATTAAATGCGTCAGGAGTGACCGCCTTGTCTCTGGCCGCGATGGCTCATTCCAGGATCGTCATTTATCGTGTGGGGCCGCCGCACCGCGGTACACACCCTCACAACATGTCACTTTTAAACTCAAAGAACTTAGACCACAAGCGACGAGTGCGCGGGGATTATTCGAAATGATTTCAGCGAATTTTGCGCATTTATAATTCTGCCGCATGTTGTATTCGTTGCGGCCGGATACGCCTTTAATCATGCTGTTTTCCACCGCTAACAGCCAGCAACACAGCTTCTCGAGAATTGCACATTCGCAATCCACTCTTGCTCACTCTCTTCTACCACCCTCTACGTCTGGCTAGGTGGGCATGTTATGTCTAGGTGAGTTTTAGAGTTTTTTCGCCCGGCGGCAAAGAGTTCCGGTCGAAAGTGGGCGAGCGATTTGGTAAAATTCCGTGGCTGGCGTTTGGGCAGCTATCGCGATGAAATCGAGCCGTAATTATACGGCGGGAAACATGTCTGCGCACTCGTACACTCGTAACTCGTGCATGTACGGCGGCGTGCAATTCCTGAAATCTCGGCTGATCTCGTGCTCGGCCGAGGCCTTTTTATCCGGTGTTTTTCGAGCGTGTGCGCGCACCCCACACGCAGGAGCGCGCGCGCGCGCTCGGCCGGCGAAAAAAAACGGGGTTCAGCCTCATTAACGACGGCAACAGCCGTGCAAAAACGTTGAGGAGCCCTCGCCCTCGCCCGCGCGCCGTCCGTCCGTCCATTCGTCGATACGCTCGTTCGAAAGATGAAGTGCTTTTGTTGCTTGCCCTCCGGCTTTTAATCGACGATCGTGCATCTACAGCCTCTCCTTCCCGGTGCACACACACTACACATTCAACCTCCACCCTCGTTAGTATGCTCGGCCGTTCTATGCCGTGGAAAATACATATGGCACGTACATCGATCCTCTTCGATTTTTAGCTCGATTACCGGTTTGAGTATTAAAAATTAAGCCAATTAAATCTTATAAACATTACACCAATTCATTGCGTGTTGTTTCGATGGAGTAATTACAATGTAGTTCCGCCTCATAAACAAAAGAGAGAGAGAGGAAGAGACAGAATATGGAAGCCAAGACCGATATAAGGAGACCATGACCACACTCAAGAATATCGAATCGCTGAAGCCCGGAGGAAGGGTCGATATTCTAAAAATAGCTGGGAAGGGTCCGGGCCAGTTGGTAGCGCGCGGCTCACCTCAGTACACTGTACCAATCCACCGGACCGCTGCGCTGCACCGGCCTTCGAGAATCCCGTCTTGAGTCGAGGAAGCTGTCGTGTATTTGGAGTTGACGCGGCTCCAAGATCCATCCTTACAAAACCCAGGTATCATCCTGCAACAAATGCAGAGTAGCCTTTCTCCCAACCACTGACAATTGGTTCATCCCCACGTCCTTCAATTCGACTCGCTCGTTCCAGCAACACTGAATGGGGTTATAAACTTGTTTCTTCTTGTTTCCTTCTTGCAGCGCATCGATCGCTTAAGCTAAGCGATTCACAGTGCAAGGGAAAGTTGGGGAGAATCGATCTTTTAAAAAACAGGCGTTAACACATGGCCAGACAGGTCGAAAGGTTGAGGGAGCGTTGGTATAGATGCGGTGCGATCGAAGGTGCTAGGGATCGTTAATTACCGTCGACGAGAAGGGGCGTGTGGACGGTGGGGACGGTGGGGGGAGGGGGCTGACGGTGGGTGGTGAGACTGACGTGTTTGCACCAGCCGAGAGGATTTATCGTCCATGAAGTCAGATCATTCGCGCGAGTTATCGCGCGACGTTTTATCGGGAAAACTGTCGCGCCGCGTGTAAAGAACGCGCCCGCGCCCGCGCCCGCGCCCGCGCGCGAAGGCTGCTGTTTTATTCAGCAGTCCATTCCGACTGCTAGTGTTGCGTAGATCGATCGCCAACCGGAGTATTCGCCCTGCGGTTTTTTGGCCTTCCAATAAGCGTCGCGCCGACTAACGAAGCAGAGCGAGCTACCGCTGAATTCCGGCCCATTTAACCATTAAACAACAACTCTAGTCACGTAACTATAACGCTCGCCTTCATCCATTTTGGATTGGACCGTGAAACAGTGCGGCCCGAGCTCAGCCGAGCCGAGCCGGGGGGCCATTAACATTGTCCTGTTGCTCGAGGGACTGCGTGAGAAGCGACCCTAATTCTGTCAATCGTCGGCCCGGCCTGCAGCATACACGCGCACGCCGCGTACAAAGAGGAGAGAGCTCGCTGCCGACCGATGTTAACTCGTAACTCTCATCGATTCCGCTGTAAATATACCTGGGCATGTATACGAGTCTGCCGGATTTCCGTTGCGCTAGATGTGCTGAGAGAGGGAGAGGGAGCGAGGTCGTGATATACTTCTCTTCTTAGGCATAAAAGCAAGCTGGCTACAGCGATGACCGTGCAGCGTTAATAAGCCCTTTAAAGAAGGCAAGATATTTTTATGTATTGGGATTGCATCACCATGGCTCTAGTCTATGAAAAATTTGACGCGCAGAACATTGCTGTCAGCCGATCCAACGCGACGCCACGCGTTCATTGGGTCGTCGCGTCAAGTGAGCGCTGATAGTTACATTGAAAAACCAGGTTAATGAGTGACGAGCGGGATATTACGGTGCGCAGATACAATATTGATTAGTGATTCATCGGGAGCGCCGCGCCGGCTGCCGGTATAGGTATACATATGTATAGAGCCAGTATATAATTGGTGACAAAAAATCCGGGCAGATTGAAATGGCGGTCGTTAATCAGTGACCCGTTCGGACGGTATGATCGTGCTGAGATTATCGGACGACAACCAGGCCGATTACATGCCAGACCGCCGTCAGGTTAATCCTGGTCGGTCAATCCCTCGTGATGCCGGAGCGGTTATCGGTGACGAAGCCCCTGGACGGCTGGATGGCCGGACGGTTGCGATCCGTGTGTATTCAGCTCCTTTTCGCAGACTTGGATGAATTAACCAACAGTGATACAAAGCGTGTATGCAGCGGCGAGGAAAAGCGAGTGCAAACCTGCTGCTTTGCATTGGGGCGGTTGGCCCGGTATCATCCGGGTATCTCTCGGTCTCCTGGCACAAGCCTCCATTGAAAACGTTTGTCCCAGACCTCGTCGTTGGATCTCAAAGGGCAGCGTCACGTAGCCGGCGCTCGGAGCGCGTTGGAGATTCGCTCACGTGTGATCGGGGTTGGATACATGATTGCCGTCCAACGCACAGGGCTTTACCTCGACTTTGATAAATTAGGACGACACGGGGAATTACATATACGGACACGGTCAAAGTGACAAGGCCAGTCTCTCCGGGTGCCATTACGAAATTGGGAGATCGCTGGACCGACCGCGCGGCCGCGCGGCCGCGCTCAATGGGCATCGGCAAACAGCCGCAGTTCAAAAAGCGCAGGAACCTCCCAATGAAATATCGAGCAGCTCAACTTGATCCGCTTTCCATCATACACTCGGCGGCGATGTCGGCGCTGCACCAGACTTAACTTAATTATTACGTGATCAGCAGCTCGGTATGCACACGAGCGGAATTCCCTGAGGTGTGCGGACGCGCTGTGCTGTGCCCTGATAAACTTCGGGCGAACTTTAATCAGCAGCCGAGCCAAGCGATGCCCTGCGGCATGACAGCCTGCTGAAAAAGCGAGATGGAGCGGAAAGCAGCATCTCGGCTGCTGGTGTGGATTGCAGCACTGCATGGAAATTGCGGGGAATTGCCGCGGCTTTCCCGGTGACCGTTCCGGTGTCTCGTGACGTGCAATTCGCACGGGGGGCGTGGACGCCGCCTGCATATCCCTGCATTAACCCGCGACAGCAATCTCACGGCACTGGCCTGTGTTTTATTTCCACATCCACTTGCCTGACATGTCGCACTCGCTCCTCGCGAGCTCCTGTTTCGATACTTGGTATATCTGTTCTTTTCCGAATGCCTCGGTGAGATTGCATGATATCTGATCTAGTTGACACCGTGCCGTCTGGATTTGCCCATGAAAGAGGTAAAAAAAACCACTTTTCTTAAGAATTTCTTTAAGTTCGCACGTAATAATCTTTACAAAACCTCTTGGAACTACTAGCCAAAATTTATTAAACTTGACCCGGATATTTTTTCATCCTCTTTTTCAATACTTTATTGAACGATTGATAGGTTTTAGCTATGCACCACGTATAAAAGTTGCCAATTTCAAAGTTGATTGCATATCTCGAAAACGGTGTGCTCAAGACGAATAAAATGTGTCCAGCAGTTGTAAAACCGTGTAAAGATTAATATGCGAAAGTTGAAAGAAAATTTTATACAAATTTCTTTTCGTTACCAACTACATCAAGAGGCTTACGGGGTGCTCGAACGGATTGGTATACCCTACAGTTCCCGCGGGACTGCCAAACACACTGACACGGCAGTGTGACTTGCTTGCGGACGTGGGACATACAGATCTGATTCTCGGTGCATGCTAGTACACGACGCGGCACGTGTGTGCGTGGGGTGTCTTTACGGCTGCACGCATAGATCGGCGTGTGCGAGCGTCTGTGTTTCCCGATCTAATAGGCACTGACAGCAAGTAGTATTAGCCGGCAAGTAGTATTAGCCAATGTGCGCCGGCAGGCTGGCGGATGCACGCGCGGCCGCACACATGCAGATAGTATACGAGGCGCACTCGCATGAGCCTGTCACGCTCGCAATGGGTTTGTTTGGCAGTGGTGGACAGTAATCGTATATTTAATCGCACTGCCTTGCCAAAGACAGCGGACACGCGCGATTGACACGCGAATGCTCAAGTGAGGCTCGAAGCACGAGGAGCTGCTTTCGAGCCCTCAAAAGCCGAGGCTAGAGAGAGATGCGTTTCATGTTTATAATCATGATTAAGTTATCCAAAGTGGAGTACTTTTACGGTTTGTTCCCGTCGTCCCCTTTTGCCGGGCGGATGCGGCGACTGCGCCCGTCTACATTGAAAAGCAGAAGTCACAACAAACCCATCTTTGAGAAAGAAGTCGTATCGGTGTGTGTTTATTAATAGAACAATCATGGTACGAATCTGTATATCTATGTATATGTGAAATGTACTTGGATACTTGGTATCTGGCAGATCGAAACTCATCGTTCTCGAACATTGTAGACTTCTTTCGGGATACATTTGCACATTGTGGAGTGGGATGAATGCCTCCTTATCATGCTCGGACGCTATACATATGCAGTCTCTGTAGTTGATCATTCGTACTGGAAGCGATCACAATCAATGGATCCGAGCGTATAGCCTCGGAAGAGAGAAAAGGCTTGAGATAACCTCCGAGTATATAGTCCCAAGACTCATGTAGACCCGGTAATAGTCAATGTCACGTACAGTAGTAACGATCTCCCCGGAACTCATCGTAAGCTCGTTCCTGCGGGAGGTTTTTAGATCGGCGAGCAACTGGCTGAGAGTTCTCGCTCGTTCCTTGATGAATGGCGCTGGCGAAAGAGTTGGGATGAAGCGAGGGTCTGAGCGGGACGAAAAACCGATCCTTTTCACGCGAGATATCGTGAAGCGCAGACGACAGATGACGTTACAAGTCGAAAGGGAACTCGCAGCGATATGTCGCGAATTGTGCGCCCGCAGTTGATATACGACTCGTACGAGGGCGAACGGAAGTAGAACGCAATAGGCGACTCTCTCTCTCCCTGTATGTCTGTGTGTGGCTGTGTGTGTGGCTGGGGCTGGTAGAAGGTAAAAGGATTCTGCTCAACGGACAGATGCGCCGCTGGGGTAATTCGAGAATAGAATAGAAACCAATAATTCTTTGTGCCTGGCTGGACCATTCCGTGCTGAATTAGATAAAAGGATTCTGCAGTATGCATACCGGACGGGGGCTATATTACTTGGGTGTGGGTGAATGTACAAGCGGCAGAACTGCAGTATGTACCGCCATCCACCCTGCGCGCGCTCGCACATGCATATATGTACAATACATATACAATACATCGTCTCCCTCGAGCGGCAGCAAGTACGGTTGACTGATCGCGCCCCATTGATTAGAATTCCAATTATTGAGCCGGCCGGTCTGCCTTTTTTCGATTTTAACCCGTTTCTTTCTCTGCCCGTTTCTTCATCCACCGCGCGACACCTCGTCAATCCCATTTCATTTGGTGCGGTCAACTGATCTTCTTTCGGCTCAATAGTATATTATTTTCCTTTTTCCTTAGCTCAAGCTGCTTTCCACTATTGTTGCTGGGAATACATTTCTCACCGCAGCAACCAGGATTTTTTGTTAGTTTTGACGCTAGAGCAAGTCTCAAAAAAGGCGAAGAAAAAATGATCAGCGGCCACAATTTTTTAGCACAATTTTATTAGCCTCGATGTAAACAATTACTACGGCGTTCTTCGTCGGTATAATCTCATCAATATTACAATGGTGTATACACTGGCCTATGCGAATTTCGCGGACCCAAAACGCACAGCACGCACTTGTGAGAAGACTGCTCGATATTCATGCGATAACTCGGGATCTAGCGGATGGCGCGTTTGTTTTTCTAGAATCGGCTTAGCACGGCCAGTGATTTCCCTCCTCCATGTGATTATAATAGCGTTACTGCTGTCAACGCCGGTGCTATTCATTTCGTTCCGGTTTTTCCAATACTTTACTGCGGCTTAAATTAACAGTCCGCCTTTAAAACAAGCTATATTACATATGTACCACATTATATGTATGTACTTTTATCGGGGAATTCGACCGACGGTCGCTATTATAATCGATACTGATGGTTGTATAACGAGACTTTATAACCGGATATCATTGGATTAGCCTTTTACTTCTTTTCCTCATCCCGAAGCAGTAAAATCGGCAAAACTGCGAAATGAAGAACATTGATTACAACGATGGGTAACTCCCGGTAAAGTAGGCAGTAAAAAGGGGGGGGGGGGGTGAAAAGCCGAACTTAAATGGCAGGAGAATTGGATATCCGGCAACTCGCAGTACACTTAGAGAACCCGATACCCAGGCAGAGCGGGGGTAACGACTGTAATCGAAATAATAAAGTCGAAAAAAGGAGTTCCGGCGATCGGCTCAGTAACAGCGGGGAAGTAGTGTGCGCGCGATTTAATCCGGCGTTTAGCGGGCGCGGCGCGGCGCTCTCAATGTGTGAAATATTGTCGTAAGCTTCTTTTCCGCGGGGGTGCCGTCGCCGGATTAGCGTCGAGAAGAATTACCCGGCTGATCTTCGTGAAACCTTGCAGTGGTGCACGAGAACTGCTAGCCAGACAGCGCCGGTGCCAACTGCGAACAGCGACTTTTCCCGAAGAGACAGCCGGCTAATCCTCCGCGGGGAGATATCGGCAGTTGAAAAAATGAACGACTGCGAGACGCAACCTCTCGAGCTAGATGTGCCGTATCGGAGATATAGCTAGTCGCCCGGGAGACTTAACTAATTGCAGGAAATGAATGGCGCATTCCAATTAATCGGCGCGAGAATATTCGTCTGTCAAATTCGCCGCTGGAACCAGGTAACATTGTATTCGGCGGCGTTTGCAAATTGTCTTCATGAATAATCCAGTCAAACCAGTTGGCACGAGCGGTTACACGAGCGTACATCGGCTACGAATGAAGACGAAGAGGCGCGAGCAGGAGAAGCCCGGGAGAGCTTTCGCTAGCTCGATTTGAGCGGCTGGTCTGTACGTCATTAGAGGCGTTCCTACCTAATTGTTTCGACGCTTGGCATTCGAGTCTGTCTGTCCCTTTCCCAATGTCTTTAGGCAGGCAGCTTCTGTCTCGTGCGCTTCATCCTTCTTGACTGCTGTCTAAATGTCTTTCTCCCTGCAGTCATCTGTCTATCTGTCACGGCCGTCGACCGCACCCTGAAGCTTTCATCGCGAGGCCGAGCCGTCGAGGGCCCAGGAATTGTCGGAATTCCGGCGTTCCCTTTGATGACGTATTAATTGCTTCGACGCTGATACATCTCGCACCAGCGCATCGGTGCATTTCGACGCCTTACCCGGGGCGCGTCAATGGCCCTTCTCGCATCGAAGACCGCCTGGTGCCAAAGTTAAATTCGGGGTCCTGTGTGCATTCTGTCTCTGATCAAATGACTGCAGAGAGAGAATCCGTGTGGCAGGCAGCGTAGAGGGTTTCTCCCTTCGATTGACGTCCTCCTCACTTAGAGCCGTGGCATGTCCCTGGCTCAAACTATTCTCAACGCTAACTTAGCCTCTTCCACTCGACCATTCAATTATGGTTCTTCCTCTCGTCAACTACATAGTATATGAGTATGATGATTTAACACAGGTATCCACTGGTCTAACGTAATTTTACGCTAATGGATACCCAAGTTTCGTAAACGCTTTACGCGAGCTGCGAGTTTTCGCTCGCTTAACGCAAGCAAAAGAAAGCAAACCTGTGATAACGGACGATGCATCAGGCACGCACGCTGCTCTCCAACACCCACCCACGTCTACGGTATCGCAAGTTATCTGGCCGGTGGTATATGTATCATACGGGTTCGGGTATCAGCGTGCTTTGCATTGCGAATAAGCAGCCGGCGGCACGCGAGCCGCTCGCCGGGAGCACTTCTCTTCAATCGCATACCCAGATGATGCTCGTATAACGACGAGATTTCTCCCGCGCTCTCTCGAGATGAGCACTTGAGGGCGGAGGCAGCTTATTTGCATTCGTTCGTTGAAGCGAAGTAGTATCTTTCGCTGCGGAGATCCCTGGTTAATGGCTTTCCCGCTTAATGGCAATAAGCCGACTCTGCGCTGATAACCTCGGCAAGCTTATCAACATGATGCCGGATTGATGGGCCTGAATGTTGCTCTGTGGAAAAGGTTGCCTCCTCGAGTATAGCGGGTGTAGCTAGACCCGGGGCCGGGGGATCGCCCTTATTGGATCGGTCTAACGAAGTGAAAGCATTCCGCTGCAACGTTTATTTCGCCCAATTACATTTGGCAGGCCATACTGAAGGCCGCCGTGTCGAGCGGGGGCGGCGGCCACCGGCTTCCGAAAGTGGATTCCCCGTGCTTGTTTATGGACCGCCGTACATCAACCTTACGAGCACTTAACCGAAAGAAATGGCCGCAATCCTTTGTCTCTAAGTCAGTCACTTAAGCTTTCGTTATATGTATGCCACCGCCGGCCATTCTACATACATATATCGGCCACTCTCCATGTCGACATTATCCGCGGTAACATGCCGATAAATGTCCTCTCGAGCTGCAAGCCTTTTGGTAGAAGCTGGTTCATCACCGCGCATTATATGTAGTCTCCTTGCTTTTCGGATGGTGCTTCTCCGAGCTGATTCGGCCGATGGAGACTCGCTATGCTATTATATATTCATGAATTCCCATGTAATAGTGCTCGATAACATACCAATTGGATCGAGCAATGATATTCTTATGATATCGAGTGATATTCGCTTCTTCAAATTAACCGACGAGTGTATATCTTCCCCTCTCTTCTTTTCTCTACATATTTATTTTAAAAACGTCCGTTCGACGTTGCTGGCTTATAATTCAGGGGCTAATTTATTGGTTTTTATGCGGTTTTTTCCCTTATGTAGCGTAATTTTCGAAAAAGTTTTAGGCTATTTAATTTTCTGTAATTAGGGGAACCTGGGCTAGACGACGCACGTTTTACCTAGTGAAATTCAATTAATAGTTGGTTGACTTTTTTTAAAGTATTAATTCATGTATGTACACGAAGATCAAACTTTTGACCAGCAATCACGGGAGTTTCATGTCCCAAATTCAAAAATTGAATATTTCGCAAAGCGATAAATAAGATAGAAATCTTTTGCCAACCAGTCCCAACGTCATTTTGTAATGCCAATAACTTCTGATAACTTCCTTATAAGATAACTAAATAGAACAATATCTACATCAAAACAAAGCTAAATAAGCGTACTTTCAACGCAGATGAAAGTATAAAAGTATAACGCTTTTAAAATCTACTTATCAGTGCTCAAACACGATATACTTTTTAACGGATCGGTAAACGATCTGGTCAATCCAAAATTAATTTCGGTAATGTGTAGTAGCTACTTGACTAACATAATAAAAAATCGATATCTCTCCACAGCAGCGATTTGTAAGAATACATACTCGCTCACTTGTTTTCAAATGTATGAATGGGACAGACGTAAAAGTGGAAATTATGTATACATATGTAATCCGTGTAATTCTTAAAGCAAAATCCATATATCATAAATGTAGAAAACCTAAACTACGGCTACGGTTTCCTGCAGCATATACTGCAGATGCCCGTAGGTAATCCGGTTGCCTAGCCACCGCAAGGAGGAAGCCAAGGATCTAAAAAAGCTCTGCAAAGACGTACTAACGAAAAGAAGTCGGCCCCGCCGATGTGTGGCGAAGCCGTTGCACACGAAGAAACACGGAGAACTGATAGGTGAATTGCGCTGGAGTCGGGGCCGGGGCCGAGGGGGAGCTTGATCGAAGCTCACGACTTTCTGAAGAAGTAATTTCTGTCCTTCGCTCCCCCCGAAATCAGCTTCGAGCCGGTGGCCACCCTAAATTGCCGGAAGCTGAACACAACGAACACCGATGCTCCACCGGCATCCGGCACTTGCTTCTCGCACCTAGAACTTTGAGACGTGCCTTTGAACCTTTCAATCCAGACTCCCGCTTCTCTTCGATTCTCTTGTGTAGTCTGGCTGGACTAGGCTGACATTGGTCTCCAGAAAGACAAGTGACTTCCTGTAACTTCTTTGATTTTGTGGACGCCGAAGTTTTATGTATGTAGTGGACTAGATAGGGTAAATTTCTTCTCAACATTTTTTACCGTTCCTTTATTTTGAAGTTCTTAGTTAGTCCTTGGACAATTCATGAGTCTGTATACTGAACAGAGGAATAGTTAATTATTGTACAAGAAGAGTTGCTCCCATTCTTTGTTAAAGTGGAAATACCTTGGACGATCACATGATGAAAGTAATTGCTAACCGCACAGCGGGCCAAGCAGAATCGATCGGGACCAATCGCCATGCAAAATATATTGTTTCCTTCATCTTTTTCCCAAGAGGATTTGTCAGAAGCGGTTTTGTCGGGCTCGACGTTCGACCAATCTAAGTCAGGCAGGACGCCAAGTAGTATAACCGTAAAACCCATCAAGCACACTCACTTTAAGTCTAATTAGCCCCGGCTTTCGGACAAATTAGTCGAGATCCTCTGACCCAGTTCATCACGTAGCGGAATACCCCAACAAATAAACCTCCGATAATGACGACATACATACATATATTGCTTCCGGGGAAAGAGCGAAATTTCATTCAGTGCTGGAACTATTTTAATTCAGGACTTGTAACACTCTGGTCAATTTTCCTTTCAATTGAGCGGCTTCTTTCACCAACTGGTCGCTGGCGAAATGTAGCGAAACGTCGGGCCACGATATTCGGTATCGGTTTCCGTTGCTGCTGGTCCGATATTTCGCTCGATTCGGGTTTAGGGGGCGGGGGGGACCGGGGGACAAATCGCACGAGCAATTTCGGAGCGAGTGGCAATCGCGTCTTGGGTCACGTCCTTGATCAAGGATCCGATCAGTCCGATGCGGTCCGCCGTTATACTAAATGTCGACGTAGCCGAAAGGCAGCCGGCAATGTAACATTTCAACTGGAAGCGGGTTGACCTGACAACCCGTGGAAAGAGCTCGATTGATATGTAACCGTATATGTGGAGCAATCACTCGTAATGATCCTGTGAAATATTAATCCGCCGAATTCGAGTGGCAGAAGTAACGGCGGGGCCCGATCGATTCCCGTTGCCAATTGGCGGTGGCACGTTCCCTCGCGATATCGGAAAAGCCGGCAGGGGTTAAATACCTATTGTTAGTAATGTAATCTGATCGCAGCTGCTGCTGCTCTCCGATGCGAACTCGTTATTCCGAAATATTGGAGACCAACTGGCGAAACGAAGAGGGATGCCCTCTCTTGAAAGTGAGGTAGAGCGCGAGCGAGGGATGAGAGTGGTGGAATGCGAGAAGGGAAAAATTTGGTAGGTTTCCAGCTGCCACTCATTATCGCTGTGATTTGGACATGTGCGCCCCTCGATATTTAATGCGTTTCCCAATAGCGTTTTTGTTCTCCGCAAATATTAGACTTAATCCACCGCTGGCCGCTGGAGAGAGAGCTGGTCAAACGATTCTGTGGCCTTTATCACTCGCAGGCATGCAAACAGTCAAGTAATTCGAGCGACCCGCCATCAAATGCGCTAATCCAATAATTCGATGCTTCCGTGTATACCAAAACCTATCGGACCGCGCGAGCGGTCGGTCGAATTAAACTTGCCAGGATTCATCTACCGGAGAATAGATCGTATTAATAGGCAATCTCACCTGCTGGCAATAGGCAACGCACTCTGAAAGGGTCGCGCAGCCGGAAAACCTTGTGGGTCAAGCCGCAATTATCGTTGCGGATCAAACGGTTTCACGGTGCACGCTCTTCCGCCCTGTCAGACACTCCCCCGAATCTCGGAATTTCGAAATCCACGTCCCGCAATTGTAGTCGCCGGCTCCCTCCATAGGTCGAGCTTGCCTCTATGTCTATGTATGTGGCGGGTAACTTCAAACTAGGAATACATACATCGACAGGATCGCATCGATCGGATCGTGCGGCCAAGACCGCAAGGGCTGCGCTTAGCCATGATAGTTATCCGGCCGCGGTACCGGAACGAGCACGATTGCACAACCAGGCCGCAAAGAAGTGGCCGAATCGGCTGGCGAATCCCAGTTCACACATTTGGCATCATCGATTCCGCCCGCTAATCATTAACCCCTCAATTATGCCAGCCCGACCGATCGTCGGCAATTGATCCGCGAACAGCGGCCATTCCACTCTCCTTTTCCCCTGGGGGGTGGGCGGATGCATTTGCGAGTGGGCATTGCGAATTTCATAGCTCAAAGGAGGGTACAACTGCGCACTGCTTAGAAGACGGGTCAGAGGGAGCGGGTTATTTATGAGTGTGTGTCACGGCCGTGGCTTACGACCTCGTATATTACAGTCCCAGTGTGACTTCAAAGGAGACACGACTGGCAGTTCCCCGTTAAACTTAAGCTCATCCGCGGACATTACATGACCGTCCTGGCCAGTGGGGTGTGGCGGAACTTGTATTATTAAAAAATCGCGGTCAAAACTCCGGGTAAATAAAAGCCGCCTACCAATCGAGTAAAGAGACCATCTCCCCTTTTTATTACCGTTGGCGTCTCAGTCTCGCGTGTTTCCCCGGCGTTCCCCTACCACGATATCTCGACAAGGCGCCCACCCCCCATAGCGCTCGAAGCCTTCTGAAGGCCAATCTACCGCAGATAAAAGAAAAACCCACCGGGGCAAAAATGCAGCCGGGCACGAACTACTCTAACGAGAAAAGCTACCGTACCGGCCAGTTAGTAGATCCTAGCGCACGGAGTGGCCAACATTTCACGATACCAGTGTGCCCCCGCCGCGGCTTCCTACAAGGATAATCGAAGAACCTTTTTCCGCCGCAGGGAAAAAAGACTTCTATCGGCGAGAGCGCGCAAGATAAAGCGACCAGTTGTTGGGGGCAGCGTTCGATCGCACCCCCTTTTTTCCGCAGGTGCTGAACTGGTAGGTGCTCGAAATTCATTTGTTCCCGGCTGCGCTTGGCTTTTTGCACCTTGGCCAATTTATAGCTGGCGCCTCGACCTATTTATCCTAGGTATTTACCCTGCGGGCCTGTCTGGCTGTTGCTCAATTAAACTCTCACGGACACCGATGTCAGACACCCGTGTAAAGTTCGTCCCCCAACTTTTGAAAAAAATAATTGTTTAATACGTTATTCGTTTGCACATGTATACACACCCCGAGTTTTGTAATTGAAAAGACACACTCATTTACGCACCTCCCTCCATGGCTCCATGGGCGACACTTGGGATAGTCCACTGTTCCCTGAGACGGTTCCCGACACACGGACTTTCGGGCAGCCTCACGCTCTGTCTTGCTACGTCATATCGCAACTGTTTTTTCGGGACGCGTGTCCTTCTCAGAAGTCGGGCGGCGAGTTCAAACAAAGCTCACCATGAATATCGTACGTCATATCGCAACTGTTTTTTCGGGTTTCTTCGGGGAGGACCTTACAAAGTCTCACATACGAATGGAATGTTTTGCATCTTACACAGAAAATGCCACGGTATTTAATTTCCATAAATTCTTCGCTTTACCGTTAATAAATGATAGCATACATAACGATTCGAATTTCACTTGTGCGCGCATAACTCCTGAAAAAAATGCTCCGATTCAAATGAAATTTTTGGTATTTTTTAAATGAGGCTTCCGCCTGAACGCCTTTTATGAACCTTTCAAAATTTGCCTTTAATAACTCATCATTATTGCAAAATATTCCATTAAATTTCGTCCAAATAGAATTTTTAACTCAAACTCGGTACGGATAGTATACTGGCTGTATGTAAGTAGCGTGATAAAGAGATGCTAAAGCATAAACTGCATCGGGCTATTCGGATACCGTTTAATTAATTCCTGGGTAATAATATATTTATACATATATGTATCACAGGCATTGTTTACTTTTTAGCGCAACTTTTCGGCGCTTTTTCCAAGTCGGTTTACATTTTTTAAAAGTATTTGTAGGCATAAGTAAGTCAACCACACGAAATGCTTCTCTTTACCTTAGAATCATAGGCACATGAACCCACTGGTCTGCCTGGAGGTAAAACGGCCTCAATTTACAGAGGACCTCAGCTGCGTTTAGAACGCGAGCTTTTATAGTTTTTCGCCGCAGTTCGCATACAACAAGGACTGTGTGGTATTAATACTAGTTTTGCTCGGTCCGCGGGCCTCGATGCGCGAAGCAAACTTGGGTGAAACGAAAGCCCGGAGCACACGACTACATATGTACATATACTGCTGTGAGCTTCGGAGCGTTTTTCCACTCGAATTCACTTGAAATAGGAGACCATGTGTGTATGTATCAGCGGAAATCCCGAGTCTACGTGGATCCCGTTGCATCCCCTACGTTTATCTTGCCGATTTCCATTGGCCGGCATGCGTTGCTTCGGGCCAGCATATGTACTACTAGTAAAGCGAACGCAACCGTACCATCTATGTATGTGCGTGAGCGGGCTGAGTGCGAGGGGTCGAATGCCAGGTGGAAATAGGAAAGACTAGCTCGAGCTTGTTGCAGCGGCTGGATTTGTTTGTTATTGAAACAATCGATGTTTAGCACGCTCGGATTCCGCGCAACCTCCACGGGACCGCATCTACCTATGCAGAGAGAGAGATAGAGAGAGAGAGTATCATATGCTCAGCTTACGAAGCTTAACGAAGCATTGGCAAGCATGTGGAAAGTTCCGATTAGGATTCATTAGCCCCGTCATTCGTCGAGCTCGGAATTTCTGCGATTTCAATGGGCCGGCTCCACTACTACAGGCCTTCCACTATGATTAATTGCCCGGCTTGCTGTACAAAGCACATTTCACGAGCGCGTACATCTGCACCAAGTTATTTAAGCGGCTATAAAAGGCACAGTTACTGGAAGAAGCATCGTGAGGTAAAGAGCGAGAGGGAACACAAGAGGGAAATTCAGTGCGCCTTACGAAGAACATAAAGCTTGAGTTTCAACAGAAGTTAACGAGTAATAATTGCACCGTCGCACACAGCTGTGAGAGCCCAGACTGTTTACAACATTTGCGTTTGAGCAGGGAAAAAAAGGGCAGTAGCGCGTTCGTTTTCCCGTGACTTGACGAGCACTACTTTGCTTGTCCGCGCACTAATCATCCCTGAAAGCCGACTGAATTACGGGAACCCTGCAATTGTATGAAAGCGTTCGCGGTTTATTTCGAAGCTATCGCATTTTTCCCTCCATGAAGCGACATCCGAAAATGTGCTCTATCGAAAACATAGGTGCGAGTGTTGGTAGGTATAACGGATGGGGCGATAATCACCGAGTATAATTAGGAATGGATGATAATCGCAGATTTGTATTAAGGGCACGAAGAGGTATGCCGGCACCTATGGCCAATAGGGACTCCCAGCTATTTGGGTCAGATGGCATCCTCTAATAAGCCCGCGTGCTAATAGGCTTACTTGGAGCATGCAGCCACGGGCTGGTGCACGATGGGGTGATATGCCGTATCTCTTGGGCGAAATTAGCGGCCTACGCGAAAGCCTATATGCGAGCACGCACCACTGGAAGTCGCATGCTATGAAGCCCCGCTGCCTTTAGCATCTTCCTGTGACCCTTGCTTTTAATCATTTCGTTAGATCTGACCGCCCTGTGTCAGTGTCATGAAAGGCTAGATTGCGGCCAGAAGGTACTCGTCGTACATGCGGGGGCGGGGTAGACCTTACGACAATCTCTTCCTACATCTTCATTAAGAAACCTTTTGCACTTAGAGCTTTTTATTCCCTGCCATTGAGAGTAATCTCTTGCCGCTCGACATGGAGATCTTTACCGAGCATCGCGAGATACCTCGCGCACTCTCATGAATTGCGAACAACTTTGCCGACCTTCGCGATCGGTTGGAATAGCTAATTATTACGTCGGTGTGGGCCGTGTTGGCGGGTCTGCGAGACATTTCCTCGAAGGCAGGAAGCCCCGGAGCGAAGCGCAAGCACTCTGACGCGAGATAAGCCGGCAGCGCGGTACAAAAGATCTTATTTGAATTTCATATCGCCGATTATGGATGTAGATTGTGGCAGTGGCAGGAGGGCGACGCGGCGCGGCGTGCCGCTTCGATTTTATTCCGCTTTCATGCGAAACGGAACTTTTGATCCGGAATAGCGAGGTTGGTGCGGGCTTGGTCCGTGCCGGTTGCTGGATGCTTGTCGAAATCTAGCGATGTGTGTCCCCGTGCGCAGCTGACATAATCGGGCGAATGTAATGCACGATAACTGCCTCGCAGCAGCTTACACTGTTCCCGCATTAATGTGACAGAGAAGCGGCGCGCAATACACACTGGTAGGCGCAAACTGAAGCGAGCTTTTGGCGGCGGACGGAAAAAAGTCCGCCGCGCGAAATGTCAACTTGGACCGGCGATGTCGCGCGGCATTACACGAGGCTCTCCTGCTGCCTATGTGCTCGCCCGAACCCCCGGTGTACATTGTAAAACGGGAGCAGCAGCACCATACGCACACCGCCCCAGCTCCCCGGGAACCTTTCAACCGAGCCGAGCTTCCTCGCCGTTCGCACGGAAATGACGTTAGCCTCCTCTCCTCCCTGCCCTGCCAATTTGGTTGGCAAAACTCGTCTTGATATACGTGACCGACCATGCAGACAGCTCACGCTGCCCGGGTATAAATTTCCGATCATGGTCGCCCGTCGACACCCTTCCTTCGATAGTCTATGACGCAAGCGGACATACCTCTTGCAAATAACCGTGTTTCATAGCTGAACCACTCGAGTCCAGTTTTCAAGTATGTAGCTATTTCTTCGGCCTATACTGAGAAGGTATGTTGGGGAAGAACGATGAACCTGCGCTTAGAAAGTATTGCAGTTCTAAATGATATTGAGGATAGATTCTCATGCTTCTCTCGGTTATTCATGTTTACTCTCATTTGGTCCATCAGTGGACTCAGGACTACAAATCCATGAAGGACCAAACAGGGAATAATGGGGTTAAGATAGTGCGGTAAACGTCGAGTAAACGGTTCTTCTACCAGGTAGAAAAAGAGGCAAAATTATTAAGCAAATTCTTGGAATTCCTCCTTATAACCACAATGTCAAAAAGAAGAATTTGTGCAAATTCGGGTGATATTCGCACGAGTATGTACAGGCACATTTATTTCTACGAAAATAACGCTAATAAACACTTTTAACAACGTGTATAATTCAAGGCTTAAAAATGCGCAAGTTTGGTAGTCAACATATTAAAACAACATTTTCCAGCATAATCAATGAACCAATGGCACAGAAGGTTCTAAAATATATTAATTATTTTTGTAATTCTTGTTCAAAGAAATATTAATTTCAGTTCACCAATAAAGCAAGGGAAAGGTCGGTTATAACTGCACAGGGAGTGGAATTTGCGGGGACATTGTGCTCGAGTTTTCTATGAATACAGTAACAACGGTGCGGGGCTTAATGCTTTATTAGGCAGAGTTTCATGACCTATCGGCCATGCACGTTAATTTGTCGGCCAGCCGGATGATACACCCGCTAAATCCGTGCGCAATCGGAATTGACCGTAAAGCCGCTTAATGGCGAACCGCATTCAATTTGGGAAATTTACGAATCACCCGAAAAAGGGCCGCCGCTCTCGATGATCAAGCACCGACCCCAAAAGACTGCAGCCAAAAAGATGAACCGGTGTCGTCCCGACCAATGAATTCCATTACAGCTGCCTATGAAAGCTTTTAGCCATGATTTATCGATATTCACTCTCGAAACCACCAATACCCAATCGCCATCTCTTTCATGCGATTCGTCTTTCATTTTCCGGGCGAAAGAATCCATTTAAAAAGTAGGCAAGCCGCTGAATGGCGCGTGTTTTTGCCTCCTAGCCGTTTCCCGAATTTTACACAGCTCAAGGTATATCAAAGCCTCGGTCGGTGTGCCGCGCCGTGGTCGGCACGAAGGTACCCTGATGAAAGATGCACTTGACAAACAAGTAGAAAAGGCAGCCTCGCATTCTTGTCGAGTCTCCTCGCTCGCGTGGGATTTCGCGAGCGTTTTCACTGAAAGAATGCGCTCATTCTCGTTTAAACGGATCAAAGCGATACTCGAGCGCATCGCTCGGATTATCCCTAATCTCGGAGTAGTTAAATGCTTTATACTTTAGGTCCAGTGATGAGGGTGTAAGCGAATCCCTTTCACAAATTAGCACTAAAAAGAATATCGCGTCTATCTTGCGAATTAACTTCCTGCTCCACCGATTCTTTCGATTCTCCTAGTTTCGCCCATTCGTCGCAAGTGCGGTCGTGAGGTCGTCCTTAGATCTCCGGGAAACTGATCGCCTTGTTTGCGGGGCAAGGGTGCGCGCGGCCTAAGGCCCTAAGGACGTTTAGGCAATTTGGAGTCCTAGGAAACCTTTCTGAGGTTACCCTCTTGTTAATCTAGGAATTTCTCTTTTCCAGCTTAATACACCGTGACACGAGGCCGGAACCTGCGATAAGATGCTCGACGCTAAGGGGAGCGACGAGGCTACCTTCGGCGCCGGATCACCGGAGCGAGGCCCGCCTCAGGATAGACCCCAAGGTCCTCGTCTTCGTCGAGACCCTCTACTCAAGGCTGGGCCGGGAGATAGCCGAGCTCCTCGTCTATAATCGAATAAAGTGAGTACGCGCGATCCATTATATCTATGTATTGCTTTATGCATTTCCGCGCCGCTTTATCGCTCACTGCTCAATAGCCACTCCGGGGGGTATTAAACTATAGTATACTGGAGACCGATAACACCAACCACCTTGTACGACACAGAGAGAGGCCATTCTATTTATATATCCGCCGTTTAGTCTCGATTTTGTAAGACTAGTAGTATAGTTGGCGCGAGGAAATCAGCAAAAATGGATATAAAGCAACCGCGGAAAACTAGAAAACAATACTATTAAGAGGACCGCACATCGAGGAGTCAAGGTGCCGAGGCAGCAAATCGGTCTCAGCAGTTTATTCTATAAAATCGAAGCATATCGACTGATATGCCCCTAATAAAACATGCAATGTAAAAAGCGATTGGTCGCCGCGGACGACCTTTGGTTTTGTATCAGGAGACTCGATAGAGTCTCGCGTCAGGTAGTAATATACATGTATATATATGTATGTATGGCACGCGACAGACAAGGATACTTATCCCAATTAGATAGTTGGAGTCAAAGGACTTGGACCCCTTTTGTCTTTAGCCGCCGATTATGAAGAAGGGATTTGGACATAGGCTGAAGAAAGTTATACGGGCATGTGCTTATTCGGGCAAGGCGACTAACGAAACAGCAGCGCACTTCGTCCAGAACTGGAAGATAAAGTTAACATATCATCCATTTTCAGACATAATACATGTCGGTACTCGAAGTAAAATAAAAACGGGAAATCAGATGAACGTTGAAAAATGTTGGACCCGCGAGTAATCTGAAAGTAGGATGGTTGCGCAACATCGATATGGAGATGGAGGCATTGCAATACATATTCTCCCACTCCATTTCGTGTTTAGAGAGGGCACTCTCACTCTCTTCCGTAGCGACGGTACAAATCGCTTCAATCGAGAAGATATTGTGGGGGGATATAGCGGCACTGGGCGAGAGGACGCATTTCCTCTCCGGCATTACGCGTGAAAAGTGGGTCGATTCTGCCGCGGTGACAAATAACTTTGTTTGTCCAGCTACAGCGACGGCTAAACTGAGAAGCGGGGTGGTAGAGTGGTCAGCCGGCCGGAGTGACAGTAGTTTTAATTGCCGCAAAATACTGGCAGTTATCGTCCAATTAAAGAACGAGCTCGGTGCTTTGGAGGGAGCGGGGCGCTCCGAATCCATTTATCGGCCCGGTCATTAAGCAATCTATCCAGTTGCGCGGCGTGGCCGCGATGCTATCAGGGCATTGAAAGTTCAGCGAATTCACGATTACACCAGTTCGCGTGGCTAATTGAACTAGTGGTGCACCGCCAGGGCAGGCCAGAGAGCACATCAGAAAAAGAGAAAGGGCCCGGACATCCGGACGCAGCATTTATCAGAAAACTTTCTACAGTACTCCCACTGACGTCTCTCCAGCATTGTAAACTCAGAATATATACCGGCAAACTCCGAAAAATGTCCTTAAGATTATCATTATCAAAAGAATTAAAATAATTAAATTGAGCACTTTGTAGGAGCTCATAGAGCCCATGAAAGGGGAATGCCAGACTAATTAGGGGATGATATTTATGCCAGCAGCGATTCGTGTGAAAAGGGATGCCTGGTGCATATCGAAAGGGATGATGAAATGGAGGAATAATTACTGGAAATGCATGTCGAGTTTCGATTTCGAAGAACGCACGTGGGGCGTTTGACGAGTATTACGTACGTGACTGTATGGATAAATAAAAGGATAAGGATAACTGAGTAATTCGGCTGAGAATGAACTGTGCTGGCAAAGGTCAAACAGTGGCCGATAAGATGAACGCAGGCGATACCGAGAGGAAATTGTGCGAATGAGGTATCGAACGAGAAGCAGGGGACATTAAACTCGACTGAACCAAACTCACTATTAGGAAGATTATGAAGATTCGAATTGTTAATTATTCACGTATCGGTGCATACATCTGAGTACATCAAAGGCACCAATCCTCGACTTTTGTTGCGCCGGCAAACTCGGTAGAGTCTCGCGTCAAGTGTGTAGTGATACATATACAGAGTATACATATGTACATGCATACATATAGTACGGCGCGCGGCAACCGAGTATACTTTTCCCGAAGCATAGCGGTTTTCGATCGATACAAAACTTTTGCCCCAGAATAATATCGAGGAGTTCGCACAGGACCGCGTCGCACTAGCACTAGACCCACTATTAGCCAGATGACCAAGAGTGCGTGCAGAAGTGCGAATGAAACACGGCAGATAGTTGGGGAGTGTAGATTCGGCGGTAGCGACTAATAACTGAGGGTTAGTCCGACTAACTATATCTAGCTGAACGAGCGCGGCGAACGGATGAAGTGATAGGAAGAGAGTAGCTTCATGACAGAGAGAGCATGGAAGGTGCGTGCTGCGTCCGCATATATATGTGCCCATTCCTCTGTTCCACGCTGGCCGACAAAGAGGATACCCGAATAAATGAGTCTCCCTGCTGTAGAGAGAGGGAGAGCGCGCGAACATGGGATGAAACGAGGGCGCGTAAACGCGAGCGCGCGCGCGATATAGAGAAGTATGGGAGTGTGCGAACACAGAGCTGACCGTATGTCTGTGTTTGTCATCCGATAATCGGAAAACCTAGCATTGGACCAGGCACACACAGCCGCTCGTGCGTCCACGCACACACATACACGACGATATGCCGAGCGCGCAGAAGCTACCCTCGTCAGGGAGCGCGGGCTCTCTCGTTTGCTTTATCCGGTGCAATTTCATAATCGATAATCGCGGCTGCCGGGACACGCTTACTCTGGCCACTCGGCCACCCCGAAATCATCCACCTGTGTATAGTATACACCACACCAGAAACCGAATTTTCCGCTCGCGGATTCCAGCACCTCCTCCTGCTTTGCGGTACGATCAGTGCGCCTCTCTCTCTCTTTCCATCCCAAAAGCAATCTTTTAGCATGCCAATGATAACTAGGACTTTTGGGAACAGTTTCACGCTCAATACGATAATAAGTAACGAGTGATATTTCCCGTTATCGTGTTACAGGTTTGCAGATATTTGTGATTCTGCAGAGTTGCGTCGGTTTCTGGTATTATTGTTTCTGCTTGAGTTGATTAACGCCGGCATTAACATGCCCGAGCCTTCGAGGTAACACGGTTTCTACACTTGTTAACGAATATCGCCATTAATATATGCAGATGTAGATATACATAGACCTTCTGGATGCGGAACGCAGGCAAGTTTCTCTTGGTTTAACTCGTAGATATAGCCAGCGCGTTCGGGAGTGTGCGAACTGCCGCGGGGTGCAAAGGGTTAATCGATGCGCGTAGAGTTGAGCTGCTGTCTCCTTTGTCGCGAACAATGCTTGGTGGAGTTGGTGTGGAGCGTCTCGGCGGCGACCTTCTGCCGTTATTTTTCTATAGGTTTCTTGGGCGTGTGTTGCGCGTGCACGTGGATTGCAGACGTGTGTGTGAAGGTGGTGTGGGTGCACAGTCTGGAGCGCGCGCGACACTCGTTATTCCAGATATCGACATGGGAAGGGTGGCGGCTCGGGCCAAAGGGTAAATGTTCCACGTCACGTCACTGGGGTTGGAAACTGCGATCGAGGCCGAGCCGAGCGCGGCCGTGTATTTTTTTCGTCCCACACCACCGCAGGCTCCCAACGCGCCGGAGTTCATCCTGCGCGCGCGCGTGCACGCCACGGCGCGGACACGACGCGTTCCCTTCAATTTTCTCTGGCTCTTTACTCCCCCCCGAGCGCGCGCGGCTCCTGCTCCCCTCGCACAAACCCCTTCGCCCCTTCGCCCCTTCGCTCGTTCCAGGGCGCGCAATTTTTTTCGCCGCCGCCTACGCCCTACGCCAACAACGGCCACCTCCCCCTCCTGCGTCTATAGGTATATCTCTCTCTGTCTGATATTCTCACCGGTTCCCTGGCGCCCGAAGGAAAAATAAATGAACGTTGCGACACGCGAGCGCGCGCGCGCCATCCATGGTGTCAGCTAGCGTTGCCAGTGCCGCCCGAGGCAGTGCTGCTCAACCCCCTGGAAGGCATAGGGGCTTGGGGATGAACCCCAAGACCTCGGGCCGCGCTGTCCCAAGCTTCCAGCTGCTTGTATTCGGCTTCGCTTTGAGTCGCTCAAATTAATGCCCGGCTCTGCATTACTTACGAAATGGTACTCCGATTTTGCACCCGATGACGCTCGGCCCCTTTGCATTCTTCATGCTCCTTCGCTCCCTTCCCTTCCCATCCCCGTGAGGCTTTCCTATTCCGCGGGAGATGTTCCCTGCGTCCTGAGCTCGTACCCTCTCGCTCCCTCCCACTTCTCTCAGGCAGAAAGTACGCGCATTCAAACCGGGATTGTACGATGAGGAGTCTTATCTTCCTTCCTCACTTGCCCCGGGGACTCGACGTCGCGGCTGCACGTAACTCGGAGATACGCGATTCCCTTTCCTCGCACGAGGGGAAGAGCGCGTGTGGCGAGTATAAAATCCAATGGACGGATCAGCGGCGGTGTCGCCGCCGCGCGGGAGTAACGTTCTATCTTCCACCGACTCGTACTTTGCGATGCAGAAACGGGATGGGCTGCATTTATTTTGAATTCTCATCGCAGCGCCCTTTGCTGCGAAATTCGACGCCACTTCACACGGTACCCGCATTCCTATCCAATGTTACAGCACGCGCCCTGTAGATTCCAGGATTCCCTTGCCTTTTGTCGAGATTTGTTCATCTCCTTCGACTGCAGGTGCGCGCTTTGGAATGTTTTAATTCTCCCACCAATAACGCGTTTCATTTGCCGCTGGTGAGCTGGCACTGGGAAAGAAGAGCTGATGGTGAAGGACGAGGTGTCGCGTCGTCTGGCGGCTCCAACTCAGCGGCAGCGCAGCGTTTTGCCCGGATACGAAAGGCCGCGGTTTGTAATTCCGCTCAATTCCCCTAGACACGCCATTCGCCCTAGCAGCGAGCGCGCGTTCCCTTTCGCTCAGAAAGTCATTAGGCTTGTCGTACGTGTCAGCCGAAACGCTCGTTACCGGGGCCACAGGCTGCTGCTGGTGCTGGTGCTGGCCGTAGTTGAACTGGCTTCATAAACACGCGACGTTTCATGCAGGCGGGTTCGCACAGGTGTGCATAGAGATTTGCACCATGGTTATATATGCATAGACCATCGGCTCCGTTGGCCGCCTCTCATTGACGGGTGTTTAGCCGCCGCCCAATATAACATGACGCGCATAGTTGGACAGTGGCCGTTGCCCGCAGCTTTCCCGACGAAATAAATATGTATCCACCGACAGGCGCACACAGAGCTCACCAAGGCTTAGCCGACCCTCCGATATTTTGTGTGGATCTCTGTTTTTTTGTTGTCATCGTACATATCACCCGCTTCTTTCTATCTCGCTTTCTCTGTTCTTCCGCCGCGTACGCAGCTCTCGCGTACATCACGAAATTACGAGGCGTCCGCCGACACTATTCGGTGGCCGTGGTGAGCGGAAAAATATTGCTCCATTTTCCGCGGCTGGGCTGCAACCGGAGGATCACCCCTTGAATAATGCCCGGCACCGCGGCAGTGGGCTTTAGCGCCATGGATATCGGATAATATGTGTTTGCCGGGGCTCGCTTCACAGAACACCGATGGCCGAATTAAGAAAGCAGGAAGCAATCGCGGCGAATGGAGCACCTGTGGATAGCTGTTGCTTTTACTGTCGGCACACATGTACAGAGTGATTCGTTTGGTTTTGAATCGCTAATGATGGATATGGGTCATTGAAAATGCAATAATTATACGATGTGTAGGAATTTTAATATAAAGGAGTCTTTACTGAGTCTTTTCCACGCACTGGGATTTATTTATAATAATAAATTGTATCAATAATGCAAGTAATTGGAACTCGAGTGTGAAAGGGATGATTAAAAGGCAAGTGAATCACCCTGTACATGCTTAGCAAAGTCTACCCAGAGGGTAGTAGCAACGAGGAGTTCTCCACAAACTAGCTAATAATGTTTTCACCTACTCGTGTCCCATTAGAATTCTCCATAAATAATCACTCGAATTAAAACTATGGCTAACACTTTAGCGGGTGACTGCTCGGAACTTTCATAGTGTTAATCGGATATTTTTTAATTAATTCACTTTTTTAATTAACTCGTCTAGGAAACATTCAATTCAAGTTTCCAATTTATAGTTGTTCATTCCTAGCGATTTAGTAGTGTGCTAGGGGTTTAATTTTTTCATGCACGTTTTAGTGAACTGTAGAATTATTTCCTACCACGTAGCAGATCGGTATACGTTTTTCTAGTCGCCGGAGTGGAAAGGCGGATGGCAAACCTCATTGGATTTGTACACATTCGTCGCAATACTGCAGGGGTGATGTCGGCCTCCTCGTATTTTAAACTAGTGCGGAATCGCCAGTAGAATTAATGCTCCCTGTGGTTTTCGCCTAATTATCCTGGCAAACCTACAGTTAGCCAGAGCAATCCTAAAGTATCGCAGCGCACCGTCCTGAAACACGGTGTCCTTTCAGGATGATCACCTGGCTAATGAGTGACGTTGTGCACAGGCATCAACGAAATGCGGCAAATGACTGCCTCTCGTATAATAATAGCCACAAGCCAAGTACATACTTGAGAGAACTGGAATGCAATTGGGAAACAATTACTGGGCGCGATCAATGGGGATGCCGGTGGATCACAAAGTGCTGTGGAAAATGCATCTCGCTTACAGCAGCATCATCGCCACAGATGGGATCTGGACTGGATCGAAGCTACTCGTCGAGGCCGACGAACGTAATAATTATTGCCGCGCTCAATTACGCCGGTGCTGTACTGGCCGTTATTGAAATCAGCCGCTTTCTTTATGGTGTTCGCGGAGAAGACCTTTGAATATTAAAGCTCTCAGTTCGCCTTTCTTCTCAAAATATCGACAGTTCTACTCGAACCACTTTTGCTATGTTGAGTTACTCGTCGAGAGGCTGGGTCTTATCGATTTGAATTGTTGGAATCGAATGAAGAAGACTCGGTGGAATATGAGTATTTCACGGTGCTAAGCACGACTGAAATGGCTGCAATGCCAGTGCGAATAAATAGCCGCTTAATTGTACTGGCGTAGTATTCTGCAATTTATTCGGTGGCTTCGCGGGCTTCCGCGCCAGCTTCACCCCCCGCTGAAATCGGATAATTAATACGCCTCTGAAACCCCAATTCTAGCCCGGCTTCTTGTTTTCCTTCTCAACTATGCACCGCAGCAGCCGCCCTGCCATTCTGGAGTGCGAGAGCCAGATAATCCGCGGGCATTTCGCCTGAATACGCCATTCACACATGCGAGTCGATAAGTGGCTCTACTCTAGTCCGAGTTGAATAAGTAGTGTATTCAAGACACACTCGTCGAGAAGCACTCGGACGGTATTGAGCAGAAACGTGTAGATAGATAAGCGGTAACGTAAAGAAAAACGCTGTAAATTGTTTGCCTCGAAGACAAACAGTAATTCCGAGTTCAAAGAATATTAACAACTGTTATTCCGCATCCTGTCGGCTAATCTGCGGTCTCACTACCCTATCTCGATGAATTCGTACCCTTTGAGGGTGGTCGTTCGCACTTGATTGACCTCGAGGTCCATTCGAAACAAAGGGAAATTATGAAATGCGGTGGTAGGGATGAGTGGGGGATGGGGTGGTGCGAATTGAGAGGCAAGCGTGTAAAAGGGATGAATGGTCGGTGGGAGGGGTGGAAGCTCGAGAAATTCATAAAGCCGGTCTTAAGCTGACATGCAGGAGCGGTAGCAGCAGTCAGTGACCTTTTCGCGTGTAAGCGCGATCAGTCTTGGCTCTCGCGAGGATTCAGCGAGGAGTTCCTTCCCGTTGGCAGGAAGCTCCAAGGAAGGCCAGCACTAGCAGAGCACTCTGGTAGTACGTGGGGCTGTGTGCGCGAGTGCGCGCGCACGTGCGAGCAGGAGTTCAAAGCTCCTTGCTGGCCTGGAACGTCGGTGCCGAATATTATCCTCTTTTTGTCGGGTTTCCCTTGGAATCGCTCCTCACTCCGGCGAGCGTGGAGAAGCCAGCCAGGCCGCTTATCGAGCTCCATTCAATAGCTCTCCACCTCCGGCTCTTCTCTCGCCTCCTACGCCTACCCACCTCGCCAATCCTCCTCCGGCTCTTTGTCTCTGACTAAAGAGCAGCCAGTTCCTTGAGCTTGGGATAACGGGCGCGCCTGCCTCCCCATACCTTCCCTGCAATAACAATCGACACAAATATAGAGCGTCCATTGCCGGCGTGTATTGTAGCGCGCGGCGGCGCCCGTGCCACCGAGCCCCGCGGAAACTCGGCCGAACGCCAACCCCTCCATTTTCGGCGGATAAATATTTTCCGCTTTTTAATCATCCCACTCTCGAACCCATAGAAGAGCTGCTGGTTCCTCGGGGATGGCAGCGACCGCTTGGAGGATCCCGCCTTTTCAGGGTTTCGAGGAATCCGTGCGGCTGGTGGCATTAGCCTCCGAGGCGAAGGTCGTGCACCAAGCCGCCAAGGTGGGCCAAGCTCGTCATTATCTTTCACGAGGTGGAAAGGTTTACGAGTGCACATCACGAGCCTGAATTATCCCCAGCGGTGAACTTTCCGGGGAAATTACCTTTTGCGGCGATATGTAATCCCGTGCTAGCTTTCAGTGAAGCGATGCCCGCTACACTCTCAACACATGTTTACTGTGTTTCTCCTTTTCCGGAATATGGTATGCGTCTAGCTTCCCTCGCGTTTGGTCTCCCAAAGGACAAGTTTTCTCATGCCGAAAGATGAATAACCAAGTTTCTCTTATTTCGTTGGTTAGACACAGAAGGAATGCATGTACAAGGACACATGAAGCCAGTTATCCATTGTATTCTTACTTTTTTCTATGAAAATTGTTTGAATTTAAAGAACATCATAAACGAGTATTGTTGAAGTGCTTTCGTACGTAAACTATGTAATATGTATTGGGCATTAAACACAAATTTACGCTCCATTATTCTCGAACTTGAAGGCTTATTTATTAGTTGTTTACTGTAAGGAGCCGCCGTTGAGGTTACTTGTGTTTTAAGAGAGTCTTCTTGCCTAAGAAATCGGCCGGTATTTTATGTCTTGCGTAAAGCCACAGATATATATTTGCGCATAGAGAAGTTAACTTTGAGGAAGCCTCCTGCCAAGGAGAATTACCACTCAAGTTTGCTCCCGTGTGACCGAGCAGAGCGAGCACGGTGGTCCAGTCGGAGAAAATACTGATTTACAGTTGGCATTCCTGAAATTACTTTCGGCGAACTAACCAGTTAAGTGGAAACTAACTCCCGTAAGAATAGGTAGCTTTGCATGCAGCCCGGGAGAGTGCAACCCGTAATCTTCATTTCTCTCCCCAGCTGTGCGTACGCATACTGCAGCGCATAGCGAAACTGTTTTACGGAGGCCTGGCCGGAAAATATGCCACGTTTCGCGCGCCTAACAACACGCCATTTAGCAAACTTTTCCAAAGCGGATTTCGTTTAATTAGCTGACAAAAAATCTTGCTACATCAATGCACTCTCTTTTCCGCGCTGTGCATGGGGTCGCGGTAAAATTGCAAGCGCAAAGAGTTGCGGATAAACGAGGGAAGCAGATATGGACGGTTACTAGTGAGATTTGCAAGAGCAAAAGGCGATAAACTCTGACGGAATTTTTTTAAGGACAAGAAAGCTTCATCTCTATAGGAATATTCCGAGTCAAAGTTCGTAGTTCCGAAAGTAGCTAAAACCGTGTATACTTTCTGCCCCTATCTCACCGACCCTCCTGCCCTTGCCACCCTTATTAATACCAGGAATGGGGGCAAGAAACGCGCAGGAACTTTCGTAACTCCCCCTGTAAATTCACCGGCGAATTCTATAACACGTAGTCGTAGTCCAGCGCGAGGAGCGCCAGATATTTTTGTCATAATCCTTTCAGATGCCTTGTGCGAGAAAAGTTTCTCGGGCTCCTGCTCTCCCTCACTCCTGACAAAGGGTAATAGATTCCTGGATGAAAGGGAAGCGTCTATTGGACTTAAGCCTTTCGATAGAACTCCTTCGAACCTCGGGGCACACCGGTCTTCCCTCTGTCGGCGAGTTCTATTCAATCGCCACTGTGATCTCTCTCTCTCTCTCTTTGCATCGAATTTTTCTTCACCCGCGTCCTCTCTTCTGGTCTCGGCCTTTCTCACGCTAAAGAGGTGGACGCTGGGATAATAAAGTCGGCCGCACCGCGAGCACATTCTGCCCGCAAATGGAACGATTTGAAGCCGTGCCGCTTGCGGGGTTCAAGATAATCTCGAACTGTAATTATCTGACAATAGTCAGAGCATTAAAGCCGCGCTTGTATGTATTTAGTAGTTGTGTTCTTAACGAGACTTTGGAGAGAAAAGGTTCCGTCGATTCATTTCCAAGTGTTCCCTCGGCGAAGACGAGGGAAGAAGTTGGCTGTCTGGAGGCTCCCCATCTTGCTGCCAAGTTGCCGGGGGTTTTCGGAGGAGCTGCGCGCCGTCGATTCAGGTCGATTCTGCGAGGCCCCGATAAATGTGTTATCGAAGTCGGCAAGCAACTCGCGCTGGTCAACGCAATCTCCCGATTTTACAGGGGTTCCCGGCGGTAAGTGGGTGGAGCTGGAAGGGTGGCCAGGTCTGAGAAGGCCAGGCTTTCTCGCACTCGCGAACCAATACACCTTGGGGGAGACAGGAGCTCTGGCACTCCCGAGTTTCTCGTGTAGGATAACTTTAAAACTGGCCAAGAGGGTGGCCGCCGGCCGAGTGCGGGCGCGGGTCTGCCGGATCCACTCTCAAATCCCCTGGGCATTGCCCAAGTGCTCTCCTGCCTTCTACTTCGACGCCGTGTATCCCCTCGGCGATTGCCACTCTTCCTATACCAACTTTGTCTCGCAATCGCGTCGCGTCCCCGCCAACTTCCCGCCCACGCAAACCCCCGCCAATTTCGCCGAGCTCTTATTAGTCCGAATGATATTCATTTCTACTTCTAGCTATTTCGCGCGTTAGTCAATTTACTTGAATTCAACCTGCTAGAACTAGAGTGATTCGGAAACGTCTGGCCAGTATAAACCTGCTATTTACCGTTTGAAGTGAGAACTGAGACGACCTTCCAAGTTTCTTTCGGCCGGCAAGTGAAGTAGAGGTCGTTTCAATCTTTTCCTTGACTAGGCGATAGTTTAAACGATGTGTACTGGTGTGAATTGGAGTGAGTTTTCATGTAACCTCGACTAGTTGGTCGCTTCATACTGAAGTCCAAATAGTGCATGCTTACATTTATCAGGCAAGTGTACCTTCAACTGAGCTCGCTTAAATATGAACACAAACAGCAAGTGGAGTTGCATACAATCAATTCTGCACGAGGCGATTTGATTTTAGGTTTGTTACAACCATTTAATAGACAAGTGTGCGCTCTGGGTAAGGATCCCTTAAAACTATCCTTCTTGTGGAAGTAGACATATTCCCGACTTAATACAAACTACTCCATAAACCTGTAGCAGTTCTCACATCGTCGAGAGGTAATCAAAAATGGTCACTGACATTATAAAACCGAAGATTTATCAGAGCAGCACAGACTTTGGAGGAAAAGGAGTTCTCGTGAAGGTTCTTGAGACAAGTCCACCGAAATAGGCGGCTTTTTAAAATATTAAAGATACGTTCAGAAATGTTTCGGAGCGGACAGAATATCGCATGCGAAATAAGAGTGCACTTGGGACGCGAGAGAATTTCCCCATCGGGCAGGGGTGGGCGGGGAATTTTCCTTCATGAATAATTCTCAATGTCCCTTGCTGCATTCGTTTTTCTTGAGCAGGCGGAATGCGTCTCCGAAATCTAGCAGCAAGAGGAACAAGAGCGGAGGCTGTGTCTGTAAGGATAAAAGCAGGGTGCCGCGTCGCGTCGCGTCGATGATCCATTCCGTTTCCCGATCGCGTGGACCTTCTCTCATCGAAATTCGGGCTGCGTCCTCCTCCTCCCAGGATGCCATACGGAAGGGGTGCAAATGGCCTTTAAGAGGGCCTACACACCTAAAACACTGGCCATCTTCCGGTTCCCTCCGGTGCACTGACTTTCCATACCCACACAGACCCCCCTTTTTTCTCCAACCCACTCCCACACATACAGGCCACCATCCCACCTCCCCCGTAACCCTTTTCTTGCAACGTGGCCCGACTTGATATCGGCTACTTCTGGCCAAGAGCCCCACTACCTTCTATGCATTGCGTGCGAATGGTTTCAAGTATTTTATTCCGGACTTATCACCTTTCCCGTTATGAATCTTAATCAGCGAGTTCACTGTTGAATCAATATTTTAATATTAAAACTCACTTTCAGTAGTGAATGTATCTTAATGCTAGTTTCTGAACTTATGCAATTATTCGGGTAGTAATGGCCATGCGATCGTATCGCAGCTTGGAAAGACTATCTGTGCCACTCGTCTTTCTACATTGTGGTCACTATGAATTCTGCAATTTGTATTTTCAATTATCAATTCGACAAGTGGGTCACAGGCAGCCAGTGCTCACCGGTATTCGAAAAGCTTCGTGGACGGTGCTCGTTATTTCGCGACTTGTTGGCGCTTAACTCAATAATAAATGCAGTTCCGCGCGGTCAGTTCGGTATAGGAAGAGAATTCTCATCCGGTACTTCCATGTGCAAGTTATTAGGAGAATCACATACGCCCGGGGAATATCAAACATCACGGGGAATATCAAACATCACGGGGAATATCACCCACTGAAACACAGATAGAATCTCACGGAAGTGGCTGAAATATGCAAGAAAATTCGATCCTAGCCACACACGCGCTACGCACACATATGCACATCATTGCATCTGATGAAAACTTATTAATTCTACGAGAACACGCTCAAAAGAAGTTGCGCCACGCAAGCGGAATATGAGATTAAAGTGTAATGCAAGCGTATCGCAGCTGCCAGCGAGTGCTCCCCAAAAAACGGGTGACCCCGTTGAATTATGAAGAGACGCTGTCGCACTGAACAAATCCTTGTCTATGTATTTCGGGAACAAAAAATTCTTTTTAAATTATTCCCTAACGATAGATGAGATAACGTGGAGGCTGCAGAGAAACCTAATTACAAGCAATGTTCCGAGTGCTTTGGTGATCCTTTCATTACTCTTTTTATTATTCAAACTCAAATAGTTTTCGTAGATACAGGAAAAAATGGCCGGCTCTACAGTCTTTCATTGTTGATTCACAATCGTCTGAAAATCACTAAAATGCAATAAAGAAAGGAGATTATATCGGTGATTCTTGTCCTTAAGAAAACTTGTCTCCGAGGGGGTTAATTAAAGAGCTGACTGTTATCGGATCAGTCAATTAGAATGCTGCGATATCCCATTATGTAAAATTCGTCGGACGTGCTTGGCGGCGAGCGATGTCCGGAGGGCGGGGGCTCTTAAAAATGCATGAGAAGCGGGAGAGGGCGGGAGGGAGCGGGAGGGAGCGGGAGATAGGGCTGAGGGTGTAGGATCGCAGGTGTAAAGAGGAAATTAAAAATGTGCTTAGCCCCGTTGACGAGGCTGCAAATTAACGGCTGATCGACGACGCCGTCAATCGTAGTCCAGTCACTCAGGCAGGCTTCGTCATTGGTATCGGGATCGACATCGCCACCGTCACCACCGCACTATCACCGCAGCCCCTCCGCAGACTTAATGAGATTCGACATAGATGAAAGGGCTCTGGACGACCGTCGAATTAATGGAATTGTCGGCTCTCCAGTCGAAAGCTTTGCCAGACCAACCCACCCGCTCTCCGAAATGACGACCACCCGACTTCATTGAGTCCCCGTCGATCTCCTATCCTGATCAGCGGTTTATCCTGTCATACCTAGAGTCGAGGGTACCCTTCGATCGTTTGGAAGTCAGATATCGCTTGGGTATATTAAGTCTTGTTTGATTGCATTTTTCTAGAATAATTTCATCGACCAGCACGCGAAGCCGGCCATCACCCTTACCGAAAGCTACAGTACGTTAGGACATGGTTTGAAAACAAAATACTTTAGACACTTGGTAGTGTAATTGAAAGTCAAGTCAATTGAGGAAGAGATGAATCTTAGCAAAATGACTTTCTACCAGCATTGGGGGCTAGTCAGATCTCGAGGTTATACATATACGACTAATCGATAACAATCCCTTTGACACAGAGAAGTACTTTTCGAGTGTAGAGATTCGTTTCCGCGCAGTTCCGCCAATAAGCGAGCATAAATCAGCCCCAGTGGAAGTGGTGTTCATTCATTCTTTCACCAATCCACCGGTCCATTGTTACGTGACAATCGATTACTCACCGTTTGATGTCTACTCGAGGGGCGATCTCGAACTCGAGCGGCGCAACTGCTACAGCTACTAGCAGCAATACGTGATTTGCATTGTAGGACCTCCACCTCCCCGATAAGCGTCGCGAGGACCGATTGCGCTTGCTTGACGGTGCCCGAGCCGGAACGTTGATCAGTTTGACCTCTGGCCGATTAATGGAATCGGCAAACCCGAGGTGCATCCGCTCGATGAGATTGGCAAACCCTGGGTTTCCCCGTCTCCACGGCTTTCCACGGCAGGCCGATCAAACTTATCGAGGATTCGATTTAAAAGTTGCTCGGGTCCCGGTATACGTCGCCCTGTTTTATTGCACGCCGAGAGTTCGCGGCACCCACCCACCCGCAGACAGAAGCTTCGTGACAAGGAAACAATTACTGCACAGTCAAGTCTCCCTGCATCTCAAAGACAAATTACAAAGTTTGCGATTCTTTCTTTTTTCCTGGTAAAGACAAGTGGTTTACGTGTTTGCTTTTTGTTTGTATATTTTTTTAATCACACGTTGATTTGCCATAGTAGCGACCGACGACTAACATCACTTCATTTGCTACTTTCGGACAGTTCCGAGTATTATGAACATTTGGAGAGTAATATACATACATATATCAAAGTGAGCTTAAACTTTCAACTAGAACCTATTATAATAGACCTCACACCAGCGATCCCATAAAGTAGGAGCAGGTTGACCTTGGCCGATTAGTGAATAGTTGAACTCTCGGTAAACTTGCAAAGTTCGGGTGGTCAAGGATGCCCACATAGAATCCCGCAAGCATAGAATAGCTGCATCTTTGATTCTACACGTGGAGGTATTATTAATAATGGACGGAAGCCCTTCCATTTGTTCAGATGGCTAGTAATAACATGACGGTGTTAGCAGGTATACTTGAAAAAATAGTCGCTTGTTGACAAAACCTTTGCGTCTGCGGTTCCATTAAGTGGGGAAAAAGCCTAGCAAACACCGGGCGTATTTTTTCCTGTGTTTTTATTCTGCAAGAGGGTTTGCCGAGCAATTACAGATATTGCCGGTGCGCGGGGACTGTTGAATAATCCATTCTTTCATTCGAATAAAATGTAAAAATACCCTTTCAGCAAATACAAATGACATATCCTTTATTCCATATGTAATTAGTTTTGGCTACATTTGTTCATTAGTGGGTGGCAAGTGGAAGGTAGCACCCCAGTCGGAATTAAGCAGTCCGTGCAAAGATCGATTTAACGAGTAAGTACACTCGAACGGCGGGAGAATGGCGTGTAAAATTTCACGGTTCCGCGTCGCTTAATCCGATGCCGGGGTTTCCAGTTCGCGGCATTCTGGAGATTCTGTCGCGCAGCTTGGAAAAATTCGTCGGCGGCCGGGAATTCGTCCCTGTTGGCTGACGAAAGCGCGTCGGGTGAGTGAGAGAGTCGGATGAGAAAGATGGAAAACCAGGGGCCGGGGGCGGGGGAGGAGGCAGTGAGGGCGGGAAGGTACGGGACGGGACAAAGGTCCAGAATGCTAAGGGGAATATCCAAGGATGCCGGGTGACAGGCTCGCTGCCGGGATGATTTTATCTGTAGTTGTCTCGCCATTTAACCTGACACCGCACAAAAGAATAAATAGAGGCTACATCTCAGCGGAACAAGCAGAGATCCCGACAATGCGAGCTTCCTCGTCCTAGCGAATGAAAGCGGCCGAGGGCCGAGGACAGCCTTCTATTCTTGCTCTCTCGCCGGGCCGTTCACTGGTCGACGCGCGACGTTTCCATTAGAATTTTGAGCGTGCCCGCACTAATTAAAGATTATTATCTGCCTGTGCTCGCCGAACCCTTTTTTGCTTTCGTCCGCACGGACGCGCCCGCCCCGTCGAGCGCAAATCATTTCGTAAATATCATGCCACGTCCCGCCTTTTGGTTGTTAATCTTGGGAAATTGCCTAATAAATTAGCCCGCGTTGCTCCCAGCGTTTCCGCGGCGAAAGAAGCATCGCGCTCTCTGGCTAGTGCAACAATTTCACCGCTCGCTGCTCCAATAATTACCCAACACTCGACGCTCTTCTGGGATTAATAGTATCTCTGACTGCCGGTCGGAAAAATCGAGGCGGATTCGATCCTGAGAATAATTGAATTTCCATTGGAATGAGGCTCAAAGGTCAAAGAGGTTGCTGCTTTAATATCGGGATCGGAAAATTGAGTGAGGGCGGCTTTATTATCCCGGCACAAAAGGGCGAATGTAGGTTGGCGTAGATCTCGCCGGTCCAACCGGACTCACCATGTCTCCGACAACAATGCGCATGCGAATAAGAAATCTTTGAACTTGAATGATCAGGAGAGAATGGAACAGCTGTAGCTGGTCCCTTCGAATTCGAAGCACGCAATGCCCTGTGACAGTTTTATTCTGGCATCTCAGTGTCTCGCGCGGCTCCGCGATCGAATCTTACATTCCCAAAAGTCTCATAGCCGAAGGAAAAAAGTAGTCGGAGGAAAATGGCTTATTCGCAATTCCAGACAAAAGCTCCGAAAGTGGTAGCCTCTGGTAGCTACGACTGTATCTCAGACGCCGGGATTTCAAAGGGCTGCGTTTTTCCGGGGGCTGCTCTATTTGCGCGTGCACCACCGGCGCAGGAGAGGAGACGGCCTCGTATTTCCTTGTGCGCGTTCCCCTCCTGGCATCCTTCTTTATTTCGCAACAGAAGGAGAGACAGTGCGATATAGGTGGGGATTGAGGGGGTGAGGCTGCTGCCGCGGCAAATCCTCTTGACGAAGACTTTCCTCGTTTGCGTCGGCTGCTGCGCCTGGCACGTTAGCTTTTGCCTCGGCTCTAGGTAGGACACTGCCAGTCAGGATGATAAGTCCTTTTCGGAGAGTGCCGAGACTAAATCGTGTTTGCGGGTGGGCAAACACGATTTAGTCCCGGGGCGATTTACACTTGTCTACGCCACTTCTCTGTCGAACGCTGCCTCTTGATTTTCTTCCTCGCTGGCAGATCTCTTCGGCGACCCGGTCGCTTCCTTCTTAAGGTTCTCGGTGCCACCACCTTCACTCTTTCCATCCCTTAGTCCTTCCTGCAGGGGTGACAATAGGAGGTAGACAGCATGCTTCCTGAATCATGTACAAGATTTACCTTTCCTTCTTGAATACAACCGTTGTACGTTATATAAGATCGACAAATATCGCCGTTAGGATAATACCAAAAGATTTCGCGCTCGTCGGGACGTTTTACTGTTGTAAGTCTCTTGAGTATTGGAAAGATCGATCTTCGTAGGGCAAGCTGTTAGCTTGGCGACAAGACGATTCGGATTACCACTGCAAACTTGAATGGATCAGATTCCATAGCGTTTAGCCTCTCGTTCAGCAGGAGAGTTCAACCTCTTCTAATGCATTTATCATGAGTGTCATGAAAATTGTAGAATCGTTAATTGAAGAATCGAATAATTGTTCTATATGTACGTAACTTTCTTATTGACAAATTCAAGTGGTTATATTCAGAAATGTTTGAACCCCCGAAATAAAATTAGAATAAGCATCAGACGAATATTAGGAACAGCCGGTGAGATAACAAGCCCACGAAATGCTCCTGCCCTTTAGCCATTCGAGTTTGGCCAACGGCTTATACTCTCGCTGGTTTTATTTCAATCGCGTGGATCCAGCAGCTGACGACGAGGAAATCGCTTAAAAGAACACGTGGTCCGCGATGCGAAAGCACATCAGGGACACGGGTAATGAAAGATTCAGGAAGTCCCTCCGATTTGATATTTTACAATGCTAACCGATCGTCTGTTCTCGTCGCCGCGTCACGCCGGCATGCCAAGCGGCTCCCTCGAATCGCCGAAGGGCTCTATTTTTGAGGAAAATACTCCAACGGGGAAGGAACAGTTGTCGTACTAGGGTAATGCGATAAGAACGGTGGGCAGAATCGACAGACTGGCATACCATTCGGGAGTCGGAAGTCAGTTCTAGAAGGCTGGACATCGGTTCGAGTTCGCAATTTCCAGTACTTGTATGGTTATCTAGATTCGGAATTTAGGCAGATTGAATGGTGAGGTAACAAATCCATTGAATCAGTCGATTCTATCCTAATTCTTCCGCGACTTCGCGAGCGACAAGTAGCCAAATCAACATTTTTCAATAATAAGCTTTCACTAAGCGATATCTTTAGTTTTATTAAAATCCCACCGCCAGTGTCTCCTGTCACGGTCAGCTTTCTCTTCCACTCGGATAATTGGATTCAAGCTTTGACTTGAAAAGTTTCGAGCTTCGCAAGATTACAAAGCCCACCGGCGAATGAATAAGCGACTTTCTCTCTCGGCTCGAAAACGCGAGAGAGAGAGGCAAGAGAGGCGGCCAGAAATATTGCCGCTCGATAGTAATGAAACCGTGAAAGAATTTCCCTGGGCGCAATCCCCCGCCGGTAAGTTGCGAATGCCAAATCAGAAAGGTTCCCGAGAATTATGAAGTTGTTTTCCCCGGGAGCCGGTGGCCCGGCTTTTCGGCCGAGTACAGAGGGTGGCACACGTCCGAGCGAATTTACGGTGCGCGCCCAAGGACCTTCTTTGGAACACGCCCCGTAGTTAAATTATTTGCCCTGGGGGCCGCCCTCGCTTCCTCATGTTGCGTACGTTACATGCGAACCCCACCGGCCGTCTTCCCCGGCGCGGCATGCTGCTCCCCTTTGCAGCCGAATGCCGAACATACTGCACCCGGGAAACGGGGGGGCAATTCGGAGTAATGTTCACCCGGAGCGCTAACTCTGCTTTCGAACGATATCATGGTTGGTTCATCCATTCAACCACTTCGGAGACTTTTCTCGACAATTCTTTTGGAAAACAGATTTTTCCTCTTTGTTCAATTAGATTTTCTTCCTTGTGTTCTGACTCGATAAGAGCGACTGGAAAATCGCGTAAAAAACAATAGGGAAATTGCTCGGCCCATTTCGGATCATTTTGCAGAGAGATACATATGTACATACCCTGATATATCAGTCTGGTAATCATAAAATTGGCGAAAACCGTTCATACATATGTTCAATTAAATAGATATTATTCGTCTCATGTAGCAGTGTGTTATCCTTATGATGTATTATCTCACCTGGCTGCCACTTAACCGGTGTTATTACGTATAATTAGCTCTCCTGAATGAAACGGTGTCTTTTGGCGCTATTAATGAGAGATGCCGAGCTCTTTTGCAGGATCGCTTTAATCCAAGCACGCGCGGAACATGAAATTTATTAACGTATTACACCGTAACGAAAATGAGATCGCTTGTAAAGCTGGCAGAGTGAAATGACTCTCTAGTTAATCAAGGTTTTATTAATCCACAAGATCGAGACGAGTTAACTCGGAGTGTAGACCGTTGAATTTACTGTCCACTTCGACTCCGGTGGATTTCGCTCCCTCGAGACGATGTTAGCAAGGACGCGGAAAGACAATTCAGTTTGTTAGCTGGTTCGCCCGTTTACGCTCGGAATGAGAATAGCCAATTAATTGACACCAGAGCGGAGCGAAGGTGCGCTCTTGCGAGGAGGAGACCGAGGGAAACCTGGAGACTACTTCTCAGTCTGACGAGGCGAATTCGCTGCACAATATAAATCGAAAACGAGGGATGTTTCCGAATTCCGCATGGCGAGTCCTTTGGTCGAAAGTGGACGCGCGCACAGCGGAGGGTCGAGGCAATTGGCACAGCCGGCCAATTGTCGGTTAAGAACAAAAGAGCCGGAGCCATCGCGCCCGAGGTTCGTTATGACAGTTCGTTAGAGCCGTAAATTGCCAACTCGCCGCTAATGGCTGGTTACCAATTATCGAGCCGATTACTCGGCCAAATTATCCGGCATTCATTCGTTAGTTAACTCTGCGATTTTCTAGTATCACGGAAGGTGTATACTGTTTTTATTTGCTCTACTTTTTACATACATATATCTATATTAGGACATACAAACCTTCCAGTTATATTACTACTTACCATTTGCTAAAGGCCTCATATTTCTTGCGACTCGCATTTAGTTCAATTGCACAAAGACACTCTCAAAGAAGTCTGATGCAAAAATCAAATTGATTTTTTAAACATTTCTTTTCAGAGTCCGCAGCGTTCAAGCCGACATTGTTCACTGGTCATAAAAACAGTAAAATTGACGGCAAACAATGAAACAAGCTTACATCAGAGAGTCGAAGGTGTGCGTTTGAGGGAGGAATGCAATTGCATTACACTTGGACCGTTTAGGAAAAACCTGCGATTCCAAATCGGCGAGTTAGAGATTTAAGGCGCGCGATAGTGCGTGTCAGCGTACGATGAAAAGTGGCAGCTCGACGATTTCAGAACTGTTTATTATTGAGGGGAGGAATATTTCGTTGGCCCGGCGCGCACGTGCAATCGAGAGGCCCCAATAAATTCGAGGGCGTACACGCCGTGTCTTTACGACGCGCCGGGCACATGAGAAAAATCCGACGGGGGCCAGCCGGTTTATTTCTGTAATAAAATCATTTTATCGTGCTCAAAGCAGAACGCTGGAAGCGCCCGGGAGACGACTGGGTTTCCGTGTTTTGCGGAAAACGTGTGGGGGAAATAAAAATTCAGATAAGCGCCGGGCGATCCGCCCAAGCAGCAAGGGATGAAGAGTCGATCTTGGACGTGCCCTGAACGGCTGCTGGGTAAATACGCCGCGTCTTCCTGCCACTGGGAGAAAAATCCCATGAAACGGAAAAAGACTGGGTGCTTATAATTGCTTTATTATGCCGGCGGTGTTTCAGACCCTACTGTACAAATGGGATTTCAATATATAAAACCGTTATCATTTCTATCGCTTAACAATAAACTGGCCGTCCCGCTCGGCTGCGCTGCTTCCCACCATCGATATTCCATTCCTCTCGTATTTACTATTCATTATTAGTATTTATTCAGTTAGCCAGCCCGTTTTAAATATCCGATACGGCCACTGGTTACAGTCGTCAAAATCGTTAAGGTGTAACAGTAACAACCACATACATATACATATACTTGGTGCGTGTGACACACATATATCTATCTAGATATAGAGGAAACATACATATTGGTCGGGACTAAAAAGTAAGAAGTAGAACACGGAAAGATCCTTCGCAGGAGAAACAATATTTTACGGCCGAAAGGTCACACTCAGAATAAGAAATTTACGCATATTCTCATTGCTTCATCTTTAACACTTCATCCCTGCTGATCGAGAGAGAGCTTCCAAGTTCCAAGGAATATCAGCGTGTAAAGCATAGAGAAATTGTATCGATCCTGGCGTCCAGTAAATGCGAGTCTTACGTATTAGAAGCGAGATTTGATCAACGGGCTTAACGAAGTTGCAACTTGGTCACCGGTTACCGCTGTTGTTTTTTGCTTTCCTTCGACCCAGGCGCACTTTACTTCAACTAGCTTGTCCCCATAACTTGGTTGACATATCGCTTTAACGAGCAAGACTTGCGCTAGTTTGGTAAGAGGATCCTGGCTCTCTTAACGAAGTAATGTGATTTCAGGTACAAAGTGGAAGTGGCCGGCAAGTCTTTACCAGTGCTGACGAACCTGGACAAGGGCCGCTATGGGGTCCTGATCTTCGAGAACCTGAACAAGTACCTGCAGATGGACAAGTGGAATCGCGAACTATTAGATAAATACTGCCGAGAGTATTCCGTGGGCATCGTGGGATTCGCACCAGCCGGGGAGGAAAGCTTGGTCGGCGCGCAGTTGAAAGGCTTTCCACTTTTCATTCACACCAATCTTAGGCTCAAGGTACGTTTCATTTGCAAACCCCATTAAGGTGTTACATACATCAAGTAGAACCTCAAAAGTGGAGCATAAATTTGAAGAATCTGTTCCTTGCAAATCAAATTTTCCCTTTAAACTTTACCATATACACCAGATAAAAGTACATCATTTCGATTAAATACATATACATATACATATGCGGTTAATGTCATTAGGATATTTGTAATCGCTAACGCGCCACACAGTATCATTTGCACTGATATGGTGAGATATATGCTCCAGCTCCGCAATATTTTATCGGAACTGTGGACGACACAATATTTTGTCTGCGTAAGAAGCAGACAAGACTAGGTCTTATCTGTCCTTCTCAGTCTTATCTGATTGCGTTTTCTTCAATGTTATTTTTGGCTGAAGATACAATTCTGTGTAAAGTTGCCGATTAAGTGTTCTGACAAATTTGAGCGCTATTTGTTTCTACAAAAACAGTTTAAAAGGCGTGACACTCACGGGAACTTCCCTTTTACATTCACATTCACACGGGCTCCGTCAGAGCGCGAATTGCGTTTAATGACTTGTAGGGTGAAGACTTTCATTTAAATCCAAGCAATCATTTTATAAATACATACATACAGGGTGGAAATGTTGTTGTGTCCGGCGCTTCGGGGGGTTCTGCATGTTCGGGCAAGTAGATTTTGCCTCTGGCATTTTTCATTTCGGGCTTCCGTTTTCGAGTTAGAATAAGTTGCAAATTCAGTAGAATAGGCGTCTGGACTGCAAAAGGTCGCCTTATCGACTATGATCTGTTTTGGCCCGATCATCACCGTGCCCTACTTTGTCATGCCCATCCGGCCGGTAAAAATGTGCTGACCAGACGCCTATTCTACTGATTTTTCAACTTCAACGATAACTAAAAAACGGAAGACCAAAATGAAAAATGTTAGAGGCAAAATCTATTTGCCCGAGCATGCAGAATAACCCCCTGAAGCACCGGACATAAGAACATTTCCACCCTGTATATCCGGGCTTTGCACTCTTTCGATTAGAGTTGCCAGATTGCCACATCTCGAGCGTCATCATTGTGTACAATTCGATATCTCAGCGGGGATCGGCCGGAAGTTGGTAGTTGATCTTGCAAAATGTCTTCTCCAGTGCTTGTTTTAGACGGTCGATTGTAAGAAGTAGCGGTACAAAGTCCGGAAGTAGCACCGAAACGAAGCATCAGAGAGTACCTAGTCAATATACCAATATACTCTTCGTCGAAAGCGATTTCGTGCTTCTATTTGTGTTTACTCCCAATGAAAATACAGTATATGGATAGTCGATCCGAGGTAAACTCACCGCATACGGTAAAAGTTTCATTACTTTCCCGCGCATCCGTCTACAGAACGAATACACGGATAATTCCTTTGACGAATGGAAAAAATTCGCCTATATCTGCCATTGCCTATTTAAAGATCCGCGCTGTCTCAGTGGAAATAGTTGGCGCGTCGCGGATCTCTTGATTCAAATTCCGTCGATCCACTTCCGAGCACCAGGCGAGTCTGACCAGCATCATGAAAATCACTTGGCGCGCAAAGCCTTAATGTTTCATTCATCGCTCGCGTCAGAGGGGAGGGATGCCATAATTTACGTGTGCCGTACGTGCGCTGACCGGCACGTTCCGCGTAGTGAGAGCTATCGGAGTTTGCGAAGTTCCGCCTCCGATCGATTCATACCTTCTTCCCGACAATACACACATTCGCCCCTCGAACTCTATTGGTCAGAGGTAGATGGTCAACTGGCACTCTGGCGAAATCCTGAAAAGTCGTCAGCGGGACTGTAACCGGGACGGGACGAGGGGGAGCGGTCGCGGGCAAAATAGCCTTCGGCGCTAGGGCGAATAAAGTGCAAGCGCGCTCGTACGATTTATTGGCTATGTACTAGGGAAATAAAATTCACGGCCCGACGCCCGATGGATAACCTTCGAAAGAATAAAGAGCGAGAGGATGCATGGACCGGCCCTCGAGCCCTCGCAAGATGAGGTCCGATCGCAAAAAGTTGGATTGGCAATCTCCGCTCTCACTCTCCTCACTCTCCTCACGAAACGTTCGACTTTATTTCGTTGAAAAGTTGCGCCCCTGCAGCATGGAAGCTCGGCCGCGCGCGCGCGCACGCGTCGTAAAATGGGGCTGTAAAAGCGTCATTCCTAAAGTATTACGGGGAACACTGCACGCCATGACGTGCTCTGTGAGGTGATTCGTGGATAGTGACGTTCCGCGGAGACGTAAATTTGCGTGTGCCTCATTTATGTTGCCCCGGTAATAACTGCGGTGCCGTTCGCGTTTCTCCCCCAATAATACCGTCACCCGTGACAACGGCGGAATGATCCGCGGGATATGCAGCGTATCAACAAACACTTTATTTGTGTTGATTTGCTCCGGCTATTTAATGATATAGATATTAACTGTATCTGCCTGAACGTTATTAATGGACATATTACAGAGTGCACCTATATATTGTTGGCTAGATATAATTAGCAAAAGTTGAGCGAGTGAGTTGAAATCGATAGAACGAAATTGGTAAGGGGATCATGCGTCCGGCAGTGAGGGGCGAGCTTTCAGCTTTCGACTTTCCCTTGAACCGACCGTGGATTCCACGGAACTTGTGCCAACAGTGGCTCGCCCGCTCTGCCGGATGCATCTAAAGGGAAGGAGAGAGAGACGAATAAATGGCCGAACACAGAAAGCAATGCTCGCGCCGGCAAACTTTCCGAAGAGAGCGGCAAAATGAGATCGGTCTTTCTCCCGTAGGATGCTCAGTTGAATGCGGCCTCCCCCATTCTCCGATTAACCAGATCCGGGGAGACAGCCTGGGGACCACTTCCTGGCGGTGACTGGACCATTTTTCAGGCGAATCACAGCACCTATGAGCCGCTGGCTTGGGCGCACCGGGACAGCCTCGACTACCCGAGCAACAAAAGTCCCCTGGCCACTGTCATTCAGGTGAGTTTCAACCCCTTTTCGACTTTCTCCTCACGTATTCTCGCTCCCCGATTAGCCAGCTTTTGGGGATTCAATCTACTACCGTGGCTCCGCATCACAATGTTAATTCCACCCACAGAAAAGTCAGTCGCGGTCATTTTCCTTGTCGGGGAAATCAGAAATATCCGTATAGCTGTTCGCTGCCACTTGCATCCAAGGACAAAACAGACATTATTAAATTATGAAGATTTAAGAACTGTAACACGTGTTGGACCTCTAATGACAGTTCCAGTAAATCCTCCTACGTTAAATAATAATGAGATTTCTCTAAACGAATATGTACGTGTCTTCAAACTTACTGAATGGAGAAGCTGAAAAGACTAGTTGTGCGAATTATAAATTTCCAAGTATTGGTCATTCATAGAAAGGGCATGCCAGTCCTCATTTCAATGATGCAGTTATACATATGTAGACCAATCAACCTATACGCAAATCCTTTTAACCGAGCAAGGTTAGTCTAGACCGCAACTGAAAATCCGGCGGGCGTCCAAATAATACTCAACTAAAGAATTCGCCGTCGGTTGATCGCGCTCTCTCCTCAAAGGCGGCAGGAAATTTGCCTGAAAACTCATCTCGACTTCGACTAGTTTAATTACACAGGAAGCATTAATTACGCCGCGGCGGAGCACCGTAACCCAGAGCGTAAGCGTAAGAAGAATTCGCGGGAGCGCGCGTGCCGAATACGGTTTACAAATCGAGGTGCCTCTTTCAGAGAGGAGAGCATCGGAGAATCGACAAGTGGATAAAAGCGGAGGATATTTATTGTGTTCTTTGGTGCGTCTATTCCGAAAGCGCAATGATCAGTACCGGCGGCGTATACTTACTAAAAGGTGTACCAAGCCGTTTTTCCCCAATGGAAAATTCGCTTTGGTGTGTTCTTTGTCGAGTTCCCTTTATAACAGAGAGCCAGAGACAGAGAGATGCAGAAACGAGTAGGGCCAACGTAAAATCCATTTGCGTGCATTGAAGCGAAATTCGCTTTCCGGCCGAGTACGCGTGGCGCGCGCACTGGAACGCCAAGGCAAAAGCAGATCGTTTATCGACATCTACGCTTCCCGAGCCTCGGTTTATCGATGCTAGGCCTTTGGGATATTTAAACTCATACTTAAGCGAACATTAAATTAGCCAGTCCCAATAGAAACGCGCGGAACGCTTTCATTAGCCCGCGAGGAATGGCCAGAACGGAGGAGGCGACTTGCACTACGTGGGAGGCAAACGAAATCCCAGACGGCATCGCTCGCAATATACTGAATGCAGCCTGGCGCACTTTGTTAGCTCCGTACGTAACTCGTGTCGGGCCGGCGCTCTTTCAGCTTCTGTCTCGCGATTCTTATTTTTCCCGGGCGGTTTTCCGGGAAACGAAAGGAAATGTTGTATTCCCGCGACTGTCCGAGCGGCGCAGCGCACCTTTGCCGCGCGGGTCTATGTGTACGCAGTCAGTGCCGAGAAAAAGATCGAGCTTGAGAATAAAGAGTATATACGCGGCGGACTGGTATAGGAAGCCGGCGAGACTGAGGGGAGCCGAGAGATAGAAAACTAGACGGAAATGCACGGTAAGACTTGAGGGAGGCAAGAACATCCGGGGAGATGGATAAGGGGATGGCAAGGCTTGGCTGGAAATGGTCGCAGCACTTCCTCCTCTGCCTAGAGAACGGCTGGCCCGCGTACTGAAACAATTCGTAAAGCTGTTCAACGCGCCCCACGCCGCAGTTTACATTCGGCCTGGAATTCGCGATTGCAAGATTCCACGGTCCAACTGGGCGCTCGCCTCTTCTCTTACGCATCCCCCCGCTTGGAGAGTAATCTTGCCGGTGATCTATATAGAATGCAACAAATATGTGCTCGGAAAGAATCACCCGACACCCACCGAGGCGTAGCTAGGATCAGGAGACTCAGCAGAGTTTTCATTTTCTGAAGGAAGGTTAAGCAGATTTTATTATTATTGAAATTAGACTTGTTGGCATTAGCTTTAAAACAGTACTACTTTTGATAAAAATGTACGGCTCACATCATTTTTATACTTGAACTATTCTTTATTCTAAACCAAACATATGTTTTCCAAGGCTGTCCATTAAATGTGCTAAATCTGTGGGACGCTATTAGGAGGAAAACACAGTAATTGTCACAGTAACTGACACAGTAATTGGCACAGTAATTAACACAGTAATTAACAGCATCGTATTGTGCTATTACTGTTTTCTGGAACTCGCATCAAGCTAGAAAGTAAAGAAAGAGTCATAACTTAAGTATATTATGAAATTAGTATCTCAGTATTTGATAAACACCAATACGTGCGTTTGGTTCTCACGATATTGACACTTACACCAATTGCGCGAACAGTAATTGTTTCGGACCAGGTGGGATGGAACTCATTGTGCTCTCGGATATTCTCACGCGGAGCCGCAGCCGAGAAATTATTTGTTGAACCGTGCAGGAAGGCACCGGCGAAATTTATGCGGCGAGCGTGCCGGCAAAATGCCTGTAACCTTTGGCGAACTCGCGGCCGTAGCAGGGTTTATCGATCAGTAACCGGTTTCCGAGAGAGTTCGTTAATTCCGACATTAATTTCGGGGCACTTAATATACCGGCACATACTTACTTTCCTTTGGCCGAGGCAATTTGAAGCTACTCTTGCGAACTTTAATCAAAGGTGGGGATACCTTGTACAATCGCTATTATCCCCGGAATACATAGTCCAGCTTGAGAGTGGCAGCTGCGGCGAGCAGGCCAGGCTGCCAATAGAAATCGCCCAGTCGCGAGAAGAAGCGTCCTCTAAAAACAGCGAATTAGTTAATGCAAAAACATTGCTTGTAATCCGGAAAACGAGAGCATTGTATCGCGTAATTCCAGGCGCAATTGCGTGCCCTAAAGAAAACACTAGGCCATTTCTTACACGCGCTACTTCTCGTACCCAGCGTCGCGTTGTTGCGTACACTCTTTTCTTAGCGTGGGAGCCCGGCGAATCTTTGCCCGTGCATCTATACTGATGCGCCGGAGAATAGCACAATGGGGACACTGGTCGCTAATGACCAGTTGATTAAGGACGCAGGGAAAAATTGACGAACAACGGGAGTCCCTAACCAGATGGAATTTCGTGCGCGGACACTGCGGGTGACACGTTAATCGGAACGAAGGACGAATACAGAGCCAGGCGACCTAACATGTAATAGCTATAGTAGCATATTTCTACCGCGGCTCGCGAATGCAGTGAAGCTATTTTTAGTAACTGATAAAGTTTTTGATTATTAGTGGAGCGTAATATGCAGGTCGTTCATCCCTGTAGGGCGCGGGGGGAGGGGGGCGCGGTGCGAAGGATTTTGTCCTGGGCCCTCAGGACAAAATAAATTGGTGGTCCGAGTGTCAGCAAATGAAGCAGGCGTCGTCGCGCGCACTGTTACTCATTAATCGAATGAACGTACGGCTGATTGGCTTCTGATTTAATTAGCCGGCTACCTGGGATCCGTGCGTCTCTCGGTCGACTCGCCCGGGCCCGCGTAATGGGGTTATCAGCGAGATTATTATTGTTGTTTACTGCTAACAAGCCCCTGGCTCAACACTGACCATTGCAGGTCGTGCGAGCGCGCTGCCGCCAGAGAGTTACCGGGGTTCCCTGTCGAATCCCTGTCGAACAATGCAATTAACAGATCGCGTTATTCAGGATTATACCCCCGGCACTAACGTAGATCTGCCAGGAGAAAAACGATAATTACTAGATAATCCTGGCGTTGGGCGAGCGTTAACGAGCGTTCGTTAAAAATCTGCTAATTGAAGCTTTGTAATGCCCAGCCACGAAAACTGGCGGCCCCTTCTCGTAAGTCCCGCGCGAAATCGAGGGCATTATCCTCGTTCAGCCGTGTACACACCAAGAAACATAGGATTTTCCGAATTTTAGATCTGCTCTTTCGCAGAACCTGCATTCAATTCGCCAAGGTATATATTCGCTATTATAGCCGAGGGATTATTCCCATGGTTAAAATGTGCATCGGACTTTTGCCGCGCATACATTAATTCGAATCGAGTAAATGTAGCAAAAAAAGGACGGCTCGGGGGGTTGAAGGGGCGCGGAATACTAAATAGTGGGAGGGCAGTTACCGTTCAGCCTGATAAAGCGGACGTTGAGTATCGGATTTGCATTACGCAGGATCACGGCAGATACGACGGGATTCAGAGGGTCCTTTTCGGCGGCGGACTGCGATTCTGGCTGCACAAATTGCTGCTCCTCGATTCCCTGTCGTACCTATCACACGGACAATTGAGCTTAAGCCTGAACCGCATGATCCTGGTGGACGTCGACGACATATTCGTCGGCGAGAAAGGTACCAGGCTGAGGAAGGACGACGTGATGGCACTGCTGGCCACGCAGCAGAGGATTCAAGCTCTGGTGCCGGGGTTCAAATTCAACTTGGGGTTTTCCGGCAAGTACTTCCATCATGGAACCACCGAGGAGAATTTGGGGGACGACATGCTGCTGGAGAACGTCGACAGGTACGTCTATCTTATCCCCGTGCTTTCTCCTTATCTCAAATGCCTCTCCGTCTTGAACAGAAGAAGCTTTACCTCCCGAACTATTGTGCGGGCCGCGATAGTTGAGTTAACTTCAAAGTTCGAACCACTCGCCGATAAAAGTGGCACGCGGCACTTTTGTCCGCCTTCCTGACGCTTCGTGCGATAAAGCGTAATGTATGCCTCCTTGCGCAGATTCACGTGGTTTTCTCACATGTGGAACCACCAACAACCACACCTCTACGAGAATGTGACCCACCTGCAACTGGACATGTCACTGAATAAGCAGTTCGCCAAGGACCACGGTATCCCGACGGGAAGCGGATACAGTGTCAGTCCTCACCATTCCGGTGTATATCCCGTGCACGAAGGCCTCTACGAGGCCTGGAAGAAGGTCTGGAGCATCAAAGTCACCAGTACCGAAGAGTACCCACACCTGAGACCGGCGCGTTTAAGACGCGGTTTTATTCATCGTAATATCATGGTACGCAACCTTCAGCATGAATAATAAATATGAATCTACAATCGATAGATCAATATGCCAATTTTCATTGTTGCACCTGTATCCCATTGATTAAAGCCTGAAAGATAAATGTACCGGCTTTTTGCTCGGTCTACTGTATGGAGAATATTTATCTAGGCTCGCGACCACTTGGAATACCTGATAAACTCGTAAAAGCATGCCGTTCCGATGGTAACACCGGTCAAAACGTCAAAAAAGGCGACTTGAATGGTGAACTTCGCAATCCCGATAAAATTCTGTTCACCGTTTCATTCCCACCGAACGGCATTCACCCTCTCCCGTATGGCTCAATGGGCATTCTTCGACAGTAAAAAACGTCGGCTTTTCCAAACTATAGGGCGCAACATGTGAATTGGCGATTCAACCGATCGATCGATAATTGGACAGGTTCAAGCTTTGTACGCAAACGGAAGTTTTTGTAAGAGACTTGGGGATTTGTTTTTCTCGGGGATGGTGGTCGTTGTTCTCGTTTTACAAGGGTAAAGGTTTCACTATGCCTGTTGTACAGGACGGTTCATATTCTTTCAAAAGAACTCGAATGGCCAGCAGAGCGAGGGATCAGAGTTTTTGTACAGTATTGCTGTAAAATCCTTTGAAACAATGCTGCTCCCTCCGATATTGTCAGGATGATGAGTCAAAAGTCATTTTGATCGTTTTTCTCTCCAATCCTAGGTCTTGCCAAGGCAAACCTGTGGCCTGTTCACGCATACCATTTTCATCGAGAGATATCCCGGCGGTCGAGAGAAATTGGATGAATCGATACAGGGTGGCGAACTTTTCCAGACAATCGTTTATAATCCTGTGAGTAACTCGTTTACAACCACTCTTGTATTCTCTTAGTAGATCTATCAGCCGTCGGAGGACTTCACGTATTAATATTTTTGCAGATAAATATTTTTATGACGCACATGTCGAATTACGGAAATGATCGTCTGGCATTGTACACCTTTGAGTCTGTGATTAAGTTCATTCAGTGCTGGACGAACCTTAGGCTGTCTAGTGCGCCACCTCTTCAACTTGGCGAACGATACTTTCAATTGTATCCTGAAGAAGCTGACCCAGTCTGGGGCGTAAGTTATCTTTGCACTACGTACACTGCGCGTGCAATATTATTTATAACTAATATGCTGTACGAATATTTTAGAATCCATGTGATGACCAGCGCCATCAAAAAATCTGGTCGAGGAATAAGACTTGTGACCAGCTACCCAGGTTCTTGGTGATCGGGCCACAGAAGACCGGCACGACCGCCCTGTATACGTTCCTTTCTATTCATCCTGCTATTAGTAGTAATTTGCCGAGTCCTGATACGTTCGAGGAAATACAGTTCTTCAATGGAAAGAATTATTATAAAGGCCTCGATTGGTGAGTAGCATATCCCAGGAGTAGCATAGCATAACCCAGATCTAACCCAGGATAAATAGTGACCAAGTAACGCGGAATTTTTTACAGGTACATGAGTTTCTTCCCTGCGTCAAAGAACGAGAGCTCGAGATATCTCTTCGAGAAATCAGCCACTTACTTTGACGGAGAGCTAGTCCCTCGAAGAGCTCACGCACTTTTACCTAGGGCTAAGCTAATTACTATATTATTATCTCCGGCTAGGCGTGCGTATTCCTGGTATCAGCATACAAGAGTGCACGGAGATCCTGTAGCGAATAACTATTCATTCCATTCAGTCATCACTGCGAGCGACACTGCTCCGAAGCCATTGCGCGATCTCCGAAACAGGTAGGATGTAAAGCATGCACACACATACACCTCCATGTCCACATCCGCATCCTAGTGTGTCTGAGGGGAATAATGAGCAAGCGAAAGTTTCTGAATATCTGAATGCAAATAATAACGTTATCCTGCGACGCAATCGTCGTGGTGAATGGACGGTTTCCAATCTACATTGCTAATGCTCCCTCAAACCGAGAATAATTCCCCATCTGTAGTATAATAGTCCGCCCGAGAATGCAGATGTACTGGACATTAACTGAATTTATTTCAGGTGTTTAAATCCTGGAAAGTACGCCCAACATCTGGAAAGATGGCTGTCTTTCTACCCAGCTCAGCAATTGCACATCATCGACGGTGAACAATTGCGGCAAAATCCAGTGGAAACCTTGCACGAGCTGCAAAGGTTTCTCAAGATCACACCGGCTTTCAATTATTCGTCACATTTGAGGTACGATCCGAAGAAAGGATTTTTCTGTCAAGTTACCAATGAAGATCGCACTAAGTGTTTGGGCAAAAGCAAGGGTCGGCAGTACCCACCGATGGAGGACAAGTCTTACAAACTGTTACAGGTACATTCAGTCGTTAAATCATACAAGAAATAGGAAGGATGTAATATATGATTAACAAATCGCAAATTGAAATCTAAATTATCTTTATGTTTTTTACAGAGGTATTATTTATCTCACAACACGGCTCTAGTGAAACTGTTAAAGCGCCTCGGGTCAAGGACAATTCCGCAGTGGTTGAAGGAAGATTTGACCGATACGGTGATGACCTAGCAAACGTCGATTATGTGAAACGAAACCGTTTCTCAGTTACTTATTTCCGCGGTGAACGAGATCCATCGATTGCTAGCGGAAGACTTGTAAATTAATTGTATATTGAACATTTTACTGGACTCCACGTCCTTGACGGAAGGACCATGCGGGCCTATCACAGCAGGTTGGCCTAAATAAATAGGGAGCCTGCAAAACTAGTCACGGAACGGTTTCATGGTGACACACACGTCACTCTCAATCGTTGTTAAGTCGATAGAACTATTATTAACGTTATATTATTATTATGATCGTTGTTGCGTCATGAAGGACAGAAGCATTAGGAATACAGCCACTCAGTAGTGCCATCGTCCATTTGTTACGGTTGGACACCCGTAAACCGAGTCTTCGCTACCTATTCCAAATTCTGAAGATTCGAGGCGCTGCGTCAGCTTGGATTCACACTCGATCTTAGTAACCTGCTGGTTTTTGGGTGTCAATTTCCCCTTGCACAAGTGCATTTCTATAAAGCAAATTCATTGTCGGCTTGTCAACTATTTTGGTAGCTATCTTGTCATACCTACAGAAACGATTATCTGCAGCCTAATGTAGGGGACTCGAAGAATAAGCAATGAAGAAGGAAGAAGTTGTGTTATTGAGGATCGAGCTGGTGAAATACAGGCGGTAAGGGGAAAAGGCAACGGATGCTTTAATGAGTATGATTAGGAGTGTTCTCTTACGGCCGATTGTCGCATTTAAGGGAAAAAGCAGTACTTGACTCCTATGAGATGACATCTGTCCAAATCACGTTACAATGTTTCGAGAGATTTATTTCCCCATATGAACGGTCGGTGGGTAGATTGAGTGTTAATGTCGCAAAGTGACGACCAACTGGTTGTTCTCTTTCTATTAATCGCAGGATCGTCCATTTGTGTGCGCGTGAGAGTCTGGGATTACGAGCTTTTCTCCCGCCCACTTACATTCGGAAATACAGTGTACATTAATCCTTGTTGTGAAAGCGTACATGAAATCGATAATGATGATTCTATGTATATTTTGACAATACTATTCTTGGTACTGACAATGGAAATGTCAATAAAAGGGTGCGTCCTCGCGTCCATTTGTACACCTACGTATTGCGCTATGTTGATGTTACTGTAGGTATACAGTAATTATTTAAACGTTACTAGCCAGAAAACGGCGATCTGGTAAATTCTTGCACTGAGGATCAATCTCCACTTAAGTAGTGATCTTAAGTGTGATGTGTCATGCCTATCTGGATGCAATAATAAATATTATAGCGCTCATCACATATTGGATATCTTCTCCTAGCAGTGCTTTTCATTTTCGGTGTAAAGTAATCATTTGAAACAGCAGAGTTTTTTATCTTACTATCGTGTCTGGTATAGTAAAGTGTATAGGTCAGCGAATTGTCGAAACTACGAATTTGTACATATAATTATCGTGGCGAGACACATTTGTATTCACTAAACTTCTGTTAGTGACGTTTATTTATCATATCAATTTTTGGAATCCTGTACATAAGAATTGTACTGTCTGCCTTCTGAACAGTAAGCATCTAAGTGCACGTATGAGCATTTCTTGGATACCAAACGCAGCAGATTTATAGCTAAAATTAAATAATACTGCTTGTTTTGGTGTGGCACCTAGATCAGGGTGTCTCAATCTCAAACGTATCAAAACAAAAAGTCTGAATACATCTTTCATTTGTTCGATTCTCACAACTTTCAGAAATGCCACTTTCGCACAAGTGTCTCACCATTGACAGAGCTTAATCCAAAACGAGCAGGAACCGAATCATTTGTCGGGATTTTACCAAATAGTTTCAGCATGATTTCACAGCTAATGTCATTCGGCTGTCTCCTTAGATTTTATTACGTCTTTGCGGTCGATTTTATTTATATACTGCCGTTAAACAATGCCACGTGACGTTTAACAACTCATGTACAAAGTTGATTGTTAATATAATGATAGTGAGGAATATCGATAATAATAGGAAACGATTGATATGTTTCGTCAAATCGTGCCATTTCGCCAGTGTTGTATATATTGTATAAGTATATTATCGTACCAAATGCGGCATCAAATTCGTATGGTGTTAATATCATGAATTTTCGTTCACAGTGGCGGTGGCAGCGATTGTCCGGATTGTTACCGCCTGACAATAATAATTGAGAAATTGAGATTGCTAAATCATCTGGGTATTCATTACCAATGTGGAAATTACAAAACAACCAGAGGACTCATTAGCATTACTTCATCGCTGGTATATGATTCTGTTGAATTTGTTTCCAAGTGTATGTCCTTTTTGAAAGTGTGTTATGAAACCCGAGAAATGAGTACAATGAATTAGATTTTAGTAACCGAATGATTATAACATTTCCGTAGCTATATAATGTTTCTATGTGACCAATCATTTTTGATAAATATATTTGAAGTGAAAAAGAATAACGACTCACGGACCAGCGATAAACTACTGCTAATATAAAGCTTTGCGTGCACTCAGTCTTCGAATATGCGGAGCTGCGCCCAATGAATAAAAGTGACACTACTTCAAATGTTCTGTTCACAGTGAACTGTTACGCAAGCAAAAAAGAGAAGAACTGTCGTTGTGCGAATAAATTCGATCGCGTGTAGAATATATGTACGAGACCTTAATAGGGACTTTTGATTATTTAACTTAAAACTAATCTATTGTAAAATACTGTAATAACTGTATGAATAGTACATAAGTTCTAATAAAAGAAATATTTAAAATCATTTGTATATATTCCACGAAGCCCCTAAGCACTCGTTACTATTTCCGCATTATTGATAGTTGGTGCGTAAAAAAGAATTATTTTATTCCTACAAAAGTCTAGTATCTGTAAAGTAAATGTTACACACTCAACAATTACATCGTTGATAAAATTGGGTGTTTTAGGTAGTTATCGGTGCTGTTGATAATAGAGTAAGTATCGAATCGTGTCATGATTTTTTCCGATTGAAATTGTCTTTGAGCAATTTGTTAGGCATGAAGACGAGAAGGAATCGGGGCGGCTGCTTTTTCAAGTCTTCCTGCTCGGCCCTGCTTGTGCCTCTTCACCGGCTTTAGCTTTCTCTAAGGTATCAATCTCTCTCAAATACTTCCAAAAACGCGATCCAGCACTTGGCGGCTGGCCCGACTTCGACAGGGTGCCAGGCTGCAGGTAAACCGAATTACTATCGGGCGGAAATATCCTTTTGAAGCACATCCTGCGCGGTGCACGTCGAAGGGCGACTATAGCTCTCGCATGATTGAGATGCTCCGATCTGTTTCGCAGTATGCCAAAGAATTCGAGGCCAATGAAGGCGCTGGCCATAATAGCTATGATTAATGCCGACGCCAAGAGCAAGCAGAGAATCTGCCAAAGGAATCCCCCGAGGAACGTATTGGTGTCTGCGTCGCTTTTTAAAGCGCAAAGTGGCGCCAAGATGCTTCCGAAAATCGTGCAGGCCAGGTGCGTTGCCACGATATTGCAGTTATCTTCGAGGGCGCGGTGGAAGACGATTTTCGAGATGAGAAAGAATATCGTACCACCGACGCATCCAAGGACTATTGCGATCGAGGGACGATAAACGTTGGATCCGGCAGACACTATCACTAGCCCAGACACCATAGCCTGGACGCATCTCATTACCGTCCAATGATTGAATCCCTCTCTGCTCGGGATGAAATGCAAAGCGACGACGCAAAGGCAGCAGGACCCTGCGGCCAACAAGTTGTTGAGGTAAACGCGCGGCAATCCAGCGACCAGAACACTAACCCTCTCGGCCTCGCTATTCGGTATACTGAGACTCTGAAACGACAAGATTTGAAAAGTAGCCAGTGCTTGGACAGCGTCGTCGATATAGGAATACTATGTCGCTGCTTAACAATTTATTCAGCAATACCTGAAGACCAACGAAAACCATGAGGTGCCCTGCAAAAACGGTGACGGAGGAGCTGGCCGAGATGCTCGCATCATCAATGTCTTTAAGCCTGAGTATTCTTCTACCAAGTACCATGCAGCCAATTAAGCCGGAGAGGCCGCCAGCCAAATGAACGACCGAGGCGCCCGCGAAATCCCGAAAGTTGTCGCTCTCGCTACTCATCGATAGGGCATTATTCCTCATTAATCCATCGCGCGACCAAATCCAGTGCATTAAGAGTGGCTGGACCACGGCCGATAGAAGCAATCCTATCACGAGGTAACCAACAGTATGGGTCCTTCCAACGATGGCGGAAGTGCAAATTGCCGAGCCAATTATCACAGCGGTCCATCCAATTAGCGCCTCGTCTCGGTCAATCTCCTCGTGTCCGATCCAACGCCCTTTTCCCGCCGAGCCCTTTAAGTGTATGTTATGCGAGACGAATGTCCCAATCACCAGATAGGTCAGTGTCACCCAGCATATGTCCACTGCGTTTTGCAGGAGGATCAAGTTGACATTGCTTATCGGTACGCTGCCCACTTGTATGAGAACGTAGCCGATACGCGAGAGGATCGCTAGACCGGCGCGCAACAGCCCGGTCCAGACATAGTAATCATTCAGAATATTCTCATCGGTGTCGTCGCGTGCCTGGGGATGAGCTGCGAACATCCTTATCACAATGAGACTGTTACCGCGATGGTAAGTTTCATCGGGAGGCGCGGCATGGCCTTCGTTCTTCCTTCGAAACACGTTTCTTCAGGTTGGATTACAGGTCATTACGCGTGAAGATCCCCCAGAATGCAGATGTAATATGTCTACCACTCTTGATGTGCGGCATAGTTCAGTGGCGACACCCATTACAATTCACTCGCCCTACTCTCCTATAATATCCCGCATTTTCACCGCTTCTATATTACTTCATAAGTTACGTCATACTAGACCGCAGATAATACAGGACCATTTATGCTTAATGGGAGTCGGGACGGCCAGCTCCTGCCCTCACGCGCACCGCAATATGCAATATCCGTTCATTCACCCACTGTTTACCTTCCCACGTCATTTCTGATATCAATCTATACCTACCTGAAGGAAGCTGTACTCGAGTACTTGATAGTGCGCCTGCATTCTGCAAGGATTGATTAAATCAAATTATGATTGGATAGAGAATCATATCGTCTGTGTATTGGGCATCATTTTTAGATCTATAGTTTTACTACATTTCGGCCTCGAGCACAGTGGAGGGCCAAGTTGTACTCTAAAGAAAATCAGTCGGGGTTACGTGGAAACATTGTCGACAGGCATCTATTTAGTCGAGGGGGAATCATTGCGTATGAGGTAGTCGGGTTTTCGAGTGGCGACTGGGCGCGATAATGATAGGGTTGTAGTTTGGATTTGAATATGGCAGTGACGGTGGAGCGTTGGGTGCGCAGTAGCGCAGTATGGGTGCGCGGGTTTGGATAGGTTGCGCATGTCCCGCCATTGGCGCTGCGTCGCAAGGTCGGGGTCTCGGGCTCTCGAGCAGGGACGAGCCGGCTAGTGATGCCGCCGCTCGCTCGTAGTCGCAGAAACAACGCGGCCGCTCCTCGTAGTATCGTGTGTCAGTGATTCGTGCGAAAACTTTCTCCCACTGCAGTGCTTCCTCTCTCACTCGCCCGACTCGCTTTCTCTCTGTCTTCGGCGTGTGCTGCGTGAAGAACGGAGAATGGCAGCGGTCTCCTGTCGGGCTCTCTGCATAGTCAGATGGTACGAGGTATCCCGCGTGCTCTCGGTTTCCTCGAGCTTAGCCACAACACACAAGTACCGGAATGTAAGTATCGCCCTCCTATTGCGCTACTTGGCGTATACTCGGCAGGCGCGATGCATCTTCACTCTTGTGCATGCGTGCACCCATGCACGGACGTTGCAGCAAAGGTCAACACTCATTCAGTCCGTGCCGATACTCGCCTTCTCACAAACCCCCACTTTTTCTTCGCTCTTACATTCTCATTCTCCTGCTCCTCTTGGTACCACTCCCCCCGGCAGCAATGGTAGCTCTCTCTCTCTATAGGGAGTTGCACATACGCTCTCACCAGCAGCAGCAGCCCGCGCAAACAATTCCTCCTGTTGAGGGCCCACCTGCTCCATTACCGAATCAATCAGTTGGTCAAAAGGTGTTTTTTTCGCTGTGCTAGTGATTTAACGTCTGCAACCGATAGTTTTCGCGCTGGAGCACATATCATCATTAAGAGAACTCGACACCGGGAGCCTCGGACGTATTGAAGACTAGCCCTCTGCCGAGTGTACGGTACTTGGCTGTCGGGCCTACTATTAGTATAACAGGTTTTCGTGACGTTTTGTTAGGTGCGCTAGTATCGCCTTAGAATAATAAAGGGCCACGGTTGGGCTTTAAACTCTAGGGAACCGGTTGTTAGCAGTGGATTACTTCAACACACCCTCATTTCTGTGTGGTAATAATAGAATCCAAACTATTGACAACTGGCGCGCGACCGTTTTTTTTTTTTTTATGAATTCTATAGTTTGTTGGAACAAGTCAAAGTCATCTATTACCGCATTATGCCCGCACTTTTCTTATCATAGTACGAACTCCAGGGAAATCCACATTGTGGCTTGTTGATAAGAAAGACATACATACGCCGTGAACAAACTTAATAGACAGAATAGATTGGAGAGCCCTGTGCCGGCGAGACTCAAGTGGGACCTGCTAATGCTAATTAGAGCCAAAACTAATTATCGTCTCGCCGGCGGAATGTTTTGTCTAGCGTTCCTTGATTATCGTGTGTGCGGACATTCATGCGTGCCCTGCCAAAGGAAAGATCAACGACTCATATCGGGCTGCCGCATCTCCAGCTGGAATACTACGGTTTTAATGACTTTATCTTGTGCCCTACGTGCGCTGGTTATCTAGATTCCTGTGAAATCCGCATTCTGGGAAACGCGTGGTTCAAATTCAGCATAATCAAGTGGCCCTGTGCGCGATACGAGATTTAGCATTACAGGCGGATTCAGTGTTGTACTTCGGAATACTTTGGATTCGTCGCTGTCGCAGAATAGTGTGACGCTACTTGAGCGAATTCATGCATACGAAATGTGCGGCAGCCGTACGCCTCTGACATTTCCAAAGGCGAAAGCCGCTCGTTATAATATACAATAGGGGTTTGGCGCAATACATACGTGAATTTACGTTCGCCCCACTCAAGTCGAATCTCGATGCTTTTTAAGCCGAGCACGTTCGGCGCGATACAATCCCATTTTTGGTATAACGCACGGGGCAGAGGCGTAATGTGTCAGCCGTTGACCTGCTAATACAGGTCGAGGAAAAATTCAGTGATACAATCACAACGATTTCGGTTACGGAGAGACAAAGACGAGAGCTCAAAGTGTTGTACGGTCTAATGCGCTGCTTTCAGCATTTCCTCGAAACCAACCCTCCCAGGTTGCGTCGACATTCTACATACTACATCATTAGCAAGCTACCGCCTGACGTAGCGAGGAATGATAGAGTGAGCTTTCCTTCACTATACCTCAAGGAGAGATGTCGATAGGAGAATAAATACGAGTGCGCTCGACTGCTTCCACGGTATAAGGAGAGCATCGAAACAATGCACGTGACTTTATCGAATTCCTGTCGAGTATTATCGGACAATTTTCAGATTAGCCATACCGCGTCTCTCTCTCTCTTTCTCTGTGCCGTATTTCTTCCCTCGAAATTCTAATACGTGCACGCTATAATTCTATTGTTAACGTCATAGTTGAAGTCGTCTAACTCTACAGTCCTTTCCTCGAATTCCCGGACCATCAATCATCCGAGATTCGAGGCGAGTCCCGTCTCCGCGAGGTTCTTAGGTGTACGCGGGCCAAGTAATAAAAGCGCGTCGATAAGCAGAGGCGGTGTGGCCGGAGAGAGCAGAGAGCGGTTAAATGTCAAGTAAGATAAATCCGGCGCTTGTACCGCGCGCAGATGACACTTATAAATATGCAGCGATTGCCGCCCTCTAGTTTGACCGAATGGCTAATGCTTCCTAGCGGTAATCGGACGAACGATAAGTTGATTTACAAAAATAGACATTTTGCCACCATGCGTGCTACATTGAAAAAGCAATCGATAACGCACAAATATAAAGCCTGCGTATCGGACAAATTGGTATTATTAATTATGGAACACTAATATTCATCAATTGATTTTGCTGTGAGATGTTTACGAATTCAGTACAATATTCCCAATAACACTCACCACTCCAATTATTTATTCTAATACTCATCATTATCGGATTTCCAATCCCTTATGACAAGTTATTGCTCGTAATATCGTCAGTGTGATGGTTGGTTTTAAGTGCAGTCTCTGTTTATCCGTGCATGTAGTTTCACACGCCTATTTCACGTTTCGTCCAGGTATTACCTGCGCTCTTACTCTGTGATTGGTAATTCACGTGATGCGCACCGGGCGCAGAGGCGAGCCTGATTTCTCAATAGCCGCCGCGTATTCGGCCTCATGGAATTCGATGACGCTCGCTGAGGGGTTAGCGTGATGTGCGCGCAGTTGATTAAGTTGCGCCGGGGGGTTTGTATCGTATAATGAATGTTAATAATTCGGCGTGTTTGTCGGCTGTCGCTCATCGATTTTCCTGATACGGATGCGTGATTAATCCCACTTATGTGAAGAACGGGATTTGTGTCAACTAGATTGAGCGGAGGGTCGCAGATTGATTGACTTGTAATAATTATTGGCCGAAGTTGAAGCCTGGCATTTCGCTATCCAAACCGCTGAAACTCAACCTGGAGAAAACTGCGAAAAACTGTCCAGTCAATTGTGATAGAAAAATCTGACACCGCAGAAGCGTGACAAAGGATAGTAATCGCCATACTGCGCTGAGCACATGTATGAGTTATGCGATGATTCACACGTGATTGGCTTCCAGTAACTATTACGTGAACATGAATGTAGAGGCCCCGCGCATTTTTTCCACTCGCTTAACCAAGCCTTCGAACTCCCACATATATAAAGTGCAAAGAAACAGACCTCAACAATAATAGAGAAATCTATAGCCACAGGAGAGTATCGAGCGGTTGTAAAGAAGTCGTAAATGCAGTGAATGTACGTTGGAGAGTTGCGCAATGATTCACACGTGACACATTGACCCGCATGAGTCGGTGACGTGAGGATTGGGATAAGCTCTCTTATGCATATATACATGAATTCCTCTTCCCAATCTATTTCCAAGCAAGGTAGAACTTGATAATGGAGACCACGCCTTTTTATAGGCAGATCAATAGTTCATTAGGACATTCTTATTTCACGATAGAAACTTGTATCAATATGCCAATAGCAGTGTTTCTCAAGCTCGTAAAGTACGGGAAAGGGTGCTTGGTACAAATTCGATTGTCGTCAGGCTGTAGCAAGATAGAAGTGCACTTGTCCCTGGAGACGCATGCTGGTACATTGTGGATTGTAGAGTGATACTAGACTATTGCTTTGGCCTCAGCTATTCTCCGGAGCCTCTGGCGTTTACACAATGCGGCTGGAACGTTGATTCATCCAGGGCTTCCATGACTTACACCAAGGATAAGGACCTTTATCGCACATACACTTGTTAAGCACTTCAATGGCGCTTGTTAGCGTACTGGTTGATTTGGTTATCAGTAACACTTGAGCAATAATCCAGACAGGTGATAAACTTCTGCGAGCAGGTGGGATAGTACCTTTATGCGGGCGTTGGCAAACATGTATCACTGTGTACAAAGTGCTACGCACTATTTGATATGAGAAATGGAGTGGGGGAAACATGCGCATTCATGTGATTCCAAATACTTGCTTGTAATATCCGGAAATTCGAGAAAATAGCTTGATTATAATGCGTACAAACAGAGGTATACAGTTCGCCGCGGTCAGTGCTCCTCGCGTGTCGAGACATTTGCATGTAATCGTCGGGTTTATGTATGTGTGTATATGGCACATATCGGCAGACGTGACACGCAAGTGGATCACCTTGCTAACGTAACACTTGCTTCGAATGGATTAACGTCAATGGCATGCCACCGGAATTCAATCGCGCTCATTTCTTATTCGACCCGAAGTTATTGTGAGGAAATTGGAATTTTTGTAATGCTTTACTCTCCAGCCTATGTCTAATTGAACTTATTTCTCTTCCTGCCTCCTTGAACGAGGCATCTCTCCTCTGGCAATGCAAGTTATATTTCAAACGGGAGCAACTATCCAAGCACGAAAAGTAAGAAATCATGTAAAGAAAGTCAAAGTTGAAAATCGTGGGGGGAACTGATGCGTTTTTCGTACCAGCATGCGAAACGGCATGCCGCATTGTGGCCCAAATGCGAGTACTGCGAAATGGACAGCATCCAAGAAGATGCGCATTCTGCGCGCCCGGTTAAAGGTGCCACTTGGATTCGTACTTATACCAGAAAACATTAACTTATTGACAAACCTTTGGCAAAGTTTCGCCATGTGCCAATTTTTCAGGCAGCAATATCCGATAGCTGTCTCTCTTTTTTTCTCTGGCAAGCGTTTTATTGAAAAACTTTGGCCAACTAGGACTCTGCACGGTGGTTCCTACCACTTAATCACAATTTGCACTACGCCTAGCCGGGATGCTACCGTGAAAGTAACATTTCGACTGAACTTCCCTCATAAATAATAGATGGTGGTACTCGTTTCGAGCTTCCATTAATTCTTCTTAAGAATTCTTTTTAGGATGTGTCTTAATTGATTGCGTCGTTTCCAGCAAATGCCTCTTTTGCTTTTTATGGAATAAATTTATTTGCTTGGGATTGGTGATTCATTCTTGCCCGCGTCATACCAACCGAACACGCATTCATTAAGTCTATCTTTAAAAAAATCTAGCACTATTTTCTCGTAGTCTTGCAAAACAAAATTAAGCACCTACACACTCTAAGACAACTAAAATGTGAGATTTCTTGCGAAGTCGATACATTTTGGGAGCCTAGCTTCAACTGAAACTACATATACGAGAGTAGACAGCACAGTACAAATTGACCTTTCGGGATTTTATTTACCTGGATAGTGGAAAATATCGAACTATGTCGACAAGTGTTCACTATGTATTTGCGATAGTATTGTAGTTGGAAGTATTTGTTGGAGGCTCTTTTTCATTTATTCAATGCTCGAGTCATTAGGCTGGAAAATTGAGTTATCAACGGAGAGGGAAGACCACGCACTTTGTTGCGCTAGTTACGAGATTACACCCGCGGCTCCAGACTGCGGAGGCTGCGGCAGGCGCCGTAGACATCGATCTGTTCCACTGCACATTCCCCCTAGCTCCGAGATACTCTATCTACTAGCGCGAATCTTGCCTCTCGATGCTGTCCATCTGAAGCGAAACGCTTTTCATCCTGGACCCTATTGTGTCACGTAGCCTCCGAGCTCGTCAACAGAAAAAACCTGCCTTCGGAATTGTGTTCAATTTACTGGAAACCCTGGGCAGATCCTATTGCCCTTCGGGAACCTCAACCGTGCACTGTTTTATCCCGCCCACTTGTAATTGAACTTGTTTTCGACATCTTGGAACATTCGAAGAAAAGGGCAGACTTGTAGTTTGCCAGATGTTTGCAGTTTTATCTGGAATTAGGTTACAAAAAACGTTTTCAAGTTGCAAATCCAGGCAGTCAAACACTGAGCGAACGCTATCACAAAATATCATTACAGTATGATGACATTTCTGCTCCAAGAAATTTAGAAAGTGATGGGTCTGGAAGTATAATTTAAACGAGAAAAGCAATTTTCCGCGAACCAGCAATAGAAGTCACAAGTCGCAGGCTTCGCCTAGTTTGGCGAGCAGCGTATGCATAAATCCACGCGAAATATAACACGCTTAAGGAAATGTAGCTTACTAGCCCAATTTTCCCAAGTACATACGACTTTATCGTTACCAGAAACCCGTTGGTATTTACATAGTTAAATTCTTGGAGTTCTTTTCAAGGACTTATCGGGTTAGGTCGCATTTCAATCGAGCTCTCCACGTCCCACGAGTCGTCCATCAATACTTTACCTCCAATAATAGAACCATCCTGAGTATGATTTTCCATTTTCAAAGACGTTTCACGTTTTAAAAACTTTCCCAGTCGTGTTCAGACTTAGTCGCTTTGATATTAAAATATATGCTGCTGAAATCCTTGGAGGTAGAGGAGTCAAAGGGGGCGCCAATACTTTGTAGAAATGCCACGGGCATACATTTCTGGTTTGTCGTTTCCCTTGAAAATGCGCCGAGTCGATAGCAGTTCGGGCAAGGAAACGTTGCACTGAAAATTTGTGGGGCCATTAATCCCGCGGTAAAATTATTAGGCCATAAGATCGCATAGCATATCATTTAATTAAACCATAACTCTTGTCAAACGGTTGCCACGAGGTTTGACGTTGACGTAGCTCCATATTAATCTTATGATTCATTGTAATTTTCAAATATGGATGATTCAAAATTTCAATTTGTAAAATTTCTTAAATCGAATTCTATACGTATTAAAACCCAAAACTTATTAATTTCTGTTGAAATAAGTATCCCGGGGTTTTAAATCAGACGCAGTTTCCACTTCCCGTAAAACTGCATGAAATTCCAACATATAATTAACTGGGAAACGTTACAGAATTTGTATTGTTCACGGTGTTTCCGATTCCCAGGAGTTCCTAGCTTGCAGTATTCTACTTGCAAATGATTCAGTGCACAGCACTGATTTCAGCTTGGCTTATAGTTAAACTAGTAATTAGGTAGCAGCACGAAATGAGGAAAACTTGAAAATGCTACGCAACTTTGTACTAGGCAAACAAAATTAACAGGATCTCGACAAGCGTGTCCCTCGTTGCGAGTCAATTTGAGAGACTCCTCATACAGGCTTGTGATAATTCTATTTGCAGCGAGTGCCCTGCCCCTCATCCCTCAATTGCTCGGTCTCCTTGCATTATTGGGAGCTAATCGACTGGTAATAAGCTATTGATCGCGCCTCCGCACAACTTCATCAACAGACCGACCGTTCAAGCAGGCTTTCATTAATCCCCTTACGCCTCCAACCGAATCGTGAGAGCAATTCCGTTTTTTTAAGAAATGTTACCCTCCTCGCGAGCAACCGTATTCCAGGTCAAATGTTGCTCCCGCCGAGAGGCAAGTAATCGAGATGCTATCAGGAACGAGGCGAAGAACTAAAGTTGCTTGCAGGATGCAGCCATCCCCGCGAGATAGAGGCATCGCGTGTGGTCCTATATTACGGCCGAGGAAGATCCTCTCAGGCGCTTTCAATATTATGTCAAGCTCTACCTTTGTTATAAACTTGGTCGTTCAGTGATTACTTTTCCCCAGCGATTGTTATAAAGTTCGGAGAGCGGCGGAGATAGGCCGAGGCCTCGCGTATCTTGGAAAGGAGCTAACGGAGCCACGATTTTCGTCGCAGGCGCGCGTTTCTATTTTCCTACGAGGACATCGATACAAATTCGGCTGGGTCAACAAAGACGTGGAATGTATATTTCTGCACTGTCGACGTGGCCTTCCCAATCGATGAGGTCGAGGGGAGTCCTATTGACAGTGTGGATTTAGCGTTATTGACCGAGAGACGCTTTAAATTTGCAAACACTCAATGGCGAAATTCTATCTTCCGTCTTGTGTGACAAGGTTCCATTAAAGGATCTATCTTTCAAGCCCTATTGCTCAGACAGAATATATGCACTTTCTACATGCATATGTATACGTACTAACGAAGTTGGGGTCAAACGTTACTTTTGAGTATATTCTGCTGAAATTGGATTCTCTTTCCTTGTTATATTCTGCCTCCGTGTTTGTACCTTTGTAATGCTCTCTTTCCTTCGATTGTGTCTCCTTATTCTCCACTCTCTCTCTCTAGTTGGCAAGCTGGGAATAAAAACGGCAACCTTTTTATTCCGAGCACGGACGTACCGAGCATGAAGCAGTAATAAGCGCGGAGAAAAGCGCGGAAACTAAGGCTCAGTTCACTCCTCGCATTATTAATTGCGGGTATTAATTGCATTTTCATGCACTGCCAGTAAGTGGTGTAATGTATGCGATGAAACCTTTCGCGATACTTGTCGACCTTTGTTCTGTACGAGTATACTTAAGCCTCATTTGGGCTCACTACCAATGGTTTGAATAAACTCTCGGCGAACTCGGCATAGTGCTCCCTTTGGCGCAAAAATACCTCCTCTCGTGCAAAGTCTACTCGCAGAACATTCCCGGCATTACCAAGCCCGGCGAGTGAATTTTCCCGCCATATACCCATTGGGAAGTCTGTAGCGCAGACTTGAAAAAGTTCAATCCTCAGAGTATATTTAGAGACCGTACAATTTCGTGCAACTTGTCCAATCCGAAGCTTGTTTACTTTTCGGAATAACAGTTTAATTAAGCCGGAGACTCTGTTGGAAGTTGGTGCATGTATAACGTTCATAAAATATGCGAATTTTTTACACTAGCCAACAATCCATGTCCGCCAGAGGGTTAGCTCGTTTCCTTTCAAAAGCTGACACTTTCCTCAGGACATCCGTAATGCTCGTACTTTGCGCTAGCAAGTCAAATGTTTACTTTGCAATTTCCATCCCATAGCCGCCCACTCGTTGCTGAATAAATGTACCGCGTTCCCTTTGAGAGTTTCACGTCCGGCGGTGTGGAATTTATTCGTTGCGCGTAAGTTGTGCTTGTCCGGAGTGTCGCTGCATAATCGCGGTTGTCATAATCGGACAAGGAGTAGTTTGAAAGTAGAACACCCGATGCATGCATGTATTGTCAGCTGATGGAGAGTAAGGGATCAAGTATAGATGGGGCAGCCAATCGCATGGGGGGGCACGAAAAATCGTCGATGTCGCGCTTCGAAATGGAGCAATATCTCGGCCATCGTATCTCGCTGTGGATGCCGTGGACACCGACAAGATCTCGTCAAGCTTTATCACCTTTCTATACTGAGCAAGAGATCGAAAGATAGAATGAGAGAGCCGGAGATATACAATCCTCGTGTACAGTACAGTGGACACGTACATAAGATGCAAAAGGGGATGACGCTGAATCACGCGAGCTTCTACTTTGTGCACGACTTATTAAACAGTCTATCGCGCCTGCTCATTGAAATGCCCTCTGTATATTCCTCCATTAATCATCGCGATCCTTTGCCCCGATGAGTCTTCGCCATAAAATGTTGATGGTTGGATCGTGTTCTTCGCTAATGACTCCTTAAAACTGGAACGACGAAATATAGAACACGAAGAAAAGCCGGGAGAAATGGTGCAGAAAATGTGCTTGTCGCGATCGGCTTTCCTTTTTTATCATCCGCTTTGCGTCTCTAGGTAGTGTAAGCCAAGTGAGATGCCTCGAGTAGATTGCTCTCAAGATTTAACCAAACCACTGGCCACTCGAGGTCCGAATCAGAGATCAACCTCCTGGAGCGGTGACCTACTACGAAAAAGGAGAAAAGTACGAGTTGCTATTGCGAAAATATCTAACATCATTTAAACGACCTAGAAATACAGTGATATTTCTTAGGATTCGGAGAGCGAGATTACTGGGAGCTGTAAAATCTACTTTTGACAAATTGCCAAGAAATGGATGCCCCTGACGCGCGCGTTCCAACAAGTTTCATCGGGCGAGAAATGAGAGTTGATTAAAATTCCCGGCGTGAAATCACTTTAAAGGCAGCTTCCCGCTGCAACATCTTTCTGCACTCTGAACCGCTCCTGGGGACTATTAACCGTGCACTCTGGGTCTCGAGCTCTCGAGAGCTTGATTGACCCCTTTAGGGGCCGGGAACGGATCACCCACTTAGTTAATCTCAATTTATACTCGGGATCTCAGTACCATACACCTGGATCGAACATTCACAGACGCATTTGTAATGCATATAGCTACTTTCAATAAATTGCAGTAAATTGCCGTGCAAGCAAGAAACTTGTTAGGAATATTATTGGAAAAGGCATTGTATCCTTTGGCCAGTACTCTCGGGATAGCACAGTCCATTTTCTCATTTCCCCGAACTTGCGTGTTTCCGGAGAACTACCGGAAAATGAGACACCAATCTCCTTTCTACTCGAACGAGAGCTTCACTGCGAATCCTTCTTCCTCCTCTGCACGGCCTTTTCTCCCTGCTTTGCCGGAGATTGTCTGCCAAAGGATGTTGCACGCGAGATGGATCTCGAGAATCCGTACATCCCTGACATGCAAGCCAGAATTTCACATGGCGATTCCACATGTGCGAATATAAAGAAATATCATGCTAGCTTTCCTCTTACTACATATGTATTGTACTTTAATCCAAACCTGAAACTTCCCGCGTTTTCTGTGAGGACTTTTATCAGGCAATTCTATCTTCAACTATTTCTCACATTCTCTTGAAAATAGTGTTTCCTGTCTATGCGTGTTTAAAGCAAAGTGTATAGTTGCAAAAGCATTTGAAGTGAATATGCATCGAGTCAGTTAATAATGAATCGGATTAAATTCAATTTGCCGCCTCCTAGTCACGCGATCATCTGAATAACATTGCGCGACGAACACCAGGTACCTTAATCGCTCGAAAGTGCAAATTAGATGGGTCATTGGAAGATGCAAAATTGCAAGCATGCCAGAAATAGCGGGTTTGCCCTCTTATTCAAATGGCAGGATATTCCTGTAACTTCTTCGAGTTCCTGTTCCATTTACTCTCTTCCAAAGAATCTGTGTGGAGGGTGTGAAATAGTCGGGGCTCGCGTGCCTTGAAATCGTCGCTCTTGCGGACGAAGAATTTTCACCGACAATCTCAAGCCTGGATCAGTGAACCCATGAGATCATTAGCCCTAATTTATTTATTCGTTTGTAGCCTCAGTGAGAGACGGTTCCACGTCGCGCCGGCAGGTATGTGCTCCTGGCAGCCACCCAAAATTCGTCTGGCGTGGGACGGTGTGAGTGTACACACATATCCGCAGTAACCGACATATGTATACATGCCAAAGTACTGCCAACTATTCAAAAGCATCCCCTCCCCTTCTCTCTCTTTCTCTTTCCCTCTTTGTTGTTTTCCCGTCCTTTGAAATATCGTGGATCTAAATACTGTGAAATTCAATTTTCGCTGCTCATAAATTAGTACAGTGTTTGTCACCACTCAATTTCTCCAGACAGAGCTATTTCCAATTTCCATACATGTATTTCTCCTCGACATATTGGTTCGATTCGAGTTCTGATGGGTGTTTCGCCGTGGTAAATATGCTCGTTCTGAACAATTTTTTAATGAATGGTACGAGTTGGGCAACGCTCGGGTGGAAAGTTTCACAGGTTCTGTTGTATGATGGAATCGCGTGTAATCGCTCAAGGGCGCGTGCATTGCAATCAGAATTTACAGGATTTCGAAGGATCGGCGAAAAATCGACGTTTTCAACGCGCCTCTTCACTGTGTAGGTGGCTCAAATGCGACTAGTCGAACGGCAGGCTTTAGTTTCGCGTACAAATGGATCGCTAAATATATCTAGACAGGGATCATATGTCTGCCGCCAACGAGATGGCTCGATATACTGTCAGTCTATTTCGAGCAGTTCAGTGGGTTGATTTTTGGGATGAAAATTTTGCTATTTAATCTTAATGCATTTGCCTTCGATAAAAGTTATATTTTTACCATTTGTAAATATGTATATCATATTGTGTATGTATGTATGTAAATGTGTATATCATACACACACACCGCATACATTTATTTTTTACGAGACATTTATATGCAATAAATTTAAGTGTCCCTTGAAAAATACATACAAAAGCAGATTGCAGTATTGCACACCTAATAAAACTACCCTTGCGTATAGCACTGATGTATCACGAGGAAAATATCACAGTATCGCGAACACCCAGTTCTCTTTTTATTTTTGGAAACATAGCTACGACCTTATTTCCATATAGTGTTGGTTCACAGGCTCCGTGAAATTTTACTCTGGTGGCATATTCCAAAGTGCTCCCAAGCGGAGGACAGCAGAACAATTTTTACGCTGTAGAAGTGCGTGCCAGAAGAGATAATGTCGCAAAACATTGCAGTCCACTGAGTTGTCACACTCTTCGTTGAAACCGGGTAAGCAGATTGCGAGGACAAAGAAATAATGCTGAGGTGACAGAGGGAAATATGTAGGTCAGTCGAAGTGAGAGAGTGAATACGAGAGGACTGATATTAAGATAGAGATCCCGGGGAAGCATGACAACCGAGGGGCGAATGTTTGCCATTTCCAGTGGAAGATGGATGTTTTCCCTTAGCAAGAGAAAACCCTTTTCTCGCACTCAATGGTCTTCAACTCAGCTAACTTCAATTTTAATGTTCGCAAAACCGCTATAATCCTTAATCCGGTAATTAAACTCTTCCTGAAATTAACTTAGAACTTTTTTAATACCAAGCCAGTGGTTCAGTATGATTTAATAGTGAAAAGAAATAGATACAAATGTTGATTTTTGGAATGGAGAATCGAGATTGGGGATTAAATATATATATTTCATCCCCAAACATATTTCATCATCTGGTGCTGATGCAGCAGATGGCAAGAGTACATGTGTGTTCATTTCATGAAACTTTATTACCAAGATCCGTATATGCACATACGAAGTACGTATGTCTGTACACATCCGCGCTATACATATATTTACACACGTCTTGCTTGTGTCTATGTGACCCGATTCCCAAATTATTCCCTTGCCACCAAGGACCTTAATGCCATTCGTAAAATTCACGTAACGCAGAGCGTATACAGTAACTCGTACACTCACCTTCGTGCAATCAAAATATCGATGCTTATGAAACTTGCGGAGCCTTACTTACTTACTTTTGGAGTAATGGTTACGCCAACTTTCAACTGAAAATTTATTTACCTTACGGCACAAAGTACCACACACTGAGCACAATTCAGCACTTTTTATTTCTCCAAAATGGCTCTGCTAACTGCATAAACAGTTCCTTAGAAAAGAAACGCAATAACCCGTTATCCAACTCAATATTATTAAGTAATATTAAAAAATATAAAATAATATATTAACTATAATATCCGATTGTCCAAAGGGCCATCGAATTTCGTTTCCTAATAGATGGACATGCATTTATGCAGAAAAGAATGCCATCATTTTTTAGCCAAAATAGCATTTGATCACTTTCTAGAAGAACTCTCTCTCTCTCCCTTCTTAAGATTAGAGGCGCTTAAGTTCTCTATCGAGTGATCTATCCGTTGCGCAGATTGAATGCCGTTCGTGAACATTGAAATCCTATTTATTTTCCTTTTCAATCAAGCCGCAATTCATCTTGCTGGGGTAATGTTTCTAGCAGTCGCCCGGGTAGTTCTAATTCGCTCGGGGGATTCTTGTCTCCATCCCGGCAAATGTTTGCACCGCAGAATTGACCTGGCGTCTCCGCTAACACTCGTGTAGCATTATCAGGGCGTGTCCACTGTTACTGTAATCATAACGTTGCTCCTCCTCACCCTCAAGGTAAGCTTTCGAAGCCGCCCGGTAAAAAAAAGGTATATCGAAATTTATAGCTTTTCCGTGTGCGATGGTGGAATAAAGCAGGAGGGCAACACGAAAATACACTGTCTGGCGAAGAGTATTTTCAGCGGGGCGTTTTCAAATTGCTCGGAGTCGTACGCGCTGCGTGACTGCATGCTGTGCGACCTTATAAACTTCCCCCTTCGGTATAAAGCCAGTTACGCGCTGTCTATCATCAAAAGCTCTCGTATATGTATATTCCAAGCATAATAATTCTTATCTCCTTCCCTGAATCTATTCTGCTCTGTACGGTTCCTCCTCGGCAGGCAATCTCGAATGTATAATATGCCGCACTCCGAATCCGTCCGTTCGTCAGACACGTATTAATCAAGGATACCAAGATAATGAAAGTCTAAAAGAAATTCGATTACTTATTATGCGATAACCCATTCTGCTTGCAAACGTATTAACTTCCATAAAGCACCCCACTTTTCGATTTTCATTATTTTCTTAGTTGTTCCCGGTTGTTCCATTCGCGTTGAGCCAATAAGATATATGATTTAAAGCAGAACAGCTCATAATTATAGCTACGAACGTGAAATTGTTTATTTCGGAACTCCAACATTTTTTTCGATATAACTTTTCCAAATCTTGTCTGACGAAATTCATTCTTTGGAACAATGTGCAGAACAATTAGAACAGTCGAAAAAAGTAGACTTAAAAAAGTGGGGTGCTGCTCGAGACATTTTTTCCCCATTTTTCTCTTATGTTTTTCGGATTTTTGACTTGATACTTTGGAACAATGTAGACCAAACATAGAACATCCTCAAACAACTAAAAAAATATGGAAAATCGAAAATTGGGTGCTAGAGGTAACGTATTATCTCAAAAAGATGACCTATTATTTGCACTAATGAATCCAGCTTTTAAGAATATAGTTGTAAAACGGAATTTCAAAGATTTACACAAGAATGGTATCAACCTTATTTCTTCATCAGGAGACTCGGTAGAGTCTCGACGCCAAGTAGTGGAAAGCGTCAAGCGTCAGCCGTTCTACTGAAATGACCATCCCTTCCATTGCATTATTTGGTTGGCTTCGGGTATTCACACCACCTCAGATCTTAAAGTTTTTTTTTTTATAGTTGGTCCATAATAGCGAGTGTAATTAAACGCCGCAAAGCCCGAGGTTTTAGTCGTCAGGCCCGACTCCACCCTAAGTAACAAAAACAATAATAAATTAAAATTCGTTTTCCGAAATTGCTCGTACTATAGTTATCCGATTTTTTCATTTTTTTAACCAGGAATAGTTCTTGGTAAGACGAAGCAAACAAGAGCAAATTCATTTAATCGTATCCGCCCGTTCAGTTTCTAAAAATCGAAAACCAAAATCACCCGAAATAGGAATTTGAATACAACTGGGAGTGAGTGGTAGCCCTACTGCGTGGCGATTTTCAATGAATTTGAATTTGAACTGAGGACTGAACGAAGTCTTACTGAAGCATTGGACATAAGAGGGGTTGGTTTGGCGGGTATTTTTTTAGCGCCAGGGAGCCTACCAATTACCGTCAGGATCTGGGGTGGTGTGACCAACCGAACTCAAACCCTTATTTGGAGGGGAAAACATAATTACTCAGCGACTCTAAAGAAAACATGAACTTGTTGAATGACACAGTACTTGCCTGAGGATCTAATAACAACAATTTGCCACGACCACAGAGCATGTGTATATCCTTATATGTATGTCTCTCCGGTGGATGGTTACATCTTCTCGCGTTACTCCTGACATTTGATTCGCGTTACGATGTGAGGAAATACAGCGTGCCAAGTGTGTAACCTGACGTATCCTGAGAGCAGAGCAGATACGTCTGCAGCCATTTCAGTTGGCAACTCCAGTTTCAGCGGGATATGCAGAGAGCCGGAAACAATGCCGAAAAGGCAAGCGCCTGGTATCCTGGATCCTCGCCAAAGCCCCGCGCCGAAGCAATCCTTTATACAAGGTTAATTTATGCGGATTAAACTTCGCTCGCGCACGGATCCACTCGAACCTTCCTTCTTCCCGTTTTCCTAATGTTTGTGAGAGGTTTGCTCGAGCGTGTGGCCCACTCCGGCTTCCGGCAAGCCCCAGAATCGAAGAGTAATTGTGGATGGATACCGCACGAGTTTGCCAAAACACCCCCAACCGAATAGAGAAGTTGCAGAGCTACTAAACACTTTGAAGCCCCTCCTCTGCGTATAGCGCTAATTAAACATTTATTAAAGACGTCCTCTCCTTCAGCATGTCAGAAACGCTACCACACGAGAGCGCGTACAGGCCGTGGGAAAGTAATTGGATTTGCATGAGCATTTTATGCCCCTGGTGGATTATGACATAATTTCACCCGGTAATTTTCCAGTCCTGCGTAAAATTAGCTCAGTCAGCCTTATATAAATTACATGCTTTTTAATTAAAGAGCGCTCTCGCTCTTGTCGCACCCCATCCCGGCAAGTGGATCGCACGTTAATTATCATGAGATCGAGTAGCTAGCAATTTGTATCTTCGAAGTGTTCATCGAAGCCAGGCGCACGTGTGTGTCACAGTATCCTATAAGTTCCCACCATCGGATCGTTTCTGATAAACTTTCACCGAAAATAATGTCGACTGGAAAATAATGCCATTTCCAACACAATTGCCGAGTATAAAACGAATTATGTGTGCTGAGCGCAAAGGATTCTCTTTGCGATTCATTGTGCATTAGATTTCCATTTCCGTGTTCCAGGAGACCTGGTGCAGGAGGTGGTGGCACATTTCCCAGCGAAACCTCTCGTCGACGAGCAAGTGCTTTGCACCGAACTTGACTCCCATCCTCACGAAAGGTGTAGCTGAGCCGAAGACAACGAGCGCCGCCTCTACTGCCAAAAGCCAGCCGCTCAAGTCCTCCGTCGAGGCTAGTCCAGCTGCCGAAAGTGCGGAAACAGCTGGTAAGAGAAGCTGCCGCCGCCCAGTATTACGTCAGTGGGAAACGGGTGCACGAGAAACATGCAAGTGGAATACCGTACCGCAAACAGTTTGGCCCGCAGTAAAAAGAGCTCCCCGAAAAGCTCGAGTAAATAGCCCCAGCGAGCGTTAAGTAAAGTGGAGATCTGGGATATTGCAACCGCCTTTTCGTTTTGGCAGCGAGAAATGCGAGGAATTCCTTGTGCGAGGTATAACATCCGTAGACCGAAGGAACGTAATATCTAATACATCAAAAAGGGAGGCTCGCCCCATCATCTCGAGATATTAGAGTGATCCATCGTTCTGCCATTGCTATGAATTAACATAAATCAACTTTATTGACTCGTCGTTACAGTTCGATTGACATTCTTACAGATACATACATATACATCTTAAAGCAACAGTAGATACAGACGGATATTGCATAATATTGGATTTGGAAACATTAGGTCTAATGTCGATTTATACCATAAACAAATCACTTATACGTATATGTATGGACATTCTAATGGTAGACTCCGATACAATCAAAGTTTCCTTTAAGCTTGCGGTCCCCTGAAATCTGCTATGCTAGATATTACACAGATAAGCCATTAAGTAATTGGAGCCGGAAATGGGGTAAGACTCGCCGAGTGCAACGGAACTCTACATCGGAAGCGACTAAAACTAAAAGCTCCTCTAATTTACAGACACACCCTTTCCCATCTTTCCTCCAACGAGATGATTTCGCCCCATTGGGAAATATCACAAGGTTTTACGCGGGTGGACGGCCGGGTAATAGCAGCGCGGGGGGCGGGCATCGAGAACATCCAATCCCTTCCCTCGGTCAACTACTATCCTTCTCATCGGATGATGGATTAGATATGTTGAGACGAAACTTTGGTCATTCACGTTCCCGAGCGCTGGCGGCCCCCGGTGCCGTTGAGGCTGTCTTCCAGGACTTCAAACTCCTCGAATTCCATCTTGCCGAAATCGTCGTGGCCCTTCCAATTATTCTCATTTACCTGCCACCTCGTTAGCGCGCTCGGGACGAACCGGCTGGGATAAGTCGACTTGGCATCCTCTAAATTCCCGAGCTTAAAGTCCGCCTTAAAGGAGTCTCTCGTCTCTCTGTTATCATCCCTCTTGGGCTCGAGTCCTATCACCATTGGCGGCTCCCTCTTTATCACCGGCTGACTCTTCTTCCGCTCGTTCTCCTTCTCCTTCTCGTCTGCCTGCTGCTTTTCGAGCGTGGTAATTTCGATACTCGGCGCCTCCGCGATCGCATACCGGCTGAGGTCAGTGGCGCGATCTCGGCTGGGATAACGCGATTGGCCCTCGATCAAGCGACCCGTGAGTTCGAGTCTGCTGTCGCAGGAGTTGCTCTTGACTAGGCGAAACTTGACGTAATCGCTGGACCTATCCACCCGCTTGAATCTGTTATCCATTAGCGGCGATATTAACGGGCCGTTGCACATGTTGACCACTTTGCCGCCGTAGTAGGTGACCGAAGTGCCGCACTCCCGGATCTTCCGAAGAACGTCCTGGGATACGTAATGCCCGGGAGATCGAGAGTCGTGGTCGTGGTCGCGGTCGTTGTGACAATCGGCCTCCTCGTCCTCGGAGGACGTGCACTGTGCACCACTGCCGGGATCGGTGTCGGGGTAATCGCTCGAGACCCCGGAACTGACGCTCCCCGAGTCCCAATTGTGGTGATTGTAACGATTGGCTTTGTTTTTCAATAGCGTCGAGTCGCTAGGCGATGTGAGACCGCTCCTAGCTTCGAAGGACTGGGCCAATATCCGCGTCTTGGAGTCGCTCCTCGGACTGTCCAGCTCGTCCTTCCCGCCCACCATTGACGCGTTCGAGGAGGTAGACTTCTCCAGGTTCTCAAAGAGCCTCGTAAGATCCTTGGCCCGGCTGGAGCATCGGGACCTGGTAATAATTTCATACATGAATATCAAGTAATGTCAATCGAGCGAAAATCCTATCCTACCTGGAGCCCTCTCGATCTTTCTCCATTTCATCTATTCGCACGGTGCCGATCGTACTGAGATCTTTCATGCTGGCGCTCTTCCTCGTCCCGCAATCCGTCGAGAACTCGGTCCTCGTGTTGCTCTTCGGCTTGAGGGTGTTCTCGAACATTCGCCTTACGTTGCGAACCGTGTCGGGATCGGGCAGCTCCTCGTCAATGAGCTCGCGGTTCACGCGAATCGGATGGTAGAAGAAGTGCTTTCTGATGGTGGACTGCTTCGGGCTCTTGGTCCCACTGCCGTCGCTCATTTCGTTGCTCTTGTCGAGGTTTTCGGCCTCGGTCTTCTTCTGTAAGGTCCCAGCTACTTTGCAGGTGCTGCCCGGCCGCGATTTCCCCGCCGACGAGTTCTTGCGCTCGATCGTCTCGGCGCGGACGGGCTCGATGATGACGACATTGTTATCCAGCAGTAACTCTTGAAATGAGTACTCCCGCAGGTACTGCATCAAGCCCTCGTACGTAACGTCCCGCTTGCCGCTGCTCACTATGCTCTTACTGAAGACGTTCGACTTGATGATCTTGTAGCGCACATGATCGAATTCGGCCCCGTCGTCCTGGCACTCGATCCCATCCAGGCAACTGCGTGACCTCGTAATATTGTTCACGCGGGACTTGCTCTGAGCGTCGGCCAATTTGCCAGCCGATGTTTTCTCCTCGCAACTCGACGGCTGGTCCTCGCCGATGCCGTCGTCGACGGAGCGTCGCCTGGAATCGCTGCCGCAGTCCGAGCCCAAGCCGAGGTCGGAGCTTTCCGACCTCGCCTCGAATCCTAAGCTTCCTTTCACGGCACTGCACGCCTTACCCAGTATGTTTGACGTTTCTTTCACGATCCTCTCGAACCGCCCTCCATTCGACTTACTCTCCGGCACCATCTCCTCGCGTATGCCGTTTTCGAGGAAGTTCCTTGTGTTCTCCACGCTCACTTTATCTTTATTCTCCTGGCAAAGGCCCTCCTGGAAAATGGGGTTACAGGTTTAACAAGTACGAAGAAAGCCAGCCTGCGCGAGCTGCTATCATAAATCAAGGCTGACTATATCTCCGTGGACCTACCTTTATAGCTCGCGTTCTAGCCCCATCAACGTCCTCGGTTTTCTTGGCCGAGTTCATCCTGGAGATGTCAAGGTGGTCGTTCTCGGGTGGCTCGATGTGCTGGGAAAATTTGCTGTCCCTAAAGACTTCCACTTTCAGCGCGTCTCCCTCGACGGAGGAATGGCGATGCCACCTCTTGGTGACGTCGTTATCGACAACCTTGAGAACCTGCGGCCTCCTCGACATCGCCGCGTGCTCGCACTTGTCTAAGATCCAAATCGCCTTGTAATCCTCCGCCTCGTCGATCTTTCGATCCACCTCCACGCCGTGGGGAATCACTTGCGCCGCATCTGGTTCATAAGTCTCGTGATTGATGACACCCGACGGCTGCGTCAGTTCGATCGTGGTATATGTTTCAAGAGTACGTCGTGTGCCGCAGTTTGCCCGGATCTCCGTGTATCGAGCGGCGGATGTCTCCTCGCTTGGCGAGTTGGCCCGGTGAAATTCCGCGGAAACTCTGGCCCTGGCTTCCCGCTTTCGCACCAACGAATCAGTCTCTTCGGTCTCGATAGTTTCTTGACTTATGCCCGACTGGCTAACGGTACTTGTCAGGGAAGGGTGTTCTTCGGTGATTCGGGCGGCGTGATATTCCAAAGCTCTCAGATTTACTGCACCGGCCGACTTGGATGTAGCGCGCACGAGATTGTTATTTCTCGCGTCCCTCTCGTCGAACTCGAGCCGAACGTTCGACAGCGGCAGTAGATTCAGCACGTCGAAATACTCCAATTCACCGTCGTCCTCGAAAAGAATGCTGTCCAGGCTCCTATGCTCCTTCCGTTTCCGCTTCACCTGCAGACAAATGAAGAAATCAGTATCCAGTCTCGTTGTTAATCAACTCCGAACTCTCTCGACTTTCCGGCCAGCGAGGAATCTGCCGTTTGAATCAGGTATTGCGATTGCCAATAGTAATTACTGGATAAATATGAATTATGCGTATTCTAGTATTCTCTGATACGCTGAAATAATATCTGAAAGTATTCCACACTTGCTACGAGGCATTAAATTATTCTGCGAGTTTCCTATCCGATATCCAGTTCGAATTAATCAATTCCAATTTATACGGCTTCATCCCTATGCATACTGCACGCGCGCACGCACTTCGTTTCCAAAACTAATCCAATCCGACTGCAATATTGCTCGCGTTCTGTTTCTCGATTGCACGCGTGTGTGCGTCAATATGTAGGGAAATTCCAGTGGTAGGATATCCGGTGCGGCTCGCACGCCCGGATCTCTGATTGTAGTAGTTGGTCAGGCGTTTACCTGTGTATAAATGCAATCAATGCTGCGGTTGCCTTCGATGGGCCAGTTGTCTTCGACTATATCGACCAAGCCGCTAACAGTGTCGAGGGCTTGGACACTCCGGTAGCGTCGCGGTGGCTCCGGCCAGTCGAGGATGTTGAGTCGGTCGGTCTGATCGGTCCGGTTGGCGCGTGAGTAAGACAGTGGATCCGGCAGAGAATCGAGAGCAGGTGGAATCGAGTGAAGGCCGCAGGTCGATCTCGAGTGGTAAGACCTCGTATCGTTGAATCTCTCATAGGTGCTCTCCGACAGGTGCTGCTGACTTTTCGAGAGTCTGGAAGAAAACCGAATGTTTAAGATTGTGCTGCCTCATTCATATTAATCACGTTATTTGAATTCGAATCAGCTTGCATTTGGATATATGTATTGGCGTTTCAGCAAACTAGGCGAGCTTTATTCTAAACACGGTTTTACACTTGAGGTCAGACTGCCCTAATTGTCTTCCAGATGTGTTCGAAGGAAAAAGGTGAAAGGTTCTGTGCTTCCCTAAGTACTGGGGGGAAACTTGGAAGGATGCTCCGTGCCGGGATAACGAGTTCGCATTTGTACTTTCGAGTAACTTGATTAATGTGAGATAAGTGCAAAATATCTCAAGACTCCGCAAGGAATTGCCGATAAATGCGTTACGGGGCTCCCGCACTCAAAGGAGTAAAGTTAACCGAAGTTGCAAGACTATTTCCAGTTGGACTACAATACCAAGCGCAATTCCACAATACGTGTTCAGCTGCGGTGCATGGGGAATTATACTCGTAATAATTGGGGATCGTGTCGTATCAACGAAGCGCGGGGGAATATCGGCGAACAGCACTTTTCCACGTGACTATAAAGCATAGCGCATTGTGATAGGTCGTTCGGAATTTCCAGGGAATTTCATGGAACCCGGTGGGCTCTCGCTTATTAAAAATCAGCGGAATTTCATTTCAGTCGCCAGCCAACTATTACTAAAGCCATATATATATATGTATAGAGTTTCGCTAGTGACTCACCTGTCCTTGAGTGAGTTCCGATCAATCAGTTTGGCCCTCGGTATCAATTGATGCCCCCTGGGCAAATCGAAGGTCGATTGTCCCGGCTTGAAGTGTTGCCTCTCTCGATCTTGCCGTGATTCGTCCTCGGATATTACTGCGAGACTCTTGGTACGTTTCAGCAGCTTCCTGCCATCTTGCGTCGATTGGGTCGAGTGGGACTCCTGGCGAGCACCTTCTCTGTAATCGTAATCGAACGCGAAACTCGCTAAATCAATTACGATCGTGCTGGAAAGAGAAATATTGGAAGTGGTGTTTCGCGTTATTGCTCAATAATAACGGGCCTCATGAGATCGAGCTTATTACACAATGCCGATCCCTCACCTATTAAATCTATACGACCAACAACACTCTTATGGTGTGATCATTAAATAAATCACCGCACCAGCTCAGTAGATTAAAAAATAATTCCACCAGTGTTGAATTTATAAAATGAATATTTCTCATTTTCCTCTTTGCATCGGTTTATGCTCCTTGAAGTACCATCGCGCATAAGGAGAATTACTCATGCATGAAGTTTTGCGATTATTCATGCAGAGTAATATCACTGTAGGAAAAGTGGTTGCAGACGCAGGCCCCCCGTTGCTCGAGGCTTCCGTACGTAGAGGACGATATTTCCTCTCAATTACTTCTGAATGGGGTATCAGCGACACAGAGCACTGTGTGGCGGGCTTTTCTCCGCTTCATTAAAACAGCTGGTAAAAATGCAATCACCCTCCAGCGACGTTATAATCTTGTTTGCCGCATCAAAACGCTTGTCCCACTTTCGTTCCAGTAACAAATACATTTTCCCCATTAAATGTGAATTCGTGGAAACGAGGACTCATAGAGTGCGAAATACAATTTTCAAAAAGTGCAAGTTTTAAACAATTAGAATTGTTATACCCGTGGCATTATGCAGGCCTTCTGTCGCAACTTCGTTTTAGCACGTTCCACGGTCCACGTTCGACGTATACATTCCCGGCTGCTCCCGGTAAATATAAAATAATGGGCATCAATCTTAAGCCCCATTTTTCCTCGTTGATATAATATATTGTGTACTGGCGAAAGACATTCATTTCTTGCACGTGTGCACAATAATCTGCTGGTTATTTGTTGTTGTATTACACACGAGCTATAGTCAAATACCTCAATGCGATGATAGGTATCTCGCCTAAGGTGCCCTAGTCAATTCTATTGATGTGAGAACTGAACTATATATAAGGGACAGATCACGGCATTTACTCGAGAACCGTCATACCGTCATAGTGACGGCACTGGTCATTTGATCAGCAAAATATCTATACTTTTTCCAATAATCCTGCATAAAGCGTGTTTCTGTGTGTTTTTCTCTATTTTTTATCCGACTTCGGATAGAGCTTATAAAGGAGCTTATAAATTGGTGGCGTGTATGTTGTGTCTATTAATGGATTTATGCGTCTGGCGGAACTAGTTCTCTTTACGTAATTCTAATCGATTGTATCAGCTAACGATGACGGCTCGCGAAAATAACGGTAGCATGTGCGGAAGCGAAGACTAGAGAGGAGGATCCCCGAGATCCGTTAACTTGTTTCGGCTTAAGACTTGGAAAAGTGCAATTACTCGTTGCACATTGATCGCGCGCCGCCGGTGCTCCACTCTTAATTTAGCAGTTAATTAACAGACTCGTGTAGTTGGTGCAATCGAGAATCCTTCATAAATCCCTAATCCGTTAATCAAAATCGTCAAGGTTCAATTAAATTGAACTGTATTCCATATCGCGCAACCAATTGCGTCCCGCTCGAGCCAAATTTTTCCATCAGTGACGACCTGATCCACACGCAAATTGGACCTTCCCTGTCGAAACGTGAAACATGCAAGCTATGGCATTTTCACAAGAGTGCAGAACCATTTGCTTTTTAGTCAGGTATGTCGGCAGTACGGACCGTTGGTTTTAAGTTATGATTAGTTTTAGTTTTAATTTATGATTAGAATTTTTTGTATGAAAAATGTTTCATTGAATCATAAAGCTACAGAATGTTACGATCTGCCATACGAATATACCTGATTAAAAGGCAAGTGAATCACTATGTTACGTATAATATGCAAATTATTTTATGCGACAGAGTACGACGTAGCCCGAAGCAAGTCATCATCTCGATTTATGTGTAACATGAAATTCATGGCATAGTCGAGCGTAACAGTAACCCTAGTTCTGCCAAATGAATTATACGCGCTCATGAAATAGTTGGCATCGTAGACTCGCAGCTGCGAATATATGACTGAAATATCGGGGCCGATTATCTGCAGGTCCATTTAGATTCAGTGAAAGGATATTAGGCGGGATATTGGACAATTTTGAAGAGCTGCGAGAGTAGGGGAGGATGGGTCAGCCGGTGTTCCTTGGGAACTGCTGTGTGACAGTATTACAGGAGATTTCCCAGTAAGCCGGGAGCTTTCATTGAGCCAACAATACATCGGGCTGTAATTTCGTACTTTGACACTCATTAGATACCTTGTAGAGGTATCATAAAGCAATTAAACGGCGCGTTTTCAGACACAAGTGAACGTATTCGTTCAAGTCAAGTTACTAGAAAAGTAGGCAAATCATATATGTATGTCAGAATGTAACAGGCACCTAGAGCAGATCTCTTCTCTTTACCTACTTTTCTGTGTTAGAAGAACGTGGGTGAAGTCTCCACGAATTGCATAAGTTTCCGCTCTGAACTTGTACGCAGGAGCTTAGTACGACATTGAAGAAAACCACTTTTTTAGAATTTTCTTTAAACTTTCGCATATTAATTTTTATACGCGTGTGCAACTAGTACCCAAGTTTTATTGGACATGACAGCACACCGTTTCCAAGTTAATCGACTTTGAAAAGGGCAACTGTTATACGTGCAACATAGCCAAAACCTGTCAGTCGCATTCAATAAAATCACGAGAAATCTGATCTGTGAAATCTGTTGACGTTGTGGTCAAGCGCGACTTTGAAGAATTAACGGTAGCGAGTATACATAGTCATAGGCTTTCCACAAGTTTAGATGTTAGGTTCTACCGTTAAGATGATTCGATGCCCGACCGCTTTTATTGAGCTTGGCATTACCAGGCCCCTGCTTAGAGGAAGCAGTGAGCGGGGTTTAAATCGTCGCGTAGCCGTAATCACTTCCTGTTTAAGAAGCGGACGAGTAATAAATAAATGGCAATACCGTGTTGGCGGGGTAGGTTAATAATCGTCGGCGCCTTCGTGCGGAAGATATCGCGATAAGTCGAGTGGTCACGCGAGCGCCGTTCCTTTGAAAATCGAACGAAACCACGCCCTTCGCCATCCTGGCTATTCGCGGGATACGCGGCTGGAATTAGAAATCCATAAGTCACAGTCGTGACTGGAGGCGATCGTTCCATTAGTGAATGGAGTGCTGGCATTTTTTGCTAATTCCCCGGAATCTATGTACCTTGCAAGAACCTAATTAGAATTTGTACGGCGCACGAGAGTATCATCTGACCACGTACACAGGGCTTCGCATAAAGCTGTAAGAGAGAAAAAGAATGTGTATGTACGTTTCCTTCAAACTCCCGAGGAAACTTTCAAGGCGGTTTGTTCCATTTTCGTGCGGGTCGTGATCCTGCGATTCCACCCGGGAATGTCAAGTATTGAGAAAATTGTGTTAAAAATGTCACAGGCCAGAAACGTGGACCCAACGTTCACAGAACCACGTACAGGATGACTGGAATGTTGAGTAGCTAACGTAACCAGCGCAGCCCTTGCCCACTACAGATACTCGTTTCGACAAATGCACTTGTCACACAGTTACTTTCAAAACTCTTTCCTCCCACTTGATTTATCCATGAAACCTACTCTTTTCCTCTCGTAAACACAAAATACAATTCAGCATAAACTTGTTCGTCAGCTGCATTGTCCTGGATTATTATTAAAGTCTGAGTTATACGCGCCAGCCGTCTTCCTTTTCAGTTATTAAATTCAATAAATTCTGGTAGACGGCAAAAAGTGAGCGCGCCAAAAGTTTTTATCGCATTAATTCGGCTAAAACCGCGATAAAAGCTTAAAGCTCGACGATGCGAACGCCGGGAGGTATACTATGTATCGTGCCGAGTGCGTCTGAACATTTCCACCGGTCGCCAGACGAATTTCAATCTGCAATGGACATTTTTGCTGCGTTGCTCCAATCTCTCGCTATTGTATAGGTGAATACAATAACCCGATTGCCAACTTCGTTGTTACAATTAAAATGCTCGTGTACCTTGGTTATAACGAACGAAATATTAAAAGTTATATGCGAATAAAAACAAATCCGTGCTTTTGGAGCACAATTCATGAGAGAAGCTCGGAGAATGTCGAATTTCATGTGTGAAAAGTGGGGGATTGCACACAACTAAACGTGACATAACAGATTAGAGATTGCGACACAATTGCAGCCGAAGGGAATGTTAGTTTTCCGGTGCGGATGCCTTGATTAGCATTATTCGCGCCTTTTTCTGCTCGAGCAGCCGTGAACCCGGCGGAGGCCGATCCTCTGCTGTCCTTAGAAACGCCACTCGCCACCGAATCCTTGAAGCAGCCGAGATGCGAGCGGCGTGTTTGCTGTCTATCTTATTGTGTTCCGCTGAGCACGCCGGATTACGTAAGATTATCACGAATTATGTCGACTATCTTTGCCGGTGGCTCATCGAATCATCCGAACGTCATGTCCTCTCGGAGACTCGTGTAGAATTTTTTGCTACTCGCAAAGACATTGAGATGACCGTCAAATTGAGATAAATGCCACATCCCCAGACGAGAGCTCGACAGAGTAGCCACGTATTCCCATTGAAAATAAATTCAAGTTGCTTGGAATGCGAGCGCAAAAGCTCATCAGGAATTCGCGAATAGCACTGCAGCTCCCTCCCTATCGATCGCATTTCAGGATGCGAAGTGCCAGCGCATCTGCTGCGGAATTATCACTAACTGCGCTAATTGGACTATAATTCTATAAAGCAGATCGTGAAACGTGCTGCACAGATAAGCTCTATACTAATCGATATTAGATCAGATCAGCTTTGTACGCGCGGGTTGAATGCGAAAGTCGAGTGAAACTATACTTTCCCCCAAAGTTCACGCTTATTTCGTGCAACGCGAAGTCGCCCTACGTGACTTTACTCCTCAAATGAGATAGGACTGAATTTTCGAAAATCTATTCGCGAAACACATCGGAGACTGCAGGGACTTTATATTGGCTTCAACACCGGTGTATTTCCAACGACTGCTTTCGCAGGTATAAACGCGATAAAAGAAAACACTCGAATCCTTCCGTGGAAGAAACGTCAGGTATATCCTATTCGAGTGAGCGGAAAAACTTGCGCAGTTCGACACTCAAGTATAGTGACCAGTCGCTTGCTCCACGTCGGAACGCGTCCATTCAGTCTCTGACGCACTGTTAACCAGCTCATCTCCTACTTTTACGCATAATTTTGCCGGAAAAAAAGTTCCCCCCTCGTAATAATAATTTGCCTATATGGCGAGGCACTAAATTGGAGGAATTAAATTCACAGCTGCACCTGAGTGCAATACTGGTCAACTTGGTAGAAAACTCTGCAATTGCGGGCTTGAAAACGAGCTACTTTTTGCTCGCCGCTGTACCGGTCGTACGATAGTCCGAAGATCTCCGGTACTCTCTCCTACTCTTTTCCAGACTATTACAGTTCCATTATCGATTTTTTAAGTTCGAAGTAATTCTCAGTTTACTTTTTCTGAGAGTTACTAACAGAATGCGTAGTTTAGCGTACGGACACTTAATGCGCGATTGTATTTGCAAAAACGTTCCACACATACACAATTAATAGAAAGTGCATGATGCTTTCTGATAGTTTGTAACTTGGAGAAGAATTTTGTGCATCCCCAATATGAAACCTTTCCATCAATCGCGGCTTGATCTCGCAGTACAAGTAACATAGCACGTTTAGGCACATTACTTGTTGCTACCTACTATTTAAAGGTACATAGATTGATTTAGCACACTCTTTAAGCATTTGGCGTGCACAGGCAGCACGCGCTACCAGGAAAGTGCGAATCAATGGTAATTGAGTAACACCTCTCGCGAGAGGTGAACTTGCCCGGCGTTAGTTCACATCAAGTGACGTCAATGGAACACGTTTTAGCCGGTGTCTCCCAAGAGGCAAACAAGAAACGCCCTATTAACCTTGATCCACTATCACTCGGATCTTTGATTCTCGACGGCGAAACTCCTGGTGGTTGCGCAACCCTCCGGGTATAGTGGCGGCGTTATGAGGGAAATACAATAGCATGACTAATAGGGTTTCTTCAATGTACCAAAACAAGAAAGTTCCGAAGCAATTGCCGCGCGCAAGAGGAAGCGTTCTTGCGAGCTCTCCGTATACAAAGCATGGATCCAGGATCATTACATAAGGCAGAATAAGAGAAAACAGCACAGCTAGTAGATATGGGGATGGAGGGAGCACCAGTTCCCCGAGCGGATCATTAACGCCGAATGATGGCCGGTCAAACTACTACAAGCTAGGATGAGATACTCGGTTGAAACGTGGGGTGAAATTCTGCTTTCCTCCGGAAACGAACCACAAAAAAGCGGTGTGTATGTATGTGTGTGAGTGTCAATCCTTACCCCGAGCGGAGCTTTACGGTTGAGTTAAAGCCAAATGTTCCCAAGGGTTAGCGGTGCGGTGCTCGACGTCCAATTGAAGGATTCAATCGATCACTCGCGATTGCCGAAAACGACGATACTTGGGAAGACCAGAGATCTGAAAGCCCCGGTGGCCCGACGATGGTAGAGTCGAGAATTGATTAGTGCGTGCCCGATGTCAATTCAGTCAACCAGATCTAGAGGCTGGTGCTTCCTCGCGGATGTGCAGCGGCAATTGCTGCCGGCTTTTCACTTTCTCGATCGCGCATCGACTGGCAGATATTGCGCTGGCTGCTCGAACGATCGCCACTGTGCACCTGTTACCGGCCAGGACACAGCGTGTACATAGGAGCAGCGTGTCTCCTCCGCTCGCTTACTCCGAGCGTAGTGGGAGTAGGGCCCACCTTAGGGGCCTTATGCTCGACTGCCAAGGATAATGCCGGCAATCGCGCTGCCGGTAGTGCTATATGGTCACAAGTCAGAAGCATTGAATGCGAAAGTGTCTGTCGTAACGCCGTGCCGTGCGGTTCGAGCCGTCCGAGGCGCGTGGAGCGTCCAGTAGAAACAGACAGATGGGAAAACTTATCTTGACGATTTTTAAGAAATCTACTCAACTCTCTGCAAGCTTCTTCTGCAGTTGTACTTATTGTTTCCCTTGACCTTCAAACTCTTCCGAGAAAATTTGTCATTTTTAATATCGAACAAGTGGCCTATGAAATTGCTCTTTCGGACGTGTTTAGAAAAAGTTAGTCGAGAAAGCTAGCGCTGAAAGTCTTCATACAGCTGCCTTTCGTGGTACACAATTATCCGATAAAATCTATCGTAGTATACGAGCCAGTAATCCAATATCCTACAAAAGAAACTCGTCATTGGATTCTGCCGGCGCCAAACTATCAATGGAACGGAACTTTCCAAGTCGGAGCAAGAAGCCCAACAGTCGGGAGGGGTTGTATGTACATACATGGAGGATCAATAAGGCACAGTTTCCGCTGACACATGTATCTCTTTTCATAGAATCCTTATGGGATTCAGGTTATTACTAATTTCCATTTGGCCTTCCACGAAATTCTATTACGCAAAGGCAGGGGAGTCGGTGCGGCGCCTTGCGAGAGGCGAGAGTGTATGCCGCTCGCTTCAATTATCCGCCATTATTTGCGCATGCAATAATGCCCATTGTCATTAGCGTAGAGTTGCACTAATCAATTAAGCGCAACACGCATTCGAGAGCTTTGGTGAAAACCGTTGAGGTGTTAGTTCACCTGTATTAGTGGACTGCACTGCACTTAGCGGGCCGTCATTAATAATTAGGCCATTGAAGAGCTCACCGAATGACATTGCTGGAGATGTGCTGCATCGAAAGGTCAGAGTGGCTGGTAGGGAATGGTTGAAAGTAGCTAAAAAGATTGGACTACCGTGCGAGACAATGGCAGGAGCCAGGCGTGTTATTATTCCGAGCAGCGAGGATGACGTGTCAGGTGCGTGTCTACACAATAGTCAATGTCGACGAGTGCGATGCGTCGGAAGGAGGAGAGTGCGCGCATACTTAGATATTACGTTCGCAGCAGCGCGGGTCAAATGTCGATGACCCTTACCGCCGTGTGAAATTCAATTGGCGAGGACCTCCTTATGGAGATGTAGACGGGCCGCCGGGTCAGCCAGCCTCCCGGCAAGCCTTAAATGATCGAATTACTCATACAATCTAGCATCGTATCCCGCGCGGAATCCTTGAAGCGGCAGGACCTTCCCAAAACTCGGCCAGGACGTACGTGCAATGTTAATTGAGTGAGCACATCTTTCCGTAAAGCATCAAGAAACTCCGCAAGAATCGCGGCTGCCCTCGTCACAGGACAATGCCAGGAATCAGGCTAGATGGGTCGATAGAAAAAACTGGCTGGAACTTTTCTTCTCGCTGGCAATTAAACTTAATAAACTGGTAGCAGGTACTGAACGATAGAGCGGAGGAACGTTGAAAACGTTAATCGCAGACAAGATATACGAGCGTCGGGAAATGTAGGGAAAAAGAACCGTTCCATTTTCCAGGCTCCCTGCGGAGAAGTGGGATTGGTTGGGAGTTTGAAGACGACATGATCGGAGCCTCTTAATTAGAGAAGTCGCGGTCACAGCGAACGGTCGCGAGAACTAACTCTTGAGGTCTTCAGCCTGAGTTCGGAAAATCTGATTAGAATTCCCGAGGCTTCCGAGGAGTCTGCGTCTGCATCTGGACTTGACTGGGGACGCAGCACTGCGCGATGCCAGAACTTGCAGAGTGCTCTCTGCGCGTTATAGCGCACAACTAAACACTGTGCAGGATCTTATCGCCTCAGCCCGCCTTTTCAAACTTAATCGATTAAAAGATATAAAATGTATACTATTAATCTGTACGGACAGATTCAAAATTTCATATTTTCCAATTCGTCTAGTATCCGATTTGTGAATACGGTTCCCATCTTTCCGTCTGTAATGGCATCACAACAACACTTTTATTATATGCAAAGTCCTGAAACTCTTTATTCTTATAGAGTGACCGGTGGTTTCCAGAACGTTGAAAAGGGTGACATTATGTCAAGGCCGGCGCTCGCCAAGGGAAACGGGTTTCGTTTATATCCGACACGTGTAAAAGATACAGTCAGTTTTTCGGATCGCTTCGTCAAGTCGACACGGATCAGCCTGACCCCAACTAGAAATCCGAGCGTCATTTAGCGAAACGGTACGAGTTAGCCTCCGAAGTAAATTAAAATGCTTTGAGTGGCTTCAAATTTATAGTCTCAGTTCTGCCGAGGGTCAACATCGCCCGCGAAAATCAATGCCGCTCTCACCACGTCCAGCACTTATGCTAGATGTATGCACACATCATTTTATCAACGCACTCAAACATTTAACTGCGTTGGATAAAGTGCTAAAATATGAAATTCGGGTAAAATTTCGCGCGAGGTGCATATAATATAAACTTTCCCGAGCACTCGCCGTCCTCTCTACTAAGTCGACCTGGAATTCTGTTAAACCACTCGCCGGTCTCCTGATAATTATCAAACCCGCTTCGCTTCTGGACGGGTAAAACAACAAGTTAACTGGCGGCAAGACGAATAATTAGCAAACAAGAGGGATTAATTGAAGCCGTATTGGGCATTGGGTACCGCTCGATAGTTCGCATTGGCCGCTGGACGCGATGGGCTATTGACGGGCATTTCATCCTCTCGTGAATACGAAATTTCAGTGTCGATCGCCAGAATAAACCGAGATATATCGGCCAGTAAAGCTTGACAATTCGGCTGGTACGCTTCTGGACTGCCGAATTGTTATGCTTTCACCACGGAAACATGTCAATCCTATTCAGGATCGTTTCGTTATCCAGAAAACTGTGGAACTCGAAAAATACTCGAGATAGGAAATGGACAGTTAGAGCCTCGGGAGGATTTCCGTTTTGCCTCTAGCCGGTGTGTATTGAATGAGTTGACAAGCGGCGTCTCGCACATGCGGACAGAAGAACGTCACGTGAAACCGCCGGGAAGAAAGTGACCATGGCACATGGCCTAGCCACCACTTACAGTGACTTACACCGAGTGCCAACTTGCCGGCGCACTGACTGCGCACAGCTACGCTAGACTTTTCTCCAGGTCGGCCGGCTTCTGTTTCGTTCATTTCCTTGCGGTTTCCATTACACACACGACTACTCATTTCACTGCCACGCCAGTTTGATTCCCCGCTACATAGTGAAACACGTAGGCCTCGAGAGGTTCATTGGCACTTGAGAGCCGAACGACAAATCCTTCGGGATCGAGTCACGCACACTCGCTGCGCTTTCGCAGTTCCGATGGATTCAGCGTTTCTCACACTAGTACATCAGGGCTGCTTGATTGAATATGGAGCGTGAAGGCGAAAATCACTGTCTCTTTGGGTATTTAATTGGCCGACTGGACCGTAGGCGATTCAGAATAGCGTAATGGCCGCGGCAAAAGTGCTCGTCGCATGCTGCTTAACGACGCGGAATTCAGACACAATTTCATCTCGCGAGGTACGCTTTCTCTCCCGAGTTAATCCAATGCACGCTTTTTCCGCGCCGCCCAATCAAAGCGGGATTGTTGAGAAAAGACTAATTAAGAGGCTTTTTTCGTCGAGCAATTAGTCTAGAACAGTGGTGGTCCGAAAGATCTCAGTAAAACGGTGCTCTGAGGCCCCATCGAACCTTTTCTCCGGGCAACAGAAAGTTCGACTCGTACAAGTTTCATGCAACGTTGAATTAAGAGCAACTTCTATCTGGGATGATTACCGCAGTAAGATTAAAGTAATATGTACTTGGATATAAGACTTACGGTTAGTGGTGCACTTTGATTGTATCCACGTTACGATTTTCCAACGAGATTTGCACGGAACACTACGCGGAAAGTAGACGAGGTAGAACTAACGCTCGAATAAAACATCGCTCGACAAATTCAACCCCCCCTCTTCCACTGGAAGCCGATGAATCACAAGGTTGTCGCGGAAACCACTTCAACCCCAACGAGCAAGGACATGTGTACGCAAGCCGCTTTTGTAACCGGTGTTACACTAAAACGAACACACTCCAATTATAATAGCTCGCACACCTGGCCCGTCCAGATATTGTGAATCATAGCCTTCCAACTGGCCCAGTTCAATTCTAAATTCCAATTTTCCAATCGAAAATTTATGGCTGGATTATACGACCACTCCGCATCATTAAATTCTTCCATTCAAATGTTTTCAAAAGTTTTCCCGTAGCCCCACACAATTTTTATGACCTAGGTGATTTATATTTGTAAGATTCTTTAAATCCTTCTATTAAAAACTCTTCAAACATTCGTCCCGAGTGGCTTATACCTAAAAGGTCGGGGGGTTTGGACAAATGATCGTTCTCAAGGTAGTTAGTAAAGAAAACCACTTTTCTTAAGATTTTCTTTAAACTTTCACATCTTTACACCGGCTTGTAATTACTGGCCAAAATTTATTGGACTTGACAGCAGACCGTTTCTGAGATAATCGACATTGAAGTTGACATCTTTTATGCGTGCTGCATATAGCCAAAACCTGCCAGTCATTAAAAAAACTTATCGAAGCGTATGATGAAAGAATGTTGTGCAAAAAAAGCAAAAATTATTATGTAAAAGTTTAAAGAAATTCTTAAGAAAAGTATTCTTCTTTACCAACTACTACCTTAATGCAGTGAGATCACAGCTGCGAGAAAGAAAGTCTCTCATGTCCGATCCCAAACACCGATTTTTCGTCGCTTTCCACGATACATCAATCAGTAATTTCCATTGTATAGTGATGCTTTTCCCAGCGGAATTTGCGGAGGATGCGCGATAACTCAGCCGGGCGGAATCATTAAAGCCGATTGGCCGAATAGTCGTTATAGATTCCGAGCGGTCGACGATCCCCAGTTTACCGTGCGGGTGAGCACATTGCCCGGAGAAATTGATGGTCACTTACGAGAAATCCCGCGTGAAAGCGAGAAGTAATCCAAGGAGGTGTCTGCCCCTGTAACTCGAGCCTGGAATCGGTAACTCGCGCAAGAGGACCACATCGAACGTGTACGGAATCACTTTCGTTGTCGGATACGCGCCCACCGCACCGTCAACAGGAGAATTAAAAGTCGAGATACCGCAGAGGGAGCGTCGATCTCGAAAGTCCTCTTGACTCCTCGGAGCCGACTAATGATTAATTAGTTGGTGCACGAATACACTGGCTAAAGCTCGTAAACAGCCTAGTGGCCATTAATAAACCGAGAATAGCCAGGGATCCCTAGGAATTAAGCTCCGATGAAATTTCGAACGAGGACAACGCGCGCTGCCCCGATAATACCCTGACTTATACGCTAAGTTGCAGCGAGATGGAAAATGCGATGTAAATTTTGGCCTCGCCAAGATAAAAGGGGACTCAAATGGAATTTAGATCTAAAACGCACAGGCTGTTCCTCTGGCCGACCGAGAAAACCACTTACCTAACCCGAACATCAATTTTAATGCATCCTCTCTTTCAGCTTAGCTGCGTACTTTACGTAACACGTAGCGTGTACTCGTGGAAAAGTCTACAAAAATGGGAGAAAGAAAAATACGTCTGGGCGTGTAACGAGCTCATTATTGCGTAAGCGCGAACCGACTCGTGTCTCATTACAAATTGGCTCTAAATCAAAGGGAACATAAACGACGTAGCGTACGATTCGAGCCGGCTCGCAGGTGACGCTCCGCCGTGTTCGCAGCTTATTAGAAGAATCAAAATCGCAGCGGACTTAGCAAGGCGTGGAAGGCTTGTCTGGCGACGGACGGTGGCGAGAGTTCTTTGCGGGAACTCGGGCACATCTATACTTTGTTAAATAAAATGGAAAGCGCAGGACTGATTGTTTCTCCCGTTGCACCGGACTTCCTTGGCGTGCGGAAAGGTCGGGAAATGGGGTCGGAACGTGACGGGAAATTGCACAATGGAGCACGTGTTCCGATTCCCACAAAGTAATCTCATGGTAACTCGTAATCCTCGGAAGAACTAACGATCCACTTTGCATCGCTCAAAGCGCACGGCAGTCACTGCATTCTATTAACTGAGCAGCAAACCGCTCGATGTTCCCTAATTAGTTATTCGTTAGATCAGCAAAGGTGAGCGTGGTGCACCAATTTACCTAGTACTCTCCACATTGTCCACAATCTCGACAGTCACTTGCGAGTAAACATTCTTCACGACAAACATGACGGCCGGTGAGTTGGGATGAGCGCGGCACTGCTCACTGTCATAGCCGCGTCGGATTTACACGCGATTTTCTGCAGAAATGACTTTCCAGCTGAGCAACAGCGGAGAATTTCGGTCTGCCGGACAGCACACTCACTGGCAAGGCCCTTTGTCTCGTCAGTGCTCGCAGCTGCGTGCACGCTCGCAACGGAGAAAGAGGGAGACATTCGGATGGAAAAACGGATATCCGGTGTTCCGCTATCCTGACCCTCCCTCGTCGCACTTGTTCATCCTTTCGATCGTATTGCATGTCGCGCACAGTACATACGTCACTCGTTCTAATTAATAGTGTCCACTGCAATTTATACTAAGTAACCTACACTCATAGACCCCCTCTTTAATAATTCTCAATCAGACCCCTGAATTTCTCTCATGTTTTTATGCTTTTTACGCTAAAAACCGCTTTCATTCTACTTTGACACGCACATCGTGATGCACTGCCGTAATAAAGTGTAGCAGAGACAAGCCTTTATTTTTTTATCCTCATTAGCAGCCTCGCACCTAGGTGAAATAGAGAAAAGGGTCAGCAGCGTTTCTACAAGTAATTAGCGGAACAGCGGCACGCGAATCCAGTTTGAAAGAGACCTCGACAGAACGAAAGACGGATCCATTCACATGGCATTTACTTGAACACTTCGGAACGCTGAGTGTTCATCAGGTGAACATATACCAAGAGACAAATTGAACCTTTTCATCTGGCCGTTTTTAGGTTCCGCTCGAGTAATTGGTGAAATTGTTGGATGGTTTCAGTCCACTTTTACTGTGGCTGTAAGATCGTTGCGGCCGAACCAACACAACAGGATATGAATAAGATTATTCGCGCGTATGTAGAATGCGGTGCGCATCGGAAAACTCGAGGATTTCGAGGGAACAAGCAGCGCGCATTAACTCGAGCATAAGGCTTTTCAACAATTCTCAGCCAGCATTCGTGCACAGAGCCTCGCTCTCGAGAGGGACGAGGTAATTAGACCACAACCGCATTAATAAGCGTTGTCTGACCGTGGAAAAATCACACTAATTAACTATTAATCTCTATTAAGCATAAAGTACTATCTCGCGAACGGTACCGGGAACCTGCTCAATGGAAATACCGTGCACCTCTCCGGAATTAATATACACTCGCTGTTCATACATGCTGCGCGTGGGATCCACACCGGGCGGAGAAATGTTTCTGCAACTTTCTTTTTGATACTTTCGAGGAAGCGCAATTCCGATACGCCTATAATATAAGCGGAACCGGCCGACGCCGCCGCCGCCGCCGATTACCGCATTTAGGAAGCCAGCCGCTTTTGCTCCCCCACTAACACGAGATCGCGACGAGTTGATTAAGACGCTATCTTCATTAAGCATCGGCGCAATTTCTGCTCTGATATCTACCGTGCACTCGCGCGCGCGCTGCTTTGCCAGTTGGAGAGTCTTAACGTTCGCGAAGGATGTAGGACGCTCACGGTTTTTTGGCGTCGATCATCGCCAGTACGCATATGTTGCACAGTTTTTCGCGAGGCCACGCAGCGGAGTAAGGAGTTCCTTCCAGCTGTAAAAGAGAGCTACTTACCGATGGCATTTCTGCTTTTGCCGCTCCTGCACCCATAGAGCCTCTCCAAGTGAATGAGCCCCGCTTTGCACCCCGCCCATGATCGAGCTCGTGTTCAAAGCGGCCTGGAAATGTCGTTTCGCTAATTACCACCAAAAACCATTTTCTCCTGTTAGTGCCTCTACATTTTGAGTGCCGCATTACCCTGAGAGGGCGACGTGTGTATTTACAAAGGTAATGCGTGTACTTATAGCACACTGGCATAATTATTCAAATGAAACTGGATTTAGCAAATGTTTCTAACGGGTGGTCAAACTGTTAACACATCGCGATCGGGCTGTTTTTCCGCTAAAATAGCACCTGCGCCCGGGTGAAACTTTTGGTTATCGGAGTCTGATGCATCAATTTTAGTGAAACGCACAAACACGCGTGCCCGAACCGTAATATGGTAATATTGCCAAGTCTATAAATCTACACGAAAGCATAATGGTGCGAATAAAGATGACAAAGTGGTGGAGGTCCACATGGCTACTTGATATAATAGTTGTATTATTTAAACACACATGTATTGAAGTAGTGCGGAAGATGCGTGGGATGAAAATCGGGACAAGGTAAATCGAGCGAACAAAGGTAGGACAATATAACTAGCGCTAAGGGGGCCGTTAGTTTCTTGGGAAACTGCGGAACAGTAAGTAAGCATAAACTAGGCTTGCCTCCCTTTACTCATTATCGTCTCAGCCATTATTTCCGCAAGTATCAGCATCATCAAGTTTTGGGCCGTTTTCGTACCACCGAAGTAGATCGTAATTAGCCAATTTCACGATCCGTTACGGCCGCGTATTGTACGAGTCGACTTCAACTACATACGTTCTAGATCCGGTTCGCTTCCAATCTCCGTTTAGCAGGGAATTACGGTTTCCATTCGAAAGGAAAGGAAAGGCAGAGGAGCAGTTTGCTTATATTGCTGTGGGTCGATAAAGGCTTCGGTCCTCAATGGATTTGAATTGTGGAACTATGATTGCGGTGCAGGCCTAGTCGCAACTTGTCGATGAGTCCCTGGTCATTCTGCACTCGCTCTAATACTGCAGCTTGTTCGTAGATGGCGCGGAGACTGAATCGTTTCTCGAAGGCAAAAACCCCGAGGGAAGAATTGAAATGAAGAGAAATCGCCAGTGACCGGCAGTGAGAACTGAGAAGTTCCTACGTTCATTTTTTCCGGAAAGGGTCCTAACCTACGGTTTTGACCCCCAGTTATTGATATAAAAATAAATTACTTTTAGTGCCATAATTTGCGTACTACCGAAAACTGTTCATTCAGCGGCCTTGCACGTATGCCTGACAGATTTCTTAATTAATATGCCTCATAGGTACTACATATGTACATGGTATACGCGAGTAGATAAGTTCCCTCGCTCACATTTTATCGGCGCTGATACTACCCCAGACCCAAAGTCCTAGCTAGGGAGAGATCACGCGGATCATAAAGTTTTAAAGCCCTTTTACCCTTAGGGAGGAATTATCGCGACAGAGGAGGGAACTGGGACACTCTACCTCTACCCCGAGGGGGTGGATTCGTGGCGACCAGGAAAAAAGCGATACATAGTTTAGCCTCTCGGCTTCAAAGGCGGATTTTATGTGCAACGAGAGCTTTCTATAGAACGAGACGAGCGTGAGCAGAGCGGAGCTCTCAGTATATCGAAACTGGAGAAAGCGCTAAACTCCAGGTGCGTCCCAATCGTATAAGAGGAAGCAAGGAAACTTGCCAAAGATAGTGTCGCTGATCGGCAATTTGCCATGTCTCCATTTATCCGATGAATGGAATGTTCAAATGTGAGAAGATAATTCACCTACCCTTCGTGATATTCCCCTCGGCGATCCTCACTCGTGGTACATTCTCGAGAAGGGTGGCCCCTCCTCGACCTTCACCGATCGTCAGTGGAATACATACAAGTCCTCCAATCCCCCGAGACGATCTTACTGAGCGCGCCAACGAAATAAATAACACGATAACCGCAACGTGCTCGCGCGCGCGCGCATGCACTTATTAATTGTGCAGAATCTTAAGGTGAACTGACTGAGAGCCCGAAAGAGTTGGCCAAGGCGAAGTTTTCGCGGAGTTGGCAAGAAGAAGGGAGAAGTGAGTCGGTGGTCGGCAGGTGGTGGTAGGTAAATAGCGTCCGCCGCCACTAGTCCCTGGTGGATCCAGGTTGCGGAGAAGCGAGAATGTGGATGCGCATTGTGGGGGCGCATTAATTGTCGAGCGCCGCTGCCTAGTTCGTTAAGCACTGACAATTACAACGAGACGAGCACCAGGCGAATCGAACGACCGCGACCGGCGTATTTCCCCGTTGCGATCTGCTCTTAAATAATCGAATTGCTCGCGCTACCCAGTTTCCCTTTCGGAGGGCGCGCGCGCGCGGTCTTTCCCTGGGAAGCAGGAATTTCTAATTACTTCCCATAATCCGTCTTTCGATTGGATTATAATTGGAGCAAGTTCGGGAACACAACTTCGCAAAACTCTGGATAGACTAATTGATTTATTCGAGGGAAATCCCTTAATAATAGGGCAGCGTGTAGCAAGAGCGGCTTGGCAACCGCTTGTTGCTCCACACCTGTGGGTTTAATTGCTTCTTGCGGTTTCTCCGCGGGCTCGCGCCAACTTCCCCAAGCAGCAACGATTAGCATGAATTTGACATATTAGAACAGGGAGATATTCGATTTGATCTTAGATTAGAGTGAAGTTAATCGTCAAATTGACCGGGCAGGGCTGATGTATTCCCAAGACTTGAGACGAGTCGTGAAATTCGTATACCGCAGTTCCATTAAGGAATGCGTTGCTCCGTGTAAGTTGTTCTCTGGGTAATTCCGGCTCCATATGCCCGTAGATGCATTTCTCGGGCTGGTTCGCCTATGCTGGATGAGCGCTCGGTTCCGTTCTGCTTACAGTGGAAAGACGCTCGCCCTCTTCGTTTCGTTCCGTTCTCCACAGTCTAATACCTTCCTCATATCAACGGCACCTAACCAGGTTAACACGATCCTGGTCTCGATCGTGCGATTATCACGCGAGCCTCCTTGCAGAAACGATGCGCTTTTGTCCACTTCTCCTTCAGCCTTTTCCCAGGATCGACAAAGTGCTACGGCCAGGCCGTAAAAAAGCGAAAACTCCGGCTAGCATGCGAAACTACCTAAGATCCTACAGAGGCAGAGACCGATAGAGTGTTTCGTGCGAATGAGTGGGATTGCCTGGTAGGTTGAAAGATCGATTGGGCAGCGAGGAGTTTTGTGGAATATTTACACGAAAGGGTGCCAGGCCGAGCTATAAGCCTTACAGCCAAGAGGGGAATTCTCGGGCGAACTTCTGTGTCTCAAGTATATTTACTCGCTTAAAGCGGAGTAAAGGCTTGGTACTGCTTTAACCCACTTACTTCTTAAGAGTAGCCGAGTCTTTGCAACTGACTTTACCTCGTTACGCGATTTAATGGTCGGAGGGAGGAACTTTCGGCTACTGACTGAGAGAGGCTGTCTCCCAAGAGAAAACTGAATTTCGTAAGTGGAGTTGCAAATGCAGAGCGGCCGTTTTCTTTTCAGGTGCAGACGTTGCCGTAACATATCACCGGGGCTTGCCGAGGATCACAGTGCGATTACCCTCACGAAACGAGCGATGCATTTTCACTTTGAAGCCCATCACTCACACAGTGGGCGACCTCATCGACATGTTGAAGAAGGAAGATCGCGGCATCGATCGGGCGGTCCTAAGGACGTTAGGTAAGCCGGCATTGCGCGAGACTCTGCAAAATAGCAATCAGGATATTGAAAAGTCTTTGAGTACCAATTTCCGCATTGCTTTTTTAGACGGTGTTCGGATAAGCTCGAGCAACTCCATAGAGACCCTCATGGAGAACGACTTTCGACTGGCGATAAATGACACGGAGTATACAGTCATGACACCAGTGACGCAAAGGACAACCGTAGTAAGTGAGAGATGAATACTTTATTAAAGTAATTCATCATTGCAAGCTGGAGGAGTATTGGCGATCTTTGGATCCGTTGATGTCCGTGGCTGAAACGGCAGTGGATGTGTTATTAAGTGGGGGATTAACAGGCATTACTCATTTTCCGACGTTTGCAGGAGGATCTGCAGAAATTATCAGATATCCAAATTCTAGTCGGACAATTGCACGAAGTATTGCATGTTCGGGAACATCGCGCTGACATGGAGAGGGAAGTCCTGGCGGAGCTAGAAGACATCAGATTACAGCTAGAACCGTTTGAACAGGTAATCTATATTATCTATCGTGGCAGAACGAGAATCCATTCCAGCTTCATTCTGTTTTAATAAAAAAAAAGATCAGATCAGAAATCGTTAAAAGTATTATTGCCTGTATCGTGGGAGCATTTCAATTAGAAATCGGGTCCGAAAACAATCGCGCACGCCTTTAGAAAGTGGATGAAGATTGTAAGAAAGGTATTAGCTTTCATTCAAATGTAAATGCCCGGTACTTGCGCGTCAGATACCAGCATCCTCCACTGTTACTCGTTTTCTCCTATCTGCATGTGGTATCTTTACAACTTCGTCTAATCGCCGGGTACTTTGGTACTATTGCGAATGACTACAATTCTGCTCGGGCTGCAAACATCCAACTCGAACATTAATGTTTCCCTAATTCCCACTTACGATCACGGTATCCGTTTGAAGACTCCTATTATGTAACTGCTCTATTAACACTACTAAGCGTCTTCCTTTCATTGTTTATTATTATACAAAGATAACGAAGTTTCAGTGCACATGGGAACAGAATACAATACAATGGATTCACATAATTAACCCGCCGCCGTATATATCTAATTATTCATACTCTGGCGGTTAACGAAATTAATTATTTCATCGTTAATGCAGAAGCTGCTCGAGCTAGACGCGACTGCCGGTAGGAACGCAAATCTCTTCGTGTGGACATGCCTGGTGCTGATGTCCGTGCAATTCGGCGGCTTAGCAAGACTGACCTGGTGGGAATACTCATGGGACATCATGGAACCAGTTACTTACTTTGTTACTTACGGCACGACTATGGCCTGGTTTATTTATTTCCTCTTGACGAAACAGGTGGGTATCTGTTAGCTACTCCGAGTTACCAAGATGAAGGAACTGCAATCTTATTCATGGAAGTGTTTATTTCTTTAACAGGAATACATGTTGCCCGATGTATTCAACAGGCGGCAGCTGATTGCACTGCATAAAAGGGCAAAGCGAGCTGGGATAGATTTGAATACGTACAATTTATTGAAAGAACGGGAATACGAGTTAGAAACCGTTCTGAAAATTATCCGAGGCCCTTTGTACGAACACAAGCAGCAAGTAGAGCAAAGGAAGCAAAAGGTCAAGAGTGAGAGCAGTTCGGAATCATCCAGCTCTTCGTCAAGTCCTTCTCCGAGTCCTAGTCGTAGTCCTAGTCCAGAAAAGCATGTTCCTCAGCAACGGAGCACGACGAAGATCGATTTAAGCAAAGGGGCTGTCGCGACACAGGTGTTTAAGTTTAGTTAAGTTCGCACTTGAAAGCCGTATTTGGGGCGATGCCGCGCTAACAAAAATGAATCGACACTTTCGGGGATTGAATGCCAAGGGAATGTAAATAGAGGAGGGAAAGACAGGCACGAAATATGCAGAAGTGAAAACACGGAGCGATATGACGAATCCTCGACTGAGTCTTCCAAGTCGTGTGACGACACTTCTTATCAACGACTACTATACAATGTATGTTATTAAATAATTACTCACCAGATGCTCAATGTTACCGATTGTTAAGCATTTGGAAGTTGAAAATCTATGGACAGACATATGTAAATACCACAATTTTCTACGTGATATTGTCTATTTCACGGATACCACTCAAGTCCAAGGTATCAGGTGATTCCACTTTTTATTCGGCATCAGCCACGGTTATTTTGGTAATATCGTGCAGTAGCATATTGCCGTATTTACAATAGTTGATTCCTTTAACTGCAATTCAATTGTGGAACCTGCACAAACCACGAGGCACTTCGAGGAACTGAACTTTTTTATTGAATGCGCCAGTATGCTATTCATTATTTTATACTTCTTTTTATGAGAGTGCATCGCTGTTCTACCGCTCATGTATGTACATAAGTTTCCTTCGAACGATTAACAAAATATTTTACTACTTCGACTAATGTAACTAGAAGTACCCTTGACACGGTACAATGTACTTAAACTTTTATTAAGTGACGAATCGTTAGAATACTCGCCAAGAGCATAGGAAAAAGAAATTATATATTTATTGATCCGCGCACACATTACTGAAGTCAATGCTCGACGCTGGAGTTCAATGTCTTCAATTCTATTTTCGCCGTACGTATATTAACAACGCCCAGTTGCGTATTCCTTAATGATATAAATACAAGTTCTTGAAGTGCTAGTTAACGGTTCCCAAGAACATACACACTTTATCTGCCTGCTTCTACCAACTATCAGAACTTAAGTCTTACTACTAAGCTCTACTTCTTAAGTCCGTAAATGTAACATTTGATGCTCAAAGAGCAACTCTATTAGCGCTTTCTAGTTTTTCATGATAATGTCATACTCTCTACATAGCTATCCAATTCTTTGATAGGCATCAACTACAAGTAATACGACATAGTGTAACGAGTATCGCACACACGAGTATTACTATTGCTATTTTAGCACTTTTAAAATAAGCTGCTGTGTGATCGATCTTATTCTCACGGTAGAGCTATTTCAGAAAGTATAGTACATAGGACTTATGACAGGCTTATCCACGGCCTTTCGAGGGACTTCTTCTCGCTTTCCTAAAGTCTCCCGTCCGTCCGCTCAAATAGTTCACTAATTTCACAGTCGCGTTAATCAATGAACATTTTATCCTTCATTTTCTCACATTCTCTACACAAAACCGAAAACGCAGTCCCACAAGTAGCTGTTAAAGAATGTTGCTAATTGATAAATCGACATAACGACCTCACATACCATGGTATAGACTAGGGAATCTCAATGCAGCTGCGAGCTTAACTGTACTACTCTAGAAGAAATGTTGTTACTTTTTCTGAAGCACAAATAAAAAACTCTAACGCACATACTATCTCAGAGTAGAGGACACTGTTTTACTCAACACGCGTACTTTCACAGTTGGAGAACTCTGTCCGCAATCAAAATGACCTGGTGCCAAGTTTTGACCTTTCAATTTGACGCGTCATCATAATTATTATGCCGTATAAAAGATTAATTGTCGCGTTTGAAAAGAATGCCATAGAGGAAAGGGAATTGAAAGGTATATGGGTGATAATATAGTCTAACGCGATTGAAAGTATCGCAGTCTGGAAAAAGGGAATTTTATCCTACAAAGAATTATATACTTTCTGGCATATTTTGTACAATCGTTAAGGAAAGATTTGGTATAAAAGGACATTTTTGTACATATACAAAGTGTATCTTAATATTCTCGTTGTGCTGTTTTCTCTCAGCTTTTATGATGAATGCCTACTATACTCGCTCGAGTGATAATCATAAAGTTTTAACGATGGTTTCGATTGATCTGCTTATCATTAAGGATGCAACTACAATTGTACTTACAAACTTTGCCTTTTTTTATTCGAGTATACATGAAGGTACAACGTGTTCGTTGACGAATCGAAACTTTTACAGTCATCGCTCCGGTAAAACCAATTACATTTCCGAAAATTTTATAATTTTCCTTTATACTCTATTACTCACTTAATTATCTAAGTGCAGGAAACTGGATTTCGCATGATATATTACATTTACGTGTAGCAAAGATGACCGATTCGTTAATAAAGTCCTTCTCAGAAATCGCCAGGTATTTAATTGTAATAAGGTTATCTCTTGTACATATTGTCTTGATGAACGCTTATATCCATTTATACAACCAGGAGTTGTTCTGTGATTTACGTCCATGTATCTAGTTATATACGTCAAAACACTCGAAAATAAAATGCGCTGAATTAATTAATAAGTGCCTTTTAACTATTGTGTATATGGCCCTATTACATCCTTTATATCCACATACAAAATCTGCATTTTTGAAATTTTCTACTTGGATCGGTTTCTTGTTTCTCATTTCGAGCACAATAATAAAAGTTTCGCATCTGCTGTACATTTTCCATGTTAAGTCCCAAATTCTGGACTTCTTGTAACCACATTTTTATAGATTCGGAAGAGTTGGAAAGACATTTGAAAAATTTTTAAAATCTGAAGACCCCGTCCTCCCACGAGTACTTGATTCGTATTCCCGCCCGGATTAATAATCAGCAATGTCGATTTGTGGCATCTTCCTGTATCCGTTAGGGCGATATATAGGCGCGAATATGCAACCATGACAATATTCTCCTCCACAATATATAGCTACCACGCTCAAAGAATTATATTAAACCCTATTCTTTCTTTTGTATATTGCTTTGAGTTACATATACCGGTCTTCTTATATATTAAACGCTATAGTATCATTGGATTCATAGAATAATAAAGTTTCGGTTTTGATAAATGTAAACGGAGAATAAATTGCTATGCGTTAACCGGCGCATAACTGCGGCTACCCTACATACATGCAAAACCCATAGAGATTGCGGACGTAGACACTTGTTGTAACCCTCGCCGGTGAGATTGACTGATGCCACTGCTTGCTTCTGGCATCAAAGAATGACCAGCTGGTACCAGAGGAGCAAGTGCGGTTATTGGTACGGATGTGTGCCGTATATGCGTTGTTGACGGTAGCGCGGCTATAAGGACGTGGATTAAAGTCTGTATAAACCGTTCGTATAAACCTAGCCGAAAGCGAGGAAAGTGCTAATAAGTATATAAAATATACAAAAGCTACAATGGGCCGCACCGCATACGCAGAGGAACGTTTACATGCCTACCTGGCATCGTTGGCAATTTCGAACAAATACGTGATCGGACTCATTTTGGGACAGGTTGTACTTTTTGTGTATTGTAACTTTCAGCAGAGTTCTCCAGCGCGGCATGTCACTTAACATATGTATACATTTGACTGTTAATAACATTTATTTTAATATGATTTATAAAAGTACTATCAGCTCTTTGAGATTTGCTCTTGAAATTTCACCAGACTGCAAATTAATTTGACATTGCTGCGAGAATTCTGCTTAACTTCAAATATGGTGCTTTATACATTGTGAAAGCTTAATACAAATCTCCGGATTGTAAACAATTTCTTAAAGAAACTGCGCTTTTTGCACTAATTAACATGAATGAATTCATTTTATAGAGCACCGAGCAGAAAGACTATGTTGTGCACTTAGCAAAGACACCACCACCGTTGATGAAAAATGTGGTCGAGGAAACATTAATAAGTTCGACTTCAAATGCACAAGAAGATGTCAGTGATAAATACATTAACTCTGTTAAAGATGTACAGGAAGGCTGGGTCGCAGACCACGCTAAACACGTATGACCAGCAATATCCTGCAAAGTTGTTGAAGAAATGTTTGATTCCTTATTTTGTTACTTGTTTAATCTTCCAGATAAATGTAAACACAAAAGAATATAACTGGAACTGATAATATCTTTATACCACATAAAAGATGGTACGTTGAATTGTCAAAGCTCTGCATTAGAATTTACAAGCAAATATCAATTGAAAGGCAACATTTATCTACATTAAATAAAAATAAGGAATTAAGAAGCAATTATTCATTATATTATAGAATTACATATATCTATATTCATGTGTGACTACACCCAGGATATTTGGGTTCTAGGTTACAAGAATGTTACCTGGAGGTATGTGTGTATTAGGAATTTTTATTGTTGGCCCTGACGATGTATTTAATGGGAATAGCAACACTCAAAAACTTAGATCGATCATTAATGCAATCCAAAAAAGTCTTTCCAATAATAAGTATCTTGGAGGAGATTACATTGAAGATAAACTTATACTGGGTTTAAACAGTATAACACAAAAGTATGTGTATACCACAAAAGGATGTACTTCCAAAGATATTACATTATTTTTATTTTAGGTACACGTGCAAATCGGTTGATACAGATAAATCCAGCATGTTGAAAGTCGTGGACTGGAAATTTCAATCTAAGCCCACTAAGTGGCATCAGTTAGAAGCACTGGTAGATTTTGACAGACTATTCTTTATTTCTGCTGACAAGGATCCTGAAAGTCTCAAAGAGCAATTACAGGTTATAATTTTAACATCTTAGTTAGATTAATATATACGTATACATGTAAAACCCATTTATGACATAATTGATATAGGACATTCTGGAAAATGTGTCTCTAACTATTGATACTGCACTTATTGTTATTGACAATAAAGTTCGATCTCTGGATGACACATTAGAAGAAATAACAAAGAAGGTGAAAAATGATAAGGGAAGTAAAACTAGCGAAAAGAGCAATAGTGACAAGTCTCTCCAAGTTCACTTGTACATTCCCTGTGTAAGAGCAACATTTGATTCAACTTAAAATACCATTGTTATACTAGCATATACCATTAATAATTTTTACTTGCAGCAACCAGTGGTTGAACATGCAGATGTAAGAATACGACCCTGTACTACCTCAATACGGTTAGTTGGTCAGTTAGTTAGTAGAACTTTTGTACATCAAAAAGCAACTGTCACAGAAGCCAATACTGCTGTAAAACAGGATATAATTAGATCCTTGGCGAGTAGACTAGAGATGCATTGGGATAGCTTGATCGAGGAAGAAAGTGGATCACCTGAAGGTACCAAAATAAAAATTATAGTAGAAAAGGATTCTCTGATATTTATATGTAACTTAACGTAATTTTAGAGAATATAACGCTGCACGAACCGCCGAGAAGGGTATTAATAGCGTTACCAGAAAGTCGAGTAACTCTATCCGATTATCTGTTTCCTGGTGAAGGGCCGCAAGAAGCTCTTTTATCCTTGCAAGAACTACTAGATCTTGAAGTTCAAGAGAGTAATGTTCAAAAAGATATTGAGCTTCAGGCTGGTAAGCAAGTGCTTTTTATAGATACAGTGTAAATAAAGTGAGATTATAATAAGTATTTTCTTCATCAGATCCTGTAGAGTTCTACTGCCAGAGTGAAACTGAGAACAAACCACAAGATAATAATAGAGAATCCTGCGGTACGAGTCAAGTTGCAACATATATGGCTGGTTTTGGGGTTGCACTTATAATTCTAATCATTGCTATTCTCATACACCGACTGTTTTAATGCAACTGGGAAAGGAAAATGAGAGATACTCGATTGAAGTATCTGGAATCTGGTGTTCGTATTCTTGAGGATGGTGACAAAAGGTAGCAGTGACCTAATTCAATTCAGCTATGCATTTATATTTGTGCATTAAGTGTTCCTTATGACTGCAAAAGTCTTGAATGACGGTGTAAAATATTAAGTTATTAATATCGATAGAGTGTAAAGACACTGGCATTTATGTACAATATTGTGAACTTGAGAAGAACACGGATGTACTTGTATCCATTTCTTTTAAAATACTGTATTGTAATTGACTAAATATTTTTATAAAACAGTACTTATAACATTAAAACATAAGCGGAAAAGTTTTATGTAATAAAAATAGAACCATTTTCATGAAAAATTCAATCACATCGATGTAATATTAATTCAGGGATGGGAATCTAATAATTAAATATTTTTTACTTGAGCCTTTCATGCTGTTTTGGCTACTATGTATACTAGTAGATAGATAAACCCTGTCCACCTGGATCAACCTAGATGAAATTCATCTCAACCAAGATTGACCAAGATCCAATAAGATATCAAATTTACATTGCGCTATTTGATAAATGCATCGTTCCTTGTCAGAATACACACACAGATGGTGCCACTAGTGCAACCTGAAATGTGCTTCCACTATACACGCTATACATTTCTATACTGAAAAGGGTTAAGCGGGGTTGAAGCACAGGTTGAAGTGGAAGTAGGGGGAACAAAAACAGGAATGCAAAGTATTGATATCCGATAGATTCAGCGATAACCGTAAGATTTTTAGCCAAGACACGTCGGATTCCATTCACTTCGTTCGCAAATCGTGAAGTTGGGGAGAAGAGGAGGATATTCCTATGCCCGTAGTCCATGGTCCAATTGCCGAAATTGTTGCCACTAGCACAAACTTGAACTAGAATGGCTTTGAGAGCTATGGAGCTTCCAGCCAATACAACATGGCGCGTTGTGAAGAATTAACCATTCATTCAGCTTTTTGGTTTGCTTGCGCGTACTATAATGAGCGTGAATCCAAATACTCGGAACGAGTGTTTCAATCATTTCATGGCCATTTGAATCGATAGCCTACACTTGCTACTAAGCGATTATCGTGTCACCATCCGGTCTGTGCGAAATTTCTGGGGAGGAATTTGTGGAAATGCAGTAAAAGTTCACGGTACATTAGACTCGGCAAACTGAAGAAACAAATGGGGAATGGGCAGTATCGAGTTTGCCAAAGTACTACATGCTCAAACTTCTTCGTAGAACAGTGACCAGTGAGATTTCGGAGTGTGCTTCACTACTCGTCCGATTGTGTAAGAAGTAGATAGTACAACGCAGTGTTTGCATCCGCTAAGTGAGCACGAGTATTGTTCAGTGAAATTTACCAAGCCAATTTTTCCACCACCTCACGGAACTAAACCCACCGAATCTATCGAAGGAAAAATAATAGATACATTTTATAGAGTAAAGAATAAAAGTCCCAGATGAATTTAAAAATGCAGATTGAAAATTGCATCTGCTGGCACACATCTGGCATATAAGTTTGTATGGATAAGAATATGTTTAACTATTTGTTTGTCTACAACAAATATTTGGTATTATCAATGAATTGAGAAAATAAGGAGAAACCATGAATAGTTACACAGGGTTTCTCTAGCAGAAACAACAATAAAACATTTATGCGTGTATGCGTATAAGTACCAATATGCTACTTAATCAATCGCATTAGAACAGCTACTACAATAGTGACGCACTGTGCGATAACCCAGTAAAGATGAATAATACAATCAAAGTTAAAAAGGAGGTGGTAGAGATAGATGATTCGATGAATGAGCCACATTGCTCGAAGAATGACAGGAAATTAAAAGATTCTCCGATGACAAGTACTAATGAAGATGTACAACGTGCCATTGACGGATTAAAGGATATACCGGACGAAGAGCTTCAAGAATTTCTCAATGATGACTTCATGGAGGGTCTTGACGTTGTTGATGCGTGGGAAGGTGACGAAGAGAAGATTAAGACAGAGCATAAATCAACACCACAAAAACCACAGGAGCAGAAGCGGTCTTCTAGGTAGTTGTCTTTGTAAACTAAGAATTGGTATATTCACTTACTGAATATTGCAAATAAACAATTTTATATAAAACCTACATTTTACTATGGTTTTAGTAATATGTCAATTATATAAGCACTATATGAAATATTTTTATATCCATATATAATGATATAGTTTGTACTTGTAAATAGTATACTTGTAGATTTATAGTACTACAGAGAAGTAGGAATATCTATTAGGTATAGAAATGCTTCGTATGACACAGATGCTTATTAAACTTAAAATTGTAATTGGAAATTGTTAAATCAAGCCATAAATTACACAGAAATCTCAATAGCATAATCGGTTTAGTTACTGTAATAGATAGAAAGAAATTATGATAAGCACTCTTACAGGGAGCGTCACCGCCGTGATGCTAAAGGTTCCCACAGTCGTGAAAGACCAAAGCGGGAAGACAGGAAACGTGAAGAAATGAGGCGTGACCCAAACAAAAGCTCAAAGGATATAGAGCGGGATAAAATGCGTACAAAGAGAGACAATGAAAGCAAACTTTTAGCTGAAAAGGAAAAGGCAATAAAGACTTTATTAGACTCAGACAACGTTGTACCTCCAGGTACTGAAACTGAAGCGATTCAAAGTATCGCAGAGAAAAGCTTAGAACGAGCGCAACTGCGTACTCGTCGAAGTAAAGAAAGACGGAAGAGTTTTGATCGTCCAAAGAGTCCAGTACGTCGTCGAAGTCCAGATCGCGTTAGGGTATTTTCGCCGCGCCGTAGATCACCTTTACTGTTCAGTCCTGACAGGCGGAAGAGTCCTTTCAAGACAAGCATTGAACGACATCGCAGTCCATTTTCCAAGCCAAATTCCAAACGCAAAAGTCCATTGCGACCGTATAACTATGAACATCGAAGTCCACATCCACTAAGCCCAGATCGAAGAAGGAGTCCTCCAAGACGTCCCAGTTGGGATAGAAGAACAAGTGCAGATAGGAAATGGAGTGCGGAACATCATAGGAGACGTGCCGATTTACCCGAACGGTGAGAAAGCTACACTTTATTCATCATTAATACGTGTATTCATCGTGCTTTGTATTTCGCTCTCTGATACCAAAACATCAACTGTTCTCGGTACCATCTGCAGCACCAACTTATCATTCTGAATTCTTAATAGATATGACTGTAATTTACTCTGTATTAAAACTGTATTGATGTAGGTAAACGCATGAATCTAATGTCAAATAATGTACACAATGAGTTTATCAACGTGATTTTCTGTATTATGAAGTATGTAAAAATGGGATACTTTAATGCGACTTTAATTGTTAAGCCGGAGAAGTCGATCTCGCGATCGTCATCGAAGTCGCAGCGTGGAACGTCTTAGAAGAAGAGGAAGCCGTTCTCCAGTTGGTAGAAGATTCAGCCCTCGTCGTTGGAGTAGAAGTCGCAGTCGAAGTCGAAGTCGAAGTAGGAGTCGTTCTCAAGGACGCCGGCCAAGGAAGCGATCACCTTTCATCAATGAACTAGCAAGACAACTCAGAAATGAAGCTATAAACACCTCACCAGGACCACAGTATGGAGTACTTCCAAAAGTGGATGGAATACCACCTTTACTCAGTCAAGCACCTGCGTACCAGCCAGAAGCAAGTGTCAGGCCACCCGTACCACCAACCCCGTACATACACCAGCCCAACATTGGACCACCTATGCCTCCACCACCGCCACCAGTCAATGGAGCTCAAACATTTATGAATTTTGATATACCACCTCAACCAATCAACTTTGAACCAGTACCACCCCTGCATACACTAACACAGACAACTTATGCGTGTGGACCAGTTATGTACAACCAACAGAATGAATCCAGTGGCCCACCTCCAGAACCATCGCGTCGTCCTCCGTTACTTCCGCCCCCTATACCATCGCCACAACCTGTACCAGCACCGCCACCAATGGAACTTTTACAACATTCGTACAATTCAACTTACAACCCACCTTTGGTACGACGGTCACCACCCAACCGCAGTTTCGAAACTTCCAAGAAATCAGTCAAGAGCGACCGCAGTTCTTCCCAATGCTACCGCAATGGATACCACGAACAGAAACAAGAACGTTTGAAAACACCTGAACCGCCGGTCATCTCAGATACAAAAGTAATTGTGCTACATTTTTACCCAGTAGTAGTGTTTTTATTTATACTGCATGCTGCCAATGCAGCATGCATCCCTTACATGCTAACTTTGACAGCTCATATTTATGGAACGAAAGCGCGGATAATATGCTCATGAAACATAATTATTAATTAATCTTACAGCAATTTGAGAAAACGAGTTTGTCCAGCCTGCTGGAAGCATCAGTCTCTGCAAAAGGTGCGAACATTTTCCCGTTTTCATTTAGAGAGAAATTAATTTATATGTATATACATAACAACGTGTTGCATTGCGAGCCGATTGTTTGCATAACACTAATCTGGTCTGATTAATTTGTTTTATTATCTAGATTCATTTCGTGCACCACCGCTGTTGTATCCAGGTAAGAAAGCCCATTCAATCAGAATTTGGTTTTGTATTGATGTATGTTAAGTAATGCTTAATACATATGGTATGTATATATGAAATGTGAATATCACCAGTGAGTATACCACTGCAATTTTGGAGACTGTGGCGTACTGGTACTATTCTCTTGTATCTTTAATTTGATGTGAAGTTTATTTTCCTACCATAGGATTTAAGCCGGAAATACAACGACATTGTGAGCATGCACTGCGCGAGCTTCCATTAGAAGATCCGCGCTTGAAGATGGAAGGTCGATTCTTCTTCAATCCGAGCAAAAACATTATGCAAGAAGATCAACACGAACACATTTCAAACTCTCTGCTTCTACAGAAAAATAAGAGCAAAATATATTGGGAAGAAGAAGAGGAGAAGCATATTACTTCAAGCAAACAGGCAGTACAAACTCATCAAAAGATTTGTCAAACGGATGAAGCGGAGACAGAATCAAAATCAATTCAAGCCAGTGTTGCAATGGTAGACTTTGAATGTCAAGTTTACCCGCATGATTTACAACAAGTAAAAGAAGATAAAAGACCTATTATGGACCGGTTAGATTGGAGTGCTCGTGAGACATTTGAGTATAACACAGACTATAGAGAAGCAGGTGATTTAAGATGGAGCTTGAGTAATTCGTCTCAGAGGAGATGGCGTAGAAGTCAGTCTCCTCCTAGACGATCTGTTAGTCAAGAGCGCCATATAGATTCTATTCCACCAGAAGAACGTATCCCAAGAACTTCAAAACTCGAATCACCGATAAGAAGCAGGAATAATTTTTCAAGCCCCAAGGGACCGTCGCGAGAACATTATTCTCGAGAGAGATATTCTCCCGATTACGAGCAAGGTATTGATGAGAGGGAAGATTTCAATGAGAGTAGAAGTGATCGCAGTCGGGGTGGCAGCCCTATGATGTTGGAGGAATCAGAGGAAGAATTTGAACTAGACCGTGCATTCCAAAGAAGATCAGATTGGCCATTAAGAGGAAGATCTCCGAGAGGTAGAGCTGGTCCTTTTGTAAAAACGCATATAGTCCGCGGAAAGTATATTAGTGGAAGGCCATACCGAGGGCGATCATCTTTTCGTGGGAAATACTAATACTAATAACTCCTGACTGCTAGCAGTGTCACATGAGTTTAATGTACTATCTGTATAGCCACATACATTGTGGACTTAAAACGTGTTTATTTCCCAGATGATTACGGAAATAACCCAAATTTTCACATAGATTAAGCAGCAAAATACTGTTTGTCATTTGTTGTCATTTGCAATAAAATTAGAACAAGCACACAGAAATCTTTGACTTTCTTTCACAAAAATTGTGGAATGTCGCTGGAAGACGACTATAATAGGTGTAACTGTCCAGATATAACTCTCAAATAATATTTGCAATCTTATTTTTCTAAAACCCAGAAATATTTTCCAAATTACAATAAGATATATAGAAAGGCGGTATTAATCTCTCTGTACTCAGACATATGAAACATATGAGAGACTTAAAAACTTGAGGTTCTTTTTAATGAAAGTTTTAAACTTCTTTCAAACAGTCAAAATTAAGTTGTTGCTCATCTTTTACATATTGTTTTTTTATTGCGGTGCTGTAAAATATAGAACACCAAGATCTTTATACACGAATCACAAAACTGAAGCTCTATTACAAATTAATTAATCATTATGAATCAATAAAAACACATTTCAAATCTAAGTGTCATTTTATTCCTATCACGATCCTTCTCATAATTCCTATCTACTTCATTGTACAACAAAGGTTTATATAGAAAGATATAGAATGAACAAAAAGTACTGAACTAATAGAATTGACGAAGACTTAAGTGGGTAAATATTATGAAATTAGAATAACAATTTGACTAAGAGAAGAGGGCGAAAGGGGGTCGTCGGCACGCCTTGTCCCTTATGGTGAAAGATAGCGGAACTTCTAGCCTGAAAATGAGATTCAAACCGAGAGCATGTCGGCGCGTGGGCGCGTGGGCGGTGATAACAGGAGGAATTGGCAGACCTGAAAATTGTCAAAGATCACATATGGGGCTGAAGGAAGGAAGGGAGAAAGGAGAAGGTGAGCATAGCGCCGTAGAGCGACGGTGCGGAGATCCGAGGAAGTAATCGGCATGGATCCAGCTCCATGTTCGCCCGTGAAAGCGATGCGGTGTCCCCGCGGTTAGGGCGTACAAATCAAGTGTTCGTTGAAAGAGCGTCAGGCGGTAGGCGCGATCTCGCACACGCTCTTGTTCGTGAGGCGCGCGGCAACGTAATCGGTGGTGTGTGTGGAGGTTTCGCGCGCCCAGCACTAGCGTGGCGAGGAGGAGGCGAATCGCGACTCCGGCAAGGAGCACGAGGGCATCCTAGTAAAAGTCGATCACGGCGACGCGAGTCAGGGGGACCGCTGGCAGGGAACGCGTTAATCGGCGCGACCACGAGGACGGTAGAAGCAACGGGGAGAGTGACAGTGACAGTACGGACGAACAGGTCGCTGGTGCTCGGGGAGTCGGTCGGCTGGCTGTGCGATAGCGATAGCACTAGCGCTAGCACCAGCAACAGTAGTAGCAGGATAAGTGTTGGCAAGCGAAGCAGGGGCGAGGTGAATGCACGACGTGAGCAGTGTGTACCTCCGGTGTGCGCTCTCATCGTTGGTGAAAACCCGCCAAAACCCGCGGCCGCGAAGAACATCCATTAGCGAGAGAAGCAGCTGCACGAGCCGCGGCGGCGGTGCTGGCGAGGAAGACGGCGAGAGAGCCAGGGGCCGCGTCTGTTGCGGGTGCAGGGGCGAAAAGCGGCATTGCCTAGGGGAAGGGGAGCCGAGCGTAACGACGAGAAAGAGGAGGAGCGCGCGGCGACGTGGTCCCGTGTCCCGTATCGGTGGGGCTCCATCGCGTCGAGTCGTCGCGCTGTATTTCGCACGGCGGCGGTGCCTGCCTCAACCGCGACAACTGCTAACTCCTGGAAAGGGCTCGGCGAGGACTGGTGGCTCGAGCCCGGTGCATTCGCACATTTGATTGGAGAGGGCAAACGGCGGTGGCGTCGGAGACGACGGCGACGACGACGGCGGCGGCGGCGGCTGCTGCTGCTGCGTTCTGTTATTATTTTGCCGCGGTGCTTTTGACCCTTCGAGCTGGGCGAGTTCATTGCGGCCTTTTGCGGGGGTGTCAGCCGGCCTCCTGTTACTCCGGCTTTCTCCGTCCGCAGCAGCAGCGGCGCCGGCAGCAGCAGCAACGGCGTCGGCGGCGGCGCTACGGGCCAACGTGTGGTGCATGCACAGCGGACAAATTTTACCCACCACTTGCACCTTTAAATTGATGGCCCGCCGACCCACCGCGATCATCTCCGGCCCCATCTGAAGAGCATTTCTTCCGGCCTCCAAACTTATCGCGCATATACCAACTCTCAACTCGCCGGGGGGAAACCCCATTTTGCGGCGGTGCCTTCGGAATCCCAAGGAAGGACGTGACGGACCACGTGATATACCTGTCGGTCTCAAGACACCTCGTGTGGTGTATGCTCGCTTTGCCGCTGCCCGCTACTCGCCTCTAGCGAGATCCACCTTGTCGTCAACGGGGGATCGAGCCCAAGGAAACAACCATCACTACCAGCAAATCGTCCGGCTGGCTGGCTGGCTGGCTGGCTGACTGCGAGACTGCCTAGTATCCAACTCAGCTCACGCTACCAGTTATTGTACGCGTGACTGCTGCTTCCACACTTTTTATGCTTTGTGTGCGCGACGCCTTGCCGTTTCACATGAGACCGAGTAATTTTTCTACACACACACACTCACGCAACGGAAGGAGAGCCCAAGAGATAGAAAAGAGCGCGGTAGAACGAAGGTGACTGAGCTGTGCTGGCCGAGGAAGTGGAGTTGTTGCCGATTGGAAGAGGAGAAACGACGGGACGAGAGATTGATCGTGACGCACGTGTTACTCTTTGTTCTCTCGGGATGGCTATGTCCTTTTCAGAGTGGTGATCCGAGGCGGTCTTTAGATCGCGTAGCGCGCATACTGTGCTGCTAAAGTGTCGCTGCGGCGGTTGCTAGCACGGTGTCAACCGTTACGAGTGATCGTTATTCGAAGAAGAAGGGGCCGCGGAAGTCCGACATTTTAACCGCTAGTGTTCGCGAGCAGATACAGGTGTCCACGTGTGAAATACGATCTGCCTCGGTGGAGGGGAAGGGAGCGCAAGTCTCTTCCAGCAACGACGACCTGCTCCCGAGGGGCCTATCGTTACCGTTTTCACCAAAGTTCAATCCATCCTCGCGCTTCACGGTCCACCAGACACATATATTCCATATTCATGGCGATGACCTGATTATTTTTTCGGCGTCGCGACCACGCTGTTGATTACCCAAAGCAAAGCTATCGAACACCTCTCCCGACGACGGCACTCGAGGATATCGGGGCCGCGCAGCAGGCAGGGAGCCACGGTGTGTACCACGGCCAGAGAAAGAAGAAAACGGTGCTAGTCTGTGCCGAACACGAGAGAGGGGCAGCAGCCACTCGCTCAGAAAACACCGAAAGAAGAGCCTCCAAACTTTCGGCCAACTACGAGACGCTCGGACCTGCCTCGCTAAGTGCATGGAAACTGACAGTTCGACGCCATCCTTGGAAAGTGCATCGTTGTTGTGCTGCCTCCACTCTTCTCCAAAGCAATCGTGCCCTGTGTTTTATTTGGTGCTACGACGCGAACGCGGCACGACGCAACGCGATACAACACACCAGGACGCGACGCCTCGACAGAGTTTTGCCCAGGGTGGAGGCCTCCAATGAGAGAAATCTAGTAAGTTGAATTTTGTATACACAAGTGGTACCCCGCCAGTGAGCTCACCGCGCGACATATGCATATTTTTGTGATCCTCTCTGGCAGAGCGAGAGAGAAAGAAAGAGAGAGGGCGAACGGGAGAGAGAAAGAGAGAGAGTGCGAGCCAGAGGAAGCGAGAAATAGCGATAGACTGTCGAGGAAGAGAAAGGGACAAAGAGACTTGGAAACGCATGGTGAAAGAGGGAGGGGGAGAAGAGCGAGGGAGCGAGAGGGGAAAGGAATGTGTGGGCGATATAAGTAGGAGGGGAGAAACCAAGTGCATTTTTTAGTTTTCAGCCCGAGTTACATCACTCGCGATCAAAGTTGCAAGGGAAACAGTTTTTTCTCCTCCGCACTCTCTTCGTGTCATCTACGCGAGTTAGGGTTAGGTCGCTCGCCAGAAGCACAAGTTGCTACGCGCTGCGTATTCGAAGGCGTACAGCTCAGGCATTCCCGATCGACCAAATCACACACTTTTCTACACTCCTACGCTCCTTTCTATCATCTCCTCGTCGACGGGACAAGTGATATCGTGTTGCGGAAGGACGTCTGTGCCCGGTGTAGCCTCGATTTGAACGTTTTCAAGTGTAACGGTATCCAGAGAGAGAGATATATATATATCGTACGTGTACTCTTAGGTTAGGTCACTGGCCGTCAGTGTCTAACCTCAAACACTGTCACGGTATGTTGCACCTCTCGATATTGCCTCTCGTCCCCAACTCCCGACATCAATGTTGCCCCGCGAGAGTTCTCCTGCTTTTCCAACACTCACTCTCACAGTTTCGTGGCATATTACGCCTGCTCGTCGCAACGCCTACGATCAGCGTGATCAATGCCCGTTACCTGATTTGGATAGCCAAGTGTAACACATCGCTTTTACCAATTCCTCGCACTTTTTCTTGCTCAATGCCCCTACCGCTAGAAAGGTTTTGGCCTGCGGAAAGAGACCCGTGTAGTTTTGCGACACCCGGACAGAGAGAAGCGTGAATATCTTACATGATTTGTTGGTTACGTCCAGTGCGAGGAGTGATGATACAAGATGTCAGTGTACTTCACACTCTGTTTCTTCTCGGTTTATGTTTCCGAAAAAAATAAGTTCTTTCGATCTGGATCGCGAAAAAAGTGAGCCGCTTAGTAACACTTCTTCCACGTATACCATGTGGTGTCATATGATCATATGATCTCAGTTCCTCTTTTCTGTCTACTTCAGATTGACCCCACGTCTGTTGCTAAGAGCCAAGTTTTCTATTGCGAAACGGAAATATGTGTAAGAACATTCACGTTTGTTGAATACTGTGCTAGTACATCAAATTGAGTTCAAGTCTGGACCAAAATTAACAATTAACGATTATTAATAACAAAATATGCCAAGTTCCTTGTTTTCCTTTTTCTTACTTATTACACTTGATTGTTGCAACGATGAAACAGGTTTCCAATTATATTTCATGGAAAATCTGTTCCATGTTGAACTTGACAAATGCAACAATTTCTGTTTAGACGTATTTGCGCGTTGTTCCATTGTTGATTATTAGTATTTCGATTGTAGATACGTATAAAGGAATGCTTTCAACTTTCATACAGTTAATATTACGCCAATTCACCATGGCAACTATTCGACGTGTGGTAAAACTTGAATTTGATGATTGCACAGATTGTATTCGATAAAGTGAAGTATAGCATTATGTTTCATTGTCGTATTTTCGGAACCTGTTTAACAGCGATCTAACCGGCTGGACCTTACTCTTGTTTCAGATACGCTGCGATTCCAGTGGAAAGTACGTCGATTAACAAAGAAGTCCAATTAAAGAGCTCTCTTCCTGAAGACGTGTTCACCGAATATCCGAGAAAACAACGATACACCGAAACAAACACTTGCGAGATTCATTGGAGGTGCGAGGAAGGAGTAGCAAGTGGAAAGATCGTGCCAACGAGCAAGAACGAGATGAGAAAGTGTCTGTTCGTGCCTATACTGTAACACCAAACAAAGAGGTGGTCTAGACAGAGAGGGCGAGGTTGTTGAGGCAAAGGCCGAAGAATAAGGCAACGAGAGGGCACGGGAATCAATCTGAGAAGTTGAGCGCGTGTGTAAATAAGAGTTATTTTTCGTACGACTGGCAACCGTCTGGCGGAGAGAGAGCGAGAGAGTGAGAAAGAGAGAGGAGAGCGCGCAGCGAGTGGAAGCGCGGAAGAGACGAGAGGAGATTCGAGGGATTTCCTTGAACGAGGCAGAACCAACCACGAAAGAATTGACACAGCGGTCACAAGACCGTAGAGAATAACTTAGAAGCAAAGAAGGAAATAGGGCCGGCGGAGTTTATCCCGTGAAATTCGTCTGGAGACTGGCGCAATGCTGCGCAATCCAGATCGAGCCGGTACCTTCCTCCGGGGGAGGAAGACGATTGACCTGCAGCGTGCAGAGTGACCAAGACCAATATCAGCATAAGCTTATCTGGTCTATCCATAGTGTAGTCAGAGTATTTATCCAAGTCTTGGCCGTAAGAGAAGATAGATAAGAGGCGACTATCATTGGGACGAGTTGCCGAGAGATTTGCGAGCGATCATTGCGCGAACGCGATGGCGCGCGCGTGATTGCAGGAGGGAAAAAGGAGTGTGTGATAGAGAGAGAGAGAGAGGGATAGAGCGAAGGAGCGAGCGAGGATTTGGAGGGCGGCAAGCCGGCGCGCGTGCGAAGGGAAGCGCGAAGAAGGCGCGCAGTGTCAAGTGTTGGCTGGCCGTGCGTTGAAGCGCGCGCGGGCGCGCGGTCGGTCGCGCGGTGCGTGGCCGTGCGTGCGTGCGTGTGTGTACGTACTGGCGAGCGGTGAACGAAACGAAGCGCGGTGCGGCCAAGCTAGCAGTAGTGGATGTGCGTAAGTGCGTGTGGAGAGGCTGCGGCGAGGAGGTGATATCGGCCGGAGCGAGGAGGCCTGACACGGGGCCCATGTTGTGAGCGAGTGGTCATCGTGATATTGGACTGCCAGGGGCAGAAGTGAAAGGTGAAGCGCGCGAAGCCGGCTGGCGGCCGCGAGTGGCCGGGTGGTCGGCGGGTGGTCGCCGGGTGGTCGGCAAGTGGTCGGTGGGCCGACGCGGCGGTCGGTGGGGAGGTCGATAGAACGGGCGCGAGGCTGCCGCGGCTATGGAGTATGGGGGCGGCGGGGGCGTCGGCGGCGGCGGGGGCCGCGGGGGTGTCCAACCACCGTCCGCAGGTGCACGAGGCATGGCTGGCACGGACACTACCGATGCTGCGTGGCACAAACACGAGCAAATGATCCTTATGGAGTCCAGGCACAAGCAACAATGTGAGTATATGCCCTTTATACTCGACCCTTATATCCCGGCCGCGCAGCCCACCCCACCGGGCTCCCCCCAAATTTTCAACCCTCCCCCTTCAACTCTCCTCCTCATCCTCGTCCTCGTCCTACCGATCGGCCAAACCAAGGGGAGCGAGTTGCAGGAGAATACGGGGTGGCAGACCCATCCACCGACGATAACTGCTTTTATCCAACACCTGTTTTACGATCTCTCCTCTCGATGGTACCAGCTGACTGCCCGAGCATTGCGCCCATGTGCAACTGCAGCCGAAAATAAAATTGGTCGCTTTACCGTCCCACAGGGCTTCAACACTGCTATTTCTCGGCGATGCTCGTTTTTTATCTTGACATGCTTGGGATTAATTGGAAAATGAGGTCGCTCTCGTTTAAGTTAGTAGAAACTTGAAAGGTGCTCATGAAGAAGGTAGGCGGTATTGGTTTTGATAAGTTTTATCTCGTTTAATTCACCGAAGGTAAACGGTGATACCGGCCGGAGTTTGCTGTTATGTATTGGCCAAGCGTGGGGTTTCATGTGTAATCTGCTTCATGTCCAATCGTGTACATTACAAAAAGTAGCACAGGCTTTTTTTAGATAACTTTTAAAAACTCTTTGGTCTCCGTCGTACCTCGTATCCTCGTATCAACGAGTGTAAAAGTGAAATTCCGCAATGTTTATTTATTTGATAACGCTAAGAATAATAAGAGGGGCGAGGCCGAATAGCACGTGCTGCGATAACATATTTATCACTTCCCATCCGTGAGAGACTACGCTTTCTGTTTCTTTTGTCTCCGTTTGCATCTAGCTCGGTTCTCATTTGCACTTTGCAAATCACTCTATCCTCTTCATGCAGTCAGCAGCATATACATATACATATAGACATGCGTTCCCTTTCGGTGCCAAAATATTTTGTACAGAATGAGACGTTTTTGTAATATATGTACTTGATTGGACATGGCGTCAAGTGGGAGTCCTTGATTGGCAAAGCTCGCATGGAATAATCGATCGTTTATTTCGAAGGTATAAAATCGGGGGATTTTTCTCCAATTGGCGAAAAGTTCTAATAAATACGCTCCTCAGAAATTATAGCTTACAGGCGATATCTGTTGGGGTATAAGTTCGGGCGGTATTACCGAGTATTACCGTTCACTCTGTTGTTCGGAAAAGAGCGAAGAGGAGGATAGCGTGCGGATGCATAAAAGCTATTCTGTGAATGAAGGCATTCAATGTCCGCGTGTTGGCTGGCCGTACCTCTTGACAAATGATGCAGTGGAAATCTATTAGTTCTTGGTGGATTGAAAGCCAATTCGGCATCCAGCTCTTAATAACATAGAACCCCTAGCTGCATTCCGATATCTTTTCAACGTGTCGTATGAGGCTATAGCTCGTCAGTTTTGCTCTAAACCCGCCCGATCCATTCTACCGATAGGCAAACCTTTCATTGGAACCCCTTGGTTGCATTTATTTTTGGATCGTTACGTAGAGGATAATAAAACCAAAGCGCGACATGCGGGGACGCCTCACTCCGGTGCGAATGCTATTGCTGACTTCTGACACATTCGAAAAAAGATCGGTTACAGTCTCTAAGTGGAAGGGCGCGCGAAGCGGTGCAGCTAGAGCTCTTCACTGTTCAAACAGTCCACCCGGAAAAGAAAACACGTCCATATAAAGTATGATTCCATAATTTTCAGGAAAACTGTAATTTTGCTCAATCAGGGTTTCGTTGCTTTCCCTACAAATGTTTCCATGATTCAAAACTAAAGAAACCTATTGGCAATTGCGAACGCATAGCCCGATAGGATCTATCTTTTCCTCGATCGATGCTCCTTGTTGGGACTTGTCCAGGTGGAAGGCTGATTTGTCAAAATTTCGATAATCTGAGAGTATGAGATATAGTTTGAGTGAATGGTGATGTGCGGCGGGAGACGGCGGCAAGATGAGGCATGGAGTACGGGAAGAGAGTATAACACGATGTAATCAGCAGGGGGAAGGTTGGAGCGATTACGGCGGAGTGGTGGTGTGGTAGTGAAGAAGACTGGAGGAACAATGTCAGTGACAAGTACACGGAGATTAGTTCTTGGACCGATGCCTGATCGGCGACTCTCGGACAATTTGAAGACTCCGGCTGGCCGGCTGGCCACCGACTGACGTGTATTTTCGACCTGGCAGCATCTTCCTCTACGACATCCCTTGCTCTCTTGCCATCCCTTCCAGATCCGCGATCCACGACAGGCACCACTACTGCCTTCCACCAGGTTACTGACTCCGTCACCGATACTGACACCGTGCTCGGCAGTACAGTTTCGACCCCTATTCTAGCAGCGCACCTTCCACTTTATTCCCCGCTCGCTCTCTCGCTCCCCCTCTCTCTCTCTCTCTCTCTCTCTCTGCCTCTCCGTCTCCGGCAGCGCTCTCTCGCTCAGCGGTATCGATAGACGTTGAACCCGAGGAGGGAGAAAAAAGAATTCTTTTGATCACGCGCGCGCGTCAGGCCGACACTGAGAGGCCTACGGGAGAGAGGAAGGGTTGCAATAAGGAGCGAGAGCAAGAGAAGTCTGAGGGCATTTTTAAACTTTACTTGTCTCCGCTGCACCGCCGAAGAAAGTATTCTCGTCGTCGCACCGCTTTCCCTCGGTAATTGATAGGATCAATTCCTCCTGGAATTAATCACTGGGCCAATAATGACCGTTGGGATTAGGCAGTTTTCGGGAGGGGCCTTGTTGCAAATGACGAGCCCAGTTGCAATTCGCCTCACACTCTTTCCTCGCTCCTTCTATTGTTAAGCCCTCGCTCAATTACGGACTCTGTTTTTATCTGAGGTCACTGCCTTGCAAGCAACGTCCGCATACGCTAGCGGCGTTACGACTCGAGTGAATCGTAGATTGCTGTTAACATTTATGTCACATGAATGAATATATCTTGTCAGATATGCACGCACGTGGAATTCCAATCTGCACAGCCCATTACCAGGAATGTATACACAGAGAGCCGAGCCAAACGAATACGTATTACGGATCGTTGTGATGATAATCTCCACTACCTTCCCGACAGGTCAAATTAGCAGTCGCGCCTGGCAATCTCTGGTAAAAGTGAGTGAAAAACTTTTGCCGATCCATTGTCCACTCGCGCTCGAGCACAAACGACTGAGGTGTATGACAAATTCAAACCGTCAATCTTTGAGATAGGAGAAAGCTATCCAAGCAAAATTATAGTTTCCTTGCCTCGCCAGACAGGAAACTCTAGTTGGGGCGAATTGGAGGCTTAGCCTGCAGAACTGTGCGCTATGGGGTAGCACGGAGAGCGTGGAAACTCGGATGATCTGGTAGGAAGATGGCGTTTCATAGCAAGATAGATTAATAACGGGGAGTGATCCATTAATCGTCTTATTACTCAAAGGAGACCATTCTCAGACAAGCGTGACCCAAACATGAACATGACTCGTTGCCATGTGTACAGGGAAGTTTGACAGCTCCATGCTGCCTTCGGCCGGCGTAGAGAGCACCGCCGCAGACGGAGAAGCAGAGAGACGGAGAGAGAGAACTCGGGGCGGACAGTAATCATCGAATCGACACTGTTTCCGTAGCGATGATCGTCGGATTGTTTTGCACGCGGATGAAGCGGCAGAGGAGGCGTGAAAGAGGGATAAGTGTCACAGTCACCTGATTTCAAGGTGTCGTGCCACCACGGCTCGGTCATTCTCAATACTCTCTCTTGAATTCGGCGATGCCGGGAGACACGCAGATAGACGGCAGCGGTGGTAGCGGGCAGCCCTTTCCTCGAAGGGCTGCGTGTTCTCCTTTCTCGCTCTGTGTCTCGTTTCCTCAACGTGGCCCGTGGTCCTATAGAAGGTAGACCAGCCAGGCAGGCGGTTGCTCCACCCCCGTGCGACACGATCAATACGCGACTCTCCTCCTCTCTGCCTATCTACCTACCTACCTTCCACCCGCCGCGCCGAACCTCACCTCTTGCCGCCTGTTCTTATTGTTAGTCCTTCTCCACCGACAGCACCACCATCACCACCACCATCATCGTCACCTTGCCACGCACAGAGCGCAAGGGAAAGATGGCTAGGGACAGGCCGAGAGCAAGGGAGCGAGAGCGAAGATGCGAGCGCGCCTATCTCTGTGTCTACCAGTGTCTATACGCGCGCATCTCTCTCTCTCTCTCTCTCTCTCTCTCTCTCGCTCTCTCTCCGTGTGGTAGGTGGTGCACGCACACTTGCGCACACGAGCCTCTCGGCGCTAGGGAGTCCGAGGGAGCGGGTGGGTGGGAGGCAGGGAGGGAGAGGGATCGGGCCTGGTGTGTGTGTGTGTGTGTGTGCTCTGTTCATCCACGCGTCGTGGTGGTATGCTGGTGGAGTCGGGTGAGCCGCGCGCAGTAGTAGTCGTCGACGGCAGCGGTGGCCGCGCCAGTAGCTAGTCAGCCACTCAGCCAGCCTGTAACCGGCAGCGCGCTAGCAGGACCATTCGGTTCTTCGTTTCGAAACGGTCTTTCTGTTGCTATGCTGCCTACCTACCCCCGTCCCCCCTGCCGCTTCCCCGGCGCGCACCCTCTTCCCATCCTGTTCCCATGCCGTCGTCCTGCGGAACAGATCCTGATGCGTCCTACCGCACGCTCTATCCTCCACGCAACCCGGCATCCCCAAAACCGTGTTTTTTTCTCTCTCTCTCTCCCTCTCTCTCCCCTCCCTCTCCCATTCCCCCTCACTCCCTCGCTTTCTCTCACTCACTCAGTTTTTTCTTCGCCACGCCGCTGCTACTATTACTACACCGACTTCATTCGCGGCACGCTGCCGCTGCTGGCCTTGCTGGAATCATCTCATGTTTGTTGCTTCGTTTTTTCATAATTGGCCGGATCTGCACTTGATGTGCAGCTATAGATTGTGTCTACTTCCTTCATGCGTGCTACCGTGTGCTACGCGCCTTGTGAGGCAGCCTTTTTGCAGAAATCCTCCTAAATGTGGAGGGTCGGGAGAATCGGGAAGAGAGAGAGAGAGAGAGAGAGAGAGAGGGGGGAGAGACTGCTGTTGCAGTCGAGGAGGCCTTTGTTCGCATTATATCACGACGATTTTGCATTGAGTCTCATGTCTTTCTCCAGATGAATCGGATTGAAGTACAACATACATACTTGTAGGCTGGAGAGTCGTAAGCGGCGCTGCGTTTCGATATTCGGCCGGCGCTTTGAATATTTTTCTGCCGGTGTACGGATGAATCGAGCGGCACGTTAAAAAGTGCTTGGTAGGAAGATGTTTATGAAGTCTAGTGGGAGTGCTTTCGGCGAGCCGCACACATTTTTCCCGAGTACACGACATGCCGTCGCTATAGGACCAAACGAATTATCCTCTGTTATCGAAGAAAGTAGCCTAGACCCGCAAATGTCAACGGAGGAATAAGACTGCGCTTGCTATTCTGGATGCTCTTTGGTTATTCTGCACTAGTTCTGTTCCCACGATTATACCCTGACCAAACCTTGATCTCGAGTGCCAATAGGATTCATAGAAAACTGGCACTCTAATAGGGAATATTCTGTGCAGTAGTGCCGTTTGCTATAATCTTATTGCCCATATGGTCTTGCCTGCTGTCCTATGTCCCCTCATTACAGTGTTCCAAAGAGAATCAATATCCCAATGAGAAGCGGCTATAAACTGCTGTCGTCAATTGTACTATCCGCTTGCTGTTACCTCTCTCTCTCTCGCTCTCTCTCTCTCAGTCACCGAGCACCTATATAGAGTGGAAAAGTCACTTGCAGGAAGGAAGTCCATGATCGACAGAGCGCGCGGCTCGAACGCATATGATTAAAACAAGAGTACGTTCGATGTCGTGGGATTCCGCAGCATGTTTGTGCGGCAGACAAATGATGAAGTCTAAAAAGATCTCCATCACCCGCAAGTCCGTAGCGCTGGCTACATACATCAAGAGACGTATCCCTGACCTATGCCATCTTGCAACCCCCTGCATTTCACTGGGCTACAGACACTGAAGGAAAGTGGCGCGATTCTTTTTTTACCCGCCGCAATTTCCCAGAAAAGAAGCAGGCTCTGTCTGATAAACTTTGTTTCACCTGCTGATGCAACGACCCTGACCTTCGCCAATTCCAATTACATCATTTAAGGGCAATGCTATCGATTCAGCCTGTTCTTTCTTTCGTAACGGAGAATCAGAGCTCTTGGTATATTGCAACCTCGCAACATCGGCGACAACAGTTGATTTCACTTCCAGAGAAGTCTCGATAAACATTTTGTGATTGACTCTGAGTTGACTTATGCGAAAAACTGTTAAAACTACTTTATTTTACGCAAGATAACTTCCTCCTTTCTCTGGGAAAATTTCACATTTTCCAGATTTATCGCGCTTGTTACACATGCACCATATACTCAATTATAATATCACTTATCAGGCGGATGACATTAATCCAGCATCCGACAAAATAGCATGCGATTAGCGAGTAACCATCAGATATCGCTGAAGAGAAACAAAACAAGTGGAAAGTTCCGAGCAACCGGAAGTCTATTAATTTCATGAAAAGTTTATGACTGTCATTTTAACATCAACTAAACGACGATAACATGGCTAATCATAAGACTAAATTGCGGGACAAGATTCCTTGATGGGGTGGCGTTAATGCTCAGTTGGCAGTGGGACGTGTGGTTGATTAAAAGTCTCGGCCGGCATTCCGAAGCTGCCGATCGGTCCAATATTGCTGGATGGGTCGTTACTATATCGAACAATGAAGATCGGCGCCCCTCTGCCCTCTCAGTTAACCCCACCGTACCCGTTCGCCCCCTCTCTCGATCAATACTCTAACCACGCTTACCTAAACAAAGTAGTCACTAAATCGTATGAGACGACTAACCTCTCCCTCGATGCCGTTATCGGCCTAACTTTTCTATGCCAGCCGCCGAATGGCTATCGCCAATCCTCAAGCACTTGGCCCAAAACTTTCCGACTAATACGCGACAGACACGTGCTTTTGCATAGAGTGTTGCGGAAGCAAGAATTCGGAGTCTGCTTAATCAGCTATTGTTAGGCTCCTTCCATTCTCCCGCATCACTTCAGACAGGAGACAAATTGAACTATTTCAGTATCTGCCAGGAATAGAGGATTCGTTCATTTGTGACATGGGTACAGGGGATCGCGAGAAACTTTTGCTCGAAATAATTCGCGTACACATATACACATTATAATGAATTTTATAATTTCAGTGTGGTTTTTACGGGAATGTAGATTTTCGTTTATTTATTTTCGGTTCGTGTTTAGAGGTTCATGGGGATTATATTTAATTTTCTGCCTGAAATAGATTCCGAGTATGTAGTCGGTGTAATACGTTGTTCAAAGTTCTGACCGACTGTCAAATTTGAACAAGTTTATAAGTTTCAGAAATTAGGGAATTCAATATTCTCCTCCGTTTCTGATTATCCAAATCACAGCCTGAATGCTCATAGTCGCCCTTTTCTTTATTTTTATTCTATAACTTCAAATGTAACACGCTCGCTATCTCCTATCGTTCCATTTTAATGCTCAGGCCTTCTATTCCTTTTACTAATAATAACAGGACTGGTCATTGCAACAGCCACTGGGCAGAACTAAAAAGCGCCCTGCAGAAATTAGGTATATGCTAACTGTTCTAAAGTAAGGGGAGAGTAATCTCGCACGGCCCTACCTCCGCGGCCGGTGAGAGCGAGCGCATCGCGTCACATGTTCGTTCTTAGTTTAATGAACACAAGGTAGCCGTTTAAAGAACGTCCACCTCTGCCCCCCGTCATCGACCCTTAACCACGTGCTACAGTTATTGCGCGCGCACGCCGCTTTTTGCGGTGACACTCTTACGCCGCGTTATCGAGCCTCGAGCCGACGAGACGCCTCCAATCATCTTGCGCTATTCACATCGCACTGTCTTCTGGACACAGGCGCAACGCAGACGACGGTGACAAGAGCGGCGGGCAATTGCGACAACAATCGTTGCCGGGCCGCCGCGCGCCCCGCCAATTGCATCCGCCAGAATTGGCAAACAAACAGGCCATCTGGGAGGAAGCTTAAGGCTTTTTAGTTCTTGCCGAGTCCGGTGCCTTTCATTCAGTAGCCCCAGCCGGCCCACCTGAAGGCCATCATCTTTATTCACGATCTAGTTCGTTTTCACGTGCTCGCCGTTGTTCACTCTTGTGTAATAACTGTTGCCGATTCGTCTATCTTGTCACGGCACCCGAAATTAGAAGCTTAGAAGGGTTGGACGGTTGTGATTGAGCAGAAAAACCTCTTGATGGACTTTGGAAAATTGCAAAGGGCCTGGGTCGCCCTCCACTAGTTGGCATGGTATTCAGAGATAGCAACAACCAAGTGTAAAGGATGATGCGAGTCCTACCGCTTTGCCCAAGGACCCTGTTTGTCTTGTCTGCATTCGGCCATCAGCTTTCCTTCTTTTGCCACATCTAACTTTCAAATGTAACAGGCTGCGCGTATTGTACTGTTGGATGACCAACTCCGGGACAAATATTATGATGCGATAGATGAATGTCTGTCTGAATAAGAATTTTCCGCAAAACAATTTAGTCGAAATATTTCGGCGTTCAGCGTTCGTCGTAAGGTGAGGATTACGCTCTCGTATCTTCTTTGCCACCTTCAATTCCAACGCAACAACACTGCTATATTAAGATAATTAGTAAAGAAAACAACTGTTCTTAGGAATTTCTTTAAACTTGCACATAATAATCTTCACAAGGGCCAAACTGGAACCAAAACTGAAACAATTGGCCAAATTTGATTAGACTTGACCGCAACTTTTTTTCATGATATTTTTCCATACTTTTCTGATCGCGGTCAGTTATTCTGTTATGGTTATGTCGCCGCACGTATAAAACCTACCGGTTTCCAAGTTGATTATCTCGGAAACGGTGGGCTGTCCAATAAAAATTGACCAGTAATTGCAAAACCGTGAAGAAATGGTGAAAGTTAAAGATTGTGAAAGTTTAAAGAAAGCCTTAAGAAAATTGATTTTCTTTACCAACTACATTGGGGGAACGCACAGCGCTCTACACACACGCACGCCAGGTCACACCGACATGCTACTCCGCATACAACTTCAGGTACACGAATGCTACATTGTTTGGCCAAACGATGTGGAAATTTGCAATTTCAAAGCACTCTATCGACAGAGTAGACATTTACGAAGTGGGGGACAGAGAGAATGATTTTCAACGAGGTCCTGTTGTTTAGAAAACTCGGTTGGAAAATTGGGCTTTGCTGAGGCTCACTGACGCACGGGGCTGTGACGTCAGGCATACCAGACTCCGCTGGCAATTGTCTGCTAATTCTGCTGATCCCAGTCTTTTGTACAGGAAATTTGAGTCCCCCAACTTCATAAATGTCTACTCTTTCGATCGAGTGCTTTGAAATTGAAATTTCTATATCGTTTGGGTAAAAAATGTAGCATTCACGTACGTGTGATCGTATGCGGCGTAGTATATCGGTGTGAGCGTGCGTGTGTGTGTGAGGGGCGCTGTGGGTGCCGCCTTAAATCTGTTGCAACAAGAGCGAGACTAACTCGCGACAATGTATGAGCGCAAAAAAGTTCCATTTCGGTAAGCCACGTCCACCAATGTTCCCCAGTAGCAGAATACTGGCGACTCGATGCTGGACACGACAACGAGAGTACAACATTCCAGCGGCGGTTTTCATCCGCGACTGGCTTGTCAGCGGTGCATATCGCTGGGACCGTTCCGTCCTATCTTTCCATTTTCTCTTATTAGAGGCTTTCTTCGTGGCTTCGCACGCCTTTATCAGATCGCGATTGCTTTCGCGGGTCAAAGAGACAATGGGACAAAGTGCGCCGCGTTGACCACGGAGAGAGACCAGGCTCGCGAGTTGGCGCGAAGATTGGGAAACCTTGACCGTGATTCCCTGCAGCCGCGTTACTTTGCTATAATATGTAGGAACGGGGATATATTCGTGATAGTTAGTGGCGGGTGGGTTAGGCGTCACGCAACGCCGACAGTGCGATGGACTTCGAGATTGTCGACCTCCTTGCGTTTCTTCCTGTTCCCCATTGATCCCGTCGCGCCGCGCCGCGCCGCGCTCCGTCCCTTCAGCTGTTCACGCTCGCCCCGCGCGGTAGTAGTATTCACTAGCCGCAGAGTCGCCCGCCGCCGCCAGTTCATTCGGAAATTTTCCCAGCCGAGAAGTGGCTCGCTGCTCACTCTCCACGTCTCCACGCTAGGGCACGCCGCTCTTGCTTGTCTTGATCGCTTGATAGTTTGGAACCCTCGGACCAGTTGGACCTCGTTCAATAGGCGGACCCCCCGCCTCTCCCATGCGAAGGACAGCACGAGTGCTCGTACAATTCCCGGGAGTCAGATTCATTAACTAAGTAGGCGCGGTGCTAGGCCGACATCAAATACCTACGAGGGCTGTGTCTTTTACCAAAGACACCTGTTGAAAGCCGACATTGACATATATTCGCAGGAAAAATTCACGGACGTCAGAGCGCTCGGTTCACGCCATTAGCACCAGCCATATGTGAATTCCTTCCCACGAATACCGCGGGAGTATGCATATTTCTTTATTTTATTCTATTTTACTCTAGTTTATTCCACGGGATTCACTCGATGCCACGCGTGGACTTATTCCGGTCCTTAGCACGTACGACTTTGAGCGCCGAGTGTTGCTCGACATTTTTGAAGCTCGTCAAGCGGCAAGCTGCGTGCACGCAAAGCGATTGTCATATGTATTTGCTATTGGATATTTTGGTATTGGAAGAAAGGGTTCGAGAAAATTGCGGTGTATGGGTTCGGGGGAGGCGTAAATTTTCGGTCGTCACGCAATCACCGAATCGGCCCATTAATACGTTAATCAGGCAGTTAGAACGTTGGCGGTGAATTGAGTTAGTCATCCCATTCATGTTGTTCGCTTGTTGCTCTTCCCTCTTTCAGACTTTCCTGGCGTGTCTTCGTCTGGCGGCGGCGTGTCCGCGCGCCTCGCTCACCTTCGCAGTCAATCGATTTCCACTCGGCGAAGTATCCTTCGAGCACAGACATGCAAATGAAACACACGGCCGGAGCGGCCTGCGAGACGAGCTGGCGAGCGAGAGAGAAAGAGAGAAAGAGAGAGACGAGGAGATCGCCGGTACAGCCAACGCCGAATAGCGGTTGCGATAACGGCAACGAAAACGTGAACGAGAATGGCAACAACGACAGCTTGTTGAAAGCAGTCGTCCTTCGAGACGAGTACAGTCCCCTTCATAAATGCCCGGAGACAGCTAATCGCCGGGAATCCCGGCGGCATCTCGCAAAATTTCACCTCCCAACTCCAATTACATACTACATAATACTTTCGCCCCGAAAGACATTCCTTACCCCCATTCACTGCCGGCGCGAAACTCCCCCGGCTTTTGTTGCGCCGGCCTGTGATTCTTGCCGGCGCATTTAAATCGCAAACTATAATTAGCGGAGAGCAGCCGCGTAGCCCAGGCACACTCTCGACACACGTTGAAAACGAATGCACTTCCGGCGACTTCCGAGTACCGAATGCTAATGCGCTTCCGCTCGCACGTCAAGAGGGTTGCTCAATAGGTGGTTGATAAGCTCGGCGACGACAACGACCGCGAAGAATAGAGGGTTGCTGGTTCCTAGGGAAATCCGCAGATCGGCTGTCTTAATGAATTCTTTATTTCGAGAACGACTCTTTGAAAATCAGTCCTCCTACTGATGGGACAGAATGTCTAGAGCCGTTTAACACTCCAGCCTCTCTCTCTCACTCTATCTCTCTCTCCCTTTACTTAATAGATGAGCGCTCTGCCATTCCGAACTGGAGGACTTCATAGGAAGTCCTCGTTAAATCATGAATGCATTTAAAAATGCGTTATTCATGATTTGACGCAATGACAGAAAGAGGCTATGTTTTTTAATGCGATGGCGTAAAGGTTTTCAAGGGGAAAAACTTAAAAACGGCACGCACGTGTCAGTGTCTAACTTTTCATACTCATCCGATTTATATTTTATATAATCGATAAGCAGAATATTAGGGAAAGCGCAAGCAATTTGCTTGACGAAATGGTTGCCACGTTTAGGGAACTCAATCTGCCCAGTTCCAAACTGTACTTTTAATCCGAGATTCTTCGCCGCACAACTTTTCGAATCTTGTTGCGTTTTCTTGTCTCGCCGTTGCCTTTGTCTCCGAGTGCGGCGCGCCGCCGCCTCTACTCCGCCCTTGCTACAGGAATACTAATACTCGCAGGTCATCCGTGTACGGATTCATCCTCCGTGGAATTGTGCGAGTGTGTGCGCTCGGCCGAGCTATCGAGTCGAGATACGTGATGTAGTCGCGGACTCATTAAATCATCAATCATAAGTAAAAAGGCGGACAATGTTGGGCAAAGTACTGCTACTTAGTATTCCATGCGAAGTAGCTAGCCCGACAGTAAGTCACGCCAGCAAGATGCTACAAAAGATACGCTCTTTTCAACTTGGGTGAAAGCTACTTTCAGATCCTGGCTAGCGCCGCGCGCGCGTAACCAGAGCTTTAGACGGCAATCATCTTTCGCCGCGAGACAATGCATACTCTCCACGCATAGCGCGGGGATACTTCCGATCAATTCTGACAACGTAATCAGGAAGCCCATATGTAGGCCTAATTGAATCATCGCTCTTTTTGACTCGCTCCTCTGCCTTCGAACCCTGCCGGAAACAAACCAGCGAAAACCCTTCCTCCGACTTTCGGTGCAAATATCAATGAACAATTGGATTTGGTTACTTGAGTAGAAATCACCGTGGACCACCGATTTAGACCAGTTTCCTTTATTCTGGACTAAATCAGATCCCATAATGAGAAATTGCTGCCTTTTTAACGTTTTCGATTGAGTCCAATTATTACAGAATTTTCATGAAGCTCAACAATGTTTTGCGGCTAATTGTACTTTGAATCCCATTCTACATTGATAATCTTTCCAGGAGCATTTGCACGAGGTCGTCTGTTTTCCCCCGATTTCCCCTAGATATAAACAATTGTGCATATCAATGTGAACGAGAGGCATTGAGAGGTGAGATGCGCGTGGAAGCGACTTGACGCTTGAAGCTTACGCGTTTCCAGCGACCGATACACGTCGGTTGGTACACGTTGGTTGGTCGCTGGAGACGTGAGTCAGTGGTTGTTAGCCTCGGAGGATAATTGGGCGTAAATCAAAGTGATTTGAACAAGACGTTTGGTTTTCAGTGAGCGGGAGAGCGGGTGGCGGCGGAGGCGGTGGAGCACCCCTTTACGGTCGTTTAGTGGCTGAGGAACCTCTGCCAGGATCGGTATGCGCTGGGAGCGGCGGCGGGAGCGGAGCGGGCGGGGTCCCGCAGGAAACCCCCGCGGACATCCACGCCATGCAAGCCAGGATACCCCACAGGTTTCGAGATCCAGCCACGGCACCCCTCAGGAAGCTCAGCGTTGACCTCATCAAGACCTACAAACACATCAATGAGGTACGACGCCCACTTCCCATTATCCTTCGCGAACTTCCAGGCTAATCCCTCTCGGGGAAACTCCCTGTCGGGACGAGAGGCCGAGAAAAGGTAGTCGATGCCTGCATCTGATAACGGCCGAGATGCCCCACTCATTTATTCTCACTAAGCAGCCCCGGGACCACTTTTCACCACAAAGATAATACACTAAATAGAAAACCTTCAAACCCTAACTGGCAGCCAGCTAGGCTAGGTAGGGAAGGATATTCATTATTCAAGGATATTAATTGACGGGGGCCACAAGCATAACTGTATCTTGATGAGAAGCCACGCGCGAATCTATCCATGCGCCTCGCTGATACACAAGTATCTGTGTCGTTCCGCGTTACATTCTAATAAGCACAACACTGGTAGGAGGCTGGATTACTATGTAGTTGGGAAAGTGCAGTCGACTGTATAATCGATCTTACTCGTTGGAGCCGTTTATTACTAGTTAGAATTATTAAAGTCGCCGCCACCTACAAACCACTGCTCTTGTTTCTCTTAAGGGGTTTGAATTATTCGAGATTGCCGATAAGGAATATTTGTTGTTTGTAAACTTATTGTTAAGAATTAAATACGAATCGACTCTTGAATAGTATGAGAAATGAAGTACTGACACATGCGAAGAGCGGAAGTCTATTGTTAATGACTGCTTCGTCCGTCTATATGACCAGTCATATATGTATATGTACTGACTTTCAATCGGTCGGTAACTTCATTCATGATTTCTTGCGGGCCGTACTGTTGCCCGGCGCCCGTAACCGCACCTACCGACCATTCTTACCCTTGACTCTTGAACGTGTATCCCGTTCGGAGCCCTCTGACCTTCCATCTTTCCTTCCCTTCCGTCCCTTCCTTCATATTCACTCTTTCATCATCCCGATCATCATCTACTTATGTACATACCCGGTTGCCGGCCGACTTGTCCGTCTGCTTTCCTGCCCAACTATAATGCCAATCTGCCTACCTACCAACCCACCAATCTGCCTACCCACCTTCTTCTTTCTTCCTCGTTCCTATTTTAGAATCGCGTACGGCAAAGTGGCCAATCTATTTTTCTCAATAGTATTCATCGGTCCGGGAATGGCATGCTTCGCAATCGGACGCGTGGGAGTAATTCATGGAGTTATTGGTCAATAGTACAGAAGCGATTTAATTTGCACGTGTAACGGGTGGGCATTGCGGGCTTCCCCTTAAGGATGAGAGCAGTGCGCACTAAAAGTATTGTCAGGTCGTTACAAGCCTAAAGACTAATAAGTCCTGCTACGCAGGAAGCCTTTCTTATTAAAGTGTCTCTTTAAATTGGCGATGGATACCTAGGTTGTTTACACTTGCAATTCTCATAGTACATTAGAATGTCTCGATCGACATCGAAACATAGGGCGCTTTCCTATTGATAGATTAAAGTCTGCCCTCGACTCATCAGGCGGACGACGTGGTTTTCACGTGGTCGTTGCCGCATCGATTCCCTTTGCGGAAAAGCCAACAGATCTGATTCTGCGCCCTTCTCGTCCACTTCGGCTTTCCTTTGGTGCAGTCTTATCTTACGAGGGAACTGCCATGCAGACATCGAGGCAGACGGGATTATATTTAGAATCACCTTCGTGTTTCTAATGACTAGTTTGATAGTTACGATCATGCATTATGCAAGGTATCCTATATGACTCGGGGCGATCGAACAGATCTGATATTGAACTTCATTGCGCCAATTAGCAGGCTAAACAAAGCTCGGTACACGCAAAGATCAAAGGCATATCAATTCCTTCGGATTTATAGAATGAGAATAGCAATTCCCTTGATAGTGATTATTATTGGGGATTCTGGCAGGCAGCTATCTTCCTATGGCCGTATGCATAGCAGGGTTCATAGGAAAGTTGCATAGTTGTTAGTATACATATTAGAGATAAGAAAAATGTAATGTTACTTACTGCTGATTTTGTTTAGGTCTACTATGCTAAGAAAAAGAGGAGGGCGCAGCAGATGCAAGGAGAAGACGGTTCCCACAAGAAGGAAAGGAAGGTGTACAACGATGGGTGGGATGATGATAATCATGATTATATTATCAAGAATGGGGAAAAGTTCCTCGATCGTTATGAGATCGATTCATTAATAGGTAATTTCTCGTACAGATTAACCGCGCATATACCGATCGCATAATTCTTGGATACAACATCTATACCAACATTTCATAATTGTAAATAGGTAAAGGCAGCTTTGGCCAAGTAGTGAAAGCGTTTGATCATGAAGAACAAACGCAAGTGGCAATAAAAATTATCAAGAACAAGAAACCTTTTCTAAATCAAGCGCAAATTGAAGTTAGGCTATTGGAAATGATGAACAGAGCGGATACTGAAAACAAGTACTATATAGGTGGGTTCTCACTGGAGAGGAGTACAGTGCTCTGCTATGCGTCCATTTCAACCGAAGAGTTGAAACAAGAACTTCAACGATCATCTTTTGGTTACAGTTAAACTAAAGAGGCATTTTATGTGGCGAAATCACTTGTGTTTGGTATTCGAGCTGCTATCGTATAATCTCTATGATCTTCTGCGGAATACGAATTTCCGGGGAGTGTCATTGAACTTGACGAGAAAGTTTGCACAGCAACTGTGTACTGCCCTTTTGTTCCTGTCTACGCCGGAATTGAACATCATTCACTGTGATCTGAAACCCGAAAATATCCTTTTGTGCAATCCCAAGCGCAGTGCGATTAAAATAGTCGATTTTGGCAGTTCGTGTCAGCTTGGACAAAGGGTAAGAAAGTGCTTAACGACGTCTTGATCTTGATAGAATAGAGGTGTTATTCTATTGTATATATTATTATGAATATTTTTGTTTTCAGATATACCAGTATATTCAATCCAGGTTCTATCGATCTCCAGAAGTCCTATTAGGAATTCCGTACGACCTTGCAATAGACATGTGGAGTCTAGGATGTATTTTAGTAGAGATGCATACGGGAGAACCCTTGTTCAGCGGGGCCAACGAGGTAAATAATATACAGGATACAATGTGAGGGCAATGATATTAGTTATGGGAAAGAGTAAAGTCTATTAATTGTTTTACTTTTCAGGTCGATCAAATGAACAAAATTGTAGAAGTACTAGGCATGCCGCCAAAGCACATATTGGACCAAGCGCACAAGGCGCGGAAATACTTTGACAAAGTCCCCACGGATGGCTCCTATGTGCTGAAAAAGTCGAAGGAGGGGAAAAAATACAAGCCCCCGGGTACGCGGCGTTTACACGATATCCTAGGCGTGGAAAGTGGGGGACCCGGTGGCAGAAGGATAGGCGAGCCAGGCCATTCGATCTCCGATTACCTCAAATTCAAAGACTTAATCCTGCGGATGTTGGACTTTGATCCGAAAACGCGAGTGACGCCGTATTACGCGCTTCAGCACAATTTCTTTAAGCGAACAGCCGACGAGGGGACCAACACGAATATCGCTGCTGCTAATAGTGCGAATACAAGTCCGGCAGTGGTGTCAATGAGTCAGGATCACGGTAAGTTACAGATTCGGTTACTTTCATCATAAAATCCATTGTATTTCATTCTATCAGATCGGCACTCACACGCGTTCAACATATTACGTGAAGCACTCAATCACGCCACCTATCCTTGGTGCTTCCCTCGAGAATAGTGTTTCTTATTTCTTCAATATACAATGAATGGATTTTTATACGGGCACACTTTTTGTGATTCTTCCGCGTCACTCATAATTCATACTCTTGTTGGACCTCCTCTTTATCGGTCATAGCACTCGAGCCGAATCATCGTCATACTCCAGGACCCTCGCATCTTAAGGAAATGTCATATTAACACATGTTCATTCGAGAATCTTGATCATCAGTGATTTTCGCATCATCTCTCCTAGAGGTTTTATAGTGTACCTGCGTTTTCATTATGAATATGATCATTTTTCCCTTGAAGGTTCGGGGTATTTGCTACTTCCTGGCTGAGCATTAGTTGATCGTGTCTCGCGGGAGTTTTGTTGGACTTTATGCGACATGAAGATTCGCGGACGAGTCGCGAGGAAATCGTTTCGGACGGCGAAGTTAGGGTGGTTTTGATTTGTGCAGAAAATAAGAAACTTTCCTGCTGTATGGAAAGAGATGCACGCGTTTACTTAGCTGAGCATATATGTGGCGCGAATGAAAAAAGGGAAGGCGGTTACGTAATTATTTAATCTTATACGGATTAATGTCAATTATTTTACCGGTCGCGCCATTTTACTCGGTATTACCCGCGCATTACCTGGACGTAAAATATTTTGCCTTGCGTCTTATTTATTTTCTGCGCAAACTAAACGATACTTGTTGTTGCCCGTAGATATGATGGGGGGACAGTACGTGGCTCGATGACTGTCGTATCCGCGGGGCGGCGACGACCTGTCCTAGGCCCCAACCCTAATCTTACTTACTAACATAAGTAAGTTCTCTCTAACAAACAATCCTACAAACTAAAGGACTAACGATGTCCCTAATAGTCGTACCCTGGCCTCGGATGTATTGTGCGAAGCCTTGCTTGCTTGAAATTATTCCCTATCGAGACACGGATTCATCTTGTTAGCCCGTGCCTCCGGACATTCGTACAGAATATTATTACAATTCTTGTGCCTGTTATGAGATTAACATATACACAATCGTACGACGTCCTTCTCAGTATGTGACAATCCAATCGTCTAAGGACAATATGATATGTGTATCATATTGATGCTGGAATATGTTTAAAGCGTGTTCTCTCTCATTTCGAAAGTACCTCCGAAATTGTGGAAGCCTAGTGACTAGAACCGTGAAACGTATACAATAATTAATAGCGTTCTTTGCAACATATTCCAACAAAATGAAAGTATTGCATCTGTGGTGATCGACTTTTTGTTCTGTAGAATCGTCACGTCGTTGTTTCCTGGTTTATTTCATGCATGTCTTAGCTGCTTGAATCCTGCACTTTATCAAGTGCATCGTTGCTATGTATGGGACCATAAGGGTTGCACAACCTCTCAATCAATTTCGTCGATTAATTATGCGCACATGTAACACATGCTCATACACGTGCACATTTGTTTTGATATTCTCCTATTCTCCCACTTCGAGCATACTTATTTCATTCTTCAGCGATACGTGATATGAATGTTTGATCAAATTAATGATTATCATACAATGCGTACTCATTCACATCATAATGAAAGCAGCATATGTGCCCACTCTCGTTCTCGCGTGGGTGAATGCGTATGCGTATGCGTATGTGGTGAAAGGATGAGACGAAATCGGATGGCTGTAAAGTGTCCCCGTAGAATTTTGGAAGTTTTTGTTTATTTGAATCTTGTCATAGTGACACTCCATCGTAAAGACTAGCGAGTTTCGTGGAAGATCATTGCATTAGTGTAAAGTGAATAATCAATATGCTTGGGATAAAAGACGAATTTTTTCAATGTCTCAGGACTGGTAACCATGTCAGGACAGGGAAGCAGCAGTAGTGGCAATCCGATGCAAGTATCTAATATCCCTGGTGGCTATCAACCAATGGAATGCGAGTCATCGCCTCGACATTCGAGCAGCCGACGCACTATAACAACTGGATATCCATCTACATCAGCCGCTGGGGTGCCTGCATCTGGGCCAATGTCCATGCAATCCATGGACAGCTCCCTGATACAAAGCTCTCTTGGATCGTACAATAGCCTAATTCTCCCTGGTATACCCCACCTGCCTGCTATGATGACTTCACCGATGATTCAGCAGCAGAACTTCTATAATTATGGTTACTCGACGAGCGACGCGCATGGTATTGTCCGACAACCGTCAACGGTCTCAACTGGCAAGCAGAGAGACCCGGAAAGAGAAGACAGTCCAATGGTTGGAGTGTGCGTCCAGCAGAGTCCAGTCGCTATTCATTGAACGGGAAGAACGGGTGATAACGGTGGCAAACGACTGAAATGGGGCACGCATGAGGAAAATCCTTCTCTTGATGCACTACTGTCACAATTCAAAAAAACAAACCTGTAGACTGGGCGATATCACACCCATTGCTGTGTTACCACTGATATTGTCACTGTTGGTACCATTCTCCCGCAAGAATCTTTGCTGCCGCTCCTTTTTGCGATGGAAGGAAATTCAGGCCTTTTGAAGGGGGCAGTCATGGCAGTCATGCATCCAAAGAAGCAATCGAGAGTTGCAGCAGGAAATAAAGAAGATGAGTAGGCAGGAAACAATAACGGTGAAGGCGATAAAGGTTGTGATAATGATAATAAAAATGACCATAACCATAATAAAGATAGCGATGTTGATGGTGATGAAAACAAAAATAATGGTGATAACTAAGAAGATAACGAGGATAATAAGTACAGCAAGCGAGACGATGAAACTAGCCAAAATGAGAGAGGGAGGCTTGAGAAGAAAAGATCATCATGAGACGGAGTTGTATCTAGCCCCCTTCAGCACCGCTTTACCTTTCTCCGTTACTTCGCATCGAGCTTTCCGAAATATAGTTCAGGAAAGCCTATATTTTTGCCTGTCTCCCAAAACTTCTTATATTAGTCTAACTAAAAGAATAATGGAAGTGATCTTTCGGAAGGGTGTACAGAGGGAGGGAGAGTAAGGCATATTGAATAAGAAATAGCCAAAATTGAAGAAAAGGAAAGTTGTATGGGCGAAGTGGCTGGAAATGGCATGAAGGTAGCGGTGACGAGCAGCCTATCGTCGCAGACTTCTTTCTTCGTTGATTTCATCCCTTATTTGGAAATTCGACTGGTCTCAGATTGGATAGAAGTGGACGCGCGCGTCTAACGCAGAAGTATCACGAAAACTATGAACTACGGACAGAGACAGTTATGGTCTAGTGAGGATGAACCCAGCTGACCTCTCGGGTCCTGCCTGATTCCGCAAACACTCCGACGGATTTGTTCGCGACGCGGCGTCGTCTAAAATGAAATTTCGGCACCCAATACTGTGTGGCCTAGAGAGCGAAAAAGTGATAATTACTATTATTACCGCGTAATGCAAGAGAAGAAGTAAGAAGTACCAATGTAAGCATGTACTCCGATAGAGTTTTATACACGATGTCACGAATGTAAACGGTTTAGCAAGTAATTGCTAGCAAAGAGTCGCGTCGAATGCTAGTTATTTGTACAATACACTTAGGTGAATGATAAGAGTGCAGCTTTAGGATTTAGTTTTTAAGTGTGTGGAGGTCACGAACCTTGTAAACATGATTCTTTTATTTACTTTGACGAAAAGAGAAAGGATGCAGCAAACGTTGATTTGTTACTCAGCGACGAGGAACTTTAAACAAAGGACGTTTGCATGGCTTAACAACAATACATATTTATACATAAAAGCAGTAATAAGAAAGTTAAAGAGCAGTATACAAGTAAGATCGATCAAGAATGGTATAATCATACAAAAATTTAGGTACTTTATAATAAATGCGCGTTATCGAATACACCGCTAACCGTCATTGGTTTTTGCCGTTCCGTACTGATCAAATTCTATCGCTTCTCCGTGCTACATTACATTCATTACAAAGTGCGCAACTTCTTCTATTTGCGTCATCCTCAGGTTATTCATTTATACGCCTGCTGCTTGTCCTCAACGGCACGTGCTCGTTCAAGATACACGCCTATACAGAATCTTCGGCTTAAATTTACAAACAGTTCTCCATTTTTCTTTAGCCCTCAATTACTCTCTGACATCCATTTTCTCCCTACACTGATCAATACTTTGTTTGTCTAGCTATTGTTCGTTCGGTTCGATTGACTGCCAAATTATCGGTCGTCCTTAACATACGATTGAGCGTTGCGAGTCCTGCCGATTTCTTTGTTGCTCCTTTCTTTATCGCGAGCCTCGTCATACCAAAGTCTGACTCTAGTAGACGTAAGGATTCTTGTAGAGGCACTCCCCCTCTTAACTCTAATAATCGTTCATAAATACAATTTCGCGTGGAATTGCGCAACACGCCCAGAACTTGGATGGACTCTTAACGTTTTATAATTTGACGAATTTCGCCATCGTGCATATATATTCATAATGTCAAGCATAGAATGGTTACACGCCTTACGAATGAATCAGCATAGAGAGTGCAAAAATTGTGTTTCATGTCATGATCGTTCAATGCATAGATAAACATCGTGATGATTCAGAGGGAAAAGAGTTGCACAGCAGGCATAATAGATATTCTCGGGGCAATTGTATCTAGTACACTGTACATGTTTAAATTTATCCGTCATTTATTTGATACTATTTCAGACATATAGTCTCATGCAGGCAATTTTATTAGAGTTTTATATTTTTTTTTTATATATTTGCAACGGATAACTTGTCTTCATATCTTCTTGTAGATCGCTATACACTCGAAGTTAGAATAGATTCTTCAAATCCGAGGCACTCAATTTCGAAAAGCTTACACTGACGCTAGGGATTTTTCGTCATTCTCGTTGTTGTCGACGGGTCAATACTGGTCACAATAAATTGTGTGGTGGGTTGGACTAATTACGAAAAAGTTGAAAAACGTTTCCCGGACTTGATGACAAAGACGCCCAAGGTTTCTTATAACAATAACTTATTTTGTAGCGATTAGACGATGTTCTGCAAAGCAGATTACAATGAAAATGAACGGAAGTTGATTCTTTACGAAAGATTACATTAGTGATGACAGCTGAATTTTATCCCGACGGCCTCCCAATGATTTCGACAAATCGAAACTTTGGAGAGAATATGGAATTCGTGTAGAAGTTCGATATTGACCCGTCGGTTTCAGTCGTGATTTTGCTGCGATTAACTTGGGCGTTCCAGCGGTCAAGTAGAACGGCAAAAATCAGTACGTAATATAAGTGTAGACCATGCGTGATATCACACGTGCCCTCTTCCGCGTTCACGTTGTTATGCGTTGTGCCCATCAGTCCATGGCAATCCACAATCGAACGCAATGCTACCTTCGTGACTCATATAGGTGATTCCCATGTACCGCCCGACGAACTTTTATATTCTCGTACTTCCCTACCTCTTGCATTTTCGCATTTCTGTATGTCCGCATTCCTCCTGTTGCCGCGACTCCGTGTTGTAAAATGGCTGCGTGCAGAATTCGAGTGCATATGCTGTGAAAGAGCGGAATGCATGGAAAATCGCACGAAAGCATCGGTGATCGAGGACGGGAGAGTATCGAATTTCGACTCGTGGGCACAACGTAACCTTTGCAAATGCATCGAAACATTTTCTTACTTAAAAGATGTTGATTTTAAATCGAATGATTATTGTGATGGTTTATACATAGCGAGGCGTACGCGCCGCGTTAAGCTATCGAAAATCAAGTGTGAGTCGCTCGCAAGTCGCTCGGCCAAAGGATCGACGACGTTGTAGACAATTATTGAGTTTGGATCAGCTGGTCAATGCAGTTTAACTTTTGCCGGCTGGTACCGAACTGCGCCATCGTGTAAAGTTATTTAAATCGCGCGACGCAGGATCATCTCGAACGACTTTCGTACTGGAGCTGAGATCTCGAGCTACACTCGAGTGGCGGCATACGATCGCTGTGGAGGAGCAAAATTCGACGAACAAAAAGAAAAAAAGCGTGCCAGATATGCCGATACACTTTCGTTCTGACGATCAAATCCGCTAAGGGAAATCAGAGGCGATAAATCCAGTCAAGACTCGCCGATTACTTTTTCATAAGGAAACTATTTGCGAAGGATTCGTTTCCGAATATTTTCATATTTTTCCATTCCTAACGTACGCGTTATTTACCGATAGTTTTTTAACCTGGAAAAATTTGTCCACACAACATTTCTTGCAAAATGCAGAGTATATACACCAATTAGCAGAACAACAGAGATGTATACATTTACATAGCGTAAGAGCTGGCCGCGGGACGTGTTCTAATATGCGTGTCTCTTTGCAACTACGAACCTCCTCTTTAGAAGCTGAGTTATCGATTGACAAAATGATTAACAAAGTTACGCGGTTATGCTTTCTCAATAGGTTTTCTCCCTTTTTGTACAAAAACACCCAGGGCACAAGATCTGTTCGTGCGCCCATACGAATCTTGAAGGATAAACTTCGTTGCTTTGTAAATTCACTTATCCCACTTTATCGGAAATCGTGAGGTATATCGAAACGATGATGACTCACTGACAAAGCGGATCGTTCGTTGTGTCTTGAATAACTCGAATGGGCTTATAATACGCTGGAAGAAGGGCAACAAAATTTCGAAACTTTTGGACAACAGGTGAAGAAAGGAGCGAGCAATTAGTTCCCTGGTTAATGGAAGTTCTTGGAACACCTCGCGGCTGGATTAAAATAACATAAGTTTCCTAACGTCATGTGTAAAAACATTGTGTTCAGAAAATATACTATAATACGACTGATGCGCCCGAAAGGTGCGGTACAAGAGTAAGGCGGGACCGGCCGCGCTAGACTGAAGACAGAAAATATACAGGAGACACGAAACGATGGACGGTAGACCACTTTACAGTTTTTAATTTAACAATAAGACTTGAATGACGAGTATCAGTTGCGTCAGGCCGTCTCCTGCCTTACTCTGGCACCCGCCGATCAGGATGAAAATATAAGAAATGAATGCAGACAAACAAACTGAATTAAGAAACAAGAACCGATTTATTAAGATAAAAATAATTAACAAAACTCCATACGAGCTGAAGAAAAGTTGTATCTAACCTGTATACATTGTCATATTATTATTATGATGATTATTATAATTATTATTATATATAATAATGTAATTGAGAATTTGAAACGATATTACATAAGGTTAATAATAAACAAACGCATCTTCACCTTTGCCGTTACGTTTTCCTCACTGCGCGCATTTTATGCTGCTTCCAAATTAGTTTTTGAATTACTTCCAAGACATTAGTTATTTCTCAGGCACAGCGACCTTTGCATCATATATGCTTGCAAGTTTCTAACTTAACAGTTCGGAGTAATATACTCTTTCGAAAGTGCAAGCATTTTAAATAATATTATTATAAATAGTCTTGTATGATAAAAACGAGAGTAGCCGTTGTTCTTCTGTGAAGAGTTTCCAATCATACCTTTTTCGTTTCCTCTTACAAATTATAAGCTTCAGTTATTTCCGAGAATTGGTTTTCGTCGTGGTGACCTTTTCCATACCAGTTGGCTCGCAAGTTCATACTTCAATATAGCTGTCCGCGGTAACTGTTTCGAAAGGATCTTATATGCCAAAACCTTTGAATAATTATTATAAAAAGTCTAGTTTGTAGAGAATGCAAGTGTAGTCGTTGCTTTTCTTTCAAGTTTCGAATCATGTGTGTTTTCATTTAACTTGCGTGGCGCCATTTTTGTATCCTTCGCCGCGCATGCGCTTTGGAGCGGATGATGGGCAACAGTGGTAACCTGCGTGGAACATGGAATGGAACATCGGACTGCATCGGACTGCGTTCCACCGAAGCATTCGGTCTTTCATATTCTATAAACATTTGTAAACACAAGAAATGGCTTCCGCCTTAGAGAACTTGGAAACGCAATTGGAACTTTTTATCGAAAATGTCAGGCAAATACGTATCATAGTCAGTGATTTCCAACCGCAAGGCCAGAACGTATTAAATCAGAAAATGTAGGTACAGATATCGCAGGACTCTCACTACTTATTGTAATTCGGTTTAAAGTATACTGTGTCATTTAAATAGACAAAATAACAGGAATAAGCGAGAAATCTTCTTTCGTATCAAGATAATCATAAGAGGTCTTATTATTACACGCGTTACGAGATGATTCTGAGCAGTGTCATTTAAGGTTAATTCTTATTACAGTCAAGGCCTGGTTAGCGGACTGCAAGAAATAGACAAGCTCAAGTCGCAAGTACAGGATGTTCACGTACCCCTGGAAGTATTCGAGTACGAGAATATCTTCTCTTTGATTTTTAGAAATATAACAACAAGCATCAGATGGTAAAAGTACTTGGTTTGTTTCAGTTACATCGACCAAGGCAGAAACCCACAGCTGTATACTAAGGACTGCATAGAGAAGGCACTGACCAAAAACGAGCAAGTGAAAGGCAAAATCGATGCTTATAGAAAGTTCAAAGCAAACATGTTAGTCGAATTAAACAGAGTTTTTCCAAATGAGCTAACCAAGTACAGAGCGATTAGGGGAGATGAATGAGAGTGTACAAGCCGGAGGAATGAAGTTGTGTCCGTGTGATTGGTTCCCAAGCGCAAACTGTTTATTTTGTAATTTGTATATGTATATCAAATATTTATTAAAAATCTATTAACTGCCGACATACAGAGTGCCACACTTCTGCTCAAGTGTTTGGGCACGTCGAGATCGAATCTCACATTTTCTATTCAACGATATGTATATAAGAAATACCAGGGAAATTTGGTCTAAAGTTACGCATCGTTCTCGATCAGCCTCGATTTTTGACCAGACCCATTTCTTTCATTGCGATGCGCAACATTGGTAACATCTGTGCGAGCGGCATATTTGCGTTTTGAGTAAAGTAAATACCACGCAAGAATGATTGATTCTACAGTACAGTGTCAACTGTTCAAACTGAAAGATAGTTTTCTATATTGATAATGCGGTCCTGTATCATGCCTGTCTCACCGACTTATGTATAGTAAGTGAAATATAATATTCATTCAAAAATTCGCACCCATTTCCCGTTAACCGCCAATTGTGCTAGAGCGACTTGGTTCATCGTTGAAATATCGGTACTTTTCCTGTGTCAAAGATATAATGTCAGCGTACGAATCATTGTGTCAATGGCTACTTCCTCTTTATCTTCGTGGTCACTGATATCAATTCAAGCGGTCTTCAATGCATGTCTTATCAGGGAGTCTACATCGCAGATTGCGCAGTCTTCGCCTTTGCTTTTTAGAAAAGCGTTATTTGAACGGTTATGCCAGGGTCGTCTTTTCTTGAATAGGAATTGGTTAAATAATATATATTCTCGAAGGGATCCATTTTGGTAAGACTACAGCGCTCATTTTACTATATTTCCATCATTCTTCTGTTGGACTATTTCGCTTATCAATGCGAACTATTATCTACTACTTTCCTTTGAAGTGCTCGGCACTCTGTCTCACTAATTCATAGACGAACACTATTAGAAACCAATGTTCCAGGCGACACACATCAAATATACAATTTTTGTAGACGTTGTAGAGGGAAAATGGGGCGCAAATTGTTCGTGTTCGCATCGAATTAAGTTTGCGAAAGAGCGTAGCTCTCTGCTATCCAGCTTATCTGATTGCACCCGCACTTGGATCAGTACCAGAATGAATCGCATGAGCAGTCAATTTTCTATTTATTAGACGGCGCCTGTGTCCCACTCTCGCCCTCTCCCCCTCCAGGTCGCTATGAATTCGATCTTTGCGGGGAGGATAAAACCGTTCGGAGGAAAGCATATGCGCGTTCGACGATCGGCAGCCCTGGTGATAGGCTTAGGAGGCATGCTCGCTCTACTTGTTACTGTCCTTGCTCTTCAATCCGGCATCGGAGGTGCCCAGAACACTTACAGGTGAGATCTCCCCTGCACTATACCGCATTCGCTTACATATAGAGCGATTCATACACATGCTAATTCGTAGAATACCCGTGTGTTACACCAATACCAAATCTCATTTCCAACGTGAACTATAGATTGTTTAACTTCCCACATAGAAATATTGCACGCTTTACCAACCTGTCCTGATAAACGTCTGTACCTTAAACTAACTCTCATAAACACTTGTCCGTACGGTGCTTATCAGGTGCTGCTCAAGTTTTATAGTTTTATACACCGGCCAATCTTTCCGGTTTTTCTTTTTAACTAAAAGCGCACAGTAATCTAAGAGACAATCTAGGGCAAAAGGGTTTGGCGTGTAAAATTATCGTAAACGAAATTACCGACTAGAGCGATTCATTGTCACGTTCGCGGACAATTCGAAACATATACATATGTATATCTGCAGGCATTCACCTCATGAATATACATATACCGCTGATGTGTATTCGCGCCGATCAAATTGTTATTCTCGTTGATTCATTGTTACAATTGCGGTCAAGTAATGATGGCATGTATGTACTAAATGCCAATGAATGCGCCCCACCGTCTATAGGCGCTCAATATCCTTTGTCTCCATTCTGAATTCGTAATCCTACGGGCCAAAGTCACCATTGCACATCACGAGCATGGCCTGTTTAACATTGCAATTTCGATGAATTCAGATTGATTCTGCCACTTGAAGAATTCACGAAACAGTAAACGGGAGCATCGTAGCACAGGATTAAATCGGCTTTTAGTAAGACATGGCGGGGCACCGTTTGGCGCGTAGAAAACGAACAGGTTCGATTGTTCGGAGTATTCGTTTTGTTAGAAAGGCCGCCGCGCGTCTTTCGCCGACGCGTCGTCTCTATTTCGGGTTAGGTGAAAGCAACAGGTGGGTGACTTCATTGAGAAATGGAGCGCGTTCCATTCAATAGACAAAGAAGGTCGGATTTTATTGAGAACGCGGAGACGCAATGCGTCGCTAGGTAGCCCAGTTTCTACTCGCGCTCTCCGGGAAATGATTAGTTAACCAGCACTTAATTACGATCGTTCTTATACTGCGTTTCTAGCGCGGGCATGACCATGTGTACCTTAAGTGGTTAATAAAGATATCTGTACTTCAAGTAGCTTTGGCCCTCGTACTCCAAGTAAAATATTTTCCTCGCGCGCTTATACATATACATACGTTATACGCTCTGGTATGGAGAATAGTAGTCGGACTGAAGCTGTACGTTAGCGTTATTATATATATAGCGTTAGCGTATGGACAGACTCAAACTCACTAAATCTATGTACTTATACCACATGTATCACTTTTCCCAAGTGGTTACACACCGGTTCCATTTTCCAAGGAGTTGCATTCCTCGAGTACTCTGATTCAAAAAGTGGAAGGAATATTTTCCCATACGTTTTGGTCCAATCACGCGGGACTAATTCTTAGTTTCTTCTGAGACGCGCAAGACCAGAAAAGATCTGATTTTTAGTGATATATCTGCCGTGCGCGCTTTCACGTGTAGTACACGAGATCTCTGACATATACTTTTCCACAGTTCCCCGTGGCACTACAGATGCGATGCCGGCAACTGCAAGAAGGAGCTCATCACGGAGAAGGTGACCAATCCGGTCCCGTTGGAGGAGTGCGAGCTCTTCTGCAGTGCAACGAGCTCGATATGGCCGAAACCCACGGGACACTTGTCTTTGAGCAAGACTGTCGTCCAGTTAGACGCAGACCAGATCACCTTCGGAGGCGTTAGCACGAGGACTCTCGGTGGGAGCTTGCTCGAGAAGAATGTTGCTTTGTTAAAGCAAAATGTAAAAAAGGGTAACGCTGCCACCGCCAGGAGCGGCGGCCTGCCGATGACTATTTCTTTCACGGGGATCCTTAATGCCAATGATGTTAAGCTAACTCTGGAGACCAACGAAAGTTACACTCTGACACTGCACCGCGCAGAGAATTCCGTAAGTTGCCAAGGCCAAACTTTCGTCGGTTGTGTACTCTAAATCTTTCGTTCCAAACGTCCGCGGACGAGCGAAGGAAAATAGAAGTAAACGATTTATGTGAAACTGGTTAGGACTATCAGAAAAACGTGTTTGCGTTGCTCTGAACGTGGGATCTATATAGTCCTCTTCAGTTTTGCATTCTTTGGAATGCCATTCTCGGAAAGGAGCCTGTGTGTTAAACGAAACCTTTTGCCCTTTTTCTGTGCAGGTTGATGTAACGATCAATGCGAACACCTACTTCGGCGCACGTCACGCTCTGGAGACTCTCGGCCAGTTGATCATCTTCGATGATCTGCGAAATGAAATTAAAGTCGCCTGCGACGTGTATATATCCGACTCTCCTGTCTATCCTTATCGCGGCATTCTCCTGGATACTTCGCGTAATTTCGTAGACAAGGCGACGATCCTTCGTACGATCGAGGCTATGTCCATGGCGAAACTGAACACCTTCCACTGGCATATTACCGACTCTCACAGCTTCCCTTACGTTAGCAAAACCTGGCCCAAGTTATCGCAGTTAGGTGCTTATTCGCCCGAGAAAGTTTACACCGAGGAGGATATTAAGGAGATCGTCGCCTATGGTCTCGTGCATGGTGTGAGAGTTATGCCAGAATTCGATGCACCGGCACATGTCGGTGAAGGATGGCAGTGGGTGAGTTTGGTCTTTATCACTAGATTATCTACTGTGTCAATAAGCCTGACCAATTTAACGAGACATTGTATTACCAATTTGCAAAAGCATATTTTTAGAACCTTGTATAATATTACGCGGCCACTTGTGCATACTTGTTCCTTCGCGAGCGCAGCTGGCACTCAAGGCGACTGATTGATGCCACTTTGCGCTTAACTCAATTAGCAGAGTCAGGCCGTCAACGAAATTCGTTAAGAATCTCCCTACGATGTCTTTTCATTTCTGGGGATGCGTTTGAAGAGTAATCTAGGGAAAGGATTTCATATAAAATTGCGCGTGATTTGAATTGTCTAGGTCGGCGACAATGCGACGGTCTGCTTCAAAGCCGAGCCCTGGCAGCAATATTGCGTGGAACCACCTTGCGGCCAATTGAATCCGACCAGCGAGAGAATGTATGAGGTCCTTGAGGGCATTTACAAGGATATGATACGCGATTTCGACCCGGACATTTTCCACATGGGCGGCGACGAGGTCAACGTCAACTGTTGGAACTCCTCGAACATCATTACCACCTGGATGCAAGAGACGAAGGGATGGAACTTAGCCGAGTCCAGCTTTTACCGGCTCTGGGACTACTTCCAACAGAGAGCTCTGGAGAAATTGTCGGTCGCCACGGGAGGAAGGGATTTGCCCGTCATCCTATGGACCAGTGGTTTAACCAGCGTGGAGAATCTCAAGTATCTCGATCCCAAGAAATACATTGTGCAAATCTGGACGACTGCCTTCGACGAGATAATCGGCAGGCTCTTGCGCAATGACTATAGAATTATCTTCTCGAATTACGACGCTCTCTACTTAGACTGCGGGTAAGTACTCTATACGTGCGCATGTGTCTCTGTAACTCGATATTTCAACTTACGTACAATTCGCTTAAGGAAACTACTGAGAACATTTATTATTTTTACAGATTTGCGTCGTGGGTAGGCGAAGGTACCAACTGGTGCGCACCGTACAAAGGCTGGCAGAAGATTTACGACAATTCGCCTTTGATGATGGCGAGAACGAGGCAGCTAGAGTCGAAGAAACATTTGATTTTGGGTACATGTTATATTTAGACCTATATTTCGTTCAATTATTGACTATTCGTTCGTCAGTTGTAACCAAAAACAATTTCGTTGGTTAAAGGTGGTGAAGCCGCTCTTTGGACGGAGCAGGCGGATACCTCGGTGGTTGACTCGAGGCTCTGGCCAAGATCGGCCGCTTTGGGCGAAAGATTGTGGTCCGAACCAACCACCGCTTGGCGACATGCTGAGCATAGAATGCTTAGACATCGCGAACGACTCGTGAAGCGAGGTATCCCGGCCGATAGCTTGCAGCCGGAATGGTGCTTACAGAATCAAGGCCATTGCTACTCGTAATCCTACGAGATATAAGCATCTAACCGCGTTCAGAAGACTCTGTGCTGTTTTGTACTTTTTACTGTTTAATAAACACTTCAAATTTTAAAACCCCTTTCTAAACCGGTTCCTCTTCAATCTCGCACTAGTTGAGAAGTGAAGGTGGCAAGTGTCACCTCGCGCAATTCCTTGTCAGTTCGTTAAAGTGAAAGCAGAGAGTGCCCGATTAGAGTTTGGCGCTCCCTTTAATTCACTCGACATAAATGCATCAGGATCATCGCTCTAGCGATTTAGAGTGTTTTTTATTAAGAAAAATCAAATGCTAGACAGTGATAGTGAGGAAGAGTTAATAATTATCTTCTTTGTCGTCGAATGGAGTTTTCACGAAGTAAGTGACGAGAGTGCCTTTCCCTTTGACATCGGTTGGTCCTCGGCATTTGAGTTCGTATCCTGCGGCGATGAGAATCTTGGCCGTGTCTTCTGTTACCTGGAGCTTGCCCATCTCCCCGCAACTATCCATTCTCGAGGCAACATTTACTGTATTGCCCCAAATGTCATACTGAGGCTTCTGGGCACCGACGACTCCTGCTATCACAGGACCGTGATTCAGGCCTGCAAGGATATTTACGATTTGGATAAAAATTACTGGTATTTACGACTGATAAACGTATCACCTCTTACCCATTCGAAGCTTAAACCTTTGGAAGGACTCCTTGTTAATTTGATCAAGTATCGTCATCAGAGCGAGAGCGAATTCAACTAGCACGATCACATTGTGCTCCTCCTGCTTCACTGGTTCTTGCAGTTCCTTTTAATAAAACATACCCCGTGATTTTGATTTGCCAAGTGGGATCGCTCGAACTAATTACACTAATTGCATGTTCCTACTTCTCCGCTATCCTCCTTTCCCGGGCTGAGCCCGGCCGCCAGCATGTAAGTGCTCCCTATAGTCTTGATTTTCTCGATCCCAGAGAACTTAGGCTTGAGCAGCAACTTATCAAAGTCACATATAATCTCGTTCAATAATCTCAAGCATTCCAAGCCCTGCTTGTTGATGTCGGTCTCGTCGTAGAATTCCTTGTAGTTCGGAATCGACGCGAACATTACCGCAATGCTGCTGTACCTCTCGTGATACAACTCCTATATAAGATTCGAAAGATATACCAGTTAGTATGTGAAGGGATTTTCTCCGGCCAATGCACTACGAGTAGCGTAACGTGCTCGCCGGAGCCTATCAGCTAAAGTAAAGCATTATTTATGAGGTGGCAGGTGGGTAACGTCCCCATAAAGCTAGGGCTTTTACGATGACCGACCTGAGAGACTCTAGTTGCTGTTAAAAAATGTTCGGCTACATGGGCCGGCAGGATATTCTCGAGGAGGATCTTGTTGATCCCTCGCATAGTCTCCACCTCGTCCTGCTCGACCTTCAGTTTACTCTGCCAAAGGAAATCGGTCCTCGAGGTGTATTCTACTTGCCGGTCTAGTACATGGAGCACTAAGATGACGAGCAGTAACAAGTAGCTCAGTTGCAGTAGATAATGAGTGTGACTATATCTGGGAAAATGAAACGATATATTTTTTAAAAAATGTCAACCGACTTCTACTAAATCAGCTTAAAGCGCTAAAAGCGCTAAAAAGTATGAAATAATATCTGTGCTATTTACACAGATTGCAGAAATGAATAAAAATTGTTTAGCGAAATGTGTGTTTTAAATTAAAAAAATGTATAGAAGACGAATTGAGAACTTCCTGCTTTTTCGAAGTCGGTTAAAAAGATGGTGCAATAACAGCACCGTGACGAGTAACGGTGAGTCGGTCCTACTTACTCTGTAACCTCGAGCGCGTAATACAGCGCTATTACAGGCATTTGCCAGAAGACAGCGAGTATCACTGCCGCGGACAGCAGCATCACGCAGAACTTGAGTAGAAAATCTACCCTCAAGTGCGCCCAGCCCACTACTAGGGACATCACCACGGAATAAATGTACATCTGAAAAAGTTTCCCCACTTTGACACCTGTGGCTGTTACGAGCGCAGCTGTATTTTGAAGAACACGTTTGATATACGTCAAGTCACGTGAATCTTTAATGCTTTCTACTAAAACCTTGGTGCAGATATGTGAATGTTTGAATTTCAATTGACAACACTGTACGTTCAACTCTTCGCGGTCGACGTCCAGATAAAGATAGTATTGTTATGTGAAAGTTTAAAGAAACTTTTAGGAAAAGAGTGGTTTTCCTTACCAACTACCTTAATAAGCAGGGACTGGCAATCAGACCCAGCCAATTAATAGGTCTCTAATCAGTTACGGTATTGCTAGTCTATCCACGCAGTATGTATATTAAGGATTATCGAACATGCAGAACATGTGTAGCGCGTCGCGGCTTAAGCTCGGGATGAAATCTATCAGGAAGCTTGTAACACCGCAAAGAGTTCGTAGACACCGCACCTCGTATCTCGAGGTAATAGCGAAGGTTCTTCCGCATACGTACTGGTACGACCTCGTACCCAACAGTCTCGTCGACGTCTATCAGGCTGAGAATCGACGAGATGGTTGTTAGGAAGACCGTGATCAGGTAGACAGTTATCCTGACACCTCGACTCAAGGCCAATCGACCCGGTGCATCGTCCTCGATGCTCGTCACCCTCTTCGCTAGCCAAGCGATCGCCACGAATACTCCCAGGGCCGAGAGTCCGGCGGCGAAACACCCGTAGACTGTCATGCTCCTGCATCATTGATCGGGTGCTTTTCATTATGGATTATCGATTAGTGCTAGTTAGGTAATTGGAATCGTATCTGCTGGGTTATTTGTTGGCGAAAAGAACTGGGTGCGATCCTTCTAGAAATGTACTACTCACCTTGGCAGATACATGATTTGGATGGCGAAGATCGTGATGTAAAGTGCATTTGAGGCCAGGACGTACCAAGGATATTGTTCATCAGCCTGCTGCCGGTACGGACGTTCCTGATTACTGTCTTTGAACCAGAAGGTAAAGGGAGATATGCCCTCCCCAGCGTCGCACCACTTTCTGAAGCCGTTGGAAATATGTATTAGCATTCAATTCTCTAAAGACTCTAGTTTGAAAGGGTAAAATTTGTAGAAAAGTATTTACTTTACGTCGCTGAAACAATTGGCATTGTTTGCTAGAAGGTTCGACTCAATCATAGCAATGCTCTGAAATGTAGAGTTTGTAAAGGATGTTATAAGCAGTAGAAAGATTTACATCGGAAGATCGGGTTCGATCGATTATTAATTATTACCGTTAAGCCGATATTTTTGGCCAGTGTCGCCTCGGCGATATTAGCGAATGGCTTGTCGGCTCCCCAGCACTCGACGTACTTTGTCATCTTGCTGCTTGGTCTTGATCTGGTGGAGCGGAAATCGAAATAATTCCTAACTTGGTTGACAAGTAAACTTGAGTAAGAAGGCGAAATCCTACTGCCGCCAGAGTGAACTCAATTGCACGATTCGAAGCGACACATGCGGGGAGGAGACTTTGCTTGAATCCATGTAACACGAGTACAATCTCCCTCAATTTAGCAGCGAGAGCCGGGAGATCCGAGCAGAAAGCTCTGTCTCAACGGCCCGACCGTGAGAAGTTACGATATATATGTATAGGGGGGGTGTGCTCGGTTCGGTATTACGGCTTAATTGCATCTAACATTAGAGCGAATATTAAAGTGCGTCAATGGGTTAACTGAGTTAAGTAATTAAACGATTCTGCCTACCTTGAAGGTGCCGAGCCAGGGCCGCGCGTACGCTCTACGTTATCCTTGCCTCGTTTGCTTTTCTAAGTGAACCAAGTGACATCCCTGAATGACGTGTTACTCGGCGATAGAACGACAGAAACTAACGTTAATCGTATGCTTCCAATTCACAAGTGTGACAAGCTGGAGAATGGCATGCGACAACTTCCAATGGACAAAGGATAGGGCACTCTCGTGGATCTTTTACCTCGGGTGGTATTATCAGATATGTCTCAATCTTGTGCTGAGCGAGATAGCTCTCCCGGGATCCGCCGTCACCGGCTTCAACTTCGAATCGATCACCTAGTTGAAGTAGGGTTGCTTTGGTGATGTGGACCCTCCTTCGAAAAAACGAACTCTTGTTAAATATGTGTCCTCTGCGGCTGATACCACCCTCTATCAATCTAGTTCCAACTAGTATAACTTTCTCCGGACTTTAAACACCACTACAGCTCTACTGTACCAGGCCTCACCATGTACTACATACTTTACATATTCCAAGTGTACATGAAAAGACAGAGATATAGTCTTTCTACACGATGCGAGTAAAATACCATACAACTTGCAGCTAGCAGAATTGTAGTTTTAATTGTATGTGTGCATTTGCACACCTGTTTCACGGTACGTGTGGTATTTGTTATGAGTAAAACACTCCCTGCAAGTGCTTCACAGGCATCGTCTAGAAAGACCTTTATAACAAATACCACACACTCACCATGAAATTGCTGGATTGGAAAATGCACACATACAACTACAATTATGCTTTCTGCAGGTATGTACAGCAACATACATACTTTCTTCTCATCGTGGAGAAGGATCTTTAACGTATGTTCACCTAGAAAGCTGTTTGCCGACGCTTGTCGGCCAACGCCGGAAATCAGCACCAAACACCAAACTATCAAAATCCTATCGTTGATTAAGCCATTTATTGACACTGGTCGATAAGCACCGGAAACTAGATTTGTACTTGAACGTATTATTATGATTATCAAAAGGTTTTGGATGACCATTGTTGCAAGTATATTTATTCGATAACTGAGCAATGAAGCTAGCCGATCGCAGGTCTATTATATTACCCATGTTCTAAGATCAACTAAATGATCTAAATGATCGTCTATGGTCATCAATGAAGGAAGTAGTACAGGTACGTCTAACAATGTGGAATCCACAAAGTCTGGTTCTCGAAACATGCATTAAATCCAAGAATTCCAAAGAGAAGTGGTTCGCCTGTAATACTAACACGTCGTTGTACAGTAATATATTATTCTTCAGTTTGCATTGGTGTTTCGGGTTTATATGCCGCATTGGCTTTAAGTGGAAAATAATTTAGCGGTGAGTACATAGACGTGTAAGTACGGCGATCGATCTTACCCAGGCATGCCGCCGCTTTCCATGTGATTTGCGAGTGTGACATCGTCGCTCCAGACGTCGAATTGCCACTTGCGAAGGCCCAGCACGCCGCAGAGCACATTTCCGGTATGGATTCCTATCCGCATGTCGACGTTGAAGCCCGTGGCCTCACGAACGAATCTGAATGCCAATAGGAGATACCGCTTTTCGCTGCTTCTTTCAAATGGCTCGGTAGAGTGTAGCGCACCCTTATTACTTAAATGACACTTGACAGCCGCGCATGCATAACATCCACTATACCCGGCGCATTTGTGCTTCTCCAGCTCGGCTGCACGTACTCCTCATAGTAACGTGCTTGCATTACCATGTAAAAAAATGTAATGTAAAATAAAAGGTATAACGCGACGGCTTCTTTCCGCCTCTTCTCGATTTGCACGGTTTCGGGTTATTTTACGCGCACGTTACTAGCCCCGCTCGCGTTCGTTACGAAAGTCGAGCTGCGCTAAAAGCCCGATAAAGTAGCGAAACGAAACACCGGGGATTGACACGCCGAGAAATTCCCGGAAAAGGCTCTATAGGCACCGCGGGAAGTTACGACCGGGTGACACTAAGGGAACTTCCGGAATCGATTGCCTCGCATGGACTTTCGATGGCTTGATCCTGGGAAACATTTGCGCCTCTTTGTATATAACACCTCGAGCAAAATCTATATGCTCTATGTAGTTGGTGGGGTTTTTTCCGGGGCCGCGAATCGGGAGTCGGCGAGCGCTTTTAATAACCGATTCGTGTATGATACTTTTCCTCTACTTGCGCCAAGGTTTGCGAAGGGAAATTACGCCCCGGTCCGGAGTGCGGAATGAAAAGTAAGCTAATGAATAAACCAGCGATGAACCGTGGCAGAACGCGTAATTATTATGAAGAGTGTTATTACCTAATTGCCTCGATCATCTGGAGACCCATGTTGACGCAATTGTATGCATGGTTCGGCCGAGAAACGGGCAGTCCTGACACGCAGTAATAGCAGTCGCCAAGGATTTTGATCCTCATGCATTGATTGTCCTGCATCACAAGTTATTTATTATCGGATTGAAAAAGCATTCCAGTACTCCCCAACCCACCACCGTTGAATACGGCTCGGCAGTTTTAGCTTCGATTTATTGGATATCGCTGGATTCGACGATGACCAATTAGGTATGGAAACGAGAAAACTGGTAAAACGCAGTTGCGGCAGGAATGCGTGCAAATTAGTTTTTCGAAAGCGGTTTCGTATGAAACTGGGAGGTTGAGTGCGGATTAATGATGCTATTTGCTTGCAGCGACTCATAGTATTAATGACCTGATTTGGCTGCAGCCCCCAACGCGCACCACTGCCAGAGGATAACCTGCCCTTTGTAGTCTGCACGTTCTCCATTTATGAAGCAGGATAATATACCGCTCGCATTCTATCATACTTTTTCCCACGCTGTCCCTACAACTGCGTAGGGAGTTCTCATTTGCCGGAAAATAAAAATAAGCCTGAACAAATGTGCGCACTTTTTCAACTTCATCGACTTCTAATTACATTTATCTTCCCATCACTACACTGTCTGGAAATTTCAGTGAACATTGTTCGAATCATTTCCACAAGCTTCTTGCCTGTGGGGTTCAAATTTCTCGCCATTGCAAACCAAAGTTCACATTGCTTATTTTCCTTGGGAATACAACGCGGCGCTTTATTTACTCCGAATTGCTACCAGACGTACTGCGTATTTCAATCATATTATTCACTCAATTATTCCACCACTTTACATTTGATATCGATCTCTTTATATAATATAAAAGAAAGTCCGCATCTCGTTTCGTTATGCTATAACTCACGATCGAGTACTGACTGATCAGTTTCAATGCGGTCTTCTTTCGCCTCTAATATAATTCTCGGTGAGGGTTTTAAGCTATTTAATTTTATATAAAATATTTGTTTAAGCAGAAACATTGTTCTTGTAAAAGATAATAAAATAAAAGCGCCCGAAAGCTAACGGGGAGAAATCGGTAGGACAATATAGTTGAAATTATTTTCGAGCGGCAGATGATTTAAATGTAACTTAAATCAGACCGATCGTCTTATCAACGATTTTCTGAGACGTACTATCAACTGCGGTCTAGTTCTAGTGGAAATGCAACACGTCATCAATTCAGGGTTAGAAGCCAAGTAGTTTACAAGGAACACGGGGAACAGCCACAGCCGGCTGTGTCGTGGTTCCGCTTATTTATGGTGGCTCGGGCGGAAGCGCAAGTGTAATTCCAAGGAATCAGTAAGTTTTCGGGGAATTGAGCATTACAACTAAGCTAAAGATACCCCGCAAATTGGGGCGCACTGTTGCGCTTCCCAGTCAAAATAATCGCACGGGTTAATCGAGACGTTAAGCAGTCGGTGCAATCACGGGCGCAAGTACTGCAACTAATGCTATTTCCAGGCCGGCTTAGTTGACAAGGAAACAAGCAATCCGGTTGGTACTGATACACCTATAACAAAATAATTATCTACCGCCTACGACAGCTGCGGGGCATCAATCATAGAGGGGGCCGTTCGATAAACCGCGTTCAACCCGTTAGGGTCCAATGTGTTTGTGGCCTTTTCTACTGTGGTCGTGAAGGACGATGCGGTTAAGAGAAATTATTGGAAATATTTTTGGAATTCTCACTCAATCACTGTAATACCGAAAGACAAAATACAATCGTGTGAAAACTGTTTGAAGAAATTACGAAAATGTTGAGCATGATATCGCCAAGCAGACCTGTGAAATGTGTCTGAAAATGGTACCTGGCGGGAGGGCGAAAGCCTCGGATTAAATGCGAGTGCGATCGGCGTCGAGGGCCACGAAGAATTTTAATTTATGAAAATCCCAGGCTTTCGAATTGAACTTGTTAAAAACATGTCTACAGCGCTTGGTGAATTGGTAACTTTACAACACGGGGAAGGGCGCAGAGCTGGACAACCCTATCCAATTTCAACTGTCGAAAAAAACATCGATAATCCAATTAGGAGCGTCCTGCTTTATTATCAGAGGGCGGAGGTGAATCGTAAATGTAGCCGCAAGCTCCAGCGATATTTCTGCAACCCCGAAACACATAGCCAACAGAGTCGCAGGTTCCTGGGGCGCGGGCACGCGTTTGGGAAACTCTAGCGAATATAATGGGAATGTCGGGTGCACCGAGCGTGCGGGAATATTGGAATCTCACCTGGGCGATTTGATCGAACCTCCCAAAGAGCTCGTTTAACGTCTTCACCAAATCGGAAGCCGAGAGCTGCTCCGACAATGGTGTGAAATTGACGATGTCCGCGTAGAGAATGCTGCCATGCACAGAGGAAGTAGAGGAACACGTCAAAAGCAGTGCTTTCGCTCATTGTACACCGTCGCAATCTCTTTTCGCTCGCACCTCGCCTCGCCAGCAGAATGGATCATAGAGGAATGTTTCGATAGAGGGAGCTTAATTGAAAATCGGCGAAGAGCGAGAAACAGCGAGCATTGCGAGAAGTCACTACTGCCGACCGTCAAATCACGAGTGTCACGTTACCTGACGTTGTTGTGCCTCTGCACGTACATCTCGTGAAACCGAGTTTGCTTGTGCTTACTCGCCTCTTGGCAGGCGTCTGCCATTTTCAGCATTATGCTTCTTTTGACCTGTTAAAAGAACCCTACTGAATTCATTCTCAATGTCTCCCTAGCACATACAACTTGCATTTAATCTAACAGATAGTGCAGGGAATCCAAGCAACCTGAATATAATGAATAAACGCCGGACTGAATAATGACTATTTAAAAAACAAAAGTACCAAATGCAACCACTGTTCATAAGAATTTCTGTAAACTTTCACATAATAATCTTCAAAAGATCTTGTAGTTACTGTTAAAATTTCGTTGATTTTAACCACAATATTTTTTCATCATATTTTTCGAACTCCGATTCATGTAACTGACAAGTGGCTATGCCGCGTGTATAAAGTTGTCAATTTTGAAGTCGATTATGTCTCTCATACGGTGTGGTCAAATCCAATAAATTTGTCCAACTGTTAGAAGAGCTTGTAAAAATTATTACGTGAAAGCTTCAAGAAATTTTTAAGACAAGTGGTTTTCTTTACCAACTATACATTAAGCATTTTAAAGCGAAGAGACTAGAAAACCAGGGAAAGAGTAAATGTACTGTTACCAACGAATCCTTTTAAAGTGGAGACTGAGATATTCCAAGGTTTTTAAGGTATCGAATGTGGTAAATAAAATATATCAAGACATAAGAAGGAAATGCTCATTTAATATGTATAGTAGGGTGGTACTTTTGGAGTTTGCCTTGATATAACGGTAATGGTTAGGAGGGCGGGTGAAGTTGCAAATGTGCGTCCGATAAATGGACGGTATATGGTCTTTAAAGCCAACGTAGCTCACCTCTGCTGCGATATAAGCTGGGATCACACTCAGCAACAGTTGCTCCTGCTGCTCGCGCTCGCACTCGAGCTTTATTCGCGATTCAATGACAGTTTTCGTGCCGGCAAAGGTCCTGCTGTGCGCTTGGGCCGTTAATACGCGGTAATACATGCCAGCGAGGAGGGCGGTAAATAGCAGCACAAGTTCGCTTATTAACTGTAAATAAAGGGTAAATTACCCATTTTACTGATCTCCTTGCGTGCGCGCAATCCTCTAACGTCTTCAGATATAGTTGCGATCTTCAATTCTTTAATATAGTTGGTAAAAAACGCTTTTCTTAAGAATTTCTTTAAACTTTCACATAATAATCTTGACAAGGACACAATAATATTCACACAAAATAAGCTCGACTCAATCGACTTAAAAATTGGTAGCTGTATACGTGCAACATATCCAATATACTTGTCAGAAACTCAAATCTAATTACTAGATCCTTTTTTGAATGCATGCCAGGTTTTGGCTATGTCTCATGTATACAAATTCATAATTTCAAAGTGTCGACTATCTCGGAAACGGTGTGCTACTAGTCCAATAAAATTTGTCAAGTTTGGTAAATAAAGTAGTTATAAGATCGTGTAAAGTGGTTTTCTTTACCAACTACCTTAACCAGCAAGTAGCTGTGCTCGCATAAACTTTACCAACAACTAACGAGGTTCGTTTTGCAAATGTTATGTATTGTAACTTGAGGGCGAATCGATACGGTTTGCCTGTTGTAAAATTGCCATTGACTGACGTACCTGTATTATTTGGTAATAGGTCGATATATCATCGAACGCCAACCGCATGCCAATGTGAACAGCTATTAAGAGGATGGCTAGGAATAACGGTGCGTGTCTTCCATCTCTAGGCAAAACGGCTATTACAGCGAGGACAATTGTGAAAAGGGGCACTGGCCCCCGCAGGGCCAGTATTCCGCCCCCGAGAATCACGGAGGATGCTATTCCTATGATGAATCTTGTGCGGGCGGACGTCAGTGCTGATGGCAGCTGTGCCAGGACCAGCAGCGTTAACGAGAGCAGTGCCATGATCGTTAAAGTCGCGACGGGCATTACTACCGTGGAAAGATCCTGCAAACATGCTACGTTAGATTCATAGCGAGCGCCTCAACCACCGAGAACTAACAAGAGGCTTTATTCGAGACAATACCCCGCCTATTTTCATTTCAACCTTTTCCATCGTGCGATTTGCGATTTTATATTCGAATTGAAATGTTTCATCGGCAGCTTGCGCTAGAAAAGCCCCAGGCGCGCCCTTTATTCCCGCGGAGCGGCTTACCAACGAGAGCATTTTTTAACAAAGTTCCCAGCAACACATAAATACGCTCGCAGCGGAAAAGCGTCCGATAGCGCTTTCGGATGTCCGTCATACCCCGTTGAAAGCGGGCGAACGTTTTGCCGATCGCGTCTCGCTTAGGCGAAGCCCCGAGAGTCCACCACCAGCCATGCACCGCCCATCCACCTCCCACAATTGCGCTCATACCAGATTTCCTCTTCAAATTCCCTTAAAAATCCAAACCTCGGACATATCAGCTCAAGATATATATATATACTTTAACCACCTAATTACGCGGCTCTCTTAAGAAACCTTGCGGTGTTAGCAAGTTTAACGGAGTTCTCATTAGCAGGGAATCAGTGCCAAGCTGGTGGAGGAGGTGATGATCGAGTTAGCCAAGTTCGGGCCACTTTTGTAAATGAAGTTAAGTGGCCGGTGCGTCTAGCTGGAGAGGCACACGACGCCACGGCATGTATTCGATTATTGAGGCTGCCCTTGACACGGCTCATTTTTATTTTACCCTCTACTTTAACATTTATGGACTCCTGCTTCCGCTGATGGTGCTCACCGTGGACTCCGTAATGCAGAGGAAGCCCAGCGCGACGAGCGAGCCGACGATGGCGACGCAAAGGGTGCCGCTGTAAAGGGATGCTGTCAAACTTCCCTCATATTTGTCCCGCAGCTCCTCCAGCTCCTCGACGCCCGCCTCGTCCTTCGATTTTCCTGGCGAACGACAAAAGACATATGTACATTGTGTGTATATGCACACGAGAGTGCGGGCACTAGCTTCCGTCGACTGGCGTGCGGTACGCAGACGGCGAGGCAGACGGCAAGAAATCGTGAGGTGGGGGGCGGAGGTGGGCATGATATATTGATAGAGGTTGAAATGTATTTTCGGGGAGAAAGGGGTTTTCTTATTGCAGCCGGTGTCCCGGCGCAAGAATAGATCGGAGGCTAGCGTTTGTCGCACTCGACGCTGAGACCCATCTCACACGCGCCAAACTTCCTACACACGAAATTATTTCTACTCGTTCGCCGAAACTCATAAGCTTCGAAAGAAATTGGCAGCATAATCGATAGGAGTCCCATTGGCCAAGTCGCATATTGAACACTGTAATTACGATGCTTTATATGCAATAAAGATGATAAAATATAGTTATAAAATTTTAAAGGATATACTGTATATATAAAATAAAAATAAAAAAAATTCAGAAGAATATAAAGTTAAAGAGTATATATTATATCTTTAATTTTATATTCTTAGGTTATTGCTTCTTAGGAACTTTAGTATGACTTGTAGGCTTGTTAAATTAGATTCGCATATAGGTAGTTGGAGATTTGTGACGGCAAGGAAATTCCTTTACTTCTTAATTTTCCGATCATTTTTTTATCATAAAAGGTGCAATTCTCTAGCAGATGCTCGAGTGTCTGGTTCTCCAGTCTACAGGCACAAATCAGTGAGTCTATAATGTGGACCCTGTGAAGAGATGCCCTCGTATCATAGCGCGGTGCCCATTTTCAACAAGCGCTGGAAAGCAGCTCTGTACGTGAATCTATGTGTTCTACTCTAAGCGAGGGTCATCGTGCTCTTGGAAGCGACTTATCGATCGCAGAGTGCGCGACGATTTGTAGTCGCTGATCAATTGGAATCGGTTTCGACGAGGAAGAGTAGTTTCGATTAGAAAACGATGCGGCGAATGGAAGGTTCGCCCGGTCGTTCGTTACGCTCGGGGATCTTATAGCAGTGCTGTGGAAAGTAAGGAGGAAGATGATACATAGCTGGTGTGAGAAAAGCACTTTCCAAGTACGTGATAGAATCGCGTACTCTCCTAATCTATTTCGCGCAGCGCGGAGGAAGCACCGAGCGCCCAGCGTTCGTATATCCGCGCGAAGGGCGTAACGCTCGGGCTCACCAAGTTCCGGGATGTGAGAGTGAAATTTACCGGGCGTTTATTGAAACGAAGAGCATAATCCGAACCACGAGCTCGCACGCCTGGCTACTGGCCAGCGCGAACTATTTTCGATCATCTGGCGCAAACGAGGGCCGATTTTTTAGGGGGACCTGTCGCCGTTGAAAGTGAAAGAAAGTCCAGACAGTACCTGCAAGCTCGCTCGCGATAAGTACTGCTTTTCGTCGAACGCTTGCGTATTCCGCGTGTAAACGTAGCCAATAATTCCTCATTCCCTCACTTTATCCCTTCCGGCGGACTTGGATGGAAATGGATGCAGTCTGTTCGATAGACGCCGTTACACGAAACGCCACTTAGCCCGATGAAGATTTGAAAAAATTCACCTGATTAGTCGCTTGAGAGAATGTTCCCTTGAGGGCGGACACCTTAATTAGACGAGGATATATCGCGTATATATAGCACACAATTCTAATAGAATCAATGGATAATAGATGTGGATAAATTTCTACGAAAATGTCAACCCTTTTTTACGACCTTAAAAGTAGACGAGTCAGAAAAGGAGTTTTTCAAGTTTTGCGGTTGGCTGATGAATGATGGAGAAGTCAGGAGAGTATTGCAAGTGCAGCTCGTCAGTCTGCAAATTTTGTTCCAAGTGCAAATGAACGTCCGAGCGCGCGGTTTCAATTTAGACTTTGTGTGTAGAATATTCTGAACCATTTCGCGTTGTATACTTTTCCGCTACTAGGGACGTCCCTCCCATTATATCTCCAACAACATATACTAGACTTTTTACAAAAAGCAATAGTCCCGCGTTAATTTGGAAGATGCTTGCGAATTACCAATTCATGAAAACGAATCTAGATCAAAGTTGGAACAAAATGCTGGACATTTCCAAGAAGGATAATCATTTTTCGTCCTCAAGGATGAATTGCCCAGAACACAGTGGGATTTTGCATCGTTCTTTGTTACTCGGCCAGGAAGATTAAATAAGTTTGGACAAATGTTGATGCGAGCTTATATGTATATGTGGTCTATGTGTTAGAGTACCATCTGGCGTGTTGGATGAATAGCCGAATTTGACGTTTCATAAATCCTTTTAATGGTTGAGACTCCCTTCGAAGGAGCTATTCTTAGTCTCCGATAGCCAGCCACGCATTTCTAAGCGCAAACAATCCGCGTGGGTCTAGGTTTTATCTGACAGTCGAGTGATTATATTATCGTTCAGCATTGGCGCGTCTAGTTTGACCTGGTACTCGCTCTCGGCGCGGAGGTCACTGCCAATTGTCCCCAATTCCGGTTCAAGTTCGCGAGGAAGAGCAGAATTCACAATTGCAGCCAGCTGAGAACAATCGATTCTCATTGGCGACAATCTCGCAAAAAGTCCTCTATCGCTTGCAGGCGTGCGCGCTTTCGAGTGCAATTGAACATCTCGCAATTCGAGCACTTGCGTCCGATATAATTTGCATAATTGATGGCGGGAAGCAATTAGCGTTTTGGCCGCAAAACCACATCGCATTATAGGGAAACTGTATTAATCCAGTTATAAAGGCACGCGCCCGTGCAGTTTTCCTGATTAATGTTATTGTTTATCTCGCGAAATGAACATTCACGACAGCTAGTTATTAATGGTATCTTTGGGCAATTTTCGTGTAATATAATGAAGTGAACTCAGCTAGCTTGCAGCGGAATTCTTTTTTCAATTTGCAGCGACTTTGTTTTTTTATGCCAATTAAGCTGGGTGGTGAAGAAAACCATGACTTTTAAGAGTTTCTTAATCTTTACAAGGCCTTCAATCTACTGACCAAAATTTATTGGATTCGATCGCAACATTTTTCCCCATACTTTTCCATACTTTTTTGAATGATTGACTGGTGGTTATATATGGCTTTACCGCACGTAAAAAAGTTGCCAACTTCAAACTCGATTATCCCGGAAACGATGTGCTGTCAAGTCCAAAATTTAGCCAATTAATAGATAACAACACCAAATAAATCTTGCAAGACTGTGCAAAGAGTAATATTATGTGAAAGTTTACAGAAATTCTTAGGAAAAGTTGTTTTCTTTACTTCCGTACAGTTGCACATTCGCGCAAAGCATGTTTCAAAGAAGCCATTTCATTCCTCGATAGCGAGAATTAATAAGATATTGAAGATGGCGAGCAAAAGGGGCGAACAAGCACGGAAGAATTTTCAATAGGAAAGACAAAGAAGAAGACGAACAATGTGCCGGTTATTGTATGGTTTCCATAATATTACGTAACGGAACATCTCCCTTTTGTTAATTAAGATTCGTATTATAATGAAACTAGCGTCCTTCAAGCCATATCAGATAACTTTCGGCTGCCGCTTAAGCAAAATGTATTTTCTCTACTTTTACCGTATTTGCTCCACGTTTAATTCAGAAACACAGATATAATCATCCTGAAACAATTAAAGTCTCAATGGGCAAACCTGGGGTTTTGTGAGGCGAGTCCTTGGGTAATTGAAGTGTGCCAGCAATAGCAATAGTTTCAAGGGATTTTCTGACCCTCGGATTCGGTTTGTGACGCGGAAAGTAGGATACGTGCGAGATCTCGATGCTGATCGTTCAAGCTCTGCTTTCCCGTCTCCACGTTCTACCAATTCCTGCGCAACTTTTAGTTCTGCGAAGCTTTCCTGACCGCCGCACGTCGGAATGGTAGGATGCAAAACGCCGTAGAGAAAAGGGTTTCCCTAACGGGTTCCGCGAACGACAGCGCATTTATTTGGAATAAAAGCAGCCAGTAAAATTCACACGCGCGATCAAATATCGCAAATGTAAGGAAATGTTACGTGGCCCTTAGGAAGCACTGGAAGCAGCTACTGCATATATATATATATATATATATATATATATATATGTGTGTATATAGCGATACGATATGGTACTTGTGGGGACGTTGCTACATATGTATATGCCTTCCCTAAGGATATATAGCAATTTTAATTCACAGAAGGGCTTAAAATAACCAAAGGATCAAGATTCGATAGGGAAATTGAAGTATACTCAACATTTTTGAAAAATTTGCATTTTATCACTTATCGGGACGGTCCCGACAAATGACATAAATATTTTTTTCCATGCATGTACACGCGGGTACTTATGCGGATATTTTGTATTCGGATCTATAGGGACCTGTAACAATAACTTGCAAACAAAGTCTTTGATTGTATTTCTCATCCCTTCATACTTTATTGTTTCTCGTCTGTTATTGAAATATTTTGTATAATATTTGTCTAACGAGAATATAATATATTATTTTGCAGCTATATGAACTAAAATGGGTCTTTGAATAGCTTAGCTAACAAGCTTTCTAACGAGATCTATCTTAATATTCTATCGTACCTGTTTCGGTCCCGTGACAGAAAAGTATATAACATCACTTATTCGGGCAGGGGCATAGATGTATAAGATATATACGAGTATATAAATGAACTCGCTATGTCTTCCTGGAGTACTTATGGGGACCGTCCTCATAAGTACCTCAGAAAAACTTATGGGGACGTCCCGATAAGTACCATTTTTCAAAAATGTTTATGGGGGTGATACCCAAATCAAAAATGTCCCCGTAAGTCCCCGTAGATATACATATATGCTGGCGGAAAAGTCCGTCTCCCTCGGTCTCGTGGGAAGTTCTCGAGTAAAACAAGCAAAGTTGTACGTGTAGTACAACTCAGTTGATTTAACATACTTCCACCGCACCGGCAGGAAAGCACCGATTCTTTTCTCAGCATATAATCCAATACGAGAACCGTAAAACTGCCGCGATTGATAAGACGGCAAAAATGAATCACAACTTTTTTGTCAGCGTCATTTGCCGAGGAGTATATGTATGTACATACACAGTATGCTACTTAAGCTTCGATCCGACGGGAGTATTAATTACTTTGCCAGATGGGACACAAGCTTTTACGCTGCGACCAACGTTTTTTACGCTGGAAAGAGGGTCTCGTAGCGCACTGTCCACTTATTGGCTAATAATGCCCAGCTCAAAAGCCCGTCGATGGATTAAAGGAATTCTTCAGACGCAAATCGACCTATAATTTCTCATAGGAACGTACGCCGGGCTCTGTCGGGATTAATACTAGAACGATCGCCAGCTGAATCATGACATAATGATTCTCGGCCCAACCATATTTTGGTGACTCTGATCCCGTAGATTGGGATCCGGATCATAACCGGCGGAAACTGGCCCGAGCCATTTTGACTAAAGCACGCCAGTTACTTGGCGGAAGGGATGTTTAATAATCGGAAGGAGACGTCAAACTTGGTGGATATTAAGCGCGTGGCTATATAGAAGTAGAAGGAAACCAGAACTCTCTTTTAATATCTCGGCGCGCTGCGGCAAACAAATCAAACTGTAAATCAAAGCGGAAAGTAAAGAGAGTAACTACCGGCAAGTGTAAACTTGCCCGCAAGGGCTAACTAGCAGCCGATGGAAACGATTAGCGTAGCATTTGCAATTCATTTGATGGGTAATCGAAAGGCTGGCCCGCGCTATAGATATATGCAGATGATATAATATTCGCCGTGGAAAGTTGCCTGATTAAAAGGTAATTGTCCTATTCGGTCGTGACGACCTTTTACATTAGGAGGAAGGGAGACCGGCCCTTAAAAAGGGTCGGCCGCTTTGCTTTATCCCTCTGCGATCTTATCTATTCATTACATCTCCCCTTCTTCTCGGCAGGACGAAATCATCAGTTAGGCCACCAGGATTTATTGCTTTGATTCTCATTCGCTGATAGCGTCTCAGGCCAACTAAAATTGCTACGACTCCTGCGATAAGTACGCCACGTAATTTCCCCGGGAGTGGAGAGGCGCATTTCAAAGTACAAACTAATTGGATTAGGCTAGTATATATCTGTCGGGGAATTCAATATAAGTTGCCCGGCACTTTTATATGAGTCCGCGGGCCGAACTTTTTGCTTGTCGCTCTCCGTCGATGTCCTGGTAGTGAAATCCAAGTTTAATGAAATAGTCGGGAGTGCTGCTCGATGATTCTCATTTACTGTACTATTTGCACCCATCGATCCGCGTCTGCACTATTCCGCTTTATTATCATAATAGCGTCCATTATGGCTGGATTTAAGTGTCTAGCGCAATAGACCGCGATGCATTAGAGAACAGAGAGTCGAGAGTAAGTTTCTAAATCACAGTATCCGGCGGCTGGTGAATGATTAAATAACTTTCCTAGCGTCCGTCAAACTCGCGGAGTGCAAAACCGCATGCGAACTCTGCCAACCGCGCTTGATCCGGCAAATCTTTGCCATCCATTATAGCGGTGGATCGCGAAGCTTATTATTACCTTCTTCTACTCCCATATCCGCGAGAGAATTCCGCCGCCGCGCTTGGCCCTCATTCAAATTGGTTGGCATCCTCTCGGTCCACGCGTCTCGCCGTCTCACTTGGGGTTCTCAAGCCTTCCTACTTGCACATCGCCTGCTTGACATACCAGCAAATTCGATTACTAACGCCGATCACTTGGAGGAGCCTCACTCTAACACTTAAGTTGAAGAACTCAGTCGATTCTTTGTAGTCCGAGGCGTCCCGATGAAACTTTTAGATTCGAACTCGAGAGATCATTGCGTGAAAGAGCACAGTTAAAGAGCCAGTCTTTAAAAGTTTAAAGGGTCGGAGATACGATTACACGGCTTTTCTTTTTAAATCACTTAACACTCGGTTTTGCTTTATGGCAGTTTAGGCGGAGAGAATTGTTAGGCTTATATTTTAAAATTGCACTAGGTAGAAGCGGGTATCGCGAGAGAGGCGGCCAACAGGTGTAGCACAGCCGACTGTTTCCTCAGCTGCGAAGCCTGCAACTGGTGGCCGAACTGCACGGCGAGCTAGCTCGACGCAAAGCTTTCCTACAGCCGCCGCCGTCGCCGTCGCCGTGACTCCAAGCCGCAAACTCCGAGGATCCGCCGTTCGAAATCCAAATCGCCACACGCTTCCCGAGGCACGCGTGCACTCTCCGGCTGCATTGTCTCGCGACACTCGAAGCGCCTGCTTCTTTCAGCGAGCGTCGAATTAAATAAGTAAATTCCACCCTGTTTCTTTTTTTTCTAAATATATTTTCTTCAATTTTTTCTGAATAGTCCGAGTTGAACGAAGCTTGCGGAGTGAAATACTATCTATTTTTACAGTGGACAGAGGCGTGTACTTTTTGTAATGGACGCAGCAGAATGTTAATAGGTCGTATTCGGGGGCTAATATTCTGGAGTGACGACTTGTTCTGATCTTAATAGCAGATCGGCCGCGTTATGGCACCACGCACCTACATACATCGCTTTAATTAAGTAATTTGCCGCTTGATTAGATTTTAGCATTATGAGCTATTTCATTATGAGCGCCGACGCTTGGCTTTGCAAGCTCGCGAATCGGGCTCTGGGTAACCGACGCATACTTTCCCCCCGGCGTAATTCGAGTCCGCATATGAACTCTCGAGACCGCGGCGCAAGCATTGTTGAACTTTACTTGACAGCGCATATCGTTTCTGTAGTTCCCTATTGACCCTAGCGCAAGATAGGATTTTAGGTCGCTGTGTGGCGAGTTTGTACGGCAGCGAATACGCTTTTCTCCTTTCCGCGAGCTTGTAGAGTTCACGTGCTGGAAGCGTATCTGCAGAACCCTCTTTCCCAAGGGCTGAAAAGCAATGAACTGCCTGATGTACCTAAGGACCAGTAAAGATGCGAGGGCGAAAAATACAGAGCGCGTAGTATTATTTGTAAAATATGTTTATTAGTTAAAGCTACTAAGCTAGCTACGCTCTTAGTACAGAGTTTCGTGTAATTATATCGAGGCTAGGGTGAAATACAAAATGAGTCCAATGAAAATGTATCAGGTACAGCGTTTTCCATCCAGTAATTGAAATACAACATTTAACACAGCAAGTGCCACTGCTCGAAGATAATGCTCTTCGAGAATATTTCGGAGGGGAATCAATATATGTATATGTAAAGTTATAGGTCTTGGCAAGTCTTAAAGAAATTCCATTTCCCGTTCGATGCCAACAAATTTCAGTTGTTCTGTGGGGCCATATCTGAAAAGGAAGTTTATTATAGACCGGACACCTATGATATTGGTCAATTCTATTTCCCACAAATACACAGCCGGGAACTGACCTATAATCGAAGAATAGTTCTTCACCAGGTTGTATAGCTCGTTTGGCAAAAATGCCTATCCTGTGATCGCCGTTCACCATCATTACTTTGGCGTAACAATTGGGATTTATCGAATGATTGGCGAATCTTATTTTATTGCCCTTTCGCGTAGCATCGACGACAAAGTCTGAAATTGGTTAGATGATTGAAATGTAATCTGTGTTTTAGGAGGAATTTTTGCGTATTTTTTTAATATTTACCATTGTTAAGATTGAAAAGGAAACTGCACATGTACTTGTCGTATACTTTTCCTCGTCTATCTGCTTCGTCTTGACTTATGATTTCGCCACAGTACTCGGATATGAACTCGTTCTTAGCGGCAGACTCTTTTAAAAAGATGCCCCATCCCGCAACATCCGATGGAGCCATCAACAGATGTTTATCTGAAATAGTAAAGTAGACGTGGTTTCAGTTGATGTCGGCAGCGGTGCAAATGCTCGTGCGATTTGCCATATATACTTACGGAGGCCCCGTTGCACGCTAACATTTTTGCATGATATCTTGGTAATATCAAACTGGTCTGCGCCACAAGTTTGACATAGGTCGGGATCACACTCTCGAACAGCCAAGTAGCAGGGGCATTGTTTGGTATTACACTGAGCTTTGCAGCGGCAACCGGGAAAACGATTTTGGCATTCGCTACTACACTGACAGAATTTCTCACAGAAGTTTTGTGCTTGTATGCAGGGACACGAATTGTCGCATGGGCGCCCTGGGTGATCACAAGGCGCGAAGTTATGCACATGATTCGCACCTATGAAAAATAAGTACTTAAGTTAAATATTTAAGCTTATACGATATATTTACGATTCAACTCTCTAGAAGCAGTATTTACCAGAGTCCTTTTTAAGCTGAATTTTCCTACAGTGCATTGACCACAGGCGATGCTTCTTCTTCTTCTTACGTGGTGGTGTGAAGTCTTTCAAGTTCTCAACAGCGGGAATGTCAGACGCTTCTTTCTGAGCAAACTGATATACCTCTTGGCAGGTTTTCGTTAACATTATTTGTGCAAGAGCACAAGGGTTTCCAGGAAATGCTTTGTGGAGCGCTCGGAATAGACTCTGTTCCGATCCAGTCCACGAAAATTCGCTCTCCGTCTTAATCCGTTTATCGTGACCCAAAAGAGAAAAGGGTGTTTGATTTTCCGGCTGGGTTTGATCTTCCAACGATTCTTCGGATTTTATCTCGTTATTAACGTTTTGCTTGAAATCTGTCGAGTGTAAACAGTCAATATCGTATTCGCCGTGAAATAATAATAATAGAATATTTTGTTGATCCATCGTACCTTGGCAACTGCCTCCTTGGCTATACTTGTTACTATCATTACTGTCTTCGCTACTGGCTTCGTTACCGGAATCAACGCTTGCCTGTTTCCTAACTTTTCTGGGACCACCACGCTTGTCATCGCCTTCTTCTTCCTTTATGTCAGCTGCTTGAGCAGCCAGTTTCTCCTTCATGCCCTCCTGCATATACCGAAACGTGAAAGAAACTAGTTAAATATTCAGTTGAGATAAGATAATGAATCTGAGAATAGAATAGCAAGACCCACCAAGTGCATGTAACACTCGGAGCCGCATGGTTCGGAAAATGGTTTTAAATCCGGCCCCTTCCGCTTCTGCAGATTCGGCCCGGGGTGGCATACTTGCAAACCTAAAAGGAAAAAAGAGACTTTCGATATATGTGTATACCTTAAGGGAAAAAACTGAAGGAGCAAAAAGGAATTTAGTGGGCGTAGTGATGAAGGACCATGTATGAGATTTGAGTGGATGAACCCTTGATGATGCCTCTGTGCTAAACAAAAACAAGCATTTTCCCAAATGCGACTGTTTAGTGGCAATATTATTCTTTACCTTGCGGCGAAGTCCCCCTGGCTGCTACGATAAATCAAGATTCATAAATTATTGTAATTATTATATGTGTCGTTTTCATATATTTAAAATGATTATTACAGTCATATTATATTGAACATGAAGACTTTGTGGAAAAATTACACATTATTTTTCAGTGCAACAAGCTACCAATTCAGTGCTGTAAAATGGGACATATATTTTAGTACTCACGATGTAGAAAACAGTCGTACTTGAAACATCTTCTGCAGAATAATGTGTGAAAGGAATGCATCGTCTGTTCTCTTGGGACACTCTTGGCATTGACTCCATCTATGTTCGGAGTGCATTCAGGTGGCAAAGCGTTTGGATCAGATCTCTCTGTTAACTCAATATACTTCTCCTTTAATTCCTCTGGTCTACCTTTATCTGGGAACATACTGGATATGGCCTGTAACATATCCCAAATTAGTTAGCATCCTAAAAGTGCAATTTGAAAAGCATATGACTTACATTGAATATCTGAATAGATGGGAATGGACTCTCTGGTTTCTCATCTTCTCCTGGCTTCTCAATCTTAATCTCTATTTTGCCACCAATATCCTTTTTATCTTTGTCACTTTCCTTGTGCAAATCTTTATCTTTATCTCTGTCTTTGGTTCTTTTATTCTGTTCCTTCTCTTTATCTTCTTTTTCATAATTAACCAAGGCATTTACCAGATCCACAAAAATTGAGTCATCCATAAACCCTGACTCTCTATCCCCATGTACCTGTTAGACATTAAATATCAGTATCCGTAGATAAATCTTATTTTCCTACGAGAACATTATTTTTCTACATACTTTCCCATCATAGTTCTTTATTAATTCCTCTATGAACGTTCCATCTTGATCCAAAATTTCATCTCCCATGTACGGTATGTTATGGAGAACTGTTTCATCTTCTACCATAAAGTTTTGCTGAATAGGAGCCCAGGTATACATGGTTGGTATAGGAGTAACGGCATTTACGATTTTCACTGGGCATGTCTGAATGTCACCATCCGAACTGCTGACTTCTGCTTTCTTCATGCAAGACACGTGTGGCGGTATGTCTTGCATGGCAAGCCACATTGCTTTTCCATCTGCCCATCGTTTCTGTTCTGTTATGAGTAAGTCTAAGAAAGAATGTAAGAGTCAACGTACTCCAAATTAATCCCAGAAAATACAGCTGCTTACACGCACAGTAGGAAGCTCGAATAGAAGACACAATGTCAAAACAACTGAACGACTACGAAGCAACATGTGAAAGGAAATTGCATATTTCAAAGGATTCGAATACCAACCGGTCATAACCTTTCGGTTTTGATTCCAAGCAACTTTCACTTCATCAGCGCGTTTGTATCGTTTCATTTGGCGTAAACGCATGTACTCCGATTTGACGCGTTTTCTCCATTCCGCCGATACCTTTGCTTTCGACATTCTGGCCGAATATAGTCCTATCACCGCAAAATCCAAATTACATATATTCCAACATTTAGACACAAGTTGACAAGGCAACTACACCACACACCACAGTACACCGCACAGTACAAACAAATACAATCACAGAGTATTTGCACTCTGTTTGGTTCTTCGCGTTTCTGTCAGTAGAGTACCGCCATACCGTGCGGTGCGGTCCAATACGGTCCCCTATAGGAATTGACAAGTTGCGCCCTTCCAAAATGCGCGAAATTCCCACGCAAAACCTATAAATTTTATATTGTGACCGATGGCGTATTTATTCTTCATACCGTATGCGAAAATCAGAATATCAAAGACGAAATATTTCATTTCATATATTAATTAATAAACCTCGTAAGATATATTAGAAGATATCTACAGTAGATCATGTAGGTATACTGCGTAAATCACAAAAAAGCGCGCATCGCGTAATAAAAAGACCTCTTTCGGGCTTTTGTTCTTTTATGAATTGTTTGACATCTGCGTTTGCCAGACCTGGCAAGTTCATCCCTAATTGTTCGCAATAGACACTCGCACGTCAATAATATATGAAATATGCTATATACTATAGCAATTGTTCGCAATAGACTATTGCGCACAATTAGGGATGAACTTGCCAGGGCGTACGCAGATGTCAAAGAATTCATAAAAGAACAAAAGCCCGAAAGAAGTCTTTATTACGCGATGCACGCTGTATACAGCATTTATTATTTATATTTCTTTCAAGAGATTTCTAATTTAAATTGCCGCTCGAATTAAGTGTAGATTCGTCGGTATGTACGGGCTATATATCTTCGCTCGGTATGGAGATGCGCGGACACGTCCATCCAGCATTTATATTGTATACTTCGGCGCACCCCGTGCAATGCCCCAGCACTCTGTTAGAACTGCGTCTATCTAACTATGTCTAATGTCCATCTCTCAGTCTATCTCTGTATCCAATCCCCCCAATCCTGACAGGGCGAATCTGATTTCACAAGAGGAGCGCCGCGCAGAGTTCTTTAGCAAGTGGGATTGATTCCGGAAGACTGCCACGGCGTTGACACCTCCGGTCTCGGATACATTTTCGCAAGTGGTGCACAGTAGTGTAAAAGTCTTCAATTCCGTCTTTAAATTCTAGTGGCTATTTTTATAATCGCTTTAAGTCAGTTCGACAAACTCCAATATGTTCCGCACCGCGAAGTTCGCCGTTTCAACGCCGAAGAAATTGCTGAAAGGCATTGGCCAACGTGCAAGGTGGGATTTACTTCTTGCGAACATAGCTCGTTCAGACAATCTTGCAGTACTTTTGCTACCTGTTGCTAATTCAGCATGACAATCACACTGAATAGGAGAGTCATTCCCCCCTGTCGAGTATCATTAAACGAAGTGATGCTTAAGTTCTACTTTATGAGAAGGCTCAAGGGATCGGTACTTTTAGAAACTAAAAGGCAGCTTCATGACCCTGTACTAATCGAAAAATATATACAAAAAAAACAGTGTTTTAACACAAGTAACGTAAACTTTATCCCACATTATAGCCAAAATTGTTTTGATAAAGCTAAGTAGTATTTGTGCACGATCGGAGTTGGACTTTGCCCATGAGACACAGACACACCAACACACATCTCAGAGTAATAACTGTAAAAATCCGCGTAATCTATTTTATTAATAAATAAACCACCCTTGACAATATGCTGTTAGGAACAGAGAACGAAAATTCTTGCAAGTGACCATATGCATTGATTGCAATGAAATATTTTCGTATTTACAAGGCTAATTGCTCTAGTAAGTCTATAGCCTGTTGGACATTGACCTACATATCTCTGAGTCAGCAAACAATATATATATACATATATACATCTCAAAGGGCATATGATTATAGACAAATTTTCCTTGTTATCATATTCATATAGTTCCCAACTTGCCTATTATGATAACATTAACAATTACTATGTCTTTGATTTATTATAGTCCACAAATACATTGTAGAGTAGTGTAGTAATACTAATGTTCTTAAATATATAAGAATTAACTCAGAATAGTAATAGTTAAAATGCTCCAACTTTTTGAAAGGTGGTTTAAAAATTTGTAGCTTCTCTCTGTAGCTAATTGCCAAACATGCTTCTTTATCCACTGATTCTAAATATTAATTGTTATTGTGAAAACCATACTTTTATCCATACTTAAATTATTGTGGTAAAATTAATGATGGATAGCTATAGAAGCTGTATCATGATATACTCAGTGGTTGTATTGTTTTTAATTTCCAATTCAAATATAGTTTGAATTAATTGTTACAGATGCTTTGCTACACATACTGCACCCAAGAATGCTGTGGATGAAAATGCGGCAAAGAATGCAGCATCAAAAGAAACTTCATCTTTCACAAAAAGTTCTTTCTGTGGCAAGCTTCAAATGAATCAAGTATTTCCTTACCCGGACCCTCTGAATGAAGAACAGCTAGAAACCATTAAAATGTTAGTTGATCCTGTAGAGAAATTTTATGAGGTAATGTAAATATGTAAACTTATGTCTTTGCAGTATTAAGATTTTAGTTATGGTTACTGACTATAATGAACTTTGCTACTTATTATTCTAAACCAAATAGGAAGTAAATGATGCAGCAAGGAACGATGAAAATGCATCAATCGATGATAAAACAATGGCAGCTATGTGGGAGCTAGGAGCATTTGGACTACAAGTTCCTCAAGAGTATGGTGGATTAGGATTATGTAACACTCAATACAGCAGATGTGTTGAGATTTGTGGCTATCACGATTTAGGTGTTGCTATTACACTAGGTGCCCATCAAAGTATAGGTTTCAAGGTAGTTCCCAATCACTTCTTTATAGTCTTATTGTTCTTACCCCTTTTCAGTTGCTTAAATGGTTCCTTATTTGTGTTTTTGTAATCTACACAAGGGTATTCTTTTGTATGGCACTCCTGAACAAAAAGAAAAATATCTTCCAAGGGTTTGCGATGGAGATTTTGCTGCATTCTGTCTTACCGAACCGACAGCAGGATCAGATGCTGGCTCAATTCGTTGCCGTGCTATTAAATCTGCTGATGGGTCGCATTATGTTTTGAATGGAAGTAAAATCTGGATTTCAAATGGTGGTGTAGCAGATGTACTCACTGTTTTTGCACAAGTCCCAATGGTGGATCCTAAAACTGGCACAACTAAAGACAAAGTTACTGCTTTCATTGTTGAAAGAGCATTCGGAGGTGTAACAAATGGCCCTCCTGAACACAAAATGGGTATTAGATGCAGTAATACTGCAGAAGTATTTTTCGAAGATGTCAAGATACCAGCTGAGAATCTTTTGAGCAAAGAGGGTGATGGTTTTAAGGTAAACGCTAGATTAATCAAAATACCTGTAAAATTGGAACAAAGTTTTGAAAGTTTTAAGCAAACTAGTAAAGCTCTTCCTTGAAGTATAAAGCAAACCCTTACCACCGGTGCAAACTGCATGATTTGCTAAATTTGATTACCAACTTCTCAATCATCATGCAGAGGATCTGGAGAGACTCTGTAATAATCACTTGACAACGTTTTAGGTGGCAATGAATATTCTCAACAATGGCAGATTTGGTATGGCTGCTGCACTTTCGGGTACTATGCGTTATTGCATTCAGAAAGCAGTGGACCATGCTACACAGCGTAGACAATTTGGTCGCACCATAGACAGTTATGGCACTATTCAGGAAAAAATAGGGCGTATGGGAATGTTGCACTATGTTACCGAGTCTCTAGCATATATTATTTCTGGTAATATGGATAACGGATCTGACGACTATCATCTAGAAGCAGCCATATCTAAAGTAAGTTGTCTTAAGTATTACTTCCTAGCTATTAAAGATCAATTATAAATCTAGAAAAAAAGAATTGACAAATTAAAGAGTTCTCAAAGAAGAAACAGTTAAAGATAGCTTTGCATGAACATTTTAAGCGAACTTGCATCCTCTATTGCTATCTATATATATTTTGTAGAATAACAAAACTGTTTTAATGTTTATGTTGTAGTGCTTCGCTTCGGAGTCCGCTTGGTGGGTGTGCGATCAAGCCATTCAGATTATGGGGGGAATGGGCTTTATGAAGGCAACTGGTCTAGAACGTGTTATGCGTGATTTGCGTATATTCAGAATTTTCGAAGGAACTAATGAGATTCTCAGACTCTTTGTTGCTCTTTCTGGTGTGCAACATGCAGGGGGTCATATGCAGGAACTATTGAAAGCATTCAAAAATCCTACTGCCAACTTGGGTTTACTGGTTGAGGAAGCTACGAGGAGAGCATCGAGAGCATTTACATCGCCATCTTTTACACATTTGGTACACCCGAGTCTAGCAGATGCTGCCACCCAATGTGCAAAGGTTAATAGTACAACTTTTATATACAACGATTTAGCTTGAAGAATGATACGTTGCTGCCCTATTACATGAAGAGTTTTGTAAAACTTCTCGACCGATATCATCGTTTGTGGAAGAGATATCGTGAGCCCGCAAATACCTTGAAAGTTTAACTAATCTATACTTCTATTTCTATATCTGTACTTCTTATATTTGGACTTTGTTATCTATTCATGATCACTGATCGGCCATTAATCGACGTAACTTGATAATCATAGTAGCCAAGAATACAGACACAATGATTCATTAAACTCAGTTCGGTAATTTCAGAGGAACAATTAAAGATAAAGATAAAGATATGGAGATTATGACAATCGGAAAAATGGACTTTCAAACTACTTGGCGTCGAGACTCTACCGAGTCTCCTGATATTAATCTTCCTCTTAACAAACTACTTACAGGACATTGCTGCCTTTGGATCAACTGTTGAGTCGAGTTTATACAAGTACAAACGTGGAATTGTCGATGAGCAGTACATTCTGAATAGATTATCGCAAGTTGCCTTTGATACCTACACTATGGCTGTTGTTTTAAGCCGCGCAAGCACGGCAGCAAGCAAAAATCTCCCAAGCGCAGACCACGAGATTGCAATGGCTCAGGCATGGTGCTCCGAAGTAAGAACATTTTATTAATATTTCCGTATTTCATTACATGATTTATGCAATTGTGGCTTTTGTCTACATCATAAAAATTGTTCTTTGTTGCAGGCATCCAACCGCGTGAATCAAGATATAAAAGCAATCTCTTCCGAATCCTATTTGGACTATACCAAAAAATTAAGCAAAATCTCAAGAAACATGTGCGATGCTGCAGGGTGTGTCCAATACAGCCCGCTTGGTTTTTAAATTGAGTAATTGTAATTCACAAATACGCACAAACAATTGAAAATATGTAATATATTTGAGGTTTCTCACTTCGTCTGAAAATATCTACTCAGTTTGTATTAGCAACTGTCAATGCAATCATTAATGTTTAAGAATTAAGATATTTTTATACAATACACTAGTGTATATAATGGGGTGTAAATAACACTGTAAACCTGGTGAAAAAGATTGTTTATTATTCACTGATATTTAAGATAAAAACTCATGGTAAATATTGCTGTACTCGAATATCACGCAAGCTAAAAATTTTCATATAAAATGAAACCACCAGTTTGTGCCAAATGATATACCTAAAATTAATTACACGCCCTTAACAATAAACAAAATAAAAACATTTTTAAAAAATGGAGAAGTTTTTGTTTCAACTGCTTCCTACCTTGAATCAATTTTCTATCCATCAATTTTAGCAGCAAGAAACGTGGTTCTGAGAATTCGAATGGGATAACAAGGATATGTGCAACACCACATCAGTATTACGTTTCATTTGGGAGAGTACTAGATCACATAGAATATATTTGGCTTTATTATTTACCGCAAGATGACGAGTTGGTGTAAATTCATAAAAATAAAAATAGTCGCCTGAAGATTATTTGATTATGTCATTATAACACAACTAAATATGTACTGCCGGCAGAAGAAAAAGCACACACGAATAATATATACATTTATTAAGAGGTATAATTTCTATTTCATGAGTCGAATAGCAATACAAAATAAATGTTACCGATTTTTATATATCACATTTATAGTATCGATACATGTCAGTGACTGAACATGTGTCTCCCATAGCTACAATAAATATATTTAGACGCGGGGGAAAGTGCTGTAATGCACTGTAATGATAGTGAAGAGGAAGCGCGTGAAAGATTTAAAGAGATGTATATAATAATCGAAATATCTAAACGTTACGTTAGCAATATAATTAAATCTGTATAATTTGAAAGTTGCTATACAGAATAAATATATACTTTTAAAACGATGGATACACAATGAATTTGGCTTGTAGGTGTTAACAGTATACAATCGTGTCTTCCTTAAATGACTTTGGAAAAATAAAATAAATATATATGGGAAAATGTTACGAGTAGGGTAATATACAATAAACTTCGACGGGTACTTCGACCCATAGCCTACCTACAGTGCAATAACAATATTCTTCGCAATACTGAATAGGATTGGCTTAAGAATACATGAGTAATACGCGCTGTAATCAATACAGTCATTAGCATAGCCGGAAGAATGACTTTCTTTAAGAAATAAGTTTACGATGCAAAATGTTTTTTGCACAAAGCTTCGCTTTGTCCATCGTGCAACGAAACAGCCTCCCAACTTTGCGTTCGTTTGAAATATCTCACGGGACATGTTCCTCTACTTCAATTATTAAAGATTCGTTTGTGCTCTATTAACCTTCTCATTCTTATATCTTCAATTTCCGATTGACTAAATTCTCGAAATTGCCATTATTCATGAGTACAATAAATTTTATTGTAACAATTTGCGATTGTTTTCAAAACAGAGGACATTCTCAAACCGCGATATTTTGAATGTGATTTAGCATGTCAAAGATTTCCAATTGTTGCATTATAAAGAGAAAAGAAATAGTTGCAAGGCGGACTAAATATATTAAAAAAGTACAAGCGAGCATTCATAAATGTGTAGGTACAACATGTATGTGTAAAATTACTCGAACAAAATTACCATTTGCCAATTTTCTTTAGACAAAAGATATAACATGTATTTTGATAATTGTGCTCACTAAATAACTCATGATGAAAGAAATGAATGAAAGGCCGTTATTATTTTCACTAATATCACCCTTAAAGCATATACATTAAGAAGACTGACAAATACGTTTTATCGCAAATGAATGAAAATCATGTTCACGTCCGATTTGGCGTAGCTTGCTATATGTGAATGAAATACAAAAAAGCCGGAGGAATCATGGTAGATGAAAATAATAATATCTTTTGCTGTTTACCACATTGGGCTATCCAGTTTTCCGCACCACACTCTGATATCACATCGCAGTTGCGTAAAGTCAATACTCCAGTCAAATTGGTAATTTAATCGTTTCCCTTTAACAGTTTTATTTAATTAAATATTATAACACAATCCAGAAAGAAACAAATACTTCCGTTTCATATATTTGATTTTGCTCTACACCGGATACTAACCTAAAAGTAGGATTTGAATGTAGGAACTGTAAGAATCTCAGTTGATCGTTTTAAAATAAGAACTTTAATTGGTTTCTCCATTGATTTTCTGTATAAATTAAAATATAGTTTATCTCTGAGATATTTTAAGTTCAACGACGTAGAAATCAAAGTTAGGGTGAATAATAGCGTTTAAACATTCCGGGTCAGTCGATTATGTATTAAAATACTAATCGGTAACCGATAGGAGAAGAGCAAGAGACAGATTATTCGGTTGTCAATACACAACAACATATTTCAACAAGAATAACAGCGACTCTGAGCACTGGAATATAATCTTATATATCGGTCACCGGTGTTTTCCGGTAACATTCGACTGAATAGCGAGAATACTATTGTATCCTTTACAATAAGACCAGAGATTCGCAATGCTTACTCATAAACTTGCCAAAAGCAGCGATACACAATTAAAAGTCTTTCCAGTGAAATGTACACACACACATATTGGCAATGTCGCACGATCGTCGATATGAGGTACATGAATCTGTGTGACATACACTTATACGACATAGTGCGGTGAATCCTCGTTAAGCCAGCATTTGTTAACACGAACAATTTAAAGGATCGAGCGACTAACACTGATGGCGCGATACATTATCATGAGAACTTCCAAAAATCGGGGACTGTGGCGTATGTCGTGTATATGACCTGGTAAGTGTAAGAAAATGATCGCCGTTCAGTTCTTCAATTCTGAACATTTTGCAAACGAAAGATGAAACATACATAAAGTTATATTACTATCATAAAGAAGTAGCGTTAGTTCTAAACCTTTTTCAATAGGTACATTTGTATCCTTCCTCCGTTGTCTAATATCATTTGACAGGTGTTGATTGAACAGTATTCGGTTTGTAGCAACTGATCCGGTTTAACGAGGTTCTACTGTGCCTTGTGACCCTTTTAATTCGAACTTTCGAAATGCGGAACGGCAATACGTTTAGTTGTTAAGCGTAACTTTTTTTCATTTATACTGGGAAATCGGTATCGTTTCATGTCGAACCAAGCCTGAACCTGCAAATTGTATGTATGCCTTAGTAGACATTCCATAATACATCATATTTAACAGTACTTAGCCTACAATACGAATTATTCAAATAAAGCTGCACTACTCTTATAAAGAATAGATTGAGTCAAGGCTGTATCAATTTAAGAAACTCCAAACCAAACCAAACTTGACACAGTTACTAACATGTAGAGTTAAGTCTTTGTATAAGTTGCCAGACAAGAATTAACAATTGCGTAAGTTGTATTACATCTTTAAGACATGCTCAGAAATGACATTTGTTTGTAGTTGATACTAGAGGAACACATCGATTGTAGAATTATGGTACCAGGCCGATTAATCAAAATAGATTAGATATCTCACTATTTCATAGTGCACATAACTTATACAGGATTTCCGACACGTAGCGATTAGAATTTTGCCAGCTAAATATAACGGTTAACTCGGAAAAAAATGCATAATGTTTCCAATTTTCTATCCATCAGAGTAGATTGAAACAAGTCCCCGATATACACCTACAAATAGACGTAGTCGAGACTCATTACAATATGACGACAGAAGTCCATCATTTGTTCAGGTTGTTCCTTCGCGAATAGTTTGCTGGCAAAGTTCCGAAAGACATCGGTGGGAAACACTGGATACATATAATCCTAGGTTAAATAATTTATTCACAAAACACTCTTTTCTTATTACTGAATCCTTATAGTGATATATAGTTGAAGCATGTATGTATAAGACGTATGTATAATAATGTACGTATGTATACGTATGTATAAGAAGTATACACTTTATTTAAAAAAAAGTTCCCTAACTGCCACCAACATAATGTAGTGGTATAGATTTCCTTTCTATTGTTAGGCTACAAAGTAATAAAAAGTTGTGTCCATTTACAAAATGTGCTCACGCAATGTCGTAAGGAGGAGTGGTGGATTGTTAGTTGGAACAAGTATCTAGTTTGAATGTTATACTGTCGAGATTAAGTAATCAAGTATGCACGAAAAGAAAAGCTTTCATATGTATGATCGTAATATAGAGAACTCAGGAGTTGGTAGTTTCTATTATGCGGCAAATCATTGTTATACCACGTAACCGAGAAGAATCAAGAGAACTAACCCTGCTTTAGCGAAAGATTGTTGAACGTATGTCCATTCCAAGCGATCGAAATACAATAGTGTTGTAAGAGTTGGGTCAAAAGTTCTCGTTCATCCAGCATCTCGATGTGTTCTATCCGGCCGCGATCAGTTTCAGGCAGTGAGTCATAAACATCTACCATTGTCCATGCATTAGAGCCTTCCCAGTTGTTCATTGTAAAGCTGGAACAAATGCCATCCATTCGTAGAAATCAGAAATTGTTGCACTTCATGCCTCAAACTATTACCAATTTTTATAATTGGCATAAATCGAATACTTTAAAACGCTATTTAAACTTTATTCACGGTAAGAGCGCCACCACTTTTAGTGACGTAGTAAACTTGTGGGTCATGGGGTGCGAAGCAGGAATCTCAAATTTCCGAGATTTGTTTCACACTCCTGTATGCTTTTCATTGGCCCCTTCTACTTCCCCCACTTAACCTGGCAACTCAAATGCAATATCCCCTTATACTACTTAAAGTCTTAACTCTGGATATACCCAATAAACATATCGCTGCAACTCATTGTTATTGTTGGAGGGTGGGGGAAGCGTTAGTTACACGCGAGTGATGGGTAGATGGCAGTGGAATAGCCGTGGCTGACCGAAGAACGGTTTGATCGAACCTGTGTTCTTACCCTGAATGAAGTTTACATATAATCTCTAGTTGAAGTAAGACACTTACCGCCTTTGTTGCGTTTCTAGTGTTTCACAGTCGTCTACCCCCGCCAGTAAGCATCCGCGGCTGCGCAAGTTCGACAACATAACTTGGCCGAATTTATCCTTCATATTCACTTGCTCGTAATTAACAAAAATACTATTGGGGAAGTTTCCTGCGAGCCATTTCAATAATGCCAAAGCAGCGCTGGCATCTACGTACACCAGCACACATTCCGCGAGGAACATAGTCGGAAGGTTGAAATTAACTTCTGCTTGAGCTAATTTTTTAGTCAGTTCGGAGATATGCCGCAAATCAGTCCCTACCAAGTGGTAATTGGCAGCGTGTAGATCGGTTGTGGAAAATCTAATCTCACCATCTGAAAGAGGGAACGTTATTCGCACTCTTATGCACATCCAGAGTAATAAGCGCTTCTTCTTCTATGAAAGCATATTAGTTTGCATAGTACCTTCCGTATTTAATGTGTCTATTAAGTTTTTGTGTTTCTTTATGTGATAACACTTCTTGGCTGTAATACTTGGAAAGTCAAGCTCTACAAAGTTTGCTGGACATCTTCCCGAGTTTCTCAGCCTCCAGTATAGTGTATCAAAGCCAGCTCCTAAATTTATAATCTGACCCTTTTCACCTGAAAGCTGCAAGAAGATATCAGAATAAATGAGCGATTGTTGCCTTAATAATAGAATATTCATGAATAATTTGTGCTATATCAAGTATTTCATCAGTAAAGCTAAAAACTTGCAATGTTAATATACATACTTTATTATTATATGGTTTGAAACAGATCAAACTAATAGCATACAAATCACTTTTACAGGATTCTGTCAATAAAAACAAGTTCCTCATAATGTTATAAATGGGATTGAATCTAGTAGAATAAATATGTGAGAACTACCATTATTGAAGGCATGAAGTTTTTCTGCTAAATAGAATCTACAAAAATTATCTTGCCATTCTGAGATTTTTATGTCTACCATAATTTGGATTATCTTTGCCCTAATTTATTCAAGTTTGGTTTATGCTAACCGTTAAAATTCAACATTGAACACTACCATTAATTTAGTAACAGTACTTTGCAATGTGAAGCAAACGTATGGCTCATCAATACTTGTGTCAATTCTTTCTTTACTACTGATAAAACTGCTATCACAATTCATTTTAAACAATGGAAAGTGAAAAGTATAATAATAATAATAATAATAATAATAATAATAATAAAGAATGTACAATCTGCAAAAATTGGCAATTGGTCAACTCAAAAGATGTTATTAATTCTGCACCAAGTATTCTGTCCTTTCTTGCAAAAGACGAGTTAAATATTGATGTAAATTGAGAGGGAAAATTACTCCTCCTTTTTAACAAATCAACTATAAATTATTGAAACCTTGGCCACTACCATTTGTTCTTATATTAACAGAGATTCGTCGATGTCTAATAGATCGATTGAATACATGCATGATTGTGGTAATAAATATCTAAATGGAAAGGATGGAATATTTTCAATTAGTCCTGGAATCCCGGAGGCTCTGTAGTTAATGAAAATCAGTGTTCCTCTGGCGAGGAAGGATATCGGTGAAAATTGGGACAAGGCCTCGGTCAGGTCAAGGTTTCCGCCACTGTATATCGCGCTGCTACCAAAATCAGCTGTCCTCCCCTGACTGCTTCCTGCTCGCTCGAGGTTATGCCAAAGTGGGAATGCCCAGCTGGGAAATGCAGCAGGAACGGCTGACACGTACCTCGAGGAATTGGTCAACGAAGCTCTCGATGCCCTTTACTCTGGCATAGTAGCCCCGATTGATTTCGGGTGCTTTGCGGGCGGTTTGTTTCACGAAGAAGTTGATGTACGGGTCGGACCAATAACCAAGCTGAACCGCGTACCGTTTGCACTCACTGGCGTCATCGTTAGTGGCCTGAATGGCCTCATCGTCCGCCATATCTTTGATCATTACACTAACCCGGGCGCGCCTCAATTGCGGGGGTCCATTATTTTAGCGCTTTTTCGACTCGGGAGATTGTGCCTGCTAGCCGTGCAAAACTCAACAAAACTGCACGTACACATACATACTTCCATGGCACACGCACACTCTATCGAAATCGAATACCGTGGGGCCATCTGTACCACGTGATCTGCGAGATATCTAATTCACTGCGCATTGCTGCGCATGGCGAACCTGCCGGGTGCTGTTTATAATTCATGTGGAATGATTCAATGCGAATGCGATATGTGAATTGTATGTGGTACACTGTTGTATCAACTTCGGGATAAGGATGGACGCGATGGATGGCACACGTTGAAAGATTAAAACTTGCATGTCCTATGCCCAGTGTCTATAGTCGCAAGCAATTCCAAGAGTATAGAACGATGACGAATGTAAAAATATATATGCTTCTCTCTAGATATGGTTTCTACATATAATGAAAAATATTCTCTCTGACAGCATCAGTACATCATGTGAAACTTCAAAGCGAATAGAAATGTATTTGATAGCGTGCAGTTTTGTGAGCGGCCGAAACTTTTCTTACCACCGTACTGTAAGTGTATGTGTATTCTACATATATATGTCCTATAGCTGGAGAACAGCTGGAGTTTGCTAGGCAACGGCGGCGCAACACTTGAGCAACGTAAACGTCGTAAATAGAGCAGGCACGATGTTACAGTGAAAACTGTAATTCCAATCGATTCGTGTTAATCCACCAACATGTTTGTATATTTAAGTAAGAAGATTGCAATACCGAACAACTTTCGGCTAAACTGTGTAACATGGAATCAAAAAGACGGTTACATCGCTGTGGGTGGCGAAGACGGTTTGCTGAAAGTATTGCGTGTCGATTCCCCGGCAAGTGGCGAAAGCAGTGGGAAAACACGGAGTTTGGCTGCCGGTAGCAATTTGAGCATGAATCAAACATTAGAAGGACACACAGGACATGTTCAAGTCATTGCATGGAATGAACAACACCAAAAGCTTACTTCCAGTGATCAGAATGGAGTGATTATAGTGTGGATGTTATACAAAGGCTTTTGGTACGAGGAGATGATTAACAATCGTAATAAGTCAGTTGTTAAAGGAATGGCATGGAGTTTCGATGGTCAAAAGATTTGCATCGTGTACGAAGACGGTGCCGTTATTGTTGGCTCTGTGGATGGCAATAGGATTTGGGGAAAGGAGCTGAAGAACATTTCACTTTCCGGCGTCCAGTGGTCACCTGATGGAAAGATACTGTTATTCGGTGTAAAGAATGGCGAAGTTCACCTGTACGACAATCAAGGGGTGTTTTTAACCAAGCTGGGAGTATCGTTGTTGAATATTGGTCAAATTCAAGTAATAGTCGGACTAGAATGGTATAACGGCAGAAATGGATATATGAGCATGGATTGTCCTACTCTACTAATTTCATATAGAAATGGGCAAGTGCGGATCATAAGAGATACAAACGACGACGATCCAATTATGATAGACACTGAGATGACTATTGCATGTTGTTCTTGGAATAGTTATGGATCTGTCTTAGCAGTGGTGGGCATGATGCCTATGCATATCAATGGAGAAACAAAAGATACTAATGTCATTCAATTTTATACGCCATTTGGAGAATGTTTAAGAACCCTAAGAATACCTGGCCGAGAGGTGACAGGGTGTTCTTGGGAGAAGGGATCCCTGAGAGTTGCATTGTCTGTTGATTCCAATATATATTTTGCGAATGTACGCTTAGACTACAAGTGGACCTATTTCAGTAACACTATTGCTTTCACAAATGAAAAAATCGCCAAGGATGGTATCTGCATTACTTTTTGGAATATAAGTAACAATACATGTTGTACAAAGTATGTAAAGAAGTTGATATCCATAGCATCTCAGGGTGAGCATTGTGTATTGGCTGTGAAAAATGACCTTACCGATGCTTCTGAGCAATATATGCTGCTTGTTTGCAATACTATAGCCACTCCTGTAGATACAAAGCTTATTCAGTTGGAGCCTCTTTTTGTGACAATCACAAACAACATTGTTGTGGCTGCATCAAGGAGCAACTTTTTTGTGTGGCATTTCCGAAGTCCTCGTAATACTACGTTTCACAACAGTAGGATGAGAAAGCACAATATTTACCACATAGACGAAACTCCGACTGGAGTGTCGGAAGTCATACAGGATTTAGATAAAGATCGGTCCTTCAACACACCGGTGAACACAAAAGCAACCACGGACCGAATATGCTGCTTATATGCGACTGAAAAGCTTCTTTTAATATGCAGAGAATCGGGAATGATTCAACGTTACTCATTGCCACAAGTAACGCTCACAAATAGGTATTCGACTGGATGTAAACTTTACAAAATCGCAATCAGTTGCGACTCGTCCCGTGCCTCCCTCATAGACACATCTGGTATTCTTACAATGCTTGATTTGGAGATGAATCCTAGAAAGACTTCTGTTTCTCCAGAAAACAATGATGCGAGCGACATCACTAAGTTTGAAAGAAAGGATGTATGGGCAATGTGTTGGGCACAAGACAATCCCAATCTTCTCGCTATTATGGAGAAAACAAGGATGTACGTTTTGCGAGGTTGTGATCCGGAAGAACCAATATCTTGCTCGGGATACATATGCTCCTTTCATGATTTGGAGATACGCTGCGTTTTATTGGATGATTTGATGCAAAAGCCAGATCATACCAAAGCGGATTTAATAATCGATTTGGAAGTGAAGTCATTACGGGATACAAGAGAACTGTTAGACAAAGTGGGACTGAAAGAAGCAAATAACTTCATTCAGGATAATCCTCATCCGCGTTTGTGGCGTTTGCTGGCCGAGTCAGCGCTAAAAAAACTGGATTTGGAAATTGCGGAAAATGCTATGGTGCGCTGTTCCGATTATCTAGGAATACAGTTTATAAAGCGTTTACAAAACATACATAATGATAGTTTAAGAAAAGCCGAGGTGGCTGCCTTTCTAAGTAATTACGACGAAGCTGAGCAGCTATATCTTAACATTGATAGAAGAGATCTTGCAATATCATTGCGCCAAAAGCTAGGAGATTATTTCCGTGTTATCCAGCTGATGAAAATTGGTGTCGGTGGCTCTGACAAACAAATGGAGCTAGCGTTTAACAAAATTGGGGAATATTATGACGAACGACAAAATTGGCAAGGAGCTAAAGAATATTATGAGAAGGGTAGAAATTTAGAGAAATTAATCGACTGTTATTACAAATTAGAAGACTTTCTTCAGTTGCCAGCAATGGTACATCAACTACCTGACAAAAGTCCTTTACTAAAAACTATCGCGAGAATGTTGGCCTCCGTGGGGATGTGTTCGCAAGCAGTGTCTGCTTATGTAAAATATGGAGACGTAAAATTAGCTGTCGATACGTGTGTCCGCCTTAATCATTGGGATACTGCTGTCGAGTTGGCAAAAACTTACAAAATGCCCCAAATAGGAGAACTACTGAACAAGTACGCCAGTTATCTTTTCATAAATGGAAAACTATTGCAAGCAGTTGAATTGTACAAGAAAGCGAATTACAACCTGGAGGCGGCTAAATTGCTCCTGGAACTCGCCCAAAAACAAAGGAAAATGAGAATGAATCCATTAAGGGTAAAGAAACTCTATATCTTAGCAGCAACGTTAATTGAAACCCACATCAACAGTGCAGTGACCACAAAGGGAAGTAGAAGCAATGTTGTGATGGGCTTAATGGATAAGAACGAGGACGCAAGTATTACTGAAAACCCCTGGAAAGAAGCGGAAGCATATCACTTTCTGATACTAGCTCATAGACAAATTTATAGCGGGGATCTGACTTCGGCCTTGAAAACCGCTGTCCGTGTTAGAGAATACGAAGATATTCTAGGCCCCGAAGATGTGTACTGCTTGCTCGCTTTAACTAGTGCGGTCAATCATGCTTTTGCAACTTGTTCTAAGGCTTTTATAAAATTGGAAGCATTGGAGACAGTACCTAATTCTATTCAAGAAGAGTACGAAAATTTGGCGATCGATATTTTCACAAAACACAACCCGAAGGATACGAAAATCTCTAAACACGAGTGCGTACACTGCGAGACACTTGTGCCTGATTGGTGCGTTGCCTGTCCAAGTTGTTTGACAAAGTTCCCGCCATGCATTGTGTCGGGAAAACCACTCATGAATCTTACTAATGCTTGGATGTGTTCTATTTGTAAACATTATGTTGCCACTGAGCGCGAAGTTGTTAACATCAACGCTTGTCCTTTGTGTCATAGCGTTGTCACTTACATGTGAACTGATGTGAACCAAGCATTTGAAATATGCGTAGAGCCGTCCACGGAACAAATCAGGTCCAAATAGTTAATATTTAGTCATAAAGTAATAGTAGTTCGATTTTATATCGCTTTAAGACATCTCTAGCAATGTAAAGGAATGCGTACGCATTTTTAAATCAGACAGTTATGACAAATGTGACTATGAAACAGCCACAAGCTTTTATTTATGAATCATGAGAACGAATTCTATCCTCTGACTTTCGTATATATTGAAAGTCTGCTGCAAATTATTGCAGCATAATATTTCATAATATTTAACTTAGGTTTCACTAGACGTTTCCCAGTAGGCATTTTTCTATTAATAATGCCAGTGTCTTTGTGTAAGAGACACGTCAACATTCCGTCCATATCGTACTGGTGCTGTGAAGTATAGAATCCTGGGGCATGCCGGATATGAAGAGGGCATTACTTTGAAAGTATTGAGTGATAAAAATACCGGTGAACTTTAGAATGTTCTGCAATTCAATGAGGGCCACGCATATGTTCAATATTGTATACAAGCTATGCGATAGTAATCCTCCATCCGCACGACTGATAATCTACGAAGGAAATATAGGTAGTGAAAGCGTTTTGCTGAATTGCAGTAATTGCTGATTGTCCCCGTGCGTAACATAGGGTTCCTGTGTGCATTTACCGTTTTGTAAGATATTGATTTACTACAAGCAGTTGAAAGTGATTAAAAAAGTACAAGTTTTTAATTGTGACAATCGATCTTTTATTTCTATGACCGAAATAAATCCCCGACGTCTATTTTTACGATAAGATTAATTTTACAAGTATTGTAACATTTACTCCCTGTACACATTTCAAGTATAGCTTAACTTGAAATCGAAATAATCCGGAAAGGGAACTGCGGGATTATACACGAAGAAATTGAAAGCGATAACAGTTACAAGAAGAAAGGGTTCATATAATTGGTTCCTTCCATCTTTATGGTTCCTTCGCCCTGCTTCGCACGTATGTTGTGTAGTAGGTCTATAATAAAAATGTCTCAATGCACTTTCTTATTAGTAGTTTTTGGATATATTGTAAATTTTCCAAACAAATTGTTGTCATAGATGAAATTCTGCATTTGAATTCAGTTGATTGCAATTAATTAAATTTAAACGCTTGGCATATCGTTTGATTCGCTCAGCATAATCATGATTATGATCAATCAATCCGCATCTTATCAAATCGATCAACTATATGTTCTGCGGAATCTTTCTCCTGTTCTACACAGAGACGCAATCATAATAAGTCGATAATCATTGGAATGCAAGATATCTTTTGCGATAATAATTACCGACAGATTGTCGGTAAGATTCACAGAGGATTTGATTGGCCGACCGGAGGTTTGATCGGAACACAGATCGGCGGTTGGAGCCAGTACAGTCTGGTAGGGTGAATCTGGTTAAAACAGAACGTTGCGTTGCGTATTGTATACTTCGGGATATACAGGGTGATAGGCACTATAGGCAGAAACAAACGACACGTTTACAATTAGCTTTACATTTAAATCTACAGATTTCGTTGCTGCCCACCCTATATATATACAGCATTGCGTCATTGCGTGTGCAATTGTCGCAGTGGCGTGCAGGCTCATCAAATCGAGAGGCGTGATTGGTGTGATCCAGTGTGATCGAGAGTGGTGGAAGCCTGAGAGCGTCAGACTGACGTAGGTGTTCGTTTTTGAAATAGTATCGAACCATCGAGCGACGGAGTAACAACGCCGTCGGCATAACAGAGCATACCGAAACTCTCGTACTCGTAAGTAAAACATGTGTTCCTGCAAAACACTGTCACTGTGCATAAGTCACATATATCGTATATCTAACTTTTCGTTTTCATCATTTTCATACAACTTTTTCGTAGTCTGTCATTAAAAGTATTGGCGATATTTGAAGAATGGACATAATACGACCAGATCGGGGAAGCAACTGCATGTGGGTGCCAAATGGACAAGATTCCCCACATACAAAAAAACCTGAGTGAGTGAAGGAAAAAACCAATTGACTTATTGTTTGTTATTTCGAGTCATCTCGGGACACTTCAAGCTCTCCCTCTCTCTGTGTAGATTCCTCGTATATAAAGAGAACTCACATTTTTTATCGAGTGGGCACCGGCAAGACCGGTTCGGCACATGCGATTCCATTTACCTCGAATTGTTGACTTGTTTTTCTCTATTTACGATCATTTGCACTATGCATTTATATATATACAGCAGTATACATAGCATAAGTAGCCAGAGTTGTCTATATAAAGCAAGAAGGTCACGTTGTATTATAATATTTATAAACTGAAATTGTACACAATATGCTTGAAATGTACAACTATGATTTTCGGATTGCGTAAAAGAAGTAAAAAGCAATTTCACTAACTCTGCAGCATAATAATATTGTGGAGTAAAACAAGTGCAAACGCAACATTGCACTACACAATTCTGTACTTTGTGCATGCATATATTGCAGTAAGAAGAATAAAAATATAGGATTTGTAATTATATCGCTCATGTAATGATGCTGCTACTTCAGTGAAACACAACGCAACAAAATTGCAAGTTTGTTCTTTCATAGAGTTGATTTGGTCTCCTCCTTCTTGTTACATACGTTCAAATATAGATATACCTCCAGTACCCTTGAATTCACAATCGTCCATCTTATCTTTAGGACATCTGAACAAATTGGTTTTATTTGAGCAAAGTATATTATAAAACTGCCAGGTCATAATGACCAACTGTGCAAGTGATGATTGGTTACAGTGTTTGTAATAATTTTGAAACGTATACTTTTGAAATACAGTATACTTTTCAAGTTGATCCATGGCAAGTGAATAAGTTTTTGAATATCTAAAATATACTTGGAACTTTTGTTTAGTAAGATATAGTGAGTTAATACAGAAAATTATATGAGGAATTTAAAATTACCCTTTTATCATTTGATGATGCCATTGGGTCAAAGATAGACTGCTCTGCTAATCTGCAATTTAAAACTATCTCTACTGTTTATCAAACGTGTGACCCATTTTCGTGTTGCATGTACTTTTCACTTTGCGTCATAATTATCACTGATGTAATGCTCGTAATTAATGACTCTATGGTTTAAAGCTAAAATAACCCTTCGCTAAGATGGCTAAGAGTAGGGGATCTTCACTCATAAACACTACAATCAGTTTTATACCATTCTAGTATATACTTTTGGTATTTAAAACTAATTGATTGTTTAAATGAACTATACAGACCAACTTCTTGTACTCTATAAAGTTTCTTCCAAACACAATTTTGATAAATATTTCAACTTGCAATACTGCAATACTATAAAAATGAAAGTGATAGCTGCTGATGTGATTTAATAATTTTCCATTTCAGTCCTATCAATCGGAATCAAATACTGCCCGATATTTTGCACAATATTGGAGCAACACCGATGGTCAAGCTAAATAAAATTCCTAAATTGCATGGAATTAAGTGTGAGATCTGTAAGTATTGTTATAACATGACTGGTTGATGACATATTTAATACAGATCGTTCAACAGACTTAAAAAGTTTGAACAATACATAATTTTTCATATTAGAAGTCATATAGGAATTAAAAGCAACATTCATGATTTATAAATTTTTAACATTTATAACTTTTACCCGAACTTAATTTTTTTATGCTGGACAGGAATTTAGTACTCATGAGTGTTTGCACGATTGTTGTATTCACTTTATTTCTTAGTAAACACCTACCCTCCGTGAATCTAATTTAGTTGTCAGTTGTTGAAAATATGAATATCATTTACAGATGCAAAATGCGAATACTTCAATCCTGGTGGCTCGGTGAAAGACAGGATTGCATACCGAATGATTCGGGATGCCGAAGAGAAAGGGGTACTTAAGCCAGGATACACTATTATTGAGCCAACTAGTGGGAACACTGGTATCGGTCTTGCAATGTGCGCGGCTGTAAAAGGCTACAAATGCATCATTGTTATGCCAGAAAAAATGTCCAATGAGAAGGTGTATACCCTTCAAGCTCTTGGTGCTGAAATTGTTCGCACTCCGACTGAAGCTGCCTGGGATAGTCCAGAGGCACACATCACTGTTGCTCAGAAATTGCAGAAACAAATACCCAACAGTGTTGTCCTTGATCAGGTAAATGAAAAACGTACTAAACTATATCCAGGGTAAGAGCATATGGACTTTCTTCTAATCCCAACACTGACAGTGAGTAGCATCGACATGTTTATTTAATCTCTATGAATATTTCAGTTTAAGACTTTTTCCTTTACTTGGTAAAGTGGAGGAATGTATCGTGCAACGCATTTGAACTTCATTACTATGTATAAAATATGCTCTTACCCCGAATGAAGTTTAAACTTATATTTCTTCAACGCGACATACTTTGTGGCATAAATCTTTGCTCTTATTTTTTGTTATATCCCTTCTCTATCTGCAAATCCATAGCTGAAATGTTATGCTTATAGACATTTTGCCAGGTGGCCAGCCTGTACAATAGAATTGAAACTTTCCTTCAAGTGGTTCTTCAATATAATTAAAGTTTCTTTTTCATTTTCTAATTGCTTTGCTTCCGATAGCAATTATTAGTAGCATAAATTAGCCCTAATATAAAGTTTGATTAGTGAGTAATCATCAAATTAGTCAAATTTAAATTCTTCTAGTAAATTGATTCATTTACTGCTAAGAATCTTATTATCTCTTATGTTTGTTTACAACAGTACACTAACTGTGGCAATCCATTGGCACATTATGATCAAACGGCCACAGAGATTTTGGAGCAATGTGGAGGTAAAATCGACTATGTAGTAATTGGTGCGGGAACTGGTGGTACTGTCACTGGGATTGGCCGCAAGTTTAAGGAAGTATCACCTGATACGAAAATCGTTGGCGTTGATCCCAAAGGGAGTATATTAGCCCATCCACATCATCTCAATCAGCATGAAGTTGACTTTTACGAAGTGGAAGGAATTGGGTATGGATATCATAATGTCTTTCAAGTACCCAGTGCAAACATGTGTGAGAATCGGTGTAGAAAAGTTGAATTAATCCTAGGCAAGTAATTATATAGGTTAAAATGAGAGTTCTCAAAGAGGGTGTATATATTTCTTAACCATACTCTCCACCTGATTTGGCAAAAGATTAAATTATACCTATGTACTTCTAGTTATACCAAAGATAAAGATGTAAGTTTGTTTTGTATGTAACTGGTACTTTATGTAACTAGCAAACCGATTTTAATGACACTTTTACTGCCGAACAGAACTTTTCAATCAAGGTGCAACAATCTTTTATTCCTTAAACTAAATCGTTATTAGCGTGTACACAAGAAGCCACCCGGGCAATGCCCGATAGGACAGCTAGTTCAAATCATATAATGCAATAATATAATATTGTTTAAATATAACTTAATGGCCTATCATAATCATGCGACTCCTTTTTTACAGATACGACTTTGTACCAACAGTATTGGATCGCAGTGTAGTTGATGTGTGGATAAAAACGGATGACAACGAGTCGCTAAATGCAGCCCGCTCCTTGGTTCGCGAAGAAGGCCTACTGTGCGGAGGTAGCAGTGGCGCAGCACTTACAGCAGCTCTGCAAGTCGCAAAGGACCTTCCCGCAGGAAAACGCGTGGTAGTTCTCTTACCTGATGGCATACGAAATTACATGACTAAATTCGTATCCGATCATTGGATGGAGGCTAAAGGATTCTTGGTATGAATTTTAAGAAATCTAAGACATTTCTATATCTTTTACAATGAAAAGGTGTTCGTGTTCAAAGGGTCTTCGCAAAGGGTGAATTTATGGTCGAAGAATACATTAGATTATTAGAGAATGTAAACTGGTTCGATAAAGGGGTGAAATATTACGTACTATGTAATAAACAATAGTCTTGTCTGAGCTTGAACATAATGAAAGAAACTTCGATAGCATGTCAAACTTTTTGAAACTCTAAATTTCTAGGCACCTCCAACACCTATTGAGGCAAACAAATGGTGGTGGAATCTACCAGTTTCAAAGTTAACAATGGGCAAGCCGACTACCATGAAGAAGGGGACTACAACGATTACAAAAGCGCTTCATCTCATACAGGAGTCCAAACTTCAACAGCTTCTAATTACTGATGCCAATGGCTGTCCAGAGGGTGTGATTATTCCGAGTACCTTAATGTCGCGCCTGATAGCAGGATCCCTTCAGCGCACAGATCTCATTGAGAAAGCAATGAACAAGCAGTACGCGAGATTAGAGTCTACCACGAATCTGGGTTTGGTCTCAAGAATCCTTGAGAAAGAACCGTTCGCGATCATTCAGAAGCCTGGGAACGATGACATAGTTGGAATAGTCCAGCACATGGATATCCTGAATTATATATCGCAAAGTAACGGTACAGCTACAGTGAATAATCACACAGCAGGCTAATTTGTTATAGTGTAGAAACTAGATAACAGATAACACTTGCGCATTTACCTGCATTTACCTAATCGTGCTCAGTTCTGAAGCTCGGTGCATTTATATATGTATTTACAGTACACACTGTTACAATGTACAACCTATTTTGTACTTTTGTATTTTATGCAGGCCTCGTCATTCTTTACACGACTGATATAAAGTGGATATTGTTGTTAGATGTTTATGATTTTAATAAGAGCGTTTTTATGATAGATGGATTCGAAAATGACCCGTATCTTTGTTGCTGTTAAGATTGTGCGAAACTTTCACGCGAAGTCTGCTAGATAAAGAAATGGAGTATTGGTTAAAGAGAATGAATAAATAAAGGACACAGTGTGTTGAAAAGCATCACGTTCGTACGTACATTCATTGTGCCTTCTATCCTTGCTACTTTAATATGATTGCAATGAAATTCTCAGTATGCACAAGTATCTAATATTCTGTGTAGTTTAATATATGTATACACGTTCAAATTTTACAGCATTAGTTACCTGGGGCATATTTCCTTCATAACAGTGTACAAAACATGCATGGTTAACAAAGTATTTCACTAGACATACAATAACATCCAAATCAAATGTAATTAAATTTCAATATCAAAGTATTTTATACAAGTATTCTATGTCGAAATACAAAGGTCTGCATTTGTTAATATATTTATTTATACAGGTGCAGTAAGTTTGATTCTATTTGATGTAGTTCCTTTTTTAACACAAACCTTGAAATATGCTGTGCACAAGCTCTACAGTGAGCTTTGTTGTATTTTCAATATACTCAAAGGAAAAGAATATATGATAGGAAAGACCATATATGACCAGATATTATTAAGCATTATCCTTAGATTAAGTTTATTTACAATAAAGACATTATGTTGATTACATTATATTTATTTACAATAAAGAAACAATTACACTATAAACCCTTAGATTAACTTATGTCACTGAAGAAAGTATTAAATTCTTTGAACTTGAACATGGAATTTGCAACTGGGTAATGCGGATATCTCCACATTGACAGTACTAACGATTCCCAAATTTGCTAAACTACCTCTTAAGAGTCCACATGTAAATGCCAGCAAACGAGGGCTTTCTTTAAGATATTGCTTGCTAGAACTTACACCTACTTTGTCAATTAAGCGAAAAGCATTATCTTGCAATACATAGACACCATGGTGATTCGTTCTCAAGTTGTCAATTTGTTTGTGAAATAGGCTTGACCAGAAGTCAGTACAGATGAACTTGATCATGTCCAACTCGTCTTTGAATCGAGTCCATTCTCGTGTCAATCTCTCTATCATTCTGTATCCGACACTGAAACCCATCCATTCAAGGCGTGACAGTTCCTCTTCCCCTTCCTGTAATGTGAAATTGAAATATGTCTACATAATGTTCGTTTCTACAAAATCCAATAAGTTTAATGTAGAAGTGACATTTGTTATTTTAAGGAATCCTAGATGAATATATGCAAATTGTTGTCACACAATATATTTAGACGAATGCTGTCTCTGTGATGATTTGCAGAACAGTGTCGCCTTTAAAATGCGACTGCTTGGTGAAAAGTAGGTAGAAGTAATTAAGAAACAAAGGTGTAAGTACCTTGGAAGCAGGTGTCATGCTCAAAACGTAATTCACCATTTCAGCATGTAAATATTCAAAAAGGCATTCGTCGGCTTCGCCGGTTGTACTTGCTGTACTCTTCGGATCAATTATTTGCTGCTTCATGATGTGTTAATATTGTACAAATGATGAAGCCAGTACCACCTTGTGTCAGATCGGGAAGGAATACGTTCGTCTACTGTCTACTCTTTTCTATTAGAGACACGATAAACGGAGTTATGCGTGTTTACGCAAAAGTAAACATTCTAAGTTCTCTTGGCTAAACAACATCAACATCAGCGTTAGTTATATACTATTGGCCACAAGAATTGATCAACAAGGTTGGACACTGACAAATTCTAGTAGCTGCAAGCTTACTGTATGTATATAGTACACAGCAGTACATACACAGCACAACTATCAGCTTCGAGAGATGACTCTAAATTGTTCTTGGGCAGATGCAAAAATCTACTTTACCATCATCTCAAAGTCGTACATACAACACATACTGCATTTTATTTATATCAAACCAAGAAACGATCTTAGCAAAGAGACTATACATATTAATAGACAATTAATATATTTTATATTAAACAAAAATAATACAAAATATGCACGACAAATTAATAAAAACGTTCTCCCTTTTGAAAGTGCGCAGGATGAACGTATACGCAGTTATCGCACAAGTTATATATATATTTTTCAAATATTTTTTCAATCCTATTAAAGTTGGTAACAAATCTGTCAGCAAGAATATTTGCGCAAAACGGATGACGATGGGGGTGTATGTAACAAAATTAACATTGTTGCACGATAAATGTTGAGCTTTGAAGCACTCTGAAAATTCATCTTCGCTCGAAAAGCACAAATATAGCGCGATAACCGCGAGCGCAGGCAACAGAGAGAGCCAATATATCTGAGGAAGAATATAGTTTGTTTTCCAACCGCAGTAGGCGCTGGCATGCGCCAGAGCTATCTCGGGCGCACAACATGCACTGCGAAGCATTTACGAAGTATAATCACAGAGAGTGAGATCGCATCACGGTGGGCCGAGCTGCCTTCGTGTCGATTGGATGCTCCGCACTGGCTCGCTTTTCTCGCCGAATTGTATCGAGTAGGTTCAAGTGCCGCTGGGAAAAGGCGTGCGCTGTCAAAGAATAAGCGTGTCGCAAAGTAACGATTCTTAATAAGTGTCGGTGAGTCGAGCGGGAACGAGTGGATCTGTCGTGCGGAGGAAAGGGTGTGGGCCACGACGCCAGGAGACCTTAGGTGAGTCTCAACGGTTATGAACGCAATGACAGTCTCGTTGAGTGGCCTTTCGGAAGGAAGCCAAGATTCCATGACTCCCTTACGGAATAACGAATGCCTCTTTCGTGGTGATTGCCCTGCACGATCCAACGGAAGCGCTCCCCCGATTGCGCGTCAATCCGGTGGAATGTCTCGAATTCCTGATGAGCTCTCCTTTGACTCTGCCAATCGAACAGCGCGCATTCCTCGACACGCAAATGATGATGATGATCGCGGGAATTCGTGACGTTGTTTTCCCGCGAATCTCCTGGCCAGTAGCTTGTGTGTGGCACTTGACCACTCGACTAGTTGAATGATGGATTTCCGATTAGAGTAATAGTCGGTTAGTCGACAGTAGTACAAAGATTTATAGTTGGTTCCCCTATCTTATTTATTTTAACAAAATCATTCTGATAAAACTAAAGCTGTCTACTCCAAATACAATTGTTATTAGGATATTGCTCCTGCGAATCTTTGATTTGTTGTATCATTCAGTTAAGTTTTCATTAGTCAAATAAGTCTCTTACTGAATAAACTTTCAGCAAACTAATACAGTTTCAATAGTACTAAGACATTGTTCATTATTGAGCCTTGCATAATAATTAATATAACTTGGTATCATATATGTTATCCATTGTATAGCAACATTCCTCTATAGCTAGAGTTATTTCAATCATGGGTTACTGAACAAAAGGAGCAATGAACAAATCTTCCTTTGCTCTAAAATTATTTGTTTTTAAGATTATGTGGGAAATCCGTTACACATTTTGAAGATCAAAGTGCAGCAAAGCATCCGAGATCAAAGGGTGGTAAGAGCCATCATAGAATAGGTGGCAAAAATATAAACAATAACAATGTAATACTGTAGTTTTAGTACCACGTGACAGACCATACAGCCCCCAAAGAAATAACTAAGTTCCAAAGGCTTCAAGAACATGTTGGAATTGATCGATTACAAAGTAATTCATACTACCGGGTTTATTCCTAACGACTAAAGAATTGTGTATCCTGTTGACAGTCATACTTGTGTTTCTTAAATGCATTGTATAAGAGGACTGAATTGCTGTGGGGTTACTGACACCTAGAAATGAAGTTGCTTTATCATTTAACACGTACCAGTCTTTTCAATCATGGTCCTGCGCTTCCTCATTATTCACTGGACATTTACCGTGAACGGTCATTCCAAAGGGGCAAACTTGTCACGAAAATATCAGAGTGTATGAAATGATCACATATATTTTTTTGGTACATGCATGTTTTCCAAAAGTATTAAATAAGACTAATACTATGCTGATACTTTGAGTTTGATTATGAAAGTGCTGTATAATGTATGATATTTCATTGTAGAGAAGCTGTATTAATTGTGGACTAGGACCTTTCAATGGTCTATAACAGAAATTATTACGTTAGATAGTATAAATAAACAAAAGTTGTGGCATATCACTGTCTTTAGTGTTAAAGCATTTATAATTCAAGGGTTAAGATGTTCCCTTTTGTTTGTTGTTTAGTGGTTGTTTCACATGCTAAAACTTAAATCATTCAAACATATATTTTTAGTTCTAATAACCATTACAAGATTAGGCACATTCCCATTTATGTAGCAATGTATAGTCAGACTGCAGATATTTATGTAAACATGAATTTTCTATAATTCATTACAGATTTAATTCTAGAGGTTCAAATAACAGTGTTTAATCTGTCATATAGTACATGTGTCATAAAAGAAACATTATGCACAGTTGTTACCATGTGTATTGCACCTGGTCCTTTTTCGAACCAATGTGTCTGTTCAGTTTTGCATATGTTTCTGCACTCTACTTATGATATTACTTTGTACAGTAAAAGTAATTTGGAACATTTTTGTACTCTGCCTTTGCATCACTTTGCATTGTATGAAACTGTCTAGTAAATATTATTATTGCAAATAAAAAATCTGAATGCTTGAAGAAAGCCTGATGCTAAAAATTTGACAGTATACTTAATATCTCAAAACAACGTAAGAAATGAAGTTAGAAATAAAACATGATGCCTATAATGTGCGTTATAACGCTGTTTGAAATAAAAAATGTAAAACCGCTTTGCAACCTAGTGCTCGATGACGCAGTCTTTCCAGACATATTTTCCCATATTACTGCTTTAGATTGAAGGATCTATCGAATAGAGGTTAATTCGCGTCGGTGATGAAAAGCTGATAGCTAAAAGGAAGCGGTTAGAAATTGCGTTGCGCTGCAGGTAAACCTTGTTAGTACACCAAACAGCCTGTTTATTCACAGCAAACGCGAAGAAACGTACCCTCCTGATCCTCGTTCGATTCCCCCTTGAAATCTGTAATTAAGAATCAATGTGTATCTATCGCAGTAAGATTGACACAAAAGGTGTGTAAAACATATCATAAACTTCTTCAGTCGAACTGTTTGTTCGACTTCCTGGAAGAGATTCGTATTTACAATACGAATCGTTGATCTTCAGAAATTAAACTAAATCGTAAAGGTTGATGCTTCAACACGCTTGCCGTTAACTAATTTTTCTCGTATATAATTTTTATTTTTATATTGTGTTGTAAATGCTTAAATGTTTGCTTGCGTTTAAACATAAAATTTAAATGAAGCTTTCTTTTATGGTTTTCATAAATCTTTCAGACCATTTTTTCACGGCTACAAATGTCTTCGTTTTATAAATACTTCCTTATCAGGACCTGGGTGTTAAAGAAATATCAGTCTTACGTCGATAGGAGATTCTAGGGAGATTACGTTATTAGTTTCCGGGAAATCGGGCTGGTTATCGCGAAAAACGCAGTCCCCGGGGAATCTGATAACATTAAATGAGTTTCTTAACTTTAATCTAGTGATAGAAATCTAATGGGTCTACCAATTCGACGTTTTTGAAAATATATACCGTCGCATTCAAAGGAAACCGAAACAATACGGAAATATTCGTGATTTTTATTCCTTTTTGCTGAAACATGTTTGAAACTACTTTATTTTTGCTACATTTCCAAGTAAAAAAGTTTCTCGATGTTAAATTACACATCCGACTATCAGAGAGCAGTTGTATCGGCTTTAAAGACAGAAGCTCAAATATTTTATTGTTTTTGTTTTGAAAATACAATTGTCAAATTGTGCCGGTTTTCCTTGTAAGCAGCGTACAATAAAATCTTTACTTTCGCTTTCTTCACTTATTCATGAAGATCATATTAACAACGCGGACAAATAGTGACTACATTGTTTACACATTTCAAAGAAGTTAGGCTACGTAGCGTTACGTAATGCAGTAATGTATCGCAGATGTTCTGTCAATTGATAGTTTAGTCGCATTGAGCAACGCCTTGCTCGACACATTGTCAAACAGCAGACGAGTTAGTTCTTCCCGCGAACAACTTGTAAATTGTATTATGTTGCCAGATTTATAATATACACATTTAAGATAATGCACAGCCATTTTTCATATTCCCTTATGTATTTACACCGTGCATGAAATCAAGGTATTTTATAGCGGTTGAGCTTTAAGAGTTCATCTTTTTGTCATCTATTTTTTAAAAAATACTATCGAAATCAACTCGTAATCAAAAGTTTGAAGTTTGTAATGTTCTTTGCAAATAAGGCCTGTACAATTCCCGGGCGAGTTAAAAGTCTTCCACTATTATTTTCGTGACAATATGTTTCTTACAAATATGCATTTTTTATTTGAATGCTACTTGCTTCCATGTGTCGCACAACATATATTACAGACTCGAAATGAATTCGCATCAGTCATAGGATTATCGAACATATTATCCAATGCATTGAAGAACACGAATGTGCCAGTGTTCGAAAGCTAATAGACATTGCACTGTTAGTTATTATAATCTTCCTTGTTCCTCTACAATATTTGTGAGTTGAGTTGATCCTATATGTCATATTTTAATTCTGCTAATTAATATTTGTTCTTTGCGACTGATGGGTTTAGACAATTGATGCCATTAACTCTTCAAGTAGTATGAAGATCAATTCCGCTGGTGTCATTGTTAGCCGGCTACTGTAGTTACGGGTGTGTAGGGTAATGCGGAAATATAGCATGAGCCAGTTATGCTGATATTACCGAATAAAAATTGAATTATCTTATTTACCATTAGTAGAACTGCGCATTCGACAACTATTGATATGCTGCTCTTGTAATGGTCGTGATAATTTAAATTTTCGAATAAGGGACGATCTTAATTGTTAAGTATGTAGTAAAAATACCACTAAGACCGAAAACAACGTGAGCCAACTTATGGCCAATAACCAAGGATACTCTCTTTTCAATTCTTCCTTTCTCTTCTCCTCTATGTACTTGTACAACACATCTTCCTATATTTCATTCCCACAACTACTAGCAAGTTACGTATAAATATACCCGCGCATAAAACCCAGAAACTATACAAACTTGTATGTTTTCAAGTTTTTTCTCAAACTCTGTTAATTTTCTTTTTTCTTACTTAACTATAAACAAAATGTGTATTTTGTAATTGTAATAATGCGTACCTTATAATTATAAAACCATTCTTAAACCAATATACCGATAGGCAACAGAGCTAGTGGTTTATAATAAAAAAAAAAATTATGTATTAAAACAAAATCTACTATCCTGTGTAATCAAACAAGTAATTATGTATACGGGGGAAATTGACCCGCCATAATCAAAGTCCGTAGCAAAAAATTCACGACACGCTCCCATGAATCGAGAATCATTTCGATCCGTTAATGCACTCAGAAAATTATTGAGAAATGGAGGGAAGGGACAAGTGTAGCGGTATTTATACGTTGATTATTGGAGCAAATCTGACTCTCGCTAATCTGTAAAGGATAGTTTCAGTCGGATTTCTTTGTGTCAGTATCAGTGACAAAAACAACGTTGCCACTACAAATTGTGTTCGCACAGCATTGGGAACACTGAGGCATTGAACGAGCACTGTACTCACACTTGAGAGCCACCATCCGAATGTAGGCTATGTAGGTGAACAGACCTTTATTCATGTCCCATCGCGCCCCCCACACACACACACACACACACCGCCAGCACGCACATCGCCGTAACTCTGCAACTTCAGTTTTCAATTTCAATACTCGCAAAAACAATTTTTTTCGAAAATCGGTATACCCAATTTAACCGTTACGTTGCGTTGTTCGCATATGGTTGAATTTTTAAATCGTGAATAAATTGATAAAGGAAATGTATGCCACACGGATTGAGAACTGCCACTTTTTCGAAGTTGAGTGAAAATGAAGAGGAATGGGAAATAAGAATGCAAATTGCTAAATTGTTTAAGAAAGGCGAATATTAAACAATGTTTTCGTCTCTGTAATTGACTCTTTTCAAGATTTTACTGGCTGTAACATTAATTACGCAACATAAAGGTTAAACAATGGAATGTTTTTCAAATGCAGTTTAAAAACACATGTATTTCACACGTAGATAAAATTATACTTTTACTCCGACGTTCAACATTTGTTTATTTGGTTTTGAAATACTAACAACTTTTTCTTAGAAAACTGAATGTATTTGAGAACTTATTGATCCTGTAAAAGTCCGGAACATGTGTTGGTTTGTATTTGTTCTATCTTCTATCACCATTGCACGGACTGACTCTCTCAACAATGCGTGGGCCGGTTACGAAATATGTATGTTTTCTCTATGCTTCTGCTTACTCAAAGCAGAAGTTATGCATGATGCTATCACCTTGCGTACCAGCTGTGAACTATTTAATTTTACTCTCTGATTTTTACACGAAATAACGTACTGTTCTTGGGTTGCCAAACATGTTGGCAAGGCGCGTGTATGTGACCCGAAATATTTACAATTTAGGAATTTTACATAGTGTCTAGCCACTTTACTTTTCGGCTTATCGATTCAGGACATTAATACATTCACTGAAATTGTTTGGCAAAACCAATATAGACTATTCCGTTAGAGTCAATCCAAATATACTAAAATATAGACCAAATCAGCCTTGAGTTTGTTATAGGATCAGGTTCGATTTTTAAATACAAAGTTTATATAATATCATACGCGTCATAAATAGATAAAGCAATATGTAAACTCTCTAAACAGTATGTAAAGTATGTAGATCATGAATATTGCTGCTCGAAACATATACATTTTTTCTTTTTAAGAGTTTACAGTTATTTGTAACTATTCGTATATATAATAAATATCCTTAGTATATAAAATTTTCTTTCCTCTTGAATTGAATTTCAGAAGTCTAAAGTATATAAAACTGTATATACGATAGGCATATATATATGTTAATAAGTAATTCTAATATTAATTACTTCCAGTGATTAGATAATAATCGCCACTATATTATTGTATCATGAAACATCCAAGTGCAAACAATTACACACCGAATATTTTACACGCTGTTAGAAGGTAGAATAAAATTTACACAGGAAATTAGAAAATCAGAATAGCGGCTGTAAAGAGCTATTTGTTGCCGCAATGCTCTCTATGATAGGATACGTATGCGAGCAACTGTGCTTGTAAATCCGTTTCCCCGGTCTAATTTGAGGAACACAAAACGCGATCAAGGTCTGCTGGAGTGCAAACCACAAACCATCGGGTTTGTCGAGAGCGTTGTACTACATAGACGTCATAGACAGCGCCTACTTAGGCTAGACACACACTTGTGATCTTGTACTACTACGCGACTACTGAGTCGCAGAAATGGAACTTATTGTTTTTTATGAAAGCAAGTGCAAGTGTATGTAATATGTAAAAAATAAGTGTATGTACTATGTAAAATATCGCTCTTTTTTACTCGTAAAATTTTGCAGCTTTTTATTGATAATTCGTTATTTCGTGAACAAGTTTCTTAATGTTTTTGTTTGCAACAAAAGTGTGTTTGTCAGCAACAAAAGTTTTCGCGTGTTGTCCAGAGATGGATTCTGGTCACGATACAGTTTATGCGAAATTTCTATTTATATATTTATTTCATTTTAATAAAAGTCTAAGGAAGACGATTGCAATGGTTGCTACTTATGAGTCAACTTATTTTGTCTATATGTATCGTTTTTAGTGTATGTTTTCAAAGTACTGCTAACGTAAAATTTAAATATTTTGATTATTGTAACATCCCTTTAAACTTACACACTCTTGTCCTAAATATATTTAAATACATGCTAGTTAGAGCGAGTGCTTTACTTTACTCTCTTCGCGCATTCATCATTAGCTCTAAAGTAACGTTCATTAATTTGTTTACAGTGCGTAACTTCCGTACTGGGCTCTCGAGCACTGAGGAGTCAAATGACTTAGGGGCTACCAGCAGCCCCGGGATTAACGCTATGGAACCAGTGGATAATGCTAGCACACGACAGGCAACCCGAGTTTTCAAGAAGTCCAGCCTAAACGGAAAGATCACGGTGTACCTTGGGCAAAGGGATTTCGTTGATCACACTACTCACGTGGACCCTGTTGGTAAGATACTCAGCAAGTTATCCTTATCCTTGTTTATGGAATGCTAGAGAGTTTGATCCAACTGGTGATGTGGTTTTTGGCTGGGATTACAGCTTATTCTCCAAGGGTTAGTTTTGCTTTAATTGAAGATTCAGGTAACATCTTAGCGTTGATAAATTGTATTCAAATCAGACTATATATTGCATAAGTTTTTCGTTTAGGTACGTTAATATTTCTCTGTCTTGTTGCTTACTTTTATCAGTTTATACTATGTAACGCACGTGATCAGACCATCGATAAAGAATAATATAATTATTTAAAGCGTTGTTAAATTTCGCTATAAACTTAAAATGGCATAAACACGCGTGATATAATGTTTTGTTTGAAATAACTAAAGAAGTTAATTGTAACCAAAAACTAGACAGTCGGTAATTGAATTTGGGTAGTCTATGTACAAATATCTTTGATCAGATTGAAATGTCCTCTAATGACACTTCGGATAAAAATTCACGCAAATGAAATTAACGAAAACTACTAATAATTTGGCTCTTGCGGGATTAAATATTATGCTGTTCGTAAACAGTAATCATTGAGAGTTTAATTTTTTTCAGATGGAATCGTGTTAATCGATCCGAGATATGTGAAGGATCGGAAGGTCTTCGCATACGTGCTGGCTGCCTTTAGGTATGGAAGGGAAGATCTTGACGTGCTGGGGCTCATCTTTCGAAAAGATCTGTTCCTTGCGACAGCACAAATCTATCCGAAGGAACCTGGCGCCGAGAAGAGAAAACTCACATCCTTGCAAGAGAGACTAATTAAGAAACTCGGCAGCAATGCTTATCCCTTTCATTTCGAGCTCCCAGCGCACTGTCCACCGTCCCTCACACTACAGCCTGCGCCAGGTGACACGAGCAAACCCTGCGGCGTCGATTACGAATTGCGAGTTTTTGTTGGCGAAACACCGGAAGACAAACCACATAAGAGGTAAAGTCTATTTGTAGTATTGCATATGTAGGAAGAACACGAGATGCTTGAGTGCAATAGGCCTAAGTCGACGATAAATACCACCTTCTATTTGTTAATGCTGCAAACAATTGAGCCTTAACAGATTGTTGACGAGAGATATCTAATTAATGCTCCTTACATTTAAACATCTTACTCTGCTTATTTTTTATTTTCACTACTACAGCTTAAATTCTTCTCCATGACACATTGCTCTGCCAATTTATATTTAACTGCATGTATATTATTCTGTATTTTCCGAAGTGGGAACGCGTATAATGTCGTGACTCAGTAATGCTAAAGTGTCTCGAATGTAGATGTTTAAATTCTTTCAGCCTTCCTATTTTTGATTAATATGGTCAAAAATGAAAAATGTAAAGAAACGATTTTTTTGATATATTAAGTTTTCACGTGGACTAATTGCTCCTATACGATTGGTACGTTACAGGAGTACAGTATCACTAGCAATACGAAAAATTATGTACGCACCCTCGACGCAAGGTGAGCAGCCTTCAGTTGAAGTCAGTAAAGAGTTTGTCATGTCGCCGAACAAGCTGTACCTCGAGGCGTCGCTTGATAAGCAAATCTACCACCACGGCGAGAGTATAGCAGTGAACGTGCACATAGCGAACAATAGCAACCGGACTGTTAAAAAGATAAAAGTATCGGTGCGCCAGTTTGCGGATATTTGCCTGTTCTCGGCTGCGCATTACAAGTGTACCGTCGCCGAAACGGAATGCGAGTGAGTATTTGTTCCATTTTCTTTATTCCCATGTCTGACTCTAGTTGTACTCTTGTACCATTATAAGCTGCCGATTATAGGCAGGTCTTGCGCGAAATAATATTAAGCGTGTCTGGAGAAAACCGGATCATCGAATTTTCCTGTTTAATCTTACATGTGAAATTCGTAGTGGTACACAAATTGATTGTAAGACTGCAAAAGTTTTTGAAATAGCAGATTGTTGGGTGACTTAAAAACTCAAGTTGTATGGCGGTCTATTGAAGAAAAGTATCTAATGATCATCGCTGCTAAAAACTTCGTTGCTGGCAACAGGCAGGGCTATATTTCTAAGTATCAATGCGGAACATATTACCATTTTAAAAGATTTGGAGAGTAGAAAATCACAGTAATTATAAAAGATTATTAAACCTGAACAGGTAGATTTTACATATTGCACATTCTGTCTATTGACAAAAATCACGGCATAATGAATCAAAACATGAATCGTATAATTATTTCAGTATATCAAGAGCTTGACTAACTGACGTTATGCCAGGTACCATTATATAAATTGCAGCCTATATGCTATTGTTTGAATAGATTTACATTTCATATCTTTTTACTTATTTTAAACTTGACTATTTATATAGTTTCGCAGCCTTTTTGTATTCATCACCTTAATTTTTTGTAATCACAATGTGATTACTAATCGAAGGTAAAACGTACGGCTGATATGCAATCGAAGGTAATATTGTAGCAATGATTGCATATACAAGCTGCTTATTTCAGGAATCCTGGAAAAGAGCGGCGGGATTGATATTTTAAATATTATTACTGTTCATTAGAAGAACTCCGCTTTTTCTTCCCTCAGAATGTTTAAGAAATTTAATAACTATCATTAGGAGCATGGAAGCAGTACAGTATTTTTCGCGGCCTGAGGTCTGCTCCAACGTTTCCTTATCCTCGTTGTAGAGGGTTTATTGTAAGATAGCACAATTTCCCTAGAAACTAAGGAAGTAAGTATGAATGTAAGAAAGTGAGAAAATAGGCGGGGAAGTCGAATAAAGTCTGAGCAATAGGGTGTTCCATACCATATTGTGAAGTATTATGGAAAGAGCATGAGGCTAAACTAGTATGAGACAGTAGTAAGAGTAGGCATCGCATTATTAAAATGCAGCGAGCGCTACGAAGAATTGTGACATGACGGAAAGGAAAATAAGATGATTGCACATCGACAGAATAGGGGTATCGCCAGGATTCACCTTGAGCAGGGTCTTTTCTCTAAGACCGACACTCGCCGACAACAAAGATAAGCGGGGTCTTGCTCTAGACGGCCAGCTTAAACACGAGGACACCAATCTTGCATCCAGTACAATGTGAGTGCTCATCCACTGGGCGCATATCTTTCCCAGCACCAGATCATGAAGACTGCTGTTGATACTGACATTCTAGTTACACTGCTCGAACTATATTCCTCAATGGTTCCATCTAGCACTATTCTTATCGCGGTAAGCATACGGATAACTTTGAGTAATTGGCAAGAAATCATTTTCTTAAAAAGTCTGCTTTAATCGAAGGCTCGCACACCATATTAGTAGTGATTGATTTGTAGGCAATTTGTGTTGCCTAATTGTCTATAAAGTGAGTGTATGTCCTTGTAATTAGTTGGTTGACACTTTGGCAGTAGTTACATAATGAAATGTATCCTTTATTGATGTTAAATACTGCTCCATCGGAATCGATAGTACGTTCTTATTATAATGTAGTAGAATTCTAAATATTTTTCGCGTGGTTTTTGCATAGATATATCTGTAGTGATCGTTATTTTTTTAATGTGGCCGATAAGTCTGTTCTTTCGTTAAGTTACCTTCTACTTTTATTCTCGCGTAGGAGTGCGTTTCATCATCGACTCTTATCAATACAGTTGATTTATTCTTTACTGGGAATTCAGTATTTATAATCTTAAAGCGTCCGGCGATTCTAAGATGCTTGCTTTCCCAGGTGTCAGCGGGAAAAACACTTTGCCCTCGCTGATGTCGGTATTCGCAGTCTTCATGGTCAGAGGTCGCTGAAGATAGTAAAGAGTTCGGATACCTTTAACAAGTGCAATGCCAGTATTTTACTTGGTGATTCGTGCTGTGCTGGAGAACTTCTCGCAAACGCCTATTGTCACATACATATATATTTCTGGCTATGAGATTTCATCGGTGATGGACTACCTACTCTACTAACGATTACGCGCTTTCATCACTTCCTCCCACCTACCTCGTTTCACCACTCTTCTTCGCCACCATCGCGCCACCGTACTCCTCTTGTCGCATCCTCTCAAGCGAAATGAAAAGTAACTTGAAGTTTCCCAGTTAACCGTAATCATTCATGACTCGTACGCAGTGTGACGCACAAGCTATACATGCAGATATGTACAACACATACTTACCCATTATCGTCAAAGAATTGTTATTGTTGACACGATCGATCTTAGTACTTCGACTTATAGGAGACTATTTGATATTGCAGTACACCGATATTAGACATTTAGGGAGAGTAGAATACAGCGATTAGCATTTCCGAGGACACTGATCAAGCCTCTGCATATATTTATTATTATATCTGCAATGAATTGTTATTGTTAATACGATCGACACTTGGTAGTCCGATTTCTACGAGAAATGTTAATATTGCTCTATATACGATTGCTACACATTCTGGGAGAGGTGGATAAAACGATTAGCATTTCGAAGAACAATTACCAGCACTCTCTGTGTATGTCTCAAGTGTAACTAGTACAAAAACTGGTACTGATGGTCTGGAATGTTCTAATTTCAGCACTAATTAATCAACGACCAACCCTGATTACTTAACAATTTAACTTTGAATAAGTGTATCGAACAATATAATAGTTAATAGAATTTCTATTAACAGTTTTTAACATTTTATGTTTCATAGAAAATATTCTCACGTAACGTGTGGATGGAATATGATTCTGGTTCCGTCGCTCCTTCGAAAAATTGCTAACATCACTTTGAAAAACATGCTTATAGTTGGTATCAAAGTTCCCCGTCACGCCAAACATTATGGTAGTAATTGCGCCTTTCGTTTTCCTAATCTAATTTCGTTGGAAACCCATGAAACGATCTTTTTGCTGCACATTTACAATACTACTTCTGAGGACCAAATCGCTTGTCGATAATTTGCATCAGCGATCTTTGGGGGTTAAAATAAGCACATATATGCTAAGTACAAAGTTTTCTCAATCCTTCCACCCCCTTGTTCGTTATACTCCGTTGAAAAATGACAGGACAATACGGTCGTAACCTGTCGTATGTTAGCTTAACGAATGTTCTTTGGGCGCAAGACCATTCAGGGAGACTAAAAGAGTATCAATTTTCTATTGCTTCCATTTCCTGTATCGCTTCCAATACTATTCCTCGAAAATAACAGTAATGTATATTTGAGAATTGGGCAGTTTTTGGGTATAAATAATTAACGTATATGAGAAAACAAACAGAGAACTATCGCCAATATTATAATTGTAGAATGATGCCTAATCAAGAGCAGTATGACTACTCCTGCTCAGCATAAATTATTCGGCTGTAAATGCACATCCGTAGTAATATTGATGGGTATTTTACTGAAATATGATTGTAACTTTATATTACACTCTGCGAAACACCTGTCATATTCTTGAAACTTTTGCCTTGCTTTGCGAGACAACGTTGTTCGTCAGAACATGACAGTATAATGTTAAAACCTGCGAGATTGATTTAGTGAATGTTGCAAGGATGAAATCGGTTCTAGTCAGATCGTCGAAAAAATGTAATGCAAATTCCTTCCTCTCTTGTACTTTACGCGCTTCTACTACTCCTCAACTCGTGAATACCTCGTCGCGTCACTATATGCAACATTAGCCGTTATTTGCTGCGAGACCTCGCAGAGTCAATCATAAATTAGATAGAGATGAGCTAAGTCTGTTTTTTTTAATTTCTGGGCGTGAAAAAGCTGAGCAGTAGTAGGGAGATAGTTTGTCTCTTGCAATCACGCAACGCAGAGAGACACGCTGTCCCTGTATCACGAAGGCTTAACGTGTGTAACTAGGAAGCACGATAACCCAGAGTTGAAAAGGATTAACTTCTGGCAGGTGCTGTTTCTATTTTCCAGACTGAAAAAGTCTATTCTCTCAGCGCACTTAGTATAGACACCACGACACAAGAAATATTGTTGGGACCTGGAGAGTTGGTGCTTTCTAAATCTTGACTGCTATTCACATGTAGTAAGACTGCAGAAGTCTACCTGTTCTTGGACTATTATATAGAAAAGTGAACGAAAACCCCTGAAAGTTCAGCGGGACAATCTAGTGTATAACTGACAAGGTTCATACAAGTCAAATAAGATGATTGCCGATAGTCAGAAAAGGTATAGATTGACGAATCCTATATCAGTTGGTACTTGGCCAGTGGAGTAAAAATGATCATTACTGATTGAAAACTACAGGGTGCGGCAAACAAACTCGGTTAAACCTTTTGTAATATAATTTTATTAAAGAAAAGAAATTTTATAAATGTAACAATTAATAACAATAGCATAGACCTTTATTAATGATATATTCAGCCGGTTTCGAAGTGGCCTCCCTTTGCGGCGATGCACAGCCCCAAACGTAATTTGAAATTTTCAGCGATGGGCCGCAGGTCTTCTGGCGACAATCGGTCCCACTCACGAAGCAGCGATTGCTTAAGCGCCTCTAAACTTTTGTGCGGCTAAGCGCAGGCCCTGGCCTCCAAAACCGACCACACACTGTAATCCATCGGATTGAGATCTGGCGAGTAGGGGGGCCATTCCGCAGATGTGATGAAACCCGGAAAATGGTCTTTGCACCACCCCTGAGTCATTTTCGCTCTATGGGCCGGCGCAGAATCTTGTTGGAACGTTAATTCTTGTTCACCGAAGTGGTGCTGGGCCCACGGAAGTACCACGGCCTCGAAGACGACTCCAACAAGACTCTGCGCCGGCCCATAGGACGAAAATGACTCAGGGGTGGTGCAAAGACCATTTTCCGGTTTTCATCACATCTGCGGAATGGCCACCCTACTCGCCAGATCTCAATCCGATGGATTACAGTGTGTGGTCGGTTTTGGAGGCCAGGGCCTGCGCTAAGCCGCACAAAAGTTTGGAGGCGCTTTAAGCAATCGCTGCTTCGTGAGTGGGACCGATTGTCGCCAGAAGACCTGCGGCCCATCGCTGAAAATTTCAAATCACGTTTGGGGCTGTGGATCGCCGCAAAGGGAGGCCACTTCGAAACCGGCTGAATATATTATTAATAAAGGTCTATGCTATTGTTATTAATTGTTACATTTATACAATTTCTTTTCTTTAATTACATTATATTACAAAAGGTTTAACCGAGTTTTTTTGCCGCACCCTGTATTTTGTCCCTGTAGGCGAGTAAGCAACCTTGAAAGTGAAGACACGCATATTTTTCGACAATCAGAATCGAAAGCCATCTTTCCACATAAATGAATCGTTGCACACTTGTCCGTATACGCAGGCCGCTAGAAAAGCATTTGATTTTGTTTTTGCATTCGCACTATGTATACGGAAGTCGTTCGGCTCGTCAACATATGAACGCTACAATATTGTATTTTACTGTTTTATCCTGAAAAATGCAGCCGGTGCAAACCGGCGAGTATGTAAGAACCCGATGAGCAAGTGGGAAGCCACTTCCCCACCCGTTTATGTATTCTTTCGACGGCGCAACCATAGAGTGCTACTGTGCGGTCTGTTTGCGAGCAATATTGGCGCTGTGGAACATCAGTGCTTCCTTGGCAATTCGTACATGTATCTCTCATCACGTTCATGCTAAATGTTTGTTAGGGAGGGATGCCCAGTGGGGCCAGGTTTCACGCTGAGTAAAGTGTTCGCCCTGACACCGCTGCTCGCCAACAACAAAGATAAATTTGGGCTCGCCCTCGACGGCCAGCTCAAAGACGAGGACACCAATCTGGCGTCCAGCACTCCGTAAGAAAACTCGTTGCCTGCAAATAGAAATCGACACGCATTACTTACCGCAGTCTGTACGGTAGGCCCCCGATTCGCGTGGGTCTAGTGGAAATCGTTAAATATCATATCATGTTAAATACCATAAATAAATGGGAGGTTCATTATCTAGTATTTATTTATTATTACTTTTGTTTATCAATATAAATGCACCCGCGAGTTGCAAGTATACGCGTCACCCACATTTGGTTGACATGACGTACAAGATGCATATTAGCATTCAAGCATATTAATTACAGAATTAAATTACGATGGATTTTTTTAATACTTGATGACGATAGAATTTCAGGTCGGGAAAAACAATAAAACCTTTCCGTTATTTTTGTCTTGTTATCCTTGCTTGCGTAATCTTATTTCAATAGAGGGTTGTAAAAGGGTAAGGAGTACTATCGCGAAACAGTAGAATAATAGAGACTATATTTAAAGAAAAATTATGTGTGTATAGTAAATAAGGGCAATAGTTTAGAATTACCAAGTTCGCGACGAATACACACAGATCAGAGATAAACGGTTTAATAAAATACGATTATGTTTACTGGGAACCAAATCTAAGACGAGTTTTTCTTACGACTAATCATAGAATACGAGGAAGTGAGATTGCATCCCCGTGAGTTGACGGCCTACCGTACTAACTATCTTGTCTCTGCTATTTTTTTTTCTATCCTTATACCCACATAGCACAAAGACGTTTCGTGAACGTTCGGTAGAAATTAAATAAAGGTCCAGCAACGAAAGCAGTAATAAAATCTAGTGTTTTTAATGCCCTGCATAATAATTGGGTTGCAAGCTGTCGAGAGCATTGACTAGTGAACTATTTGAGTACTGTACTCAATAAATTGGATGGAGACAATCAAAATATGTAAAAATAATATTTGTAAGTCAAGAACTTAATGCATGGATCAGTATTAACTTTCCCATTGGGATTCAGTTATTTCCACTATTGAGGGCAAATTGATTGTCATAGTTAACAAGGGGTATATGGACTTAACACAGGGTTACAAAGTTAATAGTAAATTTCTTGGAAATACCCCGTATGGGACGTATTTGAATACTAATCAAAGGGTTCTGATGCATTTACAGACAGAAACGGACGCTCATAGAACGCCGTATGCTATGTGGGTGGATGATTTCGATACACTTTGTTCGCGCGGCACATTCTTCTGCTGAGCACGCCTAAAGTCAGTAGCACGGTTGTCGTAGTTCCTTTGGAGCTCGTTTGCTTTTCCGCGCAGCTTCGAGTAAGCAGCAACTTCACCCTGCAGCGTGGAATCATTAATACTTAGGATAGACGAATGTCATAGACTTTCTATCAATTGATAGCTTAGTCGACTTGATAACTTTTTTTAATATTGTCAAATATATACGTTATGTATTGGTTCGATGTGATGAGTAGCGAACAAGGGACGCATTTTCTCACATAAAGGCTCTCACATTTTACGGAACGTCAACGTTACCGGCCGGATCGGCAACGTTGCGTGGGTTTTTCTATCAGTCCACACTTTGCGTCTGCCAACACTGCAACATTAAAACAATATTAGCCACATTTAGTATGAATTTTATTTTATCACTGTATTCATATCGGTATTACATTTCCGTCAACAGTTTCGGTAAAACCCGGCAACTTTGTCAACAAGAAAGGAGTATCAAAGAAACAATTCTTCATTGTTCTACCAGTGGGTAACATCACGTCAATAATCTTCTCGGAAACTGTGAACGATTCGGTATTGTGGCAAACCAGGCCATTGCCTAAATGTAGTACACAAACATTTCCATTCCTAAAATGACCACTACAATCAGCAGACTCGGTAGAGTTTCGCGCCAAGCAGTAGTCCCTACACACAGTACGGCGCGCGACAGCCCAGGCTACATTATCCCAATTACTATATCTTTACGCAACGTTGCTATCTACTGCGGTCCCTAACACTAACATTCGGTGTAATGTGAATAGTGCTTAAATGGCTATAATTTGCATCGTCGACTAAATTATCAATCAGCAACATAGTATGTCCAGACGCTATACATATATGTGATTGCGTTTATTTTTGGCCGGACGGTTTCAATCGCTCGTTAAGTATTTTGATTTTTGGATTAATATTTTGGGTGCCTGCCGCTATTGAATGAATTACTGAGTTAGGAATAACGTTATCCAAAAAGATGCATATATAGCGACATGCCACTTTATGGTGTACCAACTCCATTGGTTCTCAACAAAATTGATGCCATTACGTATCAAATTACTACCCTCCGACACACATGCAAAAAAATAGATCTTGGATTTTCTTACCTTTAATACGAGGGTTATTGTATCTACCAATATAGATACCATACAACAATGTTTGACAAAATGACGGTCACTAAAAATTCTCTGACATAAAAAAAACTTATGCGACATTGACGAGGTTTTAGTATGTATGTAACATTGGAAGTGTAAAGAGTGTCCCTTGACGAGAAACGTGTTTCACGAGTCCAAGGTTTTTAAATGCAATAATGGAAAAACATTTTTCACCCTGTAAATCGGGATATCCCTTGAAGGGAAATTCCTTTAACACTCATAGTTACAAACCTTAATTGTATAGATTGATATGTATAAGGAAATCATAACTTACGAACTCAATATTCTCAGGTCTTCCTTCTTTTCCCAATGTCGGACGATATTTGAAACACGCTTTGTTTTCTTCAAAGCAATAATTGATGATTGTTTCATTAACGTCGACTACCCGCAGGGTTATTCAAAGCAATAATTTTATTTGCACACTTGACCAAATTTGGACAACAGAGAACTAAATCTGTATCGCCTAAATCTTGTCCTAAACTTTTGCATGTTTCATTCGAAATTTTAAACCAAATATATGATGTTCTTATGTACAGAGCATAACAGGACGTAGTGCTTGATGGTTGAAACAAGAAATTTAGGAATGAAATGAAGATGCTGCGATTTTTTGAAAATATAAGTTCAGCACGGATTTGCTGGTATTGCAATGACAGTTTAGAGCGTGATTAAGCTTCGAATGGTAGTTTTTATGACACCGAATCTCACGCACTGATTTTATACTTTTGTATGTACAAAGCATCTTATAATTTTTACAAAGAAGTACTTACACTCAGAAGCCACGACAATTATGGAGACGGAGATAGTGAAAATAGAGCTAACCCACAGACTCATACAGATTATAGGAACACGAACTGTGACTAAATTTATACTTCCATGTTTCACGGTGGGGATAGTAGAAAATATTATTACTAAACAAATAACTTTTCAGTATAAGAAAAATAAGTCTTACAGTGTGTGGAAAAACTGTCCCATTTATTATTCAGTGCCTTTTCAATAGTTCTTATCGTTTTGAAGAGATGCGGCAAAAGACAAAAATTCAACATTTCTATGGGTTGATTTGGCATGCCTTTAATCGTTTTTGAGCTTTTTCATCCTTCAGAGAAACATTACCTGCCCCCATAAGTAAAAAGAGGATAGGGAGCATGCATCTCAAACGTTGCTAAAGTTGGCTAGCCGTAACGCTGGCCACCTTACACAAAAACGAAGTCGGTTATTGATCAATTAGAAAATTCCGCGCGCGTATTGTATTATTCTTCTGCCAAACTGCCCTATACTTTATTCTACAACAAAGATACACTTAAATTAATGAGTGAAAACTAATTAAATCAGGGCGCGCAACTACTGTGTTATGCTATTCTTAATGAGCCTACCGTACTCTCAACGTGGACGAGAAATTAATAGTCCAAGCACATGCCATCAATGCTCTTTTTAAACGCGTTGTTGGGCCAAAATTTCCCGCCAGTTTTACTAAATAGCAATTTAGAGATATGTTTCGCGTGTTGGGAATAAAGCCGTGTGAAATTCTTGGACGATTACCGGTTGTTAACATGTTTTGGTTTGACTCTGCAAAAGCAGAATTTGGAATACCGAGTACGACGGTACTACTAGTTCCATGGGTTCATTACATTATTAATGGCTTCGTCAACACTGCCACGTTCATATCCTGTGCATAACAAGAGATCGTCATTATACATGTCATCGGCAATATGTGTAATCTAGGTTTTTACATAGCGATTGGGCAGTTTATATATTGGCTTATTGATTTGGATCCTTCATGAAATTAACATATTCACAAAAATTCTGTGTAAAACTAATCTAGACTATGTCACTAGAGTAACAATACAGCAAAATGTAGATCACATCAACTCTGAATTTGTTCTAAAACTTTGAACTGATATGTTAATTAGTTTATACAATTCCATGTACATACTTATTAGATATGCAAAGCGCCTATACATACATATTGCCGGTTACTTACCTATTCAAACCAGTCAATCCCACTTCATCAATACATTGCGCTAACAATTTCGTTAGACGGGACACAGTAAAAGGTCCGAATCAACTCTGAGCCCTACCTTCCCACTACTTCTTCTATCACACCACACAAAGACATCCTGGAAACATTCGCATGCTTTATCCGTTGTCTTGCCTGCTTACCGCATGTGGCGTCGATAAGTTTCAGTTCGAGATTTACATCTCGTTGTCAGTGAATTTTAGTCGCAGTGAGATCAGTGCTTCAGAGTCAGTGGGAAAATGAACATTGCCGCTAGGACAAATCGCATCTTGGTGTTTTAACATTATCAATACTTTGCGAATTTGTATGCAAATACAAACCTTTAGAAATTTTTCAATAGTGTTGTTTCGACATTTTTTCAAGTTATGCCGGGTTTCTTTCAAGATGGCGATATGTGCGAAGCATGATGGACAGGTATTGCTATGATATAAAAATGCTTCTTTTTCCTCGTAGTTTCGCAATATCGTGTGACCAATCACTTTTAAGCACTGAACAAACATTATTTTGAACTTTATCCATGGCTAGACCGTAGCTCAGATCAAATTTAATTTCATTGTGGCGCTTGCTCCACTCCCTAACTTTGACACCGAATAACATTTGTATTATGTTTATTCGGTTTCCATGAATATTTCGAATTGAGACTTTTGACTTTACGTGATAAAGTGGGCGGTTGCATCTTGTCTGTCACGCCTTTCAAGTTCATTACGATGAACTGAACGATTATGCTCTCACTATGAATAAAGCTTACTTCACTGATTATACACTACTCCACAAAATTAGCCGGTCACTTTATTTTGCTAAAAAATTGCCAATGTTTGAGCAGCTATAACTTCGTGAAAAAAAGTCGTGCAATGGTGTGCATATGCTCATTTTTAAGCGCCAAGCTTTTGCTTTAAAAGTCTGGGATTACAATTATTCCAGCGATCATTTTTCTTGTATATAATCGCGAAAGTTTGAGGACCCTTTCTCTCTTTCGAAATTGCGTAACTTCAAGAGGCTCTATGGAGCTTCTAGATTTTTTTTCAGATTTCCATTTACGGGCCCTTCTAGGGCGAAGCTTCCTCTTTAGAAAGAGCTACGAAAAGTTGGTTTGCGGTTTTTAAAGCCATTTTATTGCAAGTTGAATCAAAACTGTGCTGCCAGCATTAGAGTAACTTGGAGTGTAGTCTTTGCCCTACAAGGGTCCACAAATGGAAATCTGAAAAAAAATCTATGAGCTCCATAGAGTCTCTTGAAGTTACGCAATTTCGAAGGAGCGAAGGGACCCTCAAACTTTCGCTATTATATACAAGAAAAATTATCGCTGGAATAATTGTAATCTGAGGCTTTTAATGTAGAAGCTTGGCGCTCAAAAATGAGTATATGCACACCATTGTACGACTTTTTTCACGAAGTTACAGCTGTTCAAACATTAGCCATTTTTTGGCAAAATAAAGGGACCCGCTAATTTTGTGGAGCAGTGTACAATTTTTATGATGATCAGACTTTCATTTGTGCTTCCACCATATCATGCTGTCACATACACACACACAAATGTCGCTACAGATCCACAGCATTAGCTTTCACTTGCAATATTTGTTGTAGCCATTTTTTTTTAAATAATCGACAGGCCGGTCCCGAAACTTTGGCTGCCATTGTGTCTCATTATTCGCTTTTGTGTACATGTAGCGTTTGTCAATAGAGTATGGTGGCTGTATTTGCAAATAACATACATACATACATATGTGTATGTATAGTTGGTCGCAAAAGTGTGAGGCTAATTGTTTTTTACCAATGGTAAAGTACTTGATGAATGTCAGTTTTCAAACTAGTGATGCTACTTAAGTACACAGAGTGTTTATTAGCTCATTGTGTGTTTCAATCGAATTTGACAAAAATCCAACATATATGTTGGGTAGAGAACACTCACTGATCCATTGAACTAATATAAGAAATACTCTGTGTACTGTATTTATGTTGTACAACATTGGTAAATCGTAGAAGCATTGAAAAAATGAATACTGAAATTTAAAAAATGAAGAACCATTCTAACCACTGAAATTGTCTACCACCATACTCTATTTGAATCATGGTTTGTAACACGCAAGTAATACTGATTTGCCTGGAATTTAACTCGGTTTTTTGCGGTATTTATTTAGCAACTAACAGTGCACGCCAAACTGCTTGATTCTATCTAATGCATCTGATTTACTTTAATGATTTTTATGTACTTGTACAGTATCACGGATTCATCGAAGCGAGAAAACCTCGCAATCATCGTTGAGTACAGAGTAAAAGTGAAACTCTACGTCGGTTCTCTCGGAGGGTAAGTTCCAGCATTGATTTTTACAGAATATACATACGATCTTACATTATAATCTCTCATACCGTTAACTGCATAAAGTTCCTCTACTTAAAGATTCACCATCATTGTTTTAAAGGAATCCAGAACCGGTCGCTTTCGCGTAGAAAATTGCTTAATCTCAAGATCACTTTTTCTTCAGATCACTCAAGCAATTGCAATACAATTTTGACTGAGTCCTATATTATTACTGCCAAATAAATTAAATACACTGCTTTATTTGAAACCTTAGGGAGAAAGATAGATGATGCTTAAAGCGTTCAGAATTGATTGAAAAATCATTTTGTTCTCTAAATACTGATGCTATCATCCAAATATCTGCAATCAGTGTGTTCAATAACTTTTGAGTTTTGTTAAGTTTTGTTTTAAAATATTTCATTAAATTTGCTGTTTTTGAGATCTGGAGGACATGTGTCAAAATAGATAAATAATAGACAAAAGATTTTTTGGATTGTGGGTTCCCGTAAAGAATATTTTCATGTTCGACCCACAGACCTACAATTGCACGGATAATGCTTTGTATATATACAAGTATTTGGCATATATGCTAAAAAGCAGTTTTACATTTTAAAACTCCATATTTTGCAACTTAGAAAAGTCCCTGTCTTGGGTCACCCTGTATGTACATGTTGCACTTTTCTCAGTTAATAATTGACGACTGCAAATGGATGTTGTCCATGTTCTCAGGGAATTATCGGCAGAACTGCCATTCACGCTGATGCATCCGAAACCGGAGGAAGCGGAACCTGTGCCGCCGCCACCACCGCGCTTGAGTCCAACACACACGGCGAATAGCGGAGAAGTATCCATTGACACAAACCTCATCCAATTAGATGCGTGAGTCACCAGATTGCATCCCAACAAATTTTCACTTCTACCTCTATAAGTCTTCTCACTGGCGTATATGCTATATATAGCTGCTTTATTGTCCAGGGAAAGTTTGTTCGTTTGTACGAGTTTGACTCTTTCGCGATCGGAAGGCTACAATCGGCAATAACTACATTGGCTTGCATTCGCAATTCTCTTCAACAGCTTACCCGCCTGTCTTTATTTTATCGGATTTTATATAGTATATCTCTTCTATTAAAAGTACAAAGGTCTCACGATAAGTCCTTTTTTAAAAGTGTTTAATGGGACAAATGTGGTACTTCCTTTGGTATTACGTTGCCCGTATAACCCATACAGTAATATTTAAATAGTCTTTAATAAATAATAGTATTATTAATAATTAATAATTAATAATGCTTATTATTACTTAATAATAATAGTCTTTGATAGTATTTAAATAAAGATACAGATAGATAGTGAAAGTTTCTTAAAATATCTTATAAGATACAATTTTTAAAAGCCAGTTTTCCTGGGTTGCACTGTACAGGGTGGTGATTCACTTGCCTTTGAATGACCACTGTCGCGTTTCATTTTTTGCAATCGTTTACTATAATAGTATATGCATTATACATATAATATACAATATAATATTATATGTAATATGCGTATATGAATAATTAAACTTTCTGAATAAGCTATCATTATTTTGAATGCAGTAAAATATAGTTAACAGTGATGATTGAAAGGCAAGTGAATGTGGAGGAGAGGTACATACATGAGGAGAATCGGTAAAGTCTTGACGCCAAGTAGTTTAAAAGCGTATGTATGTCAATGGCAGTTAATTGTAACTGAAAATCCTTTCAAATGCTTTCAGGGATGAGGAATCCGACGACGACATTATATTCGAGGACTTTGCCCGGTTGAGGCTTAAGGGAGGGGAGACAGAAGCCTGACCACAATGCACCAAGAACGCCAACATGCTGGAGACACCGAAGCACGTGAAATTTCGTACCGTGGTGCCACTGGCGGGCGAGCCGCAATTCGCCATGTGAGTCATGGTGTGGTCAGAGAGCGCAGGGTGAACGAAGCCTTTCATTTTCAAGCGAGAAACAAAACTTTCTATTTATTGTTGGAAAGTACTTCAGATAACCACGCCAAAAGTGTGTCAGTCCACGTTAACATTGAACGTCGAACGCTTTGAGATCATTTTGTATTTAATTAGTAACGTAATCTACATCTGCGGTCTATTTACCTTCGTCTTTTTCTTCTTCTTCGACGCGTTACAACAAAGAGTTTCGTTTCCGCTTACAACTCATCAACACGAGCCCTCGAGATCATAGACTGTTATTGAATGCCGTAAATCGGCCATACAGCGTGCAATAAGAACCTGATTTTGCAAGTAATACAATTGTTCACAATGGTACTAACCACTGCGGGACACACACTGCAGCAATGTTCAAAATTGCATTCGATCGGTGCAGCATTTAATCGTTCGCGTACTAACGAGCTCCGAAATAACGAAACAGTAATGCCTCTGCGTGCGAGCTACTTGCGGACGAATGACAATTCACTTCTATTCTGACTGTCAGGGTCCAATTTTGCGCAGTTTTCTGAGACACCTTAGCATGGTTTTCCCAGTCGTATGCTCTATTCATCTGGTTATTTAATTTATTGGTCCTCACTTGTTTAATAATGATTGCCAATACACTTTCCATATTGGGTTAATATTGAAAGTCTAACGCACTGAGAAAGAACTAAGTTACCAATCATTATCAATAAACCCCAGAATTACCCCATACCTTCACCTGGTAACATACAATTATAGTTAAACAATAATTTAGCATCACTACTTGCATTGTGTAGTGCATTTTATACGATGGTAATTCTGTAACAGGAAGATCCCTCCATTTTGGTGTTGTAACGAATTTTGATAAAATTTGCATACATTTTTCTTGGTATGACATTTGCCATGATTGATAATTATCGGAAATGACGACTTAAATCTCCCCTTAGTTTCGACATATCTGAAATCATTAAAATTTGCGACATTGTTATAATCAAGTGATCAGTTTGGCGGAATCAACCCATGAAGGAACTCTGGGCAAAAATAATGATATGTATTATGTACCCGCATGCATGTGGAGGTATTGCTGACCTAACTAACAAAGTAAGCATAGCTAACTTGTAAGCATAACAGCACATCATCACCGTGGAACCAATTCACCGAGAAACGCGGAAGATAGTCTTACACTTTGACGCACCTTGTTTACGCGATGTATTGAGGCATACAAAGACTGAATCCATTGAGGGTGGAATTTGGAAACCTCAGTCGACGATATATATTTATAATGATCTTTTGCGCACGAACTAGCAATTACGAAGAGAGGTGGTAGGAGAATCGACTATATATAAGGGGCGAAGACTATTAGCCGTGCAAAGTGTCTTTCTAATTGTTGATGGGACGATGCGGAGTCTATGGGACTATAAACGGACCGGCGCAGTAGTCACTTTAGTTACACGGCCAGTATACACATGTATATGCACAATGAAACTTTGCGGAATTTGTTTCGACACGTTCAATTGTAACCGACCTGTGAAACCAATAGTTAGGCTACGTTTATAATAGTAATGTTAGCCGACCAACTCTCTTACATTCCGTTGATTTTGACTTAAATTTGTTTCGCATGAGCAACTGACATGAATCATTGGATTTAGTCATTCAATTCATTTACAGCATATCAACTGCATTCGGGAGAGTTGATGAGCTAACATAATTAATGTAAACTCAGCTTTCCTGAGGGTGGGAGAGAGAGTGAGAGATGGCGAAAGATAGAATCGATATTTTCAGAGAAGGGGAAATATTGCGCCACCGAGATTGAGTCGGACGCTAAAACCTTTTTACTCCATATAAGGGTTACCTCGGCATTGCTTGACGCAGCAGCTCTTTTCTTTTATTCTATTTATACGATGTTTCTATGGTGTTTTATAACGAAATGTAATGATATATGTGCGGCTTCCTCGAGACATTGAAACCTCCGACTGATGCCACTTTCGTTGATGCAAACGTTAGACTAATTCAAGAGCGTCACTTGATCTGGTATACCTCCTATAATACGGCGTCAATATTTTTACCGTTGATATCTACAGTTACTCACTGTAATATTAGCAATCTGCTTCGACTTGCATATATCACATTGGAAATAAAGATATGGTGAATTCGATGTGTTCTGTGCTCGACTTTACCATTTCCGGCGTAACAAAAGTGAAGGAGTGTTTTCGCATAGTACATAATTATTTAAAAAGGAACGAGAACTAAAGCTGATTCTCCCATCTCACCAAGGTTTACGCACGTGTTACCGTGCATCCAAATATGTAGCATGGAAGTCAGACAAGCAGCATTTCATTCGACCTATTCAATCAATTATAAACAGTAAAGAAGAATTTGTTTGCTTTTATTCTAGAAAATCTGTACTTTTACAACTGTCAACGCTAATTTTTTTAAAATACGAAGTTTAAATTCCGTGAAAAGTATGCGCAACGGATTGGTGTGTTATTACTTGGCTGAGTAACTGTAGATATCGACAGACGTTTCAAACAATTTTTGTAAACCGAATTTGCTCATAAGTATGGTAGTAATTGTCCCGTTGTTATTCGCAGACAGTATTGGAGACGCAATCGGCATTGTGTAAAAATTCAGCAACAAGCCGTTTAATAGTTTTAAAAGGATTAAGACGAATCGCCCTGCGACCTGCGCGCGGCGGTATCCTCTTGTCTGATTGTTCTACTGTACAAAACGGATGATTATTTATTATTTTAGAACATATACCTTTTATTGTACAAATCTAATTGTATTTAATGAGGAAAATATTAGATAATATCCGACAGCCTGATTATCCACTTGCGAACGGACATTTCCTGTGTTGACAGTAAAAATGCATAGCTATTGACGACGATGTAAATTAGGATAGTGACCAAGAGAATTCCCCACTTCGCAATGTAAAAAAGCAACTTTAAGAGGGAAACGATGAACTTTCCTTGGAAACCAATTGAAAGCGACTAACATGTATTAGGGGATACTCATGTATTTATCATGTAAAAATTAAGTAAAGCTGTAATTAACAGATGTAAAATATGTATGTATCCTATGCATTCCACGGCTGAATAATATGGCATTAAGGCAGTTTTCATATGCAGCTACATCCTGTACAAATGGAGAGTAACCAACAGAATTCCTCGAGTGTTCGTTCGAAGAAATAAAAGGGCGAACAAACGTCGATCCAATTGATTGTGATTGGTCTTCACTCTCTTTTTCATACATAAATCCCGCATTTGCCTGATTTCTACGTTGTTAACTTTGCGCGAGAATTTGTTTCGAAATTATAAATTTGATGCGTTCAAATTAAAGTCATTACGTTTGGGGTCCCGAAACCGCAGACAACACAGATCGATAGCTATTTAGCTCTTAATTCACCCATATCCATATGAAAAACTAAAATTGTTTACTTAGGAATTATATGACCATTGGAACTTAATCTCTGTATTTTTTAATCTCTATATTGGAACTTAATATCTATATTCTCCAGAATGTCTACATTTACACCAAGCCTTTATTGTGGTGTCATATTACTCCTTTGTCTTATCAGAGAGTAATGCTAGTATGATATTTATAATATATTTGTTACAGCGAATTTCATAAGAAATTTCATATACTACCAAAACCGAAACCTCCGCCCTGCGCATTGTCTCACGGCGTACGTCCGCAACCAATCGACTGAACAATTTCCCTCTCCACCTTTGGCATCTGCAGCCCCCCATTAGTTCCTGCTTTTGTCCATCCTTTCTCCCAGCTGATCAGCTGTTCACAGCAGTTCACAGCAGGAGATCGAGTGTGGAAGAGTGTGGAATCACACGAGCCCTCCTAAGAATGCCGCTACGCTTTCGGCTCATGCAGACCGATGCAGCAACTTCACGCATCTGGAAATTGGCCACTTTCCACACATGTATCACAAATTACTAATTCACCGGTTCTTGTTATCGGTTCTCTGCTTTTAGTATGTTGTCAAATAATGTATACTTTACCTATTTCAATGGGTTAAAACGTGCAACTTTGTGCAACACTGTTTTTCTAAGCCAATAACATTTAGGAATTCGAAATGGTCGTTTCTATGGATTATTTGACGCTCTAAGGATGCTAAAATCGGTATAGCATTGAGAGCCGGTTGTTACCGGATCCCTGCTTTTAGTATGTTGTCAAGGAAGCTATACTTTACCTATTGCAATAAGTGAAAACTTGCAACCTTGTGCAACTTTTTTTTGTAGATCATTAAACTTGAGAAAGGTCATTTTCTGTGATTTTTGGGGTATATTCGAAATGTACTATAGCAGGTTGCATTGTTCTTAAAAAAACATGCATTTTAAATTATTATAAGCTATAGGTCATCGATGAGTCTCACCTTATTCTCAATTAGCGTAAACAACTTAATTTCATTTTTTGTTTAAAAAATTATCATTAGTTCGGACTATGAAAAACGGTTTATATTTCAATCAATAACACCTATTTCTGAGTACTATTTCATGAGAAATAATCCATTTCTCAGACGCTGATTTTTTCGACTTATTTCCGACTGGAATCGTATTCTGGACCACTGTGCAACGTGAGCTTCAGAAGGCAGACCTACATAAACCCTGATGACGTTACAAAAGTTTCAGAATCATTTTTAGTGGTGCATGACAAAACGCAATACCTCATATTCGCAACCAGTGAAAAAACCACAGGTTTTTTGTGCAACCAAGAGGGCCACGTACCAAAGCAATGTAAAAACAACAACCACTTTACCCCAGCAAATTCAAACGAACAAACCAACTCAAGCGAACTAAACGAGGAAACAAATAATAGTCAACAAACGAATTGCAATACCACAGAAACTCAAGACAAAACAAAAGAAATCCAGAGTACCAACGCAAAAAAACGCCCGCTATCATCAACAATTGGAAACCTCTCTGACGAAGAACACACCAAACACCGAACCCAAACCTTGAAGCTGAGGATACTAAAAACAATGAAACTATCAATAGGCTAAAAAAAGAAACGTAAACGAAACAGTTCCACAGATCGGAACAGATCACAACTAAAAAAAGCAATAGACAAAACTGGCGAAATGCGACAACCAGCGAAACCAGATATAGAAAACGAGGAGAACAAATTCATACTGAACTATGAACAATTCAAAAGTTTCTTGGAGAATTCATTCGGTGTTCACAGCCCAATAAATGATGCACTTGAATACAATATATACCCGAAACTAAAAGAAAAAAAAGTATTAAAAACAGGTTACGTCGCCTGAAAAACAAATTGGGCCCAGGTAAACTAAATTCACAAACAAATAAAATGGATACAGAACTCCCCACTTCATCACACAATTGCTCTTCAGATTCTGATAGGTCTAAAGAGCCTATCTATAATTAAGATGGCCTTTCAAATAATTCAATGGAATGTAAACGGATTCTATTGCAGACCCGAACACTTACAAATGTTAACAGAAGACTTTCAACCTGAAGTCCTATTAAGAAATCAACATCGATACAGACTTAGAAACAATATCCATTAAAATCACCCTACCTGACCCGAAACACCTACACATATGCAACATATATATCCCAAATAGCCAAAGTCTTGAAGAACTATAAATAGAACAATTAATTCAACAATTACCAAAACCCTACATTATTGTCGGTGATTTCAACAGCTACAGCCATGTATGGGGATCGAACAAAACTGATTCCAGAGGAAAAATCATGCAAGGAATATAGACTCATCCAATCTCATACTACTAAATTCCAACGAACCAACGCATTTTAGTGTTACAACCGGCCAAGAAAGTGCAATAGACCTATCAATGTTCAGCCCCACCATAGCTCCGAATATCACTTGGAAAGTAATCCCGGAGCTATGTGACAGCGATCATTATCTAATACAATGCTTATCCGCCAATTTTTTGATAACCGTTACCACGAGCCTACTGAAAAAGCCAAAAGGTGAAAATGTCCAAAAGCAGATTGGGGAAAAATACCAAGAAGAAATATCGACTAGTCTTTTCCCAACCCCGAATCCCAGCCCCACTCGATGTAACGAAATTAATTCTACACTCAACTATTTTATTGAAAAAATTAAAAATGCTGCACATAAAGCAATTCTGACGACAAACACACCATTGGCAACAGGACGACTAAATACTCTCCCTGGTGGAATGAAGGATGCGCAAAGGCAGCAAGGAGTTAATACATGCCTTTTCAGTCGCTATAAGAAACATAAAACCACAGAAAATTGAATCGCATTCAAAGAATATAGAGCCATCTCGAAAAGTTACGAAACATAACAAACGACAATATTGAAGAGAAAAAACTAAAAGCGATTAAAGGTATCAACATCCAACGTAGAATCCCAGCCCTCATCAAAGAACACAATCAAATCATCACAGATAAGAGTGAAATACTAGAACTAATAGCAACTACTTTCCAGAATAACTCCACGCGACAGCAACTATACACAATCATTCCACGATCTCATACAAATAACAGAAGCATATGAAGAGGAACATCTAAACTCCATCCCGAACGGAACTTAACTCACATCTACAAATGAAAGAACTCATATACGTTCTTAATACATGCAAAAACACCAGACCAGGCCCAGATGGTATTCCTAATATTCTAATAGCTAAATTACCATCTGAGGCTCTTGACTACCTTATACACCTTTTCAACTGTATCTGGACAGAAAACATATTTCCAGACATATGGAAAGACGCTATAGTAGTTCCTATAGCTAAACCAGGCAAAAATCGTGCCAAGCCTAACAATTGCCGGCCAATCTCACTAACCAACACGTTGTGCAAAATGATGGAAAAAATGATTAATCTTAGATTAAGATGGGTCCTGGAAATACTACAACATATCTCCACATTCCAAAGCGGTTTCCGAAACGGATCAAACGTTGAGATTTAAAAATATTTACCAGCGAGGAAAGTAACAGAGAAAATTCATATCTCCGGAACGACTGGACCGATCCACGTGATTCTTGGCTCATTGGATTCAGAAAAATCAACGATGAAATACAACATTCTTAAATAAATACTCGGGGCTCTAACTTTTGCATAAATCAAGGTGAATGTTTGGTAACTAAGGATAACAGCTAGAGTTTGGTATAAGTATACTCGGTTGTCGCGCGCCGTAGTCATATATATGTGGGGGGGACTACTACTTGGCGCGAGACCCTACCGAGTCTCCTGATACCGTAATTTCTACAGTCAGGCGACACGGGAAGAGTGTACGACAGGAAACTATAGACGAGAGTAACTCGCAGTTGTTAAAAAATTTGGAGCGGTCGCCGGGAATTTTCGAGCTTGCGCCGGCCATCAAATTACCGAGATTTAACCGTGAGCGGGACCAGTGGGTCCGATCCGTGAATCGTATGACTCGCCGATAAAGTTCAGCGAGAAAAGTTTGACTATTTGAATTCGTCCATGTCCAGTATCGCTGCACGCGCGACCCGTTTATTGGGTATTTCACGCGGAAATTGTCCGATTATGCCATGAAGATTCCAATTCGTTAATCGATTATCCTTACAAATCGCGCTACCACAATTGGGAGACGATGCGATCATCGCGTAAATTGAGAGAGTCAACTGAACATTGGGACATGTTGCTCCCACGGCCGATCTCGACGGCTCGTACTCATACTCATCGGGTCATATATTCTAAGACCGCTTTATGCTCTCTAGATAGAGTCGCGACCCAAGATAATTTTAAAATTGCGTCTTAAGGATTTGCTTAATGAAGATTTTGTTCAAATAAGAAAATCCTGTATGACGACAGAAAAGACAAATAAGACCGCCTTCCTCCAAGTCCTGTCGAATGAGGACTTAAGAAAAGTGTATTTCAAAATCAACTATCGTTAGCGTGCTGATGGGTAGATATGGATGAATACAGATCAACTTTCGTTAGCGTTTTGGCGATAGGTACGGGTCTTGACGCTCATCAGTCGTGTTTGATTTATAAATATTTGGCCGAAATGGACATTGAAAGATATCGACGACATGGAAATCGCGGACATCGATATTGACCATGAAGAAGTAGATGTAGTACGAGTGCGAAAGTAGTATATAAATGATGCGTCAAACCATTTGAGTTTTACGAGGAAGAGGAATTTCATAGACTCTGGATTATTATCGAAGATTCAGGCGTACTTGGCTAAAGTAGGCGTGGGCTTCCCGTTTCTCCTCCAATACAATTATTAATAGCCTTACGGTTACGGCAGATATATTTATTAGATATTAGATATGTAAACAGGTTTTTTGCTTTAAAATATTAAAATAATTCGTTTTTTAGACGGTCATTGGGGATACGGTGGCTCTGTCACAACCAACAGTGACGCGTATGATATTCCGAGTGTCGCATCTATTTGCCAGCTTGCGAAGGCAAATAATAATTACACCGAATTTCTTTCGGGGCAGGAAACAGTAAATACGTGTTGCCATAAATGTATTTTGTGCGGCCGGAAGTAAAACGTACATGGATGAGATGCGTATGGTTAGTAATGAGACGCCTATTGAATTTTAAACCAGCTATAACTAAAAAAACGGAAGCCCAAAATGAAAAATGTTAGAGGGAAAATCTACTTGCCCGAGCATGCAGAATAACCCCCTGAAGCGCCCGACACAAGAACATTTCCACCCTGTTTATATTTTTTCATCTACTACCCGATATCAAACTGTTATTTTGCAGGCATCAATTTCTGTCCTGCAAACACTGCAGTACGAATTACGGTGTTAATTCATTACAAGGTGAATCAGGGTCCGATTGTATCTCCAGTAGTTTACAGATACCGGCAGAGTTCCCTTTCCTGTTGTATTGCCAGCGACTTATATATTATAAAAAAGAATTTATTTGGAAGTGTAGAATAGACGTTTTTACAGGTGACAACTTCGGCATGAACTGTTAGACAAAAAATGCTGTCAAGTATAGAAAGTGGTAAAACTAAAAAGCGCCGTGCCTTCGGAGAAAGGCGAGTTTACCGTCAGGGCCATGAGAGAATCTTCAGTAGTTTGTTTCCTTGCAGCACAGACCAGGTATACGGAATAGACAGGACAAGCTGGGCGATCGTGGGGTATAGTGGGGTCCAGGGCAGTCCAGGGATCCTCAATCAAGATCCCATTACCATTTCGCTGTCACGCTCCGTGTTACCGATAATCCCAATTTTAGTACGAAAGACAGTAGAATTCTCAATTCTATATTATATTCGTTGTTTTTCCAGCTACTGTCCCACATTCAGTCAGTTTTCGATCCTTATTATGTTAATGCCAGGTCTATTCCGTGCCAGCGGTCTGGGATTGCTACCATACCGCCCCTGTATACACCTGTAAATGCGTGTAAATACGTATAACTTAAAAATAATTAAGTGCAAGTTGCCATTTACAGCAGCAATCAGGAGACTCATTAGAGTTTCGCACCAAGTGGTCAACAGCAGTCTACATCACTATCTGAATTGTGATATACAAATAACGATGACGGTGGTGAGAATTGAAAAACTTTTGAGAACTATACATGCGTATGGGTATACTCGAGTGAAGAGCAGTGGAGAGCGAAACGGTCACATTCTCAGGCACATAACTCACAGCCATCACAGGGACTCCCCTAGTTGGCAGAGAATCCGTTAGCGTCGCTGGTTGGCGAAGCGTTGGTTCCGAGATTTTAAAAATCCAAACTCGCCGAGTTACCTAATGGTCCAGCGAGGCAATCAGTTGTTCAGTCGCCCGATGGGAAAACGGAACGCCTGAGTCAAGTGCCTGGTGCCCCGCAGAGTGAAGTCCTCAGACCAGCGACAGACAAAACCCGACCACCGTCGCTGTGAGTTAAATTTCGAAAAAGTTCTCCTCCAACCAGTTCGATTCCAGTGCCTTTGTATTACTTCCGATGCGCGTACGCTTCCCTCCATTAATTCCAGTAGCGCGCTGTTTTTTTTTCAACCCAACGAGCACGCCGTATTTTCAAACGTAGTTCTAGGAATTACTGCAAAGTTTCTGATCATTAATTTCTGTCCGGTTTAAAAAGTGTAAATATTAATTTGTACATTAATTCTATTTTGTATTTAACTCATCCTTTGTCACTGAGTATATTGAAATTCTCCCGCACTAAGTCCTTTGTTCAAGTATTATTGATGTGTGAATAATATCAACAGCACACGTCGATGAAATAAAGAAAAGTTGGAAATAAGTAGATGATCGAATAAATAGGTCGAAAGATAATGTTTCAGTCCATGGTATATTTTTTATTAAGTACTTCTTAGATATACAAGGTTTCAATTCACGGGTTTACTTGCCTGTCAGCAGTCATTGTCGTCTATTTTTTTGTCTTATTTCTATGCATAGTATACTATGTGCATTAAGTATACAGCGTAATGCTACTGATTTAAATTGCTAGATAATTTATAATTATCCTATACGCAGTGTTATATTTGGTATTAGTTGGTCACAGGCAAGTGAACCATCCTGTAATGTACTACTCATCGTAATATTAGTCATCATTGAACGAGCTTTCTTCATAATTGAACGCATCGGTTACGAACCCGTGCTATTAAAATAACCAGGCTTTATGCATACATTGTTGTAGTTTTAGTCCTATAGGAAGTTCTCAAGTTCGTCAGTGCATTTTGTCGCAAGGAATTCTGACGCACCCCGTTAGTAATATATTTTCGAAAGAACAAAAATAAATATATAAAAAATATTCGGTGTTACCCAAAGTTAAATTTACTTCAGAACAGTTTTGCATTAAAATTAAAATACAAATTAAACCCCTTATCGTTACTTGAAGTTCTCGGTTCGCAGAAATAACAATACAAAAACTTCCAAATGTCTAAATTACGAGAAAGTGTTATTCTGCTCGAATGAACAAAGGATTCCCGAGTACTCTGCAAGCGAACTATGAGACTCAAATATCATAGTTCGCTTTCTATACTTTATGGGATGGGAAATGGGAAACTATTTTTAACGCTGCACCGTGATAGCTGCAAAGGCACTCATATAAGTCGTAAGAAAAGAGACCCCATTGCACTCATCAAAACAGATGGCTGGCACCCAATGCGCCACATGGCACCATTAAAAGAAACACATAATGCACAGATGTAGCTACAGGAATAGCACAAATTCGAACTTTCCTTATGATGAGTGGGCGAAGAACTATGGGTTATTTTAATCGCCGCAACATAGACGAGCATCCCAATGAACTCTAGACAAACAACCTCATGACCTCCAAGTTGTCTATGTACTGTGTCCTCCCGCTAGAGACACAGAGTACCTTTTTGTTGTTCGTTGGCGCTGAAACTTTTGCTATTACTCGTATTGCCAACGCTACGAGCAACATACGGGAACACGCATCGCAACTTGTTGGCTGGAACGGAAATATTTCGATGCTTTAACACTTTGTCATATTACCCGAATTCGAATGATACCCAATTGTCCATTTACTTTTACCTAAATAAAGCTAATCAATATGTTTAACAAGATGTAGTAAAAGAGCTAAAATGCGGCAAGTTCAGTAGTAGTGTTAAGAAGTGGTTAGGAAGGGGTCGGTATGAATGGACAACTTTTTCACAAACTAGAAATAACAAGAAACAGTTCCTCCAGTGAAGAGAGATTTTAATCCTGGCAGACTGCGTTTGACCGAAATGCACGGGCAGGCATTGATTCCCCCCATAAATAGAGCAGCTTTGTACGCAACAGGCCTTATATTAATCTCGGCTTCGCGGCAAAAGTTCATTACACTTTCGAGATAGTACGGCTAAAGATTTTTCTCATCCACCATAACCGATTCCGAGTAATCTCCCACCTGAGTGCTGAGAAGGACCCTTCAATGGTACTGCATCCCGCGACTCTTCAATGCACAATGAAGCGATTTCCACGTCCGATGAAGGAAGAATAATGAATGCAGCATCACTGTTGGATTTGCAATATCTAAGTGGAAGTTAAGCGGAATATTCTAATTCATTAATTACAAAGGCACCAGCTATTGGCGATAGTACGCGGTGGCAAGCAGAGCTCTTGTCGGCCGAGGGTCATCGTGTATGACCCCTGTCCTCCTTATCTGGCCAAGAGTACATTCAATTAATTATCCGGCTATGGCATTCGACTCTGTTCAAAGCTTGTGTGACATCTCCGGCAACTGCAACTTTAATACGGTGCTGCGGGTGTCATCTAATGATCATCACGGTTAGCAAATAGTCAGGCGTCTCGATTAATATACGAATGTAAGGATATATGAGTCAAGGACCCCTTACCTGATGCTATCTCATAAACAGGAACACCGACGATTGCTTGTTTCAGCCGGCGTCAATTGTGTGAGTCTCAGCTTTGCCTGGTATAATGAGGCTGCTCGTTTTAGCACTGCTCTTGGTCATCGCTCCAATCGATCATGCTCGCTCCAGGGAAATCACGTGAGTTTATTTTTGAGTGAAATCACTTCTGTTTGTTATTATTTATGGAGACACAATTATTCGACTATCGTAAGTACTTTGTTCAATCTAATTGCAGACCGTACAACGAGTGTTCGATGTTAATTATTTTCAGTTGTTCTGTTATAGTTATTGATTGTGTTTAATTGGAGCATGATTTCGTAGGCACGAGGATATTAAAGACGCGATGCTCAGCATGGTGCACATGATGCGTGAAAATACTGAGAAGTTGGAGAGGCACGAGGCAAGGGAGCGTCTTCTGGGCGAGCAACTGAAGAAAACCTTGTCAGTATTAACGAAACGTGTATCGGTGGTTGACGGCCTCAAGGGAGAATTAACGAAGATTAATGACAGGATTTCTGGAATCGAGCAACTCATCGCTCAGGTAACCCTCAATTGAAATTTAGTTAGACAAAACTATTATTTGCTATAAAACTTGTATAGATTCCCTTGTGCAGATAATAATACTTACATGAAACATGGTATAATAAGTTCATAGTGAATATTTATGCGAACATAGTATACGTTTTATTAAAGAATATATATAATATTGTTGCTGTAACTATCACAGTTGGATACGCAACAGAACAGTGAAAATTGATATTTACATGAAACTTCGGTCCCTAATGATAAACAGTAGATTAGAAAACCTCACGTTAACAAAGACAATTCTCGAAGCGTAAAATGTTGTTAAATCAATTGCAGGAGTTTTAAAAGTGGAACAATTCCTTTTCAGAGGGACGAGCGCGAGCGAATACAAATGCAGAAGACAGCCGACACTTTGGAAGATCTGGAGAGCCGTCTAGAAGGCTGGCTGACAGACATAGAAAATAAAGTGGCCGAAGTAAATATGCGGTCATCCGATACAATCATGCCACCCCTCGACACAATCTCGCCGATCTTGTCGAAGATAAACAATACCGAGTCGTTACTCATAGAACAAGTATCCAGGACTGAGTCAGCTTTGCAATCGGAAGCGGCCTATTTTAAGGAGACAGTGGCACGCCAGACGGAAAAGGCCGAAGCCCTACTGAATCAGGTAAGCAGGGCAAGAAGAAAGAAGACATTTGCTATTTTGAAAGAATGAGCTTTAACTCAGTAGCGTGTTAATAGATTCAGGACGTCGCGAAGAGGATTGGTAATCTCGAAACATCTTTGGAAAATGTTAAAGAAGAGTCACGCAAGTTCCACGAGGGCACACCCCAACCACAATTCGATAGCGTTCCCGGATTGGAGGAACAAACAAAAGCAATAGATCGTGTACAACAACTCTTGCAAGACACATCAGAACAAATACGAGAATTGCCAAGGTAAAGTTATTCAATCTTGAGATTTTATCGGTTTTTCCAACTATCGGTTTTAATAGGCTATTTGTAAGTCTCTATTGCGAGTCTTTTAAAAGCTGTACCACATTTTAAGTAAAGTAAGGCTTAATGAATCCAAGAAAATTGAAATGAAATTTTGTTTGAATATTCCTGGATTTAATCTTAGTAATGAAGCTTTGTTTTATTTTATTTTTATTGTTTCATTAATGAATGTGAGGATTATATAAAAGACGTACAATTGTGTTTAAATTATCAGTATTTAGACATTTATAAATGTGGTTCACGCAAAAGACTCGCTGTGCAGACAAGGGAGTAGAAGGTACAAAAGGTATTATTTAATGAATATGTTGTCTTCATTTAGGATTAATGAAATTCAAACTCTCCACAATGAAACGCAAACTCTAATCCAAGAAACTAATCACGCACTGAAGGACGTTGTTTCCAGCGGAGTCGATAAGGTTCAGAACAAAATAAGTGAAACGACGGAGGAAAGTAAGAACGGCGTTGGAGCTTTAAGGTAACTTTGCATTCTCGAGTGGTTAACTGATTATTCCGTGGGAATTCGGGAATTATTATTGTACGACAATTAGTTTATACTTCTGGAGGTGATGACATTTATTTCTACAAGATTAATGCTTGACCAACTCCCGATATTGCTAAATGAATGCTATTTGATAACTATTTATGATATTTCATGTGAATACAAGCATTTGCATAATGCAATATTGTACTATTTTAAGCCGATTTAAAAATATGACTGCCATTTGTAGGCATTAATTTTCAATCAACCCTGAAACTAAAGGTTGTTCTTTCTTCTTGTTTGGAGTTCGGTATAAATAATACTAGTTTTATTAACACCGGAAATGTTTTTTTGGCTAATAGTCATTGTATTCATTTTTATTGTTGCATAATTACAAGCGCGAGTCTATATTTTACGTATTTGAAAGTATCACGTTCATCTTTTAATTGCCATACTTCGCTGGCATGCTTCCATTCCAGGATGGACTTGGCCAATAATGCTGAACGCGTCAATCACGAATTGCGAGACATTGAAAAGGCCCAGTCCGTGATGGTGTCAATGGCTGATCACGTATTAGACACCAAGAAAAGAGTTGAATACGGAGTTCACCAAATCCTCCTTGAAGTCGGAGACTTACTTAAGGCGCAAGGCTCAAATATTAACAATACTCTGAACGAAAGATTTGATGGTATATCGAATGATATTATGAACAATCAAAATGGTGCATTGTCCAACTTGTCCAATAAGATGGAACAGGAAATGAATCAGGTAATTGTCTCGACAAACACACTCATTAAGTTCGATCACTTGATATTTCCCATTACTGTACTCTTCTTTTGCAAAAGGTGTGGAGACAGATCAATGTAATGTATCAACAAATGACGGAAAGTGCAAAGGCACTGGAGAAGTTGCACACGCAGAATGAAGCGTATGTTAATGAGACTACATCGACTATGGGTGGAATGGAGAGCAAGGTAAGATTTCCAATCAATTTGTCTAATCATGTGTGTAACTCCGCTTCAACAAAAATCTTTTACCATTAAATAGGTGAGCGAGATAACGAAACGCATGATGGAAGTGGACGAGAACCTGAATTACCTCTTGGGTCGTCTATCTTTGGTGACCCAAGAGTTCAACCAAATAAAGTCAGGATTGGGGGCTGCGCTAGACAATATTAAAGCATCATTCAAGGAGGTGCAGGATAGAGCCAATGATCTCAGACATCCAGGGCCGCATCCCATCCCCGAGAATTATAAAGGCTTTAATGATCCAGACGACAGCAAACCCGACGGTAAGCCAGCACCACGTAAAGACGCTCAGCTCGCTAGCCCTGAAATTTTCTAAGTTGACGTTTCAAAACACTCGTTGGTAAACTGACAGAAGACAACGAATGCTACTGTATTTAGACAGCTGAATCTTTTTTAGTCAACTGAGAGATATGCTTAACACCGTTGTTTTCCATAAAGAAAAGTTTTGGCTCCTTCGTAAATTGAATGACATTTTGGGTAATAATATAGAATTAATGATTGTCACATAACAAACTTGAATATAAAGCGAGTGAAGCGTCAATTGTTACAATTATTCCATATCTTCCTTATTCTCCCTACAACAGCTTTACGATTACCCGTTCACCCATCTTCACGAACTGTATCTGTTCTAGTCATGAAAATAAAATAAAGATAGCACGCTACCATACCCGGGATCTTCTCATCACTAAACTCATCAAATTACTCATCGGACCTGTCATACCACGATCCAGCTTCATGCACCAGTTTCACTGATATTCGAAACCATGCACCACAAGGGCAATAAACAAGCCTTTCTCTGAAACGTCGGAGTCTTTGTTGCAGTGCTACTACGCTATCCGAAAACGAACTAAAACGGGGTGGAGACGTAAAAAGAGCCGAGCGTAATGACAGTAATTGTAACTGCGCCCTTGAAACTGTTATATTTATTGAGCACCATGCATAGAGCTATGCTCGCTAACTTTAACTCTACAAGTGACAAGTACACTTTCCTTGAGTGACGAGGGACTTCAATGGCTGCTATTGCATTATACTACATACATTAATATTGCAAAGTGCAATACCATACACTACCCACACAATATTGCATTGCGGAGGAACAAATAGAAGTAAATGTTTATGCACGTGCAAGTCGATACCGAAAAGGAAAAAACAATAATTGGAGTGCACCGGTTTATTGAGTCGGGCGGGTGTTGACTCGTTCAGAAATCGGCATTCGCCACTTCTAGGGTTAAAGTATCCATGGTGCGCATACAATATATTGATCCACGCTCGTGAGTCTCGGAAAAGAGTGATATGCGAAGAAGAAATGAAATGCCAAGTAAATCTTAACATCGCCTTATATATTGTGGAAACGATACATAATGTCTTATGTGGATCGATATATCTACCTTTTCCATTCATAATAAATGCTACTACTAACATATACGTTTTATAGACACGTTTCTGTTTCCATCCAATGTATGCGCCGTACGTTATGGATAATACGATGCGTAAGAAGGCAAATGCAATTGAGTGCAGTGGTCATCGCATCTCGAATATCGTATTCGCATAAATAGACGTTATATACTTTAAGGACACCGGCAAATCAGATTGCGCTATTCTGATACACCGCTGACAGCAACTGACGACTTAAATCATTAGGGACATTTCTCTACGTCCGCGTTATGCGTCAACTGAGTGATGACTGATGTAATGTTATTCTAAAGGCTATCGCCATATAAACCAGTATATTGTTAGTGATTTTTATATTATGAGCATTATAAGTGAGCCGTACGCTATCGGTGTAATTTTAGCGTTAAGGGTCCAAATCCGAATAGGTATAGCAACATGTGAAAGTGAAGAGGAACGAAAATTGCAACTAGAAACTCTTGACACTCGCAACACTCGTTTCGTGCGAGAGTTCACTTTCCAAATTCTGCGTAGCCGTGCCTTAAGTTAAGGGTCAATTTGAGGGTAAAAAGCTCGAGAGTAACTGCATCAAGAAGGATATAATGTACACGCACCCGAGAGTTCACACAGGAATAGACAAATATCATTCGTGAAAGCAATTCTCGAGAATTTTACTCCCAAATGGACGCTTACCATTAAAATTCGTTATAATTGAAACACATGCTTACGGTTATAAGAGCGGCCATCAATTAAACGGTTGCCCCCAATTCACCATATCTCTAATTTTAAAAAGTCTACTGAATGACCGTAAATATCTGTTGACGTTAATCCGAGTATTATTAGCAGTATATTAAAAGTAACGGCAGCATCGAGGCTGCCGAATTATTGGTAGCTTTGAGACGTTCGAGGCGCTAATAAGAATGTGGTTCATCCGGTTCACTGGTGTTAAAGGAGACGCTGGTTCCTCTGTACTCGTTATGCTCATAAGTACTGAAATTCTGTTATACGCAGCGCATGTAAAAGTGTGACATAAATCGGCGAAAGATGTAAAAAGGATAAGTATATTGTCAATAATGGAGATTCAAAATGGTATTAAAGCTAAGTTCTCCCAGAGGATGTGGTGTTGAATTATTTTATGCCTCTATTATAGGTATATATACAACTGCGTACACGGCATACTTCCATACATACTAACGTATACTCAAGTAATTTAATATCTTTTTAATATAGTGTGATATATCAACGGGTGGAGTCTGCGTCCTCTCATTCGCCCAGGGACTAATGCTTCCTTAATTTTAAGTGTCTGTCTCTTTCTTATGTAAGGAGTAAACAATATTGGTACAATTACTCACAGAAGTATTTAAACTTTAGTATGTTTCCTATAGATTTAACGAGTTATGAACATGAAAATTTCCCCACACTCTGCAAACACGATGTATGAAGTAGCACGGAAGAAGTCAAAGGTTGTGTCAAATACTGCCGTTTCATTAGAATACTGGTTAAAGATGGCAAGTGTCTGAATGTTTTTACCATTGATCGAAGTGAGTTTCGTCCGTATTCGTCTTGTTAATTTTGGGAATTTTCATGCACGGTAAATAAAGTCTGTCTTCTTTGCCTTATCAAAAACTGTACTACGATACTGATCTAACGATAGTTCGAGTGACTTAGGTCGCTACTCTCGTGCAAAATGTATTACAACCCGAAACATACCAGAGTTCAAATGCTTTAGTGAGTAACTATATATCCCTGTTTTAAGTGCTTAAACTTCAGATGCGAGCCATACGTTGTAAGTAGTAATATATATCAATCTTAGGATAGTATCTGATACTCCTTTCGTAGGGGCAAGTTTTATTAGAGAAATACGAAGCTGCAGTGAAAGAGAAAGCGGATGCAAAAATAGTATTTCGACGAGACGTAGAGTCGTGTGAGATAGAATGAGAACTCGGTGACACACAACATATGGAATATGTACCGTTCGCAATTTTATTTGCTCTTGATACAGACAAGAAGTTGCTTGGCTCTCGGCAGCGCAATCTTCCAGGTCGATTTGCTACTTTTACATGTATATTTAGTCTAGTCGCTTTAAAGGTAATGTACAATCGGTACGTTTGCAGTTAAACTCCACCATATTTTCACTCACTTTCGTATGTGCCTCTCATTCCGTCGCGCTCGGCTTCAAACATAGGTTTGTATGTACACCTTATGACACTCTAGTTACAACTTATCAGTATGTTTTACATCGATTTTGTATGTCCGTCTCTGGACTTGAATGCGGCACGTTTAAATCAAGGTAATCTTCGATGACGGCGAGCTAATTTTCAATATGAAACTCCGTTCGGCAAACGACTACCCGCGAAAGTATACTCTCGAGTCGTGCGAGACAGAATAGATTTGTAGACTCGAAAAAAATTAACGTGCTTTATTAAAGTACTACATAATGGACGCGTCACAAACTTAACAATGAACGTTTAATAATAATCTTTTTGTACTTCTACGAATTTGTATTGCTTAAACATGGCGTTCTTTGGACGATGGGCCAATAAAAGCAAACAACATAAGTTGTCCACTCTATGCTCGCTTGGTAAAGTGATCTTATTTCCTGCTTGTCCACCGGGCACTTTGGGTTGATTCTGATAAATTTTCATTGGTGCTGACTTTGTGAAAGAGTTAAGAAATGGAGAGCAATCACGAGAAGTACTTTGTAAGAACGAATGTCATCGCTTTAAGTATCATTAATGTCCTATTTCAAATCGAATGATGGAAATGATAAATGAGTAAATGGTCACAGGAACAAAAAATTATTACCCATATAAGCAGAACAAATAATACGGTCTTTATGAATACGGTTTAGTTCTACAAAGATATCAATTCTCATCATACTAAAGTAAACGCGACGAAGAAAAAAATCCGTATCTTCCTCATACGGATGAGGAAAAGCTTACTGCAACATCAAGGAAACTAGTCAAATAATACAGATTTCCGTACAGTCATCGAAACTGCTGATATCACGTGCGCGCACTACATTTCTTCGAACTTCTCTGCACAATTCTGCGATTATTTATTACTTTTCAGCACGTTTCACGCCCATTGCCGATGAGTGACCTTTAACACGAAGTTTCCAAACACTCTTTTCCGCGACTCCCTTTGCAAACATTTGTCCTGTGATCCTGGTCGCAAAGGCGAAGAACTTTACAATTCCTAAGAGATTCGTGTCAATACTGATTTTCCGATATTACAGCAAGGAGATTTGAAAACGATTAAACGCGACAAAAACTATCAAACCTGAAATTGACTAAAAAATCCCTGATAGATCACTTTACGAATAACGAAAAGAGTCGCGTGGAACAATTTATGCGGTGTACACAGTAGTAGTAGTAGTTTACCCGTAACACTTGCGCCCGTCGGTAACAAAAACTTCGTCATTCGCAAAGATACACGTGCGGTACAAAGAAATCGCTGACTTGGCGAAGAATGTTGAAGGATGACTAGACACTCTTAAATTACAATGCACATTATTAATCTAATATAGCGCTTCGTTACTTCTCTAAGCCAGACGCATACGTGTACGAGTGAAGATTTCTTATTATAAAAACTCTTATCTCAATTGCGTCCTCGGATAGTATGCAATCGCAGTGTAGCAATGAATTCGTATATGTAATGTGTCCGATTTAACCGCAGCCCAATTCGCACGCTCTCTAATAGCGATTTTCCGCAGTGCATAGGTCTTCCTCCCGCGGTGAACTTTACAATAGAGACTTTGCACTCGGTATGTATTTCGTATTAGCAAGAAAGTGAGAGGAAAGAAATTGGCAGCGAAGTCGAATCTGAATGTACAAGGGAAGAAAAGAGTTTCGAGCAGTGGCTTGGTGATTTGTACCATCATTCCGTACGGTATATTAGAACTTTAATAACTACAAACTGTGCCAGAAACTTGTACTAAGACACGCGCATTATATACGCCATCCAGTTCGCTTCTAGTTTCGGCGAATCAGCACGTCGTGTCAGACAGTTTACAAATCTCAGGTAATCTCATCAATTATCACCCTACGGTCCTTGTACGGCTCATACGCCAGTTTCATATACTTAGATATTCTGACGTGGACTTAAATTAAATCGTTCACTCTCCTCATCTAGTTCGGTTAGTCCTTAGAATACCCAACAAAACCGAAATACCAAAGTCACTCAATACACCGTAAGCTAATACTGACACTAATTATGTTTCGTAATTCCGTAAACAAATCACAATGAGACTAGATTAGTGGACAATAATAGGAATGTAATGATAAATACGTGGATGCCCCCTTACAAACCGCTAGCACGCATTCATGGAAATAGTCACAATGCTCACCCTGTATATGTGATTTCACTTTGCAATGTAATCGATGAAACGAGTCGAAAGAGCATGTAATATTAAACCATTGACGTTAGAGTATCACGAACATAGAGACTGTTTAGGGTTTTTTCGCTCAGGTATTACGATTGTTAAGCTATCGAGGGTACGTACACAGGAGCTTACTCATATACACACCCTCTTCTGGGTATGCTGAGAAAATCTGGATTGCCTTTGTGCATTAACTTCTCACTTTCGAATCTTCCGATGCAGCCAGGTACACACACCTTGCGCGTGCACGTGACCGCCCTATCATAGACATGAAACTCTTTGTCATCTCCTAAGAAATTGGTTGCTTGTTGCTCGATTTATGGTATTTCTTAATAGTGTTATTGTACTGCGAGCTCTGTTTACGTTTAAGCTATATAAACGGTGGTATCTCTGTGTTTTCTGTGTATGGGGATGTGTACACGGATACTTTGTGTAAAAAGCATATCGATTAAACGTAATAGACGAGCTTGTTATGGCATACATGAGAAGGATTAACAACTAACATCAACTGCTTGCTTAACAGTACATGAGATATTCGTTAACAAGCTCGTGATAAGCTTCCATTAAGTTAGTAACATCGTAAGTATACTTCTTGTAACAATTCTTTGCGGTGCTAGATTTCTAAAGGTCAAACGTAGTCGAAATCTCTCTCACTTAGCGCAATTCTCCTTCTCCTTGCCGGAAGGTAAATGTGTTTAATATCGTTTATTTTAAGTAGTCTAAATCATGTAATGCTGTAATTTTGTGATAATCCTTCCAGCTAGTCTACTTTTGTTATTGACCTGGCCGACAATATGTTTTAAAGCTATCATTACCCACGTACACATCAGAAATGTATTAGCACAGCAAAGAAGTTCGGATTATACTCTATGTACACCCCCAATGCACTGGAAACGTCATTAAAAATTGCCTACGCTATCGATAAGCGGTGAATATTAGAAAGTCGTAATGAATTCCAATACTCGAGCCGAGACACGCCTTGCACGTCGTAAAAAATAATGCAAGTACTTTGGTAGAGCGTATATGTGTATCAATGTGTATGTGTATGTCAATGGCCCTCGTCTTTTCTCGTTTCTTCTTACAAAAGGGTCTCTTAAACAAAGTTAATTAAGTAAATTCGGAATATTGGACGCATTATACCGGAATGCATTAGATTAATTTCGTCTAAGAGCAATGGGGAAGAGTGCTGGATACTAATACTAACTCCTCCACGTTCCTCCAGAACATACAAAATGCATGGTCTCAGAGAATTACATTTCTGCGTGTAAACACTAATGGCGCATATACAAAATAGTGTATCATTACTAAAACTCTTACGAGAACACACTGCTGAATGAATTCAATAAACTTAAACTTAAACAATAAATAAATAAACAAACAAATAAATAAACTTGGTGTTCGAACAATAAATGAATTAATACTAGAAAATCAGAACGATTCGTGAGACATGATACATATTGCTGAAGAATGGTAGGTGATATAAAAACGATCAGATCAACCGGGATCTCTTGCTAACGTTGATTTGGATCACGATAATGAGAACGATTAACGAAATTCACGGGGCAAGAACACTGGAAGAAAGCTACGATCGAGGAAATAGACAAGATGTGTACGTATCGATACTAATCATGTAATGAAGAGAACACTAATGATTATGTTTTGTTGAAGTATCCATACACTCTTTCTTGGATTATACTCTTAGGATGTGACTAAAGTTTAGCAGCTGCTAGCTCAGATTACTCGATATAGATAAGTGCAGCCGACGTTCACCACGCCTTCGAGGGTGTGAGTGGTCCTAGCTGCTGGTAGAAGCGATTGGACTTACAGGGCTTAAAGGACTACGCGTGGAATTCCTGAGGCAACCAGTTAATGTTATAGCTACTTTCCGACTTCCCGCATCGTCGCGATGCTCGCAGAGCCATATACCTTGCCATGTGCCCAATGTTAATTTACCGTCAGTTATTGGAATGCTCAAGGAAGAGCCCAAAAAACATGCCTTTACATGTGCTGCCTACAAATCACACAAACCCAACGTTTATATCATCTATCGGACCTTAGTTTACATATGCAAGTATATTTGTCCACATAAAGTTTCAGACACCAGCATCTGTTATTCTTAGTAAAATATTTTGCGCTTTCTTATTTGTTATACAAGATGGTGTACTCTGCTTTCCTTCATCCTGTTCCTTTAAACAGTGAAACATTTGAAATAACAAAAACTATACTGTAATACAATGCAAAAACAGCCTGGATTCATTAAAATTTTACATTTTGAAGCAAACATACAAGTTGCAATATGCTGGTGTCTGAACATTTTAGGGAGTAAATGTATTTTCATCTAACTCTAAACCACTTACTCTACCAACTACGTTAATCACAGTTATTAGCAAATTCCTACTTAGAATGTAAATCCTTCTAATGAATAAGAAATGAATTAGTTAACAAGCAAACTACAAATTTACGTGATATATTATGGTAAAGTGTTTCATTTAGTTGCTTAATTAAGTATGATAATTCAAAATAAGTTAATTTTAAAAACAACTCTACGGCAACTGGTCAAATACTTTTGTGGTTTTCATAGAAGCTTCTTATTTTAATATTGCAAGCTTAAGTCCACTTACCATGTCATCTGGTCCTTCGCAGCTGTGTCTGTATCCTATCTCGGGTCCTGCAGGAACTATTTTGTTAAGCATCATTTCCACGTCATCTCGCACGTCTGGATCCCAATTCTCATTTAGCGCTAAACTAGCAGATGTATGGAGAACTGAAAGATTTGATTGATTATGAAATTCGCACTGGATTGGAAGAAACATATAATTTATCTTGATTACTACATATCTACTTCCATGAAGGAACTGATATACAACACTAAATCAGATTCTACAGATGTTGGTACTAGAACAGTAGAATAAAACATTTATATTGTTTCCGTTTCAATAACTTATCTACACCCTCTATTAACTACAAGTCAGTGCTGGTTTAAGTATTTGTACACACCGTTATGAATAGAAATAAAAAATAGCAACTTTGAATACTTGACACAATAACTATAGCCATAGCCACTATACTTATGCTAGTTTAGAAGTTCACTTGAATTTTGCACAAAATAAAGATTCTTAAGCAACACGTACTTCAACTACCAAACATAAGGGCGAAGTACTAACATTGTAGTTTGACTAGAAAAGGATGTAAAAACACATACACCAAATTAGTCTCTAATAAATCAAAACCCAATGCAATCTAAGCAAACCATTAATACTCAATAAAACTTATATCTTTCAACAAAAGCAATTGAGCATAATCTGCATTGCAAGGGGAACACATTTGCCAACTAAGCCTAGTCTGTCAAACACTTTGAAAGTAGTACTGCATCGTGACAACAACAAACAACAAACAAATGATTGGCACAGCATAAGAGTTTCTGTGACTGAATGAAGCAGCCCCAAGAGCATGAAAGTCAGACCACTATCTACCGACAGTTTGTGCACAAGGAGAAAGCTCGTGCTTGTGCAAAAGGTGGCTAAAGGCCGCTTACTTTGTATATGGCAAAGCCCGACAGAAAACTGGCAGAGTTCGGGGATTTGCCTCAAGATTTCCTCGGTGACGTGATGGATACCACGACGTTGCGGCCTCAGGTAGATCTTGGTCTGGAACCAGGCGGAACCGATCTGGATTCCTCCCTTTGACGAGGCCATGATATGAATCGCGCTGCGGAGCTCGCACCCTCGAAGGTCTCTGAGCAGATCTTCAAGCCCCGCGAGGCAGAGTGATTCCGTCGCTTTGAGCCTCCCTCAGGACAAAAGTCTAGGTCTCTCTCTCTCCCTCTCTCTCTCCCTCTTTCGCTCTCTGGCTCTCGGACGTGTGAGGGCTCACGAGAGCGCCCTAGCCTCCATGGGGTTGCATGAGTCACAGAGAGAATTCGGGCTCGAAAGGTCCGCTGTCCGCCGGCCTCGCAAGTCGCACGGCTGCTTACTCAGAGCCACATCCTTCCGCTCGAGGTTCCGTTAATCCCTGCAGGCTATCTCTCCCTTGTAGTCATAAAAAGGTTAGGAGAGAGAGAGATAATGATTGACTAGGGGTGCGCATATGTAGTGCGGTCACACACATGTAGTCATCCTCACCTCACCTATATATCGAAATATATCAGGTGCGCCTACGAATAGCAGGCCAGGGGGATGACAGTGGAGACGGGCTATCATTCATCGTACCAACGAGCGATATATGTACACGCAGGAACTTCCTTGGTCTCCCCTGCGCACCGCAACCCTTCACTATGCGTACCTCTCTTCGAGCCTTCTCAGGAGATCTCGCTCATAGTGCTAGCTTGCTGGCTCAAGTCTTCCAAGATAAACAAATCGTACGATCATCCGATCATACAAGAGGCAGTATGCCTGCTCCGTTAGTTCGGTAATAGCAAATAGCACCCCCGTGAGTACTCCGTTGTTGTCTGCTCCAGCAGTGTGTGCTCTAGTTTGCTTTCCTCCTGTCGCCTGTGCAACCCCTTTCAACCCCTTTCACAGGGGCGCTTCGCTATTCTCCCGACACGATTGGCCTCCGGCTGCGCGCCAACTGCGAGCACTTGCAAGATTTCTTAGATATATACATTATATCTTTTCATAGTTTCATTTTTGTTTAAATTCCTTCTCATGGGGCTCTTAGGACTTTCAATCCTTTACTATATTATTTGTATGTCTTTCAATTATTTTAACGCAATACCACCCGTTAATTGTTGTTTTCTCGCCGGTAAATCGCGTCGAAATCATCTTCTAAAGATTTTAACATCATTTTCGCTTATTTTTCTTATATAGTATACGGGAACACACATAATATATATATATATATATATATATATATATATATATATATATATAATGGCATATATTGTATTACTTATGCACTGCGGCATATGATTATAGAGAGTCCAGCGACCGCAAATAAAACAACAAATAAATAAATATATACAGGGTGTTCCACAAATGTCCTAATTGCGTATAGCCATCTTGTAGGGGATTTTGCGGCGATCAAGATAGCTACGTTAAATATTTTGATTCGTCCTTAATTTCGCGACAAAATTGAACAAATTATAATTTGTTATAATTATTATGGCGTATATATACGCCAATATAAGATATACTTTCATGGTCCCGCTGGTCAACAGGGCCCAGCACTAGCTACAGGTCAGCCCTTTCCTCCGGCAGAAGGGAGATATTATCTGTCCTTTCTCACTGATGCGCGTTTTATTGATGCACAAAAGACTTTGGCACCACCCATTTCCGAGAATCAACTGAATAGATCAACCGTATTGGCGAATCATTTTTTTATATTTTGTCGCGAAATAAAGCGCGAGAAAACATTTTGAGAAAAGCCATATCTTCATCGCCGCGAAATTCTTAACAAGATGGCATCACACATTTAGGATATTTTTGAAACACCCTGTATAGACAGCATGAATATATGGTGTAGAATGGCGCATTCTATACTGTTGTTGCGTATTCAGGGCTCCGACAACCTGAAATAAGACTCAGTTGACAACAATCGACATATGCCGCGTCGACTTCGATTGTGCGGGAATCAAACCCGATTCGAATGAGATTGATTTTTAGCGAAGAAGATATTATCCGCGAGCGCGAATAAGAGTAAAGTCGCGGCAGCTGTTCCGCAGATGTAGAGTTTGTAAAGGAGGAAGCGGAAAGGCAAGACAGAATAATTACAGGGGCAATATCGAGGAAGTCACGTATCTACTGACTTCCCGAAAAGGTATACTTAAATTCTAATACAAAGGGTTTAGAAAACTTGAAGTGGCGGAGTCGCCAGAAACCTAACATATGCGGTACTTGGGATTTTCCACCCCTACTGCAGCCATCCGCGGCAGGGCCCCAGCACACTATAGGCAAGGGCAGGGGTAGGCTCCGGAGTAGAGGGAAGGATTCTCCCTTGCGCGCGCCTTCAAGGATCTAGGGAGGGAGTAGATAGGGCCGCCCCGCTGACGCGTGCCACTAGGAAAATTGTAAGGGCCCGTGTAGATAGCCCTTGTTGCGTGTTCGGCGGTTTAAGAGAGGTGAACGTGGGCAAGTGTGCCCGTGAGGTGCTGAGGCACCCTGCTCGCGGAGTTGCGGGAAATTGGAAATCAAAGAAATAAGCAAACGAATTTAGGAGTTCAAGAATATTGGTAAAATGTATTCAAGAGGTTCAAATGAAGCTACTACTGTCCAGTACACGTTTTAAAGAGTTCTAGTCGCTAAGACGGCGGAGATAAGTCTGAGAGTCGCTCCTCAGATTCGAAGTCAGGAAGCCCGGTCGCGTGGCTTCCCACTCCTGGCACGTGGTCGGCGGCCAATCGCAGGCTGGCTTGACCACGTGGGCGCGAGCGAATTTCTGGTTGGAGGCCCTTCGCAGGAGCCCTACTACGTGACGTATTTCCGGCCAGCCGACGCGGTTGATTGGTTCTCGGTTACCTGGCCCTTATTTTGTGCGCGAGGAATCGGCGCGTGAGATTGCGGCGAGGAGGAAGGGCGGCTGAGCGCGGGAGTATCCCGGGGCCTTCCTCGCTAGTCGAGCTCGTGCGAGGCGAGCGAGGTTTTATGAGCTGCAAGGGTTGCTTGCTAATTTCGAAGCATCTATTGTTAGGCTTAGCGACGTCTTCAAAGAAGTCACGTACAATGATTGCCTTTATTACTTTAATTCGTTTATTATTTAATTGCGGGTTTTAAGCTCTTCCAAGTTCTACAGGGATTAGTCATCTGGGAGTCAGACGTCGCGTCCTAATCCTTTAATTGTACACGCTATTCCTGCTGGCAGCCGCACATCTGCGTGCCAGGCGTCAAGTTATAAAATCTAATTGTCCGCGGAAATATCCGCTGGTTGAAGCGCGACGCGAATTAGATATTTGATTTCAATGCCCGCGGAATTTCGATAAAGAGGGTTTGATAGCCTGGGTCGTATTTGGCTAAATTCGGGCGATTCGGAGATCTGGATCCGTATCTAGCTCTAAAAAGTTAGCCCCCGGAAATTCGAATTTTGGAATTTTTATTATTGCAATCGTTTGACAGTCGTTTGACAGTCTTTGACAGTCCAAAAAAATCGTTTGACAGTTATTAGTTTTCTAGAAAAATAAGAAATAAAATTGACCGTCAAGTTAGCCCCCGTTTTTTTATTTTGTAAAGAAATAAAGTTTTAAAGCATATAAATCGATAGAGAATCGTTTGACAGTTCCAACGAGACTAATTAGAACGTTTGACAGTTCCTAGTTTTCTCACAATCTGCAAAAATAGATACGGGACAGGTCTGACGTCAGCCGCGTTTCCACGAAAACGTAATCTAGCCCCCGTTTTTTTATTTTGTACAGAAAATAAGTTTTAAAGCACATAAATCGATAGAGAATCGTTTGACAGTTCCAACGAGACTAATTAGAACGTTTGACAGTTCCTAGTTTTCTCAAAATCTGGCAAAAATAGATGCGGGACAGGTCTGACGTCAGCCGCGTTTCCACGAAAACGTAATCTAGCCCCCGTTTTTTTATTTTGTACAGAAAATAAGTTTTAAAGCACATAAATCGATAGAGAATCGTTTGACAGTTCCAACGAGACTAATTAGAACGTTTGACAGTTCCTAGTTTTCTCAAAATCTGCAAAAATAGATACGGGACAGGTCTGACGTCAGCCGCGTTTCCACGAAAACGTAATCTAGCCCCCGTTTTTTTATTTTGTACAGAAAATAAGTTTTAAAGCACATAAATCGATAGAGAATCGTTTGACAGTTCCAACGAGACTAATTAGAACGTTTGACAGTTCCTAGTTTTCTCAAAATCTGGCAAAAATAGATGCGGGACAGGTCTGACGTCAGCCGCGTTTCCACGAAAACGTAATCTAGCCCCCGTTTTATTATTTTGTACAGAAAATAAGTTTTAAAGCACATAAATCGATAGAGAATCGTTTGACAGTTCCAACGAGACTAATTAGAACGTTTGACAGTTCCTAGTTTTCTCAAAATCTGGCAAAATATAGATCGACTTCAGCCGCGTTTACATGAAACCGCACCTACTGCGTAATTTTCCTATTTCTTACTAACAATCAACTACCGTGCATTTTTCTCATTATGAAATCGTTTGACCATTCAGACTATGTTTTATTAGAATATTTAACGGTTCATGATTTCGTCCAAAAATATATAGGTTAAGAACACAGAATAGGTTATCTGGTTTCCCAGGATTCAAGATGGAAATTATTCTGGAGCATTTACATTTCGGGGCATCGTTTGTGTGACAGATTTAAGTTGAAGTCCTATTCTTTTTATATTATATTTTTGAAATTATTGAATCTAATTACTACTTTTGTTTAGTGCATAGGTATCTGCTGCCAGTCCCAGCTTCAAATTTTTGAGTTGACAGTGTGGGGTTATACTTTTGCTATTGAAAAATTAGATATGCTCCTGATGGGCGACAGGCTACTGCAAAGCATCCTAGATCTGCGATAACACAGTGATCACATAGTGATGAGGTACGATTGTTATTATACATAATATATGAATGTATTTGTAGTGTAACTTATAAAATTATTTGGTTTTAAGGGGCAAAGGAGTGGGGGTGGGTAGATGCATAAAATGTCATAGCTGGGTACAACCAATAACAGATTTTTTTATCCTGACTGGGTAACAGTTGTCTTTGTTAAACAATATCGCTGTATAAGTTGATGTGAAGAGTGCCCTAAAACCAAATCCAATGTGCTATTTGACATTCGACAGCTAAAGGAGTCATGGAATTATGATTATACTTTTTCAGAACGTACGTAGTATTGATACAACTCCTGTGATTTTTTTCAGATGTTGGCATCAGGTATGTCATAGTAAAAAAATCAAAGACCGATACTGGTTGGAGCAATATAATACATAGCAGCTTCTGTCTATGCTTCAACGAACAAGGGTTCAACCGTCTACTTCGCATGGAACAGTTTGGAGCATAGCGGAGTCCAGTAGAGTGTTTGGAGCATAAACATCTCATATGTCAGCGTAATATATTTATCTTGTAAGTGGAATTATAAATAAAATATTCTATTTCCCTTGAAAGCTCCTGAAGTCTTGCATAATTTGCTGAAAATGTACTTGAAACTGCTAGACGTCAATGTGTGGAAATCGTTTATACTCCTTCCACCTTATTTTGTGATGTGCATCTAGCTTATTATTTCAGCTATGTATATTTTAGTTCTGCTCAAGCTGAACAATTATATACTGGTACAATCTGAATTAACTTATTGTGTGCCTGTGACTTTCTCTCACTCTATCCAATGATCATGAAGGAACAATAAATGAGAGTTCATATTTATAAAAATAATTCATTTATTTTTCTACATACAGTACGGGAGATCATGCGTCTTCAGACTGCAATAGAAGGGGTGCTAGTGCAATTAGACGGTGGAATAATACACCCTAAGGAACAGGCACGAATTGGTGGGTCTGCGAAGGTGTAAGTATATTTTATATTTTAAATAAGTCATTATGTACAGGGTGAGTCATTTGGCTTTTAATTATGCTCTTCAAATCCAAGCGATTCATCCTGTATATGCTCGTTTTTTATTGTAACATTGTTTCTGAAATATCTCATTTTATCACGCACCCGTACGTTGCGCCCGTATACGCACCCGCGAATCGTCCAAGGGCGATAGAAGCCGTGCGCTGGAAGGCCAGCAACGGGACCAGAAGATGGGCGAGCGAGGGCTCCTCGGCAGATCAAGGCTGTGAAGAAGCTGCAAGCTGTGGTTCGAAGAGCGGATTAGGTATAAGGATTAATTATAATAATTAGAGTCAATCATGCTACTTTAATATTAATATAGTTTTTTATTTATATATATTGTTTTTCCAATCGTTTTCTAATTAGAATATATGTGTGCTTATATGTGTATAGACAAGTAGCACATTTATTTCTCCCTTTACCCTTCTAAGACTCCTATAATAAATCTAAGACACTTTTCAATCATTAGATATAACATTTAACAATTGTGTACTTCAGCTATTTAACAGTACAAATGCTGTCAGTGGTTAGCATGCCTTTAAATTTCAAATGTTTGAAATTAGACCATGTGAGAAAAGAACGTGTCTACCTGATACTGATACACAACCACCCTGGAACCGTCGCTGGAGATTACTTCGGGGTGGTGCCTATTTGGTCGTTTCGGTGCTTTCGCACCCACGCCGTCGAGATCTCTGCTTTTTTGGAGAAGGACAGACTTGGTGAAGGCCGAAACCTTCGACCAGGTCTCGAGGCTCGTCAATATAATCCAAAGTGTCGAGAGCCCTCCGCCAGTCGGTCCTTCTCCAGATTCCACCTCTCACACTCGAAAAGAGTGTCGAGGGCCTGGCGTATTATTCCAGCGTCTAATTCCACCAGCACCGGTTTTATCACCGCCCGAAGACGCATAATCTTCCGTTCTATATCTAGAAAAGAAAATATATTTATTTTAATAAATATAAACTCTCATTTATAGTCCTTTTCATGATCATGAGATAGAGTGAAACAGTCAAAGATTAAAAAGCATGGCAAAATATTAGTTTTGGTCAGGGTTTGGAATAAGTAAGTGGGTGAGTGAGAGTGAGAGAGAGAGAGAGAGATTTAAATGAAAATAAAATACATAGTTTATAATTCCACTTACAAGACAAACATATTATGTACACTGAAATATGAGATGATGATGCCTCAAACACTGCGCTATGCTCCAAACTGTTGCATGCGAAGTAGATGGTTGAGCACTAGTTCTTTGAAGCACTGGCGGAAGCTGCTGTGTATATTCCACCGACCAGCAAGAAACAAGAAAGTCCGTAATTCTTATTTTCACTATGCCACAGCTGACACCACACTCTGAAAAAAAATCGTAGCAATTGTATCAATAGCATGTACGTACTGGAAAAGTTTAATCATAGTTCAAAGACTCCTTTAGCTGACGAATGACACATAGTACATTGAATTTAGTTTTAGCGCAATATAGAAAACTCTTACTCAGAAACAATTAAAAAAATCTGTTGTCAGTAGTATCCAATTATTACATTTCGCGCATCTCCCCACCCCTACTTTTCAGTTGCTTATATAATAATCCAAATTCCTACTCCTTCACCCCTTACAACCAAATAATATTCTAACTTATATTACACATACATTAATATATTATATATAATATGAATCGTACCTGATTGCTATGTAATCATCGTGTGTTATGCACTTGTCTAGGATGCTTTGCAGTAGATTGTCGTCCACCAGGAGCATATCCCATTTAGCACTAACAAAAGTATAACCTCGCACTGTCAAAACTCTAAGATTTGTAGCTAGGTCTAACAGCACGTATGTACCTGCGTTAAACAAAAAAAGTAATTAGATTAAATAATTTCAAAAGTATAATATAAGAACAAATCCACGTCAACTTAAATCAAACAGGCGATGCTCCAAATTATTATTTCTATCTCGAATCGGAGTTGATCGGAGTGGATCGGAGTCAGACGACCTGTCCTAGTTTTCATGAAACTGCGCCTGAAGGATCCTATGTCTATTTTTGCAGATTTTGAGAAAACTAGGAACTGTCAAACGTTCTAATTAGTCTCGTTGGAACTGTCAAACGATTCTCTATCGATTTATGTGCTTTAAAACTTATTTTCTGTACAAAATAAAAAAACGGGGGCTAGTTTACGTTTTCGTGGAAACGCGGCTGACGTAAGACCTGTCCCGCATCTATTTTTGCCAGATTTTGAGAAAACTAGGAACTGTCAAACGTCCTAATTAGTCTCGTTGGAACTGTCAAACGATTCTCTATCGATTTATGTGCTTTAAAACTTATTTTCTGTACAAAATAAAAAAACGGGGGCTAGATTACGTTTTCGTGGAAACGCGGCTGACGTCAGACCTGTCCCGTATCTATTTTAGCAGATTGTGAGAAAACTAGGAACTGTCAAACGTTCTAATTAGTCTCGTTGGAACTGTCAAACGATTCTCTATCGATTTATATGCTTTAAAACTTTATTTCTTTACAAAATAAAAAAACGGGGGCTAGATACGTTTTCATGTAAACGCGGCTGAAGTCGATCTATATTTTGCCAGATTTTGAGAAAACTAGGAACTGTCAAACGTTCTAATTAGTCTCGTTGGAACTGTCAAACGATTCTCTATCGATTTATGTGCTTTAAAACTTATTTTCTGTACAAAATAAAAAAACGGGGGCTAGAATACGTTTTCGTGGAAACGCGGCTGACGTCAGACCTGTCCCGCATCTATTTTTGCAAATTGTGAGAAAACTAGGAACTGTCAAACGCTCTAATTAGTCTCGTTGGAACTGTCAAACGATTCTCTATCGATTTATATGCTTTAAAAGTTATTTTCTTTAGAAAATAAAAAAACGGGGGCTAACTTGACGGTCAATTTTATTTCTTATTTTTCTAGAAAACTAATAACTGTCAAACGATTTTTTTGGACTGTCAAAGACTGTCAAACGACTGTCAAACGATTGCAATAATAAAAATTCCAAAATTCGAATTTCCGGGGGCTAACTTTTTAGAGCTTCCGTATCTAACACCCTATAGGCAGGCAGCAGAGCAGCAGCAAATCCAGAAATTTACTACATATATATGTATGCAGATAACTAGTTACATGTGACTGGATATCTAGTCATCTAGTATCTATAAGATCTATCTAGACCATCTACACATCGTGGATTCTCGGCTCTGCGCTGCTGTCTATTTGACACTGGATTCGTTCGGCAGGGAGAACCAATAGATAATTCTTAGATATATATCTATCTAATTAGTATCTAAAGAGTGTGGTTTGTGTGTGTGGGTGGTGGAGAGCAGCCACATATTATACTGTGGAGCAGCGCAGGAGCGTGCAGAGTGGTGCGAAAGCTAATCTCTGCACCAGTTCTCACGTCTCCGTCCTTAATTGTTTCTCCCCGAAGCAAACGCAACGACCACGTGGAAAGCACAGTTTATCCTTTATCCGATCGTTTGAATATTCACACAAATATCCAGTGTTTTTCCGCGAAAAAGTCGGTAAGCTCCGATAGGCATAGGCGCGAGTTTGGAGAGAAAAAGGTGCCAAACCCGATACTGTAAGTTATTTGTTGAGTTTATAATTTATATGAAGTTTGAGACAAACGTACTAATAGCAACACAAATAGTACTAACAGAGGAAACATTGAAGACGTCATGCAAGACCACTCGATGAGGTTTAGTGTGTACGATAAACAAGTACTTGTTACTGGGCTCTTTAACAGAGTGGGATCTATGACTGTAAGTCCTGGATAATCAGGTGGCAAGTTATCCAGAACTCGTTAAAAATATCTAATATTTCCTTGTAGGCCAGAGTTATGCGAGTTTTCCCGATTTCGAGGTTTCGCGAGTTCGTTCAACTAGAGATAATCCCGTTATATTGCGTCAGCAGTGACAAGGGGATATTCCGAAAAAGACACTGTAAGAATTCGATAGGAGTGTAGGAATGCTTTTTTCTTCAGTGTTCTTTTATATTTTAGTATCAAATTACTTTAACGTCCACATGTTAATAGTCCCGTGCGATATCGGCGAGAAAATGACAAAATTACTGAAACAGACCAATAAAAGGACATTCCTGCTTATTACCTTTAACAACCAATACATATCGGTGAAAAATATACAATTCAACAATAATAGAATAATAAACTACCATACAATGGTACCTGGAGTTAGTCTTGTTGTCGCCTTAACAACAAGCTATGTAATTATTGATTTCATACTTTTCTTCTTTCACAGTTTATGTTGTTGCCTTGTTTCAGATATTCCATGCTAAAAAAGAAATATTTTATTCGCCAGAAAATGAATACATACCCCTTGGAATACCACGTCCGGTGATCAGAAACATAGTTTTTGTTAGCGAATTGCGTTGGTGTATGTCTCAACTAAATGCTAACCTTAAGGATCAGTTATTGAACGCGGGCACTAATTCAAGATGCTTGGATTACACCAATGGGGACTCAGTGTTGGAAAAAAAAATAATTGAGAATATTAGAAGGCACACGAACAAGGAATATCGTCCTTATATTCCTGCTAGTAGGAAACAACCTGGCCCTTCCAAACCCACAATTTCCCAGAAACCAGGCGACATGGAAAATATAATACCAAAGAAAGAAATCATTAAAGAAGACAACGAACTGCAAATAATATTTGACGCAAACATAAAAAAAGAAAATTTGCTATCAAAGACAAAGCAAGTGGTGACTCAACAAGCACCACCAACACCAGAGGAACTCTCAGAAATAATAGAACTAGAAACTAAACTAACTAGCCCATTAGACGTAGAAGACATTAAAGAAACCACAATGGTATCAAATACAAAGCAAGTGATGACTGAACAAGCACCACAAACAACACTGAAACTCCCAGAAATAATAAAACCACCGCTAATTATATGGTCCGAGGATGTTGATAATCGATATGGTGCTCCAATGTGGGAAGACAAGTAACATTTTCCTTTAACTATAAGTCACACAAGATGATTGCAGAATATAGAAATCAATACATTTATTATTATAACTGGTAGTACTGTTTTCCTTCAGTTCCCACATTATTATTACAGATCTCCTTTGTACTTGCCATTCTATGTGAAAGATTCGCAGAGGTAAAAAAAAAGATAGGCGCACATTCAGTTGACCAAAAGTTGACTGCAAAAAGTCCACTCCAAGCGGACTTTCGAACGTCCACTTAAAGTGCGCGCTGAAAAGTCAGCATGAAGTCAACTTATAGTGCGCTCAGCGAAGTTGACTTCAAAAAGTCCACTCTAAGCGGACTTTCGAACGTCCACTTAAAGTGCGCGCCGAAAAGTCAACGTGAAGTTGACATTTTGCGGACTGTGCTATCTGGGTGGGTTTGTCGGTAACCATAGACATATTCTATATGTCTATGTCGGTAACACGGAGCGCGTGAGACGGAAATCTGCGCTTTCTACCGCTCAAATTGACAAAAGCCGGTCAACAGGTATATAAGAATAGCTAGAATTGTATTGGCGATATAATTCGAGAAAAACGAAAGGAAGACTAAGACGAGTGCAATAATGCAGAATGAATACCAAGAATTGGTCGAATTGTATGATAGTAAGTGAATTGCAGAATGCATTTTGGTTTAACACAATGTTTGAATCCATCGTAACAACATATGTGGAACCTTGAAACCTTCAGTTATTAGGTTTTACACGATTTTTAAGTTCACTTTATTCGTTTATCCAAAATATATATAGTGTTTCTCTGTTGCAATAGGTAGTTTGTTCAATCTATTAGGTAAATATGAGTGATATCTATGTTAATACCAGAAAGTTATGGCGAATGAAGTAAAGGCATTGTACCTCGGTTATTGGTTGATCTTAAATTAATGAAATCCATTTTTATTACTAAATGGAGATAAAACTTTAGTTGACTAGGGAATTGATTTTGCAAATGCTAATATTAATCGTAAAAAAGAAATCTAAACAGTTTGTCAAAACAAACTCTGGGCAATGCACAATTAGATGATTGTATTAAGAAGGTTCCCTTGAATTTGTAGCCCAATACAGATATTGAAAATTTTAGTAAACTGCTTGTTTCCTAAATGTAACTGATATACATACAACATAGTTTATAACTTTGTTAGATCTTAAGATTATGGAAAGACATTTTCATAGAGTAGAGCTAAACACCAGGACCTTAATGTTGCCCCTCAATTCTTTCAGAAAAGCGGCGACGCAACTGTCGTTTCTTGTATTTGCATAACCGGCCACTCACAAACTTCTTGGTGTTTAACATACCGATACAGGTAAGAAAGATGAACAGGGTGTATCATTGTATGAAAGTCATTTTAATAAAAACCATTTCTTTCTCTTCTCAGACAAAACTAAGCAAGCTGGCAGAGTTCTTTTCTAGGTATGGCAAAATTGACAAAATATCCAATGGGCCATCCTATATGAATGAAGCTGCAGTGTTTGTGAAATTTAACAGTCCAGCTGATGCTCGTAGGTAAATGGTGAACCCAGGCCAATAACGGATGCTTATTAATGCAGAAACAGATTATATTTAAATGAAGCTTCTGCCTGATAGAGCCAGAGAAGATTCTACAGAGAGGAGGATGGTTTTGCACAACAGAATCCTGAATATGATACCATTCAACATCGACGCCGAAAGAGATAATTGGCCAAAGACTGGGAACATAAATGTTGATGACGACTTAAGGTTTCATATGCTAAATGATGATTGCCTTATACAGATTTTCCTACATCTGCCCATTCTGGATAGAATCAGACTAGAAAGAGGTAAGAGATATGCTTGATGAACATGGACAGAAGACGCGATTTATAATGTATTCTGCATTTCAGTTTGCAAACGTTGGAGAACATTGAGCTGGGCATCATGGATACACGTTAAAAAGTTGGATTTATTACTGTCGACCTGGGGATACTTAGATCAATTGAATACTGATGCCATCTCTCCTGAAATGCTACGCAGTGTGTTACGGCGATGCGGTAGTCATTTAAAAGAAATACACTTGTTGGACGGACTCGACTTAACATATTGCGACTCATTGTTGGATGTTGCCGAATTTTGTCCGAATGTGCAAATAATTAATGCGTCAGCGATTAGAGTTTCAACCAAGTCTATTGAAATGCTGAGGAGTAAGTGCAAGGATATCAGGAGCTTGAGTTTAACCGAAGTCGACAATACCTGCGATCTCGAACTAACAGAGTTGTTCAAACGATCCACAAAACTAACTCACTTCTGTGGCTATTTGGGTCTCCGTGGCGATTGCTTGCAACACTTACCACACGACACAATTCGGCAGATTCATTTAACCGTTTGCAACGATTCAGTATTCGACTATTTGGCACAGGTATTTACACTTTCGACAATCGCCTAGACAAAAGTGTATTTAGTTTCCACTAATGCAAGTACAATATCTTTAAACCAGGCTCTTCCAAACTTAGACAACTTGTCAAGGCTTTCATTACGTGGCAGTGGAGACTGGAGAGAAATCGTTTTACCAATTGCAGTAATGCAAGCTGTTAGCATACACTGCAAACGATTGAAACGATTCGATCTCATAAAATTGTTCGGTCTGAAGCATTGTGCGGAGCTCATCACCGACCTGAGTAATTTGGAACATCTCCGTTTGAAAGGCGATATTGACAATAAATTTCTCATAACATTAAGCGGGAAATGCAAAAAGTTAACTCATCTAGACATAAGTTGTATGTATTTTCTCTTTGCTTTCGATTTCTTATGTGCACTGTCTTGTCCACTTAACTAGAAGCTCGGTACTATTTTCCAGCCAGTTCTATGACTTGGGCTGGAATCGCAGCATTAGCTTTATTACCAAAGCTTAGCAAGTTGCTAATAAGTCAAGCGGCAAGTTTCAGACGGAAAGGAGTTAATAGATGGAAAGACAAGTATGAAGACCTCAGAATACAAAATGTATCATGTACAAGCGCTTCTTTTCCCAGTTTGAAACTGTTGGAATGCCGCTGCTGCCACCCGCTCAAGCCTATGGAGCTACTCTGTTGCATAAACTCATCGCCACTACTCGAACTAGTCAACTTGGTATATTATTGGCTATCGGATATAGATACAATTGAATGGATAATGGCCGAGGCTCTTGCCAGAAACAGTAAAGTGGAATTCAAAGTGTCCATTGCTGATGACTGACGCCAACTGACCAGGCCGTTTCAAGGTCGCTTTTCTGAATGTACTCCGAAAGTGGAGGACGAATAGGAAGAAAGACTTTTGGAGGACGAATAGGAAGAAAGACTACCTTGAAACCGCCTGCTCAGTTGGCGGCGACTATACAACCGTGGGAGATTGAAAATAAAGTCGGGCACAGACTTTCGGCCTTTCGAAATGAAGGATGTTATTTCCAAAATTACGTTCGCGCTGCTGTCGATTTAGAGAATAAACTGACGTCAAATTCGATGCGGTCTCTAAGACGGAGTCCTAAGAACTTGTGCGGATTGCTCTTCTGACTCGTAAATAGGGAGCGTCGTCGCTAGGATCTCGTCTCTAAGCACAAGCGGTCAATCACGGCAGATTTTTTTTTTTTTTTTTAATTATTTAACGTCATGGTAGTTTGTCCATAGACGAAATGAGGCAAGATTTCTCCTTGGCGCCCTTCTTTGGGTTCGGGTTTTGAGAGTTCGCGCTGTTCATTGGATCCCCGCTTTTCAGGGTGTTGCTCCCTTCCATAAGATGCGTGCACTGTGTACCAGCGCGTAGACGTAGAGGGTGGCGGTGAACTGCTGAACTGGTGCAAACTGGTGTGGTATCAGTGTACATCAGTGTACAATGCACAATTGTGCATTATAGGAGTGCGAGCCGCAGGCGCCTTCCCTGCCAGAAACTTTTTTACCAAGGTCGTGCGAGAAAAAAGGATCGAAACACGACACCTCCAAAGACTATATAGCTGTAATGTAATATATACTGTGTAATATAATAAGACAAATATTGGAAATTAAATGTAAATCATTAATGTGAATGAATCTGTGCTTCTCAGTAACCGTTGTGTGTTACAGAGTGCTTGAAAACAAAATTTACCCAAATGCGAACCACCGACTTTTTTTTATATTTTTTGTAATTGAAAGTCACACTATCTAGGCTTGGTGCCTATGGATTAAATTGTTCTTTTTTGTATTAAATTAAATTGGTTTAAGGTTTTTTTTTACAAACGAGGTATAATACTCGTTGATGCCCCGCGGTGGCCGGCGGGGTCACCGAAAATGCCCCCAATACTTTTGTCCGGTCTATTACCACAGATCTAGTTGTTCCGGTCCAGCGGGTGGTAAAACAGGGGGCTTTCAAAGTAGGCGGTAGGCACAGTAAATGTACAGTATATATATATATATATGTATACTGTGCCAGCCTGCCAGACTGACAGACTGACAGAGTGACGACTGACGACTCGACGAGACCAGACGAGACGAGACTGCCGAGCTGTACCAGGTACCAGGCTGCACTGCTGGGCCGCACTGGGCTGCACTCATCCACACTCACAATATTATACTGTGTCCACACTCATCCACTCTTGACCACACACTCCGCTCTCGCCCGCGCAGCTATAACAGGGCAGTGCAGTGCAGGACGACCCACCCAACAGTCGCTGTCGCCACGCAGCAGCAAGCACAGGCAGTAAGCGCAGCGTCGTCAGCACAGTAGTGGTACAGTAGTGCTACAGTAGAGTCAAAACTCAAGTATTCTGGGACTTGGTGGTTCTTTAGCTGGTCACGCCGCCGTACACGTGCGTGACGCGTAGGATCTAGATCTAGAATCAGGCAATAGTGCGGTGTATCAACACTATCTCGTAATCGAAGTTACTTATTCTGGTCGAAGCTTGAATATTCTTGGATACTAAAATACATAATAGAAATGGATATGGACAAACTACTAGAATTCATGGAGAGGGCTGGTGACATAAAGGTATGTTATAATAAGCATCAGCTTCTATTTTCTCTTCTGCTGAATTCCACTTTTCTAACGAATGACAATATCTTTGCACCAATCTCCCCTTGGATGATTAGTTTGGATCATCCAAGCGTGTTTCAACTCTAAATGTGCGCATTTTCGTCGCCAGTCTCCCTTACATAACGAACACTTAAATTTTCCAAGGATAAATTGAAAATTATATATATATGCAGCATACTATGCCATATGTGTGCGCATAATAGCACCCGCATATGACTACTATATTGTCTAATCCTATCGATACTATATATGTAATGTGTATGCATACGTATAGATATTCAAATGAAAGAGTGAGGCATTGCTCTTAATAGAAAAAGGAATGCGGATGAGAAATGTTGAAATGCGGTAGCGTATAGTTTAAAAGGCAATATTTTAATACTGCAGGTGGAAATACGAGATAGGAATAAGTGGTAATGTATGAAGATTGATTCGCGGGGATTTTTTGAAAAAATGTTTCGGAAGTAAAGGATGGAAAGCGATTATTATTATGATAAAATTCGATCAATCGATCTGGCAATCCGCTCCTATAGTCGCCCCCAACTGAAGCGGTTTCCTGCGGTCGCTTTTCGTGCTATTCCTCCTGTATTATTATTATCGGCATAATATTCCGTATCAACTCGTCCAACTTATCTATAACTTTTGGTAGCAAACCGTATATATGTTGAATATGTTCGTATTTCTCCTGCGTTATAATTTTCAAAGAACAATCAGAAAAGCAACCTTGAAACTACCTAGGAGTTGGCAGCCACTATAGTCCTAAATGTTCTGAGAACATTCATTCCGCAGCAAAAGAAAATTTATAGTCCATTGGCGATAACTGATACCATGATTGTTGTCCGTATTGCTTTGCAAAAAATGATATATCAATTAGATAAATGTAGTATTTCCTACATAGCGTATGGACACTCAGTGGAAAAAGTCAATAGTTCTGTTAATTGATAACAAACAATACCCATTCGTGGAAGCAAATGGATTGTATAACAATATTAGTATGTGGATTCTAGATTTCAACATATACGTATAGTAGACATAGAGATATAATATGAGAAAATAAATGTTAGCAAGAGATAACTATACAGGGTGGAACACCCTATATAATGCACAAGTGTGGATGTGTGTTATTATTGGAACAATTATGACAGTTATTGTTAAATGTTATCACATAGATTAATAATTCGTTTTACATTGCAGCACTTGAAGAGAAAAGGCTGGGTCATTAAGAATATACCCGATCCAGAAACAGTAGCTGGGCACATGTATAGAATGGGGATTCTAGCACTTTTAGTCGATCCGAAAGATAACTTGGATAAGAGCAAGTATGAAATGGTATAATTATTACTATTGCGAAAGAAACTCATACTTGTTTACGGCCAATATTTATGAATTGCCTCTTTCCAGAATCATAGAAATGGCATTATTACATGATCTAGCAGAATGCATTGTCGGTGATATTACACCCCATGATGGAATAGCACCGGAAGATAAGCACAAACATGAGGACGACGCAATGATATCCATTTGTGCTCTCTTGGGAGATAAGGGTGACTCACTGTTGCAACTGTTCCGGGTTAAGTATTGTATCTGCTATCATGAATGGTTGGAAAGAGAGGCAACTCTTGCTGATTGTTCTGTCAAGGTATTTAAAAGGCCACTCTTCATTGTATCATATACACTTTGCAGGAATATGAAAGACAAGAGTCAGCAGAAGCACAATACGTGAAAGATCTAGATAGATTGGATTTAATAATGCAAGCATACGAGTACGAAAAGAATGGTAATATTCCTGGAGAACTGGAGGAATTCTTTGTAGCGACGAATGGACTATTTAGGAATGCATCCATTAGCAAAGTAGCAGATGCAATAAACGCTAAGAGGAATAGCCTTTGTGATAAAACACTAAAGAAGAGTAAAGCATGTAAGCTTTAGGCAATAAATTTTTATCCGCGCTATTTTTATTAAACGCATTCACTTTACCTGTATAAGTGGTACTAATTATGAATGTTGAGACGGTATCGATAAGATGACATAGGCATTAAGTATTTATATTAATGACAAATCTTAGGTTCTATAGTCGGGCCCGCGAAATAAGGTGAGCGCAATGAGGGACCCAACCTAAGGCCCAACCTTGCTTAGCCTTCCCCGTTTGCGCTTCTTATCTAGGTGAATATGCTACGTGCGTTGTACGTACGAAACGACGCCACACTCAAGCAATAAAAGAAATGGCAGGGAAAGAGAAACGGCGTTCACCTTCTTTCAGCGGGCCAATTATAGTCTTCAATCTAGAACTAGTTTATATTTGATGGATTGGTGACTGACTTGGTCATGGATATGTTCCATTGAAATGAATTCCGAACAAAATATACATTATTGTGCCTGAAGTTTTTAATTCTATCGATTGTGATGCTTATTCTTCCTGTACCTTGACCTACATAATAATAATGAACCAAGTTTTTGTGGACCAGGTCTTGACTGCAAATAAAACCATGGCTCATATGATTACAGGAGATTTAAACGTTTTACAGCAATATCGTCACAAAAGAGTGAATTCGTGTTCAATCGTTTCTGGTATGTTTTTCCACAAAAGCTGCGGATGGGTAAAGGCTATTTAATAGCCTTACGAACAGGGTATTGCGACGATACACCCTTGAAGCACGGGGCGGGGGGATGGAATTCGGGTGCTATACATATAGCCGATTCGTACTTGTACGCCATACACTTACTGTTAAATAGTCTTATTTACGGCAGAACTCAATTTCAAAAACTGTTTGCGAGAGCGTCCTACAATTGTGTTTCTTCTGCAGCAAAATGAAAAGAGACGGTTATATTGATCAAGTATCAATAGTTCTTACATACGTTCTTGTCTGCATTTTAATATTAATGGGGGAAGTATCTTGAACAATTTCAAGTATCATCAACAATTTCATTATGTTTGCGCAACACTATTCCAAGAGAATGAAATGAAACAACAGCGCGCTCGAATTCAGCACATCCTTCAAATTTTTTAGCGAAACACTGACGGCAATATAAAGGACAACGGATTGATATTCTAAGTAGAATAAGTTGTGAAATTGGACAGACATGCACACACATACTATAAGTATTATAAAAAGCGAGTCAGATTGTTGCAATAAGAACGATTATTGCTCTGCTTGGGTCAATTTGGCAAATGGTTCGATATGTTCAAACCATGAACGTTCAAAATGATTTCATCGATGGCATTGTAGTTCTACGAAATCTTGAGGATGGCTAAGATACGATCGATTAAAGATATGCCCTAAATTATATAGTGAAGGACCACTGGTAGAAGAGTCCATCGTAGAAGAGTCCACGAGAATTTACATCTATGTGAATTGCATGAAAATTCAAAGGTAGTGAGATATAAATACGATAAGGCCAACAAATAACATTAGTTGCAGCATAAGTGCGATAACCGACAATATCTGAAGGTCAAGAAAGCGGTGGCGAAACTATTTGACACGGTGCTCTTGTCTTGGCCACACGTGGCACAAAAATCTTGGCCCAAACAATGCGGCATGGATTTGTGGGGTACGGAATTAAATAAAAGTCTAATAATTGCCCCACCCCCCCCTCTCCGGAGCAGGTGCTATACATGCGAGCTACACACATCTTTACGTGTGCGGCATAACATATATGATATGATATGTGTGTTAAAGCTACTTGTTTGGACAACAGGGATATATGCACTGGCCCTGATAGAGAAGTGTATTTAACTTGAAAAACGGTAAAATCGCAGAAGAAAGTATTTCTCAAAATGGCACTCTCGTTATTGCCCGGAGTACTCTTTTATTTAGAAACTTTGCCGAGATTGGATAGGTTGGTACAAATATTAGAAATTGGATAAGTTGGTAATAAATAATACAAGTTCGACAATTTTTGGTACCAACTTATCCCACTTGATTTGGTTGAGTGATGATTTGGTACCGAAAATAATAAAAGTTGGACGAGCTGGTACCAAATATATTATGCCTAAAATAATGACACAGGAAAAGTAGGAAGAAAAGTGATCTTGAATTATTGAGTTAGCGGCTACTCATAAATTCGTACAGTACATTCAGTTTATTATAACATATTATCCTATATCGTTGATCTTACTATTTGTACAATGTTTGAATTTATAAATCTATGATATAAAGACTCAGTCTTGGGAATTGACACAATGCAACAACAGACGATATAAATGCATTCAGTATCTAATGACGATACCAAGATTGGTCAATCAATACCAGTGTCGATTTATCGTCTCGTGCCATTAAACTGCGCATATGCTAGGGGTTTGTTCTCTGAACACCGGCTCTATTGTGCTGCATAGATAGAGGCGGCACATGCTTATTGACTTTAATTGTCAATTCATCGTTAGCTGCTAGTTTGCAAATATATTTGTGCCTTGCCCCGCAATCATCACTTCTGTAAGTATATGCTTTCGACGTTGCATTATATGCTAGCATGAGGCATCTGAAATAGAAATGAACACGATGATATTCGCATTATGCGATATAATGTTGCCAAAAGTAATACTGTATATGCATATATGTATTTATGTAAATGCTAAGAAAGCCTGCTCAGTTCATTGCTTCGGCCGTCGCGCGGCGAACTATACTATATTCTACTACTTGTCGCGAGATTACACCGAGTCTGCTGATTTTTAAAATTTTTGCCCTAAAAATCAGGTTTCTATGCAGCATAAGACCGCCCGAATAGCGTTTCGTGAAGTTTTGCCAGCATGCACTTCCGTATTCTTTTAGTTCGCTGACGATATGAGAGTGCGAGGGAGGGGCGGGGTGACGCACACGTTCCAGCTTCAATAATGAAATGTTCCAACTCGTCGTGACTGTCGTTTCTTTGGCATAGATTTGTGAGCGCGGTCGAACGTTCGTTGCTGCTAAACTTCTTAGGATTCGAAAGGTCGCATTTTTTAACTTTCCAGGTTGTCACTGAGGACTTTGAATTACTACAAATTTGAGTACACGTTGCATATAGGATAATTATAAATTATCTATGAATTTTAATTATATATAAAACTTTTCCAAACAAATACGTGAACTAACTCCATTATATGCGCCATGAGCATAATATAATGCAGTACACACATCTCTGATAGAATTTGAGGTTCGAAAGTACTGATTGAAAGGCAATACATACGTTACCCGCCTGTGCAACATTGATAAGTAGTAGATTATAATCGTCACGAACGCAAACGGCGGTTTGAAGGTCGCTTTTCCGATTGTACTCCGAAAATATCTTATCCAACTCACACGATTTCGTACCAAATATTAGAAATTGGATGAGTTGGTACCAAGTAACACAAGTCGGATAAGTTGGTACCAACGAATAATCGTACCACTCCGAAAATGACAAGACAAAAGGAATAGAAATTGATCCAACTTGTATGATGAGGTACGAAAAATAATAGAAGTTGGACGAGTTAGTATGAGATATTATGCCGAAAATGATAACACAAGAGGAATAGGAAGAAAAGCAACATTGAAACCGTTTATTGAGTTGACGACCACTATAGTGGATAGAGATTAGATTTACCTTCCGTCACCGGGAACTGTTTGCTTCGCATCCTGATGTACTGGCTTAGCCGTGCTCGCCCAAATCCAGAGAAGGCCCGGGTTTAATCCTCCTGTCCAGAAATGCTGCTTAGCCTTCAATTTGTGGTTATCAATTAGGTATATAGCCTTGGTCACTTTCTGTTTTTCTTCAACCGATTCGAACTCAACTAGGTCGCCGCCCATGCCCCGGCAAAGGCTAGCCGATGACTTCCAGTCAAATTCACGATTACTGAAGTGGTAACAGTTCTCGCCAATTCTTGTCGAATTCTCGGGGCACTGTTCTGTAATGAGATATCAATAAGCATTGAAAGAAGAAACGATAAGTTATCGATTAAGCTTCCTATTACTTTGCCTTCACCTTTCTTATTCATGGTTCCAGATAGAATATGGTACAACAATTCTTCTGCTCTTTGAAGACGATTTTCGAGATAATCCACTCTGTAAACCAATTTTTCTATGGCACCTGGTGAATGCAATTACAATCCGAACTTTTTTATTATTTCCTCAAACGTGCGTTCTCTGCCACACAACTGAATAACTAACATCGACGAAGTAGATTAGAAATCTTATTGTTTGCCGATTTTGAACTGGCAGATTACCTAATAAATACAAGTCCGTTTCCGAAACTTCTCGTTTGTTTGGCGACATCGGTTTGGGAACTATTGTCAGCATGGCATCACCAAACTTCATCACTCGGGCAGCTCGCGAACTTTTTAGACTGGGACTCGTCCAATAATTTTCAAGTATTTCACTCCATGGTCCCGACCGTCTTTCGGCCGAGACCTTTGATAAACTCCAGGAAGAGGCAAATAGCGTGTCATCTAACAGCAAAATGTGAACAAGCATTTTCTATAAATTGTTGAAACTTGTTGAAAATGGTGTGTAATTGGGTTTAATTTGAGAATTTTTCGTTAAAAAGTTTTTTAAGCTTGAAATTTTAATTCACAACTAAAACTTCAAATTCAACAGTTTCTTTTACCCTGAAATTTTGATTGATAATTTAACCCACCTGAACTAGTGTCATTGTCTGCCTCTACTTTTACAAAGCACTGTGTAAGTAACAGAACTTGTACACAGAAGAGAAACAGTTTATTGATATAACAAGCCATAACAAGCTCGCGATAAAGGCAAGACAGCGCAAGTAATATTATCGGAAGGGATCACATCACACTCTCCTTCTCTCCCGCTCCCTCGATCTCGATCTCACTTTAATTCTCTCACTCAATTCGCGCGTGTTAACGAGCCGCTCCGTTAGCGGTGTTCCGTTCTGCAAGACTACCGACGACGAAATATCCACCATACTCGAAAGGTATTCCGGAAGCTCGATGCCTACGTGTCACTTTCCCTCATCCTTGGAAAGTGAGTCACTTTCTTTAATGGGTTCGCTGACACGATTCAAAGTCTGGCCACTCCGCGCTCATCCGGTCTCGTGTTTTCTATCTCCGCAAACACAACCTCCTATATCTTATTTCCAATTATCGTACATTTTCGACGAATTCCTATGTATATAATAATGTGGCAAGGTACAAGTCTTTGGGCTTTTTAAGCCACCTCTTCTTTGAAAGTAGCAGACTTAATAGTAAAATCAAGGAAAGGGCGACAAACATCATAACAGTAATAGTTTAAATTGATTTTAAATAAGGTCAGTCACTTGTCGCTCGCCTTTCATTCTTCGCTCCATTAGGCCTTGCCCTACTGACATGATTTCCTAAGCAGCATCACTTCGACTTCGCTCAACTCCAGCCTTCGGTCCATCTCTCCCCCGCGCTTCGTTGTGATTATTGGTGTGCGTCAGCTTTCAATCTCAGAATCTCAGCCTGCACCAATGAGAAGTTGTACGAATACTAGTCCGGACATCTGTATAGCCGTCCTCAACTCAATAAGCGGTTTCAAGATCGCTTCTCTGATTCTAGTCCGAAAATGATAAGACAGGAGGAATAGAAACTTATCCAACTTATATGTTGGAGAAGTTGCTACCAAATATTATGCCGAAAATTATAGGACAGGAAAAATAGGAAGAAAAGCGGCTTCGAAAACGCCTATTCGTATTCGTGTTCAGTGCGTATCAGTGCGTATTGCGCACTGCGAGGTGAGGTAAGCTGTATGAGACGTGGTTACAGTGATAGGAATCAAGTTCGCTCTCAAATTATTATGTGACGAAATCTTTATTGGAGAGGATGATAATGATTCAGTCTTTTTTCGCGGGCAATTAGCAGATCTAGTCGGTTTCTAATTAGGCTATCGTTAAAAGTAAACAGTGAGGTTGAGACGCTCGTTGAGCACTTGGTCACTGTTTCGTGATTTGGTATCGGGTGCCACTAGGACGCTGTCCACTGTCTGAAAGAAAGTGAATGGATTTCTGTAAGGGCGAGCCTCTCTGCAGCCGCTCCGAGTTAAATGTGAGCTACCGTACCCTATCATCGTCGTCCCACGATAGCTTCTTGATTTTCGGTGTAATGGAAGCTGCAGGCCAAGTTGGCGTGACAGATCGGGAGGGCTCAATGCCCGAATGACTGGATACGTCATGCAGGTCAACAATAAGATTCCTCTTGGCGCTTAAATCGTTCATGTTCTCGAGGAGGCCATTATTATTCGGTATATTGGAAGAGGCAGATAGTCCGGGTGGACTTCCAATGGGGGCAACTTTATGTTTATTGTGAAGAGACAGGCCCCGCCCGGTGGAAGAAGGACCCCCTTAACAGACCAAGGGAGACATTTTTTCGATGCTGTATAAGCACTATACATATAGTGTGAGCGTACTCGCAAAACTCTTTGAGTAGAGTTTGCCTGCCTACCATACAGCCTCTTCGTCGAGGTAGAGTTCAGTTGAATGTCGTTGTCGCTGCTTTCTAGATCGCGCAGTACTTGGCAATTATTCCTGTCTCTCTCCGCAATGGCGATTCTCCGTGGATGGCATTCCAAATTTGCATTATCGTCAGTGTCCTCTTGGCCGTCATCGTCTCCAACACCATCATTATCGTCATCATCATCATGATCACCGTCGTCGTCGTCGTCATCGTCGTCGTCGTCGTCATCGTCATTGTCATCGTCGTCAGCATCGTGATTATCATCGTCGTCATCGACGTGGTTGTGACGATCATTAAGAATATTGCGTCTACCTGCAGAAGGGATAGGTTCCGCAGTGAGGGAGCCAGCTGGTGTGCCCTGGAAGATATTGGTCCCGAGACCGAGCGCTTGTGGGGTTGTGATGCCGGTAGACGGCAGGCCAGAACGAACCGATGATTTGTCCCGGTAACCACTGCCTCCTGAGCTCAGACTATCTGAAGTTTTTCTTCGTTTCCTGCTAAGATAAAGCTAGTCAAGGAAAGGTACTTATAGTCGCCGCCAACTCAATAGGTGGTTTCAAGGTCGGTTTTCCGATAGTACCCCGAATATGATAAAACAAAAGGAGGAGCTACCACATATTATAAATTGGATAATTTCGTACTAAATAATAGAAATTGAATAAGTTGGTAATAAATAATACAAGTCGGGTAATATTTGATACCAATTTATCCAATTTATATGATTTGCCACGAAAAATAATACAAGTTGGACGAGTTGCTAGCAAATATTATGCGGAAAATGACAACACAGGAACAATAGGAAGAAAAGCAAAATTGAAACCACTGTCTATTAAATGTTAGCGGCGATTTTAGCAAAAGGACGTAACAATCATGGAATGAATGATTGTAAGGTGCGCGCCGGTATTTCGGCCCCACTCACTTACTGGTGGTAAATGTACAATATTAAAATAAGTATTATAACGCCAAGGAGGCCTAAAGTAGCCCCAAATATCGCGACCAGTAAGACGCTGCTCCCAAGCCAAGCAGCTGCAGCGCGTGCACTGTTTCCCGCATTTGACGATGAGGCCCCGTTTGGCAAATGTACGATAACTGGTATCATACTAGACCTTCAACAAACAAGTGTGGTCAATCGATGGTGCAATTACTAGAATCGAATCGAGTCGACTGAATCAAGGTGTTCAGGGATAAATGAGTACCTCGGTGGCCGTCCAGAATCGGTTGCAACAGCCACCAACCGGGCTAACGATCCATTGATTCCTTCGACCATTCGAAGGATTAGCTCTCCATTCTCCTGGAGCTTAAAGGATCTGTAAGCATGAACGAGTGAATGTGCACAAGAATCCGTAGTGTTAAATGTCTGACTGCAAATGTTATATCTACCGTGCGTCTGGTCCTCTTAGGGACAAATGAATTTTGTCATCTCTATCGCCGTCGGCAACTTCCAGCTTTCCTGAAAGTTTTCATTTCTTTATTAGCGGATTCCAGCTGAGTTTATATACTTTTCCATGTATCTCCATATGTATGTAGGCTACACGGATGATTTCTCAACGTATTGTGAAAGATGTTTTACCGATGACTGTTCCGCCGTTGACACTATTAGCCTGGAACTCGTATCTGGGATGTCGAAAGCGTGGCTCCCATTCGTTTACATCCTGAACTGAGACATTGACTCTGGACGTGTCGTTCTGTGTTGGGAGCGTGTGCCAATGAGATCATAGAACAGACATTCAATTAATGTTGAACAAGCTAATCATGAGATGCGATTTTTATTCGTAAGCCCGTTGATGAATGACGTACGTGGTAATTATCAGTGACACGGACGAAAAACGTGTGATAGAGCCTCCTCTCGAAATCCAAAGTATTCTTGAGGATCAATTCACCCGAATTGGTTATGGCAAATTTTTCCAAATCTTCCGCAGGCCCCGCTAGCCAAAAGCGAAGATTCTGAAAATCAAAGGCTCTTAGTAATAGAAAACTCCTCCGAACCCCTTGGGTCCTTTACATTTTAGCCCAATTGCAGCTCTTGCATCAGGAGATTAGTTTGAGACTGTGTCTCTCCTTTTGTAAAGCAACGCACCGAACTCATTTTATTAACTTCTGTCGTCAGGAGGACACTGCCTGCCGGCGTATTCTCTAGAACACTCGCTTGGTGATCCTTCCGCAAAAATCGTACCGCGGCCTCTTCACTCATTTCAACAATGCGAGCATCGGACCGATAAACGATTATAGTTGATAATGCGTATCGATCGGGGTTATCCACTTGCGTTGCCTGTTAAAGAGAATACAGGTATACCTCATCTATTTATAGTCATCAGTACAATCGGTTGGTTAAGATAGTTGTCGCACACTACACCACGGTTTCTACGAAGAGCCTGAGATATATATGACCTATGAAGAACATTATTATCCAACCATATATAAAGCTCGAATTGGATTGATCGTCTACAAAGGCAGATATTTTCGATTAGAAATTGTGAAATAATAAAAGTTGGATAAGTGGGTATCGAATAATGCTCAGCTTCTATTACCCATTACCAACTTATCCAATTTCTATTATTTGGTACCGACGATCTTCTGGTACTTTTTGCAGCAAATCGTATATAAGTTGGTTGAGTTTTTATTCCTTCTGTGTTATCATTTTCGGAGTACCATTAGAAAAGCGACCTTGAAACCGCCTGTTGGAGAGAGGCGGCGGCGACTATATGGAGGTCCGGCAATGGATCCGGCAGATTTGAATGGAAAAAACTTTACAGGCATATGAACGAAAGTTCTTGGAATATTAAAACAAAATATTAAAATATTAAATGGAATATTAAAATAAAATAATATTAAAACATTTCCTTATGAAACTAAAAGAGTACCGTTACTACCAGTACAACAGCACTTGAACTATGTGGCACTGGCATGTGTGAAGCTCCACCCTATAACTGACTTAGATACGAATTTCAATCACGGAACATGGGTGACATAGTGCCGCTTCTTACTTTGTTTGGCTTTCGGATTGTATGTAGCACGACAACTCCCTTAAACAATCCCATGTTCCTTTCTTCATTACAATTACCTTTATTATAATAGTAGCCGGGGATTGCAACTCGCGATCGTGCAACGGACGAATCATTGTGAAGACTGCCGTTTCGGCGTTTAAAGCGAGAAATGGTAGGGTCGCACCTTGTATGGTGTACCTCACAGGAGCATTAATGCCGGTGTCTTGATCTACTGCCTTTATCGCTTTCGGATGGACTTGCAATATCTATATAGGCAGAGAGACGGACAGACATAAAAACCATTCATCGTCAGTTCGAGTTGATTTATTCTTGGAAAACATGTAATCTGCGTTATTTAATGTTTCCCTACCGAATTGTACTGGCGTGATAATGCGATTTCATACTCTTCTCTTTCGAATGCAGGATTCTGATCGTCTGCATCAATCACATTCACATAGAGAGTTGTAGTTGAAGATTGCGGAGGAGTGCCCTGATCCTGGAAAAGTAGGCATATCTTTTACACGCATACATAAATCGAAATAATTCACTAAACTTACAAACACGAAATTGTCAGATATTTAAAACGTGGCCGTTCGCACCCGTTGTACGGGTGAAATTAAAGTTACTAACTTGCGCGCGTATGCCAACGGAGAAAGTGGTGAGTGTTTCATAATCCAGCGGCTTCTTCAGCACTAAGGTACCCTCCAGTGCGTTCACGAATACGAACAAGTCCTACGGAGAAAAACAGATTTGCACGTAAAATGTTGGTTCCGATGGGAATTCGGCATATCCCAGATATTCATGTCTGGTTGATCGATTTAGAAAGGGACTTGGTCCAAATGTAAGTATATTTATACCGAATGTGGTCCTGGAAGAACAGCATATTGGACTGTAGAGAAGGGTCCCGGTTGATCTGCATCTATTGCTCGGACGCCTTGCAAAACTCTTGTCCCCACAACTGTGACCTAATCATTTGTTGTTTCAATGAGCAACTATTTTCTCAAGTCCGTGAGCCGCGCGAGCATCCGACGGTATAGAAGCTAATACATATATAGTCGCCGCCAACTACATAAATAGCCGACTTTAAGGTCGCTTTTCATCCAATTCCTCCTGGCTTGTCCATTTTAGGCATAATATTTGGTACCAACTTATCCAATTTCTATTATTTGATACCAACTTAATACCAACAACCAACAAAATCATATTAGTTGAATCAGTTTCTAATCCTCCTGTTTTGTAATTTTCGGAGTACAATCAGAAACGCGCCTATTCGCAGTTGGTGGCGACTATAGGCGTAGACAATAAGTTTTGTTTGTTTTACCTCCGAGATATTCAATACGTAAGGGGCATTGACGAACTGGGGGGCGTTGTCATTCGCATCTGTTACACGGATATTCACCGGGATCACGAAACCCTGGGATTACATGAGCGATATTAACATAGGAGGAAAACTGAAGCTCAGTTCAATTTTGCAGGCACAATATGTAGCTTGATTAAATGAAATCAATACTTACAGGATCAACAGCGTGTTTCCTCTCACAAATGACATTGATGTAAACGCTGGCTGGGCCTTCGAGGCCTTCCTTATCGAGTGGTCGAACGAGAGTGAGGTTTTTCGAGTAAGACGATATCGCGACAGGACTATCGTGCTCCTGGAGTGTTAATTTAATATCTCCCTGCGCTCCGGGATCTCCGATCACCCCGAGTACACCCAAGAGCTCGCCGACAGCCAGATCCTCGCTGACAAATAGATGCGCTGCCGTGACACCATTTTCCAGGAAGCATCTTGCATCATGAATCACTGGTAGAGTAGAGTGGTTTTTTCTTCAATTAGGCTCAGTCCTTATCGGCGAAATGTCGAGTGCCATTCGCAGGATTATATGCGCGTGTGCGTGTGCGTGGACCGCGGCGGCGGCGCGTGTGCGTGTGCAGAGATTATTGGTGAAAAGGGAAGAGTAGCGATAACAGCAGTGCGGATGCGAAGGAAGAATTCCTAGGTGTAAGTCAGTACGGCTGGAAATATGAATGTATGGGTGGATGGGTCTGGTCTGTATGTAGATGGGTGCGTGCTCCCTTGGAGCGGAATTCCGGTCGCGCTGAACCTTCGGGCGTATCGACGAAGCAACGTTCCGCATGTGATTTTTGCAATCTTCTACGAAAAGACTTTTCCAGACGGGGGAATCTCCGGCCAGCGGCTCGCCACAACTTTCCGCTTTGGCTTTACCGCAACTCGCAACTCGAGCTCACCGCACTCATCAACCGTTAGGGCCACTTCCCACGGTCGCCTCGCCAGATCCTCCCGATCCCGGGTCGGGCCGAAATCGGAATCAATTTCACCTTCGGCAAACTCTACTTGTTTCTTTAAGGACGTATTCGAGACAAATATAGTACACTTTTATAGCCGGAATTTCAAAATGGTAAAAAACTAGCTGAAACTGCGTATGAAGAAGCTTATAAATCTAGCCGGAACTCACTAAGAAAAATTCCGAATATTCCACTAAATCGTTTAAAAGTTCTACCGTTCTTAAATGAGGATTAGTAGGTTTGTATTCTCTGGGTTCCTGCAGTGTATTACGTAGAGGTCTGAGAAAACAAGTGCACGATAAGCCTAGTCAAGCCCGTGCGGTGCCTGGTAAAAATTAAATTCGATATTTTTCGATGATATTTATTCTATTTCTCGCAATTGACCTTGTAAATGCATCATTTATGTAACACTAGAACTTTTAAAGCATTTAGTGGAGTGTTCGGATTTTTAGTCAGGGAGTTTCAAATACATTTAAAAAACTCCCTACGGAATTTTATCCACTTCCTTCCGTTTTCAAATTTTTCCCAGTAAAATACTATATTTTTCTCCAACATATACCTTTAAATCACACTTCTTCAGCAATAAACGCGAAACTGATTCCTCTCTGGCCATCCTTTGGGAAGGAGCTGACTATTCTGATGAATATAAATATGGAATACGTGATATAAATCATAAGAAAACCTACATTGCCCGGTAGTTGAATCCGCCAAATAGAGACAGAGAAGTAGGATCTTTAGCGCGTAAGATTTCATTATGACTGGAGCTCCTCCTCCATCATCTCCGACATCATTATACTCATCTGCAGGATAACAAAGTAGACAGAAAAACAAAGTGAATTACAGCTATATTCGCCAACTGATAAGTTTTTTTTGTAGCTTTATGTGCATGTATATGTGTCATAGTCATATATGTGTCACATACCTAGTTAGAAAGCGGACGGAAGAAGTAAACAAATACACCCCATTAGCGGAGGTCACTTGCATATCTTCGACAACTAATATCCTTCCAAAGTGACCCCGACACAATTCTGCACTCTATGATTCTCTACAAGGGTGTTTGTTCTTATCAGACCTCAATTCCTCGATTAAGAAAACCTCACAAGCACTCACCCCTTTGAGCGTTTCTACTAACAGATTATAGAAAGAAAAATAATAAGCCAACAACTCTTACGGTGTTTTTGCCGGTTAATCTCGAATATCAGACGAGTATGAAGCACAACATTCTCACTATTCCGCTGGAAGAGGCTGACGGACATGTGTTTATATCCTGCAGTTTATTACCGGAGTGTTTTAATGATTTACGACTTAATGGCCACGGTGCCGCGCCACGTTCATTCACAATTAATTTCACAGATACGTATTGTTGACACTTTGAACACTTTCATGAGATCACTAGCATTACTTCAGGCTCACGGGGACGTAGTAGTACGCGTAGGTCTGGGTTATGAGTACGAGTAGATGAATCGCAAGAGGAATCCTAAGAAAAATGCGCTGATCGAGTGGAATCCGTGGTGGATTGAGAACGGTAGCCTGGACTGTTGGACGAGACTACTACTGCTATAATATATCGAGCAAAGTGAAACACGCCGGAGGTTTACTCATTGTCAGGAAGTCCAGTCTTCATTGTGAAAAGGGGAGTGAGTGACCAACCGGCAGTGGACTCCCCTTCTTCCAGAGCGAACAGGTGTTTACTTTCGTTAGAGAAAGAAACCTCTTTACCCTGGGCTGGGGTACGGGTACGGGCCTGTATCTCTTCAGTCCAGCTCCTGTCTGTTAGGCACGCGATCCCCCTCCCCTGTCCCCCTAACGTTCTATATACGTATGCATGTATTCGTATGCTCACCTGCATCGCTTTCCTTCCCCTCTCCGAACCTCTCGTTTCCACGCTTCGTTGCCGCCAGACTTACAGCTTAGTTTCCGCTTCCACTGCTAGCATACGACGATTACCGAAAATATCACCAGTCACTCGCTAATTTGGGACTAGCTGCAGCTTGGTTGCCCTAATTCCTGTAGCACCGCTTTCATCCAAACCCGAATTATCCAAAATTTCTACTATTCAAACATGTCGTCTTTATGCACAGTTCAGTATATTTCTAGGAGTGTGGCCGCAAAACCTTTAGCAGGTACATATTACATTTCTGGACCCACATATATATGTTCTAGGAAATCATATTTCATTTCAATGGACGCGTGATTACTATTATTAATTTCTATCCTTTTTCTTTAACTATAAGGTCAATCAGGAAAATCAATATCAATTCAAACATTGGTATACAAAGCAAAACGTTATTAATTTATTTTTCTTTCGCACACGAGTAATCTTACAATAAGGGAGAGTATTTTGTTCTTTTGTCATGCTGAATAACGTTTAATATTATGCTTTTCATGACTAACTGCAGCCTCGGATTCACTAAACTGAATGATTCTACTGATTGTTGGTTGTTCACGGTCCACTCTTCATCGCTCACTGCTCACTGCTTCATTTCGATGATGGTTCCGGGAATAGATGGGAATACTTTTACATAATTGGCGGTCCATTCCATTGTATATCCGCATCTTGCCACCTGTTAATTATAATGAAAAGGATGTATTGGATAAGCCATCCAAGCGATCGCATCCAAGTACGCAATAAATGCCATGTGAAACTTATAGACGCACTTTGAGCGGATGAGTCTTTCGAGCGGAGTAGATGCAATGTCAAGGCACTCTTTGCTCGTGCTTTCGAATTGTCTCAACTTCTCCTCGGAGTTCGCTCTAGTATCAACCGTCAACGATGCAAAAGTCCCCCCGCAGGTGTAATAGTGAATGTCAAATCTTAAAAATGCAGATCGAGAATAAAAGACAGAATCAGTCTGGAATGACGATGGGGCGAGGCATAAGAGGCTTCAGTTTCATAGAGTAGAGAGTATACCGGCGCTCGGCGTGGTAATTTCTCAGGAGCTCACGATTAGTGTTGAAGAGGACACCATGATGACCGTAACAAAGGCTCACCCAAATAGGAAGACTGGGAGTTTTGAGACGAGAGCCGGGTTCTTTCGAGATTTGTCCGTCGCTTTCATGAATGAGAAACCCTATCTCGGCCCGCACTAGTACACCCCACTGGGGTACGGCCTTTTGCGTTCATAATCAGAAAATCAAGACATCTTATCGATAAGTAGATACATAGATAGGTGTACATATGTACAGGCTGGTAATGTACTTGGTGATGTGCAACTTCCGAAAACTATTGTTCTTAGTACCTGTGATTGATAGTTTCAGTTCTCAGTCTCCGCGGCTATACATATATGTAGGCGGTTTCAAGGTCGCTTTGCTCATTATACTGGGAAAATGATAACACAGGAGGAATATGAATTTATCGAACTTATATGATGTGATTCAAAAAAATAGAAGTTCCATGAGTTCTTATCAGATATTCTAATATTTTGGATCCATTGGTATCAAATAACTAAAAATTGGATTACCGAATAATACAAATTGGATCAGATGGTACCAAATATTATCCAACTTTTATTATTTGGTAGCATCTGATCCAATTAGTAATATTCGGTAATCCAATTTTTAGTTATTTCGTACCAATGCACCCAATATTACAATATTTGGTAACAACTTGTGGAACTTCTATTTTTTTTAAATCAAATCTTATAAGTTTGATGAATTCCTATTCCTCTTGTGTTATCATTTTCCGAGTACAATGAGCAAAGCGACCTTGAAACCGCCTATATATTGAGTTGGCCGCGACTGTAGGAAAGAGTTAAACACCGTGCGTACAACATTAACAGTTATAATAATTTCTAATTATCACATTCACAGAAGTGTTTACCCACGGTAGTTTCGATTCAAAGGCACGTGAGTAACCCTGTACAGGACATAAGATGCATTCTTATATCTGAACCCCCGTTATCGGAAACCTTTACTATCGGAATGATCAGTTCGATCACGTCTTGTGTATATAACTGTTCGCATACCGGTCGTAATATAGCTTTAGTAGAAAAAATAAGATTTTTCAGGCCATAAATCTGTAACCAAATCATACTTAATTCAAATACTCGCGATAATTTTTATTACTAGTTGTCTCCTTTGTTTAAACAGATGCAGATCAATGTCAAACAAGTAACAGGTCTACTATCCGAAAGTCTCTTATCCAAGCGCACATGTATTACCTACACTATGCGTACAGTAGAAAAGGCTTAGAAACAAGCTTGTAAGCATTCGTGTATTACTGGCTAATTTGTAATTATTCGATATACCGCGGCGTATACCCAATAGCTATGCGTTAGAGGCAAGCAAATCATAATAAGATCGCCAGAGATAGAGAAGTTTACAACAATAGATAATAAACGTATGTGCATAGATATTCACACGACTAGTCTCGTATCGGAATAGAAGTGAGACGGGATTGCTTGTAAAGGTATATACAACTTACATATGTATTCTCGTCGCCGATGTGAATAACTCCATTGTGAAGATGGGGCGAGACACGACCGGTTAGACAGAGAAGTACAATGTTAAGAGGCCCCTCTTCGGGACAGCCACTGAGAATAGTAGCTTTCGGATTTTCGAGATCTGCTAGAACCCTGCAAGCAGAGTGTACCTTGCTTTAGAGTGAATGTTACAATCAGTAGCGCGGTATTAGAATAATCAAAATATTAGTGGATAACGTGTATTTAATTTCTTGCCTGGAGAGCCCTCTTGAAAGCAAAGCACTGTAGAGTAGTAAAATTGCACCTGGCCCACCTTCATCCTGGAACTAAAACCATTGGATAGTAAATGGAGAAGGAAGGTAAGTCCATGAATTGAAGCGGCCGAAACAGTTATTGATTTACCAAGTATAAATATCTTTTAATAAATATCTCGAGATCCTGGAGGCTCTCGAACTCAAAGAGGTGAAGCTGAAAGAGAACGCTTTGATTATATGAGTGTTGCTTGAAACTTGTAAAGGAAGGAAAGGTAGCGAGCCATGGTTGGTTCTTGTAAGAGAAAGGATTTCTTGGACATACGGTTTCAGTGATTCCGTCCTGAAAGTAGTGTACGCTATGCTGCAAATAGGAAGTTTCCTGGGGAAGTGTCACTATCGCCTTGGTCAAAGTAGGCCGCCTCGAGTCGTTTTCGGTTACTGAACAAGTGGTGCTTTGAACAGCGAAGCCGTCGGCGCACCGCCAAATGATTTCCGCGATCGCTGATGTCAGCACATCGATTTGCCTTTCGTATAAAGGCTGCAGTAAACTGTTCCCCATGTAAAGCGTTAAAGTGATTCGGTCGAGTTTCTTACTGGAAGCTTATAAGAAGTACTATAACAGGGCCACCGAAAGACACATTTGGACAGATGAAGGACGAGTGTGTGGCTAGAAAGGGCGACAGTGATCCCCCGAAGACTAAATCGAGAGGGGAATGTTTTCCCGATTCAAAAAATTTGTCCTTTCGGCAACCTAATTTTCATACCTACGACAGCTGTTAAATTGCATATTCTTACCTTTCCGGACTGGCGGAAGCATCTTTTTTGCCAGATTTGAAAAGAAAGAGTTTAAGCATAGTCGCTTGAACAGCGGTTGTCAGGCCTCTGGTAGTATTTCGGGGTGCCCGTAAACCGAATGCTAAATTTTGTCCGTATGGCCGTAATGTGAAGCCGGTTCTGGACCATTCAGGCTTGGGTGGGCTGGCGCAACTTCCGAAAACTATTGTTCTTAGTGCCTATGATTGATAGTTTTAGTTCTCAGTCTCCGCGGCTATACATATGGGCGGTTTCAAGGTCGCTTTTTGATTGAACTCCGAAAATGGTAAGACAGAAGGAATAGGAACTTATCTAATTAAAATAGAATTTGCTACCAAAAATACTACAAGTTCGACGAGTTGTTACCAAATATTTTAAATTGGATGAGTTGGTACCAAATAATACAAGTTGGACAATATTTGGTACCAACTTGTCCAACTTATATGATTTGGTATAAAAAATAATAGAAGTTGGACGAGTTCGGTATCTCGTTCGGGGTTAGTTTCGGTTTAATTCGGTATAGTACAGAATCGAGGAATAGAAAGAAAAGCATCTTTAAAACCGCCTATTGAATGATTCCTAATCGAACATTTATCTTAAAAGAGTTTAACATCCGAATCGAATTAGTACCTTGCATGTTTCCTCGTCGATCGGCCTGCCCCCAATCACAGCGGTTTTCGTGAGGATTCTCGTGTTACGAGGATACAGCACTTTTTCTAAAAGAAAAGGTCAACCGTTTGAGTGCTCGTTCGCAGCATTTCTCATACGCTACGAGCTATAATTAATCAATGATGTAATCTAACGCGTATTGTATGTACTACACTTGACACCTGGATAGAGTTCGTCGGGTTCCGCTAATAATGCGGCGCACCTAGTAGCTCGGCTGCTAGACCCTAACATTACAGGTTTTGACGGGAAATTATGGCTCACGTCGCTAGATATTCGACACTTTTCACAGAGTGCAGAAGAATCTAAACGGTTTTTTGAGATTTAGATTCTTCAAGTAGAATCACCAACAGATTCTCACAACCGAATAACTAAATAAGGCAATCAGGGAATAAGAAAAATTTCCCTCCAACGATGTTATTCGTTGAACAATCTGCTATCAATTGCGAATTATGAGAGATGCTTTGCTTCCTTATATAGTGCTAACTAGTAGAAACTAGGAACCTTGACAGTTGACAGTTGACAGTTGACAGGGAGGCATATGTGCATGCACCGAACCTTACTGGGTAGATTCCTAAAATGGGCATGTCAATTCGCCTGTACAAAGTGTCTTGCAGCCGTCAACCGACAAGACATAACGAAATGAGTTTTCTCTATACAAATGCACGCAAATCGAGATGTCCTATATATACATATTCATATGTTCTATGTGTAACCCATGTGCCGCCCTTGTAGAAATAAACTCTAGAATACCCTAGGGATCTCTAGAATAACTCTAGAAATCTTGGAATTTTAACTTTTGACTACAGATTTTTAAGAGTAACTTATCATTTTCGGAGTAAATTCGAAGGGCATTCTAGGGATAATCAAATGTTTCAAGTATTATACGTTAAACTGAACTACTTTAGATGAGTCTACAGTTTCTATAAAGTTGTAATGTATGCGCAGAGTTAACGTTACTCTTGTATTGTTTTGTATATACTCCACCGGAGAACTTTTGTGGAAGAGTAAGTTTAGGTGATTGTATATGTAGAGTTCCCTGAAGTTCTGTCCCGAACAGATGAGTTACTTTAGATGGTTATGGAGTTCTGTCATTTTCAGAGATCACAAGCGGTATCACGCCACACGCATCAGTGTCATCAGCATTGTTAAGTGGAAGGATAACGCATTTTCGAAAAATACCATGTGTTTTTTCCTCTAAACAATATAAAACATTCTGGCACGAAGCTTCCGCCTATATCAATTCAACTGTGCTGTGATCCCTTTTTTTCGTCACGCTTATAATATTCCAAATGACAAAATACGCCCGTATAGTTCTTTTTCTGGCATGACAATATAGTTCGTTCTGCCCGCAGTTAAGAGGTACAGAGTGGACATGGCTCCAGTGTCTAGAGTAAGTTTTCACTCTTCCCCTAGAGTAACTCTACAAACTCTTCACCCAAAGTTCTTCGAATTTACTCGAGAAATAACATATAATGAATAACAATACGAGATTCCGAGAAATCCCTCAATTTATGAATCGACCTATATCACCCGAAGGATATCGGCCACGTTGATCTTAAGACATGTGTCGAAGAACAGAAGTCAGTCTATTTAAGGTTGCGTGTCGACCTTTAATGGAGTCTATCAAATTACGAAATCGCGCCGGAACAGGCATCTGCACTTGCCGATTACAACCTAGCTAGATATAACATTCCTTAATTTAGTTTCGCGTGGCGCGTTCGCATGAGTAGAACACTCATTGATCTAATTCTCTCGCCCACCATGCTACCCCTCTCACATCCCCCACCCACTCGTCCATCCCCTCTCTCCATCAACGCGCATACGTGCATGTACAGGGTGATGCACTTTTCTATTTCTCAGACGCGTGTGCTCTATATAGTTAATAATATACGCACTCTTTGCGCATAATACACATAACGCATTACCCACAATACACATTAAATGTACGGAAGAGTTCGAGATATTCATCGTTATATTTTTAACTTAATTTTCATTATTCTTTAATTTATTTCAAATTTGTTGCTTTATATTTATAATTGAAGATTTAGTTTCCACATTTGTCTCGTGTTCTTGTTTGTTTATAGGATATTTTGTTCTGTAACATAATCATATATTCTTAGGATATTCAATTGAGCACAATATTTGTGTCCTACACTATAATTGAATTGTTTTGCGAAATTTGAGTGTTTGAATAAAGACTTGACTTCTAATGATGTATATATCGATTTACATTATTGCTTAATTTGATAGATGTCGTAGAATAAATAATTTTTCCTCCACGCTGTTATTATAATGTTCGTATTATGTATGATTTTTTGGATGTATGCGAAACACCTTGTTGTACAATATGTTTTTGGTCATACAGCAGTAATTTGATGCGTGTTTTCAGGGCCATTTGGGTTCAACTACAGCTTTTTAAATGTAAACTTATTTTTAAATTTTGTATTATCTTATCATTGTAAAAATATAAACATATCTTTTGTAGGAACCATCAATATCAATATTTGTTCGAAACATTTTTTTCTGAAACGCTTCGCTACCGAAATATTTCAACGTCTCGCGATTATGTTACAGACCACCCTGTATATGGACAATATGTATTATGTTGTACGCAAACTGCCCATTTTTATATAGATTGATTTTTTACTGTACCGAATCGAAAGCAAAGCGCATCACCCTGTACATATGCAGAGGGATTGTAGCACGTACTACATAGTCAAGGTACCGTGCAAGCTCCTACATCCTACACTCTAACGAGACGCGCGAGACACGGAAGCTTCTAACAGCCTTACTTACCTTTCGCATTCACACGAACCCTCTACTAATCGATAGCCAATAAATATTTACTCTACATTTCAGTATAGTTTTCAGCATAAGCCTTCAGCATAAATATCTTATTAACACGCTAGTGCACTATTAGAACAACATTGGAGAATTCCAAGGACATGCGGCAAGAAGATTTTACATTTCTTTGGATTTGGAATAGTGTGTGTATAGAAGAGATATGTTAGGTACCTTTTTGTCGAAGATAAAGCGGCTTCTCTGCAAGAATCTCCGTCGACTGTCTCTTGCCATGTGAAAATTTCGACGAAGCTGTTGATCCCGGAAAGTTGTCAAGCTTTTCCTCGCAATTCTCCGACTCATTATCAGCCATCTGATTAACGGGAATCTCAGCAAGCCTTAGCCAACCATCCGATTGCAGCGTATTAAACAATTCTTCAAGTCTAAAGTAATGATCACCGTCAATAGATTGGAATTAGCTATCGTTGAACTTGACGAGTACGCGCGGCTATAATATATTACCAGCAGACTTGCTTGTGAAACTTTGGCTACCAAAAAAGAACTAAACACGACATACTTGTCTCTTTTTTCATAGAACTTTTGAATCCATTGAAACACTCGCGAGGATTCAAAGTGAAAGTATGCCTTGTTGTACTTGAAAAAGTAGTACAAACGGCAATGTTTGCCTTATCACGTTAGTCGCTCTTTGCACACTCCAAGTATGTACTCTGTATTAGGCTTCAACAGTTACTCAAGTAGAAGTAGCCGGATCGAACAGCTCTGACTGACAAGGGCTAATAATTCTGGCGGCTTTACCGAAGTTAGCTCTCACCGTACCGCGCACCTACTACCTTTATATCTGCCTATCTCGATCGGTTACCCCGCGAGTTCAAGGAATTCGAATTTTCCATCGAAACCACGAAACTTTCCCTATATTGTTTCTACTTACGTTTTATATCATGTAATTCGGGTGGCAACGATTTCGGCGATGAAAGAAGATAGATTGGGGACTCCAGGGATTACCGACTTAGAATCTGGGCAATTGTCGAGTAACATATTTTTAGTCCCTTCATTGCGTTAAAAATGTATTATAATCGCCATCAACTTAATAGCTGGTTTCAAGGTCGCTGCTGCTTATTGTAACCCGAAAACTATCACACAGAAGGAATAGGAATTTATTCGACTTATATGATTTGGTATACAAAATATTAGAAGTTGGACGAGTTGCAACCAAATATTATGAAAATGATACCACAGGAGGAATAGGAAGAAAAGCGACCTTGAAACCGCCTATTCAGTTGGCGGTGACTAGATAGCAAGAGTTTCTGCAGCTAAGTAGAAAACGCTTTGTATTACGGGTGGTATTGTTTATAAAACTTGTTCGCATGTGGCCGATACCCGCAAGTGTAACTACCAGCAACTATGTTTACTATGAAAGTCCATACTAATCTATAAATGACAACACATATACAGAAGTAGAATAGGATAGATTACGCGATCTTTATTTGTTAATCCGACAATCCCACTTGCCTATTAAAGTAGAAAAGGTCATAGCCAGTCTCCGACATGGCTCTTGGGGAATATCTCATAGGAGTATGCATAATACACATGGAAAAACTTGCATTAATCAAGATAGTATAATCACAGTCAGTTTTTTATTTTACAATTATCTAACGAACTTGCACACTTGTTCGTATGGAAGCATCTTTGCGACCTTTCCATCCTTTAGGAGTTCGACATCAAGGCTGAACTCGTCGACACGAAGTTTCCGAATAACACCAGTTTCACCTTTGTACTTTCCCCAGAGAATAATCACATCTTTCCCCATAGCAGGGATTACAGTCTCGAGATATTCTTGATCACTTTTTACGATGTGGCCCTCTACTTCCCGAGGTGACATTAACTTCACTTTTCCGACAAAGCCCGAATTTTCAATCGACTCAACTGTACCCTTCGCTTTATAGTACTTGTCGCCAAGACTTTTCTTCATGACTTTCACTATCAGGCCTTCTCGCAGCCAGCCTACTTCCTTTTCGTGTTCACTGCATTCAGAATCAAGCTTTTCCAGCTTGATCTTTTTCCTCTTATGCCCATCTTCTGCTTCTGAAAGGAATGTCTTATCGGAAGATTCAGACTTGGACGAGTAACCTGAGGCATCGTCTTTTGATTTCTCTTGCTTTATTGGGTTTAGTGCGGGAAGTATCTTTGCTTTCGTATTGATTTTCATTTCAATGATCACCGGTGTGTCATTCTCAGAGCGCACTAGAGGCTGTTTGGTGATTTCTGTCTCCTCGGTAGTCTCATGTTTGCCCTTCTCGACTTGCTTCCCAATAAAATCCATTAGCCTCTCCTCGTCGTCTTTGTCCATTTTTTGTTTCTTTGCCTTCTTCTCTTGTGCTGCAATGGTCTCCGGATCCCTGTCGATGTACGTTATGTACCAACCTGAGCAGGGAAAAGAGTGAAATGACAAAAACATTGCTAATCACTAGAAACACTCATGATGTTCGTAATTATATAGGACAAACCTTTTTCCGTTTCATCTACAACGCACTTCCCTGTACGCCCAAGCCATTTGACAAAGCCAGTCAAAGTAAGCCACATTGTTGCGTTCATGTGAATATGTGCCCTATCGGCAATGTACTCCTGATAAACTCTGTTGGCAGCAACTCTCCTGGTACCAAACTGCCGCTTGAGTAGGTTTAGATAGCCATGGGAGAACTCCTTTGAAAACTGGTCCATGTATTTACTCGCATTATCAGCAAAGAGTAACAATTGTCTGTGGTGGGACTCTGACATAGTATGGCATTTGAAGCCATTCTCGTCCCGGCACTGTTTCTGACACATCTGACAGTACCATCGCAATTTCTGCAGGCCTTTTGCCTTTATCTTATTGGCGATGTATTTTGGAGTGCCGACTTCGTGTTTACCCATCGTTCTGATTTTCTTCTATCGCAGAATTGAAACAACTGGGTCGACAAGCTATTAGGATATATGTGGGATTATCATAATATCCCCATCTTTAAAACAGAATTGTCCGTGCAGGTTAATGACAAGCATAGCAGACCTAGCATTCTTCCATTTCAGAAGATCCTGCCCTTTCTCTTCATTCTGTACTTATCCGATGGCTCTTGCTCAGTATTTCCACACTGAGAGTACAAATTGGAAGGCACTTTAGTCTTTCTAATTGAGATCCAAGAACAATATCAGCTAGGCTAGGATACTACATACATACTGCTCTACACTGCTCTACACACTGACATCTCAATGATGATTCCTTTATCCCTTCATAGGAGGCGTCCAGGCACTCTTTCTTTCTCGCATGTAGTCTTGCATACGGGAGTTAGAATATATACTGTGCTCACATCCCCTTCATTCAGCGGGATGTCCGGAGGGGTATGGAGGATGGGGCGCAGCTTATTGGGCGATCCGCAGAAATGCGTGAACAATCGGTTCGCTGACGTCTGCGGAGGTTTTTACACAAACCTAACCTACCAAATATTAGCAGCGGAATTGAGCTGCTTCCTCCTGCCCCTCCGGCTCCCCTTTTTAGCCAAATTCAAACACAGTTTTTCAGTTTTACAGGTGAAGAGTAAATACTGGTTGTTTACTTTTGTAAGCGAACAATCTCAGCCGTTACTGAAGGATCAAGCTGATTCGGGAAGGAGCGGGGTTCTTCCACATACTTAGTGACATTATTTAAAAACCGCGATCACGAACCATTGTAATTAAAACCCGTAACCTTATCGAAAGGGAAGGGGGTGGGGATGAGTAGACTCCGATCATTCGCGGCATGGTAAAGGCGCTACTTTATGGACACAAATAGCCAAAATCGCAGATTCTTAACAGAATATGCTCAGTCTTGAGATTCCAAATCAGGAATTAACTTACAAACAGATATATCTGTTGTAAGTTGATTCCTTATTTGGATGCGGTGCAAGGATCGCAAGGCACCGCGTATTTAATATAATAAGTAATGAACAACGACAATTGCACTCCTTTATTGCGCTTCACCGGGACACACGTTTATACATATTAGATCATCTTTACAACTGGATGTTAGAACATGCATATTCTGCTGCGGTTCTGCTGCGGTTCTGCTGCCAGCATACTCATCTGTTAAGGGGTAATGCCAAAAATATACGAATTTTGACAATTTCTTAGGACAACACAGTAAATACAATACTAAATCTATTGGGAGGCCTCTATTGTTTATGCTTTGAAGAACAGTTAGAGATTTTTTATTTAATTATATTCATCAAAATGGCGGAGCTAGAGCTCGCCAAGTGAAACCTCTTATTTCTGCGGCTGGAAAGATTTCTCCTGTAATTTTCGATCTGTAACAGTAAAACCAATATTTTTCGATTCTGTTTAAGCTTCATTCGAGAAGTTCGTAGGGAATTTTAAAAATATTAATTTTTGTTAAAATAACGCACAATAAAAGGAATATACTCTTTTAAAAGCAAAAATCCCGTGAACAAATGCTTATAACAAACAAAGTTTACAATATAATTTAAAACCCCTACGTAGTTCTTTAGATTATGGGTGCTTTCCATTTAGACACAGAGAGACACTGTGTTCGACTGTGTACGACACAGAGAGACCCGGCCGTGCACACTGGGTACATACACGGTGTTCCATTTGATCTAGCACAGAGCGTGTCTCTCTGTGTCTCTCTGTGTCTCTCTGTGTTGCCTAAATGGAAAGCACCCTATGTATTTTCACAGGTCCAGTCAAAATTTCATGCGAATCGCTCAAGTTCTGTTGAAGTTATGGGTGCTTTCCATTTAGGCAACACAGAGAGACACAGAGAGACACTGTGTCGCTCTGTGCTAGATCAAATGGAACACCGTGTACCCAGTGTGCACGGCCGGGTCTCTCTGTGTCGTACACAGTCGAACACAGTGTCTCTCTGTCTCTCTCTGTGTCTAAATGGAAAGCACCCATACTGTGCTCACATCCCCTTGATTCAGTGGGATGTCCGTAGAGGTATGGAGAGTGGTGCGCAGCTTTCTGGGCAATCCGCAGAAATGCGTGAACAAACGGTTCGCTGACGTCTGCGGAGGTTTTTACACAAACCTAACCTATTGAACTATTAGCAGCAGAATTGAGCTGCCCCTCCTGCCTCTACGGCTCCCCTTTTTAGCCAAATTCAAACACAATTTTTCAGTTTTAAAGGTGAAGAGTAAATACTGGTTGTTTACTTTTGTAAGCGAACAATCTCAGCCGTCACTGAAGGATCAAGCTGATTCGGGAAGGAGCGAGGTTCTTCCACATACTCAGTGACATTATGTAAAAACCACGATCACGAACCATTGTAATTAAAACCCGTAACCTTATCGAAAGGGAAGGGGGTGAGGATGAGTAGACTCCGATCATTCGCGGCATGATAAAGGCGCTGCTTTTTGGACTCAAATGGCCAAAATCGTGCTTCAGAAATCCCCGGTTCTTGTTCGCTTATGGGCCATTCCATGCTTTCCAAATCGAGCTTTCTTTTGGGACATTCTGGCGCCACAAATAAAAATGATATCAGCAAACGGAAAAGGGCTCGCCGCTGGCTATAGTCCAAGAGGTGACCGTAAGACTACTATACTCATTTCTGAAAGCATGGCATTTTCAGCGTCAATAGTTTTCAGTGTGTCAAAGCCAATCCGCGAGGGTTGCCTGTCGGAACCTGATCCAACGGCCGGGGTTCGCTACTTCCGGTGCAATTTTTAGTTCGCTATACTTCCGGTACTTACATATGTTCATGACATCAAGGCATAGAATTAACGTCAAATTGTACAGTTTAATGAGTACATTTAAAATATATTGGGTTGCGTACCTGAATCTTGATCGAACCCATTGGCAACCTTTACTCTTTTAAAATATCAACTAAATAAACTTGATGCTCATTAAAAAGAGTACATTCTAATGTAGAATGTACGCTCATTTTTAAGTTGGTTTCAAGCAATATTAAGTTCCAAAATACTGGTTCAGTACGGGTGTGTGCCTATGGTACATGTTGTAATATAAGGTAGACTTTAAAAATGTAAATAGATATTAAACATAAGTACTTAAATGGACTTTATGAAATTATATAAAATGCTTAACTATTTACTATTCATCATCATCAGAATCTGTAACTTTATCAAATTCTTGATCCTCTTCCACATCATCAACTACAATATCCTCTACAGTAAGCGGCGCGGGATCGCATTCAAATCATAATGGCTCAATCTTATCAGAATTGATGACCCATACCCACATTCTTCTGCAAAAAGTTTTGCGCAAACGGGTTCTGTACCGTTCTGCTACATTGAATTTTCAGGAGACTCGGTAGAGTCTCACGCCAAGTAGTAGTATACATATATATAGTACAGCGCGCGACAGCCGAGGATACTTATCCCGAACTCTAGCTGTTATCCTTAGTTATCAAACTTTTACCTTGATTTATATATATTGTACGGAGTATTTTGTATTTTAGAGAATTCCAGCATGGCGGTATCGTGCTGGAATCGAAACTTTTGACACATTTAATTAAATGTTCACCAATGGATTTGTTTGCATACATTTTTTCAAAGATAAGCAGCCGGGCGTAATTGACTCTTTTACATTTTTTATGCCGTATAAATTACATGTGTATTCAAAGAAAAGCGCCAAGTAGTTTAATGACTCACATAAAAGGTATCTTTTTGAACTACATTGTCTAAAAATGAAATAGATATCACACAAGAAAGCCAAGTTTTCAATCAAAGATACCACACGTTAATTAATTAATTAACTTGCATCTCTAACTTTAAAATTTGACATATGCAAATTTGTGTCCAGGTAGTCATGCTAGTAATATTTTTTGATTGGTAATTAAGTGTGCACATGCCAAGTTTTAAAGTTAGAGATGCAAGTTAATTAATTAAGGGGTCATATATGCCAGGCACGTAATTAAATAAGTAAGTGTTTATTAATTTTTTGCCCTATTAATACATCTTTGTATGAATTTCCTATCATATGTCCGTTATTGTACATACTTTATAGTATCTTCTCCGAAAAATATACATCAATAACTAAGTTATATACTACATAACTGGCATTGTCTTATTCAAATTACAACATGCAATGTATCTTGGTCAATTGTTTTCTAAAAAAAAATTTGTAAAATTGAGGGTGAACTAGAGACAGAAAACTAGTCCTCAGCGAGCCAATATATTTTTTTTGTTTTTTTTCAGAAAGTTATTACCAATAATATCATTGAATTCTATTTTTGCTACAAAAGAGGCGACTTTTTAATCAACTAAACCAAAAATAAACATTATATGGAAAATCCCTTCCGTTAAGGACTCGAGTATTGTATTTCGAAGATATTGTATAAATTTCAATCAATTAAATGGCCCTTGAATTGAATTGATATTGCAATCGCAAAAAACAATGCTGTAATTACGGAGCCGTGTTAATTGGAGGTACTAATAATCATTAATTAACGCGCTTTATTTTTAAAATGGTAATGGTCTTACAAGAGCATTAAATGCAATTATACAAATCTTACGTTACAACGTATACGTTGCAATCTTGTTCAGTAGAACACCATATAAGTTCTGTTCGGGCACGCAGCTTCATCAGGACGCAATTCATTTCCAAGCGGGTTTTCCTGCAAGTTTGCTTTTTGTGATAATGGTTAAAACTGAGTTGCATCATGATGAAACTGCCTGGGCTTAAACATACCTACAGTCTTTATCTTATACTTCACACTCATTCTCCTGTGAATGCCGCTACGATTTCGGCTCATACAGCAATTTCACGCATCTAGAAACTGCCCACTTTCCGTTTCCGCACATGTATCACAAACTACTATTTTAAATAATGTATGCATATGGTACGGTAGGCATTCAAGTACATACCTTTACATACAAGACTATGGGTTCTTATTCTATTTTGCATAAAGTGTGTTATTTTGGACACTGCCAAAACTTGAAACGGGTATTTAGCAGCAACAGTCAACCAAATTAGTGTTTCGTCCGGCATTATCTACAGAGAGCGCAATGAGCTTTCGACAATTCAGAGTTCGCATTTCAGCAGCTGTGAGAAACACATCAAATTCTCGTTCCAGGGTCTCTTTGATGTCGACGGCCAGGATGGAATCCATGCCTAATTCAATCAGGGGTGTGTCCTTATCCACAGATTCGATGTTCTTCACACCTGTATCAAAAGTTTACTTGATGGTATAAATGTATCGATCTTCTTTAACATTTTGACTGCGAAATAAAATTTGCCAAGACTCGATTTATTCCTGTAATAATTTATAGCAAGCTCGCTATTCCTCATGCAAGACATTAGGATAAATCAAGTATAAGTAGAAGAAGAATTCCGTCACCGCCATGGTGCCTACCTACCCATGCCATTCAATACTGCCTGTAGTGGATTTTGTGCACAATTATTGCCTCTCCTCTTCTCACCCACGATCATACTCGATACCACAGGCTGATTCTGCAACAGGAACCTCTCCAATACTTCCATGCATGAGAAGAGCTTTTGCTGCAATGTCCCGCCAACAGTAATTTCCCTATTCGTCTTCTCCCTCTGCATGTTGGCAGTTGCTCCGACTTCGCCGATTGCACCCCATTGGATGGCCAGACCAGGCAGACCTTCGGCTACTCTTCTCTCGCATATCCTTTCCGTTACCGCGTTACCGTAACCATAGTTCGTTTGGCCGGCATTCCCACGGCCGCAAGAACCCGACGAAAATACAACGAAGTAACGAAGCACGGGGCAGAGACTTCGCGATACTTGATCTAAAAGCTTCGTAATGCTGACTTTCGGTGTTAATGCTTTCGCGAAAGTTTCAACAGTCTGATTTGTGAAAATTGCGTCTTTGAGCTGCACTGCAAGATTAAATATGGCGTCAACAGAGCCCAGCTTCGCCGCTGCCTTCAAAATGTATTCACAATCCTCCCGCTGCCAGTCATCTCTAACTTTGATAACATCGACGTTCATTCCACCTGTCCGCCACTGGCTAACTTTCAGCTTCTGGTAGCCTGTCGTGATACCTCGGCGCGAAACGAGGACGAGATTTCGAGCCCCACGGGAGTTGAGCCATTCGGCGAGTTCTAGGCCGACGCCCCCAAGACCACCGATGATAATATAACTTCCAGATTTAGTACAATAGAAACGTGGGTATGCGAGGATCGGTTTATTGTAGGGGCCTTTTTCGTCGCACAACTTAAGTAATACCTGAATAAAATATTTGTCAGTGGAGTATTCGCCCTGTGGTTTATATTATTTCTACATTTCTGGGTATTGGAATATCGATCTCGTACCTTACCGATATGCTTGCCAGTAGCCATGTACCGAATTGCAGTTTCCACCTCGTCTTTATTAAAGACCTTCCTCTGTATAGGCTGTATCCTACCAGAATCTAGAAAATCTTGCAATTTCTTCTTCAGAGCGTTCCTCCTACCAATGCTCTCTTCCGAGAGGGCGAGGTCTAGCGTAATGGACCTAAAGCTAATCTCCTTTGTGAAGAGCAACATGTTCAATGCATTGTTCGCGGCAATGTCGGATCTTCCGATTTCCAGAAAGCGACCATAACGTGCTAGGCATCGGACGGACGCCAGAAGCTTATCGCGAGACAGTGAGTTCAGCACGACATCTACACCACGACCGTTGGTTTGTTGCATTATCATGAGCTCGAAGCTGCTATCCCTCGAGTTACCGATATGATCTGCAGGGATCGTAGGGAATCTTTTCTGCATGAACAGGCGCTTATCGGGTGTGCCGACAGTGGTGAAGACTTCTAGACCTTCCTGGAGTGCAAGCTGAATAACAGCCTGACCAACGCCGCCGGCGCCCGAATGAACCAGGATTTTTTCGCCATTCTTTATATTATCTACGATGTATAATGCGTAGCATGCGATCCCGTAGGCTACGGGTATAGTTGCAGCGTCTTCGAAGGACCAGTGATCCGGTACTTTCCAAGTCATACTAACCTCTGGGTAGTATACATTAGACATGCCACTGTGTACATCGGGATGAGTTAGTTAATCTTACTTTATTGTAAATGTGCAGGTATTCGATTACCTAGTGGTTAAGAAACCCATGAGCCGTTCACCACGTGCCGTGACGCCCGAGTATTCGAGTCCAATCAAATTGTGTCTAGCAGTAGTATTTTTTTGCTGGCCAGTCGTCTCCTTGTCGATCTTACCAGTGACTACCAAAACGTCCTCAAAGTTCAAGCTGGTATAAACAGTGTGGATCTGGTCCTCGGGTCTGTCAGCTGATCCAATAGGGCCTTCGAGCCACTTTAGTGAGCTCAAATCACCGCGTATCTATGCATAAACAATTTATAAGTACCCTTTCACCCAGGCTGAAAACCATTAATGAAGTCTTACCAATTGATCAACAAAGGCATGATAAACTAATTTCGGTTCTTGCGGAGGTAATGGCAAGTGTCTGTAGGAGCCCCAAGCTCCATTTTGCATGATGTTAATGGTTAGGTCCAATTGTAGTTGCTGGGCGTAGAATCGATTCTCGAGATCGAATTTGGGGCAGTTATCGTCCTGTATTATTACAGCACGAATAATTTCGCCGCCCGGTTCCTTCCTCAAGCAAGTCACCAACCCCAATACACCGCATTCTCTATCAGCCTGCGTCACTATAATCACTCGCATGTTGGCGTCCCTTTCCGAAATTCTCTTCATAATTTCCTTTACTTTTTCGAGCCAATCCAGTCTTTCACTACTCACGCTCACTACCTCCGATTCATCTGGTTCTTTCAGATGTTTCCTAAGTAGGAGAAGTGTTTTCTCTCCGTGGCACTTTTCTATTATGATATCCAAGAATAAGTTAGAGGCTTGGCAGAGTATTGCATCATTCATTAGATCTTCAGCAGTTATAATGAATCCACCGTCTCTCAGCGAAGTCAGGACCTGTTTCAGTTTTTGCTCCTTCTCCTTAGCGAGTAAGTTTTGGCCAATTGCAAGGAATATGGACTGGTCCGCGGGCAAGCGCTCAGGCTCGATAAGATTAATTTCCGATGAAAGCGAGCTATCACGGTAATTTTGTTCGGATACTGCGAGATAGGTGATTGGTTGGATGTATGGCATATTATTCAAACAACGTAGCAGTATTGGTGATACAAAGCTACCCGCTGAGATTTCATCTCCATCGTGTACGATTTCTAGAGTCTTAATAATCGCAGCGGGCTGTGCTTCAACAGCCAAGTGGCTCGATAATATAACCATCTCCTCCACTGACACTTGTGCCCTATCCCGGTGAGCAACGAATTTGTGTTCTTCTAGCACTGGAACCCCATGAAGGCTTCTTCTGGGCATAGATTTCGTGATTAACCCATACAACTGTATTCCGCCCGACACTATGAGATCCAAGTCCTTGTACACGTAGACAGGGAATTCTAAAAATCAATTAAGGAATTTATTAGCTTCAGTACTACAATCACCACCAACTCAATAGTCGGCTTATTCCCGCGGTTAAATTTACCCTTTTTATCGCCCTTCATCGACTCAACCATTTCCATGTGCATTTTCGTGTCTATTATAATCTTTCGAATGCTCATTGGCATACACAAGGATCTCTTTCCTGCGCCGAATATCTTTAACTGCATCATATTGTCGATAAATGCTGCATAGTTGCCGCGCCAAGCGATGTGGCCTTTCGTTCCATCGATGGCGGCACTCTGCATAGTCCGGAATAGCCCTTCATACTCGTAGCCACGGATCTTAAATTCTTTGTAAATATCCTCGCTATCTAAGTCCTCTCCGCCAGTAAGTTGCGGTAGGAAAGTAGCACTCGCCATCTCGCCCACCGGACTCGACTCGACGCGCATTTTACCGGTTACTACCGCCACTCCATTCTCGAGTATCTCAAAATATCCTGTACCTAATTAATGGAATTGCTTTGCAGTAGTGCATCAATATTCATGAATTGTACTGGGTGTCAAACAAACTATTAATTAGACTATCAAATAGAAAATGTGAAGTATAAACAACGATTTACTCGCCGTTTGCGATTCTCTTGCCTGAAAGTGATGGTAATTACCCTTATTGATCATGATCGTGAGTTGGGTAATACCACCCTCCTTCGTAACAGTACATGCTCGATGGAAACGAGTGTCCTCGAAGATAATGGATATTGATGTATATGGGACGCCTTCCATCACGGCAACTGTTTCCCATACCAGCGATATGTATCCAGTCGCTGGTATCAGATTTCTTCCATCTATTACATAGCCGGACATGTATTCGAAAGATTGGTCTCTAGTGGAGATTTCCAAAGTTCTCTCGCCCGAGGCAACCTTCTCGTGGTCTTCCATGTATGCTACATACCAGTCGTTGGAGTGGTCCCATCTAGGGAACAAACAATTTTTTATTTGTAGGTATTCGCCATTCAAAATGGATAAAGTCGAACAACAGTACGTATACATATAAGAATTACTTGATGTGAGGGGCAATCATCGGCGTCCCACGGCTGACCGGGAAGGATACTGGCGGATATATGTTGGCGATCTTTGGTTGTAGGCCGAGATTGTAAAGCTTTCCGAGTGCTTGTGCGAAGAATTCGGCATTATCCCTGTGATCACGTAAAGTTAGTGGAATATTGGTCGTCTCCGGTGCGAGGGATCGCTTCAGAATCGCTTGCAGGAGTCCGTGGGGTGCGATTTCAATGCAGATCGCATTCTGCGGAATGTGCTTCGCAATCTCCTCGAAGAGAACTGGATTCAACAAATTGTTGGTATGATATTCAGCCGAGGAGTACTTGGCTGCTTCCGTGGACCAGTCCCTTTCTGGTACCGATGTACTCAACCATTTCTGGCTTCGAGGTTTCGGGTCCGGTATAATTTCTGTGAGGTAATCGAGAAGCTTCGGACCCATCTTGGCTATGTAACGGCTATGATAGGCAATATTGCCGGTAGCCACCTTCTTCACGAAAATGTTCTTCTCCTGCAAGGATAATAACGAAGTTTTAACGCAGAACAGAATGTAAACCGACTTCGAGAATGGGCCACATAAAAATACGTTAAAAACTAAAAAAAAAGGAGTGTGCTCTATTGGAAGTTACTAAAGATCTTGCTGCATATGCTGCACATGTATTCGTTCATATATCATAGACATATCAATCCCATTGGATACAAATACGACGTAAAAATACAAAGAAAAAATAGTCCAATACACACAACTAGCATAACACTTCAATCGTTTACAGAATATACATCAAACAGCTCCAGTTAAATAGAGGTATACACTGATCCATAAAAAAATCAGTCACATGCAACATAGTACGATCTTTCCTCTCACAAAACCACTGACTCTTATATAAAATGCAAGGATTTCATCACGATGAGAAGAAATGGGCGCTACCGATTGAGAACCTCCTCCTTTTCGAAGGCGCTTAAAAAACGATATCATGATATGGTTTGCAATACTCACTGCAAGCATCGCGACGAAGTTGTCAATCTCTGCCGATGGTCCACTGACAGTGCTGCTAGTACTCGAGTTGTGGCATGCCACATCTATATCCGCCGGACACATTTCCTTTACTACCTGGGCTCCCAAACCAATGGCAGCCATCGCACCATGGACCGTCTCAGTGTTGGCCGAAGCTAGGCCACGCGCATATGCCGCCAGAATCGTTTGTTCCGCAGTAAAGCATCCATCGGAGTACGCACACCCAACTTCACCGACAGAATGGCCGATTATATTGTCCGGTACGATGCCAGCAGCAGTAAGAAGATCAACCAAACCAATCTGTTGAGTAAATTTTATTCCACGTCTTTTAGTATAGCCCATCGGTTAGTTGAATCTGGGTTGGATCTAACTACATTCAGATCCGTATTACTCAATTACCTGGACGGCCGCGATTCCGACGAAGCAGTTTAAGATATTACTAAAAATCGTTTGGTCGTCGGTGGTAATAATGTGAACAATATCGATTCCGCGCGGTCTCAGGATGGCGTCGCATTTTTCCATTGCTTCGGCGAACAGTGGGAACCTCATCAACATTTTACCTGCGATCGAATGGTACCAGTAATTAAGAAACAGATTAGTTGTGGAAGGAAGACTATCAGTAACAAACTCAGGGCATACCCATTTTAGGCCATTGCGATCCCATTCCAGAGAACACAAACCAGACTGGCCTAGTAGTTTCGGTGAAAGGAATGACTTCTCTAATTTTCGTCGTTGTATGCTTCGACCCGACCATCGTGTATCCTCTGTATAAGTGTTTGGGAGTTCTATAAGCATGCACATCATGCAACAGTCTTATGTACTCTACGTCAACTTCGATTTTTTCAACCTGTTTATCAAGAGTTACTTGTTATACACGATTCTCACATTCAACTGTTCACAATTGTTACTCACTGAATCTAAGAGAGCGTTTACAGAATCTTCAGTGCGACCGGAGGCAACGACTAACCGTGGTAGGTCGTCATTCGGTGCCCCTTTATTCACTTTCTGTTTCGCGTTCGATTTGAGTAAAGCGTGTGCATTACCTCCTCCAAAGCCGAAGGAATTCACTCCTGCGTAGCCCAACTCCCACGGAGTTTTCTCGGTAACAACTTGTATTCTACCGTCGATTATTGCCTTTAAACTATCGCGGGGACGGTGGTAGTTGATGTTTGGTGGTATAATACCGGTCTCCATGGCGATAATGACCTTTAACACAGAAGAATTACCAAGGAATATCTTAACAGTGATCAGTGTTCGAGTGGAAGGATAATCATTGTCGAACGATATGCACCTTAGTCACAGCGCAGAGCCCGCTCACTGATTCAGTGTGCCCGATGTTAGTCTTGATACTGCCGATTCTGAGCGGGGTCGTCCTGCCCTTGCAGAGGACGGAATCGATAGCCTGGATTTCTTCAGGGTCGCCGACCTCAGTACCAGTGGCATGGGCCTCTAGGTAATTCACCGCATTTGGTGGTACAGCGCACTCGTTGTAGAAGCTTCTAAGCAGCTCGCCCTGCAGTCTACTCGAGGGACGTGTGATACTCTGCTTCTTGTACCCGTCGGTGTTCGTCTTGCAATGGACGACAGTCGCGTAAACCCTCTTGGCATCCTTTGCTCTCTGCAAGTACAGAGCACATATGCCGTCACTTCGTACGTGTCCGTTGGAGTCTGCGTCGAATGACTTACAACGGCCGTCCCGCGAAAGGGTACCTGAGAACAGGTGTGGACAGTTAACGATAGTGTGCCAAAGCGTTAAAGCGATTGTCTTCCCAAAATGGTCCTATGCCCTTACCGAGACGGGCAAAGTGCAGAGTGACGTAAGGGTGGAGACAGATATTGGCGCCTCCGACGATGGCACCGTCGCAATCACCATGCATGATCAGGCGGTAGCAGTGCTCAAGAGCAAAGGCACCCGAACTACATGCTACGTCCACCGAATAAGACGGTCCATGGACGTCCAGCCAGTAGCTGATCCTGTTGGCCATCATTGCCCTGCTGCATCCGGTAGCCACAAATCCGCTGGACTGTCAATATCATTCATCACATTACTCCGGGATTACTCCCCTTGGAAGGAAAGGCAATGCAGCACAGGCAAGCGGAATGAGGGTAAATAGAGGACTTGCTTGCTTTCCCCGATCGGTCAGCAGTAGTCTCTCGCTCTCGCTGAAAGAGACTCCTATGACAACTGCAATATTCTTGCCGCGGAGTTCGATGGGATTGCAGCCTGCGTCGACTACTGCCTCATAAGTGAGCTCCAGGAGGGTTCTGCTCATTGGGTCCATTGTGGCGACTTGCTTCGTGTGGATGCCGAAGAAGTCCGCATCGAATTTCTCTAAATTCGAGACTTCCCCGGCGCGAGTTGGTAATTCCTCGAATTCTGAAGGAACGGCACATAAATAGTTCCGTGAGACAATAGTAAGAAGAAAAAGTCCATTTTACCCGCAGCCCATCGAGTGGACTCGACAATGAGATCTTGCTTGTCCATGATCTTCTCTTTCAGCTCGTCGACGTTCTGGCAACTAGGGTACCGCCCGGAGATGCCGGCGATTACCACCTCATTGCCGAGAGTAGGTTTAACGTACGGCATTTTACTTTCCTTCCACCCGCTTTTTCCGTGCGTATGTGCCTCTTAGTCTCAATATCTAAGTTGGCCCGCAAAGCGCCCAGTCAACTAAACGTTACACAGGGCGACTCTGGCTACTTATAGTCACACCTGCGGACGATATTAATGCGGGTGAAAATACCGTTGAATTAACGCGTCATGTACTTTGCATCGATGAATGATTAACTCGAAATGAGTTTCGACCCCGACTTCTGACCCCTCAGCTACCTTTCAATCGACTTTGAAAAAGAGAGAAGGTTCTTAACTCGTCTTGTATATTTTAACCAAAAAAATTCAACTTGCCCATTTTCGTATTAAAGCGGGTCGTTAACACTAAGACAAATATGGCTGCCACCATAATATTAATAGACAATTATCTCTCAGAATTACGCATTCTGGTGACGGTTTATATGTCTGTATGCTAATAGACAGTATTTTCGGCTCGATGATCGCTTCGTAACGATCTATCAAATTTTTTAATGAGAACGCTCGCTGCATAAATTTGCAACTATCTGCATTCGGTATGTAAGCACGCATTAACCGATTTGATATTTGTGGTAAAATGAGATTGTATGTTGTATTTGCTGTGATATTTGCTAGACTCCAACTTAACACGTGAGTCGACACTTGCAAAGCATCTGTTTCTCTCTCTCTCTCATTTTTTGAATCACTGTTTTTCGTTGCAGCAACAATACCCTATTTCAATATTGCCATATCTTTTATACCAGATTATATGCATACTGTTTTGGCTGGCGTAGTTACAATGTTAAAAAATTGTTGGTTCGACACTAAAACTAAGGGCAAACCATTTTATATGAAAAATCGCTCCGAAACAACATTGTTAACACCATTACAACAATTTTACCAGCAGATTTGATTACAAGAACTGTGAGATCGCTGAAATACGGAGATTATTTGAAAACCCTTGAAACGAGAGATTTCCTTGTTACATCCTCGTACGAATCGAACTACTTTCCTTTTGCTATTTCAAATTTTCAATAGAAAATCATCGCCGCTTTCCTTTCCCATAGAATACGCCTGCGTTATTTCTCGAGTCTTAAACATCAGCCAAGAACCGTTTTCTTCGACCATTATCGCGTCGATCCTTGACTTTTCCGTAGGGGAGGCTCCGGCCTGAGCCACAGCTGCATGCACTTGCCGTGCATCCCGAAAGAGAGTGCACAGTTATTATCCTCCCACAGATTTCCGCGTCACACACGGATCCTGATAGGGAGGAGGCGCAAGGTCAAAAGGAGGTGAGGCCCAACTGGAGTGGAACTCGCATGCGCTGTCCAAAAGAAAAGAAGAAGTTAAAGAGGACTGCGTCGCAACCCCCCGGGGCCCCAGCGGGACGCCGAAAAGAGGCTGAATCTTCGAGGACCATGTTCCTAGTCTCCGGAAGACTAGGTGGTTACCGGGTTGAACACGATTCTATGGTAATCAACCGCGGCTAAAGAAAATCTGAGCGTAAACGTGAGGTAGCTGCCTGGTTACACGTGCACCTTGCTCCTGTATTCACCACAAGAGCCACGTCCCTGATCTACTTAAAGTGTGATCCTTGACCATCGTCAACATGATAGCATGTTGTCAATCTAGCCTATCTCGGGGATTAAAGTTCTCCTCGCCCTCTGAGACTTCAGTTCTGTCTATGTTAACGCGCTCCGCAGGTGCCTTATCCGCAACACTGGTGTCAGAAATGGAATTCTTCCCGCCCCCGTTGAGGACTCCGAGCCGGCGGAAGCGTTGGAAGTTGAGATGGCGATTGAGATGCCAGGAGGGGACACCGTTCAACCCGGGCCTTCCCCAGCGAGACCAGCATCGTTCCAGGAGATGTGTGGACTTCTCGAGGAATTTTACCAGCGGACGGAGGCGCGCTAGGAAGTTTTTTGTCAGCACTTGGAACAAAAGCGCGACGCTTTAGCTATACAAACTGGAATCAAAATTGAGTGCAAATTTGGATTCTGCCCCCCTCTGCCTTCTACCTCCACTACGTTTTTATCTCTTCAACAACAAGAGGACATTCAGAAGGTAATTCAAACTATGCTAAGGCAAGAAGTTATGGAAGAGTCATCTAGCCCTTGATAGTGTTCCCCTGTAGTTTTTGGGAAAAAGAAGGACGGTACGTTGCGGTTTTGTGTCGATTTTCGATTATTGAATGAAATAACAAAGAAGGACTCATATCCGTTACTACGTATAGAAGATATATCTTTAATGCAGTGGCAGGATCGCACTGGTTTTCAACGGTAAAGCTGCGGAGTGGGTACTAGCAATAAGTGTGGATGGTCGAAGAAGATCGCAAGAAAACTACGCTATCTCAGTCGGTGATTGGCTGTAGCAGTCCCGGGTGATGCCTTTTGGTCTTTCCAACGCTTCCACCACGTTTGAAGGTTTGATGAAATAAGTCACAAGTAGACTGTTATGGAAGCAATGTTTGATTTTTTTTATTATAATAAAGCTGCTGGGCAGTGCAGTGTGCTCATGAGCTAATACAGTTATTGTACAAGGTTTGGGTGTACGAGCGCACCTAAAACATTTGGATTATATTTTCGATATGACATCTAGTCTTAACTTAACTTATAATTATCTTATCTTAGGGCGGCTACTTAATATTTAAGCTGTTATATATTTACATTGTAGTGAGGAACTTGATAATACATTTGCATGTCTTTATGTCTGGTTCCGTAAACGGCAGGATGATATCCGTTTGTTGAGAGAAACCTTGGTCCAGAAGTTGTGTGGTAAGGATGTCTCTACCTTTCGTATTTGGGGGACATTCCCATACTATGTATGTGGTCAAGAGTTTGAATTGCAAGAGAGCAGTTGCACATTGGGTTGTCAATGATTCCTAATTTGTGTAGGGATTCATTCATATTTTTGTGTGTCGACCTAATTCTGTTAATTTGCGTGATTATTGTTTTTTTTTCTCTGCAACTAGTGAACCATATGGTTTCTTTCTAATTTTGTACATGAAATCAAAAAATTGTTTGTCCTTATATATTTCCCTATAGAGGAGATTTCATAGTGATGTTTGTGCCACATGTCTTCTGTAAAAATTGTGAAGCAGTCTGTATACGGAAACTTAAACTTGTTGTTAGATACTGGATGGTCATAATATACAGGGTGGAAATGTTCTTGTGTCCGGCGCTTCAGGGGATTATTCTGCATACTCGAGCAAGTAGATTTTGCCTCTAACATTTTTCATTTTGGGCTTCCGTTTTTTAATTATAGCTAGTTGAAAATTCAGTAGAATAGGCGTCTGGACAGCACATTTTTACCGGCCGGATGGGCATGGCAAAGTGTCACGGTGATGATCAGTATTAGGTCAAAACAGATAGATCATAGTCGATAAGGCGATGTTTTGCTGTCCAGACGCCTATTCTACCTAATTTTCAACTTGTTCTAACTGGAAAATGGAAGACCGAAATGAAAAATCTGCATTCAGATCTGAAAAGGTACTGGAATGCATTCATCGACTTGCCATATGAAATAACCGTTCTTTCGACACACCCGTCACGTAACCATTGCTGCCGCGCGCCAAAGTATAGATACCGAGGCTCTCGCTGCACTCGAACTGCCACTTGCTGCCATGAACGTCACTCGGCCAGTCCTATCAATGCAAAACGTACCCAGCACCAGCTCTAAAAAGTTAGCCCCCGGAAATTCCAACTTTGGAATTTTTATTATTGCAATGCATTCTTCAATTCCTGGTCTTATAACATCAATGAGAAGTTATAGTTTTTGAATACAATATTCAATCAAATAACTCTACTGACATTACTACTTGGAAAGTATTTGTTTCAATCAAAATTAAGGACATTTGGGACACTGCATGAGCAGTGTGATTGTACATAGCATGGTAATCCGAGGCTAACTCAAGCTCTGTGTAGGCAACAAAATCACATTGGTTTGACATAGAATTATATAATTAAGCACAATACATTTATATGTACATAATACAATGGGAGAATATACTGGTATGTATGCTTATGTTATGTAATCCATAATTGTTTAATGCATTTTAGCATTATGAATACGAAGCAAAATATTCAGTCCTTGCGGGAGTTGCTGTGCTCTGAAAGGTTCATAGATATTTTGTTGGAAGATGGATCCGTAGCAACTCCTAAATCTCCCATTTATGTGGATATATCCAATGCTTTGCCGTCCGAAGATCGTTTAAGCCCTAAATATATATATAAGGTGTTAAAATCAAACAGACACAATCTGCACTCGGACATATTAAAATACTGGAATACATCTCATGAGCCAGATGTGGAATTTGATACTTCATCAGAAGACAGCATGGACAATGAAATGTTATTTGCGATAGATATCAAGGATATATGGAGCCAAATTGAAGCAGGGAATGTTGCATGTGATTTTGAAAATCACAATATTAAGAGAGCAGGAATCATGGACAAATGTTCTCTTTCAAAAAATATTAACACATACACGAATTTCATGCACATTGGCATTTGAGTGTTGCAAATTATCTGAAAGCGGTTTTGCAATGGAAGTGGTGGGATCATGCCGCGAATGCGAGTGCAGATTTACCGGGCGTGTTAGAAATCAGTCGGAAAAAAACCTGTCAATTAGAATGGAGTGCTCAATAGTAAATTACGATCCATCATACCACCATGCAGAAAAGAACCAGTTGAAGGACGCGAAGAGACGTCAAGTTGGGGATGGAGAAACGCCCATTCCATTCGCTGTGCAGGCTATGAGAAAGGCAAAGCAAGAGAAGCAAAAGAGGCAAACGAAGTTATTTCACGTAGAATTGAGAGACCTAATAGAAGCCCTGGATACATTAGAATACGGTAGTAATCTTGAAGGGTCGATTCATGCAGTAGTACTTGATCCCTTGTCCGTTCAATATTGGACGAACGATCAAATTTCAGTGTACAAGAAGTTTCACGAGTCCATCTGCATTGCTGCAACAGAATCGTTTATCAAAAGACAAATATTGCCGAACGGTGAATTATCACCGCACGTGTTCTTGTATCAAGCTGTCACAACTGCAGAGCAAACACCGGTACCATTTTGCCAAATGGTTTCAGCTTCACCACATGCCAATATGATTGCTTATTGGCTCGGAGAATTTATAAGGAATGGGCCTTGCGAGGCATCGCCACTTCCAAAACCCAAAGAAATAGTAACAGATTTTGACAAAGTGCTGTTAGATGGTCTGGCCAATGTATTTGCTGAGTGTTGGCGGTTTTCAACAGTTTGGACGAATATCTTTCCAAGTGCTTCAATGCAATAAATCAAACGGCTGGTAAAATTCCACGGTGTTTACTTAGGCTCGATGCTTGCCGCTTTATTAATATGATAGCCAAGTGGAAGTGTTGGGAAAAGGTGCCCGACAGGGTACGACTTTTCTATATCCGCAGCATTGCTGTCTTGCAGCAGCAAAATGATTTTAGCACCCTCGAGGAATATGCGCGGGCCATTTTGTTGGCCTCGATAAACTCTATTGTATGGGCCAGACAATTCCTCGAGGAAAGCCAGAAAGTTTTTAAGCACCGCAATTAAGGGAATTACGGATGAGTATAACATTGAAACACCGGACGAAGATTACATCGTAGAAGAGGAAGAAAATGTTGATGCAAACAATATTTTTAAGTGCCCAGATAGCACAGAGTCCGCTATAAGTCCGCTTGAAGCGCACCCTGTTTGGAGGTAGTCGACTTTCAGCACCGCCGACAGTTGCCTGAGAGGCCGCTGAATGGCCGCTTGAACTTCTCTTCTGCCCGCAGCTACGTTACATATCGGTGACCAAAGAAAGTGGACGAAAATCGGACTTTTAAAAGGCGAGTTAATGCGGACCTTTTAAAGCTAGCTTAAGGCTGACGTTGAAGAGTGGTCCAAATGGCGACGTACAGGGTTAGGTTTGAGTTGATTTACAAAAATTGGGAATACATTTATTTTTTGTATTTTTATTATTATTATTCTTTTATTAAAATGAAATTTAATAAATGTTACAGAAATCAGGCACTTAAAAAGCTTGCATAATATATTATATACTAAATATAACAGAATAAAATATTGAAAAATTTAAAAATAGAAAACTATATATATATAATATTAACTGTCTATCTCTAAAAACTGAATAACTATAAACTACTATAATTGGATAATATAAAAATATAAGTGTATTATAAGTAAAAAAAAATATGCAAAAAAGAAATATAAAAAAATAAATCTAATAAGACAACATACACTATATAATTAATTCGTTTTATTCTTGTCGCGGCGAACGCGGTCGCCTCCTCGTTGAAGCCAGTCTTTGGCTACTGCCTCCACAATATATAATTTTGTTTTGGCCTCCTCAGGATGCACACTCTGCAAAACGGCTTCTGAAAACAAAATATAAATGAAAATTAGTTTTGTGAAACAAAAATTAACAGGGCTACTTTATGGTAAAGATCGTCTTGCAGCTAATGACTTTCTAGATGTCCCAAGAATGAATTAATATCTGTGACTGTAATCAATGGACAGCATAAAGATATGAGTTGGAAAGTGAAAAAGGATGGCTTATTTGAAAAGAATTTACGTTCATCTACACTACACCAATTACAAAAGTAAAAACTTTCATGACAATTTCTTTTAAAAGTGAAAATTTATATCCATTTGTCCCCAGTTGATGACAGTATAGTGTATGTACATACCTATTAATAATTTCATAAACACCATGTTCCTTGCTTCAGTGGATTCTCCAATCACGGTCCATGTGAGTTTTAATGATAAGTTATTGCTGATAAGAACCGCCAATGCCAACCGTGTGTGCTGAGCGGCATCCTTCCCTCCGATGCATTGCACTTCTCTTTTCTGAAACACATTTAACACCTCATTATCCTTCAATTGTTTCATATTTGCATGTAGTGTTAGAAAGAGGTACATTATATGTACGGAATAGATCAGTAGTTAGGTAGAAAAATTAGTTCGACATGAAAGGAAATTAGAAACCCATACTAAAGGATATATTGAAAATCAATTTGGAACGTTTTGTCAGTGGCATAATAAAAAAAACAGAGCTATAATTTGGAACCGGAAGAAGTGAATTTATCACAAAATGTCTAGGAAATTGTCACAAAAGACCAAATGTAGTGAGAAGCAAAATATAGTAGAGTATTTTTACAAGATCATTACAAGATTTTAAAGGAAAGTTAATATATCAATTTTTATGTTTCTTGAACAATTTTCAGTAATCAGCCCAGTCACTTCATGAAAACTGTCTTTTGAACTTTTATTGGTAGCCTTTTGTACTGTAGTTAAAGTTACACAAATCAGAATTTCAAGAAACAATAAGGGGGTTAGTGGTAGTTCAATAAATGAAAATATTCAGTATGCGTATGAGTGGTCTGCGAAGGAATTTTTTGCTAAGATTAGTCCAACCACGATCTACTGCTACAATTGCTACAACTAATAATTTCAAAAGAGAGTGTGTCAAAAGTAGATCTAGGTTAGACTAAATGTAGCAGAAAATTCCTCCGCAGAGACTCATACGCACACTCAATATTTATATTGATAAGTGATCGATCTGATTACTCACATTTTTTAAAAACTATATAACAATTCAACAGAAATTGGAAACCGAAGGTCGAATAATAAAGTAGACTATACTTACATATGAGGTACGGGATGCACTGCACTGTTGCAGCTTCAGGTTGAACTCCTGCAGCCTCGCCAATTGTTCTATTGGTTTTCGTGGCAAAATTCTAGACTGCGGTGGTTCTGGTTGTCCCACAGGCGCAGGGCCTTCCCGATGCCGCATCAATAGCTCCTGCTGGTTACGCAGGATCATCTGCATGACTTCCAGCATGTTTTGATTCTGCATACGACATGCATCTGTAAAATGATAGTTAAATTGACAGTTTCTGTAAAAAACAGTTAGGGGGTGCAAATATTTCTCTCATATAAACACAAAACTACTTACTGCAACAGTTTCTGTGTTCCCCATCGTGTTTCTCGTGATGATGCTCATCCATCGGATTTGCTGTCACCAATTGTAGTGGGAGACCTGTTTAAATAAACCAAGAAGATTCATTAGCTTAATATATACATATGTCCTACACCAACAGTAAGACAGGAGCAGTATTAGGAGCAGATTAACAATTTTCATAATGTAAAAAGCCTTACTTGTAGAAATCACCTCCGTTATTGTTGGGAACCTCTTCCCTGAAACACAAAATGGGGGAAATTGTTAAAAAGTTACAGTATAACAAGAGATACAAAGTGTTCCGTATTTTCATGAAAAAAACTTACACTTTGCGTCTACATCTTTGCTCCCACCGGATGGCTCATTGGTCTCCTGTGTCGGATTTGTCCCGAACGAGTTCGTATGTGCTGAAAGCCGACACCGTTAAAAGTTAATTCCAGATTCGTCAAAAGTATAACCATAACCATTTTTTTGGTATTTTTTGGTCACGATTTTCAAGCAGTCGTGCTTTTTTGTTAATGAAATAAAATAAGTTGAAATTGAAATTGAAACTGGGAAATTGCGTTAACTATTATTTAAGAATAACTTACCCCTATCAGTCGCATCCGGATCCGCGGACACGTAATGCTGTGAATAGGATGTGGATGGCACATCTTCCCAGTTGCCTCCTATTGCTGGAAGGTGGCACCATTAAATGTTAATTACTAAACTGTTAGTGGTACACTATAACATTAGAAACCTCAGAAACATTTCTTCGAATACTTACAAAAACTTGCTTCTTCGGCATTGCTGCCGCTCAGATTGAATACTACCACGTCATTTGGATCGCCCTGCACCTCGTTCGCGAGAGGGATTTCGTCTGGAAAAAAAAAACTTTGACTTAAAGAACCATTATACGTGAATACTGTAGAAATCTCGGTAATCTCCCCTCTTCTGTATAGTATCTCTTCTATAATCCATTACCCGTTCCATTCTCCAGTGCCGCCGGTTTCCTCTTTGGAGTTGGGTTCTGTGTTTTTGTTTTATATTCGCAGCTCAAACGAAGCGCGCCCAGTGCTGCCTTCTTGGAAGCTATAAAAATATTAACAACCGTTTAAAGAACGTATTCGGCCAAAAAGACAGGGAAAATTTTAGTTACTGATTTCAATTGTAACACTTACGCGGTGATTCGGGACCCTCCCCGTCGCTTTCGTTGTCCGAATAGGACTCCTCCAATTTTTGCGGCAATTTCAGCGGCCGTTTCTTTGGCAATTGTTCATTCCCTTGTGAGGCGATTATTTCCAGGAATGCGTCGTCGTCGTTGGTCGACACATTCGACGCCTTCCCCTCCACAATTCTTGCCTCTTCATAGGTGTCTGGAATAATATAATTGAGATTGTAGTTAACCAGAGGTGCAAATAGTATTCAAAAATGAAGAATTACTCTCTATTACTTACCAAACGACCCCAGCACTCTCTTCCATTCCATGAGGGCCCACGTTTTATTTGGCTTGGCGGCCTTTTTAGTAACAGCCGTAGCATTTTTGCGCGGCCACCAAAAAGACTTGCATTTTCGAACGAGCCACGAGTCTGGGACAACGGTGCACCAGTCTTCACAAATAACGACCGAATACATTTTTCTAGTAGTTGGCACGAAGTGGCTGATACTGCTGAAATCGTACAGGTTTTGACAACACTCTATGATTATCCGTCACTGCTGCACACGATGCGACACCCAAGACGACGAAATGGAAACTACCCTTCGGCTTGGAGCCCAGGCGATCGTGCCGAGGAACCCAGGTCATCGCGCTACCCCTTCTCCCACTACAGTGGTACCCTCGGAATGTCCCACCAACCTACCACTGAGCCGCACTTATCGCGCTACCTAATAACTAATTAATAAACTGGCTAATTTTAAAATATACAACTAAATAACAGTTACTCTCTTTGATGGAGCAATGGAAAGATGTAGCTTTTCTCCTTCAAAACTAATTTGACGGCTTTTGATGTTATGCGCGACACATCAAACTCTTCCAGTTCTGACCATTTGCTGCCACAACATATTTTCACATGTAATGAATTATGCGGATAGTTTTTTAAACTTTCTACTTGTTCTAAAGTGCGACCCACTATTATTTTTCTCCCCTTCTTAATACCTATGGATGTTATGGTGCAGACAGTTCCATCATCCAAATAACATGTGCTATCGGCCTTCCTTTTGGAGGATAGCGTGAAATCTTTGTATTGTAATTTGTGGTACAAGGGGTGTGAATTTCCACCTTTGATATACGGTTGTAAAAGAATTGGATAGGCGTTTATGCTGTCGTCGTCGTCGTCGTTTTCGAGGTCTACTAATCGGGCCATTTCATTGAAACGCCTACTTATCTGTACTAATGGCTTGTCCCCTTTTCTAATAAAATGTTTCACGTTCTTTAAAAAGTTCTCAAACGGAAAGCAACTGAATGCGTCCAGTGGCCCAAACCTCAATGCTTCGCTCGCGAGGTGCACTAAATTGTGCACATTATAAGATAATGTGTACGCTCCATATAACTCCTTAAAACCTCTAACGAACGCGACTAACAACTCATGCGCATATTTCTTGTTGCACTTGTAATCCTCAGGATCGCATAAAATCCTTATTGCTGCGTGTAAGTAATTATAGTGCCGCATGTTTGCCTCTGGTAAAAATTTTGGGAGAACAACAGCTCCTACATACAATAAGAACGTCCTATGTTCAGTTGCTTTCCATCGCGAAAAATCGTCAAGCCCGCGAACACCCCTAGCAAATTCCGATGGTATCCATTCTGCTAGGGAGATCAAGTTTTGCGACAACTGAATTCTCATCGCACTCGAAAATTTGACGCTGTGATGGCCGTCGAGGTAGTGGCTTATTAATTTTTTAAGAACACCCAGACATATGAGGTGCATATAGTCCAGAGGGACTTGGGACACCATTCCAATGCCTAAGCGTTCCAAAGGTGTTTCTGCTTGCCTCTTATGGTAGTCCTCATTTGTGCGTTTTTGGAAACTCTCATCGGTGCGTAGTACTGCGTTTTCACTGAGAAATGCCATTCTATTATTTAGGTATTCTCCCTCGACTTCGCATTTGCTGCATCCATAAGTTGCGTTATGTCCAGTCACGCATGTAATAAATGCTCGGGCTGGTGCGTCGCATAGCACAGCTTTAATGCTGAGCGAATAGCGCCTATTCTCATAAAATAGTCCGTGCTCCCTCAGCTTGAGATATTCTGTGCAAAAATCTGCCAAAATTTCCTCGGGCTCTGTTGGCTTGCAATAGCCGTGATACGCGCCGATCAAAAATGGGCGTTGAGTGGGCAAATCCTCATTTGCGATTTGTCCTAGTAGCGGCCACAAAGCACTTTGCGAGCTTTTTGATATTGATATTGGCAGCTTTTTGATATTGATATTGGCAGGCCGTCCACATGAATCTTCAGTTTGAAAGCTGAAGTTGCCTCTGGATTTTTCAGCCGCCTCAACTGGTTCTTCAGCGCCTGCTCCAGTCCGTAGTGAAAATACTCTCCCGATTGTGTCGTCGAAATTTCCGTCACTCTAGGTGTGCCCAGAAGTGTACGGGCATCTAGTGGCAGCTCCTTAATACCGGCATCCCGAAATAAATGCAGAAGAGCACTGAATGCATTGTGCGGTATATAAAACTTTAGTGCCCACGCGGGAAGCTCCTTGCGTAAAAACTCGACAGTGCTGAGCAGAGTTGGAGGCTTTTTTTGTGCTCCGGTGTCCCCAGTTTTCATTTCTACACAGTTCGCTGTGCCGCTTTCGTCCTCACTCGCGGTTTCAACATTTTGCTCGGGCTCGAGATTTTGCTGCGGCTCGAGATTCTGCTCCGGCTCGAGATTCTGCTCCGGCTCGAGATTCTGCTCCGGCTCGAGATTCTGCTCCGGCTCGAGATTCTGTTCCGGCTCGAGATTCTGCCCGGGCTCGGGCGCGACAGGTCTTGGTGCGGTCACAACCAATTCTTTTCTCATCGTTCCGCGTAGTGGATCCGATTTTTTGATATCCCGTAGCTTTCTTTGCACAACCAGCTCCCTTAAGCTTTCTGCACAAGCTTTCGCCAGACGACGGCATCGTTGGCGTCGGGAAAGTAGGGAAAATCTCTTCACGGCACGCGGCATGTTGAATAGTTAATCTGGCAAACATGCGAAAGAAAAATAAGTATCCAAGTGTATACCAGAGAATAGAATGATTGATCACTATTTCTGAGATAGACACCACATTATCGAACCGAAGATATTTCTCTACTCCTTTCAGTTTCAGGAAGACGTTCATAAATAATAAAGAGTTAATCCTCAAAAAGAATTTGTTTCCCGGGTGGATGCGGGGAAAGCCACAAATCTCAAATATGATACATTTTCTTGATAACTGAAGAAAATTTAGATTTGGAAAAGAAAATTTAGATCTTCAATTCCTTCCCGCACTACGATCGGTAGAGGTCTATCTAATGATGAATATAATCATGTTAATGACAGAAACACTTACCACCACCAAGTTCCTCGAAATGTTAGCAACAGTGGGATCCCAGTGCTCCACTGCAGTTTCACCGCTTTTTCAAGGCTCTTTACAAGCAGCGAATCGCAAAAACGAGCCTGTACACACAAAAGAAGCATATTGCATTGTGACATTTTGCATTGGGGGCTCAATTATATATACTTATTTGAACATCACAAATGCAATCTTTATTTCTACAACTAGAGTTGCGGCACTCGGGCCCCGGCTAAACGCAGATTTTACCTTGCAGGTATCTTCCCAAGAGCAGCGTGTACCGTTACAAAAGACGGGGTCATAAAACAAGCCCAAGGGTTCCGCTACCCCCTACACACACTGCAACCCACCCCAACCCTCTTACCGCGAACTCGTTAATACCTTCCACATGTTCCACAGCGTCTTCAAAGCAATCAAAGGTATACCACGGGCTAATAAATGTTTTGTGATTTGACTGAAAAGGGATTTCTGTTTCCATACACAGTCTATTCCAGTAATTCCAGAAATTATGTTCGGTTCTCTACTTCGATTTCTACAGCTGCTTAGCAGATGCCACTCGTCCGTAAATATCGTGATTAATGTTATGGAATTACCTGGGTCAACTAGTGCACTCCGGTGTGGTTATCCGCTCCGAAGCAATGTGTCCAATCACAGCACAAACACAAACACAGTATACGTGGTGAAACAAGATGTTAGTCGCTCGGAAGTCGATCTAAGTTTGAGGCTGAACTGTCTCTGAGCATCTTATGTAAGATGAAGAAGAGCTACCCCCACCCTTCTACATCTCGGCTTCTGTAGCCAATGGCGAGCAACAGCTGCAGCCCGAGCTTGGCTTGGCGGATCCTATGTTGCCCAGGTAGTCAGCTGATACAGAAACGGAGGTAACTCAGGAAACCTTCTTTCTAAGAAAAAGCCAGTAAGAAATGGAAATTGCCATACCAATATAAAACTGCTGCGCCCGAGGATCCAGTGTCTACGTCACGCACAGCTCTTGGCCGCTTGAGCGAATTCTCGCATCTTTCAGCTGGGTCATAAAATGCCGCACAAGTACTTGGACTTCCTTTCTGCGTACCTTCCTTCGTTCTCGCATAGAAGTTCCCTAGGAAATATCGAAATTGGTTTAGTTTAATTTTGGAAGTAACCACTTTTCCTTGATTGAATATTTCGATAAACATTATGTGTAACGCACCATGAATTTTCTTTAGCGATATGCAGTGACGCTTTTTGTAGGAAACTAATACACATGCAGTATTGTGTTGAAAGATTTCGTATCAAAATCTCGACATTGCACAAGCACAAATATTTAGCATTCCTAAAATTATACAAAGTGCGAATTAGTATTACAATTTTATACAGTATATATAATTACTATAAACACTCTCATTTATCAAATCATATTACCTCATGGTCCCTGTATAGCTATGATGCCATGATCGCATGAAAGTCATATATTATTACCAAGTCCCATCAGCGACTTATCCAGATTGGTCCGTATAAGCGGGAATTAAGCTATGGCGAACTTGCCTCAAATCCTGTTTGCCAAGGTATGCTGTGCATTAAGCTCCATTAACTGCAATATGACACAAATAGTGTTTGTGTGTTGAATATAGTCTGCATTAGTTGTTCACAGATATCACCCAATAATTACTTGTCCCTCGTGATATACAACATCCTTCATCTCATCTTACATATTTGCAACCATTGTAGCCATGTACTTGTTTAAACTTGTGTCCAAAGTTCACTATCTTTTAAAGAGTTGAAACGATTTTCAAAAAAATGTGTTTTACATTACACTCAAATACCCAGATTATGATTTAATGCCACTTACAGCACTGGTGTTGAATTCTACAGGATTTCTGTACCTTTCACTGTCATCTTTTTTCACATACGAGTGTGAATAAGGGTGTCTTGGACTGCCATTGCTGCAAAGCTTCATCATTAGTGGCACTCTCATTATTGATAAATCGGATGTACCAGCAATTATACTAAAACAGTTGAAGCACCACTCTGGAAATTCATTGCAGACGTTATGGAGTTTAAAAATTATCCAGTCCATGATGCAGAATCCTCTAGATCTATGGGGCTGAGATGCGCTAGGTGTATTCTTATTGGCAATTGCTGACATTCCACTGAATTGCAACTTATTAATCATCTGGTCTTATTACATTTGATAAATTGGTACATATTGTTTATAACATTAGCTTGATTTATGGCATTTGAAAATTGTGATACTCCAAAATAGAACCAAGTGAAAGGGATATGAACTTTCCAAATTATCAGCTGTAGGTGTATAAGTCCCGCCAACTGGGGGTCCATAGACACTTGCTCCTTCTCCGTATTATCTGGTTGCACTTCAGCAGAATTTTAGTTGTATACAGAGTCAAACTGTACAACCTGCTCAAACGATTCTGTTAGAAATGCCCATGTAAACAGAGTGGAGAAACTAACAGAATCGATTGCGCCCGGGGTACATGTGTAAACCATTGCAGATGCCTCATCTACGCACCATGGCAAGTCGCTTGGCCTCTGGCTTTTTTCCTTGTGGGGTTCAGTTTTTCAGGTGTGGTTTGTTGAAGTCGGTAAAAAATAAGTCGAATATGCGTCTAGAGGGCAGCTGTCCCATTTTTGTCAGATTGTTACCCATGTCATTGAGGCCTACTGTACCACATCCGCCTAGCTGATCAAGAGGTGTCCCTCAGACGCATATTCTACTTCGTTTTCAACTAGACATAACTCGAAAATGGAACCCCAAAATGAGAAATGCCAGAGGCCAAGCGAGATGCAGAGGCATCTGCCATGACTTACATATGTACAGTTTTACCCTATATGTGCATTTTCCCAGTAATTTCATGATGTAGGTGGTATTCGTTATAAGCAAAACACTTTTGCTGCAAGTGTACTTTATCTGAATCGTGTAGACACACCATAACCGAAGATGAATCTCATTCTGGTATTATATTTATAACAAACAAATAATATTTTCCTCTGCTTAGATTCCAGAAACTAAAATATTATCTCAATAACGGAAATCGCGGTCCTCGGGGCCCGGCTACAGGCTGATCTCGACCCTACCTCAATAAACTAATTTAGTTATTATAAAGGGGGGGGGGGGGCATAAAGCTCTTAACCCAAGCCCACGGGAAGAGCTCCGCGTTGATGGTTATTTTCACTTTTATAACTTTCTGCGGTAATTATTGCGAACAGCTCCTTCTGCGGAAAATGGGTGGGGAACGACGGTTTAGTCTTAAATAGGTTCCTTGAGTGTTACTAAGTGATAATCAGGTGGCGGAAACAGGTAAAAATTGAGTTTTATATAAATTAATAGTGTTTGAAGTTAGTGCGGTTAACCTCAATCCGAATGTCATTGTGGCGGGCGAAAGGAGTGTGTTCGGCCGAAATGGGATGGATTTGAGGTTCTGTTGAGCCCGAACTTTAAAGCATCAACTTTCCTGTTTTCAATAGAATCTCACCGCCAACAGAGTTTGGGTGGGCATTCTCAAGGTATGGGGGCGGGTTGGCCAAGTTGATGCTTTTAAGTTTGGTCTCAATAGAACCACAAACCAACCCTAGTCCTGGGCATGCTCGTTTCGCTCGCCAAACCTAAAAAAACCCTGGAACCCTGGAAATACTGAGTCCAATGCCTTCAAAGTCCGGGTTGAATAGAGTCTCAATTCCAAAACGTTCATATGCATTGGGTTCGCTTGGAGAAAAGTAACGTTAAATTAAGCAAAACTGTACCTTTATTTACATAATTGTCCAGCTGCTATGAAGAAGTGGTGTTCTTCTGAATCGAATCTCAATCGAAATGGAAAAAACATTGGCACCCAATGATGTTCGAATTTAGAAATTAAATCCCAGAAATTATTAATCGGACAATGTAAACCAGAATACCCCGGAAAACGGAGAAGAAATAGTGTTTATTGTTTTGTGGCAGTGCCTGATCTCTATGGCTTGATGATATGCATATAATGGTCCGGATGCAAATATGCATTGTAGGCACATATTGTTTTTTGACAGGCAAGCAGGCAAGAACAGAAAAGGTATATGATCAGTTTGGAAATAGCTATAGGCGTTTGTTGGCGGTTGCTCTAGCTATAAAATTATAGATACTAGCCGGGCATTGAGCAGTCACTTAGATTGGAGATCAGGAACTTCCTGGGTCCTGGCAAAGCTACCCATGCGCAGAAATCGATCGAGTGTTCATCAGTGTGCATCGCATCCGCACGTCGACAAACGAAAACCGGCCGTCCGACGGTCGTCTGCTGACGTTCAATGTGGGGGCTGGTGGGGGCCCAACCTAATGATCAGATCAGATCTGCCCGGTTGGTTGGGACTGGTTGGGACTGTTGGGACTTTGTCGGAATGGTCTGGCCAGGTCTGTTCTGTCCCGTCATGGGTGCTCACATCAAGACCAATAACCGGGCACGCCCGGTCGGGGCCTGGCTGTAGTGGTCTGACCAGATCTGCCCGGCCATGCCAGAAATAGAAGAGCGGGATAACCTGCCGTAGACATCGGAACAGTTTTCTGTCTAAGCGCTCAGACGTTACGCGCTTCTCGTACTCAGAGGCTTACAAGGGTAGAATTTGTGAAATTTCAAAATGAATGATTCTGCTTCACCAAAGGTAATCAACCAATAAATACATACGTTTTTAGATCGTAGAAAAACATTGGAAAAGAATAACGTAAGCAACAGATAGATACAATAAATAGAAATAGTAGTCGAATTGTGGATTCTTTTGTAAAAAGTTTTGCCTTTACGTTTAAAGTGTAGGAAAAACAATATCGCGACTATCATAGTATGATTTTACATCCCCGGATCGGCGGCGGCCGCAAAATTGACCTTGGCCTTGTAACTTAAGGTAAAAATGTTTACTCCATCGTACGTATTTCATACTCATTGAGAGCACCAATATGTTGCTGAAGTAACCATGCGTTTCCGAACTATATATAGTTTTATTCAAAAATGCAAATAACGCTTTTACTAAGTTGTATTGCTAAATTCTCCCATTTCAAGGCCAAGATTAATTCAGCGGCAACTTTTTTTTATGGATCTTCGCCGATTCAAAGGTGCAGAATCACCCTGTGATAGTCACCACATTTATTTCTTGTGCACCCTGTACAAATGTAAAATTCTGAAGCGTATCGAAAATTAAACACCTGTTTTATTTAATCTAATTCTAGTATTTAAATTTTAGTCCAAATGAATATAAGCCATCATACATTATTGTTGAATTCACAAAGCAAGGTCCCAAGTCAACCAATGTCTGTGGACATAGTATGTAGCAAGTGGATGTCTTTCTTTGGCAAAATTGATTCAACCACCATATGGTGAAAGAGATTTAAAATTCTTTCACACTTTAGTTGCATATAACACTGACACCCTGAAAACGTGGCCTAAGTATAATTGCTTAAGAAGAGTTCATTTAGGTTCGTTACACATTCTCGTTGGAAAACTTTCGCACAAATTTTGTACTAATCATAATGCACCCTTTTTAAAAACATAGGCAAATATAGTGGAAATACAGTGGAACAGCTGACAGCTTTCAATTGTAAAGCAGCTGAAATTGAAACACAAAAGCAAAGTTACTACAACAAAAGAAGCTCAGAATGAAGGAGTTAAGGAATAAAAGTTTGCCATTTGAAAGTATGCCGTCTACCAGTATCAATAGAAGTGGTACGTATAGCAGAAAACCACATACGCAACGTATAAAGTCAACATGACTCAACATATAAACTGTTATATGTGATGGAATTTCTATAAGTTCTTGATAAAACAGAAAATACTGGAAATTGTACCATGCTCGTCCCTCAGTATAATGCTGTTTTTATCAATATTAAGGAAAATAAACTAATTTTTCTACTGGACAATATTCCTCTATCGGTTTTATTATAGAAATATCTACAAATGTTAAAATAGAAGCATGTTCACCAGAAGATACAAAATGGGATACACTAACGACAGTTAATAAAAATAGAAGAAAGCGAGAATCGCTAGGTAAGTATCTTAAGGAATACAAATTTATTTGTATAGGGAGAAAGTTACTATTTATTTACAGAGCACTTTCTTTGCGTTTGTTTTCGATTTTTCGTGTGTAAGATGCAGCAAGTAATGATGATAATGACGGTGAACCCGAAACCGATATTAAACTAGAGCATAAGAAGCATAAGAAGCGAAGAAAAAACAAAAAAGGTAGAGGATATAAAAAAATAAATATCGCAATTATCATAGGATGATTCTACACTCTCGGATCGGGGAAAATCCACGAAACAAGTGGCCGTAAAATTGAGCTTGACCTTGACATTGAAAGTCAAAATATTTATATTATCGTATTCTACTCATTGAGAGCACCACTATTGCTATAGGAACCATGCGTCTCTGAATTATAGTTTAATTCAAAAATGCAATTAAAGTTTATCATGTGTTATTGATGATTTCTTCAACTTGACCTTCAATTTCAATTTCAAGGTACATATATACTATGCATAAAGCACCAGATAATTCAAAAATCTGAATTGTTCTACCTACTTTTCTAGAGGAAATGCAAAATACATATCATACATCAACATCGTTAATCGAAAACCCTCTAATGTTGGATGTGGCAGCGATACAAATGCTTTCAACACATAATAAACAAATCGTAGCAGATGATTTTCAACCACCAAACAATGGTATTTTTCATCATCGCAAATAGATTTCGCACTTATATCTTTTACATTATTCAACTGTTTTTTTTTTATTATTCCAGATACCAGTATTCAACAAAGATTAACCGCTATTGAGGACCGATTAACAGCACTAGAAAATAATACGTTAACTATAATATCTCTCTTACGTGGTCAAAGTAATGCCCCAACCACAATTCCAAAAGACGATGCGTTTATGACAAAATATGATTTACATTTACCTTGCGAGTCTATACAAGATTTAAATGACCTCAATGAAATACTCGGCAAGAATCAAGCATGTTGTCATGATTTAGTAAGTGCATGTGAAGATACTCACATTACATGTATTTCATTTGCCGGTGACATATTCATTATATGATATGACAAATTTCATTGTATCGATATTTCTATTTGATGCAATTATAACAGCTGATATTTTCATTTCTCCTTTTCAGATCAAATTATTAAGTTTCCGGATGGATGGCACATGTGGTATTGCCAAGGCAACTACCCAAATCTTAAAGCTGTGTATAACAAGGGACCTTGCCTTACAACTAACTGCACAAAAGCAAATGCCTGGCAAAACAGTAATTAAATCAACACCATTCTGTGATCTTTTATCTGGTAAGGAAGTTAGATCGATTCTAATTACTTTAATCTTGGTCTGCTGTTGAACATGTAAGATAGTTCGTAACCCGCGCAGTGGCTCGAGGGGGATAAGTGCCCGACGCGAGTTCGATCGCAACACCTAAATTGTAGATCCATCCGATATGAGTATAAATTTGGTGTTTCCCCCGTGCTACGGGACTTTATAGACGCTTATACAGGGTCGGTTGGGTCGGTATGAATACAGGAGGTATTCCATACCCGCCGCGACCCCTTAGGGGAGTCGAAGTTAATGAAAACAATCACAACAATGTAAGATAGTTTGTCCTTGTCGTTTCAGAAATATTAACAAACGTATACGTATCAGCCAATGAAAAACAAATATTGTGGGCAATAGGCGACGCTCTAAGCAATTCCAAAGACTGGCATGGCTTTAGGAAAAAAAGGGCAAAGAAAGATGCTCATGCCGAATAAAAAAAGTGATGTTCCTCATATACACATGTTAAATAAATAACAACAGAAATTAATAAATTATGAATAATTTTCAATGTGTACCTAATTATTGCACGCGTTTATCAATTTTGAGGGTGACGAACATATTTGCAAGGTGCAGAACAATTTTCGTCGTTGATTTTCATGGAATGGAAGGGAATTGTTCAGGGTGCATTTTTGGGGATATGCAGAACGAAACTACTTAAAACTAGTTTATTTCCATTCTTACGCCTTTTTGTGACGAGGATAAGAATTAAATACTTAAAATGCCAGGCCAGGTACGGTACCTGGTCTCTGGTATGTGACTCTACGCAGATAGTGGGCGATCGATATTACAGGATGTAGGTTAACGATAAAGTAGAGTGCCTTTCACGTCTTTATGAAGATTCTTGCCTGAGACTGACGACACGCGCTTCATCAAAATTCCGATCGAAGCCACACACTATTGTATGTAGTATATATACACTGTGATACGCTTAGTGCGGTGCTCATGTGCTACATGTGGGATTTATGGTTATGAACTGTTTCTAACAGATTTCTCACCTTTTACTCATTTTCCTAATACTAGGAAGGGCCTTCCTAATGAGGTTTTACAAAGTCAAACTGATAAACGTTATACTAATATTGTAACAAGTGTGCACGTGCACGTTAACAAGCGTAAGATGAGTACACTTTTCACTGGTGACAACTCGGATTCTGAGGAAGAATTGAAAATTAATTCTGAATACGCAAGCAATTACAATAACTGGCGGCAAAAAGAAGAGTTGAATAAGCGTGAGTACACATGTGTAACGAGCTCGACGCTGGACCAAAAATACAGCTTAGCTAGCAGCTGCCTCTGCATGTTTTGATACACTTCTTGTATATACTATAACAATTGGCTTTAAATTCATTAATAAATGCACAGAATAATAAGTGACAGGTCTTAAAGCCAAATCCTTTAATGGGACTGCATCATGCAGATTTATTGCCTTATATGCAATTGATTCCTGGGATACGCATAAAAATAAGCATGTTATAATTTTAACATACTAACATTAAAGTTGTTGAGGGGTTAAACTTTCAATAGCTTTATGCGATATGTGATATAACACATATTTTAGTAAAGACAAAATATGGAAACCTGGACGACAACAGTGGATTGTCTGATAATGGAGATTCCGAGGAGAGCTCGGAAGATGAGGAAGAAGAGGAAGTAAGTTGCCGACATATCATAGAGGGAAATAAAATGATAAAGCTCCCATGGACTAAGATACCTGTTTTATATTCGCCAGGAACTGAAGGAACAATTCGACAAAGATTTCTACAAGACTCTTGCTTATTTAAAAAATAAGGATCCCAAAATCTACAAGGAAGATATATCCTTTTTTTCCAACACGAACAAAGCCCAAGAGGAAAAGTCGCTGAAGAAGAAGTCTGGTGAAAGAAGTGAGAAAGAGAAGGCTGTATTTCTGCGAGACTATGAGAGAAAGATTATTGTTGAGAGGGATGGCAAGTTTAGTGACAGTGAGGATGAGGAAACGACAAGGAATAATGGAAAGTTAAAATCAGAAGACTTGACATACGTAGAAGAACAGCAGAAATTGAAAGACAGTTTCAGACCTGCACTGGTCGATGATGATGCTGGCGAAGGCTTCTTAGATCTCCTGAAGCCAAAGACAAAAACTGAGTGTGAGAAGGAGCGGGAAGAGGCTGACTACAAGCTTTGGCTGAAAGGGCAGCAAGCAAAAATAGATGAGGAAGAGCAAAAGGAATTGAAACCGTTGCGTGATTTTTGGACTAACCCAAACTTAGATGCGAATGAGAAGTTTCTTAGGGATTACATTCTTAACAATAAGCACCTTGAGAATGCTCAGGAGACTGGAGATTTGGATTATGATCAAATTGTGCATGATAGTGATGACAATTTGTCAGAGGATGAGAACAACATAGAAAAGCAGGAGGAGTTTGAGCACAAGTATAATTTTCGCTTTGAGGAACCGGACCAAGAATTTATTAAAAGGCAAGATGTTCATTATGACTTATTCTTATTTCTTGTCTCTTGCGAAAGTGAAATACATCCATACTCATAGGGAATTGCTTCGACAGATATCCGAGGACTATGGAGAATTCTTTGCGAAAGAAGGACACGCGTCGTGCACAGAAACGAGTAGAAGTGAAACAGAGGAAGGAAGAGGAAAAGTTAAGAAAGAAAGAGGAGTTAAAACAACTGAAAGCGCTCAAGAGGAAAGAGATCGAAGAAAAGATAGAGAAATTAAAAGAAATCACCGGTAAGCCTTGTGAAAATTATACTTTCTTGCTTTCCCGTGTATTCTCGTCCTACCATAAATATTGCTTGCTTTTTCAGGCAACGATGATATTCAATTCAATTCTATTGATTTGGATGGTGATTTCGATCCCAATGAATACGACCGGAAGATGACAGAACTTTTCAATGATGAGTACTATGCTGCTCCCGAGGGAGATATGAAACCGGAATTTCCGGATGTAGATGCGGAATTAGAGATCGAATCCACCTGGGATAGTTACGACCCAACCAACGCAAACAACATGAATGAGAGCAATGGACATCCTCACTGCGAGGACGAAACTTTCAACGTAAATACTGGTCGATCTAAAATAAATAAGTGCATACTACCGCTCGTTCAATTACTCACAGGAAGGCTAATACATTTTTGCAGATGGACGCAGATTACGATGAAACTAAAGCTGATCAGGATGAACTTGTTGAAAGTGCGAGGAAGAGGAAACGGCGAAAACGTTCCAAATTTGCAGACTTAATATCGAAGCAAAAACCACGGTTCAATCCGACAGAGTATCGCTCATATGAGGAATACTTTGACAAATATTACTCTTTGGATTATGAGGATATGATTGGAGACTTGCCCTGCAGATTTAAATATCGAAAAGTTGTCCCAAACGATTATGGGTTAAGCGTAGAGGAGGTGGCCATCACTTATTTCAATAAATTGAAGCCCAATGATTGTCCACAACATTCTATTGTAATGTATTACTTTTTTATAGATATTGACAGCTGACGACAAAGAGCTGAACAAATGGTGTTCACTAAAAAAAGCCCTTCAACACAAGCCAGAGCATGTCGAGTTAAATGAAGTTCGAACCTATAAACAGAAAGCACAGGATGATGCGCTTAAACGACGAGTCCTTAGAAGTTTGTACAGGTACATCTGGTATATTCATCAGTATAATATGCTTGGTCTCCACCTACATAATGATAACCATCGGTGGTGATTATGTGCTTTGCTTATGGGAAACAATGATAACCGTAAAATGATTATGACTGGATGGAGACCACGCAATAGCACCATCTAAAAATTAACGCGCCCCTCTTTCTATGCAAATTTCAGTACACCGGACGATGGAAACGAGGGTGCAAATGAAATCGGCGAACAAGAACAGAATCAGAATTCTAGCTTTACTCCGAACAAGCAAGAGAACGAGTCCAACAAGAAGAAAAGACGCCGAGGAAATAAAAAGGCAACAGGCCTCAATAGCAGCAATGTTTCTAATAACAAGCCTGGCGAAAATCCCGCCATTATCAATAAACAACCCGACGGAAATCATTCAAAGCAAGATCAAATAAATACTACACCAGCAACTGTGTCAGAAAAGCGCAAGGCGGAAAGTAATGATAAGCCTGTAAAGAAGAAGCGGAAACAAGAAAAGCCTCGAAAGGCATCTGCCGAGGATAAAAGTCAGCCGATGGCTTTGGACAAGGATGAACAGCCTCATAATAATAGAATTACAGAAGCGGGAGAGGTGAATGGCGTAATCATAGAAACCAAGTCTTCAAAACCTTCTAAAGAGTCGACGAAGAAAAGTAAATCCAAGAAGAAATTCGGTAAAAAGCAGAAAAACGCTACCAAGTTCAACGGAAGGCAGAATGCAACGGAGGACGTATTACCAATGGACCCTCAGAGGCTAAAGACCTATGGAATCAACCCAAAGAAATTGAAGAAAAAGCTCATGTACGGCAAAATGAACACATAATTACATGTTACAAACCTATAATTGTAAAATACATTCGTTTCACGCATTTCCTATAACTTGTCAATTCGTTTCCTTCAAAGTCCACATAAAAATTAGGGCCACCGTCATAGTCGCCGCCGACTGAATATGCGGTTTCAAGGTCGCCTTTCTTCCTATTCTTCCTGTGCTATCATTTTGACATAATATTTGGTAGCAACTCGTGGAATTTCGATACTTTTTTTAGACCAAATCATATCAGCAGGTTAAGTTCCTATTCCTCTTGTGCTATAGTTTTCTGAGTACAATCAGAAAAGCAACCTTGAAACCGCCTATTGAATTGGCTGCAACTATAATATGTAAATTCACTACAAGGACATGGGTATACTGGGAATATGTAGAGCAGATTGTTGTATCGGGAGGTATTTACCAGTAACCCGAAAGACCGTCTGTCTGGTATTAGGTGGTATGAGTAATCGAGCTGTAGTTGCTGTCAGGCTTAAAGAAGAGGGAGGGCGACAGAGTGAGAGAGAGAGCGCCGGGCGAATAAATTCTCTGGTTCTCCAGACTGCTTGTGTACGGCTGATCTGTCCCACCCATGATAAATGATATTTGCGGATTACTAGAATAGTAGCATCCATTTGGGCTTGCTATTCTAAAATCTCGGCCTATAATCCGCTCCGTATGTCTCGGTAACAGTACTCCCTTTCCCTTGCAAGTCACCCTCACTCCATATAATTTTCTAAAAAGTTACCCCAACATTTTTGACCCACCACTGCAATAAAGTTGCGATCCGTCTTTGCCTTATTTGTGCATATAAACAAGTATGTGTCCTGTCGATAACACTTGTTAAGTTATAAATGGCGGCACAAAGGATAGGATAGGATAGGATAGGATATGCAATAAACATTTGGAACGCATTGGAAAAGCGCTCACTTCCTCTGGAATAATTGAAGCCTCGAGTAAGATGGGAAATCTTTCGGGGATGTTAGTTAACGTAAGGGGTGATCGGAGAAGGGTGAGGCTTAGGGGGTAGGACGGTACTTAGGTCGATGGAGGGAGGCCTCCCTTTTTATCCCTCGAGTGCAATAAATCAATCCCCTTATCCCGAGCGAATGTTTTCTAGTAGCAGGTGGCTCCCAGCTAGCAGTGTCGTTCACACCCTTAATTCCCAATTAATGTTATACGCCCTGTAAACGTGCCCCTACTTCGCACTCCAATCTGCAGCAGCCACCGTACCCTCCTCACCACACAAACCGTATCTACTTACATCTATTGCACGCGCTACTCGCATTGCTCGCAGCAATAGGAATGCATACTTGGTTACATACTTTATTGTATGCAAGCTGAGTCGAACGCTTTTGAAACAGCAATAGACGTTCCTCTTTATTATACACGCACATTGATAATATGGGGGTCTGTATAACGGATGACAATAATCCTGTCCTATAAAATGAACCAATCTTGTACGTTGTCATTTACCTTGAAAAGTTTGTGCTAGCTAAGAAGGGGCCTAACAATTTGGGTCAAATGGGCTAATCTACAGTTGTTGGGTGTGAGAAAACGATTGACACAGCGCTTAACTTTGGAAATAATCGTCTAACAAGAGAAGTATTTGGGCGCGACCCCCCAATTTCTTTGACATTTTCAGAATGGATTCAGACTAGTGCCAAACGAAAACCTTTAAAGCAATTCGCGAAGACGCGGAAACAGTTATCTTTTTTTACTAACGTCTCATTTTATCCCATTGGGTTGAAGTAATCGGGACTGGCATCTTAGCACGACAGCTAGAATGCGTGGTCTGCCCTAGGATTCTTAATCCTACCCGGGGGCGTTAATAACAAATTATATCTTTGCCTCCTCACGTTTGTGAAACGAAACCCATTAGGCTTTTTCATTTGGCACTACAGGTCGCCGCCATCTCAATGGGCACTTTCAAGGTCCGTTTTCTTCCCATTCCTCCGGTATTACCATTTTCGGAAAAATATTTAGTACCAACTTTCCAACGTATGTGATGTGGTATTTATTTCAATTTATCCAATTTGTATTATTTGGTACCAGCTCATCGAATTTATAATATTTGGCGCCAATTCGCCCCACTTTTATTATTTTTCGTTCCAAACCATGTAAGTTGGATAAATTCCTATTTCTCCTTGATTATCATTTTGGATATAATCAAAATTCAATCAGATTCATCCAGAAAATTTCAAAGAAAACACAGAGATCGCTCTGCAATACCTACTTCCCGTGTAAGTAGTTACAGACAACCATATATATATGGAGAGGGAACTTCTACTTGGCGCGAGACTCTACCGAGTCTCCTGATTAGTTTCTACCGAACTACCTGATAAGAAAATAAATTTGAAGCGAGGGATTTTCGATGTATCTATGCGATAATACATACATACATACATAGTATTCGAATGTATCCAACCTGTGCAACATATATTATATGCACTCGATCAATAGAAAAACGCACTTCCGGGCTGAAACTACTCTGTGTCTATATATATGCATATATCTGCCCTGTAATCACCCGATGTATACCGAGAACCCCAGGTGAGATCTCGATCGTCGTTACATTATTAATCGCTAGGGTATTCGATGCTTACGGGTTCTTAGTAGATCTATTTGATTGCCATTACCAAGTACCCTAACTCTTGGAGCATCAAATGGACATGTCAGCCGGTTCGTCGATAGATGAGCCGGTTAGTTGGTTAGGGCACTCAAGAGAATAGCAATTTCTCCGGTTGGCTCGTTCCTTAAGAAATGAGTTTTGTTGTCGATTCCCGGCCCGCTTACTGGTTGTAGCTCTCTGCAGGGCAAGTAAAATTGAATTATGAGCTATCGAATTGCGGGCCCAGTGCATTTCACGGGCTAACGCCTCCATCTGGGTCGGCCGGGATAAGCGTGTCCGTGTCGTAGCTGGGGGTCACTATAATTGAGGTATAGAGGCACATCCTAGTCTCCCACCATTCGCCTATCCCCCTTTTAATTGGCGAGAAATTGTTGGGGATAGTCCTTGCGAGCTTTCACTTAGCTTCACACTTTTAAGGACCATTATTCCCATTCGTGTGGCTAATGAGGAGCAAAATCTAGTGGCGGCTGGTTCTCTTTTAATGAACAGACCAGCAGGTAATAGCTGCTCGCGGAGCTATCAGGCACGCAGGCTGCGAGAAAGAATTAGCGAGGAGGTATTGGTGAGAATAGGAATTTAAGTCAGGCAAATACAACGTTCCTTTTAGAGAGTTTTATTATATCAGTGCACAGAAATGATCTCACTCAGCACGTTAGCCGAACTCTCACTTGATAAGAGGTAATAATTATGACAAATAACTATAGTAATTGCGAATGAAAAAAATGGAAATGACCTGGGATTATAGCAATATTCAGGCAGTGGCATTGACGATAGTTGATTGTGTCGAATTGTCGAATATGTTTTCTGGTCCGGGCATCTCGCTGACTTGTATGAGGATCACCAGGTATGTTGTGATCGAACCGATTACCTAAACGAAATCGAAAGAGGAAATTGTCAGTAAACCAATGAAACCTGAAGAATCTGCTACGTTACTGTGCGAGTGTTATAATCACTGATTAGATTTATCTTGAAAACGGAGTATAATGATTTTTATATAATGGAGTAATCTACCATTTTTAGGGTAAGATAAAAAAGGTAAGTGCGTCACCCTACACATGCATATAGTACACCTATACACCTACCCCCTGGATAAATGTGTGGTCTAGATTGAAGAATCCACAGGCTGTAAAAGTCAATGGATTCTGGATGAGCTGTAACGTGAAGTCTCGAATCTAAACAACGAGTGTGATTGCAAAACGAATTAATAATCGAATTGTGTATTTAAGTTAAATAGAACAAGTCGAGGTAAAACAAGTGTTACCTCAGCTCGAAATTCTCTGCTGGTCGAAGGTTCATACAACTCGCATATAATGTCCCCAGTATTGGCTGCCTAGGATTTCAAATTCACAAAAAATTGATGTCGCTTACGCGTAACAAGGCTGACATAATTATTCGAATATTTTGATTAATCAGTCTTATTACTGTATTTACCAAGTTATTAAGGTGTGTACCTACCTCCGAACTGGTCTTTGCACAGGAATGATTGATTATGAAGATTTTAAAGGCATAGAAAAGAATCCAGGAGCAAACGGGAACCATTTGAGAAAAGAAGTCCTCCTTCGCAAGATTCTTCCACATAATGGTGTAAGCATTGTACAAGAGCCCAGTGATAAGAACAAAGGAGCCGGTCATTGTCACGAGGATCTGTATTCCATAGGCTTCATTTGTATTCCTGGCTGACTTGACCAGCTCCAGATGAACTTGTCTTCAAATAGAGTTTTAGAATTCATCAATGAGAAGGAACAGAGAGTCTCGGTGAGTTTTCAGCGGAAGTGTTTAAAGCAAGTCAGTGCCAGCTCACTTGATCGCCCTCATTGTTTGCGAATTGTCGTTTGTAGCTCGGGTGCGATCTCTCGCAGAGAAGTCCTTGCTGATTTGATCGTATTTCATCGCGAGGACCCTTTTGTGCTGAGGTGACTGTGGAGTTGTCGTTAGCATACTCCGCAGTAGATCGTTTAGCTGATTTAATTTCAGTCTCGTGTATCTGGATTGCAGATTTCGAGGCTTGCAAAATAATGTGAGTACAAGTGACACTCAAGAAAATCAATTAATTCCTCGACGGCAGAAGAGAACATACTTTTCTACTATACATATTCATGCATATCAACATTCTATGTATATGGGTTATTCCACGCTAATTGTAAGTCATCACAGTCCGCACACACATACCTTCTACAAATTAATTTTTCATCCTAAAAATTCTACCTATACGACTATAAGAGATATCGGCAAGTAAAAAAACAGTATAATGTTAAAATGAGATCAAATTTGCATTTTCAAGATATACAAACAAATGCGAACGTTGTTTGAACAATAGTTCCTTTGGATTAAATTGGTCAATTATAAATATTTCTATAGCTCCATTTATGCTTCTTTTTTAATGTTTGCTTTGGAGACACACTATGGAATGTCCTCCAGGGGTTCTGTAAGTTTGAAAATAATAATGCTTGGCGGTAGACCCATGGCCTGGGTGTGGGTCGTCTGGCTCTCGCGGTTTCTTCTACTGATTTGATAACGTGTGACCAAAATGACTTACAGACTGCATATCTCTTGTTTTCATTTCAGAAGAATACAAACATAGCTATTGAAGACATTTGTAATTAAATAACTTCATCTGAAAAATATTGTTTATTTGAAATTTGGCCATCCCTGAAGAACATGCCATTTTCTGTTTGTCGGTATATTTCTTATAGTTGCAGAGGTAGAATTTTCGAAAGAAAAGTCGTTTTTGTGAAAGTCCGTGTGTGTATAGAGTCGAATATCTTTGCGTAAAATAACCCATAAGACGATTCCACTTTGTAAGGTAGTCATTGTAAATGAGTTGTACAATACTCTGCGGCGGAAAAATACGTAAGATTGCAATTGTTAATCGAACTATCAAAGTGCTTTCTAATACCTGACCCAGTAGTAGAAGGAAACATCTGCAACACCCATGAGGGCAATCGGATAGTGTATTACAATCGCGAGAATCACTTTCGTATCCAAAGGCGTATCATCCATAATTAACCAGGTGCAATTAATCGTCGCAAACACCACCATCGCGCCGGTCAGAAAGGTCAACCAGTAAAGTTGGAGTTTGAAGAGGAGTTTGTAGCTTCTTGGAATTCCAAGTTTTTCCATGGTTTCGTCGCAAGTGCCGGCTTGCGTGGTAATAGCTCGCATTGCCTACAGAGAGGTTCCAAACAATCCGGCCCATATTATTGCAGCGAATGGGAGGCACTCGTGAGGATATCAACATGTAGCAATCGAAGGGTCCATATTTTTAATAAGTTGCACTACGCGCTTGCCACAGAATTGGATGAAATAGAGATTCTTGAAATCCAATGGAAAATGGTAATGTCATAGTCTTTAGAAGAAGAGAATGAAGGTCGATCGAGCAGATATTTAGTCTAAGTAAAAAGTGAGGGGTGGAAGGCTGGTAAAGCGAAAAGAGATGTAGGTAATACAGCACATGAACCCTTGTTACAAGTAAGGCATTTGAAGATTGTCGGTACCTTTAGCCTGATCCAGCCTGTGACAATAATACAGACTGTGAGGAATGCATTCCCATAAAATATAGCGTCGAAGGTGGGGAAAATAGTGTCGGTGATGCGCAGGTTTGTTACATAGTGCGATGTGAGGGTGGCTGCCGAGAGCTTCACCAGGGAAGTATATGCCACTATGCACGCAATGGAGTACACAAAATTCAAGACTCTCCTGAGTCGCGTAGCTCTCGACTGAAAAATCCCCATGCCGAGGAGCGAGTTTGCCAAACTCAACGGTACAATAGTCTGGCTGACGATACTTTCGGCGTCCTTCATTTTCCTCGAGTTGAACCGCTCGCTCCCACCACTTCCAACTCTGAACTTGCACAGCTCGAACCGCTTGAATTGAAGCCACAACTTGGAATGAAGTGAGGATTCTTCGTGGAATCTACTAATGTTCCAGTACGTAGGTACATACTTGTGGAACGATCAGGCTTGTTCAAGTGTGAGAGGGAGCGCGAGAGGGAGAAGGAAAGGCCGAGGGAAAGAGAGAGAGAGAGGGAGGAGAGCGATGATTATCGAGTGACATTAGTTCCTACATTAGAAGCACGCGACGCATACCTTCTGGGAAAATTAATAGCTCGCTAAGTAATAAGTGTCGAGCATTATTTCTAACTGGCGGAAGGAGGTGACCTGTCGAAGGCAGTTAGGTACGGTGTGGTGGTACATACAAGTGGCAATGGGATCGATAGCATTTTTCTCGTCAGTGAATGTATGTAAAAGGGAAAGGTCAATTTTATCATCAAATATGCACAAGGAACATTTGGGACAGGTGGAACTATTCCTAAAATACTTAAATGCGCGCCTAACTATGGCACTGGTAAATAATATTTATTTATATACTTCAACAACGCGCTTTCGAAGAGACTGTGCAATTTATAAACCGTAGAATTGTTATCTGATATAACGGCTGATTTACAACATCTATTCCGTGTGTACGTAGAAGGTACGTACTACATATTTATTACATGTAAGTTGATACCGGAAGAATTAATGAGAGGTTAGAACATGTGAGACAAGATCTGATTATTATCATAGACGTTTTCCAGAGTAAAATATTATTTAAATACACAAACTCGTAAGTGAAGAATAATGTTGCTGATATAGAGGACTAGTAGACTATAGTAGTAGTCGGTGGGCCAGAAAGAATGGAATTCACATGATTCTTGTAATTATCGATGCGTTTTATTCTGTGCGTGCAACTTGTGGTCTTCGGATTCCATGCTATTACTCATCTGTATCATAATCACGAGATAGGTTGCGATGGAACTAAGAAACTGGAACATTCCCAACAAGTAAAGATTGCATCTTCATCCTATTAAGGAAGGTGCATACCTAGCAGCATCAAGAAGAGGTGCCGTTTTACGATTTAGTTTCTCGAAAAGGTTATGGCCGAAATCCTTAAAAGCTATTTTTCATTCGAGAAGTATCGTTTGACTAAATGCTAATAATTTATTTATGCACACCTAAAGAAAAATTGCCAAAGTTATTAACTAATTTGTTGTAATACCTTTTGTTGAACACGTTTCGTGGCGACCATCGATTTTCAACCCAAAAACAGTTTGTTTTTCGTCTGTCAAACAAAACTACTGGTGATTTAATCAAATTAGATGCTGCTCGAAATGAAAAAACTTTCAAGGATTTGGTGCATACGGTTTTCGAGAAAGAAACATTGCAAAACTGCACTTCCTTTTGACGCTCATACGTAGACATCCCCCTCTAAGTAATAAATAATTATATGCAATATCTATCGGTGAATAATTATAGAAATACCATGCGAATGAACTTAAAGCTCAGGCCGGAAAAAGAGTGTACCACGATGCTTTGCTCATTTTGCATGATTTGAAGAGCAAACTGGTGTGCCTGTCGCAAATTAAGCAAATGTAATTTCCCAGTTACCAAGATTTCTAATACATCAGAAGTGCACCTTTTACACTTCTGCTTACCTCGTCTTTAAATTCGGGATCATTCATCTCACTTGGAAGAGTATAAAGTATTTCGTTCGTGTTCTTAATCTGCCGAGTGTAATTCAGACAATACTTTCCATAGATCGATTGGTTGGTCACTTTTCTTATTATTGAATGTCTTACCTCTCTGAGCGTATATTCACAGCTGGCAGAAATGACATAAAGTTTTATGCCCAGTATCATGCAGTCTACAACGTAAAGAATGATCACATCGGTGAACATGTTGACCGTCCGATCCCAGTGGGTGAACTCGACGTACAAGTAGTATAGTTTGACTGTCCAGAGCATCAGAGTCAAACCCAATTCTATGCCTACTTGCATGCCGTATATGTTAAACATTGATTTTACTCCTCGGCATAGCTCCAAATGCATCTGTCTTAACACAGAAACAAAGCCGAAAGGATCCTCTTAATACTTGACACTTGACTACATAATAATAGTGCCGGCATTGAGCAACTTGACGAATTCTTCGTTTATTTAAAGGTCCTTTCCTTTGGAAAGAGCTGAGAATCAGTCAATTTTTCGAATTTCTTTATAGAAGAATGAACGACGGGATCTTAATTCAATTTAGTACATTTGTTGTTTGCACTTTGAACATTGTGTATGATTTTGTGTGCCGCCGATTATCAAATGTTTAGGAGCCGTTAATCTTATAAATAAGAGTTTTGCGTGAGCAAGATTACTCCGCTTTGAAGCATAGCAAAAAAATGCTCACGGGTACATGTTAACAAAGCATTGAGGTAGGGCATGAACTGGGGCAATTGGAAAATATCGAGAAATAACAAAATGACGGCTGTCTAAACGGAAAACACGATTTTCCACTGAAATGTCGTCCTTGTATTCCTAAAAAATAGTCATTTTTGGAATTTTCGATTTCTTTTAATCCCTGCCCTACCTACAAATATACTGAAAATCTGTGCAAAATTTGGTAAAAACGGGTCAAGTACTTTTGAAGTAATCCCACTCACCGATTTTAGAAAAATGGTTCCTAGAAAAACTCGTTTAACACATCATACAACTTTGGTAATTTTTTTAAATTTAAAAAATTCCTCTAGGGTAATATTTTCATGGATCCGTAATTATTTGTTTGTTTTCGAAAGAAAAGGTCCTTTAAGTTAGTTCTTCCAATTGAATTTGGTGGAGGATAATCGAAAGTTGAGATGCAAAAGAGGTATGGGACGAATGCAGTGAAGCATGATTGAAGGACACGGAATATACATACTTCTAGCGAGAGGGTTGCAGGTTGCAGATGAAAGACAAGCGAGAGTCCTCTCTTTTCTATGTATGTGGGGTACGTATGTGCATACATACATGCGACAAGTATGATAAAACATGCGAAGGGAAAGAAAGGCATGTGTAATGTGAAAACAAAAATAAAGGAGATTCATTACCACGATCTAATGAACTATACATATGGTTTTCATATACCAAAACCCGGTGCCTGTCGAATATAATTGCATATTGTGATTGCCTGCAAATTCTATAAAATTTGTAAAGTTTAAGTGTGAAAATTAATTGATCCTAGCATGATGTTACAAATTCTGATTCCACTATGTGAGAAGTCCTACAACTCAATGCCGCTCAATAGAATTCTTAAGTTTATTGAGTTTTAAACCAAACAAAAAAACATACCTAATTCTCCAGATCCATAATGTTTCATTACTGATATTTGGAAGTATGTCAATCTGCTGAAGGCTTTCCAATCGGTCAAAGAGTTGTCTATTTTCCCCACCGCTGTGACAATTCAAGGTTTCACTCAGGGAATGTCTTATGTTTTCTTCTTTTCCAAATTCTACCACTGGTTTAATTAGTCGGATTTGAGCTGTGCGGAAGCCCTTGCGGAGAAGCATGTTGGTCTGCTCGTAAGCTAGTCTGTGCCAACTTTAAGTAAACTTTAAGTCACAAAAGATGCAATCTCATTGAGCAATATAATATTGACATGTGTATGTATGTACATGAGTAAGCCTTGACTAACTTTGTTTTACATACTCCATACTCACTGGACGGAAGTGACGAAATCGAGTATAACAGTTGTGCCAACAGTATCGCAGTAGCAATAAGCCAGGCAGAGAATTGTAGCTAATAGCAAACTACTTTCCGAGCTAAACCATTTGACATATTGGAGAAAACTAACAAAAACAAATAAGAACCATAAGCTAGTGTAGATTAAGCAATGCCTAAAGACAACCGAATTATCTATTGATCCACCGAGGTGTTGCATCCGCTTCTCGATCTTCACCATTACCTTCTTGTACTCTAAAAACAACTGCCGGGGAAGAAGAAGGAAAAGCTTTAGTTTGCTTTTTAGTGGTATGCAGTCGACGGTGCAACAAGTATTCGTACAGCGACTAATGGTAAGTGATGATAACTTAACTATGTGAAGTCGCAGTGCCAATACTTTTTAAACCGACCTGTGTGCGAGAAATATTGATATTCCTTTTAACACTAACTAGATATACAGTATTTAGTCAAATGGATGAGTAGTACGATACGCTTCGAATCAGTGATATCGTATCCCACTTTTGAGATAAAACGGTCCAACCTATTGCATATTCTATACTATTCCGTATATATAATAATACTTCTATGTTGTATACTCTGTATGGAAAACAGGACCAATGATTTTGATAAAATTGGGTAATCTACCTATTTCGGGTGCGAGAAAGCAATTGAGCTAGGCTTTAACTTTGGAAAAATTCGTGTAAGTGGTTACAAAAACCAGGTTAATTTTACCAACTAATCATCTATTAAGAATTAAATATACCTTTACCGAGCGATGCTTCTAGGTTTTAACACATCATGCAGTATGTATAATGTCTACGTATATGACATAATGTAAGGAAAGTGAATTAAAGACAGGAGTTCTTTCTTCTATTATTCCAATCAGTATTCGAGGCTAAAAATGCGCGAAAAAATCTGAATCATATAAATTTGACTGGCTTACCTTGCTGTTGCACAATCCCAAAATTGACAAGGCATTCAATGAAACTATGGTGAGACAAAATATGCCTTGATAGAGAACAGTCTCAAACTTGTAGACACGGATTTTCAAGACCCCTGTCCCATTGCTTACTATACCACTTGCAACAAAGAAAATCATCAGGGAGATGAGATAGAAGGCGGACAGGTACGGTCTCACTTGGCCACGGGGCCATTCCAACATACGAAGCGCCACCAGAAAGTTGAGGTAACGGAGTATCACGCTGGCCTCCTCAAAACTTTTCGCTGACCATCTTCTCATTCTCATTTTTACTCTCTCAGTTCCAACCATCATCCTCTTCTCTATTCTTCACTTAAGCCAACCCCCTCGCCTCACGCCCACTCCCACTACACTGTACTCTCTCCAGGCGTGCGATTTTAATCCTTTAAACTAATCGATTCACTCGCCGATTATTTATCTTGCTACCAATACACTTCTTTATCGGTACTAGCGTCCTGTTCCTACCCCCTATTGCTTTCACGTGCTAATACCGCTAGCAGCATCGCTAAACTAAACCGGAGAGTCTGATACGTATCGTTGCGAGTTATACGTATGTACGTATGCGTATAGGCTCGGTCGGCTCTCCTTGAAAGATCGATCTCAATAGAGGCCCCTCACGCAAGGGCGTAAAAAAGACGATCATTCCCTCATAGAATATGCTACGTTTAATAACCACCGCTTCACCACCAGCCTGCCTATTTACCTATCCACTGATCCCATCTAATCCATTAATTTATCCTCCATTATTTATCCTATCAACATCTATCGCACAATTGCTTGGCAGACAAGCCTATTGCTATTGTCAAGAATTATTATCTTGCTGGTATTCGGAGAAAGAGGAGATTCAATTAGTTTCAATCTAAATCGATTAGAATTTCAAGATTCACGTCGTATCTGAAAACTTTCTTCACGAAAATTGAAAGTGTAACTACTTAATTGCAGTAGATCTTCTTTTATTTGAGCCCAAGAAGATTCATGGGGTTCGCAAATATTCAACCGAATTATGTGCAATTTCAGCTTTTGTGATTGATGTTAGTAATATTTGTGTTATTGTTTTCAATCTCTGTACTACTATCCGAGAAAGCCTTTATCCAAAGAAGCATCTTTCTTGATTAGTACGAATAAACGAGGTTCTACTATACTTATAAATGTTGAGTTAAGTATCTCCTATTTGAGGAATCGCGTAAAAACCGGCTGACAAGTGGAGCTGCAAGAGGATGGAACCGTTCTCGAGCACCAGTCCAATATCGATGGTAATCGTGTCGAGGGTAGAGACTGACCGTGCAACTCTCCCTCTCTCTTTCGCTCCCTCTTCTAGGCAGGGAAGGGACAGTCCTCAAGGGGGGATTCACATATGTTCACCCGATTCTCGACAGCAATTCTTAGGAGAAGATTGATTTAGGAATTGGCCTAATCTTCACTTACAATGGGATAAGACCAAAAAGTCCCAACGAAGACTAAACTCACTAAACTAAACTATCCAAGCGACGGCGCGGCGCGGCGCTGTCGATAAGCTTGAACAAAATCTGGTTTGGTCCGAAATTTGGTCCGCTTGATTTATTTTATAGGATAGGTACAAGATTAATTGACACTATCCAAGTATTGGGAAAATCCTTTGGCATTTTCTTCATTCAAGGGAGCATTAAAGTATACCGGCGATAATAATTCAGATTATAATTACACGTAGGAAATGGATGCATGTCGGGAGCGATGTTCGACGATAGAAAGAGAAAGGTACCGCGCTTGATTGGGTACTTTTCACAACATAGTCTCACACATTAATCACATTTACTTCGGCAGTTTACTTCACACTCGACGCACTCGAATGCCTCTGTGCCATGCCATCTATCATATGACTCTATCTCTCGCATCTTATGTATCTATGTATGTGTATTGTATAATTCATTCACATGGCACGCCTTAATACATCCTACCGTGTTCAAGTATTAGGACACTTGCTCAATTTCTTTCAGGCAATCAGCAGGTACTTGATCATTTGTGTGGTGTGATGCAAACCTTTTAACTGTTATTACTCGTATTAGGCTAATTGTGCCCCTGAGAACTAATATCAGCAGTGGAAAAAGCTTTTCAAGTGGTGACTTCCAATTGGGAAAGTATCCAGATACTTTTCAAGAGGTTCGAGAGCCCTCGTGAACATCAACTTTTTAGTGGAACTAAAACGGTTTGATTCTGTACATAGATTCTTCATGGATGGATCATGGATTCCACGGGGAGAGTAGAATTTGCTCGAAAATGTGACATTATCGAAGATCGGAGTCAAGCCTCGAGGACGTGGTTGAGGTAAGCAATGTAGCAGATCGCCAAGCGTAAGATTTCAATCTTTGAGAGCTTCTTGTCTGGAGGCAGAGTCGGCAGAAGCTTCCGCAGTTCCGCGAAAGCCAGGTTGAATGCTTCTACGCGGACTCGCTCACTAAACAGGAGGAAGAAAGTACAATTTAATTTCAACCGATTCGGTAAACAACTCTCTGCTTATGTCAACATAAAAATCGTCGAAAGCGTTTGGCTTCAACACCTGTAAGCTCTAGATGCTCGCACTTGTTAACGCTTGTAATCGCCATTAGATTTGGTTTTCAACGTATGTATGCATACTTAGAGGCACTTTCAGTTTCAAGTGGACGTTCGATAGACAGGACCCCGATAAGAAAATTTAGCAGTCGTTTCATTTTATTAGAAGTCGTCGTAAATTTTACCAACTTTCTAGATTAGGATGTTGTTAATCATTTTACTGAAAAGAGTCTGAAATTCAACATTTTGACGGGCTTTTGAACGTTTTGACGGACGAGAACCCGAACTATGAAAGAGAAAGCAAGTTACTGGCCATTACCGGCAGTTGTTGTGACTACACTACTGGGTGATGTAGAAATGTGTGGCAATAATGATAAATACATATAACACTTTGAACGCGATGCCGTTCCGTAATCGCAAGAAGTAACACCTTCATGATGTTATAACTCGATTTTGTTGTTCACATCACCCAACCGAACGGTGGAAGCATTGCTTATTAGACCTTAATTCGAACAAGCGTTCCACCCTAACGCACCCATTATTTGTGGTCAAGAATTCCGGCTGGTTTCCGTCTCTGAGCACATACTGCAATAACTAGCACAAAGAGCCAAGGCTGCGCAATTTTTAATGTACGTGGAAGGCAAGATGGCGCCATCAAGAGACTCGATAGAGTCTCCTACCAAGTAGTAGGAGCGTGGGACAGCCCAGGTCACTTATCCCGAACTATACTGGTTTTCAATCGGTAGGAAACTTTCACCTGAATTTTTAAAAAAGTTACAACTGTTTCTGTTTATGTTTCTGATTCCATTGAGGCAAAAAACAAGCAAACCAGTTCATTCGATCAGGAGATATGTATTTCTCCTGCTATACGAAACTATCACCTTAGTTTTTGAGAGTAGAATTATTCCTAGAATGAGTGAACGGAATAAATGTTCCAGACCTTTATTTAAGCACTTTCTGTGTAACAGTCGAGACTTGCACACACGCTATGCAAAACAGCTTCTATTAAGAGGCATGTAATTCTTATACGCTCCTTGTCAAAGCGCAATTAATCAAACAAGTGTGTTCAGTTGAGCAAGTAGCATCCGCGTCGAATACTCTAACTACCCGCTGCCTTCCAGCCCACACTTACAGCCTAAAGGGCGCTTCGTGCACAATTATGCTCTTAATTGATATTCTGTTTAAAGTAGTGTCACGCTACAGACTGTACCACTCGCACCTGTCGGTTGTGTAGGTATAGTTTTAATCCAAAGTTACTACCTTCATAAACAGTTAATCGTGTTCATACTTTATAATCGAACAATGCATGTAATCTATTATAATTCGGCATTGAAATTGCGTTATAACCTTATATTCGTCACCTAAACCTCAATGACCATTACTTCAAATCAATTAATCTTAGTATGCAACTCCTTATAGAAGTTACATTGACTTGAAATAACTCCTTATAGGAGTTATGTAGATACTATATGTCTGTGATACTATAACCATTTAGTACATAATGTATATTTTATCTACTGTGTTTGTCAAAGTAGAAAGTGTATTACTTGTAGCATTTATGTGTCATTGTATATGATCGGGTACAACAATTAATTTTTCACCGACCTGTACTTTAAGTTTAACCGATCTATCGAAAGACAAACCGCTGTCATGTGAGAATTTTCTTCCTATCTTGGTAGTTTCGGAGACAGGCATTTTGGGGCATTAATTATTTTTTTCATCCCCTAGATATGAGTATGGAACAATACACGTCTAATGGATTTTCGAATACTACATCTGTATACATTTTCCTGAAAATCGGAGTGTACCGTACAATTGGATGGTTAATATTAGCAACCATTTACAATCACTGTTTCTTGACTCACATCTATTTTATACTTGTTATATACAATGTATTCTAATGTACTCTCCGTTTGTTCATTAATAATGGAGGTTTCAACTTTCTGGTGGTAATGGTCATTAAATGTAAAAAGAAAATTACTTGGATATAATGCAATAAATGAGTGGAGTTATTTTTACAAGTATATAGGAGTGATAGATTGGGAATATGGTTCGTGTCGAGTATAGGAGGAGTAAAAGATGTAAGTCTAAGGTCTTCTCACCGTGTTGCATGAGCGGTTCGATATTTTTGTGTGGCCCTTCTACGTCTGCGTCTCTCTTCTCTGGAGAGGGTTCCGGCGGCGGAGCCAGCTACCCCGTTCACGACTACTCCATGGCCGTGTCCGTGTCCGCCGTTCGCCATAATTTTACCTCTGTCCTGACCGAAGCAATCGCCGCCTTAATCACCTGCCTATTCTGTCAAGTACAAGCCCACCAATTTTATATCCCTTGCCGGTTTCCACTTTCCAGTTTCATCGAAATCACGCATGCACGTTTGTCGAGGGAGGAAAGCATTTCAAGAATTGAGAAAACGATATTACTTTCGATAGGAAGCAGGCTCTTAATGGTACTATTCACGTTTCAGCTTGTCCATTCCAATATCAGAGCGCTCTCTTTGCGGTTACATAGTGTATGCGTCGTCGTATTTGTCAACTCTCATATCGAAATAGGATCCCGCAAATCGCCCCGGACTTTTCCATCGCCGATATCAATACATCCATCCGCCTGCAAATTGCAAAGAGCAAATAGTCTCTGAGCCATGCGTCGCGATTGTCAAATGCAACGAAAACCGATGGGGAAGCACATTGTAGTCTAATAGGCAAATGCGCGTCGACGTGTATTAATTATTCATAGAGATTAGTGATCCCAAGTAGCTTTGACTTTATCGCTGCTGATGTGGTGGTGGTTTAATATTTTCCCGGCCAATTCCTCGCCCCGGCTTCTAATCCCCAAGAGCATCCTACGTAACAGGATATGTACATACATACATGTGTATGTACAAGAGAATAAAAGGGTTCGGAAAACTCGACCCTTTCGCGCAAGATTCGACTAATAGAATGTCCAAATATTTGGACCACCTTTATTCTCCGACTGTGCCGGAAGAGGAAACACGAATCTCGTGAAAATCTACCAAATCAAAACACGTCTTTGTATTTCTTGCCGCAAATGTTGGATCCCAACACGTTCGACGAATAAATCTTTTGACGGACTGAATAGAAACTGGGCGCTCCTTCTCTCTCTTGCTCTCCCTCCTGGCCAGTGATAGAAAGAGATATATAAAGGAGGGGTGAGAATGGTGTCGTCCCTAGAGCCAGTTAAATCCGGGCAGTTTGGCAGAATTCGGAAAACCTATCATCTATTATTCAAGCGAGTATACTTGTCACCTGTTTCCCGTAAAGTCAAAGCCCCGGGGGTTCGTTTAAATATTTGAAGAAATCGAACTCTCGCCGATCCCGTTTGATCTGATTTTTATGGTAAACCGACCATTTCCATGGGCAGTCGAGGATAAATATTTCAAATATTTTAAGATCCGCGCGGCTGAGGGTGGATATACCGCAATCTAATACAACTAAATTTTACATTGGGTATCAGTATATATCTTACTCATACAATTACCTTCTGGAGCTTCCTCCAATACTGAAGTACTCTCACTTGTAATGTCAAACTCGTGTGAATACACAATTCCCACTCAAGTCAGAAGAATACGAAAGCGTTGTACTTGAAACTTTGAAATGTGCCACATTATGTCACTAATCGACTACATACTTTCAACGTTTGGTATTTCCTGCCCGGTCCACCTTTCCGCGATCGGGGAATCATTGAGTAAATCAAGATTTGCCTCGTTTAAGCGATCCTTAGCATATTTCACTAGAGACTCTAATTGGAAGCACAGAAAACGGTCACTTCCTTTCTCCTTAGAGACTTCTCTGGTTTCTCCGGTAAAGAAATAGTTGATTTGCTTTGGCGCATAGTATATCCACTTATTGTTACTAAAGACCACTAGGCACTTGCCGCTCCTCGGAGGGCGCTCTGCTATCTCGCAGATATATTATAAGACACTTGGGGCAAGTTTTTAACTGGCCAGTTGCATTGAAAGGTTTGCTGGTAAGCCTCGCCGCGGTATTCACTCGCGTCCTTGAACGGGAAGCACTTGTTCTTCTGCTGTTCGGTGGGTTTACTCGATCTCGGTGTGGATTCCAATGTCAATTCTTGCGGAATAGTGAGTATCCTGGTTATCGCGCGAGAGCAACTACGGTCTGGTCTCTGATAAGGCTCGTTTTGCGGAGGCTCGCTCTCGTTGCACGGAACAGCGAACTCGGAATCCGGCGCGGAGAATCATCCGGTTGTCATGGGGATAGGGGTGAGAGGATCTCGAGCCACGCCCCCGGGGGTGCGAATGCACACATACAGATCTTGGGAGAGGATTCATCCTCTCGCTTCTCCGGCCGGAGATCCCACTGGCTCTCTCCTTATGCGAGAGGCGCGCTATCGCGCAGCATCTCTCCCGTTCTCCAATCGGAGCAAGGGGATGGAGCTAGAATCAACCCCCGGCTAGGGGAGAGGCGCCATTCTGCTCGCTGAATATCTCATCCCGCCGTGCCTAATACTTTCCAAGGATGCAAGCCCATTTCACTCTTTGCGATTAGAGTGAACGCCAGGTATAGTTATATACCATAGCTATATGTAGGTATATCTCGATAGTCGAGTGAACTGGACTGAAGTAAAGTGAAGTGAAGTGAAGTGAACTGAACCTCCACCGTAGACCGTAGTCCGCCACCAAGCTCTTCGCTCCTTCCTTCTCACTTTTCGACCAGCATATTATCGATCATCCCGCGATCGCCAAGCGACTATAATACTCAAGTCTTGCCCATTCTTACCTACTTAATCGCCAGACTCCATTCTTCCACTATTCACACTTACACTCATCTCTCCTATCCATCTCTCTTATTAGCTACTATATTCTCTTATTACTCCTCTCTTAGCTATCTTTTGTGAATATTATCACAGTCAGCTTATTTACACTACATATTACATGTGCGTAGAGGGTGACTCACTTGATTTTGAATCAGCACTTTAGCTCTCTTTCCGTCGGACGTTTGCGTCATATCCATAGGACTTTATATTTGCAATGTAAAATTCTACGTATGAATACATATGTATAAATCTATAGTCTGTTTCTATGCGTTTGTCTTGCGGCTGGGGACAAAAAGTACTAAAAAAACAGATACCGAAGGGATTTTCACTTTTTTGAAATTGGCATGTGTATTGCAAGGCTGTGTTACGTTAGCAAACAAAGCATGACCGATAATTATCTTATTAATGCGCCACACCAGGACGACAGAGCCGGGTACGATTGCCATAGTCACCGTCAACTTAATTACCGGTTTCAAGCTCGCTTTTCTTCCTATGCCGCTTCCGTGTGATCATTTTCGGCATAATATTTGCTGCTAACTACTCGAACTTCTATTATTTTTCGTACCAACTTATCCGATTTGGATTATTTGGTACCAACTTTCCAAAGTATGTGATTTGGTACCAACTCTTTGAGCTGGCGGCGACTATAGTGTAATATCAAGGGTGTGGACAAGATTAAGGACACATTTTAGTGTGTCCTGTGTTACTGTACTTAAATGGGCATATTTAAGTTAATAGATAATCTATAATTGTTATCTTTACAACAGTATATACTTGATAGTAGTGATTTAAAGGCAAATCCGGTACACCCGGCCATGGGTTTCGAGACTCTTGAATCTCCCTATTTAACAGCAGTATGAGTAAGTCTCATCCAGAGTTTATTTATTCCGAAAATTACGGCTCGGTGCACACTTTCTCATTGTAAAGGGGGGCAGACATAATATTCCGCCTCCTCCAGAGAAAAGCAAACGGTAAAACGTAAGAATTGTCAAATAATTGAATCTCGTGGAAGAAAATGCCTTGATGTTATGCAAGACAATATAGATTTTGTTCAAAGAGAACAAAAATGTACTGCTAATTGGCGCGAGAGAACCTAGTCTCCTGATCGACGTGAATGGGCAAGCCAAGACACAATAGGGGTGGGGCTTCAATTTAAATGTAATCATCCCAACACTTTCATCATCGGTAAAAGCAATCGAAGCGATGAACTCGTCGCGAGAAGAAAACTTTGTAATACAAGCGACCGATGACAGCGGTGACACGTGCAGGTTCGTATGTGTGATTAAAAATTATAGATGGCTATGGCTTTATGGCTCGACGGGAAAGGGTGGCACGTGTCCGCCAAGAATGATTGCTGTGTTCGAGTTGGCCGAAAGTGCTCATCTGCGGTTGGCCGCCGCCGCCGCTGCCGCCACTCGGTGTCACGGGACTTGTAGTTAGTTCATATACATATTGCACGTCCCCGTTGCTCTTTCTTTTTAATCGGCTAGGAGAAGCGTAGATTTTTTTTCTATGTTTGTTTGACCAACCTCCAAAAAAAAGAAGGATGGTCTTAACTTATCGTGGTATATATTTTCTTCACGAACTTGAAAGAGCGGAAGATTCTCCATTCAGCACGAATATTTCTTGCACGTTTGTTTAACCGACTTCGGAAACAAGGCGGTTTCAATTCCTGAGTCACACCTGTTTTATACTTGTCCAGCGATATCTCTACACCGCTGGACCGATTAAATAGACTACACAATTACACTACACAAAGACTAAATAGACTAAACAATTTCCCCTATAGGGAAAATACGTAAAATGAAACATGTTTAAAAAATGTGAACCGACTTCGAAAATAGGTTATACAAAAATTCCTCTTACTGATAGTATACGATAAATCGTGCCCAACATCTGTCATTTCGAATACATTCTATGAGTATATGACTGTCAATAAACCATTCCAAACTGGAGATATAACACCACGACATGACAACATTTCCCCACTCTACATACAACTATACGCCTCCGAAAAGCAGGTAGATTATTTAATAAGATATTTAGTACATAAATAAGAGGAAGATTGTTTTGCAGTTTTTTGAGTATTTCTACGTTTCGATGTCAATTCATATTTTTATAAAACAACTTTCTCATCCAAGTGATCGCAACAAACACTGAAACTGTATCTCATACGAGTGGAATAGCAAAACATGGGCAAAATCTTTTAATTTTTCCTTACACACCAATTCTTGTATTGATAAATCATCACATACATCTTAAAGTATGTACATACATTGTTTGAATTAACTATCCCATAAATCTCATTCATAAAACAACAATAAAACGAGATAGTAGAGGTAGAATATTTCGCGGTAGAGTTGATAGTCGGAATGAAATAAATACTGCCGAACACTCGTAATGTTTATGGATATTCAAGACCAAGTTCAGGTTTCCACGGTAATAAAGCTATTAATCTATAAATGATAAAACGTTTTAAGCACGTGAACTATCACATATGTGAAAAAAATATCAATATTGCTAAGGGGTATAGGTTGTATGGTTGGTAATATAATATATTATATTATTAATATATAATTAATATATAAGGGACACTTTACTGGATATATGGATGGTATATGTATGCTTCATTTTAAATGAAAACCGTTTCCGTTTTTCTTTATAAGATTCATTTGTATAAGATTATCCATCACTTTATTATGCTTTGTTATTTAGTGTTCTGTTCTGTACATGCGTTATACTCGTACGCACGCATAATAATCCAAGAGTAAAAAGGCCCATTCATGATCAATTCTTTATTGCACAACATCGTATGCTGTAATGGTTGAACGTAAGTGGCACTGATTGAACGTTTCGCTCATCATCAGAATAAACGGATATTTTTCTCGCAGCAGATCCGATGCACAACACTTTTGCATTCTCAACGGTGCTGTTGCACAATCTGCATCATCTTGGAGCCCCTCTACTCAACAAATCTAAACCTAACTACATGTTTCCGCAGCCAATTCTGATTTGGGATCGTGGTACGTTTTGGATCAGTCTTCCGTTCAGTACCGATTACACTTTCGTTTTCGCTTTCCACTTGTAATCAGAATTAAATTTATCCAACCAAGTACATATCCAATGAAGAACAGGAATACGCGAAGCCGATCATTGTTTCGATGCGACTACTTCAACGCTGCCACATCGACACCATCACTTCGACATTGAATTATTTTAATATCGTATCAGTTCAACGCTTGTTTACTTCGACGCCAACATATTATTTATATTGCTATATTTGAATATATTCAATTCTGTATTTTGTGAATTTCTCTTCTTATACCGATTTCTGCAACCGATCCCTAGTGTGTTGGAATTGGGTCTTGGTTTTTGGAACATTTTTATTCCATTTTCTCAATTTGTTTAATTTATTTAATAGATTTAAGTATATACAGTATTACCTGACTATGTCGCACGTTCGGGACCGCGCTGCGACATTTGGAGAGGGAGGTAACGTTCCAGGAATTTACCTAAGGTTTATGTATGTATATAAATCAGAAAAAAATATTGAATCAAATGACACTATGATAAGATTAACTTAATGCCGTAATTAATTACAACATTCAATTTTAATTTTTCACGTGTCTGAAAACCATTGTGACCTGAGTTGGGTCGGGAAAAGGAGCCCCGGCGAGTCTCGCCAGCCAGTTGGTTGACGCTTGACGCTTTCAACTACTTGGCGTCGAGACTCTACCGAGTCTCCTGATATCTACTGCTGCTGCTGCTGCTGCTGCTGCTGCTAGACTGCAGGGCCTCCAACAGTAACGCATATGAATATGTCAGAAAGGAACTTTGGAAGCTTTGGAAGAAGCATTCGCGTGATTATTTGACCTTTATTCCAATTTTCAATGATATACTTGCCCCCTTAATGTAATATAAAGATAAGGCTGCCATCGGGATAAGTAATAACAAGTTGATTAATAAAAATTCGCTTTATATTAAAGTTACATAAAGTTACATCGCACGTGCAACAGACTGGTTCGTCCACCAACTGGTTCAGTTCATGAAATTATTCGGCATTCGAACACTCTTCGTTCAAGAAGAAAGAAAATGTAGAAGGAAAGGAGATGGGAGAGGAACACTGAAGATTCTGTAAAAGTAAAGATGAAGACATTCACGCCCTATTTGGAATCTTTCTCCGGCAGGAAAGTCCTCAATAATTTCATGTACTGTCTACCACTGCGTATGTTTGTAAATCACACAGACACTCTTACAGGCATATCGACATTCCGATTCTCCGATGTATGTGTGTAAGTACTGGATGATTGATTGCCGAACCGTTTCTTCTCATCTAATTCTTTTTCCTCCATCTAATTCCTTTTCCTCCTAAAGACTTCTCGAGACTACTTTCCATACATTGACGCCGTGACGTTAATCTCTATTTACAAGTAAGATTCACTCTTTCTCTCATCAATAGGCCATAGATACAAACCACGGGGCTGCTGATAGTATACTACGTGTGTATGTATTTCCCTGTTTAGCATTTGCCCCGTCGCACTCTAAATCCACTCATGTTACTCCCTTTTGTACACAATAAATACAAAGCTTGCAGTAAAAGGCTTGCACGAGTAGAGATGAAACAGTAACTTTCTGTGTCTTCTCTTAAGTTAGTATGCTCAGCGCATTTCGCCACTCTCGACAAATATCAATCATTCGGGAAATAACCTGATAATATCTTGACAAGCCCACGGAAAGAAAGACTGCGAACAAAAGATACGCATTCTACCATAATGGTTACCGCTCTCTTCTGTCGGCATTACAAATCACCACACTTTCATATTCGTTCCGAAATCGCAACTCAAATTTCTACAGTTACCCGACGCACTCCTGATTAAACTTCGGTGGTGATAATGTCTTTCCTATCTTGGTATCTTTTCAAGTGTAGGAATTCCACTACAGATTTTGTCTCATTCTCGTAATGACTTTGCTTGCTATTCTGATGTGTGTTCTCTTCCTGCAGTACCAATATTTTTGGCATATGGGTAGTATAATAAAAGTGAATTCTCATAGTAATACAAAATCTTTCAAACTGAGAATAGATTTAATCTCAAAGTCTGCAGAGTGCAATTTGGAACTGTTATAAACAATCATTTGGCACACTTGGAGCAAACTAAAGCTCTATCGTTACTTGTAAGCTCTCCCCCACCCATCCTACCGTCTCTCCGCCTCACCCCCTTAATTTTTCTAATTATTTGTAATTGCATCAGTCAATTCGTGCTGGTACAACTGTTTTGATCCATACGATCGATGTGATCACAATCTTTCACCGATATTTGTCATTGTATTCGCTAATAATGTACTATGCTCGTTTCCAGACAGAATTAGATTAAAGTTCAATATGGAACAGCGTTACTGCAATATATACTGTAATCATGTTGCCATGATCTAATCACCAAATAATTACCATGAAACGTTCAAAAGCTATTTGCACCTATCTCGTGCGAGTAATACATTACGACGAAATGCAAGATTTCGATTAACAAGCCGCACCTTCCAAACAAAACTCAATTTCAACAAGAGATTCGGCGCTACACTTTCAAATGCACCAATCGACATTAAAAGGTCACCAAACACCAGTAATATGTATACACAAATACGTGTATGTATGCATACGTATAGTTCAGTCCTTGAGTATGGAAAAGGAATTACTAGTGATGATGGGAAAACTAGGTATCGGTAGAGACGCAGAGGAAACGCGATGGATATACACAGTCGCCACCAACTAAATAGGCGGTTTCAAGGTGGCTTTCCTGATTGTACGCCGAAAGTGATAACGTGGTGAGGAATATGAACTTATCCAACTTATATGATTTGGTACGAACAATAATAAAAGTTGGAAGAGTTGGTATGAAATATTATGCCGAAAATCATAACACATGAGGAATAGGAAGAAAAGCGACCTTGAAGCCACTTATGCAGTTGGGGGCGATTATAGTAGGCACCTTTTGAATTCAAACTGGTAACTGGCAACTGCTTATCAGGGAATGTCGTGAGGAGTTAACAAATACTTTGATTGGGTGACCCATAATTATGCTAGATATCTTGGAATTGACAAGAATGAACCTTACAGATAAAGGCGCGCATAACAAATCAATTTAGGGTAAAGACGTGTAGTAAAGCGAAATAAGGGACACTTTACTGGATATATGGGAATGGGAACGGAATTGAGAAAGTGGCTGGCAGGAGGCGCGAGTGTGTGTGCTCACAAGTACTTGGGAGCGATCCCTCCGAATTCTTTTAAATTTTCAAATTCGAATTCAGACTGATGTCAAATGAAGAACCTCGAAAGCTTTAGATTCACAAATGCGCGGAAGAGAAGTTATAATTGTTTTATGTCAATTTGGTAAAAGGAATCGGAGGTATCGCTCGTAAGTACTTCTCTTGTCAGAAAGTTCCAAGGAGATGGAGCATTTATGTGAATAATTTCGATCTTGAGTATACATATACTTACGGTCCCCGCCAGGCTCCATCATAAGGATTCTTTGTTACGCGGGATAGTCGATGAATCTATTCGGAGACATTTAGGAAAGCGTCTGCTGTTCGTGCTTGATCGTTCAGTGACGAAAGACGCATTTGGTACTGGCACCAGTGTGTATATTATTTCGAAAGGCACTTCGAACTCAAAGAAGGTATGATGGCAATCAGGGGCGAATACTCGCCTCTCCCCCCTCTCCTCGCCGCTTTATTTAGTGAATTGACGATCTTACTTTACTAGAGGGATTCGGTTTAGCGCCCTAAATCGCGTTACGAGAGGACTCCTCTCTTGACGTTAGTTCGATGCCAAGCAATAGGAGGCCAAAAGCTTGTATTGCTGTCTCCTTCGGTCCATTTGTAAAATGAAGCTAGATAGTACAAGGTGATAGTTGCCGTCAAGTCAATAAGCGGTTTGAAGGTCGCTTTCCTGATTGTACTCCGAAAGTGATAAGATAGGAGGAATAGGGACATATCCAACTTATATGATTTGGTACAAAAAATAATAGAAGTTGGACTAGTTGATAACAAATATTATGCCGAAACTAACAACATCAGAAGAATAGGAAGAAAAGCGACCTTACAACCGCCTGTTGAATTCGCGGCGACTATAGTTGTACCTACCATGAATCCTGTGAAACGAGTGATAAACATCATTCGCATGATAGTCCGTGATTTGAAAGGTCTAGAGGAGCAGCCGAGCATTGGCTAATTGTCAGACATGCAGGCTCTCGACTGACTAAAGTATCTGTACTTTTGTCTAAAGTATGTGTGTATGTATGTATGATCTTTCTGCATAAAGATGAACAGGGCGGCGATCACGACCGATTCTAGAACGAAAGTGGTCGGTTTGCCGAGTAACAGTTCATTCGCAATCCACAAAAGGATTGAACAACAAGCCAGAGGCAGAGACTCGGGTCTATTGGTCAGAGACACTTTCCAGGATTTTGGGAACACCATTGCGGCCACATTGCTTCGGTCTTCAAACCACGACTCGTCAAAGTCTCCATATGTCCTGACAGTCTCGTGTAGACATTCTCGTCCGTGGAATACCCATTTGTTGGCAAGTCGCTCCTACACATACGGAAAAGTGAACTCTGTACTAATCGTTTTAACTTACAATGTCCACTGATTCTCTATACACATATGTATGATATCTGCGTGAATACTTATAGTCGCCATCAACTCAATAGGCCCTTTCAGGGGCGCTTTTCTTTCTATTCCTCCTGTGATATCATTGTCAGCATAATATTTCCCACCAACTCGTCCAACTTGTATTATTTTTTGTACCAAATCATATAAGTTGGATAAGTTTCTATTCCTCCTGTCTTATCATTTTTGGAGTACAATCGGAAAAGCGACCTTGAAACCGCCTATTGGGTTGACGGCGACTATAGCATTAGGTTAAGGAAGAATATCATAAGAGAAAGAAAGCTGGACAGGTGCAGTGCGCGAAAAATAGAGGTTTTGATTTGGGGATCTGTAAAAATGGCGAAAACAAAAGTCTGCAAAGGATTTGAACTTGGTTTGCAATGTGTATTCTTAGTTCTTACCATAATCTCTCAGCAAAGGCGGACGCCCTAGGCCATAGTCGAGGCCCTAACGAAGCATCTCCGGTTTGCTCGCTCCAAATGGCCGCTTCGCCACCCAGTACCAAGTTCACTTGCTGTGGAGGATAATCTCTCCATGGGCGATGATTGTAGACTGTTTGCCAGGTACGGTATTCTCCGCAGGCTGCTTCCCCAGTTTCCCTCCACCTACCAAATCCACAATCCAAATACCAAGCATCCACATGGGACAAAATCACTCTGAATCCATCCTCTAGTAAGTCTGGTGTTTCAGGCCAATTGCTGCCGCCCCAGGATTGGACTACATGAACTTTCGGGTCGAAGTAGGTAGTAATGTAGGGCCTCTTCGTTAACGGCGAGCTCCACAATATCACTGCTTTTGGCACCTCGTCGTGATTCGCTTTGATTAAACGTTGTAACATTTTTGTCTCAAATTCGGCCCACATGGCGTGGTGGTCGGTCATATTCTGGGCCTGCATGGCAGCAGTGATATTGGAGTATTGGGCCCAGCAGTCCAAGTTTACCTCATCACCGCCCAGGTGAATGATGTCCCGTATCTGTGTGAGGTCGAGCAGTTCCCTGTATAGTCCCTCTAGTATTCTGTAGGAGTGCTCGTTAACGGGATTCAACTGGCCACAGTTTGGCTCCCCGCAATAGGAAGACCATGGCTGTTGATCGACACAGAGTGCCAGCTCGCCGAAACCATACTCGTTGCCCCATTGCCATCCAGCGCCAGCATGTGCCGGTGAGTCAATCTCGATAAGGACCCGGATGCCGCGTATCCTTGCATAATCCGCGAGATCCTTCACGTCGTCCGGCGTATAGATTTGATCACCATTATAGGCACCCCATCTCGCCATTTCAGGGAACTGAGCAGAATCGAAGGGGAAGCTTTGCGAGTCCGAGATGTGCCAGTGAAAGCTGTTCAACTTGGATGCAGCCATCCCGTCGATGACGCGTTTTAATTGCTCGACCGAAAAGAATTGTCGGCCTGTGTCAACGAGCAGACCCCGGTAAGGAAAGGCCGGCTTATCCTCGAGGGAGGCGCGAGAGAGTACGCGCAAAGCACCTTGCCTCCCGGCGGTTTCGTCCCACCAAATCATTTGACTGAGTGTTTCCAAGCCGTGTCGAACACCGTAGTAACTTCGAGCTGTGATCTTCCCCTCCAGTATATGGCCTTTTGGTACCAATTGCAGACTATAGGACTCGTCGCTGTCCAGAGTTGGACCATTCGGCACCGCGCGACCATTCCCTGCGCTCAGATAGATCAGGAAAGTCTCCACTCCTGTTCTACTTCTCGCGTTAGGCACTTTAACCAGGCTCCTTATATTCCCTACAACCACAAAGTAAGCGACCATTACGTAAAGCGGCTCAGCCCTTATTTCACAGTTTCCAACTCAACGAATCTTAGAATGTAAAGTAACCGACATATTTACCTATAAAGACATCCTTGGCATGCTCCAATAAATTCTTCGTCCCCTGATCGCTCGTGTTTACGGTGACGAATTCAATCTGCTGGAGATTAATGACGACACTCTCTTCCCCGAGAAATACATTTCCAGTGGGTCTTGGCCAGAGGAGTCTTGCATTTCCACCGCAAACTGCCAGACAGCTTGCCAGAGGTGTACGTGATGATCTCACGGCCCTTCTTTCGCATCTGCCGGCGACGCACGCCCATGACCATGGGCTCTGAAACACTCTACCATCCACAGACATCGATGCAAATCGGTCAACTTACAGGTCCACCGAGGAAACCAGCCCATACAGGACAAGAAACCAAGCATTATAGACGCCGTCAACTCAATAGCCAGTTTCAAAGCCGCCTTTCTTCCTATTGCTCCTTTATTATAATTTTCAGCATAACGTGTCGTAGCAACTTTTCCAACTTTTTTTAATTTTTTTTTTGGTACCAAATCATATGAGTTGATCAAATTGATACCAAATATTGTCCAACTTCTATTATTTATTATCAACTTGTCCAATTTCTATTATTTGATACGCGATTTGGCAATGCAACTTTTATTCTTTAGTACCAACTTATCCGACTTGTGTTACGTGGTACCAACTCATCCAATTTGTAATATTTGGTACGAAATCGTGTGAGTTGGATAAGTTTCTGTTCCTTCTATGTTATAATTTTCGGAGTACAATCGGAAACGCAACCTTGATACCGCCTATTGAGTTGGCAGTGACTATAATCTACTACTGACAGTACTGACACTGAATGTGACTGCCAACGATTGGCTTTACCACTTGGTGCGTGAAATTAGCATGCTTTCTATGGAGAATTAGTAACTATTTGATCGCCACAACGATAATACAGGCAGTACACGCATATGTCGAAGCTGATCGAATCCACGAAACTATCCTATTATCCAATCTCTTTCTGAAGCGGAGAGGCACGGACAATCGTATAACACGAGAGAAATGATGCGTCCAATATGAAACTGTCCACATTTTCAACATTGAATGAATTCCATAGATTTCCAACTGTCGGCCTAGGCTCCGGACTTCCGCGGTAATACAGAATCGCTGTTTGACCGGCAATATTGGCTGAAAACACGGTTCGTACCGAACGCTTTTCTCGCTTATACGAAACGATTTTCGGCCGAGAAAGGTCTCATTCGAAAGAAAAAGGTTGAATCTAGCGCGCTGTGGTCATAATTTCATAGGAATATGTGTTTTTGTAGTAATTCTGACGTCCCAAACATTCCCGAAACCTTACAATTTTTAGCGTGTCTTTCAATTCATTGTATGACATTGTAACTGTTTCGTCTGCGAAACTAAGCCCACAGAGTGCCTCCGCATACATTCAGGAACTTGGGAAGCTATGGTTTTCCATCATATTCTAAGAAATGTCAGCAAAAAGCGAGGAGTTCTGCGAGCATTGCTTCTGGTCCGATTTCGCCATATTGTCGATACACAGGTCAATATTCCTGGGTACTTTAGGTCGGCCGCTGAGAACGAGATGGCGCCCTATCGAGCGGGCTATCCGCGTGAAATCAAAGCTTGACAGCGTGTTATGGGGTTAGGCAAGTACTGACTGACAGGATGCAGGGACACTTCATAACAATACGATTTTGAAGGAATCCTCTATTCTGCCTCACGGATTTTAGCTATAAAATATATAAACGGAAAGAAGAATGTTCAATAAGCCGGGCTTGTCGTGGTTCTATGTGATTGTGATTTTACCTAGAATGTAAATAGTAGTGTTTCAAAGCAAGGACAGGTACACTAATCGTTCGACGTATTTATCAGATGTTTCGCCATTGTAACAATATGAGCCTTTCCCATTATCCCTAAAAGCCTGCACAGCTATGCTCTTTATAATACTGTAAAAGGATGATGAATACTATATGGGCAGGCATTGTATGTAGTACATACATATCGGGCTAGTATCTTTCGGTTTCGGTTCGGATAAGCAGCATGAAGTGGGTTCTCTCACTTTCATTACTATCAAACTTATATTATAAATAATTTGATAAGTTCGTTCATTCCTATATTTCCAAAAGTATAGTGATTCATTGAATTTGATCACGTATCGACTTTATACAAATGTAAGGTAAAAGAAAAGACAGAAATATGAATTAATGAATATGAGAAAAGTCTGCGTACTAAGCGGAATCGAACCCGTTCTTTTCAAATGCAAATCCATCGCTTTACTCATTGCACTATTTACATAATTAACTGTAATATCTCCCCATTCCACTACAAGCATTCTGGTTCTCCTTTGTGTTTCTAAAAATGTTTCGGACAAACAACTGTTTGTATAATGCTAACATTCCCGTTCCACTATAGTATACTTTGACACCCAGAATGTAACGTAATTGGTATTTGAGCCCTTTTTGCTACGGCAAGGATACATAGTTTTGATTTTAATGACGGCTATGACGTACAGTTATTTGATTCTTCAATTACTTTTCGATGAAATAACCCTCGATGTGCATTGAACAAAACTAGACGATTTGTCGTAGATGTTTCTTTCCAGAAAAATTGAGCTAGTAACATACTAACATTCCTTTACTATGGCACTATCTGTTCTCATTGTGTATTTTCTCTCTGACTTCGAGGCTACAAGCTCAATGTTATGAAAATATCGAAACGGCTATGGCTAATCGTTTAGTTTTTTGTCTGCACATCGAGTAGTATTTCAACAAAAAAAATGATTGTATTGTTAGGCAATTACATACGTCATACAAGTCATTCAAACCAAATCTATCAGTTCTTGTCAAATCATATTTCAGTTTCCATCAAATTCATATGCCTATGTCATATAGTAAACAAAAACATGAGAAGAATCACCATTCTTTTAGTGAAATGGAAAAATTCGATGATAGTCTTGCAAGTAGTGCTATGAGTAAAGCGATGGATTTGCATTTGAAAGGACCGAGTTCGATTCTACACAACGTGCTCGTTGTTTTAGATACTCTTTGCATTTTCCTTTGCATTATATTATTTATGTACGCGGTTTAGGATACATTTAGCCCATCATTTTAGAGTACGACTCACGATAGAATAGGCTTGACACTAGTGAAAGTCAGATAGTCTAGCTCCCTTTGTTTATCCAAAGCGAAAGAGAAATACCGATTCCAATTATACATATATATGTATACATATGTACAACATATTATATGCCTACAATTCAAGCCCCGGTCTTGGAACCTCGGGAGTCAGGAACATCGAAGCCCGAGATCGGAATAGCGACAAGCGAGCATCGCAACGGTTGCAACAAAATTGTCGCCAGACGAACGGATACATATGTATATTCATTCCAAGACAAGGCATGTGATTATGGATCGAAACAATCGACAGACATTGCGTGCATCTCCATCTCGTTCTTATGTTACCATCAAAATCTGTAGGTAACACGGCCAGCAGCATTCAACTCTCGAAAAGTCGCGTAGGTAGCCTAGGCCTTTAATCTCGCGAGCATAAGCATGCGAGTTTATCATACCAGAACAAAAAAGGCCAACAGTCCATACATACATATATGTATCCTTGCTTGCGCGACACGACAGCTCTGCGTGCGGCTTGTGCAAGTAATGCAAACTGAGACAAATGCAGGGGGCGATCGAAGGCAATAAGCGTAGTACAACATTGGTAAAGATCAATTGGTTCGTATGTGTACATACATCTATGAAATTGGTTGCGCAATTTTTGGAAAAAACTAGGACCACTGGCCTACTTTACATTTCGCAATTACCATCTCGTGCCACAAACCAAGAAGGCTATTTTTACTACAAGAACAACTGTGGTCTGTATTAAGGAGGGACGTCTACTTAGAAGCATCAAAAAGAGGTGCAGTTTTACGATTTTTTTTATTTCGAGAAGCATCTTTTGGCCTAATGCTAGTAATTTTTTTACGCACAAATAATGAAAATTATCAAAGATATTAACTAATTGGTTGTGAGACCTTTGGTTGAACACGGTTTGCGGTGACCACCAAAAATAAAAAAAAACAATGTTTGGATAGCTAATTCGATTATCTAGGGACCTATAGAACCCGATTGTTCTAAATCAAATTTTTTTTCAGAATGGCGCCGGGTCAATATTGAAAAACCGATTTTCGAACCAAAAATGGTTTATTTCTCGCCTGGCAAACAAAAACAAAGCAATTTAAAAAAATCAGGCTCTACTATAGGACCCTAGATAATTTAATAGGTTATCAAAAATGTAAATTTTTGATAACCTATCAAACGCCGCACAGCACTAGTCACCGTAAAACTGCCCGATACATAAAATTGGGTAATAACTGGAAATTTCCATTATCTGTGTGTACTTAAAAAAGAGACCAGCATTTGGCCAAAAAATGCTTCTCGAAATAAGAAAAAATTGTAAGATCCCCGTTTATAACGTTTCCCAGAAGAACAAATGGAAAATTGAATATCTTTTTCATTATCCTAGGTAGGCGTTACTCCCTTAAAAAAACATATTGCCAGGTTAGCTTTATAGATACTTGTAGGTGAAATCCAGAGAAAGAAAGAAAGAAAGAAAGAAAGAAAGAAAGAAAGAAGGAAGGAAGAAGGGGGGGTGGATAGGAGAGTGCAAAAGATATAAAATCGAGGGAGCAAGAGAAAGGGGGAGACACTACGTGTGGACTACGTGTTCACGATGAGCAAAGCTTGGTGACTGAAGCACCAAGGAGAAGCTTCGGGTGGGCGGTGAAACGATCCCCTCCAAGTTTGTGGTAAGTTTTACCTAGGCTCTTCCAGATACTCGTAGAGCCGTTCCTCGGGTCTCTTGGTGCTGTCATTTCCGACGAGGAAAGTGACCAAGCCATGTTGCAACTCCTTCAGCCTTGTCATATACACAGGGTCAGGAATCAGGACATCATCACGTCCCACGTGCGTGGTAATGGCAAAAGAAACGTAGTAACAAAAAGTTCACAGAGATTAACTAAATCAACAATTGCCAAACTGAAAGTAAGTCGTTCGACATTGGATCGGTGTGTATGTGTGTGTTTGTGTGAAACATTCGAAACGAAGCGACGGCAAATATAAAAGGCGCCTCTGCTTGCGAAAATCGACACGTGGCGCATGCAAAACTCTCGCGCAAGCCTAAGTTCTAATCCTAAGCATAATTTCCATCGACTGATTATTGATCGGTAAGAGGTGTGGAATTGGATAGAAGAAGGTCCAGTAGAACTGCGACTGTCTAGTTTGATGAATGAAGTATGGATGATACATGTGCCGCGGTGCCGGGCGGCATCGCCGGACATATTCTGCCGAAAGTTGTGAGTCGAGACTTACCTTCTCGAGGAAAAGGGCTGCAGCGATGCGAGTGGTGGAGCATGTGCGTACATAGCAATGAGGAGGACCCCGGTCATCAGGACCAGGAATAGAAGAATTTTCCTCATCCATCCGCTCGGTACGCTCCCCACCATTCTCACGAATCTGCAACGAAACAAATCCACCTACCCATTATAACACTTATAATGCCAGCATTTTCCCACTCCAAGGTGAGTAGGCCGATTCAAGGATAACAAAACATATCGGTAGACAGTCGACTCTAGTGCCCCGCGAACGAAGGAAAATGTTTCCAAAGACTAGCTTCTTATTCTACCATCTCGGAAATATACTCAAAAAATAAAAAGACCGACCGACCGACCGACCGCCAATCCAGTTCCATCACATAAATAGTACCAGGCTTCCATCTACTTGGCGCCGAGCCTCAGCCAATGGTGATTCTTATAAAACACCCTGCTATACATATAATAAACCTGTGGCACGCGTGTCACTAGAAAATTCCATGATTCGAACGTCGAAGAATCTTCACGAAGTAATAAATTAGACAGTAATCGGAGTACGCAATGGCATACCACTCACTCTCACCTGTCCTCGAAGCTAGACTTGTTGGGGCTGTGATGAGATCTCATCGTGTTCTCAGATCACTGGTAATATCGTAGAAAGAATTCTGATCGGTTTGAGGTGTACTGCGGTGATGAGATTGGTTGGCTTGCTGGGAGAGTGGTAGTAACGAAGGTGGATAGGGTTTAGGAGTTTCGCTTGTGGATGTCGATTTAAAATAGTCTCTGCGAACTGGCATGAACTGTGGCTTGGGGCTGGAGGCTCGAGGCTCGTGGCTCGATCCCTCGTGCTAGAGGGCTAGAAGGCTAGGGGCTGGGGGTTAGGGGCTGGCTAATATGGTAGTGGAGTAGATGTAGGGAGGAGGGCCAGTGGTGACCTACCTAGTTTCACTATGTTTCAGCGGGCTTGGGCACGTAAGCGGTGGCGGCGGCGGTGGCGGCGAGGTTGCTCTCGTCACGCGAGGCGTCGCGATGTCTATCGTAGCCAAGCAACATTATACATATGATGTCGTGACAATAGTCAGGCTCAGGCTCAGGCACAGGCTCAGAGGCGCAGGTGAACCGCTCGGAAAACATTTCCTCCATTCACTCGTAAGGGACCGTCGAGAAAACTAGTTTAACTAGCGGTTCCAGTGAAAACCAAAGGACCAACCTCGAAAATGGCAAGGACGTGTAGTAGAGCTAGTAGTAGATAGATATTTGTGAGGAGCGTGAGCCCGTTCGGGGCTACCCAAACTGAGAAGAAACAAGGACGAAAGAGCAGTGAGAGCAGTGTGCGTAAGCTTGCGCGGTTTCAGTGGACTTCTCAAGGTGCTCGAGTCCCCAATTTCCAATGTGTTGTATGGCATGTGGTTAATCGAAACATCCGCCGATCGAGCGAGTATGTGCTTCCAAGAAAGAAAGAAAAAGGAGCATAATTCCGTCAACAATTGGCAATCACCGAATCGGGTTAGACGGTGCACCATGGGTTGGTGTCGGTTGCCGCATAAATAGCAAGCAAGCAGAAAGCGTACAAGGTATACTACATAGTATAAATCAATCGTCTCCATTCTTCCCCTGTGCACTAAATTAACCGCACGCATAAAAACCTAATATCACTGCACATTCTTGACTACATTTTTTGACAATTTTCAACAAATTGAAATGACTATAGTTTCGTGGTGCGACGGCATGCTCTTATGATGCGAACTGGATAAGACAGCGAATACATACTTATTCTAGTACGGTGTATTATAAAAAAAGTGCGTCCGAAAATAGAAGTGAAAGAAATGTGGAAGTGTGCAACGCGACAGTTATATCCGCAGGTATAGGAGGCACACGTATTTCAAGGGGTAGCCTCCAGGGAATCATATCAGGTGGTGGCTGGCAAGGAATCAATGGCGATGACGCATTTCTTACGACCGACACGTTCGACAGACAGTTCTGCCACACATGTCTCTAGTTTGCCCCCACCACTCCTCGGCAGATCGATGATTTATTCGATCAGGAATGACAGAACCATCCATTCCTTCCGATTCCTAGTTTCCTCGGCTTATTTTCCAAACAGCGCTCGGTAAGAAAAACAAAAATGAACCTGCACCTACGCCGATAATACCGGAGAAAGAACACTTGTGTATGTGTAGAGAAAGGAGTTGCTCAACAGTGGATTCCAATTGGATTTACTACCCGACTTTACTTAAGTCCACTTTCCTTAATAATTCCACCTATAAATCAATAGTCGAAATAGAACATCGTGAATAATGTCGAGAGCTAGCGCTTTGACTCCCTAATGCTACAAGTATTTCTTTTTAGTAACATACATATAACAATTATAATAGAATTGGAATAGACGACGAATAAGAAATAATCGATGTCAAAATGATATTGCGAAATGCGTTGGTATAAATATTAACGAAGAATCTCTTCCTTCCAGATGGAAAGTCGCCGAGTTAATGAAACAAGTTGCTCAACGTTGGATACCCAATTGGATTTACTACCCGACTTTACTTTCATCCACTTTCTTTATTAATTCCACCTATGAATCATTAGTAGAAATAGAACATCGTGAATAATGCCGAAAGCGAACGCTTTGATTCTCTAATGCTACAAGTATTATATTACGAATGCAATCTATTTTTTAGTAAGAAATATCAATGAATAGAATTGGAATAGGACGAATGAGAAATAATCGATGTTGAAGTGATATTGCGAAATACGTCGGTATAGATATTAACGAATAATTTTTTCCTTCCAGATGGAAAGTCGCCGAGTTAATTTTCCTGCTAAGTTCTATAATGAAGAGATCGATTTAACATAGAAGGGGAAAAGAGGTAGGGTGGAGTGGGGTGGGGTGGGGTGACTTTATACAGGACAACGATAGTACTAGCTGCAATGGGAACAATCACTTTGGAAAACGAGACATATTCTTATGAAAACGTGACTTTTCTACACGAATATAATCTGACGTTCAATGGAATGTCTGGTAAGACCAGTCGATTTCACACCGACCTCCACGGAAATGTTAATATTCTTCTCGGTGGGTGAGTACTTGCCCTTGATATAGTATTGTGCCCTGTACAGGGTGATTCAATTGCCTTTGAATCGCTAATGATGGACATGGGCCGTTCAAAATGTAATAATTATACGGTGTACGTTATTCAGTAATTTTAATATAAAAGAGGCTTGACCGAGTCTTTTCCACGCACTGTAATTAATTTATAATATCAAATTATACCAGTAATACAAATAATTGGAACTCGAGCGTGAAGTGGATGATTAAAAGGCAAGTAATTCACCCTGTACAGAGTAGCCGATATTGTTGCTATTACTGGGAAACGGATTGTTTAGTGCGATGATTGGCGGAGTGATAATAGCTATTATTCTGATGTGCTATTGCTGCCACAAAAATGCTCGCAAGTACCAGCCACAAGAATATTCGGATTACTGGAGGGGTGAAGCCGAGGCACACAGCCTTGAGATCTATACTACTGACTCGCACAGTATGGTATGTGATTAAAGCGTAACTACATATATCTGACTAGATAAAGTCAGCCAGCTAATTAGCGTTGGCTATATCCGAAGCCAATGAGTACTTATCGCGCTACATAAGCATCTTTACGGATGGCCGGTTATTTATCCGAGGTGTATAGACGAGAATTTCACCTTCGAACTCGACTCTTGACCTACTACATATAGTTGCTGCCTACTAAATAGGCGGTTTCAAGGTCACTTTTCTTCCTATTGCCCCTGTGTCATTATCATTTTGGGCATAATATTTGTAAATAAATAATAGAAATTGGATGAATTGGTACCAAATCATAGACATTTCATAAGTTGGTAATAAATAATACAAGTCGAACAATATTTGGTACCCACTTATTCAACTTATGTGGTTTGGTACCAGCAATAATAGAAGTTGAACTAGTTGAGACGAAGTATATTGAAACCGCATATTAAGTTGGCGGCGACTATAGTATGCAACGCTACAACTAGCTTAATAAAAAGCGGCAGGAATAGTGAAATAGGTACAGATGAATTTGTTTCAGTGCTACGACAGACAATCGTCGAATTCGGCCAATCCGGAAGAAGGGGCCTGCGGCACATCTTGCCCAATAAGTCCTGGATCTGGTCCTGGCCCTCCTCCACCCTACGACAGCCTGATATTCGATCAACAAACTTTACCACCGATTTGCGATAAGAAAGTGAACTATCCTGACGCTTCAGGAAGCAAAGTGCCTTCCGTGGTATCGGCTCTGTTTCGCTCCTGTAATAGGAATGTCGAAACAAGCACAAGACAAACAGGGTACGGACTTTCCGAGGAAGGTTTACCTTCGTACGAAGCTGCCTTAGAACTCGATGCTAGTGGTTACGTGTAATTATAGGACCTAGGACGTATGCATGTAGTAAGCTTACTTACTTATCTACTTACTTAGGACCAGCAGCGAAATCCACCGTCAGATTCTTCTCGACTACCATCTTTACATATCTAACTAATTCTTTCCTCATACCCCTCAAATATTTACTGCCACTGATTTGCCCAGCTGCTATTAATACATACGCAGCCGGCGATTTTTGAACCTGAATCCCGCCTAAACGCCGCGCCGCGTATTTGTCGGCCGCGAATGTGTTAATAGGATCATCACCTCGACCACAAGTATTTACCAAACCTCGTAATAACTTCGGATGACCGTCAATCATCTATACCGTTGTCTCACTGTAGCAGTATTTAACGGAATTATAACGACTTATACATCGGCAACAATACACATGTATAAGATAGATCCGATTGTCACCCGGCTTAAAGTTTGACGCACTACCTGTCATTCTGCTACTCGGTACAAAAAATGTGCTCTACCACCAACCATTGTATCAACTACAATCCGAGTATAGACAAGTAAATGCATCATCAATTGCAGTAAGAAATTCTGTTAGCGCAAAGTTTAGTTGGGTCATAATTGGGTCACCACTCACATTACTTGTTTTCTCCCAATTTTTTTCCAATTTTCTTCCAATAAATAAAGAAGAATCTGTATGACAATTTCATTGTTGCGAAGTAGTGCTAATTTTTCATGACTGATATATATAAATTGACCAGTCTGGACGAGTACTAGACACTGGTCGAATAATGCGCCCAATTCAGTGACAATCTAATCAGGCCATTATTCATTCTGTAACAAGCGTATAATCAGCCTCGTATACATTACGCGCCGCTATTACGATAAAAGCAAACAGTATGAATGTCCCATTGCGGAGAATCGCACAGCCATTCCGATATGAAAACCGAACCTGACATTTCCTTATCTGCCGCATGGAAACGTGACACGCGTTCAAAGCAGCTGGCGAATTAGTCAAAGTGCATGCAATGGCAGATGACATGCAGTCAATAGTTTACAATGGAGAATCGACAACCACCTCAAACTATGAGGAGATGATTCCTTACAATTGTTAAACAATTGCTATAGTTGCCACCACCTGCATGGGCGGTTTCAACGTCGCTTTTCTGCCTATTCCTTCTGTCTTATCCATTTTAGGCACAGTATTTGGTATCGGCTCGTCCAACTTTCGATTATTTTCGGTACCAAATCATGTAAGTTGGATAGGATCCTATTCGTCCTCTGTTATCATTTGCGGAGTACAATCAAAAAAGCGACTTTGAGTTGGCGGAGATTATAGTGAAAGATTAGGCTTGTTGGTCAGTTGCGCAAAGGGAATTGCTGCTTACGGGTTTGGCATTAATTTAGCCATCGCCAATTGCATAAGTCAATTTGCCTAGTTGATATTTCAGGTGGGAAGAGGAGTGCTTCTCGCATCTGGTACACTAGACTAGACTAGAGTCGACCTTCCTGCTATTCCGGCTAGGTATGCTGGTTCGTTTGAGTAGAATACAAAGTTACATACATATGTATGTAGACTGTGGATATGTTATATGTATGGAGGACACATCGGTAACCGGTTCGTTGACAAGATAATCGTGTGTTCGCAACATTATCAGATTTAGGAGTTAAGTCAAGAAGTCCGGCATGCGTTTGCAAGACTTCAGCCCTCTATCGACTTACCACCATTTTCCCCTTCCATCGGTTAATAGGATATTTTCAGCTGAGATGGCTTCCTACCTGTCTGCACGTGTTTAAATCTATCCCGCGGCTACCCTATTTCTATCCAACTACCCAACTATCCAAGTCTATGTACTTTCTTGCTTCTCGCGGCACCCGCCGCTTCCTCAGCGAGCCAAGTAAGGTCAAGCTAGGCTGATATCGAGCTCTTACTAAAACGGATTATTTGCCGAGCTACTAACAATATGGCAACCCACTTGAACTCACGTACGATGCGTCCACCTATTCCTGTCAGTCGCAATCAACCCTCCCCAACCTGCTGATGATGGCATTAATCAGTACTCGAGTCCATCAGATCAGGGTGACCGTGATCAACGCTTGACACAACTCTGATTATCGCGTTCGCTCGATCGTTCGCCGCCGCCGTCGTCGTCGTCGTCGCCTCCCACCGCCTCTCCCACCTAACTCAGTTAACCAGTAATCCCAAGCATTACATCAACAAACCTTAAGATCGCATTATAACACTGCCTCCACTCCGCCCTCACATCGTCCTGCAAAGCGCATTCGAATCGCATAGATTACGAGAGGTCTCGTCGTCCGACGAGAGAATATTCGCAGGGCTTTTTAGCATTTTGATGGAGCATTTCTGGCGGCGCCGCACCGCACTCTGCCGGCCCACGGTACACCTTCCAAGACTTACCTCATCACACTCGTGTTGAAACGCTTCGTCATTACAGACAAGATAAGATTCTATGATTTCTTCGATTTAGCCAATTTCAAAAAAGGAGACTTTGTCTCTATAATTGATTTTCCGGGAAAAGCGTAGAAATGATAAAAATTATCGGAGAGTCTAAGAGTAGGGAAGTCTGAGAATATCGATCGACGTGTAGTGCTGTGTGCGAATGCCGTTTCATAATCATCGTTTAATATCAATCTAGGCAGGAGCAACCCTAAATAACTGAACTGGTTCACATACTAATTGCCCCGAGGACTAGACGAGGAGCATATGTAGGCTGGATTAACGGTGGGTAGGTAATAACTTTACGCGCCTATGCTCCTCGCCAGTAGGTAGGTATAACTGTAGGTTGATAAAGTAACCTAGACCTAGCCGATCAACGCAATCTCACTCTAACCCCGTTAATTTCATTCTACCGAGGGAATCCTACGCATTCAGCTCTTCTCTGCTTTACCTTACGCATGTACCGACCACTTGGCCATAAACAGCGAGACACCAACGCGAAATCAGCTAAAGAATCTCATGCTACTCATTTAAAAATGTCTTGGAGACAAATATAGTAGTTTACTTTACTAGGAGAAATTTAAAACCGGTAAGAAGTGCAACAATTTTATAGGGGGTTTTCTAAATGTGTTTGGTACTTCCTGACTAAAATGCTGAACATTCCACGAAATGTTTTAAAAGCTTTTAGTGTTGTAGATATTAATGTAGATTTTTCAGTTAAAACCGTAGAGAAAAAACCGAAACAGTCTTCCACTTTTCACAATACATCAATAATGCATTGAATAATCTTTGTTAAAAATTGTTGTTAACATTCACAAGGTCAATTGCACGAAACAGAATAAACATTATCGAAATATATCAAAACATAAAGAAACTTGATTTTCAAGTTTCGAAAAACCTAGGTTTGTACGAAATATTGGAGGAACCTAGAGAATACAAACCTACTTACTAATCCTCATTTAAGAACGGTAAAACTTTTAAACGATTTAGTGAAACGTTCGGTATTTTTCTCAGGGAGTCCCGAATAGATTTATAAATCTCTTCAGACAATTTCAGCCAGTTCTGCCATTTTGATATTTCACCTAGAAACGTACTGTATTTGCCTTCAGTACATCGTTAAACAAACTTCCAGCAATATTTCGGTCTGAATAAGAATGAAAATTGAGAACGACAGGCGAGCTCATTAGCACGAATATCATTATTCCAAAATATTCTTCTATTTACGAATATAATACAAACTAGAGCTTGCGACAGTATTGAAATCAAGTGCGGTGTGTGAGTGTGTGTGCGTTCGCTCGTTTCTGCATTACAACAACTTTCTATTCACCTAGATTCTGTAAATATCCGACTCCCGGCCAAAAGTGTTACGCATGCAAAACCTCCTTCAGCAAAAAACGAGCAGTTTCCTTCCTCAACACAAACAATCAGCAATTCACCGAAAATCTTAATAGTTCTTTTTCCCTTTAGCCTAATTAATTTGAAAATATGACAGCAATTGCGGGAGAACCTTTCGACAACTACGCCGAGAACAAATGGCTCAACTAAAAATCGAGCGAAACAGCAACGAAGCCGTGGCGAAAATCCCGAACATCAGCTGTCTAATCGTGAATGCAAGGATTGCCAGTTGTAATAGATAGAGCATAGTATGGTGTTCATCAATGAATCAATTGCGAAGGAAGCAGATACTCTTGGCTGGGGGAAAGAAAAGCAGAGAAAACTAATAGGAACAGGGGTATGCATGTATCTGCATTCACTAGCATCTCTGTTCGATAGTTTGGGATAATTTGTGGTGGGAAAAACAGAAGACATCGGAAGGTAGGAAAGAAGTTGTAAAAGAAAATGCTCGAGGGCTTGAAGGACATACTGGGTGGAGGTATTGAGGTAGGATTGTTAGGGCGGTTTGTATCGAGTGGGTTTAAAGGAGAGAAATGACATTGGAATGAGAGAAAACTCACCTAACCTTGTAAGAGAAGGGCCGACGTTCAATCGCGATAGCCGCAAGCAGCAGCAGCACTCACCAAGATATCTCCATGAATGAATGAGGATGCCAGGGGGATCTTGAGCCACGAAAACTTAATGGTTCAGAGCACGGGGAAAGTGACGGAAGGCGAAAAGCTCGATGAATAACGGAGCAGCCCAGCCATATCGAAAACACCAAGAGGCCAGCCACGATTTGGCGCGGACGGGCGCGCGAGCGCGCGCGCGCGGACACTTGCCGCTCGTATCTTCTTATTACAAGTTCCTCGGGAAATCAAGTATCTAGCAGCAGCAGCACCACCACCACCAGGAACATGTATTATCGCGTGCGCATCCGCTCGCTCTATTCTCCAAGCGTATAGTGCTTTAGTGCCAACGCCGAGCCGGATTCCCTCTACCTCTGCTTCTACTCCAAACCCGAAGCCGAACCTCTGCTCGAGCTGCTCCGAACGGCGAACGCCGAACGCCGCATGCCTTTCATCTCACACTCTCTGTCTCTTCTCTCGCTCCTCTACCCTCTTGCCCCCTCACCATCTGCCACACTTTAGCTGCTACAAGCGTACTAGAACGGTAGTAGCGTAGCTGCCCCCCTCCACTTCTCCGATCCGATTTCTGTCGGACCAGAGAGGCAGAGATAACCTAAGTGGCATATGAGCATATATACGTGACCTGACTAACACACGCATCTAACAACGCTCTATAGAAAGCATGTTTCCGCTATGCGTAACCTACTGCACTCTAAATCTAAAGTAGAAGAGACTCGGTCAAAGGACTGTCCTGCCATCTTATCGGTTTCTAATACAACCTAATACACCTCGACCTCTGCAGGCATTGCAGTCTACATATAGCTTGTCTTGTAGTTCTTATCAATGCCAATGACGAAATTGCGGTTTATGTGGCAGTCTTGTGCCGTGTGAGATGGCAACCGATAAAGAGACCAGAAAGGTGATAGACCAGGTACCACGTATTACTACCTGGTCTAAGATACAGATCCACGTAGTCGTGTATAATCGATATAGTGTGTGAAACCGCCGGCTGGCTCAAGGGTGGCAGCAGTTCTCGCAATACGATTCTTGTAAAGCAGAGAGCAGGAGTTTATATTATTAGATACAAATTATATATGTAGTATAAAAAGAATATGTTAAATTAACAAAGACCACTATAGTCGCCACCAATTAACAGCAGAGGATATACTTTTCGCAAAGTATAGCGGTTTCCGGTGGTTTTATTGTTTTTCGTACCAAATTCTAAATGGAACGGCAACGTTATATAAAATCGTAATGCTTACTGGGAAGAGTTCCTATTCCTGCTGCGCTATCATGTTCAGAGTACAATCAGAAAAGCGACCTCGAAACCGCGCCTACTGAGTTGGCGGTGACTATTATAAAGTTGAAGAAAAAGCAAATATAAACGCGCAGTAGCGAAGAGACCGAATACGGTTCTTGTTTCGCGGTCGGTAACTTCGATCGCTGCCCCTTTAATAGCAAAGGTGGCCACCACACTGCACCGCACTGCACCATATACTATATAGCTACAAACCGCGCACTCCGACTTCCAGCTTTTTCCTGAGAATGCGTTTGGTGCGCTCCAATCGCAATTGACCGTACTAAACAGAGTGCAGCGACTGCAGCTTGAAAAAGCGTTGAGCGGCCTCTGGCACCACAGTATAAGTATCCAACCAGTAGAGTCACTCTCTGAAATTTGTGAAGCTCGTTTGCGTTTGGCCAAGGGAATGCTTTGATTCATGCCAGGATCCGACGCCAGAGGCGCGACAGTGGCACCATGACAGCATGACAGGTCAAGCAAGTCAGACATAACCCGAATTCAATCATATCGGCGAGCAAGACTGTGTAGTACTCGTTATTGTCAAGCATTACGGTAGACGCCAGTAAAACCAATAAATCAATTCGTGGGCGGTGTTCCTTTATTAATAATCGAGCCTAACGTTACACCATACAGGGATGCCACGATGCCACTAAAGAGCACAGAAGCTTAATGATGCTTTCCGAAGAGAAGATTACAGAAAGTTATCATGACAAAATGAAAATACTCTTAAAGAATACTATTAAGTGAGTTTTGCGATGATTAACCATTCCTGCTATTGTGAAAAGGATGCCCTTTTTTAATGTAAAGTTTATTATTCACAGCGATGGTGTGCAGGCTGATAACCCACTCTGGGGGGTTCTGGCTGAGGACCAGGCCCCTCCGCAGGGGACCAGGACTGAGGGCGGCTGCATGCTGAGGCTCATGCAGTCGCCGAGGTGCTCGCACCTAGTGGGTAAGTGGACGAAATTGACTGTCCTGTGAGACAGGGGCAGGCCGGAAGCATGCCGAACAAGGCGTTCCTGGCCTGGCCCCAGGTATGTCCGAATGGTGACCTCCGTGGGGGTTTTAGTCGGTAAGAGTCCGACATACCCCCGTCCTCTCCTCAGGAGCATGGGGGATCCATGAGGATTTCCCCCACGAAAAAAAAAAAAAAAAAAAAAAAAGGCTGATAATCCAGTTGCACTACTTTGCACACCACCTGGATCAGGGTTTGTACAAGGCTGTACAAGGCTGTCAAAACGTGCAAGTACGTATTCATCCCAGGGGCTGGAAGTATACTCCGGTTGGGGAATTAAATGAAGGACGGAAGGTATTGGGAATGTGAGGAAGAAAGGAAGTGTAAGGTACGTTCCCTTTCATATTGAACTACGTTTCTATATCGATATACTGGCAAACCACATTTGTTGAAATTAATGTGTTCTGTTGCAGATTTCATTTTACCCGTTGTTAGTGAATGAAAAATAACTATTGGAATCCTTGGCAAGAATTCCCGAGTCCACAATTTGTTCTTCATAATGGATGGTACAAGGTGATCAGGGTGGAGAAGGAACCTGAATATTTAAAGAGAAGCGAAGGAAACGAAGCGGAAACGTGGGAACATGACTTGGAGAGATGCAGGGAAGCACAGGGTAGCGATGAGGGTCTACAGGAGAGTATAAGGAGGATTGCGGCGGAGGACGGGAAGGGTGAAGAGTGAATGGGGGGATTAGACAGGGAAAGGGAAGAGGGGCTTGGGAGGTAGAAGGAGGGAAGGAAGAGTGAATGGAAGTATGAAGAATCACGGAAACGGAAGCCCAAGGAAAGAATGAGGGAAATGATGAAAGTATGAAAGGAATGAAAGAATGTGTAAGGAAGGCAAAGAAGGGGATAGGATACGTGTATGTAAAGGAAACAGGCAATGATGTGATGATAGATTAAGGGTGTGAGTGTGCAAGGGTTCTGATGTGTGTGTAAGAGCGGAAGAGTGTAAATGTGTAAAAACGGCTAATGATCCGAAGAGTCGAAGCCAATTCTTTATAAATTAAAATGTGTAAATAATATTGTAGTATAGATTATCGTAGAATAAGTATCAGGATAAATGTTTGGTGTGTGAGGCAGCACAAGATGTGAGAGGAACAGAGGCAGGATGTATATGAAATGGAATAAAAAATAAAATGAAGTAACTTAGTCGAAGGCTGTATTATTTATTTATTGGTCAGTGGGGAGCTATGTGAGGAGCTCCAGGGAGAGAAAAGAAGGTGGAAGGCAGGAAAAAAGGCGTGGTACTGGGAGAGTAGGATGGAGGAAGGAAAAGCAAGCGGGATTGCGAAGGACTGTTCGAGGAAAGTAAGAATAGAGGGATAAGAGGAAAGGGGGAAACTAGAGGTGAGGAGGAAGGAAAGGGCTTTTTTGAAGAGAGAAGATTCAGAAGCGGGGAAGTGCAGCTCTACGAGGAGGAAGGGAGGGAATTGCAGGAGATGGTGGAAAGCAGGGGATAAGCCGATAAGGGCAAAGCAGGATAAGGGCAGTGAGATTCAATAGGTGATGGTGGAGTGGTGAAAGCGAAAGGAGTGGAGGGATACCTAGAGAAATGATGGGGAGCAAGTAGGTGAAGAAGTAGGTACTGGGAGGTGGAGGAGAAAAGGATCTGTAGCATCTGCGGGTGGGAGGAAGAGACGTGGGAAGAGAAGGAGAGAGGCGAAAATGCGCGAGGGAGGGTTGGGTGAAGTGGAAAAAATTGAATAGTAAGAGAAAGGCTAAGGAAACGGAAGACCGAGGGAGAGAAGCAGGAGGAGGAGCGAGGTAAGAGAAAGTGGAATAAAGGAAAGAGAGAGAGAGGATATGTGGGAAAGGCGGGGACGAGCGAACAAGTAATATATTAGTAATAAAAAGAGCGATGATACATTTTATTCTTTTATTTTTTTTCTAATACATAACTTTTATTTTTTGGTTTTCGGCCTCGCCTCCCAGCCCTTCTCCTCCAAGAACGAGAAGACCGCATCCCAGGTCTGCAATAAAAAACTTATCTTTAAACTGAAAAAAGTAGAAAGAACAAAATTCATATTAAATGTGAATATTTACCAAAGCCTGCGCCGGTGCCGCTCCCCTTCTCTCGAGGCGGTCGAGGCGGGCGAGCACCTTCTCAAACTGTAAAAAAATGTAAATTGTATGAAAGGCGCATTTCAGAGGTAGCATAATTACAAAAAAGAACTTGCCGATTTCCAGGTCACGGGTTTATTGTGATTATTATCGCGCGAGGTCTCCCCGCGCGGTCTTTTCCCGGCTTTCTGTAACAGAAAAAAAACATTACATGTCAAAGGGTTCTATAAAAATTATAATACGCAGATGGGAGCCGAGCCGTATGTTTAATGCAGATGATGATAAACTTACGGATGGTTCGGCCTTTGTAGGCGCGGGTGCCGCGGCTTCGCCGCCCTTTTGGGCGAGCTGCTTAACTAGCTGCAGCAGCTCCTCAATGTTATTGCTGCTGCCGCTGCTTGTCTCCATGGGTGTCGACATCTGCGAAAAGTAAGATATATAGAATGATATGCGCTTTGAATTAGAAGAATTAAAAAAAAGAGAATGGCAGTGAATATGAGATAGGCCGAAAAACAAGGAGTGAGAAGAAGCATACGAGAGATCAGGGAAATATGGGAGAGAAAACGATGGACCGTTGTAAATCCGATAGAGCCACCGTGAAGAGGGCAAGATAGCATGCAAAATAACAAGAAAATGCCAAAAAATACGACGGATCGGAAAACGCCAGAGAAAAATGCAATGCGGAGAGAATGCAAGATCATCCCGCAAAGCTACGAGGGAGTGTGCGGAGACGGAGGGCCGGGAAAAGGCCGAAGAGAACGCGAGAGAAAAGATAAAGGAGTCGTGAAAGAACGAAAGAGCGTGCGAGAGGACGTGAGAATACGCGGGGCCGGCAGGAAAACTCGGGAAAGAGTATGGAAAACGCGCAAGGCAGGAGGCCACGATAGATGAGAGGATACACGCAATGAACATGAATTTCCCAAAGAATGCCGAGAAAACACTGGATAGCATATGCAAGAGACAGGGCATTGCTGGATGTTCTAAAAAGCTGGGATAGTGCAAGAAGCTCTAGAGCCAAATAATTCATTGTAAAAATGTACCTTTTTGGTTGTTGAAGTATTGATGGTGGATTGACTTGGCCGCGGCGATATCGATCGGATAATGGGATGATTCTAGAATTGAGGAGGCGACACAGAAGAGGAACAGAAGAAGTTCGTCGATGCTCACTTGAGCGATAGCACGACAAGCTCCAACGAGGCACGAGTCCATTCGAGAACAGACACGCGAACACGTAGCCAGTGCGCATCAGATTTGATTGATTGATTGATTCTGAAATTGATTCTGGTGTGGTGTGGCTGCAGGTGCGAAAATGTCATCGAATTTTATTTGTGCAGTGCCATTTTGCAACCGAACATACGCGTCCCCGGGAAATCCGAGCCTGTTCCGCTTCCCGAAGGACCACGACCGGTGAGTACAATAACTTTCATCTTGATTTTGTGTGTCTTTGAAAGCTCTTCAATTCATGTTAATCGCGGTAAATCAGTTCGGTCAGTAAAACGGTGGGTGGGATTCTTTCGACTGAGGTCTGCCAAGTTTCTCGTAAAATTTACCCGTCATGATGTTCGTGCTGTAGTACAGCTGAAAAACATTTGTCCGAGGAACGGATGAATGGATGGGGCAGTACTTTAACGTAGCGTCTCCTAAAATTAATTTCGCGGTGCGTGCGAATCGATGTTTCGACGCGAAGTGCTCCGCGTCCTTGCTATATTGTGTTGCGGGCAGACCGGCGCCCCAGCTGAGCCTCGGATACAATGTAACGTGCCGGCATATTCCCAGATTGAAACAGCTATTTGCGTCTGTTTGCGTCTAAACTTGGTGCTGAAATTAAAAAGTTATTTCACCAAAAGGTATTTCAAATACAGATGCTTTCTCGGATCTGCTTTCTCGAACACGCTCGCCGCTGACCCAGGATCTAGCTCCGCAATGTTGATACGAGTGCTGCGTGCAAATCCAATGATAATATGTTTATTTATTATTTGAGCTAGAGATTGTTCTCGTTTTAAATGATTTGTGGTTCTGAGAAAAACCGTTTTTCTTGGTCCTCTACTATAGTATACTCAACTACCATACTATATGGACCAGTATATTTCGGAGTTAATTTCCTAGAATTTGTCACGTGATTGGTTTCTAGATAAACCTTGTCGCCAATGTTATATTTGATGCAATTAGTCCTTTTATCGTAGTAGTCTTTAATCCTTTCTTTTGAATTGATATTATTTTTCCTCGCTTTTTTTCGTGATTTAATTAGTTTGAACGTGAGATTATCTAAATACGCACAGTATCTGTATTTGAATTCTCGTTGGTAATTCCAGTTCAATTCCAAAAACTAATTCATAAGGGGAGGAATTGGTGGAAGTATGTGGAACCGTGTTGTACGAGAACATCGCGAAATCTATCCATTTATCTCAATCTGTTTGGTCTGGTTTAACATTTGTGGGTGGTAAGCTGTTGTTTGGATTTGTTTTATTTTCAACAATTTTGCTACGTCTTTTAGCAGATTTGACGTGAAGTCTTTACCCTGATCTATTAATATCGATTTAGGAATTCCAAATTTACAAATGAAGTTTCTCGTAAAGGTTTCGGCAATTGTCTTCGCTTCATGATTTTCAATTGGATAAGCTTGCGAAAATATTGAAAGATCGGAACGCACATTCTGACAAAAGCCAGAGTAAGCGCCACTTACACACGCACGCCTGGTCACACCGACGCACTACATATGCAGCACGAAGCGTGCGTGAATTTTTCAAGTTAATTGAATATGTTATCAAATTTGATAAATCTGGCTACACTGATCGAAAGAGCATGTCATAATACTGCAGTGCATATAATAGTTTCCGTTTAAAATATGCCGCAGGTTCATAAAACCTGATTCAAATACTGTCGCCAGTAGCCACATCACTGTTACGTAAATACGTAACCAAACTGACAGGCCGGTAGAATTTGAATCAGGTTTTATGAACCTTCGGCATATTTTAAATGGAAACTATTATATGCACTGCAGTATTATGACATGCTCTTCCGATCAGTGTAGCTAGATTTATCAAATTTGATAACATATTCAATTAATTTGAAAAATTCACGCACGCTTCGTGCTGCATATGTAGTGCGTCGGTGTGACCAGGCGTGCGTGTGTAAGTGGCGCTGTGCGTTACCCCTTAAAATGTATCTGTTTCCATCTTCAGTTAGAGGCAGAGTCCTACTATGTCTAAAGTTATTCTTTCAAACGGTTTCAAAGATGTTGTCGTGATTTGCATCGGCATGTGATTTTTCTTCCAAACTAACTTATTCTTTTGGCATGGCAAACAATTCTTAACGAATTGTGCTATGTCCTTTTTCATCGATGGCCATAAATATTTTCCTTTAAGGGAGTATTCGCCTTTGTTCATACTTTCCAATCGAGGTTTTTTGAATTTTTTAATAATAATTAAGTAACAATTAATTTAAAAAAAAAAGATTCGTATATTTGCATATTCATATACAACTTCCATGATTTTTTGAAAGCCGTTTCATGTTGTAGTCCAGGAGTGACGTGGACCGTCATTAATATCCTCTTTTCGCATGGTGCGCACGATAACTTCCGCTAAAGCTATAGGAAATTAAAAAAACAAAGTTATTAATGTTCAGTATGAATGTGGCTATCGGCTGAATTAGGGGGAAAAAATTGCAATTGTTTTTGACAAAATGGAGTCGAGTTGAAAGACAAACACTAAATTTTCACTTAATGTTTGTCTTTCAACACGACGCCATTTTGTCAAAAACAATTGCAATTTTTTCCCCCTAATTCAGCCGATAGCCACATTCATACTGAACATTAATAACTTTGTTTTTTTAATTTCCTATAGCTTTAGCGGAAGTTATCGTGCGCACCATGGGAAAAGAGGATATTAATGACGGTCCACGTCACTCCTGGACTACAACATGAAACGGCTTTCAAAAAATCATGGAAGTTGTATATGGATATGCAAATATACCAAACTTTTTTAAAAAAATTAACTGTTACCTAATTATTATTAGAAAAAATCCAAAAACCTCGACTGGAAAGTATGAACAAAGGGGAAAACCCCCTTCATTCTTTTATACGTTCGATGAAACCCTGAATGTCCCGCGGAGGGTGAACAATGATATTTATAAAGAATTTTAGGAGCTTCGTCTAATTTTTGCGTGAATATAATGGTATCTAACATCAATATGTTTCGATCTCCTATTAAATATGCCATTTTCAATCAATTTTATTGAACTTTGGTTGTCAATTTTAAGCGTTATATGTACTTTTTCGCCAATTAGTTCTTCTATTATTGCTTTTATATATAGCAATTCTTTGGTACATTCTGCATCAGCTATGTATTCCGCCTCAGTGAATAACATTGCTACGACGGGCTGCTTCCTTGAACACCACGATATAGGTCCCTCGTTATAAAGGCTGACATACCTTGTTGTGCTTTATCTCGTTTTTTGATCTCCCGCGAAGTCCGAATCACTATATGCTATTAATTTGTTGTTTTCTTCCGAATTATTGTAGCATAAACCATGGTTGATTGTCCCATTAATATATCTCAATGTTCTTTTGACATCCGTAATGTTTCTCTTCGACGTATTGCTGATATATCTGTTACCGTATGCTATAGCATATCCAATGTCTGGCCTCGTTTTGCTAGACAAGTATAATAAACAGCCTATAATTTCTTGATAAGGAAATTGTGTATATTCTAGTATCACGCTTTCTTCTCCGCTGCATATGGGAGTGGGTACCTTCTTTGATTTATCCATATTATACTTAGCTAAGATTTTTGTAATGAATTGTTGCTGAAATAATTTTATTTCATTACTAGATAATTCCAACTGAATCCCTATTAATGAACTAAGATTCCTGTTTATTGTTATTTGAAATTCGACTTGTCATTCTTCAAGTAATTTGTCTATATGTTGTTCATCATTGCTCAATATGATTCCGTCGTCTACGTAAATTGCCAGAATCACAGACCTATCTTTACTTCTAAATCGTTACTTCGCTCTGCTTTAATTGTATCTAGTCCCATCTTATTAATGAATGATGTAAATCTGTGATTCCATCTTGTGGGTGCTTGTTTTAGTCCATATAAGGGTTTTGTCAATTTACACACTTTTTCTTTTAAGTCATAACCTTCTGGTGAATGCATGTACAATTCTTCTTGTATATCTCCATACAAAAAGGCCGTTTTAATATTAAATGTGGCAATTTTGTAGCCTTTTTTTGGTATTAATGAAAATACTATTCTTAAAGACATGGCATTTACTACAGGACTAAATGTTTTCTGATAGTCTATACCAAATTTTTGTTGATTGCTCCTTACTACTAACCTTGCTTTGTATATGCCATTATCCTTTTTCCGAAATATCCATTTACTAGTTAAACATTTTTTTTAGCCTCTGATTTATCAACCTCTTCCCACGTTCCATTTTGCTGCAGTGAATCTTTTTCACTTTGGATTGCCGCAAGCCACAATTGTTTGTCTGAACCTGATAAAGCTTGTTCATATGTTAAATAGATATTTTCTCCATATCTTACTAGCTGAGTTCTATGATGCTCGGATTTTCTTAGACCAGATCGAATTTCTTGCTGAGATCTTTCTTTTGGTTCTTCGTTCTCTGATCTACTTGATGCAGGTTCTGTTTCTTGTCTTCATTGTATATAGTTTGAATGTTTATATTTATTTCATTAGAATCCATATTTTCTAGTTGGTCCATTTCCAATTCAAGTTTTTTTGTTGTGATTCATCGTCGGAATCTCCACTTCTATCAAGTTTTATTACAATTATATCTACAAGTTTATTCACGTGAATCGCGATTGTTTAGGTTTTAGTACTGTGGCATCAAATATTTCGGCCGAGTTTTATTATAATAGGTATAATAAGAAACAGTATATAAATTAACGTCGTCAATCGAGTACAATCGGTGCGGATTTTAATAAAAAGTACTAAATTAAATGTGATATGACTAGTGGCTGTAGTCAATTATTGCTCTTTATCTTATAAACATATAAATCAAGGTAAGTTTTGCTTATGATTTATTTAGATATATCTGTTATATTTTTACTTTGATATTTCGGGGAAGAAATAATTCACCCAACTCACATTTATCACTTTTCATAACTCAAACAGAACATAACTCTATTTGTTAATATAATAGTAATAAATGATAAACAAAGGAAGTTTCGGAATGTTGCTCTATCACACTGGCCCCAAAACATGTTTCACAATCCACGGGCCTCTGAGCACAGACTGTGCGACTCACAAGGGACATTACCCAAGCCATACACGCCGATTCTGTTGAAATTTTTTTGAAAGTTAGTTTTCGAAATTTCATTTGACACGTATTTTTTGTATAGGCCATCATTTACTCTGAGGGGGTCTAAAAATTCGCAAAAGGTGGGGGTAAGCAGGTGAGTCGCAAGCGACATTACCCTGGAGTTTTCAGGTTTTCAAAGATGTTTCACTGTTAAGTAATGAATTAGCTGCCGAAAGAAATTCCGAATGTTCAAAAACGAAGGAGGTTCATCATTTTGCTTATGTCAGTCTGTTAATAAAGGGCAAGATTGTAAGCCTGCCCTTCTATCATGAATGTAATGCATACGGGAGACTCGAAACTCTGTCCTAAATCAATAGTTTTAAAATCCCTTTCGGATTTTTCTTTACGTGTATATAGCGATAATTTTCTGTAATTACTTTCTTCCTTGGCTGCATTTAACCCATGTTAGATATTGTCCCAATAGTAATACGAATAAAAATAAAAAGTCAGCAGTTATATTTTTCTTAAAAATGTTATAATAGAGCCTAGTTTATGCCAAAAGACAAGAAAATGTCTCTAATAACTGTTGATATTCTCTGCTATTTTTTCGAAGATATAAGGATTTTGTTGATTTATATTTTAAACTGTCATATTTTTTTGCTTTGAAGTCAATGACAGCCGCTAAAATTTTCAAGTTTTCCATCTATTTATGCTATGACTGTTCTCGAAAAATTGTTTAAAATCGATATCTTCGAGATGGATAATGTCCCTTGCGAGTCACCTGCTTACCCCCACATTTCGCGAATTTTTAGACCCCCTCAGAGTGAATGATGGCCGATACAAAAAATGCGTGTCAAATGAAATTTCGAAAACTAACTTTCACAAAAGGGTCTAACAGAATCGGCGTGTATGGCTTGGCACTTAGCTTGCTTTCCTGTCACAGATATTCTAACAATATCAATAACTAGGTTATATACTACATAATTGGAATGCTTTGTTGGTTGCAGGTGCAGGCAATGGGCAATTGCTTGCAACAAGCTGCGATGGTTCGAGGCTGAGCTTGCGAGGGGGCGTCTTCTCTTTAACCTCTGCTACAGGGTATGCGAAAGACATTTCGCCCCTGAGTCCTTCTGCAATGCAGCAGGTAGGAGGTTAAAGTTAAGGGCAGACGCCATCCCCAGGCTCAATCTCGACCGTCCAGTGGCAATTGCGGATGAGCACCCAGGAAACCCGGGGATCGACGTTCCCCATGCCTTGCCGGTTCTCGACGATCCTCCCGCTGCTGCTGCAGTAGCAGTGCAACAGCTCGCCGCCATTGGCCTTCCAGTGGAGGAACAGCCCGTGGGTCCGAGGTACCAAGGCATGGTGGAACCCATGGAAATTGATCTGTTGCCAGGTATGTCTCATCATCGATAATTCGTCATACGCTCTTCCGATGTTGTTGGAGTTATAAGCCCGTTGTTTGAATAATTTGTTTCGCTTCCAGTTCCAGATCAAGCGGATGCCATTGCTCTTCCTGGAAATAGGGTAGAGCCTGGCGATTTCGACCTGGTGCTTCGCGAACTGGTCAAGACCCAGGTACAACTCGACGAGTCTCGGAAGCGTGTGAGGTGGTCGGAGCAACTCAGACGGCGAGACGCGGAACGCTTCCGCGCGTACAAGCGGGAGGCCGAACGCAAACGAGCCGAGGAAGTTGCTGCGGCGAACCCCCTCAACTCTTTAGAGCCGCGGTTCCGCTCCATCCTGGAGGCGCAGATCGAGCTGGCTAAGAAGTCAGCACGAGGTAGGCGCTATCCTGATTCCATCAAACGGGCTGCTCTGGCGATTCGGTATTGTAGCGCTAGCGCCTACCGGCAATGTCAAAAAGAGCTGTTGAAATTGCCTAGTTCTTCGACACTCGCGCGACTAACTAGGCCTTTCAAGTTTGAATCCGGGGTGAACGATTTCGCATTCGACATTCTTAAAAGGAATATCGATGTCGATGATCCCCGAGATAAATACTGTACTCTCTCCTTTGATGAAATGGGGTTGAAAACCAACTTATGGTATAACGCTCCAGCCGATGAAATCGAGGGGTTCGAGAACCTCGATGGCGCTAGCCGCAGTTCGAAGCCTGCCACGGCCGCGTTTGTTGTGATGGCCAGGGGTGTGCGCCGTAACTGGAAACAACCCCTAGCCTATATTCTACCGAATAGAACAGCTTCGGTAGGAACGATCGAGCGGCTTGTTACAGCGTGCGTACGCAAGTTGTTCGAAATCGGATTGGAAGTATGCGCGGTCATTTCGGATATGGGCCCCTGCAATATATCGTTCGCGAAGCGTATGGGTGTCTCGCCGCAGACACCCTATTTGACCGTCGATGACCGTCGTATTTTCTTTTTGTACGATCCTCCGCACTTGATAAAGGCGACGCGAAATCACCTGTGCACACGCACATTCCGTCGTCCGAGTACCGGAGGATCGACATCGTGGCAATACATTCGGCAATTATACGCGATCGACAAGAGGGCCCATAATAAATTGGCACCGAAATTGACGGACGCTCATGTCTCCCCCGGTACGCATCAGAAGATGAAGGTGCGATACGCGACTCAAGTGCTCAGCGCATCGGTATCGGCTGCGCTGGGTGTCTTGATAAGCACCGGGCAAATATCGGCACTAGCGTCGGAGACTCAAAAAGTCATCGAGATGTTCGATGGTCTTTTTGACGTGTTTAATTCTTCGCGCATACGCGACGCACCCAAGCCGCTTAGTCGTAAATTTCGAGGCACCGAGGCGCAATTAGAGTTTCTGAACTCGGTGAGGCGGTATATCGGCTCGGTGGAGGTGCTCGAGGCCGACGGTACGAACGTTACCAATAAGCTTAATGTTTTGCGATGCTGGACCATCAGCATCAGCGGTCTCATAGAGCTGTGGAGGCATCTCCACGGAGTGGGTTTCGAGTATCTCCTCACTCGACGTCTCAATCAGGATGCCCTCGAAAATTTTTTTGGAAGCGTGCGCAAGCAGGGGGGCAATTGCTTTAATCCGACGTCCATTCAATTCAAGAATGCGTTCAAGAAACTTTTTATAAGCAAATTCTTGCACGTTGGTAATGGCGCGAATTGTGAGGATGACCTGGGTGGTTCCATCTTTCAATTCGGTAACGATGCCGCGACGTCGCGACCCCAAAATGCATTGCCTCCGTCGACCGCCGCTTCCACTTGCGCGAGATCGGAACCACAGCCGAGTACGAGCGGTACTCTGGCCGTAGTCCGACACTCAACCATTGGGATACCGAGAGATTATCGTGATCATTCGCTAACCGAGAAAAATGTTCTGCGATTTATCACTGGGTATCTCGTGAAGAGTTGTCTAAGCATTCATTCCTGCGAGGTGTGCCGGGCATATAGTAACGCTTGTCAAGAACTTGATGATGATACGACTCTTCTGATTTATTTCAGAGAGTACGACATCAACAATAGGAGAAGTTTGCTAACACCGCACAATAACTTCTTCTGTTATGTGTGCGAGCTGGACCAAATTTTCGAAAGGGAATTTGAACCCATAGCGCACATACCCAAAGTCGGGCACCAGTTGTTGCGGGCGTTTCGTGCGGTTGATTTCGAACATCCCTGTCCGGAATTTCCGTATGAACACCTCCTACAACTGTTCACCCGAATGCGAATATACTACACTGTCAAATTCGCAAACCGAAACTTTGTAACCAGAGACGATAGGGGACGCAGGAATCGAGCTCTTATTTGGCGCAATGGTTAGAGTGGTTTGTGTTCCAACAACCCTTTGTGTATCGAGTACTCGATCGCGCAAAGGTGTGTGTACTTCTCTGTCGCATGTGCAGAATCCGAAAGCGCGGCAATTGCTGAGTTGCGTGAATTCGCATACGGCACGATGACCTGTGCATGCATCGAAAACGGTGTATGTACGCCCAGGGTCGCGTGTACGTCAATTGCTGCTTACTACGCTTCGGTTCTTGTATATTCGTCCAGAGTGCGTAAAGGTGCTCTCGCAAAGGTGTGTGTACTCCTCTCTGTCGCATGTGCAGAATCCGAAAGCGCGGCAATTGCTGAGTTGCGTGAATTCGCATACGGCACGATGACCTGTGCATGCATCGAAAACGGTGTATGTACGCCCAGGGTCGCGTGTACGTCAATTGCTGCTCACTACGCTTCGATTCTTGTATATTCGTTCAGAGTGCGTATATACAAACACAAAAATTCACTGGCCAATGTCATTGTTATTCCTTGTGCGTCATTCCTACGCGTCCTCTGGTTACGTGCCTTTTGCTTCACCTCGGGGTGCGATTCTCCCACCCCCGAAGTAACATATCAATAATGTTCTGCTTGCAGGAATACTTCAGGCTTCAGGCACCCACTGAGATACCGCGGTCGTATGCCGCGGGATCCCGTGGCCTAGTCCGATTGCGATTGGGATTTCGTCAGATTGAAAGAAACTCTATCGCGATCGGTCTCGGCCAATATTCATAATCAACTGGACGAATTCATCGATTGCAACGCCCTGATATCACTGACAACCACAGTGGGTACACCGCAGCATCGGGAGGAATGCAAAACTGCCAAGTTTCCAACCACATTTAACAACATGAGGATATTTGTATGTCGATATTTTTAAATTCAATGCAAAGAAGTTTCCAAGTTTATAAATCCATAATTAAATAAAATTGGAATTTAAAATAAAAGTTGGAGGATTTTTGGGCGGTGGAACGGAATCAAATATTGCAAAACCTTTAACATACTACAGTCGACATTTTTTTTTGTTTTACTTTCATTTTATCATCATTGTCGAGATATTTATCTATTTTATTTCGTTTTAGTTTTATTTTCATTTTTAGTTACAGATTTACAAACTTGTAAACTACACTTTTCATCATTAAGGGGGGACGCTTACCTAGAATCATGAAAAAGAAAAGCAGCTGTAACATTTTTTTTCGACACCGCTATGCGCGATTCTTACAAATTTTTCAATAATTCGAGAAGCATCTTTCAGCGAAATGGTGGTATTGTTTTTAAGTGTGCAGATAATGAAAATTGCCAAAGCTATGACCAATTTGATGTATTGAAAAAATTTTTGGAGTGACCGCTGATGTGCGGTGCTAGATGGGCGAAAATTTTAAAAAATTATATTTTTTGATAGCCTATTAAATTACCTAGGACCCCTATAGATTTAGTATTTCTTTTAATTGTCTATAATTTTTACTTGACAGGCGAAAAACGACCCATTTTTGGGTCAAAAATCGGCTTTTCAACATTCACCTAGCGATATTCTGAAAAAATGTTGTTTTTAAAAAATCGGGTTCTATAGGGTCCTAGACAATCTAATTATGGCTATCCAAATATGTCAATTTTTTTCATCTTCGATGACCGAGCTCGAAAGACCACAGTGGCCACCGCAAAACGTGTTAATAATTAGTTAAATACCTTGGTAATTTTCATTATCTCTACGCAAAAAAATTACTAGCATTGCACCAAAAGATGCTTCTCGAAATGGAAGAAACGTTTAAGGATTTCGAGCATATCGTTAAGCTGCGCACCTCTCTCTTTTTGATGCTCCTATAGGCACTAGGCGTCCCCCCTTAAATGTAAATCCTAATATAAAATCAGGTCAAAATAAATTTTACAATAGAAATGAGATCGCATAATACATTTTTTTGTATTATGGATCCCGGTTTTTGTATGACTCGTAGTTTAATGTATTACTCAGATACATGCGCTCCGATACTTTATGACCAATATATTATATCACAGTTGTATAGGAAGTTGGTGTCCCGGGCGGCCGCCACGTTAGCGTTGTGGGGTAGCCTTCGGGGTATCTCCTGCGCTAAGTTCGGATCGTCGCGCTCGCCTGCGACTGATGTCAGGTTGTTCAGCTCTGTGAAGGGACTTGGCCGCCACAGCTGAGGTGTAGCTGCCGGCATCTAGCGGATGAACCCGGAACACAATCTTTCAGACCTTCAACAAACTTCACGCCGAAAGCAAAGTGGCTTCACCGAGATCAAAGGGGTCGCCGCCGAGTGACTCTACTGTATGGTACTTATACTGTGTCTGGCACGGCCGTGGCTAAATCACAAAATTTTCGGTAACACTCAGATTATACATGTAAGAAGAGGATGTAGAGATTGAATTGGGAATATTTGGAGCGACCGATATGATATCGTATATATGAAAAGGTGCTGGGCGTACGGTGCTCTCTGAGCCTTGATTGAGTAATATGAGGTTAAACCACTGCCAGTAGACGCATTTGACGTGTCAATACAATTACAAATGGCGGCTGCCAATGGTGACATTTCCTCGGTAGAAAGGAAAATCGAGCAACTGGCATTGTCGCCGGAAGAATTGGCGAAAGAGAGGAATGAAGCCGCTGAGGGGAAACAGACGACGCAAACCCTCTGGGGGTTTGAAACGCGAGAACTTTATAAGATCGCTCTCAACTTCTACAAAGGTGGGCGGCTGATTCTCTCTCCCTTTCTCTCTCCCTCTCTCTTTCTCTCTCTTACCAGAGCACTGTTTACCAGAAACTTAACAATTCTTCACCTTATTTCTCGCGATATTTCACTTGATTCTTTGTGTAAATATACCTTCCTTCGTTCGTTAAAGCATTCCACTCTTTCCCCAGGAAGAGAAAGAAGGACAGGGTCGGAGAAAGTTATAATATTTAGTAGATATGAGAGCGAATCACCTTGTTGGATGTGAATAATGCAATGTGGGAAAAGGAGTGTGTCATTAAGTGGATGTTTTATGATTGCAGAGAAAGAGGGAAAAGCGGTGCACCTTTCTTACGAGGATAGACTAAAGTTAGTAGCATTCACTCAACAAGTGACCCATGGAAAGTGCACCAGCGAGAATGCGGCACCACTGGGTATGCTGGATGTTATCGGTCGGGATCGACGTTTGGCCTGGCAAAGCTTGGGTGAGATCTCCAAGGAGCAAGCTATGGAGGGATTCATAATCCTATTGGACAAGTTATGCCCATTATTCCGAACAGTTGTTGAAGCACAAAGGAGAGACACAGAAGAGAAGCTCAGGTTAAAGAAGGAGGAGGAAATAAGAAAGTTGGAGGAAGAGAGGCGGCAAAAAGAGCTGGATGAAGCAAAGAGGAAGGAGGAAGAGGCCAAGTTGAAAGAAGACATCCAGCGTAGACAAATACAGGATGCCTTGAACCAACAAACGTATTATCAGTTTAAACTGTACGCCGAGCAACAGTATCCGGGCAATCCTGAGCAACAGGGTGTGTTGATCAGGCAACTGCAGGAACAGCATTACCATCAGTATATGCAGCAGTTGAGACAAAGTCAACTAGTCTTGGAAGAACACATGTCTGAGTGGCAAAAGGAGAGATCGGATAATGTAGAGAAGGAAGACCAGGAGAAATTGAGTGGCGAGACGAGTCCTTTAAACGACGAAGGCTCTGGTGACGAGCAACAGGATGATTGGCCACCGATAGCACCAGCTGAAATGTGGACGAGAAAAGGGGTTGAAGAATTCAAGGAAACCATCAGGAGAGAGGCTGGTGACGCTGTAATAAAAGTCGGCCACGGCGAGACTGTTACAGTTAGAGTACCGACTAACGAGGATGGCGCGTGCCTCTTTTGGGAATTTGCGACTGACGGCTACGATATAGGGTTCGGCGTTTACTTCGAGTGGTCGAAACCTGACACTAACCAGGTGTCAGTGCACATAAGCGAATCCGAGGACGAGGACGAGGATGAAGACGAGTACGAATCGAGGGAAGACCTGGAGAGTGGTGTGGCGAACGGGAACGTCCGCTCGGATTGTAAACCCTCCTCACCTCCAATAAGTGTTATAGTGCCTGTATGCTCGATATTCTCACTTGCTTCATAAGACAATAGCTCTTGCACGTGCCTTATCATCTGTTGTTTACCCTTTTAAGGTGTACAGAAGGGATTCCCAGGAGGAAGTGTATGCTGGCAGTCATCGATATCCTGGTCAGGTAAGCTTGGTTCTGACAAATTCTTAAAAATCTCAGATCGCACCTCTCGAATCAACCTAATGCCGGTAATCATTTTTTCCAGGGGGTGTACCTTTTGAAATTCGACAATTCCTACTCACTGTGGCGAAGCAAAACGCTTTACTACCGGGTCTATTACACGCGACCAGGGTTTGTAGAAAATTAAGAATGTGCAATAGTGCCATAACTGCCGGTATTAAACACATTCAGTCCATTGTGTGAGCTAGCTGAGTAAAACTCTGCCAATGCTGCTAGTCCATGCGCTCGAGGAATCTAATCCTATTTTAATTCGCACATTTTCGAGAAAGAGACCCAGAGGCATTGAATGTTTAATGTTCCGGAGGCATATGTTCCACGTAATTTATGTATCATTAACACTATATCGTTTTATGTCGTGATCGAAATCACTTTGCACAAGTGCAAGGGCTCTTCTTTTCCTTTCGTTTTTACCGCGCGACTTTTACAATACGTGAATTCAGTTCTGCGTTACGAGTAGCAGTACGCACAGAACAAACTGGAGAACGCAGGTCGGGAGATTTCAGTGAGAGACAATCTAAGTGAAGCTGCAAAGAAGCGCATGGAAGATTAAGGGAAAATGAATGGTGAAACATTCACTATGTTATATGTTAGTCTGACTGTACATTTTGCCTACGATATACCAGACGAGAAATCAGTTGTGTATGTCTGTACTCTGGTCGGAGTTTACCTCTACTTTGTTGTTACTTCACCTACAATTGTACCTTATACTTTTACTAAAAAAAAAAACAGTGTTACGATTTAGAAGAAATATAAGATATGCAATGTACATACTGCTCGATTTCTTTTGCCGTGTTCTGTTCCCTGCTTTCTTCGCCCCCATCACCGATACTCGTTACATACAACCACCCATTTCTTTTCTCTTCATTTTCATTGAAATAAAATGTAACTTGGCCGATTTTTTACAAGGTTTATTTTATTTATATGTATGTACATGTACGCAATCGTGTTAATTTTATACAGGAAAATGAATCGCTTTTAAGCTGCTGCGAAACTGTCCGATTTTCGGACAGTGTAGTAGCAGCCTTATACTTGTTGCCCATAACAATAGCTACACCCATTATCAGCAGTATACACATACATGTTCTCAAGGCGTTTGACGCTGAAATAAACTGCGCGCATATATGCAGTACTTATAAGTACTGTTTTACATTACATGTGTTACATGCGTTATATGTATAAGTAATATACATATGTATATGTGTCTGAATAGTTCATATAAACATATCATCCGGTAATTGCGAGAGCAACGTCTTGCGATTATTACAATATTTTTGTTCCTTTTTAATTAGAAGAGCACTTTTCTGAGACGGCATAGTTCGTGACTGCAACGTTTCCTTGTGAGCTGCGGCTACGAGCCCTCCCGTAATCGGAGAGCACGCTAATCACAATAATGATTAGTTTTTTGGCTTCTTCTCATTGCATGTATTTTCTATCACAATGTGCTGCATACGTACACGACGAGTCGTGGATGAATTGATAAAAGCAGTTGTAATCATACATACTAGTTTGCCTTATTCAGACTTACAATTATATCATATTATAACTCTATCGTTTCTATTCAATTCAGAAGTCAAGTCGTTAGACCAGCATCCATATCAGTATTTCTTTAAATATGTGTAACAAAGTTTTAACATCATTAGATTGGACAAGTAATAAATGTAAGTATTCAGATACATATATCTTTACATATGTATATAGTACACTAGTCCCTTGATCCCTGTCGCTTTGTCCCTATGGTTCCTTGCAACAAGTGCATTTCTTACATTCTTTCGGAACTCACGACCCCAAGCACGGATCTGGATTTTATCATCGAGTATTTCCTTATAAAAATGTAATCGCCAGATTAGCTCGCGGTTGGTTCTGAATATATTATATCCTTTCGTGTTCCCACATGAACTTTACATATCATACTTTGTTGCTCGACAGGGCTGTGCTCTCAAGATCTCGTAACCCTCGACCTTTGCCACTTTTCAGTTCCGAAAGAATTTTAGAGATCGGAGGACTACTGTACATGGAGACTTTTCGGGGGAGCTCTACAATACTGTATCTCATTTGTTGAAGGCCTAATTTAATAAATAAATCAATAGAAAATCGAAAGCGAGTCACGTAATTCTAGGTTTCGAGACATCATCCAGAACTCTTCCATTCACTTTCATTCACACCTCCCTAATCATTTTCGTAAGCTGAAAGCTCAAAGTTTCGTTGGCAAAACTTGGTATAACACGGTTCTCAAAAGTCTAGATCTACCATCTGAAAATACATATCTTACAATGAATTTATTTATTAATCACCCTCCCAGTTACTTTCGTAATAGTAAATTTTGCATTGCGTCGCGCACTAACTGGCTGGTGTTTTCAAAATGCAAACTAAATATGTATACGTAATATCTATGTTTTAGATGCGGGAAGATACAGGACTTGCTTAATTCTCAAACCAACTAAAATTAGGGAAAACCAGTGGCGCGTTGTGCAGTGGGCAAAGTAAGCAATCCCCTATAGAGGCGACTACCCTTACTTGCGTCGGATGCCAATTTTCTTTTAACTAAAGAATTAAATGTTAGTGGATTTCATACAACCAAAGGGTCAGAGAGTCGGAGTTCTAAGACCAAAGGGTCGTAGAATCGAAATTCCAAGAACCAGAGGTCATAGAATCGAAGCTGCAAGACCCAAGGGTCATAGAATCAAAACTCAAAGAAACTATTACAATGTTATGCTTTAAAATTATGATCCCAATTTATCTTCTGCCCAGAACCCCTAACGGTCCTAAAGCGCCACTGGGGGCACAATTTGAGTGTAGCCCTTTTTCATGATCCTTGTCATCGGAAGCTGCATATGTTTCCATTTGAGGGCAAATTGTTCAGATTGTCGAGATTAATTCTCAAGAGTGATTTAATGTAACATAAAATTTAATTCACTTGCCATTGGGATTATCTATAGCAGGGCCACTGAGAGAGTGGATCTACCGAGTCGGAGAAGTAGCGACTAGCCAGAATGCTTGCCAGAATGTTGTAACGTACAAAATTCGGAGAAGTAACCGCAGTGTCTCGCTACAAATCTTAGACTTCGTTACTTTTTTTAATCCCATTCTCTCCGCGGCCCGCCTATTATTATTTTATTTATTTGTGAATCTTTTCTTCCTTTTTCCATACACTCGGTATGTTAGTCGTATTAATAATATCACATTGTATATACAATGTACAATAATACGTATGTGCATTAGACATTATAGTATCGAATAAAAATGGCACTTCGCCATTGGTGATTCAATAAGGTAAACGCACCACACTTTACTCGGAGACGGCAGTACTTCCAAAGAATGTCTGTCTAAACTCCCTCGGTGCGTGTAGACTAAATATCATTCTTGCGTGCTGCTCCCGAAGTATTTACCCTCAACTGGATATCTATAGCATTAGATATACAGACTCGCCTAGACTTATCCAACTTTTATAATTTGGTACCAAAACTAATCAAAGTTCGATGATTTGGTGCGAAAAGTAATAGAAGTTGAACGAGTTACTACCAAATATTATGCCGAAAATGATACCACAGGAAGAATAGGAAGAACAACGACCTTGAAACTGCCTATACAATTGGGGGTGACTGTAGTGCGGGAACTAAATGTGAAACCGATAAAGTTTGCAGAAAAAAGAGTGTGCTCGCAACATGCGCGTCATCATTGTCATATGCTTTCGAGCTTAGAAGACAGTTTTGAGAAATTAAGAAATTAAGAGTATGTATATGTGCACCAGCCATCGTTTACTCACAGCATATAAGTACTTGTCTGTCCATCCTAAGTCATGAAAATCGACATGAAAATAATTGGCGTAGTGGTATTGGTGCGAAATTAGTCAGCCCATTTCAAGCAAATGTGCCCTTGTTTGCCAAAACATCTCTATTTTGCTTTCGATATTCTATTCGCGTGATATAAGTCACTGCATATTAGATGTAAGGCGACACTCGTCTTTAGTATAATTGGAAGGTTAATAAACCAAAGTGTTCTACACTTTAGCCGGAGTCGGTCCGGAAAGTAGTATACCACAGTTGGCCGTGTACGAGGGTCGCATATTACGTCGGATCAGCAGTATCACATGTATTTCCATTACCAGTAAGGGCTAATATTAATTTCAACATTAAAGATTCGTGTATCACCACCACTTGAGGCGTACACGCAAATACACGCTGGCTGTGCAGCTTGCGATTAGCGAAACTTAATATTACCATCACATCGGAATACTCAATAGTCGTGCTTAGAATTATACGAATGTTTCTCGCAAAAGCATCTCTTTCTCCTTCTACCTCCCACCCTCCCCCACTACTATTACTACCATTACATACCATATATATATATGTTGTATAGGGTAAGCTTACCAAAGAAACTTGCTGTCTCAAACCTCGACTATGCACGAAGTCATCACAGTCCGTAGACAACATACTCTCGAAATTAGTGTGGATTTCGTTGGACAGTCTTGTCTTAGATATACTGTTTAGACTTGACCAAGTATGAGAATGAAGATGTTTTACACTAGAATGACTAACATCAAATTGTAGGAATTTTTGACAACGTTAATGAATAAAATAGAATAACTGCTAAATTAACCCAATAATAGTTTTCCTTAAATCATTTTATCTTTTCATAATCGGTCGAACATATGTCAACAACATCTATCGGTAGTCCGAGTGTTAAGGAGGTTGGTGTGGAAAATGAAAATAATGAGATCGGACTGAAATTTATACATAATGTTAATTAATAGTCATTGAATTACTCCAATTTTCAACTGATTTGTCTATATAGTTTTTGAGTAATCAATCCCCAAGATTTATATCAAATAATCAATCTTCTGTGTCGGAGCTCAAATGTCCCCCTCTTACAGCCGCACCAAATAACGACACCAACCTCATTAAGATACCCCTATACGAGTAAAATTGCAAACAGGCGATAAAAGTCGTCGATTTTTACGTAACACGCCGAATTTTTTTGGAAACTTATATCTTGAACTAAATATATATTAAATTTGATTGCGATATTTACAATAATTAGCACGCTAAAGCAATATGAAGACTTAGTGGTTGAAACGTGATTCGCAGTGGTCAACCAACGATTAGTATGATTCTGTTCCTAGGCATGAGGACGAAAGGAACACTGACACCTTCAGATCAAGTGCTTTTTAGACAAATTTTGCACTATTTGAACAAAACTGAGAAGTGTAAAGCTTGACTAACCAAATATGAATCCAGTCCAAGTTAAAAAGATCCGGTCAAACTAATTTACCTGGAACGATTAATTGGTTTAATGTTGTTATTATGAATATCAGAATAAAATTAACAGAATAAGTAGTGGAATTTATATCACTTAGGAAGCATATAACGAATTTCCAAAAAAACAAATGGTGTGAAAAGAAAAAATCGTACATTTTTCGCGTTTCTTTCCCATTGTACTTGCGAAAGATATATACATATAGTTAACGGTTTACGATAAAAAACCGTTTCATAATAACGAATACACCTGTTTCTACCGCCGAGAGCTTATCAGTATGAAATTGGGTTTGGTATGCTTACCCTATTCTCGTTGGGAACTTGTTCTATGCAGTACAAGTATAAAGTAGCTTACGTAGATGCTAGTTCTACAGCATTTCTTGACTACTCGGACGCTGAATACATGTACATCAGAATCGTATTGCTAAGGCATTGCGGATCATAAGTCGCCGTCTCTGGGTTTGATTCGATTCCGATTCTGAGTTCAGGACTCATTGTATAACTAGGTAAATTTCTCCCGCAGTAGTCGACTGTGTCCGCTAAGGTCTCGAATGTTACAAACCAGTGCAAAAGAAAAGATTGCCGCAATTTGTAACGTGCATATATCTATCATCTATTTTTCGTTTTCGTTTCGATTTATAAGAGCACTCGTTGGCAGATTGATTTGAGTGTTGTTTAGCCTTTTGCTTGTCTCGGCCGCCAGCCGGAGAAATGCATAGAATATCGCGGGCGTGTAAAAGGAACGCACACGAGATTATGTCCTGGTTGTACAGTCATGTGTTGCTAATTGTTCGCATTCGAATTAGTGAGGCGCTTCATTTGTTTAGTAACCGACTCGTCAATCTTAAGCACAAAATACAGTCCGTGGTATTTATATTTATAATATACATATATGTGTGTCGTGTATGTTCTCTCTCTGTGTGTATGCATGTATGTGTGTAATATGTTTGGGTGAAATCGCTTGTGGCATTAAATACATTAAAAACACTTATCACACGCTCGGATTTCCACTGAGGGGATCCATATGAAAATAGTTGTCCTAGTGAAAGCGTAGATCTGATTCATCAGCGCTGGAACATTGTCTTCTCAAACACGGTCTTACTTAGATACTGGCACGCATTTTAAAATTAATGGAAATACGGACTTTCCAAGAGTTTTGAGCTTTCTCGATCGCGCTCCCGAGTGCGTCCTTCATTCTCTTTGGCAAATCTTGTGTTTTGGTGCAGTCAAACAAACTACCACTACGTCATCGAGGTGGGCGCATTCTTTTTATAAAAGTTCTTCTCTACAATACGTTCGCCGCAGCTTTTAACGTTTACGCAATTTTCTCACGAAATTAACCACCCTAAAATCCTAAAGGGACAAACGTAATGAGAATTGCTTATTTATGATCTTGCGTTTGGATTATTAGAAATCCAAAATATCAGAATTAGAAATTATTATTATTATTAGAAATCCAATTATTATATCAGAAATTATGCCAGGATCAATGGGGATAAAGAACATTCTAGCAAATTTCGGGATTTTGTCTTTTGTGAAGGATAGTATATACGGCGTTCGTAATCAATTGGACTTCCAGATAGGTGAGAAAGCCATGTGCTCTTGTAAAGCGCAGAACTCTGACCAACTTCGCAAAAGTGGCGCAAGTGCATGCGGGTGCACGCGTATTGCACAATACATACATGCACCGTAAGTAATTGACTTCGAGTTAAACCGACTACGCCGCTGTCCAATTGTAATTTTTATCCTCGATGTATCGATCTGTGGCAATAGGTTTCATCTAACCGGGCCAACTTTCGATCTCTCAGTGCATATACCTTGGCTTTCTTTCGTTTTCTACCGGAGCATATAGATTTTATCGTTTGAATTGTGTCCCTCCCTGATGACTGATTCTTCAAAATGTTTCGCACAAGTGACTTGGTCACGCGACTGCAACTAGATGGCGCGTGCATTAATTATAAGGACTCCATTCGCGTTGCGATTTGTATCGATACATGTGTGCATAGATGTTGAGACAGAATGATGAGGTAGTACCTCACTTGAAGACGTCAGATTAATAAGAGCGGATGATTTAGTAAATTTCAATGATCTAAGTACGTTAGCATAATTAATAAGGACACCTACGCTGCAACATGTAGATATTCGTTCCAGTTGCAGTAATGCGAGATTCCCAAGTCTCGGAACGCTCATACATAGGATAGAGCGTAACACAATCATAAAAATAATTAGGGCTCACAGTTCATTAAATTAATACCGGAAATTCTTTTTCGAAAATACCTTCTTAACAAAAATCTCAAGTAATAATCGATCGTGCGCTCGCATCAGGAATGATTGGAAACTCTTTGTTCATAAACTAATTAAGTTAACCGGCAGTCTCTTAAGTGAGCCGGCGATAAACCAATAAAGTTTACCGGCAGTTTGTGAAGCGAACCGATAACTTCAAGAAATTAACAAGTCTACACATAATTAAACATGCGTCGCGGTACTCGTACTTGTATGCAACATATGTATCAGGACAAATCTTAGCATTGCATCGGCTGCACCGGCAGCCTAGGAGAATAGCACTAAACCTATTCGAAGGCTTCAAATTTGTTTACACCATATGTATGTACAGTTACACATAGATTACATATATGAATGATCTAGAACCGCGAGAAAATCTGGTAGGACGGATATTTACAGTAATATTAGATCGATCGATTATCGATCAGCTGTGCAGCTCTTACTTGTTTGTGTCGGCGAGCCTTTGTTATAAGGATGTCTCTATGCTTAGATTCGTACACTTACCAGTCTCGATTCGGTAGTCTTCGATTCGACCGGTGAAGCTACGCCGGAGATTGCCGTTCTTTCGCGACGACTTGCTTCGTCGTTCGGTTAATGACCGGGTTAGCTCGACTTTAGCCTTACTTAATTTTATCACTCTAGACGACGACGACAACGATGAGGACGATGACGTTGACGTGGAGGAGGACGTATGGCCATTGTGGCCAATCTCGCATTGTAGGTTGGGGGGTGGCGCGTGCCATTCTACAATGGTCTCGTTGGAGTGCTGCCTGTGGCTGGCTTTGGACGAGGCTCCCCTGTACGGAGGGAAGGAAAGGCCTGCTTTGTAAACGCGCTTGCTTTCATACTTGGCCGACTCGCAGTTGTCTACTGCGTCACTTGATGCTGACAGCTTCTCCGGGTAGGTTGGCGAGGGAGTGTTGCGTTCGACGGAACAGGAGAAGGAGTAGCGCTGCTTTCGCCCGCGGCCCTGGCTGTGTGGTGAACTCAGCTGCAGGAGAGTCTGATTGAAAAGCCTCTCGGGAGGACTTGTGACTCTCTGTTGTCTGGTGCGCACGACATTCTTCCCACCAAATGGATCGCTCGGACATATCTCTTGAATCGGGCTTGCAAATATTAATGTTCTGTAAAAGTAAAAATATTCTTCCAAGTTGGTCGAGCCACTCCATTATCAGCCCGCAATTATATCTCTCAGACGCGCTTTGAAACTTTTACGTGTCTGCTTATATGATTGACCCTTTTGATGTTGAAGCTATACAATGAGCTTAAGGGGATGTAGGACAGGTGATTTCCTAATTTTTATGTTTTTTTCAAACAATTCTTTGTTTTCGAACAATTTTCACTCCCATTTGAACTTTTCCATGGACGTTTTTTGCACAGTAGTATAAGCTGTGAAAATCAACATCATTCAAGAAACGCCATTCTTCTGATGAGGGATTTTCTGGTACAGTTAGTCAGTAGAAACTGTCTATCTCACAATATGTATAGAAACTGTCCCACATTCCCCGAAGTTTGTTTGTCAAGTATTTAGCAGGCCGCATCTATCTGCTAAATACTATGCTTTCACCGCGCAACAATAAATTGGTCTTTGATTGTCAATTAAAGCAAGAGGAATGCTTACCTTGCGTTCTCGCGTCTGTCGATGGTCGAACTCGCCTCGCTCTTAATCCCACTCACGTTGTTAATCCATCGTTTCTTCCCTTGATCCGCAGTTAGCGGCGTATCGTCCAAGCTCTCCTTCGATCGCGAACATATTCTAAATCTTCCGATAGATGCGCTTCCTTTCGCGGCGACTTGCTCCGCGTACGCATTCGAACTCTCTTGATGGACCAGTGGTGGCTCAGAATTTCCCTCTAACTCGAGGGCCTCGTGATGAAAGAAACCTTCACGTTCCTGCTCGCTGGCGTCGTCAGTTGAAAAGTGCGTGGACTTCTTGCTCGGCTTCAATATAGATTTAAGGCTAAAGTGGCTCTTCGAAGTCGGTAGTGTATAATAACTATCAGTGGACATGGGATTGGCTATAATTCGATTACAGGAAAGTCTTCGCTTAGGGATGGCTCCTTTACTCGAATCTATCAGTTCGATTGACTCGCCTAGGGAGAATGGTGCAAGCCCTTCCGTTTTAGACTGCACGCCCTCTACCTCTACTTCTAGGACTGTGCCTCCGTTAGTTTCCAATTGGCGCACGTTCTTCTTACTAAAATGTATCTCCTGCTCGCTCTCTAATATATTTTGCAGGCTCTTACCATTGACTTTGAGGAACTGGAGTTCCGCTTGCGCTTTCGAGCGAAGAGAGCCGAGATTAGGCTCGGACATATCGCGCGGTATCGCGCCGGGAGCTTTCATTCTCCTGATGTTTCTCAATCTTTCCGCTAGCTTACTAGTAGTGTCTTCTCTAACTAGTTCGCTCTGAATTTCTACTTGAGCATTGGCATCGCCGGGTATGCACGGGCCGGATGAATAATCTAGAGTGGTCTCCCCCCTCGCTTGGGAATGAGAAGTTTGTGCTTGTGGTTGGTGCGAGGTGTAGGCTGTGGCTGAAGCCGTACCCTGAGAGGGATAGGAACACTTGTGCGCCGAAGAAGTAGAATCTCCTGTTTCGGCGGTGGCGATCTCGCACTCGGATTCGCACTCGCAGCCGTCAGCTTCGTTGACTTCGTTGCCAGTAGTCGATGGCGTGTACGTGTACGCCCTTCCGCTTTCGGCGAATGTAGCGCCCAATTGCCCTTGGCCAGCGCGCTCGTAGAGAAGGGCCTCCGAATAGCTGGGCACCATGTCCCGAGCAATGTCTTCCTCTTCTGCGAGAAGTCTCTCCTCGGCTGGTGCAGCATCCATCAATAGAGCTTCGCTATAACTCGGTGCCAGCATGTACGAACCAGGCTGACTCAATTGACTCATGGACGTATGGATGGGCTCGGTTCCAGTTGGTGTGTCGTAATGAACCCCGAATAGTTTCGTTACCTGGTGGCAGTAGAGAAGATTTACACACGTATAATATACAGGGTGAAGATGTTCTTGTACCCGGCGCTTCAGGAGGTTATTCTGCATGTTCGGGTAAGTAGATTTTGCCTCTGGCATTTTTCATTTCGGGCTTCCGTTTTTGAGTTAGAACAAGTTGAAAATTGGGTAAAAAAGGTGTCTGGACAGCAAAACATCGCCTTATCGACTATGATCTATTTTGACCCAACCATCACCGTGCCCTACTTACTTTGCCATGCCCATCCGGCCATAACTAAAAGACGGAAGCCCAAAATGAAAAATGTTAGAGGCAAAATCTACTTGCCCGAGCATGCAGAATAACCCCCTGAAGCGCCAGACACAAGAACATTTCTACCCTCTATATCTATGTCTCCCCTATGATAGTAATATCTCTAATTCATTTCTCGAGATTCCTAAGTCGCTTATTATATTAATCGTTCAATTTGATAAGGCAATAACTCTAGTCCCCGCCAACTGAGTAGGCGGTTTCAAGATCGTTCTTCTTCCTATTTCTCCTCGGTTATTGTTCTCGTCGTAATATTTGGTAGCAACTGATCGTCCAACGATTATTACTTTTGATACCAAATCATACAATTTGGACAAAGAGTTACTATTCCTCCAATGTTATTATTTCCGGATTATGATCGGAAAAGCGACTGTGAAACTGCCTATTGAGTTGGCGGCGTATAATGAAAGAAATAATTATTATTTAACTCTTCTTCTTCACTGAACACAGGACACCGGAAAGCGCATGACATTGAAAAATAGCAGAACAAATACCGGAGGCATCCTGTGAGACTCCAATTGTTTAAACAGCATTAAATATAAATGTAGTTTTAGAAGTTTGCAAGCCGGACTATTCGTGAGAGATCATACAGGCGTATCCTGAACTGGCAATTGAAAGTACTGCATATGCAAGAATATAAGGAAAGTAAAGAATCTATATTGAGAATATCTGAGTGATTACGCACCTGGTAATCGGCGTATTGAGTTTTGTACTCTATTATTACTCTGAGGGGCCAACTGAGAAGAAGGGCACTCAGGCACCAGTAAACGAAGCGGTTGGTAAACCAAGGATTACCGAGGACCGCTATCAAAGTAGTAGGATTTGGGTTGTAGCCTAAATCAAGACCTTCTCGCATCTCCATATAATCGTCGCGCAGCTCCTGTCCGAAAGTAGCTTGATAGAATTAGTCAGTCAGGATTAGTCATAGGGGCAATTTGTGTTGTTAGAGGGCTGAATTTCGTACTTGTTCCGCGAAGAATCTCGATCGAGCTTCCTCGAACTCGGTGGCAGACCTCACGTTCGAAAAGGCGAAGCCTTTCGTAAGCATGATTTTAGTGATGGGTATCTTCGGATCGAGGATGAGCTCCTTGCTGATGTCCTTTACACCACAGTAGTCGTAATAGTAAAACGAAGTAGCCACATGGGTGTTTATCCGCTCGTAGTAAACCTGTAATATTTTGCGCCCTCCAATCATTAATATGTTACTTACACAAACATACCAATCTACAAGTACATATGTACAGCAAGCTAATTCACTTGTCGTTGAATTACTACTAGTCTCAGTTATACCCCCATCCATGTATAATTATTTTAAATTATGCACGAATCGTATCCAACTCTTCTCTAAAGGAGATATGAGATATTAAATGACATGCCCGATGTACATACACAATACATATAATATACGTCCGATGAAAAATTGGATGCGAGAGGACTGATTCAGAGACAAGTGAATCACCCTGTATATGTAACATACGCCTAAGTCTATATGAGGACCTGCAAAATTGTGCGTGGAACATATGTAGCTGCGTTCGCTCCTCCAAACCCCATCTGTAGTACCACTAGTACCACTCACAAGCAATGTCAAAAAAGTCTCAATAAACAATCACCGACGGACAAAGACGCACTGAGACTATACCCTTGAAATTCACCGATTAATCTGACTATTTCAATTTATTGAATTACCTCGCAGAATATGCTTAATATGTGCGAAGTCGTCATGTATAGTGTTATGTAGTTGGGGGTGGGGGTCAATGCGTGCATGTAAATACTAAACAAGACTCTTGACGATTCTTCCATTTGAATGTGAGTGCACTCCAGAGGCTACTTTCTCAATGGAAGTATGTCATTGAGTACGCTACGCTCTTTATATGACAAGTGCATTCTCGAGGGTGCAAGAAGGGCGCTTGCTTTGGCTCAAGGGATTGAAACGGAAGGCCACGGAACTATGAGCCTGAAAGGTCCACGGGGAGGGTAGAACACGATTCCATATTCCCGGATAGAATTTCATGTTGTCTGATGGATTGGTAGTCTGGCCCTGTTTTAGCTAGTTGCTTCTTTCAAGCTAAATAGATTAAAGCTGATATGCTACTAAGCGAGAGAAAGGGGATATGTAGTAAAGAGATAGAAAGCGAGTATACATTGAGCGGTTAGTCCATCACCCTTAAGGTGACAAGAGAGATAAAAGACTGGCGCGAATCAATAATTGGACAATAGTTCCTCATCTCTTTGAGTAGAACCCTGTCCGTTCAGTAAATATTTTCTGGACTTTGGTGCAACATCAATAATCAATTAAGCAATCAGACCGAAAGTAAGCCGATACACATGTTCCACAAACATTCTCGATACACAATTTACTGTCGATATAAATAACATATATCCATCAAGCTGATTAAAGGATTTCAGACTAATTGATTATGGATATGTATGGACTGTGAATAATGGATATCAGGATATATACGGTGGGATTACATAGTCGCCGGTCCCATCTATGAATCAATGATTACCTCGGTTAGGTAGTAAATGTAGACTTGGCGCCAATGGGTGAGACGCAGAAAAACTAACTGGCGCGGCGGCGGTATGTCTGAGAGCACATATCACCCACAATAGCCAGCGATCTAGCTAGGTCGCGTAAAAGAGTGCAAATTTTTGCAATTTTTCTCCATGGAGATAACATTCTTTGGGAAACTCATCACGTACTTGTTAACACATTTTGGACTCTACTATCCTATAAAATTTCATTGCAATATTCGCAATGTCAAGGGCGCTATATTCGTGAAGTCATCGTCGTTGTAACGTGTCAATCATAACTTATCACCGAATGAATCAATTCGGCTGAAGTTCTGTCCAAACCTTCTCATCAAGATTACCTACTTGACGGGGGCGGTTTTTTCCGGCGCCCTTCTTAATTTTTCTTCTGTATTACGAATACATCTGCCACAATGTTAAAATTTCCAAAAAAAAAAACCCGATCAGTGAATCAAAACAATGCTAGTGTATAAGCAATTATGGTGATGGATTTTTCTGAGCAGTAGTATAGTCGCTGCGCCAACTGATTCGGCGGCGATTTCAAGGGCGCTTTTCTTCCGATTCCTCCCGTATTACTATTTTTCTCATAATATTTTATACCATCTCGTTCAACTTCTACTATTTTTGGTACAAAATCCTAAAAGTTAGATAAGTTGGTACCAAATATTGTCCAACTTGTATTGTTTAGTAACAACTTATCCAATTTCGACCATTCAGTACCAATTCATCCAATTTTTATTATTTGGTAGCAAAACGTTGAACTTTGATTAATTTTCGTACCAAATAATATAAGTTGGATAAGTTCTACAAGGCTTACTTTCTACTAGGACTGTTCCCACTTGGTGTAAGTGGAGGTAATTGCCCTGATTCCGGTCGGTCCAGAGTCTAATTGAAGTCGGAATTGGAATTGGAATTGGAATGTAGTTACCTGCGTGGTGGTATAATTATCACCGTTCCGGTAGCGGGTAATTTGCCGTTTCCTACGGACATAGTGATAAGAGACGGCCTTCCACCAGATGGTCGGTTGAGCGGATCTGAGCTGCGACAGTTTCGACAAGACGCTATCCTGGCTTTCGGCGTGCAGCAGGTCCAGCCTAATTGGCGAGTGGTAGCATTCTACTAGGTAGACTAGGTAGAGCATTCCCATGAAAGCCACCTGTCCACCAGTGAATTCCCGTATTAAAATAGCCCAGACATTTCTCCACTTCGACTAGCTTTTTCTTCTACAATTTATTCAATTCAATTTTGTTCTAACGCTATGCTATTTCGGTGGCAGACTCACGGGAATGTATATGTAGCCGTCGTCGCAAGGGGACACGTGCTTTGTGCTCTTAATAGGATACCTCGAAAAGTTAATTACAACCTGAATGAGAATTGGCATTTGTATTATACAATATACTACAATCTGTGTGTGTATGTATATACATCTGTATTATATAATACACAGTAGATAGGCGTAAAAAGGGGAACCTGCCTTTGTAACATTAGCGCATCTGCACCATGTCACTGCAGCAAGGCATCCGTATATCAGTACTGAAAGCACCAGGCACTTGCAATTCGGCTCTTTCTGCAATGCTCCGCAGATTGTCTGGGCAACCGGTCGTTGCTACAATCAGGTAAGATGCCTTTCTTAAGAATCTCGGTATCTATATGAATAGGACCCAATCTCTAAAGACCTACTTCCTCGTTTTCCCGATTCATCTTGACAATTAATCCCAGCTATCAGTCCTAATCACATCGAATAGACACAATCCTACGTTTCATTGCACACAGGCAGGCCACCCCGTTCACTCTCTGCTTTGCGTCATTCTCGCTCTGCAAAGGGAAGAATTACATCACACCTGCTATACAGCGTGATTCACTTTAAATCGTGTTTAAATCGTTAATGCAATGGATAGGGGCCGTTCAAAATGTAATAATTATACGGTGTTCAATTATTTTAATATAAACGAGTTTTTACCGAGTTTTTTCCATCCACTGGAATTTATTTGTAATATCAAATTCTACCAATAATGCGGAAATAATTGGAACTCAAGTGTGTGCACGTGTGCACGTCGCTATTCGCAGGATTCAAATACTAGAAATGCAAAAGTCCACTAGTAGTCATTAGATTTTCGTCGGAAAACACTTGATGAATTCCTCGTTTGTTCCTCTGTATGTGTGTGTTTTTCGTTAGAGAAATTGGAATATTTTTCGGAATAGAAGTGTTGCTTTCGGGGCATAGTAGAGTGGTCTCTTGAGTTGGTGGCAGTAAAGGAGCACAGTTTTTGAACTAAACGAAGCTTTCAGCGCGAAAAACCCTAGACTCCGTTAGCCGGTAGTTGAAGCTAATAGCGCGTCTTTCACCCTACCACAGTCTACTCGTGGTATAAGGGTTGTCATCAAAGGGTTCGCGGGGTATCCTCTCTTGTCGAGAATTGCTTAGCCACCCTCGCGCTGTGTCTGAGCGTTCCTAGGTCTTCTAAAGGCACCCTCGCATGCACTACCCCCATAAGAACAAATGGCCAAGCTGAACAGCTCGTAGAAAGTTAATTGTTCTGAACTCTACCTTGCAACTTCTGCCAAGTATTCCAGGTATCCTTACAAGGCAGGGCCGAAGACGCTTTATTACACATTCTTCCTCGAATGCACATAGGAATTGGCAGATTGTGTCCGGGAGAGGAGGTGAACCTTTAACTTATTGGAAGGGCTAGAGGGCCCGTCCGAGAGAAGGGCCGGGGGGAGGGGAAGAGAAGGGGAGAGGGTGGAGTGGACTGGGAGGAAAGTAAAAGTGTGGGGTGAGTAATGATAAGAGAAGCGCAGTATAAGAAGTGAGGGATAGAAAAAAAGGTAGCTACTGGTCTCGTACGCTCTGTTGGGCCTGATAGGAGGCGCGACACAGAGGGACGAGGCGTTTCTCTATCCAGGATTCACGAGAAAGCGTGTTGTCGGCGGTGGCCGTCGCGGCGGCATTTCCACTGGAGGTCTATCGGTGAGGGCTGACTCGTTCCTTGTCGAGTCGAGGAAGCAGGAGACAGGAGGCGACTACGAGGACGACGTAGACGCGGAGTAACGCGGACGTTGGCGTCCTTTGTGGCGTCGGCGCGGCACTTTTCTCCTCTCGTCTCGTCGCGTCTCGTGTGCTGCTGAGGAGTTCTCGATGCTCCGTCCGTTCGACGCTCGACGCTCGACGCTCGACGCCCGACGCTCGACGCCCGACGCCCGCCGCCCGCGGTGAGGTGAGGTGAGGCCTCTACAGTCTACATAGTAGAGTCCAGTCCTGGCTCACTCGAGGGTGGTTCGAGGGTTCGCGACTGCGCCCCGATGCTCTTTTTCCCCGTTTCCCTCCTTTTACTTATTCTTGCCAGATTGCCCGTCATCTCACACCCACATGCACCGTCCTTCCTAATTATATCAGCATACACTAAACTCTCCCTCACCCCATCACCCCTTTACCATTCCAACACTCCGCAATATCGTTTTTTCCAATTATTTCTATAACCGCTCTTTATACCGTTCTATAAACAAGAGAAAGAATATCGCAGCACATTCGGTTAGTAGCAAACAAAAAATGCGGACCAAGTACTCATTTGCATAGCAATAGTACGTTCTACTGTGTACATTAGAATGAAAGCGAGAAAAGATTAATTGGAAGTTTATACTTGGTCCAACAGAAATGACAAAATTGATTGAGTGAAAGTGTAATATGACGAAGGGAAAAATCAATTTTTGGAAAGGTGGAGGGGGAAGAGAATAAGCGTCATAATTAAGGTCGGCGCACATACTAGAATCGGGCCGTTGAAAGAATGTGATCGGAAGAAACATTCGACTGCTCCAACAGTGTAAAATCTACAATCTTAATCTAGAAGGGCCAATAGTTGCAGGGAAATAGAGCAATCGGGGAGGTAAGCGGATCTTGAAACTGAACTTGAACAGTCCCAAACTCTGGCTACCTAGTTATTATTTCACCAACTTCCCAATCGCATTCTTTCAGCGGCTCTCTGATGTAGATGGACGCGATTACATTGTCGATTACTATAGTCGCCGTGCCAACTCAATAGCCGGTTTCAAGGTTACTTTTTTGATTGTACTCCGAAAATTATAAGACTGGAGGAATAGGAAGTTATCCAACTTATATGATTTAGTGCCCAAAAATATTACCAGTTGGACGAGTTGCAACCAAATATTATAAATTGCCTGTGTTGGTACCATATAGTACAAGTTGGATAAGTTGGTGCCGACCAGAGAAGTTGGATGTGTTGATCCCAAAAAATAATAATAATTTAACGAGTTCGTACTAAATCATATACGTTGGAAAATTGGAACAGAATAATCGAAATTTTGAAAGGTTGGTACCTAATAATACAAATTCGACAATTCTTAGTACCAAATTATCCAACATATATGATTTGCTCTGAAAAATAATAGAATTTCGAGGTATAGCTATCAAATATTATACCGAAAATGAGCACTTGAAACCGCTTATTCAGTTGGCGGCGACTATAACTTATAGTTGATGGCATATAGACTGCACAGTCTCACATCAAAGTTAGCGTACTTGTATCGCTGGATAAAAGAATTCGCCAATATTCTGCTCTAATGCGACATACTCGAAAAGAATTCTACAAACGAAGGAAAGCTACACGACGGTTAATCAGCGCAGAGCGATTGTTATGCGCATCCAACCAATCAACTATGGGTGCTTTCCATTTAGACACAGAGAGACACAGAGAGACACTGTGTTCGACTGTGTACGACACAGAGAGACCCGGCTGTGCACACTGGGTACACGGTATTCCATTTGATCTTGCACAGAGCGACACAGTGTCTCTCTGTGTCTCTCTGTGTCTCTCTGTGTTGCCTAAATGGAAAGCACCCTATATCTCTTTCATAATTTAATTTTCAATCTAGACCGCCGCGTGTTACAATTGAAAAGACATAGAAAAGTGATCGCCTTCTGGAAAAGCAGTAGTTGAACATAGCAAGAGCTGCTGTTATAGAGATCGGCGAGATTTGCGAAAGTAAGAAATTCTTCTAACGGTGGAGGAAAGGGACGATTTCGATTGGTGATTGAAGAGTGGCTTGGCCGGGAAAGAGATGAGCTCGGTTGAGGTTGCGCATTGTACGAGGAGATGGCGGATAAAGGAAGCTTTTGGCGCCGTCTTGTCGGCTATCTATCGATTGCGATTTGAGATTATGGGAGACGAGCAAGCGCGCATGCATCTCAAAGGCTACTCGGGATTTTCTCTATGTATTTGTGACAGCGCTCCCACTGTGTTCCATTAAAGTGCGATATCCTTACTTGCTATTGGCTACTGCCTGCGTCTACTATGCTGAGATTGACTGCTCATTGATGTCTATATTCTGCTTCGCGATAGGGTTATCTACTCTCTATGGAATTCAGAATAGTACAAGTTCATCTAGTTTTAGCCAAAGTCTAAACGATAAGTTTAAGGAAATCATTTACTGTAAACTTGTAAAGTAGTCAAACTGCATGTCGCCACTACAATTTACTAACCATGGAAAAATGAGAACTGCTGCGGTGACATCACACACGCATCACCTGCAAAGTTTCACGATGAACTGTACGACAATTTTTCAATGCCGATCGCTCGTTTTGCAAAACGAGCAACTTTATATTACACACAGGTCCGAAAATACAAGTGCGCGATAAGTAGGTAGTTAGTCACGCCCGTGCCAAGTGAAAATCAAATTTCTTTAGGTTTTGATATTCTTCGATAATATTTATTCTATTTCTCGCAATTGAGCTTGTGAATGTTGTTCAAATTTTTAAGAAAGAATATTCAATGCATCATTGATGCATTGCGAAAAGCAGAAAACTGTCTCGTGGTTTTTTTCTATGGTATATTATCTGAAAAATCTTCATTAATACAACGTACAATGATAGAATTTTTAAAAGTTTTAGTGGAATGTTCGCACTCTTACCCAAGGAGTTCCAAATAAATTTATAAAAATCCCCACAAAAGTTCATCCACTTATCTTACAATTTTGAAATTTTACCCAGTAAAATACACTATATTTGTCTCCATCGTAGATTCTTAAAAAGGCACGGAGTTCTAGTAAAACCAACTAACAATCAGTGGGAGCTGAGTGGCATTGGCGGCATTTTCGAATTTTGCAGACGATGCATCACATGCCTTAGTTATTTCGCGATCAATCTGGCCATGATTCGCCGTAGGCGACACGAAACTAGAAAGTCCATATTAATCCAGTCCAATGAGATAGACCAGCGGCGCTGGATCTTGGCCAGAACCGCATTATCGCTATAGTTAAAGTTTCACTTGTTCAGCCGCCTTTGTACAGGCTGATGAAAGCCACAAGTTTCATAATTCGCATGCCCGGCCATCTCTCACCCTCTCACTCTTAAGTAAGCCTCATTCAATGCACGTGCACATGTCTTACCTTTTCACATCATAATTATGCTGCACTTAATTCCATTCCACACACAAATTTCATATCCACTGCACACTTCTATCTCTAACACAAATTCGCATATACGCATTAATTCAGGCCCAGTTAGTTGACTGCTCCTACATGTTAAAATCATTTCAATCTATTTATCTCTTTGAAATTAGAGATCTTGCCATCGCGTGTTCACGTATGTACATTTATTGCTGTCGCCTCAAGTTCCGCCTGCTTCGCGTACTACTCATTTCCAATAAGTTTCGCCTGTGTCAGATTGCGAGCGGCTATGTTAACGAACTGTTGTCTTTCTGTGTATGTGTACCCCACAGTCGGCCACAAAAATCAGTGGACAATTAGTATGATACGTAAAACTGTTCAATTACTTTTGTCCCCGATTGTACACATTGCTATTATTATAGTATGTAACAATTGCAGGTATTTATAAAAACCAACGCATATGTACTCAGTTCCGAAAGTTTTAACACACAGGTAAAGCATCTCTCACTCTAACCCATAGTCGCCGCCAACTCAATGGACGGTTTCAAGGTCGCTTTTCTTCTTAGTCCTCCTGGATGGCATTTTCGGCATGGTGTTTCGCACCAACTTAAATTAGACAAATTGGTACCCCAAATATTGCCAATTTCCATTATTCAGTACCAGCTTGCCAACATATATGATTTGATACCAACTTGTCCAATTTCTAATATTCTTATAGTATTTTTGGTACGAAATCATATAAGTTGGATAAAGTGCTATTCCCCCCAGTTTTATCATTTTCGGAATACAATCAGAAAAGCGACCTCGAAGCCGCCAATAGGGTTCGCGGCGACTAAAGTGGTGCTTGAAATGGTAAGTTAATCGTCTCGGCGTATTACATATACAAATGCATTCGGAGATAATGCCATGGGCTTTCAATCTCTGGCATTGTCGGAATTATAAAAACGAATATTTTACATCCACGACTGTGTGCGCATATTCCACTAAGATGGAGGAAGGGTAAGTGAATAATAAAAACTGTAGGTAGGCAGTGTCTTCTTTATTTATTGCTGATGGGAGAGCTAAACGTAAGGCATAGTATCAGCGCAGTTGTCGATTAAAATGTAATTTTATTTTCCTTAAATATAATCGTATTATACGATCACGGTGAGTGTTACCGTTAATAATTCACCTGGCAATTACAAAAACTGCTGGCACCCCGCCAGGATAGGGCGCTTGCGACATCACGAAGGGTACGAAAGAGAAATGAGATATGAGAGGCCTGCCTGCCTGCCTGCTGCCGCATAATCCTAATGGTAAGTAACGAGTAAATCAGTATATGTATTCCAATTGACAGAGAACCCGCCGCCTCTTCGGCCCTCTTTTTCGCCCTCTCCTCACAACTCTATTTACAGAGAACGATCAATGAATGACTCTCTAAAAAATAAGTGAAGGTATATATATATATATGTATTTGCGTATTGCTACCGATTCATCTCCGTTATCTTTATCTTTTCTTCCTATTCCTCCTCTGTTATCATTCTCCGTATAATATTTGCTACCAACTCGCCCAACTTGTATTATTTTTCGTACCAAATCATACAAGTTGGATAAGGTGCTATTCCTCCTGTCTTATCATTTTCGGAGTACAATCGGAAAAGAGTTGGTACGAAATATTATCCCGAACATGGTAATACAGGAGGAATAGGAAGGAAAGCGGCCTTGAAACCGCCTATTCAGTTGGCGGCGACTATAGGAAGTGAGCCCTCTCATTTTCAACTTTCAACCAAGAGAGATTCCTTCCGCCATTCTATGTATATTGAGAAATTGTTTACCCAAAAAAAGGTAGGGTGCTTCTTCCCCTCAGTTCCGAAGCTCGGGTAGACATCCCATACTCGGCAAATTCGTACATTTACACAAATACCATTAGACATTATAGTATAACTAGCCTTAATTACAATTATCGGTTGCGCTTCGAGAGCTAAATCGGGTTTGGACGTGTTATACGTATAAACGAGTATCGTAGAAAATGTGGAAACAGAAACAATGGAGAGATTCGTTGCTGGCAAGCATAGTAGCTTGCTATAATTAAGGAGAGTCGTAGATAGAGGTGAAGGACGGGGACGTTTCAAAGGTAAGGAAAGAATTGGTCCACTCCATTCGACTATAGCAGTACATACATAGACGGAGCCGAAAGGATTTTTTCATGTTTCTGGCTTAGGATACTTTGTAAGTGGAGTGAAGTGTAAAGTTGGCCGGAAAGTAAAGAGCATTACGATTAATGAAAGGATCGAGAATAGTTCCTGCAAAGAAAGCCCGATCGTCTTCCCGAACCGACATGAGCTAGTATGTATGTATAATGTATGTATACGCGTATGTAGAAATCTATCTTAGGTGTAGAGTATACCGGATAAATATCATCTGAGTGTAAGGTATGCACGGGCAGTCGGGTTATAATCGCCGTCAACTCAATGGGTCGCTTTTCTGATTGTACTCCGAAAATAATAAGACAAGAGGAATAAGAACTTAATCAACTTATATGATTTGGTCTCAAAAGCAATACAAGTTCGACGAGTTGCCACCAAATATTTAAAATTGGGTGAATTGGTACCAAATAATAGAAATTGTATAAGTTCGTACCAAGTAATAGAACTGGCCAAGTGGGTAATAAATGATTCAAGTTGGACAATATTTGGTATCAACTTGATCAACCTTTCTTATTTGATACCAACATATCCAACTTATATGATCTGGTACCAAAAATAATAGATGTTGACCGAGTTGATACCAAATATTATTCCGGAAATGATAACACAGGGAGAATAGGAGGGAAAGCAACCTTGAAACCGCCATTTAGTTGGGGGCGACTATAGTACAGACCAACAACACTCATCTGTCGCGCCGCACACAGAAATAGCACGATCTTTCCCATTAGTGCTAAGAGCAATGCTCTATGTATCCACTATACTATGTACAGAGATAATGGATGGATTCTTCGTAATATACGGGGACATCCAAGACTTCCCGTTAAACCTAGTTATGTTTTCTCTTAAGAACTCGCTCTCGTGTACGCGGCTCCCCCTTCTTCGCATCTCCTCCTCTCTTTCTTCTATTGTCCTTTACCGGCTTCTCGGTATAAGTTTCATTGCAATGCAAAAGTAGGAAAATAGCCGTGGCTTCAATGCGTACGATTAACAAACCACGGATGCTTATGCAAACAAGTTTCCCAGTACTCTCTCCCTCTCTCTCCCTCTCTTAGTCACTGCTTATGGCCAACTACACAAGCTCGTTTAAGAAACTAGTTTATTGTAAAACGTTAAAAATTACAAAATCCTAACTTAAAGATGGTGACTGTTACAGAGTAGGTACCGCAAGCATGCTTGTACAACATTGATTGTTGGCTAGACAGTGAGAAATACCCAAGAGAAATAGGCAATTAAGGCTTGCTCTGGAAAGCGGTGTGAAGTTGGCCAGGCGGGAATTATATAATTGAAAAGTAGCAGTACATACATACATAGTACATACATACTCTAAAAGACTACCAGCTTAGAGTAATTTTTCCATTAAATAGAAATAGACTATCTCCCTTATGAAATTAGGACTTGCTTAGGACTTATACATAGCTTTGCTTTGCATGGAAATAATTAAAGCTTGCATTTGAATAAACATCCGCAGTCCAATGATTAGTACAGAGGTGCTGCGTACAATCTTTGGTAATGAGGACGGAGAAAGGATAAGCAACTTTCAAAGGTTCGCGAGTTAATGCCTGCCTTATGTAGTACGTCGTTGCAAAGTACTTACATACAACGAAATCGACGTGATCATTTGCAATCGATCAACAGTAGGACTACGCTGTTTTTCTCTTATCATTTTATCATTTAATTGGTAAAGGTCTGTGGCAACGAGGCTGACTCGCCTGACAGGCTCTCGAGTATAAAACGGTGACTGTTATCCACTAACAGAGATTATCGTCCAACGAATAAATAGTATATATCGAAGACGGTATTTCACATCGGTTTTCATTATGCGTGTTGGTAGAAAACATGAGAGAAATAATGATTTCTGTAGAAAGCGGGGTCTTATGAGGAGAGTTAAAGACTCAACTTCCACTGAGGTACAATAACTCATCGTGTGTTTCTCGGAATGGAATATTTCACTATCGTACAGATCCAACTATAGTCGCCGTCAACTAAATAGGCGGATTGAAAGTCCCCTTTCTTTCGATTCCTCCTGTGTTATCATCTCCGGATTAAGATTTGGTACCAACTGGTCCAAATTCTATCATTTTTAGTACCAAAACGTGTAAGTTGGATGAGTTGATACCGAATTTTGTTCAACGTGCATTGTTTAGTACCAGCTAATCCAATTTCGATTATTTGGTACCAACTGATCAAATTTGCATTATTTGGTACCAACTCAGTGCACTTCTATTATTTTTGGTACCGGATGATGTAAGTTGGACGAGTTCCAGTTCGTTCTGTGTTATCATTTTCGGTGTACAATCGGGAAAGCGCTCTTGAAACCGCCTATTAAATTGACGAAGACTATAATAAAGTGAAACTCTTTCTACCATAACTAATACCTCTCTAGCAGCTATATTGTCGATGATCCCAAATTCGTGGATACTGCGATGGAGTATCACATCACTAAATCGAAACCAGTCATGCAGTCGTTGCCTGAAAATACCTCATAAGATCGTAGGACTAGAAGGTATCCCACGTCACTAAAAACGTGCCTCCACGCAGGACTGAATCCGAAGTGGCAGGTGAAACACGTAATTAAGTATATCGAGTAGACTTTACAAAGCATTCTCACTCGGCTCACTCAGATCCGTTCTTCCACTCTCTCCAAAAGAATACGAATATTTGCACAAGTAGACAAGCCTGACCTTTTATTTTCTTGTTCTCTGTGTGTGAGTGTGAGTCAGTGGCATTTTCATTGCTGGTAACCGTTCACCTGAGTTTGCGGCTCTTGACTGTCTATACTGTACCCAGTAATGCTATCTGGACTTTGAAGGGACGCAGCGTACAGCGGATTCACCGGTGTCGAATTAGTGTCGAATTGCGTCGAATCGTAAACACTGTGGTTCTGCGAACACAAGGAAAATTGACTTTTTTCTTACATCAAGCCATCACAACCCTCCTCGTCCAATTCAAAATATCATTCAGCCACTAATTCTAAGCTATATTCTTCAAGGGGGAAACAAAACAAAAAAGGATACCAACAAGCAAATTGATAGAACGTCCTGTGCGGAAACTATACACATTATCAATACATTCTCAATGTCTCTTGTGCAAAGGTGCTGGGTTCACTGTGACTAGCATTACGTTAGTGTAAGGGAGGTGAAGGCTAGAAGAATAGTGACATAAGACACGCGCTGGTGAGAATTATATTAGGATTTAATATTAAGACAACAGTGTTACCACAACCAGGAAAGCGGAACAAAATAACAAACAAGAAAGTTTTACTACGCAATGATTTAATTAAAACCTTTAGCCATGCTGTATGTACAGGTGATGACAGAAGCATCAGTGCATTAATCTAAACTTGCCAATGACAATACTGTACTTAACCACCTAAAACTAGATAAAAATTCACGATAGTTAGCTTAAACAACAACTTCAAGTGAGCTAATAAGTGAGCTTAATAAAATTAAAAGGCCGCAATATTTATGTACAACAAGGTGTAAACTATTAAAGCTTTAACGATTGCACCGTGAGATCCAACTAATGCATATATATTAACCGACACGGAGATTCGTTCTTTACGAGCTACTGTAAGATGGGGAGGAAGGATCGGTACGGTTTAGTTGCCCACGTTTCTTCACATTCGGATTGGACATAGTCAGGGAAATTAAGTAATCGCTCAAACCGCGCGACTCCGAGTCCTCTACATCTTCCCGAAGCGGAGTTTGGGCCAGTAGTGTATGGCTACTACTCGGAAGATCCGATGAACTTAATAGTTTCCCCTGAGAAGCGTGAAGTGCTTCGATTTCTACAGGGGGTGGACTCGTAGAAATGTCTTTCTTGCGGAGCGATTGCAAATCTTGAGAAGATGTGCTTTTCAGGGAATGCCTTTCAGGCGATTCTTTCGACAAAGGAAGAGGGTTTTCCGACATATAATTCTGTGTCCCTTTTTGTAAAACAGAATCGAGTGCAGTGCGTAGTGGTGGTATCTCAGAGAAGTCGAACTTAAATTTCTCGGCCGGATTACTCACTAACTGCGTATCTAAAGCAGCCGAAATATTCTCCGTATTTTCGAGACTGCTTTCTCGCGTACGCGGGTACAAGCTGGAACCGTCGTCCTCGAAATTTAATTTATAAGCAAAATTTTCCCCCGTCGACTTGAACATTCCGGCGGGAAGATTACTCGCTTTCCCGTATCTAAAGTGAGTGCCCGACTGACTCCTCCAAGCGGATGGGAAAAACTTGGAGTCTGATGCTGGTCTTTGGGAATCGACATAATTTTCGGATTTCGTCAAGTTATAATTGCCGAAATTGGCCCCAGCATCGGCTGGTGATTTGTAGAGGGAAACTTGAGGGTCGAAGACCCTCACGCTACTTTTCTTTTCTTGTCTCGAGGACAAAGAATAGAGGAAAGTTTTTTCTTTCGACGTGCTCGACTTAGATGCTTGGGAATCATAGAGTGGCATGTGAATCGATGGTGTATGGACCTGGTAAATGTAATCACTATCTGTTCTTAACGAGGAGAAGCTCTGCTGGTGTGGCAGTGAGACCGTGTCCTCATCCATCGCGTCGTCCACTTGCGCCTTATACGAGAACATTATCGAAGGTTGTGAGACCCTACAACAAAACTCTCCAATAGAACACTAATAACTAAAGAGAACGAATCACATGAGCAAAGGGTAGTGTACTTACCCGAAGAACTCGGAGAGAAAGGTGTGATATACTAAGGGTGTAAAAAGTGTCAAATAAACAGCGGCGGTGAAGTCTACAATACACAATCCTACAGGATTTTGCGTGTAGTTGAGAAAACCCGCACCGATCGACTGCACTAAGTCCAGCGCGGCTAGTGTGCCAGCGTAAAAGTAAAAACTTTTTCGCGCTAAAACAGACATTGAACTATTGACGAACAGGAGCAAATAACTATAGTCGCCGCCATTTCAATACGCGGTTTCAAGGCCTCTTTTCTGATTGTACTCGGAAAATAATAACACAAGAGGAATAGGAACTTATCCAACTTCTATGATTTGGTAGCTAAATAAAATAATAGAAGTTGGACGAATGGGTACCAACTACGTATTACGCCGAAAAGGCTAATACAGGAGGAATAGGAAGAAAATCGACCTTGAAACCACCTATTCAGCTGGCGGCGACTATAGATAGTGATAAACTATATACTACTAGGGTCGAAACGTACTTGGAAGTGTCAAGCGATCTCTCAGCCTTGTCCATGGCAGTATCAATATACTTAGATAAATCTGTAATCGGAATAATTTCGCTTATGCAGTCAAACTGAATCAGCTAAAGTTGTCTGATCACACTTTACTGGACCAAGAGAGCATTACCATGGTAAACACAAGACTGCTGCAGAACCAAAACATCATACCCCCATGGCCAAATACATAAAAATCTCTACTGGGGATGTGGAATGTGTCATCTGGTAGAACCAGCTCTAAAGTGCCCTGCGTTATCGTGAAGGCCAGAGCTATGAACGATGTAGCAAGGAGGACCCTCCGGATACTTGAACGACTATCCAAGTGTCCTATGGAAGAGATAAGAGAATCGTACTGTAAAATGCCATAAGAAACTGTCGGAGCACATAGGCGGGGCTTGCCAATCAGTGGGCCGCGTAGTTATACAACATTCAAGTTCTAGTTTTTCAATTGCTTTTTATTCTTCTACTTGGAGCGAAATTGGAGTAACTAGTTTTTTGAACTAGTAATTCGGCAAATTCGGCAAGCCCAGCCTGGGTTTGAGCAAGAGAAAGAAACAAGTCCTTACCAAATGCTAAGCCAAATATAACAACGCTCATCTCCGTGGCCAAAAGGAAAAATCTCACAGTGACCCACAATACTTTGTCGGCCTTACCACCGACTGTGGCCGCGGCGTTGACGCTCATGGAAACAACGCATCTTACTACCGATATTATAACGTTGCAGATCACCAGTCCATAAAATGCTAAAAATATTGGACTACTCGTTGCTCGTAACTTAAGCCGCGTTCGATTAAATCGTACACCAAGGAATAAAAGAAAGAGTAAGTTCGGTACCAATATTGCTACGTCCCACATCCGCACTCTGCAACAATCAACAAGAAAAAGGGACCAGAATGTACAAACCAGATTTATATGTCTCCCTCTTAAATGTTGTCTGTCCAACCTACCTTGAATCCTGTATCTCTTTGTATAAGATATATTTACAAAAGTGCTCATCATCATCCATCACTGAGCTTATATTAGGAATCATGGTACTGCTTAAATTATAAGTGCGTAGTGACGCTTCAGAGACTTTAACGTGTTCGACCCCGTACATGCTGCTTGGACATACGATTCCTTCCCTTCGGTTTAAACCTTAATCATCTCCAGACCTCTCACTGTCAGAAAAACACGAATATCATTTGTTGCAATTTACATATTACACATATTTTCTATATGTTCCCTTATTTGTATACGATAATCTAACTCCTTTTAAAATTAGGACCTGCTAGCTCCAAAATAAGGATTTTTCGTGTGGTCACCATGATTGTTTAACTATAAAAAAACACATCCAATTAAATAATTGAGTTACTGACAATTTGTGACAAACAGTGTAGAAAAGTCTTTTTACTCTGACTCTTACTCTGACTTTTTACTCTGAGAATTTTTACTCTGAATTTAAATCATTTTACTCTGCATCATACTTTGTACTAACTAGTCCAACCTGTATTATGTGGTACAAACTCATTTGATTTTGATCAATTGGTACCATCTCATCCAATTTCTAATATTTGATAGCAACTCGTGGAACTTGCAGTATTTTTGGTAGCAAATCATATAAGTTGGATAAGTTCCTATTCCTCCAATCTTTTCATTTTCGGAGTACAATCAGAGGAGTAACCCCTGTAAATTGTCTATGGAGTTGACGGCGACAATAATAGTGAATCAGATTTAACAATCAAAGGAATTGCTTTGTGCACTTGTTTAATGCTCAATACTGTATTTCAAGGGTAAACCATACTATGCTCAGAGACCAATGAAAATCTAAGGGAAAACAAATCAAAATCAATGAATAGCTGCAATACACCAACAGACAATGATTGGCGGGGCTTTCGTAATATTTGCGGAGCAATCCAATGATAGAACGCAAAATCTGGTCGATCAATCTACTGATTAATTGTGCGCAATTAATTGAATTCTTGTTAATATGCACTTGCCATCGCTCGACATGTAATCGGCACGTAAGCAGCAAAGAGGCAAATGCAATTTCCACTTTCTCGAGGAAGTGAAATCCTCGTCCTGTTAATAGGCTCTCAGAGGAAACTATCATCGGAACGAAGAATAAACATAACCTATGCGGAGGTTGCGGTTGTCACCTGTCACCGACTGTCATTTGGATGACCTTCGAACTCTCGATTGATAGGAGCTCTAACAAGGAAAACAAAAGGGAATAACATTATTGGCAAGGCACTGCATCGCATATACTACTAGAAACTGATCAGACAATGACGCGCTTTGCTTTCTTCCCTGCTAAAATGAAAATCGATAATTTCCCTTGTTGCTCTTACGTATGTAGATACACCGCTGTGTCACAGAGAGGGGCACTGTTGTCTTTAGACTGAGAGTGAGGAGGCGTCGTTGAAAGGAGAGATAGCTTCACCGAATTGACAGATGAGTGTAATTCGATAAAATGGATCGGCCAAATGGTCTTACCGTCGAGGAAAAAGCTCTTCCCATCCTTCTTACTTCTTACGAAGCACAATAAGCAGGCCTCTTGCTCCTCGCGACAACCACGATGATAAACCGACGTGTCCTCCCCTCAAACAATTGACCATCACCATCGTACCACCCGCGCTAGCTGTAGAAAATTCACTCGTCTTTCCGCCGCTACATCTATACTGTGCGCACTCGACTCGACTACATGTATCCGAGCGTTCCTCTGCCCGCTCTGCCTCTCCTCTCTCTGACTCACTGCTTCTTTGTCTCTTATCTGATGTCTTCTTGTTGTACAACATGTACGCTTCGATCGTCTTTTCCTCTTCTACAAGATTCCATTGATCATCCTGATGCCTTCTGTGACACGCACACTGCGCCTCATCCGTTCACCTCCGACCATGACTCCTCATATACGTCCGTTCCGTTCACGTTTACTCGATCCTTCCTCGTTCGTTCATTCGCGTTCTCCTCTCCTGCTCATCATCTGGTACATTATTTCATCATTCCTATCCAACCTCAGTTTACATTTACGTACTAACTTCGACAGGTGGATTGGCTGATTCGACCAGCTCCTAATTATATACCTTTTGTTTCGTTTAAACTTCTACCGAGCCGACACACACGACTATTCACACAGCACACTTCAAATCCTCGAAAATTGACACCTGCTGTCTCCACTCTCTCTACATATATATATCACACGAGAGCTTGTAGGATATAAATTAAAGACTCATCTGTTATAGCCAAATCAACATCATGTAAGAAAGTCAATTCTAATACCTCTAATTTCTAATAGTGCAGAGCTCTGTAATTTCGAGCAATCGACGCGGCGAGAGCGACGAGAACTTCAATTCCCATAAAGTTCGATGCTCGCGACGACACTCTCATAGAGTGCTCATGCAGCTCATAGCTGCGATTGTCGCACGGCACGCGCATGCACATACACAGAGACGGTGAAGACGGTGGGGTGAATCGAGATTTGCTCTGACACCGCACCGCACTGCACAGAATGAAACTGTGTTTTAAAAAATTACAGGGCATCGACAGTGTCACTGTGTAATAATTACGAATAAATGAGCACTCCACCAAATATATATATATAGATATATATAATGTATACTCTGTTTAACCCGTTTAATTTCTAAATATTTATTGTGCAATCCCATATCCGATCGGAGGATCCGAATTGCTCCGAACCGCCGATCATTGTTCGTTCACCGAGTGAACTTAGTGAACTTGCAAAAGATCTTCACATTTTTATCAGAGTATTTCAGAGAGGATCAATCCCACCGCTTCTTTGCTTCTTTTCGACCGCTACGTTAACGCGTCTACACATCTATCTCTGTTAAGCTGCGTTAAGGTTAAGCTTTGTGTACCTTGCGTTCTTCGTGGCTCTCGCAAAGCTCGCAAAAAGTGCCGGTATGTGATATTGTCGTGGTCTAGGAAAGCTGCACGATAATTCAGCACACACCAAACACTAGCAGGACGAATAATACAAAGGTTGTAAAGATGTTACGAAGGATGAGCGGTCTCCTACAAATAACGGTACGTACGAGATGTTCTAGACATCCCACTCACTTTATCTTTCTCTCCTGCCATAAATAAGGTTAAAATACAATATGGAAAATCTTGAATTGAAGTCAACAATACTTTCATTCCCATGTAATCATTAGGCTATAGACGCCGCTACTGAATAGGCGGTTTCAAAGTCCCTTTCCTTCCTATTCTTCCTGTATTACCATGTTCGGGATAATATTTCGTACCAACTCGTCCAACTTCTATTAGTTTTGGTACCAAATATTGTCCAACTTGTATTATTTAGTACCATCTGATCCAATTTTTATTATTTGGTTGCAAATCGTCGAACTTATTATTTTTCGTACCAAATCATAAAAGTTGGATTGGGGTCCTTTTGTGTTATAATTTTCGGCGTGCAATTAGTAAAGCGACGTTGAAATCGCCTATTGAGTTGGCGACGACGGGCCTGATATTCACGAATTCCTGCAGCTTGATATATTGACTTGCTGATTGATACTTAAAAACTTGTGTGTATAAAGAAGGATATGCTCTTCCACAGAACTGTGCCCAGAAGACATTTCTCCAGCGAAACTTGAATTATATACCCGTTGTGATAGAGCAAACCGGCAGGGGCGAACGTGCCTATGACATTTATTCTCGACTACTCAAGGAACGCATAATCTGCGTCATGGGCCCGGTAAAGTAGCATTCCGTATGGCATAAGTATAACGTCGCGAAGAATGTCTTTCTTCGCTTCGTTGACCAAGTATCCATGCGATATTTCGGTGGCCGACGGTAAACGTTTTTCGACGATTAGGCGGATATATATCTCTGATTGTTTCCAGATTACAGACCAAGTAGCGTCCCTGGTAATTGCACAATTACTCTTCCTTCAATCGGAGAACAGTAAAAATCCGATTCACATGTACATTAATTCGCCGGGCGGTCTTGTGATGTCAGGCTTAGGCATATACGACACGATGCAATACGTCTTGCCTCCAATTGCGACGTGGTGCGTCGGTCAAGCATGCTCGATGGCTAGCTTACTTTTAGCAGCTGGTACAAAGGGTATGAGGCATTCCTTGCCAAATTCCCGAATAATGACCCATCAAGTGTCCGGCGGTGCGTACGGCCAGGCGACTGATATCCAAATTCACGCGAGAGAAATCCTCAAACTTAAGGCACAACTCAATCTCCTGTATGTTAAGCATACTGGACAGTCTCTAGAAAAAATAGGTAATCATACGGATATGCACAATCCCTAAGGATAATAGGGTAACTTCCCGCGTAAACGGGAAGTGTATGCAGAGTAAGTGTATTGTTACATATTCCAGAACAATCTATGGAGAGAGACTACTTCATGTCTCCGCAAGAAGCTATCGAGTTCGGGATAGTCGACAAAATACTGTCGCATCCGATGCAAGAAGAAAAACCGTCGAGCACTGGATCTGATCCGTGTCACACCAAGACCGATCCACCGTCTTCGTAATCTGTGTAAAATAGCAAACGCAAATAAATGAAGGGAGGAATTGTACGTATTTAGAAGAGGTGTATTTGTTAATACTTAACTATAATGATAATCCTATTATTATTCGTAATTCGAACTAATAATAAACTATTTTAAAACAATGTCTTCGCTTGAAGCTGTCTTCATATAAAAATGTGCCTACTCGATCTTATATCCTATACATAGATAACTAATTGCAGGAAGCCTTTTTCGGGGAGAAAACTTGAACGAAAATGTAAAAATCACAAGATTTTCCAACGGCCATTCACGTGCCGAATCACATAAAATCAGTGAAAAGGATATTTTGTACATAGAAATGAGCAATTCGAAAGGATCATAGGGCACGTGAATACTGAATTTCGCTTGAGCACACGTCCGAATTGTACCTATTAAACTAATGGCAGTAGTGTACTCTTTCAAGAGTACTCTTACAAAAGACTATCGCGAAATCCCATTAAAATACTATTATCACCAGAGATATTTCGTAAAGGGACGGACGTAATAGCTTTCACACTTTTAACGTACGCTTGCAGTTAAAGAATCAGTTTCCTCGTTACGCGTGCTTTCAGTACGAGATTCCTTTAGTCGCTGCTGTTACTGCGGACAAACTTGAGCGTGAGCAAGCATCAGAATATCCTTCTTCTCCTTTGGAAACCGTAGTTCGCGCCCAGCCAAACGAGCTGCCTCGAGTTCACGTTCGGCTAGTGCTAATTCCATCGGAACAACCCCGCCGCCACTCTCATGTTCTCTTGCGACCCAATCGAGCGCCATTTGACTACGCATTCCGTCATCCAGGGCTCGATGACTGTAATGAGCGACTACTTCTTGTCTACTGCACTGTCGTTCCCTCATTGCTTTTAGCGATCCATTCCAGTGGAGTAATTGAAAGACTGTCATCAGTTCTTGGAATTCTAGCATTGTTCTACCACGATTGCATTCTAGCATGAATCGAAATGCACCTATTCCTGTATTGGGATCCTCCTTCTCATCACCTGTTCCCTGCAAAGTCAACAGGAGATCCATTAACTATAAAACATTTAACCACAAAGATTCTTATTAACCACTGCCAAATTTTCTCATAATATCTTTCCAATAACGACTAGCAGATTATTTCTTAATGGAGTTGGATTTTAGCTTTTGTGTGAAACTGGCACACTTGTGCTTCACTACTAACTCCATTAGGTGTTGCTGATGGCTTTGCGAAGCTCGCTCTTGCCTCTGCGACAGCTTTCTCAATGAAATCGTCTGTGATCTTTCTTGATGGATGCTCATTGAACACAGAATTCATCAGGGCTATTTTAGCCGCGGACCTCCGTGCCTCTGCTTTAGTCGGGCAATTCTGAAAACTGCCAAAGCAGGATCCTCCTGGCAGTGTGACATAGCAGACATATGGTGGGCTTGTACCAGGTACAGATTCATAAATAACTAATGCACCATTTCTAAGCTCAGTCCCTCTACTGTGCTTCATCTGCCAGAATTCCTGCAGGGCTTCTACCACATTTACTAAAAATAGATGAAATGTAGTCTTAACTCACAAATAAAAAGAATGATACAAGTGGATGCATTCCAATTTACCTCTGCCGTAGCCTTGAGTATGTTTGGCAAAACTATTGACGACCGCTTCTGCTGCTTCCTTTAATACTTGCTTGTCACGGGCATCTACCAGTCCACCAGTGATACCCATATTTTCAGGCACACGGGATTTCGTCTTAACTGGCATCATGCCCTGCATTACCCCTTAATGGCTTAGGGACATTTAAATCCTAACAACAACACCAGCAAATCCATTCACTACTTCATATTTCTATTGCACCATGCCTCGGTTAGTTTAAAGAGTATAGCTTGTAAGAACTGGGTTAAAGGAAACGGCGTAAGGTAAATTGTAGAATCTTTATTAGATAAGGCACACTCAGTTCTTCTACATAAAGTTATATTACATATAGCTTTGGAAGTATTAGTATAGACTGTATAAATCATTCAGCATATTGCTCTCCAATATTTATAGTAATAATTCGCGTTACACTCGAGACTTTTTTGTGGCAGCTTGTTTACAGGTGAGAAAAATATTCATGAGTTGATTTGTACAAAGGACGTTCCTCAACAATGAAGGTTATTCTCGCATTGCTTTCTTTCGGGAGTATAGCAGGTCCTTCAACCGATTGAAAGTCGATGTCACCAAGGGTTTGGGGTATAAGTGAGTAGAAATAAAGAGTGAGAGAGAGAGAGAGAGACAGAGAGGGGAGAGGAAGAGCGAATAGTAGCAGAGAGTACGATAGAGGAGAGATCGATGACAACACGGAAGAGTGGTTGGTTCGGTTGCGTTGCGGCCCGAGCCTGAGAGTGGCAAGAGTGATGAGACAGGGGTCAAGCATCAGGTGATCAGAACCGAAGCCCTCAAGCCCAGAGAGATTTACGTACGGCCTGCAGAATCAATGCTGTGAAGGCAATGGTTGAAAGACGTGAACAGCTCTCGCTGAAGCCAAGACGATTTCGAAGCAATCGCCTCTGTCCTACCCTGTCTGGTCCTGTCCAGTCCTGTCCCAGTCCTGTCGTGTCGTCGCCGTCGTCGCCGCTGTCGCGCCGCCGCCGCCACCGTCTCGTCTCGTCTCTCGTCCCGTCCCGTCCCGTCTGGTCACGTCTCGTCGTCTCGCGCGATGTGGTGCGATGCACCAGAGCACCACCGCGATGAGAGGGTCAAGCGATCACCGTTCACCGATCACCGATCACCGTCAATCACCGTTCATCACTGCCTGGATCATCGTCGATCACTAGCCGACCAAGAGAATCCATGAGAGAGAACACGCCAGAAAATCAACAATCACCAGGAATTCGCGCGAAGTAGCCTTCGATCGGTTTCGCGAGCGTTGCAGGATCAAATTGCCAAGACACATATAAAGCGTTTAATGGCCCCTGCTGCTGCTGCTGCTGCTGCTGCCTGTGCTGCTGCTCCTGCTCCTGGTTCACTGCATGATGATTTCCAGAAAGCCAGGGCCGTACTTCTCTGTAACGGCTCCCTGCTCTACTTTTGCTTTACTCACATTGATTCTATTTGTTCCACCACATGTTTATTATACCCCCGCACTATTATCCTCTCACCAAAACCAAGAAGTTGGCCCAAGGAAAACTAGAATATACAATTAACACAAACTCGGGGAAAAGTTCCTCTTATACGTGCATTATATACGATCGGGTAATAACATCGCACTCTGCTGATAACTATATATATATATATATATATATATATATATATATATATATATATATATATTATGGATTGTATCTGGAATTAAAGGAGCCCAAATACCTAAGGCAAATATTATGAGCAGTCGCGAGAAGCAACAACTGATGTATGTTAATCGCCAGACGGTGCTCCAGATAAAATTCTGCGTATACTTCATCGTAGTTGACTAACAACAAATTTTAATGTAGTATTTTACATGTGTATAAAAGTTTACTTTTATACAAGGACGGTATCGCAAGTTTATAATCTCGACTATCTCTAATTCAACTATCGCTAACCAAATAACTATTCTTCTTGTTCTAAAATAATAACAATTTATATTACATATATGTATATGCGTTACGTATTTATTTTGTTATTAATCCTTTTCCTCGTTTTGTATGACATTTCAGGATATATATATATATAAATTGTTGTTCTTATTTTATAACAAGAAAATAAACTTATATATATTTTGTTAGCGATAGTCGGGTTGACGAACAGGTATACTACACACACAGAGGACAACAACCATATATGTGGTCTTTGACCGCATCCTGCCGGTAACACGTACGCGAGGTAACAGGAATGGAGACATTCCGCATTGCACCCTCAAACATTTTATTCACAAAATCGTAAAAAGCTTATGCCTCTATCAACAAGTAAACACAGTTTACTAATGAAACACGATTTTTTTCTAGAAATGTCATTAATATATAAATATATATGTATTTTGGAGCGTTATTCCTAATCAATTGCCAATCCGTGATTAATAGGTATTCCTATTGTCAAATATTTCTATTATTCCTTATTTATTTTGTAATATTTGTTATCGCACTTGCATATGTTCATACCATTAGGCGCATTAAATCTGTGATACATATCTATATTGGAATACACAAACCTAACATATATGTGTTTTTATATATTTGTTGTCGTTTTTGTCATATTTTATAATGAAAACTGTAATAAGGTATAATATCGGAAACCCAATATCTAATCATCAAAAGTTTTATTTGTGAAATTCTGAGCAATATAGAAGATATATCTTTCATATACACTTCCTAGGCGGTTTTCAGTATATAATATAATAAATTAAAGTTATGTGTAAAGCGCGCCATACGTTAGCACTGCGCCAAACATATACATGTCTATGCCTACGGTCTATGTGCGCCAAACAATATACAAATGTATATAGATATCGATTGATATTTATCTTCACATGAGAACCATTTCCGAAAAGCCCTTTGGTGAGTATACTCAAACGCAAATTAAGGCCACGTACCAATTTCCTTTTTGTGGCAATAAATAATTAATAATTAAAAATAAAAAATCCTACTATACCACTGAGAAGTCTATCTAGACATATATATATATAGATACGTACATATATGTATGTATATATTACTTAATTTTGTTAAAAGAACCAACTAATAGACACATTTCTAAAGCACGGTTTTTTGTTTAAGATAGCATTATTTTTTTGTTGCTGTATCGAATTGTAATGTAAAGTACGTAGACTTTTATAAGTACTATTGAGTACATATGGCACATATGTGTGTGGGTATATGTATATCTGAATGGCTTATGTAATAATAAAGTATGTATAGTATATAAATATGCCTACTACATTACGAATTTCCTGTCGAGTTACTCTCCCCGTCCGAATATATGGATATTATATACGTGTGTGTATAGACTTATCGCGCGAGAGCAGATTAATCTGGGAAAAGCATCTATTTAGCGTTAAAGGGAAACAATACAAACTAATTAGATGCGGGTCATTACACATATAAGCGCATCAAGCATGCATTTTTGTCGAGCCTTGCAATAATGATATATATATCCAGCGATATATATGTGGATGGTCTAGATAATATATATAGCAATGAGGAGTAGGAATTGCGGGTATTAGAATGCGCAGATGGAAGGAAGTATATACTAGAGACGCGCGATACGTGGCAAAAGCAAGATTTTTTCGTTTCCTGGCGGGGATAGGATTTAGGCGCGAACATTTCCCGCGTGGTCAGGGCATAAGTGCATTGTGCGTGGATGGGCGGGGGGCTGGTGTGTAAGTGGTGTGGAGTCGGTGTAGAATTGGTGTGGGGGAGTGTGAGTGTAAGAGATCAGCTGAGCGCCAGCTGTGCTTGTGGCAGGGACCAATGAGGGCGGAGGATAGGAGGTGGAGATGGTGGCCCTCTATCAATACGGCCGGCGGCTGATGGTTTGGCGCTCCCGCGAAACCAATTCGGAAAGGTGTCTCCGCTTGTTGGGGAAAGCTCTCGGGTTTCGGGAGGATATCTACCAGTTTCTGTGTTGAAGCAGTGTCCTCGAGTTCAGCGGGCGGCTCACCGAGGAAGGAACGAGGGAGTGTTGCCCGTTTATTGGGAAAGCCTGGCTGGAGTCGAGAGCGGGAAGTGGCGAAGCGCTGTTGGCGCGTGGGTGCACCAGCTGCACCGTTTCGCGCATCCCCTTTCCGAGGGATTTGCAGCCCTTGTCGCGAGCCTGTTGCATCCGGCGGGTCAAGTGGACGCTCGACGAAGCGGAGGAGTCGATTCGGTGGTGAATTCGGTGGTGATTTCGTGGAGGAAAACCGCTCGAAGGGAGCAGTGTGTCGGGAAGGACGCCAAGCCTCGGCGGCACTTGCACACTCCTCGATTCCTGGGGGTTTTCGCAGTGATAGGCCAAGATAGGGCCCCGAGGCGATTGAAGGGCCATTCTCGAGGGTGTTTATCGTGAATTGGTGAATTTTTGCCCATTTGAGGTTATGGGATACATATAGAGGGCGTGACAGTACCTGCTTGCAAGCAGGGGTTGGTCGGAGTTTCGCGCGCTGGTCTCCCGCGCTCCGAGGTGCACGTCTTCGGTTTTTTCGAGCAATTCCCATCCACCGAGTTCCAGCAGGCTCGGTTCCTTTCAGGAAGGTTCGAAAAAAATTTCGGCAACCTCTTACCTTCCTACGGGACCAACAAATGAGAGGAAATATCCCGTGAAACTGAGCCAAGAGTAGGAGCATTATGGCGATCCAGTGCGTGTAAGCTTGGCGCGCTCCTCCAATTTTTGGCATTTTCCTCGCTAAATTACGCTCCTCCGGCCCTCAAGAATCATCAGGACACTCAGCCAAAGTACAAAGGAATTGAAGAAAAAATCGAAAACCGATTTTCCACTCCTCAAGATTTTTCGAACACGTCGACAATTCCGCACCAAGATGCCACAGACCAGGTGAGTGATCGACTTTCCATTTGCTCGAAGAATTCCCCTCTGTCCTTGGAGGTTTCTCCACTGGGCCATTATTAATCTCTTCCATCGATTAATCTGACTCCGGCCATTCATTTGGCTTTCCCAGCTTTCGCCTGGAATCACCATTTTCCTAGATAACCTTTTTTAATTAGTGCCTCCCTTGTCCTGCTCTCGGTAAAATCGTGTGGTCACGTTGACCCGATTTATTGCCAATTCTCCTCGAAAATCGTGATTCCCAATGATTAGCCCACTACTGAAAGTCGGCCTCGATATTCCTATGACTCTCTCGAAATCGAAATATTTTTTTCACACGTTTTCCACATGCTCTGCTTGGAGCAGCTTGCTGCCTGGTAAAATCAGTCTTGAGAACTCCTGCATGTTTAAGGCAGCCCGGTCATTCTCATCGAAATTCTCTTTCATTGACTGGTGTAATGAACTCAGGGCTCACTTCTCTTTTCTATTCAGCTTACAGGAAAAGAAGTCCCACTCGTATTTGCAAGGGGGAAAGGCAGCAACACAGTCGGTCAAGCGCAAAAGACGTGCAACAGAAATTTTGGAGGACTCTGAAAACGTCTATCCCCCCACAAAAATACAGGCAATAGCCAGTACGACATATCCAGAGTCCTGTCAACACAGTACCCATCCAGTGGAGAGCTCTTGTACGACGCATCAAGTCTCGCCATTGAAGGAACAACAAGAAGCTGCAACTTGGTCCGAGCTTAGGACAGCAACATGTTTCCTAACTCCATCTGCCTCGAGCAATGTTACAAACAGGCCTAGTCCATTGCCCTCGTTCTCATGGGCCGATGGATCTCAAGTCTGGTCCCTGATGTGTTCAGGCGATCAAAAGACCATTACACAAAGGGATCCAGACATGTTCCAGAGACATCCGACTTTGCAGCCAAGAATGAGGGCAATCCTCTTAGATTGGCTCATTGAAGTCTGTGAAGTCTATAAGCTACACAGAGAAACCTATTACCTAGCCATGGACTATATTGACAGATACTTGTCGATTCATCAAAATGTTCCCAAAAATCAACTACAGTTGATAGGAATCACCTGTCTTTTTATAGCTGCTAAGGTTTGTATTCTTGCACATAGCACAATTCATAATACAATTATTAAAGGATTTTCTCATTCAACAATTTGACTTATTCTTGCAGGTTGAAGAAATTTATCCTCCAAAAATCGCAGAATTCGCGTATGTCACTGATGGAGCATGCACAGAGGAGGAAATTTTAGGCAAAGAATTAGTGATTTTAAAGGGTCTCGGATGGAATTTGTCACCAATCACAGCCCCAGGCTGGCTAAATATTTACATGCAAATCGAGTCTGGTGACAGTTCAAGGCCCAATGCTTTTATATATCCACAATATGGTGGACTGCAGTATTCCCAAGCTGCTCAGCTTCTGGATCTGGCCACTTTGGACGAAGGAAGTCTCAAGTTCCCCTATAGTCATGTAGCAGCAGCAGCCATCTACCATACCCAAGGACGAGAGTGTGCATTGAGAGTTTCGTGCCTTTCGTTTGAGCAATTGTCACCATGTGTCAAGTGGCTCACACCTTTTGCAACAACAGTTGCCGAAGAGGATTCCCAATTACTGTTGAGGTCTGCAGTGCCTCCAGTCGAGTCTCATTCCGGATCTGGACTAAGGGCGACTGTGCCAAATATCGTGACGAATGAGTCGCATCGAATTCAAACGCATGTAGTCGATTTAAATATGCTGGAGAAGGCTCAGCAGAGATTAGCTAGTAACGCCGCGTCTTCCGAGACTCACGAAGTCGAGTCTAACGCCGACGCGGGTGGACAGAGTCCGAACGAGAGCGGTCTTTTAACTCCACCGTCCAGTAGCCAAAAAAAATCACCCGCGCCCTCGTGCGAGCTGCCACAGTTACACCCTTATACATAATTAGTCCCTCATTTTTATACAATTTTTCCATATCATTTACGGCGCCGAAAGAAATGGGGGGGTTGAATGAGAGGGAGACGGAGCGCGATCGCGGGGGCGGGTACGGGGCTGAATTAATGTATGCTATGCTATGCGAATTCTACTGGTGGATAAGTTTTTAATGCACTAGTGTATATGTACAATATAGCAGATACATTCTTGTAAACGCTTTGGAAAATCATAAAAGCAAAAAAAAGAGAAGCGCTAGAACAAGAGGATATAGAAGAGATGAGAAGGGGTCATGTGCTGAATTGCGCGTGAATTTAGTCGGCGTGGAACTGCATCTGTGCACGATAATGTGTGGATGGAAGACTATACCTTATCGGAATTAATCAATGCATCGTGTTCCACGTTATTATCCGTTGCTTATTGCAATGGTGCCTATATCGTTATTGCTAATAAGACTTTTCCAGTACAAGATGTTAACTATTTCCAGCCGGGCACATTGCTGCTGGCGAGAAATTAATTTAATATTGTTTTATTATAAACATGGAGAAATGAAAGAAGTGCCTTATGTCGCAGGGATAACTTATGTGAAAGTTACAGCGAAAAGACTAATAATCCTCTAATATCGTAAGAGTCCTAAACCTCCCGTGATGATGTAACACTGCCTTAAATGTAGTGAGTCGGCGGTTTATATACATTTGTATGAAGAGTTTGACAATAAAAGTTTTTACATGCGGAAACTCATAATGCTAATTACTGGGGCGTCTGTTTTAATCTAGCCTGACGAATTTTTTAACGTACCGTAGCTCTTCGATTACGTTACACAAGTCGGACTAATTGACAATCCTTAATTGCGCAAACATAATTTTCTAAATATATGCTTTTATGTAAATCGTATGATCCAAAATTATATTAGCCTACTAAAATGCTGAATATAACATATATATATGTATATATATATTCCTGCCGGGGATCAAAAGATATAATGGCAATTTATAGAAATACTTGAGAGCTTCTTTGAAAAATTCTTGTAAGAGAAACATCAAGTGCTTTTATAAATTACTAATTTGTTATTTTCAAGATTTTAGTTCGCTTTTCTAATGTACGTATTGTGACACACGACTAATATAAAAAGACAGTTTTAATATTTAAACAATTATTTTTTAAACATTACTTTATTTTCAATCTTATGGTTGTAAGTTTATGTTTATTCATTTTTATAATCTCTGCTAGAATGTTTACTATATATTTTATGTATGCCCGAGAAACTTTAACAGAACCTTTCACAACCTGTCACTGTTGATCATCATAAAACTCTTTTGCATTTAAAAACCCAAGATTTTTTCCGTAATACCATTTCATCGTGTTTGGGTTAATTTGAATAATTTAATAAATATATGTCGGAAAATCCACAAGATGGGCAAATCACTCGAACCTGTTTTACATGTCGGGAAGCAGCAGAGATCGCTGGGCCATGTAATACAGTAGTACAACATCATAATGAAATGCATGAACATCTATTTTTAATATTATATATATATATTTGTCATATTAAAAATTGTAACAATAATAAAGCATACATAATGAATGAAGAAGAAGGTAGATTTGTTTTGAGATTGCTCTAGCTCTAAAGGTATATGAAAAAAAGTGTATGAAAAATGCATATAATAAGATAGTTATTATATTTGAGAAAGCGCACAGAGCGAGATCATCAGGTATGGAATTATAATGTGTGGATGATCGTTTTTACCGTCGCTGGAAACAACACACTAGCGCCACCAGGAACAAAACTCAAACGGGAAGGAGGATGTTGATTGGTCGATGGCTTCGCATCTGGCATTCAAGTTGTCAAACGGTGGACAGCCGTTAAAGAACGCCGGTTGTGCTGGTACATCATCGCATTCTCGTGTGTGACGGTGGCGGGATCGCAAGAATCGTAGTGGAAATTAAAGGAATCGGGGACCATCCGACACGATATAATCTTTTGTTGTGCGTCTCCAGCAGCAGTGAGAGAAGTGAGAGAAGTGAGAGAAGAGAATCCATCGCGAGTGCGAATATTTCTTTGTTCGTGAGATCGGTAGGGAGCCGTAGAACGCAGATAGTGAGGATCAAGCATTCCTTCACATTCCTAGCGTTCGATTCGCTAGAATGCGATCGTTCTGCGACTAGCTCCTTCTCCTTCTCTTTCTCACACCTATCTCCCTCAATCAAAACTGGTATCTACTGAGTTCACTTGGGAAGATCGTGGTAATGTCAAGTCCAAGGAGCATCGCTGGAGGAATGACCGTCCGCGACGGCACGAGGGTAGTCCTCCGAGAGATCACAGCATCGTTACACAATTCTCCACCGATGCAGTCTGCACGTCGCAAGGTAAGGTCGCAAAAGCTAAATACTACGTACAACTATTTACATAGTAGATGGGTCGCTCGAGTCCTGCCGCGAGTTTTCAATTTCCGAGATTTCCAGCCAGACCCCTCTCTCTCTCTCTCTCTCTCTCTCTCTCTCTCTCTCTCTCTCTGTTTCAACTGTTCGCTATTCTAGAGTTTTCCAATCGCTCACGAATCGCAGGTTCTCTTCTTCTATTGGATTATTTGGTAAAGCGGACCATATCTTCCCCAGAGTTTTTACTCCATACATACAGTAACAGCTACTAACGGTTGTGTCGGAGAACGGAACCCTATAAATAAACCGTGCATCTCCAGGAGCACCTTGAAACGAAAATAAGATTCGCCTTCTGCGCTTCAACGACTGTGTTGACGTCCCGCGGCTCTAACAAACTTTAACTGTCTTAGTTTCGAATCACGAAATGTCTACTGTAACTACGTGACAGGCCTGACAGACAAGGCACAGCACGATTTGATAAGCCGGAAAATTACACAGGCGTTCAGGAAGCTTTGATCCACGAAATATTGTTCACTGGAATAACGGTCTTTCTACACGATGCGAGTCTTTTCCTTATAACAAATACCACACACAAACACACATATTGTGAAATTGGTGTTAAAATGCACACATATAACTACCTGAAACATCTTAAGAGTTTACTTCCATACTAGAGTTGGGAAGGTAATGTGAATAGTGTTTTACTGAGCATTATTTATTCGCGGTAACTTGCCGATTCGGCAAGACAGTTTCGACTGACTCATAAAACGCGTGTTAGCTGATTAAAATATAAATTTCTATTCGTGGGTAAAGAAACGTGGAGGGAAGTCGGTGATTTTTTCGTGTCTATAGTAACGCATATCGTATGTCTCAAGTATGTGTAAGAAATATAGGATGGAGAGAAATATATGTATATAGATTCAGTGGGAGAAATTATAAAATGGCAAGGAGAGGGATGAACTTTTGTGTGGATTTTTCTAAATGTATTTGGAACCCCCGACTAAAAATCCGAACATTCCACTAAATCTTTTAAAAGTTCTAGCTTTGTATATATTAACGAATATTTTTCAAGTAAAACCGTAGAAAAAACATCGAGACAGTTTACTGCTTTTCGCAATACATCAATGATGCATTGAATAATTTTTGTTAAAGATTTGCATAACATTCACAAGCACAATTGCGAGAAATGAAATAAATATTATCGGAAAATATCAAAACCTAAAGAAATTTGTTTTTCACTTGCCACGGATGTGGCTACCTGTCGCGTACTTGTTTCATCAGACCTGTACAAAATATTGGAGGAACCTTGAGAATACAAACCCACTAATCCTCATTTAAGAATTTAAGAACGTTCGGAATTCATCTCAGGGATGTCCGAATAGATTTATAAACCTCTTCACACGCAATTTCGGCAAGTTCTTACTCTTCTGGAATTCCGCCCAGTGAAGTACTAGATTTGTCACCAATACATCGTCAAGATAGTAATGAAAAAGCACTTTTCTAAGGGATTTTCTTTCAAACTTTCGCGTATTAATCTTTACACAGTGTGTTCCGACCACTGGTCAAATTTTATTGGGCTTCGCCATACCGTTTCCGAAATAATCGATTTTGAAATTGGCAACTGTTATACATACGACATAGCCAAAAGCTGTCACTCATTCAAGAAAGTATTGAATAGTTGATGAAAAATCTCATGGCCAAGTCCAAGTGTAATATAATTAGGTCAGTAGTTTCAAATGCTGCTAAAGATTATTATGTGCAAGTTTAAATAAATTCTTAAGAAACGTTGTTTTCTTTACCAATTACCGCAATCGGACTTTAAATATGCAGATCAAAATACTTAAAACTTGCAAACGTTTTCTACTGCTCTCTGCTGGAAAAAGAAATAGTAATTCGGTAAATCGGTAATTTCTACTGAGAACTAAGAGTTGGACACATGATGTGGTAAAGGGAAGTGTGGAAGGAGCTTAAGGATCGAGTGTGATGTCGAGAGCGGAGTGTCGGGGGGATTTTATCGTCGCAGTAGAGTAGTAGGATAGAGAGAATCTCCGAATGGGGTACCAGTGCTCAGGAATTACTCCAGATAGCGCCACGCCGTTATCATTCCTCTCATTCGCTCCGCATTCACTCGCTCTCCTTTCCACGAGTAATGTGCCGGAGCATATCCATAGTAGGCGATCTTTCCAGCATAATGCCTGTACGGCGTGTGCGCGCGACTGGAAGGCGAGCTCTCCACCTCCAAGCCGTTGAAGCCTTCGAAAGGAACTCTGTTTGAGGAGCGCTGTCGCCTCTACTGCGATCGAGCCGAGTCCGAGGTCCAAATGTCAGTGCGTTTCTATCGTCGTGGCACGCTACAGCGGCAATGACTCGCCCCCCGCGGCCTTTCTCAACCTCTCAAGCAATTAGGGAACTGTTAATCTTACAGTGATATTTCTCAAAGTGTGGGAGAAAGAGAGTGCAGAGAGAGAGAGAGAGGGTGAGAGAAAGCGTTATAGGGAGAGGGCGAAGGAGAACGTTCGGAAAAAGGTGAGAATCTCGCTTCTGGCGGAAAGAGTGTTTCAGCAGTGCTCGCCGGATTTCTCGTCTGTCTGACTGGTGGCTGGCTTGGCAGTGTGCGCGCGTGCACGAGTAAACGAGCAGAGTAGAGGAGAGCAGAGCTGAAGCAGTACAGCAGCGAGCACGTAAGCCGCGCGAGAGTAAGCAGCTCTCTTCTCTACTCTGCTCCTTGGTAATATTCTCGTTGCGTGAGGCGATCGCTCTAATATCGACTAGGTAGAGGATGCAGTGGGCTAATATTAGAATCCCACCACGAGACATACTGATTTCGCGGGGCGCCCTAGCGTCGCACCTTAGGTGAACCTGTGTCTTGTGTGATGTGCGTGGTGTGTGTGGTGTGCGGTTGCGGTGCGAGCTGGCTTCTCTTCGCTGGTGAGTGAGTGAGCAGTGAGCCGCCTCGGCTCCACCTCGGCCTCCGTTCTAGCGGAGAAGGAACCTTCTCTCGCCAATCGGACACTCACCCAGTCCGATTCTTCGGGCCATCACCTCTCAAATCTCACTCTTTCTTTCTTATCTCCAGAGTCCGACCAGTTACCGAATCCCCAGACGTAAGCATTAGATTCGATTGGGAAAGAAAGCAGGCTGGAAAAGTGGAGAGATTAATTGGAACAGAATCGATTGTTCGTCAGGGCAGCGGTGTTTGGGAGGAGATTCTATGCGAGGATAAGAGTGCATATATACTTCTTCTCGGGAGATAAGCATCATTGAAAGATGGTTAGCCGTTCATTGATCGGATCGGGAGCCCCGGAGAAAGCGGCGTTTGACCTGATTGTCTGTGTTATCCACCGTCTTCCTCCGTCGTAACATCTGTCCATCGCGTGTATGCCATGCGCGAATCACGTAACCTGCCTCTCACAAATCAAACAAGTCCGTGTGCCAGTGCGACAGCGGCTTGTTCCTCTCGGAACTAATTAGCCAGGGCTAACGAGGACACTTGTCGCCCGCTAGTGTCGCCAATTTCATAGCTAGGCTCTGGAAGTGCTCGAAGATTAAGGGGATGATGGGAAGAGGGACCCCACACCCCGAGGAAAAACGTAGATAGCCAGTGAGTGAGTGTCGTTCCATAGCGTCGCGTTGCGTCGCGTCACGTCGAGCGGACTGTCACCGCGCGCGCGAGCAGATGGGAATGAGTCATAGCTTTTCAATGCTGTTTGCGGGTACGTCGACAGGGTGATGCACTTGCCTTTGACGATGCACCACTGCCACATCCCCTTTTCTATCTAGCACATGCATATTATTTTAGATATTACTCTATATGCATCGTGCATACAATATACTCTCTGCATAAATAAATTTGAGATATTATTCTATATGCATTGTGCATACAATATACTCTACATCTACAGGATTTCGAGTAGAATGCGGAAGCCGTGGTATATAATTACAATTATTATATTATAAATAACTATTTTGTAGGCAGTATCAACAGTGAACCTGTTCCTCTACAGAGTGGTGATGTACTTGCCTTTGAATCACCACTACCGCGCCCCACTTTTGATCAGTGATATGTATAGTTATCTATGTACAATGTACATATAAATTCGTACGAAGAGACAAGCTCTTGTCTCGGGCCAACTACAAAAAAGATAGACCTTGTATCTTTCCGGAGGGAGAAAGTACGGGCTTTTTGCAATGTTCAAACTGCAAAAATAAATTAAAGCTTGGAAATCCTTATAAACAATTAGTTCATCAACTGTGAAGATAATAGATCTTAAACATAGCTGTTTTTGGTAATAATAATGTGTCAAGAAACGCGGTAGAGTCTGCCGTCAAGTAATATTTTATTATATATATTATATAAGCACCGGTGGCTTGTTACTTTGAGACGACTTACTCTGAATGCGAGCAGGATTCTTACATACTTTATTACACATTATTTGCTATACTACAGAACGGAACTTCTGTGGAATAATTTCTGTAAATGTAAAATCTGCAGGTAATTTAAAGTTATTGTTCGTGGAGCAGTGTATGTATAGTGCTGCAGAGCGTCAATTCAAGGGCGAATGAATCATCCTGTAGGCGTAGGTACGGTATACAGTCGGTGGCGTATTCCGTCTCCTCGCTCCTCGGTGGTCTCTATCTACTTACGGGCGTCCGGTGCCGCACCAAGAACGCGCCGAATAAGGAGAAGCTCAAGTTCTCGAGTTTCGTCGAGGGGAATTACGCCTGATCAGCCAACACTTTCCTACAGTTAGACGCGTGAAATGGATCTGGAGTGTGCCGGTCTGCTAGGGCAATCCATTACCAGCAGCTCGCTAGAAAGGAAAGGCGAAACTAGGAGCTAGTGGCTACCGTCTAATAATGCCGGTGTAGCACACCTGATCGCGGCTGCTTTGCCGTAGAATCGATTTCGTCCCGTTCGAGTTGCCAGTGCCTTGCACTCTGTCCGAGTACGTGTGTACATACGTAATCTCTAGAGAAGGCTAGTCAGAGTGAATGACACTTGTTTTCGACCCCATGTCACGTTATCACTCAGGAGTCAGAATGCAGTCAGAATCGAATCTTCCTTTATTCTCGAAACTTTCCATCAATTCGACCCTCACCGGCATATATTATTCTGCTAATTTATAGAACGCAATCATTTCTGAGGTTGCTGATAGTTGAGTGTCTTTTATGGGACAAAAAAGAGCCAGTCGATCAGAATGACCTTCATTTCGTTGGAGGCGCCGAACAATTCTCGGGGAATTGGTTTTGACCGACCGACTCGCCAGAATAGGCATTGTGTTCACCCGATGCACAGGGTGATTCTCAGTTGGCTCGGATCACTATTGTCGAATGTACACTGGTAGAAAGAAAGACAGTACAATTGTAAATTCTTAAGTACACATTATAGTCGGCGCCAACTCAGTAGACGGTTACAAGGTTGCTTTTCTTCCTATTCTTCCTGTGCGTTATCATTTTCGACATAATATTTAGTAGCAACTCGTCCAACTTCTATTATTTTTAATACAAAATCGTATAAGTCGGATAAGTTGATACCAAATAATAGAAATTGAATGAGTTTGTGCCAGATCACATGCGTTCAAAATTGGGACTAAATAAGATTTGATCATTTGGTACCTAATAATACAAGTTGGACAATTTCCGGTTCCAACTTATCCGACTTCTATGATTTGGTACCAAGAATAATAGAGGTTTGGACCAGTTGCTACGAAACATAGCGAAAATAATAACCGACGAGGAATTGAAAGAAAGGCGAGCTTTAAACCGCCTATTCAGTTGGCGGCGACTACAGTGTTCGTCCTGCAAATATAATGTATAATGTTACATCGTGCGCACAAAATAATGGCTACATAACACACGTACAAGTCTGAAATGAATTGAGTGGCATAGTGCTGATTGAAAGGCAAGGGAATCACCACCACCCTGTACATGTTAATTCCCAGTGCTTTCGTGACTAGGCGCACTCGATGGGAAGTGAGAATGATTCGGCGGAGTACACAATTCTAGCTGGCAGTGTGCGTAAAAGTAATGGAATCAGTGCTTACATTTGTACACGAACTAAATAAAAGTGTGATAACTGGTGCAAGAGATAGGCGCAGCACAAACAAAGACAACAGCGGGAGCGAAGGTAAAGGCGGAAATTGCGCGACGTGAGCGGCTTTCTCGAAAGGCGAGCCTTGCCCCTGTCGATGAACTCTACTAGTCAAAAATAATCATGTCAAGGGTAAGAAGATAGAAGGTGGGGGTGGGGATAAGCGCGCGCGCGCGTGTGTGTGCGCGCGTGAAAAAGAGCGGGAGGGAGACTACGTGGGGTTTGTAGGGTTCTGTGAACTCGCGGGTAAATATGGCATCATATCGGGCGGCAGTGGCAACCGAAAGTGGAGGTCCTTTAAGAAGTCATGGGCAATCTCGTGCAGAAGGTAAACCCGTGGCAATCGTTGACAGCGAGCTTTCTTTTCGAGCAAAACACTTCTATCTCTTGCATAAAGATGTAGCTCCCCCCATAAACTATATCTCACACGACAGACATCCAATTAACACTAAAACACTTACACACTTCTCTTACATACTCACACGGTAGATACTGGCAAAAAATCGTTACGTCAAGAAAGTCGATTAAGCGCAACATTCCTCTGGATTCATATGCATATGTAATGCCTCCTCCCTTCAAATAACCGATATAAATCAGCAGCTCGCAATGCCGCTTTATATATCAAAAATATATTCGATAACAATTTATTTTGATTGTGTAACATACGGTAGACGGATACATCAGAGGAACACGTAAATTGCGATATTTGAAGTGATAACAAAGGAACTTGTCTCCGTAAAGAAAATCACGTTTCTTAAGAATTTCTTTAAACTTGCACATAATAATCTTTAGCGCGATTTGAAACCACTGACAAAATTTCCAAGTAATTTGTTAGACTTTACCACGACATTTTTTCATCAACTTTGCAATACTTTCTTGAATTACTGACAGCTTTTGACTGTGTTGCACGTACAAAAAATGTCAATTTCGAAGTCGATTGCCGAAAACAGTATGGTCAATCCAATAACATTTGTAAAGATTAATATATGAATGATTAACGATAATCTTAAGAAAAGTGGTTTTCTACAACCAACTACCTTTACAATATAGTTTTAAAAGAAGATAAACAGTATTAAAGCCGATTGTCCTAGATAAAGACCAGAGCAAATGGTCATATACTAATATTTTGGTTAAACTATTTAAATTTAGATATAAATTAACTTGCTATTTTTAAAAATTTGTCTACGGCTGCAAAATAAAAAAAAATAGTTCACTTGCCACCACCGGCCGTATGGAGAAGGCACACAAAAGGTGTAGTTTCTAATCAAAAGTGTCTCTCTTCGTCTACGACCAATATCAGACTCAAACTATACCAATGATTAGATTATCTCTATTATAGGTCAGAAAGGGTTAGGCAATTCGTAAAGAGTGTGGTGTAGTGCGACAACTACACAAGACTTTTACTACACATTTTATGGAAAAAGCGATTAATAATTGTCTGGCAGTGGACTTCAATGACAAGCTTCAAACGGCGGCCAAGTATTAAAGGAAATATTATGAGATTTACGCAAATATTTGGGAAGTGGTGGGTTCTCCATAGGGGAATTTGGCGGGTGATAAGATGTAAAATTTCCTGCTGTGTAATTTGAGAGGATATTAAGCACTAGTGGTTCGGCGCTGGGCAGACGTTTAATAAAAGTTTAAGTAGCGCTATTATACTATGTTATGTTTCCACTTACACCTAGTTGGTGTATGTGAAGTTGGCAGATCACTTCGCGGAATATCAAAAAAAATTGATAGTTCTGGGTTCTACACCAATAGTTCTATAGTTCTTGATAGTTTAAACAAATAGTTCTGGCCGTTTAACCAAAAAAATGGCTTCGGACAAAATGATATTCCAACTTCACGCTGAATATCATTTTGTCCTATGGCGTTTTCTTTGCCAGTAATTGCTCAAAATCAATTAATTTATAGTTCTACGAGAGTTCTAGGAAGAGTTCTACCTTCTGCTAACAAAAAATAACACATTTACCGAATTTCAGAAAAATTCATATCAGTGCGTAGCATGACGCCATGAGCTGCTAGCTCCATTTCGATAGTTCTGGCGTTCAGGGCATAGTTCTGGAATAGTTCTGGGTATGTACGTGTTATTTGGAAAGAGTTCTAGCGATTGGCACAATTGGATTTTTTTAAAACAATTTTTTTACTCCGAAACCGGGAGTTCTAGGGTATAGGGGTGAGCTGCTAGCTCTATTTCGATAGTTCTGGCGTTCAGGGCATAGTTCTGGAATAGTTCTGGGTATGTACGTGTTAGTTCGAAAGAGTTCTAGCGATTTGCATAATTTGATTTTTTTTAAACAATTTTTTTAATCCGGTCGGATGAGCTGCTGGCTCTATTTCGATAGTTCTGGCGTTCAGGGCATAGTTCTGGAATAGTTCTGGGTATGTACGTGTTAGTTCGAAAGAGTTCTAGCGATTGGCACAATTGGATTTTTTTTAAACAATTTTTTTAATCCGGTCGGATGAGCTGCTGGCTCTATTTCGATAGTTCTGGCGCTCAGGGCATAGTTCTGGAAAAGTTCTGGGTATGTACGTGTTACTTCGAAAGAGTTCTAGCGATTTGCATAATTTGATTTTTTTTAAACAATTTTTTTAATCCGGTCGGATGAGCTGCTGGCTCTATTTCGATAGTTCTGGCGTTCAGGGCATAGTTCTGGAATAGTTCTGGGTATGTACGTGTTAGTTCGAAAGAGTTCTAGCGATTGGCACAATTGGATTTTTTTTAAACAATTTTTTTAATCCGGTCGGATGAGCTGCTGGCTCTATTTCGATAGTTCTGGCGTTCAGGGCATAGTTCTGGAATAGTTCTGGGTATGTACGTGTTAGTTCGAAAGAGTTCTAGCGATTTGCATAATTTGATTTTTTTTAAACAATTTTTTTAATCCGGTCGGATGAGCTGCTGGCTCTATTTCGATAGTTCTGGCGTTCAGGGCATAGTTCTGGAATAGTTCTGGGTATGTACGTGTTAGTTCGAAAGAGTTCTAGCGATTGGCACAATTGGATTTTTTTTAAACAATTTTTTTAATCCGGTCGGATGAGCTGCTGGCTCTATTTCGATAGTTCTGGCGTTCAGGGCATAGTTCTGGAATAGTTCTGGGTATATACGTGTTAGTTCGAAAGAGTTCTAGCGATTGGCACAATTGGATTTTTTTAAAACAATTTTTTTACTCCGAAACCGGGAGTTCTAGGGTATAGGGGTGAGCTGCTAGCTCTATTTCGATAGTTCTGGCGTTCAGGGCATAGTTCTGGAATAGTTCTGGGTATGTACGTGTTAGTTCGAAAGAGTTCTAGCGATTTGCATAATTTGATTTTTTTTAAACAATTTTTTTAATCCGGTCGGATGAGCTGCTGGCTCTATTTCGATAGTTCTGGCGTTCAGGGCATAGTTCTGGAATAGTTCTGGGTATGTACGTGTTAGTTCGAAAGAGTTCTAGCGATTGGCACAATTGGATTTTTTTTAAACAATTTTTTTAATCCGGTCGGATGAGCTGCTGGCTCTATTTCGATAGTTCTGGCGTTCAGGGCATAGTTCTGGAATAGTTCTGGGTATATACGTGTTAGTTCGAAAGAGTTCTAGCGATTGGCACAATTGGATTTTTTTAAAACAATTTTTTTACTCCGAAACCGGGAGTTCTAGGGTATAGGGGTGAGCTGCTAGCTCTATTTCGATAGTTCTGGCGTTCAGGGCATAGTTCTGGAATAGTTCTGGGTATGTACGTGTTAGTTCGAAAGAGTTCTAGCGATTTGCATAATTTGATTTTTTTTAAACAATTTTTTTAATCCGGTCGGATGAGCTGCTGGCTCTATTTCGATAGTTCTGGCGTTCAGGGCATAGTTCTGGAATAGTTCTGGGTATGTACGTGTTAGTTCGAAAGAGTTCTAGCGATTGGCACAATTGGATTTTTTTTAAACAATTTTTTTAATCCGGTCGGATGAGCTGCTGGCTCTATTTCGATAGTTCTGGCGTTCAGGGCATAGTTCTGGAATAGTTCTGGGTATATACGTGTTAGTTCGAAAGAGTTCTAGCGATTGGCACAATTGGATTTTTTTAAAACAATTTTTTTACTCCGAAACCGGGAGTTCTAGGGTATAGGGGTGAGCTGCTAGCTCTATTTCGATAGTTCTGGCGTTCAGGGCATAGTTCTGGAATAGTTCTGGGTATGTACGTGTTAGTTCGAAAGAGTTCTAGCGATTTGCATAATTTGATTTTTTTTAAACAATTTTTTTAATCCGGTCGGATGAGCTGCTGGCTCTATTTCGATAGTTCTGGCGTTCAGGGCATAGTTCTGGAATAGTTCTGGGTATGTACGTGTTAGTTCGAAAGAGTTCTAGCGATTGGCACAATTGGATTTTTTTAAAACAATTTTTTTACTCCGAAACCGGGAGTTCTAGGGTATAGGGGTGAGCTGCTAGCTCTATTTCGATAGTTCTGGCGTTCAGGGCATAGTTTTGGAATAGTTCTGAGTATGTACGTGTTAGTTCGAAAGAGTTCTAGCGATTTGCATAATTGGATTTTTTTTAAACAATTTTTTTAATCCGGTCGGATGAGCTGCTGGCTCTATTTCGATAGTTCTAGCGTTCAGGGCATAGTTCTGGGATAGTTCTGGGTATGTACGTGTTAGTTCGAAAGGATCTCCTAATATTTTCACATTATAGTTACAATATTAAGAAAAATAACAATACTTTTTTCACCAGAGTAAACCAATAACACGCTTCCTCATATTGTTATCATTTATAAAACATTTATTATGCCACACACTCCTCACATTCTCTTCTGGAATGTGCTGCAGCAATACTTTCCAAGCACATTTTGCCAGCGCCGGCTAATCGTTAGATGGCCGAGAATACGGGTCATTCGGCTGCAATAATTATTTAAACAAATTATCTTTCGTTTAAATCGCTAGAACTCTTTCCAAATAACACGTACGTACCCAGAACTATTCGAGAACTATGCCCTGAGCGTCAGAACTATCGAAATGGAGCCAGCAGCTCAGCCGACCGGATTAAAAAAATTGTTTAAAAAAAATCCAATTGTGCCAATCGCTAGAACTCTTTCGAACTAACACGTACATACCCAGAACTTTTCCAGAACTATGCCCTGAGCGCCAGAACTATCGAAATAGAGCCAGCAGCTCATCCGACCGGATTAAAAAAATTGTTTAAAAAAAATCCAATTGTGCCAATCGCTAGAACTCTTTCGAACTAACACGTACATACCCAGAACTATTCCAGAACTATGCCCTGAACGCCAGAACTATCGAAATAGAGCCAGCAGCTCATCCGACCGGATTAAAAAAATTGTTTAAAAAAAATCCAATTGTGCCAATCGCTAGAACTCTTTCGAACTAACACGTACATACCCAGAACTATTCCAGAACTATGCCCTGAACGCCAGAACTATCGAAATAGAGCCAGCAGCTCATCCGACCGGATTAAAAAAATTGTTTAAAAAAAATCAAATTATGCAAATCGCTAGAACTCTTTCGAAGTAACACGTACATACCCAGAACTATTCCAGAACTATGCCCTGAACGCCAGAACTATCGAAATAGAGCCAGCAGCTCACCCCTATACCCTAGAACTCCCGGTTTCGGAGTAAAAAAATTGTTTTAAAAAAATCCAATTGGGTCAATCGCTAGAACTATTTCGAACTAACACGTACATACCCAGAACTTTTCCAGAACTATGCCCTGAGCGCCAGAACTATCGAAATAGAGCCAGCAGCTCATCCGACCGGATTAAAAAAGTTGTTTAAAAAAAATCCAATTGTGCCAATCGCTAGAACTCTTTCGAACTAACACGTACATACCCAGAACTATTCCAGAACTATGCCCTGAACGCCAGAACTATCGAAATAGAGCCAGCAGCTCATCCGACCGGATTAAAAAAATTGTTTAAAAAAAATCAAATTATGCAAATCGCTAGAACTCTTTCGAACTAACACGTACATACCCAGAACTATTCCAGAACTATGCCCTGAACGCCAGAACTATCGAAATAGAGCTAGCAGCTCACCCCTATACCCTAGAACTCCCGGTTTCGGAGTAAAAAAATTGTTTTAAAAAAATCCAATTGTGCCAATCGCTAGAACTCTTTCGAACTAACACGTATATACCCAGAACTATTCCAGAACTATGCCCTGAACGCCAGAACTATCGAAATAGAGCCAGCAGCTCATCCGACCGGATTAAAAAAATTGTTTAAAAAAAATCCAATTGTGCCAATCGCTAGAACTCTTTCGAACTAACACGTACATACCCAGAACTATTCCAGAACTATGCCCTGAACGCCAGAACTATCGAAATAGAGCCAGCAGCTCACCCCTATACCCTAGAACTCCCGGTTTCGGAGTAAAAAAATTGTTTTAAAAAAATCCAATTGGGTCAATCGCTAGAACTATTTCGAACTAACACGTACATACCCAGAACTTTTCCAGAACTATGCCCTGAGCGCCAGAACTATCGAAATAGAGCCAGCAGCTCATCCGACCGGATTAAAAAAATTGTTTAAAAAAAATCCAATTGTGCCAATCGCTAGAACTCTTTCGAACTAACACGTACATACCCAGAACTATTCCAGAACTATGCCCTGAACGCCAGAACTATCGAAATAGAGCCAGCAGCTCATCCGACCGGATTAAAAAAATTGTTTAAAAAAAATCCAATTGTGCCAATCGCTAGAACTCTTTCGAACTAACACGTACATACCCAGAACTATTCCAGAACTATGCCCTGAACGCCAGAACTATCGAAATAGAGCCAGCAGCTCATCCGACCGGATTAAAAAAATTGTTTAAAAAAAATCAAATTATGCAAATCGCTAGAACTCTTTCGAAGTAACACGTACATACCCAGAACTATTCCAGAACTATGCCCTGAACGCCAGAACTATCGAAATAGAGCCAGCAGCTCACCCCTATACCCTAGAACTCCCGGTTTCGGAGTAAAAAAATTGTTTTAAAAAAATCCAATTGGGTCAATCGCTAGAACTATTTCGAACTAACACGTACATACCCAGAACTTTTCCAGAACTATGCCCTGAGCGCCAGAACTATCGAAATAGAGCCAGCAGCTCATCCGACCGGATTAAAAAAATTGTTTAAAAAAAATCCAATTGTGCCAATCGCTAGAACTCTTTCGAACTAACACGTACATACCCAGAACTATTCCAGAACTATGCCCTGAACGCCAGAACTATCGAAATAGAGCCAGCAGCTCATCCGACCGGATTAAAAAAATTGTTTAAAAAAAATCCAATTGTGCCAATCGCTAGAACTCTTTCGAACTAACACGTACATACCCAGAACTATTCCAGAACTATGCCCTGAACGCCAGAACTATCGAAATAGAGCCAGCAGCTCATCCGACCGGATTAAAAAAATTGTTTAAAAAAAATCAAATTATGCAAATCGCTAGAACTCTTTCGAAGTAACACGTACATACCCAGAACTATTCCAGAACTATGCCCTGAACGCCAGAACTATCGAAATAGAGCCAGCAGCTCACCCCTATACCCTAGAACTCCCGGTTTCGGAGTAAAAAAATTGTTTTAAAAAAATCCAATTGGGTCAATCGCTAGAACTATTTCGAACTAACACGTACATACCCAGAACTTTTCCAGAACTATGCCCTGAGCGCCAGAACTATCGAAATAGAGCCAGCAGCTCATCCGACCGGATTAAAAAAATTGTTTAAAAAAAATCCAATTGTGCCAATCGCTAGAACTCTTTCGAACTAACACGTACATACCCAGAACTATTCCAGAACTATGCCCTGAACGCCAGAACTATCGAAATAGAGCCAGCAGCTCATCCGACCGGATTAAAAAAATTGTTTAAAAAAAATCAAATTATGCAAATCGCTAGAACTCTTTCGAACTAACACGTACATACCCAGAACTATTCCAGAACTATGCCCTGAACGCCAGAACTATCGAAATAGAGCTAGCAGCTCACCCCTATACCCTAGAACTCCCGGTTTCGGAGTAAAAAAATTGTTTTAAAAAAATCCAATTGTGCCAATCGCTAGAACTCTTTCGAACTAACACGTATATACCCAGAACTATTCCAGAACTATGCCCTGAACGCCAGAACTATCGAAATAGAGCCAGCAGCTCATCCGACCGGATTAAAAAAATTGTTTAAAAAAAATCCAATTGTGCCAATCGCTAGAACTCTTTCGAACTAACACGTACATACCCAGAACTATTCCAGAACTATGCCCTGAACGCCAGAACTATCGAAATAGAGCCAGCAGCTCATCCGACCGGATTAAAAAAATTGTTTAAAAAAAATCAAATTATGCAAATCGCTAGAACTCTTTCGAAGTAACACGTACATACCCAGAACTATTCCAGAACTATGCCCTGAACGCCAGAACTATCGAAATAGAGCCAGCAGCTCACCCCTATACCCTAGAACTCCCGGTTTCGGAGTAAAAAAATTGTTTTAAAAAAATCCAATTGGGTCAATCGCTAGAACTATTTCGAACTAACACGTACATACCCAGAACTTTTCCAGAACTATGCCCTGAGCGCCAGAACTATCGAAATAGAGCCAGCAGCTCATCCGACCGGATTAAAAAAATTGTTTAAAAAAAATCCAATTGTGCCAATCGCTAGAACTCTTTCGAACTAACACGTACATACCCAGAACTATTCCAGAACTATGCCCTGAACGCCAGAACTATCGAAATAGAGCCAGCAGCTCATCCGACCGGATTAAAAAAATTGTTTAAAAAAAATCAAATTATGCAAATCGCTAGAACTCTTTCGAACTAACACGTACATACCCAGAACTATTCCAGAACTATGCCCTGAACGCCAGAACTATCGAAATAGAGCTAGCAGCTCACCCCTATACCCTAGAACTCCCGGTTTCGGAGTAAAAAAATTGTTTTAAAAAAATCCAATTGTGCCAATCGCTAGAACTCTTTCCAAATAACACGTACATACCCAGAACTATTCCAGAACTATGCCCTGAACGCCAGAACTATCGAAATGGAGCTAGCAGCTCATGGCGTCATGCTACGCACTGATATGAATTTTTCTGAAATTCGGTAAATGTGTTATTTTTTGTTAGCAGAAGGTAGAACTCTTCCTAGAACTCTCGTAGAACTATAAATTAATTGATTTTGAGCAATTACTGGCAAAGAAAACGCCATAGGACAAAATGATATTCAGCGTGAAGTTGGAATATCATTTTGTCCGAAGCCATTTTTTTGGTTAAACGGCCAGAACTATTTGTTTAAACTATCAAGAACTATAGAACTATTGATGTAGAACCCAGAACTATCAATTTTTTTTGATATTCCGCGAAGTGATCTGCCAACTTCACATACACACCTAGTTGTAATGTTCGGTATGAATTATTTACTGAATCACATAAGGAAAAGGCGTAACGATCATCGATGACTACGACTAGGTGGATATATAGCATTAGAGATCTATAGTAATTGACTACCAGCCACTCTAATAGATTTCATCCTACGATAATGACTTTTTGCCGATATTGAGATACGTACCCGTTCGTTTACCCGCCACACGAGACACAACACGTTACATGCGTTTATGCTATGCGACTATTGTCGTTCATACTGTCCTCAGTAGTTGGAGAATGCAAACTTAGAAACAATTAATATTTAGCAACAATTTTCAATTCCATCGCTCTCTGTATATACACTCTTAGGCACGTATCTGTTTCTTATACTACATCTGTGTGTGTGTGTGTGTGCTTCCGATCGAATGGAACAGGGAGAATTGCCCAAAGGCTAGTAATAAAAGGTATCGGTGGATGAATGAGAAGAACGTTACTTCTCCTTTCCCGTGGTAGAAGTGAGAGAAGACGAGAAAATTGAAACCGCCTATTGAGTTCGCGACGACTATAGTTCTGGTGTTAATCACAAGTGGAATAAGCATATTTCTTGTATCATAACTCATAACCGGTGCAGTGCAACCGATATTCGATCTCTGGTGCAACTATAAAATGCACAGGATATGAGACACGCAAGTTTACTTGTACATTACACTCTCCGCTATGCATCGATGGTACGGTTTCTATTGTTATTAAGCGGCATCCGGAAACCGATATTTCTCTCTCGATTACTGCACACCCTGCCCGATCGTTTCTCTTGAATCACCCCATTTCATGGTTGAAGCGAACTAATATTTAATGTGGAACATAGTGACATTCGATGCGAAATATTTTCAATCGGTACAAGATTAAACGTCTCTTTCGGTGCTTCGACAATTGCTGATAGAGTTTTAAATAATTTGTAGAGTTTTAATTTAATATTGACAAATATTAAATAAAAAGGGTAGGCTTAGTCGGGGTTAGACAAAGACAAAGTTAACAGAAGCTAACTATATTTCTTGTCAAGCGTTGCAAGTTGTGACCTACCATTTTGATCGTAACAGAAACCGCTTTAGTCCGTTAGGGAAGGGCGTGGATTGGTTTGACGAACGAAATGTAGGAGAAATCTCGAAAGAGCTGCTCTTGGCAGAGATATCGAAAGGGAACTAAAGAGGTGGAGTAAACGATGAGGCAAGGCGAGCCGACAATATATGTATGATTTTCTGGCTGCCGTGACGGTTGCTTCCCCCTCTCCTTGGAGATTTTATAATTAGTTGGTGAGCGGAGGGTGGTTGCGCAATTCTTTTCCGAAATCGGCGAGAAGAAGCGCGACGGGATCCGGTCAGCTGATCGTGATTCCCGGCCAATTATTGTCGCGAAAGCTCGTGGAGAGCTGCCTCTTTCTCAGTGAGCAGGCCGAAAAGCAGTGAAGCCTCCTGGCCCCTCGGATACACATACGCAGAAACGGCCAGTTGCGTTGCATTCGTTCACTCCGCGTGTCTCACTATCGCCAGTTAGAATGGATTATATCAATAAACTGTTGCATCGGGCGACAGCTGCGATTCCTTCGAGAACGCCCTCACCAACGCCTCCTCTGGTACACACGACGCGACGTCGACAATCCGCGAGATAGTTACCTTCACTTCCCTTCCCACGCTTCCTCAGAAATGATAAAGTACACTCCTTCGTCAGACTGACATGTGTCAGCTCGTTCTGTTCGGACGCCGCGCTGGCTCTAACACTGGTTTCTGCACGGCGTATCTTAATTAACCCATTAAATACCCAAGCACCACCAACAGAGTAATTTGCGCAGTTATTCGGAACTACTGGGAAAAAACTGGCCGACATTCGAGCGCGAGAGTAACAACTCAAAAGTACATGAATGAGTTGTGCGATGAGAAGGTCGGCCATATTTGAAGGCGGCTGAAATAGTGATCGATATCGAATTCGGCTAATAATAATGCGGAGTGTTTCTCTGAAGAAAACTGGTGCGGATTGTATGGTTTCTGTCGAGCTCGGTATCTTCATGAGGAACTATAGTCGGGTCGCTGAAAGTGTGTAATTGAAAAAAGCGATTATATGTTCGAAACAGTGTGGAAGAATTGAACAACTAGACGGACCAAATTTGATGGGGAAATATTAGGGCAATTGGGGAAGTGAGCGATCTACGCGAAGTTAGTCCCTCAGTTTGTAGTAATTCAAATTTTCTTGTTTGCTCTTAGTTTCTACCGAATTGTCATACCGCAAGGAACATTTTAATATTTTGATTATTTTTCTAAAAAACATCGAAAAGCTAAATTTTCACTTGGCCTAACCATAACTGCTGTTCCTCCGACTTACCAATCTCCGTTCTTTCAACGGATCCAACATAGCTAATAGTGTCCTAATAGTTGAGAACGGCACGGCAGCAGCCAGAGTCCACCACTAGTTAGGCGACTTGAGGTTTAATAGAACATTTTCTGTTGGCTTGATGATATAGCGTTAGGATGTATGAGAATGGTTAAGCATGAGTTCGGTGGCTACACGTGTCTGTTACTACTTAGTGCACAGATTTCACCAAGCAATTCTATTGTTACCCAATATTTTTAGAACCTAAGTGTTTGTACCTTCATTCTGTTGATATGGATGTTTCTTGTGGCTTTAGAAATGATGGATTTTTGTTGTTGTTCTATTGACAAATGAGATAAAGAGGTTTGTTTGGGCGTTTGGAGAATGCAGAGTTGAATGCAGAGAGTCTTTTTCTTTCTGTTTCTAGAGTGGCAACGAGAGCAGTTCCAAGGGAGGAGGCGAGCATGAGGTGAAGGTGCGTTTCGCACGTGAATTCGCCGACGTTGGTTCCATCAGCTACTCGGCACCGGAGAGCCTTTCATCGGCTAGCAGTTTTCACAGTCTGACCAGCACCCTCAGTACTAAAAGCAGCAGCGGGATATGTCCCGATTCCGCACCACCTAGTCCAAATGAAACTGCTAATCTCTCCTACGCGAACACCAGTATCTCAGGCGTGGACGACCTGATCGCAGCCTGCGCCGGAATCCGATTGAACGTAACCGAGAAGGAACAGGAGGAGGAGGAACAATCATTTACCGCCTTCGATAATTCCCGTGATATCAGTCAGGATCAGACATTCGCCTCGGCGACGGATGAGCCGCCAAACGACTTGATCGACGATGACGATTCATTACCTCTAGATCCGATCAATCTGACACAAACCCTCGAGGATAAATCGCCCGGCAAAGCGAAGGAAACCACTGAGCATTCCACGTACGAGCGCAAAGTCGATGTGCAGGAACGTCCTATTTTAGGTACTATTTGTATTAGGGACTCTTTTTCGGTAGTTTCCAACGCCTCTAGCAAGGAACGCGAGACCGTTCTAAATTCAGAAGACAAGTTAGCCGAGAAGGAGTCATTCTCACTGAGTGAGACCATCGACATCACCAGCGGCTTTCACACTTGTACCTCTGCGATCGGTCTAGACGAGCAGCATCTACTGCCAGAAAGAGAGGAGTCGGTTACCAGTTTAAATACGACAGTATGCCTGTCTACCGATAAGTCGGACTCGGGCATCGTAGAGCCGGTCAAAGTAGCATCCACGGAAGAGAACTCAGTACTCGAGAGATCGTCGTCGTTGCAACTTGAGTTAAATCCCAGCACCAGCCTCAACCTACCGTCAGTGTCGTCGGCATCGTTGATAGAGAACGTAGAGTGCCCGACATTACCTAGCATAACAGCGATATCTTTATTAAGCGAGAGCTCTGAAATCAGGCAAACCGAAGTATCCAGAGAGCAAAACGCTTCTCCGAGTATAGAAGAATTATTAGCGACGTCGTCATCGTCACCGGTAAACAATAGCAGTGTCACTCACGTATCGAATACTAGTGCGCAGCTATCCGATTCGACCCAAGAGATCATCTCGTGCAATCCAATTAATCAAGAGCAAGAAACTGAACTTAATGCATCGTCGGACCTAGTTTCTTCGACGGCTTGCAATACTAGTAGAACTGAAGAAGAACTTGGCAAATCCCTGCATGCCACCCACGTTATTCCAGCAGAAGTAGGCGAAACAGAAAATCCAGTAACTGAGAGTGTTGAAGAGAATCAGAGTGCGGTAGATAGTAGTGCGTGTACAAAGTTAGAAGCTTCTCCCGAAGTAAGCACCGAGCTCCCCGCTGTAACTTCTGAATTAAATAAGAGCAGTAACGCATCGTTAGAAAGTGACAGTAAAGCAAATGAAACACCGTATGTAGTTATAACCGAGGCTCTAAATAAGACTGTTGAACTCGAGGCGTTAGTAGAACCTGAAGAGGAAGAAAAGGACCAATCTCAAGATAAACTTGATAGAACCCTTACTATTCAAAACACTTCTTTGAGCTTGGAAACTGCACCCGAAATCGAACAGTACACCGACTTCAAGCCACCGCGGCAGAGTACTACGCTAACTTTACCGAGTCAAGGGTTGAACTTCGACGATCTAAGATCGGCGGCGGATGAGATTGCTAATGATATTTTGAAGACGTCTTTCGAGCTTGAAGACGAGAGCGAGAATTTCGTCAGCGCAGCCTCAGAGAGTAAGTTTCTCAAAACATATAAATATACATGTATGTACATATAGATATAGTAGATAAGTCATTGCATTCTGACGATCAGCCACCAATGCTAAGTTGCTCCCTAACAGTTTTTTGTATTTACATATCAATTGTCATCTCTCGTATAAAGTTTCATTACGACTATAAGCATGCGGTCAGTTAATTTTTCTACCAATCGACTTGCATGTTAAAGCTCTCTAAGACATTTAAGCTTTAATTGATGCAAAGGTAGTTGATCTGTCGGTTGGTTTGCTTTATACTCAGATTTCGTGAAAAGTGTAGTGAAAAAAATCTTACTGAGCACATACTATATAAGCGAGTAATGGTAGATGAATAGAAGTTTTATAAATTGGAGTGAGTTATTCTAATCTTATCATTCATTTTATTACAGTTTTTCAAGATTCGAAAACCTACGACTTTTTACTAGCTCGTAGTAATTCGCACACAGTCAACCGCTTGCGAGCAGACTCCCTTTATGTAAAGTTCGATCCGCTTGTGAGCGACACCAGTATGCTACCTCAAAGCAACACGCAAACGATAACCGAAGAGCAGAATGGGAAGAATGAGACCCCGCTGCCGGCGAGCGTGGGTACTCCAAAACGAAGTTCTGCTATTGCAGCTATAGACAGGTTATTATTTTACAGTCCCATTCCTAGTGGGGCAATACAAAAGACAGAAGAATCAAAAGAGAAAATAGTAAGTATCGGTTTGCATGCGAGATCAGCTTGAATGGTATAGACAATAATATATGTTTTTAACAGTCCTCAGAAGAGTCGAAGAAGGATATCGCATTGATAGCCGACGTAAATATGAGCAAGGAACTAGAATTAGTAAGAGCGACTGTATTACAACTAGAAGAGGAGCTTGAGAAGCAGAAGAAAGAATACGAGACCGACTTCGAGAAGAAAAAGAAAGAGTACGAAGCTGACCTCGAAAGGCAGAAGAATGGCTTTCAAGAGAAGATAAATAAGTTGCAAGCACAAATAGCGCAAGAAATGAATAGTAAATCGCAAATGACGTAAGGCAGACATTTCCCATTAACCCTTACAATTATATAGACAATTCCGTGGGCTGAAATGGAAATAAATTCTTCTTCCAGTGTCGTAGTGGAGGAGTACGAAAAATCAATCAGTCGACTGCATACGCAGAGAGAAAAGGACCGCACGAGTTTTGAGCAGGAAAGAGCGAAGCTTCAGGAAGAACTGCAGGCCGCGCAAGAGCATTTAACGAACACGGAGGCCGCATTCAATGACGTGCATCAAAAATACGAGAGACTCAAGGGAGTCGTTGCAGTTTACAAAAGTAATGAGGCTGTCTTAAAGGAAGGTATTCAGGAGAATGTGGAGACCATAAAGAATTTGGACGTGAGATACGACCAGTTGAAGCAACACGCAATCGAGCAATTAGAAAAGTAAGTATTACTTGCAGAGAATTTTATAGTAAATTTCTGTAAGCCCACTGAATTCTTAGTGATGTGTAGCCCAATTACTTGGCTAGTTGCGGATTGTCGTGTATAAATGTGAAACGGGTGACACGTTTAATCGCTTCTTTCCAGTGCCAACTTAGAACTTGAGTCAATGCGAAAGCAGCACGAGGACGAGACGGTGAAACTTCACGCCCTGCTTAGGAAAGCGGAACTGAAGAGTAACTCCCTGGCAGAGCTGGTGGAGCAGAAAACCAAGGAGAACAAGGAACTCACGCAAATCTTGGACGAAGTGATAGCCAGGGTGGGGCACCAAAACACAGAATGAACATATAGAGACGCAAGAGTAAATTCGTGTATCGCGGGTGCAGCGCGATTAGTATTTATTTTTTTACGTTACAAGACATACTATACTCTAGGTACGATTGATATTTATATATATATACATACATACGTATACATACGTTGTTTCGAAGAATTTTATTATTAACGACGAATTTCAGTTCTTGTTTCGAAAAAAGCACCTTTTATTGATTACTTATAAGTTGTGAAATATATATATATATATACTATTTTATCGCTAATAAAAGGTATGCTTACTAAAAACAACCGTTTGGGTTACGTTTGTGTGGTAAAAAAGTGTTTTAATACTCGTTATAGCTTTAACGTCTTATAATATCACTCCACCGCATCAGCCCTCTCCGGCCCTCGGTATTCTCGGGCGCTGGTTTACATTGTGTCTCGCACGCAATAAAACATTACGTTACAGTCTCACTTTAGTAAAAAGAAAACTCTTTTGGTAGACATACAGCGTGGCACGCGTAGCGATATGCGCCCACCCGTCGTCAATTCTGAATCTTCAAATCTTTAAATACGAACACTTATTGGTAAGATACGATACAGTGGGCACTGTCAGTCGGTTGGTCTTGTTTCGATTATGAATAAGACGTGATGTTTCGCCAGTTTCAACATGCGATCACTGGTGCTGCCAGGTTTACGGGGGATGTTTCTGTTCTCGAGATCGGGCATGAATTTCTTTATGGTTCGGCCTAAGTTAGAAGCGTACTGCTTAAACTGTGGATGGTTCATATTAATTCCTTTGCTCCGTAAGGCTTCAGCGACAGCCCACAATAGTTTCTGAAATTAATATTTGCATTCAATGATTCAGTTATAGTCCCCGCCAACTGAATAGGCGGTTTCAATGTCGCTTTTCTGATTGTACTACGAAAATGATAAGACAGGAGGAATAGTAACTTATTTAACTTATATGATTTGGTATACATAATAATAGAAGCATTGCGACGAGTTGCTATGAAATATTAAGCCGAAAATAATAACACAGGAAGGAGAGGAAGAAAAGCGATCTTGACGCCAACTATTCAGTTGGCGGTGACCACAGTAAGATAGTTTACCGCACTAATGAATAACCCTAGTGTCACACTTACCTTTCTGTGCGTGTTGCTTAGTTCCGACCTCCCAGGGGTGAATGTCGGCTTACTGTTTTCGATTAAACTGCTGGACGAATGCTTATTGTTCGTCCACGAGACCATTGAGTTATTATATAGTTCATTAGTGCAGTCGAATGATAGACTCTTAGCCCATTTCAACCGTGGACCCTCCAATTCCTCATCGTGCTTCCTTTTTCTGGATTCCTCTATACCGTTCCTTTTATTAAGCCTCTCGGCATCGTCCTCCCGCTTCTTTGGCGTCGGGAATAAAGCTCGTTTGATGGTCTGCGGATTTGCGCCAGCAGTAAATAATTTACTCGGTCCAGCCCGATCAGAAGTAGGGCTTTGAAATAAAGCACGTTTCGATGTCTCTATCTTTGCTTTTAGTGGACTCGGTCCATCTAATGTAAGTCGCCGTACCACCTTCTTTTTCGTCGAGCTTCGCGGGCTTTTACCCCGAGGACTTTTGCCACGCGGACTCTTACCCTTTCTACTATATGGTTTCCTAAGAGAAAGAATCTTTTCGTTAATTTCTATCCTCAACAGAACCATGTACCATTAGTATAGAATTTCATGCGTACTTAATATTTAGGACTAATTGTTTCTTCTCACTGAGTCCCAATCCCTGCAGATTCGCGCTGGAGAAGGTCCTGCGTCTACGAGTCAAATGGCTCAACCTTTTCCCCGGACTTTGACCGCTTTCACGCTTTGCCAGCAAACTTCGTTTTCTCGCACTACCAGGCGCTTGCTTGGTGAACCATACATTACAAGTGGATTGGGTCTCAACCCCAATATACCTCTCGAATAACTTAACTGTTAAATTCTCATACTCCTCGATGGCCTTTGTTGTATTATAACTGCAATGTCAAATTCACAGCTTAGATATTTTTTCACCTGCTCTCAGCCACCGAGTAACCTAACAAGTCTTTACTAACTGTAACCCATGACATTTCTGTTGATAGACTTCGGGCCATGTCAATTTGCTAGCTTCTTCTTCGTTAACAGTGCAATAGAGTAATGCACGATTGGGAATTGCACTCGGACAGATATCTTTTGTTTCACTGTTCCACCCACTTCTAGACTTATTGGAGGCATCAGAGTCTTTCGATACTCTGTCATTTGTCCTAATCATACTATCCGGCACAACACCTTGGGGTTTCTTAATGGCAACATTAATTTGACTATTTACTGCTAAACTATTAGTGTTTGTGTTATTAGCAGGAGTATTCTGACACTGTATATCACATTGATCAAAGGCGTGGCTTAGATTTCTTGGTGCATTCCTCAAGCTCTGGTAAGGTACGTTTCTGCAGAGATTTTCTTTTGACTGTTCCGGGGATTTGTTAAGATCAGCCAGTTGTTTTTCTGCGGGCAATACAGACTCTGCCCAAAAGAAGGATCTGTTCTCATAAATACGCAATAGGAACTCCGAGCAGTCACTTCTGCATATGGTATGCTTAGGAGGTGGTGGGACGCCACTCATGAACTTGTTGATTCTGGCCAGCAGATAATTGTCGGATCTAGCTATTAATTCCGCATCGGACGGCTTCTCAGGGCTGGGAGGTAACTTTTCTTTTTCATCTTCTAACAGTTGATCGTTGTTTTCCTCAGTCTCTGTGTCACTGGCAAACATCTCCGGACTAGAGACATTTGGCAGTACTCTCTCTGCCATCGGGCTTCTACACTGCTCCCACTGGCAGCAATCCATTGCATTGTCTGCAACAATTACAATAATATGCTTCTTTCTCCAACTTTCCCCCTTACCATTTTCAATCAACAATCCTGAAGGAATTTCAAACCTAATACAATTGTTGAATTTGTTTACTTTTGACAAGTGTTTCATCAGCAATTAAATGCAAGGATGTCGATAATGCTAGAAAACTAGTCTGTTAAGTCTCACTTTTAGCAGACTGTTGAAAAAGTAGAAATTCATTTATAATCATAACTCTTTTACATAAACTAATTCTTGTAGCTAAAGAGTGGCTTTGAAAAGGTTAGTTAAGGAGGTTGGTGCTGTTATTTGGTGTGGGGGTACGAGGGGAACATTTAAGATCCAACACAGAATTCAGTGGCTTTTTCAAACCACAATAAAATACATTTTTAAGCACAAAAATTCAATTTGCAATAAAGCTTATGTAATGTTACATTTCCTGTTATAACTGATATCTACTTTTATACTTTCTATTTATTTATACTATACTATACTATACTACTATACTACTTTCTATCTATTTATATTATTTCCACAAACAAAACCATTTCCTGTTCACTCTTCAGTCAAATTGCCTTAAATTCGTCAGACAAAATTTGTAAAACTTTGCCTGATTATTGAACCATATTTTGTTCAACTGTCATTATTGAACCACAGGTTTTAAAAACATAAAGTGTTAGTTTTGACCGCATTGCCATAAAACCCCTTATATATCAATTGAACTTTAGACATTGATTACTCAAAAATTATACAGAAATATCAGTTGAAAATTGAAGGAGTGATGCAATAGCTATTAATTAACATTATGGATAAATTTCAGGCCCATACCATTATTTCCATATTCAGCACCAACCTCCTAAGGTTTTTCTACGCGATGCGAGAAAGCATGTTGTACTTGCACCGAGTGTTTTGCTCACAACAAATACCACACACACCACGAAATTGGTGTGAGAACGCACACTTATTACTACAATTTTGTTCGTTACAAGTACTCGACTCGCATCGTATGGAAAGACTTGGATAAAAGCAGGCAAGGCGAGACATTCGAAAAAGATCGAGTAACGTATATCTACTGCGCTAACCTTCGGTCTGGTAGGAGAGCATACTAGAAGCTTTGGTCACAGGTAAAGATGCAAAGATTAGGACACATCTGCTAGAGTATTAAGATGCATCTAAGCATTCTCAGCTGTTGATTGTGGAAAGCTAGACTTGAAAGCTCTGCCAGTTGGAGCTTGTTCAGCCGAAAAAGGAAAGAACGCGCTCGATTCTCGCATGGAGAGAATAGAGAACTGAGGCCGAAGTGAACTGTGTGTATATATCGAAATCACATGTCCCAGTCCCGCCTGTGGCCCCAGTGCTACGTTCGAGAAATGGCGAGCGAGTCCTCTTTTACTTACGTCTCAAGCTAATTGACGTTTGAATGAACGATCGGCATGAAGAAGACTCATCCACTGCGGGCAGAACGGCCAAATTAGCTGTTCCTTGTCCTGATAATAAAGTCAACAATTCGACCGTACACGGCACACTACGTCATGTGAGACTGTTGCTCGCAGTGCCCCCACAATGCCCACTCCGGAGTGCTCCGGAGTGCTCCGGAGTGCTCCGAAGATTGCCGGCGGAGCCGGAGGCCCACGACACAAACGCAACACAATACACCGATGCACACCGATGGTTTGCATGACATTATATGCTACAAATGGTATATATGTATTGGGATTAGCAGCTGGGAAGGGGACTGGAACATTCGGATTGGCAGGATAGTATGAAATGGTGTATTACGTCTCCGGTAGATAAAAAGGTAGAAGCGGCATATATATATATATATATGTGGCGACACGGACTCCGTCTACAAAGCCGAGAAGTTGGCTGAAGTAGAGACGAGTCTCAATCCACCAGAGGGCCTCACGGAGTTTCCGCCATCGACGGGAAGTTGGCCGTGCGGCCTCTGCAGTGGGAGTTCGAGCAGAGATCCCATCGAACGCGCGAACCGACCGGTGTACATTCGAACCGAACTAATAAAAGCAGATAGAGTGAAAATTCGTGTGATTGCTTGGCGGAACCCAAACCTTTTCCCGAACACGCGAGTGAGCCGAGCGTGCTCCTCCATAAAGCTGGGACACTGTCCATCGCTTTAGTGGTGACCCCGACGTGATACGTGAAAAACGAAACGTGTTCGGGTAACCGCCAGCCGCCGTTTAAATTGCACCGGCCGGCTCCAAAAAGGAGATTAACTCTCGCGCGCGAGCAATGCCTATCGGACGATCGCCGCCTCCATCAGGTAGTTCGGAACGATTCGACGAGGAGATCGACGGGCCTTCGAGCGAAAGCCAGCGAATACCGCCGGCGGAAAAAGAGATGACCACCCGGTCCGACAACGACGAGCCAGCGGCCGTAACGGCCGTCGAAGCTGTCAGCTCTTGCCGCCTTCCGCAGTTTTGGCACGAAAAACCGGACCTATGGTTTATGCAAGTAGAATCGGTTTTCCACGTCGCCAACATCAAGTCCGACAACTCCCGGTACCACGCAGTGGTGAGGCAACTCGATCAAGCAACGATCCAGGACGTAGAGGACATCCTGAGGGCACCGCCAGAAAAGGGCAAGTACGACGCTCTGAAAGCCGCGATCTTAGCCCGCTTGGCCGAATCGCCCGATCGTCAGCTCCTAAAGCTTTTCACCCAGCTTGAACTCGGTGATAAAAAACCCTCGCAGTTACTGAGGCACATGCGAACGTTAGCGGCCGGTCGGGTGCCCGACAACGTCCTAAAGGTCAAATGGCTCGACCTCCTGCCTCCTAGTGCACAAAGACTGTTACGGATATTTAAGGTATCCACTCTCGAGGAAATGGCCATCGCTGCCGATGAAATCGTCGACATCTCGCCAACGGTCGCCGCGACCGCCCTCGCGACCAGGGCCCAGCATCCGCCGCACGCTGCAAGCAGATCGCGTTCGCGGGAAAGGAGCCCCGCCAGTCACCCTGGACCAGCTTATGATCGCCTGGTCGAGGAGATGGCAGCTATGCGCGTCGCGATAGCAGAAATTCAAGGGCGCCTCGCGGCCCAGTCGGCTCAACCGCCACCGCAGTGGAACAACAATCGAGGACGTCCGAGGTCGCGTAGTCGCCCTCGTCGTCCGGCATCGACGGAGCGAACAGCACAAACAGGTGTCTGTTTTTACCACGAGAGGTTCGGCAATCGCGCGTGGCAATGTCAACCACCGTGTTCGTATCCTGCCGCCCCCGCTCCCGCGTCGGAAAACTAACGACGCCGGCGTCGGTCGGATCCACCGACGTCGGCACCAGGCCGACGGACAGAAGACTGCACGTGTACGACCGAGAGACGCGGACCAAGTTCCTGGTCGACCCCGGTTCCGTCGTCTCACTCCTCCCGCGAAACGTCGTCCGCAAACCTCTACGCGCGCAACGTCTGACTTTGCACGCCGCGAATTCGACGGTGATCGCGACCTACGGGCAGCAGACAATAACATTGAATCTCGGCCTTCGACGCGCGTTCAAGTGGCAGTTCATTATTGCCGACGTCCAGTCGGCCATCCTCGGCGCAGACTTTTTATATCATTACGGGTTGTCAGTGGACCTCAAAGGACGACGGCTAGTCGATTCCCTGACCTCCCTCGCCGCCGCGGGTGACTGCCACGAACCCGCGATTCACTCCGTTTCGACGATCGGTCGACCGCCTATTCCGGAGGGCCAGTACAACGAACGCTACGCTCGCCTGCTCGCGGATTTCGCCGGGCTAGCTACGCCAACCGGGTCCACGGCTATCCTGGAAGGATCTCCAGTAGAGCACAGCATCCACACCATGGGCCCACCGATTTTCGAGCGGCCACGCAGGCTCGCGGGCGAGAGACTGACAGCCGCAAAGGAGGAATTCCACACGCTTCTGGAGCGAGGCATTATTAGGCCGTCCAGCAGCCAATGGGCGAGCCCGCTGCACCTGGTGCGCAAGCCGTCCGGAGGCTGGCGAGCGACCGGCGACTATCGCCGCCTCAACGCCCGCACCGTGCCCGATCGGTATCCGCTGCCGGTCATCGAGGACCTTCTACAGGACTGCCACGGTTGTACGATCTTCTCCACAGTCGACTTGCAGAGAGCGTATTACCAGATTCCAGTCGCACCAGCAGATATTCCCAAGACGGCCGTCACGACGCCGTTCGGCATGTTTGAATTTGTTGGCATGCCCCTCGGACTGCGGAACTCAGCACAAACGTTTCAGCGTTTTATGGACTCGCTGCTACGCAAGCTGCCGTTTGTCCGCTGCTACCTGGACGATCTGCTGATTTTGTCGCACTCCCACGAGGAGCACCTCGAGCATCTCCGGCTCCTATTTGAGACGTTGCAGCAAGCAAGACTAACGATCAACCTCCAGAAGTCAACGTTCGGACAGGCGCAGGTATCGCATCTTGGTTACCTGGTTTCCAAAGACGGGTACCAGCCACCAGCGCGCAAAATCGAGGCCATCGTGAGCTTTCCCAAGCCGGAATCGGCTCCGCAGCTCAGGCGATTTCTGGGGATGCTGAACTATTACCGCCGATGCATCCCGGGCGCAGCGGAAATGCAAGCGCCGCTAAACGACCTCCTGCATGGCCAACCCAAGAAGTGCACGGCTCCGCTTGACTGGACCCCTCGTGCCGAAGAGGCCTTCGAGAAATGCAGGAACAGCATCGCGCAAGCCGTGCAACCAGCTTTCCTCTCGCACGACGCACCGCTCGCGCTGGTTACCGACGCCTCGAGCACTGCACTCGGCGCCGCTTTGGAGCAGAGCGAAGATGGAACGTGGAAACCCATAGGCTTCTTTTCACGTAAGCTCAGCGAGACGGAGAAGCGGTACAGCACCTACGATCGAGAGCTCCTGGCCATCTTCGCAGCGGTCAAGCATTTCCAGAGGATCCTGGAGGGAAGGCCTTTCATAATTCGAACGGACCACAAGCCGCTGATTTACGCGGCAGAGCAGCGCTCCGATAAGGCGTCACCTAGAGTGCAACGACAGCTAGAGTTTTTGCTCCAATTCGACGCCCGCTTCGAGAGCATCAAGGGCGACGACAACGTTGTTGCCGACGCGCTGTCGCGCACCTGCACGGTGTCAATGCCGACAGTGCTTGACACACGGACGATTTACGCGGCACAGCTCGCGGACCAGGAGCTGCCGCATCTTTTGGAGCAGCCAACCCTGAAACTTCGACGGCTCGACATCGAGGACTGCGAGATGTACTGTGACATCTCGACAGGTGTCATCCGTCCGTACATCCCGGCGACCTTACGACGAAGTGCCTTCAACGTGGTCCACGGATCGGCTCATCCCAGCGGCAGGGCGACTGCCCGCCTCCTGGCGCAAAAGTTCTTCTGGCCTGGCCTGAAGAAGGACGCGGCCCGATGGGCGAGGGAGTGCGAGCCGTGCCAGCGCGCCAAAGTGCATCGGCACAATCGCGCGGCGCTGGACAGGTTCAACGAGCCTGACGATCGCTTTAACCACGTGCACATCGACCTCATTAAGCTTACGCCGGTGAAGGGATTCGTGTACTGTCTCACTGCTGTTGACAGATTTTCCAGATGGCCCATAGCAGTCCCTCTGCAGAATATCCAGGCGGAGACAGTAGCCAAGGCATTCTGGTCGCATTGGATCAGTCAATTCGGCTCTCCACTCACCATTACGTCCGACCAAGGCACGCAGTTCGAATCGGCGCTCTTCACCGCCTTGGCTCACCTGGTTGGAGCCAAGCGCATTCGAACTGCTCCATACCACCCTCAATCCAACGGGCTGGTGGAGAGGATGCACCGCACGCTGAAGGCAGCCCTCATGTGCCAGCCGCAGACTCCTTGGCCAGATCTACTGCCCTCGGTCCTACTCGGACTGAGAAATACGTTCAAGGAGGACCTCAAGGCTTCACCGGCAGAGATGCTGTTCGGCACGACACTCCGCATCCCGGGCGAGTTCTTCGTCAAGGACAGCGCGCCCGCTGACCCGCAAAGTTTTGTCGGCGGACTACGCAATCTGTTTCAGGCAGTCAGACCCGTGCCAGCGTCCAGGCATTCGCAGCATCAGCCTTTCGTGTTCAAGGACTTGAACACATGCACACACGTCTTCAGGAAGGTCGAGACGATCAGAAAACCGCTGGACCCGCCTTATACTGGCCCGCACGAGGTCGTCAAGAGACTGTCTGACAGATCGTTCGTTATCCGCATTAAAGGGCAAGAACGGACGATCTCGACCGACTCGCTAAAGCCGGCATACTTGGAGCAGGCAGACTTAAGCACGCCGCCGGCGCGTAACGCGCCTGCGCCAGACGAGCCGCAGCCAGGACCGTCCGTACCACCTCCCGCACCTACGCAGCTGAGGGCGCAGACGCCAGCATGGCACCCGCCAACACCCGGCCCCACTCGGCTAGGTCCGTCACCGGCGGCCTCCTTCGCCGCCGCCATGACACCACGAGCGGAGAGAAGGGTCTCGTTCTCCTCGCTTCCCGGCGAGGTCACTGGGGGGGGAGTGGCTGTGGCGACACGGACTCCGTCTACAAAGCCGAGAAGTTGGCTGAAGTAGAGACGAGTCTCAATCCACCAGAGGGCCTCACGGAGTTTCCGCCATCGACGGGAAGTTGGCCGTGCGGCCTCTGCAGTGGGAGTTCGAGCAGAGATCCCATCGAACGCGCGAACCGACCGGTGTACATTCGAACCGAACTAATAAAAGCAGATAGAGTGAAAATTCGTGTGATTGCTTGGCGGAACCCAAACCTTTTCCCGAACACGCGAGTGAGCCGAGCGTGCTCCTCCATAAAGCTGGGACACTGTCCATCGCTTTATATATATATATATATATATATATATATATATATATATATATATATATGCCGCTTCTCACGTGATGGATATCAATGGATATCTGCTGGTACATACAACAATATGTACAGGATGATTCGGATAAGTGCTATCAGCTTTTTACCATCGAATTTTATCGATTTTTGTCATTGGTAATTGTCTCAGCGGCCGCGTAATGTCACCGGTGTCGCGTGGCTGCTTAGGACCAACTGGCCGAATCACGCCAAATACCGACAGTCTTCCGATTAATCGGCAAGGGCAGAATGAGTCGGTAATCATGAGACTCGGTAGAGTCTCGCGCAAAGTAGTAGTCCCCTACGGCGCGCGACAGCCGAGACTCTATTATCCCGAAGTGCAGCGGATTCGATCGATGCCATATTTTTTTCTCAGTTTATGAAAAGGTTACGGTATTAAGGATTTATTTCTTAATTTTGTATTTTAACTGTAATTTTTCTGAATCCGATAAGCCAGGAATCAAGCGAATCGGTTCAGCCGTTTGGGGGCTATAATTATTTTCCTCGTAGGCAAGCCCGTTTCGTTGGTAAAACATTTCTGCACTGCACACTGGCAGGGGGGAGTGCGAGAGATTAGCGTGATACAATAAAGGTTTGTGCATAATAAATAATATAGGGAAGCCTATCATTCTTGCACTCTGGCGAGAAATAATTCTTGTTTCTCTCTTTATTATAACTATAAAACGAAATATTGAAAGACTCGGCCGCAATCCTTGATCGCGCCGCTGCTGCAGGCGTGTTGCCTCCGCCTTCCAAAAAGGGTGAAAGCCTGGCTGTTGACTTGAGGTAAGGGGAGAACTACTGGCTCTTTCAATATTTAGCTTTATAGTTATAATAAAAGGAAAAACAAGAATGATTTCTAGCCAGAGTGCACCGATGACACGCTCTTTACTATGTTTATTATGCCACGCATCGCTCACACTTTCCGTTCCATTGTGCTGCAGAAATGTTTTATTACCGACTCATTCGGCCCTTGCCGGTTACTCGGAAGACTGTCGGTATTTGGCGTGATTCGGCCAGTTGGCCCTAAGCAGCCACGCGACACCGATGACATTAGACGGCCGCCGAGACAATTACCAATTTCAAAAATCGATATATTTCGATGGTAAAAAGCTGATAGCACTTATCCGAATCACCCTGTATACGCCGTGCCCGTACAGGTATATATGTTGGAATGTTGGTAATTCTGGTCAATATATTTCAATAACCGCGCACACGCAGAGATTTGCAATTGTTATTCACACGTAATAACGGTAAAAGAGCCTCAACTGTTTTCCTGCGAGAGTCAAGGAACTCACCTTGCGATTGGAATTATATACAGGGTGTGCCAAAAGTTTGCATGGACACGGTTAAATATCCTGAATAACAAAAGGCGGATTTCTGAAAAAAAGGAGTTCAGACAAAACTTGCACTGCTTTCAAAAAGCTATAAAGAACGGGTATACTCTCATCGTGACCTAGGGTGAAAAGGTCATGCGGTACCAAGTTCGTGTTGATAATTAAGGTTTTTTAATGGAACACCACTTTTTTTATAATGAAATAATTGTTAAAGGGGACCTCGGACGTTTTCAAAACACTGGTTAATAACCTTTTTATGATGAAAATTCTTTGAGTTACGAGCTTTTCAAACCTGCGATGCATAGTGCCGCCAGCATTAGCATTATCCAGGGTGTATCGCGTGGAAGTTGCATGGTCGGACTTAACACCCCCGTGTGCGTGGGCGTGTTGGCGCGTATCGATGTGCAGCCCCCACATCCGTATCCACCATGCAACTTCCACGCGGTACACCCTGGATAATGCAAATGCTGGCGGCACTACCAAGGTTGAAAAGCTCGTAATTCAAAGAATTTTTATCATAAAAAGGTTATTACCCAGTGTTTTGAAAACGTCCGAGGTCATCTTTAACATTCCCGCATAAAAAATTTGTATTCCATTAAAAAACATTAACAGGAACTTGATAGGGCCATAATCGTTTCACCCTAGCTAACGAGATTATGCCCGTTCTGTAGCTTTTTGAAAGCAGTGCAAGTTTTGTCTGAACTCCTTCTTCCAGAAATTCTTTGTTATTCAGATATTTAATCGTGTCCAGACTTCTGGCACACCCGGTATTTAGACGTTTATCACAATTAAATCACTATATTCACTTGAGTACAAATGTTTCCTACTGATAAATGAAAGATTCAATATCCACGTGTATTAATTATATCTTTTGATAATAATCGATGATAATCGATTATTACCTATATGGGTGCACCGCGCGATTGTCTTCGGCCAACATGAGTTGCAACATTTAATAATAAACAAAAAAATGTATAAGTATTTATGCAATAGATTTTTCAATTTTGTGAATCTCAAAAGTGAATGTCATAAAAGTCAACATACAAAATCGTGAGGTTCTCACAATTTTATATATTGAAGAACACGATGAACGTTGAGAATGAAACTACAGTGAAAAGTTCTCGAATTTCAATAAATATGTTTGAGCTACCTTGAGAAATTTATGAAATTTGAGGGTGGACAAGTTATCATAAATGCTTTCTGTTTTACTATATTTAATAGTAACATTCCATCATATATGTGTCTGGGATTTCGGATCTGTTGACTTTAATGACATTCATTTTTGGGATTCACAAAATTGAAAGATCAATTGTAATATATGCTTACACATTTTTTTACACCCACATAGGTAATAATTGATTATTACCGATTTATTATCGATTATTCCCGATTATTATCGATTATTATCAAAAAATATAATTAATACACGCGGATGTTGAATCTTTTATTTATCAGTAGCAAACATTTGGACTCAGGTCCATAATGATTTAATCGTGATAAACGACTACCAATATATATATATATATATATATATATATATATATATATATATATATATATATGTACATACTTTTTTAGTACCAGGAAGACCGCGACCATCGCCCGATTAAAGATATGAGGAGTGCGCAAGCTGGGAATTATATGGAGTTCGTAGAAATAAATTTGAGCGTATATTTAATGCCTCTTAAATGAATAATTTTCCTAAAATCGTTATATCATCACTTTTTCGCATCCGGAACGATAATATTAGATTGCCCGATTGTATATAAAAATCATTAGGCCTCTGGGGGTTCAGATCATACTTTTATCTGTGTTAGGAAATAGCATATAGTAATTATTGTTACTGCTCTGCATGCATCCTGCTCCTTTGTCCACGACAAGTACGTCCCTAAAAAAGAGTGACCCTTTGAATTATGGGCTACCCGATCGGTAGCATTTGTCGATCGATGAATCTATCCCGAGATTCAGCCGAGTTGTACGGAAGTCCTTTTACTCGAGTTCCTATACATATTGACATCTCTGTTCAAGACGGATGTCACCCGCAACAATTATACTTATATCTCAGAACAACATGAACATATAATGTATTTCTAATTAATACAAATTTGTCACTTCCGCGGGATGATCTGATATCCTCTCGATTGAACACGCGCGTAATTCGGAGTCTTCGCGGTTTCTTTCCCTTTTACATTAAAAGTTAACATAATATGGAAATTCCTCGCCCTGACATTGGGTGTCAAACAATGTGTGCAAAATTTCCCATTTTTAATTTGTAATTAACCAGTACATACATTCTCTCTTTGGAAAAGTTATAAAAAGTCTCTTTTTTGTACTTGACCCGAGACAAGACCTATTGTCTCTTTTGATATGGTGCGGTACCATATTATATGTTACATTATATGTATACTTCATTACTTGACATGAGACTCTAATACCAGGTCTCCTGATAATATAGTTCTTATCGGTTTTGCTGTTCCGCATATATAGTGTGCATACAGGGTGAGTCACTTGCCATTTAATCAATATTTCCTCCACACTCGAGTTCCAATTATTTCCGTTATTGATACAATTTGATATTATACGTTTTATATACATTATTATACAATTTCAACGGCCTGTACATTCATATTTATATAATACTAGCGACTAAAAGGCAAAAATGAATCACCCCGTATACACTGCGTCAAAAAATCGAGCCGTATGATAAAAACAGAGAGCTATTAAATGTGTGTTGAAAATTATAAGTATAAATATAATGTTTGAATGGGCCGTATATAGGAATTGTGACCACGACCCCAGAACGACCACATACGCTGCTGTTGTGACGTTTTCGTTGCTTCGGGTTACGCGGCACGCATAAGTTTTATATTTCCGTGCATTTATTCAGTCCACGTCTCCATTCGTATATATGGTAGTTCGTAACTTCGCACTCGCAGTCGCAGTAGCTAAGATAGCCGTTGCCGACGGTGCGTTGCTTGCCGCGCCCGCGCCCGCGGTCGCCTTTGATTTTGAGAGAGGAGAGATATAGGTAAATATCTATATCGTCGACGCGAGGCACACCGGCAAGCAACCCCAGTGAAGAGAAGTAAAAGGTGCAGGGAGACATGTCTATACTAGACTCATACTGTGAGATAGTTTGCACAGAGTACAGAGGTACGATCACTGATTGCGGGCCTGACGTCGACACAATCGTGTAGAGTAGATGAGTGTGCGCTGGCCGCTCTGGTCGTCCCGATAATGGGGCCATTTCCTACCATCGCCAAATTCCGATTAAACGGTAACGACGCTAGATTCAATAGATAAGCTCCTATAAACTGAGCATCGTACACTATCTAACAGAGGTGCGTGTGCCTGATTGGTAGAACGAGCAGCCTTGTATTATTCGGTCGTGATATAACCTGGCGAAATCAGTGAGATCTCTCGAATGAATGACGGCTTTGTTTCCCAGTGCTTCGACAACCAGTGTATTTTACACTCTTGAGCGTAACTCGGATAAGCTCGTGAGCGAGTGACGATTGCACTTCCGCCGACGTATAACTACGTGCTTTGCTCTCAACATATAAGTAACATTCCAAGGATTGCCATTCGGGGGATATGAAGTATGCTCCGCGAACATACTGAATCATCAGGTACTGAAACTCATCGAGTCACACGACTGTCAAACACACGAGAATTTGATCTTTCTTCACTATGTCCAATCAGGGCTTTTTTCACTAACTCTCTTGTTGGGATTCTTGCGGCAACCTCTGACATTCACTCTGCTATCATACCCATGATTCACAAACAATGTAGTACTAACTAGCAATCTTTGTGTCAGTTAGTTGATGGCATTGGATATGTATACCTGGACTCAATGGCGCGTTACAACTATTAGACTTTTTAGGCATAGAAATTGTATCATTTAGAGTTCTGATTGTATGGTCCTTGGGTCTTGGCAGACACGTTGGTCGCACAAAATCCATTAGCGCTTATTTTTCTATTTGAACAAAAGTTAGGCCCAGCCCTAAGTAGGGGCCCTGGGCAATTGCTTATTGTATAACTTGCTTATTGTTGTAATTTCAAATACATATGTAAGCCAAGCTGCTCCTTTTGTGTCTTTTATTAAACTCCCGCCTGTGACTTATGTACCAATGCGTATATTTTCCTTCCTTTTTTAATTATCTTATATGCTCGTTCCAATTGATATTCAGTATGTTATTGTGTGCTAAATGATTTGGTAGAAGCACAGCAGATATTTGGTTTAGTCATCTTGCTAAGAAATCTTCCAATTGCAGATGAACAGACCCAGAGAGCGAAAGAGAGGGAATAAGTGATACAGAGAGGCAATAAAAAGCGTGGAAAGAAAGAATAGCTCAAGAGGGTTCTTAGAATCATTGAAAACATATAAAAGCTTTACTGATTATACCAAGGACATGGTATCATCAATTCCCATTAATAATTCAGCTCTCTTCTACGAAGTTTCAATGACAACCTATAGAAGATCCATGACAATTCATTGTGTCTGTGCAACTGGCACAATAACAGCTCAAGTACAAGGAGAGTAGTGCACCTTCAACCTCAAGTATAAATTTGGAAAGTTATTTCAACAGAAAAATGGCTTGCGATCTTAGAGTTTTTGGCCTGCTGCTTCGTAAAAACCTGATTGTTCGAAAGCGGCATTGGAAGTTGACTGTCTTTCTTGAAGCACTGGTGCCTGTTTTACTGTTTGTCTTGATCCAGACTGTACGTGATTATATAGTAAGGCCACCTCGGATCGTAAATGAAAGCACGTACTTTCCACCCCAATTGAAAAGTGACCTAATCAAGCAGGTCAATTATGAGAATTTTTTCTTGCTTTATATGCCGAATAATGTTGAAACTGATGAAATTATGGAATCTACTCGACGATGCTTGAAACTTCCAATTGACAGTAAATGATTTATCTACAATTTTTACCTACTTTGCCAATTCATCAGCTCGATCTGTTTATTTCCAATAGATTTGTTAACTTACTACTTACCATTATCAATCAACAATGAACTGTTTGTACAAAGTGGAATTTTACCTCTTAAGATTTGTTTGGAATAACTTGATATTCAATTTGGAGTAGGAAAATTATGATTTGTATATACTGGTATCTAACAAATTGACACCGAACTAGATCTAGCTGTTTGGTTTCCGTAAGTGTTAGTCGGTCAGTGTTCATAATACTAAGTGTATGAATATTTTTATATGATAGAGGTACAAGGCTTTACCAAAGAAAAAGAGATGCTTGCTAATTACACGGACCTTGATGTGAAACATCCATTCGCCACTGTGTTAGCTGTGGTTTTGGAGGAATACAATACCAGCACCAAACAGTACAAAATCAGGCATTCGGCCCAGATTTCAACAAATCTCTATGAGAATATATTTGCTCAGGCCTATGGTGCATCTTACCGTCGTTATTATAGTGATGTGCCATTCATACAGACGCAAATGTGCATCGACGAGTCCTTTATTAATCGCATACAGCCAGGCGCACTTTCCCATACCGAGGTAAAATGTATATACTTTCGAAAGGGGAATCTTTTATACAACTAAAAATGGTTCTAGATATCAGTTCAACGTATACCGTATCCGCCGTACATTAAGATAGATGAGACGGATTTAATCCTAAGACAAATGCTCTGTATCTTTGCCGTCATTGCTTTTCTAATACCGCTTTGCGTGGAAGCCAATTATGCGGCCCAAGAAAAATTCATCGGCGTAAATGTTGGTATCCCCACCCGCCAATACTCTTTATTAAACTCAATAAAGATGTTGGATTCAATGCTAGTACATTTTTCAGGTGTTGATACTGATGAATGGCGTGAAACTTCATCAAAATCTGTTGAGCTGGTTGCTGACTGGTGTGCTTTTTAGTAGCTTTTACGTATTACCGATTATAGTATTATTCAAAGTAACATTCACTGGACATGTTGACCCGTATTTGCACTATGGGGACGCGTTTATATTTTGGATAGTAATGACCACGCTGATTGCTCAGTTGATAGCGTTCGGTATGCACATAGCCGCATACTTTGCAAAACGTAAGTTCCAAAGACCTTTTACACTGCATCCCCTTCTGATTTAAAAACGTTCGTTCCAAGAATATTGTCCCAAGTATAGGCAGGTATTTATGATTCTTGACTGACATTCTTTTTAGCACGTTTCGTGGTGATAGCATTGTCTATTATTTACTCAGCGGCGCTTTCTCTTCACGGAAACCTTATAAAGGAAGAGTCCTTTGGCGCAATTCCATTTTTAGGCATATTGTTCCCAAATGTCTTAATCTACAGATTCTTTGAAGAATTAAATGCATATGAAAGTAAATGTAAGTACATAGGCAGTTTTCAAACATGATATATCTTGGACGTCGGCTATTCACTGTTTCTCCCTGATTTAGTGACCGGCGTACATTGGTCCAATCTATTTTTCGTCGGAGACCAACACTATTCCGTTGCCGGGAGCACAGGATGCATATTCCTCTTTTCGCTAGTGAGTGCTTTAATCCATTTTCTCCTATCAGTGTACATCAATAATGTACATCCTGGAAAATACGGAGTGTCGAGGAATCCGCTTTATTTTTTGAACACGGTAAGCTTATGTTCTTCATCAATTTCGTCAAGTTCAAGTCTGGTACTCTGCCCTTCACATCTGCCTTTTGTATTTACAGTGTACGAAAAGCAATAAAGTGTGCCTTGAGGAGGAAGCAGGGGATATAGATTACAATACCGCGGATAACATGGATTTTGAGCCAGTAGAGAGAGGTGTTTTAAATCCAGGGATTCAAATTCGTGATGTGAAAAAGACTTATAGAGTTAGTTGGTTGAACCAGTCGGTATGTATTTGGTGGAATCCTGGTTAAGTGTACCGATCTATTTTCTATTCAGTCTTTAGTACAGAAATTCAAAGATCGTCAATTGCACTTCAGATGGTGAAGGCACTGAAAGGAATTTCAATGGATTTGTATAAGGGACAAATAACTGCACTACTTGGTCACAATGGGGCTGGAAAGACCACTCTCATGTCTATTTTAACTGGTGTAACCAGTGCAACTGAGGGGAATGTCTATATAAATGGGAGGAATGTTCGTACAGATTTGGAATTGATTCGAAAGGACTTGGGTTTATGTCCACAGGAGAATATGTACTTCCCACACTTGAATGTGATCGAGCAAATGGAATTCTTTGGTCGAGTATGTAGTAAATTCAAGGACTAATGATTTCTGTTAATTACGTTTATTGGTTCCACTATTCTACGGACTTGTTTGCAGTTGAAGGGGCCTCATAAGAGTCGTGAGAACATTCTTTCCAAAGCGAGGGAAATACTCTCGAAATTGAAACTATCAGAAAAGGAGAATGTTTTCCCTAGTAAGCTATCAGGTGGGCAAAAACGCAGGTTGTGCCTTGGAATGGCATTGGTCGGGGAAGCGACCGTAAGTAACAATCAGTATTCCTTTTCTAAAAAATTAAGATTAAAGATATTAACCACTCATGTATGTTTGCAGACTGTAATCATGGATGAACCTACGTCCGGTATGGATCCTGAAACAAGAAGAGACACATGGGATATCATACTGGTAAACATGGCCTTTATTACCTCTTGAACATTTTTCCGCAAGAAACTAATTGAAGATTAATCAAATGTTTATCGCAGAAAATGCGAGGTGAAAAAACAATTTTAGTCAGCACTCATAATATGGAAGAGGCTGATATCCTTGCCGATAGAATCGCGATACTGCATGGAGGTCGTTTAAAAAGCTACGGTACGGGAATGTTTTTGAAAAAGCAACACGGTAAGTTATAGATTGCAGATAAGCTTTTAAGAACTCTATGTGAGTTAATAGATTATAGACGATTTTAAATAAAGTATTCTATTTGTACGAAAGGCCATGGCTGCGTGGAAGTAACCTTGTCGAAAAAGCCGTGGTGCAATCCCGAGAAAGTTCGGAGTAAATTCGACCCAAACACACAAACAGTCAGTGCAGATAGCGAGAGAATAGTTCTAAGTGTTCCCCTGACCAATGCCTTGCCAAAGGCATTGGATACCGTCGAAAGCAGTAAAAAGGGATTGGGTGTTACGGGGATGAGCGTATCGCTCAGTACATTGGAACAAGTATTTCTTAAGTAAGTTATTTCAAGCTGCATATCTTTCACGAGCTATTCCGAATTTAATCCATTGATTATTATTTCCATTTCTTACAGTATTTTAAAAAAAGAGGAAAGTGAGAAAAGTCTCACCGAATTTTACGGTGATGCACCCGAAAAAGTCACCGGGTATCGTTGGTATACGCAAGTTGTTTGGGCATTGTACCAAAAGAAATTCACGTATACAAGAAAAAATCTAGCGACTCTACTTACGATAGTACGTCTTATTAATCATGGCAGAGAGTTTTCATTATTTGAATTTATTTATGGAAATAAAAGCTTTCTTTTTTCAGATTGGATTGCCGCTTTTGTCAATAGTGCTTATGGGATTGAGTACTGGCCCATCGTCTGTCTCGATGGCTGTATTTCCTGTAGAAATGGACCTGTACCGATCGCCGAGAGCTTTTTATAGTACTTCGGATTCAAAAATGGGAATGCTCTATGAGAAATCAGTTGAATATTTTAACGGTATCACACGAGATGTCACGACTTCGCCAAGCTTAACAAGCGGTACAGTTATGGAAGATCAAAGTTGCAGTGGGATTATTTGAACAAATGTTCAAAGTGATTATATTTCAGCTCTTTTGGATGATGCCATAAAGGACATCGCCAACTATCGAAATACTTTAATAGCTGCCGCGGAATTCAATGCAAGCGGTAGCAGCACTAATGCTCGTGCCTTTTATTCAGGCACTGCCACTCACAGTATTCCCATTTCCGTGAACTTGTTATCGAATACTCTCTTAAAATCGGTAGCTGGGGAAGAATATTCGATTCGTCTTTCTCGACAACAATTACCAGAACCTCTCTCACAAACCAGGTTGGGCATAGGACCGGAAGATTCTATTTCGAGGGTTATCATTTTCTGTACCTTTTTCTTCCCAACTATGGCATTGTTTGTTATTCATCCCGTACAAGAGAGATCAACTTTGATCAAGCAACTTCAACGTATGACTGGCGTTGATTCTCTCACTTATTGGATCACCATGTTCACCTCCGATTTTCTCATATTCATGGTCGTAGTCTGCGTAATTGACATAGGCTTTTATACCATGGACAGAATACTCGCTGTTGAATTATATCGCGCAACAGAAATACGTGAGTTTATTGTTAATGTGCTATTTCCAATGGAATTTATCTGCAGTCGCCGCGAACTCAATAGGCCGTTCCAAGGTCGCTTTTCTTCCTATTGCTCTAGTGTTATCATTTTTGGTATAATATTTGGTACCAACTCGTCAAACTTCTATTAATTTGTGCAGAAAATCATATAAGTTGGATAAGTTCTTATTCGAAAAGCCATCTTGAAACCGCCTATTGAGTTGGCGACGACTATAATGAATGAACCACATCAAGTGTTCCTATTATGTTTCAGTGACAATGACGTTGCTCTTAATATTATTTGGCATCAACTCCTTACTGCTGGCATATATTCTGAGTTTCTCAAATAAATCGAGAAATTCGATTCTGACTTTTCTGAGTGTAGCACCACTTGGCCTTGGTTAGTCTCAATAATTTAGAAATATTAGTTTTGGAAAATTGAAATTCATATTTGAGAATCAGGGTGTTTGGTACTAAAGAGAGGAAATATTTTCAGTTATTATCCAGTATCTAATAAATGAGCTGACTTACAGCCTCCCCAATCTAGCGACTTTTCACGAAGTACAAAAATGGCTTTTACAATTATTACCACATGTGACTTTGTTCCATGGACAAATGTCATTTTTTGGGATTGCTGTACAGAACGCAAGATGCAGACGCTTACCAAATCGTTTGCTCGCAGTCGTTTGTATACGAGATGATCCCTGCTGCTGTAAGAACAAGAGCAACTGTTCACTTACTTTGATCCTATATTAACTTGAGAATCATTTATCATTTATTTACTTGATAGCACTGGATTGTTGGGACGGCAACTGCAAGAAACCAATTCCCTATTTCGGCGACTTCTCGAAAGATACTAGCTTAGAAGAATCCCTGACGTATTTGGCTCTAACGCCTTTCTTATACCTGCTGATCCTTTTGCTATTAGAGGAGAGATGCTGTTCAAGACTGATGGCCAAAGTAAGGGCTATGAGATTAAGGAACCCTTGCAGCCAAATGGATGAGCAAGTAAGGAAGGAAAAGGAAGCAGTGGCTACGGAAATAAACCGACTACACAGCGATGGTATAATATTATTCAGAGACAAAACCCCTTACAATCACACTCTATTGTCATCTATATATTGCGTATTTTTAGAAGATAGTAGCGGCATTATGGAAATAAGTCGCATGAGTATTGTCAGTCAGTCTGATTTGATACAAAGTTCGGAAACTGACGTTAGAAGTCTATTCTTGGTGCACGAGCTTAGCAAGTACTATGGAAAAGTGATGGCAGTGAGGGAGATTAGTTTCCAAGTGAAGCAAAAGGAGTGCTTTGGCTTGCTGGGCGTAAATGGCGCTGGTAAAAGTACAACTTTCCGAATGTTAACTGGAGAAGAAATGCCCGACAGCGGACATATGTACTTAAAGCAATGGCACATTCGTTCCGACAGAAGAAAGGTACTAGACCACCAGTCATAAAACATATTGAACTTCGCCGAGTGATTGTCTAATGATTAAAACGTGCCTTTTAGTATTTGGCAGAAATGGCATATTGCCCACAGACCGATGCTCTTCTTGAGTCTTTAAACACTTTCGACCATTTGCGACTGTTTGGCTTACTGCGAGGTGTCCCGACATCAAAAATAGATTTAGAAGTCAACAGGTGGATCAACCGATTAAGTATGCAAAAAGTCAGAATTCTTTCTATTATTTCCGAATCGCTAATAAGGTACTGAAGTGGCAAACTTGCGACAGATTTAACCGCCTGTATGAAGCAGCCCAGCGGTACTTATAGTGGTGGTAATAAGAGGCGTTTGAATATCGCCATCGCACTCATTGGAAACCCTACACTTGTTTTGCTCGACGAACCAACTACTGGCGTTGATCCAGCAGCCAGGCGATCATTATGGACAGTCCTTCAGTCGTGCCAGGCAACTGGCCAAGCTATAATACTTACTTCTCACAGGTATTTACGCTAAATAACTCCTAAGGCTGCCCATTTGCCAGAACAGACAAAACTCTTTGCTGCAAATTCCCTTGAAAAGAAGCTGAGGGAAACGAAATAGTTTCCTTCATGTCTGTTTCGGTGTGCAGCCAGCCTATGGACAAACTGTCTCTTTCCAAACAAGGTGAGAAATTAAATGCACTTATTTGATTGAAATCCTTTGACAGCATGGAAGAATGCGAGGCGTTGTGCAATCGACTAGTCATTATGGTAAAAGGTCAATTAGTCTGTGTCGGGGCGAGTCAAGAATTGAAGCAACGTTTCGGCGCTGGGTACGATATTCAGATCAAACTGAACCCCAATCGTAGTGACGAAGACGTTGAGAAGCTCAAACAAAAGATCGAAGCATCTTTAACCTGTGAAATTACTGATGAGACTTTGGTATGTATTGCAGGTGTAATTGCACTTGTGTCTCTATCAGAGTCTATTCATTTCTTTATATATATATATATGTCGCTTTGTTCTTTCGCAGGGATATCTTGCATACCACGTGACTGATTCCGGGACGACGTGGCAAAAGATGTATAGTACATTAGACAACTTGAAGGACAGGTATTCGTGTATAGAAGATTACGCTGTACTGTCGGCAACTTTGGAGCGGCTCTTTTTGCAATTTGCAAGAGGGGCTGAAGTTGCGACAAATGCCTCTACAGATGAACCACAAAACACAACTAGTCAACCAGTAAACGTGTAAATGTGTAAAACACAAAAGATTGCTATTCACAAAATATCAATCTTTCACCAATCCGGAGTAACGGATTAATATATATATAATGAGTAATATATATATATATATAGGAGTCACAGACCGGAGAAATGGAAAGAACGCTCTGTTCCACTGTAAAATATATAATGGAGCATCTATCTTTGTAAGAGTACTGCTATTCGTAAATAAAGCTAAACAATTACTGGCGCTTACCATCGGTTTCGATTTGTTGTACAGTATCTGGGGAACTAAGTGTTCGATAAAGATTTATTTTATTTTTAATAAAGTATTAGTTGGTTTAAATCAATTTAGTTATTTTCCACCCCCTACATCTATTTTCCCATAGTCGAGACCTCGCTCAATAGGATTCCTGCATCGGAAAACGGTAGATTACCCCATTTGCTAAAAAATTGCTAGACTCATTTTTGAGATAAACGTTTCCAATTTCCAAGGTTTGCTTGTTTTACAGTATCGGAAGACTTGGTAGAGTCCCGCGCGAAGTAGTAGTAGCATATATAGTCGCTTTTCTAATTGGGATTCCGAAAATAATAACGCAGGAGGAATAGGATCTTATCCAACTTATATAATTTGACAGTAAAAATCATAAAAATTCGATGAGTTGGTACCAAATAATAAAAATTGGACCAGTTGGTAATAAATAATACAAGTTGGACAATAGTTGGTACCAACTTGTTCAACTTATATGATTTAGTACGAAAATAATAGATGTCGGATGAGTTGCTACCAAATATTATGGCGAAAATTATAACGCCGGAGGAATGGGAAGAAAAGCGTGCTTAAACAAAACTTTTAATCTTAATTTTTTAAAAATTTGAAGCTCCAAGGATTTCATTATGAATTTTGTATTTCATAGGATATTTTATCGGCGTTGTTGATTACTGTAGTTACGTGGGGAGTGGGGTGCGAACGAACGAGTAGCAGTCGGTATAAATAAGAAGATTCATATTTCGTATAAATAAAAAAGTTACATAAACGGTACGTGTCTCTTATGTACATAAGCTTCGAGTAGAGCTACAGATATGTGATACAATATGCAATGACTCCCAGAGTGTTTTTTATTTGTTTGCCTCATTTTCTAATAACGGTATCCACCACCGGAGCTGGCTTGGTAGGAGTTCGGTCCTTGGTAAGCAGGGCCTCCTCCATTACCACGGCCACCAGCTCCGCCTCGACCGGCTGAAACACCAAAAATAAGCAGTTTATTATATTGTTTTCCTTGCGACACTAATTAAAAGAATCCAGTGTTTTTTTGTCGAATATTGTGTCATACGGAAGAAATCCCAACAATCCTCCAAGAAAGCAGTGAACATGATGGACAACGCATCATTTGGCGTGTAAAAATATTGAGTAGCTGTTATTAACAATTGAAAAAAGATTGTATTCTATACCTCCGCCGAAGTTAGTTGGTCCACCCTGAGGATATCCAGCGGAGCCACTGCCGCTCGAACCGTCCTGATTCTCGCCTCGGGCTTCAGCGGCGAGAGCTAATTCAACACCGCGCTGGATCTCTGGTGGGATTGGTGGAGGAGTCGGCAGATGAGCACCCTGTGGGTGGAATCCTTCCTCGTCCGCGGTGTAGGTGATGCTGTACTGAACTCCATCGGGGCCGGTGTACGAGTAGGATCCACTCACCGTCTCGGACTCGCCTGGAAAAACGAACGGTTGCGTATTACCGAACGGCTTCAGCTCCGTTGCGACATTTCAACTTGGAGATTTCCCTCGCTTTCCAGCAGCTTCTGCTCAATAATCATTGTCCCGTTCTAATCACCACTAACATTCTATCAATCACTGCCTAACGCCAATATCACTGAAGATATGGCCGGTGAACGGTGAAGAAAGTGCCTCATGGGGCGCTCATTTAACGAGTCAAACTTGTTGTTATGAGGAAGCGTACATCTTATATCTTAACATCTTACAGCTTGCCCTTCCATTCCAACACGTTTCGTAATGTAGGAAACGTTTTCGTAAAATAGCTGTACTATATGCCTTTCGAAACCTCTTGGGGTTGTTTTATTTAATAATTATTATTTCATGTTACCTTTAATGCAACATGATTGGGAGGAGATGGTGGATTCGCGGATTGTAAACCGCGATCGGTCAATTGTCGATCGAATTTTCAAGAATAACGTAATCATATTTTATGTGCATGTGGAGATTGAAAATTGGATGTGCGTAAATGTGGGTAAATGTGAGTGGTAAAGTGAAGTGGATTCGAGGTCAGCGATGAATACGAAATCATAACAGCGAGAAGGAAGATCGCTGAACCGCGAATGGAGAATGGTCTATCGCAACGATTCGGCTGACAATGAGATCAGCGTGGCCCTTGTCTTACCTTGCAGGTGGCCCGTTTCTTGCGCACTGATACCATTTCCTGTTTCATAGCTAAATTGGTAGTTGCCGTCACCGCTGTTCTCGTTATTGTACGAAACAATCGGGATATCTTGGCCAGCTCCGGCACCCCCGGCACCACCTCCTCTCACACCACCGGCTCCTCCTGCACCGCCTGAAACATTCCAACAACACTACACTCAAATCACTTCTTCCACTAACCTTCCAGCCTTCCTTCCGTCCGTCCTTCCTTCCCTTTTCTCCCCCCTGGTTACTTCCTCGCGGCAACCTTATGCAACACCCGATTAACTAATATCCCAGTCTATCCGAGCTGAAAGAGATATCGGGTCGATCCATCATCCGGCCCGGGTCTGCCGAGACAAAATCGTTGCCCGTGGCTAGTTTGATTTCGCTGTTGGAGCTCTTCGTCTCGAGTAACATGAGTGATCAATATCAATCTTTTCACAGAATCGAAAGTGAAATTCCTAAGCGCGCTAAATCGGAAAGCATGTATTCATGTAATTGCGAGCTAAAGTTCAGACTACGTCATCAGTAATTTCACTTTTAAACTGGCTCCAATTTATCTGACATCTATTATACAGTTTCGTTATCGAATCGAAAGCAACTGGGCCGCCGCGATCGCGCCGGCTCCACCGTCTCTGGAATTATGTCTCTACATACTCATCCCCGATAGTAGCTCATGATGCAACTACACATTGTCCCGTAATGCGACCAAACGGGCGTGTTAAGTATACGTTTTCACTTGATAATGTGGCCCAATTCGTACATGCCTGCATATGTATCCAATTATCTAACCTCGGAAATTTCACACGCGCACAAATAACTTAATTGGTGCACGGGAATGGATGCATGCAAAACTGGCTCAGGATTACGTTGGGCAAGGAAACAGTCCAAATTCAGGAGATTATTGAGAGAGAGGAATATTGTTATAAAAATGACCTCTTCGTTGATGGTAAACTCACCGGGTCCGAAGCCTGGTCCGCCTCCAACGCCGCCGTGTCCACCAGCCCCACTAGGTGGTACGTATTGGTTATTGTTTCCAGAGGGACTTCCGCCAAATACACTGCCTCCCGCGGGACTAGAGATCTTCACTGGACCACCGGGACCACCGCCGCGGTTTGGAGCCTGGATCAAGCCAGCACCACCAGCACTACCCGCACTCCCGGGAGGTAGATAAGTATTCTCGAGCCGGGCTGCATAACACGTGCCCAGGACGGCAACAAGTGCGACGGCCACCAACTGTAATGAACCACAATCTTTAGTCCTTCTATTTTTCCCCCGATATCCACTGACAGACACCCCCATCCGTAATAAAGCAGACGTCGTGCAACGAAAAACTTGGAGGAAGACACGAAAAACATGGCAGATGTACTAAATGGAATACGATCACGGTCCGACACAGTAAAATTTTTTTATTTATTCTTTTTATATTTTATTGAGCAGACCACTGTGGACTAGTAAGTCCACGGGCCGGTAGCTTTTTGATATTTTGTTGTTAAATATTCGAATATGTATATTCGTTCAATTTTATTATATTCTTGATCGCAAGTTTCGAAGACAATGAATTTCGAAAGGGAAGTGCCGGAAGTAAGTCGGAAGTGAGTAACCCGGAAATGGAGTGGGTAACGTGGGTGATTCATACCGGTCTCATTTTCGGTGGTATAGTTGTACCCGAGGTTCGAGGGAAATGCTGCCAAGGACTGCGAGTGTACTCGCAGAATGAGACGTTATACCGTGAAACGATGGTAATAATTGGTCTGTGCAGATCCAGGTTGGAACCGGGCTCTTATATACCGATCCGTACTCGGGATCGTCTTCCTCCCACCCTCGCTAGACGATGAGAGATGACTCTTTCAGAAGTCTAGAATCTAGCCCGGTCAACACCCGGTTCGTACACCCCGCAACTCGGTGAGCCGAAGTTCGCGAAACGCCACGGGAGAAAAAGCGAGCGAGGGTTATAGGGAGAAGGAGAGACGACGAGCGAGTGAGCGAGCACGCAAGAGAGAAAGAGAGTGAGAGAGGACCGTAAGCAAGATCTGCAAGGGGAATACATAGATACATACATAGTTGGGTTCACGGTGCAGGGGGTGGGGGAGAGAGCGAGAGGACGAGAGAGGAGTAGTAAGGTAAGGAGGAGGCAAGTGAAGATGAGGCTCATCGCGTCAGTGAGAGACGTAGGATGAGGGCTGATTACGCAAGCCAGGTGATACAGATCGGCGGGCATCTCTCGGCGGACCTGAAGGTCGGCCAATCGGGTCGACATGAAAGGGAACCGTTGCTGGCCGCTGCCATTAGATACTGGGATAGAAATACATGTGTATGTACGTAAAGCTGGACGGGCGAAGGAAAAGCTGTTCTGTTCGACAAAGGGGTGGTCGGGCTTCTTATTAAATAATAAGAAGCCCGGAGACACGTCTCTATCGTCTCAGCGGGTCTAATCCCGCGCTGCTGAAGATGCCTAGCCTAGATTTGTCTGGCGATGACAGTATCGCCATTTAGTTTCAACTGGCACATTTGCTAGAGAATCGTGAGGCATGATGGTCGATTGGCGGAGGCTCGCTCCTCTCGAGAGTCGAATCGAGATTCGAGACTCGAGAGCAGAGGATAGAGAGCAACGCACGCTCCGCAACCGCGTTCGCGATCATTGCGCAAGCGGTGCGTTGCGTTGCGCATCCACTCTACTACTCCTGCACACACCGCACATTTCCTGTACGCCGATGAGATGAGGGAATACCTTCAGACATGTATGTATGTAGTATGTATGCATGTATGTGGACGCGTGGATCGCTCCGAATCGTCCGATGGTACCGATCAGTACGTAACCCACCGCTTAACGATCTACCACGGGTCACCAGAATCATGCTTGGTGCTAGGCAGACGCAATTCAATATGATCACTTCCCAATAGCTGTCTTTTACTTTACCGCTGGACGACCGATCGACTTTCATTTTTCCGCAGGCAGGTGAGTGCAACTGCTCACTTATCCCGTAAAGGACACCCAGTGCGGAAAGACATCTAAAGTCTTGTCTTTTTGAAGATATCTTTCACAGTTTTTTAAACAGCTTTCTATTGCATATAACTACACATATCAAGATGTTTGTTTAAAAGAGATTAAAAAGATATCTGTTGCATGCGCTCCAGCATCTAATAAATGCATGCCAGCAGCGCAAACGGTATAGATCGTGTGGTCATATTTGTGAAATCCTACAAATTTCCAATGCGAAATTGCTACATATAAGTATTTTTGAAATTGTAATTTTTACAACGATCTTTGTAAATTGTCTATTTATACGAGTACGGTACTAAATGAATCGGCGTGTGAACCACAGTGGTTTTTATTCAGTTTACCCGTCTTGTTTTGGGAAAAAAAACCAAATGTCAAAAAGAAAACCGTTCCAAGACCTATACAAAACGCAACAAAAATAGACGTTTCGAGCAACGTTTCCGGGGTGTTTAAAGTTTTGAAATTTACTAAACAAATTTATACTATTTGATACCTTTTTATGGAGTTCTTACAGCTATCTGATAGGTGGTAATGGTAATGACATCCTTCGGAGCTTCATTTGCGATCATTTTGCTACGTGGGATAGATTCCAGACTGCTTTCCAAATGGTCGCTTTCTTTATTATTGCAAAATAGTTGATAGTAGTCCTGACGGGCTACAGTAACTACGCAGGCACCAATTTACAAATACGAGTATGTATGTACCTAAGAGAATCCCACGCGATGACTTGGCTTCCTGTTGGAAAAGGATACACGTCAGGTCTCCTCACGATCCTTATGTATTTACATGTATGACGGCGAATACCCTGACAGATTAGCTAATCTACATTGTTCGTCGATGGGTTTTGTCATTGTTATTCGTAGCACGAAATATCATCTCCCTTTGTCTGAATGTGGTTCAAGAGTGCTATTTACATGGAGGGTGGATCATACGCCTGTCAATGGATTATCGCTTACTTGAGGCATGTGAATTGCTCGTGTTCCTGGTAAAGCAGTGGCAAATCGGATGTAAATGCAAACTGAAATTCAAACGTTTGCCTTTAAGCGGTCGTTGAGACAATAGAACGATACACCTGACAGAGGTAAGATTAATTCAGTTATCGGGGCATCGCCACGCCGCGCCGCTCGGTAATAGATTCTCTTGCAGCGAGCGGATCGAATTCCATCGTGATCTCTAGCGTGGGGCTGGTTTACTCGATGGATGGCGAAGGCACTTAACTGCAAGTTGGGAATCGTCGGCTGGCGTGGGTCGATGGGCTCGGGCAGACGAAACGTCAGGGCCAACGAGATTACAGAAAGCGGCTGGATTTGATCGATTGAGGATAGCGGCGGTGGCGGCGGCGCGGCGGCTAGGTGCTCGTCAGTTTAGCCGAGTTATTCGAATTAGCCGATGCAGGGGTGCGGCCCGTGTAAAAATCGGGCCGATCGTGAGCAAGAGCCACACGATAATAGGATACAGCGCGATATTCCAGGGAGAAAAAGAGAGGGAGAGAGACAATGAGTCGAATGATCCTCTCCGCTGGAAAGGAGTGCATCAGTGCATTGCTTTCTAAGCGGATTGCGGCGAGTCACTCTCGAAGCGCCGCCGCCGCGCCGCGCCGGCCGATATCCTTTGGGAACGACCCAGCCCTTTTCGCATGCTATCCGTGCATTCATCTATCTTGCTGCTCGTGTTATGCCAGAGGTTAGGATCACTCCGGTGGAAAACTCGAGCAACTAGTTCAGCTTGCATGGCAGCGGGGAATCTTTGTTTGAAAGCATCACGATGGGCATTGTCACCAAAAAAGGCACGGATCCTCCGAGAGGTGCGCGCGGCAATAACTGATCCAGCAACAGTCATCGCTTCGGCCTCGGCTTTCCAGCTGGAGCAGCTACCTCCAGCAGAGCTGGCTGCTCCTAGAAAGTGCCCAATAATCATCTCATCTCCAGATCGGTACACTTGAGAGCAAGTGTCAGACGAATTAGGGAGAAGCGCCTTAATTTACGAACTCTGGCATATCGAGACTGATCGAAAGTAGTAATTGTCCGCTTGCGAAAGAGTTCTGTAAGAGTTCTTAATGGCCAGTCATCGCGAGCTATTCTCGATGCGTGATGTGAGATGTGAGAATGCGCGATCAGCGAACAACGAGGATGATCGCGTTCTGTACTCCTACATAGCAGCATATTTCAGTAATCGGGCATAGGTAGAAGAGAATTTCAGTCAACTTTCTCCCTGGTACAGATTCCGCAAGCTGTAAGCGCCTGGGCCCCTCAGTCGATTACGGAAGCAGCTCGCATCTCGCATCTCGCGTCGCACATCGTTATCGACTAAGCTATTTCCAGCGAGGCGGCAGGTGGGGGAGGACAGATACATACTCTGTGAAGCGGAGGCCAGTGGGCAGAGGGCGGATCTTACTCTCGATCTCTACGCAGCCCGCGGGAGTAAGTCGCATCCCTCTCCCATGGATCTCACGGATCGCGCATCGCTTTTGCTTTCTTTGTTACGACCTCGTGTCGTGGTGGATGTGCGGAGGACGATCGCAGCATCAGCTATTTCGAAAGAGGCCTGCTGGAGGTCGTCGGATAGAAAAAAATGTTGCGGTCTCAGGTCCTTTCTTTCAGTATACGTATAGCGAGATTTGATGCAACGAAGTTAGCCGCGTCAAAGTCCGTCCATACGCGATTCCACCAGGTGGATTCCTGTTGCACCTCCGAGCACCGGCTTGATGCAATGTCGCGCTACAAACTGTCATCTCTCCTCCGCCAGCATCATTTTCAAATGAGTCTGCTCTTTTATGATGCGCAACATTGTCGCCTCCGTCACGCACCTCTCTTTCTCTTCACTTACACTCCATATGTATGTAGAGGTTAATTCACTTGCCTTTCAATCAGCTCTGCCGATGGCAAATTTTTATTGAACATGCATGTATATTACATTACGTGTATGGTACAAGTAGTTTATAGTCCTTGCTCAACCGTCACCGGCTATTTTTGCCCCAGATCGGCGTGCTATGTCGCGCTTTTCTTTTCGATTGGCGGTTTCACGGTTTTATGTATATACGATATGGGGAAGAGTTGGGAAATATTCGTAAGTCATTAGAATTACTGAGTGATCTATAATTATCCTAGGTACGGCAGCGTCTACCCGACAGTGACGATAGAAAGGCAAGTGTATTCCTTTGGACATTATACAGTGCATGCATACTTGTTCCTTTGCGCATATGTGTCAGAATCTCATTTTTAATAATAATGCAATGCAGTATAAGTAGATATACATATAACAGTGGGTGCATTTTATCCTTTCCAGTTGGGTATGAATTATTATCAAGAGATAAGGTCTTGTCTCGGCCAAAGTATAAAAAAAAAGACAGACTTTGTATAACTTTTCCAGAGAGAAAAAGTAGGTGTTTTTGCAATATTATCTTTGCAAACATTGTCTAATAGCCCATGTCAAGGCGAGAAATATCCACATTTGTTACAAACAATTGGTTTAGTTATTGTGGATTCTTGGCTCACTGGATTCAGAAAAATGAGCGACGAAACACAAAATTTATCAATAAATCCATGAAGTTGTAACTTTTTCAGAAATCAAGGCGAAAATTTGGTATTGATCGAAAATCGCTACACTTCGGGATTAGTATCGTCGGCTGTCGCGCGCCGTCCTATAACTATCGCGAGACTCTACCGAGTTCCCTACTATTATAGATCCCGTCTATAGGCACCATCTACATATTTTAAATATGTATTTTTTCGACGAAAGCATACTATAATAGAAGAAATGTAACGAGGAAATACTCAACAAGTGACTTTTCTGCTGAATCGGTGGAATAAGATTTCCCTGTAAGAATAGGGAATAAAATGAGATAGCGCGGCGCGACGGGGCTCCGTAAGAGTCCCCCGAGGCATCTTGATCGAGGCGAGACTGTCAGCATCGGCCAATATTTCTGGGAGCAGTCAATCGATCAGGATGTGTGCAACGTGACAAGTATATGTGGGTATCTTTCTATTTGACGGAGAAAGAGAGCCGAGCGGGGCAAAAGGGGCAGGGGGAAAAGAGTGGGTGAATAGGTGAATGGGTGAGCGCTGATTGTGAGTGTGGTGATCGCGGAGCACGGTAGCGCGGGAGCACCTTCGATCGCGCGCGTTTCACCGTTCGACGTCCAGGTCGACGGTGCGCCGCGCCGCGCCGCGCCGTCGTCGTCATCGTCGTCAGCGGGAGGCTGGTCGGGCAGAGCCATAAGAAAATATAGTTCAAGTCGGTTGCATAATAGAATGAAGGCCTATCAGAGGAGCGTGGTTTAGCGTAAGGTAGTTCGCGATGTAGTCCACACTCTACCATAGCAAAGCATCTCTTCTTCATCGTCATCCGTTTGACCTTTGCGGTCGTAGGTGCCGGACCGGCCACCACTCGCAGCGCAGTCGAGCACTCTCTTCAGGGAGGCCGCCAACTGGGAAGGCAAGCTTACTCCATACGAAACTCGACATTTCGAATCAGTCCATGTCTCGGAAGAAGGATCAGTCGAATTCCCCTTTATACAACGCCATCCATTCGTGAAGCGGGTCGCTCTCGATGTTCTTGCGCTTTCACGCACGCGTACCTTGAATTCTCTGAAGGACTTGAAATTAGAGACGTAGAGGCACAGGTAGCGGGAATCTACCCGCTAACGACTACACTACACGCCCGGGACCGAATCGACTTCCAAAGAATGGCTAAAAGCAGACAAATTTCATTAATCACTGACCACAGTAGAATCTCGATTACCTAAAGTAATTGGGAACAAGTGTACTTCAACAAGTGTACTTCCGCGGATGCTATTCCTGGATGTCTTTCCTTTATATTTAAAAAGGTCATTCACAAATCTTAATAATAGCAATTAAGGATACTCAAATTAAGTATGATGTGGTTGAAGACTAATCCCGAAATTATGTGGCTGCTAAGGAAGGTAAAGCAGTGCTGTGACCGCGGTTATAATACTTCAAGATAAGTACTGTATGTACAGGGTATGTACAGCCTGCTCAAACGATTCTGTTAGAAATGCCCATGTAAACAGAGCGGAGAAACTAACAGAATCGATTGCGCCCGGGGTACACTGAACTCTATCCTTACATATTCTGTGCAAGGCTATTTCGGATAAAAGTGCTAGGTTCTCAGTATTTTAATTTTGTATAAGTTCGAAGGCGCGTAGGCGAGGAAAAGTTTTAGCCGTAATATTAGAGAGGAATATGCTGACGCTGCGGTTACGCTCACTCAACCAACCGATTGACCGACTGATGCGACACCCGATCGCGAAAAATCGAAGATGTAAGCTAGAAAAGAGAACCGGCGGATAAGTCCAGTAGTCCAGTAGTCCAGTTTTAATCATGGAATCGCAGAAAGAACTCTAGATGCAAGAGTTTGTGGTGTTCTTCTAGGAGAAGAGTTCTCTAGACCCTGCAGCTATGCTCGCTATCTATATCCTTTGAACTTCTGAACTGCGAGCAGGACGAAATATTTCACCATGCTAGTTAAGGGCATCTACGGACTAATCAATCGCTTCTGTTAGAAATGGCCATGTAAAGAAAGCAAAGAAACTAACAGAATCGATTGAGCCCGGGATACTTTGCCATTCCGAATATTATGAACGTGCATAACAGAACAATTATACATTACTTCGTTAGCTGAATTATAGTCGAATGCATTCAAACTCTCTTTCATATTCACATTATACATACATATCCAATATATAATACATACTATCGAACCAATCTTGTACTATAATATCCCAGATAATCTTGTATGTATGGTGTAAACTTTATCTTGGGAACGGGCAACAATGATTTTCATCAAACGGGCCTATTTATGTTTTGGAGTGCGAAAAAACAATTGACAGCAGGCCGCGACTTTGGGAAAATTGATTTGGGGGACTCAATATAACCTGATTGATTTTTCCGGACAAAAAATCTACTAATAATAAAATACATCTTTACCTGGTGGTGCTCTGTCTTCCTCGTATAATACAGATAATGTAATATAGTATACAATAGATATATATATGTATATGGAGCAATCCGTGCTGAGTTGTCACAATTTATACACATGATTTCTCCAGGAGGACTTTCTTTGGGAAATCTAGCGCCATAACTAAAAGAGATATCAACAAACGGAGTACTGTTCACAAAAAATGAAATTTTCACCAAAAAATATGTTAACAGTATCCAAGTTGATTAAAGAATAATTTATTTATTTTCAAATATTTAATTGCAAGATTTAATCGCAATATTTTGTTCCCCTGAATTTTCATCAGGAAATGTACGAGGTTGTCCTATGGACACCATGTCAATTCCGTTCTGAGACATTCGGGAGTTTACGAATTACGTGGTGGTACCAAGTATACTAATCATACCATACTGAGCACATTTTTCAAAGTCAACTTTTATCTTAAAAAATCGTAACCTTGCGATTACGACTTCTTATTAAGAAAAGATCAAACTATTATACAAAAAATAGTGTAGGGAGATATCTGATTTTGGAAATATATGATTTTATAGAGAAAAGATGGGTCGGAAAAATGTGCTCCGAGTATCATGATATCGTGGTGGTATAATTGCGCAACTCAGAAAGTCCCACGTTTTCACGAACGAAATTTTCAGGGTTCTGAAGACGACCAAAAAGTCGGGGGGAAAAATATTCCTATTGGTGAAATTTTGTAGCTAAATAATTCAATTTAAGTTAATGATTGTTTAATCAACTCTTGCATTGTTAACATATTTCTTTTATGGATACCGGATCGTTTCTGAATAATATGCCGTTTTCCGTTTGTTTACATCTGTTTCAGTTATGGGGCTAAAATTTTTCTAAGAAAATCCGATTTTCTGAGAAATCCGAGGAATCCTTGTATGGAATCTGATGACTTAGCATGGAATGGCCGATATGTCCGATAAAAAAAGGACTTCAAAGTCAAGTGCACAATACTTCAAGCAACCTGACCGTGTCGCTTGCCTGTCGACAGCTGAATGTTAAATCATCACTTTTTCGGCCAGCTAAATTGCCGGCACAATGATGTTGTTGGATACTTTGAGAAAGAAGTGACTTCCTTAAAGAGAAGGTAAACTAGATCATAGAAGAAAGACTTACACACCTTGCGAGATATATGATGGGAAATAATAAGGCAGACAGCTTGGCGTGATTGTATAGTATAGACGTAGATCGTGGGACTTACATTTCTGTGATTTAGAATAAGATGCAAAGTGGTTGCGATATGAGCCAATATAAAGCTATATGGCTTTCCTTCGCAATTTTGATGTCAACAATTCTTTTATTATGATGTTGTTAGTCAACGATACCACCTTTTTAAAGTTCAAGCAGCAATTTTTATAAACAATACGCTTTCATTTGCTAATAATTCTTATTGTGTGCTTTTGACAGTTCTGTAGCAAAATTGTAGCATTTTTCATGGATGGCTCTCAAGTTTTTGCATTTACTTCATTGGAATGAAGTCAATAAGTTGGAGGGCGAAACTTTTCCTTCCCTTTCCATAACTGAGGTGCTATACCGATTACGAATATTTTCTAATGAATTTGTAAGATGTGACACTAACATAGTTGAATTATAAGACGGTAGAATTTAGTCTCATGTCGCGTAGCCATGCGATCTGTGCACTTTGCACTCGCGTCTACATATATGTATGTACAGTATATAGTACGCCTTTTGTCCTGTCAGCATGTCAATCCCTTTTCATGTGTGGGAGAATTGCCAGGGGCCCGATTCCGTAAAAATTTGCTAGCGATACTTATCGATAGTAGGGTAGACGTTTGAGGGAGATGGCGCTATTTGTAAGAGTGAGATAACGACTATCGATATCGAGTTAGTAACGCTAAGTATCGCTAACAATTTTTACAGAATCGCGCCCCAGATATCCGCACGTAGATTGAGGTTTACGAGGGAATGAAAGTGCATTATAGATTCACGGTGTAATAAGGCAAAAGCCTCTTTATTAGACATTAGTATATGAAATCACAGGTTGCTGTCTCCCAGCATAAGACTTGTACTGGCACTAATGGAGGAAGGAATGTCTCTCTCTGTTAAGTATCTTGCCGAAAGTGAATATATTTGGCGGGATATTTATACTCGGCAATCTTCGGTTATTTCCGCCTTTGCTTCGGCTCGGCTGTTGCTGTTACCGAAAGGCGAACGATGCGCCACACCAAAGATGACCTGCCCGTATAAACCTCATTTTGGAGTACTGTACGCCATCTACAAGATGAGCTACGAACTGCTTGCTACTTTAACGCGTTTAAACGCTTGAAACTAACCGCCTTGCTATGGGAAACAGTGGGGTCAAGTTTTGGAAAATGCGAGAACCAGGATTCTCTGCATCTATTAGTGGGACTAAGTGCTGAAACTCGAAATCGCCAGTAATTATGCACACCGTTGCCAAGTATGGAAGGGAACAAGGAAGAAGAGCACAAGAACAAGGTCGTTCTATTTCAACTGGCCGTTTCAAACAGCTTCAAGCTTATTTCCGAGTCCGTGAGGTGAGTACTTTCCCCATTCGATTCGCATTAGTTTCTTACTATCATGTAAATTAGCGAAGTATTATTATATGCGCACAAAAGTCAGATTTCCACTTTATATTGAGTAGAAGCCACATATGTTCATTGAGACGCCTATGGCGGGAAATAGATGGAGAATGCCGCAAGCATATTCAAGGTTATGGCTGTTGTTTTGATCGGGGACGCTGTCGTATTCCCGGCTTCTTCCTACATTCAGCTCCCCTCCTATACAATCGATGCGCATGTCATGGGTACCCGTTGAGCACGGAAATATATGTATAGCCTTTTATTGCACTGTATGTACAGTTGTTGCTTCTTTATAGTTACATTGGATATGCACTCTTTCAAAGTAGTACGTACCCACATGCACATGCGTACGCATTCTGAATGTGACATGCAAAGTTCCTTTCTCATTCCCGTTAAACCGAAATTCCGATGCACATACCCATACCCACACGCGCACGCAGTTAAGTATACATTACGAAAGTGTGTCAAGCCGAAGAATCTTTTAATTAAGACCGGCAGGTCCGAGTTTTAGGAATAGCCTGTAGTACGTGTTTATAAACCGCGATGAAACAGTTTCATATGAAATTGCGCATGCAGTTTACTATGGGACTGTAAAATTGTTAGAATATTGGAGAGAGATGATCGGTGCTAGTCAGAGAGGTCAGTAGGAGCTCGGATCAGCATGGATTATCAATGAGCGAAAGACACGATAGTTATTCGCCACAAGAATCGTGACCAAGTAATGAAAGGCAGTGAGTGCTACTGATAAACTTGTACGATCAAACAAACTTACCTGTATGTGTAGTCATACTTGCTTGATTGAATAAAATAAATGCCGAAAATAGTAGGGTAGCGATTTGGAGATTTTGCGGGAAAGGAGTAACTAATTAAGGCATATTAAGGGCCATATAGCGGTACATGTATATATTGTATGTAGAATAATCCCGAGTGGAAGAAGTGAATGGATGATGAGGGTTATGAAAGGGCTATGAAATTTTCTTGGTACGAGTCTGCCCGATGTCATTGGCCTCGGTGACTCGAATGTTAATTTGTCGAGGTTCACGTAGCCGAGACGAGAGAGCAATTGCCGAGGCGACGGAGTTAGGAGGTTTGGAGAGAGCTGAGCGACCGGGTGGACAGGCGGAGCAGCCACGCGTTGCTTAACGTTTTTCTCCCGATAGCGTGCGGCGCCGGTCCAGAAATCGGTTCCCTTTGGTGTTTCCGCTTCCGAGAACGAGGCAGCCTTTGAAACTCAAGCCACCAGTCGACCTTCGAGGAATTCCACGAACCGTTCGGGGAAACAAAGGGCTCCTTTCGTCTTTGCTGGGGTGACGCTCGCGTCGGGACGTCGGGCCCTGGGTAAAGCCGACGTCGGCAGGCCCCATGCCCCATCTTATCCCATCCCATCCTATCCTATCCGAACCCGTCCCGTTCGCTCGTTGGCCCGTCATTCACGTTCTGGGCTGCGCGCCCTGTGCTCGTGCTCTGTGTGTGCCTGCCTTCCTCCCAGAGATCGTCCTCATCTCCGTTATTCCCACGCCGTGACCCTGCAACCGCCACTACTTTCCCAAGTGATATACTTAACAAATAAACCTTGGGGCAGATATATACCTTGCCCCAGTGTAATCTCTCAAGACAATTGCCGGAGTGAATACATACAAGATCTTGTTCGTAAATAAGAAACTTTACAGCCGGTATGCTCTGCAAGTGTTTGATTGCCGCTGATACCTGCCTTTGTGTCAAGAGTGCGTGCGCTATATGGCACATTCGGTTAGGTCTGGACTATTGCAAATATGTAGCGTTAGTATCAAATTGCACAAGTCCCGGCCTGATCAGGTGTGCTTCAACCAACCTTCATCGTAGAGACATTGTGCTTTCCAGTGGCAGCGAATACACACCATTGAATTTTATGAAATATGTACAAAATGTAATCGCAAATATTGTGCTCGAGTGAAAAATAAATTGGGTCGTCCAGATTTTTCACTACTCCCATTCAAGAACCATTCGACGCCGAACTTCCCGACGCATATCCGTCCTGTATATCCAATGCAATAAAACAAAAGAAAAATGTTTAAGTAGGGTCATTATATATGTAGAACATGGTACATGCATTTATAGGGAACAGTTGCTTAGAATGATGTTCCCTCGAACATATATGAAGGTCATTAAGATCGGTGAGGTTTTTCGTGTTCTATATGTACAAATATATAATTACTTCAATTAGCCGTTAGTCTTTATGATTCGAGAAACTATGCGAACTCCCGTGCATCGAAACAAAGAGGAACTTGACTCCACTCGTCGATAGAGGTAATTCGACCGGGGAGTGGATGTGTGTATGTACGTTAATACGCCTGTTACGCCCATGATGTAGCTTAAATTAATACGAGATGAAAGGTGTCAAAGATAGATTGATTGTTGTCTTTCTTCCAGCAATAATGAGTTTTGCGAGGCTTTAGCAATTTTAAACTCGAACCAAAAAGTGTTGCATAAGCTGCACAATGCTATGATGGGGGAGCTTTATGATAGTATGAAGAATGACTGGGAGAATACTTTAAATGAGGGATGTTTGGGAGAGGCACTAGCGAAACTGTCGGAGTTAGCGGAGAAGACAGATATTCCGGAATACGAAGTCGCCTGGTGGGTTAAAAATGCAGTTGTTATTTGTTATCCACAGTTTGGTTATCGTCACGTGCATGCAAGAATTCGTTCGACATTAAGTTTTGTTGCAGGAGACCTCCCGGGAACATGCATTTGCATCTAAGGTCGTTCGATGCCGAGAAAATAGTGGAGGAAAGTCGGAGTCTCGAGAAAGAAGTAACTGAACTCGAGAGCGACAATGCGAGCTTGATGAAGGAAGTCGCTGAGAGGAGATCGAAGATATGTACTATGGAAAGTAATGTGAGCCAAGCTCTCAAACGATGCCCCCTCGCAATCGAGCATTTGGAAGGAAGGTTGGAAGAATTAGAAAAGTCCTCAAAAATACTCGAAAACGAGTAATATTGCTTTTACCCATAGTAACGTAATTGAATATTGTACATAAAATCTATTTTCTATACTAATGTATATTACTAAGAATAAATTACTACGCATACTCTTTTATCCTATTTCCAAGATTTCGGAATCTTTCTCCCGCGTATTCCTTCAACCTTAGTCGTTTAGCTTAAAAAAGAAGGACAACAATTCACTGTTGCAAAACGGGTATTTTCAAGAGTACAGTGCAAAATATCAGGAACAGTAATGTCCCCTAGATGCTATATACTAAGAGTCAGAGTCTTTAATCAAATTAGATTTGATTTCGCTTTTCCTGATTGCTATTATTGATATGTCTGCAACATGGATATCTATATAAAGAAAGTAACTTCTTTATTATCCAAGGATCTCTTCGCAGGAACAGACGACTCTCCCAATTATAGTTGCCGCCAATTCAATAGTATGGGTTTCAAGATCGCTTTTCTGATTGTACTCCGAAAATGATAACATAGAAGGAATAGTAGCTTATTCAACTTGTTTTATTTGGTACGAAAAATAATAGAAGTTGATCGAGTTGGCATGAATTATGCCAAAGCGATAACACAGAAGGAAACGGAAGAAAAGCGACCCTGAGCGACCTCCTATACTATTGAGTTCGCGGCGACTATGGTATGGATAAAGAATAACGGGGAATAATAATAAACAATAATACGGAAGCCCTAGCACGATGAATAGTGTCACAAACCAGGTACGGAATAGGCAGGGCAATCTGGGCATTAAAACGGCCAGGGCCGTGGGGTCGTGAGGACCCCATACCATTTCGGTGTCACGCTCCCTGTTACCGACAATTGCCATCTTAGTACGAAGACAGTATAGAATTCGAAATTCTACACTATGTTCGAACTTCCTATTGACCATCCAGAAGGTGATTGGTGATTGGTCACGATGCGATTATTCAGAATAGCAACGCAACGTGTGCTGCCACTGACGCATTTTCCGTGACCGATACCGGTTGAATTCTCTATACGGGCGATCCCATGCTAAGTTATACACGGAATTTCGCCAAATCGGTCGTTCTTTGAAAAACTCTAGCGCCACAACTACTGGCATATGGCAATAAACCGGCATATATTGCCTTTATATATGTAATCCTTTTTGAGAACAGCATTGAACAGCATATTACATTGCCAATCGCGGAAAAATTATGACAAATAAATCAAGAATAAATAAGTATAGCGTACCACTATCAACTACTGCATAAAACGACCTACGCAGCAGATTTATTCTCTGTATGATAATTTATTTCTGCAGCTTAAACTTTTTACCTGCAAGTCTTTACGCCGCTTTCTTCGATTTTAGAGCGGAACATCCATTGCACGATTTGACAACACTGGTCTAAGCAAATCGATTTGGCAACCATGTGCGAGATCACTATTCGTTTCTCTCTTTTTCTTCCTTCTCTCTCATCTCTTCGGGTTCCGAGTTTCGCCGCTCTCTAGAAGTAGAGTGCGCCACAAAAACCTTTAATTTTGGCCGAATCGGTACACCAGCGCCGTGGCCGCTTCGCATCACATATACTTGCCCTGTCTATTCTGTACCTGGTCTGTGGCGAAAGTGTGTGCATGTGGTAGGAAAGAAAGTATCAGCCGAGAGATCGGCCAAGTAAATTCCTGATTCTGACACGAGATGTCCGTCGTTGACTGTTTCGGGGGAAAGGTTGAGCAGATGGTACGACGGTGGCGACAGGTCGAGCCGTGTAGGTTGGAGCGAGAGGCTAAACAAGATGGCGGTGTGTCGGACAGAATTTTCCCGCGCAAATAGCCGTTCTGCTGGATTATTGGTCGGGGGGCGCCAATGAGGTGGTGGTTTTCGAGGGCGCGTCGCTAGATGGCAAGAGTATTAGCTGGCTTTGGCGCTTGGTAGCGCGCGGCCCGCGACTCGCCATTGTGCCGTGATTGCCTGCCGAAGTTTCGTGTTTGTGAGTGGCAATTGATCCAGTTGGTCGAATCCTCGGCTACTTCTGTGCGTCGGGTAAGTTACAATCTCCATATCACTGATCCGGCGGATTCATTTCCGCGAGGGCGAACCCGTACTTTCCTCGGAGAGGCCCATCGTTCTAGGAGAGAGCGGATCCACTCAATTTTTGAGGGTTAGTTTCTGACCCTCGCGCGTCGTGTCAGCCCTCTTCCGTGCGCGTGGTCAAGTCCCAACTTACACACTCGTATGTGTCTCATCTCCTTTGCCTTTCCCTCTTTCCTCCCTGCCTGCTCTCTCCTTCGGTATGTACTTGCTCGCCTCCTTTTTCCCTATTCTCCTCGCTCGACAAGCTGGAGCACGCCGCCGTGGCGATGCGCCGTTTAAACAATGATAAACTGCGGCGAGTTCGTTGGCTAGACACGTGGGGCAATTAGCTAGGACGGTGGAAAGCAAAATTTCCACTAGTACGCCGCGCAGTTTTCCACTCGTGAGTCATGAGGGCTGAACGCGGATAGTCAATACTCCCGGCCATGCGACGCATCACGCTTAATGGGTAGATAGATATCCGCTCGAAAATCGAGGCTCATCCGTGCCGGAACATATCCCCGGAATACCAGCAAGCAGATTATTCCTTCCCAAAGTCCAATGAGTCAAAGAGCAGATGGGCGAGAATCGCGCAGTGTGTGTGTGTGTGTGTGTGTGTGGGTCGCATGCGAAGTGCAGCTTAGAATACGAGCCGTACTTTTATGCGGCCTATCTCGTGTTCCTGCGATAAGAGGCCGGCTCGAGGCGCAAACGTCTGTTGCTCCTGACTGGGCTGGCGACGCGACGGTGACGGCGAACGGCGACATTGCGTCACTCGCGCCACACGCACCACACGCACCACACGCACCATCCTTCGCCAAGCACAATTTCACCCGATAGCCTCATACAAATACAGTAGTGCCTACCTCTTTTCTTCTAACCCCTCTTATTACTCCTATTCTTTACTATCCGAATATGCACTCCATTATTGAAATGCCTCTACGTACACAGGGTGATATGTCTCCTCTTGAATTACCACTCTCCTACCACCATTTATATCAGACATGCATGCACGTTAAGTGCATTTCACATACAACATATTATAATTTGTGAATAATGTACAGGATGCAGAGAAGCATTTGTGCATAATTAAAATAACTGGATATAATCGAGAAGCAAATGACATTGTACAGAGTTCAGTCTATTTCTAGTAGTTTAGCTGGTCACAACACAGTTTTAGCAGCTAACGAGATCTTTAACTAAATCTTTTATATTTATCTAGTAATATTTTTTTGCTAATATTTTGTGTCTTCTTTGTCGAAATGTATGGCATTCAATAAGAAAATAACTCTTCGACCAACCGAAAATTCGCTTCTTTAAACAAACACTTGTGCATAATCTTCCAATAAAACGTTGCACTTCTCAATTGGAGCACGGGGATTCCCGAGTTTTAAGGTTTTCGAGTGCGCGTGGGACGCTTGAAAAGATTCCGTAGGACCAATGTGTTATTAATAGCACGGCTGATACAGGAGACATTTTTATCGTTCAACGGTGGCTTTCGCGTGCTTTAGATATCGTCTTATGCTTTCGGATGATCACTTTCATTCCGTTTCGCTCATTTGAACCATGATCGTGTTGATTACGCGTAGTGCGTATGGGGTATATGTGGCCTCATTCTTAATGCACCAATTAATATTATAACCAAAACGGTGGAACTTGTGACTAATAGTTCTAAAGCCAAGTTTCGAGTTTCTTAACAACTTGGTTATATAGCAAGTGAAGAATGAAGCGCCAAGGAAGCGCAAAGTACGTACGAGCAAAGCTAAATTCAATAAACTTTACTTGCCATGATTCAATAAATAATAACGCCGGGCATGAGCAGTGCTGTCAAATTGGTATTAATTGGCTTGCGCTTGTTGCGATGCTGTGTCTTTTTGTGACAACGTTGTTATCGCGAAATTGCGATAAAGAAGAGTTTAACTTTCAAATAACAAGCTTGGGTTACCGCGAAAAAGATAAAAGAAGGGACTATAAGTGGGGCGGGCAGTAGCATCGCCAAAACATATTATGATTAACCGTGTTACGGCAAATATTGATTTGTTCCCACGGCAAAATCGACTTAGAGTCATTGCTCTCACCTCAATTATATTATGATACATGCAGATTCATGACCTCTGTCAATGTAGTGTTTGGAGAAAACATAGAAAGAAATGTGTATGAAGCAATATGAGGAGAGTAGAGTCGTTATTATGAGAGGACGTTGCCAGGAGTAACGTCTGTTGTGTTGGTGTGCGTGTGTAATGTATGTGATATTTACTGTTACGCATCTGCCCCGTTGAATGATGCGACGCGTATCCAGTCAAATACAGCAGATTGGTTCCCGCGGAAATGAAAGTAGCAACCGACAGAAATTGCTAATCGGCAATACTCCTCTTGGTATGATTTACAATTCTAAATAGGACACGTCGAGCGTCGAATCACGGCAGAGAAATTGTATTTCCTATGAAAGTGATGCAATTAGGACGATTACAAAGGACTCGCGCAATTCTGTTACCGGCGGAGGCCGAAGCGGCCGAGCATCGAGCAACCACTCACTCATGTCATACTTTGCGGGAGATGCGAAATTCCTTTACTCTCAATATTATGTTATGTAGAAATCTCTCTCTCTCTCTCCCCCCCTCTCTCTCTCTCTCTCTCTCTCTCTCTGTATTGTCCAAATCATAGCTCTTCGCAAAAGGATCTAACGGAGCGAATTACGATGATATTAAATATGTGGTCGTACACCAAGCATTTACGGTAGCCGATAATAAAAACCACTTTTTTACGTTCACATATTGATCTTTACACCCTTTCGCAACTACTGGCCACATTTTATTGAACTTGACCACTCTGCTTCTGAAACACTCGACTTTGAAATTGGGAACTTTTTTAGTCATTCAGAAAAGTATTTAAAAAAATGTGGTCAAGTCTAAATTCGGTCAATAGTTTGAAGCCTTTGTAGAGATCATTGCGTGCGAATTTAATGAAATTCTTAAGCAAAGTGATTTTCTACGCCGACTACCTTAATAGCCCAAGGTAAACAGCTGACCCTTCGCTACGCTACGTTCAGGGTAATAAAGATTGTCTAGACTTTGAGTTGAAATAGCCATTCTTTATTAAACCTGATGTTAAAGGCACGACCAGAGAACTAAAATGTATTAGACCGTAGGGTTGTAGACGGACGTGCCGAATTTATTCAAGAGGGTTCTGTCGATCCCTGCCGAACAATAAATAGTATGTAGATCTTGGAGATGGGACCGCGCTGTCGTTATGCCAAGGAGCTCCAACTCGGCCTCAAAAGAGGATAGAAACCTCTGTAGAAGGTCGTGCATTTGCCTTTGACATAGCATTTGTGCGCCGTCATATTTGACGTTCAAGTCTATCCATACAAGTTTTAGTATTTATTATTAGTATTACTAATAATAAATGCTATTAGTATTACTATTATTAGTAGTAGTACAGTATTACGTATAGTACGTATCATCTACGGAAGACCTCGGAAATTGCAATTGTGTATGATCAAAATTACTATTCTGTAAATATCCTTCATTGTATAGTAGTGTGTTAAAGACAAGTGAATTCAATCGTCACTGTCACGGGTATATGCTGTTACATATAGGATAATTATAAATTATTTATTGATTTTAACCATACATATGCGAATACGCTTAAGAAAACATACACATGTATTTGAGAAAAAGTCAGCTTTGTGGTTGTTGATTCAAAGGCAAGTGGAATCCCTTTGTACAACGAGGGTTGGGTCCTACTATTCTGATTCTTTGTCGCTACTGTCGTATTGTTCAATTATTTGTCACCGTGTACGAGTATCCATGCAGTATAACAGAAGTGCATGCAGAGGAGACTTGTTCACAACTAAGGAAGGTAGCTAGACAAGGGATCTAGTGCACGCGTCGCTTGAATAGAATAGGAACTCCAGTTGAGCGTGGAATAGGAAAAAGGGAAATTTGGCCAAGTTTGGTGTATCTACGTATAAAATGAGGAATGGAGGGGCGCCGGGGTACGCTCGTAGGATAGTCGATGTATACAGCTTGCCAGCGCACGATATATCGAGTGGTCAGCAGCACCAGCAGTAACAGTCATTATTCATAATTCGCCGATCGTGTAATTGAAGCCCTACGGGAAACGTCGATGGCGAGTTCCAGGGGAAATGGAAGCTCCTTATTCGCTAGCTCCTAGTTCTGTGTCGCCGTTGGGCAGGGGGGCGGAGATGTTCGGTAGGGGGAACGGGTGGGGTGGGGGATTGGCTGGGGGTGAGGTGGGGGAAGTAGTTGGTTTGGGCTAGGTCAAACTGGGTTAGACGGCGTGGCGTGGCGTGGCGCGAGGGGGTTGGGTGCGTTCAGGTAGGGACATAGGGAGAGATATCCGTAGAAGAGAACGAATTTCTCCCTCGTTCGACAGAATGGCACAACAAAGCGTTACCAGGGTAACTGGCCACTCGGGGTTGCCATCACAAAACTTTCCAACTTGCTTGCGACTAGAAGCATTAACGACAGCATGGCACACGCGTCTCTGTGCCTGGGCTGGAAAAGGCTGCGAATGGCCACGTATCCCCACATACATACACGTATATACTGTGTACAATGTATATCTACAGGGGGAAGCACGCGACTGGCCGATGTATAGGCGTCGCATCCCTGGACACTGCCCCCCCCCTCCCATCCTTCTCTTGCACTCCTATCATTCGCAGATGCGCCACTTTATCAAACACTTAGCTACCAGCGAGACACCTTTTCGTTAAAGGAAACCCTCCCTTTCTCATCGGAATTTGGTAATCTCCAAAAATCTCTTAATGCCTTAATCTCGAAAAAATGGATTTTGTCATAAAACCGCAAATTTTTTAAAGCGGCCGGCGATGCTAATTTCCTGGACATTAATCTCCACCGTAATCGTCGATCCCTCCTTACATCAGACTCGATGCATATTGCATAAACCATGCAATGTTTACCTCCCCTTCAAAGTAGCAAGTCGAAAGGCGAAGCGGAGGAGGCTGCCTCCCGGGTTTCTGCTGACAAATTGTGCTCAAGGACAGAAAGACTGGCCGATTGTGTGCCACGGACGTATGCGTAGCATTGCGTGGGGCAAAAACTAGTAATCCTGCTTCTAATTTACATAAAATGCGGGTTACCATATTCGCAGGTGATTGCCAGCTCGATTTGTATAGATTGCAATACGAGATGAAGTGATCGCATGTGGTCGGTCCTGTTCACCCACTGTGTGTTCTACGACGCTGAGATTCGATATTTTTACAATATTTTATTATAAAATCAATCATTTTAAGGGGGTTTCTGGTCTAGACTGTACAATTAGTCACAATTTTTTGAATTTCATTACTAATTATGTGGCAATCTTTTTTTGGTACTTATATGCATCTTTCAACGATAAGTACACGTTTAACAGAATTGAAAAATATTCTCCAAAGGTGGCACAAATAGCCAAAAGAAAAAGGAGCAATCGTGCACGGCTGCCATGATTTCGAATACATGCTTCATCAGAAAAAATAAAAGAAGGTCTCATTCCAATCTCTGACGATGTGATCCTCGCTGGAACCAGAATTATTGCAAAATTCCATAGCAGCCATGCGATTGCCCCTCTTTCTTTTAGCCGTTTGTGCCAGCTTTGGAGTATGTTTCTCGGTTCTGTAAAAATTTGTATTTATCGTTGAAAAGTACATATAACTGGAGAAACAAGATTGGCACCCAACGATGTTGGTTTAATTTAGTGATTAAATCTAAAAAATTCTTAATAATTTTACAATGTGGACTAGAATACCTCTGTTAAAGGTATACAATAGTTGGCTTTGTAGAATAATACGTTTTGGTGTCGTTGACTGGTGTATGTAGTTGGAATTAGTGGCATACCCCCCGCCGCTTGTAGAAAAGGGAGTATACATAGCTGTAAAAGCGTTGTTACGTGTAAAAATGTGTCATCGATCAGAGAACGCTTTCGTGGCGTCGTTCCAGTTCGTCATCCGATTCGTGGAAAATATCCGTCTAGCTGAAGTGAGTGAGACTCTACATTTACATGGAAAGAGGACAAATTCATAGACATACATGCATAGTAGAATGAAAGGCAATAGGATTCTTCTTGGGTGGGTCGACTGCTATTCTCGCTTGCCGCTAGCAATTGCCAGAAAGGAACTCGTGCACGAGCATAAATATTAATTACTTGGTGGATCGGAGAATAATGCCGATGAAAGGTTGAAGGGACACAGAGGAGGATAGTCGGGTCGGCTGCTAATTTAAAGGAACGACGATACACCGAGTTAAATGACACGTGTTGTGTAATTGAAGGTTCTTGTGACATTAAGGCATCTCGCGGCGACATTATAAGACAAAGGTTGCCTCAATGCTTATAAGTAACGTTTGAGTAATTCGGATTTCGCAACTGGCTCGACCTGTTAGGCAGCTTTCATGGATTCCACGAAAGCGTAAGAACTGACGGATCTGAAAGGTCCTTAAGAGGTGCTAGTAAACAAGGGCCGAACCACCTTACTCTTGGTCTACCAGCTCCTTTTCACCAATGAAAAGTCTCACCGCAATCGCACATTTCCATTTTCATAATAACTAGAGCCCGCCGCCGAAAGTCCCTGTCATTATTAATAATCTCCCAAGTAATTAGTGCGGAATAGGGTACTGGGAGGGGTGAGAGGAGGAGTCGCCACTCTGCCAGAGATAGCAGGCATGGTTGCACAAGAAAATTGCGACAGTAAATTCCTTATGCCATGAGCGCGCTCGCGCGGCTTCTCTCGCGCGGAGTTTCCCTTTTTGAAGTTCGGTCGCCCCCTCTTTCCTTTGGGCTGACTCGTAGTCCTTGGTCGAGTCGCCAGTACTTTTACGAGCAGAGGAATGCAGCGGTTGCCGCTCGGTGTATCGTTCGTGTACTTGATCTAGGTCTACTGCTCGCCAGCCACTATTGCATCCACACATCACCCGACCGAGCTTCAGGACACCTCCTGCCCAATCACCCCCCTCCACCCTTTCCCTGTCCCTCTCCCTCTCTTGTGGCTATTTAGCGATTCCTATTAACGCATTCTCTTGTAACAGTCGGATCAAATTGCCTGGATCTTGTACTGCCGTCGAATTCCAAGCGTTCCGCGAATAATTATTCTCGTGTTTTGCTTAGTACTTTAGTAACTGACCGCTACATGCAGATGTTGATGTTACGTTGATTTTGCAAATTAGTGATTGAAACAAACATTTTTCAATCGTATATATTTTTCGTATTTTATATCGTACATTGACAATCAGCACTAATAAAAGTGTTTTTCTCGATAATAAAAGGACCTGGCTTGGTCGTTTGAAAAAAGAGTTGTTCTGTGGTTTTGGTGACTGGAAAAGTGTATACAAGGGGGATTCATTTGCCTGCGAGTTGCCACTGCGAGGTATACTTTTACATATACGCACAACATATAGCATAATAATAAAATATTGTTTAGTTTTAATTATACATGAACGTTTACCGAGTCTTCTTTGCACATTTTACATATGTAGAAGCATAGATAATTTTATACTATCCTATCCTATCAAACGCCTAATTTTCTAATGTTGGAAACTTTATCTTGAAAACGTGTCTCACTATTTTCATAAAAGACGGCAACTCATCGTTTTTGGGTGGAAGAAAGCAATTTTGTCAAGTCCCGCCTTTAGGAACATTCATTTAGGGAATTTATATTTACGAACTATTAATCTACTATTAAGAAAATACATTTTTATTGAGCCATGCTATTTCTACCAGATACTGAAATAAATAGAGCCCGATGGTTTGTTTGGATGTGAGCGGCAACCTCTGACACTTCTGTACAGATCTTGAGAATTCATTTTCTATTTCGAAGTTTATTTCTCCCTGAGTAAGATAGACTGTAAATACATTATTACGTTATGAAAGGTGAAGGGGCAGTGAGGAAAAAGCAGAGCGTGTAAGGGAATTCACCCTAGTTTATAAAATATATGTAGTCTGATAGTAGATTCACATCTGGGGGAAGCTGGGTAGATTGGAATAGTAATATTATATTGTATGTGCAATGTTCCGGTGTATGTGTGGACATATTCTTTGCGTACGGCGATGAGCTCAGGCCTGAGTCGAGAAATGAAGCGCAGAAAATAACCTAGAATTGAAGGTCAAAGAGGTTTTTAGGATGGCTAGGTCAGGAAATTAAGTTCTTATAAGAACATAAGCCAAAAAGTGATCCCATTGGCCACTTCTGCGTGATACGCAGCCTTACATTGAGGTCTAGATTGAGGCGCTAGAACTACCAAAGAGCTACCTAAACTGACACCCATGACGGCTTTCAGAGTTTCTTCTTTAAAATTATTAATATCATATAGTCGTGAGCATTTCTGACAACTTTTATTAGAATAGAACAACTGCTCTATTAATCCAACCATTTCCATTTTTCATAATTTGCCGAGCATACATATACCAGATTCCGGGTGTTGGTAGTTTTAGTTGCTGGCGGGAGTAAACAAAAATCGAATGGACAGGGTCAGCATTAGATTGTTCAACATATTCTCCGAGAATACTCGAACGCACGAAACCTATATTCCCGACAGAATAAGAATAAATACACCGTTTGTTGGCAATTGTGAGGCTGTGTCGCATTAGAACTGCACGGCGTTTCCTTTGAGAGGATGTGAATTCCGCCAATATTTTCTCAACTACCGGCAGACGGGAGATTTTACGGTCTTGCTGCCAGTTTGTGCGAAGCAGTCGACGTGTGCCGCGAGCGTATACCGGGAAAAAAGCTACGCGGTAGGTGTAAAGGCGGTCTCTCTATGTATCGTGTGACAAAGCGTTCCTCTGTTACGTAAGAGACACGTGTATCCAGCGAGGTAGAAACGGAGAAAGGACGAGGACAAGGAAGAGGAAGAGGAAAGGGAGACGGTGTGTGAGGGAGAGAGAGACGGATGCCGCCGCTGCGGATGGGTAAGGTCGTTCCTGTTTCACAGAGCGACGGGGACCGAGACGAGCACGTGCTTACACGGTTGGCTATAAGGCTCCTCTTCAGTCAATCAAATGCTATTAAACGAGCCATTGTTATATATCTCGAAATTGGATCTTCAAAGTGAGCATAAGAATTTAGATGAAATGCGCTTAATCTACTGCTTTCGGTTGCGAAAGAGGTGATTTAGCTAGGTTTCGAAGTAAGGAGAACTCAACCTTTTGCAATACAATGTTCGGCACAACTAGTATAAAAAATCGATTTTTCAAAAGTTGGGGACAGGGAGAAAATTTCGCTTTTTTGATTCTACGAGAAATGCCAAAATATTATACAATGCGGTACAAACTGAATACAAACTAAGTACCAAAAAGAAAATTCGAATTATTAAAAATAAGGGGAATATGACGCTAAAAATACAAAATTAAAAATTCGCGGCCTAACTTCACGCACATGATAACTGAATCTATCAAATAGCGAAATATAAATTTTCTTATGCTCCCCGTGACCTGCACCCCCTATGCTCTGCACCAAGCGAAGCTCAGCCTTTCAAGTACTAGTTCAACTATTTGCGCAAAAAATTGCGCAGATCTCAAGTACTTTGTAATTGAGAACTTATAGCTTAGTTCGTTGGCAAGTGGCAGTATCTGTGGAGTGTTTTTTGTACGATTTCGGGTAACGCAGGGCGCGAAAGAGCAAGTGGTTGGTTTGGTGTGCGGACGAAATTGGCAGGACAATGTCTAGGATATCGCGAATGCGAGTGTGAGAGTGTGAAGATTGCAAGGACAGATTGAGGCTTATTTAAGCATAATCTAACGGGAGCACAAATACTTGAGATGCAATAAAATACGCATCGTAAAACTCCTGACCTACTTATTGGACCAACTTATTATACCCACAATAGTCTGCCGCCACCGCGCCGCGTCGTGTGAAATGTTACACGTGTTTACAGTTAGAAGATAACTTGGTCTCGATTAATTGGATCTCGCGCCAATTTGTCGATTGCATCATATCAGTGATTAGAGTCGGTTGGGTTGAGGTGTAGCTGTGCAAACTCGAGGAGGAGGAGGAGGAGAAGGAATTGTTTCTCGTTGTCGCGTAAGGAGATTTCTCTCGGTGCGATTTGCCGGACGCGACCTTTAACGGTTCCAGTTGAAAGAATCAAGCTCTTTCGTAATGTTCGGAGCAAGGGCGTGGGTGTTGAGTGTCACGGACTTCGCAGGTGGATAGTAATACTCATGGACGTGGTTACATGGACATACTTCCACATAGGTCTGTAGACACACGTTTCACTCGATTCCGGTAGGTTTGACGGCCTTGAACCTGGCATTGGGCGACCTTGCCGGTTTGTTCGCGCATCTTCGCCCCCGCTTACCTTACTAGCGCTAGACTTTTCCTTTCACTGGAGCCTCTCTTCATGCCCACGTCTCTCTTTACGAGACGCTCTAAATGTCGAATAACTAACCGGATTTGCATTCCTCTACTGAACTTGTTGACTGAACTGAGCCGAACTTAACGGTATACGTATCTCCGCCGAGCCATCGATTCGCTTTCCTCGAGCACGAACCAACCTACACTTGCCAGTCCGATCCGACTCTCACCGCCCCATATCTTTCTTGGCAACCTGAGGGAGCAAGACTCTAAAGAGTCCCATATCACGTATAATGCCTTTAACGAAAATGTTCGGACACTGCTCTAGCTTTAATCTCACCATTTGGCATTTCAGTTGTTTAGAAAACAACCGTCTTGCTCCGACTTTTTCTTCGACATGATTCAATAGTGGTAACAAATACGTATAATTCATTTAAAAAATGTACATACGCCTGAAGTATTAAGATGGTCACCGATCACCATGGAGGTTCTTAAAGAAGTGCCGTGCTGTTTTTGCCAGAGCCTCCTGCCCGGAAAGCTTATAGCCCTCCCCATCCTGTGGCCAGATCTTTTTTTTGCAATCGGCGGCCAAAGACACAAAGTGTCGGATGCCTTTGACTGCGATTTGCTACGGAATCAAAGTGCGCCGCGGCGAGCTATCGCCTTCTTACATTGTATGTTTGTTAGCGACAGTCGATGCCGCTTTCTGATAAGACTGCGGTGATGCCTCGGCACCCTGAGTCCTCAAAGTCTCGAATAACCCTTCACCATCCTATATGCGGTCATCGCAATAGTACTGATACTAACACGCGTTTTATACATAATAACAATTAACAAGGGAACAATGCCTCTTTCGGGTGACAAAAATATTTGAGTAATGTTAAGAGTTTTTTAAAATTAATTACTGACTTTAATACATCATCGCAAGGCCATTTCACGTTTAGGAAATGTCCTAATCAATTTGATGTCCTGCAATATATTACGTCCATGCTGCTTGCAAGTTTCATTTCAATTCTTCTTTCGAGTAAAGAATCTGAGGTATTATTTCCTTTATCTATTGTTATTGTACAATTAATGTGTGTACTTTTGAAACAAATTGTATATCTTTGTCGTTAACGATGACACATTTTCATTGTTAAGAAATACCCAAGATTGTTGTTTTATAAAGGACTCTGGTGCGAGAATGTTGTCTATACTCATTGTATAAAGTCGGTACATAATATATATAGGAGTAGACTGGGTGGATCAATGGAAATTTCTGATTCATAAGACGGTGGTTAGATACTAGAAGGTTAGAGGAGGGGGAAGGGATGGTGGTGCGAGGGGATCTCTCTCGAACGATAATTCGGGTTGTTACGCGTGCTCTTGGCACAGTGGCCACCTTAATTTAGCTGTGAATGGTCCAGCGATATATTCCGCTTTCCATTCTCAAATAGCAGAGTGGCGACTCGGGGAATTCTCGACCGAGTCTGGCGTAGGAATTTACAGAATCTCTTACAAGTAAAATCCTCGAGGAAATTCAGTGATACGATTTTGAGCAATCGGTGTTGGAAGTAAATGGCTATTAGAGTTTACGTTGCACAGGGAGAGTGGTTGGTGGGTTGGTGTGAACGATCGAATTCGGGTCAAAGAGTGTGTGCTGGTGCTTTTTTGATCAATGATCTCGGTTGAAGAGTCGAGGAGAGCATCCGAGGAGTATCCTGAGTTGGCAATAATTCTACCGTCCTCTGCCTCCTCGGTCCATCGATCCACCTGCGCGAGCTTTCTTTCCCACTGAGGGAACACGTTCCTGCTTTTCGCCTTCCCGTGACCAAGGATTTTAATCTTCTCGTATATTTTCTTATCTCGGATGACGCCTCTTATAATGGGACCTTTCATTTTCTTCTCGCATTCGTCTCCCTTTTTGCTTCCCTTCTCATCTCGAATTCTATTTCTCATTTGTATTAACAAGCCCGTGGCCCACAGGAACCTAACCCAAGATTTTCCCTGTTTTTCAAGCTCATCGCTATTCTTAACTTTTAGTACTCCCACTCCATTGGGATACATACATACATACATATGTATAGCCGTATCAATTCAACCTTACCGTCATTCACAGTCATTTCCAGCCCAATAGTTCGTCGTGTTTATAACTCATTGTTTCTATTGAATCTCAATCTACGGTCAAGTCTGGAGTAATGTACCTTTCCATCGATATATATCTTCACTAATTTTCTTCATGCTAATATCTTGCTAATATATGTATGTATAAAACCATAAGGTGTTTGAATGCAAGCCGTTATTTTTTACTACTAAATAAATGTTCACATTTATTTCTCTATTACTAGTGACGTATAAAGTATAGCAAGTGTATATATGCATACATATCTGTTATAGGTGAACCGTCTTACTTTAAGCATAATTCATCCAAGCTATTTCCACGATTACAATATTACATTTGCACAAAAGATAGTATCTGTTTATACAGTAAATAGTTTAACCAAATTGATCAGCTACGGTGATGGAATAACCTATTATTCTTTAACATTGTTCGTATAGCTGTAGGATTCTCTGATGGCTCTTGACACAGCTTTTTATCTTTTCATGATTTACCAAACGTATACCTAAATATAACAAAACCCATTGGAAGTTTTAGTTCACCCGGGCGAAGTTAGTTCACTTTAATTCCCACCCCAATAGTCCATGGTGTTCATAGCGCATTACGTCCACTGAAATGGTAATCTCTCTCTCTCTCCTTCCCTCTTGAATATTTATTTTCACATGGGATTTGGAGGCCTTTGCCAACTGCAATAAAATCAACTTTTCATTTCAAAAATTCCGTTTGCAGCAAAGCTGGTGTTATACCAAATCTCCTTTCATAAGTTTTTTTTCGTTTTATGTATTCTATCATGCGACTATGCACACTTCGAAACAAGCGTTTTCTTTTTGGCGTTCGCTAAATTTCTCTCAAACCAAGCAGACAAAGTTTTCGAAACTTGACCTAATTATTCCTGAATATCTTATTTATCATATAAACTGATTTCGATTCATGCGTGATTATAAGAACGAAACTTTGGATATTGATTCTTGAAAAGCTATACAGAGAAATAAGTTGAAAACTGAGGGAGAGAGAGAGTATGTGTTGCAATGACTATTTATCATTAGCATTATCTGGGAATGCCGAGACATGAGAGAGTTTCTTAAGGGAGTTCGTGTTAGGATTCGTAACGCGGTGGAATATCCCCTTGGAAAGGTGGAGAACGATAGGAATAACTGGCTGCAGAAGATAGGACCTTTCGTGAATTATTGAGGGTCGCGTGCGACTTGCTCCGAGCGAATAGACAACTCGCTTCCTCGCTTCTGTCCCCGGGCAGAAAGAGCCGTCTACCTGTCTCGACGGCGACGCCGTCACCGTCGCCGACGCCATTGTCTTTCCACCAGGTCCCTACCGTTTAATGCTCCTTGCTTGATGTTACGCCAAACGATCGCTTCCCTACAAAACCAATCGCATTTACAATCGAACGCCTATCCAAATAAATCCTGCTATAGTACAAGTATATTTGATAGTTTCATTAGTTCTGAAAACCCGGTAAAACGTAAAACCATACAGTTGTTTCAAGCCTTAATTCGGCATGAATATTGCTACCGTGCTTATTAGTATTATTTAATAAAATATCTTTTAACATAGGAGCTGAACGTTCCTTCTCACAGAGACAAATTTGCTCTGGAGAGTTTAACGCAAGAAAAAGTACATATGAATATCCCCGTTTTTTCGGTCTAATGCTGTATCCAACCCCTTAACGAAGCTAAATATAGGAGTGCATTTATAGCAGCAGTCTCAGAGCGATGCTATTTGAGTGGGAACTGTCGGGGCCGGGTTTCCAAAAGAAATGGAACATTTTAAGCATGTCGTAGCCTACCTCCCGCGCTAGTATGAATTAGCAGCGTGTGTGCAGTGAGTGTATGCATACGTGAGGGAACAGCCCAACTGTAATGTGTCTCCGGTAATGTGACTATCGATTCTACCGTTGATTTATGGTAATTAGGTCGTATGATTTACGTGCCCTCCAGAGAGAATGATCAATAATGGGTTGTCACTTGTGGGTTTCGTGGCCGGCGGCCGTAATGTCTTTCGAGTGGCACATTCCTAGAGTTCATTAGATTTCTCGGAGGATGAGTGGGGCGAGGCTAGTGTGCGATATGAAGGATGATTTGGGCCGAGGGGTGCATAAGTGGGTTCGGTCGAGGACCGAGTAATAGTCCTGGTAAGCTGTTTTGATTTTAGGTCATTCGACACTTAACTGCATCGGCTAAGTCGCTTTAACCAACCTCCTCGTTAACGAGGTTGCCAGGCACAAGTACTGCGTCCTCGTCAAGTCCTAGCTCGATTCTCAGTTGCGGACATAATAGTGCGTGCAGGATCGTTCCGAGAGCGTTAAAAATCCAGTCACGCATTTACGCAGCTCCCGAGAACGTTACGAAACGATCGAGTGGCTTTCCAGGATTGGTTCAGGTTCAGGTTCAACACTGGAGTACTCTTTGGCTTTGAATCATGTTACGCTTTTGTGCGGTCGGACCCTGCCGCGTATGGCTTAGTCACTCAATTATGTAATTAAGTACAATAATACTTGAATGCGTCGCCTCTACTACCATTGCCAGTTCAATGCTTAGGAGCACTCGTGGCACTTCCACTAAGAATTCCTTAGCTTCACAACAAATTAAAAGCGTTTTTGCAGTAACACGGTTGCTTACCGACCTAGCTTCTTGCGCACACAGTAATAGCCTGAATAAACTTAACTTGCACTTAATTGCCGATATTGATAGTAGGTATAAACAGATAACCTGACGAGGTAAATCTGCACGTATTCCACAGCAGTGGTGCACCACCCACGGCGCGACGAGCCCACGAAAAGTTGCGCAAAAAACCTCAGACATATCTCCTTACCTAAATTTGGTTCACCAGCCAATTGGCAAATCTATAAATAAATAGCTGACGAATATACTAGAAAGTACAGGATTGACAAGTTAAACTGTTCCAGGTAAAAGTTGACTGTAACCCCGACATGCTTTTCCCCCCTGGTTCGTGGTATGATGCGCGACTATCGCACACAAAATTACTAGTGTTTCATTTCACACGGTAAACAGTACATGTCGGATGCGACCGCTTAATAACTGCTCCTCCTCCTGGCTGCCGAAATTATCGGTTAAATGACAGCTAAGCGAGAAGTGCGAGTGTTAGTCATTTTCCGCTTCATCGAGAAAGTTGGCGCGGTGTGCATTAATAATGATTATGTTACTATTAGTGGGCAGTTGGCTGGCAATACATAGGTGGACAGAGAGGGAGAGAGGGGGGTGGATTTGCAATGCTGGTAGAGGCTGCTGTCCATGAGAAGTAGCGAGAAAGTTAAAAGTGCGCTGGAAGGCGTTCGTGTTAGGGGTAGAGTGGCGGGTGGCGGGTGAATGAGGGGGTGAAAGAGAGGTCGAGGGTGTCGTATACTAGTAAAGGAGATCGGTGGTGTTTCCAGGCGCGAGGGGTCTTAAAGCGGTGGTGGCCGGATATCAAATATGCTTGGACAGATGCGACCTCCCACAGTAGTTTGCCATTCTTCCTCGTCCGTTTCCATCTTTCCCTCCCTGCGCCACCCTCCAACTCCTGCTATTCTCTTCATTTCCATCGCATTAGATCCTCCTCTCCCTCTCTGACCTTACCATTGCATAATTACAGTGTTTCCAAGTCCGGTAAGAGTCCGCCTAGTTCCGAGCGCGCTCGCTCGCTGCCACTGGGATAGCTAGCAGGGGGGTCGCGAACGACACCTGCATCATGCCGGGACTTTAGTTACGAAAAAGCCCCTGTGAAAAGGTAGCAATCCAGCCGCGGGCATTCCCAGTATTCCCCGAAAGGCCCACGACTTGACTTTCCACTTGCTCCCAACTTAGAAACGGTGGGGCGCGTTCCTGCCTTCTCCGCTGAATAATCTCTCACTTGCGTTACCGTACTGAATAACTTGCGCACATCTCTGGGTCTTCCTGGCTTGCTGGCTGGCCCACTTAGATAATCCTGTCGCATGCACCACATGTCAATGCGAAGACAATGTATTACTGAAGCCGATGTACCGGGTGTCCACTTGATAGGGTGAATTCATCAGTCCCCCGTGGTCCTTCGAAGTGGCTTCCTGTCCCAGGAAGTCGATCGAAACCCACTTAACTTGAATTCGTTTTCTGAGATTTGCCCTGGCAGGCTGCTGGCCAGAACGCAAAGAAGGGAACTGGCGGAGGTGAGGTGGGTGGGTGGGCAGGAAAGGACAGGTACAGGTTTCGGCTGGAAGGTAGGATGGAAGGTAAGACGGAAGGAAGGAAGAAGGTGGTGGTGGCGGCGGCGGCGGTGGTTTCGATAGGTGCGCAATGCCGGCGGGGATGAAGCGCGATTAATTATGCAGAAAAGCTGCGATCGATGGGGAGAAACGTGCCCCCGTAAAATATTGATACCACGAACAGACCCAACTACTACTATAAAGCTCCTCTATTCTCCACCCTCGATCTAACAACCATACCTACAACCCGTGTACTCTTCTCTCCGAGGGGGGGACTCCGAGTTACCCTGTCGTACAAACTCTCGATTCTTCTATAAGGCTGCGACACGACGTTGATCCACTCTGCAGTAAACAGTTTCCGCTCGCGGCGATTTTCTCAACGTTCGGTCCTTTGATGCAAAAATCAGTCTATTCGAGTCTCAGTAATTAATGGAACTTGTAATTCTACGGTGGCTGTCACACGTCACTTTCGTCCTCCAGTTTTTTTTTTAAAGTCAAACAGTTTTTTAACCTCAAAAAGGTGCAAAATTTAGCAAGTTACACCTCTATTATGCTGTATTGCTTTTTCGGAAACTAATGTGTCTATTAAGTACATGTTTTCGAACTGAATATACTATAAATTTCATTACGATATTTAGAACAACGTCCAAACAGCTTTTTTTAAAAGGACGTATGCGATGAATAAGGTTACTTATTTCTAGGTCGATTTTTTAAGTTATAATTCTAACCAAAAATATCCCTGTACGAATTCATCGATTGAGTACTTTTCTTCGGTACATTTTCTTATTATTTCGGCACTGTTTGTCATATAAACGAAAAACTAAGATGAGACAAATCTTGTTGCGAAGATATAGTCAAAATTTCCGTCGAATCGAGTCATCGATTCGATTCGATTCGATCCTCGTTCATTTAGAATTAATGAAAAAACAGCTTTTTTAAAGGAAGTTGCAGCAGTTTAAAGTTAAATTTTGGCCGAATGTATTAAAATTAAACTTTGAACTGTTACATTCCCAATACAATTTCCTTCGCTCCTTCTAGTTTATACAAAAATTGCATCTATTCCGAACAGAATAACATTTTGTTTTTTATTTTGAGTTGGAAGCGAGATATTATGCCTACCATACAAATTTACGTCTTTCTTTAACTGCTTTCATCGTCTATCGGCGATTGGGGAAGGTAAAATATGAATTATTTGCGGTTAAAGGATTAAAGCACATTTTTAAGTAAAAAGTTGCATTCAATTTTTTGTGTTTAAGAAAAAAGTACTAGCAATACACACATATCACATGTCCAATTTAGTGAGCAATTTAAGTCTAGTGTATAATTTTTACTCTGGAAGTCGGTTAAAAAGCAGAATGTCTTGGCCATGAAAGTGACAGTCCGTCGTGTTCGAAGGGTAAAGAATTGCAAATTTAGTCTCCTTTTTTGTAACTCTACATATACCTGTACGAAGTAGCTAACGGTGTCGGTGTCGGTGTCGATCCTTATTGCTCATTCGATCGGTGTCGTAAGCACGGCCTAGATTTCTTCCCAGAATTAAATATGCAGAATGACCGTGCTTAGAAATCAATTTTCTGCTGGAACTAGTTCGTACTTGCGTTACCTGACCACTTTAATGTATTCGGCATAGCTACCTTGCTACGATAGAACGAAGCCGCTCCACTTCTAGCTGGCAGAATTGAGGAAACAGTCGAGAGGGGGATTCCAGAAATCGTAGAAGCAGGTTCGAAATTCTATAGTTTTATTTCGTACGACTGTTGAGCATCGGCCGCCATAGCTATTCGACACTTTGTTCGAGTAGTTGGACTTGAAAGGTACCGAGGAAATAGCCATTTCTTTTGTCGGCTATTCCCTTTCATCTGAAACTGCATACGAAACGGAGAGTCCAGTCTATACTTATACTACACGTATACACCTCGAGTATCATCCCTCTCTGTCTTTGCAACATTGTTGTCCTTCGCGGTGCTTTACGCCTACGAACTAAAGTACTGGAGGAGAGTAACACTGACTCCTCCATCCACACGCTTAGCTCTACTCTCGCCTTCTCCAAGTTGCCAGTGATTTCCGTTCATTCACCCTTTCCGGTCATCAGCCTCTCTCCTTCCTGGCTCCCTCCGTCTCTCCTCTCGGCGGCCATTGTTGTCCCTTTGCGATTTGCTTCTGCCATTTCTTCCCAGGCCTCTACCTCCGCCAACTGCTTCATTCCTGGCGACCAACCACCGAAAGCGTTTTTTCATTTCTCTTCGACCTCGACCACCACGACTTTTCCTAGATTCTCGTATCCTGGTTGAGCCAAACTCAAAATTAATCAATGGAATCGGAGTGTTTTTCTTTCTTGTGCGAGTGGTGTGTTATTGGTTTTCTCGATAGTCGAAGGTCCCTGGGGTGAAGGAGCGTTCGAATAGTATGCAGCGCGCTTACTGCTTACTGCTTTAGCCGAGGGGATATGGCAATGGCAGCTAGCAGAAGAAAAGCGATTGCCCTCTAGAATTCCAGCCCGAGGTTAGCGGTAATCGTGCGGTGTATGCGTGAAGGAATACTAGCGCGAGTAGGAGTAAGAGTAAGAGTAATAGTAAGAGTAAGAGTAAGCGTAAGAGTAAGAGTAAGGCCAGCGGGAAGGTGGACGCGCGGGAATAAGTTAAGCTCGCGACAAGGCGGCAGGGCGGCTAGGCGGCAAGGCAGTAACGTAGAAATATCGACCCCTGCTGTTGTTGTTGCAAAGGGTAACTAGGGGTAACAGAGGCCGTTTGACCAATTGGAGTGTTCGCGGTGGCATTATTCGACCAATCGGCAAGAGGTATGCTGCCGGTTTTTTGATTGGGCGATATCAGGGATAAGAGACCAGTTCGAGGCCACTGAGACCCAGAAACAGACGTGGAGACAGCAAGTGGAGAACCATCCACCCAGCCGGGGTCGGAAGTGCCTCTTGGTCCTCTCCTTCCTCGACTTCGTCTTCGTCGTCGACGTCGACGTCGTCTGCCGTCTACCGTCTACCGTCTACCCGCCGCCATCCGTCTGCTCGCTGTCGTTCTACAACGCGACACAACACCAGTGACACGAGTTTGGATTTGGATTCAGTGCCTCTCGAGTCCTCCGCCGCTTTTCTGAATCTCGACCACCGAGCGAGCCCCAGTAAGGTTCTTTTCTCCACTTTTACACGCTTCGTCTGGCCGCGAGGTCAGTTCACCACCACTGCACCGTCGTTACACCATCTTATCTTCTCCTAATACGCAATACGCACTGCCCTGCCCTTCTCCCATTCACGCTACAGCGTGTTTCAGAAATCTCGTAAATTACTATAGCCATCTCTTACAGAGCGGGACAAGTACAAACTTGTCACGTTCAAAGTCTCGTTCTAAGGGATTCATACAAATTGTACGTCAATGAGATAGACCTCACTTGGTGTGGCCAGGGTTGCGATAGCAATCCACTGACTGAATCAAAGCTTCTTAAGAAAATTGTTTAGCCATACACAGATTTGTGTATCTGAGTTCCTCAGAAGCAATTTATCAAGTGTCTTAAGGACGTAGCTTAAATTATTATCGAATACCTTGGAACTACAGGACGAGAGGGACATTTTTAAAATACTCCTCTTTGTTTCCGTTCCATTCTTTACAATACTCGCCATCAACAGAATAGGCCGTTTCAAGGTCACTTGTCTTTCTATTCCCCCTGTATTACCGTCTACGGCATAATATTTCGTACCAATTCGTCTAACTTCTATTATTTTTCGTACCAAGTATTGTCCAATTCCTATTATTTGGTAATAACTTATTCAATTCCTGTTATTTGGTACAACTCATCCAATTTATAATATTTGGTACCATTCGTCGAACTTGTATTATTGTTCGTATCAAATCATATAAATTGGATAAGTTCCTATTGCTCCTGCCTTATCATTTTGCGAGTATAATCAGAAAGAAAAGCGACCTTGAAATCGCTTATTCAGTTGGCAGCGACCAAGATGGCTGCAATGTGTGGCAAGATTCATGAAACTCTCTATACATACATACGATAGTAGGGTCGTCGCGTCGGGAGAACGGACTTGAAAGGTCCCTCTCTTTTGAACATACAGAGAAGAGCGTAGTTAGAAGAGGGCCACATCAATACATAGCTAGAAACCGCAATAGTCAAGTAAGGAATTCTCGAAGGCTAAGTAAGTCGAGGGAGTATTATTTTCCCGACGTGTTCCTCCCTACTTTGCGCGTCTCGAAAGTCCGTCCCGTTCTTCGAGTGGCCTCACTCTGTAGCACACAATGTATGTACAGTAGTTTATCAGGCGGTTCGTTAGCCAGCTCCGCATAACACTGCGGCATACATACCTAGTCTTCTTCAATGTCTCTCTCCGCACCCTACACCTTTCGGCCTTTCAACAATTCTTCGTCTTTGTCTAGTACTTCTTTGTCATTGGCAACTTTCATTCTCCCCTTTTCATCTAGCAGTACGCTACTATACCTACTCAGGATTGCTAGGATTTCTCTCTCTCCTTCTCTCGAAGGGATTTCTCAATTACGAAAGAAGTGACGCAATAAATGTCGACCATTTTCAAGTTCCATTAGAGTCGAGGAACCAAACAATACGTATTTGAGATTTAGATGGGCCAGCACTCTAGCATAGAAATGCTGGTATCCTAGGGTTTATGCGGCTTACAACTTTCAGTTACGTTAATGAAGCCGCTAATTTATTCCGACGTTCATTTTCGCACATTCTACAGCTTGCAAGCCAAGCCCCTTACGTTGACTCTATAGTTACAGGTGAGAGGGCAGGATTACTGGCGTAGACCTAATTAGCAACAGGTATTAAGTAACACTAATGTTTGAATAATAAACGATTATTGAAGTAGATGTTGTTGCGTCTCAACGCGTACAGCAGGCTTGTGTGAGAACTTGTGGAGAAGTTGAGAGCAAGTCGGGTTTCATTAACTCGACGCGCCGCGACGCGACGCCCCGTGGCAAGCGCAGGTCGTCTTACGGACGGCGTCAGAGTTAAAAGAATACTTGCTAACAGTTGAGACCAGGAAAGTGGATTAGCGCGTATAGCGTGCAAGGGCTGTAGCAAGCATGCTTTTCACCAGTAAGACATATTTTACATCGGATTTCCTGTCGGCGAGGTGCGCTGCGACCTAGCGCGTACCACCACCAGCTGTCACTCCTCCTCAGCCCATTGCGTTCTGATCTATGTGTTTGCCAAAGGAAAATCAAGTTATTTCATTATCGCCCGCCATCCTACTTGCTCCTCCCTTACGCCAGTCAGATATCCCCGTCTTCTGGCGCCAAGAAGCCAGCGCCTCCCCTTTCTTGCCTCAGCAAAAGACCTACCCGCATCTACTTATTCTTTAGTACTTTCAACTTTCTCAGCTATTCCGTACTCTAATTAATTCTAGCTTCGTTTGTGTGTTTTATTTGCAAATTCAAGTATACCCGTACTTGAGAATAACAGAGGACTTGCTGGTTTGTTAATACTGGATCTATAGGTCCAGAGCCCGAGTGGATAGAAACAAGTTGGGGTTGGAATTGGGTAATTCGAGTGGTAGGCTTTGCTAGGCAGAGCCGAAGGTATGGTGGAAGAGATGCTGCGCATTGCGACACCCGGAGAATCCTTGTAATCCCGTAATACATTGAAATCGGTATGCCTGCGTCGAAAGGAAGAAGAGTGATTCTAGTTCGGGATTGGTACCTTGCTGCTCTAGCGTGAAATCAGATAAGTATTTCGTCAATGGTAAATTAGAGAGGTGCATCGTTCCATTGAGGGACGCTAGGATAAGGTCTCCCGATGAGGTTAGGTCTGGGTTAGATTATGATCGGCATTGTTCGTATTGACGCGAGGTTTCCCGGAGTAGTCCCAAGTGGGAGGAGGCGGCCAATCCCTTGCCATTTCCGTGTTTTTCCTTTCTCGCGATGCGAAACTCGCGTTTCGAAACTTGCTCGTTTGCCGATCACGTAAAGATAACGTGCCCGTTACCGGCCGCGGCCCTCGCAACCGGCATTCGAATGAACGGCAAATGGGCCCCACATTGATGTAACGGGCTGCGTCCTTTGTCTTCTTTCGCTCTATGTACCTAATAAGCCAGCAAGATCTTTCTTAACCCAAATGAACACGACCAGTAGAAAGTTTATCGCTAACTTTCCAATGATAATCCTTCGCTCTTTGTTTATCCTACTTTCTCAGCGCGCCGTGTCATTACAATACTTCATTTGCCGCTTACTACACTTGGTGCAAGTTTTTCTCTTCAATTTGCCTCTCAAGATCGCTGAAAACATTACAGTTGATTCAGAGATGAGCACTGCCGATAGTTTTGCAAAGCTTGCTTACCGGAATCTTGAATCTCGAGTTCTCCGAGTTAAAGGCTAAGCAGCCACTTTACTTTGTGTACCCAACATTTTCTTTTTCGGCTCTTGATCGTTTAAAGTGCTGACGAGTTTGGCAAATATAGGCGGCGGCGCTAATCAGAAGTCGGTTCCGCAATTTACGTTGTATGCTGGTCGTCGGGCTAATTTCAATACTAAAGGAAGACGGTTGAGTGGCCGGGCCTGCGATACACAACACATACATACCTATTCATGGCGACCAGCAGTTTGGGCATTCTGTTCTGTTCCAAGCGAAATTTCGAACTTGGACATCTGGAGAGTAGTTCCACCTGCTAACTAAATCCCGACAAATGAAAATGTGGTTAGTCGAGTTGTTTGCAGTCAAATTATTTGATTTAGGGTAATGATTGGTTAAAGGACTATTGCGCTGGGCATACATTTTGTTTAAAGTAGTTGGTAAAGAAAATCACCTTTCTTAAGAATGCCTTTCAACTTTCAGATAATCATTTTTACAAGGTCTTGTAACTACTGACCAAATTTCATTGGACCTGACCACAATATTTTTCCAACATAAAAATGTCAATTTCAAACTCGGTTATCTTGGAAACTGTGTGGGCAAGTCTAATAAAATGTAGCCAGTAGTTAGAAGATCGTGTAAAAACTACAACATGAAAGTTAGGAATTCTTTAAAAAAATGAATCTCTTTACCAACTACCTCAAGAAAACTTGATCTTTTCTCAACAATATCATGTCATTTTCTGCTTGTCAATATACCTTGCAGTTGCGGGGATGGTATATTTTCGAAAGAAGCTGCTTTGCAAAAATTCCCTATACCTGAACTGTGACGACTTGTGTGAAGTAAGCTCATATACATACATATATGTAGGTAGCTATCTAGCTTTATTGTTGGCAAGCTTCTGCGATTTGTGCCACGAGTTCGTTCACCGCGCATCTTTCTCAAGAATGAAATGGTTTTTCTGCGTCGTGGCGTGGCGTGGCGTCTACTCGTTCCGTTCGCATGCCTGGGCATGTTTTTGCTTTTCTGAACTAAGTTGGAGATTCACTTCTCCGGGATCCCGCCGGCAAATAACTCCTTAACTGGATAGTACTCAACTTGCGGCACCGTGCGTGTGAACGTTCAATCGTTGAAAGCAGCCATGGATTCGATAATACATTATGCAAGCTAACACGGAGCGCATTACGTAACGATCGAGGTTCATTCCTTATTCGAGAACCAAGCATCGATTCTTCAACACTTGCCGGCCTCAAAATCCAATCGTTACTTCCTCCTTTTTTCGAACGACCCTTGCCTGCCTTCGCAAAATCTTTCTAATCGATGTCATAGGAAATGTAAAACTTTAAGACGACCAAGGATGATGTTTGTACTTCTGTGATCTTCAGTTTGCATTTGTTCTACATCTCGTGCAATGACCCCAGTGTTTTAAATTCCGAAATTCAAGTGATTCCGCTTACGACAACTGACAGAGCCATTTGAAGCTATAGGTCGCTAGTGGTCTAAGCCTAGAGGAAGAACTAGGTCGGCCACGCGCGGGCACAGTCTGCACTGAATTCACAGATACTATCCACATTCATTCCAGCATTTTCGTAAAATTCCTGTCTTCGCGGCCAGTATTTAGTACCGACCAAGAGCGTGTTGACTTAAAGGAAAGATTGGTGCACTTATCTTTGAATCGGCACTGTTGTGTCATCCCTACTTTTTACACACAAATTACACAATTTACATGATGGATATTATATAAATTACAAGAAGTACAAGGCCAAATACTTTTTAAAACCAAGGTTTTTGTACTGTTCAAATAGCATTTGAAAGAAATTAAAAATTGGAAATTATTGCAAACAGTGTCCGGCATCCCATGTTAGGCCGACAAATTTCCATAGTTGTTATAAACAATTGGTTAATAATGTTATACAGAATATACATGTAGCAACTTCTTCAAATTTTATGTGACAAGTTTTTGCGTATTATTAAAAGTAGCTGATTAACAGAGCAGCAGTATTGTAGCAGAGTATACATCGTATATGTAGTATGTAGTATACCCCGTATAGTAGAGCGATTCATTTGCCTTTTAATCTCCACAGTTGAATAAGCATTAAACTGTAGAATTTCTTTTATTGTCATTATCTACTGCTCTTAATTATACACGAATGGTTCCGAACGATTCCCTGCACTCTGCACATTATATGTATACGGATAACATTATATTGTAAATTCTAAATGTACATTGTACAATACACATATGTAAATAAATGTCGGACAAACAATGGGGTTCGACAGTTCCGCTTTCGGGGCAAGTGAAAGTTCACCCTACAGATGGATATTATTTATCCTAAATGAGGTATACATTTGCGGTGAATAATGTAAATTATCAATTTATAATTATCCTAGATACAGCAGTTTGGTATCTGAAAGTAGTGACACGAACGCAAGTGAATCACCCTGTAGTAGTACACTGGACAAGGGCAAGGGATCGGGGGTTAGGATTGAAATGACAATGAAACGAAATGGAACTTGCGAGGAGGACGAAGAAAGCGCAAACGGAAATTTTGGATCTGGTCACCTTGGCCGTAACGCGTTGTTGGGGTGGGGACGGGGGGTGAGAGAGAGAGAGAGTGAGAGCGGCGTGAGAATGCTGATGCCGATGGTGGTGATGGTGGCTAGTAGGGGTAGGAAGCGGTTGAAAAGGGAGAAGAAGCGAAGGGATGAGGGCTCGGCGCAAGCGCGTCGACGCAACAATATGGTGAATTCCGCGAAGCAGCCCAGTATCCACCCGACCATCAGCTGATCAATATACTTCCGCACACACGCCACGTCATACGCGCCAGACACGCATGTCACGCATCGTGCTAACTGTTAAGCGTGCACCTCGCTCCTCCAGTAAACGTGAGCAACCTTCGTTTTGTACGCGCACGATAAGCTGGACTTTTCTTCCGCGGATCCGTACCCGAACGCGGACCCGCACCCGGACCCGCAACCCAGCGCACGGGCATTGCCAGCCCACGAGGTACGAGGTACGTTCCTGACGCAAGCTATCCCATCCTCCTACTCTCAACTCTCAACAACCCTTACTATTCCTTCACTCCCTGCGCTCTTCCTTCTTCCTTCTTCGCTTTTGGTCCCGCCGTTCTCCGCCACTCGCCATACCCTTCCGAGCCCTGTAGACTCTAACCTCCTCATATCGAACCTAGTCACCAATCAAACCATTCGACATCCTCGATCCTCGTCAATTTCACCACTCTCTTCCTAGTCGACTCCAGGATTATTTCTCCCTCGGGGATTACAAGTCAGTCCTTCCTGTCTCTTCCCGATTCGATTCTTTTCCTGAGTCGGTATTGATTGGTCGCTCGTACTTTTTGGAGGAAATGCCGGAGCAGCGGCGTTCCTGCCATACCAGTCTGCGGAGACTCGCCGAGTCTTTCGGAGGCTAGCTCCCCGTGGCTTGCGGACATTGCCAGTGCGCAAATCATATTTTCAATCCCCCCCCCCCCCCCCACCCCTGCCTTCGACCCTCCCTCATTCTCGTGGTTTTCTACGGTGTTAAAGTTAAGCCGAACATGCCCCGGGGTTGTAGGAACTTTCAGGCCAGTTCGGTGTAGCCTTACTTTGTTAGGATGGTGCTAGAACTCTATTGGGACTAGAGGCGAGCGAGCGAGCGTGCTGGCGGCGCGCGACGGCGCTTTTTGGAAAAGTTCGATCGGGGGTGAACTCGTGTTGCTAAGTGCACGTGAATGCCGATCGGTACGGCTCGGCGGGGCATCGAGAAAAAGGAGCAAGACAGTTTCCCTCTGAACCCCCCCCCCCCTACCCCATGCCTCATTGAGGAAGCCCCATTTGGTAAGTTTTCGAGTGATCGGCCCAACAGATTCTTCCCTTTTTTTCTTAAAGCGAATCCGCGAGAGCCAGTGACAATCTCAGCCTGAGTTAGGTTCTCTCGGGGTTTCTTAAAAGTGGGCCTAGCATCTGTGTGGAAGCCGTCGACCGCTTTTGGAAGAGACCGCTTCTTGTGTGCTTGTGCAATTTTCTCGAGGACGTCCCGCTCTCGCGGTGAGGATTTTTCCTTCCCAAGTAGGTTCGTCAGGAGCGCAGAGCGTGCACCGCAATTCGCCGCAATTCGCCGCAATTCACCGCAGTTGGGATAGCTTTCCACCTAGCTATCAGATTTATTCTGACGCGGTGCGCGCGCGGTCGGTGCGTGCTGCGGCCGGCTGATTTATACAGAGTTAGTTTTACGAAAAACCTCGGCGAGATTGTCATCGAGCCACCTGCGCAACTCGCTCGCCGAAGGTGTAATAAAGGAGCGAGGCAGCAGAGAGCAGTGCTTTCACTAGCGCGCGCGTATATGGCACTCCGAAGGGAAAAAAGTCCGTTTCTCGCTAGCAACTGGCTTTTTCCGCTCCCGCATCTTCTCTGCTATCCTCTCCCGCTTCTCCGGCCAATTCTCCAACCTCTCGCATTCCTCACTTACCGGTCCTTTTCCGGAGTTGAAGAGTTAAGCGGGAAAGTCGCTTGGAAGGAATGGCCAACTGTCGGCTGCGCACTCTTGCCACTGGCAGACTCCTCCACTCTTCCACGCTCGCTTTCATTCACAAAATTAACCTAAACGATTCAGCTGGAAAAATTAATCCCTCTTTCTAAACTTGACTATATCGGCCAAATTCTCCTGGCTTTGGTCGGACTGGGCCGGGGGTCAGGGATAAATCGAGTCCTTTTTTCTGCCGGCGCGGCGGCGGCGAGGGAGAGTAACGTTCGGGTGTTAGAGCGGTAAAGCAGAGTAGTAGGCAGCCAGGCAAGTAGGAGGCGGTGGTGTGCGGCGCGGAGTAGCGAGGTGAGCTGCGAGGGGAAGATGACGAGAATCAGGGAAGCCTGTAACCGTGAAATTCTCTCACCGCGTGGCGATTCCAGCGAAGTCGTTCATTGACTTCTCTCTGTCGCTCTTTTCTCAGAGCGCGCCTCTCTTTCCGGATGCATCCGTATTATTCGTTCACGTGTAGCTTGCCGCGAGTGCACTTACGCGCGTTCTCATCTCCCTTCAGTTCCTCTCCCACTCTCCCACTCCCCCCCTCTCTTCGGCTCTATGAGTCGCCGAGCTCCAGTCCCCCGTACAATGGCGTAGCGAGAGATTTTCTTTAGAGGACTCATCATCTTTCTTTCCCGTGGGGGAGAATCCATGGGCTAACTGTTTCGCGTATTGAACCGAGAGACACTTCTGCACAGGATTCTATTCCGTCAAGGTTGCATTTCCTCATCCACTTCGTACAAACTGACGTTCTTTTGAGAGAAATAATGGATAGACTGTGTCTTACTGCTGGTAATAAGTCATGGTAAAGAATCATTACTGACAGAGCACAGAGGCCTAGTTTAACGATAGGTGGTGGCCAATGTGAAAGTGACCGCTAGTGTTGTACAGGGTTATGCGTTTGTTTTGTAATCAACACTGTCCTACGCTACTTGTATGTATTGGAGTGCAATATGATATGAAGTAGAATATACCAGCTGTTCTGCTAGCTACATCCGGCTGGCACTTTGTGTTCACTTTAACAAGGATTTAATTTAAAGAATAATACTTGTTATACTTTTGTTATACTTTCGGAGAGTGACAGAATTCTTTTCGCCTCTTCTGTTATTTCGGATGTTATATCTCAAACGAAAACAAAGATTTTGCGTCTTTATACATTAAAATACAAATACATTAAATATCGAATATTGGATTCGAAATATAGGTAACGCCTAGGGACGTTTGGAAGAGGTTAGTGTAAAAATAAAAGTGAAATAGAGAACTAGCCAAGATACAGTAGTGTATTCCTGACAGTAATGATGCAAAGGCAAGTGAATCACCATCCTATATATATGTACATGTGCTTCTGCAGGAAGTAGTACAGTGCGTTGAAAGAGCGGACTTTTCGAGTGGCGGAAAGTAGGAATAACTCGCATAAGTTATACCCTCTCCAGTTAGTATTTATCGGTTCGTTACATCTTGCATTAAATAAAAGATTAGAAGAGAAGAAAAAATCAGAGTTACCTTCCAGATGCGAATTTTTATACCGCTGGCTTTGAGCCATACGAGACGTCACCAGTTGTCATTACATCTGTGATCTACGTGGTATTATTCTTTGGCATAATTCTCGTATACTCAGTTAACCACGTCTGATATCTACTCTTATACGACATTCACTGAACGCAGTGACCCTGGGAAGGTTAGGAATTTCACGCTTGCGACTACTCAATTGACATTCTAGTTTCCAGGTATAGTTGTCGTGTAACATCACTTCTCTCGCGAACAGTGAAAATGTTGAAACATTTAAAGGAGATTATTACCTAATCATTCACAAAGTTTGAACTCACTTATTCGTGTACGAAAACAGGTTCGATTAGAAACTATCTTTTATTTTTAGCATAATAATGGGTTTAAGATACAGATGGAAAACTACAGGCTTACGAAAGAGTATAATATGAATATTAGAAAGTCTATGCCAAATTATTGACAGTTTTGTTCAAGAGATACAGTCATGGAATTAATGTTATTTTCTTATGAAACCGAGATTGTAACGTATACTACTATTCACATGTAACACTTGTATGTGTAAGGGTCCAACGTGTAGATGTGTTGTGTAAATGCACACATGCAACTGCTATTCTGGTCGCTGCAAGTACTTTACTCGCATCGTGTAAAGGGAGGTAGTCATTTCTTATATTTGACTTTTGGTTAGTCCACAATACCAACTTGGCCAGCTTTTATTATTTGCCACCAACTGATCCAACTTATATGATTCTGTACGAAAAATACTACAAGTTGGATGACAGTTGGTAGGAAACATTATGCCAAAAATGATAACCGACGAGAAATAGAAAGAAAAGCGATGTTGAAAGCGCCTATTGAGTTGGTGGCGACTATAGGGTTAATCGGTAGCGTTGCCGCGCTGGAAAACGCACGAAAGACTAGAGAGCGCGTTCAAGTCGGTTCTCTCGGCGAGCCTAGTATACCAGTGCGACGTCAGTACAGGTTACGCCAGTGGAGACGCGTACTCATCCCGCGATCCTCCGGACGGACTGAGAGGTACCCTCCTCGTGATTTGCCCCACCAGCAGCTACCAGCGGCTACCACCTACCAGTACCTTGGCGAGCTAGCAGGGCAGGAGAGGTAGGAGTCGAAAGAGACGGTGGAGAGGAGGCGGTGGCGGTGGCGGAGGAGCAGACTCTAGATTGTAGACGGCGTCTCGCTCGAAGGAGAGTCACTAGCTCGCAAAGCAACTCGTGCTCTGCGTGTGCTGGCTGCGCTTGTCTGTCTTTCTGCCTGCCTGTCTGCCTGTCTGCCTGCTTGCCTGTCTGTCTGTCTGTCTGTCGGTCTGTCGGTGTCTGTCGGTTTGTCTGCCGGTCTGGCAGTCAGTAGTCTTGGTCCCGCGTAGCTAGCTTCACTCCGCGGCGATATATCGAGATAATTCGTTGTTCCCCGTCGGGCGGAAGGAGAGTACTCTCGTCGCAGTTGGAGGCAGCCCGCTCTGAGGAGGGAGCCGTGCCGAAGGTACATTCGAGTGCGCACCTTGTCCCTGACCTATCTTCAAGTTCTCTTTCGGAATGTAAACCTTGAGAAAGGGAGAGCTCTCGCCGGTGAGCCGGTGAGCCGAGCCGCGTGTGCATTCTTGGATAAGGAGAGCCTTGTTAGCGAGAGCCGGAGAGGATGTGTTTGGTTGGCTAGAGCCGCTGGATCATCATTGTCGGCTAGGTTTCGTAGGATCGGCGGGGTGATGCGTGTTGGTGGCGGTGGTGGATGCCCCGTGGAATCGGCAAGTTTTAATAAGAGCGCCGGCAGCCTCGCTGCCAGGGCTTATCGGCGCGGAATGCCTGAGGCGCGATGACCTCGGCCGCAAATGCCCCCAGAAGGCGACAGCGCTCGATAATTGTGAATTATTCCTATCACGTATTTCAACTGATTCGCCGCATCCTACTGAAACTCTCGTTGTCTCACCATTTATGGATTTATCGCATATTTAGACGCGACGAGCTCTCTCGGTGTTGTTGTTCCGCGCACGTGGACACCTGTCGTTGATAGAGAAAGTGGTGAAGGTTTTGCTGAATCTCACGTGCTACCAAGAAATATCGGGTTTGTTATCTCGAGGTCTCTTGAGCTCGCAATATCGGATTGACTATAAGAGTATAGTATATAGTTGAGATTTATGATGTCTGAGAGCCGATCCCGGAGCTAACTAACTAACAGTGCCAAGTTTCGCCGCCTCCTGGATTACGGCTAGTTAGTCGCTGTGTTTACAAGAGACGAGGGCAACAATCTTCGTTGAACTAGTTGAGCCATCCATTTATGGTAACTTGCAATAAAGAGTTGATGAAAGTTTAAAAGCGTTTATGGGTTCTGTTGTGAAAGGGAGGGTGGGTGGGTCGCGTCGCGTCGCATCGTGTGCTAGAAAGCCGAGTGATAGGTCAAAGTACAGCGTGGTATAATAACGAGATAGAGTGACGGCTGAATAACGAGGATTAAACGGACATATGTTTTCTTTGTGCAGGGTTAAGCGCTGATCCATCTCGGAGGTTGTAGAGGCGAACATCATCACTGAGTAAGTCCCTCAGTTCGTATGTTTGCGAGGACGTGAGCCCGTGCGCGAGGGCACACTACTACTCGGGCAAGAATGCGACTGCTTCTCCTTACCCCCACCACCCCATCCTCCTGAAAGCGCGGAGTTAGGCATTTCTCGGCACGATAAACTTAAAGATACATACTCGCCAATTCTTGGCCGCATGACACTTGCCTCGCGGGCCACTTTCATTCCTCATCAGAGAGACAGAATATGAGAAATATCGAAAAATGGATGGGTTGTCCAAGAATTCCGAAATCCAAGAAAGAATGAAGAATGAAGAGACGATGAGTGATGAACAGTTGGTGAACATGTATGGTAAGCTTCCTTTATTAACTGCTAGACGATATAGAGGAAGATCATTGAAGAAAGTAACAGTAGCACTATAGTCGCCGTGCCAATGAATAGGAGGTTTCAAGGTCGCCTTTCTTCCCATTCCTCCTGTCTTACCGCTTTCGGTATAATATTTGGTAACAACTCGACCAACTTTTATTATTTTTCCTACAAAATCATACAAGTTGCTACCAAATATTGCCCAGTTTGTATTATTTGGTACCAAATTATCCAATTTTGATTATTTTTCGTACCAGATTATAAGTAGAATAAGTTCCATATCTCCTATCTTATCATTTTCGGAGTACAATCAGAAAAGCGACCTTGAAACTACCGATTGATTTCGCGGCGACTATAATATAGTCCCGATACTCTCACACTTTATGTTATCTCGTACAAGTTAAACAGCAAAAATGTTGGCAAAACTTGGCCATTTTTTCCTTACGCATCAATTTTTCTTCATAACTCACCATACACCGCCTAGAGTACATAGTTTGAACTAATAGTGCTATAAGTTTGATAATGATATTTTTAATCTGGTTTTACTATTAATCTTAAACGAATAGAACAATTTTCTTAATAAAGGAATATATAGGTTAGGTTAGCTATGGGAAAGACTATTAAAAGTTGGATTGTAGGTGTGAGATATCTTTATCTGAACACACTGACCGAGTTTTTTGACGGCGAAATCTTGCACTATTTGAGCTTCGAAGAGAACTGGTTAAATGTTTAGCTGAATCGAGTTATTCAATTTTGGACAAGTTGTAATCACCGACGACGACTTCAGGAATATTGCGTGTTTATTATTGCGAATGTCGAAATGAGTATTTAGTCGAAAGAATAATGTATTTTGAGAGGTATATGATGAGTTATCAAGAAAAATATTACATACTAGACAAAGCAAGTCTAATATCGTCCCATTTTGTAATTCCACTTGTACAAGATAGTTTAATTCAATTAGCAAGTTCTAACATTCGTTCATGTTCCGTCTGTTGAATGGCATTAGAGTGAAGTTTGACATTGTGAGAGGGAAGGTTCTTGGGAGGATTGGAATGAGATAGATTTGGAGTGGTGGTGGATTGCGGTGGGTGTAGGAGCGGGATAAGGCTTGCTAATATAGCGGCGGAACTCGTTTTCCCGGGAGTAAGCGCCATTATTACGTGTGTGGAAGTTGGCGCGTTATGCGAGAGAGCAGAAAGAAAACGTGACAGGAGAGTGAGCCGAGCCGACTAGCGCAGGTAGGCCGACCGCCAAGCCACTCAATGAAATTCAGATTGCGAAAATCCCTCCTTCCTTTCCCCCGCCGTTTATTTCCGTGCTTACTTAACCGTTTAGTTGCTCTTGGCACAACAAACCCCATCTTCTTTCCTAACCAGTCTCCTCTCCACACTCTCCCCCCCTCCCCTCTCTCTCTCTCTCTCTCTCTCTCTCTCGTTAGCCATGATTCTGCGTCTACCGTAGGAAAGGGGTGTGTTGGCACACTTGGGAGAGAAAAGAGTGCCGCTTCTTTATCCTAGTTGCCCAAAAGCCTACGTTAAACAGGGCGCGCACAGTTGGTGATTCGCCGAGTAGAAGAAGGCGAAAGCAAGCAAGCAAGCAAGCAAGCAGGCTTGGTGGCGAAATAAAAAGAAAGCGGAATAGTGAGAAGGGAAGAAGACGAGGAGGGCAAATAAAAGGAGGCAAGTGGTCAGACTGGTGTAACAGGACGTTACTCCCTAGCCGCACGATGCAAGGGCAGCCTTATATTATTATTGCGTCTCCCTCTATCCTAGCCGCTGGCTCTCGAGCAAGCCACACTCACAATCGCTCGTTTCCCCGCTCTCCGCGTCTCGCTCTAGCCAAGGGGCATAAGTCTGTAAGCCAGGAATCCATAGTTAATGGAAGGAGAAGGGTCGCTCGCTCTCTGCTAGGGTCAAGGAACGCGAATGATACTCCTTGGTGGTTTCGCGGTGTTTATGCAAGCCGATCGTACCGTTACTGCAATCTCAGGTGCATCGACTCGAGAGATAGAGCTCGATAGAATTCAGAGACTCCTCGAACCTTCTTATTGACGAATATGCATGCTTCTTCCCTCCGCCCTCTCATCCTCCTCATCCTCCAGCAACCTCCGCGATATTCTCTTGCACAACGAAATCTTTTCTTCTTCTTGATTCTTCTTGAGCCGCCCGCCCGCCTCCCTCTGCCCTCCTCCCTTTCAGCAGGGATCTCACCGCATTCCGTAAAGTGGGTTAGAGCGAGATAAGGATGTTCATTCGAGGAACGAGTGGCTCTCGTTTTCACTGGCGGTACATTCTTTCCTCCGGGCCTCTCCATTCTTTCGGACAATTAGAGGATGATGAATATGGAAAGGCAGCCGATTGCATCTCTGATTGCAAGGCTTATACGTGGATAGAGCGGCGTGCAATGTATTGTTACGAGGCGAGGGAGGGAATACGTGCCAGTCTTCTAGATCGACCTGCCGGCAGCTTTTCATTTTAAGGGGGTTCTCGTCGTCATTTAGTGCGGGGGTTAGAGGGCAACATATGACCTCCGACACAGAATTCTCAGGCCTTTTCAAACCACGATAAAACCACTTTTTTAGTACTAAAATACCATTTGCAGCAATGCTTATGCTATAAAGCTTAGGCTATAAAGCTTCATCACGCTATTTCTCGAAATTAAACGATTACCCCTTCACTCTTGGCTCAAAATCTCTTGAACGCCCCAGGTACGAAGCTTTCGAAACTTGCCTGATTCTTCCAGAAGATCTAAGTTACCATAGGAACTATATTTCGTCCGCGTGCCATTATTTTATCACTATTTTGTTTTCAACTATAAAGTATGAGCTTCACATTGAACTCTGAATATTGATTACTCAAAAACTGTACAGACAAATCGGTTGAAAATTGGAGGGCTGATGCAATGACTATTAGTTAACATTATGTAAAAATTCGAAGCCGATCTGATTACTGGGTCATTTTCGGCACCAACCTCTTTAATGGTTTGTTCCTAAGCGGGTCGGGACTGACCCGATCAAATTCCCCGCTTTAGTCAATTGGTGATAGAGTCTCGGGCGAACACGATTGAGTTTCTCCTGGCGGTGGAATTCAACTGCGAGCGCTAAATAAATTTGGTGTTCGCGTTGGCGGAGCTTCCGGCTTCTTCGTTTCGTGGAATCTAATTTTAAGTTGGGCCAAACCGACCGACGAACCGACAGCCGGAGCTGCCGCGTCACGGATAGAAAAGCTCATTAGACACTCGCCTTATGATATATAATTGACCCGTCAGCTGCAGTCATGTGCGCACAATGTCTGATAACTGCGCGTTCGCTAATAATCTCTCTACCTGTTCCAGTTAATCTTTGCAAATTGGCATGCTAGCGACCTACCATTCTATTGCGCCTCTTATTTCCTTTCTGCCCTTTTAAAGAAATAACGCAGGGGCCGCCTCATTTGAGCTGTTCTTGGTAATCGAGCCATTAGGTTTCCATTCTCGGCCATTCTTGGCCTGCATTCCATAGATCTGTGTGTATCACTGAGTCGTGCGAATTCTAGGAGATATCTCGCGCAGATGTTCTTGCATGGCATGGTCTCTTGTGTTTCGGCGTTCAGCCTTTATCCTTAGCTCCATTTTGGCCCCAAACCTCTCTACACTGAGGCCCTAGCCATATAACTTGGGATTACACTTGATCTTCAGTGGGGAAGGCTAGGTCCACAGTTGAAATTATATACATAGATATAGCATGCTCTTAGTCAAACACATTTCGGTGAAGTGTAATTTTCCCTGTGCCCAGATACATAGATCTCTAGTTGAAACGTACTTCTTGACATAACAGTCCCCGAGCGGATTTACATAAAATTCGTGGATTCCGTTAGTCAGGCCCAATTACTCCCAAACACCCTTTTCCCACGAAAGAGCTTTCTCATGAGAAATGCTTTCGTTTACCTTCGCAATTAGCATTGTTACCACCATCAACCAACTTACCGCTACCTCTTTACTCATTCAACTTACATGATTTGGGATAAAAAATAATGCAAGTTCGGAGTTGCTACAAAATAATGGAAATTTAATGAGTTCGTATCAAATCATATACGTTGGATGAGTGTTCGTATCAAATCATAGACAGTTGGTAATAAATATTACAAGTTGGAAAATATTTGGTACCAACTTACCCAATTTCGATCTTTTATTATTTGGTACTTCTGGTCTTTAATCACTGTCTCGCTTTAGACATCAAACCAAACATTGGGATGGGATAAATAAGCGGTGCTCGTGCAACTATGTGCTATGATTCGCATGCTATTCATTCTACTTGAAGATGAAATGGACGCGAAAAGGTAGATGTTTCTTAGCGGCACCTTTCAAATTGACTGTGGCATCAAAGACTTAATCGTTCAACTCCGGGAGAATTCTGTTTGGCATCAAATGTGCCCAGTGCTTTTAGTAGATTCAGCCATGAATTTCATTGGATACATCTGTGTATTCGAATGCAGCTGGGAGCTCCGAAATTATCTCGTGCGATAGCTAATCAAAGATTAAGGCTCTCCCTATGAAGGGATCCCAGATTCAATTAGAGATTGAGATTTCAGTGCGTGAAAATCAGTCGCTCCTCGAATGATGGTAGCCATTTGAGGACGCCTTCAATTTGCTCTCCATCTGTCCCACTATATATCAACGACTAGCATGCGGATTACTTATAAACTGCTTACTGGTTAGTCCCTGCACTCTAGCGTCTGGTCTGGTGGACTCTTCGGCGCCTCACGCTACTCCGCAACAGACTCGGCGGCGCCCCCAACGCCAGCCACCCCAACCCACCCCACCCCAACTCTACCCTCTACTTACAATCTACCCATAATGCTGTCCAGTCAAGCCCCAACCTACAGGCTCTTTCATAAATGTCGTGACGGTGTTGTAGATGGGTATGTTAAAAATTCACAGTCAAGTTTCACGTCGACAAGAAAATTGCAAAAAGTTGTGCGGTAACACGGTGCGTGTTAAGCACCGGGTAAGCGCAATGCAGTCGGAATCAGAGCCTCTTAGCGAAATGTTTCTTTAGTTACAAGCGACTTTTTCAATATCTAGCTCTTACGAAGAAGCAGGTCTTCATAAGAGACCTCCATTGTTATCGGTTCATTTGGAATACAGGACTGCAGGCGCATTCTTGTATTTGTTCTAATCTTTGCCAGTTGGTTGTTGTCAATTTCGACATTTAGGAACCACCCTTTACAGGTTGTCTCAGAAATATCGTAAAATTTCGTATGCATCTTGTAGAGAATTTCAAATTCATTTGGCGAAAAAATCGTAGGAAATTTTGCGCCAATAAGACACATATACACATCTATACTATAAGATGTGTTTTGTTGAAACCTTAGCGACTTTGACACCACCGATTTGAGGGAATCAGTCAGAACCGCCAGTTTGGTCACACCGCTGAAGAACCTTATTAGCACATATTTTAAAAACAACAATTTTGCGAAGTAAAGCGCGAGCGAAAATGTTGAAAATAGCCAATTTGATCGCCGCGAAATTCTCGACAGGATGGTCAAAATCTGTTATGACATCTTGGAGACACCCTCTGTAGTACAGACGATATACCAATCGGTCGGCAGCCAGCACAGAAACCTTGGAAGCTTTCCTTTTACAAAGCAATGCCCTCTTTTTACCTTTTTAGCAGCGTAATTCTATCTTCATTCGAACAGATTGTCTCATTCACGCAGAGGCGCCTGTAGAATCAGCAGGAGTGGCAAAGAATTATGAACACTTGTGCATCTTCCTTCGCAAACTATAACTATTTTACTTGAGTCGATGGCATCCAGTCTTTTGGAGGTTCGTCGGTGCGGTTGGCGGGCTGCGTTTGAGTGAGACGGTCTAATCATCGATATTGATGCCAGACCCTTCATCATTCCATCGTTTTCTTCCCCTTCCGGACTCCCTTTCGTGAGCGAACGACACGTACTAATGCACCCTTGCTCCTGGCATGCGAGTGTCTATGGGTGTGCGTGGTGGTTGGTGTGTCGCGTATCGGAAAGGGTCCTCACAGCTTGCTGTCACGACAGGCCGTGGTCACGCACGGTTCGAGCCGCATAACAAAAAATTATTTTTCCTGGCAACGCCGCCGCGAAACAACCAAAACAATTAAGCCTACTCCCTGCAAATACCTTTTCAACGAAATTTGCCTGCTGCACTAGAATCTCGATTCTATCAAGCGATTGGGGAACGTGTCTGATCCCGAACAGTTGTTTTTTTCTTAAAAATAAATGTAATAATAGCAATCGCGAGTACTGAAATTAAATATAATTTGGTTCAAGATCTAAAAGTGCCGAAAATCTTTGTTGGTTCTAAAGCTGCATAACACTGTGCATAGTAGGATGTGCGCCTGAGGATAATGGATGTTTCAGAAACGAACCAAATTCTGAACGTTTCAGAATTATGTGGTGTATTACGTGGTGCGAGGTTCTACCAAGTTTCCTGACATAGAAATATGTCTGGCGTTGTGGCTTAAACGCAACTTAATGTCCAAAAAGTTGAAGCTGGGATGTAAATAGTTTTGGGGTCCGAGTGAAGAAATCGGTAAGATTTCGTTTGAGGTAATGAGAGTTCCCAAGAGTTAGAAAGTGCTTTTCGCACTTGTCCTAAAGTAGCGGCGAATCAACGAACATCGTCTATCCAACAGTGCGATCGCGTGTCACCATCTTTCCGCAGTGAGGAGAAATCGACTGGCAGGGGGTTGCGTTCTTTTGTCGCGTGTTTCGTTACATAGTGTCGCAGCATGTGCTGTATACGCTATACATACATACACTATATCGGTGGATCAGGGCAGTCTAGATTCCAGATATACTGTTTCTTCCTCGCTCGAATTTTCACGCACGCGCGCGCAGCTGAGGCTTGCTAGTGTTATCATTCGTGAACGGCATACGAATGCGCGCGAGTATGCATTCGATCGGCCTCGATTAGTAAATTGCCAGGAGCGCTTAGTACGCCGAGCTTATTCCTATTAATCTACTAGGATCTTGGAGGCCTCATGAATTATGCGCTCCATGCGCGAGTTGCGGTGGCATGCACGACACATTACATTACTCGCATATCGTATCTGGCTTCTGGCTACGCCGGGCGACAAAGTCTCCTTAGAGCATTGTTGAATAATTAGCCCAATCAGAATTTTCTTCAACTTAGTATGTTTCCTTAGTCACAAGTTAGACTACATATAGTAGACTTGCTTGCCAGGCTTGTTTATCTTATACCACGGGATATCCAACCAGATTCATCTCCACTGAGTAAATCCCCATCGGCGCTGCTACTCATGATGAAGTTACAGTTTCTGTTTCACAGGAGCAAACCGTTTAACCAAACAGTCATTAAGGTTCATTACTTTCTTCGAACATTCATAGCTTCTACATTCATACCTTCTACATACCTACATACATTCTCTTCTAAAAGTTGGTCGATTTTTATCTAAATCTTAAAATCCATTTTGACGCTAAAATTCAAAGTACGCCATTTGCGCCTCCCGTCGAATGTAGGTGTACCAAAGGGTATAGTTCTCCATTGAAAGTATCTGTTTTTCAATATGATCAATTGAATTCAAACTTTCAAACTTTCCAATTGTATATTAGTGGAGAAATGCGGCTGATAAATACAAAAATATAATTCCAATCGTTTCAATTACTAATGCCAGGACTGATTCAAGGCAAGAGATATTCAATCTGAATATGCATCTGTGGATTTAGTTGAGACAAGAGAGTTCTCTGGGAGTAGTTTCAGATACTACACAGTAACAAATATCACATTTGAGAGTTATTTTCGAGATTTTTACTTCCATATGGACACTTAGCCAAAGACTAAGAGGACTCCGACCTCAATTCTTAGCCATGCGTGTAGATATTTTGTATATGTATTACCAAATATTATTATCGAGAATTACTATTGAAATTTGTACTCTTAAGTAGACACGTACCCTAAGTCGACGAGACAAAAATAGGTCACGAGTTATTCCTAATTTTCCCGATTCGAACATTCCGTTATCTCGGCGGACGGGCGGGCTGATTATACATATGTAGAGTGGTAGACATAGATGCTTCGAAGTGTCCTTCCGCAACGGCTGGTGGTTCATAAGAGGAGTTAAAAAGCGTAAAAACGGAATGCGGTGTTGTTGAGCCGTGTGCGGTGAGTGAGACGTCAGAAATCAGTTTCGAATGAAGCAATAGCTTATGCCGGTAGTGGACAGTGTTGGGGCGAGTAACAGTAATGTTGCTGACACATGCTAGCGCAGACGAGTAGCTCCGCATTCCTGCGCGCAGAGGTTAAACTGCAAGCATTGTCGGCCTCCATTGTTGACTGTAACTTTGTATTCCAGTCCTGTCGGTACCGTTTCTATGCTAAACGCGCATTACCCCATTCCCCTCCGCCCGCTTCCCTCTGCTCCACACCGCGTTCATACCCCACGAGCCATTCCTCACAATTCGAGCATCGTCCTCCTCCTCCGCCTCCTCCTCTCAATTACTGGGACCAAACTGCTCTCGAGTTTTACACTTGGAGATAGATCGAGCTAACTGGCGTCCTTTACATTTTATCGAATCTAACTTACCATTAGGGTAGTCATAGTGCGCCCTGCTACCCCACTTTTCTTACGAGTTGCCTTCCATCTTTCAGGCACCATTAAAAGAAAATATCACCCAACCATTCATAAAGTTTGCTCTCAATTGATTGAAAATAACACCTTTTGTACACATCAACTATATGCGGAATATACTGTAAATACACTTTTGATTTTCGCATTAAACTCGATCTTAAGATTTATATACAAAAACGCGTGCTCACGTAGAAGAGTATAATACGAATGTTAGAGAAATTATTCCACATTATTGGCGGTTTTGTTAGAGGGAGATAGCCTTAGAAGTAATACGTGGATATTTCCTTATAATAACTTTATAAGGAAATACAACTGTACTATTGTATGGGTACATCTATACATATATACATGTGACACTTACGTATGAGGGTTCAATCTGCCCTATATCCTAGCTGAAATATGCAGGTAGTACTGCAGAACGACACCTACTTTGTATACTACATATACACATAGAATCAGATGACGACTTTGCGATCCATCGAATAGAGACTAGTAATATACTTTTATGCTTATAAATTGGAATCTATAATGGCAATAGACGAGCCCCTCTTTATAGGCCCTAACTTGCCACTAAAGTGACATACGATGATTAGATGATAATTATGCAATGTGTCTAATTTCTCAGAACAGTAATATCATGTCATTTTAATAAGCAGGCATTTACAAGGTACATAAATCGCATAATGCGTAATGGAGTAGTCAGTTACTTGCTAATGACACGCCAAGACTAACAACTAATTGCAAGTAATGCATGGCTGACGCGTAGGGATATAATCACTTGCGCTATTACAATTTGGCTATGCGGCGCAGTAGTAGTATATGCACATACGCGTTGTTAGACAGGGAAGATATTGATGCTGCTATAGGTTTGAAGTGGTGTGAGTTTTAGGACAGTTTCGTTCGAGACAATCTTTCCTGGGTAAATGCGAGAGAGGAGGTAGTTTGCCGTTCTGCTGGAGGACCTGGTATCGTCCTGGAACAGTGGATTGGCACGATCGGGAGATTTTTCTGGTTTATCGCTGCTAGTATCATGTCCGATGGTACTTGGGAGAGCAATTTGAAGCCTTTAATTGTCCCATGAATCTTCGGCGAGCCCTGCCAGTAATAGGTACACCGACGCACGTACCAAAGAATTATTGCTACTTGAAGAGAATTAATCGTTGCCTCTATTTAACCATTTTCTTGTTGGCTTACTGCTCGATGCTAGACCAAGAAAATACGCGGAGAGCAAGAGAGCGTCCCATACATTTTCATCTATTACAGTCACGTTGCAACCAGTTTTCATTCCTAACCCAATTCATTAACCCATGCCAGCCGCATCTCATTACATTCCATTGATGAAAATTCTATTCAACTCTTTCCTCATAATGCGCATTCGGCGTACGGCCCTTTCTCTCTGAAGGTACGGATGCGGACTTACGGAGGTGCTTTGCTTGTGCGAATGCCGAACTCTCAAATTCCAGTACTTGAAACCGCCCGAAGAATTTGGGTTACTCTAATGCGGCTGGCTCAACAAGTATTTCAATGAAACCGAACCACACATTCCTACTTGCGTGGCGCGTACACTTTTTACACCCACGTCCATTTAGTGATCTAGTTTTCCACATGACACAATTTCGGCGCGTAATTGCTTGCTCCTCTTTTAGAAAGAAGCGCATGAAATTCTGGGTCGCAAAACGCGCCGGGGGAGGCACGAATATTAACTGGTATCGCACAGTTGGAAAACAATGTTGTAGCATTCGGATCATTTCGAATTATTATACTACAAGCCTCATCGCTGTTAAACTAGTTTTAGTGTACCACCAGTTTTCTAATGAACTGCTTGACATTTTTCAGACGTTTAAACAAGAATATTACTTAACCATTGATAAAGTTCTAACTTGACTGATCATTTACAATGGGAGATAATTTCAATTAAAAACTGTGTCCCTTTTTGACGTTCGAATGGTACACTTTTAATTTTAGAGTCAAAGTCTATCCATGGACGAGTAAAAAAGTATGACATAAATATTCAAGAAAATATTCAAAGTTATCGACCGATTTATTAGCTTCTCATGAAACTTAAATTCCAACATTATCACCACGATGGTGGCATTTAGTCTATTCAGTATTGGTGTGTCCATTGGCACCTACAGTATGCGACACTTTTATATGTACGAACCTAGCTAAAGGTTTCCACCGCAGTGTTTCAAAGAGAGAGAGAGAGAATTAGGGGGGGGGGGGGGTAGCAATTTCTTATGTTTGACGTTTAAACACCACGAGCGACGTTTTCTCTAAAGATGACGAGAGAGAATAGGAAATATAGGCAGGTTATGTTAGAAAGCCATAAATGAAGTTGTGCATATTAACGGACGTAACCGTTACAGCCTTGTCTGGCCGTGCTCGGAGTTCCCTGGCCTGGCTATGTATTTCATTGTCGACTAAATAGTCTCATTCGCTTTTATGATCCTGTGAGCATATGCGGCTCACTTTACGGTGCGGCGGTTGGCGGACATTTTAATCCAAGCGCGGCATGGATATTACACATTACGTATTACGTTACGAAATATGAGTTAGGCCTCTTGGATAGGTATACATATAAGTGTGTCCAAACCTTTATACCTCTTTGGCAGGCCTATGCTTGAAAACCCCTGGCTAACATTTTTCCATCTCGCCTCCGTTTGCTTATCGTCCCAAGCCAATTAGCTTACAAATTCTTGGAGGTTTATTCCGCATTACTCGCGCTCCACGCTGCAATTCGTTATGTTATAGTGTGCTATCTGTAGTTATCGACATTACATTTGCTAGTAATAAAACTCGAAAGTGAAAGCGGACAGTTAGCCAGATCCAATGCCACTTGTCCATTTCGGAATCAAATTCTCCAGAGTAGCTTCGGTGAATGACACTTATTAATATATGTATATACATATATATACAGTACGTGAAAATATTCGCATAGAGCAACTCTTGTCTGAACTCTCAGATGTGTGTACCGGACAATCTACAGTTGTATACTAAATAATAGATAAATTATACAAAATGGTATATGATAGTCCTGATATTGCAACAGCAAATGTCGAAGCCCATGTTTTATTCGACATAAGTGCGTGTTATTATAATATTATATGATTATATGATGTCTAGAAACATACACGTATACTTAAAATGATTTATTGATTTATAATATCGTGTACGGTATACATATGTAGAAGGTTTTAGTACGAGCTGAATGGCATTCGTGTATAATTAAGAGTAGTGGGTAATACATATGTAATTAGTTCTACAGGGTAATATATATTGGATGGTATAGATATATTCAAAGGCAAGGGGATCATCTTGTACATACACACCTGCTTGTTGCAAGCATTCCTCTCCTCTCTCCTACTCAACATCCCGTGCGAGATACTTACATAGACATTTGTACTGGCTTTCACTTCTCCTCCACGACCTTTCCGACTAACGGGAAAAATATCCGAGAAAAAATGTGCGTATATCTATCCGCGCCGCGGAATACAGATGAATATGTATGTCGAAATTGGGGGAGTGTTCCTCGCAAGAATTCAGTTTTTGGTGAAAGAGGGATTGCCCTTGGATCGACAGCTTACTCACGTTTCTTTGTTTCGCCGTTTCGGATTACATCCCGACCGATCATTTCATCTTCGTACAAGGCTAAAGAGCATCGATGACCGGACTCTGTTTCTGTTGCAGAAATAATGAAGAGGGAAGCTGATGCAGGCGCCATGACAGGTTCCGGCGGCCCAACTAGTCCTCACAAACGTTACAGACAGGGTGACGATGAACTTCGTCTACTTATCCCCAGTAAAGTAAGTAGCAATTGTTATCCTTTAGATTGTAGACTGTAGACTATAAGGGTTCTCGACGTTATGATATGGTTGTTAACCTTTGAACTGGCGACGATTCTTGGAATATTTGGGTATGCATTTGGCAGATTACACAAAATTAAAACGGTTGAAACGAAACTAATACTGCAGTTCTAAACTCCTAGAACTATATCAGCATGACGTTTAGATTTTTGAAGGAAGAAACTGCAAACTCCGGTATTTTTACGGACTTAGGAGTACTAGTGTTAAGGTCTTTCTACACGATGCAAGTAAAGTACGTGCAGTGAGTATTTTGTTTGTAACAAATACCACGCACATCATAAAATTGGTGTGACAATGCACACATACAACAACAATTCTGCTTTCTGCAAGTATTTTACCCGCATCGTGTAGAAATACCTTTAGCCTAAATATATGTATATATGTATATACATATATGTATTTAAGGAATTATACTATTTATACAATTCTTGCGATAGGAGTTCTTAATTAATATCATGCATGACTAAACATTTGTACGCAAGTGCCGACTAGTACAAATCGATTTTGCGCAAGTAAATCGAATTTGCCAATGGCATAAATGTCCTTATAAGTGAGAGGAAAGGAAATCTTGGGGATTATTTATAGAGTATAGTATAGTAATGAATGGCCGGAATCGAGTTCTGTAAGATAACCTGAATTCCTCCCGTTGAGTTTCCCTTTTTTCCCACGTACCAGTCAGTCACAGACCATGTTTTCTATTGAGCCGCAGCGTGTAGGATGCATTTACCAACATATGACAGCGGTGTGTCAGTGTTTGCGTTGCGCAGAGACGACTGAGATCCCATATGTGCATCGTAAATCGCCTTCCAGCGGCGGTGGCGGCGTACACAAGTGGCTGGCTCGGTGGCTCATATCGCGCAGCGCACACTGCCTCTTCCGGTCATTGTCGCCATGCTCGGCAGACCGTTATCGGGTTTCCTTCGGCTTTCTTTTTCCCCCGGCCTCGCCTGGCCCGACCCGACCCGGCCCAGCCCGCCTTTGGAAAAACCTCCTGCTTCGACAGCCGGCCCAGTCCCAGTCCCGGTACATACTTTCTACCGGAAACCGTCCACGCGAACGGATATTCCTTTGCGCCACTTCTTCTTCTTGCCTTCGTCACTTTGGCCCAGGCTCCTCCGATCTAATCCCGACTCTTTCAGCCCTTTTAATTAATTGAAATGATCGACCAACCTGCGTTACTCCTCAAAGCTGTACCCCCCATACATTCGTTATATATTCTTATCCAGCAAAGAGCAATTTCAAAATTGAGCAATTATGCAAATTACTAGAGAGATTGTACAGGGTGATAATTATTTGCTTTTGATTCAGCAGTGTCGTTCTCTGCTTCTTTTCAAACGTATATGTATGCTCTTGAGTTATGCACATTATAAATACCATACATATAATATTGTATGTCATATATCGAACGCAGGGAAGACTTGGGATATACCTATTCGTGTATAATTTAAATTATTACGGCTGCCTATTTTACTAGTTATTTCGCAGAACTTCACTCGGGTGGCATTTCGTGTGCATTCGAATAATAATTTAATCTAAAGAATAACAGCAGAATAGAACCACAGTCGCAGAAAGGTTTTCTGAAACTTTTTCACTTCGAAGAACATATAAAGTAGGACTATACATATAGCAATGCTTGGTTAATAACAACGATGTAGTGTAATATTATTTAGCTAATGTTGCTCAGACGGAAGTAAGGTATAGTGAACGAATTTTTCAAATCTGTTAAATAATCTGAAAGACTACCACTTACATTGAAAGAAAAGCCTTTGTATTTTAGTAGAGATGAAGTATAGAAGTAGATATATTGATAGATATAATTGACTAACTCTTGCCAGTAACAGTGCTGATGGAAGGCAAGTGAATCAGTGTGTAGAAGGTGCTTACTGTGTGTACAGCACTGCGCCGACTGCTCTTTGACAGTTCACCTATACCTCTAATGGACTTCCACTTCCTTTACCTTAGAGGATGCGGACCCCAATGCCATAAATTACGGATAATTGATTGATTAACGTGGCAGTGCGAGGGTAAACCGCACTTTCAGCATGAAACAGTTAGCGGGGGAACGGAAAAGGAGAAGGAAAGTTGCGCCGTGTCCGGTATATTTTTTCTTTGTGTAGGTAACGGTAAGGGCTTGTCTCCCTGTAAATTCTCAATAAATGGACAATCCCGATTGTTAAGTTCCGCATCCTTTTTTCTTCTCACAGCGGCGCGCTTCGTTTGCCTTGAGTAGCGCAAATTAAAGATTCAGGCACAAGCTACAGAGATTCTTCTGCGCTCGAGATTAAATAAGTAAATTCGCTTTGGCCAACTTTCCCTCCAATTTCCACCGCTTCAATAACTACCACGGTTCCTAAGATGATTGTCCGGAGGGGGGTGTAGGTATTTATAAATGAAAATCGATTGGAAGCTGGTGTTAGAATACGTTTGGAGAGTGTCTATGTATTAATTAGCAGACCGCATCAGTCGATTTGAGAATGACCAATAATCGAAAATATATTAGTTGTATGCAAACATTCCTTCAAGTATGGATTAGTATAGAATATAGATGACGCGTCAACTCTAAACTGTCAAGATATTTCCGGGTTCACGATATCCTGTGCAAAGACGATGATATCGTTTCGAAATTTGTCCTAAACCTAATTGGTGGTTGAAGAACCTATCATTCTTTAAGTTAATCATTGTCGCATTACACACTGCGCTTTCCGAACGCGTGGAAATCGAACGAGTGGAGATTCGAGAAATTTACTGTCATTAAGCCGCTTCAGGATCAATGTCATTACAATTGATTCGGTTGTAAAACACTTGGAAAGATTGAAAAAGAAATGTTGAGTTATAGTATGTGCGGCTAGAGGTGCGGAATGCATGGGAATCGAACGCGTTGCATCAGCGCAGCGTTCTTCGGACGTGTGTCACGGTTAATTTGACTTGGAATTGCGCGGCACATTAGGCGCCAAGTGTACGTAATGCAATCGACAGTGTAACATGCGAGGGATACATTCCTACGTCTTGTAATCCTTTCTAACCGACAACAGCTTATTTTTCCATAGAATAGGACAAAGGAATTTTCAAATAATATTAATAGTGGTTACTTTTCCTTATGTTGATCTCCACAAATTACATAAGAAATATGAATATTAATAATAGCAATGAGAAATACTGAAATTAAATATGACTTGGTGACAAATCTTAGACAAATATTTTCTCTGCCAAAACTATACATATGCGGCGACCGGTTGTTCTACTATTTGTATAGAGTGATTCACATGCCTTGGAATCCGGACTGTTGTACCCCAGTTTTTATGAGACATGTATGTAGTTATATGGATACGTCTCTCATGTCGTCTATTTATACATATAATAATACGATATGCACCATATGTATAATGTACCCGGGTAAATAGAATATTTAAGTAACTGGCATTTTACACTGTTCTGGAGACAATGTTTCACTACATTATAGACAAACCGCCATACGTACAGTAGAATAATCATATAGATAGGACTCTGTAAAGTATTTGGTCGTGGAGACATTTGTGTATAATTAACATTACTGGATGATTCATAATTATCCTCCATAGAGCGCAGTGATTTAATGGCAAGGGAATATCCCTGTACGTGCATAGTTGGAATAGCAGAGTGTTCAGATAGTAGCAATTTCGGGCAAACGAGTGACTTATATACCATGAATAGAAAGGTAGAAGTATAGAACTGCTTTCAATATCGACTTATACACATTGCGGCATCGTTATATGTAGCGCGTGTGAAACAGTATAAGGGCGGGTGGGAGGTAGGGTAGTCGCCGCACTGAGTTGGCTGGCCGATGTCCAGGTTAATTAGTCTGATTGCAGGAGGGCGATTGTAGAGTTGCCGGCGATAAGGAAATTCGTGTGGACACGCGAGTGGCAGAAAAAAGAAGGGAAAAGGAGGTAGCCGGTGACACCATACATATATCCGATGGATAATCACGTAGATGCCGGCTACGCACGTGACAGAGGCATAGGCGGCTATTAATTTCATAATGGACGAGTCGCCCGGCATCCATTAGCTTCTCGTAGATGATGTCGTGCGATTTAATCGGCTGGCTAGCTACGCGTACGAACAAGGCCGAATTGATTGCCGCGTTGCCCCAGGAAACGGAAATGTATCGACGGACATTCTAGTACACTTGCCACGTACTACTCCCTACTCCGCTATGGAGGTCCTTATTTCACTTGAGCTTTCACAAGCTCTCTGCGTCCTTTATGATGCAAACAGATCACTTTCAACAAGTTTCCCATTATGACAAATATCTATATGTATTGTAGATTTTGAATGAGTTTTACGTATATGGTACAATAAGTAGAATCACAGAAAGGGATCAAATTGGGAATTTCAAGGACGATTATCTTGGAAACTGTTTGGTCAAGTTCAATAAAATTTTGCCAGTAGTTATAAGATCGTGTATATAAAAATAATTATATGAAGGTTTACAGAAACTCTTTTAAAAAAATAGTTTTCGCTGGGCAGATAGTCATGTCTGTATTTTCTTAGCCTCTTACGCGAGTACATACATGCACACTTGCTTTCTCCACGTCGTGTATTTAATAAGGTGGGATTAGCCTAGGGATTTTCTAACGTAGGTATGCATTATGCATAATATATTCCGAAGGAGTTCCTTAAAAGAGGATGTAAGTAGCGGGTAATCGAGGATAAAGTACGCATACTGTGGTACACAGCGGTGCTTTCGGTGTCGAGGTCGATTAGCCTCGACAACGAGGGATCGTCGAGCACTCCTTTCGCGAATGAACTCATTCACGGTGCCACCAACACACAATTATCACTCACGCTTAGAACAGTCCCGATTGCACTGGACGCGCTTACCTACGATTGTCTCCGTTAGAGCGATTGGTCTTTGCGCTAAGAATCGTACTCGGCCTTGTGCGTGCTTCAGGATCGACTGATTGCCGATTGCCGATGCATATCCATTCACCTCCCTTCAGCTCTGATTTAGTGAGAAGCGAGAGGCAGCCATTCTAGCCCGATTGCTATCAAGTGCACTTATTCGCTGATTCATATGAAGAATTATTGTATTGGGGGAAGCACGGTTAGTGCTTCCTTATCCTGGGAATCGGGCCGGGTTCGTGGACAACCCTGATTCGCTTGCCTTTGAGTCGCCATTGTCCGGCATAAGATACCGCTATGTATAGTATATAATTATAAATTAGCGAGAAGTTTTAATTATACACGTTTTCAATCTGCTGTTCCGTGGATTCTATACGTCTATATGAATTATACCGACACATATATATTAGCTGATTTACTCGGCGTCTCTTGGATGGCATCTCGAACGTACGGTAATAATAATTTAATTTGAAGAATAATTGGTGGATCTCCGAGGCTACGGCAGCAATCTACTATAATCACCGCCAATTTAATAAGCGGCTTCAAGGTCGCTTTTCCGATTGCACTCCGAGAATGATAACACAAAAGAAATAGGGACTTGTATGACTTGGTACCAAAAATAATACAAGTTTGACGAGTTGCTACCAAATACTATAATTTGGATGGGCTGGTATCAAATAATAGAAATTGGATAAATAGGTAGTAAACAATACAAGTTGGACAATATTTGGTACCAACTTGTCCAACTTTTACTATTTGATACCTTATTCAACTTATATGTCTTGGTACCAAAAATAATAGAAGTTGGACGAGTTATTACTATATCTTATGCGGAGAATGTTAACGCATAAGTAATAACAAGAAAAGCGCCTATTGCGTTCGCAGTGATTATAGTCGTGGGCCAGACCCACTCCCTCGTTGCCGCAATGTTTTCTTTATCCACGAGCGATTTTCTCACCTCCTACTCTGAAGAAACATGGGACAATTGGCAAAGAGTCAGAGGGCCGTTGGTAAAATTTTCTTGAATAACTTGAAATTGGGGGCCGAATGAGTATTCTGAAAAGAGCCATCATCTTTCGCGTCTCATTCCCAACAGGATGGCTTGAGACATTCACGATATCTTTCGAGCATCCTATATAGAATATGTATACTAGTAAGTGATAGGGTGTGATAGTTCTGACCTGGTAGAGTCTGTTCAAACGATTCTGTTTGAAATGGCAATGTAAACAAAGCTGAGAAACTAACAGAACCGTTTGAGCCCGGGGTACATGTATGTACTGCTGCACCCCACGTTTCATTAGATATGTATGTAGCTCTATACATAATACGTGCTTGCTGTATGCATGATGCTGCCTGTAGGGGAGACTATTTTAATTACAAATATTTAATTACAAGCATAATTCCACTTTTCAACGACTTACTCCGAATGGGGTGGACCGTTTTGGCGCTAATACTTTCCTATATTACATCGGATGCATCACACGTATAATATACTGTTGTACAACAATAATATATAGAATTGGGGAAAGAGTTTAGAAACATTCGTGTTTAATTACAGTAATTAGATTATTTGTAATAAGGCCATATGCAGCAGCGAGTACTAAACAATGGTGATTCAAAGGCAAGTGTATCAGGCTGTACGTCCCATGTCCCTGATTAACATGACCTCTGACAATGAGATCCTCGTGATTACGGCGTCCTCGAGGGGGCAGACCTCAGGAGCTCGAGTTCCTTGGCGAGTCTCGCATTACTCCCGCAGTATGTTTTTTTCGTGGGGCTCTTTATTTTGGCTTAAAATCATTGTTGCGCTCGTCCCGAGATATGAGAGGATGGCGTGTGCGCTCCAGCCGAGTTAAGATTCGTTTAACATGTTTGCCTCGGCGGAGACATGTAGCGGAGATCCGGCTGGGTAAAGGACGTACTTGGCATAGTTGCCCTTTTTCTGGCGAGCAAGTCCGGCTAAGGGACCAGCAAAATACTAAATGACCACGGAGATGAAGGGAGACCTTGCGCGCACGGCGCACCTACCTCCAGTTTTATGATGCTCCTTGCACTCTCCTCTCCTCTTGCCTATCCTGATATTAAGAGGCCTTTCCCATCGACTCAACCGACAAATCTTGCAGGTCTTCCTTGGGAATTTTGCCTAGAACAACTATCGGCCTTATGACAATGATATTTGGCTCAGTAATTATTGACTCATGCGCTTTCAATTACTTGGCGTCGAGACTCTACCGAGTCTCCTGATAAAAATGTTGAATTACATTGAATATAGTTCTCTTAATTGACAAATACCTTTGCAGGTTATATCTGCTTAAGAGGGCTTTGTGGTAGGAAATCGTTCAGTTCGATTATCGGAAAAGGGAAATATGAATTCTCCTAGAAAATTTGCTTTCCCCGGGCTGACTAACTACTTTGTATAACAATATTAACTTTTTCGACTTTTGCACTACATGTGTGATGATGATACATGCAATATTTCGCCAATAACAAACGCACCTCGTTTTCTTTTTATAAGTCTGATATTTATTTGTTAAGCAAATTCAAAAATGGACCTTGTATCTGTGGATCGGCCCAATGGGAAAGGCCCCTTATAGAGATTGATGTTGAAACTGAAAATAATGAGGTCGGAGTGAACTTTATACATATGTAGTGTTATTAAATAGTGATTGAATTACTCCACGAAGTTTGAACTGATTTGTCTGTGTATAGTTTTTGTGTAATCAATGTCCAAAATTCCGTTGTTGTGCATGGGCTCCTTTATGGCGATGCAATCAAAACTGATACTTTGTAGTTTAAAAACCTGTGATAAAATAATGATACTTGAAGAAAATGCGGTTTTTATGCTAACTAATACATTGAGGAATAAACAGGCTAGGTTTCAAAAGTTTCATCTGTCCGGTTCGAGAGAATTTAAGTAAAAAGTGAAAGGGAAATGGTTTAATTAGTAGAAATAAAAGTAACTTATAAATAAGGTGTAACATAGCATAAGGATTATTGGAAATTGAATGTTGGTAGGGAAAAATTGGTTTTATTATATTTTTAAAAAGACCTCAGAATTCTGTGTCAGGGCTCTCTCGTTGGCCTCTTACCCCCGGCCCAAATGACGGCACCGAAATCTCCTTAAAGAAGGAAGGCACACACATACGGCGAACGGCTGTGGACTCTTGTGATGATCTTGTCGCGAAATTTGAGCAGTCAACTGACGTGAAAGCGTTAGTCTTACCTTCTGGCATACATACATATATGCGTAAAAGTGGATGCGTCATCGTATAATGCGATCGTTATCGGCTCACGTCTGCATGCTACACTTTCTATGTATTATACGGTTCTCTTGCTCGATCCCGAGTGATGTCAGTGTTAATCGTTTGGTCTTCCAAGCAGTCTTATAAGAAGTTGGGCGTCTTCTCTGTTGCAGGTAGCCGGCTCGATAATCGGCAAGGGTGGTCAGAATATCACCAAACTCCGTGGCCAGGTAAGCCTTTCCGCTTCCGGTTTTTCTCTTAGAACCTTTCATAGTTTTCGCCCGCTCGTTCTCGTTCTCGTTCGTTTGTCTTTTGCTCGTGAAGCGGCGCGAAAAGCGGCAGCTGCTTCTAAGGCGTAAAAGGCGAATGAACTTTGTCAGAGGAAAGTTAGACTAATAGTGAAGAGATTACAAGAATGAAGTTATACCAACTTTCTTTTATCCAGTTGAGAAATTATCGCGACGCTAACGTGACGGCCGCTTTAGTTTCCTCGGAGAAAACATTTCTGCAAACTTGCGGAGAATGTTTCTCTCGCGGAGTTTTGTGCGCTCAACACTCGTAGAACCATTTAGCATTGACTTGCTCCTAGAGGTTTTCCGTATTACTTTCATTAGACTGCTGCTTTTCGAGTGATGACCGCTAACTATTACGTATACGCAAATAGGTTTGTCTGTTGAACACCTGTATTACTATTAGGTACCAATGCTGCGTCTCATCATTTACCATGTTCCATAGATTTATGATAACAGGCAGAAAACACGAGTTATTTCCTATGTTAGTGCCATGATATTGCATATTGCATTTTAAGGAGGGTATGACATTTTACGGTAATATACATGTTTCTTTGGCAATTCGTTAATTTGAAAGCGAGCAATTTCTTTAGAGAGATTATCTGCTTACTGAATGTACCCAAGTAGTAGTCTATTTGTTTTTCGTTCATTTCATATGTCATTAGCTATTGTACCAAGATGCACTCCGACTGATTGAGCTAATTACCTCGTCACCCAACTATCACACGAGAACAGTGATAATACATCAACGTTCCTCCGAGTGACATTGACCCGTCACTCAAGTGTTGTTGCCCTGTAAACTATAGTGAAGCCATCACTGAAATCTACTGATGGCCCCTCGACGAAATACAGAGTTAGGAAGTCTAGACTGAGTTGGCAAGAATGCACAACTGCCCTCTTGGCTTTGCCAGACTGTCGGCTACGGTGGACTTGTATCGAACTCAACAACAAGCTATTAGTTCCGACCAACTTAGGTATTATTAGTTCCGACCAACACAGGACCAAACTCGCCCATGCTCGATAGTTGTCACAAAAGCGTTTTGCAATTGCGTTGCGCGTGCGTTGTTGCGAGAGTGGTCGCTTGGGAAGATGTTGGGACGCACCCTCCAGACCTCCAGACTGGTGGAGGTCACTGCCCTCGAGAAAAGTTAGCGTGCCACCTACGTCCCAGGTTCGCTGCAGCGCAGACACGTGTCGTGAATCTCCCAAAACGGTGAACCGTCGATCGGCGCCCGATCATCCAAGCATCACAGTCATCAATCTTAAAGATACTCGCCGAGCACCCACGGTTAGGATGACATGGAATAGGCAGTCATGTAGCAGGCTGACCGGTCCTTCAACTTGGCGTTCAATCCGCGCTGCCGATATTTTCGCCGCTCTCCACGGGTCTTCACCAGAGTCTAGAATAAAGCTGTTTCTACACGATGCGGGTAAAGTACATACTTGCAGCGAGCAGAATTCTAGCTGTATGTTTGCATATTCACGTCGAATTCATAGTTTGTGTGGTACTTGTTGTTATAAGCAAAGGATGCGCTGCAAGTACTTTACTCGCATCGTGTAGATAGGCCTTAAGGTATATCGCGTTCGTTGGAAAGAAAAGCGGCGAATCACTGAAACCTCGATGAAGTGTCTCTTCATTTTAATGTGAATCGCATGGAGCTATTAATATACATGAGTTGCGATCCACTCACATCGAGTGGTGGTTAAAATATTCCGTCAAATAATTAAGTAATTAACGAGCCTTCCCCCGAGCAGGGTGAGTATCTAAGTGACCTTCTTAGCAATTGAAATGCGTTAACGACGTCTGACAATAAACCGACGGTATAAGGAAAGCCGCTCGATAAATGACTAAATTAGATGTAACTGGCAAGTTAAGTTATCATTCAGTTTGACAAGTCCAGAAAATCGAGTATTTCATTCGAGGAGCGTCTGAACCCCCCGAAACTGGACTTGATAGGTAATTGATGAAAGAGGGCAGCCGCGAGCGTCAAGCAATATTGCTCATCCATTTACGCTAGGGCATGCAATTCTCCCTGAGAGGAGGATCACGAGTCCGATAGATACACCCGGTCACCTTCCTATTTCTCGCAATCTCCGCGCCCCGCCGCAATTTGCACAGTTTTCTTTCGGCAGGCGTCTGCCACTGTTGCCATTGCAGACGTTTCGTCTCGTCTTCTTCCATCTAATTCCCGAATGACTGGAGCACCAACATGGGGGGAGCGATCGAGCTGAGATACTTAACACTTTACCAGCCGTTTTGCGCCAAATTCATCCACATCGCCTCGCCTCGCCCCGCCGCGCCTTACACTGAAAGCGTTTTCTCGCCAGTCGCTTCAACATTTCGCCAAGAGTTTTGATGCCAGATGGACAGACAGGGTCGATCTCTTTAAGCCAGACGGTTCATCTGAGACTCTGCCTTAGGATTCGTCATTCCACTAGCTATCTGTTTCATTGAAACTTGGTTCTACTCCAAGATCGCCGCCAATAAGAGAGAGGGAGAGAGATATCTCGCTAGCTGGCCTATTTCGAAGGTAAAAAGCTAAGGATCCAGCAGGATCTCTGTCGTAGCTAAGAGATTATAAGGAAATGCGGCGGCGGCGGCGGCGAGGTGCGCGAAGGTAGACAGAAACGGCTCGGCTAAAGTGTTAAGTGGGATGGTATAAAAGGCATAGGGAGCGTTAGCGTTAGCGGGGTAGGGATGGGATAAGGAGAGATTGTGAGAATATAAGTGCTAAATAAGGGGGTGGCGAATCGCTTCGAAAAGCGATCGGTGAGGTAACGCGATATCTAACTTGGTTGATGGTTTGTGCCCTGGCCCCGCCCCAACCCCGGCGTGTTGCCCTGCCGTTGCCCTGCGTTGCCCTGCCGTTGCCCTGCCCGGAACGACGGACCCTGATTCGATCGGCAAATGGACCACTACGACCCTACCAACAATCGACAACAACCAACCAACCACCAATGAACCAACCACCAACTACCACGGCCCGACAGTACAAAGCCTCAATCATTGTACCCGATTGCCCCGGACCCGAACGGTAATGACCAACACCACTACTTAATGTCTTATTTTTCTTTGTCTCTAATTATCAAACGAGAACGATACACCTAAGCCGCCGAGCGACCACACTGGTCACTCCATCGCGAGAGCGCCCATTCTTTCTCCGCTCTTTCTCTCTCTCTCTCTTTTATTCTCTCTCTCTATCTCTCTCTCTCGATCTCTTTCCATCTCGAGATGTGTATGTCTTTCACTCTTCGGTCGAGCTCATATTACCTCTATCAGCCTATCTATGTTCTACTATCTATCTCTCTATCGATCTATCTGTTTACCTATCACTATCTTTACTCTCTTTTTAATCTATACTTTTGTATAACACTCTGTCTGTCTATCTGTTTATATCTGTCTGCCTACCAACCTAGTCTCTGCCTGTCTCTGTCTCTGTCTGCCTGTCACTCTATCCATTTGTGTCATCACAAGGTCTCAACAATGTCCGTCCACTCATCGTTAGGCGCATCGCTTACTCATGGCTACTCGATTCTTGTCGCTCTTTCCTGCGAGGAGAAGCGCGTTAGAATTCTTTTGCCCCCCGAGACTCTTTCACCGAGACCGAGAAAGCTTGATGGAATGTTTATGCCCGTTCTTCTCCTCGCCTCACGTTCTTCCAACTTTGCAACTCAACTACAAAGCTTTCGTTGTTTCACTAGAGAAGACATTCCTCCCACTAAACGCGAGGACCAATGTGATTTGTTAATGTAGTGTGTTGCGCACTCTCACGTTTGGGGTGTTTGTTGCCGGAGTGGATTTGTTGAAGAGGCCAGCACCATATGAGAGAATTCCTCCTTGCCTTGCCTTCATCTTCTGCTACCTCTACTATCCTCCCAGGCCTGCCTGCCGCTCTGTCTCTCTTTCTTCTCTTGTTTTTATTTCTACCTGCATAGAGTGCCACGTGGTGCTACTAACGTGGACCTCACACCAAAACACAACACAACATATGCGTGCGCTCTAACACACGGACGTGCACTGACAATGAGAGAGTGAGAGAGAGCGTGAGAGAGAGGGAAAGAGAGGGAGAGAGAGAGAGAGTAAGGAGGCACGAAGGATGCCTCCGGACATGTGTGTTTAGAGCGAGCGAGCCAGCCCAGTCTCTTCTACTATGTGTTGCTAACACGGAACTTTAATCCCGTGGAATTTGCACATTTCATTGCCGGACACACTCACACGCCATACTTTCTCTCTAGTCTTGGTGAGTCCTGTGCTCCGGGAATCTTTAGCGATTTCAGCCCTGGCATCCCTGAAAATCCCCGGTCGAGCCGCAGATGTGCCAAGCTCTGCGAGCCTCGAACAAAGATCTTTGAAGAGTAGCGTTGGTTCGATGAGTCCACCACTCACTCTTACATTGTTCTCGGTTTCGCACGAGTGAAAGGAGCGAGGAGAAAAGCATAAGAGAGACAAGAAAAACAGGTGCTAAAGGGGACGGTTTCTAGCCGCGTCAAGTCCAACTCACGTACTCTAGATACGAGTTTGACACTCTAGCCAGCCAGGGTATGCTTATTGCTAGTGCATACGTGTAATACAAAAATGTCCACCGAGCACCTGCATGATTGCTCAAGTCCAACCGACGAGCCGTCGACCCCAATAATGCCACATAACAAATGCCACATAAATGCCACGAAAATCCGTCCCTCATGAGACCGACCTCACGTGATTTGGCATGACAGTTTCGAACGGATCCTCGAACGCCACCGTGCAAAGGTGCACGCGCCACCACTGCCAGCCTCGATGTTGATGCCCTAGATATTGGGTTAATGATCAAAGTGGCGGAGAACATCGTCTCCGAGAGGATAAGCTTCGAGCTTTGCCGAAACATGTCCGGGCCAGTCAGTTTCCGTTTCAGCCCCCCGTTATGAACAGCTGGGACATGTATTTGGTAAAGTAGATATTGGGTGGTGGCTGCTTTCCACTTATTCAATGGTAGTCGTGAATTAACAAGCGTTCACTCCGAGCACCCTATACAGGTAGAGAATTGAACATTAATGCACGTTTACATGTAATTAAAAGGGGGAAGCAAGTACGTCTGTTATTTGGAGGTAGGTTAGACTGGGTGACGCTCTTACCCCGAGCGACCGATCGCTTTCCTCAACATTAGTTGGGGGAGTCTCCAACTGATATGCATATATATGTGTATTATTAATACGACCTGCTCCAGGCGTACTGAGATGTGCATCAGTCTTGAGACCGGTGCTTCTAGTGGTGTACGTCCTTAGCGTGGAAATTTGACTGTTATTTATCTCTTCTAGTACTCATTCGATCGGTGTAGTGGTATCAGTATGTGTTAGTCTCTTTCACGATTAATGTCGAATTTAAGCGAGCAGTGAGAACTAGACATTTCACTAGCTTCGTATTCTATGTGTACTCTTAACAGGTCGTACTAAATATCAGACTTTCCTATTAGTAGATTCGGGGATGCATTGGAATGGAATCGATCAGCTCTCTAATTGACTCTCACAAAATCTTTTATATCAATCAACTAAAGACCCTTAATAGTCAGCAAGCAGTTAACACTTAACTGCCTAAGCTGATTAGATCTTGACCAATTGTTTTGCAAAACTAACGTCCACTCCTCAGATATTAGCATACAAAGTGGCACGGTGGGGGTGGGTGTTACAAGATGGAGAATCGTACCTTCCGAAGTTTAAGCATTTTGCTTGTCTGAAGATAATTCTCGTGGAAGTAAGGAACTTGTATTGATCTCAATTGGGTTATTTTTGAAAGTTTAGAGTAACAACATTCTCCTTTAGAATTGTTTTAACTGGGAGTAGTACAAGTCGACGAGAATCGAAATCTGGGTGAAGAAGGGGATTAGCAGCAAATTTCACCTAGTTGAATACTCGGACTGAAATAACCGTTTGAGTCTTTCTGCTTCTAGGGTGCTTACAATCAGCTCGGACTTGAACACCGTTCTGCAAGTGTTGAACGAGGTCGTGCCTAATCTGGAAGAGGTGTGTGTTTTCAATTTTTTTACCACTACAATACCTCTTAGAAATGGCTCGAGGCCTCGAGCACTATCACTCGCTTGCATCGAGCTAGCATATTTACTAACGATCTGTGAGAGGAAAATTTATTTCGTCATTTCGTATTACTCTAGAATGGCTCACGGCATGGAAGTGACGAAATCGACGTGCGTATGCTGGTTCATCAAAGCCAGGCAGGATGCATCATCGGCAAAGGTGGACTCAAGATCAAGGAGCTGCGCGAGGTGAGTCAGAGATTCTAGATACATGTCAATTACTTGCTCATAGAGCGTCATAGTTACTACACGACATTCGTCAACTACCTCCGACGGTATTTTACTCCTTTTCTTTTTAACCTCATATGCCTTTAAAATATTTTACGAGATATAAGGGGAGGGGCGGAATGGCACAGGGGCTTTAACAAGAAATTGCCATTTGTCATTATAAAGCTTGACCGTTGCTAAATGACACCCGAGACCCACCCCTAAGGTAGTTATCGTGCTATACATATGCAACTTTTTTTATGAATTGGCTGAAATTTATATGACGTATAGAGGAGATTATTACTTAACAGCTCATAAAACGTTCTAGCAAGGGAAATAATTTCAATTAAAACTGCGTTTTTTGTGCATGTTCCCCGCATACCCGTACAAATCGTGTACTTTTAATTTTAGCATGTGAAAAAAAACTATACAGGTTTATAGAAGCGAATGATATGAATATTAGGAGACATATTCAAAATGAACGGCCGTTTTACTAAAGAGATGTAGTCCCATGAAACATGTTAATTTCTTATGATACTGAAATGTAGCTTTGTCACCCTTACTGCGCCACTATACATATTAAGTGGCTGTATCCATTATTATATGCGACAAGTCTACATGTAAGGTCAAAAATGTACGATCCAGCTATAAGTTTCGATGAGGAATAAGTCATTTCTTATGTTTGACGTTTGCACAGTATCAGGAGACTGGGTAGAGTCTTAAACCAATAATGATATAGTACGACAACTACTGCTTTAAACAATCACACCGGCTCAGCACTAAAACTAGCGAGCCCTAATAGAAATCAGGTTCTTGCATAGTCAGCATTTATTAAACTGGAGCAGCAGTAGTTTGTTAGTCCGCCGCCGCGGGCACGTGGCCGTGCGGAAAACAATGCAGACAAACGCTATAAATACAGTGTGCGTGACTTCACGGAATAGATAGGAATTCAGGAAACGTTCGTAAGAAGTTCTACCGCGAATCTCTTCTTGCTAGTTGGTTCTCGTTACTCAGGGAACCCTTCCAGTTTCGTGGCGCGGCGCCCGATACTTCTGACCAAGTACTCCCCGCAGCCAGCCCTGATTTATGCACCAGATCTAGTGTGCAGGCTTCGTCGCAACTTACGGACTCACCCGGGTAGTTAAAATCGTTATCTATCTTGTCATGATACAAATTCTTTTCATCGTCAAAACTCCTATTTTTCACTCGAGAGAATTCTAAGGGTAGCTTGGTGCGATATGAAGTAAGTGGCAATGGAAAGAAAAGCGCCAAAGTCATTAGCGTCACAAATTAGCGGTATCGTCTGATTAATGGCGGATGTGGCCGGGGAAGGGGTTGGGGGGGGGGGGGAGGAGTACGATTAAAGCATTATCGTGAGGAAGGTGGAGAAAGGAGACGAAAAAAGGAAGCGGCGGTCGCGCGCCAAAGACAAGGAGAAACTTGATGAATGTGAAGGGAGCTTGTTCTGTAAGGTTCCATTAGGAGTATTTAACCGTTTACCAAGCGGCACGCCGATGAGGCCCCCTCCCTCTCCTTCGCTTTCTTCCACCGAGTTCTGAAGATGACAACAAAGAGCGAGCTCGAAGGAGGGACAATTAAGTTTCCTTTAATTAGTGGTTTCCTTTCCCCTTTCTGCGCGTCCCTCTCTCTCTCTCTTGGCTTCTTGGTCGTGGGAGCGGAGTGTAGAGGAGAGATTTTACATAACACGACCCGTGATAGTATTTGCTTTTCCGGGAATTGAATCCGGTAGCCGGTAGTACGTTCCGTTTCCGGGGCTGTGCAGCAGTGTAGTTGGCCCACTCGGAACTGTGCAACGTGGTCAAGTGGCTCGTTACGTTTTCACTTCTCCAAAGATGTGGGGGAGGGTTGAAGGAAGAAACCGAACGGCCGCCACCAGCGGGAACGTGCCCGCTTGCCATTGTCTTCATTGGATTCACTCGAGTTCCAGTTGCAGAGTGTCGTGGTGCCGAGACTCTTTTCTTCCAGCTCAAGCCCCCTGATGCGTACAGGCTGATTCACTTACCTTTTATTGCCCCCTGTTAGTTGTTATATGTTGCTATACGTAGGATTATTATAAATTATCTAGTTATTTTAATTACACAGGAATCTTTCTAATAATTTCACAATATCTTGCATATTTTGCATAGATACATATATAACACTGTATTGCTTGTATTGAATTTGATATAGTAAAATAGTCTATCGAGCAAGCTACATTATACATACAGAATATTCTGTATGCATATGTATTATGCGCATATACATCAGATATATTGTCTGTATACAAGTATGTCGTCCTGCACATTTTGCCAGACATATAAGTTATTAGATTATAGATATACGTGCACCATAGGATATCGAGCAACGTTTACTAGACAGTGGTTTGAATCGGGGCTATTATACGTCGTACTCCATCTTTGATTAGATTTTTATTGTATACATATATACAATATTCAGAATGAGGAGAAGAGTTTGGAGATATTTGAGTATAATTGAAATTACACGTTAGGTTACGATTCGCGGTGCTTCACATGCAATATTCACACTCTTTTCCTGCCCCTTGTTCCACAATAGGGCTTGTCTTTCGAAATTTTGAACGAAGAGCTTTCGCTCAAAGTCGCGTTGAAAGTTAGGTGCAGCCTTGAATTATCCTTTCATCGCAGGAAAAGAGTAGCCGGCCGACATTGAGAAAGGGTAAAGTGAGCTCGACAAGCAGAGAAAGGGAAGCTCAAGACATAAGGGACGGGGATGGTGAAGGAATGGCAGGGGAGAAGATTTAGGGAGGGTTACCGCTTTTTCCACGGATAGACCGTGTTGGCGTAGATGCCGAAGGAACCCCGTGATTGTAAACCGCATTTTCCCTGCCCAATTCCTCGAAGGCCATCCCTGCTGACCTGAAAGATTGACATGAAAAGTGAGGATACCTCTCGGATGCTTCCATTCCCGGCACGTGGCTTCTATTCCCGTTTCATGCACGCCCGACCGCCCTAGGGCCCTCTTTTCCTTCTTCATGTAAAAATTTCTCTATTTGCTTATTACATACAGTATTTCTCCAATCTCTACCACTTCACCATCCTCGATAATTACAAATTTATCGCCACCAAATTTTAAGCCTACCGAAAGATATTTACTCTTAGAAATGGATTTCCTGTGTTGGTTGAAAACAATTAAGAGCAAATTGCTTTAGGTTGGATTACTATTATTCTCCTGTGTCTGACATAAGCCTCGGTCGTTGCAAGTTTCAGTTCCGAAAGGGTAGTCTCGCTTACTGTAGCAGGAATTGTAGGTTTTAGTCTGTTAAGTATGTACTGGGATGCTATTATTTTTGTACACGACTGTCTGGGGAGGACAATCGCACGATTAACAATAGTTTCCTGCCACATTTTGCGCCAGGTGTCTGATACTGAGCAAGAATGCTCGGGTAGGAGCGTTAGTACTCATTTTGTACGAGGACAAAAGCGGAGCGGCGTGCGTGAATGTAGGCCTTTGGTGTGTCCTCCTTAATTTGGGTGTCCGGTTTTCCGGTAGCGGCGGCTGCCAGCGTCGGTGACAGGGACGGTGTAGAGAGAGGCAGAGAGGACTCGACTCATCTTGAGGAGGGCAGTAACATGTGTTGCTATGGGCAGTTCTCCAAGTTGTACCCGGCACGCAATCCAAACAGGTGCTGCCTGCCTGCCTGCCTGCCCAGGTAACGGACGCTTCGGAACAGCTGCCAGGCCAGGTGTACCTGGCACCCTGCGCACCTTTGTGCGCCACCCTCTGACTCTCCTGTGCCTCGTGCACCTTCGCTTTCCAATATTCGAACATTCTCTCTTCGCACAAGCCCCCCTCCAGCTAACCCACGGTAAGAGGAAACCGGGGTATTTTCGTGGACGATAGACATTTTACCCCCCAATTTCTTCGTTAGACCCTTCGCGATTGCTCCGAACCGATAGAGATTTCGATTAAAAGATTGTTAGCAATTGGAGGAAGTTAGGAAAGAGACAAGATTCTCTTGGTGCCAAGATAGCTGCTACTTGTCGAGCAGTTTGAAAAGTTTGATAGTTCTCTTAGCTGTCGAAGAGAAAGTTGCGGGGATGACGAAGGGAATCGGTTTTCGCAACTTTCGCTTTCGACCCTTAGGAAAGTTGGGGGTTAAACAGCGGCTGCTAATTCCCTTCCTGGATGAATGGAAAGGTGGGTGGGGTCTGGGGCTCCGAAGAGCGGCACACCGAAACGGAATCAGGGGCGCATGCCAGTCCTTCGAACACGAGCCCTCTGGCTTTTTCAGTTCACTACCGATCGCCCGTGCGCGCGGTTCCCTTCGTCCTTCTACCTCTTCTACAACAACCGAACTTTGTGAGTCTTTTTCTCTCAAGCATATGTACCTTGAGTTTCTTCACTCGGGAGGGCCTAGTTCCTTAAATACATTCATCCCTTTTCGGATTTCGTGCATTATGGAATTGTTGCGTGTAACAGGTACGTGCCATCCTCCTATTTATTAGTTAACAAGACACATTTGCGTAAGTTAACATTCCCCCGTGTTTACTCGGACCTTCCGCTCCATGAGCGCGGCTTTAATTCAATTAAACTGTACTAATAGTTGCAGTGCACTTCTCTTTCGGATCCTTAGGAAGAGTAGTGGGTACACATTCTTACGCAACTCGGTGACGAGTGCACTTTCACGTGCTTGCCTGGCCCGACATGTAGCCTGTTTATTAAAAAGCTTTTAGCAGTATTAGATTGTCCCCGGGGACGTTGCCTCATACAAAAATGACGAGGAAATGCCATTTATCCTGGCATGCATTCCTCTTTGAATTTCATTTTGAAAGTCCTCGCGCATCCTCAATTTGCTTCGAGAATCGATTTTCCCCTATCGCAGTCGGATCTCATATAATTCTGTGCTGGTACATAGTTATATTATCGTGATATTTGGTTGGTTTACTTCACTAAATATCTACAACAAGTTTATCTCCACCGTTTGTTTTGGAATGATCAAAAGATTTTCCGGTTTCAAGCAAAAGTTTGGGTCATTGTATGCTAGTACTCTTAGAAATTCCATCTCTGTGTTGACCGAAGGCTATTCGCAGAGTACAGAACTTTTTTTTCGGGTTGGCTTGCAATCATAACTTGATTGGTGTTACGGGGGAGTACTCTAAGGGCGATGTGGCATGGTTATGCGACAGTAGGCAAGAAAAGCGTATCTTGTGGCTTGTGGGATCGCCCTAACAAGTAGGATTTCCTTTTCTAAACCTGGTCGCTCTTTCTCACACTTTCCTCCGCTCGTGTTCTCTGCCCGGCGTCCCCTTGCACAATCTGTAAGTGCGCCCGCGCATCTGTGTACGTGTCCGGTGTGGCTTACAGTCTTGTCGACTCGGCTTGTAGAATTTGGCGGCACATGTGGAAAACCGCATGTCCTTCCTGTCAACCGTCGCCCATCTGCGTTCTGTAGCTCGTTTCCGGCTTCTCCTTGAACTCCGCTAGAGAGTACACGAATTATGTATGTCCTCCCCTTCCCTTTCCCACACTCAACCGTTCCATATCATTCATTCTTATTGCTTACTGCACAGTCTCTCTGTAATATTCTGCATCTGATGGATCGCAGAATGAATCTCTAGCGACGTGGTGTTGTTTGAGGTAGACGCGCTCTATCGATTTTCCTACGAGTCGCTTGTAATTCTTATGACATGCAGACGCGATTATTACTTCACTGTTCCTTAAACTTGTACTCGATTCTCCATCTTCAAAGCCAGCTACTTTCGAATCAAGACTAGAATTTTTGTACGCCGTACGACCGATAGCTGCAAGTGCGCACTATTAATTTAAGCATCAAAATGGTTCTTAAGAGTTACATAATAAATTATACAGGCTTATAGAAGAGTATGATATAAATATTGGAAACAAAATCTGCATGATGGATAGTTTTGTTAAAGAAATCTAGGCCTATAGTCGCCGTCACCTTATAGGCAGTTTCGAGTTTTCTTCCTGCTCGTCCTGTGTCGTTATTTTCTGCATAATATTTGGTAGCAACTCATCGAACTTATATTATCGTTGGTATCAATTCAAATAAGTTGGATAAGTTGGTATCAAATAATGTTCAACATGTATTATTTATTATCAACGTATTCAATTTCTATTATTTGGTACCGACTAATCCAATTTCTAATATTATTGGTAGCAAATCATATAAATTGGATAAGTTCCTATTGCTGCTGTGTCATAATTTTCGGAGTATAATAAGAAAAGCGACCTTAAAACCGCCTATTGAGCTGGCGGCGACTGTGAAAAGAATATGGTTTTCGGGGGCGGTTGGTCGGGCAAACGACATTTTCCTCCACTTCCCTCCAATTTCTCACTCTTGCTGCAGTGGGAGAATGAACGAGAAAGAGAGGAAGGATTCTTAAATTTGCACGCTTTACTCGTCGCGGCAACAACTGGTCTTCCCTGTTAATAGCTTCGGTGTTTTCTTCAAATTATGTCTGCTCGTCCAATTAAAGCCCTAATTCAAGACCACAAAGCTCAATTTGTCCTTTGATAGGAAATGGCCATCGAATGATGCTCTCATTCATCTGATTAGAACGGACTGGTATTACTGCTGGTGACTCCAACTAATTATTAAGCTTTGGAGTCCTTTTATTATATCGATACCTTGAAGGTAACCTGACAGACACGACAAATATTCTTTAATGCATTGTATGAGATGGTATTCTTATTTAATAAGATCTACCCATGTCAGAATGTCCATACATGTCTACATGTGTACATATTATGCACTAAGAAATACATCTTTGTCATGCTACGTTCAATATCTGGAAATATAATCGAGCTCTCATACAGTAATCATTTCATCCATTTATGATACGTACAACGGCTCCTACTAGAAATGATATTGAACTAACGAAGTTTTAACAGGAGTGGTTTTTTTTTATAACTTTTTCCATTAAACAATATTTGTCATGTCTGCCATGCCAGGTTTAATGTGTGTAGACTTAAATGGGGGGCCCTAAAAAGGTAATGAGCTAAACCATTTTTAGTACGTTTGAGAGGATCCGATAGATTCGTCATCGGACTTTTACCAAACTTTTACCAAACTTTTACCAAAAGTGAAATCTCCGTCAAGTTTACCGTGGCCTCGGACAGTGGAGATATATCCCATCACCGTTGCACGTGTACCATCCTATCTTGGTGCCTATTTGTTTTCCCAATAGAGATTCCTAGCTGCTCGAATTGGTGAGTCCGATATTGGAAATCTCCTAAATCACCGATAATCTCTCGCGCGGTATTTACGTACGTACTAGACAATCTGGAAGATTACATGGTGCTCTAATATTTAACGACCCCTTTATTCGACCCCGATACATTCGCAAATTATCGACCGTTACAAGCATTACAATCGGCGCCAATTACAAGGAACCGCTATTGCAGTAGAAAAGTGCGGACGTGTGTGAGGTTGGTATAAAATAGTTACACTAGTACCAGTATGGCGTGCAGGCCGAGCACCAACAGGGCTTTGCTAGAATGGTTTTACACTTTAACTGCTCGCATAGTCTATTAGCGATTGGGGAAGGTGGAATGTCAATTATTACCCAGTTAAAGGCCTGAGAAATAGTGAAACTAGGATATCGGCCTCACTGTTCTACGTTAGGATCTGAGTGGCGAGTCACTTGAATAATTGTCCTCGCTTTGTGATTAACGATTCAAAGATTGCTCCGCGGTGTAGTGTGCGAAGGTTGAAAGGCTTTTTTGCCGGCTCTTAGCATGTTGACTAGGAGTTCACGTAGAAGATGGCAGCGAGGAGTAAGAGGAGTCCGGTAATAAGTAGGTAGAACGGCATTCCTGGTGGTTGGACGTATTTTTCCTTCTCGGGTTCCTTGCTGTTGAAGCCAGCGACCCAGCCCTTTTTCGGCACCTTGTGCGTCTTGTCGGACTCGACGATCTCGCCGACGAGGTACTTCTTCATGAGCTCGAATGCGTCCTTTGAGTGACCGACATCATCGAAGTCCTCCGAGCCGTCCTTAGCCTTGTGGTCGAGCAGGATTTCCTCACCTCCGGGATGCTCGTTCAAGAAGCTATGCACGTCGAAGACTTTGTCGTGCAGGATTATAAGCGTGTTGGTGGTGGCGTCCTTGGATCCTTCCACCTCGCTCCTCGTGTACTGTTTCAACGGCGCCATCTTTTTTCGATTGTCAAAACTAGTCCTTTCGCTCTAGTTTACAACCTGTAAATTTCCAAGTTCTGTATTACTTTGATATCTTCCAGTGGAGCTTACTATAGTCGCCGCTACAGTAAGCTTCTACTGTTCAGCTTATATGATTTGGCATCAAAGATAGAAGTTGGACGAGTTGCGCTAACAAATATTATAAATTGGAGGAGTCGGTACCAAATAATAGAAATTGGACCAGTTGGTAATAAATAATACAAGTTGGACAATATTTGGTACCAACTTATCCAATTTCTATGATTTGATACAAAAAAGAATACAAGTTGGACGAGTTGGTGCCAAATATTATGCCGAACGTGATACTCCACAGGAGGATTAGGAAGGAAATCGACCTTGAAAGCGCCTATTCAGTTGGTGCGGCGACTATGTATAGACAAAAAGCAGGCGGGTACAACACCACTGAAATCGCCTCACTATCGTCTATTGATTACTATTGATCATCATTTCCCTTCCACGCTCTGGTTTCGATTTGCCTGCCCGCCAAATTATATGTCATTTGGCAAAACAACACTCGCATATCGCGATAATTTGACAGTACACGCAAAGTAGAGTAGTGTGACGTGAAACACACAAGCTTGACTAGAGTTTTTAATGGGTAATTTTAGCGTCCGTGATCAATATCGTATTATGTGAAATTCGAGTAAAACTTGGAGTAAAGCGAGAGTAAAGTTTATCAGCCGTGATTTCTCTTTTACGGCCGTTCGTTCGTTTATATCAGTTATCGAAACTTGCCGAATTCATATTCGCCGGGCATATCGAGCTTTCGCAAAACAAACAGTCGGGCTAATGATAATCCTGCTAATTGTACGTAACGCTACGCTGATCCTGTGCTATCATTTGCAAGTCACATCCTGAATGAGAAGCAGATATTCTGCAGTTACAGCGTTTCATCCTCTTACATTCTAGTAGATATGACAAAATGGCCACGTCACTGTATATCAATCAACAGAGATAATCATCGAGTACTTCTCCATATTGTAACAGTTTTTGGCATAGGAGGCATATAGATAATTATGATGAATAAGGTCAGCATTAAAAGCTGGACTCTGTATTCGAACGGTTTGCATATGCAATCCTGGCCCAACGATAAGGAAAAAGCTCTGTACTGTGCTATTTTCCTTCGTAGGTGAGTCAATGTTGCCGCAATCTTTCCGTCAGCGGAAACCACCAGGGTTTCCCTATTTTACCGGAATTATAATATGAAATGAAAGAGCTGGTCCGGCCAACGGAGTCAATAATTTACCATATGTCAAAGGGACGCGACAGCTCACCATAGAAGTTACACTCGCCAAGGTCAAAACAAAATGGATTGCATAAGAGATGTGTGTAAATCTCCCGGTACATCGGCATCGTGTTACGTGGTATTTTCAACCAAAATGCATCCTCCGTCAAGCACGCGCCGCGATGACAGATTCATTATTCAGACATCCATCTTTTTTTCCCTAAGTGGTAGTTAAAGAAAAATGCTTTTTACTGACACTGGCGTCCTCCTTGTCATTATACGATCCGAAGCTATTCTACTGCTTCGCATTAACCGTTTTTTTATGAATACAACGCTCGAGGTTTAACTGCTTTCATCATTCCTTCAGAGACTCGAGCGGATAACGACATTACCTATTAGCGGTAACCTCTGGAAATAAATTGAGCTCAAATTGGTTATCGAACTTGTACTTACCACTCCTATCTTATCTGGGCTGGCTTTAGCGCAGCGAGCCGAGATTTCAGGGCAACCTTTTATTCTCACAGAATCTCTCGTATTTCTATTTCCGCAGTCTCATGAGCGAAGAAGCATATTATCCCACTTGTCTCCATTAAAACTATGACGCAAAGATCGGGGGAAAGAGAGAGAGAGAAGGAGAGGAGTATGCCGAGTTGTTTATCTCAGTAGAATTTGTCGATGAGGGTCGATCGAGCAGCACACGTACCTTCAATGCTTTCTCCAAAACGAGTGTTGTTGTTTGCGTGGCGTGGGGCCGCTGTCGCCCTGGTGGTTAGCTTGGGAGGCGCGAGGCGGCCGTAGGTTAATATAGTCGATTGAGAAAGAACGAAGGTAAAACAAGGTATCAAGACGATCTTGCACTAGCCTCTCCTCGGAGCCGCACTAGCGCAAACACTGCTCACGCCACGACTCGAGCCTGCCACTGGCCAATCTAGCTTTATCCTTGCCCCTTCCCCCGATCACCTCACCTCTCCACTCCTCTCCTCTCCTCCACGTCCCATCAAACTCTCTTGCCTCCTCGCTCGCTTCCTCTTATCGTCTCCCTCTCCTTTCTCCAATCGCCCGCCCCTCCGCCACATGACCAAGCGTCTATCGTCCACGGGAATTGCCGATCCCGCCGATCGGACTTGCTCTGCTTGCTTGCTCCCCTCTTGTCCCCAATACCCCAACCGGCAGAGTACAACTCGACTGGAATTCCATGAGGAAAAGCTTCTTCCATTCTACCCTTAACGCTCTTTCTACACGATGCGAGTGTTTTGCTTATGACAAATAGACCATGAAATTGGTATGAAAATGCACACGTGCGACTAGAATTCTGTTCGCTGCAAGTATCTACTTTACTCGCATCATGCAGAAAGATCTTAACCTTCGTTAATTCCATCTAACACGTGAATGCAATGTTTTCCTTTTATTTCTGTTTCTATTACATTACTCCCATAGTACCCGGTAGCATTCTGTCGTTGTTGTGTATGCCGTAATTCCTAGCGTATGTCTAGTAGGTCGAGATGGAAATACTCCTGATCCGAGGTCAAGGATGGTTAGACTGTTTGCTCGTATTCGATAGGTGGAAAGATGTAAGGAGAGGTATGGTCTGAAGACACGAACGGGTGAGCCGGACCGTCTCAAGCTAAAACTACATGCCTGACACTCGGTCCGGCCCGCTTGTGTCTTTAGCCCTTTAAACTATAGAAACATTTTATATCGTTTTCTATCCTACAGCCTACTGGGCAAACCAAGAGCCGTCTCTCGCAATCTTGTCGACAGTTCAAATCGATCGATTTCGACTTTGGTATTAAATTTTTATAAAAAATACGCCCGATCACCTTTTTCCCAAACAATTGTTATCATGGACGAGGTAATATCAAGCAATGCTGGTGATTATCTTCCTTATCACGGGCGGCCACTTCGTACAGTTATCATAACGAACTCTCGCCTCCAAATTAACCGGCACAGTTATATGTATTCCTTTCGCCGCCAATTCTGTTCTCATTCGATTAGTTGAACCGTTTGTGCGTAGCACTGCTGTTTGCCCCATTTCCCGTGGCCAACTTTTGGAATTTCTCAATGTAGTATTCACTGCTGATCTGGGCGATCGTTCCTTCTTGCTTCTTGCTGGAAGAAAGGTTCTGCTGCTCGAGTAAAGGGAAGAACCCGGGAGTAAAGAGTGACTGAGAGAGAGAGAGAATGCGGGAACGACCAAAGCCTAGTCGGAAACCGTGAGTGGGGTATTTCTGTGCCACAGGAATCGCGTAGCTCTATCGGTATCTATATCGAGCGAGTCCGAATTCGACTAGTCACGATGACAACGCAACTTTTTTGGTTATCATGTCGCACGATAACTGCAAGATTGTATAATACAGGCTTTATTGTACTTCGGCTCGTAAAACCAGAAAACACAAACCTTATTCCTACGTGAAGGATTCTATCCTTCGACGGATATGCATCCTCAATTGTGTTGGTTATGTTTTTATGTTACAATGAAGAATTATTTCTTTAATTAATAAAATAACTAATATGTAGTATCTTTGATTGAAATTTTGGCTTTCTTCTATGATATCTATTTTCTCTTTAGACAATACGCTTTAAGAAGGTATCTTTTATCAGGGATTAATTTACTTGGAGCTCTTTTTTAGATTTTAATGTTTTGTGGTGTAACCTTATGAATACATATAACGTTTAACGAGTTCCTGGAACTAGGACCAATGTAATATCCCTTTTTCGTCGGCCTTGAAAGATTTTCACTAATCAAGTTTTCGAGGAAATGAGTTAGATCTTCCATAACGGGAATGGTTCAGTTTATGATAAGATGCATAAATGACACCGACCCCCACTCCCTAACTGAAAACCATCAGAATATGAATATATTTGTCGATTATTAGTTTTGTTTTTCTCGAGTATGTAGACCCGTCGTATTGCATTGAAATGATTCACAGGATTGATTAATGTTTTTTCCTCGGAGGTGATTGATTATATTCTGATTAAATGCTCCAATGTGATTTTACAATTTCTTTCTAACTCCTTTCATATTCATATCAGATTCAGTTTAACAAAAGATAGTACCTTTTGATGGGGCGTCATTGAGATTATGCCGGTGCACTCTCTGGGGTTAAACAAGTCGTCACGTTTACGAGTAAAAAATGTAATAAAAGATTAAAGCATAAATGGCTACACCAGCGCCAATAATCACCGGTAGCCACGGTGATGTTTCGTGCTTGGGCTCCTGATACTCCCAATTATCATCGTTGGTCGTTGTTTCTTGGTCGTTGCCGCCTATGAAAATGGGGAGGAGTTTAAAAATTCGCTCGACATTCGCTAAACTCGGATTCTAAGTCGATTTTGATTTCTTACTAAAGGCGCCCAAAAAATGTGGACATACCAGACGGCGAAGTTTGATCTGTTGATTGACAGGCACCGTGTACATCTCCGATCTTGAAGCTCTCCCGGAGCTGGATCGCCTCACCGGAATGTCCTATCTCGTCGAAGCACTGAGTGCCATCCTGGCCGGCCAGTTGAATGAGCACCTCTTCGCCACCAGGGTGTTTGTTTAGGAAGTCAGTAAGGTTGTACACACCACCATGAATCACTATCCACAAATCGCTCTCTTTATTGTGCTTGGAGACTTCCTCCTCCGAGAACTGTTGCGTCATTTTAGTAGAAGCTCCTTCTTCAAAAGTCTGTAACATCAAGACAATAGTATGTAGACGGTCGGTAGATATGTTGACAATGCAAACTTCATCAGTTTTAACGAATTAGCTGGATATCGGATGGATTAAACTGGATAAGATCATCGACTCTAAAATGTGGAATAAGGTGAAGGTGAAGGTTGAAATGGCATTCAATGAAGAAAACGGTGGGATCTCTATCGGCAAGATATTGAAGCTTAATTGATAGTTAGGATGCGTCTAGTGTCCTGGTGACAATTAAGCGGATAGCTTATGGAAGACGGCAGCTCTCAACTCGCGCCGTTTTTATAAAGTTAGCTTACCATCGAACTAAAAGGAAAGCGGCTCGGCTCGTCTCGACTCAAGACGTAGTTCGAACTTGACCCTGGCGCACTAGAGACGGTGCGAATGCGAATACTTTGGCGGGTCGGAAGCCTCGCTGAAGCTTGTCTGATCTATTCTCGCTGGGATAGAGCTCCGAAGGAGAAGCAGGAGCGGAATCACGATGAGATGAGATGGCTAGAGTGCGGGAGACACTTTGAAAGGGAAAACACTAACAGCCACGGGGAAGAGAGGAGGATCGCGAGTAGAGAGATGCAGGGAGAGATGTGACCTCGCGCAGAATGGATCCTGCGTTGGCGAGAGAGAAGAGTATGTGTAACTGCTCTTGGCTAACCATGCTTCTTTCCCTAACGGGAAAGCAGGTTTCCCGGCAGCATATTCCCTCCCCCACCCTTAGTGCGTGCCATCTTTCTCTCCTCGGTATTACTCTTTAATGCTTACCCATACGTATTCGCCAGATTCTCTCTTTATTTGTGTATCTATTTGTCGAAAACTATGACTATGAACTACTTCTGACCCACAAGCCTTTTAGGTATCCAAATCTAGGGGGCTCACTAGCGAACTTAGCTGAATGAATCTTGCAATTAGTTACAACTACTCGCGGTTATATGTTTCTTTAGTTCGTTTTATTCTGTCGATAGTGTTCCACGTTTTAATTGGTTTGTCTGACGAAAATTTACCTAGTGGTTAAGCAGTCCTAGAATTCCTTTGCCAGTCTGAGCCAAAACCTGTTGTAATTTAAGGATAAAACCACTGATTTGTCGACACTCGAGCACCAATGTTGGTTGCGCCAGATTCTAAGCAATGCCACAATTCAACTGACGAAGCAACTTTGCTTTTCCGTCGTCGGTTCCCTTCCCACAAAATGTGCTTCATGAAAATTCAATCTCTAGAATCGTATGTTCATTTGCACAGAATGGATTTACGATGGATAGTCTCCCAGGATATTTCGAGTAAGAAAGAGAGGAGTAGCGCAATTTCATTGAACCATATGAACTCGCAATAAGAAACCGTCAGCGCGTCAATCGCTTCTTTGTTGGTAACAGTCTTAGGATATTTCATTTCTACCATGTAAACGGGATGGTGAACTTAGAGACATTGGTGATTTATTATATTTTAGAGAAAGTCTTGTTTAAAGGTATACCTGTTGGAGAGGTATCGCGAAATTGAGAGACGCATCAGCTTTAGTGAAGGAAAAAGAGTTGCCCATGCCAACCAACCGAGTCTTCTAGTAATAGAACGGATGTCCGGTTCAAGGACAAATGAATAAGCGGGTCTAATAGTTCCCTTGATCTACGTAATTAAACGACTCGATTTCCATAGAATACGACGCCCCCAGAATCCCATGACCATTCTTCGGACAAGGGTGCAACAATTCTCGACCAATTCACCCTCGCAGATTCTCCTCGCCGCTTACTTTCGATTGAGTGGAAAACTTGGGACATTGTGCGCAAAGGATGTTAATTCTAATTATGTAGCAGAACATGCTATTCTTTTGCGTGAGATTGAATCGTTTTGGCAAGATAATCACGTTATAGTGTTTCGGGGAAAAGGGAGGAGGTAAGGTTGAGCAAGCAAGGGGAGATTAGAGCTGTCTGGCACAATAGCCAGGTTTGCTTCTGTTAAGCCAACCCGCCCGTCTATAGAACCACTAGGAGGGACAACTGTTAACCAACCAACTGAGCACGCAATCCCTCCATTTGCATTTTAAAATACTGTACGATACCGTGCGTCTCTCTACCAAACTTTTCTTTCTGAAACTTACTTTTCCTTGACAATTGCGCAAAACTCAATTTTGTCATCGGCTTCTTGTTACAGAAAACTGGCGCCAGGATCAAGATCTACTCGCAATGCTGCCCTCACAGCACGGACCGGCTTATCAGCATCTGCGGCAAACCTACGACGTGCATTGAGTGTATTCGCGAATTGATCGCCACTATTAAGACTGTAAGTAACAAACTACATTGTCTTGTTAAACCCAAAACAGTTTTACTTGTGTCTACTTGAATTCCTGTGGGAAAAGTCATTCATAGCTTTCTAAAGAATCTGCACTGTCCAGAATCTGAGAAATTCTATTCATACTGATTAATACCACTAGTTACTATTAGGTCATATCATTCGTAAATACCAGTTAATACTACTAACACTAGTTTAATCAATATTGTAATTGTTTAAATTAAATTAACAGACATTATAGTCGGCGCTAATTCAGTAGGCGGTTTCAAGGTTGCTTTTTCCACTGTACTCCGAAAATAAGAAAACAGGGGAATGGGAACTTATCCAACTTATATGATTTGGTACGAAAAATAATACAAGTTGAACGAGTTGGTACCAAATCTTATGCCGAAAATGAAAACACAGAAGAAATAGGAAGAAAAGCGACTTTGAAACCGCCTATTGAGTTGGCGGCAATTATAGTAGAAGTGAAGATTAAATAAAAAAAACACAATTTGCTTGATTCAGGAGTGGTAAGGGCCGTTACACACATCCTTTTCGATTTGTCGGTGTGGCTTTCTAGGATTAATGAGTGTTTTTTTGTTCTCGTAGGCACCTTTGAAGGGTATGAACAACCCGTACGATCCGCATAACTTCGATGACTACTACGCGGAGGATTACGGTGGCTACGGAAATATGGAGGGAGGCCAGGGCAAGGGCGGCTTTGGAGGAGGAGCAGGAGGCCGTGGAGCTGGCGGAGGAGGTGGCGGTATGCCACCGAGACGTGAGAACCGCGGTGGAGGTGGTGGACCTGGAGACATGAGCCGCGGCTTTCCACCAGCGACGCGTGGCGGACCACGTGGTGGTGTAGGTGGTGGCGGAGGTGGCGGCAGTCTGTCCGGTGGACCTCCTGATCGTGGATACAGCAGCAACTCCCGTGGAGGCGCCGGTGGCGGAGGTGGATTTGATGGTGTGAGAACTGGCGGCGGATATGGTGGAAATCGAGGAGGACCACCACCGTATAGTGCCAATTATAATGGTATATATGCACATATTCTTATCCTGTGCTTATAGATTACTGACTCGATTACTTAAGGCAGCTCTGTCCAAGTCCTACTTCCCAAAGCAACATCAGCTAATCACGAATCTCGAATCAAGAGAGTAGGATATCTGATTGGCTGATGCTCCTGCTGGTAGTAAGTTTTGGACAGTGCTCGCTAATGGTATCACATACAAGTTGATTCGCCAAAAACAGGACAAAGGTTTATAACCTTTCCCCTACACACATTATTCTTTTTAAACGACTCATCTGTACTTGTTAAAGTAATAAGCAATGCAAATACAAATTTTGTAAGCGACACTTTAATTCAATTGGCTAGTTTCTTATTTGGACTTGGCAGTGAAACAAATCAATACTAGAGTGTCCATTTCATCATGCCTGGAAATCAACATTTGTTTCATTAATTTGTGGAAATCTCTTTTCTCTAGGCGATGGATGGGGAATCCAGGGTGGCGCACCAAATGGTTTGGGAGGAAACTCGGGGATAGGAGGACCTCACATGGGGGGCAACAATCAAGGCAATCAGGGGAGTATGGGTGGCAAGATCAGCACTCAAGTCACTATTCCCAAAGACGTGAGTATAGTTTCCAAATTTACCTTCCTCAAATAAATAAATCTATAAATATGAAATAAACAAAACAATTCAATAGCAGTCAAAATTGTTGAGCTTGCTGCACTTTTCCTTAAATCACCTTTCGATTTTTATAACGTACAAAACCAGGGCATTTGCAATCTACATCATAACTGGTGTTTGTTGATAAAAAGCCTTTCCAGCTTCATACGCATTAAATAATCGGTGAAATTATTTGCTAACAGCTTGCTGGGGCTATAATCGGTAAAGGAGGTGCAAGAATCAGGAAAATAAGATCGGACAGTGGCGCCGGTATCACTATAGACGAGCCATTGCCGGGCAGTAATGATCGCATAATCACAATCACTGGATTACCCAGTCAAATACAAATGGCCCAGTACCTGCTGCAGCAGAGGTAATTATGCATAGCATTTCCTATACTTTTTAATTCATTGAAAAATTCCCCCCCTAATAACTGAATGGTTGTATGTATACGATAAGATAGTTAGAATAAGCTATAGTTATTAAGTAGATTGGACGGTTGTCGTGATGAAATATTAACACGTTTGTTCCATTGTATTTATATCTCTGTATTCATAAAATTTGTAAGAATGTTTAACTGTAATTATGGGTGACATGCGAACTTTCGAATAACCATACGGTCATGAAGAAGTGTAGATATAACTCTATCGCTATTAAAAAATTGCTGTTAATAAAAAGTAAGCATCCGCATCTCATAAAGAAGTAACAATTGACAGTATGTTAAGCTTTTTCATAATCATGTAACGCAGTGCTGTCCATTCGTGGCATCCCACATGCATCTTCTTCCCCTCCACATTCTCAAAGCCATAATTTCTGTATGTGACGCATTCGTGCATGGCGCTTTTATCTTTTCATTCTATGAGATGAAGTGGGGAAGGCCCGTTTTACTCTCGAAGTAAAATTTGGACAGTTCTGATGAGAAAACATTGCTAGACTTTGTTTCTATTAACTATTTTCGCTACTTGATGATCAATCCGTTGAATCACTTGATCCAGCATCAGGCACTAACCAAAACATCGACTAACCAAACGAGGGAGAATAACACACATACTCATGCGGGTGGAGGAATCACGCTCTGAAGGTGGACGGACCGAGGAATCTCTACAAGTCTTCTTGTTCAGCATACATTATTGGAAGAGGGAAAGAGAGAAAAAGAGAGAGAGAGAGAGAGAGGGAGGGAGAAAGAAAAGAAAGAGTCAAAGAGAAAGAAAACGAGAGCCCCGTTGTATGGAAGACTAGTGATTTTGTTGTTCTACAGTCGATGTAACAAGGAATCACTAATCATCCTACAAAGGTGCTCGTACACGTCGCCTCCCAAGGCACCTGCTTTTGGAAACTAATACGCAAATCCCGCTCTTCGTCCTTCGTTTCATCATGAAAGCATCGAGAACTTCTTGTCAATAACTAATTCATAACATCCACTAATATTGTCTTCAGTTATTACGAATAAATTGTAAATGTTATTGCACAGTTATAAATTGCGGTTACTTGTACATATTGATATTGTTATTTCGTTTGTAATAATTTCTTTGCAGCTCCATTATTGTATTCCAATTGGCCCAAAATACTGTGCTTCATTTTTCGCCGCCCACGTATAAGTGGAGGCTTATATTTAAAGAGGAACTGCATCTTTCTGTTACAGCGTGCACGAGAATGCGGACCATTACTAAAAGGTGATGCAAGAAGCATTCGAGGGGAGCCAAAGATGCGTTTATAAGTTTTTTAGAGATACTTTATGGGCAAGTAATATTCTTGCGCGTCGCCTCTGCATCATAATATGCGTGCGTATACAAAAAGCAGGCCTCACCGAGTAATAAACACCACTTGCTGACCAATGAGAGCCATCCTACTTAGGGGAAGTAGTACGCGAATCGATGTGCAAAATCTGCAAACTCCCTCCCAATCAGTTTGGAATAATAATAGTTCTTTTTACGTTTTCTGAGCACTTTTGTATCGAACGGTCAATACAGCAGTGAACTCGGAATACGTGAGAATATTTTTTTAATGCGCATTTGTAGGATTTTATTCCTCCTTCCTTTTGTACGGATTTTTGTGCGTGCTTTTTTGATCATTTACTCGAGTTACGAGCTTCTTTTATTTCGTATGTCGTTTTTGTAGTTATGCCTCGGAAACTTGCACACCGATGCCTAATTTCGGGAGTCCAATGCGAGTACAATTGTTACTGACATGCCCTATCCTCCTGAACACCGAGATACCAAGAGACATACACGAGACGCACATTTAACACGTTATCATTGTTTAACTTTTAATACTGCAATGCTACTTGACGAGCTGAGAATCGTTGACGGTCTTCTAGTAATCGTGAAAGAAAAGAAGGGGGGCCCGATTTTCACAGCTCCCAGCAGCTAAAGATAAATGCGGATTTGTAACTATAAAAATATAGCCAGAATATGGAGGAATTTGTACATAAAAAACCACTATCATCCTTTCCCCTTTCTTAATTGCCTGATAAGACACTACTGCAACTGTTATATCATCATTACTAGACGATTGCAACTTAGAAATGATTTTGCATTAATTGTAACCCCCTCGACCCCCCTGACCCCCTTGAGCCCCACAGACTAATGCTACACATTGAATTGTAAGTCGAACGCAGAAGTGGCGTTCCCAAGTTTATGCGATAATTGTTAAGTATCGATAGGATTAATGAGATGAAATCACAAGCAGGGCACTATCGGTGGAATGACACCAGGAATTTGCAACGAAGAAACCGATGCGACTAGTTTTGCGAGAATCTTTTTTCCAGTTATTAGTAAGAATCGGCGATCGCTGCTCAAAGAGAAGTCCGTTCCGCATCTTTCGATCTTGATACAGGCGTGACTATGCACACAACGAACAATCTCACACATACTACACCTTTCTCGCCTTTGTCCTCTTTCAATGAAATGTAACCTACCGAACATTCGGATGCCGGTTGTCCGAGAAACAAGTTCCAATCGCGAGATTAGCATTTATAACTATTGCTCTTTGACGTTTGTTACACGCTTTTATATATCACACGTTATTGGAGAGTTTAAAGTCTAGGCCAGCGGAGAGTTTCTAGAGCAGCGCAAGCCCTATCGGTGGCAAGTTGCCAGAAAGTGTTAAAACCGAAAGAACACACCCGACAAATTCCTACAACCGAAAGTAGCCCCCATCCCCGCCCCCCTTCTTTTCCATTCTTCCTCTCCTTCTCCTCTTTTAAGTGTAAGGTCGATACGCTCTCCCTGATAATAGGATAGTATCCTTACTCTCGCACTTCTTTCCGATAATCATAGCGCAGATAGTAACGACAAGCCCTCTCTCTCCTCGAGGGTTTCGACTAATCAGCAAGGGCATTTTTAATGTATCCCCATCTTCATTCTTCTTGTCCGGGATGTCGTATCGACTTATTCAGAGGCCACGTACACGTTCTTTCTGCACTTTTAGTTCTAACTCCAAGCGCCCATTATCACCCAGTCCGGGAGCGAAGCCCATGGCGTACACTAAGTGAATCAAAACCGTCGATGCGCCTAAATGCGTGACTTTATTGAAACCATTGATAAATAACGTTTTAAGGATTGTACCGCACTCAAGAATTCTTTCGAAAGACAGAGACATATGTACTGAAAATTGCAGAAGATTTATTAAGTGAGAGGATGAGAGAGTTTGAGTGGCGGTTTTGTATGCATATGCGTGAAAGTGTAAAGATGGTAGAAAGAGAGAAAGATGAGAGAGAGAAAGAGAGAGAAGTCTCGCTCGTATCTTATGTGTACTATAATATTAATAATATTATATGATTATAAGATTATAAGGAAAACAGTTTACAATTATTTGTAATGGATACTTTTTATTTGTCAAATAAAAACTAGTACAAATCAGCTGATACATTGTGCTTTCTATACACTTTTATCTTTAATACTCCTTTTTCTATCCCCAATGATCCAACAAGTTTTCCTATGAAAATCCCATTCCAAATATTTAACTTCTATTGATTTCTGCTCATACTTCCAAATGTAATGAAAACAAGGGGACAATACAGATGTAAAAGGCTTTTGATTCTTATACGACCTTTACCGTTAATATGAAAAATTATGGTGTTTGAGGTTTAAATGTATGGAACTCGCGATATATTAAATATATTACAATATTTATAAATCTTGTTCCTGCATTATACGTCCAAGAATGTGTCGAATTATTGATATCCAAAAGTGATTTAACTATTCGGTATTGATTAAGAGAATCCATTACAACAAAAGAGCTTAAAAATTGATTCTGCAGAATTCCTAGTTTATTATGAAGAAAATACTAAAAAAAGTCTACGCGACCTAGTTGAAAATCTGGACGGTGTGTATTCCCATGAAATTCATAACCGTGTTACTTCACGTTACTTGATACAGTTGATACGCATGATACTACGATGGTCCTAACCTCCTGCTCGCAGCACCGGGAGGCATTGTTGTGATCGAATTGTAATCTCGAATTTCTCAAGGTTATCTTGTTTGTCATCCCATTTTTATACAAGTGTGAGTCGTATCACCAAATTATTAAATATTATTCTTAAATTTCGTGCGTATTTAAACTTTCAATGATAAGAGAAATGAAAGTTCTGGTGCGCGATATTCGTGGGTGATAGAGCGTCATACATAAACAATACCTTGATTCTTATTAAAAATTCTATTTTAAAAAACCTGACTGTTACTCGAAATGCTTTCCATCACGATAAACAAATATAGCAATTGATATTCTGTTAATTAAGTATATACTAATTAGTACTGTTATCTTAAAGTATTGTTACAGCAAGGATGAATATCCTACCATTATTGAGAACATTGGGCAGGGGTCTAATCTCTCCAGTGCCAAAACTTCTTGTCGAACCAACATGCAATACAATTACTAGGCGCATTCATTATTTGCCTATGTGTGGCAATCTAACAAGACTGCAAACTATGAATACAACAAGCTTAAACGCTCCAAGAACTCTACTCCAACCAATCTTACCCATGGTGAATCCTGCTTGTGGTTTGAAAGTCAGAGGAAAGCTAGAACTGAGATGCAACAAATGTTACTACGTTGCCAGGGAAGGAAGATTGTATGTCATGTGCAAGGAACATCAAAGACACAAGCAAACACAAATGATGAAGAGAACATATAAAACTTGGAAATTAACACATGCCACTCAGGGTAAGAAAAGACCCTGGTAATATTAAGATATTTTGTAGATCCTTGCTTCTATCATATCTTGAAATAAACTTACGCTATAACTTAGAAGAAAACTATACTACTATGTGTCCTTTACATGCTGATGCCACTGCAGGGAATGTACCAATACTTATTACAACAAAATATTTGGCAAGAATACGTTCCTTGTTCTTTCTCCAATGAGGATACACTTGCAGAGTTCAGACATTAAGGGAATTGGGAAAGAAATCTACTTTTCTTAAGATTTTCTTTAAACTTTCACATAATAATCTTTACAAGGTCATGTATAAGTATGAAACTTTATTGCATTTGACCATAATGTTTCGGGTTCATATTTTTCATTAATATATCTCAATCCCTGACAGGTTTGAACTATGTTGCATGTATAAAAACTGTCCATTTCAAAATCAATTGTTTTAGAAACAGGGTAGTAAAGTCCACTCAAATTTGGTTACCAATAGATGCAAACTGTTGTAAGGATTGGCATGTGAAAGTATAAAGTAAATCTTTAAAAAAAGTATATTCATTTCCAAATACCTTAAAATTGGTATACGACAGTCTTGATATTGCAACAGCAAATGTTGAAACCTAGATTTTATTTGGCATATGTGCATGTTATATTATGTGCATAGCACATACAATATTGTATCACATGTCATATACAGAATGTAGAGAAGAATCTGGAAACATACACGTAGGCTTAAAATGATTAAAAGTGGATTTTTATTTCTTTTGTTTACCAACATGTCCTGACTGGAAGAACGCTGCAGAATTTTTGTTGCTCAAAACTGTCCTATTAAATGTTTTGGTATTACCAGCATTGGTATTTATTGCTGACTTAAATACAACACACAACTACTATTGCTCCTGGTTGGAGAAACATTAGGGAAATTCAGAAAGTGTTCGGTAAGAACTTAGAACCTTTTCAAAAAAACACAGACAACACCAACAACAGTTTGTCCGTTCTTGCTCCATGGAGTACAGAGCCTTATGATTTCTATAGTATACTATGTTTCACCTCGCACCTCTATTGACGAAAATAGAGCCATCCAATGCGTCGTTATATTTTGCATTTTTGGCGAATTCAAAATAACATCATTATTGATGTAGTGCACTACACTTTACTGTTTGGCACATAACCTACATAGTTCATGCAGTGGCCTAAACTCGTACTGTTAAAGCCCCGAGTGTTTTCAGTAGCATATTGTTGATTTATTTGCACGAAACAAAAGTTTCATTCTTCAAAGCAGTACTAGAATTTCAGTTGTTTAAAAGAATATTGAGTGGTTGTTTGCCGAGTTATGTCGAGTGATTATAGAAATAATTTAATGATAAATGTCCACAAAAACTTATCTCTACCCGAATCTGGTAAAACCCTTTTCGTCGATGGCGATTATGAATACTGGCATTATGGCTGTGACGGTTTCAATGATCAGGTTTGTTTATTTCAATAATGAAGATCATTATAACGAGTTCATGCATACTAATATATATATACGTGTATATCACTATAAAATATAAAAATGTGAAGGTCAACTGGTTTACAGTAAATCCTGCTGCATTTTCTGTCATTCAAATTATTAGAGTATACCGATTTGGAAACTATATCAAATACCTGAATATATGATTTATACAAATACGTTGAATTAATAGTATAAAATAAAATAGTATAAAAAAATAGTGTTCGGATAGTAGAGAACTTTCGGATAAGAGAGGTTCTACTGCGTGTATGTATGTATAATACACATACACGCGTCTATGAGTTTGGTGTACTAAAACAAATCTTTAGGGCTGGGGTTGCGGATATCGAACACTCCAAACGATTTGTTCGTGGATAAAGAAGAAGAAAGTCACTGATAAATCTGTGCCAAGTATAAGAACGATCCAACAAATCCTTGTATCATTAGAGGACAAAGGAGAGTCTTTCTTTGGCTCGCGTGAGTGGATAGGCAGTTTTGAAGTACGATCATTTTTTGTTCTTCCCATCAATTTCTCTCGTCTATCTACCTACTTAAAATATCAAAACAATTTTGGTGATTTACAAATAGGTTTGCCTTGTCTTGGACCACTTGTTCAACATCCCCAGCAAGATACTGCATGTTCCGCGTGGCTCGGACTTAAAGAATCAAGTAACCATTATAGAGAAACATTTTGAGGAATGTGCAAGTCCGATAATGATGGGCGGAGATCGAGACTGCTCGAGCAAATGCATTGTAGCCATCAATATTGCTGCTAAAGATACATATTTCCTAATCGTTGACCCTCACTTCGTCGGGAAAGCAAAGGATCCTGAACAGTTACACGAATCTTGGGTTAAATGGTGGAGTGTCACCGACTTCATCGACAGTTCATTCTATAATCTGTGTTTGCCACAGCTCAAAAGAGATGTCAGTCAAGCAACGAATAAATAAACGTTCGGAAACAGTTTTTATTTTTAAAAGCTAAATGCGTTCTTTTATTCCAATTATTAGGTACTCCCACACGTACCTGATGACTTATAGGAATAATTTTACTCTGATCGTGTATTAGGGGTTGAAAGAGCTAGTCTGTATTTAATATAAGACACACCCCTTGCAGGACCCAGTGTGAGATATCTTCGGTGGTATTCAAGTTAGCTCCGAATACCAGACCGACGCCCATTGAGTTACGACGATCGGACGTCATGTACACCGGTGTCGCAAACGTGTTCTGCAATCAAATATCAATATAGTAACACACCTAATCAATGGGCGGCCGTTGATTGGAATTCTATCTATATGCTGGTTACTTGGAGCTTCAATTTGTATGACTCAATGGGAATAATGTTAAGTATTGGTAGTTGTTCCGTCATGATCTTTGGTTGAGACCGTTTCAAGCAGTGCTCCTCCATGTCCCATCTGGCCCCTTCCAAGTAAAATCCGTCCACGTAACAACCCTTGCCAAACAAATCGATGTATAAGTGTAAACCATTAATATTCATGCAAGCATAGCAGAACATTTTTCCTCACAAGACCTCTCCACTACCCTAACATAATACACTCTGTTCTATCACTTGCGTCGGTATATAATTCGTAAATACTAATTTAAACTTATTAAATTTATACGACTTTATAATAAAGTATTCGTGTCAAGTAGCAAATTCGGACAAGGAAGGTTTGAGTGTGGAGATTTGCAAGCTTTGAAAATATTTGAGTTGATTATTCTTAGAAGGATTTGCGTTGCAATAAAAATGAGTACTTGGTCGGGTCGCTCTTCGACTTCATCTGGTTTCGAATACTTGGAAACAACGGTGTAAGTAACAGAACGATCGAGGGACCAACTATTCCTCCTACAAGCCGTTTGTAGGATAGCTGCGATGTATGTCTCGGGAACATGCAATCCGGATAGCCAGAGCACCACTGGTTCATTACCCCCCGACTGCAACATTATATATCTATAACTTCCCTTTCTTACGATGACTTGTAAGTCTCGTTTTTTATTAAGGACAGGTTGGCTACCCAAGTCGTGTACTGTTCTGTTCTCTTCTCGAAGTGTGTTACCCATCCAGCAAGATTCTTTCTCGTTGCTGGAGCCAGTCTTGCCCATTCTGCTGGGAGTTTGCCATTATAGATAGATGATGACACATTATCCAGGATCAGATCCATTCCAACTTCACCGTCCATCGCCTCGAGGACAATAGAAACTCGGGTGAGACATTTAGGTGTGATGAACATTAGAAGTGATTTAATTTTTATTTCATTATAAACACGTCTCGTTTTTGAAAATATCCTTTGCAGTACCTTGAGTAATTCTGTCAACGTTCGCTTTATAATATTGATTAACGCATTAAATCTCTCCAATTCTTGGAAAAGCACAATGGCCACCGGGGAGATGAGCGCCCCAAAGTTGATTTTGATTTTCATCACGTCATACTCGGCGGGCACCTTACTCAAAACGTCATTCGCAATGTTCCGTACAAGCTCATCTCTATCACCTTCGACCTCAGTCGATGCTACAATACGTTTTTGCAGAGTTACCATTTTATCGAAGGTATACTTCACATATACTTTCAAACGCGTTTATTCGAAGTTTCTAATGAGCCAAGATTTACCGGTTTGTGGTTGAAGTTCAATGAGATTACGCCACAATTCCTGAGTAGCGTTGGTGAAGTAACCGATTTCCGCGTTGGGATGTAATCCAAAGACCTCAGGTGTATTCACCAGTGGCAGATCCTCTATGAATTTCATATAATCATCGTATGTACCATCAGAAGGAATGGTGTAATCGACACTCTCGTTGTGATAGAAGTGGAATGGTTGGAAGGTGTCGAACAGAAAATTTCCGAAATATTCCTCCATATAAACTTGAGATATACGTCGGTCGTAACTATCTATCACTCGGCCGCCATATATCACCTGATTGATTAGGAATTCTCATACAAATAACTCCATTAGCAAATTAATGACGGGAATTAAATTAAGTTAAGTTCACTAGGAGGTCTAATTGACTAGTAATTATATAACATTCAGTGGGTAATTTTTGGGCAAACAATGAATTAGCCAGCGTACTTCTCCGATCAAGTATTTCAAGCTGTGCCAGGGTATCTCTTCGTCGTTAAGTGCCAAAGCTTTGGACATATACGTATTGAGAATAACGATCGAGACGTTCAAGTCTGATTCATTGAAATCATAACTAATATTCCAGCCGATTTTGTCGTATCTCCTTCTCTCCTGTCAAGGAAAAAGAAACTCAAGTTAGTATCTGCGAGTAGGTATTTTGCATAGATAAATCGTATGTCTTGCGTATAGTATTCTGGCAAACTGATTTTTCACCTGAATAACTGCATGATAGAATGCAAGGACATAAAGGAGGGACTTGTAATCGGGATGAGAGCAGCTCTCCAGCACTTGGGCTTGCATTTTCAGGTAAGTGTTTCTTAAATTTAATTTCAAACCAGTAGGTGGCTCAGTGACAACTGGAAGTAAAAATCTGCCGTTCGAATATCTGCCAGTTGGTTCAGTCTCATTCCAAGGAAGAGGCAAGCCTACCTTTTAGAGATTTCTGAAGCATGCCAACAGGGAAATTTGGGACAGGCTCCGTGGTGATCCACAAGCGAAAGTCCGGATGCGGCCTCTCTGCATTTTCTAGCTGCTTTTCAAGCCCTCTCGTGAAAGAGAGGAGTAAGTGGCAATTTTGAAGCATCAGCCACTGTCCTCGGGACATGGCAGTTTCCAGAAGTTCATTTGCAGCCTATCAACATTGTTTTCCAGTATCAATTGTTCTTAAAGTAAGAAGCTGCCGAATGCTTAAGGTATTCGATACAAAAATAGAGTCGCAAAAGGGGCAAATTCTCTTTACCCTCCCATATACTAATGAATAATTGCAAGTCGTAAAAGGTTCTGTCCACGGAGAGAATATCTTCTATTAATTGGTCATTCAAAATAAACTTACATTTTCTTGGCCTTGTCCAAGAGACAAGCACCGGAAACGGCCCCCACCACAACCATATCTCTCAGCCAATTTCGTTACTTCTACAGTGGGGTCTGCTCCCGGACTTAGGATAAATGCAACTGGCATACTAGGTGTACTTTCTTCGAAAATCAAGTCCAAGCTAACAGTTGGTGGTGTGACGTACTCTTCACCCATTGTCGCTGTCACATAGTTAATTACTGCTCGATATATTCTGTCTACTCGGAAGCACCGTAGCAACATGAGTTTTTCGAAGGGTTGTAGACTTTTCGAATAGCCCGCAGGGATATCTTCGGATTCTGGATAGTCCAAATTGTACCACTGAAAACAAATCTTTTTTTTCAATTGAGCAGTTTAAAAGAATAATGGCTGATTATTATATATTCTGATTGTCAACTCAAAAGTATCATCATATCCTTGGGTTTGGAGAGACCTCGATGGAGATTGTTATGCTCCATGGATGGCTTAACGAATCTATGAATCCCGGAGTATTTCATTAATTATACCACGTACCGTGTTCCAATCAGCGTCAAATTGTTTCAATTGATCAGGCAGCTCTTTGAAAGTCTCTGGAAAGTGTCGGGTCAATTTGAGTACATCGTCCCAACTCTTATTAGACAACCAGGCAACGGGTTTAGCCCTGGCAGCCTTCTCCAAGGTAACACTTCCTCTCATGAAGAAGTCGAGCTGTTTCTGCGCGAGCTTCTGAACGCTCTCCTCGATCCTGGTGCAAATGATAAATGAAAAGAGGAGCCGGTGCCTCTCGAAAATGCCCGTGCAACCATATTCATAGACATCCTTGGTCAAGATGGGTATGATATTTTGGAGACGCCTGTACAAATTTGGATCGGGCAGGGATCTCTTGAGGGAATGCGAGAAGACCTCCACGTAACTGACCAAGGAGTACTGATAGACTGGATTGATAGCAGCCATATCGGCCAGAACGAAGAAGAGAAGAGCTCCTCTCTTCGCGACAGGCCGGTAGCCATTCCTCAGCTTGTTTATGTCGGCCGCCGTTACTTCTCCAAGGTACAATTGGCTTATAACTTCACTGGCACTCGCTTTTGTGTTCTCCAGTGTCTCGACCAATTCGGTATTGTCCAGCATGTTACCCTGATTCATTGATATCTCCCGCAGTAAACTGTCCTCCAGCTTTTTCAACAGGTTCTTGTTCTCACTCGTTTCTATTATCAGAGTCTCCCGTTGCTCTTCTATGTCGGGCCGCTCTGTCTTCACCACCACTGCCAGTAATTGCTCCTCGAGACCCTACGGAACGAAGCTCAGTTAATCACTCAACTATTCACTGTGCGAATCTTTTGTACATTGTTTTACGTGAAAGAACATGAGAATACTAACGACAGCTGTTACGGTGAAATTAATAACGAGAGCTTTCGCGTATATTGCAGGATTTAAGGCAGGGTTGGCGATCTTGGTTGTGAGGTATAGGCGGAATCTTTCATCGTATTCGACCTCCCGATCACCGAGCATCATAACTATTTGCCCACCGACGTCTAGAAAAAGTATTCATTAAGATTTTGTCAAACATTGTCGGGAATCTGTGGGATAGAGATTCTCTACTACGGTGTTATATTGACGGAAGATATTCTAGTACTTTGTATATTTTTCGATAGGACATTGTCCAGGATGGGATCGACTTCATCAGCATCCTCCAGTAAGACTGGCAAGCCGTATTTTATAGCCAGTTCTAGCTGTTTCACAAAATCTTTATCGGCGAAGGATATAACCTTCAGGTTCTTCTTTTCCATTTTCTTGATCCACTTAGTGGCTTGTTGTTGGGGATCGATACAGAGGGCGAATCTCGATGCTTTTAGAGATAGGATTGCGTTCTGCACAGAAAGTTCATCCAGAGGGAGATGCTGGGAGTTCCATCTAAGTGCCATAGATTTGAAGAAAACAATAAGTCACGTGGGTGTAGCAGCGCGGCTCTTCGACAGAGAGTATCCCGGATAGCAGAACAATCGGAAAGATCTCATAAAGAAGTCTTGCTAAAGATTATTTTTTTACCTCTTAAATGAGACATCTTATGGACGATAATGTAACACAAGTCTTTAATGGCAGCTCTTTTATAATGAGAGAGAATACTTAAAAGTTTCCGGACATATGTTTTAAAGCTTTTTGAATGTGATGCATAAGACAATCTTCCAAGCTCTTTATGATATCATTTGGAAGATATTTTCGAACGAATGCTTATTACTATCTGGGATATCTACTCATTACTAAGCACGTTAAAGGGAAAGGAAAGAAGAATGATCTAACGTGGTGATCTCCACTTCATCACTTAATTGAAGTTCGATCTTGATATCCTCGGAAAACGGTATCTCCCTCTTCAAGATGCTTTCTTTCCACTCGTCGTGCATTTTGAGTCTAAATTCGTAAGTGAACGGCGCCGAATAGGCCAGAAAGCTAGCACAGAGGAGGCAATTCCCAGGTATTTTCTCAATTTCCTCGTGCAAACGCGCCAAATCCCTCTGCCACCTTTCATTTTCTAATGAGAGGCCATTAATCAATTTGTCTGCGGCGATTAATCGCCGTTGGAGAATATCGGTCTCTTCCTGTATCTTCTGTCTCTCAGCCATTGCATTTTGATACTTCTCGTTCAACTCCTCCAGCAGTTTACCAACTCTTCGTAACTCTCTCTGCTCCTGCTCCAGAGCCTTTTGCGCTCGTTTCGACTCCGTCTCCAGCATCTCCACCATTTCGATTTTTGGCTTCACCTAATGCCAATGTTAAACAGTAATAATCATTGTTCGGAACTGTCACTCTTTATCTAGATTCAGTTTTCTACTCCTTTCGCCATTCGATGAATCAGTTATACAAAATATCTCTGAATAATAAATTGCATGTACAGATTTTAGGAAAGATATATTAAAGTATGTACTATAGCAGTGGTTAGATTATCTAACCAACCAATCGGCAGTCATGTCTGTTCGGGTAAGGAAATTTTCAGAGCATTAGAAAAGCTATTTTTTAATGTTGATTTCCATATACATACAATAACCAAGGAATGCAAATATTAATAATGCTGTTGCAAATACTGAAATTAAATATGATACGATTAAATCTTTACGTTACGCTACTGGATAAACACCAAACTGTGTACGTGCAAGACGAATTCGACTATGTAATAGAGTTGTGTTCAGATAGAATTCAAATGACTGAAGTTTGAATAAAAAAAGGTTTTGCCATACTATGAAGAATGAGCATATAAAATTTGGACGATGTTATATTTATGAGTAAATGATTTCATGTTTCAAATGAAAAGTACCTCTTTAAAAACAGCACAATAGTCCAAGACCGCAAGAACGAATCTATACAATCCATAACCGGCAGTGCTAATTAGCTGCATCTGCTCCAACTTGTTCGATTTCTTAAGATGTGTCCTAACGGCTTGTTGTTGCTTGAGAGTGATTTGTTCGACATTGAGTTCCTGCAAAGACTTGAGGAAACTTGGATCAGCCATCAGTCCCTTCGCTCCTTTCCACGAGACGTCCTTCACCCCACAAAGTATCGCCACGCATTCCGATACGACTTGCACTGGCTCCGGAGGAGTAGCAAACGATCTATGTAGTGTGGTTTCCAATTAGCAACAAATTATTTCTAACTCACTTAATTAATTACGTCTGAGGCGCATTTAAGGATGAGCATGTTTGTATTCATGAAGGGAAATAAACATAGGTCATTTTGCAGTAACAATGGGTTATATTAAACATAAATGCTTAAATATTCGATAGTTTTGGATAAAGGGATCATTCGTCAAACTTCCTTTACAACAGTGTTGTTCAAGTGCTGCTCATAGGAGCACAGAGGGATGAGTGTGTATGTTAAGATAATAAATTCTTAAATTGGTTGCGACTATAGCGGAAGTCGTAGTGCAGAACAAGCAGGAAGCACGTGGGGGCAGCACTGATCCGTCTATTCGGTGCAGAGATCGTTGGAAAAATATGAAAAAATGTAAAATAAAATGTTATACGTCACCAATTGAGGACCTTTTTCTTTTCCGAAGTCGAATAACACTTTGATTTGGTAGTACTTGGTGTTGAAGCGCAGAAGCAATAAAAGGGGAAAAGCGAGAATAGGACTAGGAGACTTAAGGAAAGCAGGATAAGCGATAGCGGCCAAGTATATTGTCGACAGAAAGCACTGTACAAAGCAAGTTGGTAGATGAAGATGGCAATAGCGATAAGCGACGGTTAACATGCGTTAAAAGCTTACAATATTTAACACTGATATGACTCTTGACTTGGAATAAACCTTTATGACTTTGTTCACACGTGGTTGCTATGAACTCTGACTGGCAAACTTTGATTTTCTGACTTTCTACTTTTCTGACCTGACTACTCTGGCAATTTTGACTAAAGAGGATTAACGGATCCTCACACCCTCTATTTATCAACTTTCCCCTTCCTGGAATTACAGACGTAACTTCCTGTACTGGAACCTTCGAGAAGACTCCAGAGAGGAAGTGACACACTTCCAAAAAGGGTGAAAACTTGCGTGGGTGGGCTACGGCCTAATTAGTGGTGACAGCTGTCATCCATGATTAATGTGACAGGTGAGACACCTGCCACTCACCGCGCGACATTTGACTCGACTTCAAACACTTGGCCTTAATAAGGATTATGTAGGAAATTTAAGAAAGATCGTTTGTTGTCAAGGATTCGACGCACCTGATTTCAGTGATATCTGCCTTTTCAAGGTCACCTAGGGCCATTCTTGCACCATCGAGGGCTGGTTGTGCTTCAGCCAGTGCTTCCTTCGCTTCGTTCTGCTCCTTCGCTATGATTCTCTTTTGATCTTCGATTTCCTTCCTCTTTTCTTCACTCAACTTTTGCTTCTGCATGGCTACGTCGGTGCTCTCCCCAATCGAAGCTAGTAACTGTTCACAGTTCTTCGTTTGCTCCGCGATTTTCACCCTTTGGACAGCCAGAACTTCGTTCAATTCGGCTATAGTCCTCGAAGCTTCCAAAATCTTTTGCAAACCTTCAAAAAACAACTCTATTAAGAACTCTTTTCACAAGTCCGTTGCACAGTGAGTGTCTACTGCGGGGTCATTTGCTCTTGTATGCTGGTTACTTAAGTATTACTGTAAGTAACTACATTAAGAAGAACATAAATGTATTACAAATCATTTCGTTTGGAAAGTGAATTTATGTTATATGAGGCTGTGATCGAGATTTCACCACGTTTCACCCAACTGCGAATGCCGATACACCCTAAACTAGCAGGCGTCCAACAATTTTTATTAGCAATAACTCTCATCTTACCTCCAGAGAGACGATTGCATTGGGATTCAATGTACTCCTTCTTCTCAGTTAGCAATTTTAAGTAAGTATTGATGTAATCCAAGTAGTGTGTGGGTGTGACATAATTCTTTCTTCTTAATTTCCTCGTGAATTCTATTGAATGCGCACGGATGGACTTGTGAACTTTTACCATGTGCTCCACTATGGTGAGCCCATAATCTTGTGGTATAAGTGCGTTCTAAAAAAGTATAACAGCTCATACATTCATTTGAAAGAATATACATTTACAGACTTTTACCCAAGTGAGATGAACCTCATTGGCACCACAGTTTTCACCATTCTTTAGTCTATTGTAATTTAGAGGATGTAATCCCAATTACGTAACAATGTACTTCCACTTTATTTATCATCCCCTTTCTTCACCTGTTTTAAATGTGGGTTTAGAGATTTTTTTTGTTAACAATTCACGAACAATTTATTTTTCAAAAATTGTATAGGTATATTTGTACATTCAATATACAACTTTGAGGATTTTTTGAATGACTCGGAAGGTTGCCATTTCGTAAACAAAAAGTGTATTTTTTTCCAATGAATCAATAATAATGTTGATTTTTTAGTTTCCTTTGGCGGATGTTATCGTGCAAACCGTCAGAGAAAAATGGCGAATTCCTGGGCTGCGCACCCTCTGGACTTTAATATGCAACGGCTTTAAAAATACTATGAAAATTGTATATGGCTGTACATACAATTATATCTATATTATTTTTTAAAAATAAGTTGTTTATTATTTGTTAATAAAAAATCCCCCAAAACACTCAAAACTGGTGAAGAAAGGGAAAGGCCCTCAATACAATTTAACTGCTATGAATGTATTACTTATCAGATCTAAAGAGATTTCCCAGCAAATCAATTCCCATTGCAGAAAAATAGAATGCGGAAAGAATTTTGATTACGCACATCTCTTAGAGTGGCATTTGCAACAGCAACAAGTGCCTGATCTGGCCAAGGTGACATCCAATTTATAGTCGTGCAACTCGTCAATCCAGGATAATTGCGGCACCGCATTCGCAATAATTCTCCCGAGGGGCTCATTGATAGAGCTATTCGTAGATTCGTGGTAGCATTCTTTAAGAAGTATGCCCAGACACTTTCCCTATGAAATTTGAGAATTCAAATAAAATCTCTCCTAAAGATTATCTCACACAATGGAATGCAAAGTATCAAATATTGTCGAAAAGAGTTCAGATTCATAGAAATATTTCATTTGAAAATGGCCCTGGAAAACGGCGCTGTCACTGAAAGCAGAAGCGGACATTTGTTCGAAGTCGTAAGTTCCTGTTAAAGTGTGCAAGCGTGGTGATCCTAGGAGTGAGTAGTTGAGTACATGTAACTGAACGGTTGTAATAAGAAGCATTGTTATATAAATAAAGAAACTCAATGCTCATCTGGATTATTTCACCTTCCATCCCCATAGTGACCTGTGAAAACTTCCATAAATATAACACGTTACCGGCAATATATAAAATGTCCGTGTTATTTTCATATTTTGTATAAACGATGCATAATTCCTGGCAAAAAAACATTCCTGGTAACATACACAATATACAAGCGTAAATAAATATATAAAATAATAGTAACAAGATACATATGCATAGAAAATAATCGATGAAGTTGTGGGTAGTTAGAGTCGTACTTGGAACTTCCAAATCCTTTACTCAAGGCAGCCTCCCTGCACCCGTTAATCACTTCGTCTCTTTCTTCATCAGTGTACAAGGAAGGAATTACTCCAGTCATCAGCATTGTGTTAATGTACTCAAGGAAACCCTCGTCGATGACTTGAGAAGCCATAAAAAGGAAGACAGTTTGCTTGTTCTCCAAACCGACCATGTTATACAAGGATTTCAGGTCCTTGCACAAGTTATTCTCATTGTATCCTCGACTCAAACTAATCTCAAATGTTGAGCAATTGGCTGCAAATGCTGCTAGATTCACTATGGATTTTTTTCCGCTTCCACCAATCCCTACAACGAGTATGTGCCCTTTTGACATTCGCAAGACTCGGTGGACCCTCGTTAAATGCTCCAACGCGTCATTAAAGAGGACCATTTGGAGTTTCTTCATGGACATCTCGTTGTATTGCTCGTAAATCTGTGAATATTTACTTGGGAAATAATCGCCATATTTCAGGTAGGTAATCGCCATATTTCATCGCCATGCCATATTACCGCATGTTAAGTCAAATAAACTGTTAAAATATGCATAATATGTGGCATAAAAAGGAAGTAAAGTGTGTGGGTTTGTGAAATTCTAGAGACTCGAAGTTCCTGAAGTGCTCTTACTTCGAGGAATAGATTATATACTGCCTCGTAGTCGAGCAGGTCCTCATAGAATCGGGGTTCTTCTTCATTTACTGCATTCCTGAAGTCCCCGAACAACAAGGGATCCCTAAGACAATATTCCAGTATCTCAGGTTCATACTCCCACCATGTAGTTAGCTTCTCCTTTAAGTTGTTGTTGACGAAAGTTCTATCCTGCAATTTTCATTGATTCATGTTTTTGTTCGTTTTATTTCAGAATAGTTTGGTTTGTTATAAATTATGCTGCTTTTGTTCCTTCTACGGGGGAAATTTCTTTTACTTCTTCATTAATAAGTCTGTCACAAGTAACACGGGTGAATTCGTTCCTCCAGACTCTGATTAGTTGCTTGTTGGTTGGTACATAGCCTGGGTCACATTGTAGAAGACCGGCCATGATCCGCGAAAGATCTCGCATATCAAAGATGTAGTGAAACTTAGCAGGCGTTGGTCTCAGCTCCGCGGTGATTATCTGAGGATTACGGTTACTGTAAACTATCTCATACAAGTAGAAACGCAAAAGAAAAAGGAATATTTTACAATTTCTACCGCGCACGCCAACATTTTTTGTTTGAAAACTCAACGCTATTTCTGTTTACACTCATTAGATGCTTGTTAAAATAAATGGTTTGAATTAAATATACTGTAAGTTTCGTTACGATATTTACAATACATGAAAGTAAAATCTGTGAAGCAGTGTTTGCTGAAATATGTTTTGCGATTTCTCCTCTGGCTTCCCAATTTTTAATCTTTAATAAACCAAACAGTTTTTTCATTGGAGAGATATGGTTAATCTACGATTAGGCCGAATTTGTAAATTTGTATTCTAGCCAATGACATCTAACCCCGTTTGAATACGTCGATCCGGTTTTTTTGTAGTTTTTGCGCTATTTGAGCACTGTTATTAGCTCCATGGAAAACAAAACTACCAGAAGCATCGAATGAATTCCCTTAATCAAATAAATAAGTTATGATGGAACAGGTTCAATGACTATGGCTTATTAATGAATATTGCTTCAGCGGGTTTAATGTTATCGAAATTAAATTGACAGAATAGTTAGTTAAAACTATGTACTTCAGTAAGTGGATGATGAGTTTTCTTAAAAAAATAACTATGTATGAGAGAAAACATTATTAAGTATCGCCCCTTTTTAGGAGCTTCTACTTGCGCGGGATACCTTGAATGAGCGCTATTTTCAAAAATATTGTATAAAAGGAACACATGTTGCAATTTTTTTACGATTTTACGCCTGTGAGATATCCTATTCCTCTAAATGATTGTTGAGACTGAATATGCGAGGGGAAGAGTAAAGTCGGTCACCTGGTATAGATTGAGCATTATCTCCACTAAATCCTTGCCGACAGCTCCCACTTCCTCTGGGAAGACCTTTAAGTGCCCATTCAGTATACTGCTATAAATGTAGATCTGGGTTTCGCTTGTGGGAACCGCGACATTGTACACAGAAAACATGGATACGAATCTGGGATCGACTTCGTTCCTTCCACTGCCAGTTTCGCCCATCGCAGCCAAATAATCTGGAATCATTATTAGAATTTAATTTCATAATTTTCTATTGAATAATTAAAATGTCCATCTAAGCCAATGAATGATCAGTTTCAATCTGTTTGATAAGCCTATAACTCAGAGTGGAACAGAAGCTTGCCAACATCTTTAACAGATTTCCACATAAGGTCACGTCCTCTATCGTAGAATCCTCCTCTCTGGAATAATAACTTTAACAAAGCAACAGGTTGCTGAGTGCCATACGTATCGACCAGTGGCATGTTCATATCATCGATAAAGACTAGAGTTCTCTTCCCAGGCGGGGGTCCATAAACCTCCTTTGTTCTCTTTTCCAGTGTTGATTCCAGCGTCCTTTGAACATCCATTGAACTGGTCCTCGATGAAAAATTAAAAAGAATGTGGTTCTATTCAATGATCACGAGAGAAAACAATAATCATTATGTTACTAAAGTGCCTGATGTATGTATTAAGAGTATGTGAACTGACGTATTTCTCCGGGTCCAACTTCCGCAAAAAGTCGTGGGCAATCGATGATTTCGATGTACCAGATGCTCCCACCAGTAGAACGGGTCTCGCGAGATTGTTCATCAAATTGATGAACCCAATTACACGAACGGTGTCGATGGTGGGGACTAAAATGTCCGAGAAACTCTGCTTTCTGTCGTGAACGTAGTCAGGTACCAGATAAGCCCACGGTTCCCACACGGCTTTACTGACATTGAAAGTGTAGTCGTACAAAGTCTTGAAGGTCACGGGAATGTACCCTGCCAAGAGGAAACAAGAAGTTAACAAATTCGGAAGAAGAATCTTGCGTTGTATCACAAGGATAATGGCTAATTTGGCTAGTACGAGTCGTTCCCTAAATGTATATTAAACGCGTATTTCGCACTTTTATCATTGTTACATTACAATGATACATTACAATACAATAATATATCATTGTTACATTATGACTTCAATACGGTGACCGGAAGAAAAGTATTGGTTTTGTTCGTAAAACAGAAGAGAGAATAGATGTGAATTCTGAATTCGATTGGCGTTATCAGGCATTACACTGGTTTTTATTCACAATTCAAATCCGGGTAGGCATTAATCATATTCAATCTACCCATTAATTGTAAGTACCTGCAGCTGCCACTTTGGTACGTGTATCCTGGACAAGCATGAGAGCGGAGGTCTTTTTCATGTGCTCGTCAAAACGTATCCTCGCATCTGCGACCACACAAGCACCCAAAGAAAGGTAACAGGCTTCGATGTACATTGCTTCCAAAATCTCTTCTTTCGAGACAAGTGGTTGTGTTAGGCGGCTATCCTTCTCTTGCGCGTCGGCTATAGATCCTCGCTCAATTGTACTTTCTTTTCTTAATTGCGAATAAAGTCCATCGAAAGCATAACATAGTTGAACCACCTAGTTTCCCAAACCATCTTGCTGTTAATTATTAGTGACACTTCCAATTTACGGTAATATATTAAAGGTACCAGATTCAAGCCAGTTTGCGGGATGATCATTTTGAGCGGTGCAACTGTCTGCATGCCCAATTGGCCTTTTGTCATCAACTTAATGGTACTTTGCAAATATTTCTCGCACATTCTCTCAAAGAATGGCTGCTCTTCTTCAGATTTTCCTTTGCTCCATCGATCCATGTAAGGTTGATATCCAAGATCTTTTGGGTCGACGAAAACCATACCTGCCCTGGAGACCGTTGCTGGTGAGGCGTACTGTAGATGGCCCACCTTTCAACAGATATTCACAATATAACCCACATGTAAGTAGGACGTAACGTATCAGCCACCTATTAACTATTAATTGTTGTGGTTTCTATTTTCGCTTGATATTTTCTTACTTCGAATAATAAATTGCAGTGATCCTGCATTTTTATTCTTTCCTGGTTCGCCAGAGTCAATAGTTTATTGTCGTCCATGACTGAATTCATATTTTCGATCCACAAGGCATCAACATCTCCGTCGAAGAGGATATACTTCCTCTCTCCACTTTCGAGATTGGTTTTCCTGTTGATTTCCCGAAAAATATTGCTGAGAATACCGTCGCTCCAGTCACGGGAGATTGGATCGAGGACTCCGTATAGTTCCTCGACACTGCAAGCCTTCAATATTATAAGCTACATAGAATCTCTTATCTTTCTTTATGAATGGAAGGAGGCTGATCGTTTAGTATATATCATTCAGCATTACTTTGGGGTTCAGGATGTACAGTTTGGTACGTTTGTTTAATTTGGTTTGGGCCCTGCACAGCGTTTCGATGACGGTCGTTTTACCTCCACCCGTTGGACCAACAATCATTGTCGAATGTCTCGTCAGCATCACCTCGTACAATTGTACAATTTTATCCATCTGGAACAATGTGTGTAATTTACAGCTCTGCGAATTCCACGATAAGAATTAAAGTTTAACACGAATTGCCGGTGGCAAGCGCCGGGAATTTTTACACGAATTAAGTTGCACAATTAAAGGTTTCCCCCAAATTGACCAAATATCAGATCGATAATCGATCACAAATAAAAATACAAGTATGGACAAAGAGCTGTGGATAGAGTTGATATATATGAACTTACTTGTTGCGGCAGTACAATATAGTTTTGTTGAAGAAGGTCCTCTTCGATTGCGGCGTTCAACTCTGGATAAGCGGTCCGGGGACATTCTACTTCTGGGAACAAATCCTTTATGAGTCCTGTGAACAGGGACACGTCGTCCGAGATGAATTTCGGCAAATTCGTGTCCCTAATTGCTCGTATCAAAAGAACATCCTCGTCCATGTCACTACAATTCTTCTTCAATTGGGCGGCAAAATTCAGCACGGATTTCAGAGCTCTCAGTCCAAAGTCATAGTGATTCTGCTTGCTTAACTGTTCACTCGCAAATTTATAAATCACTATCATCTTCTTGGCGAGGCTCTTGGCAGTGAGGAAACCAGAACTAAAGAGTTTAATCTGGCAGATTAACTCGTTGTCCGGCACGTTGCAGATTATTGGTCTGAATAGAGCCTTGACGGACTCGGGGAGTTCGGTTCGACCAGCATATCCAGGATTCATCGTTATGAATATGCCCACTTTTGAGTCGAGTACGATATCCTGACCCTCGAACTAAAAAATAATTCGAATTTTTATCCTAAATATATCACAATTAATAATATTCAGGGCTTGAAAGCCCTTGATAGACGATTAATGTATTTTATAATGGCGGAATCACAAGAAAAGGAGACAGATTTGGTCACGTTTTCCTTATACCTTGGAATACCCAGCCTGTACATTTTATTATGGTATTTGCAATAACACACATGTTATAGGAACATCTTTGAGACTATTGAACTCATAAACGCAACCGTTCAGTTTAGCTAATACTGAAATTTAAAAATCCCCCTCGTACTCAAGTTTAGTTATCTATTATTTATAAAAAACAATGTTCCGGTTCATTTACGATGAAAAACAACGGTGCTAGTGTGTAGTTATTCAAAATATCGCACTAAATTTTACAGTGCAGTTTTTCAAGATTATATAGTTTAAGTATGCGGCGAATTTAAACAGAAATAGCGTGTAAGGAAGAAATTGCCAGACTTAGTCCCTTTTCCTGCGATTCTATTTCTATAGAATATATAGATAATATCTTGAACAGATATTGCATTATCAAACAATTTATGTTTTCCTATGGCGTACCATGAAGTTTTTGGCTTTAGCAATTAAAGCCGTGCGTATAGTCTGCAACTGTGTCGAGATGACAGACAGTACCGATATGTCGATTCGATTGAACTCATCGAAACAGCCCCAGGCTCCGCATTGTGCTAGACCGCCGAGAGTCTTTCCTATTGCAATGTAATCCATCCCTTCCCCGCAATTTGTTACCATGCACAGTAATCCTAGAGCTTTAGCCAGATCCTTGATCGTTTCTGTTTTCCCTGTCCCCGCAGGACCTTTATGCAGAAACAACGAAATTAACTAAATGTATGTACACCCTATCAGAGTGAGAGATTCATTATTGCAAGACAATAAAGATAAGCAGAATAAAAAAAGGGGGTGCAGTTTCGTAATTTTTGTTACACACAGTATTTTTGGTAAGGCACATCATATACTTATTGCACTATATAATTTGGATTGCTAATCATGCAACCAGAAAAACGGTATTGCAATATTTGTAAGGATACATTGAAACGGTGCACATCATAATTCGTTAACCAATGAATCGATTTTGGTGGAATTTTGACCGAAGGTTTTAATCAGATTAAACAGATCTTAGTGTTTTTTCCTACATAACAAATAGTCCTCAAGTAGTGCACATTTTGTCAAATGAAATAAAATTGAGAAAATAATATTTGGTCCGTTGAAAATAAGAAGTAGTGAGGCTAGGAAATTATGTTCCAACAACCACGTTTCTCTAGCGAGCTCGTTATTGTAAATGTCGTAATGAAATTTACAGTATATTTAGTTGAATGTACTTTGATAAGTATGTGATAAGTTATTCAAGCAACATGGTATGTAAGGTAATTGCAGAATTGTGCCCTTTTTCTGCGGTTTTATTTGTATACGATAGTTTAAGCTCGGGAGATGGACTTTCCCCGGTAAGATGTGGCTCACAAAGATACAAAGGATCCTGCGAACATTTCGCAATTGAGAAAGTTGGATTATATAAAGCTGACCTGTTGGCGCGCAGCCCAACTGCATCGACAGCGCCTGGGTCACAGTGAGATAAATCCGATCCGTTAACGGTGTGATGACCAATCTACCATTCAAGCCCATGTATTCGTATCCATATTCGAATGAGCCCGTGCACTGTCGTATCCAGACATTGTCCATATCGTGGTCCCAATAAAATCTGTGTTAATTTCAATATTACAATTCCATGAATTGTATTACAAACTTCTCTTTCCCATTCACCTCAATTGACTCTCCCACTTGAAGTCTATCGGACTCATAACACTGTCTCTCACAAAATCATCGACGATGTCACGGATATGTACGTCGATTGTCAATAACATATCTAGCTTCTGCCTGTCATTATTCGATAAAGTGTCACTGCCCATTAAAGACACCACTTCATCGAGTTGGTCGCTCAGTTTTTGCAAATACTACAAAGACGAGCAGTTTTTGAAATAATTGTATGATATCTTTGGGATATTCAGAATAGATTGCATACTTCTTTCATGGCATTTCGTTGCCCCTTCGCTATTTTTTCAAACACATTCTCTACTTTTGCGGTCCACCAGATTTGGTCCGCTGCGAGGATAATCATCCCTTGGAAACGGAAGATCCATTCGACCCTCTTCCATCTCATCTGCCGGGTTCAATAAATGCTTTTCTGGCCGTTTATATTTACAGAGACTGATCGTAGCGTGGCAGATACGATAAAAATTCTTTAGTCCATAGGATACTCTGAGGGTTAAAGCCATTCGTACAGTATAAGGTCGCGCAGGTAAAAAGAACTGTAACTTGTTCAGCATTCATTACATCTACATATTTTTGATTGCCATTGTGCAGTAACATTGGTGTAGAAGACCCGTCTACGAATAAACACGCTTTCTTGTGTATATGTATAGTATATCGGAGCCAATTTTAGTAATAATAAATACTTCAAGAAAAAACTGAACTGCAGTACCGCTGTTCTTTTGTATCTCACATTCTTATTGCACATTTAGTGTAATGCAGACACGGCTAATTTACTGTTCCCTTTACTATTTTATTATTTGTTTCATTTGTATTATTATAGTACGGATATAATGACAATAATTATTATACGAATTATCATATTAAAGAATATTTATCATGTCTGCCATGATACATACCAATTCTGTAAATATACAGACACTTAATATGCAGCAGAGCATGTGGTCGATTTAAATGATAGTCAAACTTTCATAAACTCTAATATTACGCCAGTCAAATTACCTTTGCAAAGTCATACACAGCTTTCTTCGTGCGGTACCGACAACTTTTTTTCATTTCGGCGACAATCAGAACCATCCAGTCCTCAATTTTTCCTTCGACTAACACGGGATTCCTGAATTCGATTGCTTCAGCCTCGCAGGATATCAAAGCCGAGACTACCTTGTGGTCCAGACTATCCTGAGAGAAGTTGAACTTCTCAATATTGTCGAACATTTTGCCAACATGTTCTTGAATCGCAGTAGGATCAGCCATGCCCAGGATACTTAGTAATTCCGAGTCGCTCAAGAAATTAAATCTTGGGAAGACAACTCTTTTGCTACTCAAGTATTCGACAAGAGACTTTTCACATTTGTCGAGGGCAGCAATCATTGCTTCGAATTCATCCTTTCGTCCTAGGAGCAGAATTTTTGCCTAAATCGTTCGGTCATGACAGTAATATACATATGTTTATGCATTTTATACGTTTTCTACCTTGCACTATTCGTTCTTTCACTTAAACTCTATTTCGATATATTTTTTTATGTTTGATTTTCTGTTGTATTTATATTTTGTGGATTTCCCCTTTCTATTATTATGAATGTCCTAAAATTCATTTAAAACTAGTGCGAACCTTTTATGATGCAGCACTCTACAACATTAAGTCTCTTCGAAGTGTCTACCATAAGCTTTCTAAATGATTTATCGATGTCATCGAACTTTTTTGCAGCATCTGGCAGCTGAAACCGGATATCTCCTGTGAGGAAAATGCCTTCAAGGTAGAGCCACCTTTTCTGTAACTCGACCCAGGCCTCCAGGACTTCGGAAACCGTTCTCATGGTACTTTCCCATTTCTGCACGGTGGAGAGAAACGGCCCGACAAATTGTGACGCTGCCATACCATGGACTTTCAACATAGTGTCCTCCAAAATACTGTACAGTTCCTCCATTGATCCCAAAACATAGCCACGTTCCTCTTGGCCTTAAAATTACGAGAATACATTTCGCAGGCATTAGCAATGTAAACTGTGAATCATAAAGTGGATTATAGTTTTCCCCTTAGTTTTCTGAAAACTATTGATTGAATTCAAATAAAAAAACAACATAATTAAAAGAACGTCCAATTAGAAGTTCACGTAACTGTAGAGAACAAGGATTTTTCTGTTGGCACTTTCAAATCTGACAAAAACTCGTAAACGAGCTTAATTGAAAATTTAATTAATATTTCTATGTTGCAAAAGTAGAATGCATAAGTACACCTTTATGGTGATTGATAATGGGAAAAGTCATATTGTTCCAAATCTCCGCGATTTCCTTCGTTCCCCTTTCCACTGACAGTTCTTTCACAGCATTGGTAACTACTTCTCGTGCTATCTCCTGGTATTTGCCTAGATCCATGGCGAACATGTTGTCTAATGTGAATCTAAGGAAGTAAGAACAACGCATACTGTAAATACGAATAATTTCTAAGTAAAAGATTTTAGTTTACATGTCGTTTTTGAATCTCAAATCAAGGTCACCTACCCTTGAATGACAGTGACATTCTCAGTCTCCATCCTTATTGCCAAACGAGCAATGATAGTTTTATAAAAAAATCACATAAATATTTGTTGCAAGGCGTTGCAAGGCAATTTTATTAAACTGCGATATTTATTATATACGTAGACTAGGTTTATGCAAAAATAATAGTCAAAAGATTAATGCAAATCTATAGGAGAGGATGGTGGAGTGGTGGAATGATAGGACGCGCTTCTAGAAAGCACAGTGTTTATCGATCAAACATTAGTACTTTATTCACGTCCACGCTAGCACCAATGGCAGTACCAGATTTTAAAAATATGTAATCACGCAAAATATGACTTATCTGAATTAAAATATAAACATAAAGTAGAATAAACACGAAATACAAAAAAAATATTTGCTATAAACAACTCAAATGGTACTATTACTGTATCGGGCTAATTAGTTCCTTCCCGAAAGATGATATACTTATGTATCTAAACTTGGCATTCGTTAATAATGGCCTATCCGTTAAAAGTGACATTTGCAAAATGTTCTATGAAGACTTTCAACACTACTTTGCCATAAATTTAGTTGCTCTTCCATAGTTAAACGTTACCGCACCTGTCGGGATCTATTTCGAAGTATTGTCCCGTTTTTCTCATCAACTCTTTCCAGTGCCTGTCTCTCATAGCTTCGTTTTTAAGTTCAATAAACAATGGTATAGAATTCTTGAAGTTCTTCATACTGGCTTCCAAGGCCTGGCCTACGTTGAGAGTCCGCACAGTTTTGGGAAACTTCCTAAATCCTCTGATAAATGACTCCATGCCGTCCATGAGTTGTTGTGGATTTAAATTCACCCACAAAGTTTGAGCCCACTCATCCCTGGCACTCTTTTGTTTCCTGTACAACTCGTAAATCAACTCCATACCACTGTACTCCTCCTTTACTCTGAGAAAAGTCGAATAATCGGTCGAGGAGAGGTCGAAGAGAATCTCGGAGTTCACGTGATTTAGCCGTTTCTCTTCCAGTGCTGCAATTAACTTCCCATATTCCTGTAATCAATGCTTCGAGCTTCACTGGTATGCGAATGAATACAGTTTTACTTGCATTCGCCATACTTTCATTGTTAATTATAAAGCAATAGATTAACACTAGAACTACCACTGGGTTTTTATATATTTAAGTAAACGGTCATCAGATTATGACTAATTTAAATGAAGAAAGAAACCTAATTGGGTAATATGGGAGTTCTACTTTAACATGTCTACAACTATGCCAGCATGATGTTAATCACTTTAAAGGAAAAAATCGACTTTTAATACATACGGCCATTTTCTTCAGTCCTAATTCAAAGTCCTCCCCAATACTGCCAGGGCCCTTTTCATCGAACTCCTTCGCAAACTCCTCGACCTCGCGTATGAATTTCTTTATTTCTTCCTGTGTCATCTCAGCGAATGTGTCGTACGTGCTCTCGAGAGTCGAAGCCCGATATAAAGCGCCCAAGTAAAGTGATTCCCACTCCTTTTCCAAGTTTTCTGCCATCTTTTCGTATTCCTCCGGAAATTCGACTCCGTGGAATCGCAGGGTTTTAAACGTTTCCTAGATGCCAGGAAATATATGTACTTTAATGACAAGTCAGGTGTTCCACCTTTTTAAATGAGCTCCATATTCTTAGTTGGTTCATTAATACTTTTTTCTTGAAGGTATTAGTATACAATCCTACCTTGCAGAACTCAAGATTTTTAAGTTACGTACCTGAAAAGTGTTATAAGACACTTCTGCTTGGATGGCATTCTTTTTAATATTGGAGATCGCCTGCATAATTAACGTAAATCGATCTAATCCTGATACGACCAGCTCGACCTCAGTTCGAAACTCGTCGATTTTCGATGACAACTCCTTCATCTGTTCAATCGTTGATCCTACCAGATAATTACCAAGGACCTGCTTCCATTCTTTAGCGTGTTGCTCGATACCAGAGAGAAGAGGTCGAAGATTTATACTACACAAGAATTAATTCTAATAAAGAAATTCGCAATTTCCATTTGCTACCTCTACTTGTAACAGTTTTAGTCTAATACCGAACACTGTCTACATCGGAAGATACTTCCATCTCCGCCACTTGCTCCAAGATGTTCCCGTAAAAGGTAAACCTTTCATCATATTGTGCGAGGGTTGGTTTCGTTCCAGCGAACTTTTCACAAGTTGCATTTTTGTCAAAGGACCACAACTCATTGAACTTGCGCCAGCGTACCAAATAACGATGACAGTCTATTGCTACTTTCTGGACAGTGTCTTGAAGAGTATTGATCTGGTCATTAACCGACTGGAAATTAAGCAAAAGATAAGTAGAATTCTACACAAGAAGTGAAGATCAAAAGCTATGTGTATTCAAAATAACCCTCTAGCCAAGAGAATTTAGTCTAATGGTCACACTTAATCTAATGGTCATTTTTTTAGCAATTTGCTAATATTATTCGGATACTCAATATTTTCGAATGATTTTAATTGTCTTCAACTGGACCTGAATGCATAAGACGTCCTCAAAGAAGCTTATGATTATTATTTCATCTCCCTCCTCTTTCTTTTGCGGTTTGCTCTCGATGCACGTTCCATTTAGCCATCTTGGAAACTTCTTCATTACGTCTAATAGATACTTCACACTGTGAAGTATCGTACTATAAATTTCATTAGGGGATGGTCTCAAGACCACTTCTGAAGCAAGTAACACAGCGTCCACTTGAAATACGGGCTTACTTCCCAGTAATGCGTTATTAAATAGTTCCAGATTTCTGGAGATACATCTGGTGGACATGAAAGACAACATTGGAAGTTTCCTTAGTAACTGCGACATTTCAATTAACAATTTAATCCCGGAATACCTTTTATTGTAAAAGTGTGAAAGGTAAACGAAGACATGTCGAAAGTATCATATTTTAATGGAACTTACGTTACAAATGCCACGAAGATGTTCCTCTCGTATTTCTCGTAGAAGAGCTGCATGGCTGGGTTTCGCCCTGTCGAGGTGCCCAGGACTAAGCTCTCAACTTTAATGAGCATGGGGCTCATTGACTCGTATGTCTTGGACATAGTGCCGACGAACTCTCTTCTTCGCTTTTCAATTTCATCAAAGTAAGTCTACACTGCCAACAAAATTCCTATTGACGTACCTCGTACAAATAATGTGTATTATGGCAAAAAGTGGTAAAATGTAGCGATTTTCTCCTTATACACATTTTTTTTAAAATTCATCATATACTTGTTAAAGTACTAGATTTGCACTGACTACCCTATAAATTGCATTTCAATAATCGCAATAACAAACACAACATGGCTTTTTTCGAAAAGCCCTCGTCGTTGAAACGATACCTCTATCATAACTTATAAATCAATGAATCGATTGGGCTGCAATTTTAACCAAATCTTTGTAACAGGATTGTCTAAGACTTATTTTGTGTATTTGAACTTAGAATTAGACCTAGGATTTATTTATATTCGATTCTATAGGGGGTTTGTAAAAAGAAACAACCTTGCATGGCAACAGCTGGTCATCTTTCATCAATTGCGGATCGATCGAGAATAAATTGTACGATTGAAGATCCGTTTCGATTCTTTTCTCGATCTCGATTTTCAGTTGCTCCAGTTGCCCGACTATAGAATTCACTTTGTGTAATATCTTCTTACAAGAGCTGGCATAGTCGGTGATACTTAAACAATTCCAGTTGAACCGCACTGCACCTGGCAGGATGTTCTTTTCAACGTCGTGAAGTAAGGATTTTGTTAATTGTATCTGCGTGAAATTATTAATCAATAGTTAGCTTGTTATACCACTTTTGGCCACCCTTTCCAGCCATTGTATTATGTAAGAGTCGCACGAGAGTAAATCTTCTTTACATATGCGTATACATCTGTAGCTCGTTTCTGTCTATTAGTTTGTTACGCGCAAAAACTACTGACCCGGTCTCAATAAACTGATGTATTATAACGCTGTAACGTGCGGAAGCCATACATCAGCGACAATTACCGTCTTAGTATGCTACTTCGACGGACTACTGGCTAGAACTGCTAGTTTAATATAAGACAATGACAAATGAAAATTCTATTCTCCAGTATAATGAAATTGATATGAGTAAATGAAGTTATTATGCATGTGTTAATATGTATTCTATAGGCCTTATTTTCCACATACATCAGCCTTTCCCATTTTATCCAGGATCGAGTTGTACAAGTCGATCATTTTCTGTGTGGCTTCTATGTCTTCGCTTAAGCGATCTTTTTGGATTCCTATATCTTTTATCGATTCAGGCAACTCAAAGTTCAATTGCTCTAACAATTCCGCCTGAAACAACAAGAAATACATTGAGCTCCAACTAAAAATTTAGGAAGATATTTTCAGAGTTTTGTCTACCTCCTGGATAATGCTGAAAATACTCCAATCAAAATTGACTTCGAAGCGTAAATGACATTCGATCATGATTGAGTCACTTAGGAACTCGACCCAATTTATTGTTGGACTGTGGGTCGCTTGTTTGCCATGGGCTCCGGATACCGCCGACATCCTTTGTTCCTTTTGGGAGAGTGTTGAGCCTTTTGGATCGCTTCTCGTTTGTAGTTTCTGGTCGAACGTGGCATAGCTGCCACTCTCTGAGGAAATGGCACAAAGTTAATCGAAAAACTTACATATTGCATGGTATTGCCAGAGACAAGTGCTATGTTCGAACAAGTATACCGCGTACCTGCACTATGTTTCGATCCTGCTTCTCTAACTTTCGTCTTTCTCGATGTTCGAGTACTATGCAACGACGGAGGATGTCTTGCATCGTCGTAAAAAGTAATGGCATCTACAGCAAATACATGGTTCAGCAAAACAGCAAAGACTGTTTATGTTTTTCAAGATATACTCTAGCATTTTGTTCAGTAATGGTTTCACCTTTTTCAGGCTCTACTCTTTCGACCTTGAGTATATGCTTCTTCATGGTACTGCTAACAGTATATTGTGCTTTCTCCACCCAGGCAGAAAACCTACTTTCCTCGTATGCCTTCAAATTCTTAGCAACTTCGAGGTACTGATTGAAGGCTAGTAGCTTCAAATCGTTGTGTTTCAATTCCTGAACATTTTGGAAATATAGGACGGACTTTCTCAATCGATGGAACAACTGGCGAACCCAAAAGATTGCACCTGCTGTTGGTGGATGGTAGGTTAACAAAGGTGGATTCCTTTTGCCTGAAATACAATAAATCCTGGTAGTCAGCGAACCAGATGGGGTAATGGAGACCGTACGTTTAAATCCGCTCTGTCATTTGCCACTTTTTATCAAATGTGTTTGTACATTATGTTATGTACACAGAGCTAATTTGCAGAGTACAGGAAAACCAAAAGAAGAAAAATGAGCCGCACAAAAAGTAAGGGAGTATTGCGTGATTACCCCGGTTAAATATTCCCTCGACAGCACTGATTTCGGCGCTAAATTGTTGCATAATTCCATCGAATTTCTTCGTAAGTTGTGCCTGAATAGAGTCCCTAGTTTTGCTGCTTTTGAACTTCAAGAGAATCCTTAGAGAGTCTTCGGCGTTAATCAGCGCCCTGAAGCACTCGTCGATGAAATAGTTTGCTTCAGTCTCCAGCAGAGATACTTCCTCGTCAAAGTTCTCCATGGTGGCATCCCAGTTTTCTCGATTGAACTCGTCGAAGAGGTTGAAATCTGCTTCCTGAATCAGCAGAATCAATTTGTCGACCTGTGCCAGCATGGCATCTATCTGGGCAGGATCGGTTATGATAGACTTGAGTTCTGCTCCAAAAATATTATAGAAATCCTCCAGGACACTGGCCACTTTGTTCAAATCGCTGCAGACTTTGGCAATGTATTCTGTCCGGACGAAAAGTCGTCTTTGATCGAATTCCCAACGAACTCCTTTTCCAGAGATTTCGATCTCTTCCCTCGTTTTGAGGTATGCTTCTTTCCACTTTTTTAGGAGGAGGTGTGCCTCATCAGTTTTTCTCAGTATTTCTTCCACGGGCTCTCTAATAATGGACATGAGTTGAAAAGCTGCCACCCATTAAGATTATTACAAAGACGTATAATACATCCACTTTAATAATATTAGCTTTTCACTTTTGGAAGTTTGACATTACGAATTAAATACAGTCCTTCGTAGATTCTTTTCTATCGTTGGCTAATATTATAACTGTCGTAGAAGTATATGTACGTCTAAGTCTCTCTCTCTCTCTCTCTCTCAATAAGTTTAGGCCGTAGTTAAAGTTTAAAGGAAAGGCGTTTACTTGAAAATCAGGTTAATAGCTAAATTCGACTTCACATTCTCACTGAGTTGCCAAGAAATCTTTTGCAAGAGTGCCATCATTTTGTCCTCGTTGGAATAATAATCAGACAGGATCCAGATCATTCTGAGTCCCTCAGTGAGCGAGGGAATTATGTCAGTGATGGCCCGGAATGAGTCAGATTCAGTCAGCAACTGAAGAATACATCAATTAAATGATATTACATATCCTTCCTTAGTAATTGATATGCTTTCTGTTTGTCAATTTAAAACATGCCCCATTAAAACTGATGAATTGTATATCCAGCAAAGTTCTGTATTTTAATTGTTATACCTTAAAATGCCTTAAGACTGTCTGAAGGAATTGGTTATTGTCCTTGGCTTCATTAAAAAACTTCCGGAGTTCCTTGTACTGATAGTCAAAACTAGAAGTGACTGGGGAAAGGACTTTGTCCAGAAGGCCAAGGATTCTTTTCACCGTAGGCTTTTTTAATTGCTCGATTAACAGTGATAGACCATATTCTCGATCCTGCCAGTACTCAAATTCAGCTACTGGGCCATTGGATTGTGGCTTTTTCTCTGTGTACATATCAAGAATCTGAAATTGTCATTAAGTTGAGGCTTTTAAATCGAATTTCCATCTCAAGGCCATCTGATTCAATTATCGAAGCGATATTGACCCTCTGCATGTGTGTGCCCCAGGACATCACAACTTCCTCCAGCTGCTCCACAACTTTCTTATTCTTCTCGAGCATTTCATCAGTGATTTGTGGATTAAAAAGTTCAGGAATCTTTGGTATATTAAGCAATATATCTCCTTCAATATTTTCCAGTGTCCTGTGACATATTGGCGAGGTTTAGCATAATTCCAAGCAACAAATTAAACAGGAGATAGGAAAATGTGAAGCTACTGCAGTTAGTTTCAACTTTAATATTATGTTCTTTAGGCAACATTTATTGAAAAAAAATAGAGAGATCTCGAGGTAACCATTCGACGGATGTTATCAGTTTGTCCAGGTAACTGAGTATGTCCTTCTTGCACTGTAAGTCCTGCTGCTGTAGTGGCTGGTCCACTGGGATCTCTATGCTTGTGGGGGACGATTTCGACCTCGCGGATGAAATATCCTGCTGCACTTTCGACACTGTTTTTGAGAGTGAGAAATCGCTCTCGACCATTTTATTCTCGTCGGTTTCCTCAATAGCGGGCATTTCATCTTTCTTCGCGAGAGTGATTGAAACCCTTCGAAATTCTGATGGTCGTCTGAGGCTGGTACTCTGAGAGGAGAATTAGTCTTAGGTTTGATTTGGCTTTGTGCAGGGTAGGTGTTGTGCGGAGATTGATTAATGCAAACTCGGGATTCGACGACGGATGCGAAGGATGCTGCGATCTCGTCGACAGCTGACGACTTCCTCTTCTTAGGAGTCTCCTTTTCCTTTTCTTTTTTCCATGGCTCGACAAAATTTGGCCCTCGAAATTGAGTTTCTATCAATGGTTTAAATACCTAACGTAAATATTAAAGAATTAAAATGGAATTAACTGTAATTTAGTGGGTTAGGCTAATTTAACAATGGCCCTTGCGATTCGAAATACTTAAAAAAACAAATTTACTCCAATTAAACTCTGTGATGAAAGATCTTCTACTTATTTCAGGTTTCGCATTGTTTTACTTTGAGACTCCTTTAATAGACAATTAAGTATTAATTCCCTCATTTTATTATTCATCACAAAAATTGGATGCCTGAGTCTCGTTATTAATCGTTTGATTTTTTACTCTAATTTTACGTCTCTTACATGAACAAGCAGTCGATTCATAGAGAGCAAGTATTTCCCGTTTAGAGATCCGACAATGAGATACTTGGTGATGTCTTGATGACATTCTTCATAGGTGTCAAAAGGTGGCACACCCTCGTCAGAGGTTCTTAAGAAATATGCGATGGTTACATTCTGTAGATCACTTCTACTGGCATCGATTTCGCCGAATATTATGTGGAGTTCGGGTGTTTTCCGCACTCTTTCCACCATTTTCTATAATTGTTCTTGAATTAACAACATTCATATTTACCAAGTAATTGTTTAAATAATTCCAAAGTAATTTCGAAAACATGAAGGTTAATGACGAAACCAGACGAGAAATAGTATCTTTAATCATGATAGGGGAATCGCTCTGCTGCTTATTTAAAGGGCATTTTAATCACCTTCGTCACGATATACTTGTCTTCTTGACCAGGTGGCGGTGCCCAGGTCGCATTATCTAGGAAGTAGTCATAGTATTCAATGACACACTAATAGAATTGTCATTACTTCCGATATTAAATATGAATAAGAGATTTAAGAATATATAGGAGTTATAAGAATTCACTTGGTAAAACAACGGGAACAGTGAAAGCAAATGTTTGATTGGAACAAGGTAGTAGTAGAACTAAAACGGTGATCGAAAGAAATATTCATGTCCATTTATTTTATTTCACAAAAAGTGAATGATAAGCAGAATTGTGGTGGGTTTATTATACCAGTAGGAGCACTTTTGGACAGTCCCCTGGTTTTAGGAAGTACAGGACTGAAATCTCCGCTTCCGCCCATGCCTGTCTCGTCGATTTCAACGTCCTTTGCATCTTCCTCCCCTTCATCTTCAGTCGCGCTAGCACTGGCCATAGATTCACGTGTGGACTGCAATGTTTCTGAAGACATTTCACTTCTCACTGACATAATGCTACTTTCCATCTTCGACACCTTTGGTTTAGCCTTCTTGCGCCTTCTGGATTTCTTTCCTTCATGTTTTTCAACCTTCCCTACATTTAGTGATACGTCAATCTTGGAATTATAGATACATGGTTGTTCGAAATCCATCATATTAATCGTCTGGACTTTGATTACTCAGAATAACATTATTTTTGCTAGGCAAAATTCGCAACTTTTCAACATCTACTCTGGTATTACTCAACTGTGGTGTGTGTTTATTCCAACATATATAGTGCGAAGTGAAACGTGCAGGCAGAATAAAGTGAAAAGCGAACAGCGCAATTAGAGTAAGTATTATTTTACCCGGGGCACTTTTAGTTAATCTGCGGATTTTGCCTCTCGCAGTTAAGGCGGCTAGTGCGCCTAATTTATCGCGGCCACCTAACAATTGTGAAACACAGGAAAACAAATTTCTTTCACATAATCGATTAGCAAATGATTTAAATGCGCGAATCGTGAAATGTTCCACTTACTTTCTTCCCAGATAGAGATTTCTTCCTGATAGGCCTCGATGTGATAAGTTTTATAGAAAGAAACTAGTTTCTTCTTGAGGTCCGTCACTCCAAACAAACTCAAAATGAAATAATCCAATAGTATGTCCTCGTAATAATGATCGTTCTCCTAATTATCATGAAACAGTGTTTTCATTATGTTCCACGTTAAACTGGAACGATCTTAAAAACTAGGGTAATTATTGCGAACAGGTCCTTCTGCGGAAAATGGGTGGGGAACGTCGATTTAGTCTTAAATAGGTTCCTTTAGTGTTACTAAGTGATAATCAGGTGGCGGAAACAGGTAAAAATTGAGTTTTATATAAATTAATAGTGTTTGAAGTTAGTGCGGTTAACCTCAATCCGAACGTCATTGTGGCGGGCATGCTAAGTTTGGTCTCAATAAGAACCACAAACCAACCCTAGTCCGGGGGGGGGGGGGGGGGCATGCTCGTTTCGCTCGCCAAACCTAAAAAAACCCTGAAACCCTGGAAATACTGAGTCCAATGCCTTCAAAGTCCGGGTTGAATAGAGTCTCAATTCCAAAACGTTCATATGCATTGGGTTCGCTTGGAGAAAAGAACGTTTTGGAATTGAGACTCTATTCAACCCGGACTTTGAAGGCATTGGACTCAGTATTTCCAGGGTTTCAGGGTTTTTTTAGGTTTGGCGAGCGAAACGAGCATGCCCCCCCCCCGGACTAGGGTTGGTTTGTGGTTCTTATTGAGACCAAACTTAGCATGCCCGCCACAATGACGTTCGGATTGAGGTTAACCGCACTAACTTCAAACACTATTAATTTATATAAAACTCAATTTTTACCTGTTTCCGCCACCTGATTATCACTTAGTAACACTCAAGGAACCTATTTAAGCCTATTTAAACCTATTTCTTGCTTTTTCCGCAGAAGGACCTGTTCGCAATAATTACCGCGAGCTCTCTTTACATAACGTAACTCTCTACTTTTGTAAGCTTAAAGTCACAATTAGCGAAATAGGAATTACACTCATCAAATTGTCGAAGAGATAGTCGTGTCCGGCTAGTCCAAGAAACTTCAACACTTTATCCCTCATCCAGACAGTTCTGTGTTAAACAAGCAATTACAATATCGTGCTGAATGATACTTAATTAATAACCGATTAACCCACCGAAAATCCAAGTACGGCATTGAAGATCCAATATCATCCTCTTTATATCCTTCATCTTCGTCTTCTTTATCGCCAAACGCTTCTTCAGGTGGTCCTTCCATCCACTGTTCGGACATTCTTCACAAAGAACTATTTTCTTCGATTTCTCGTATGTCCCGCACCGTTTCAATTAAGAAATACACTCACGCTTTATGTATACAACTGGGTCTATAATATTTAACCTTCAGGCCGACATTTCCCGACTCATGGATATTCACACTTAAATTAGCCTAGGAAAGTGTCATTGCAAAGGAAAGTGTAAACTATATTACTTATCGCAGATATTATTACTTTATTCTAGTGCAAGTATTTCTAAGTAGCTATGAATGGAGAATATTGACACGAGTAACCTATCAGTAAGTGAATGGAATCGATTGAGCTTGGTAACCAACGAGGATAGTTTTGTTCGATATTCGCTGTTGCAGGGTTGCCAAGGGAAACCCAAGACACCTGCACTGCCAGTGTTCGAAATAAATGTCCACTCCTACAAAGTATATAAAAATAACGAACAAGTATATTTGAAAAACAGCACATGTCGTACAGGATTACAAAGAGTACGTGGAGGTCATTGAGGACCTGGTCGAGTAGATCCATCCCTGGTAAAGGTACACGTGAATATGGGCCAAGCTGCAGTTTTGCATTTCTTGCGTTTCTACCAGCTCGACTTTTGCATAGGCTGGTGCCAACCGGTAGATCTGGTTTGTTAATAATGAAATAAAACACGTTGAGAAGATACCTCTGTTTCCATAGCTACACAATTTAGTAACTTTAGTGAAAGAAATGGTATCATTAATCATTGGCAGAAATCGACTGAAAAAGTGTAGGAAGAAACATGTCGAAGAGTTCTCCACTCGAGGACTGACGAAGCATCACAGATTTATGAAGCTAAACTTACGTTCCGACCGACCTAAAGTATAAAACAATTGCGATTGAAATTGGTTTTGAGTTCTATCTCCTCGAAAAGGGGTTCGGTTCTTCGAGGAGGGTGGCGTTCTGAGCCCTAGTCGAATCTGCGTGATCTGCGTTTATTAAGCCTTCGAGAATGGCTTCGGCATATTCTTCTCTTCCCTCGCTCGTGTCGAGAGAGAAGCTTAAGGAGGGTAGAAATTCGGTGTTCGTGACACTTTTCTCATTGTTGGTAGTCTGGTTTTGAGTGGGCATGACCTCAGTGGTAGGAGATGTTGTTGCATCCTCGTTTACATCCGATGATACATCCGTTTCCGAAAGTGTTGTACCCTTTTCCTCATCTACTTCGGGATTAGCAAGCGGTAGCCCTGTCTGGAAGTCTACGGACCTCTGGACCCCTGGCAATGCGAAAATCGGCACAGCTTCTTTAGCATTGTACAAAGGATGTCCGAAGTTTTCTTTCAGTCGTTCCAGAATCTGTTTCTTCAAGGTGAATTGACCCGATTGACTGCTGGACCCTCTTAGGATCTCTTCTGGATCCGATTCCGCAACCTTTTCCACATGCTCAACTTCAACAGGACTTTTCAGACTTGTCTCTTTATCCAAAGTTACTTCTCTGTCTGTAGGTTCTGCTTGAGCGAATGGTCGTGGATAACGATTGAGTTTCAGTAGTTCCTGCATCAGTTGACGTAGACTTAATACATTGGTGTTGGAATCTAATGTTGTCAGGGGTGATTTTATCTCCGCCGTTGCCTCAGCATCCGGTTCAACTAACTCTGTGTGATCTTCCTTCACATTCTCTTCCGATGAAGTTGTGTTGTTCGATTCTTGAGCATTCGATTGATTTATACTCACCGGTAGAGATACTTGATATGGTTCAGTCTCCTTATTCATTGTCTCTTCGATTTCTGTTAAAGATATGGACGGTTGTACCAACACTTCAGTCTGATACGCGCTTTCAATTGGTTTAGTAACAGAGAGGAATGTTGTAGACACTGTTTCCTCGGGGATACTTGTAGGAGGTAAGGTTTTATCTTCTTTTCCATTATTATAATCGCCGAAATTATCTCTGGAATCTTCGAAGGGTGGAACGATTTCGGTAACAGGAGTTTTCAGTTCCTCTATAGGCTTAGGCCCATCCTCGAATCTGCCGTCAGATTTCTCTGTTATTATTGTCTTCTTGCTTTCATCCGAATTCTTTTCTTCGAGATTCTGTTGATTCGAAGGCCGGGCTAAAATAACAGCTGCAACTGGGAGCGGTGGATCAGGGACATTAATCTGAAATTTCAGTGGAGTTTCGACTGGAGGCGTCAGGAAATTGGCAGGAGGATGTACAGGGCTATCAGTGGGATCCTGTGGGCTTACATCTGTTAGATTTAAATTGAATTCATCGTTGGTTCCTTTACTAAAAGGCTTGGTCGTGGCTTCCAGTGTAGTTTCTATAGACGGAAGGGTTGTTGATGGGACAATAACATCTAAATTTTCTTGTTCCTGAGTAGTTGCTTGATAGTTAGGCGTTGTAGTTTCGATATTCGTTTGGAAATCCCTATTTCTTGATCTATTCCCATTTGGTCTCACAGAAATCACAAATTGTTCCTTACGCAACGGTTGTTCGTAAGGATGAATTCCTTTGCCATGGACAGCCGCAGAGCTGTTCGAAGTATCGAATGATGCGGCGGCATTGCCATTCTTAAAATGAGGCCCCGTCGGATTCTGCTGGTTAATAGAAATCCTCCTGGAGGACTGACGAAGAGCGTGAGCCAATCCGATACTTTCTCTCGTGCCGATCTCTTCGATAGTGTCGGTGTCTTCTTTCGCCGGGGCTCTAAATTCAAGATCTAGATTGGCATCCTCGTAATACTCGTCATAATTGAAACTACTCTCGTTCCTCTTGGGTGCCGTGTCGACTGACACGTGTTTGGTACTATCGTCGCTTGGGAAGAGTATCGTTGGAGGCGTAACGTAGCTCCTGGTCTTGGTATGCGAGTAATACTGATCGGAGCTGTCGATTAGCTGATCGAGTTTGCTGTAAGCGAGTGTGGAGGGTCGATAGGTCGTCGGGACGGTGGGCGAATAGAATCTTCTGGTGGTAGTTGTAACAGTTGGTACAGTCGGGGCATAGGAGGGCTGGAACTGATCAGCGAACTCATTAGGTCGCCTGTAATTCTCCCTAAAGTCATTATTTGGTTTGGGATGTGCAAGGACTCTGTGGGGATCTTCAATCTTCTGGATGCGAATAATTCTCGAGTCACGAGGAGGCTCTTTCGCCCTTTCCTTCGGGTAGAATCTGCCCTGGTAGTTTCGGCTGGCTTCCTGTTTCCTTTGGAATTGACTGTAAGCCGAGAGGAATTCACGGACACCCGCCATCCGATAGTCATCGAACATATGCCTCAAGTCATTCGGAGTCGGATCCAACATCGGATACTCGATGATCCTACCGAGATCGCGATGGTAATCGACAATGCTCCCAGTTCTATCTGGGTCGACCAAGCCATCCTGGGTCACGTCCTTCCCTGAATGGAGGCTGACCATAGCGTAAGCGTTTCTTATCATCTCGTCATCGTCTGGCTGATACGTATCCCTGCTGACGCCCATGTATCTTTGAGTCGAGGCACAGTCTACCTTGGCCCACCAGTCGCACGTCAGGAGCTTCTGACTGAAAATCGAGCCGATTGGACAGAGGAATGACGACACCAGGACATCGTGACATACGTGGAAGACTTGACACCCAGCAACTTCATCAGCATAGTAGCCTACCAAATAACATCTTTTCTTAATAACATTATCAGCATCAATCGATTGTACTGTCAATTGAATTCTACCTACCTCGCGACCTTCCCTCACACGTGAAACCAGTCTGCGGTAAAGTTGTGTATGCAGGATAGTCAATACCTGGTTCACCCGGGACATTCCTCCTGATATCCGATAAATCTAAAATTGGAATAACATTGGATAAGTCAATTGAGTTATGTACTAGTGACATTTCGAAACCAATCTCAAAATGACAGAATTAATTATATCAGATGGCTGATTACGGGGAATCCCATGAGATAAAATCTTTTAAATCATCAGTCATCGGCATTTCAAAGCGGTATGACTTTTACTGACGTCGCAAGGTATAAGTATCAAGACGGGAATGTGTTATGACACGCCCGATTGTCCCGTCTATTATGTCTCCTTGTTAAGTCGGACAAAGCTATGTACGGGGTATTAGGCCAATGTCACTGATGACTGACGCACTGCCTCTGTGAAAGTTCACCGGAGGTATGTGACTTTATACCTACGAAGTATACGAACATTCAAAATATGTGTATCTGTCAAACGGTGTCATTATATTGTAAATGACGATAACAGTAAAATCCTTCTGGTTCCTCAAAAACAGGCGGTTTTGCGAATGCAGAAGGATTATGCAACATAGCGTTCGTACATGTGGTCTATACTATAGTCGGCGCCAACAGAATAGGCGGTTTCAAGGTCGCTTTCTGATTGCACTCTCCGAAAATGATATAACTCAGGAGGAATCGAAACATGTCCAACTGATATGCTTTGGAACGAAAAATAATAGAAGTTTGACGAGAGTTGGTGGGAAATATTATGCCGAGATGTATAACAGGAGGAATAGGAAGAAAAGCGACCTTGATACCGCCTATTCACTTGGCAGCTAATAATCCAGATCGCCATAAATGCCAACTGCATGTACTATAAAAGACTCCTTATTCCGCGACCTCAATTGTACATATAAATTTCTAATACGGGGTGTGCGTCGCATACCCCCAAAGACAAGGGTGAGTTAGGGTGAAAAGGTCTTTTAAAAGCTCAAACTGTACCACGCACTTTAATTTTTAATCCAATCATCCTCTATGTCGATTTGAAATAACCTAAATATATCGGGATTACTCCCTGGAATCCGCCACGACATTTCTTATGAACTTTTCGTCCCATTAATATTTTTTTCGATATTCTCTAGGGGTACCTTTACGTGTAATGTCGTCGGGTACACGCGTATACGAGTATGTACTTACATACATAGTCAACAAAATATATGGAGTCACGTTCACCAAAGATCACTTGGATTGGAATAAAAGGTGGTGCTCTTCGGGAAACTAGCAGATATGCAATAACTGGTCAGCCACGATTGAACTTTAAGGGAAGCGAAGAGTAGGAGGATCGTCACGTGAAAGTCTGCCGAGATGAATGAAGAGACCGCGCCTCGAGAAAGAGTTATTTCACGTGCGTGCACGTGAGCCAGAAAGAGTGAAGGAGAGCTGCTTGGAAATTAAAGTCACCCGCTATCTGATGACCTCCGCATGTTCACGTACATATATTATAACTAAGGACCTCGCGGAATTTATATCCTCTCGGAGAAGTCACTGACTTCCATCTGACTATTTGCTATTATTAAACTACCTGTAATACGCAGTTTTCATAGGATTTATTAAATCAACATCAAAGTGATAAATGTCTTTCAATTTCAAGGGGAAACAAAGGCGTAGAATCTTGTCAGTGGCTATAGGCATTAAGGTGGATATTAATAGATGCAAGAAATAAGGATGTGGCATAAGCGCATCTTCGCAATCATTATAGTGAGCCGATGACGATGATGTGAGGAAGATAGGATGCTCACGAGAGAAATGAAATGTCATCCATAATGCCATACAGACATCGGATCGGATGCGACTAACGATGGAAAGTAAATACGAAATGATGCGAGGTATAGAAAGAGTGACAATCACCATAGCATTATCGCGCAGGATATTAAAAAAAGAAAGGGTGAGCGAAGCGTTCTGGTATGTGGGACAGTACAATACCAGCCAGCAAACCCTACCGCCAAGTGTTCGCTCATTATAAAAACAAGTTTTCTTGCAATTAACCCTTTGCTCTTCGAATGTGCCTCGAGCAACAGAGACGTCCAACTCGCATTCCATGCTTGACATAAAAAACTTTATAGTCCCAAGACAGGTATTAATTGCGGCACATCTCTTTTTGCGGAAAATATGGTGGATCGTGCTCTGTACGTTAGCGCACTTTCATATTTAAAAAGTAAATTGGACATCTTTCTTACCTGTGTCTTGCTCGTATGGATTGTATTGGCCACCCGCTGAGCCAAAACTGTCGTAGGTTCCTTCTTCGTGTGGATCGAAGTATTTTCTGCAAGAGAAATTTCAGAAAAATCAGTTAAAAATAAACAGGAAATATTGTTGCTATTGTTTGATTGTTTCTACCTTCCCCTTGTTCCATCAATGGCCCTCCGAATTAGGATGCTTCTCCTTGGTATTTCATGCTGAAGAGATAGGTGAATGCTGCTCAGAACAGCTGTCAGAAGGTCTAAACAGGACAAGTAAATAACATTTAGTTTACCACTATTCTTTGATATGTTATTAAAAGATCTAAACGACTCGAGTGCTCGGTCTCGCACTGCTATCTTTAGAATTATACCCCGAGCTCTTCCGAATTCTTGCAGAAAACGACCGAGTTTCCCCGTTACGAGGTTACACTGTTTATTAACAATAATTATGCCAAGATATTGGAGTTCTTATTGCGACAAATTGCAATATTTCGTTGAAGACGAGACAAGGTAATAGCAGCAGTAAGACTTTCCCCGTGCCGGAATTAGCACAGGCCGTTAATTGTTGCTCGAATTGTTGGCCGCGGTTCCTCGGTGCCGTAACAGGACTCCCGGGAACCTCTAATTTCTCCGCGATTGCGAGAGAGTAGTGCGTTTTAATTAGTGTCGGCCAGAAGTGAGAGTGTTACCTTGCCGAATATACGATTATTTCAGTGGCAGCGAAAAGACTGAACCAAGTAGAGATGATTTAGCTAATCCTATGTGCCGATCTGTATGTGCACCAATGCCGGCTCGCCATTCAGACGGTATTTACGTACATGGTATTCCGTTTCCCAGTAACCTTTCGATGCAGACAACGTGTATACGGTGCAACAACGTATTCTACTGATCTCTGCATAATCTAGCAATCTCTTCCATGGAATTCGCCAAGGGTAATTCTCGTATATTAACTATATAAATTTCATATAGCAGTTGGAGTATGAAAAATGAAAAGTATATTCATTCCAAAGTAACGCGATATTATAACGGAGACCAAGAACAGGTAATTCGATTAAACAATCGACCAGGACCACCAGTAGTCACATAAGAAATGTGAAACTCAAGAAAGATATGGAGAACACACTTGTGGTGAAAAGAGGAAGTAAATGTAAAACAGATGTAGCAGTAAATCATTTAACATTTTAAGGATCGAGACCTAGGAGAAGGAAAGTTCAGGTGCGAATTGTCATGCTTTGCGACAGAGTGTCGTGACACTTTACTTTCATTACCTCACAAGCAGTTAAACTACATGAAATTGAGAATACTATTACTGCCACCGTTTCAACTTAAGGAATAGTGATTAAGAATTATGCTAATAACAGCTTGTCGAAATGAGAACGTGCAAAGTTGCCCGACGCAATCTCGAGTTGTGCAAAAAATTAAAACGCAGGCGATTTGCGTCCATTTCCGTTTCAGCAATTTTCCACCTTCGCCTTCCTTTAGTAGTGTAAAATTACGAGAGAGAAGTGTGCTCGATTATACAATCCCTTGCTGACGGGAACACTTCACAGATAGAAATCGGTGATGCAGACAATGTAACAAAAAACTACGATTTATCCTTTTTATTCCAATGCATTTCGTCCTCTCTTAGAACGCGGACATAGATTTGGTTGACTGGAAATCAATTTTATTTTGGAAACCAAACAAACAATAATTTAAGAATGATTAAAATTCAAGTGAACTTAAATACATTTATTTGGATCAAATTTATTACGATTTTCAGTCAAATATAATGTAATGAATGAATGATCTGTTATGGGAGTCGAACGAATGATGGCAAAGTGAGACGTGGATTTTGGTGGACGGACTTAATGCTGTTCGCTCATTAGTGAAGGGACTCAGACACTTTTAAGCGTACATATACAGACACTTTCAAGTTTCATCTCTCGATATCGAATAACGAAATATTCGAATCGATTATGTAGAATGTCTCATGGCAAGTGAAGAAAAACTCTTAGATTCCAATTGAGAGAAGTCGCGAGACGTCTCTTATAACTTATTGGAATCTTATTGGCTTGAAAGGCACCCATAGGAAAATACCAATACTTACAGAACAGTCCAAGTAAAAGGGTAACACTTAAGAAGCACTAAAAACTCGATGACTGGCTACTTTACTAAAAAGGAGAGCACAGTGCACGAAAACTCGATCGGTGAAAGGTTTTCAGCCGATAAAACCAAGAAAATCGAATTGACTCTCGGAGAGACTGGTCGTTTAACGGTAAGAATAACCCTCGGGCACTGGGGGAGGCACTTACACAGATTACACAAAGTAATCGGCATTTTGTCGAAGATCGCATGAGTAGAGGGATGCTGGTTGTTGACCGCGAGAGATCTTGCCTCGAAACAGAGAGAAGGAAGTGAAAAGAGTGAGAATGCCGGCTGGTTCTGGTGAGTTGTTAGACTGGGATCTCCACCCGAGAGCGCGACTCGAACTCGCAAAGTCGTCTCTTCCCGCGATTTCTTCGTCGAGGAGACGAGACTGTTGCCTCGTGGAAGGGATCTTGGCTGCCTCTTACCTTTCTTCCCACTTTCCACCTCTCACCTGCCATCCAGGCTATATGTAGAGGATTTGTATGTATGTATGTACGTAGCTACTCATCCCCTGGCACCACTTTGCCCACGCCTTCGATCTCGCCTCACTAATTTCTTTTCCGGCCCCTTCCAGCTCCCTTGTGCATTTTAGCTTTGGCCACTCGGCGCAAATGAAGCCTCTCAACTCCTCGGTAATCTCACATTTACTTCTTATCATTTCTCAATATATAACCTTTTCATACTAACTTTCTTTACATATACCAACTCAGCTCTGCGTTATTTCTTAATGTTTGCAAAATTCGAATTTTTCCCCAAATTAGAGCCACAGATTGTAATATTTTTATATCAACTTTAGATTGCTCGTTGTTTTTTTTCTTTATTTGCATTGTATGATGCTGAGGAAATTACGTCATTTTGTTTTCGGGCCGTGAACCCAGTGCGGTATGTGGCTTCTGAATACCAATTAGCCTGTATGTATTATGTCACTGCATCAAAATATTATGCTATTACCATAAGTATCGAGCACAGTGATTCTTCAAAAAGTGACGTTCTATTGCACAAGCTGTATTTAGCGATAAATATAATGTCTAGTTAGTTTAGCGCGAGGCACTAGGCAGCAGCGATCCAATTTTAATGAGATCGCTGGAGATAGAAGGGAGCTGATCGCTCCTTTTGGCGAGGTGATTCTTCTTTCGCAATAGCCGGTCGGTTGGTCGGTTGGTCGCTCGGTTCAGCCGGAGATAAAAAGCAAAAGTGGATCTCCGAGTAGATGTCAGTGACATCGAGAGAGCAAACCCAATCGTGTATATTTGGGTTTCATTAAGGCTGCACCCAGAACGTTTGCACCTTCGAACTTTCTTCTTTGGTATTCTATTATTCCGCCGACGATCAAGTTAAGATAAATGTCAGAAAAAGATAAATTAAGATGAATTAAGATAAATGTCAGAAAAAGATAAAGGATAAATGTCAGAAAAATTATTTCTACAATGGATAAACATCGAGTTTTATGGCAACAATCAGAAATCCTGAAATCCATGAAACTTTCTTCTTTATTTTTGTCCATTCTTTAAACGGAAGTCTCGATCCATATACACATTCAAAGAGCGAAGTTATCCAATACTACGTTGACGAGGAACGCGACAAAACTTAGAGCACGCGTACTTTTAATTGTTAATAAGACTCAACAGCTCATCAATGATTTATAAGGAAAAGAAGCGAAGCAATGTTGAAAATGCGAGGCATTCTCTCCTTTCATTAGAGGCTAGTGCGGACAGGTTGCGAAGTGACCGGTAGCAGAGTCGACCGGGTAATTAGAAGATCTGCAATCCTGCGAACCTACCAAATTCAGCTATCGTTCTGGGGTACATACATATCTAGCATCGGGCAAGAATGCACCGGCTGACCAGATGAGGCAGCCTTCACTCTGGAAGAGTGTCTCTCGCGGCCAGTGCAGTGCCAGTGGTAGAAAAGAGAGACGAACTTGAGAGCGGCGTGCGCCGAGCTGGACGGAAGAAGCAGAGTTCGGGAGGTGTACATGCGCCAGGCATACCAGGCTTACTCGGGAGAAACGAAAGAGATGGGAGGAGAAGAAACGGAAATAGCGGTTATGCAAGAGGAAAGTGGATCTCTTAGCGAAGGCGGCGAAAGGGACGCAGGAGGAAAGTGAGGAAGAAAGCGAAAATGGAGGTCAATTCCTCCAAAGATAACGGATTGCAACTGATTGCAATCAGAGAGTGGAGTTTTCATTCTCCAAGGAGTGGAATAAATATAAAGCGTTCGACGGCTCATGCAACCAGATGTTACGTTGGGGCAGAAGCACTGCTCTCACCATGCAGGAAGAGCACTAATCGATGAGGTCTCTGGTATTTACGACCCATTAAATTAAGTCATTCGAGAAAAACGGGAAAAGGGAAGAGTGGTATGCCACTAATACAGACTCCCGCACGCTGCATACCATTCCCGATTACATGACACTCGCATACCATACAATTTCACGGTATCGTACTCCCCATCGGCTATGCAAAACAATGTCGCCATTTTGTCCGGTAGTGTACAGGGTTCACGAGCTTTTTAACCGACTTCAAAAAAGGAGGAGTTCTCAATTCGTCTGGTTTCGTTTTCTCCACGTTTGTCGCAGAATTGTCCCGCTACCAAAACAATTTCAATTCGTTAAGTATTAACCATTGTTACTGGATAAAAACTGCAAATTTTCCTTAAATTTTCGTTTCTCCGGCTATTACTCCGCGACGGATGTGTCGATCGAGAGGAATTCTTCTCTACACTACGGAGGAGATTCTGACGGTGATTCTGACTATTAGAGAATGCCGAACTCATTGATGCATATCCATCTATAGTGTTTTCTTCTAAACAGGATGTGTCATCCGACTCTAATGGGTGATTGCTTAATTCCATCATGTCCCATGCCCATTCCTGACTTCTTCCTACGTACTCCCATGTAAACTTGGTCATTGAACACTCGTCGGAGTGTCCCTGTCCCCTCTCGCGTGGAACGAGCTGCATACTTAGCGTCTAAGGAAATAAACCTTCGCTAGTTTTACTAGCAGCACGTGAGTCTTGCACGGAGGAATAGCCGACGCGACGCGACGAAAGGAAACATTCGAGGTATTTGCAGTTGGCTGAGGTGTTAAAGGTGGCGTCGCGTCTTAAAGTTGATTTCTTCAAGGAGGAATGCCATCTTGGCTTTAGGGGTACCCTTTCGAGTCGAGGAGTCAGCCAAGGTGTGCTAAGAGTAGCAGGATGAAGAAATCGGGGGAAAGAGTGGTTGAAGCTTGCATAGAGATTACGTGAAGACGGTCAGTAGGGACTAGGCAGCCAGTACGAGGCACAGTCGCATTCTCACGTAACTGGATGCCAGTGGACTGCGGACAAGGGTGCCACGGCCGGGACGACTCGTCCTTTCGCCTGGTCCCTCGCCTCTCTGATCGTCCCTCCTCTTCCCAAGCAATTTACGAGCGATCGTCTCTTGCTTTCACGCACAACGGTACCGTTCACCACACTTCGCCGATCCAGTCGCAAAGAAAAAGAAAACATTTTACTTTGCCCGCGCCGGATAGCAATACTCCACTCTTGTTATAAGCTCCGCCTATGCTCCAGATCCCTTTTCACTAGCGAGTTTATCTTCTGCTGGTTTCCTTCAGGACTTATCAGCATTTCCATCTCTTGCAGTTGGTCCTTAAGAATTCTCGATTTAAAGATGTCTTAACGCTAAAATACCAGCCATTGTCTGACACAGTGGCTTATAATTGTCTAGCTTCGTAGGAAATAATCGCTGGCAATTCGTAAGCAACACTTGCTACATAGCGTAATAATTGGAAGCCACAGAACCCGTGATATAAAGAGAAGAAATGCTGACGTTTTGCTGGTATTACGTAAATGGCAAAGGGTCATTAACCAGAACATTCTCAAATTATTCTATTCACTTTAACACAGATTCCTCACATAGATGCCATAGTATAGTGGATTCAAATGAGTGCGTCTCCAAAAATGGTACACAAGAGATACAGCATGTGATATTTTTCTGCCCCTTTACTCCCAAGGGCAGCAGAGAATTTCTAGACTGCTTAGAGGAAACAAGCAGAACGCTTACAGAAACCCTCGAACACCTAAAATTGCTTGTCTCTGTACTTAGGTTCCTAATCTCCAATGAAATTTTCATCTAGCAATGAGTCTACTGAAATACAAGGAACATATATATTCAACAATAAGGTTCAACTAAGTAGACACCTAATTACACTTGATTCTGATAATAGGCTTATACATATGTAACTAGCATACTTTAATACATACTATATATATTATATATACATTAATCAATTGTGAGTACTGGTATATTACCAGTTTACTTACCTACTTGGTCTTCCAACTATGACGTTGAATAGAAAATAAAAGAAAACAAAATATACAAGACGAATTGAGTACCTCCTCCTTTTTCGAAGTCGGTTAAACATTAAGGTACTCCAGCAGTCTGTTAGAATTGTTCCTGGTAATGAAATGTGTCTCCTCCGAATGGCGGAAGGCAGACGCTCTCTGGAATGACTGGAGAGGAAGCCTGTTATTGTATCCTGGTCGAGAAAGGTCGCCGATTTGTGTTGCGGGATGCTTCGGCGACCTCGTGCTTAAAACGGGGTCACTACGCAAAGCAATTGTTGTCGCTTTGTAAGAGGGAAAGTTGTGTTTACTCTGGCGACGTATCGATCAGGATAAGCTGAACCGACAGAATTTTGCATGGTGGTCAGAAAGACCTGTAACAGAAGTAGCACTAGCTAGAGGCCTGTGACTTTTCTATTTGGTAATATCTGTTCTTTTCGTCCGCATTAGCAACCGTACCAATTGTAATGATTTTGTTCTGAAACGAGAGGTAACAGCTTCCAGTAATACTCTGGCAAATGTAGCGAGTACGAAGCCGTGAGAACACGTCGATGGTGAATGATCCTATCGAAGATGTTGCAAAGTCTATCGTGGGAACACGTTATGCAACGCATTACTCCGAGAGGCCTCATGGTGAAAAGCGTACAAGCCACATCTCTATGGGCTGATATAGTATATGTATCGGGAATACTCAATAGACGGAAGAACTTCGGATACTATGAAATAGTTGACTCTCAGTAGGACAACTTGGATTAGTGAAGTCATCGTGATATAATAAAACTAGCCTAGATGCATTCTGCCCCGAAATGTAACTGTGTCAGGGTTCATTGGCTCGGGATAAACTAGCCGTATATGGATATAATCATTATCAGAGGCAAAAGGAAAAAAGTCTCCAGCTAGGCTAGATAGTCGCATTCGGCTGGAGGGCGTCTCGCGTATCTGGAAGATCGAATTTCACGGGGCGTCCGATAATTCCGGTGCCGCTAATGGAGAACCAGTCAGTCGACCCGTGACCGTCCTCTCATTTTCACCAAAAATGAGAGTACTCCAGGTGTTCGTGCTCTTGGCCCTCCTCCTGCACAAGGATTCCTGCAGTACGTCCTTTCGTATCCTCGTCATTCTTTGCTGACATAGCGCTCGCTCCTCGAGAACTACTCAATTCTCCAATACCCCAGCAGCCAAACCAATTGAACTTATATATATATATATATATATAAATATATATGTATATATATCAATTGTTTAGGGAATGTGTGAATGTCCTGTGGTGCGTTATCCCTAGAAATAAGGTGCAATGAGTTATGTTCATTTTGTACGTAGATGCACATCTGGAATACGATATGCTGGGAATCGTAATGCAGGGATGCAAGAACTTGGAACAAACGTCGCCAATGCTTCGGCTAAAGAGGCATCTCTTCTGCGAGTATGATTCCAATGTCCGGCCAACGCCTTCCCACCAGACAGTCACTAATGTTACTATAATGTTACTGCCGATCTTAGTCGAATTTGTGAGTAGTTGTAATGCCGATCGATAATTATTGGTAAATCTTGCCAACTTACTTTCAAAATACAGTGTTTTCTACATGACCCATTGGATTACAGGACGACTTCTCCAGCACGATGACTCTTCACAGTTGGATGACCACGGTGAGCCTTCAGTCCCATTTCCGTATGAATATTCTTGTCTTGGTATTAATAAGTTTTAAACTTTTTAGTCTTGGAACGATTACCACCTGACATGGACGCCTTCGGAGTTTGAAGGCATCACATCCCTTCACGTAAAGAGCAACGAGCTGTGGACCCCGGATCTTTCCGTTTACAATTCGTAAGTTTTTTTTACACAACACCTCTTAAAATAACATTGTTCGACCAATTTTATTGGAACTTACTTCTATCAGTCTCACTAAGGCTTATTTGATGTTTTGTTTAATTACAGGGGTGACTTGTCTATGGACCAAACCGGCATGCCTACGACGAATTGCCTGCTGTTCAATTCCGGCGCGGTCACATGCGTACCTTCGCTGAAGCATACGATAAAATGTCAAACTGACTATGCTCTCTGGCCGTACGACAAGCATAAGTGCCAAATAAACTTCGGCTCGTGGTCGCATTCAGGGGAGGAAGTGAATTTCCACTTGGACAGAAAAGGGGTTCGTTTCGAGTTCGCAATAACGCATGTTCATATACATATGAAAAGACATTATATTCTGAGTTATATTTTTAACTCCCTTTTCTTATGATTAACATTTGCAGTATGTCATGGACGGCTATGTAAACAACACTCAGTGGGGATTTAAATTGATCGACGCCCATAAGGTGCTGAAAAAATTTAAGTGCTGTCCAAACGACACTTATCCTATGATCGTTTACGAGTTCGAGATCAGCAGACACGCGGGTGTAATGCATAGTATATTCATTACGCCAGCGATTGGTAAGTGCAATCACTGCAGTACTTTACAAGTTTGAGCTTTTACTAAGACCTGCATTCACTTTTAGCGTTGACCTTGCTTACTTTGGCTGTCCTTTGGCTCGATTCGAGGTCAACCGAACGAATAGCAGTAGGTAGCGTCAATCTAATTTGCCACTTGCTTTCTATCTTTGATTTGCACTGGCAGTTACCACATAATGGGACGAATCCACCTAACATACGTGAGTCTCACTGAAAATCTAATAAATCATTGATTAGCTTAAAAAAGCCTACATAGAGAAAGAAGAATAGAAATGAGGGGTTGTTGGAATTAATGTTACTTTCTATGTTTCCAGTTCTCTTTTACCGAGACTCTCTGGCCCTTGCCGCGTTCGCCTTGATATTAACAGCATTGCTACGAAAGCTCCATGACATGAGCATCGGGGTACCCTATTGGATCTCTTCGACGACTACTTTCGTCTTAAGTAATAGAGCAGGTCGTTTCCTAATTCTCACTGACGAGGACGAAAAGATGTCGGCTGCCGGAATCCTGGGGAACGAGAATGAAGAGAATTCCGACATGGCCAAGTCCGGCGTGCGGCCAAAGGAATCCGCTTGGAGGCACTTCGCAGCGATAATCGAGTGGCTCTCTTTCTTCAGTGTTCTTCTCGCTTACATTATTATCTTGTGCACCCTCGTCCCTGCCGCTTAGCCCAATCATCCACATCTCCTTCCACCCAGGATTCAGCAAAATCTCTCTTACTATATATAATTTATAGTGTAGCTAGGCTAATTTCTTTATTTCTTCGTGAGACTAAAGGGTTCGCGTTTCGACCCTTCCGATTGAAATTAATAGGAATAAACGAAGACCTGTGTGTTTGTGTCATGTTCTTATATTGTCTTGGATGGTGGACATTATATATAGTTTTAGAATATGTATATGGTTTCTGGAGTATGTAGAACATAGGTTGCTTAGATAATAATAGTTTGTCCGAGATGGAACAACCCTGTTATTTTTAAACCTTCGCAATAAAATAAGCAAGGACTATTCAATTGGCGTATCTCTTTTTTTCTATCTTCTATATCCTGTGTTTCTCGACGACACATACATATGCAACATTTCACTCTTTTTTTTATTTCATGGTTTTTACTATAACGAAACTATTCTCGGACTTCGACCGATCGTCGTAGGGTTCACCGTCAAACCTTACTCCTATTGCGCTAGAAGATGTAAATGGCAACATTATTGATAACCCATTAGAAATACCAAACCTATGAGCCAAAACCTTTACTGCAAATTTAAGTAACAATAATTTTGACGCCGAATTTTTAAATTACAAAATGAGGATACCGACTCCCAATACATTCTCAAACTCCCAATAATACAATCTTCACGGACTCCAGAAGCCTAATGGCAATACAGAATAAGAAAAATACCACATCCATTATACAAAAAATCCAAGACCTACTGGATAAGTTGAAAAATTACAATATTAAAATTGAGCTGCCAGTATTAATAGTTTGGATCCCATCACACCAGAAGATTGCAGGCAATGAATTTGCAGATTTTTGCGCAAAAAAAGCGGCACAGACATTGGAAACAATTAACTCAGAAGTCAAAATCCCTGAAATTAAAAAATATATAAAAAAATCATGGAACACTGGAACGCAAAATGGCTTAATTTACCGCCAACCAAACTCCACGAAATCAGAAAGAACTTGAACGAAAATATACCAAACCTGATCAACAGAAGGGATACTAGTATAATTGTACGTTTGCGTATTGGACACACTATAATAACACACGGACATAATAACACACCAAGGAGCCAATAAAATGCTGCCCAATATGTGAAGTGGAAATGTCAGTCCGACATATTTTAGTGGAATGTCCCAGTCTGCAAACAATACGGGACCAACCGAACCTCCCTAACACAATGGACTCCTAACTTAACAACACCGAACCTTGTAAATTAATGATAAAGTTTCTAAAACGTGCTAACTTGTACAAGGATATTTAATTCAAAATATGTTTTGGATACCTTATAGTGGTCGCTACAAGACCTTTGTAGTTGTAAAACGATCTAAAATAAATCATTTAAAAAAAAGAAACTCTTATAAAAACCAGGACGTGGAGCAGTGATTATGGTTTAAATGGCGCAGAAGGTTCGTCTGTATTGCGTGCATTGAACGTTTAATCATGATAAGGGGACTTTATCAGTGTGGAAAGGGGCGGTTTTCGACTAAAATAGAGGATCTTAAGTTTCACTGGGCGTAGAGTTTTTGTAACCGAGTCACTACGAGTCATTGGGCAAGTGAACTGTCAAAAGTCTCAGTCGCTCTCGATCGGTCCCCCATGATGAGGGAATTGACGAATTCTTTGATTTACATATTATTGGTTCTCGCCACATTTTCCGGGAGTCGTTTGGCCGACGGTTCGATGGCTCTAACGTGCAACGGAATTCAGAGTAGATCGGCTACTCTGAGATTGAGGAGATACTTGTTCTGTGATTACGATCAGGATATCAGACCTACCGTCAATTTCAAGAACGCAACTTTTGTTAAGTTCAGCATCTATCCTCAAACTATCGAAGTCGTAAGCATACTATTGTTTCGATTAATTTAAATCGTTCTTGGTCTTTGTTTCATCAAGTGAGTGTGGAATTTCTCCTTTTCTTCTGTTCTTCCAGAATGAGGACACGAGTATTGTTGAACTCCACGCATGGACCTCGATCGTAAGTCACGACTATTTTTGTGGTAGAAGCGCAGATACGAATATAGTGCAAAAGGTCTATTATCAATGTGTCCGACGTTCTGTAACAGTCGTGGAGAGATGAACACCTTTCCTGGGAGCCATTCAAGTACGATGACTTACAATTGATTCACGTAAAAAGCTACGAGCTTTGGATACCTGATGTAGTAGCTCATATGGCGTAAGCATAGATTGGTGTGTTGGAAAATGCCTTTGAGGAAAAGTACTTGAACGATTGTCTATGCTTGGCTGCAGGGGTAGTGAGAACGCTGAAATGCCATTCACATCCTGTTGGTTGTATCACCAAGGGGATGTCTATTGTATGCCACCGACTGTGTACAAGGTACATTGCGATGCAGATCACACATGGTGGCCCTACAGCACGATGCACTGCATCGCACAATTTGGTTCCTGGTCCCATTTCGTCGAGGAGCTGGTACTTCAATTCACCCACAATGAGGTAGAAGGACTAGTGCGTACCGAAATCTTGGTTCTCTAATGATTGTACAACACCATTTGCACTGACAATCTTCGAAACCATGCTATTTTCAGCTAACCATGTCCGAATATGAACGACATCAGGCCTGGGAGGTTTTGCGATCTTACCAGACTGAACTGATTAAGACATCGAAGTATGGCGAAGAATATACTACAAAATTGATAGCCTTTCATATGATCCTTAGAAGATATGCAAACTTCTTTAATGCATGTTATGTGGTTCCTGCTGTGGGTGTGTATTATATAAATAAATGCATTTCCATGAAGGGCTTCTTATTCATTCGGAATTCGTACTGGATAACATTAATCTTTAATACGCTTTTTGTTATAGTATTAATGATAATGACGTTACTGACCCTCTGGTTAGACCCAAAATCGATAGAGAGAATGACTATCGCGAATTTGAACTTTCTCTGCCACTTGTGGTGCATCGGGAATCTATTAGGGAGAATTGCGTACACCGGCAACAATCGTCCAAGAATAAGTAAATATAGCGTAATACGCATAATGTTGTACATATGTCTTGGAGTACCGGACTTATATTAATTTGTAGTGTATATGTTATGATTAATCTTAATTTTCAGTGACTTTTTATGAGACCTCGTTAATACTTTCGACACTGTCATTAATATTGACGGGTGTTCTGCGTCACATACAAGGATTGACTGTCGAAGCACCCGCGTGGATATCGTCGAGTACTGCTGCATTTCTGCAAAGCAAGGCTGGCCAAATACTTTTGTTTAGTATTCTTGACCCGAAAGTATCCGCAGAAATCGAGGGAGACGCAGATGACAATACTGATCTGGTTTCGTCGACAAAGAAAGAAATCACCTGGCAATACGTCACGCTTATTATTGGTTGGATAGCCTTCCTAGCTATTCTGATTGCGTATTTCGTCATGTTAGCTCTTTACTTGCCCACAAGTAATTCTATAAATTCCTCTGCCGTGAATAGCGCGATATTTGCCTCTTAAACATCAAACTTCAAAGATGAGACGTACTTGATATATGCAATTATTCGGCATATAAATCTTTCTTCACCTCTGAGGATGCTTTTCGACGTGGGAAGTAATAAAGTTCTCTTATTATAAATACATTTATTTTGCAAAACAGCCCAGATCTTAATTTACTATGAAGGACATCGACTCTTGCAACTGTCAACAGTGCACACAGTTTGTTCTTATTGTTTTTATTCTCATTGTTCCTTCCATCGTACGTAATAGGTCACTATGATTGAACTTACGTATAAGGAGCAAATTCGTATTCCTAATCGTATGAGATCGCGAAATGTCACTTGAATTCGATTGATTTTACTAATGACGCTAGAGAAACTATATGGGCAGGGACACGGTATAAAAAAAATCAATCATTCTTCATCCACCAAAACTACTCATTGGTGCTTAATTAACAATTTGTTACAATATATACAGTTTAGAGAACGGCGCGTGTGTGACTAATAAAAAGTAATAGTTAACTCAACACCGTATTCTCATGTGCTAAACTTAACATTTGGAAAGAATAAAGGTCGCTGGAATGATGGCTCCCAGATTTGGTCATTTTTAATGACAAAGACAAACAGCCGGGTTGAACATTACCGTTAGCTATAAAAATCTGAAAAGGTGTACTGGAATATGATTTGACACCAAAATGATTTCAACTGATTCGAAAGTGGGAAGGGGCAGGGGCGAGCTGATGTAACTGGTTGATGTGTTGTCCTTATTGCGATTTATACAGCAAATAGTCTTTTAATACTCGAGGAAGCGGAAGCAAGTGAACTGCATTCCTTTTGGTATATTGGAGTATCGCATCCCGGCAGGCGCTTTGCAAAGTCGATACTGCTGAAACACATACCCGATAAAAAGAAAGGGGATATATTTCATGGAGTATTGCGAGTATTTATTAAAAGCAGCAGTTAATCGGCTTGAAACTCAATAGCATACATACCGCCATAGAGTTGAACTATTCTGACTTGCTTCGTGGTACCATAAACATCAACTACAGCACGCAAGGGACCCGCCTTGTATGGGATATCTCTACTGCAAACTCCTTGATCCTCCCCATTGATAATGAAATGCATCTCAGCCTTGTCTGAGCCAACCTGTGGCACATACATAATCCCAATACGGCTGCCAGCATCGGTTGGCAATATATATTGGGATGAACCGATTGTGTTTGGTCTTAAAGTATTAAAGGGTATCACCCCACGTGATGTCTGTACATTGACACCATCTGTGATCAATTTTTTCTCCCTTGATAGTATACCCTCTCCTTGAACAGAAAAGATTCTTCATTAGTTCATTAGTCTTTAACATACTTTACATACTTTAGAAACATTGTATTATTGACTTTTAGTAAGGAGAGATATCTGATCTACTGGAAAATTGTTACTTTTGGTATTAGGACACTATCTCCATTCCATAAACAGAGCACACATTGAACTAGTTAACTATTCCTCAAATAAATCTTGGAATTCTTATCAAGGAATTCTCTGATCTTTATTCCTTCTCTCAACTTGTCAACAATGTCACAGTTGGCTCCAAGCAACTCAATACCACCGGCATTGTCTTAAACGGTACTTTTTACAACTGAGAGCCATGCATATGATAGTTACCAGTTAATATAACGCACACAATATGCATTGAGAGACGAAGTGCAGTTTACCATTTGAGTCTAAGCATGAATTGACCAGAATAACGGAGTGAGGGACGCAAAGGTCACAGAACAATGGCCTTTACAACAAGTGCAGGAGTATTGGCTGCTTTTATATAGATAGAATCTTCGGATAATTAAGTATAAGATGCTGCTAGTTTCTTTTGCGGTGACAAGGTATCGAAGATTAGCAGCTTACCTTCAAAGCCATCCCAGATGTTGTGACTCTTAGTAATGGCAAATATCCAGGTGTTGCCTAGCTTGACGAGGTTTGGCATAGCATATTGTGGTACATTATTGACAGAAGCTGGGTCAATAAGGGTAAGACCAAGTCGCATGTGACCACTCCATCCTTGCTCGGTTCTTTCGATCTCGACGAGGAAGATCTCGCCAAGCTGAAGCGGCTTCTCGCTAAAGGCGAGGGAATTGGCGAAACTCGCCGTCCGATATGCCACAGTACTGTCTTCCCTAAGGACTATGTTCTCCCCGTGGGTAGGATGAAATCTTGTAATCACTCTCCGGGATTTCTCAGCCATGATTTTCGATTTGGAGAACTCGTACCGAGATGTACGCGCTCCGCCTCGTGCGAAGCCTCATTGAGATCAGCTCAGCCGTGAAAAGTGCTTTGGCTCAAGTTTCTCCAAGTCTTCAGTGCATCTCTTTTCAAACTGAGCCATCCAAGCATCCACAGGATCATATTCTTTCTCATTTAAATGACCATCGCCACCACCAACTATCACCAATTAGGTTATTCTCCACCGGTTGCTGGCCGGCCAATGCCTTCTCCTTTTGGTTTAACCGAACCAAACAACGCACTTTCCTACTGCATAGAGGACCCCGGATATCACGCCTCTCCTCCACATGGAAACTTTAGATACCAGTTGTTTTCATCTCTTTACTCGATAAAACTGTCAGGAGGACAGGATGGAGAGAATTCTGTCGCTCCATCATTCTCCATAGCAAGACAGATATATGTATTGTATATCTACCACACGACAATAGATTATATTAGAATAGCGGCCGCTCTTGACACTAATTTTACTAGAAGCGTCGTAAGTATGACTTTTTTGAATTAGCTCACTTCGATTGAAGCTCGATCGGTTTCAACCACTTTTATCTCAAGTGCACTGTTCAGTCATGATGACTGCGTCCATTCATAATCGAAACAGTCCAACATAAAAAACGGAGCAAACTTTAATTTATGTAGTGCCGGCCAGTGCCGGCAGCTATCATTCTGGTCCTGGGTGCGCGCTCATGTAAAATCAGGAGCGTTGGGCTATTGCGCTGTTGGTCACAGTAAGAACATTCCGAAGAATATCAGATATAATATCCACTCTCCAATTTTGATGTTATAATAAGGTAGTAAAGATATTTTAGGGATGCAAGGCGGGCAGATGAACAAAAATCAACGGATATAGATCGCAGAAGCAGGCCTATATGGGAATTGGAATGCAGCTTTCCTTCTGGCAATCTCTATACGAAGTCCACTGCTCACGCTCCTTATTGCCGTTAGGCGTCGCGTCGGTGACGTCGATTTTTCGCTCGCAAGTAGAAAAAGCTATAGCTATCGCAAACTATAAAGTCCAATAGGAGCACGACCATTGAAATAATAGCAGACTTCGGACAATCACTACAATTTAAAGGATTCCTTACATAGATGCCATATAGTGGATTCAAACATGTGTACGACCGCAAATATGGTGGCATACAATAAAAGACTTTACAGCATATATATGTGATATTCTTCTGTCCTATTTGCCTCCAAGGGCAGGAGAGACTTTCTAGTCTGCTTTTAAGTCAACAGGAAATTCAATCCTTAGAGGAAATAAGCGGAACGCTTACAGAACCCTTGGAACACCTAAAACTACGTGTAAACTCTAATGACATTTACACCCAGCAATAAGTCTAATGAAATACAAGGACATATATGCGTATATTCAAGATGGTTCAACTGTTACTTTTTGTTCTGGTACAAAATAAGTAGACGCATAATAATAACCGAGGTACAGACAGAGAATAACGAATTTTAAAGAATTGGAAAGAGAACGTAATTTTATTAAAATAGTATCTTAATCGAAGATTGCATGCAAGTAATAAATCCAATTAATGTGAGCGACTTCTGGATCGGGGCAGTTGATTATAAGTTTCCCAGCATCCGAAAAATCATCGAGCATAAATTCTCCCAGATCGCGTTTTGGATTTCGCAGTCCAACATTGATAGTAATGATCTGCAAACGCATGTTTCCAATTGTTTAAACAAACTTCAATGGGAATGATTAGTCTCGATTATATTTACTTGTTTTGATTTAATTGTTTCGGACGACGATTCCACGTGAAAATGCTCCGAAGGCTCCAGAATCAAGTTGAACGTTCTTGTTTGCCTGAATATATTTTTAAAAGGAATTGAAACTTCACCTTTCCTCGTTATTGCGTACGGTCCGGCAGGTTTCGGCAGCGAGTATGTTGCTATTATAGGAAATCTACACACAAAACAATATGTGTAGGTATTGTACAGCATGACACTTTCATTTAATAAATGTAGTGTTCGTTTCATCCTAACTCGCCCATCGACTTTAAACGCGAGGGAAAAAAACAGATTGGGTGTGAATGGAATCAGTTTTGGAAATCCCAAACATCCTTTACACACAAATCAAGAAATAACATTTATGTACAAAATTTCCTTATCACTGAAAACGGAACTATAATCAATAGTGAAAATCTCTAGACTAAGAATTGGTCTCACAAAAGTAACCCACTTCCCCATATTAGCAAAGAGAACCCCTCTATGTCCAACCTATGTAACACCCGCACAACTGTATCGAGGACATATTGACCATCTGCCCTCTGTACTAGAATTAAAGAGAAAAATCGCACGTACCCTACAAATTTAGCGGGACCCTTAATAAAGAAAACAACTATAAGAACGTAATTGAATTTTGAAAAGAAACACATTGACTGAACAAAATGTAATACCACGGCACGCTCAACCCCCCTGTATATCCATATAATGTATTATATGATGTAAAGGATGTAACCAGATTAAGACCAAATCAAATGCGCACAACTGCAAACAGATGTACTCAAATAATTGATTGTCACTAATACCCCAAAATGGGATGTCACGTAATAATAAATAATAATAATAGTAATAAGAGTAATAATAGTGTTCGCCTCACATAAATTCTCCTGCTATGTTCGACGAAGCCACCAGATTCCCCGTTATATTTTCAGTATCGTATGGTTCGAAGATGACTTCCAATTTGTGCTCTTTTTGTTTGGGAATACTGACTTTCTTCTCGCAAATTAGAGAGTCATTGTCGACCTGCACAAAGTTCTTAGGTAGATGGAAATTTTTCATACGATAGTTCTTTTCACATACCGTCACGGTGAAATCACAATTGCTGTTAGTGCGATTCTTAATCGGAAGTGTGAATGTAGTAGCATTGCCTAAAGTAGCGGTTACGTGGGTGACCTTTTCCGGCGGTGCGGCTAACGCTTTCAGTCTCAATTCATACGGGAACCGTCCCAGTTCCCGACAATACACATTGCACCTATCAATAGTCTCACCCGACGGTAAAAGCGGATCATACTTTATGTTAATATATCGCTGTGAAATATAACATTGCTTTAAATGTTAGAAAATCCGGCTTTAAACTGAAAACATCGGATGATATCAATTTACATGGGATAATGGAGGAACGGTTTTCGGCGTTCCGTGTATTTTAACGCATGGGTGGGAACATTGCGCTGTGTAAATTATCTCTCGGTCCTCCATGGGATTTTGGAGCTTTAATGAATAGCAGGCCGGATTACGGACTATGGTAGTCAGCTTTATAGACTCTATTATTTCAGGACTTGTAACTTTGTAATTAATCTCGTAGTATTGGTACTCGTCCTCTTGATTGGCGAAAGTCACCTATATTTTCAATTTCCCCTTAGTTCTTAGGAAATGGAGTTAAAGGAGGGAGATAATAAATAGAATTTAGAGAATTCAATGTTTACCGTAAAAAAGAAGTCATACTCTTCGTAGGTGTGAAAGACAGCCCTGTAATCCCGTTGACTGTTAGCTGGAATGTCTAGTGTGTTGCTGCCAGTAAAATTAAACAAGGGAGTATCCTAATGATAAAAAAGAAAATATCACGACATAAGAGGGAAATTTGTACATTGCCCGTTGAACCTTTAATTGCACTACATACTTTGCCCTCATTTCGTAGCTCGATGTGGCAGAAGAATCTTTCCTGTCGATTTAGCCAGTTGTAAACGGTCAAGTATTCAGTGTACTTTGTTTTTGCTGGAAATTCTCGAATTAAGGTCGCGAGAGCAGGGGGTGGCAGTGCTGCTCCACGAAGGGCGTATAATACGGGCGGACTACTATCCGGCATTTTCAGAAAGATTGTCCCCTGTCGCACAAACAAACCATGAATTACTTCTATTTCACAGCTTTCCCGGTTGCAGCACGCAATTCATTCATTATTTCCGCCAGATGAGATTTTACTTTGTGAGATTCGCCCACAGCAGTCATCGCAATTGGATAATAAGTAATTAAACATGTTTTCGACGTTCTCGGTGGAACGGTTAATACATTCTCTGTTGTGAAGTGCTCGCCAATGATTTCCGGCTTCAATTCCCAGGAGGAATTCGTATCGTTAGAGATCTTTACCGATTTTATATCTTTGTCTCGTACATTCGCCTCGAAATAGAGAGTATCAATTGGATCTGGTAACTTGCAGGAGCTACCATTAATTTTTACGCCTAGCAGCCCATACTTCTCGATTTCTATTGATGCCTGAGAAGTGATTTCATTTAGATGCCGAAAACCCAATACTTTCCAGAAATAAGGCTACTGATATTGCACTGGACTAACGTTTGCTTCTAACAAATTGTATTCTTGTGTGGGCTGAAATTTTACGAGGAAACTGACATCCATTCCGGGAGAACAGTAACCAGATACAGGACTAATAGTGAACTCTCGAGGCAATTTTGCGATGTTCCACTTGAATCTACGGGGGTGAGAAAATTTCAAGATTTAGATCTGAATAAGTAAATTACAGTAAACCAAATATGTATTCCACTTTACCTTGCCCCTATATCTCCAGTGTTCATTAAGAGTATTCTAGCCTCAGCCAGGTAATTTTGCACGACTGTTCCGAAGGACAATTGTGCTTTGGACAATTGGAAGGCTGCTCCGACGCAGGAACCTCTGACAACAAATAGAGGTAGTATGGTCGTTGAAGTTTGAACAGCTACTTTCTCGGAGAAAGCTTTCATTCTGCATGTTGGCTTAAACTTGACGATGACGTTGATCTTCTTGTTCGGCGCAATTATCGTATTCGCAGATGGTTGGATTATCAACGCTTGGGAGTAATCAGGTTCGCTACTTCGTTCAGTTTTTCCCGGAGAGGCCCGTTTGCTTTCGGGCGTTGGGTCATAATCTGATTTTGTTGCGTCTATCTGTGAAAATGTTCTACAATCCCGAGCTCTCTCGTGGTGTTCGAGATAACCGCGAAGATCTTTCATTAGCCCGAATTGCACTGTCACTGGTAAGGAACCTTCATTTGTAACTGCAACCCTTTTGGTGATCATTTTATTAACGAGAACGTTTCCCAAGTCGACCAACTTGTCACGCGGATTTACTAGATGAATCTGAAAAAATTAAACGTTTCGAGATTTCAGTGCGTACTCATTTCCCACGCCTTATTTCTCAGACAATATGGAGCCATCTACCTTGTAGGTAATACCCTCGCCTGTAATTATTAGTTTCTTCTCCATCATGCGGTTAATGGTGAATGTTAGGGTTTCACTATACTTTGCTTCCTTCAGCGGTCGGAATATTATGGGTATGGCAATAATCGAGCAAGGCTTCAGTGCTTCGGAAAGTGATCCCAAGTCCACGAGAATGTGTGGCTTCTCCTCGTACGTGCACTCAATCCTACATTTTTTAAATCAAGTTTCTTAATTATGTAACTTCAAGAAAGTAATTTAGCAGCGTAAACACAGGAATATGTCTTACACGAAGGCACTCTGCTCAGAATTAGTTATGAAAAGCTCGATTTCATAGCCTGGAAGATTCTCTTCCTGAATATAACAAGCACCAAAGTCGTGCTGATTGAAGCTAAACTTTACAGAGGGTTTCTTCGCAGACGCATTTACCAGAAATCTATACGTTGGTCCTCCAGATATCTAGTTGAATTGAGCAAATTAAAGTTAACAAGTGTAATACTGGACGTCGTCAAAATTATGAATGATCTCGGTAATACTTTGAGAAATATAGGGTGATCTTTGATCGATCTTCTTTCGAAGATTACAAGACTCAGAGTGCAGGTGAGTCGCGATCCTTTAGGTAGTTCGTCTTCCAAATCCGATATTTTTATAATATATGTGCTTGTCTCGTTTCTGGGTGTAGTACCAAGTTCCCACGCAAAGTAGAAAGGCAGTTCTCCAGAGTTTGATATATCAAATTCAACCACACCCGGTTCAGCGAGCACTAACTATTAAACAAACAATAATTCTCAACAGAATTTCATTTTGCATCTTTTGTTGCACAGTTATTGCAATCAAACGTTAATCTGAGTCCTCGCTATAGCAACAACGAAGAACTTTTTCTTGCTATTTCATTTCTTGAAAGAGTATCCGGTTTTTATCGATAGTTTCCTTTGCTTTTGCTTTGTTGCTTTATGACGATGACAGTTTAGACCACAGAAATCAGTATTCGGATGATTCAATAATGATGGAAAGAAAGAAAGTTCCCGGGGTTCCTTCAGCGAGGACAGAACTTTACTTTTCCGAAATCCACCACGTTCCTTGCAGTCTCTAAGGCCTCTGTCGTTTGACCTATTGTGTCGGTATAAAAAACCGAAGACATAGTCCTGTAAACGTGAGCCTTCACGCACATGGTGAGCGGGTTCTTCATCCACTTTACGTGGCATTGAACTTGAAAATTGAATTCGCCAGCCAGAGTAGGCTGATATTCTAATCTGCATTAAAAGTGAAAAATGCGTCAACGAATTGGCCTTGACGAATTTTTCTCTGAATTTTCGAATAATAATAGACAATTACGAGAATGTCTGTTCTTCTTTGGCTGCCAACTTTCCCTCCATGGGCAAAATGGTAAGATCCTGAGACTTTCCCTCGCTGCAGAGAGACTGCTGCGAGATTTTGAAGGGGATGTTGAAGTTTTCCTCGTTGATTATCTTTATTGAGTCGCGAACGGGACATCCTGGCAAAAGCGTTCAAAGTAAAGTAATGTCAAAGCGAATCGGGGACTAAGAGCTGATCGATTTTTATAGTGAACCGAGGACTGTTGGTTTCAGCTTGAGGTCAACGGCGAGGGAGTGGACGAAAGGTTCAACTACGTTGGCGACAAGAAGAAAAAGGCTCTTGAGCTCGTAACTATCAATGCAGAAGAGCCAGAACGACTCAAAAGTTCCAACGTCTTCTGCCAAGAAGGAAAAAGCCAACTCGACACGCTTGCCACGCACAGCCATTCCATCGGCAATTAAGCAATGAAACTTCGGCACTTCCTCCTCCGAATAAAAGGTGCGGTCTTTCCACGCGAACCGATAATTCTCACTCGTCGGATTAATTAGGTCGAATTTTCTGCAGTTTTTAATCAAGCATTAGCCATTTACTCTTAATTTTGATTAAAAATTGTAATCAAGCAGCCATTTGCTGGTAAAAGGATACAGACTTAACGTGAGTTTCTCCGACTCCTATCACTTTAAACTCGACCACTCGAATGTTTTCCCAAAGCGTAGGATCGTCCACGTCGTATCCTATTGGCCCTGGCTGCGTGGTGCTTCGCCTCTTACCAGTTATATAATCACTTTCCTTAATTTCGAAATGGCAGTAGGGTAGCAAACTCCTCCCAGTTATGGGTACTACCAAATTTGTCAAGTCGGGATTCAAATTCTCCATTCTACCAACAGTTTGCATGCAAGAACTTTAGAATCAGCAAATCCAAATTGTTCCACTTCAATTAGCCGAAGATTTTGCTCTCAATTACTTGCACGTGAGATTGGCTTTGTAGTAAAAGACGTCCTTTGGCGAGAAGTCTAAAATACACTCTTTTGATTCTCCCGGCAAGATTGTACCCTCGCTTGACGATATTTTGAAGGGGAAATCGTAGCTTTCGAGCTTGGTCTCATGGCTTCTGTCGGTTAATTCTGCGCTACTGCTAAATAAGTCAGATTGTCTCGGCGAATCTAATTAATTTTAACATAAAATACTCATTAGAACTTTGCTAGGTTCACTATTGAATTACGCCTTCTCACGACTTCTTCACCTTCGCAGTCAGCCGAAGTCTGCAGAAACAGCGTCTGTTTTGATAATTTTGCATTTGCATCGCCATTTTCCTGGCGAGATGTGGCTTTTGGACTATTCTCTGCGAAACGTCTGGGATAACGTTCGTCCATGTCTATTTTCCATGCATACACCAGATTTACAATTCCGGCGTTCGACAGGACTATTTTGAACTCGCGCTTCTGTTCATTGATTTCAAATTAATGATAAAGTGCGTAGTTTGATTTAGTTAGACAATCGTTTTAATTTCTTATATGTATACGAGTTCTACTCTTAATGATGATAAAGGGATAGCACTGAACCTGGAGCATGAGGGTATCTCCAAATCGTATTTCCTTCACCGAGCAAGAGTATTCGGAATAGGCGACGGTCGCGTTGAGTAGGAGATGAATGTACTTGGTTGTGCCAGAGAAAACTTCGTAAATTGGTTGGGTGGTGGGTTCCACGACTTTCCTCATCACTGTCTGCAAATCCGACTCTACGCTCGAAATACTGTAGCTGACATTCTCCCATCTCACTTCCGTCTGCCGATCATCCCAGGCTAGTTCGCCCAATGACTCATCGATGTTTATTTCGCATACTTCGCACTCTATGCAAGTCTGCCAATATTCGAGAATATAGCAATAAAATTCGAAAGCGAAAGTGGCAAGTTTACATTAATAAATAGATTACGGATTTTTATCCGAGTATCGATTTTCATTATTATATCACGCATTGAAATGCATAGTGGCTGGTTCGAAAGGCGCACAGTATGCATATAGACATGAATTCTGAAGTCGCCTGGTTTTACCAAAAAATTTAGATTTTACGGAATTTCAATTCGGCTTACTTGCATATAAAACCGCAGTCTATTATTAAATAATACTCTGGGGAATTAGGATCGATATTTTTACTCTGAGATGAACAGATAGCAGACTCACGTTTACATGGGCTTTCGATTGGCCTGCTAAGAAATTGGCGGTGATCTCTTTCGTCGTTTGATATTTGAGAGAGCCTATCGTGGGTATGAAGACTATGTCGGGATGTGCACTCCATTGGAACCTAAACCAGCGATCTGTCGATTTATTAGCGATCTTGAAGGACCTCCTGTACATCTTGCTGACGAAACACAGACCGTAGTCGAGATTGTAAGTCAGGATTGCTGAGTGGATTGGCGCTCCCAAAGCTATAATTTCGTTCGCATTAGTATTGGTCGTTTCGGTGAAAATCAGTGAGTGAGAGTTACCGGAAATTATGGAGCCTGCTCTCGATGTTCTCGAGGTAATTTTCCGCGTCTTGGCTTCTCGATATTTAGATCTTCTTTCCTTGTTCTCAGCGAGATCGAGATCTTCGAGTACGATGAGTTCGGTGAATCCGTCACCCTCCAACATGACTTTTATATTCTCGTAAGGATTGTGCACGACCGAGATGCGAAGTTCTGCTTGGAACTTGCCAAGTTCATTCGGATGGAAGGTTACTTGCAGTTCGGTTAGATTTTCCGGCATGAGACGGACCACGGTGCAAGTATCCAATGACTCGGAATCTTTCCAATACTTATGTTTAGGAGCAAGCCATTTCTCGTTCAATCAATGGACACTAATACTGCTTACCTTCACCACTGCTATCCAAGGACGGTAAACGACGCGTTTCTTCCTTACTAAAAATTGAGAAGGCAAATTTTCGGTCTTCGAAGATGTCGAAAACAATTTTGGCTTCGATCAGACCACTGTTCTTCAAGACAATGTGCTTCTCACGTTTCTCGTTCACAAGGCTTCGCCCGAAATTCAGAAGAATATAATTGCGAATCCCTCTTAAAGGTTCCAATATCACGATTTCCGGAAGACAAGATTCTCCAATCAGCTTAATTAAAAGTTTTTCATTCTTGATGTGCGCTGGTAATACTACAGCTACTTCCAGGGCACCTTTAAACGTCTTATCAAACAAACATACACACGCGTATAGGTGTAGAGAATTCATTCGATTGTTTGTCGAGTTGGTTGATAGTACTAGCGAATTTGCAATTACTTCTATTAGCGACGGCGTGAAAGATACTTTGAATTCCTTGCAACTAGAGGCTGGCACACAGGCGCTTTGCGGCTCCACGCTAAAAGTTTCGGTAGACCCAGTTTGCGGAGTAGAAGAATCTGTTTGAAAAACTACTTGAACACTTGCTGGCACCAAATTGCGATTATAGAGCCTGAAACCAGCTGTATGGGTGGTGGCGAGCTTCACACGCCGGAAGTGCAAGCACTTTTCTTGTCTGGAAAATACGGTGTGGGCTCCGAGCTTTCATGAGAATGCAGTAAATGAGTAAATGCAAAGCTACTAAAGTGGGTCTATTATGAAATTCATTTGTCAGTGTAAACCTGTGTAGGGCAATAGAAATTCTCGATCTGATCCACCAAGTAGTTCCCTTGGAAAATGGAATCCAAGTCGGTGAAGTCAACACCTGGCAAGCAGCAATCCACCCGCAATTTTACTCTTTTACCAAGCTGCTTTTCTGCCTCACAGTTTGGTACCATGATTACTATGGTTTCTTCTTGAGTACCCAGAGTTTCTGGATAACAGGTGATTGGTATTTCGTCACTTTCATCAACATTGATATCACCCTTTGTCTTTTCTATCGTCATTAGACCAATCTTCAGTGTTCCAATTACAAACCTTCAGGATATGACGAATTGAATGAAATTTCAAACAGCTTACAAATAAAAGAATCCCCGAACGGAGCTTTTTTGTGACACCCGCAAATGAGTGTCTGCTTACTTGCTCGAAATTCGATCATTCTTTTTATCTCTCTTTAAAGAAACAGGTCTCCTGCCCTCCGTAATGTCTTTTTTGTTTAACATGCCCTTTTCCAGCTCGCTTTTATCTCCTGCCGCACTCACCGTGTACTGGAACGGGAACTTTCCAAGGTTTCTTATTGTCAGATATATCGTTTTCTTCGTGCAAGGACCAAGTGATCCAAAATTCATATCAGACGAGGGATGAACGGCGAATCTGAATGAAAAGGAAAACCAATACCGCAAAGTGCCTTTAAGAATAATTGCACTTGGTTCCATTGTCTGCCGTACGCATTGTAATAAGCAGCAGCCGAGATTCTTAGTGGAATTTCCGCGATCATCCTGTTCTCTCGGAAGACATCGAGAAGATGGCAGGTAAGAATTGGTGCTTCTCTGATTACCACTTCACTCTTCGGTGTAAATATTACCTGGCAACGAGATGATATTCGGTTCATATAATTGAAAATACAGTGTCATTTGTCGGTTTTGGAAAATAATTCCTAAAGACTTGTTCTCACCTGTGCACTCATCTCTCTTTGAGGGGTAAGCACTCCAGCAACAGGTTGTACTTCGATATCATCCTTCAGATTTTCGTAGGTGCTTGATATTTTAGCTGCCAAAACTTCATCATCTGCCACAGTGAATCTATAAAATGTCGTCAAATTATATCGGCGATGTTCTGCGAAGATATCTTTTCTTGTAGAAGATAATAAATCTTTTGTAAGTAACTGAAATTTTGTGGACAAACTTGCGCAGGAATATAAATCAAAGTGGCAACTGTTTGCAAAATTCCAGTGGAACTTGTTGTGCCAGAATCACGAAATCCGCACTTTCTACTATCCGAACACTGTTACATTATTTAAATAGGTATTTTCGATTCCAATCTTCATATACTTTAATAAGAATCATAAAAGTACTAGAACACAGCGTCCAGACAGTTGAAATATTCATTTGAGTTAATACCCGAGAATGATTTTTGTTCATTTCGATGCAGCCGAAAGTACTATTATAGAATTTCGCTCCGAAAATTCAGATATGTGTAATAAAACAATAACACGTTTTCGTTCTCAAGCACACAGATTAAAAGTGTGATTGTACAAACAACAAAGAGAGTGCAGTAACTCACACGAACTTTAGGTCATGTTCACCACGATTCTTTAGAGTGAACCACGCGCTCTTCGGGTTATTAACAATTGTTGTTTTCAAATCAATCGGATTGGCATGTGTAATGTCTACGGCCACATCGTATGTCTTTCCCGAGATACATACCATCTCCGTCAAAATCGGCTCTTCATCATGAGGCGAAAGAAATACGTGGAATATTGCAGTTTTACTTTCCTCACCCACCTAATTTCAGATTGAGTTCCATTTCACGTTAAAGTTTGCAAGCTCATTTTTTCACTGCTGCGTTTGAAATTCGTAGGACTAATGGCGTACCTTTGAACCGTAATAGGAAATTAGAACTTTGTCTTCGGACCACGGCTTGATCACTCCCCTAATCGGTTGCAGCATGATTTGGGACTCGGTGCTATCATCTTTAAAACACCAGTAGAGTGTCATTGCACAATTATTATAAATAATAAGGGTATGGACTTCGCTTCTGTACAACAATACCCGTTCGAACGATATCTCTTTGTCACTTAAATGGATATCCAGCACTGTACCATTACTGAGCATCTAAGGTTACCGGTAAATCATTCATTTACAGACAATTTCAATAGTTAGAAAGTAATCCCAACAAGCTAGGGTAACAATATTTGATTTACCTGTATAGTTTCAACTTGGGGGTTGTTCTTAACACTTATGTAAAGCGATCCGGAGTTTTCACCAAGCTTTGCTGCTGTTGCTGACAATATTAGAAGACCAGTATCCCCCGGCTATGTAGAGCGATATATTTATTAAAAATCGATGCGTATAATATAATGAATAATGCTCTTAGCATACCGGTATATGCAGGTTATCGGGATAAAAGGAGAAGGGACTGGGATCACAGTTCAACATGACGTCAACTTTTGCACTTAACTTTGATATATTTCGAAGTTTCAGCTCAGCTTCCCTTTTATGTGTCCTGTGATATAATTAGATTGTTGATTTCATTTTCTAACATCATTATTATGATGAACAAACCTTCCGTTGCCTTTTGTTATTAGCAATGCACCGAAGTCAAAAATATTTTTATCCAAGCGGTACGTTGGGTCATCGTCCCCATCTTCCTTGCGCTCCTTCACCTGTAACGACACCGTAACGTTGGGATTGAATCGCCAATGATGCAATGTTTCCCATTAAAGAAGGAAAAAGAAAAACTTGTGGATAATTGATTTCACGCATTTGACTCCACTGTTTCGTTACTTTCGAAAATATTGCTTCGGGCTTCATGTCCAGTCTCGGCACGTCTGCTGACCCGTTCATTTTAATATCCCGTGTTACATTGTAACTGTTAGCAAGTGTTAAAGCAAATATCTGTTGGAAATCACCGGATCTCCATGGTTCGAAATAGACTTTAAATCTTTGCGTTTCGTTTGGTTGTATAATATATCGGGGCTTGACTGATTCTTCGATAAGTGGATCAAAGTCTGGGCCGATTGAGTTGTTTGGCTCGAAGCTTTTAATTGTCAAATCTTCCAAGGATCCCCGTTTCTCTGATTTATTGAAATTATTATGTTCTCTTTCTTCACTATTGCTGTTCGTCATTAAGCTCCCAGTGTTTGGTATGAACATTAACCGGAAAGCATCTGATAAAAATTGGAGTAATAATTTCGCTGCCAAGTCATATGAATACAAACATGTATAAAAATGTTAAAAACTTAAAGTAGTTAGAAATGCCAATGTAGAAGGTAGGGACACATACCATTATGTTTGTCGAAATTCCTCTTTACCACCTCTTTAGATGTGAGCACAGAATATATTTTCGTGCTTGAGGTCTGATCGGGTAAGATTTCAGGATGCTCTTGAAATATAGAAAAGAAATGATTGGAAATGAGGTTTTATATTGTAGCTTTTTGCGACAGTTTGTATAAGTCAACATACGCAGGATATCTTGTATGAGGGAGTTGCCTTTTATTTGTGAAACAATGACGTTATACATTGTCTTGGACCAGGGATCGCTCATATGCACATACCAAGTGTGAAAATTATTCCTTGCCAACTTGAAATTAACGCATTATTAATGGCAGTGCATAATATAAACAATATGAACAAGTAAAAGTAAAATAGAATTTACCTCTTCGTTTGTCTCTGCTTGCCTAGCCGATTTTGCTGTTTGAGGGACTTTGGTTCTTGTAGTTGATACTACTTGCTACACACAGGAGTATGAAATGTATGTGTAATATGTAAAATTGTTTCTTTACAATTACTGTGGAAATATATAACAATTAGGTTTGGACATTACGATTCTAGAATCTCCCCCTATCGGGTCCCAGTTCTGAAATGCATTCTCCAACTCTGAAAAATCTAAATAGAATTTGTCCAGCGCAGCTCTAACTCTTTGAATCTCATGTGGCTCAGCGTGTACTCCTGGTGCGTGAAAGATTGATATTACTTCTTTCAGGATTGTTTCAATTGGCTATTGAAAATGCGCTGTACTAATTTTAAGATTACCGCCACTGTGGTGCACTCTACTACTATCTCTTCTAGTTTTGATTCTTGGTGAAGCCGATTTTTCTTGTTCAATCGATTGGCCGGCTTTCGTCTTACCTTTTCGAGCTGTTGGTTGGTCTTTTGTATTCTTCGATACTGACGGTCGATTAGTATGTGTTGCCTGTACAATATAGAAATGAAAAAAGTGTTTGACTAACTACGTCAAGTTTTCACAAATAGTCCCACCTCGTCGATAAAATTATTGTTTTTGAGTTGGTTCAATCGCTCGGTATACAGCAAACGCCGTTGCAATGCTTCTTGCTTCTTAGGTGGTATAACAGCGTTTAGATAGATTTTCCTATCCTCTTCAGAAAGCAATTCGTACTCGGATGATGACATCTGGTCAATATCTTCTAGTTTCTTATTAAACTGATCGGTGTCTTCAGCAACTAAGGCAAGTTTCTCTCTATTAGTTTTTCTGTCAGAATCCGTCGATCTGAGTTCAACTTTCAAATCTAGTACTTTTCATGTTTCGAAGTTCAATTATCTTTTTATTGCAAATGTCTGCAGTGTTGAGAAATGTGACTAAAAGTAAGAACTGAACATGTCCAACGGCTTTTAGTAGCAATTTCAATGAAAGAACGCCGTCATTGTTTAAGAAGTTGTTCTTCAAAGAGTCCACGACAAATCCTTGTTTGAGGTCCATCTCTGCCAATCTGTAGTGTTGGAAATATGAAATTAAAAAGTGAAGAGATAATTGAATGAATTGGCTATCCCGCGTAAGATATTCTTATCCTGCTGAACTATAGCGGTTATCGATTTTACCTATTGTCTAAAGCATCGGCCAAGAGTTCAGGATCGATTTTCAAAAAGGTCTCTCCTTGTGCAGTTCTTCTACTGCTCCTTTCCGATTGTTTCATCGTCAGTTTCGTCCTGGGTGTCCCATTTGGCCCTCGAGAGGAAAGAATTTTCTGCATCGCAAGAATGGCGTCGATCTTGTACTCGTAGCGGCTGAGAATGTCGAGGGCTTCTAACTCTTCTGGATTTGGTATTTTCTTGATTTCTTCAAGAGGATTTGGTTCAGCGTACCACTGCAAGACGTTTGTATTTTCTTCTTCTGGTTCTGTGGTCCTTAGGGATCTGAGTGTAATCTCCGACTTGACAGTCTTCCTTGGACTGTCTACCGAGCGCCATGTTTTTGGCCGTGGCGATTTCAATTTCTTCGTTTTCACCAGGTCTTTAGATTGCGATCGATATGACGGGGGATTTGCCTGCGTCCTACATAAATATAAATGTCAGTTACTGCGGTTTGTAGTTTATGAGTGGAAACATTTACAGTTAATCATACTTTTCTCTATCGAACTCCGCCAAGTATTCTTCGTATCCATCATCAACAATTTTCCGCAGTTTCCCGGACGATACATCGTCGCCCAGTGCGATCGCTTCGATTATCATTCGATTTAAGGACAGCACAGGAACTCGTAAAGCATCTGCGACTCTACTTGCTGTTTCCTGGTACTCTTCACGAACGTTCATCATAAAAATGATAAAAGCAGTGCAATGCTTTGCTAGCTAAGTCTAAAATTGACAGCAAAAGTTCCTCAGTATGCAATAACTCACCAGTGAAAGGTGCACCATGGAAAATAATGCAAATTTTTCTCTTAGGTTTCAAAGGCTCCGGCGGCCCATTAATTGCAGAATCTTCGGAAGCTGCTTCCAGCTCACCGAAAAGCTCCTGCAGCGGATTCCCCCTTCGCGTTCGATAATCCGCATCCTCATGCAGCTTATCGATATAATCTAAATGCAAAGGGCAGATATGCCGACCGAAAACTTTAAGCCTTTTAATTCTGATAATGATAGATACCGTGCAGTAAGTTTTCTATGGCATCCGGACCGATGCGGCTCATCAGTTCCTGGAGGAGATTAGAACTTTCGAAAGGTGTTTCATGCTCCTTGAACGTATCGGCATCCGCCGAAGAATCGGACAAGTAATCCTTTGATTTTTCATGACGTTTTCGTTGAGTAACCCTTTTAGTCCTAGGCGCGCGCTTTAGTTTCTTTTTAACAGCACTAATCTGAGTTGTACTGTCCTCTTCCAATTGTTGCTCACCTACAGACAAATCAAGAATAGTAAGTAGGATAACAATCTAATGTTTCGGATTGTCTGCCCTTTTCTACCTTCTTCACCACCTTCCGCGTGGTTTTCCTCATAAGAACCGTTTAATAACGATTCTTGTGCCATTTCGGTGATTAGACCGTAATAAAAATCAACCAACAGCTTTGGCATAGGTTCTCCGAGTGATCTACGTGGTATCAACATCTCCGTGACTTGATAGTAATGCAACAATGCTTTGCAAATTCGTTCCTCTTCCTCGAACAGACTGTTAGAATTACTTCTCGTCAAAAATATTACAGAGGCTGGCACAACAAATACACAGGCGTCCGCGATTCTACTTATTCAAGAGACACGTAACTGAATGTATGTACTACCTGTCCAAATGGTGCCAGAAATACTCCACCGGAAACTGGCATACATTTTCAATGAAGAACTCTCGATGGTGAATTTCCGAGAACGGGACTATCGTGGGAAATGTATCGTTGGGTCCTGTTATATTTAATCTCAAGGGAATTCCATAGCCCACCAAGTTGATTGTCTGTACTTCTTGGCCCATTTTCACTATTACATTTACTTTATCTTGAGCGCGACCCTGCAGTAACACTATTACTTATTGATCGATTCTCATTCAATGCTTAGTGAATTAAATGGAACTTGAGGACTGTTAATACAAACTGGTCTTATAGACTTGAAATATATGTGAATAAAGCCAAACTCTCCAGGTGAGTAGCTGGTACTGTCATAACTTAAACGAAATGCCTGCTCTTCCGGATTCTTCTTGGATGATTCTAATTGCACCGACCACTCGCATCTAACCAGCCCACTAAAATTGATGCAGTGTCAAGAATAATTATGTATATGAAAACGGAACCCTGGCAATATACGTTTTAACATGGTCGCGAAGCAATAGGATTTACTCATTTTTGATGAGAACGTGTTTTACTGAGCATTCCCCAATTATCGTGTCATTGAACTCTAGGAACTTCGTGGTGACGTTCACACTGGGATAGGTCACTGTACCGGTGATCGTAATTGGGATAGTAGGACCATGCATTACCTGCAAACCATTAGTAATCTAATACCTCATTATCGTATCTCATACAAGTGGAACCGAATAAGTGTGGGTGAAATTTTGCTATTTTTTCTTTACACTCCAAATTTTTGCTTGAAAACTCATTATATACTTGCTAAAGTGCACATTTTGAATTAAATTTGATTACGATCTTTACAACAAGAATCACTCCATAGTATCATTAGTGAAATCGTGTTCGTCGAAAAAGAATTTGATGAAACATAATTACTTGGGTACGGGGCCGTCGAACTCATCGCTCGATTTTTGGTATATTTTGCAATATTTAAGCACTATTCATCATATGTATAAACAAAATTAAGAGGAGCGTTGAAAAATTTTCCCGACCAAGTAATCCTATTGAAAAAAGTGCGAAACCTTGCTCTCTTTATTGTGATTCCGCAATTGTATGAGATACCTCAAGATTAAAAGGAATGAAGATTGCTTTACTTCGAGATGAATAGTCTGTTTAACGTTAGTATTCTTTTCTGGGAAATGTTCTGCCTTAGCATGCCAAGTGACACGCAGGGGCAAACTATCTCCGATCTTGAGGTTTTTGCTCCAATGAAACTGCAAGATGATGCCCAATTTCTTTAAAGCATTTGTCGTTTTTATCGACCGTTTCAGCTGTACTTGACACATCGAGGGTCCATAATTTATTATGGGTCTTATGTCATGAGCTGTTAAGCCGACAATGACGTAATTCATGCCTAGAAGATTGTTTTGGCAGAACTTATTGCAATGCATACAATTATTGTTTTCCTTAAGTATATCCTTTTATGAATAGGGTAATTCAGTTACCTTTAAATTGACACTGTCCTACCCAATTTTGTTATCAGACATGTATGTATACATACATGTCTGATGTATATAAAGCTGTATTATACTTATAATGTATTATACTTATAAAGTATTCATTGTGTACAATTTTGGATACAGACAAGAACTTGAAAATATATGCGTATCATTAAAATTACTAAACAATTTATAATTATTCTACATACAGTGCTATATACGCCACAGTAATGCGTTAAAACTAATTCGAGTGCGAGTGAACCACCCTGTACATCATGTTAAATGTTAAGAAATAGATAATTACCGATAACATATCTGGGGCATACTAGCCCGGGAATCGGTGACTCTCGTCCGACAGCATTCCATTTTGAGAAACTCCGGAAATTCTTATTAACAAAAGTCCTCGCCAAAAGTCTCTCGATTGCCATATTGACATCCATAATTGTAGGTACAATTTCATTATGGGGGCAAACATCCCAGTCTTCGTCTGTTTGTAATGAAGATATCATTTTTTTATTTTCCACTATTGCATTAGTTGCTTTGTCATATTGTCTGAAAGCTTTACTTGCGAGCCTGATCACTTCTTCCTCGGCGATTTGTCCTGTCTGTTCCATGATTTTACACGAACCGATTGCAATAGTTGGTCTCTACATTGAAGACAGATATTAATATATGCTCTGACAATTGTTTATTTTTTTCTTACAGTCACAACAAATTCAGGCGTCAACAATTGGATGCCACGATAATCCAAGCCTGCACTCAGCGACTCCTTCAAATTCTCATAGGGGACGCAAGGATATACTTGGGGAAATGCACCAACAGCTTTTACTATGATTTTCCTCGGTTCGAGGTTTGCGACCTTAAATTAGCGTTAGGTCATTTGCTTTGCCGGTATTGAGTTTACCATTTGACAGAGGATGTACTGTACTTTCAGCTGTAGGTGGAATTCAATGGGACCAAGAATAATTGTGCGATATTCGATATTAAATTCGACAGCACACCCGGGATCTACTGTACCCGCATTTGGCTCAATTAGCAATAAATCCGAACTGGGCGGGTCGTCGTCGGTTGGACGTTGTTCATCGAGATCAATCCGATAAATGAGCGCTATCATACTCTCATTTTTTAATGAGATATTCTCTTGACAGACTTCGCCAAAAAGCTGCAAAGCAACTTAAATGACTGATGTCGAAATATAGATCACAATATCTCCTTTGGGGCTGATTATTCCCCAAAAGGGTGTCGAGTATTTTGTCGGTACTTGTTCTCCGAAGTCGATGAGACTTTTGTCCAGAAAAAAACGAGGAGTATCTGAACGTCCTAGTACATTGATTTCCTCTGTAGGACCATGGAATACCGTACACAGAATCTTCGCCGCCGCACAAACCGGCTTATGACCCCAAAAGTGTACAGAAACTTCTTCAGTAGAATATGGCCCCACTGTTCCTTGGCAAGGTACTATGCTCAGAATCTGTGTATTTCATGATTTAAGTATACCGTATAATTCGAAAAAGGGATTAAGGGCTTATAATAAAATATAATAGTAAGAACTTTCGCTGAATAGGGTGTCTCGCAAATTATGGAAATGACTATAGCTATTTCATAGAAATTTAAGCGGAGATGCATATCCTCGATTATCTTCAAAATTCTCTCATTCGTTCTTCCTCTGGTAAGAAAATTCTAAAAATGTATATACTTGCAACAATCGTATTTTCCTCAATACGCTGAAATGGAGCTTCGTAACGAAATTTTGTCTATAGCCATAAGCTTTTTTGCCACCTCTTTCTCCGAAAAAGCAGGGGACAGCTGATTCAGATTCATCAAAAATCTTAGGTGTGTTTCCTAAATTATTATTCAGTAAATTGGAATTCAAGCCCCTAAAGACATTTTTCAAAATAGCTTTCTTCATCTCTACAAGATTGTGATAGTCATTCTCAATATTTATGAAACACCCCGTATACTTAAAGTAGGCAGTCGGTCGCGCAAAACATATTGGAATGGATCAAACTAACTCTATCAATATTGTTGTCCGTAAGAGGCTCGTGCTCCATGCATTTTGTGCAAGAACAATCTCCGTCATTACTACAACACGGTTTAACAATTCGTATTAGGCTGTCTTTTATTATTTGGAGTTTCTGGTTCGTCTCTTCCGAAGTTGAAGCTTCCAATTCTTCAGGTTCATGTTGGATAACAGGTGCTAAAAGAAGATTATGTATTTTGTAGATCTATGGCAGATTCCCAAAATTGAAACAATATTGAGGTGTACTTGTGTTTGTCGGACCATCGCCGCCACCAGGGTTTTTATCCAGAGAACTTAGGTTATTGAAAAATTCAATTGGAACGTCTTTATTTACTTCTAAAAGCGATGTCGAGTCAACTTTCGATGGCTGTGTGGAGGGCCGAAAGCAAACCTCATAAATTAATCTAATCCCGGCTGTGAATTGTGCAGAGTTTTGCTTACATTGAGATTGAGAATCTCGGAGTGTTGGTCGATCTCAATCGTTCCGCCCACCCAAGTGAATTCGTACGTCACTGGAATTGGTCCTTCGTTCTTCAGCTTTAGTACTTCAACAGCGCGTGAGTGTAATTCACAATCAATGATTAAATTCGTTGAACTCAGTGTCAGCTTCGGCGCATGCACGACTGCCTTACATACTATTTTGTCCTTCTACGATAACAAAAATTGTCAGGCTCATTTATCTTCGAATAAACGCGAATGCCGGCTAACGTTAACGAATCACCTTGTCGACATTATCATCATATGTTAAGTGAAGTATTTCACTGTATTCGGATAATTTCTGGCCGTTTACTACTTTCGGCCAGAAGTATGCGCGTACTGTTTTGCTTGCAAAACTAGGCAACACTATGTTCATTCTATCGACATGCTCATCCTCATCAGTTATTAGATAAAATGGTGGCTTGACAGTGAGGTGCATAGCCAGCGACAGTTCAGTTTGATTTGTAATGACAAACTCATCTAAAACACGCACGGTAGTAATTAGTTGATCATATTATTTTTAGTTACCATCGATAGTTCGATTGACACATATTGCACAATCAATTTGGACAAAATTAATTTAAATAAAATATCTTGTTTAGTATACGAATTGAATGCAATTATTGTAGCATATGAGTTTCCCCATCGATTCGTTTTTTCTATTTGTTCTCCCATCACTTGACAAAAAATGCATAACAGCTGTAAGCTATGTATGGAATGTACGTGTACATGAGTGCATGAGCGCGATAAAACTGTTTTTTAAATTGGCCGGAACTATAGCTGAAATAGCAGCATAGGGGGGGGGGGGGGGGAGAAGCTCACGAATGGCTCGGTACGCAGGCCCTTTTCGTTCAATTGTTTGCCGAAATTAATTGTTGTAAACAATGGTAAATGGACCTCTTTGTAGGGCATCCTCGCTTCTGGGATAAACACTGTATTGAAATGCTAATTCCGCCTTGTCGAAAACAATCTGCGGCTCAGCCAGGGTAACTGTGAAAGTCGATTGCCCGAGCAATTCACGTTTTCCTATTGGTAGTACTTGCGCGAAAATGTACCAGTTTTCTTGCACTGATCGACAACTGCCAATTTCAATTTGGGAGGAGGATCAATAATTTGCATTTCTAATCGGGTAACAACACTCGAAACATTAGTAGCAGTCGTGAGTGGAATTAAAATTATGAAAATACTTACATATTACTTTTTAATCTACAATACACAATTTTGGTCGTACCCGCTGGCAATTCGAAGTGCAAAGGTTGAACTTGGAATCTGGAACTGGAAGCCATGCTATTAGAATAATTTTAGAAATCACTATTCATATACATGTAAGTCGGGGTGTCTGATGTGTTTAAAAACTCAATTTCCAGGGGTTGTAGAGGGGACCACAGTGCATCTTTCAATAAAATTGAATAAAAATAAAAATATACATTATATGTTGCCTTATTCAGCCATTTTTTAAATAAAAAAATGGATGTTTTTTGTATAACATGCCGCTTTTGCTTATCGAAGATTTTGCTTATTATTACCGAAGATTTTGCAAAAAAAATTGATTTGGAGAATAGCCTTGATGTAGATTACGATGCAAAATCGTAGTTCACAAGTTTTCGAGTATCAAACTGAAAATCTTCCACTTACTCGTTAGGCAACGAGGCAGAACCCTTCGGAAGGTGGAACTCTGGAACATTCGACCACAAAATTTGATAATTGATGCTGCTATTGTTTTCCACAGTTACAGGTTGAACAAGCTTCCGTACACTGCACATGCGAAAACATGAATTATTTAGATGAAAAGTAGCCGTATCTTTTAATACGATTTATGGTAACGAGAGTGATTACAATTGTGAACAAGAAATAATAAAACCTGAACAATCGGCCAATGTCAAAGACGGGAAAAATGTTCGGCTTAAATACGACGCCACATCCGGTACCAGTTGCAGCCAGTTTGACTTGAATGGGTCTACTGCTAACCACATGTATAACAATATTGTCCATGTAAATCCCAGGATCGCGGAGATTCAGTTTCACTGATATGTCCATTGATCCATTTGGTTCTAGATTCCCAGCATTCGGACAAACGTTCCACGGAGAATTCTTCTTTTCCTGCCCAAGTAGGAACAAAATTTGAGAAACATGCCTTTCAAGAATTGCTTCTGGAGGCATAGAGATTCCCCCAGCTACTCTTCTTTCCTAGTTGTCATCTTGTAATAGCGAATGTATGAGGACTGTTAGTAAAACGCATGGAATTGTATTGCACTGTGTGTGTGTGTGTGAGTGCCGCAATGGAATGTATGTGCACGTATGTTCACATAACAAGATGAGTGAAGTGATGTAACTACCTATTGAATTGGCGGCGGTTACGGCCGAAGTGGTAGTGTCATGAAGTAAATAGAAAATGCCAATCATGAAAACTGGTCGTGATTGCTTGTATTATAGCTTGTTGCGTTGTGTCGTAACTAATTCGAATTTTGCACTGATCCGCCTTCCGGCGTATTAATAATATAATGGAAACTAAAGCGTTAATTGTCCGTGTTTGTGTCGCAACGTACTGTATGCAGCACACTGAACATGTACTATATTGTACTGTACACATACTGTAGCGTATGTAACAAAGCAGATGTAAACTGTTGTCTAAGTCAAGCATACCAACGTCGCTTTGAAATCCGCAGGAATTGGTGAATCGCTGATAAGAGAGAACATCAGAGTCTTCTCTTGCAGTACCCGTACTTCGCCAAAGTCTAGTACGGTTGGCTGTGCCGAAATGACAGGACCTTGTCCATTGCATTCGATGACGCAAAATTCGGCAGGAGCGCTCATTCCCATCACCCACATGCTGAATATGTATTAGTGTTTAATTAGGAGCTGATTCGACATTAAATTAGTACATGTTACTGCTTTGCAGGCTACGAAGGCTGCGAGGACGGATTCACCTGATGGCAGCTCTCTGCTTTCCGAGCATCCTTGTCATTATAGTCGCGCTTATTTCTCTTGTTTGCTGCGCCTTTATGAAACCCTGGTACGTCGATAATGAATACACGATTGGTGTGCTGTCGGACACCTAGGTGCGCATACGTATGCACATTATGATCCAATCAAACTTGTGGTTGTTGGACAACTATTTATCTCACCGATTGCGGTAGTATAACAAAGTACCCATCGAGGTCAGATTTATTCTCGATTAGGAAGGTGCGAGAGTATGGGAAGTTGAGGAAGCAGAACCGCACTACCACTTCCGGGGGCATGATGCATAGTGATGCGACCTTGCCGCAGAATGAGACTGGCAGTATCACAGGATCTGAGTCGGAGTCCCACATATCGACTCGGATGTTGGTGTCGCCATTCCGTGCTATGTTGGCCGTGTAAATAATCTAATTGTGACAGAAACCCATTTGTGATCAGCTTAAGGAGGTTGGCGGCGTCATCTGGTGCAGGGGTAAGAGGGAAACAGTTGACCTCCGACACAGAATTCAGGGGCCTTTTCGAACCAATAAAACCAGTTTCTTCATACGAAAATCCCATTTGCAATAATGCTTATGCTGTGTTACACTTCCTTTCATAAGTTATTTGTACTTTCATACTCTTTGTCATGTTATTTCTACAAACGAAACCACATCCCTTTGAGTTTTTGCTCAAATTCCCCTGAACTGGTCAAACAAACCTTTTGGAATTTTCTCTGACTATTCCTCAATGTCTTATTTATCATACGAACCGTATTTTGTTCGAGTCTCATTATTTTATCGCTGGTTTTTAAACTATAAAGTGTCAGTGTTGACCACATCGCCATAAGATCCGTGTATATCAACGGAACTTTGCACATTGATTACTCCAAAAATATGCAGACAAATCAGTTGAAAATTGAAGAAATGAGGCAATGACTATTAATTAACATTATGTGTGAATTTCCGTCCGATCCCATTATTTTCATTTTCGGCATCAATGTCCTGAATGTCGGTTAAGATTTACAAGAGATGTCAGCCAATGAAGACGCTTACCACAATTGTCACTGTTTGCAAGGCAGAAACGACACCATCGGCAGGTGTTACATTGAATTCTTTGGGATTCGATGGGAAAGTTGGGTTGTGCGTTGAGTTCATGAAACGTTCGTAAGTCAGGGGATGTTCGTGACCATCATTCTCCACTGTTATGCTGAATGTAACTGGAACCGAGGACATATTGCGAAGGCAGACTTCTTGCTTCGTACTGAATCCTAAGACAGAATCATTTTTTGGCAGGTGCTGTTGAGATTTGGTGTATTAGAGAAGATGCATAATGTGCATACCTAATGCTGTCGGTACGAATACAAGATTATGTCGATCAAAATGTAAGGTCGGACATATGATCTGGCCCCTAAAAATATTTCACGTGGCTTATCCCTGGGTTGTAGTCTCACATACTAATTATTGTTACAATTAGGGGATATCATACTTGATGTGAAGACTGAGTACCTCCTTGCTCTCTTCGACAATAAAGTCGACCCTTTCTATAAAATCACCTTTCTTGTTCGATGAGAAGTATAAATTAAAAGATTTCTGCTCGCCAGGCTCCATCGAGAGACGTGCTGGATTAATATTAATAATTCCCCCGAAATCAGTTGGCTTCGATTGGTATATTAAAGTGCCTGGTATGTGGCCGTTGTTTACTGCTACAATCTGAAGCATCGTTGCTATTAGTTGTAGTTATTGTGCAGTAAACTTGAGTATTTTGAGCTCGTGACTCAGAAGCCAAGTGCTTGCCTCGTAATTATGCTGGGAGCATAAGTAGATGTTCTGCATATCGATTGTTACTACATTCAGTTGGAACACTGGCCCTTTTCCTACTCCATATAGACTAGAATCAATATTTGCTAATAAGAATATGTGGAAGGGATGAAAAACTTATCACAAGAGTCTAGTTTTTGCACCGTAGAGGGATTCTCTCTTCAAGTCCCGTCACTTCCAAGTAAGCTGTACTTGTGATCTCTCCAAATTCATATGCTGTGAAGTGGACTGTCACTTCCGCAGAAGATTGCGGCCAAACTTCACCTCTCTAAAAGACAAGTATGGTCATTATCGAAAATGCTGCTCTGCAGCGGTAGTGTTACAAACAGATCATTTACTTCCGGTACAAAACTGAATCCCTTGTGCTTAAAGGGGAATACTTCTTGTTTTAATATCTCTAGTTCATCCTTGTGGATCCGTTGGCAGGCTATTTCGTGGGTGTCTGGTGTACAGGCTTCCTGATACACCAAATCGACACAACGTGGCAGCTGCATTACGCACATTGACTCCAACAACCCTTCATATCTGCGCATTGTACGAAGTAATAAAGAAGTTTCTTTCGCAAACTTCGAGTGTGCCTCTTATTATTATTGGCATGCCTCCTCGTACTTTTGTTTGTGTTCTTCGTCAGCTTCTTTATTTTCGAGCAATAACCATTCATATTGGAGTAAGTAATCGGACCGGTTGTATATTGTGACTGTTCTGCTTTTGGATAGACCTATGTATGTTTCGTCTATTCTTAAGCTCGTTCTGTCAATTCGAATCGGACAGTTTGTCGAGGAACATCGAACTGCAATTTCAAGTGTCTCCCCTGCAAGCGTCGAACTTGTTAGTTAACCGGAAATCTGATACAGAACTTTATTTTCAGAGGGTCACCTGTATCGTATTGAAGGTAAAATTGGCTTTGAAAGTTGCCGGCTTCCTTCGAAAGGAAATAAGCTGTAAATTGCACTGTTTCTTCTTCTGTTATTTCTCCTTTTGACGGCTCGATCCAAAAGCGAGGGCTAAACTCCATAACAAGCCGATATTTTAATTATTTAATCTTTTTAATTAGTTTACATTACTGATTTAGCATATTACAAATAATAAATAATTGAGGTAAAAAAAGTTCACCAAATAAGTATGTAATTGAATTAATTCAACAAGTTTTATTTATCATTCTAATGGCGCTTACTCCTTGCTATAGATATTAAAAGTTGCTTTAGCATTTCCTATATTACGAATCAATAGTGATTTGAAGGCAGACATTTTTACAGCCGTATCCGGGATTTCAATTTTATCTGGAAAGTCTAAGATTGCTCTCGGCCCAATAGCTGTATTAATTAAATGGGGTAGAATTAGCTATTGGTAAAACTGGTTAAAGGACTTAGGGAAGCCTCGCGGCAAAGTCTCACCTATCGCTGGAACGATAAAGCTTCCAGTGTCAGTGACAAATTCCAAAGTGTATTCATAATCCTTCCTTGCATCCGGTGAGAACTTCACACTGTATACTTGAGTCAAGCCCGGAGCAACGACACCGGTGTATATGTTTCCACGAAATTCGACAGAAAAGTAATTGTTCTCTTCACATTGACATTTCAGGTATCGTGGTGTCTTGAACAAGATTTCGCATTAAGTATTGTTTTTTCGTATTAGGATATATTTTTCAACTGTTGCATACCTTGGCATTATTTCGGATGGTAAGTGTTATCTGGTACGCCTTGCCAGGATGAAATTGTTGGAAGATAAGAATGTTAGGTATTGCCTCGAAATCATTGCCGGCAGGATTGTCAGAAATCGGTAAGACAGTCGGTCTTGACTTCGATTTCAGTTGAGATTCAATTCGTTCTGCAGTTGTAAGCAGAACTTGTTCCATATATTCCGACGGGCGCACGCGTTCCTAGGTATATGCCTTTTTTTATATATGTTCGAAATTATATAAATAATTAATGAAGGACTGGAATAGTGCTGACTTCCTTGCCCAGTAGAGCAGTTACTATGGCCGTGAAGCTGCGCTTCGTCACAAGGCCATTGAACTTCTTCACCCTTTTTTCCATGCTTCCACGAATACATCAGTTTCTTCTCGAATATTGAATTCCGATATCTTTATGCTCGCAATAACCCGAGTCGAACGTATTTGCCGACATCGACGAAACGCATGACCGCGCGAAGTCAGTCGTGCGTGTTTTTCATTTGTGCGCAAATTCATATGCATCAAAAAGCAGTTATAGATTCTCAGAAGAATAGTTCAATCGGGGATTCTTCCTTTTAGTTGAGCGATGCATGGCAGGACTTTCCACGTGGTAGCAGGAATTTATGTTATTTTATGCGAGTTTCAAATAAGTTTCGCGCGTACATTATTTAGTTTATAAAAAAGCATTTGATTACAGTAACATTTTAAACGACTTCGTTTTAGTTTTACGAAGCAAGTATGTACCGCGTCTAACTACTTGGCGATTCTTCCTACTTGCAACTGCGTTAATAGAGTTGCGTGAATGAATGATTTGTCACATGCATGTTCGCAGATAAACGGATGAGAGTACAGTTGAATAAGGACGATATTTTAATAAGAGAAAATAGGGCCGTAACACATATTGGATTTTGATACTTTATTCATATTTTCCCCGATTAGTTAACAGGTGTTGCATGGTTTCGGACGACATATAGCGGAGCAAGGCCTAGGCAGAGTAGACATCTTATACTGATACGTCCTAGGACATGGTTCGCAGTTAAGGGTGCCGACGTATCTTTTTAAAGATCGCATAGGCAAACAGCAACGGGGGGGATGTGGAGGCGGAGGTGGACAGCATGGCATTTGTGACATACAGCAAGGATCACAGACTCCTTCGTAACAGCACATTCCTGGACAGGGGCCTCTTGGACAACCCAAAGGCGGACATCTCACATTGCAGATTTCCGGTTCGGGTTTCCTAAATAGATTATTGGACCGTTTGTAGGAATTTTAGAAAAAAGCTTCGTTGGACCATTAAAGAATAAGGACAATTCACTCTAATATTAATACTATTCATAAGAATATGAAAGATATCGTTCAGAAACATTCTGTAACTCGATCGATTACTTACAGGCAGTCGATTTCGCAGATAATATTATGAAGTTCGTCCATAAAATTCCGGTATCTCTTGCGATTAACCATTTTCGTAGTCCCCCCGATTCTCTTTCACTGAGAATTTAGATTTGATCGGCCTGGATAAATTTCGAAATGTCAGAATTAGACACCCCTTGCTCTGACAAGCGTCATTGCTACCGTTGTCACAATAATTTTCTCTCCGGCATAACATGAATTGAGCCGTGAAAAAGACAACGACAGGGTGAAGTGCGTCTATAGCAACGCACAATCTGCTCAACCATCTTTCATTTTTACGGTAAACTTCGGGCAACGGCGTTTATTATAAATCCGGATTAAAAATCCAGTTTGCATGTTCAAATGATTCTGTCTTAACAAGTATCTTGCTTTTAAATTGTCGCGGCCGCTTAAGTAAATTCAAGAATGGATAAAGGGTATGGGAGAGCGCGTGTTCCAAGTGTATCATTATTATCTTTTATTATCCGGACGATGTGAAAGAGAGTATGTGGATTTTACGTTTAGAAAAGCACCACGGGAGAGGAACTCAAGGCAAAGGTCCGCATCTCGGCGTGCTAGTATGGCCAGTTTGTCGGGGAAAAACGATATGTGCCAGCCAAAAGCGGTCCAATTGGAAAGGTCACCATCGGTGCAAAACGCAACTCAAGGCCAAGCCTACCAGGAAGCAATGAAATCTGCCCTCATCAGCAAGGGTGTCGAGACCTGCATCCCGAAAACCAGGTTCAAATCGCAAGACAGCAAGGAGTTACGATCAAATTCCTCACCAAGGATCAAGAGTTTCCCCGCCGAAAAGATCCGGAGAATTGACAATCCCTCTCAATCACCGCGCAATCCAGCATCGACGATGGCTCCAGGCCACAATCCTCATAATCCAGGCAATTTGTATGTCCCTTCTACCGCTGGAATCGCTCCTGTGCATGGCCAAGGGGACACGACACAAATGCAATATGTTCGTTCTTTTTTCCTTCTTAAGCAATGACCAATTATCCGAACGATAATCAAATGAGTGAAAGGTTAAATAATAATTGTATTCTAGCAGCAGAATATTAACAGCGCTATTCAGAATCAAGCGTATCCTCACCAAATGAACTATCAGTTGCCGCAAATGAGGCCGAATTCGGATGGTATGCTCGCCCAAACTAATGTGCCTCAGAATTATCAAGCCCACCGACCATTTGTACCCAACACCAATCACAGCACGGTAATTTGTAACAAAATGTTGTCTTATACCCATCTCTCGTTGGTCTTGCTCATTTTATACTTGTCATTCAACCTCGTATTTACATTATTATTTATATTATTATTCAGCATACAAAACTAATCTGGTATTATTAATTCACTTCGATAATTAATTTTGTTGAATTTGTTCAGGCACATAAGAATGTAAGTCAAGGGGACCAGCAACCGCGAGACAATCAGGACATTAATTATGACCTGGAAACGCAGCCGGTTGGTGGTCGAAATGCTGCGATGTACAGACAAACTGTTACCAACAATTTACAGGGTCAACATCAGTCGTCTATGTCTGCCGATCAGTTAGGATTGCGCCACATGTCTAACCATCACAACATACCGAATTCTCACAATCGCGCAGATGTTCGTCCTTTCCATTCACAAGTTCAGCTGCCATGTTCGCAAGTTTCCAACCACCAACAAGTCTACCAGCAATCGCCGAGGAATTTAGTGCCCTTAAAAGAGGCCCAGCAGCAAGCGGCAACTCAGCAACAAGCAGCAACGCCTCAGGCCCAACAGCAGCTCCTACCCTACCTGCAGCCTGACCAGCAGGCATACGTCAATTACTATAATCAACAGCAAATGGCTGCGAAGAATTACGGGCAAATGGGAATGACTTCTCCGCAAGATGTCATTATAAATCAAATAAAAAATTCAAGGAATCTTATGTACTCTAATCATCAACTTGCCGGGAATGATCGAGCAGTACCTGGATATATTATCCCACCGCAGAACGGATGGGTAGATCCAAACCAAGTGAGGCAAGACTACTCGGCCAGTCAAAACCAGCACGTTGCGCAGCCAGCTGCGATGGATGGTAGCAAAGTGGGACAGCAACATATGAAACAGTATCAACAGTATGAAGGAGCAGCCGAAGGTAACTTCATTATACATTTGATTTCACTACAAATTCTATATAGCTGCGGGTGCGTTCGTGTTGACGACTTATTCGGATTAAGAACTAATAATTATGAGTGATGACGACACTGTTCGGATTGACGATGTGACCGCTTACAAAGGTGGCTTATGACGTCATGAAGGTGTCTTTCTGTTTTTTTCCCCCGGTAGATTAAATCATGCATCGGCCACCGTTAGGTGCAAAGTGTTTTAATCGTATTCGTAATACAATTGTGATATCGCAACAATTCCCACTACTCATAATAATTGCTGGTAATTTACTTTCTCGTGCATTTTTGAACGAAACTCCCTTGTAAATGCTCAAAATCCAACACCAAACAACTTGAAAGCGCATCTATATATTCACGAAGCAAATATATATTTTGCAAGTTTTCATGTAATGTTTGTTTATATTTATCCACTTGGATTTTAGGAGTGCAACAGCCAATGGTTCGTAGTGAGGGCGGTGAGACGATGGCGCAACGTAGCCCTACTGCGGGACCAGAGGGCCAGAGCAAAGAAGGCTATAACAGGAACACGCTGAAATTTACACAGGATATGGTACGTGACCAAGAGATGCTTGTCAACACTATGAGGCAGCAGGGCGTACCGGACGAGATAATGAGGAGACAATTCGACATACTACTGCGGGAGCAGCGGAAGCAATTGATGTATATGGTGCAAATGAAAGAGGATACATCCAGCTCAGAGGCTAAGAGAGCGGAAGTGCAACCACGAAGGCGAAGGCAGGCTGACGAAAAACCGGAGTGGATGGCTCACATTACTCCTCCACGACACAATTACTCCGAAAAGGAACGTTCCAGAGGGGGCGGAGAGAATAGAGAGAATGAGACGCAAAGCAGCAGGAAGGACGAAGTCGATGTGCAGAAACAGATGCACCAGAGAATCAATCAAGGGAATCCCGGCCAAATGGACAATCGTACGGTCCAATATCAACAAATCTATACCCCGAACCAAGGCAATCCTTATACAAATTGGCAACCATACCCTGTTGGTTATCAGCAACAACCAGTAGCATACCCAACCAATACCAATTTACATCCGCAAACTCTTCAGTCATCCTATCAGAGTACTGCGCGACAACAGAGCAGCAGTAATCAGCCACAAAATCTTCAGAATGAGACGCATTTACATAATTATCAATTGGCAGCGGGGAATCCCTACTGGCCACAGCATCAAGTCCCTCAGCAATACATGTATAGTCAGTCAGCGACCCAAAACCAGCAAGCCGATCAATTGGTTGAACAAAAGTCAGGATCTAATTCGGACGACAAGGAGAGGTTACCAAATGGACCATGCAGTCTATTGAAAATGAAAATGTATAAAGAAGTAATTCGTCCACGCAAGCGGAACAACGGGTTGCAAGATTTAGAAGCTGTCCAACAAATGACCGAAGCCTTGAGGAACCCGGAGGGTATGAAGGGTTTAGAATACCTTGTCAACATGGACAAGAAATTGGGACAAGCCAAGTTAAACGGGGTTCAAGATTCCAGTGCAGCGCATGCTGATTTGATGGAAGGTGCTCCAATGGAAACCGCATTGCAGCGGCAGAAGCGAATTTCTGCAAACGGTTTGGAGAACAGCAGGAACCCCAACAACTCACCAGCACAGCAACGGCTCGCCGCTCAGAAGCCGTCACAATCGGAGACCTTCAGGGAATTCCCGATGCAGAAACAGTATAATCCCCGAGAACGATACACCATGCAGGCAGAACGGGATACTGGAGCAAAACCAAACGAGCAACATCCTCACAACTATCAGCAACCCACCCACTCCCAGCAACAAGTTCAAGCCTACGCTCCCTGGACTACGCACAATCAACCAAACCCAACTTCTGTTCCGTACAACAATATGCACCAGTATCCCTCCAATTCTTGCGCAAATCAGCAGCAGCAACAACAACAGCAACAGCAACAGCGGCAATGTGCAAATCAGCAACAGCAGCAATTGCCACATTATAACACTCCAGGAACATACCAACAAAGACAAGGTGAAGGCGACATACTGCAAGTGGAACGCTCGAAAGGATTAAACAACGTGAATTTTAATCGCGCAGCTGGTGACGCCGTGAGAAATCCATCTGGCCGAGAAGGAGCACCGTCGATGTCCCAAAATCAAATTGCAGCCCAACAGTTCGCCAACCCATCGTACCAGATGAACTACCGATACCACCACCCAGAAGAGATTCATGAGCCTAAAACGATTGGCGGTATAAAATATCTTGCGAGGAAACCTATGTTTATTCCAACGCAACGCATGTCGATGCCTGAAGCGTCGATTCCTAACATGCCGATGCAAGTTCTGGCGAATGCTTAGTGAAATTTACGAACACCAGAACGACAACTTTTAGCAGCAGTATTGTATGAGGTTTTCCTTAACCTTTTTTTGTATGTCTTTTACATGTATTTGTGATGTGTTTATGTACAGTTTTTGATATGTCCTACTTTTATGTTTCTTATGTCCTGTATTTTATGCACAGTGTTATTAAAGTACTCCCTACACAATTGTTATCAATAGGACTACAGACGGGTTTAGTATATTTGGGTGATTTTTTAGGAAAATAACATAACTAATAAGGTAATGTAGCAGTTATTTTAATGCATTAGAAATCATGTTAAGATTCTGCCATTATACCGAATTGGGACAAATTGCAATCCGCTAATTTGACAGGCTTGGCTATTCCTTCTTTTATAGCCAGTTGGGACCTCAAGATAATGTTTTAAGTGTATGAACTACATAATTCAAGAAGACACCAAAATATGGTTTTACAATTTTTATTTCCTTTTCACAGTTTAATCTTTGGAACATGGGGAATAGGGATTTCACTTCGTGCGGTGGTTGTCTGATCAAAACTGGGCTTGTTGTATTAGCAGATTAGAGAGAAATCGAGCAATTTTTTGTTTTGAAATTGAAAGATTTGTGGTGAGAAGTTGGAGGCATTACTTTAAAAGAAAACTTTTCTTAGTATGAAAGGACTAAATCAGCCATCCTGCAGCCACTGCAGCACCAAAATCTTGAACAACTTGCTTGGGAAATTAAAATAAAATTATATAAAAATGATTAACTGGTGCTCCCTTTCTTATAAGAGTGGCTTTCACAGGAGGCCGAAGTGTGCTTCATTTTGACTTGCTCCTACATTTCTTGTATTGGAAAACGAAATAGATGATCACTCTATGTAGGTTCAGCTATGGGTGAAGGTCCGGCGACGTAATTGTCAAATCCAGTCAACTCAACAGTAGGATGGCCGGCAGGGTGAGCATGGCGGGGCGCAAGGCGGTGGACATGGTAGGCAGGGCACACACTTGGTGGTGCAAACGTAGAAATAGCTCGGCGCGCAGGGCGCACAAGCTGTCACACATGGTGCACAGCTCATCACTACCCTCGGTGGGCATGGCATTGGACAACACACAGGCCGCGGAGAACAGGGACGGAGATAGACCTAGGAAGAAGCATTCAACAATCAAATTCTCCTTGTAATCCTGCCACCCTGTAAACACGACAGCAGATCGTGGGCCTATAATTAAAGTATCTAATATAAGTAGAACCTTATAGTGGGCAAAATTTGGCAATATTTTTCTTCCAAATTAATTATTTTTTAAAACTGATAACATACTTCTCAAAGTACGTATTTTGAACAAAGTATTCTGCAAATTTCATTACGATATTTACCATAACTAAGACGCTGTAGCAACATATGTGATGCCTTGGTGGTTGAAACATGATTTGTGGCGCACGCTCTAATTTTTTTTAAATGAACCAAGTTATTGTTCAATTCAAGTGATAAATAAAACTATTTGATTAGGTGGTCGATTTTAAACATTTTGATTGTAACCTACGATACCCCTCTTCAAACTGATTGATCGTGTTTTTTTCGGAAAAATTGAATATTTTTGGAATATTTGTTATATTGGAAAAGCTGACACGAGCATCGAAAAAAGCTCTTCTGATCATGTAGGCAGTCCTGCTGGAAATATCTGGTCAACAGTCCAGTCGCATGGATTTATTGGTTAACAAGTTATGTTGGGCAACGTAACGGCGATGGGTTTATGAATATTGCTATAGCGTGTTTTTTATTAAGAATATCGAAATTAAATGTGTAGGATAAGTTAGTTCAAATTATGCGCTTTATGTGTGTAACGAGTATTCAAAACAAAATATACTGTGTAAGGATAACATTGCAACTTTTGTCCCCATTTTCGGAATTCTAAGTGCATGATATACCTTGAGATCTTTTTATCAATTCTGCTCTATAGAGAAATAGGAAAGCATCAGTCGGATACAAGAATTACACGATGTTAATGAAGATGGGGTAAGTTTAATTAGAGTGGCTCGATCAGAGAGTGACCGTTTCAACGAACGAATGACCTGATGCTAATTTCATAACTATACCGAAGCAATATTATTATTGTCAAACCGTTGTTTGGGTCGGTCTCGGAGGACACCGCGGCGGACAAAGCGGTCTGCAGTTCACAGATGGTGCACAAGGGACTATACACACATTTGCCGGAAGACACGGGGACGGCGTGCAGGAAGGCATCTTCTTCTGATAATGTTCGGAGTGATTTGAGGTATAGGCGAGCTACGCCGGAATCTCGGGAATAGGTTTGGTAGATTGAAGCGGCCTCTCAGGAATTATTGGAATTGGCTTTGGTCTGGTTACATCTCCTGTATAGAGGAATATAGATTTGATCCTTCAGAAAAGTAGTTCTATCGGATTTACATATTCTAGCTTCTTGCAAACTGAGTCTTGCAAAGACTACGATAATGCATTAGTAATTCAATTTACTTACCATTACGGGGAATTAATTTAAGTAGGCAGTGAATGTAAGTCAATTTGAGGCAAAGATAAGCGGTTCAATATTTCTTTTGAGCCATCTTGTCAAGATCACTTGAATTTAGAAGTTCCGAGCCAAAAAGCTAGCGCGACTACACTGAGCAAGCTGACGGTTTGCTTATTTATGGGTTGCCCTGGCGATTTCGTCTGCCGATAGTCAAATTATATCTCGGAGCATATGCGCAAATATCGGAGATCGCTTAGTGCGATCTTCACGCAAGTGAAATGCTCATATAGCCGGTGAGTCAAATGAAAAGGGCATATCCGCTCGCTTGAAAATCTGCGTCCGTCCGGACGAATTCCGAACGAGCTAGGTTCTCTTTATTAAAAAACTATATTGATTTACGAATAAATGTACAGTACGTCAATAATATTTATAGCAAGCAACATTATGTTTAAGGCACATTACATTTATGTGTAACCCTTTCAACATTATAGACGTTATTCCTCGAACGCTCAGATCGAAGAAATGATGGAATGTAGGTATGTAGTAAGAGATGTTCCAAAGTTATTTTAAAGGACACAGACTCCAGGTCCATTGGGTGGCTGCGCCGGAATGCCGCGTCTGTTCATACGACAGGCGTGTTCTTCGAGGCGATGAGCGGCAATCTCTGCGCTTTCAGCATTAGCGGTCCAAAGTCTTTCAGCGGTGGCAGATGCGCGTGGCCAGATCCTCGTGTGTAGGTTATTTCTGGAAGCAGAATCACCAGGCTCGCATTAACCTGCCCACTTCTATACATTGAACTACTCTTCCTCTCTGGAAGACGTGACGGGAGATATACCGCTTTAGCAATCAAGTTTCATGCAACCGGCTGGCTTCAGTGCCACTCGGATGAAAGAAATCAAGGGTGCATGAATCGCATGGATTGCTCAAACTAAGTATCGACTCGACTTGCCAGTAAAATCCTCTCGAGGAATACCTCTCAACAGTGATATTTGCAAATATATGTATTTACCTGAAAACACTCTCAGAGAGCTCCCGGCTGAGCTCTCAGTTATACGTACATTGACAAATATCAGTCTCCATAGTTATGCTCGAGATTTTTACTAGATTTACGCGTTACATGTGTTTACACGTACGAATGTTCATAATCATCAAGTTTTGTTGTTCGGTACTTAAGGTTTTTGAGCATCTACAACAAGTTATGTTACTGGCAATTACTATAAATAAACTATTGGGAATTGTTGAGATAAGTAATGACGACGATGTTACACTATGAATCTAGCAATAAGCGAAGCCCAATTTAAACTACCACTGCGCGGACCAGAACCAGCGTCCGCGATCATTTGCAGCCGCAATAAAGCACATCTTCATCACACGTTATAACTCGATCTGATAAGTACTCGCGCTTAATGCGAATAAGTGTTGAACCCAAACGCACGTCAGCGTAAATGCGATGATATAGAAGATAATGTGACAAGTACATGAATAAATTCGGTTTTTGTCATATATGCCATTCTCACCTGTCCACAAATTCCGTCCACATGCAGGCTTCGCCGCCGAGCATTAAATGCTTCACATTCGCAGCTCCATTAAAGGCTAGTGGATTGCAGTTATAATACTTTTTCCAATCACCGCCGGTAGCGAGATGATCAAGGTACCAGCAAGCGGAGAGTAATACAGGGTGCCCGGCCTTAGTAGCTGCTTCCAATTTCTTCTGCCAAGCTCCTGTCCACACATGTACGGCTGTAGTTGTTTGCAATGGTACTCCATTGTCAAAGACCTATATAAAACACAACAATATCATTACTATACATTTGACGAGCTTCAAAGTTGAAGGGACCCTAATGATTTGATCAATGTTGATGTTACCTCTTGCCAAACGACTGATTTAGCCTTGACGGCGGCTGTGATGTTAAGGAGTCTCGTTATAAATTCACTTTCGAGAAGTGCAAAATTCCTGCCCATGTTGTGCAACGTCATATAGTTCAGGATCCACGGATTACTCGCCCAGCAATCAAAAGGAACTTCGTCTCCACCGAGATGTATGTACTCGTCCGGGAAAACTCGTGCGATTTCGTTGAAGAGGTCTACGAGCATCTCGTAAACCGCTTCATTAATTGGGTTCATTGGGCCCAATTTACCGTTCGGTTTTCCAGCTGAATCTGTTGGGGATCCACGGTTCAGACATTATCGAGAAACTTCACCGAATTTCATCAAGTTACAAGTAATTTTAAAAATCAGTCAGATTCCATTGCGTTTTTCAACGGTTTGCCCAATTCCAATCAAGTTTTACGCAGCAGCCAATCTACAAATAACAGCTTTCGCTATAAACTACCAGGTTTACATAACTTACCGTAACACGTTGTTAGCAAGTACGGGTATGCCATTCCCCAGGACCTAGTGTGACCGGGCGTATCAAACTCTGGCATAACACGGATTCCTCGGAGTCTCGCATAGTCGACAATATTCTGGATGTCCGTCTGCGTGTAAACCATTGAGGGATGGTAGGAGCCTTTAGCCGAGAGTTGGGGGAATAGCGTGCTCTGATACGGGAAACTATTATCGTCCACGATGTGCCAGTGGAAGACATTCAGCTTATTATAGGCCATTGCGTCCAGAGTTAATAGGATGTCTGGCACGGGGATAAAGTGGCGCGAAGTATCGAGGAGAAGGCCGCGATGAGGAAGATGGGGTTGGTCCTCAATGGTTTGGCATTTGATTCTCAGCTGAAAGAGAAAACCACGAATAACTTTTCGTTCCACTCCAGTATCGAACGGAAAACAAAAACTATGTAGGTATGTACTAACTTGTGGTCCGACGCCCGACGGCGTAACCAGTTGGGAGAATGTTTCAAGACCGCGAAGGATCCCCCAAACCGATTTCGCGGAGAGGCTGGCCATAGGTGAGCTCGCATTGATAACGAGCTGATCTGTTCGGATCATGCAATCGATTATTATATACAGTCAGATGGAAATATGTCTGTAGGGAAGCGGGTCAACAAGAGCGGGACAAAAAAGCTGCTGTAGTTATCAGCTGGCAGGATTTCGCCCGCGAGGCGAATGCATATTGACCTCCTATCATTTCGATATGCGCGATAAGATACGCGATAAGATCTACAAAGTCTCACTATAGCTCGTTTTTGGCAGACACGTTATATTTTTTCTGTTAACTCGATTTTGTTGACTTGCGCACATTAGTACCGGGTGGTATGTATATATAGCTATATGTATAGCTATGCCCGTCGCAGGTACTTTTTAACAACCCGTTAAAGTTATAGCAGAAAAAAATGTAAAGCCTGGAATCAGAAAATTGAAGGAATGTGAAAACTGTTTTATTAGACTCACAGGACTCATTCATGTGCAAGTGCGGCCAAGTCACTGTTCCACAGTCTTCCTCCATAAACAGTCTCAAACCATGAAGTTCTCCGGTGTACCATTCACTGTCTGTCAAGGATTGGTTGAGCTGTTGTTCAGCAGCTGAGCTCGCATGTCCGGCCTCCGTGAGTAGAATTCCTGAGTATCTTTGGATTGCTTCAGTAATTATAAGGCATGATCCACGATCGATCTACAAAAGGGGTACAACTTATCGTAAGAATGCCAGTGAAAGAGGAAGAGAAGGAGTTCTAGAACTAAGACATACTTTGAATTCAAAGGTGGGTGGATGGATGGTGAAGAATTTATATGATACCATCCTTGCATTTGGTTTTGGCCAGACATCGCCGCTAGTTGGCTCGACCCAGGAGCCGAAATTCGAATTCAGAGCATTTGCTGCTGCCACGAGAGAGGCCAGCAGAAGAATCGTGCTGGTCCACATGTTCGTTCGCGAGTCTATGAGATCTGTTCGGAGTGAACGATGCGACGCGAGCGAATGGTCATCGTCTACTGAGGATTGGCGAACCGCCGCTACCGGCGGCCGGCGTGTAGAACTATATACATACAGGCCGTATGCATCGGACACACGGCATACGGCATACGGCATCCGGTGGTAACGACCTTAGGTCTCGGCGGTACTTAACTTTTATCATTTCGCCTGTGGTACGTCTCATGGTCAAGTGGGAGTAACCAGTCCTTGCCAACCGGTATCCTCGGCAAATCCTCCTGTCCAGGGAATTCTCCAAACTTCCTTCTCAGTGACAGTTTTCTTAAAAAAATTGCTATCACTTTATGAATCACCTTGCACGTAGGTGGCTCAGTGGTTCGTCAATCAAAACATCCCCCACTCTCCCACAATACCACTAATTACAATGGTTTAAGAATTTTTGAGACGCTGATAGGCGGGATTTCAGTAAGATTCTAGATGACTGACGAGACAAAGTTTTTTCTGCCAGAAGAAGTAAGCCTGAAGGCCGAAGGTGGAAAAACAGTTGGTAAACACGAAGAAATCTGTCTGCGAGAGTCTTTGAACGTGAATTAGTGGGCGGGCGCCGCGCCACTCGCATAAAAGTGATTAGGGCTGTTTGTTTGTCAACTCTCTAGATGATGATGCAGGATCTTTTATCAAAGTTATTCGATAACTACGTAAAATCTGGTGACTTCGGTATCGAGCAGGCTAGCAAAGGTCAACGGTCTGCGGGGACACGGCTGAATATGTGGCTGCGTAGTATGCAAATGGATTATCTTCGATCGGGACTGCTTCTTGCGTGCAAAAGCATCTCGCTTCATTACATAGAGGATAGCATTAATAAGTTTCGAGTGGTACTCGTCCACTTATCAGACTTCACTGATTTATCTCGTTGACAGCAGAAAGATTGCGTTACGCACTCGCGTGGAGTAAAGCGATTACGAATTGGAATAAGTTGTTCGCGAGGAATTGTCGATCCGCCATACTTTACCGACATTTTAATGATTTGAGAGTACTCGTGCAGGGGGAAAGTGGGTTGTCGCAGAGCTCTAGTATTGCGATTAATAGAAGTGCATAATACACAATGCGTGTGTACTATGTTGAAGCTACTGAATATGGAGGATTGACAAACGGTAAGAAGAAAAATCGTTGAGGATGAAGCTTTCACAGCGTGTGCACTATCGAAGAATTACTACTACTACCACTAGCCGATCGTAAAATACGAGCTTGCGCATTGCTTTCATTCCCCGAGAACGCGAATTGGGGATTCCCCACTTTTTTTTCCATTGTCAACTTTGACTCGAATGACCACATGCGATGGAATATTCGTCTCTTAAATAATGAATAGTAAAGCAATGTCGGTTTAATTCCAGAATCACCTAAACAAGTAAGCAAATATACATTCAGCACTTTTGATAAGCGATAACGGGTTTCTTCTTAATTTGTGCATGCATACGCGCGTTTTGATTAGTTAATGAACCACTTGGTCTTGAGAGCAAATTGAACGATAAAATGAATCAGATTTCGTCGCGTCTCATCGAAATCGACAATTATGCAGAATCGGAACATATTTTCATCTATTAATAGCATCTATATGTATAGATGGGCGGATAACATTATAGAATTATAGATAGAGTACTCTATTCGCCTGTGTTTACAATAAGTAATCAATTGTTATTGCTTTTTTTAAAATCAGGTTTCTTTCACAGTATGGTCGCCCCTCCCCTCCCCTCGTTTGTGATACGGTACTGCTCGGTGAATCGCAGCTTCATTGATTGCGATGTCGTACGCCGCGCCGGGTCGACGCTCGCTAGGGGGTGAAGAGAGCAGGAACTCAAAGTAGAACGTGCATTCAGTGTCGGCTCGCTAGACCTGAACGCCCTGCTGAAATTCATCTCATCCAAACTTCTATCATTAAACTTTCGATGCTGCTCAAATCCATTTCCAGTTGTTAATGTTGTTCATTTCTGCTGACCACACCTTTCATAATACCATTTAATATGAAACACTTGTTGGCGGAAGAAAAAGTATCAAATGATTTTTTTTAATATTCGACATATTCTTTGTACTTTTGGCTGACAAATTTCAAAGCGAATCCTGCAAGATATACGCAGTAATTCGGTTTTGAGGTTTCAACGTTCAACTCTAACGGGGCCCCGAATAGTTTTGCTCCCCTTTCTATGCCGCGCTGCCTCGGCTACTTGATACGAGATTCAACACTTCATTCAGAATCGTCGACACTCGCAACCAAGGAAATATACATTGTTTTTTTTATCGATTCCAATGACTAAAGAGATTGCTGCGTGTCACTTAATGTCTGGGCCTACTCCAGTTTTGCTTTGCTAATTTCTCGTACCATTTATCTACTCTCTTTAATGGTAATCTGGGGACCACGGGATAATAATATATTTTAACTTCAGGCGAAGATAGAGATAGTAAGAACTTATCTTAAAGATAGGCCAAAGAACCTAGTGGCAAATAGGTGGAAGTACGAGTGGGAGGACCGAGTGGAAATGTTTGGTGTATCAAAAGTTGCCGCGCGCTTTTGCGCACGAGCAGAAGTCCGAGAGGAGCATGGATCGCCAGATGCATCTGCGCAGAGAAACGCGGACATCCACTATTCGAAAGGGAGCGAGGTGGGGCATCCCTGCGTGTGGGGGTAATCGGTACAGGAATCATTGGATGCTTTTCGTGAAGAGTTTGTAAAATGTAATAAAGTTAGCGCTACACATTTTTATTCTCAGTAAATCTTTCGACTGCATTTCGCTACACGCTCTTTGCTTCTAACTTCGCATTAAGCTCGCATAAAACTTACATTGTCACCGCCACGCTCGATTTACTTGAGTCCTTACATACTTTGAAAACGTGCGAAGCTTCCCCTCACAACTAACAACAGCCAATGACTACCCGTTGCAAAAAAATATTTACATATACACATACGTTCACGAAGAAGTCAGACATCGATGTATCCGGCGATGAAAATTCTGGGAAATTCATTTCTGGCATTGGATTCGGTGCGCTCCCGTTAGTTTCCCAAGCGCGAGAGTAGAGGCGAGAGAGTGCAAAAAAGATAGGAAGGAGCGCGCAGGGGTTGAAGAAGGGTGGGAGTGCTGCTGGCGGTCGGGGGTAGGGAGCGAGCCGGTGGGGTGCAGAAGCAGAGGCAAGCAGAATCGAGCGGATGATGCACGGCGAAGAGGATGTTGTAGTTGTAGTCGTCGTAACGACGCCGGTGACGTAGTGGCGGGGGCGCTGGCAGCGTCGTCTGTTTAATCGGTGCTAGTAGTAGTAGCGTTCCTCGTGGGGATGCCGGCTTGGGGGTGGTGGTATAGATATAGCAAGTAGTAGTAGCGTACGTAGAAGCCGACGCACTCTCTTTGCAGGAAGCTTGTCGGCTGAGGGGGGTATGCGGAGAGAGAGGGGGGGCTTGGGGGCCTGGTGGGGGTAAGTGAACGAGCAGGCTGGCATGGCGTGCCGGTGTGGATAAGGCAAGAGAGAGAGAGAGAGTCAACGCGGTGGGTTATGGTAATGCGCGGGCGGAGGTGGAATGAAAGGGTAGAAGCTGTAGCTGGTTGCTGGAAGGGGGTTAGAGTACTCTTACGGTAGGCGCGGAACAGTCGGGTCGCCGAGATCGCTTCCTCTTCCTCATGGAGGAGGTTTAGCTTGCTGCTGGTGAACGCCGACAGCTAAACTCGCGCGCAAGACCCGCCGCTTCGGCTCCGGCTCCGGCTCCGGCTCCGGCCACAGCTCCGGTTAGGGGTGTCACTACTTGGCCGGCTGTGTGTGCCCGCGTGTACGCCTTTCGGGTTCAGAGTGTGCGCGAGTGCGCGCGCGGCTCACTCGTAGTGAGTAGCTAGCCGGTTCTCCCGCGAAGAAGAATCGGGACGAGCAGAGGGCATAGGCCTGGCTGACTGTCGGGGAGAGGAAGGGAGCGAGAGAGGGAGAAAGGGTGAAGGAGGGGGGAGAGGGAAAAGCCGGCGTGGAAGAAGGGCGGGAGGGGAAGAGTGGGCTGCCGGCATAAAAAAGAAAAAGAGGAGAGCCAGGAGGGACCGGCGGCAGGGGTGAGCTCTCTCGGGGGTTGATAGGGTGCGAAGGAGTGTGTGGGTGCGCACCGGTAACGGGAAAGTTGGTGGTGGCGGTAGTGGTGTACGGAAGTGACGGTGCCAAGTCGTGGAGGATAGCGGGTAGTGGCGGTTCTCGGGAGGTAGCTCGGTGTCGTTCGGTTGCTCGTCGTCGTCGTCGTGGTCATCGTGATGCCGTGATCACATCACGGTACGGTGCGGAAAGCGAAAGGTGGGAAAAACGGAAGCGGCCGGTTGGACATAACGCGGGCGCGAGGCGACGACGGGACCAGAAGAAGCGGCGGGAGGATAAGATCGATACGAAGGAACCACCGCGAGGAATTCGGTGGAACGGGACCGGCTTTGCTTCTTCTATAGGAAAACTCAACTATAGTTGTAGGGTTGGTAAATATCGGCGCGGGTAAATAGAGCGTGAGCGAGAGAGAGAGAGAGTGTGAAGGGAAGACGCCGGTTCGGGCAAGCACGCACGCATGGACGCACGCGCCAGGTTGAAACTCCAAGTCTGAGCATCGCATCAATCAAGCGCCGGATTCGTCTCACCGGCTCTGCATCATCCCCTCGTGTGTGCGTGAGCGCGAGGGGCTTGGGTGTATGCACTTGGATAGCGGAGCGGCTGCAACATTTTTCCCTGCATCGAGAGGAACCACCCTGTGTGAAAATCGCAGCACGCAGGGCGGTCGGGGGAAGGGGGAGCAAAAGGGAGTGAGAGAGAGAGAGAAAGCGAGAAGGGAAACGATCAGCGGCGTAGAGGAGGGGCGGGGAAGTAGAGAGGAGGGATTGAACTCGGCGTCGAATTGCTGCCGGTAATAATTCCAAGGCAGCAATTTAGGAGAACCAGGATATATCCGGCAGCTCTCTTTCTCTCTCACCCTCGCGATCTCGCTCCATCTCGGCTCGTCTCTGCTCGATGGGGTTTGCCACGAAAAGAAGGTCAAAGATCGATCGCCGACTACGAGGGTCGTGACCTCACGCATACGAAGTGACTGACACGCGTAGTAGCGTACACGTTGCGTTGGTTGGCTGTCCGTGTGGTGAAGGCTGGAACTGCGAGGAAGAGCAGTCTCGACGGGAGGAAGAAGAAGCGTGAAAACAATGTGGACGGTCGCTGGAGAAGAGCGGAAAAGCCGAGCGGCGAAAGCGTTAACCTAGGCGTGTCGTCGTTCTCGTCAATGGTGGTCGCCCGCAATCCGATACGTTCACGTAGAGTAGACCAGTTATTCATCCTGGAATATTATTTTCTGATCACATTACGCCGAAGGTTACGGCATGCGGGGTTAGGCGTGCCACTTAGGTGGCTCGAATTAGGGAAGGATACCTGCAGAATAAGCGAGATATCAGGCGTCCGTCACGGGCCGAAGGAAAGGTGTTGGCGGTTTCGAACGGAAACGCCCGGGGGCGAAGTATCCCGAGATCAAACGATCTTGGCACGTGGTTATGGACAAGAATCGAATCTCGCCGCTCAATAATTGAATTCAAGGGTTGAATAGATCGATTGCCGCTAATAGAGGAACCTAGCATCAGAAAGTGGGAATAGTATTATCAAGGGTTGAACGCATACTGCGGGTGGTCCAACAGGGAGCCAAGAGAAGAGCGGCAGGAGCGTAACGAGCAGCATACATACAAGTAGCACCACCAGAATTACAGCAATAGATCTGTAGCAGTCACAAAAGTTAGTATAATTCAACTACAGCACATTACAGTATTGAGGTGTTGTTACAAGTCGTACACACCCCAGAACAAAGGAACCAAAAACACTGCGAACCAATTTTACAATCCTCATGAATGCGATATAAAAAAATATCGAACCAAACAAAGAAGACTGACATTTAGAGCAGAATTTCAAATTTTACCTGCAAAACAATCGACCACTGAGCGCAGAAGGTGTCATATAGGTGTCATAAGGCGTACCAATTAGATACAAAAAACTGTTGCAACCTGAAGTCAAGGGGCCGGGAGAAAGGACAAATACAAGAAGGGAAGAAGAGAAGAAGCAGAAGGGCATATTTGGTACTATTGTAGAGAAAAAATAAAAAAGAGAGAAAGAAGACTCGGAAGGAGAAGAGAAAGAGAGAAAGAAAGACAAGTGGCGGAGGATCAAAGATAGAAAAGATAGGGGAAAGTAGGTAAAGTGTAAAGGTGAAGAGGTCGAGTGGTAAAGTATGTCGCGGGATCCGTACGCTAGTGGTAGCGGAGTAGTAGGTCCTGGAGGTGGTGCTCGTTCCCCGCGAAGCGGACGACGCGTCGGCGAACTACCAACGGTCGACCGCAGTCCCTCGAGGAGTTATGCTAGCGGACGTGGATCGCCGTTGGGTCGGAAACGAGGAACTCGCAGTGGGAACAACTCGCCGGAACACCTCGTATACGGCGGCTACCATCACCATCAGCTGGGTAGCCCGTACTACTCCCGCGACGAGGACCTCGGTAGTCCCGTGATGCTCGAGGAGAGGGGCAGGAGTATGTCGACCGGGGGCGGTGGGGGCGGACATCACAGATCCAGAAGCGCCTCGAGACCCGCCATGTCCAGCTCGGCGGGCATGTCGGCGAGGTACACCAGCCTCGATCGGGCTTCCGCGGGTTTTCTCGATCATGATCGCGAGTTTGTGCCGATTCGCGAGCCCCGCGATCGCAGCCGAGATCGCCGGGATCAACTCTACCTCGAGGATGAGCTCTACGGCTCGAGATCCGCTCGGCAAAGCCCAAATCCGCACATGCTGCGAGACACTGGAGGCTACATCGGGGAACTCCAACACCAGAACAACGATCTCCAGCGTGAGCTTGGGAACCTCAAGAAGGAGCTCGAGCTGACGAACCAAAAGCTCGGCAGCTCGATGCACAGTATCAAGACCTTCTGGAGTCCCGAGCTCAAGAAGCAGCGAGCCTTGCGGAAGGAGGAAAGTACCAAGTACAGCATGATCACCGAACAGCTCAAGATCCTCAATTCCGAGAATCAGGTCAGTTGACTGCAGTGGCAGTTCCTCTTTTGGTTCCATCGCGCATAGATCATGAACCGTTCTTGCAATCAGATCCATGCTTTCATCCCTATGCGCCGTCTTCATGACGTGCGAGCCCCCCTATCCTCGCATCCGCTCGATAGCTGGTCGTAATTCATGTCACATCTCACCAGCTTGGTTGGACATTTCTTCACTTACCAATTCCTTCTATTCTTCCAACTCTTTCAATTCCTTACCCCTCTCCAGCGTTCTCCCTAATTTAACCCTGCCCTCGATATTCTAGAACTCCATCCTATTGATTTAATCGAACCGAAATGGGTGATTCCATTAACACATGTCACAAATATAGATATACTTAACCAGCAAATCTTGAGATCCAATGACGGTTCCTTTTCTAATCAAATGGATTGAGCTATTTCTCATATCATCCATAAACTAGCGTGCAGTGTTTCATCCGCTGTTCAACAATAACCTTATTGATCTAATGGTAATGGTCGTGGCAGTAACGAATATATCATTATTCGATCGCTGATGGAGTTTTTCTACATAGTATTAAGCGTCTACAGCAGCCTGGCGGAAATGCCTGCCGTAAGATTTTGTCATACAGCCATACGTATTGATTGAACAAAAACCTAATGCAAAGGGGGCGCCACTGATACCTGGATTACCACATGATCGCGTTAGATTCACGGAAATTCAACTAAATTGTTGGTTTGACGATTACTTTTGCATTGATGCATTGCAATCACGAGTGATATATAGGTTAAGGCAGAAACTTTCGTCGAAACTTTGATTTCTGTGGAACTAGGAATAATTAAGATGTACGGATTTGTCGGGATATCACCACTGTCTTCCATTACCGTTGAAACATGGCCTATGCATATTTCTAACTATTGCTGTACTCGTTGTCAGTGTAATTACCGCATCAACCATTACGACAATGGATGGATCAATATATTGAACCTTCATACAGTCTCATCTACAATTGGATAGGACTCCATTCTAAATGGGGATGTGCATATTATTATCTGCAAGGAAATTATTAGATATTACTGCGATTTAAATGAAAGGGAAGGGGCGGAATCTCTACTGCTTTGGCCTTCCCGTGGCATACAAAATCAATCGATCTTGTTTCACCCATCGTCTGCTTCAGTGGGTAGACTCCCATATCTCCAACAAGATGAGTCATTCCCATAGAGAGAAGAAGAATGTGAAAGAGATTCTCTGGCTGTCTGCCCGCATTTATTCCTCCACTCCTACCGCCTACTGTGTCTGATGCTGCGGTTAACTTCTGAGTGCAGACACGTTGGTGGGATCCATACGTAGGTTCACCAAGTGCGTACCGAACGAGTCCACTTGAAGCTATTGTTCTTACTACTACCACGATTAAAGCTGTCAATTAGCTCCGTCCTTGTATAACCATCCATCTACGCTGTACTCTTATACATTGTGACCGAATTCGATATTCGTTCATTTTCTCTTTAATAAGGTTTTTTAATGTGCCGGATTATCACGTAGACGTGTTACCCTTTTCAACGCTTAAATCCTCAACGAGATCCGATGATCCCCCAAGCGATCAATGAAATCCGAGGGCTCGCAATTTCATACCGCGCTTCTTCAAATTGACTCTGCCTGTCAAAGGGTGAGGGATGGGAGTTCCGAGTTACGGTTCTCTATATAGTGTCATCTGCAGGTTACACCGTTCGAAGAACAGTGATTCATCTAATGTTAGTTCCTCATATGTAGTTAAAGACAAACGGAGATAAAGGTCGACGAGTGACTCTCCCCAATCCCCTCTGTCCTTGCGAGGCTAAACGGTGTCTTCAATCGATCCGGCGATCGTCTAGTGAGCTGCAGCAGTAGCAGCACCAGCACTAGTGTAGTTTAAAATGGCAGTGAAAGCATCCTCCTTACGCACCCTGTCCCTTTTCTCTTCCTCTTTCCACTAGGCCGTGCAATCATACGTTAAATTCGGAAAGACGGGACTCGTAAGGAATTCGATGTGCAAAGGCGGTGAATAGTTGCTGTTCATCTCTCGGGATCGCGTACATACGTGTATGACTTGCGCCATACGAACACTCGAAACTGCCGTGCGCGAAGGCCTGACGAAAGGAGACAAGGAGTGGTCTTTAGTGTATGCTTTCACGCGCGATTCTTTATCTCTTAGTATCATTAATCGTGTTATTGTTATTCCTTTTCCAATATCAAGGGACCGTAGATACTGGGCGTTAGTGATTCGGATGAACTTATTTTTCTGAGAATTGCTAGCTCCCGAGTTATGCTATACACGCGGTTGAGATATAAATCGGCTCAGAAAAAGATGTTATTCATGACTGGCTGGAAGGCATATGTATAGGGGAGAGCGGTCAGTTTAATAGGAGCACACGCTCGCACGCACAAGCCACTGCAGTCCGTTTGGAATTGCAGCCGTCAGCCAGGGACGTCAGCTTGCTCTAAAGAACCTAGGCCTCCATCCAATTTGGATGACGGAGAGCGAGGAACAAGAATTGCATTCATTGATCCCCTTCCATCTCACGATGAACAACAAACGGTCTTCCACATGCCTTCCCTTTCCATTTATTCCTAACAATAAGCATTCAAATACCTTTGTAGTGCTCACGGTTTCTTCTCCGGCGTATAGGGATATGGTGTTAGATGCCGCCTCTGAAATATTTTGCATTCAGACGAAATTGCGAAGTTGCGTTACATACACCCTGCTCGAATTGGCGGGTTTCACATTTTTTCTTTAATGATGATTAACATCGTGCTGATATACTTTTGGGAAAATGGAAACAGTTGTCACATTACGTTATTAGTCTTCTTTCAAGCATTTTAATTTTCCAGAATCTGCCGAATGTATATCTGAATATTCCAAAGCTAGTCGGTAGTTCTAACGTCAATGCGGTTCACTATACTTTGCACTAATGTAAATTAGTGAAGATGCAGTTTTTCGTTGTTATATTCAAAAAGGTGAGGTGAGGCATAGCCCCACGTATTTAAGGACAGATTCCCATAATAACGTTAGCTCAGAGGTCCAATTAGGGCCCATGTCTGGTCTAGCTCTTTTCAATCTCACGGAACTGGTCCACGCTCGTGGAAAGTGGCTCTTCGCATCTGTTCATCCTGTTTTTACCAAGGCAACACAGCCGTCTTGTTACGCGTCCCCCCATTCTTCCCTCTCATTCCTGTTTCCCGTCGTGCATTACATCTGAAAGAGGCAGCCGTGCCAGCCATGGGTGTTAGAGTTAGATAGGAGATAGCACTGCCGACGGAATTAAACTCTCCCCTCACGCTGAAACGTCATGGTCGTCGCTCGATGCTCGGCGCTCTCGCACGCGGAAGTGAATTATTTATGCAATCGGCACTCTAGCGCTTTTCTCGCCATTTTCCTTAATCATTGAGTGAATATTACACTGCGATGAAAATTAATTTTGGATGACCCACTGCTCTTCCGATACGGGTCATTCCGCTTTAAAACGATCTCTTGCAACTACAAGTTGGGATGCAGTTTAACTTTGCCTTCCGAAGCATTCAAGTTGCCTCTATTATACATGTAATAGTGGACGTTCTTCAATATGAGTTCTTAATTGCATTAACCTTTCTTCGAAACGATCTAAAGCTAATATAGTTGGTTTATTAGCGTATAAAGTGATCTCCGTGCCTAGTTTGCAATTCAGACTCAATTTGCATCCCATAGAGAATGAAGTTCGAGCAATCGCTGATAGAAGGAGACGTCTTGATTTTTTATTTCGTAAGTAACAAATTTAGGTAGGTATTCGATTGAATTTTATTACTTGATGCGGGAGCGCTCATTAACAAATTGGTGATAGCTGAGATTAGTATTATTAGTAGATTCACAGAGTGGACATAGTTAATTATCCGAGCCAAGAATAGGCGGAGATGCTATTTTCTACCAAATAGCCTAAAATCTATTCGCGTGAAAGAGAGTGGAGGAAATGGCAGATAAATTTCGAAAGTTCGCAGGCTTACATGGTAGCTCGGGCGTGCTGTATCCTTCAAATATTAAAGTTTCGTCGGATATTCCGTGATGGTATATATCGGGCGGGTTGCCGGCCGAAAGTGCGGGCGTCAGTTGGCAGAACGCAGACTCCGCTGCGCAGCCCCGGAGCCGGGATCGTAAGATGGAGAGATGGAAGGATGGGAGATGTCGAAGTTGGGCGAATGCTGCTGGCCCGGCGAGACTGACTTTAGGTCAAATTGATTCGGCACGGAAGAGTGCGTAAACGGTCTAGGCCCAGGCTGTCACTCGGTAACCCAGAAGAACAATGCGGTCGCGCCATAGTTGTATCGCATGGCATAGGGCCTCGCTAATAATCCGCCTCGATACATTTAGGCCGATCGATATGGACAGACATGCCGTACTTACACTGCCTTTACTACGCTCCCTTGCCGTACCGACGCCAGTATCTACCCACGTCTGCCTCTTCCAGCTCACACCACGGTCACACTTTCAGTCGGTGCGGATGCGGAACTATGTATCTTTTGGCAAGAGGCCTCGTGCCTCTAACTCTCAGTTTAAATCGCGATCAAAATGATGATTGCCCTCTGCTATTTCAGGTAGTTCTCAGCCCGCCACTTAGTGTCGAAACGCTAAACATAAAAAATGTTATGTCATACTACATCCACAAAAATGGATCATACTACATTTATGACCTTTGGACATACAACTGTCACATACATATAGTATAGAGTAAATGCAGCGGCAATAATGCGGTAACGTTACTATTTTCATTTAATTTAAATTTTCTCGAATAAAGCGATTAATAACCTTGAATATTTGTTCTAATACTCATATAATATTTTTCTATAAGCCTGGTAGGTTGTTTATCTCAATCTTGTTTTGCGGTTTGAGCGTACAATTGAATAGGGTATTTTAAATTATCTGCGTTCGTACGTAGATGTTAAAAAGTGCTCAAATGTTATGAATGGTTAGAAAATGATCTATAGGCGATAAGAATAGCAGGCAATTCTTGAAATAAGTGGGAAATAACTCGGCTCCGCCGGAAGGGGCATGGGAAGAAGATGTACGCATCGGGAAGTGATCGAGAGCAATGCTTCATTGGAGCTGCATAGCGGAATAATCTCTAACTTCCGAATGATAAATGGCATCTTTGTCGGACCTGGTGCTCTCTCACGGTCGACGGTACGGATGCCGATCTTATTTCACTCCAGGAACAGTGCGCATCGAGTTCCTTTCAAAGCTTTCAGCAGTGTCCGTATAATTCGTAGAAGAACTATGTAAGACTTTTTATTTTTGCTCCGAGCTAAAAGCAAATGCATAGCATCATTTTCCATTTCAAGTGCCCTTTACCCCAAGGCCAAGTACTTAATTCAATTCATACTGTCGGATTGTTTCTGGAGGTTTTGCGTCATTTAACTTTCCAAATGCTAATGCTAGGTGCAACGCGCCGTCTTCGAATTAAAGGGACAAGATATACTTACTAAGATAATCTATTATCAATAGCTGAATAGTTAGGGCGACGCAATAATTGAACGTTTTTCACACAACATACATTATTGAATAAGGTTTTTAAATATCATGTTGGGAACGATAATTCATATTCGTGTGCTGCACACGCGATATGTGTCGAACAATATTTATAATCTATTAGGCGTCACACTACTTACTTTGTACTGGATTTAGATGGAGAAGCCAGAATAGTTAGGCAAATCTAACAAGAAGTATTCAGAAGCTAACAGGGGACACTAGGGAAGCCGCATATTTAAACAATTCTGAAAAAAAGGCACGAATAAAATAAGTTGTCCATAATATGAAACTATTTTTGGTTGGTGCCAGATTTTAGTTTAAGGGGTCATATATGCCAGGCACGTCATGAAATAAGTAAAGGTTTGTTAATTTATTGTCCTATTAATACATCCTGTTATTAAGTTTCTATCATGTGTCCGTTATTGTACATACTTTGAAGTATTTTCTCCGAAAAATACAAATAAATAACTAGGTTATGTACGACGTAACTGGCATCGTCTTAATTCAAATTGCAACATGCGGTGGTCAATGTATCTTGGTCAATTGTTATCCAAAAAAAATATAAAAAATTGAGCGTGAACTAGACACAGAAAACTAGTCCTCAACGAGCCAGAATATTTTTTTTCTTTTTTTTCACAAAGTTACACGCGAAAATGTCATTATTTCTAAGTGTTCCTACGAAATTGGTGACTTTTTCGCGTGTAACTTTGTGAAAAAAAAGAAAAAAAATATTCTGGCTCGTTGAGGACTAGTTTTCTGTGTCTAGTTCACGCTCAATTTTTTATATTTTTTTTGGATAACAATTGACCAAGATACATTGACCACCGCATGTTGCAATTTGAATTAAGACGATGCCAGTTACGTCGTACATAACCTAGTTATTTATTTGTATTTTTCGGAGAAAATACTTCAAAGTATGTACAATAACGGACACATGATAGAAACTTAATAACAGGATGTATTAATAGGACAATAAATTAACAAACCTTTACTTATTTCATGACGTGCCTGACATATATGACCCCTTAAAGGATACTCAGAAATTAAAAGTTATCTTTCTCGTGCCGTAACTCAACAATTGCGGCAACCTTCAGGATCCGTACATAAGAAAAGTAAGCTATCCGTAGTGCATGGTATTTTTTCTTCTTGTCTATGCCTTGTTACAATATAATTTCCCAACCGCCCAAAAGATCGATTTTTAATATTTGAAGGGTCACTGTGGACTCGTACAAACTAAAATCTAGCAAGAATAAAAATAGTTTTGTATCAGGGATGATGCGTATCTTACTTGTAGACATTGTTTCACAATCTTCGGCTTCCCTACTGTCTCTTGTAACAAGTAAGGCAAAGTTGTTCGTCAGATTGAAAAGAGTGGCTGGAGACGGCACACAGACAAGAGAAGTCGTGAACCATCTACGTTACTTTACCTGTTGACAATTTATGGCTGGAGACACAGTGAATTTCATAATTACAGCCTTACGAATTCGCATAAATTAAGGCCCGGTCCTTTAACTGAAATTGCATTGTTAAACCTGTCTCATCGCATCGGCAATAGCACTAGTAGTTGTGCAACGCAGCTCTCGATTTTAATAATTCTGCAGGTCCGAGGAAAGCGTTGGTTGAAAAGGGCTCGTAGCGGGAAGCAACGACCCCGAGCTTGCCACTGTTATCAGTATCAGTGGGAGGCGATATAATCAGCAGCTCTCCAAACATTAATGCCAGCTTCTATCGCGGAAAATCGTTAATGCTCATCCGTCGTTTCGAACGCCGGTGGTGGCGGAGACTCTTGGCAACGATTGCCTGTACATGGGAAAAATTCATCTGGGAGGGTCGTCTTTTGCAGCGGGATCTGGGTCGCGTTCCAACACATCTAGGTTATGCTGGGGACACACGATAAACTTTAGTTGTATCCGACGTTTACGATCGATTCTTTCACCGCCCACCGCCCGCCGCCCGCCGCCACTGGCTCCGCCGCGTTATCGGGCACCGTCTATTCTTCTGTTTGCGCACGCGACCCCTATTTGCCGATCGAAAGAAAAATTCGGCTTCATTTGGCACGGGGATGTGCGGTGTGCCGAGCACTCGGCTCTCCGTGCCTCTATCTCTCGAGTGTACATGCAGGAGCGACAGAACCTTACAGAACTGTCCGCGCCTCTAACTCAGACTCAACAGACCTGTCGCGCAAGCCAACGAACTCGTAATTCGCCAATCTCCGCTAGCTTTGCCCGTCCATTTGGCCACAGAATAGATCGAAAGTTTCTTCCCTCATGATCGATGCTAGGTGGTCAGCTGCCATCATAGATAGGCCCTGCTTGGTCCTGAGTGACTTGTAATCACTATTTATTTTGCATGTGTTATCATTACAGGTCGTCAGCAAACGCAACTGCTTACTGTTGCTTTTCATCTTGAATGAACATAGTTACACAAGTGAAGTGTTTAAAAGCACTGTTTTTCATGTGTGTATAAACGAGTTGTGAAAGGAAGTACAGTAATAGACGACGGTATACCCTTAACACAATCCCGATGGGAGCGATATATCCGTCGGCGGTATTGATTCGTCGTGGCAATTTACAGCGCGTTATACCGAGCGCCCGATCGAAACGTCCATCGTAAAGTTTACCCTCCTGGAACTTCGATTCTACTTTGGCATTGCTGGAGCAGAAACGCCGTGCCGAGGCTGGCACGCGATTTAGCCGACTGAAATGCTTGCCCGTCCAATAAACACCCAGTCGAATGTAAAGGATTCTTTCTCCGATTTCGCGTCGACGTCATCTACCTACCTCCAGCCAAGATAAGAAGAACACTCAGTACACGCACAACGTTTACCATCTGCAAATGGAGGAACGAGGTCTTAACTACACTAATTTCTTCTTAACTTCTTTAACTTAACCTCTAATTCAATGAGTTTGGTCTCAAGGAGCAAAGCGGAGGTGGATAATTTTGCAAGGGTGAGTCGACACATTTAGCCTTTAAAGAGACATTCCCGGATAACTTGGTAGTATGAAACGAGCCGGAGAATTCTTCCAACTGGCGTACAAAGGAGAAAGAGTAGGCGCGGGAAGTGGTGATGCGGAGGCGAAGAAAAATGGACGTTCCAAGTGCGTGGGAATCGGGGTCGCAGCGCGGCACCAGACGCGCGGACATATCCAACCAAGGTGCGTGATAGAGGCGCGACGAGCCGCGGGGTAGGGTGGGCTGAGTTGAAATCAACGTACACTTTGATAGCGCAGAGTTACATGAATGTACATAGTCGCAAGCCTCGAGCTACTGTCGCACCTTGAATAAGGAGTCGGCCACATGCGAGAAAACGACTAATTTCTTAACGAGTACCCTTTATATCGGCGGGTTCGTAGACCTTACTATGGCACGAAGCGCCATGCCCTAAATACGATGGTTGTTAGGTTCAAGACGACGCGACGTCCCCTCAACATTCGGAGAGCACCCTAAACAAAATGAAAAGCATCAACACTTGACAATTACAAAGTGCACGGCCAGTTTTCTTTATCGTGTTTGCACGGAATTAAAGCCTGTCGCCATACATTTCACGCAAAGTTCCTTTAATTCCGATCAGAGAAAGTACGCCTCTGGAGTACCAGGGCCCGTTAAAACTTCCGGGCTATATCTCGAAAAGGAACGGCCACAATTAGATTAGAACCGTTTAGTGAAATTGAGCAGGCGCGGGTGGCCTAATAAAAAACCAAGCGGGAAAGGAGAATGTAGAAGTGTCAGAGGTTTGCCGGAGAAGAGTGGGAGAAGCCGGGCGGGGTGAACGGAGAGACGAAGGGAGTGGAAGCAGAGGCGCTATCGAGCGGTGGCGGTTCACTCTCCTTCTCGCAATCTCTTTCTTCCTCTCCATCTTTGTAACCCCTCTGTATATCTTCATCTCCGTCTATCTCGCGCGACAGGGGGAGGGAGCGAGAGAGAGAGAGAGAGAGAGAGAGAGAGAGAGACTCCCAGAGTGCCTCAGCAACTCTCTCCTAGCAGGTTCTCCCTGTTGCCCTAGACCGAAGCTCCGATCGTGCACTATCGACTATCGGCGAGTCGGTGTTACCGAATTCCCTTAAACACTGATAATATTAAGCGAAATAATTATCCTGCCTCTCCTCTATCGAGGTTGGAGCGGGAATATCCTTTGAGCGCCGAAAAAGCCATGTACAAACACGCTGGTCTTTACCGGGAAGCGCGCGGACCCTCGTTAAACCTTTAAGGCCCAAGGCTATACTACATCTACTTTGATGGGTTATAGCTCATTTTGAAATTGATCGTGAAGTGGCCAAATATCCGCTTGCGCAAGTATTTATACGTCAACATGCTTCTCCAAATTCGATGCTGTGTAAGCGATATTGAGGAATTCTTGATAAGGGAAACATTAAAGGGAGGATCGGCAACAGTGATTATAGAGAAGAGAGGGGAATGGCAGTGGGCGTTGTGTTTTTGATCTACTAATAATATGTATAAGGAACATCTGCTCATTCGAACTCATTGACTTTACCGTGTGTTCAGTGCTAACTCCCACTAATCTTCATCCCTAATCTGGCTGAATTAAATCGAATTAGACGACGAGGGCTTTGCTAAACACGCGCAGCACGCTCGCAATAATTGTCTTTCACGATTACTGAAGCCGTCCAGGCGGCACCTTACTCTTAGCCTCACTGTAGGAGGCGTCACAACACTCCTATAGTCATTCCATGTAATATACTTTTCACACTCGAGGGGAAGCTTTTTACAAGTGGTGACTACTTTTCTGGCCTAGGAGGTAATGAGTGAGGTTGCTCATTTCCAGCTGACTGACTCAAATCGTCCCCTGCTACTCTTCAAAAACAGTCCTCAATTCATCTCATCGTTCACATCTATACATGTATAAGTTATAACATAAGTTATCTATATAAGTTTTACTTTATATGTATAGAGTTAGACGAGTAGCTTCAAGGTGAGAGAAGTTGAAGAGAGTTCTCGAGTTCTTGGTGGTTAAAGTGAAACGGATTTGAGGACAGGGGGCGACAAGGGTTGTGTGCTCGATCGATAGGAGCCTCGATGATTCAGGTAAAGAGGTGCTCGGGGGTGCTGGCCAGAGGGAAAGGATGAGGGTAAGGGGTGTCGGTGGTTGCGGCAGACTCCGAGCGACGAGTTTTTACAGGGCGCGAGTTACGATCGTCTAAGATTCGCCTGACTGGATCGTTAAAAGCTCCATAGAATCGAGATCCGGGACACACGAACTCTCGAAACCGGGCCTCGCTCTCTTCTTCGTAGTTCTTATGAATGAATGCCAACCCCTTTCCCCGTCTTTCATCCTTTTCACTAGGGCCTCCGCTTCCTTTCTCACCCGTTACTTCGATGGCTACCGCATTTCAGTCTGACTACTTGCAGCTAGCTACTTACTTTCCTCGACAGACTTGCGAACCCTACTTCTGAGGATGTTCCTTTCTTTTCTCATTTCGCAAGAACGAAGAGATACGAGCCAGAATATGCTGGCGAGAACACTATACCCCCGCCTTCCGCATAACCCAAGCCAACCTCCAAATATGCATATTCCAAGATCTTTTGATCTACATATAATAATATACATATAATGCAGCCTGTTGTCTGCGCTGAACAGGTCATGGATTGGTTCATAACCTAACCCACTATGCTTTCCCATAGTGTTGTGATGTGATGAAATTGCCTGGCAGGATCCAAATTTAAAGGAATAAAGGAAGCAATCAGCTTGCAAGACCCAGCGGAGGTCAAAGGGGTAAAGATATATCTGAAACTTTGATGTTGCTGTGGATATGGTTAGACTTCTTGAGACCGCTTTCATCTCCAATATCTGGCCAATCGATAAAGCTTCCCCAAAAATGTACTACATTCGAATTTAACTCTGCCATCTCCAACCCCCTCTGCCCTCTTATGCATCCTTCAATAATCTCTTTATTTCCTCCAAACTTTTCAATTATCTCCTTCAGACAGATTTGAATTGAACAAGTGCAATATTAAGGCTGTGCTAGTGCAAAGTTCCCGGCCAATCAAAGCTTTCGAAGACACCTAGAAAACGAGAGCATTCGAACTGGCAACTGTCTGAAGTCCGGTTACAAGGGAAGTGCATTTAGTCGACGGAGATCCTCCAGCATCGCGCGAATCTTTCTTTCCTTGATAGAATTGGGCTTCCATTCCAATCACTCGGTTGTTCCAAACAAAAACTGGAATGCCGTGCCAAACCTGATGAAAGAAATGCCCAACGGGGAATGCTGCGGGGATCCATTAAATGGATCGGAGCCCAAAAATGCCAACTGCACACCCGCAGTGTTTAATTAAATTACTAATTCCGTGATATGCGGTATTATATTTACCACAGCTTTGTTGCACCTTACCGTTCATTTATCATGCTACCACTGAGACCACAAGTTTACTTGCGTGACACACTGACCCCTTTACGCATCTGGAATAAGGTCAGAGGAATTTGCATGCGCCGAATTGGGTCGCCCGGCTTTACGTCATTCGAATTAGCGATGCCAGGCTTGTCTTCTTTTATCCTCCGATATCATTGTATCGTATATCAAAGCGTATAATTAGACGAACTCTTTGCATTTCTTGCGCCAAAGTGGAGATCCGCAATCTAAGAAATATTGCTACAATGTTTGAACGATGCTGAAAATTCGGTTAACAAGACTTGATCTAGTTATTGATCTAAAGTACCTTGGTTATCGGTGGTTTCATAAATTTGTTGATAAAGTTGCAGTAAGCGCGCTTAGCATCTATTTATTGTTGCGCCAGTTCACTTTGACTCAAGTTATACACGGCACGCAGAACTAAGTATCAGCCTCCAGGACGCGTTTATGCACTATGTGTGGTGAAAAATTAAAAGCAAGTCTGCACGCAAGCAGCAAGCTCTTGGAAGAAATCGATTTGGTGTACAATGACCCCAGGGAAATGGGGGACAGACTTCTTATTCTACTTAATTTGTGTTAGCCCTTTTACCGTGCTGCACAAATTTCATTTTCTTACTGGGGCTGGTATCATTATCGTACACGCGAAAACCGGTTCCTACATTTCTTCATAGCATATAACCTTACCACTTATGTCTAACCAATAAATCCAGACTATGCCGAGATGAATATTTTTGTGCTGATAATTGTTCTTTGAGTCACTCAATGGCAACGGGGAAACCTGTTGCAATCTGGCTGGAATCAAAATCCCCAAGTAGAATGGGAATTAATGTCCATACAAGGCTGGGTTATCCGTAGTAGATTTTTATGAAAACTTTTGATTCTTATCATAAATTAAGAGATTACTTTCGCGAACGGTTGTTGTATACATACCTTGAGTCAGAGAACCACTCGGCTCTTTTCATCAGAGGGTTATATCGTCTAAGCGTGGCTGAAGGTAAAGTAAGGAGAGGGACCGCATAGGGGCTAGGGTTTACGCGATCGTTAATAGGATCTCGTCTTAAGAAGGGCTTCGTTTAAACTTTAAACCCGTGTCTTGCCTCCTTCCCTGCTCCGGCCGATCTCTGCCTCCAGGACTGGTGTCGCACCGCGTTAAGTGTACCGATCCGTGATACCGATCACGTATACGTTGCTGGATCATGTTCCACCGGAGGGTTAATCGAGGTCTAATCGTTTCGAAAGCATCGCTGCTGTAACCGACACCTTTCCCTGGGGGCCTTCAGCCGTCTTCTCTCAGCATATTTCAAACAATCCTTCTCTCCCTAATTTATCGGTCCAATTCTTTTCTAACCTCCAAATGCCAAGGTATACTCTATGTTGTACAGGATGATTCACTTGCAGTTGAACCATCGGTTCCGTACCACACCTCTTATTAGACGTCCGTGTCTATTATTTTATCAACATTATACATAGAATATAATACTATTAGGTGGATAAGAACGAGGAATACGTAGGGAAGAATTGGGAAAACAATTCTTAGATTGTACCTAACACAACCTAACCCATTCATGAATAATTAAAAGTATCAGAACAGTATCAGAATGGCGAGCGAATCACCCTGAGAACGAACAGGCGCAAGTGCGCAAAGAATAAGTCGTAGGACACAAATCAAAGAATAATTTTCAGACTTTGCATACCGAGTTTGAGTGTTCTATCGTCCCTTCATTTCATGTCGCAAGTTTAAGAGTTGGAGCCATGGCGGAAGTGCGAAATATGAAGATATCGTGCATTTCATGCTACCAAGCTTAAGGGGTCATATATGCCAGGCACGTCATGAAATAAGTAAAGGTTTGTTAATTTATTGTCCGATTAATACATCCTGTTATTAAGTTTCTATCATGTGTCCGTTATTGTACATACTTTGAAGTATTTTCTCCGAAAAATACAAATAAATAACTAGGTTATGTACGACGTAACTGGCATCGTCTTAATTCAAATTGCAACATGCGGTGGTCAATGTATCTTGGTCAATTGTTATCTAAAAAAAATATAAAAAATTGAGCGTGAACTAGACACAGAAATCTAGTCCTCAACGAGCCAGAATATTTGTTTTCTTTTTTTTCACAAAGTTACACGCGAAAAAGTCGCCAATTTCGTAGGAACACTTAGAAATAATGACATTTTCGCGTGTAACTTTGTGAAAAAAAAGAAAACAAATATTCTGGCTCGTTGAGGACTAGTTTTCTGTGTCTAGTTCACGCTCAATTTTTTATATTTTTTTTAGATAACAATTGACCAAGATACATTGACCACCGCATGTTGCAATTTGAATTAAGACGATGCCAGTTACGTCGTACATAACGTAGTTATTTATTTGTATTTTTCGGAGAAAATACTTCAAAGTATGTACAATAACGGACACATGATAGAAACTTAATAACAGGATGTATTAATAGGACAATAAATTAACAAACCTTTACTTATTTCATGACGTGCCTGGCATATATGACCCCTTAAGTGTTGTTGTCCGAATGGGGTGTCGAGTTTCAGTATAGAGTAGACGGAGGGGCTTCACACTTCACTGGCTCAAAGGTAAATCGTCCTCGAAGCCTCGAGGAAGTAGGCTACCAGTGAAAAGGGGAATTCGGCCATGACATCGTGGCGCGTGGGGTGGTATTGTTATGGTGGTGCGCCCTCTCCCTACTATTCCTGTGTTCGCCAATGCGATTCCCCTGCAAATGCCTCTTTAAAGTTCCGTGGTAGTATTCCATTTCTTGTCCCGTTTTACGTATTTTTAATGAAACGTTGGCTTAAATTACATATACAGGATGTTTCAAAAATGTCCTAACGAGTATTGCCATCTTGTTAAGAATTTCCCGGCGATGAAGATGGCTTTTCTCAAAATGCTGTCTCGCGCTTCATTTCGCGACAAAATCAAGAAAATGATGCGCCAATACGGTTGATCTATATTCGGTTGATTCTCGGAAATGGGTGGTGCCAAAGTCGTTTATGCATCAATAAAACACATCACTGAAAGGACAGATTATCCCTTCTGCCGGAGGAAAGGGTTGACCTTTAGCCAGTGGGCCCTATCCGCTGACCAGCGGGGCCATGAAAGTATCTTATTGGCGCATAATTTTTTCAGTTTTGTCGCAAAATCAAGGACGAATCAAAAAATTTAAAGTAGCTATCTTGATCGCCGCGAAATTCCCTACAAGACGGCTATATCCAATTAGGACATTTTTGGAACACCCTGTATAAAATGCCAGCTCCGATTAGAATATAAGGGGAATTGGTATTCGCGAATCCTTTCCATTGACTTAACTTGAGGATTGCAGAGCACAGGTGGCAGTTAGTCTACAACAGTAGGAAACTGACGGCCATACATCAGACTGACACAATGCAGGGCTGCGAACTGATTAAATTTACAAAGGCGAAGCCACAGATTCGGTGCCAAATTCATATCAGAGCTCAGGGTGTGTCGGCACATTCACGATTCCAAAATGCATGCTAACAGTAAGGAGAACGACGGCAAACTTGACAATAAATAGATTGACATACTGTTCTTGACGTCCGGAAGACGAGCATGATGGCTATGTTGCGAGTAATGTGATAATTACTAATGACTATTTTCCCCGGTGTGCTTGCAGAAACAAAATATGATGGTCCGCCAACTAGAAGAGGAGCTTAGAATGCGAATGCGAGGTCCCAGTGCCGAAATGCAACAGCAATTGGAGGTTTTGTATACTGAGAACGAGCATCTGACGAGTGAGCTCGGAATACTTCGTGATACAATAAAGGTAAGCAACGTTTCTTTAAACCTTTAATTGATTCTTATTTGAAAAATACTGGAATTAAAATTGGACAAACTAATATTCATATATACGTGACGGCAACGCTAAAAGTATAGCATGTAATCAGGCCCCCTGCATTGACTGAACCAACTATTGAAGTACGAAGAAATTCAGGTGAAATTAATCGACTGAGTTGTTGGGTTGCATTGGAAACCAAATTAAGGAGACCAAATTATCGCTGAAATGTATGTAAACGGACGCTCTATCGAACCATTGGGAAGCTTTATGTTCTTTAATTGAGTAGACGACCCGGACTGGACATTGAATCGCGCAAAATAAAGTCTGCCGCCGGAATAAAAGTCTCATCGCAGTTCTCAGATTAAATTTGGAATTAGAACGTTCGTTAAAAATGTATCGTCTGAGCGAAAATCGCAAGCAGCATTTGACAACTCTGTAATTATCTTTCCACAAGTTATAATCTATTATGACAAGGAATTTGCGCTTGGCGAACTCACACGGTATAATTAATATATTTAAAGTCAGAATAATAGACGTAGATACCCGATGGAAATTCCGTCCGAAAGAAAGTAGTGTTACAATTTCTCCGAAACTAAGATATCCTCGATAGAGAAATAAATGTCATACCGCGTTGTTGATCGATACGGTACTCAAAATCCAAAAGATTATTAATGCAATTCTCACACGGACGAGCGTGATCACGTTTAAATAATCACAACTGTATTAAGTTCCAAGTTTATTTCTGGTCTTTGACTTTCAATAACTTGCACATGTCAAGCCTACTTGCACATTTACCTTTCGTGCCTTATTTGTGACTTGCTAGATTTCAATATGTCGACCAGTGATTTGCGCCATATTTGATTTATGTATGTACTTCCATTTCCATTCTCGCAACTGACTTCCCTTTTACTCTGCCATGTTATACCACGTTTAGGTATATGGGTGCTTAGGAACTCTCTTGTCATGAAAGAGTTCGAGCCTCCTGTACATACATAGAGATACATTATTTCATCTCTCTCATGCCTATGACTACGAATTTCGCCCCACCCAGCCTTTTTAGGGAGTTCAACGTGGCATAATCATCACCACTGACCAGTGTACACCATTCTGCCATTCTGTCTGTGTCTCACAACACCCACATTCATCGCACTACTCCGAAGGAGACCTCGTGTATGACGGTAATTTCGCGCAACAGCCGATCTAAATCTACCTCAGCAACGCTCCCCATTCCCTCTGCCTTTATTTCTCGCATCTTTTTTTATCCGGCTAATATTAGATACCGTATTGGCCGTCGTGTGGCGACGCTCATACTCAACCGAAGATGTATGAGCTTCTCAATGAATTCTCAATTATACGTTGTTTAAGAGTATAATCGAGGCATATCACGTACCCTGAATTGTTTATGCATCCTCAGAGATAGAGTACGTTATTCACTCGAGGAATGTAGTTACAAGCCTGTCCAATGCATAGAATGTATGGTATTGAGCGATAAACAGCTTCAAAGCCATCAGCTACTCTGAGCTGTAGCAAGGTTCCCCTTGCAAACGATGTATAGAGATGATAATTCGCCAACTTCCTAACACAGTTCACACACAGTATATCATCCCATGTACTTAGAATAAGAAAGGAGTCTCAAAGCATTATGAAGGATTCAAAGTCGACCAAGTAGTTACAACTTTCTGCTAATACGTCTTCATAAGGAACAAACATTCCAATAAACCAAACCGACCTCTCCCACCGGGTGGCATGTTCACTTTTAAATTCTCCAATGGAGGTTCAGTAGGTCTTTACTGGAGTGCCAATGAAGGCTGTTAGCAGGAAAGTCAATCTCTCATCAATCATGTCTGATCACAGTTTCTGTCTGTCATTAATTTGAAAATCAGTAGGGCAAAGTCATATGTAGCGCACTGTTTTTCTTCCATGAGTCGCATGAAAGCACATCGTACATCGCACACATCCCTCCGCGGCACAAGATCGAATGACGAAAGGGTTAAACGGACGCTTTCCTCCTCCCCGTATTGAAGGGGTTCGCCCTCCCAAGGGAGCATGAGTAACTCATACACCCGAACTATGGCAAGCGCTCGCTATAACACATCGGCTTCCGAGGGAGGGAAAATGTATCCTTGTTGCTCCTTATTTTCGAGTAGATTCGCCACCCTATCTTTAGTGCTCGCGGGGTTTCCCTCAGCTATTGACTCGACTAACAGTCTAACATAAACCGGTACCACGCCACTACGTTCTTCGGTTCAGTTCGTGAAACGTTCCTAGTCATTCTCTTTTCACGTCATGTAACATTTCGGCGCAGAAAGAGAATTAGTTAATCAGTCCGCGATTAAGTGTAAAACTCAAACCGAAACCTCGCCGAAACCGCGACAACGAAATATCCAGATTAACCCTTTGGTTAATTTTGACTTGGTGATCGCGTCTTCATCTGAATGCCTGTTCACTTAGCCTCGCTCTCTCTCTCTCTTGTTACATTTCTATCTTTTCTTCTTCTGTCACCTGGTAGTTTGACGAAAGTGCGACAGTAATATTCGCTTTGGAACTCCTCCCTCGCATCATACGAACGAATGTAGAGTCCGAACTCCTTCTTCTTCTCTCTGTCTATCTTTCCATTCATCCATCTGGCTATCTTTCTATCTGTCTATCTCTCTATCTATCTATCTATCTCTATTTGTTTCGCGTGCACGTGTCGAGCCTTCCTCCTCTGCAATCTTATATCTTATTTGCCAAGGCGAGAAGAACGTATAGTAAAAGCTCTGTTCGTACGTAAATCCAGGAAATATTGGCAGTTCTGCAAATGGCGTCACGTATACCATTCGGCAGCAACCAGCTTGGGCCAATCAATCGACGGGTAAATAACAATAGAGACATTTTACGATTGCACTCGACCTCCGTTTATCGCACGCGATCCTTTCTTCCTCAAACAATTAGTGCGCTCAATGATTTTCTGCTTGATCGGCGCAGTACGAGTTAAAGATGATTAAAGCTACACCGGAAACTCTGGAAGGCGCAAAGCAGACAAATGGGTCTGATCATTTGACATTTGAAAAGTAGTTTTCCTATCTATTATTCTAATACTGAATTATGAGACGTCATACATGGGCACACTGAAAGTTTGAATTTTTGGATGGAAGATTAACATGTCCAACCGATTTGGATTGATTTTCATAGTGAAAGCGTCCTTTGGACAGGGGTTGAGTGTATTATGCTTCGACATGCTAGGAAGTCCCTTTATATTTTATATGCAGTAACCCGAATACACTAGCTTAGAGGAAAATGTATTTCCATGGATTAGTGTCAATAGGATTACCTTATCTACTCTTAATGATATGCTTGAGTCTAAAAGAGAGGTACACTGAAAGGAATCCCCTTTTAATCAATGTGAGCTCTAGGCTCTTTACTTGGAAAGAAATTGGAGAGAAGACACTTTTTACACTTTATTATTGTGAATGTCTGTCAAGTGAATTATTTTATTTTAATAGTGCCCCTTTTAATTTTACACAATAGTTCGAGTAAGTCTCTTGAATTAGAATATGCAGAATCTAATTTTAATTTGACAATGCCGTACCGTGTGATGGTACTAATCCCTCAAACTTTGTTGCCTCCAAACGTTCAGAAAGCATAGGCCATGTGGTGGAAATCAAAACAATTCCTTCGTACGTTTATTGCTCTAGGGCATCCACGTTTTAAATCTGGGAACTCGGCTTGGATAGCTCCCGAAATGAAACTAGATATGCAGAGTGCCTGAAAAAATGTTTGCACCAAGAAATTCTTGGGTAACCAAAACGTGCATTCAATTTGCGGCAAGTACATACCTGCATAACTTGTAAAGTTTGCAATATTAGCTTCGGTTGAACCATTTGAAAGTTATCGCAAAATATAAAATTATATCAGGTATTATTTGTTCAGTTTACATTTTGCATCGACATTGTTTAGTTATAATTTATTTGGTGACAAGGAAAACTGTTACATGAAAAGTATCAGGAACACAATACCGCTAGTCTCCAGTGCTAGGAACACACAATATTTATTAATTGATGTTTCTAATGAGCCAGGTTCCGCTTATTCCAATGCCTGTCTCTGTGCGTAGGTGCCTGAAAATTAGATTAAGTTCTAGCTGTTAAATGGGCCGGCAAATTGGTCGGTTTGGTTGTTTTTTCAATTAGATGGTTAATTTCTCGAAAATGCTACCGTTACTGGATATTAAGCGACCGCAATATTATTTGGGCTGGCGCATATGAATTGCATGAAAACATTGAGCTTTGCTTTAATGAATTCTTGCAGTATCGATAGGAAGTAGGATGTAGGTTACTGGATGATCGTTTCCTTTAGTTCGCCCGATTGATTGAAACGAGCGAGCGAAAAGAAATTTCGCAACCCACCGTGACACATTACATATTTCCCAAGTGATTAAATAGAATATCTCCTATCGTGATGGAACTGGCTGTTTGGAAGGTTTCCTGCTAGAGATTCCTCGCTCGCCGAGTGGGATCTGAACCGAAATAGACGAGAGGTTTTAGGTCTTGTTCGAGGTAAACGACCGATTGTCTGGCAGCGACTGCTCACGCTTCCGGAAATCTTGGCACAGTTGAATATCCTGGCTCTACAATAATTCTGCTAAGTGAAGTGTGTCTGTTAACGTCCTAGGCAAGCTTTCTCTGCATGATACTTTTTGCTTAAGAACCATTCTTTAGTCAGCTAGGAAACTAGAATAATTCTGCGATAAACAATTCAGGGATGATAGTCCTCAGTGAAACTCGAGTTTATATAAATTCCCCACCCCCAAACCCCCCAGCTCCCTGCCTCTCCCTAATATTCTCGATTTGTTAAAGGAACGTACACTTCTAAAATTGGAGATTGGTGGACATTCTCATATAAGTTCTATACTAAATAGGGCAGTGTCATTATATTTCATTTGGTGACAAATCATTTAACTCTTCTCCTACAAGCCCATATCTGAACAGGGTTCAATTTATTCCTTATTTCCCTTGTTTCCGTTACTGGAACAATCACGAGAATACTGCTTCTTTATGTCTCCTTACCGGAGGATCTTTGAATGATTATATCCCGGTTTTCGATGTTTTTGATTATTTACTTCATTGCAGTAATCTGTTTGCAGTTTTATTCGATTGGAAGTAAAAAGTACTGATTACGCACCTCGTAGTAGACGAACAAATTTCTCTACGTCCGTTGATCTCTCTACCTATCTCTGTTTCTTGAAGAACCGCGATATTCTAGTATAAGTTCGCGGGGATATTGTGCAAGTCGTCGCGGATAGGTCAAACGAATAACGTATTCGAAGCAACTGGTCGCCTTTGGCCATCTGCCAGATTATGCAGCCGCTTTCTGACTGCGACCCTCTAGACCTTATTATCGAATCCGGCGATCGCGCCTCGGGTCCATTGACACGTCCAAAACTCACGTTCCCACTGCTTCTTCCCTTGCCATCTATCCCTTCGTCCTCGCCAAGTAGATTTTTCTGGTCTACTTCCTTCAGTCGGCTTGGGGCCAGTGGCCCTAACTTCTGTTCTCCCTAGCAAACCAGCTAACCATCGAAAGAATATCCGGAAGACGGAAGCCTTCAACACTTTAGCTAATCGAATTACCACATTACGACTATAGTATAAAGCTGTTACTATGATAATATTTGCGTTTGATTTATTGGAATTGGATTTTCTGTAAAACAGACCCATGAAAATTAATTACCAATTGGATGTGGGCACTACGAAGACTGAGGGGGTTGAAGGTTGGCTGGTAATCTCGTGATAGATGATTCTTAAAGGAGGCCATAGCGTCAGATCGAGACTGGAGGTTTCCGAGAATAAATGAGAATGGAGATCGGTAAGGCGCGAGATAGACTCGCCGGCCGCTTCAGGGTATATTGCGTGAGGAAGGAAGCGAGGTTCACAACGTCAACGGGGGGAAGTGAAGTGAGACCAGCGGGTGTCTAATTCCAGCCTAATTACGTTCCTCTCGTCAAAGGGATCGTCTAAATTTGTTGCACGACCGTCAGCTGCCGCTTCTATTTACTAGCAGGTTAACGCAAATTCGTTATGTTCCGGCCATAAAACAACTTGGGCTTAATTCCCTTCCTACCGGCAATCTTCCTTTCTTCTCGAAACAATTAGATGGAACAATCCAATCTCCTTACTACCGCGGGTCTTTTCCGCTTCGACGAATTCTACTAATCAAAGATATTCACAGTACCTCGGGAATTTTGACAAAACGCTAGATCTATTGTAATTGCAGAATTAGCAAGAATTGTGAAATTAGAATTGCACTAATTTGGCAGTGCGTATCTAATTAAGACCCCGTGCTAACTAGTCTTGTAATGTTTGTTGCAACTTACGTATTTTCTGTTACAGGAGCTGGAACTCAGAATAGAAACACAGAAGCAGACCTTGCAGGCTCGCGATGAGAGTATCAAGAAGCTCCTCGAAATGCTTCAGAATAAGGGGATGGGTGAGAGAATCTTTTCCTTACGATCTTTGATATACGCCCGTTAATTTATTAAGTCTTGCTTCTTCTCTGCGCGAAATTTCACGTATTCGCAATAGGGCGAGTCTAATAGCGAATGTTTATTCCTTTGAACATTAACGGTACATATTCTAGGTTCGTAGCAAACTCTTGACTCTTTGATGTAATGTTCAAAGCCGAAAAGTCGCAGTTTAACTTAGATAGTCATTGATCGGCTCAAGCAGGAGCAAGCATTTTTCCCTTAACCAAAATCTCCTGCAAGAAGTTGTACACACAAGGTGCCATTTTCACAGACTTCAGCTCGAGAATTCTACTTTGTAGAAATCACGTCATGTCTGAAACATTTCATCACTTATCGCAGTGATTTTTCATACATTTACACAAAGCCGTGTAGCCTGCATTTGCGTCATAGACCCCTCCGTGAATGAAATCTACGGAATGGTTCGCCAAATCTAACGAAGCATAAGCGAAAGATGCCATTATACATCAAAGCGCCCGAGCAAATCCGTTTTTTAAGCTACTGGGAAATGATTAACTGTCCATCGATTACAGACGCGACGGACAGTTCAGGCGAACGTAATGTTCGCCAGGTCATTTTTCGAGTGACCGGTCAGCACATACTGCAGCGATAGAATCATTTAATGTCTGCATTATGTGCATAAATGATACCTAGCTGTCACAGGAAGTACGTAGCCGTGGCTCAATAGAAATAAGGGGAACATGCTAAAGAGTATGAGACAGGTACCCAACGTACATCGTACATTCCCGTAAAGATTAATCACATCACCAGTGAGAAAGAAAAGTTGGAAGCACTCCAGTACGTAACCGTAAACCCGCTTCTACCGTAGTAGAGACTTTGCAGTCGCAGTGCATAATAGTCAACTGTACACTGACCAAATCGGAATAAATACGGCAATATATCATTATATTTTGATGATAAGTGGTCGAAGCCATTTAATTTCCTATTAAGCACATATGTATGTATGACACGTTTCATTTTCTTTGTCTTCTTCTGTGGAACAACCCCAGAAGAATACTTGATTGTGTTTCCTATAGAGACGTACTCTAACCGAACAACACGTTATGGTTTTCAATGCTTACAATTGTTTACCACATTGCCGTACTTAGACCGATCGGAAGTGAAGAGTATTGATCACGAGCTTCGCTGTAAATGAACTACAACTAGCTGCCGCTCCAAGCTCATCAGCTTTGCGTAAACCTAGGACAGTCGACCAAGTGCGTAAGCTATCTTATCATTATCACGAGAAGAAAGCAGCTGTCACATCGTACCATTCTAATCCTGTGCGGAGGGTTCGTCGACGGCCTAAGAGACTCTGGTGCAATCTGTCTGCACTCTATGCTTCTACATTAAATTCTTCCTCAGCCTTCCCGAGAAACATAGCCTCTAATGCGATCTCCGTCCAGCGAACGAATATTAACGCCGCGCCGTGGACATGCACATGCACTCACTCTACTCGTTCTACATTCATAGCGGTCCCTCCTGCCAATTGCCAATTAAAAGCAGGGCGCTCCGGAATCCCTGGACCTTTTTCGTCGTCCTTTATCGAGGAACGACTTTGACGCGATAAACTCGAAGAGACTAATTCTTATCCCGGATGGAAATCTTAATTAATAAGCTTCCACGTGTCAATCATTCATTCATCAGATTCTGAATCAACCGACAGACTCATCGCCCACTTCGAACGGACTTATTTCCTTTCTTTATCTTCTCTACTGCAAGTCAGTAGGGAGTTTAAATCCAGTGTTTGTGCGGAAAATCTAAAGAAGCGCGAGTTTCGGACGCGTAAAGCAGGGACCTCGATATCACCTTCGAAAATGCCAAAAGCAGTACAAATATGAAGCTGGGATGTTGGGTGAGGGTGGGTGGGTGAGTTTATTAAGGGTGAAAAAAGGGGTGCGAAACATTAATAGAATATGGTGAAAGAGGAATATCGATTGCACTAAAAGCTGGTGTTGCAAGCAGACTCCCGAAGAGCTTCTCGTTACTTTGTGCTGTTCCAGGGAAAGAGGAGGAAAGGATCATGTTCCAGCAGATGCAGTCGATGGCCCAGAAGCAGGTCCTTAAACTATTTCTACCCCTGTCGGCATACTCATATATACACAACATATCTATCTATCTGTCTGTCTATCTCATTCTGATCTCATACTCACATCTCGCAATAATCCTCGACGTATCAGTGTCTATTCACGACCACGTAATCGAGGACGATGTCACACTCATTACGTACAGGCTACGATAATTACGTACTAGATTTATATATGCGTCCATACCTGTATGTACGTACTAGCGAGTAAGTAGGTACATACGGCTGATAGCCGCACATATACGTACGTACCATAATATACGGGATAAACCATTAATTGCTGCTGCCCACTGTTGTTCGTAGTTGCTTGCACGTAGTGTGTTGTGTTGCGCTGCCAGCCGCTTCACTTTTGCATATATTCGTAAATATATCTGTATCTATATCTATATTTCTATATCTATATATCTATATCTATATCTATATCTATATATACATAGATATATATATAAATATATATTGTATATCGTCTCGTATATCACGCTTCAAGCTCTTCTCAGCTGTCTCAGCCTACCACTATCTCAGGCCCACCTCAGCCTCGCGGACGATTGGATGGTTGGAGAACTCTTGGAGCTCAAACTCGACTACTACTCGAACTCGAGAAAAATCCGCCTCCCGTCTCAACTTACGAAACCATTGGCGGAGGCTTTTAGGCTCTTCTTGACATCACAAGTAGTCATTATTAGTTCCAGTGTGGTGTGGGTACAAAGCTTGTAGATCACTTCATTTTATAGCTTGATGAGAGCTAGGTTTCAGGAGAGGTTCTGTTTTTTATCCTTCAAGAACCTCAATACGGTTTTGCTCATACTTTCGAGAAATAGACAGTTCGAGGTGAGAGCTTGCTGGGTCTAAAGTACCAAAAGTATGTTTAGTTATTGTGTTGTTTGGATCCAAATCTTCCGGTGATTTCGCCGGTTTCCTGATCACATCACGAGAAATCTGCTCTATTCTTTTCATTTCCAAGAGACGTCGTCGAGATACAGGACATTTCTTCGTTTCATCAATAACAACGTTCACCGGGCGACACGTCTGTTCTTCAAGACATCTGTCGCCACCCCCCTCCCCATATAGATATGTAGAGCATCTCTGCTACAAGTGAACAGTACTTACAAAGTGCTCGCACCGGGTCTTTCTAAAAGAATGCAACTTATGTATTCGCCAAGGCATACTAGAGCTCTGGCAGGAACTGAAATGCTTCCTCGTGTTTTTAACGGGAACAAATATAAGGGCGCTCTTCATCCAGAACGCCTAGAGACGTTTTGCTTGTCCCCATAGCGATACACACTGTTGCTGGTCTGCCACTATAGCGAAAGATACATACTTTTGACACCATCCTATCGCGAAATTCGTGTTAGAGTGGAAGTAGCGAAGGCATTCACATTACAATAGCTTACCCTCGTCTGTAACCCTTATTGTCTTATTCTGGATGCGAGGTCGCCTTGATTGAACAGTTACGATTTCCTAATGATGCAGGTCGAAAGTTTCTCGACTGTGTACATATAATCTTCTAACTCTAATATTCGATCTTATGTATTAGATAGTAGTGAACGAAAGATGAATTACGGTAAAATTAATTGAAGTCAGGACAACCTCGTATTGGCCACGATACTCTAGAGTCCCTGCATCTTCGTGAATGCGCCTGTTAGATCTAGGACCTACAATTAGGCCGACATGGCTTGTGTGGCACTGAAACACGTGGAGAATTACTAGCACAGTTCACTTAGTGACGTTAGCAAAGAAACGAATTGTCGAAGAGTTGTGCGCGTGAATATCAAATGGGCAGAGGACATAGATGAACCCTCAACCCGAGCAACCGCAATGCGCACGACGATTTGTTCTTACTTTCCTTGTTCTTTCTTTCTCTCTTCCAGCACCTGGAGTGTGCACGTCTCACACGTCGACGCGAGAGATTATAAGCTTCACCGACGTTCAACTAGTTCGATGCACCAGCACCTGGCCTGTCATTTGCCACTGAAGTTTTTGTCATCGTGATCTAGTAGCACTAGCATTCTTTCATACTATCGGTCTGTCACTACCTTATTCGGCATCCCCGTTCCCTAGATGAAACTCGCCGGAATCCCTTTATCACTGGCATACTTCACCCGCAGCTTGTGCATTAGGAACGATCACTTTATCCATTTAACGGAGGAACTTATATCCTGCCCGCACAACCAGTAAAAGCGAACTTAACTATACATATACATTAGAATTGTCTTTAATCTGGGAAGAAAATAAAATAATGCATATGAATGACCATAGTGAAATTACATCGACTAAACGGATTAGAACTGTACTTTACGCGAATGCATCAAATCTTTTTCAATTAGGAAGTCGAACACCCGAGTTTTTATCTCGCGTGAAAATGGTGCCGAAAAAGAGAAGTTTGGTGAAAAAAGGAAGGCGTTTTAGAAAATCGAGGGAAGTATGTCAGGTGGCAGTCCCTCGAAAAAGCATGCGCCCACGATCGATCTCCTGGAGAGAGAGAACTTATGAACGCCGAGATTCCCGCTGTCACTTTCCCAATTAATCGGGAGTGGGCTAAAAAAGCGAAAAAAAGGTCCAACCCTCCAATTCAACCATCCCGATCTTGATCGATCGATCGATCTACCTGCTGCCGTCTATCTTAATCTATTTCTCTCTTTCTCTCTGCATCTTTCTATTTGCGTACTAGAAAGTCGTGTCCAACGAAACGGGACGAGACATACCATAGGTATATTATCATAGTATATACGTATGTACAATATCAGGAGGCGAGGGAGGGCAGATCGAATAAGCTCGACTGGAACGGGCTTGATCGGCGCAGCACATACATGATTAAACGATTCTCACCCTACGAATGTGACGAGAGGGAAATGTTGCGGTTGGAATGCGTGGAATGAGCCGCTTTGGATGTGTAGGTGACATAAAACGTTTAGCAAACCCCTCCACCTGGGGAGTACCACACCCGCATCTGCCCCTTGGTCTCACTCACTCTTCATCTAACAACCATCACAATCGAATAAACAGTCAGATGAACAGTCATCATCACATTATATCTACCATCACGACTGTCATGAAAACCTCGACAAGCACAACAACAGCCACCACAACAACAGCAACCACACCACCAACCTAAGACTTCCAGCACGACATATTGCGAGATTAGGAAACGAGGATATATGCACGTGACCCCAATCTTCATCGTTTCCAATCAAGCCCACGGAGGACTGAACAGGTACACTTCCAACACGATAATCATCATTCTGATCATCTATGTAGATCCAGAATAACCCTGGCAGGCAAATTCAACCCCTGACAAACCTAGACACCCCCCCCCCCCCCCCCCCCCACTGATTCAGTGAGCGTGCGATTCGCCAAGATCCCACTAACATCCTCTGAATCGTTTCTATATGATGCCAGCGGAATTTCGCGCAATTGGATTACAGGCAGTAGGCTCGCTCACTCTGCTCGGCCGGTCTGCCGAGCATAAAGAGAGAGAGAGAGAGAGGGCCACCAATTGGCAATGATGATTTGAAATTCCGAAAGGTCACTAAAGGACTCCCGTGGAATTGGAAGTGGTCCCTAACCAAGAAGGGAGGACGGAAATTACGTCGCTCCGGATATAAGAGTGGCTCAGGTCGATCGCTTTAGCCGTTTCCCTTGCGCGAAATCGATAGATGATACCAATGACGCTCATGAGCACATGTCGCCCCGCTATCCGCGCTCCTCGGATAGGATGCGGCGTATACCAATCTCGTATATCGCACGCGCGTGTATGCGTTTCATGCAGATACCTGCTGGAGACCGTACCTTCGGGAAAACTATGGTATGTATGCCTCAATAATGCGGATGTGAGCCAAAAGTCACGTAATCCTGCGAGTAGTGGTCATTAGTTTATCCTTCATTTTAACCTGGGGCATTTTCCCCTCTCGTCTCCCGTCCTTCCAAAATCCATCTAAGTAGAGGTACACTTCGACCATCTCTTGTCAAGCAACGCCTTCTATCATATACATACAACATATATGCACATGAACAAAGAAGGCGTCACCCGAAAATCAGCAGTCTCACTTTTTGAAATAATGGTATACATGTTGCAGTATCGAGCGGCATCCCAAAAGTGCACAGTTTTTTCATAAGGCACGCGTTAAGATGGGCTTACCAATTTGCACCCCAAACGAAAGAGTAGTACGCATACGGTTCTATCGAAAGCGAGGTTAGCATGAAAATGCAGGCCACGCTGTGAGAAACGAATTTTGATGAATAAGAAACGCGCAGATTGGCCGGATTCGACTAATGTTTACAATAATACTTGGTCCTAACGGTGACCTTTGGATCGCCCCGAAAAAGAACCATTTTCACCTTATATTTTCCTTTATATACATATACATACAATGTATATCTTATACATATTCGATGTTCAAAGTGTATCCACCTACACCATATCTCCACAAATGTGTACCTATTATATATACTGACAAACTATGTATGCACCATATTAACGTATCTGGATCTATTCTTTTTGTCTATATACATATGAACATATATCTAATATATCCGCTTTAATTATTTATCAGTGAATGTAACACCCAGTTATATATACTCTCTCTTCTCGTTCTTGTACGCCTCAGACACGTTCTTGCCCATCACGTCTTACCACTCTCATGGCCAATCGTCGTAGTCGATGCACGAGCAGCGGGACGGTCCGAAAGTCGTCAAGTCGAGTCAAGACGAGCCGATCCCAGGCCCAAGGGAGGACTTTGCGACTGTTTGGCACCGACCTGATGCGACATGCGATAATACGACATCGTTCTCCTCGCGTAATCTACTGTCTTATCCTTTACCGTTATAACCTCTTCTATACTAGAGCTCTCTATTCGAATGAGTAATCGCAGACCGACGCATACGATGCATTGTCCAGTTCTTCCAAATTTTTCGGAAACTATAGCTACCCCTCAGGTCTGGTCAGATCAATCATTTTATGTCGAATGTTGCTCTGCCCTGATAAGCACGATTGGGGAATGATGCATTATCTCCTGGGCTGTTAATCGCACTTAAAGCCAATTGATGCAGTATTCTCGGATCTTCGAACACTTTCTTATGTTATTGATCCCTTTCATAAGGCCCAAGTAGACAGGCCAGGATAAACGGTGGGGATGGGACACTCTGCACCTTTCATAAGATGCTTTCTATCAATATCCGACTTTACTTTTACGATCTCGAGAACATCTCTGCACTGCATGTCCCAAGGGGTATTGAACAACACTGGCAAACTGCGCGTTTGCTATGCATGACAGCAATAACGCCTTTTTTCAATCTTACCAAGGATGGCACCGATGGGAAGTCAGTGGCTTTTCCTGATCAGAGCTTTGCTTCCGAACTGTGAGCCTGAACCGAGTGTTATCTCTGCAAGCAATCGGATGTATGTCGGTTTGCGAGCACTCTTGCGAGTTACCATATGCAACACATATAGTTGATGCGTATCCACGAACTGCTTTGACATTCATTTGCTAGGGCAGTCATAGCTAGATGCTTTGGCTTTCATTCATCGTTGGACAGCTGTTTGTTGAATTACGATCACGATGTTATAAACAATTACCACGGAATTCACGTATTACCCCCAACGGTGTACGCATGTGCACTCGATATAGGGTCTAGTCATTGTCAATTCACTTTCATCATTTTCATCCCTCATAACCTATAACTATTGACTCCCGGTAGATCGTGGGTACGCATTGTTTACACTTGATCATTGAAATCTTGTCCCTTGTGACGTGGTTGCGTTTCGCGAAAGAATTGAATTAGAAGTTTACATAATCAAAGGATCTCAGAGTAGGCTCTTCGTGTCGAGATCTAGCATAAGGAAATTTAAAGAGTTAAAAAAGGTAATCTCTCGTATGAAGTAACACTTCCGCGAAAGTTGCGAGAGACATTGAAAGAACTTGGCTTTTCAATTGCATACGTTCCATTTCTATGGATAAAGGAGGTGGTATAGGAATGAGAGAAAACGAGATGTCAGAAACGCCGCACGCAGAACAATGGACAAAGATGTCGGCCGTACGTCGCGGTGGGCGAAAGAACTGCGGCGGCGCCCGGCGTCCGCAAGAGGATCTTTCTGTTGGAGAAAATCAGCAATCGACAAAGAAAGTTTGCCACTGAGACCTCCTATTTGTGACCTTGCGATCGCGCTACCAGTAAGATGTAGATCAATCGTCTGCGTCGTGGAATGTCTTTGGTGATCGGTGGTGCACTTGTACTGCCCGAGACGGATGTGAAAGAGAAATGATTGTACGAGAGAGAAATGACATTGCCCTCGTTGATCACTCTTGTCTCTGACAACTGTTCCTCACGAGCAGTGACCATTCGGAGGAGAGAGTAAAATTTTCTCGTGGGATTACGTACGTACATAGAATTGTGGAAGATGGAAGCTCGGCGAGACGTCGCTTTTCTTTCGTCAACCGGAACACTGTTGGTGTCACTTTCGACGCCCTGAAACTGTCCCTTACAAAGATGAGTGAACGTTACGTGGTAATGTCCTCTATTGCAAGTAATTGCTCATCCGATAAAGTATCGGAATATGTTGTGTACATAAGTGTGCACTTTCTGGTTTTGGATACGATAGAGGCGTAGTCCGACGGGCATAGGCATGCAGCACGCAAATGCGATGCGATGCCTCGAATAATGAGTACACAATGGGACAGGTTCGGGTGGTTGGGAAGCTGCACCCGGCCAACGTAGTACATGGGTACATGAGTCTCGACTAATCCACCGCATACATCACACGAAGAAAGTCAGTAAAATCAAAACACAGTCAGAAAACAGAGCTAAGCTAAGCTTAACAGAGAGGTAGAAGCAGTGTCCGCCACTATGGTGGGACGATATATTCGAGGAGAAGCTCATGCTCGTTAGAAAGAAAGAGAGATAGAGGGAGGGAGGGCGAAAGGGGGAGGGAAAGAGAGAGAGGGAGGGAGAGAGAGAGAGAGAGAAAGAGAGAATGGGAAATGAGGATCTGGTGAAGGAGTATAACCTGGGACATCTTGCTTGTGTTATAAAGGAGCTCAAATCGACGAACGAGACGTTGAAGAGCCTGCAGACGCAGCTGGAATTGGCATATGCGTCAACGGCATCATCGGGAGCGCCGGTTGCAGGAGGAAGTTTGGCTGGCTGTCTCGGGCTAGGTAGCGTATCCGGAGAAGCAAGTGGTACCGTCCTCGGAGGTAGCGTGGCGGTTCCAGGCGGCGTGCCCGGTAGCACCACCCTGACGGCCATCTTGGAGACAAAAGACGCGCGCATACAAACCCTGGAGCAGGAGGTGGTTTTACTCGAGGCTGAGATGCAGCGTATTAAGGAGAGCAGCGGTAGACTGAGGGAGCAACTGCTGAAGGCAATCTCCGTGCCAAGCGGCAGTAGTACAAACCTGCAGTCGCAGCAGCAACCGTTTAGCACGGTTGCAGCTGGGACTGCGAGTGCGACAGGTATCGAGTCGCAAACACAAATGCAAACACAAACGCAATCGCAATCGCAATCGCAATCACAATCGCAATCGCTATCGCGGCAGGGATTGGTGACGGCTCTGGGTGGTTCGCAACAGCCCGGCACGTTGGCCTCGGCCAGGGGACCGTCCGTGATAACCTCGCTGGTACCGCACGGTCACTCGTCGTCCTCGGCACTAACCTGTTCGTTGCTTGCCGGTTCGACAGGTGGAATGATCAGCGGGGTCGGAGGTGGCGGTGGCGGTTCCTCGTGCCTGGCCGGCATCTCGTCGGGCGCTACCACAGGCGTGGTCAATCCCTATACCGATCGTTATGCCGACCATCATCCCCATCAGCTTCATCATCATCATCAGCCTTATCACCACCATCAACTCTCTCAGCAGCAACAGCTGCAGTTGCAACAGCACCACCAGCAACAAATGCAGCAACACTTGAAACAAATAGAGCCGGCGGCCGCGGGCGCCCTCGCGCTCCACGCCCACAACTTCAACAAACACGACGCGAACTTCAAACGGCAAGTAAGTTTCTTCATCAACAACGTGCGCATCGAAAAGAACGACGCCGCCTAGGGGATAACCGATTGGGCAAGCCCGATCTCCTCTTCCACGGGAGTCCCGAGAGACGCGATCCGCCCTAGCTGCGGTTCTCTCACGAGGTATATGCCGCACACCATCTACGTCTCGTTCCCACCCGATCGAGCCCATCTTCGTGGACTCGGCCCATCCTCCTTTCCCATCTCGACACTCAAATGGAGGATTCTCGGCCGCGTGTTATCCTACGACCAACTGGTAGTCTCTTATTACTGCCAGGATCTCGCACTAGTCCACTCGCCATCGCCGTCTCCGTCTCCGTCTTCGTCTCCGTCGTCAACACTCCCGCCGACTATATGCTACCTGCCGTTCCTGCAAAAAGGTAGACAGAGCGAGAAAGAGCGAGAGAGTGGGAAAAAACGAACATGTGCTGATTCGAATACTAGATGCAGCTCTAGCTACTTAGCCTTTTGGCACCTAGGATCTTCTTCCTGCAGAGGCCAGGAATTTTCGCAGTATATATTCTCAGGATGTCTTCACGCGTCCTCGCTTTCACTCTCGGTGTCGTCGTCGCCAGCGTCGTCATCACAGTCATCCACATCACCGCTCTTGCCATTGTCCTCATGGTTACCATTATCGGTAGTGGTCAGTCCGACTTCCGGGTCGGACTATTGCCCCGCTCCATTCCATTTCTTCACTCATTTTATTCTCGATACTAGTACCCACCTGTATTATACTATATATATGTTTATATATGCACATATACATATATTCTATACGAGTCTATGAGAAGTAAGGTGACCATGCTCTCAAAAACTTATATTTAGAGTAAGGCTCAATGCAAACGAAATGCACATCTTCAAAGACTATGCTTCTTCCGACGGATTTTACTGTAATATTACACGTAACGTAAGTACATTTTACCAAATGGCGTTCCAGCGAAACACTTGTACTTGGATTTTCCCTTCAACTCGACGAATAATTGAGCTCTTCCAGCAACACCGAGGCTACCAATAATGTTCCTTCTACGAGTGATTACGTATCATTCTACAATCATCGCGAATACGTAGAGTATTGCCCTTCTCATCGGCTCGTATATATCTAGACGAATCAATTAGTGTACCTGTTTTCTTTGCCTCCCGGCAGACGCATTCGTTGTCTAGAGAATCGAAAGCAGAGTTTCTATTTTTTGACTCGACTGTATTTAGAGATTGTAGGTGTATTCAGAGCGTTATAACAGTTGACTCGATTCATTCCCGGTATATGGGTAGATCGGCCGGCCGGGCGTAAGTGTGTCTACAGGGTGGCCCACAGTTGTCGCGCCAACCAAGTCCGTATCTTAAGGACTGAGACAGCATGACCCTTCTTGCATGCAACGTGCTTAAGCAGTAACATCTATACACGTATGGTATCAAAGGGGAAACTGGCAATAAAGTTTAAAGATTCCATGCGTGATGGAAGGAAGGTCGGCCGTTGCTTGGACAGCCTGTATGTTGGTGAGTGCTCGCAGTGGCAACGATACCCGTGGGAACTGCGCGTGACGCGGTTGAGTAGTCGCACTATCTTCCATTGGTAAACTGCCATAATCCTACTCTGTGTTCGTGTAATTACACCCTCAGGAGGGTGAGATAGAGCGTCACGGATTGACGCACCGGAACCAATGCGGCATTGCTTGTCAACCGAATGGAAAATAAAGCTAGGTAAAACGAGAGAAGGGAGTATCACAATCGTGTCGCGCACCGCATCGCAGCACCGAACAAACTATCGGAAAGGGGATGGGTCTCGAGTTACTTTTCCCGAGAAAGTCAATGCGAAAGTCGTTTTCGGTAGATTTTACGAGTAGGACCCGAGTGCAACTATGCGTACCTAACGTTTAGACCTTAGAACACGAAAGAGGGGGGCTTTCATTATATGCAGCCATAGTTTTCAAGATTTGGCACATGAAAACGCAAGACGCAGTTCACGAATTATGCGAAATCGGCTTGGACATCCACTCTGTACTGTCAGGCATTGATACCGGGTTGGAGAAGCTGGGGTCAAACCCCGATCTTAGGATCAGATACCCGCTGCTCTTCGGAATAACGTACGCGTCAATTGCCTTCTTCATTTGTGTGTATTATCTGGCTGTCTGTGGTCGCATAGTATATGAAAGCACCCAATATATATTGTTGAATTCTGGCATATCTTTAGATAACGTTATGCAGTTAAGGTCAGATGCCGAGCGCGAAGCTCGGTAAAGAGATTTGATGTTGCTCAAGTGTTGCATATGTATCACAGAGATTGAAGAAAGGGCAACGCAAGTGTGATACAATGCATATGTGGAAAGTGCGTGTGCGCGAAAGTAAAGGATAGCAACGTTAAAGCTTCCAGCAGTCTATTTTCGTAGCTCAAGGCAATTTAATCTCTCTCGTTAATCATTCTCATTCCCGAGCCGTTGGTATCATCCTCTTTCAGGCGGTATGCCTAACCTAACCAGGTCAAGTTGGCTACTCGGCGATATGTAAAGACGCACATTGTCAGGAGGAACTTGAGCTGAATTCGATCCGTGTGTTTATTGAGATTACTTTCGTTTGTGCGGTATCGTCACAATTCTTATATCCGTATCGCCCTCGATTTTGGGTGCTATTTTCCGGCAGTCTCCATCGAATATATCGAGAGACTGCTACAATCTTTATTTTTCTACTTTAATTTACTACTAATACTTCTAAGTGACACTTAATCACCAATTGTGATATGTATGTAAACTTATGTGAAATACAGTAGAAAGGAATAATTCGTGATTATCAATTCAATATGGCTTCCTACGAGTTTTGCCGCATCTTCAGAAATACTGTGTGCACGAAACATGAACTTTTCTCAGTCACATTCCTTTATGTCCTTCTATGCATCTATGCGTATAAGCCTGAGGTAATCAAAAATAACCCAGTCACGATTGCATGCGACATCTTGGCGATATGGAAGTTGCATCGATGGGGCGGTAGAGAACCTAGTTCCATAAGCGCGGGGACAGATCGCGAATGGGGCTCTCTTTCTAAGGGTGAAATCGTGCGAACAGGAACTCGTAATATACGCATTATAAGGACATCCCCGATCTCCGGACATCCTTCAATATATTTTAACGATATTTCACGATCTTATGCGCGACTGACCTGCTATATACTAGTGGCGGTTCTACGCTCGCAAGGTCTACACCAGCGCACAATCTATTGTACTGGCATTTCAATCGATCCTCTTCGGGTATTCGACAAAAAAGTTCCAAAGAACGTTTCCGAACTTCTCGCAAGTTGCCGGGAAACAAATACGTACCTTTCCGATTTCTTAGCGACTCTCGCCTTCTCTAAGTCCACACACCCACTAAATACTACTATCTTCTACTATCAAACTAGATCTAACCAATAGTAATTCAAAAGTAATTCAAATTCACATAATTAAAAGGGCAAGCGAGAGTTATTCCATAGACTTATTAGTGAGGAGTTCATTTCGGTATCTGTGTAACAGAATCGGTTATGCAGCAGTTATCTAACTCCTGATCTTGTCTTAAGAACCTTCGAACTTCGTCCTCCCCCGTTACTCGTTAATTAATATAACGCTGCACTAACATGAAAACTGCTCCGGCAAGGAAGCAATTTGCGAAAATTACTCCTCGCGATTCACATTCACTGATGATATCATGTTTTGAATTGCTTTCGATAGTTTGAACTCTGGGCAGGAACCAAGGGTTGCGACTCCGGCTGCCACTCCAACACAGCGTCATATATCCAATAACTTGGGTACCAAATTAAGCCGATCGGAATACTGTTGAAAGATAAGAGAGAAAGAAAGAACTACATTAAATGATACTGCCATTCGAACCATATTATCATATCTTGACCCCCTTTCGCCACTCGAAACATCAGTAACATCATCTTCATCAATACATTATCGTATGATCTTGCACAGACCAACTGATCTCGTATCCCCAGCCACAACTGCAACAAGTGTACGGCGTAGTAGATCATGAAGGAACATATTCATTTCACTTACGTATCACGTAGGGTACCACAGAATACAATTATAATCTCTGTCAAATGAATAGACCGCCTAGTAGAATGCACCAGAAGTGGTCGATTATTATAGCACATTTACAAGTATTCCACCACATGATCCTCTCCTCGACATTCATGCTTCATTGATTTCCCGTTTGCAAAGTATATGTAATGTGCCCGCTCCCACGGAATCATCGAGTATACGCTAGAGCTCTAAATCATCCGCTGCATCGGGGTGTCGAACTCGAGGTTCAACATTCATCGTTCGTCATCATCTCATAGTGGTCTCAATTCATCTTCATTCATCCGATCTTAGATTAATTATTTAACGTTAGATGTTTGAACTCATAGGTCTCTGGATGTTTTTATCTTGGCTCATGATTTCTGCGAGATGGTATTGTTTGCAGCCTCCGTGTGTATGTGTGAACAGTATCAGGAAAACATTGCGGTACTGGTAGCTCTGGTTCTTCTCATCCGTCTCATCAATTTCATCGTCGATGATTCGCCGTCTTCTCTTGGCGTAGATTCGTGTCCACCATTTGCAGTTCTTTTTCAGGCGTGCAGCATGCATTGCCGAGTGCGTGGTGCATGATCTCTAGATAATTGCTGATGTTGAATACAAGAAATTATTTATGCCTCAAAATCTGTTGAGTACACATATCGGTTTAGCGCGACTGTAGTGGTTGCAGTTCACGATTATTACTCTTGCAATTAGAGCGGCAATGCCTAGAGTGATTCACCTACTGACACGTAACAACCAAGATTTAGTTGTGGAACATCTGCGCTCCAAGCGGAGGAACGCGAATTGTTCGTTTGTTGTGTATGCGGTGTGCGCGCGTGTGTGTGTGTGTGCGTGTGTATATGTGTTTTGAGTTTTGAGTACGCTTTGTACCTACCACGTGCGGCTTTCACGTCGCACAAATGTAACGAAAGTCGTGCAACAGCTCCTATCTCCATCACGAGTTCATCATCATCGTCGTTAAGTCATGTAGAGGGTTTCACTAGATGCGCATGTGAGAGCTCCGGCAAGATATCCTGTATGCATGCCGCATGTACGCAGAGAAATGACAGTGCGTTATATCAACATCCTTGGCATAGGCTGCATCCCTCATTTAGCTGACATCCGTTGATCGATACGGGATAAGGTAAAGGAAGACATCCTACATCCTTTCGATCGAAAAGCTCGCAGATACGAACACGAAACACTGACATAACTCATATCCTTAAGGGGAAGGACTAGCAAGAGGTTAGCTCGCATTTAACGGAATGGCAATGATGGCCGCATAATCAAATAACTTTTCCAAATTCTATTCAAGACTCGATGAAGAATACACTTTTTGCGTGTCCTTCTAGAACTAAGAGTCCAGTTAATAATTAAGCTAGCGCTAAGTTAGAGTTAAGTCAGTAACAGATGGCATTTCCCAATTCCGTCGTACTCGCAGTGTCTTTTATATGCTGATGATAATTAACCACATCACTCCTGCCGACTTAAGTTTCCACCAAACTTCTAAAATGATGATAAGAATTCTCTTACCTACGTGGTGCATGCTGCTTTACAACATTTCTAATGTGCCTCGAAAAACCAGCAGGTATTCGAACGTTCATTACGCCATCTCGCATCGAGTTTTACTAAAATGGCCCATTCTGACAGCGTGGATGAAAATGGCTACCACCATTAGCGTTGGCGTTAAAAAAATGATTTACTTCCGGTTTATAGTTAGAGAATAGCAAAAAGAAGGGGGAAAGCGGAATTGGGAGGCCTCGGTGGTGAGCGAAGCTTTATTAAATGTGGTGCCCCACTATTCTAGCTTTCTGAGGAGGTAAGGATATTCTTCACCCGAGAAAGAAGCACCTCCGTGTCACCACCCCTCCTTTGATTCCATCTACGTGATAGTCGTATTATGTAACCGAGTGTTTCGATGTTCCGTAGTAACTTCTTTCTCTGTCCGTGTCTCTCTCTCATCTTCTCAGACTATCTGCCCTTCTACTTCACCGGCCCTTACACCCATCTTCTATCCAGTCCTCCTTCCTTTTTACTCAGCTTTCTCCTCTCTTCTTTCTCCCCCACGCTTTCTATCTACGTCTGCTTCTCCCCCCCCTCTCTCTCTCTCTCTCTCTCTCTCTCTCGAGTCTCTCTAGTTTGATGTCTTCTTGTAGATCTTGTTTCGTTTGCGGCATATTATGTATAATATCAGACTCACAGCTATATCAGCTGATGTATACTGTGAGGGAGTATCGTTTGGTCGTGGTTCCGTTGGTCGACTAGTTCGTCGACAGTGTGAGAGAGCAGTTGTATGCGTGCAGTCTACTGCCTATAGTTTCATAGCCTCAAGTAGTCGTTCCTTTGTCGTATATGTACCGGTGTCTCACCTTCTTGAGACGCGTCTCGAGGAATCCGCATCCTGCGGCCCGAGTCTGTTCGTTAATCTATCTAGAGACGCATTGGCACGAAATAGAATGGTAACACGGGGGTACAGACGCACGCTTGGATCGTCGAATTTGGATCCTCGAGGATACGTCCGCTCGAGATCTTCCGACAGGCTATGCCTGTGCATTGTTGGTGGGTCGAAAAACGATGATCCAGGTATAACCCCTTGGAGTTTGATGCAAGTACATGAGATATATCTGTCTCCTTATGGGTTGCGGAGATGGTGGAGAGGCGAAGAAAGCGGGGGAAGGGGGGAGGGAAGAGGATTTATCGTAGAGAACGGTTTCGATGGAGGGATGCTTGCCTATACCATCTCCCGATCCCGAGAGGGCAAGCAATGCAGCGGTATATCTCTTTAGACTGCGTGTTAGTAGTTAGTTGGCTAGAGCTTAGTAACTAGAGGTGTGTTTGCTTGTGTTCAGTGTGAAATATCGCGAAGGACATCGCGGTAATTCACAATGAATCGTTCACGCGGCCTACCGCCACCGGAGTAGATGAGACAAGCGTAGGTACGTACATGAGAATAAAGGGAAACACATACTACATAATACGTCCGACATTCCTCCCCCTTTTCTCAGCCTCTTTCAACCCGAATTCACCACGTATTCCTGACACCAACGAACACGTATATACAAATGTATACGTACACTTTAAAGACACTGTTTGTAATTTTGTATCGTTGGCCTCGGTACCGCTGCATGTTTGATACGCACTCTGGCCGACTATTGCAGCGCGAGGAAAATTCCCAATGGGCAGGAATCCGCGTTCATTGATCAGGTGAGATTCACGTTGAAACGGCGATATACATATTTCCTACGGCGAGGTTAGATTCATACCTGCCGTCCGGTGACGATAGCGATTGATTGAAAGACTGAGCCAAACGCGAGATTCGAAGATTCCGTGTTGCGATACTCGGAGAGAGTGCATGTTGAGGCAGGTGTGACGCAGAGAGAGAGCGGACCATAGTCCGCATCTCAGCGCTAGCACTGTCTTCCTTTTGCGAGAGATAATGCCGGAGGACCACGCTGGCCCACGGACTGATCCTCTCCTGGACAACGAATCTTTTCGCAGCTGGATGAACTCCGGACGGAGGTGCAGCGCAGGGATCAGGATCTGCTCGCGATGTCGGCTAAGATGAAGACCCTCGAGGAGCAGCATCAGGATTACCAGCGCCACATCACCGTCCTCAAGGAGTCACTCTGTGCCAAGGAGGAGCACTACAACATGCTTCAAGCGGACGTAAGTCGTTATACTCTCACACCTCCACTACTCTTCATTCCTACTTCGTTCTTACAATAGCCCAATTTCTATGCCAGCCCAATCTTCACTTCCAAACTCTCCTCGAACTCTCCAGTGCGCTTAGCTCACAGAGAAAAGTGCGTTTAGCGTTTAGCCTTTGAATTTGGGTCGCTGCCCATTTGGAGCGCGGCACACGTTTGCGCGCTTCTACATGCGCGGAAACGAGAAAAACGGAAATTCGTTCGCAACGGGGTCGTCAGCATGGCTTATAATTAATAGCCGCGAAATCCATGTATTATTCCTGCTGGCAATATATTTTCTCTTCGTCCTCGGCTTCTTTATCTCCAATAAGGAGCTTCGTTATTTATAAAAATCGTGGAGTGGAATGTTTACCAAATTGCGGGATTAATCACGGGCCTAGCATAAGATATGTTTAGCGTCATATCGATTCCAAGGAGAGATTAGGTTTAGTCGCACCGGCAAAGAGCAGCTTGCAGGAAGGCGAGTGCGTGTACTGAGGTGAATTTGCTCCGAAGCAAGACAGGAAATCGAATTTGGAGAGGAGGCCACCGTTTGCTACCAGAAGGCCAAGCTGCCCGAGGAAACTGGGCTGCGCACAACTTCCTGTTCCCTTATTGCACTTTGACCATAGAGTGCTTATAACTTTAGATGTTCCCCTGTGCTGGGGCCCTAGAATGTTGCGAATTCGATTTGCCATTTCCATTAGAAGAATCGATCGCAACATTCAATCTTCGAGAAACATTAAGGTCCCTGTCGTGTTACATACTATTCGAAATTAAAGCATAAGAAATAACTATCGTGGATACCCATGGTCTATAATAGATATTTTCAACGAGGTTAGCTATAGGCCCTTACACATGTTTACAAGTGTTTGATAAGATGCGACGCTGCATTTCATCCGTGGATAACATTCTTTTCAGGGCAAGACCCCTTTAAACGGTTAATAATTTTGTATATTTTTCCTAATGTTTCCATCATAGTATAGTATCTACAAGTCTGTATTGTTTTGCCGAAATCTTGAGATATAGTTTAGTGCCAAAATTAAGAACGTACCGTTTTTATTTGATAGTTGGATAGGGAACGCGTTCAAAATCTATAATTTTCATTCGAAAGTGATCGATCGAGTTCAAACTTTACGAATGATTAGGTAGTAATTTCCTCCATGTGTCAGAAGAGTGTCAAAGAAATCGTGAGAAACAAAGTACAGCGCGACAACTATTTTAATAGTATTTATTCTAACGCCAAAATTTAGTGGCGTAGTTTCGGTCGCTAATTTTCCAATGCAGAGTCTCCAAATACCCTTTGTTCTCAGGTGGAGGAGATGCGGCAAAGGTTGGAGGAAAAGAACAGGATGATCGAGAAGAAGACACAGGCGGCGATGCAAGCGCAACAGGACCGAAATCGTATGAACACCGAACTAACTGAACTCAAGGATCACATGGACATTAAAGATAGGAAAATCAACGTGCTGCAGCGTAAGGTACGTCAATCCGAATTTATTTCTCTCGAACCAACTAATCATTTCCACCTGAATCCACTAGTCATAGCTCGATTTTCCTATCGGTTGGTCATTCGAAGGTTGCGGCTTAGCGTTTCTGGTACCGCAATAATCGAAACTGGTCATTCACTTGCATGTTTATCACGTATGGTCACACCCCCTCGCATTTTCATATTACTGTGTTAGTTCAGTGCTTCCTTTATGGCAAGATATCGTAGTAACATCTGAGTATAGATGCGTAACAGATGACTGTGACAAGCGCGAATCACACTTAGCCGTTTATTTCTTTATTTATTAATTTTGTGATTGTTTATTAATAAGTCGTCGCTGCTAGACTAGCGATATATTTAAGTTGGCGCGCAAAACGAAGTAAAGGACTGGTAAATTGTGCTCAGACCTGTCAGGAGAACTGGCTCACTGCTCTTTCTAATTTCTCTGAGCGTAATTAATTTTTCGCCGAGAGTGTAGGTGTGCGCGTGCGTCCACGACAAACGGAACGCATGCCAGTGAGAGTACATTATTTCTGCAACTTTTGGTCTGTGCTTTATACGCGATCCCTTTCAGGCCACTGTGCCCCATTATACATAAGTTCTCGGGCTTTCAGCGTTTTACTTTTATTTTCCAGGTTATGTATGGCTGTGTATGTTTATTTACAATAAAGAATCACGATCGTATGTGTACCTTTTATTTTGCTCCGTTATTGCACCCCGTTTTACTGTATCTGCTGAGCACTGTATTAGTTGTGAGCGTGCATTGTAGTTGTACTGGGCTAATCAACTCATTACCATAAACACCGGTTCGCTGGACAGATGTAATTACCATCAATTGTGGCACGCGCAATTAAAGTCGACCGATTATAGAGCCCGTGTTGGAGTATGTCCCTGTTAAGTAGTATTGTCTTGTAATATCATACGCTATTTTAGGATCTTATTTGTTAATCGTTATTTAGTGCACTTTACGTATTTTGTGTATATCTTTTATTATCAAATATACTTTTTCCTTGTATTTAATTATAATTTGCACCCACCTCCTGATACCACATATCGATGCTGAAAAGAATGATAATACGAAGGAAAAGGTACGTAAACGTTTCTTGGAGTACAAAGTTTGTACAATTGCTAATTTAATGGAATGATTCTTATGCTAATGATAACCAAATTGGCTATGACAGAATATGGCTCTGATGACTATGAATTTATGAAATAATTCAACTAACACTGAAAAAACTTATTAACCACAAGGGTTAATGGTTTAACAGATCAAATAGTTTGTGCCTTTTTTGCAGTGGCGCAGTTTTTAAATTCGATGGGAAAAGTTTAGTGGGTGTATAATAACTTGTGGGCATAATATGTATAATGCATAATATAATGGATATTCGAAAGCCCATGCTCCGTGAAACGAAACTATTTGAACACCAGCATACTATTCACTTATCCGGTCTACGCAAGAACTAAAAAGCATCTGTATTAAAAGAGTAAAGAAAATAGTGCTACTTATTTAATACAATTTGTATATCAAATGTCAAGATGCTGAGAATATTTTATAATATCTATGCTATTACTAGAGTTTTCTTAAACAACTATTACTTTGATTCCATTTTGTGTTTCATTTTTCTTCTATCTAGTATGTGTAATATCGGGGTATTTTTCAGACATGAAAAACTGTTCTTCCTGATCCTCTATTACATTATCTGTATAAACAATCATATGGAGAAGTGACAGAGTTTTGTAGTATACATATTTACTATGTTGAAGCTGTACTATAATGTGGTACAATGCGTGTTTTGTTCAATATAAATTTACGGAGACTATATAGAGCGATAAATCAAAAGTATCCTGAAGTTCGAAGATTTTTGTAGTCGAAGAACGAATAGATTTCCCGGGGATAATAATAACAGCATGTAATGCTTGTTTGCTAAAGGTATTTTGAGGACTGAGAAAGTACGTGAAAGATTTAAACCAAAATTCTCTCGACCCTTTAGATTGAGAATCTGGAGGATCTCCTAAAGGAGAAGGACAACCAGGTCGACATGGCGAGAGCGCGGCTAACGGCGATGCAAGCGCATCACTGCAGCAGCGAGGGTGCACTTAGCAGCCTGGAGGAGGCGATAGGCGACAAAGAGAAGCAAATGGCACAACTACGAGAACAGAGAGACCGAGCCGAGCAGGAGAAGCAGGAGGAGAGGGAATTACACGAGAGGGAGATTGCTGAATACAAAATGAAAATTCACACCCTCCAATCCGAGGTGAGTCCGTTGAGTTTTCCACCTCCCAATCACCTCCCAACGGAACAACCGGCCAAAAACTAAACTCATTAGTAAACGCTCACACACGACAAAGTCCATTATTTCAATTGCACTAACTGCAACTAATGTAATCAGCGCAGTTGTCAGAAAGAAAGGAAAGAAATGCTCCTAACAAGCGCGCGTCGCCGAAGTATGAATATGACCAAGTCATGCGCTCGGAGCTCTCATTTTCCCAGAGACAATAACTGAGCCGCGTGGCGCGGAAGTAACGGAATGTAGCGGGCCGAAATTACTTGGAGCGTAAATCATATATGTATATATACGAGATCATACCGCGAGATCACTGGCTGGATTTAATTTAACTTGTGACACCTGTGCCAGGCCAGGTGGTATAATAACGCTACCTCCATTACGCTTGTTATTGCTGGTTGCCCCATTGGGTCGGACCGGGAATAAAGATACTATTGGTTATACATGAATTCGTTAGATATTAGTTGATATTCGCGACGTCAAGAAACATTGTCGGTGGTTGATTAAGGTATGAGCAGCATTTTAGATCTTCGTTCCATTAACATTTTGGTACTTCTAACCACGCTGATCTGATTAGTGAAATCGAGACGAATAGATTAAAGTACTATTAAATAATCTGACCAAATTATTCTCAGCATTGAGTTAGGAGTAGGGAGGCATGCATTAGTCAGATAGAAGAGCGAGGAATGCTTACACGATGTTCGGCAATTAGGTGGAGAAATTAGGTGGTCGACTGGAGAGGGCACAAGCCGAGAAGGATCGATTGGAGACAAAATTAGAAAGTTCGCAATCGGAACTCGGCAAGAGCAAAGCCGAACTTGACAAAGCAGCCTCGGAGGTCGGTCGCAGTGGTGCCGATTGGGAGGCGGCAAAGAAGAGGCTGACGAGACTTGAACTGGAGAACGAGAGACTCAGGCACGAGCTCGAGAGAGCACAGACTAGCTATGACAGGACCTCACTGACTACCTCGTCACAAGAGATCGAGAGGATTCAGGAGCGGGCAGAGAAGGCGTCTGCCGAACTGAGAAGGGCACAGGCTGAACTTAGGGTCACCCAAGCTGACAATGAAAGGGCCAGGGCGGAGTCCGCTGCTCTTCAAGAAAAGGTAAGTGGTCACCATTCAGCTGGCTGAACAATTAGTTAAATGAGGGAGAGAAAAAGCCGAACGGTTGCCCACCGTAGGTGCCTATAGAGCCCAGTACAATTGTTTTTAATCATAATTGATCTATTTTGGTTAAATCGATTGAGCCGACAGTGAAACCGCAACCTTTACACTAATTGCTGCTGTCCCGGCGATTGCAATTACCTTTGGAAGCTCGTTTTCCACGTGGGTGGGATTGGGTCTGCATTGATTTTTGCGTTGCAAAGTGTGTGGGAGGTTTGAACCAGATCTCTACCCTGTTAGAACGGTATCAGCTCCATGTCCGGATTGAAAAAAAGCTTTTCAGAATTTTTGCAACTGGGATACTGGCACGCGCGGCTATAATCGGCTATAATTAACATAGAGCGTCAAATTGGGAAGGCATCCACTATACGCGTTAATTATGGATCGGAGGTAGTGCGCGTAGTAGGTACATCAGGGGCCTCTAATGTCCGACCTATTACAGGAAACATGATTTTATCGGGGTTAATTAATCTCTAGGCATGAATCGCGCGCGATAATGAAGCCTGTAGTCAGTACCACAAGGCTATCAGGAGAGCTGATGCTTAATTATTCATATTTTATCCTGCTCACCTCTGTTAACAAAGTCGATCTTATAAGTTGGCACAGACTAATTGGGGGATTAAACTTAAAGTGGGGGGGCTGCAACTTGTACAGGATAATTCACTAGGCCATCTTTACCGATAAGAAAGCATACATATAATGTGTTTTGATTGGCACCCCCTCAGGTGGAAAAGAGTCAGGGTGAGGTGTACAGGCTGAAAGCAAGGTTGGAGAATGCCCAGGGCGAACAGGAAAGCCTTCGTGACGAGTATAACCGAGCGCAAGCATCTGTGGCACGCCTTCATTCCGAGAGGGACAAGGCGTACGCGGAACTGAAGAAGGCACAAGAAGAGCTCGAACGTAGCCAGGCAACCCTCGGTAAAGCACAACTTCAACAAGATAAGCTGCAAAACATGCTGGATAATTCGCAACGCGAGGTCGACAAGTTGCAGGAGAAACTTGACAAAACGCAGACCGAAGTTTCGAGGGTTAGTCTATTTATTGTCTGGGGAGTATGCAGTTTTGCCAAATTGTTGATGTGTTCCTTGTTACTTTCGGGCAGATGCAAATGGAGAGGGAGAAGCAGAACTACGATTTCCAGAATTTGCAAAGCCAATTGGACAAGGCGCTTGGCCAGTCGACGCGAATGCAGAAAGAGCGAGAAGCCATAGAGCTGGAGGTCGATCGTCTTCAAGACAAGTACGAGAAAGCACAGGTACGTGAATCCTCCGGTCCGGCTTATCCGGATTGGTCTAAAGGAATGGGCGATCAACGATAAAAGAGCCTCACCCACACATCTTTCTTTCTTCCTTTCCAGATGATAGTGCAGCGGCTGCAGAAGGAGCGAGATAACTTCCAGGAGGAAGTTGAAAAGCTACACGAGAGGTCGGAATTCCACCAGAATCAAATCGCAAAGGCGCAACGGGATAAGGAGAATGTCTTGGCTGAGTTGGACCTGGTGAAGGACAGATGGGAGAAGACACATAATTCCCAACAGAAACTGACTGTAAGCAGAGTGCATTAGATAGATTTACAGTTGCCCCTAAAGGGAAGGATCGGTTCTTGATTAGGTATTAAATGTTGTTCACTAGCTCGAGAGAGATGACGCACTGACCGAGATTGAGATCTTGAAAGAGAAAATTGAGAAGGCACAGTATACCGTGAGTAAGGCTCAAGAAGATCGCGAGAACGCCAACAAGGAGTTCGACAAAATGCTTGAGAAATATGACAGGTATGTATGGGGGGTGGGTGAGGGCGAGGGATGAGGGCTGGGGGTGGAGGAATGTCGAATGGAGAGTGTGGATGGTATAAAATTTGCTTGAACTCTGTTGTTTAGAGCACAAAGTGAGGTCTACCGGCTGCAGAATCGCATCGAAGTAATGGAGGCGGACAAGGAACGGTTAGAATTGGAGGCGGAGAAGCAAAAGATGCTTGCCTCGAAGGGTCGCGAGGAGGCTCGCAAAGCGGAGGAGGAACTAGCGCGCGTCCAGGAGATGTACGACCGGGTTGCGTTACAGCTCGGTCGTACGAAGGAGCACGAGGAGAAGTCGAAGGAGGACTTAGACCGTCTAACCGTTGACTTGGAGATGGTGCGCGAGCGTTATGAGAAGACGCAGATCGAGTTGCGCAGGATGCAAAAGGAGCGGGAGAAGCTGGTGACGGATAACGAGCGAATCAGCTTCGAGCTGGAGCGAGCGGACTCGCAGCTGAACAAGGCGCAAGCCGCGACGGAGAAGACGCAGGAGGAGCTGAAGCGGATGCAACTCGAGCTCGAGAAGATGTACGAGAAGCATGACCGTCAGCAGGCGGACGTGAGAAAGTCTCAGGCGGAGACCGAGCGGCTGCGCGTCGAGGCGGAGAGTGCACGCGAGGAGTGCGAGAGGTACGCGGCGCGATTCGGCAAATACCAGGAGAACCAGGAACGACAGAAAGAGGAACACGAGTGGGCGAAAATGGAGGTCGAGCGGCTGCGAGATCGGCTGGACAAGGCGCTGGCGGAACTAGAGCGAGCGAGGAAGGCCGAGCAGGAAGCCTCAAGACTACGCGCCGACTTGGAGCGGGCGGAGAGCGTACGAGGTAAATACCAGTACGAGCAGGAGAAGTGGCAGAGCGAGAGTAGTAGGCTTCAACAGGCGGCGGGCAGGGAATCCGAGCTGAAGAAGTCACAGGAGCATATCAGCGAGCTCGAGACGAAGCTGCACGAGGCGCAGCTTCAGCTCGAGCGGGCGCGCGACGAGGCGAGCAAAGCCACCGCCGCGCAGGAGCGTAACCGCACGGAGAACGAGCGCGCGCGGATCGAGGCCGAGAAGATACGCGATCGTCACGACAAGATGAAGGCTAGGGCGGACGCCCTCGAGGAGGACAATGAGAAACTGCGCGTCGAGATCATGAGGCTCGAGAGACTGATGCAGACCGAGGGCAAGACCAGGTCGGAAAGCGCGAGCATCGAGGTCGAGCGGCTCCGTGCTAGCTTGGACAAGGCGATCGTTGCGCGCGATCAGGTCGAGCTCGAGGCGGGCCGACTGGCCAAAGAGCTCGAGAAGACGCACATGCAGACCTCCAAGTTCCAGGAGGCCTCCGAGGCCAACAAGAAGGAGGCCGAGCGCCTCGCCGCTGACATTCAACTTCTGAGGCAGGAGCGCGACGCCGTCGCTCAAGAACTGAGACGGTCGCAGCAACAACAGCAGCAACAGATGGCTGGCGGCGAGGAGATCGTCCGGCTCCAGCATGACGTCCAGATCGCACAACGCGAGCGCGACAAGATGGCCGCGATCCTTGAGAATCGCGAGAAGCATGCCGAGAAGGTCGAGAAGGTGAAGGAAAAGTTGGAGGCCGAGGTGAAACAGCTGCAGGTCGAGCGGGATCAGCTGGTCATCCAGTTGGAAAAGTCCCAGGAGATGCTCGTGAATTTCCAGCAGGAGCTGCAGCAACGGCCACTCAGTCAGACGCCGGATCACGCGACCAAGGAAGCTTTCGAGGCTCAGATGCGCGAGGTCCACCGGCTGAATCAGCAGGTCCAGAACCTCACGCAGGCACAGACCAAGGAACGACAGCGGGCGGAGCAGGCAGAGAAAAGGGTGCAGGAGCTACAGAAACAGATCACGACCGCAGCGGGCTTGGGCGCGAACGAGGCCGAGCTCGAGCAGTGGAGGAAGGTCTGCGAGACCGAGAAGCAGCGTGCCGACACCGCCGAAAAGCAGGCGAACGAACTTCAAAAGCGGATTCAGACCACCGAGAGGCAGCTCCACGCGCAGCAACAGCAGATCCAGCAGATGGAGGTTACAATGCGGCAGCAGCAACAGCAGCTCCAGCAACGTCAGCAGCAGCATCCGCAGGCACAGCTGCAAAATGGGCAGGAGGCTGCCCGGCTGCGTGAGGAGCTCGATCGCGCTCGAGAGGAAGTTAAGCAGGCGGCTGTGGAGCGCGAGCGGTTCCAGGCGCAGCTCGAAATGTTGTGCCAGGAACTCGAGAAAAATCAGGTTAGCAGCACGACCTGCACTCGCTCGCGCGCGCTGACCTACACTCGCCTACACCCGCACTGACTGCACCTTTACATTGTCGCCTGGTCTTTACCGATCTGCCGAGCACGCGGCTCATTCTAAGCCACGTTCTTCCGATCCGATCTGATCTGATCTCATCCGATCCGATCCACTGCCTCTCTCTTCTCGTGCTACGTAAAGCCTCTGCCTTCGTCCATGACGGCGAAGCAGATAGCCCGCAGCTCATAACACGCCGCTATATCTCTCTATCTATATCTGTATATAGCAGATACATATATATTTATATCTATATAATATTTATTATATACATATACATACATGCATACCTACAGGTACGTGTATACATATATATGTATATATACATATGTATAGCGGATAACTAGAGATTTATAAATGTACAATGTACAGATCGACCGGAAGCGGTGCACCTACGCGCACATTTTTCTCCACACCTTACGTTACAAACCTATATATCAGGCGTCATCGCTGCAAATATGCCGCAACACTGTGCAACGCTGTTCATCTACGCTCTCACCATCACCCCTGTTACCTAAGCCCTAAGTCCTTTCCTTCTGTCCATCAGTCCCACCTCCTTCCTCCATTCATCGTCAGTGGCGTACGCGGGGGAAGATGCTAAGAGGGAAGACCAATTTTATCTCCCTCACAGCACAACTCTAAAATTGGGAGCAACCGGCTGGTTGCCCTCCGCTTTTCTTCCTTCCTATTGGATCATTGCTCAATTTCTGTTCTGTCAAGATGAACAAATTTTTGTCTTGCCCAAATACCTCCGGTTAGGTCCTTCGGTTTTTGGTTTATTCGTTCAAGAAGGAAAAGCACTGCCTACGCCACTACGATCCACCATCTCGATTTTGCTGATGCGTATTTTTCGAGCACGGCCAGTCGCGCTCATCTTCTTGAGTTTATGTCGAATGTATCGACTATATTCGATGGTTATGCCATTATTATAATTGTTATGTCTTACTGTTACTGTTGTTATTCTTACCAGACATCACGACGACGCAGGAGATAGGTAAATGATAAATGTACAAAATGAGATGCAAGTTAAAATCGTTGTTTTAATACCATGTGTCTCGACACATGGTTACATGCTGTAACGAGCGACGAGCAATCTTCAAGGAATCTCCTCCGTTATCGTACATGTCTTGACCATTATTATTATTGTTATTGCTGTAATTGTGTTACGCGTGGAACGTTTCAGCGATAAGCAAAAGTCACAATCATCTTTCATTGACGAGCATGCACTGTATCGATAGCAGAGACGGGAGAATTATTTCGATTGCGAGGCTGGGAGGGACTTGCTAATTTTACACTCTCTTTCGACCGCTTTAGCGTTTTTGTGGAGATCGTAGATAGTAAAACTCTAGTTCATAGCGCTAACTCTATCATATGTATTGGACGAACGCGCACTACTCCCAAGAAAGTATGAGTATTCTCGAAATAATGTACTACCTCTCTCTGATCGGTGCACACCCGCATATTCGCTCGCGTGCATATACAGGGTGAAACAGCGGCTGTGTAAGCCGTTGCAGGGACGTCATCTACGGGGCGTGGCGAGTCGATTTGTCCTCTGGCATTTTTCATTTTGGGTTTCCGTTTTTGAGTTATGTCTAGTTGAAAATTAAGTAGAATATGCGTCAGGGGGGCACCTCTTGACCAACCGGGCGAGTTTAGTAGAATAGGTCACGATGCCGTCGGTGACGATCGCATATTCTACTTCATTTTCAACTAGACATAACTCAAAAACGGAGGCCCTAAATGAAAAATGCCAGAGAACAAGTCGTAGATATGGCCCCTGCAACGGCTTACACACGTACAGTTTCACCCTGTATAATACTCTCATTGTAGATATACATATTGTCTTATACTCGTTATATTTTTTGCCACGATGTGCATATGTATGTATTACATCTCGCTGTGAGCAGAGCATTAGATAGGGCAGGTGGCATCGCCTCTCTGCGCACAATTCGTTTTCTTCTAATTGGTGCATCCTTCATCTACATCAGTAACCGTGACCATACTGGACAATCATTTGACTATAGCATTCAATTTCAGATTTTGTAATTTTCTCTCTTTCGCGCTCACTCTTTCTTTCTTTCTTAATCTTTCTTTTATTACTGTTTTCTCTCTTTCTCTCTCACACACACATACAAATCACTGAATTAGGTCTCGGTAGTGTCATGGTTGAAGGACTGATTGCATTTTGGAGTAAACATTTGTATTTAGTCTTGATTTTTAGTGGCATGTTTAAGCAAAGTGCAATCGGGTAGTGGCATTATGTCCCGAGGTGGTCAGGGTTCATTGAGTTTAAGGCAGCTTCTTCTTTTTCTGGCTCGTTGTAGAGTAGACGGTGTGAATACAAAATTTAGAATGAATTGTTTCCGGCGCAGATGGACTTACACGAAGCGAACAAGAAGCTCCAAGCTGGCGCAGCGAAGGCTGGTACAGACGCTATGCAAGAGAGGCGACAACTGGAAGAACAGAAACGCCAACTGGAAGACCAGAGACGACAGATGGAGGAACGAGGAAGGTCTATAGACCAGAAAGTTAGAACGCTAGAGGAGAGGGAGAGGACGCTCCAAGGTCTCGACCAAGACTTGAAGAAACGAAAAGCGAAAATGGACCAGCTCGAACAACAATTGCAAAAGGTAACCATTGATTTGACAGCGAGAAGGGGTCAATGGGAAAGATTGCCCTCACTGATGGCTTTCCGGTATTCCTTCGACAGAGCGGTGGGTCACCGGACAAAAGGTTGGCGGAGCTGCAGAAGACTCTGGAAACTGCCGAGAAGGATTTGGAGAAAGCGAGAGAAGAGGCGAGCAGGAGTGCCGCGGAAACCGAGAGGCTGTTACAACTCATGCAAATGACTCAAGAAGAACAAAATGCCAAGGAAAAACAAATCCGAGAACTTCAAGAGTGAGTACATGTTGAAAAACAAGCCGAACGCGCTTCAGTACTTATGCATACATTAGTAAGAATATAAAAATGATTCATTTCTATTTTTGCAGAGCACTCAAAGCCGCACAAGCCAAAAAAGCCGCAACTGCACAGCAACAAGAGGTCGGTTATTTCATGTCCAATTCTCATACCATCTACCCTCAAAGAATTTCAAGTTATCTCTTGAAATATATAAATACGATTCAGAATTCATTCAAATTTAATATTGAAAGTTTAATAGTATTACCAAAGGACATAACTAACCACGTGTGTTTTTGTATTTCCATGCTGCCTATGGATCATTATCACACGGATCATTGTCGTACACTCTTGCTCTCCCATTATTTTATACCTGCCTGCATTATGTTTATTTGCCCGACCCCTCCATACTCCTTGCACGCAAATCCTTACCAATAATCATACTAATCAAATACGACGGTGCAATTCCGAATGGCAATGTGGATGGATAATGTTCCCTCTTGATTCGAATTCTGATGGTCATACCAACAGGCGGGTGCCGCCGGTTTCCTAAAAAGCTTGTTCTAAGGTCGATTTTCGTTGGGGACGCCTTCTCCGTTCTTTTTAGTACAATTTGCATATTAAGCGAAACTTTACAAGTATAAAGTAAGGATACGAACTAACAAACGAAGGATCGATTCACCGGTTCACACAGTGGATGACACACGTCAAGATATATAATTATTTTACGTAATGCTGCGACCATTGTTATCGTAATTAATAATCATAGCGGGAAGATAATAACGATAATAAGGATAATACTTATTATACATATATATAAATATATCAATATCTGTATGCATATATATTTATATATATATATATATAAACAAATTTGAACATAAATATAAATAGTGTTAACGAAATGGGAGGAACGGCAACAATAATGTTAAATATTCTTACTGGTGCGCTGATGTATACATATATACGGGAGAACGAAACACGGATGCATGTATGTCCATGTACATAAGCATATACGCTGCAGAGATATACGTATGTAGATATATATATATATATATATGTATGTGTATGTATATATATATATTATATATATATGCAAATTTCCGAAATTTAAATATACTATATACCAAGAGACGAAGTTCTCTGAGGTCGGAGAAGTGAACGCTGGAACGCAGCAGATATTGGGGAAAGGGCAAGAGAAAATAGATGGCCAAGTAAAGCCGGATTACAGTACGTTCGCAGAGCCATTTGGAAGCACACTCTTACGTCGATTCCCTTGAGAAGCCATGCATTTCTACACTCCCCGTTTTTGCTTTCCTATACGGACGCACCGACCGTTTATGCCCGCGCACGCACCGCTCCCTTTCTGAAACACTCGCTCACAATCGTCGACGCTTCTACCATCGTCCGGTTTGCGCACGTAGCTCTTGGCACAGGAGGACCACGTGGATGAAAGCCTGAGAAGCAAACCGAGAGCCTGCCGTGAGGAATTTTCTTGGTCAGGCGGACCAAGTGCAGACACTAGAGATCCTTCGATTGATGCCTGGAGACGTACACTTGAAGAAAAGATTCAACGAATCACAAAACTGGAGGAGGAGCTGACACTACTGAGGAAGGAAAAGAATAAAGAGAGTACAAATGCTAGAAATCCGAAGAAAATTGATCATTCTAAAAGGGAAGATGAAACTGGGAATTGGAAGAAGAATATTGAAACGGGAGATAATCGTATATCTGAGTTAGGGGCTGATGTAGCATTATCAAAGGATCTACTAGAAGGTAACGCGGAGCACGATCCCCCAAGTTTAAAATCTGTAAATAGAAACAGAGATGGAGTAGGCAAGTGGGACGGCAATGAGTCCTGGAAGCAAGAAATAGAAGCGAAAACCCGCAGGATAATCGAACTGGAACAGGAAATGGCGTCCTTGGAAAACTTCTTGCGAGATCACAGCGATACTGAGAGTATAAGAGACCTTGAACTAGAGATCGAGAGAAAAATCAGGAGGATTGACGAACTGGAAGCGACAGTAGCGGAGTTCGAGGATTTCTTGAAACAGAATCCCGATGTAAAGGAATTGCACGACCTACGTTGCCAAGTCAGCATGGGTAACCGGAGGATTCGGGAGCTAGAAAGATGGATATTGAAAGGCAGTAATGAGAGGGCTGAAATTGATCAAGCCAGGGTTAGTGAGTTAGAGGAGATGGTCTCTCACTTAGAAGATTATGTAAAGGAACATAATGTCGACGGTTTAAAAAGGAAGCTCCAAGATCGCGAGTGCCGGATAGATCAATTGCAAGTACGAATTAGTTGTTTGGAGAAGGAACTTTTAAAGGCCGAAGAGCAACGTCAAGGTAAAAACGTTGAAATGTAACATCTCTATCTCCGATAGGAGATTTGTCACGATTATTAATGAATTAGATATTTTTTCTACAGGGAGGCAGACACCCCGAGGACATCGAAACACTGAGGAAAGAGGAACCGCGACGGAACCAGTCGTTAACGGGCCAACAATTAAGAAAAATCTAACTGCATTCGAACAAGAGCAGCAAATAGTTAAAATGGTGCATGTCATCTCTGAGAAAGAAAGCCGAATACAGGCAAACGAGCAGCAGATGGTTGAAACCAAAGAAGAAATGGAAAAGCTGCGCAGGAAACTCGGGGCTCTAGAAAGGGAGCTTAGTGAATACGCCGATATCGGGGTCTTGAAGGAGGAAATAAGAGTGCGAGATGAAAGAATTGAACAATTGGAGGATGAGCTTGACTCCCTCGAACGGGCTTTCAATGAGAGGATTGATCTAGAACAAATAGAGGAGCTCGTGAATGTCGTAAAGGAGAAGGAGGAGAAGGAACATCAATTGCAGAGAGATTTGGATAAGCAGAAGTACAGGATCGATGAGCTCAGTGAAGCTCTACGCGAGAGTGTCATTATAGTTAGCGACGGCGAGAGAAGATTTAGCGACGAAGAGAAGGCCAAGCAAAATGCTCTAGATGAAGTAAGTATGCTGTACAAATCGCAAGAGTAGCTTTCTTTTAAGACGAATCATTCCTCTACGAATAGGTGTCCAAACTAGAACAAAGGGTCACATCCCTTCAAACAGCTGCAGTCTTAAAGTGTGTTACGTGTCAACCCCTACTCTCCAAACTTCAACGGTACGAGCTTAAGCTTCAGAAGCTTACTAAACAACGGAAGGCGCAGCTTGAGGATCTCCAACAAATGAAGTGCGTTATTCATACTACATTAAACAATTAATACCATACTTTTGTCAAATAAACAACATACTCGATTGTCATTAGGCGCGAAGCTTTAAAAGCAGCTGTATCCGAAAAAGATGCGCATTTGGCGCTGATAGAATTGTCGGGAATTAAAACAACGGCACAAACCGAGCAAGCAGAAAGCTTGAAAGTGGATAGAAAGAGACTACTGGAAAGATTAAAGAAAGAGGTATTGTATGAAATCATTATATAACAATGAATTTCCAATCAGTGTATGTATATTGAGAGCAAATTAAAGTCCTGATTTAACGAAACTAAACTCTAGGATGAAAAAACCATTGAATTGTCTGTGGTTTCTGATCTATCCGACGGAAGTGGGGGTCCTCATTTACTTGCCGAGCTACTCGACGCATCCGATGACGATGAAACATGCCAAAGTATCAATGATAAGCAAAGTGAAAGTGGTTCACCGAGACCATCCACTACTAATGGCAACAGCTGCAGTCACATGTGAGTAAATCACACATTTTACTCTAACAAGCGTCTTATGAGGCTTAAGTGATTTACTTGGAAAAATGAGGATGGGTTTCCCATAGAGGCGTATACCACATTTTTCTAGAGAAAACATCAAGAAGATCCCGAAATCCGGAATCCATCGAGGAGACTTGGTAGCAAAGGAACAGGATAGCAGATAAGTACAGGAGGTCACCGCTGGTATTCTGGTGTAGAGACAAAGCTCTTGGTCCTTTCTCGCTTCTTCGATGTTGTCACGTGCACACACTTAACTGTAGAGGCAATCTAGAAGGTTCCTAGGAACCGTAGCAGAGTGCAGTTAAAAAACTGAGGATAACGATGTACCAGCACAACATGAAACAACAGACAACAATCAACATCCCTGACCCCAGCGTCGCTCATAAAAATCCATCCGCATCCATCTTGTTGTTCTTCTTCTTCATCATCGTCACCGTCATGGTCATCATCAACATCATCATCAACATCACCATCGTCACCGTCATCACCGTCATCTCGATCTAATGCCATCATGCAGTCATCACGAGCATCTCACGTTCTACGTGGTACTCTTGCCGTGGGGCAGAGGGTGCAAGAGTTGGAATGAAGATCTTTGGCCGTCCTAGTTTTCATGGTCACGAAAGGAGGCACGCAAGAGGACATTCATTAGTCGCCGATTGTAAATCACGCGTAACTATGTTTTGTGTTATGAAATGGGTGGATCGATAAACACGCCTCGTTTTTGGGTGAAGCATCTTTGGACGCGTAACATGGGAAGTGGGTTGCAGAGAACTTACTGTGTTTGATACGGGGTATGTCCTAGTAAAGTTGAGAGACTTCGAAGCACTTGCTATGGTTTTTTTGGAACGTATTGCAGGAGATTTTTATGGAAGGTTGGCTGCCCACGGCCTTTATGCCGACTTAACTCAGAGGCATCCTGCGTCTTGTCTTACAACCTTGCTGTAGCGATACTTATACCTTTTCACCAGGATCCCAAATGAAGTCTTTTAATTGTTTGAGAGTTATTTAGTGTTGAGATGGTTAAAAGTTAGTCAAACAAGCTGAACCATATCACTGATATCGTGGGTTGCTGGACATAATATGAAGGTGACGTAAGAGTGCTAGATTCTTTTTGAAACCGAGCGTAGTCAGTATTATCACACCGAAGATGAAGAGAAAATCGTTTCGCCTACTGAAGAAATAAAGGGTGCTACGCGTGAACCTTTTGTCTTTTTTAACTTTTTACGACAAATTCAGCGAGCAATAAACTACTAAGTTAAGTTTACGTGGAACACATTAGCAGATTCAGGGAGAAACGATTTCTCGATACAGCTAAATCGGAGAGACTCTCCAAAGCTTTGGTAAGACAGCTGCAATCAGCGCGATGCCAATCAATTCATCTAAGAATAGTCTCCTTCAGCATAGAAGGGGTGGTAGTACTGGGTGAATGAAGGACATAATCAATTCAATCTCACATTTCTTCTCTTTTTGGATTTCATCTCACGACGGGTCCAAACAGTCGTCATTGTATACCGGATAATAGATTCCTAGGCGATGAAGTGAAATGAATAAAGAGACAAAGGGTCTAGAACGAGGGTCATTACGAACTCTGTAGCCTAGACACGATAACCAATACTATCCTTTTAGTTCAAAGTGATAAGGTCCAAAATGCTTTCGGTGGGCTTCGAATTACAAGGGAGTGAAATCACGCAAGCGATGGTCGGTAGAATTGGGGGAAGTGTGATGTTGGCTAGTTTCCGAAATGACAATAACGAAAGCTTGCACGAAAGAGGTTCCGGCAATGACGTCCAATTGTCAGAAATGAATCTTATACTCCAATTGATCTCTGTTCCAAAAATTGAATTTCGAAGACATCAGTAACGAAGACAAAGTGCAACAGAAACAAAGGGAATGCTTTCAGAGATGATTATTATTATTATCAACGGTTGTGAGGGCAAAACCGCGCGGTGATCCGAAGTGTATTAAATCATTCAGATATCTAACATGACATCCGCCCTGAAAACCGAAATCATGACCGATCCATGTGTATTAAACGCCTCATATAGGAATCATGGATCGAGCGATATTAGTCATAATCACTTGCGATCACATAACACAATAACCTCGGCTATCCCGCGCTACTACTATTTGGCGCGAGATTCTACCGAGTCTCCTCATATTCAATGTATAATGCACGTGCAAATCGCAATGACTGTCGTTAATCCCGAGATTGGTGCCGTCGAATCAAGCTTGTTACTAGTAGAACTTTTTCCCCCGGAAAATGTATTGAGAGGAGGTTGAAGGATGTGGACGGAGTGGGGATCTCGAGAACCACCAGACACTAAAAGCGCAAGTGGATTCCAATAACGCTCGAAGCGAAGGGTATTTATTAAAGATTTCATTACATGAAAATTGGAGTGTGTCCTGGTAGACAGATGGTTCGCTCTAAACTCGACCTGTTTCCACGATGCAGCTCTGTGTATAGTCTAGGAAACGCTATATTACCATTATAGATAGATACATCTCGCTAAGCTGAATTCCTCTTCAGGAATTCACTTCACTCTAAATGATCACGCTAGTGCCGGACACGTAAATAGCACCTTACAAGTAGGCATTTCTTCGCAAAGATAATAAGAAGATACTAACTGAGGAAGAGAAACTCAACGACATATCTCGGTGCCGATTGCATATGGAGGGACATGGTTCGCTACATTAATGTTTTCTGTAAAGCAAGCTAATGTTCTCCCGACGAATTGTTAACATCTAGAATCAGGGTCTTGGCTCCTCCCTAGGCAAGATAAGCGTTTGTTTCCCCGGTAAACAGTACTTGGATCTACTTTAAGACTAGGAGTCATTCTTCAATTTGCGTTAAAGTGATCCCCACATCGTCGAGTAATAGAAATACGTTGTATATGAGTGGGGAAATATCTCATAGTAGAAACAGGTGTAACCAAAGATTCATTTAAAGGGCGCCTCTGTTGTTACTAGAAGGGGACTGAGTTTGCCAGCGTGTGTGGCAAATGTTATAAAGGATATAGAGGTGTGATACATCTCGTATTGTTTTTCTAGGGGAGCTTCGGAATATATTGGACTTAGACACGGGATTGATGCGGCGACAATTGCTGCCGGTAGTACATAATAGATATGTATGTTGATCCGCGACACGGATAGTACATACTATGTCTGCCATTCGAGGGGCACAGATAGAAAGAGTTACGTGGAATGTTGAAAGTGTAAAATTTTATCGTTAATACTTAAAGCCAACCCTCGAGAACAATTTGTGCGAACACTCTTCCTCGCGTTGCTGGTACGTACACGGTTTTCTTCAGTTGTGCACTCCCGCACTCCCGCAGTCCCCGAGCCTTCTTTAAAGGAATCACTAATTGCGGGGGCACTATTCCCAAAGACTTATACTCTAATTCTACTACACGCTAGGTATATATCGTTAGGACGTAAAACGAAGGAATCAAAGGAGGTCAGATTTAGGAGTGTATAGGTGGGGCTGGATACATACAAGTAGGACATTGTAAAGTCACTGGGTGGGATTGGGTGCAGACAGCAACGGGATTAATGCCTGGCCAGTTTGTATGCTGAAGATCGGTGCTTCCTGGTACCTAAGAAAACAATGCTTTCGCGTCCGTATTACTAGAGCAATGGCATCGAAGTACTGTTACCGATCCGTAAACGGTGCGGCCAGTGAGTAAGCACTTCCTCCCTCGCTTTCTGGACAATCGAGCATGACCTGGAGCCATTTATGCCGGCCGAGATCAGTCAGAAGCATCCTCCAGGTCCAGTGGCAAAGGTGCAGCGAAGAACCAGACTACCAGTCGAAGCCTTCGCCTTTAACGGCCATATACAACTGTATCGAGTCAACACTGATAGTACGTTTAGTGGAAAAGTCTACTCCTATTCAATGCTATTCCGAAGTCAAAGTTGCAAAATTAGGATACACTTTGTTATGAAGAGCGAGAGGGGAAGGTGTTAATTAAGAGTTCGGTACACGGAAGGGGGTATTAAAGCAGAATTGATTAGTTTACGTGTGCCACCGTCATATCAAGCCTATATCATCGTGTTATTACATCATTATAATAGCTAAACAGAAGAATTAATGTTATCGTTAAATAACACAACTGTTAACAGGGCATGACTGTATTCCGCATATGTGGATAATGTGGCATTCTGTGTGCGCGTGTATGCGTTTCAATGGGGTATATGTGTCAATCTGCGATCGAGCATGACGTGTGCGAACGAAGTCTTTCTTTCGATTGCTCGAAAGGTTAATTAAGGTTACTTCTATTAATTGTACTTTTGGCGGCCAGTGTTCTCGGATTCTCCGCGCAAAATGTGTTCCATCTTGAGAAACGGGAGAGCAAGGAAAACCGATCGAATTACTAATTTCCCAGTATTGCAGGCGGCCTCTCTCAGACTCAAGCGAGCACTTCTTCGCTTTTCAATCTCACGCAATACTAATTAATGTTACTTCTCATCGTGTGTGAATCTAGACTTGTTACTCTGCAGGACACACGTAACACGATATGTAGTGTATACAGCGAAGAAGAATTTCTATGGAGAACTTCGAGGGATACCAATACTTTTGCTCTTCGATTCACCAATTTCAGCCTCGAGAGTCCTTTCCTATCGAATGTAACTAGAGAGTTCGTTCGTCTATTTGCTGTGAAAACCGGTTGACATTGGGGCTACACAAGGTTTCAAAGTAAATCAACCCCACGTTTGGTAACACGTCGAGTAACATAGTAACCTGACAGCGAATATCACACGGGATACAGGTATTATAATCAAGTTCTGCACAGACCTTTGAATTACGCATCGATACAATGTGAGCTACAAACACGACGAGAATATAGAGTCTCGTTGGAGAAATTTCACGCTTTTAATCAAGAACTACCAAACGTGGTGTTAGCCTTACGTCGAAAATATTCGACTAATATCGTGGGGTGAACTTCCCATCCAATTGTAAAAGTTATTGTAAATTTCATCGCCTTTAAGGGGGTATAGTTAATGTAAACCTAACGAATTGCCTGCAGTGGCAATTTAAGTTGGATAATTGATGGAAAAAACACGTTGCCAAAGTCGAGCTAAAGCCTAGGGAGTCTTATTCAAAGCATGGTAGGTTTACCCCACTTCGAATTTGGTTTTCGAATTTGAATGGCACCCGAGTGATTCTAAGGTCGAGCATGGAGCGAAGAGATCGAGAGTGCTTCTGAGGGTGAACAAGGTCGTCTCGATATTATTTTTCGACTCAACTATTTAGTATCTGCGACGGAAAAACGTGTTTCTCTCTAACTACTTTGTAAGTGAACATGTCGTGGCGTCCCGCGTCTCTACGTTAATAGAATGGCCGTCTGTAATCGGAAATTCCACTTAATAATGAAGCACCTGGTCTCATGTAATAATTATACATAATATTCTGCAAGCGCGAACGAATTATTAAGGGTCTAGGCCATATATTCCGATGGATGGGACGCCACGACCTCATTGCTCCTCCAAGTCCCTTTTTTAATTCTCCGAATTTCTACGTGTTTAAATGCTAAGTCAACCACTTGAACATCACGAAAACGAAATACTGCGAGGCTGAGGATCGCACGAGCGGCCCAACGGGGCAATTTAGGCGTGATTGTGTGTCTGTTTGTTGAATAGTCCCGCGCTCCGATCTAGTTAAGTTAACTTCCCACTCGGATTTGGGCTACTCGTGCGTCTCGGCTCACCAAAGGACAAAACTCAAGTGCATCAAAGACACACTGTCTTGAAGTATTCGAATTCTAGTTACGCGTATAAAGTTTTGTCGTTTATCAAGACGCAATACGAGTTTCGCCCGCGTGTATATACCTAAGAGAACGATAATAACGTGACGGGGAGGTGTTCTTCCGAGTTTCGTGTCAAGTCACCCTTAACTTCCCATCGCTCGGTTCTCTTCATCCTTAATTTCCTATTCTTTTCGATGAAACGTGGAGGACGGAATATTCATTCTGGGATTCAATGTAAATCTGATCAAATTACTGGAGGGTGGAGTGATAATAAAAATCCGTGGGAAGTAGTTTGGTGCCGAAAGCGAGCCTCCCCGGTCGATTTTTTGTACTTTACATTAAAAGGTTCATGAACACGTAATTCGGAATGGTCCTCGTTACAAGTGTGTTTTGCGTGAGTGTGCGAGGGAGGTGAGCAAGGTGAAGTGGCGAGAATATGATAGTACGTGCGTTTTAGAGCGTGTTACGCCTAGTCCTTGCGATGTTCGATGAAAATTGTCTGGCATCTTGGGAAAGTCAGCAGCAGGGCCGTCGATATTTCCTCGAAAGAAGAGTCCAAGAGAAATAGGGGCTTAGATTTATTTCTTTGATTTTCGAGGATGTGTTAAAGGACTTTCTCTAAGGAAGTGTCGAACGCCGAGTGGTAGCTGGAACGGAGTGGAGGTCGACTTGGGCGACAAGACTACGATATAAGTTCTACTCAGTAAGTTCTAAGAGTAAGCTATAAAATTACCAGTTTATTGAAGTACATTGTTGCAACTGCCATGCTGTGTGCCATTATTTAAACGAGTCACGTTTGTCTTAAAAAGGAAAACCACAAAAAAAGGATCAACCACAACTTAACACAAACGACTACGACGAAATACTTATGAGTGTTCTCGTTTGTCAAGGATTCTTACACCGCTTATCATATAAAATCCTACACCCGTCGTGGATCTTCGTCTTCTTAAAAAAATTCAAAGCTTGGAATTGATCAGATTCCTTCCTTCATTAGGCGCGTTTAAAGGGTTGCATTTGAAATCATTTAAACACCATCAGTCTTGGTGGTAAACAATACGTGAGAATCTGATCGCTTGGACCACGTAAGCGAGAAAGACGAAGATTCATGGCAGGCACACCGATGTGCGGATTCCTTCTTGCAGTTACAGTGTTAGGACATATGTTCGCGCTAATAAATTTGTACCAACTATTCTTTCGACGTCGTTAAACTCTTCAGTCAATATGTTTTTTGTAACAGCAAGGACTTACTTTAAGGAAATATCATGCTAACAAAAGATAAATCTCATCTATAGTTGTTTAAATTCGGAAAATAGTATTTTCAAAGTTTGCAAGACGAATATTTTTTGATAATTGGACTACTGTAAAGTGTTCATATGCAATTAAAGATCGAGCCTTTTAATAATTTGCAATAGATTTACCATTTCCTTGGAGTTTTCTGCCGAAATAAGTGTATCTCGAGAGACGCAAGAAGTAAGAACGAATTCACATTTTTTCAAGACTCACTTTTCTCCATCACGACGTTTTGAACGTAGCGAGGTAGATCCCCCAATTGTGTTAGTTGACCCAAGAAGATGGTGAGCTGATAAGTAAACGAGTATAAACCTAATAGCAAAAATAGGATTGAGAGAAAGTCGTAAAGACCGAAAGGGAGAAGGAAAGGAATTAAAGGTGGAAGACGTCGAGGCAACATAGCATTTCAAGCACAATAAGGACTAGTAGGGCCAGGCACAATAAAATTCGGCCGTCACGTTGTAGGCAGTGATCTGTTAGAGCGACAAGTCATATGAGTATATCTATATATAAATATATATATATAGCAAGACTATTAAATAAACACATATTGTCTATTGTCACGATTAAGTGTATTTATTGTTAAGACTGATTATGGCACCCTTCATCGGATTTCCAATTGCTCGCCAATGACGAGTCAAATAAATTATGGTCGAAGGGCAACTTTGTCTTTCATTCCACCTCCTCACCCTTAGCTTTAACAAATGTGATGGTCGAGGGGTTCAGTGAGAAGGCGTAAGCTTTTTGCGGCACAAAGGCACTTTATTTGAGTATGTCGAGGGTTGAGCTGGGACTGTCAAGATTTCATCGGCCGCTAGAGGCCCTGGGACCGGCTGCGCAGGAGGCGCTCGGGAGCGTTCGGGCCCGCGCAGAGATAAGGGATTAACGCTTACGTAGCGAAATACGTGTTATACTAAGAACACGCGGTGGCTTTTTCTGTATTCAAGTATACATTCGATACATTATGGAAAATTAACATAATTGAAAGATAACTAATCGTGTAATACAGCAGTTGTTATGTTCCATTAAAAGGCATCATTAACTCTTATAGCTCTACCAAAATGATATTAATAATTTTGAGGATATAAATCAAAAACACGCGATTTCAACGAGCTCGGTAGTCCTAGTACTAAGATATCGCATAAAGTAGAACCGTAAAGCAAGGGACAAAACATAGCAATGTTTTCTGACGCACAGCATTTATTTTCAAATATTTATCACATACCTATTAAGCTTCAGCGTGTGTTACATACATGGCTTGAGCGAAATATACAATACATTTCATTGTGATATTTATAATAACTGGCACGCTATAGCATTCACATGTTAGGGAGAATAATTTGTCACCATAAATGGTAGAAGTTAAATGGCAAAATATACGGCCAAAATATACACCCGAAACAAAGTCGGAGAATATAATTTGTCGGTAAATTAATTGGCAAAAATTGAACCTCGAATGGAATAAGGCAAACTTCATGCATTACGATATGTTTAGACTCTTACGCAAGTTCTGTACATACATCATAATATCTATCAGGAAAAATGAACCCTTTCGAAATCAGGCCAAGTGTGCTTTTCGACCGCACTCCCAGTTCCAGTAAGAACGAGTCCATTTCAATAAAAGCCTTAATTGAATTCTACGTACTTTCGTGGATCTGAGATATTTGTTGTTAACCTGGTTCGCTTGTTTAAGTTGAAACGGGTAGTATATAAAGTGTCTCCAGTTTACAGTTTCGGTGAACAGCGACAGTCTCAAGTTGCCCGAGCCTCCGAAGCCAGACTGGAACAGCATACCAAAATATTTGCGTCCATGTGCCCCGATGAGATCTTGGATTACTGCGATGATTATTCGACAAGAGTTTATCATACAACTTTAATGCTGGGCGACGTTTCAGGTCTAACAACACCTACAGATTGCTTTTGACAATACAGTAGAGCCTCTTTTATTCAGAATTTCTACTATCGGGGCGCTCAGGCATCCGAACACCCTGTATTGTATATACACACAGAACGTTCAATATAGTATTGTAACCGCTCACAACAAAGCTTCAGTAGTAGCTAAAAGCATTTTGCACCTATAAATATTGAAGGGGCATTATATATGTGAAACGTTGAATCACTAGAATTATGCAACACTATTTGATCATTCGTTATAATACGTAGTTTGGTGAATATATTAAAATATATATGTATAAATACAACATACTTATTGCAGCCGTCAAAGCTCTTTTTCTAAAGCAAAGTTTGCGGTAACGATTGTAATTCCCTTATTGTTTATCGGAAATTAACGAAACAATTTTTTTAAATATATGGAAAGCATTCTTGTTTAGGCGAACAATTTCAGTTTTCCTGTTTGTTCTTTTATGCTTAGTACTTATGACTGCTATTATTAGTACTTATTTTAATATTTCTGTTCTATTTATAAAAAATATATATTTACCCGAACAGATATATTTTCCGATTAGGCCGAAGTGGTTGGAATACCGAGCATCTTTCGTTAAATATTTATTCCACTATTAGTAGATAATTGGTTTTAACGCCCTAAATGAATCTTTTAAAAGTGGAGGCATAGCTAAATTAACGTTTGAAAGCCCGTTTTCAAGATAAAGTAAACGTACAAGAATTGCTAGTACTACTTTAATAGTATAGGAAAGTAGTATAACAACGGTCGGAGGTCCCATGTAGAGGATTAATGGTCAATGAAAAAGTAAGCGTCAATGAATCGTCATGCCAGGATTCACGGATCTTGCCGAGAAGTACACGAAGTTCGGGAAGGGTGGTCCATCAAAATTAACGGAGACCCTGAACAGCTACATTGGCGCAATGGTCCAGGAGATTCTCTCCCATAACGGAGATGTCCTTAAGTTCTCCGGCGATGCCTTCATAGTGATGTGGAAACTAGGAGAAGGAATGACAATGCGAGATCTGGCAGTCGAAGCGATTCAGACCGCATGCATCATTCAAAAGCACTTCGGGATTTACGAGACGGAGATCGATGTAACTCTTCGAGGTTCGAAACTACCTTTGACGCTTTTAGAACTGATAACAGGAAGGTCTAACGTTCTTCCGAATTCAGTAAAATTAGCAATAGCATCCGGCAAAACCTATTTCACGACAATTGGCGATCCAGATGCTATGTCGTATTACATCATTACTGGCAAACCAGTTTGGGACGTGAAGAATGCCGAAGGATTGTGCAGGTTCTCTACTATCAAAATCTATTGACTTTCTCCGTTTATTAAAATTTCACAACATTTTCAATAATCTATTGTCGTGGTAACTAGTTTTGCGACCCGATTAACGGTAAAGTAAAATTGATCGGGAATCTCTGAAATATAGTCAATTTTCTTCAAAACGTAGGGGTCGAACTTTAATGCTAATGGAGCGCTAGTTTCGACGGTTAATAGTATTGAAAAAATTAATAAATTAATGAAAGGGTTCGATATGCAGTATTACATACCATGCATTAGTTCTTGTAATTATTGTAGAGGAGGTGACATTCTGGTGGCACCTAGCAGCTGGCAATGGGCTAATCCGAATGAATATGTATTCGAGACGCTACCGGACGGTATACACACCTTGATAATCGGATCTTCTACTGCCTGGTACCATTCCCGAGGGAGCGAAATTGGAAGCATTCACTCGGATGACTGTCATTATCGTTATTAATGTGGTAACTCTGATATCGTAAAAAGTGCCATGAAATCAGTCGCCTTATGTAGAAACCTCTACGATTGTATTGAACAGACTACGGGAACTACAATTTCGAATCAAGGAAGTCCAAGGCTTCAATCATGTCGAAAATGTATCCGGACAATGGCCCTATGGCGAATGAGGATGATCAGGAGTTCGAAGACGGCCACTTCAGTCAAGTAGATTATAGCTGTTAGTTGAAATTTGATGCTTAACAGGACCACAGTACTAGAAATCCTCTCTCTGACTAATATGCTTCACTTTCCACTGGGAAACGGGAGTTAACTTATATTTAGATAAAAGAGATACTTAATATGCCATTCGAGTACGAAACTTACAGTGCGTCCAAAAGTTATAAGAGTTGCGAAAGCTCACATGAAAGATGCTCTAAGGAGCTACATGTTGAGACCAGTAATTCGATCAGTGGAAATGGACGAGCCCATGGAGTACCTAACAGAGATGCGACAGGTGGTCATACTGTTTGTCAACGTGATCACTTCGAATGTAGGGAAAAGGAGTTTAATCGCTTTGGTTAATTCGGCGTACAAAACCGTGTGCAAGTGAGTTTAATGGTAATCAAAGATTCGCAAGGCAAATCACATTCTGCAAATAGTTTTCAAATTGAAAGAATCCGACTGCTGACTTTCGTGAAAGTATTGTAAAGTGGCATTGCCTATTCTGATGCAGACTTATTGGGGAAGTGCAAGGTTGCGTGAACAAAACGTCTCTCTTTGACAAAGACTTGATGTTCCTCTGCATATTCGGATTACGGGGTGACAAACACGAGCTAGAATCCCAGATAGGGTTGAGATGCGCCTATAAAATTAGGGCTGAGTTGATTGCCATGAAGAATGTGAAGTCAGTAACGATTGGAGTTACCACTGGTGTGACTTACTGTGGAGTTGTTGGGCATATATTACGAAGGGAGTACACAGTTATCGGGATGTCCGTGAATAAGGCGGCGAGACTTATGTGTGCTTATCGAGACAAAGTAATTAGTACACAAACTCGTCATTCTTAAGCTACTTTATACAACTGAATTACCAACAAAGATAATCAAATTTGTTTTTTTTCCCTTACGCATAATATTTCTTTGAAATACAAATTCATCATATGCTTGTTAAAGAACATACGTTCATAACTTTTCAACCAAAGAATCAATCCAACTGATATTGTCGTGATCTTTTCAACTATCTCCTTGACTATGAAGTGTTTTTTGATGGACCCCAACATTTCTCCTATATAAGAAGTAGTACTTCAAGTAGTGCAAATTTTTTAAAAACTTAATCGCTGACTTCGAAGCGAAATAGTTTTATCTTTTGTACTGTAGTAGATATATGGTGAATCTTCAAGAAAAATGTAGCATGTGAGGAAAACATTGTTAAATGTTGTGCCTTTCTTTGTAGTTCTATTGGTATATCAGCTATAATGTAAGAGGAGTAATCGAAAAATACTTCGAAATTTTAGGTAGTATGCGATAGAGAGAGTTTCTTGCACTCCCACTTGGAAGCCCGACATTTTATCCTCCAGGAACCGAAGTATTTGAAGGGTATAACTAATGTGGGCCCAGTTTACGAGTTCCAGGATATTCAGGAGTAATATTCGATTAAATCCATTCATCCTTAAAACAAGGGGAACATTCTTACACACGAGCATCAGCGGCCACATTTCAGTGGCCGTCATATTTGAAGGCGAACCACCGCACACGAGCGTGTGCACGCCGTCTTTCCGCGGTCGTCTTTTTTGAAGGTCGGTGCACTGTACACGGGCAGTCGGGCGGCCGCGCGCGCCCAAAGCGCGTCTGACGATCGTCGGTCAGTGGGTATAGCTATCCTTCGTCACTATACAAACCAGGGATGGTACCTGGAGACCGCTCCGGAGCTAGCTCCGGAGGCCGAGCGGCAGAGCCCTCGGAGCGGTTCCCTTGCTCCGGAGGCCGGCAGGTAGAGCCCTCGGAGCGGATCCCTTGCTCCTTCGGCCGAGCGGCCGAGCCTTCGGAGCTGATCCCTTGCTCCGTCGGCCGAGCGGCAGAGCCCCCGGAGCTGATCCCTTGCTCCGGGGGCTCTGCCGCTCGGCCTCCGGAGCTAAAGATCCGCTCCGAGCCCCCGGAGCGCTCGGCCTCCGGAGCTAAACTTTGGATCCGAGCTCGGAGCGAGAGTTTAGCTCCGGGCTGGAGCGATCCAGCTCCGCGGGCCGAGGGGTCTCGCTCCGAGTAGTGAGTCAACCGTCCGCTTGGCTCGGGCGGGGGCGCTGGTAGGCTTATTCGACAGCTCGGCAGGGCCGTGTCATACCAGTCGACGAGCATTTGTCTGGCCCCTAGTCCTTAGCTCAATATAGTAGGAAAACTTATCTTTTCCACCACCTCGTTACTTCAATACCGGCACCTGCTGTCCACAAAGCCAATCAACATTTCTCGAACCCCCGTTGCAAAAATGATATCCAAAGGATCGGAATTCACGATGAGCTGTGCAAAACTCAAATTGACAATTCTCCAATCGATATATATCCAAATCGGTTAACTGTGCACTCTGGTATCAAAATTTCATGCCACGCCGGCTCGACATCTAGCGCGGCGGCGTGAAAGCGCCGACGCCCAATAAATCCCTATAGACCTCATTATATTCTTACCACCTTATCCTCCGGGAAACAATTCATCAGATACTCAAGGAGCACATTGCTGTAAGGAGCGTAGTGGTCTAGCGGCAAAGCGTTTGACCCGCAGTTTTGTGAACCGGGGTTCCATTCTCAGCAGAGAGGTGTTTTCTTTTTTTTGTACTTTTCTTTCGATTTTTCATTTGCGTTGCAATCGCTTACCATTAATAATATGAGTTGAAAATTTTTAATTTCCTGAACAAATGCAAATTAAACCCAAATTGATCATGAGGTGGACGCGCTCGATCTTCTCATTCGTTTGAATAAAAAGTGTAAAACTGGCTAAAATTATATTATATAAGTTATATATGTATCCCCATATATATACAGTCTAACTTTGATGTGTCGTGACTGTCGGATGAGCTCGGAGAAAAAGCTCTCGGAGCGAGATCGTCGGTCAGAGCCGGGTCCCTTGGATCGCTCCAGCCCGGAGCTGAACTCCCGCTCCAGCTCCGGGGCGGAGCGCTCCGAGGGCCTGGGTCCGTGGGTCTCGCTCCGGGCTGGGGCGATCCAGGGGCCCCGGCTCTGACCGAGGGTTGCGCTTCGGCTCTCTCTCCCTCTCTCTCTCTCTCTCTCTCTCGCTCCAAGCCCCGAGTAGTGAGTGGGCAGTGGTGTCCTTTTTCTTCTACGTCTTTTCTTTCGATTTTTCATTTGCATTGCAATCGCTTACCATTAATAATATGAGTTGAAAATTTTTAATTTCCTGAACAAATGCAAATTAAACCCAAATTGATCATGAGGTGGACGCGCTCGATCTTCTCATTCGTTTGAATAAAAAGTGTAAAACTGGCTAAAGTTATATTATATAAGTTATATATATATCCCCATATATATACAGTCTAACTTTGATGTGTCGCGACTGTCGGGTGAGATCGGAGAAAAAGCTCTCAGAGCGAGATCGTCGGTCAGAGCCGGGGCTCTTGGATCGCTCCAGCCCGGAGCTGAACTCCCGCTCCAGCTCCGGAGCTGAACTCTCGCTCCAGCTCCGGAGCGAGAGTTCAGCTCCGGGCTGGAGCGATCCAAGGGCCCCGGCTCTGACCGACGATCTCGCTCTGACAGCTTTTTCTCCGATCTCACCCGACAGTCACGACACATCAAAGTTAGACTGTATATATATGGGGATATATATATAACTTATATAATATAACTTTAGCAAGTTTTACACTTTGCAATTGAAACGGATGAGAAGACAGAGCGCATCCACCTCATGATCAATTTGGGTTTAATTTGCATTTGTTCAGGAAATTAAAAATTTTCAACTCATATTATTAATGGTAAGCGACTGCAACGCAAATGAAAAATCGAAAGAAAAGTACAAAAAAAAGAAAACACTTCTCTGCTGAGAATGGAACCCCGGTTCACAAGACTGCGGGTCAAACGCTTTGCCGCTAGACCACTACGCTCCTTACAGGAATGTGCTCCTTGAGTATCTGATGAATTGTTTCCCGGAGGATAAGGTGGTAAGAATATAATGAGGTCTATAGGGATTTATTGGGCGTCGGCGCTTTCACGCCGCCGCGCTAGATGTCGAGCCGGCGTGGCATGAAATTTTGATACCAGAGTGCACAGTTAACTGATTTGGATATATATCGATTGGAGAATTGTCAATTTGAGTTTTGCACAGCTCATCGTGAATTCCGATCCTTTGGATATCATTTTTGCAACGGGGGTTCGAGAAATGTTGATTGGCTTTGTGGGCAGCAGGTGCCGGTATTGAAGTAACGAGGTGGTGGAAAAGATAAGTTTTCCTACTATATTGAGCTAAGGACTAGGGGCCAGACAAATGCTCGTCGACTGGTATGACACGGCCCTGCCGAGCTGTCGAATAAGCCTACCAGCGCCCCCGCCCGAGCCAAGCGGACGGTTGACTCACTACTCGGAGCGAGACCCCTCGGCCCGCGGAGCTGGATCGCTCCAGCCCGGAGCTAAACTCTCGCTCCGAGCTCGGATCCAAAGTTTAGCTCCGGAGGCCGAGCGCTCCGGGGGCTCGGAGCGGATCTTTAGCTCCGGAGGCCGAGCGGCAGAGCCCTCGGAGCAAGGGATCAGCTCCGGGGGCTCTGCCGCTCGGCCTCCGGAGCAAGGGTTCAGCTCCGAAGGCTCGGCCGCTCGGCCTCCGGAGCAAGGGTTCAGCTCCGAAGGCTCGGCCGCTCGGCCTCCGGAGCAAGAGTTCAGCTCCGAAGGCTCGGCCGCTCGGCCGACGGAGCAAGGGATCCGCTCCGAGGGCTCTACCTGCCGGCCTCCGGAGCAAGGGAACCGCTCCGAGGGCTCTGCCGCTCGGCCTCCGCAACGCAGGTATGTTCCGAAGCGAGGGATCGAAATTTCGCTCCGTATGCCAACCCTGATACAAACATGCCAAAGTACCATAGCGTTCTACTTTACTCGAAGTGGCGACATGGCAAAGGGATTGGCTTGCCACGGGGATGTTCCGTGTTCAACTCCCCGTCATTGAAATAACTTTTTTGCATTTTTGTGCTGCATGCGTCGGTTTAGTCCCGCTGCAAGATCACTTTATTGATGCCCCATGTGACATATCAGACATGTGATGGAGATATGTAGTCCTTTCACATCGATGTCTCTGTCATACTTGTGGAATTATTGTTTGTACAAAAAATTATGTTATGAGAAATTCCAAAAAATGCTATTCCCGGGAGTCAGGATTGAACTCGAGACATTCGCGTGGTAGGCCAACCTGGCCAACCGCTTTTTTTTTGTTTTGTTAACAAAGGTCATTTATTAACAAGATTGTCTATATAGAAAGAGTGGTACATGTATGTCGCGATTTTGTTATGTCATAACGGCTCCTGTCCCAAAGGGCTTATCCGTAGTTTTTGCCTTGTTTTGTTAGGTGTGATTGTGCCTAAGCCTAAGTACACTACACCCTGACGTTTACATGTTTGGTATTGGAATAACGCAGTTGTCGTTTGTAGAGTCGTATCGTGTTGATATAGGAAAAGGGGTGATCTAAAAACCTACTTTGCAGGCCGACCGGTCTGCCACGCCGCTAATTGTGATACAGTAGAAGGCAGGGTTATATTGCCAGTTTTGCGTAGCTACAGGCCTACCGTCTGCGATCGACCGTCGGCCGCCGGCGGCCGGCGTCAGGCGTCGAAGCTGGCTGCGCTGAGGTGTGCACGCGGCGTGCACTCGGGCGTCTTTTTCGGCGGCCGCGTTTTTTGATGCTCGTGTGCGGTGCCACATAAGAATACATGGTGCGTATTCTGAGCTACAAAAACGACGGCCGCTGAAACGTGGCCGCTGATGCTCGTCTGCGGGGCCAGGTTGAAGGAAAATTCTGAAATGTTGGCTGACTTGTGTAGGCTCAAGGATTCTGATTTAGTCTGGAGCAAGTATCCTTTGCTGGGCCGGGACTTCGAGATAAAAGTGTTCCGGCAGATGCTGGCAGCGTTGATAGAATACAACAATATAGGCAGATCCAAACCAGAACGAAAACCCAAACACAATACACTTATAATAAAGTAATCTACTTTCTTTATACTTATATGGATTTGTTCAGGTTTGAAGAAGAAAGAGAATGTTGTTATACTCCGGTTCACAGGGGAGAATCAAGAATAGGAAAGACGCGCCTACTCGATGAAATAACTCAAAACATCCCAACCGGAGTGGCTTGCCACTATTTATCGCTTGCAGTCAATGATTCTAAGGTTTATATTCACTTTCCCCTAAGGCACACATTCATGTATTGGTGATACGAGAATTTGTTTGATTTATATGTTTGGAAAATTCTTCCTTGCTCGGTGCAGATTCCGTACGGTGTTCTGCATCTGCTTTTCTCCATTCCCATGGGATTTGTGGCAACAACTACTCGGAAAGAACGGGAGGAAAAGATACTTCATTGCTTGGGTATACTGCCTTCTTCTTACACATCTAGTCAGACATTTTTTTCTAATCAGCAGAAATTCTTGAAGGTCCTTTCAGAAACCCACATTACTTGGCAGTTTTGAACGAGATCTTCCATGTACGTTTCACCCTGACGAGTAGTTTGAAAATTCTCGAAGTGAAGGAGAGGGCTAGCATCCTACGGAAGTTCCTGCAGATTTTAATGTACACCTGTTTTAATGGGATTAGCATAATTATTATGGACGACGCGGAGTACAGTGACGAGGAGTCAATGGCATTACTAGACTCAATAACAAAGTCGGATACTGCTCTGTTCATATTGAGCTTTGGACGTAAGCTGGTCGAGTACAAGAGCTACCCCACCTTTCACGGGAAAGCAATGGTCTCGTCGCGTTGAAACTAAACACTCTCTGTCTCCCAATTCAGAGGTTTTAAGAATTCTGTACAATCCAAGTGAAATTATTCCAATAGGTCGTGGAGATTGGAGGTATCGATAAACTGTACCACGCGGGCTTGGCTTGTCAAATCCTGAATGTCAGCGGCATTCCGGCAGAACTTGAAAAGTAAACATGCATATTTATAAGATTTAAGTGATTATTCTTCAATTAAGGTCAAAGTTTTGTATCGATCGAAAAAGGCTGTAGTTCGGGAGAAATGTCCTCCGCCACTGCACTGTCTCGCTGGCACGTTCTATTACTACTTGCCGCGTGATCCTAGCGAGATGCCTGATATATGAGGACACTGGAAATATATATACTTACAATTAAGCTATTTAACCTAAATCAATCATTGCTTCAATGCGACTGTCCTTCTGTTCATGTTTTTAATGTCAATTTTAGCTTTTCTGAACAACATGCCGTCACTTGGCGATATCTCACATAGTTGAACTAAAAATTTCCAAAGATAGACTTGATTTGGAGAAAGTCTGTGATGATTCACAACTAGCATGGAATAACCAATAACTAATTCTTTGGTATTTTAATGTTTCTCCCGAATCTTCCGTAATAGTCTTCAATCTATCAATATGAAATCGCAATGATTCCAAATATATTTGTATAAATCTAGTGTTCGCATTAATTAGTTGTCGAATTTTAGAGCAATTCAAGAGAAAAGTCTGGGCAATCCCGGGTGGATCGAGAGTTATCTCGTAAGCCTCGTGCAAGCGGGTGGCATTGTCATGCTGAATATCAATAAAAAAGAGGCAGATACCGAGGGTTACGTTCTTCCACCGACATCTATGTTAAGAAGGTTGCGATCCAAACACACTGACTCGGTTGAATTTATAATACCTACTTTCTTTTTTAAACATTAGACTAGCACCCGCAGTCTCGAAGACGATTGGACGAATCGAGGAACGAACTGACAAGTGGCAGATGTACAGGACAAGCGTCAAGGTTGCCCATTTAGCCGCACGACTTTCAATCGATGGATTTTACCTTAACAAAGTGCTAACAAACGAACATCCCTCCCTTTTAGGACAGTATGCTTTCTTTGACAGAAACCAGTAATGTTGAGAGGTCGAATGTGAGCTTAGAAGCAGGCGATACTACCATAGCCATCTGTAAGATCACGGAGAACTATAATCTCGATGACATCGGCGGCGAGATAACAATCGATGGTAAATCTATGCTAATGACCCAATAACATAAATCAAAGCCATAGAAGTTTTAACATGAAAGCGACTCAAGCTATTTCTACCGAAAGTCTCGAAATAACTTGTTTTCGAAATATCGCGCTATTCAAGAAAGGGATATATGTTTGTACAAATCGTTTTAGTCTATGCATTACTCGTGATTCATCAAAAATAGGGAATTAGAATAGAGCAAATAAAAATTCATCCCGATCGGCCATCCATCGCGGAACAGTAGACAAACAAACATAGCAAAAAAGAATATGGGGGACGAATTGAGAACCTGCTCCTTTTTCGAAGTCTGTTAAGCAGTCTATCTTCCCTAATATCCTTCTTAATAAGAAAACATAAAAATAACAATATGTGTTGTTTTATTTTTTATGTGTGATTTGATTTTTGATGTTTTATTTTTCGGGTACTCGTAGTTCAAAATTCGTCGAATACAAGTAATATCATTACACTTTGCATATAATGTATGTACTAAAATTTCTGCGCGTCATACTAAAGTCTTCCAATGCTGATGGGGCCGTACAACTTGTTCTATTATTATCTAGTTCTACTACACAAACATTTTAGAGAGGAAAAACGTCAAACGATCGAGCAAACCAATTTATACAATCAATCGTCTGTTTATTTCAATTAAAGTCGATAAAAATTATATAAATGAAAATGTTCGGCAAACGGGTCACAAGTATGAATAAATATTGAACAACTCATTTCGACCGTATTGGCAGATCTAGTGTTAAATTATTAAATAATCGCAAAAAAAGTGAATTTCAGTAGTTATCCACTTCTATTAATACAGTGTAATTGCAAGCCGTTATAATTGTTGTATTTCCATGGTAAGAGTGTTGAAATATATTCCTTCATTCTCTTTCTCAACACATAAAAGTGAAAGTATTCCATATTCCTACAGTGATGATATTGAAGCTCTTCGATTCTCTCACGCCGCTCGACCAACTGCTGCTAAAATGTGCCTCCGTCTTGGGTGAAAGCTTGAACAGGAAATTACTGGAGAGCCTGATGGAAGACGTATCTTATCGAGACATAGCCGTCTGTAAAGTTCAGCCAAACCCAACAACCTTCGAAGTATGCTTTATAATCAGCATAATTGTTTAGAGTACTTATTTTCAGCGATCACAAAACTTTTTCGGATCGGAGTCTTCAGTTGTGGAGCGGGCGACTTTAGTAAAAGCAGTAATCCGCTGGTCTACTTACGAAATTTGAAGCCCGACCGGCATTTGGAACTTGAGATACGTTGCGACTGTATTGGAATCAAAATTCCAGGTTGAAGATCCTGTCATACTATTGCATGTATGCGCTGTGAAAATTTCATCCATTGCATTCGTTTCAGAGGACATGCAAGATCTACCCAAATACGCCTTCTGTGGTTTGATGAGATTCAAGATGACTATGTTTCGGGAAACGACTTACAGGTAGACTCCTGCCAAGTTTATTACTGGAATTCCATTTTATTATCAATTGATGTTGAGCGAAATGCAGCACGTGCTTAAAAAGCATTCCTACTAGTTAATAGCCTCGGTAGTGTCTCGCGTCGAGTTATAATCGGGCCAAGTCCCAAGAAAAGAACTCATACCATTAAAATCGCAAAAAAATTGAATTTTGTCTTAAATTGCAATACAATGATTGGAAACTCATCATATACTTATTCAACTACACAGCTTAAACTAATTTGTTTATTATATATACTCTAGTAAGTATGTGATAAGTTCCCGAAACAAATTGCTAAATTTGTCCCCTTTTACAGTTCCACTTTCATAACATACCCTTGCTAGTTCACATTGCAATTCTATTAAATACAATGTGTCAAAAGTAAATTTAATTTCACTTGACACATCTGTAAAGGCTTTTAACCGAGAACCAGAAGATGGAATTACACAGTAAAGCTCTGAAGTACATTCAGCAGCACACAAAAAGATGTATTGCCTGCGGGGAGGGTCAGTTTACACGACTCTTGGGGAAGGCTTCGACGAAAACTAGGCGCAGTCGTAGACTGACTGTAACTGATATAGATCAAATCCTCGACAATCTGGCAGAAGATGTAACTGAAGAAGAGCATGATCAGAAAAAGAATTGTAAGCAGTGGTCCATTTGCTTTGCTTACCAGTAATATAATAATGAATTAAAGTTTTCTCCATAATTTTTAATAATAGATGATGGTGTAATGGCTTGTTGCGTGAATTTGTGTCGCAGAGTAGAGAGGAAAACGACTAACACTTTTGCCAATATTGATTTTATTAATTGCCAGTGCCATTTGATACTTATGAGCGTGTACACGCAAATCCTCGACCACTGTCACGGAATTGGTAATACACTTATTCTTTCGCTATTAATATGTGCACTTGATATCGGGCACGGCACAGATCATTTAACAAGCAAACAAGCAACATTTCCATTCAATTAAAAACATCTCACTTTCGGAAGGTAAGAACAATCTGACTCTAACAGCGATCTTGGAGGCGATCGAAATCTGTTTGGTGATCCACAATATTCCCCAAGCTCGAAAACTGGTAGAAGATGCTGAGCATATTCTGCACCAAGTAAAGTAACTGCTATTAAATTGCTATTAAAGCCATTATCCTCGTGTTGAGCATTGAAAAGTTGTACACCCCCATTGCCTTCCCCAATATATATAGATGTCCGAATCTTATGAAGACGAGCCGATAACATTGACATACCTGACTGGGAAGATTCAGATTCTCCAGGGAAGATGCTTCCTAGGCAGCGGCCTATTGTCTGAGGCGGAGAAGAGTTTGATGAGTGCGATGAGTAATCTAACTTTCAAATTCCCAAAGACGGAAATGGCGATTGAGACGAAGACTCTCTTCCAATTGGAGGAGTTAAGGTTTCGATTGGCTTTCCACAATGCCGAGGCAAGAGACTATTCTTCCGAGGAGAACACCATTGATTACACAGAGCAGTTGGCCAACTGTCTCACGCACATGTTTGACGTCTTTCGAGTGGGTAATACAACTTGTATTACTTTTCATTACTTACATCGAACTCCATTAACAATGGAAAAGCTCCTAGGTCAGAGGTTCGAAGAAACACGCGAGACTAGCTGCCGTTTGGGGACTGAATGCCGTTCTCTCTTCAACGAAAGACTTCTCACTGATTTGTGCCTGTTTGGCCAACATGTTGATCACCGCGCATATTTACAAAAATTGGTAAGAAATGCAGATAAAGAAGAAATCTAGGATCTGATACCAGGCGTTAATAAAATATTTATGTCCAAATCGTATTAGGAGTATGATTCCTCAACTGGAACAGTTTGGAATCGAGCTGTGTGCTAAGAAAAAATCCAACCCCGACCTAACCGAGGTTAAAGTGATTGCGGAACTTTACACAGCAATCTTCTTTTCGAGATGGGTTCGAGGATTTATTCTAAGGGCCATCAGAATTGGCTTTACATGTTTGAGAATGACCGAAATGATGAACTGCGCTTCACTGAAACTGATTATTCTACCCAGACTGATACACTTGCTGATGATTTCTTGTCAGCACTCTCAAGCAGTGTCGCAGCTAAGAGAGTTAGGTATTCTAAAACTTACTAATTGTGGGTGAATTGAAAAAAAAAAACTTTAAAAAGGTTTCGAACTTGAGCTCCCAGGTTCAAATATCAGACATTCTTTGTTTATAAATTCCAAATCTACCAACATTGTAAAATGTATTCGTAAAATGTATGTTGTACAAGCTTGCGACAAACTGCACCAGTTTATATTTATAATAGTATTTGGGATCGAGACTCATTTCCCATAGATAATTGTTCGATTTCCAGAGTTCTTGTCTAGCAATGTTGTCGAGAAATCGGCACGAACTTGGTATTACGCGTTATGTGCGGATACTCTACTTGACACTGGATTGGCTGTCGTATCCTTCAACCATTGTGAGCAATACTACTTTCGGGAGGGTGAAGCAATGTTCAGTATTCGAGATCCAGAAGCACAGAAGCGCTACTTCGTCTCTATGTGGCTTTGGTACCGCAATAACCTATTATTTCTGCCATACCACTTATACAATACGCGTTTTGTGAAACCGGCGTACCGACACACACACAATTGCGTTATATTATTTTGTATCTCGCGGATAAGTTTGAAGTTGTTGAAAGTTGTTGAGACATGAAAAATCAGAGCTTTACTGTCGCTCCTTTACAACCGAAAACTCAATTTTACTTCCACTGTTAGGTGTGTCAGAACCGAACAATGGGAAGCTGCTGAGCTCTGGTACGAAAGTAGCGAGATACTTAGTGACATTATGATGGACGAGCATATTGTCGCGGCCACAATAACAGCTTTAAAATATCTCGAGGGCCTCCTTGTTCTATACGGTAGAGCATTAGAATACAGACTATGCAAAGTATGCTTTGACAAGGCATTTAAGTAATTTATATTGCTCTTAGTGCACGAAGTTAACGCTAGAAGCATAAGTGTGCACGTTACGATGACAGAGATAAAAGGACTTTTCAAGAAAACAACCCCTATGATAAAGATTGTGAAAATAGCTCTCCCAAGGTACAAATTTTCCCTTCTTTCTTTTTTGATCACTATCGACAATTCTTTTCAACCTGTCCCATGAAACGTGACTGCATAGTTTATTGTTATAATCCTCAACCATTATAGATACTGGTTGCTGAAAGCTTATTATAATATGATCAAGCTGCGGAAGGGTAAAGCCATGAAGATATTGCGGAAGGCGAAGAAGATAGCATTGGAAATGGACCACGTCATGATGTATAATTGGATTGAACACTGCCAGAAAGTAACGTATTTGCAATTAAATACACTTCGGCCATTTTCTATATTTTAAAATATGGATAATTGATGAATGACAGGCAACGATAGCTATTTGTAAACAACCTATTATGTAACAATGCTTACTGTAATGCTTCTATAAAAACAGTGATAATTGGTTGCAGTCTTGGATGGGATCGATTTCCACCGTGCAGAGGGATCTGTGGCGAGAAGCCCATAACGCGAGCTTATCGGTGAACTGGACCGAAACAAATGCAAATGATGCTCGTATGTTGCCTTATACATGCCCCCTCCCACATTATACCTATTGACCACTATTATCTTTAATTGTGTACTGGGTTTTATTTGACATTTATATTATATTATATTACAAGGGATCATTTTGATCCAAATTTAATGTGACATATGTACAAAGCGTGATTGCGCACACTTTTCATAATCTAATGCATTTGTAAGAGCTAATAATACTGATTTATCATAGCAGCTTCCTGTCAGAGTAATTTAATATTACAATGTAAGGCTTGCGTTCAAAAATGTTGATCTAAAGTTCTCCAACACGAGACATACATGTATCTATTTTGTAAAAAAGATTCTACCGATTTACGACTTACTATTAATTCTACGAGCTTATAAGTATATCATATTTGCACTATATATTTCACAATTTTTACAAGTGGAAACTTAATGGCCTTAAATTTCCGATTAAATAAATACGATTTGTTGTACAATTTGTCCAAAATTTCCCTTCTTTCTTGCCTCAACCCATTCACCAACGTTGTGTTGAAAGTTTTGGATTCAGTTGCCCCAAGGAATAAAATAGCCGTCTTCGGACGATATGTTTTAGTCTTGATTTGTAATCGATTGATCTTAATTTCCACATGACATCCCTCTCGAATCAGAGCGTACTACGCTTTTAAATGGAACGAAAGTCGGCAAAGTTCTAAGGTCGAATTCATACACAATCCCGCCATTATAATACGATGACTCCACCACCGTATCCCATGGTAGTAAACCCATAAAATCCCATATAGGCAATCAACTCCTAAAGAACTGTTAGATTTCAAAGGGTGTGTCCGACTAGCAGACTTGATCCCGCTCATCCACCATGAAAGTGTCCTGATAAAGGGAACTGGGTGTCCGGTGCATCATCATTATGTACTCGCTACCTGAAGGTGGAGGACTGCTCCTATTAGGTGTGGGTGTCGTCATAGGTGTCATTAAAGATGTACCCCGGAGACCGATAGCCAGAGGCAAGGCACTCGGTGTACAAAGGTTGACTGCGTTCCTACTTCCTTCGATTACCGAGTTGTATCGGGCCCTCCTGGACCTACGGGCGAATATCCGAAACCTCAATCCGCCTATCACTGCAGTTTGGTGAATTATTGACGCTTGAAGAGGATAGTACGGGCCAAGACTATGTCAATCCATAGTATTGTTATTGGCTTTTGACCTGGTATGCTTCAACGGAAACGCGGCTAAACTATATAGCATGAGCATGCCGCTTTGCGGACAACAGATATGCTCGCGATTTTTGATGGAACAAGTCTACGTCGCTCACATCTACTATGTAAGAAGTGAAATATAGGATCAACAATGTAAGGCTATACATATAGTGTCAACGATATATCCGACGGGTCAGTTACAAGCCCCACCGAGGCTTTCAGGCTAATGGAACCAAGAATAGACAGAAGATAATAATGTGATTGAAGGAGGAACATACCTGGAGCATCTACACCGTAAAAGACGGAAGAAGGCTGCTCTAAATGTCTTGTTGAAGATGGTGTAGATTATTGGATTAATGGTTGAAGAGACGTATCCTAGCCACAAACAAGTATCGACAACGTGTCCCGGAACAAAACACTCCGGGCAGGTAGCGAAGAAGATATTCAGGAGGAAGAACGGAGCCCAACACAGGACAAAAGTAAAAAAGACCAAGCCCAAGACCTTACTGGCTTTCTGCTCGGTTGCCACAGCGTTCGCTGTTAGTGATCTCCTTTTTTCCCTTCCTCCGAGGAACCTACATAGTTAATAACACCTTTCTGACAGACGGTCTATGCTTGATCTCAATGCTAAGTATTAACAATTGATAACTACACTCTTGGCAAGTACAATGCTTGAACAGACTCGTTTTGGAAAGCTTAAATTTCCAACTCTGTGCTTTTGCATCCTACCCTGAATCCTACAAAGGTATGCGCATGAAAGTTACCTTAGGTTCAAGGTGGTAGGTGTGACATTAAGTTGAAGTTTGAGTGCTCGCAGAGTAAAGTTTCTAGTCCCGCGTCCGATGCGATCCGGTGTTTGCGTAGCTTCATCCACCATCGCTCGTCTTCTTAACTCGCGATCTCCCCGATTTCCACCACAATTGGTAGACAGATTTAGCTTTGGGTAAGACTTACTCATTCTCACTCCTCGACACCTAATTGAAATGGGGTACGGAATATGTTATATTAGGATAATATTCAGGACACTAAGAGGGCTGGGCCTCTCATTTTACGTAGTTTTCACTGATTTCAAGAACTCGGCAGCAGTAAACAGCCAAATAAAACAGGATTCCTTAATTGCATACACTCATAAAGGAAGGAATCCGTACCTATACGTATATGAATGTCTGATGGACACATGCAGTGTTTAATAACCCACATAAAACCTCGGAAGATCTGTGTCACTCACTATACCTATCATTCTCTCCTCTCCCAGTGGAATTCCTGCAAGTATGCCCCGTGGAGTAGGTCGAAGTCCTCGGGGTTGTCACGCTTGTGGATGTCGAAGACGAAGAGGAAGCCTTTGTCGAGGCATACCTACCCCCGAGTCTCCGGAACTCGTCGCCCTCGGGATTCTCCGCAACGAAACGAGCTTTCTTCCTGAGTAATTGTACCGTTAGCACATACGTTGCGACCATCACTACCATCGGGATGTAGAAGGCAACCAACGAGCCGAAGACGAAGAAAGCTCTGTTATTTATCACGCAAGCCCCAGGCTTCGGACTGATGTTGTATCGATTGATGATACCTGCAATATCCTTGTTTCGTATTCGGGCAGGCTTAATGGTATTGAAAATGAATTCATTCTAGTCTCATCCAATTCTGACTATTTGCTCTTATTCTGCCACCCGGTGTAATATTAACGCTTCATAAGGAAAGGTTGCTCTTGTCACGTTCGGTTGAGATATAAAATAAAGAGATAAAGGGATAGAGGGGAGGGGGAGAAAGTGGCAGTATCTTCGGTGGCAGAAAGACACTGAAAGTTAGATTGTATGGTGACGTGACTGGGTTGAGCTGGATAAGCAGAGCAGTTTACCTAGGACAGTTATGGAACTGGAGACAAGCATTGCTAGGAGCCAGACGGCCGCGATCTTGAAGGCAACCACGCGTTTCGTCGACGTGTGACGCGTCCTTAGCGGGTTCCGAATGCCGAGATAGCGACCCAGCGATATGAAGCACATGTGCATTATGCTCGCAGAGCATGCCAGCACATCGCATGTCACGTATACGTTACACCATGCGATCCCGAACGGCCAGTAACCTACGAAAGGCGGAAAACATATTCTACTTCATCAGGCACAACTGATTCTCCTCAAAAGTGCACCATAATACTATACGTTGTCACTTATGGAAACTTGACTGTATTATATTATAACTAGTCGAATCTACCCTGTTTCGCCGAGGTGTGAGCCACGCCACTCCATCCTCAAACTATTATCAGTTTGAATGCATTAAACTGAATCCGGCATGTTTTAAATCAGATAAACATTCATCTGTTAGGTTAGTGGTGTACAAAAAAATGCAGCTGGTACAATGTCCTCCTTGGCGAAGCTGAAGAGTCTACAGCAAGTATAGAATAAATGTTCAAAGAAAGGTAACATGGGCGTCTATACATAATTCACGACATGCGTTATGTGTTTTGTTTACTGGTCATCTTCATTTTCCTAGCATCAAGTTAGTGAATGAAATCCAAATTGTTTCAGTAGTGTCAGCATGAAACTGGGAACGGTCTATTATATATATATATATCTTAAATGCAGGCACGCACGTTATTTTCTCCGTATATTTTATATTATAAATTACATATTCTAGATTATAGAGCGACATCCAATTTCTTATTTCACATTTTTGCATTCATTCTACAAATAATGTGCGGGAAAACAAGACTTTCATCAGCTGAGGATTGATTTTTATTCTCAGCACCTAATTGGGGCACCTCATGATGATTAGACTTTAAGCAAAAGTACAAAGTCAAGTACCTACACGAATGCACCTGAATACTTGATTCAGTGCACCATCTAAGAGAGAATGTAGGTCATGGCCCAGCTAATTAACATTTTCAGTAATGCCACAGAGAATATCTTTACGCTTCAGTAATAATTGTATAGAGTTTCACGTTTCATTGGCTCTGCCTCAGAATCTTTGCAGTTAATTGAATAACGAATAACAGTTGGTCTCGGAGCATTAAAGACAGCTCTTTATAAAATATTGCATTCATGCAACATCGCAGACAAAAGCTGCTCTATGAATAGCCACTAAATTCCAGTTAGATCGAGATACCGTGTAAGCCAAGATCAGAGCATTCCAACCGAGACCTGTGAGTTTACTATTCATGTGCTGCGCTCAAGGTTTTGGCCGCTCGCCCAAATTGAGTTTCCTGATTTTGTCCTTACAGCTGCATCTCTACATGTCTTACGCAGAAAGCATGGAAGATTTTCACACGACAGTCACATAAGGGCGATCGATTCCGAAATCTCGTGCAAGATGAGCTTAGAGGATGCACGTCAATCGTGTATCTCGAGTAGGAAACACCATGGCCAACGTGTTGGTGCTCTCACTACAAAATTCTTTCAATAATTGCCCTCAACCTCATAACGCGGTGGTTCTAAGGGGAGAAGAAGGCAGAAGAGAATCTTAAAAACGGTAGCACTAATTACAGCTGCGTCTCTATATCTTTTAGGCTGGAGGCATGGAAGATTTTAACACTCCAATCATGTAAGGGCAATCAAATCCGTAATATTGAGCAAGATGAACTTGAGTGAAGTCGATCGTGTCCGCTACGGGAAACTTTAACTTGTTGATTTTAAACTTTGCTCGATAATGATCGTAGACCTTGTAGCTGGTCTGCCTCCTCTATTACTGGAAGAAGAACAAAAAAAAGCCCTCGAGACGTTTGCACTGCTGCTCCCACTGTGTGCTCATTTGTCTCACAGAGTCTGGCAGTCGATTTTTCTCGATCACTGCCAATTTCCGAAGGCACGGAAAGTAAATTGTTTGGCGCGAGAAGTTGCCCCGCTCTGTGGTCGCAATTTCCAGCGCGGAGGGTGGCCAATCCTTCGAAAAGCCTTCGCACGGCGCAAATGTCAGTTTTAAGGTGCGTCGTAAAATCGCAAAGAAATTGACGGATTACACTTGATTTCTGCTGGTGGGCGAGATTTTTCGTCAAATGCAAGCCGGGTGAAGAAGGTTCGCTGCCGTAAAAGAAGCCTTTCCCTTCTGAGGGCTGCTTTTAGGGGTTGTCTATGTAAATCGCTGTTGCCACTGATAGCAGTAATTTAAGTATCAGTATTCATGCTCACGACTTAATTAGTACAAGATGGCACACGGTAGGACGGTGTAGCCGTAAACTTTAATGAGAGAAGGGCCCTAATATTGAATGCTGGCAGGGCTCCATCGTATATGTATTTAAGTATGCTCAACATTATTTAGACTAGATTACTTTACACAGAACTGCTCTGCCCCCCCCCCCCCCCCCCCTATATTTCAGGACGCCGAACTGTTTTTCATTTTCATTAAACTTATATCATTACTCCAAGAATATACATATTAAAACTTTGAGATAGGTTTCAATGTGCAATGTTTTTTGTTACCACAATTTAGAAGTTCAAGTTTGTACGTGTCAGAAGATGGTGAGTCAACAAATGTAAGTACATATAGAGTGATACACTTTCCTTTCAATTAGGAAAAAACACTTTCTATTAGATACTCATACGTATATATCACATAACGCGCATTATGTAAAAGATATTATATTACGCATAACATTCAAGATGTCGAGGACTAGGATGAGAATCGCATCTAGCTACATATATCAGGAATCGAGATTCAAAGCCATACGTCGGGCTAGCAATGAACAGCCTTACTTTATCATTGGTTATAAGGGGTTTATATAGGTATGATGATGCTAAAGTAATGTTTGAAACTTGATGGCGTAAATACATATTTCAACATCACCCATATAGTGCTCCGAATTGTTGTCTAGTTGGATTGCTCAAGTTAAGTGGGCCTAGTAAAAGTGAGGTGATTTCAACTTCAGTCAATGTACCTGTATTTCCACGGGAATTCACATTTTCTTCGACAAATCCATTTACCAATACCACCCGATTTCTGTGTATCCACAGCACCAACTGTCGAAATAGACTCGCCGAAAACAATAAATTCTACTCTTTCTTGGATGGAGAAACCCATCGAACTTTGTGAAATAAAGAAATAGAATCTATTGTTTATTATTTCCGGTAATTATAATTTGAATGACAGTTATAAATAGAATGAACGTGTGAAAGGTAAGTTAGCTCGATTTCGAATTAACAATTGTCCAGGTTTAGATGATACTGCCATTCAAAAAAATAAAAATCTGTATAGAATTGAACAGTTTTGCGTAGTGCTATTAAGCATACGTATATGCACGGGATAGTGACTCGGATTACTGTAGTAACGTAAGTACTTAGAGAGTAACTTAATCTCCACGTGCAATTGCGTGTCATATAAGTGCAGAACAGCCAGTTCATCCAGCGCGTACAGAATTCCAGGGGAAATGTCAGTTGTTTCACATTAACAAAGGTTATAAATATTTAAGGCTGTAAATAATCACACTGAACGTAAGTGTTCAAAATATGAAAAAGGTTCCCGTCATTTCGAGAAACTGAGTGTTCAAAGTGCGGGAACACGATATGATATTGAGCCTATCAATAAGGAAGAATGACAGTTAATTGAGTGCAGAGTTTTATAAGGGAACTTTCCTCTCTCCTTTCAATATTGGCACTTCGGCGTAGTTCCGTTCTTTCTCACCCTTACCCATTTCTCCTTTTTCACAGTCCCACTTTCGTGCTCCCCTTATAATTCCTTTTACCTTGTGGCGAAACTTCGTCCTTTCTCACCGCAAGAAAGCTTTTAAATCGAAAAATCGACAGGTAGCACCCTAACCGCTGGGTTCATTTACGAATTTTTGTGAATTCTTAATTCTGTCAGTCTCTTTGAAAGCATTTTAAAAAGTTTCAAGCAACTTGCCCCAAGTTTTTAACATCTAAGTTCGGTAGCCATTTATTTTGCCGAACTTCTGCGCGTTAGTTTTTAACGATGCGCGAGCCCGAATTGAGTGCTTCATTTTCCGAATTATCGGAGTATTCGCGCTGCTCCAGTGGGATGAAATGTTTTTGATCGAAAGTTCCACTCCCCAAGTATGATACCGACCGTTTTAATTAGTTCAGTTTACTTGGCTGATTAGTTGTCCTTGGTTCGCCCACGCTACTGGGCGCCAAACAACTCGGGACGAACTCGAAATACCGATGCGGTGGCGGAACGGTCCAAGGAAAGAATATAAGTAAGTCAGTCAATACATAATACCCTGTATGTACTGTGAGAGAAAGAGTTCAATAATAGTAGCACATCAAACTATACAGAAAGAAGGGAAATGAGTTAAATTTTTCGTTAATTATTGTTTTTAAATTGTTACTGAAAAGAAAATATTTGTATAAGGTGTCTGGGTTTCAATGTTTGGCTTGTGTACTTGCCTAGAAAGCCTTGTATTGCTCCGAGAGGCATAACAAACAGGCTGACAAGAAGATCAGCGACTGCCAGGGACAGGAGAAAGTAATTGGTGACGTTATGGAGCCTTCGATCCAACCCGACTGCCAGACAGACCAATATATTGCCGAGACCACCTGCCACGATGAAGACTGCGACGAAGAGGAAGCTCCAATCAAAACGACGCCCTTTCAAGCTCGAGCTCAACTTCGATCTGTGAAAACATGTGACCGAGAAGTCTTCCGTCACGTTCTGGGTGCTGCTGCACTCCAAGATCTAATAAAATATACCAAATTACGTATTAATATTGTTAATGTACCTTAATAATCTCATGCAAGCCTAAACTGGTCATGTCATTCATTAAAGCTATACAGTATTGTCTCCTTAAATGTCGCGATTGATGACCATGATCACCATCATCAATAAATGATTGAGAAACATTTTTTTACTGATTATAGTTGTTTTTGCCGATAAAGGGCTATGGTGCGGTTTCGGAAAAAAACTGTGCCGGCACATGAACCTCTCCTTTCTAAAAGGGGAGTCGAACTTCCGACATTTAAAATGGCAATACTCTATATATTTTGCTACACTTATAAGGTTGGCCAATTACATTGGATACAAAATCAAAATGTTACTGCCTTCATCACCGTGCAACTGTTCTCAGTTTTATCCGAGTGTCTGCATTTAATAAAGTATGTTCCAAGTTCTAAATTCAACTTTGGGAGGTTCGCCCGCGTATGTTTTGAAACACGTTTAACGGTTTAGCTTGGCATATTTGGAAGTCATGTCTGGCTTTTAACGGTTTATGAGGCATCGTTGGCGTTCCAGACATGCATACCTTTGCGCAAGCAAAGTATTTTCTCGAATTAATAAAGACAAAATGCAAGTATTAGAATAAACTACGAGATAGTGATATTGATATCGTCCGAATAACAGGTACGATATATAAAATTCATAAATAAATCCTTGGAGCTCCAACTTTTTTTAGAAATCAGGGTGAAAGTTTGGTATAGATTGAAACCGCTACACTTTGGGAGTCCCCTGATATCGGAAGAAATAATGTTATACGTATATGTAATTTAATTGGAAAAGATCTATTGCCTGGGGAGTTTTCTTCCTAAATTGAATGAACAACAACACGTCTTTCAGTCTTTCCTGGTCGATCTACTTTGGGACCTTCGGGTCGCCGGTAAGTTCGAGTACTCTCTGAAAACCATTTTGTTTTGCAATTTTATTACAAGCGCTCCTCGAGTTACGCAAATGGACTTCAACCCCTCAGTAAAATCAAATTCTACGTATGTCTGATTTTTTTCCCTTTCTCAAAATATACGGTTGTTATTTTAGACATTTGTTGGTAATAGATTTCAGAAATTAATATAATTACACAATTGTTGCTGTAGAAGCTTTTAAGAAATACTGTGAACGGGACGAAAAATGTAGATAAGTGCCTATTTGCGTAAGTCAAGATTACACGAGTAGAGGTTTGCTATAGATGGTTAAGGCATTCCATGATTCTATAGTCGTTCCGAATCTCAAAACAATAATTTCCTCTCACTTGTTCCTCGAGGGCAGACCCGTTGCAGTCCTTAAACCTCGGTAGTCTGGAGAGAAATACGCCACTGATGCTCTCGAAACCGCTGAGAATTAAAGAGACATTCAGGCTGCAATTGGGCTCGATAAGATCACAGGGTCTGCATAGTAAGGTAGCGAGAGATTGGAAGCTACCCTGCTGGACCGTGCACAGATGATCGAACCCACTCAAATTCAGGCCACAGTTCTCCAGACATCCCAGGTAGCTTTCGTTGCACGAGACTTCCTGTAGCCTCACCATCTTCTCACCTCTCCACCAAGTTTGATTCTCGGCCATCAATGTGTCATCCCAATCGGACTCCATGCTTCAACATTAAAGCGGCTGGAGGAGGAACAAGCCAAACTTTCCGAAATCCACGTCGGTCACTTTATCTATACTGCTTGCTTGCACCCGCTCCTCCTCTTCTTAAGTAGTCTCCATCGTAGCTACTTTAGACTATCCGGAAGTCTGGCCTCCGGTTTCCGCAATTATTTTGTAAAGTTTCGAATCCATGTCGTTGGAATCAGTCTCGACAATGACACTCCCATTCCCGACACTCGGAGCATCTTCACGAAATAGGCGGTGAACATGGACAAAATTGTTTATGTTAACGAAACCCAAGATTTGCTCGTGGATTCATACACTGCCTATTTACGTGTCTTCTTTCCATCCACCTTTTCTAAACTTTGGTAACTTGAAAATGCCCTTTCAGAAAATTACAGTCACATGAAGTTATTATATTTCTAGGTTTTGTCAAATTCACCATCTGTGCATTTCTGTAGCTCACCTTTCGTAGCACCCCTTGACGCACTTCACCCGCAAATATGTGTTAGGATTTCAATTTTCGCTTAACAGCGAAAGTGATCGGTGCACCATAAACCACAAGAATGTATTTTACCTATATCTATACATCTAATTCTAATGGAAGTAAAATGCACCTTTGCATGCTTTAATAACTAGTCTTTAAATGAATACAGAAATCGATTGATTCCCTGCGACAGGAATGACAATCTATACTATTAAGAGTTGGGAACTCCCTTGTTGTTGTTCAATCGGGAATTTCCTATTTTCCGCCACATATACTTTATTCATCGTGCGTTCAGGGTAGCCAAGCGCAGATGTAATAATATTGCATCAGCCCGGATCACGATAAGCCAAAGGTGACACGTACAGATTTTGCATTGAAAATAGCGAGCGAAGTCTAAAAATACGTAGAGAGCATGCCCCATTCCACTTTAAGAGTGAATCCTAAAATAAGCGCCATACAAATTCTAACAACTGTATTAATAAATAAATACTGTTCAAAGCACACCAACCATGTGATGCATTCGACTTTCTAATTGTTCGCAATAAATTAAGAAGGAAGTGACATCTCGTTTACATAAATCAAAAACACGTTCTTCGTTATTCCTTCAATGGCGACATAGTTTTGCGTAGTATTGCCCATTTGCCCAGTACGCTTTAATAACAAAACTTTTATGAACTAAATCATACAACAGTTTTAATTGAATTTGGTATTACGTGTTTTCGCGGGTAATTTACGCCCATTAATTTTTTACCATTAAAAAAGTGGAGGTGCTAAAATTACGGGATGCTATAATGGTCCAAAATGTCCAAAAAGTATGGCAGAATATATGTATATGAAATAAACAGAAAGTGTCGATCTCCAGGCAAAACTAGCTTGCAGTGAATTTTGCCAAAGATTTTGCCAATTTTGTACCTTATCCATTCAGAAAATGTAAAGATGCTGGATCATAGTCGAACGTGGTTTCATATAACTCGTTCCAAATTTTCCAAATATTGGTCTCTGTTACCCGTTATTTCAAGAAACTGGGACATAGTTTTCGGATATGTAACATTAAAATGTCAAATGCCCGGTATTTTGCAAAGGAAACGCGATATGTAAAATCAGCTACGACAAATACTTAAAAATTTCATTAATTTTCAAAAAATCGTTCAAATGTCTTGTTTAACATAAGCCGTTTCACCAAAAATTTGTCCATGCCGAATCCCTTTCCGAAAATGGGGCCTCAACTCGGCCGCACACCTATTTTGTTTAGTAATATTTTTTTATAAGAATATACATACATATATCAGTATTCCTCTATTGTTTTGGCCCAACATTGTATGTATCCGATTAGGTATCTCCTTTACTTCAATACTTCCGAAAAACGTTACTTTTTCTGCTGATCCAAAACGATAAGTTTTACAACGTTATGAAAATGTTAAGTATCGAGCATATACGAAGACCAGGCCGGGATAGAAGGATCAGGATGGTCGGGGCGAGTTAGTGGATCGACATTCATTAAGATCCTTTGTGCTTCCATTCCGTAGGCGTAGATAAAATTTGCTTTCAGTATTCCTATAGATTCGATCGGCTTGCCCGAAAAGAAGAATCCAAGGAAAGTGCGCCGCTGTGTTAGGCCGTCCCTAATCCCACGTTTATTGATGTCACGACCTAATAACCAAAAGGTCTTATCTTACCAGCCTCGATTTTTGCTTTATCCTTTGTCCACTCCCGCGTGATAGTCTGGGACAAAAATCCTTTCCCAGCGAGAGGACACTTTCTTCGCACTGGCTCGGGCTATTCTACATCTCTGTATAGCTAGACATGCGGGCTTTCTGTTTAGTGGTTAGTTTACGACTCTAATTCTCTAAGAAAACCAACTGTCAGCACTTTCGACGGAAATTAGGCGTCGTAACTTGGGCGCTTGCAACGAATTTTACAGAAACTCAATTTAGTCGGTGTCGCTTAAGTTGGCTAGATAAGGAACGAACTTTACCGCTCTACATACATACATATACTAAATTCTTCATCTCGATCATCAACCTGATCGTTTATCGCTTGGTCTACCAGTTAAGCAACAATGGGAGATTAACCATTCATACACCTCACCACCGCACACCCCAAACATTTCAACTTTTTACACACTTGAACTAATTTTCTTGTAACTATTTAATTATAAATGTAAACTAAAACAAAATAAATATCTTGTGAATTTCGAATGAATTAAAGTATAACAAGACTTTATTTGTCAGCGGGTTATTAGAAATTCATTTGGCAAGTTATCGAACATTTCCGAAAACATTCTGTCACGTTGAGTGCACGACGATAATGCATCGGCAACGCGGTGTAATAACGGTAGGCGAACCAAGTACAGCTGGTGTATACTGATTGGAGATTGCCGGACGGGAGCGTGATACGGATGTAATTTGTTAGTAGAGCAGCTAGGAAAACAATTGCCCGGGACACGACGAGGTCTGACACTTCGGCGGAGGTTAATAGGGCCAATGACAGGGACTATTCTTCTCGAATTACGTATCGAAGTTTCTATCACTCTTGCAATCTCATTACAGCAATTCTTTTTAACCATTGACTTGTGAAAAATTTCGACAGTTTCCAACTTCTTTCGACTGATCAATCCTATACTAGTATAAGGGTATTTCCTGGATTATTCGTATGGAACTGCGTCGACACTTTATAGACGATGGGCGAAAATACGTAGAATCTCTGAATAGTTAGTTTACTCGGCAAAGAAATCCACTAGCTTAAACATACGTATCAATCAACAGTCGCACCAACGCATCTCTTTGAAGGCTCTGCAGCCTCTGGAACTACAAACGAAAGTCCAAGAAAGCTGCATTTGATCAAACACTGCATTCCATTTACCAGCTTCTTATTTTGGAACAGAGTAGATTTTACCAAAGACTAGCACATTCTCAATTCTCCAATAGATTAGGTAACACTAACTATAATTAAAGATCTACTGTAAAAATTCCATAAGATATTTTATAAATCTCTTCGGGGCACTATTAACCGAAACAGATCGATTAGATGAAACTTAGCGTATGTACAGTGGAGTTTGGACGGTTTTCTGTAATTGTGCAATGAAAATCAAATGTTATTTTTCTTGACTGGTTATCTAGGAGAAAGAACAATATGTCCTGAGCTACGATGCACCGGAAGGAACGAGAGGGTACTCCGCTAATGACCGATCGTCACGTGCCAATTCGCTATCCCTAACATCGATTTACCGGATTCGTTACACCAGATTACCAAAGACCCGTTATCCCCACTCCCCTCTCAGTCCGCCCATATGCACAGCCCGGAGGATTTTCGGCAATCCGGACCAATAGTGCCGAGGAAGCATGCTCGGCCCGAGATAGAAGTCAGGCATGCGATCAGTATTGGAATTATGCTGATCTTATTAGTAGAAGGCGGATGCTTATGAAAATGAGGGCCGCCTGCATCTCCGAATCGGGGGTAATAATTTGTCATTACAACTACGCGTACGTGAATAAATATACGAACAAACTCAAAATACAAATATCTCAAATCAAAGTGCAGCTCCAGCTTAATTCGTCTGCCATTTCCTTTTTAATATATCCTTGAATCAGTGGTGAGTAAATTTGCAATACCGAATATTAACTTCGTAAATTCTACAATTTACTTATAACCACATATCGAAAAGATGTGTTGAATTGTAAGATTGTCAGGTTTCTAATTTGTGGCTATTTAGAGACGATATAAATGGAAATTATACTTAAAAACAATATACAATTAAAGGATAAATAAATAGACCTGTTAAAGGCAGGATTTTGTAAATCTCTAGTAAAAATAGTAGAGTGGTTGTATCCGGATCTCTGGATTCAGCGTTTAACAGATTTCCGTGATGAATATTAGACGGTTTTCTCGAGTGGAAAAATGTTTCAAGGATGGAATTCCGAGTCCGCCCTTTGAAAAGGAAAGATTCGGTGAAGTTCTCCGGATGCGAGAGCTTCGTCCGAGTTGGCAAAAAGGAAGACATTATTCCGCTTCGACGTTTCGGGCCGATGTTTTGCCGTGTCACTACTCGAAGCCATCGATTACGGAATCATTAGACGTTTCCCGATTTATTGTCGGCGAGAAAAAAAGCCAGTAGTTCACTGGGAGCGGAATAACAGATATCTGATGGGCGAAAAAAGGGGTAGAATTTAAAGAAGAAACTGAGGCGAGAGAGAATTCGAAGAATCTCGAGGAAAATTAATGAGAAATATTGATTCTTTCGTGAAGTGTGTCGCGGATATGTTACTCGAATGGAGAGGGTCTCGCAACAGTCGAGATCAAAGGTTGTCAGTAATGCACAAATGTTTACAGGCGGCTTAAACCTGATTGTTATAGAATATGTATGACAAGAGGAGGGAGAGAGAGAGAGAGAGTGAGAAATGATTACGGGACGAAGACAACCATTCAAATATGGAGTACTCATTCGGAGTAAGTGCTGAGGCTATGACAGAAAGATCTTGTTTACTTTCGTGCCTGAAATCTCTGACATCTGGGCTAGACAGTCATGATGTCAAGTGATGCGAGATTTATCTTGAATTAGCCCATCACGTCCCAATGTTGCGCCAATGGAATACCTCACTCGCAATATTTTTCGGTTTATTTATATGATTGAACTCTGTTTTAAACCGACTTCGAAAATAGGAGGTTGTCCATTCGTTGAGTATATTTTATTTATTTTTTATTAATATGACGATTATTGAAAGAAAAATGTCAAGGATTTGCTTCATAATTTTGCCTTCGCTATTTAGTAGATGCAACATTCGACCAGTCCAGATCACTATTTTTAGAACTAGATCGCAGGAAAGGTAGTCAAAAACCCGATTTAAACATGGATTTCAGATATTTTTAAAACTGTTCCGTACAGAAATTCTTGACATACTCATTATGAATATGCAGAATAATAGCATATGATGAACTCATTTTTTCAAATATTTCAAGATATTGTTCCAAAATTACTTTGTAGTAAACCAGACTGTCTATAAAGAGAAGGGACTTCTACCAATAAAATGTTACAATATCGATTCCCCTATAATCGTGTCAAAAGCATCAAAATACACGAATTGTTACCAAAAATATTGAGCACAATAATTCAAGATTTATAATTGATATCTTTTAAAATATCTCATAGCAAGAGGTATACTTAAATATGCAACATACACTCCAAGTATCTATGCTGTAAGTCGACACTTTCCAAAGTATTTTGTAGTGTGCGTGTGAGAAGATCGGAAATTTGAAATTCCAAACCTTCAGGTTGTGTAGGATAATGTATGCTGCATCTTCAATACGTGAAACATGTTAATGTCACAAGCATCGCAAAGATTATTTTTCAAGTACGCCGTGATCGAATCTGTTATTTTTTAAACACCAAGCAATAGAAGTGCGGAACTCCCACCTCATAACCGATACATGTTACACGAAAACACTTTTTGCCACGATTACTTTGCATTTGAAACACATCCTTCCAATAGAAGCACAAAAACTTGGGCGCAGATCGTCAGCTGAATACATATTCAGCAGGAAAAATCAGCACCTCCAACTCAACATATGACTCATTCGGGCGACATAATAGAATCTAATGTTTTTGAAAAGTTCAGTTGGAAAATTTCCTTTTAATAAACTAACACTTACTCTTCGAAGAGCAATGCAATGTTTGAAAAAGAATAAAGGGCATAAACAAAACGTTACATATACCAGTAATTTCTGTCATTTTTCGTTGGTCTTCACATTCATCTTCGTCCAAATTAATCCCACATTCTCACATTCTAGCGAAAATCATTATTCGCACAATCATCACTCCAAAAACTAAAGGTAACGTCAAAACCCAATCCTTATAGACAAACACATATGCGCGCACTTTTCCTCTTATTAACCAGCGCTGAGCACCAGTGCCGATTATTTATTTATTGATAACAGAGCTTGCATTTGAATTGGGTCGAATTAAAAGAAACTGCACTCGAATTCTTGACAGAACAGATGAACTTTCAGGTGGAAGTTCGCCGGACCGGCGGAAACAAAACAAAGGTCCGCACGGGGAGGTCGCGTGGACGACACTGAGAGCTCGAGCCGGGAAGTTTCTACACTGCGTCTGCACGAGACAGACTGAATCCGCAGGGAGCTCGCGCCAAAATTTCCTGTAACACCCTCCGCCACCGTTGCACATCCTCCCCATGCCATCCCCACCCTCCTTTCACACCCTTACCATCCCTTCCTTACCAAAAGTAACAAAGCAACTTCTTACAAATTTATATATTTTATTCTATACATTCGCGCAAATACGAACTCTATTAATTTAACATAAATGCAAGTATACACTTTGATCCGCTTCCATTTATTCGACATTTATTCGACGGTACATTTGCCACCGCATCTCTTGCACCAAGCATTTGCTTTTTCAGGAAAATGCTATTGTTTGCGAGGAAGGAATCTGCGAAACTCTCTCTTTTAAAACAATATGAAAAAGTTATATATACACGCATAAATGTATTCTCGCACGCATTTTTGCATAACATACAACACTTTAGTTCAACATTGCAATCTCACGAATTTCCGTACGCATCAAATATAAACATTGTGAAAAGAGTTCGTTACAAAACTGTATCGCACGATATAAGTACAATATATTACGGTTTCTCTTTCGAAACTCTATTGATATATTAATTATTGTATATATTACGCTATATACATGTTGCAAATGCAACTAGATAAAAATACGTTGCCAGGTACATGGAAGCGTGCGCTTCATATTGACATCTCTAAGTAAATAAGACATGTCATTCGCCTTTGAGTATCACTATATCTGTACAGGACCACAGTCATTATAAAATGATAAAAAACACTAGTTACTTATTAATACATAACGAATATCGAGATTAACAAATTTTATAGTGTGAAGATACATTATCGCTCTACATAAAACGCTCTAGCAGTGTACAAGGAAAGTATCAACCGCTCTTAACTCTCAACATAAACATACATTTAATAATAAGTATTAACAAGCTTTGTAATTCAGTAGTATCATATTAATACCTTTTTGGCAAGATATCATATTACGAAACTCACGAATGTTTCTTAGAATGGATAATCGAACTATAATATATCATTGAGCCCTTCACTTTCATATTATTTTCATACTTATTCATAAATTCGTCGGTTTGAGGCACTGCAGCTTAGAAAAATACATCAAAATATCGAAAACCTCAGAAATATATTAAATGCACCTTAAAGCAAAGACACAAATAATTATGCATGCCTACTCATAAAATATCAACAATAATAATAGTTTTTTACATGTAATTTGTGTATATCTGAAGAATAAGTGAACAATAAGCGTGCGCATGATATACAGTATTAAAAACAATCGTCAATATACAATTAAAATAAAAAGATTATCATAGTATTCTGTCGACTAGGAATAATATTCTACATTTTGGAATTCCTTCACCTAACATTCAACATAAATCTTACATCAAAAAGTCTGTTTCCCAAACGAAATAATAACCCATTTGGGTAGATAACTTTCATTAAAGTAATATTGCACTTCCGGCCGATCATACTCGTATACACTAAGTATCGTGGTATGGAATCCAATGAACTTATGATCCAGCGTATAAGGCTTTCGTTTTACAAGTATGCAAAAATAAAAACAAAGGCGTATTGACAGCTTACAATATGTGTAACAACTATATTTAAAGTTATAGTAATAGTAAAGACTATCTACGAGGTACCCGCATAACGAACTTTCAAATTAATTGCATGGTTCTTCTTTCTACTTGCAATCAGTGAAATAAACAGAAATAACAGAACACTGGAACTAACTATCAAGATTGCCGAAATAGCGGGCTTAAAATGAATGTTCTTAATATATTAATAACACTATGCTGGTATAGTTGTAGGAATCTATGATGACTTGTAATCAAATAGAACAGTTGTTATATTATTCTATTAGTTTTCTTTCAACCGTTTTAATCTTTCGTAATCTGCCAAACGCATACCTAAATATACCATACTAAATATTCAAGTGTCAATTCCTGGATTGCGCAAACAAGGGTATCCTTTTTCAGGTATATTGGCCTTGAGAAGTGGGACAAGATAAACGCGGTTCTTACACTCTACGTACAGACATAATTGCTTCTGGATCACGAAAGACATCTACTATAAAATGCAAAAATTATAATATATGTATATTATTCTGATGAATATGTCTTATAGGAAACATATGTACAACATTAAGCGACTAAACTATTTGTTTGACATCCATAGGGTGGTAGAACAGTTATGAAGCTCTCGGTTTCACTATCACTAGTACTAAAGTTGGAGCGTTCCAAAGCAGCAGCCTCCTTCCTAACAACGTCGAAAGGTTGAATATGTGAATTCCTCGGAGCGAGGTCGACACCCGAGTCTACACTCTTGGCGAAGGGTGACATATCGGCAAGTCTCCGGAAATTCCCGAAAAACACACTGTCCGTACCAACACTCTCCGCCCCGCTTTCACTAGCGCCATCACAGACTGACTCCGTTTCATCTGTCTCAGAGACACTGCTCACTTCGTGTCCCAAAAGGCGCTTATGAGATCCGTTGCTGTCTGTGCTGCTGAGGTATCCACTATCTTCCACCTTGGCATATCTCCTATGCTCAGAAACCAACGAATTCTCAAGATTACTGACGGAATTGCAAGCCGAGGGTAAGCTTTTACTTGATTGCTTCGCCTTACAGCAACCCCCGGATCTACGAGACACCCCGTTACTCTTTAAGCATTCCTGCCTGGACATATTCAACTGCTTTGAGCTACCATTGCCCATGAGGACAGATTGATCGGTCTGAAGGATTCTTCTTTCTCGCTGGCAATTACTCCAACACGTCCTACACTCTGCTCTCGAATCCTTTAACCGGTTTCTCCTATGAGAGTAGGTCGATTCGAGAGTGTAATCTTCAGCTGACGGTTTCTCAAGTTTCTTCGTCCCTTTGTTACTGCTCTCGACACTCTTCTGGCTGTTGCACGAACACGAACAGGTGGTCTTCCCTACATTGTAAATGTCGTATTGATCATTCTGGACAGGAGTGCCGGTGCTGGCCGTAGGGTCACCCGCTTCGACAGGACTCCTGTCCCACGCGTTTTTTGTCGCAGCCACATTCCCTGGGATTTTCGAGGGTTCCACTCGTCGCGGTGGCTTTGGACGCTGATAAATCTCTTCCATCGGTGGTACCGGCACCACATCCGGCTGATTGTGAGGTTGTCGTTGGCGTTTCGCTTGCTTGCTCTCTGGGGTCAGATATCTGCACTTCTTCCAAGGGAGGGAATCCTCGTGAGGTCCGTTCAAAGACTCCGAGCTGTTGAGGAGTTTCGAGTCCTGGAGGTTCGACCTGAGTCTGGCCTCATAGATCTCGCGAAGGCTACCGTAACCCCGTTGTAATGACGAACCGGAATGTCTCGGATCTTGATCGCGGAAGCTGCCCTTACTTCGGAGAAGGATTTGTGCAGGTCGCTCAAGGGAGTCTACGTATATTTCAGTAGATATTTCCCGTTCATAATTGATATCTTGGTTCACTCTTAGCTTCATCGGCTTCCTATCTAAGGTATCAGGTTCGTACTCGGATTCATCTTGCTTCACGTAATTGTTCGGCGAATCCTGAACTTTGATGGTTAGATGTCCTGGATTCTCTGGTTCGTACTGAATGTCCGGCCCGGAATCGTCGCTACACGCTGGACTGGCATAACCGTCATTCACGTACACTTCGCTGACTAAGGAGTAAGTTTCTGCTCGTTGCGATGATATCAATTCCGGCAGACTGTTATAGTAATTCTTCTCTAGAATGTCACTGTTCAACTTGGACAGTGTCATTTCTCCAGTCCTAGTGTTAATCACTGCATTCTGCATTGTTAATTCCTCGTCCATAGGTAAGGCAGTTGATAATGCAGGGCTCGATTGCTCGGTGGATTCTGGCGATACTGAAGACTTCCTACTGCACTTGGATCGTTCTAGACTGTCAATCTCATAATCAGTAGCGGTTGGCGGTTTAGTATGCTGGTCAAGAGATTTCGCGTCGACCATCTCTCGTATGACAGCGTCCATGATGCGTTTTGCCGTAGTGTTGGAGCCGGGCAATTCGTTGATCATATCTGGCAATTCCTTCTTTGAAGACTGGGCGGGGTCCTTGAAACTCCTTATCCTTCTTTCGGAGAAGTTATCATCATTCTCTGTTTTCAGTATCGTGTCCTTAGTATTTTCGAGATCAGACGCGATAATACGGTCCACCTTCTTGGCATTACTATTTACAGTAGTAATTTTCTCTATGGCCGCGTTTTCCTCCATTTGCTTGAGGAATGACTTTTGAATGGCTTCCCTAACCTTAGCATTGATAGCGTCGTTACCCTCGAAACCTACAATGGACGCCCTCCTTGCCCGACTGTAGCGGCTATAAGAGGGCTCGTCCAGCATTGATTTTGTCGAGCGTTTTGAAACACTGTATCGATCATCATTTTCTAAAATCTCACTCCTTGCGATGTTCTGGAATGTTCGAAGCATAGGTGGGTTATCCTTCCAAGAGGATACAGACCGGCCCACGAGACTAGTGCTCTCAGGTTGAGGGAAGTCCCGTTCGGCTAGTTGTTTTAAGTATTCTAAGTTTCTTGAAAAGGACTTGGCACTTTCTTGGAAGTTTCTATTACCTTCCCTGATCTCTTGTCGCCGACGCTGCGGAGATCTAACGTCCGCCAGCCACGCTCTGACTTTGCTTTCACCCGGATTTGCTTGATCCGTCTCCGCGAGTGCAGGGAGACTTCGCAGAGGCTCGCTGCACCCGGGGCAACCGGTGCACCGCTGAGATTTTCGCGATTTCGTGACTGATCCTTGAACTGAGCTTGACGCTGACCGGTAGAGTAGCTGTTGTAGTTGCTGTTTGCCGCATTCCGATCGTTCTGAGCCAGTTTCTTCCTCCGGTATGCCTGAAAGTTTATATTAATCATTAGCTATACAGTCATAATAAATTTCAAAGTCCATTATTATTGGGCTAAATGGCAATCAAAACTTACCAATAAGAGTCGGAATAAATTTTTTCGCTGCCATTTTGTGCTTTGCAATTGATATGACTTCCCGGATTTTTAATAGGAACTCGATGGCTGCCGGAGGTGGGGCCTAGAAAAATAGCAGAATGCCTTCATGTTATTCCATTAGTAACTAAGCGTAAATAATGTGCGATGCATAACTATAACAAAGTGAATGAATAAAACTCCCATAAATAAGTTACGACACTTTACAAAGAAAGAACAAAACATTTGATCTTACCAGCAGTAGTTGTCTGTCGAAATACGCTGGATTGAAGTACAACTTCCTGCGTTGGGCACCCGGCAGTACAGCAACATCCTGCTGGTGCGGGCTATCCACTGTTTCAACGACCCGAACATCCTCCTCAGGTAACCTTTCTCCAAGAATCGATCCCGATCCAAATATACCTTCCGATTGATCCACATAAATGCAGTGAGGATGTACAATCGCTGATGTTATCTGACCAAGCAGAAATAAAACATCAGCATCATCCGTCCGGGGCAGAATCGAAAAAGACGATTCACAATAAATGCTGTTATTATGAGGCTGTGATACTTAATTTGCTTACATTTTCAAAGCCATGATCACTATCATTCTGTGGCAAATCATCCCCCAAATCACTCTCCGTCAGTCCACTGTTAGTATCACTCTCAAAATGTCGGGAAGCCGCTAGTAGAGGGTTGCTTTTGACGAGTCCACTGATCTCTCGGCCGGAACCTCCTCCTCCTCCTCCTTCCGGCTCCTCGATAATTGTCCTCTTTGCCTTCCTGCTGTGGAGGTATAAGGAAACGCTGGCAACGTAAATGAGTGCCAATAAAACGGAGGACAGACCAATGGCTGTATATTCGGTGGTAGAAAGGCCCTGGGCGGCTTGAGTCGTTGACGAAAACATTACTTCCCGGACGTCTGTGAAAGAGCAAACGATGGGCAAATCCAATTTTAGAATAAAAGTGTAAGAGGGAAAAGTAGAATAAAAGAAGAGGGAAAAGACCCTTTGAGAAGTGACTTTGATATAGACATAAACCTGCAAATGCAGGTCCTAAGTATTTAAGAATACTCAGACGGTATGACGTGCACAGGAATACTTATTTACCAGAGTTAATTTGTACTCACTGTTCTTCGATGGAGAACCGGCTACACGGAACGCCACGCAAGGTGTAAAAACGCCAGGAAACCCCGTTTTCGGCGAGGCGTCTCTGCAAACGAGCTTCACTGTCACGACCCGCCCCTCTGCACCATCTCTCAATCCAGCTTCACCAATCCACTGCAATTACGCCAACAGACTCAGTATTGACTTCATCATTGAACAGGAATTGCTTAATACGCTCCTGATCGGCCACGCATACGTCAGCCTGCGGTACATGCTTATACCTCAGGCTCATCATCCAATTACTACAGTCCACTTTATGTACAAGTAAAAACCATCTACTGTATTAAAATTATGTTCCCAAAATTTAATTCTTCCTTGCCTATTCTTATTCCTAATACATACGCTGAGGACAATCAAGTCCTACGTACGTCATATCAAAATCTGTAGTCGAGTATCGGCAACGTAGCTCTTCAATACCTTTTTTGTATTTTACAAAGGGAAGGAGTTTAATATTTCTTGCTACATTTATTCACTCTGCTCGGCGTGACTGTAGCCATAAGGCTTATGGTAGTTTGCATTTGGAAACTGGCTGCAACAATATTAGAATTGTCACGTATATTGGATATATCTGTTCCGAAAAATCTTTATTCTCGATTGGCAATCTCAAAGCTAAGTTACCGGAGGCCTCAGTTCAGCTCACAATTATTATGTTAATTTTCGATAGTAATCGAAATTTTAGTACTTCCTTATAATACTCACCTGGAGGAATGTTCTACCTTCATCGCGGAAGAGTCTGAATGGAGGCTCAGCGTCCGAAAGGTTTCTTAATTCGGACCATCCCGATCGACCCAATTGCTGGGCTCCCGCTATTCCGCACACAGGTATTGTAACCCCTTTTTACAATGGAAAACAATCAAGCTTAATATTATGAATGAAAGAATAAACAATAATAATCGATAAGTATCACAACTGACCTTCAAAGAGGATTTCGGCTTGAGGGTAAATGATTTGCCCGCGTTGGGGTAGGAAGACATAGGGTACTCTCTCTACTTCGCCAGAATTACTGGCGAATCCAGCGACATTGCATTCTGTAACGAGAAACAGCTGATTTAATCATCAATCAATCATTTAATCACTCGATGCTCCCCGCTGAGCTAGGTTAATTTAGTTAATTTCAGCGAAGTATATCTTCGTTTTTAAATGTTTTTTCATTTTTTTAAAGCTAAAATTGGTTGGCTGTCAGCTCAGGCAGATACTTCGATTAAAGAATATAGCATTCGTTCGCCTTCCCTGTACCACCAGGCTTACAGAAGAATACGGTATGAATATTAAAACAAAATATTTAAAAATATTTACCGTTTTATTAAAAAGGTAAAATATTAATTACTTATGAAACTAAAATTGCAGCTTTGCCACCAACCCGCGGCAGCTAATCTACATTTTATATGTAAAAGTCGAACCTAACTAGAAGGTTCGATCAGGGTGCATAAGCGAGATAGGTAGCCATTTGTTATGTTTAGCGTTTGAACAGTATATGTGTGTATGCAGCGAGAGCGGAGATAGTGGTGTGCGAGTTCCGCTGCGAACAGGAGTTGGGAGGCACAAGGAGGATGACCGGGAGCCAAAATTGTCTCAGGGTAATCGCGCGAAATGTACACATTCGCGGAAGTATAAATTAAGGCGGAACCCATATCAGCCGTGTCCCTTCCCCTTTCCATACAGTGGCACATCCCTTTTACCCGTCAATTTGGTGGATGTAGCCGAGTGGCTTGTAATTTTGCGGAGAATATCGCCGCCAGTCCGCGTCCCCCCCAGGCTCATCTGAATAAATTGTGTGAGTACGGCTTACTTGTTGTGCCACGCATCCTCGTAAACCGACAGGCGAATGAGGACCGAAGGAAACCTAACCGATACCATATTGAGGGAAATACACGATTAGCTGCCTAACCAGTGCGACGTACGGTTTCGCTCGCCGCCGCGCTCATGAATACAAGAATACATCCGCGCGAGTAACGGGGACTTAAGGCCATCCCTTTACGGCCATTCCCTCTCTCTCCTTTAAACTTATCTCAGTGTGGAATTACGTGAATTATGGGGCAGGTTCACGGCGTGTTGGTCAAATTCTTCGAAGAAGCACATGCAGTCCATCTGATTGTGTCTTTATTATATAATTATATCCCTTTATTAGCGCTATCACATTCACTCGGATATCCAGTTCCGAACAAACTCTTTACTCTTACGGTGCTCTCTGGCATCTGACCTGCTCGTTCTCGCCCTCAGTCTTCAGTAGCTCCTCACTCATTCCCGTTCTCTCGTTCATGCACACACACACACATACACGTCGTAGTCGCGCCACGTATATGCCGAAAACATCCATCGTCAAACTTCCAACCATCCTCCTTGTCTCAATCGCGCTTCATACATTGTTCATTGATCATTCGCTCACGCTTTCATTCCAGATTTGCACTCCTAAATCAGTAATATTTGCTCGCCATTATAACATAATTCTATGTGGAATAAAGTAACGCCGGATAACTTTTCTTTTCTTGAAACTTGATTGCATTTTTATGGGATGAAAGGGAGAAAGTTAAACGCATTACTTTCGGACGAAATTTGTATTGATGCCACGATTGCCCTCTTACTTGCGTAACGCATTCCTGGAAAGTTGATCGTAAAGTTGATCGTTTTGCTCGAAACAGTGCTGGAAGCAAGGGGTCAATGATTGATCGCGGATCAAACTTTTAAGCTTTTACTACCTGCCAAATGGTTATGTGGGTCTAACGGGTCACTGGATCGTCATTTGCCGAATGACCATAATAAAATTAGTACCTCCGCACAAATGGCTTTACTTACGCTGCAATAAAGCCGCTCTACACAAAGTCGAGAGCGAAAGAATACGGAACCTGCGATATAGTCGGCAGCGTGGGGAGTTTCCGTATCCGAGATTCCCATAGGAGGCCGCCACCTTTGTGTCCGAGGATATCCCGTAACCGGTGAGCAAATTGAATTCTAATGGAGTATAATCCACTACGCACATGACTAGGCATCAACAGTTGAGCTGCGATAATAGCAGGTAGATTCGCGAGTCTTTCCGAACAGCAAATCCTCCGCCATAATCCTCCATTCATGTATTCTATACAAGAAGGCCGCTTAATAGCAATTGGTAACTAGGAATTTCACAGAATACTGCAGGCAGGTATCTCATTTTATCGAAGCATCGCAGAGGCTGACTTGAAAAGAATGAATTCTTTTAAAAGAGCTGGAAGACAGGTGGATCATTTATGTTCCAGGACGAATTGCCGAATGAATTAAAGTAACTGGCAGGACCAGTTTGTAGACAGATAACATATGGGCGAATAAGCGAGATGAAGCCACCGGCTCAGGTCGTAACCCCGTGTCGTTAAGTATGCAAATCAGCACCAATATCTTCGAAACATGTCATTTTCTCTTTCCAGTCCACTATGTCTTGGCCGATACCACCATCTCGTTTTCTACGAGTGCGCATCCCTCGAAGAAAGTTGCCCGAACTAGGAGAGTCACCGTTGTACTTTCACCGAGGAAGAACAATACTGCCCTAGTAAGGAGAATTCCTAAACGGAATGTAATTGGCATATGCAGGCAGAAGATACCACTTTCTAAGACTTTTATTTTCCATAACCAATAAATTCGACCTTCACCTCCAGTGAAACTTCGGTCAGATGGTGTTAATTGACACACGTCAAAAACACAAATCCGATAAGTTTTAAGCTGTAACGATTAAACTGCATGTTGCAGGTTTTTCTTATTATGTTTGTCAACATAATTTTGGATTTCGATTAATTCCAAGGCATTGTTATTTACTATCCAATGACACATTTCAATTCAATGATACGAGATATAATAGATTTAATAGTTTCCGACTTTTCAAGTTTGGTCATTTCTGATTTTGAAATAACAGAAAGACTTTACAATCGAATGCAACCTATATTGTTGGAACACTTGTTGCTCTATCCGGCATATATGTATGGCACGCCTAACATTTCGTGTGGAAGCTAGCAATGACTTAATTTATATTAATGTATATATATGTATATCTATATGTATCTGTAATATCTATATGTAATATCTAGATTTATTATATAGTTTGCATTTTGCAAATATATACCGCTGTAATATGTAGCCTATGTTAGTGAGGAAGAAGCAATCATCTACAAAGCATAAGAGACTTTCATGTCTGTTCAATACTTTCAAAAATAAGCTCTTTCATCCAAAGGAGCACCGTTCGTTTTTCTATTAGATGACACAAACGGGAACTATATAATACAAGGGGACTTTTTCTGGAGGTCGTGAAGTTATGAACCTTTTAGCTGATCCTCTCAGTTTAGCGCGGTTTAAGTGATATAAGCGAAGTGAGTTTTCGATCGGTTCCGGGAAACGAGCAGCGAGCAGAAGGCAGGCGCGCGGTACGGCGAAAGAGTGCGCTTTGGACAGGGGATTTACGATGATTACAGTGCGGTGCAATTAAAGCGCGGCAGGGGCTTGGCGTTAAGTTTGCATGGCAAGTTCGCGTGGGCGCACGCGATCCGGCTACTTATTCCCTCGAGTGCACCCTTTCTTCGGCCAGTACGAGATCGGCGAGATCGGATACTGGATAAACCAACAGGTGATTAACGATCTGACGAGGGCCCGGCTCTCCCTAACACCGCCATCTCGATGCCACTAAACTACCAGCACACGTGCCTGCCCACCTTGTCGCGATGTTTCCACCATTGAAATCAATCACCGCAGTAATTTTATGACGTTGTCGAAGCGTAGTTCGACCCAATAACCGACTGACATGTGTAATAAAATTGCCTGGAGTGGCATTGTTGACATTTAAAAATAAAAGTCGCCGTCCAGTTTAGAATCCCGTAAATTAGAATATCTAATCAAATACTATTGAACAAGCAATTCATTTATATTTCTAAATTTTATATTGAATACGCTTCTAACGGTTTTAATCAAATGGGGTGGAATTACTGATTTTGGGTGCGTGAAAACAAGGGCTTCAGCAGTACAGAAAAAGTGTAACATCTATTATATCTTCTGCCCTGAATTGCTGAGCGATGCTTGGTATTCTAGATGATACTATTCAATCGTGCTAAGCGTATAAGGTCGTCCTTGAACAGTCTAAGGAAGTGTACTCATTCTGGCAATTTCACTTCACCAGGTCCCCCTGTGTGTAAGGGGGTTTTCTCTGAAGGGGGGAGGTATGCGGCACAACTTTCGCGTTGACTTCTGTGCTTATATTCCCATACTCACATTTTCTAACACATGAAGACTGTTATTGCTCATCCCGTTTTTCACCTCTCTAGCCGCAAAGACGTACCTAAACAACGTTCACTGACACCTTTGCCATTTCAAGAAAAAGTTGATCTCAAAATTTCAGACTACATCACAATGCCCCACTTTCTACCAAGCAAAAGTCCAGACTTCGATGACAGTCTGTACAAGGTTCACCTCGGTATCACGATTAAATCCTAAGTTACGCAAAAGTTAACATGAGTTGTTCCGAGGATCTTATTGTCTAACGTCTATTAAAAAAACCTGATTGAGATATCCGAAATTGGATTTACAGGCTTATATAATTTTGGTATTACTGCCGTTAATTTGCCGTCCCAGCGGCAGAGGTCCGAGAGAATACATGCCTCTCAGGGATCATTATCATTCAACGTCCATTGGATTCGTTATGCAGTGTCCTCCGTGTGAGAAAACAACCGCGGGAGCCTCTGTTGGCCTTGACATTGGCTGGAAGGACGAAGACAATCAGAATAACCATTTTCTGTGAAAGGGATTCTCTACTTTTTCCTAACAAATTGATCGAACTCACTGACCAAAGCTACAGGGCAATAGAATAATCTGACGATTTAATACATTTTTCTGATTCTAACTCTGAAAGTGATAACACAGAAGAAATACAAACTTCTATGATTTGGTACGAAGAATAATAGCAGTTCGACGAATTGATACTAAATATTATGATTTGGATCAGTTGGTACCAAATAATAGAAGTTGAGTGAGTTCGTAGCAGATTATATACATTAGAAAATTGGAATCAAATAATCGAAATCGGATAAGTTGATAATAAACAATACAAGTTGGACAATATTTGGTACCGATTTATCCAATTTCTTTGATTTGGTACCAAAAATAATAGAAATTGGTCGACTTGGTACTAAATATTATGCCGACAATGGTAATATAGGAGAAACAGGAAATAATAAGCGGTCAGATTTAGTTGGCGGGGCGCCTATAGATGCGCAGTTGGGGATCCATTTTGTTATATATCACAAACTTCATCAAACTCTGTTATAGATATTTCGAAATTAAGGAAAGTCGATTTCTATAAATTCAGGATCTTCTCCTAGACGGTGGAGATGAGCAACTACTATCTTAACGTGCAGTGGACACAGTAACTTGATCAGCCAGTACAAGTGCATACACACATGAGTCTTGAACTTGATCTTATCCCTGTAGCCAACGCTTTCTCGTCCTCGAATGCGATATCTACGGGGAATCGGTTATTTATCGGTTGCAAAGGCGGTTCGAGCGGCCTTGGAGAGGGCAACACACACGTTTGACACGACCGCTTGACCTCAAGATACTTAGCGGTGCTCTTCCACCTTCGACTCGGCTCTTTTTTAATTAGCTCCCACCAATCGAAAGCCAAGCAGGAGATCCGCAAAAGGAACGGCTGTCGGTTAATAACTCTACTTAAAAGGAATCTTCGCGACGATGGGGTAGATGACTACTCGGATACATGCACAATGTTTAACCACGTCTTCCGGCTGTTTAAATAAGTGCCTCTTGATTATTATTCTCTCCGCGTCTTCTTCATTCTATTGCATCTCTATGCAATGAGCCTTACATGTCTTCTAACTGGTAATATGAAGTCTGCCAGTTTTACAAGGCGGTATTAATTACTATTCAATATCCTCTTCATTAATAACCAATACCCCCAGGTAGAAGCAATTAATTTGAAGAGTTTATCTTCGGCGGTTCGTATCGAGACACGTGCCTGTTCTTTAATTTGTTATGTCCCCCCTATATTTTATCACCATTCAGTTAATCCGAACGTACTATTTCCTGCGTAAGTTATGTTATAGTTAGTGGTACCGCTCGCAAATTACTACCTCATTTCGTCAGCGGACTTGATTACGTACAAGCAGATGCCTAACTCGATCTTCCGTCATAATCATATCTTCGCATTAGCTTTTTTGCTTTCTTAATTAAAGTGGTTACGCAAAGGTAATCGCGTCATTACCACAATTATGTTAACCTCAGATCTCACTAGACAATCTCGTAAGTTTTCTAATATCCACTTCAGTTACATATTCGCGGCTCTTGGCAAACTGACCTACATCGTCCAACTATGAGCATTGACATTTATGTCACCGAACATGGTTTATAACCACTAATTGTGAGTCACACAGATTTGTTGTACTTGTCCACTTTTGTTCGCAAGTAATGAGTCTACTGCTTCTTCGCGACCTCAACGGATTCGCGAAATGCGAAGCAAACGTGCAATAACGCGAAACGCATTAGGCCCATGTTTCACTTGTGGCTTGGCAAAGTATACTAGTCGTCGTCTACAAACACGACTAAGCCTATCTTCGTGATCTATCGCCGAGAGTTTTGTTCACACATTAGTTAGGCGAACAGCCTGGGAAGTGGGGCCAGAACGATCATTTGAAATTGCAATTTCTAATCGATCTCAGCCTCGTTCCCTGGCTGGTGACAATGACGTGTAGATCGATTTCATTTTAGGGCTAATTCACGTTGACTATATTTAGTTTTTGGAAAAGCCCTGTCAAAATAACAATCAATACATTTTTCAAAACTCTTTCCATCTTTTTAAACTCATTATTGAAATCTGGCGCATTAGATGCATTTATTTATAGAATATATATTCGGATAGTATGTCATTTGAAATCTATTTAGCCGCCTTTCATATTGAATCCTAATATCAATTGTTCTGTTGTGACTGAACAGTCTAAATACGGTAGTTATTGTGAGAAACAGTTATAAGCATCTCCGTCCCGATTAAAATCTTCACTTGATTCGTATTATCTGAACACCTACTGCGCCGGGAATAACAGCAGTCCCATTCCAATACGGTTCTCAGCCTTCGCATATTTTATATAATTAATTCTCGCTATATACAGGAATGTACCAGTCGGAAGGCGGACAGTTAATTACGGAAAATTGGCGGGGAGGCAGATTCGATTACAAATTATGCGGCTAATGTCGACACCTTTTAATTCCGTACAAGCTCCCGCGTCCTTTCAGCCAGTTCTACTGAATTATCTCAAATACCGTAAAGAACATTTTTCGGGGTATCCGATTACAAAAGTTCTCGCCATCTTTATTAATCTAACCTAGAAATTTGATACCATCAGAATTTGCGTAATAGGCCTGTTTAAATTCCAAAAATGAATATTCTCTCACATCTGGGAATTCAGCAAGGCGGCGAAATTATTGAGAAAAAATCCTGGCGTCATAAATTGTTGGAATTCAAGCAGGAATAGAGGAATAAGCACTGAGTATGAGTTGCGATTCAAGTTCAGATCCAAGGACGGACGGCACAGGTGCATTATGCTTATTGTCGGCTAAGTTGGCGTTTCACTCTGCAAGAATTGAAACGTGAGTGCATGCGGTAAGAGGAGAGTTCAGTTTCAGGTGCGTGTAAGTGAAACGCGAGGGTCCAGGCACGATTGCATCATTACTGGAGCGTATGATGAGTCAGGCAAGGTAAGCTGAGTGAGCTTATGGTGCCATGGCGCTACGTGACCTTCTGCATTGAACTTGAAACTGCGCTAACCTCGAGAAATGATGGATGATCATAACTGATGAAAGGCTCGATGCCGATCTCAGCTAGTTTCGAATAATGGCACATGAAAAATGACTGTTCCTTGCTCTTCTAACTCCTCGTGTATTTTACTGCGCATATTTATGAGATAACTTTTTATTGTACATTTTATGTGGTCGTCAATCCGTGCTGATTAAATGCATATACTTCATCCGGTTTCCAGTTTTCCCTCGGACAAGCCCACAAAATCTACTAGAGATATCACTATCTCGTATTCGCGTGGAAGGTAGCTCAATATGTTCGATGTGGCGACCTGATAAGGTATACATCGAATATGCCCCATTGGGATATGGTAGATAAGGACCTGGTCGTGTATACATCGGATATTACCTATTGGGATATGGTAGATGTGGTCCTGGAGTCTGATTCTGTCAATGCGCTGTCCGGTGTAAGCCTTAACGCGTGACTCGAAATTCAGTGACACTGATTGGACGACAGCGCCGACAGCGCTAGTGTTAAAAATAGCGCATTGATAGAATCCTGTCGCCGGGTTCCTGTCGTCCAATCAGCGCTGCTGGCTTTCGCTGAGGGCAAGGTAGAACCAACCCATAGCGCGGTTAACGTAGCGAAACGCAGATAACGCATCAGCGACCAAATAAATTCGTTATCAGTAGACTCGGCAAAATCTACTAATCGAATGCTAGTAGAATAGATTACGTGTCCTCGATAGTCCCGCGTTTTACTGCTAATTGGCGCAGGACTCTGCCAAGTCGTCGTATCTAACCCGTTCCTATTAGGCATGTAGAATTAGTTCACTAACATTGTTAATATTCGTCATTTGTATGCTTTTGTTTTGTAACTTGTATAACCAGTGCTAGCCTTTTGCAATGTTACATCGTGAATTTGGTCGTGTATTAATCTATCGTACCAGGACCCGATTTTCAAGTAACTTTTGTCCGGGCGGTTTGATACCGGGACTTTACTAGAATTTCCACTTGGGTAACTCGTATATTTCTTGAGAACTGCAAAATTGCTCGCATTCCAGCCCCTGTCCTTAAGCATAGGTCTTTCTTTATCCTCTAATCTTTACACTTAGGTATGCCTGTATCTACGAACCTACGTAACACACAAAGAACCATAACCTAATTTGGGTGCGATCAATTAACAGGCCGAGTGCAAACTCATGTAAACAGTGAGCCGGCGGGATAGCAGCTAAGGTATTGAGTGATGTTATCGCGTCTGAGAAGCATGGAGAATATGTGTGTCAGGATCTTTGGCAGTGAACCCTCGAGTTCCGTTTGGCAGACGCAGTCATTGCTTCGGAGGAAATATCCCACGCAAGAGAAATAGGGATGCGTGCAGAACACGTAACAATGATTTCGTACACTACATACGTATACGTACCAAGCGCCAGAATTTAATCATGCGAAGTGGAGCCTATAAATGTAGAGTGTAACCAGGAACCTTGGAATTCTATATTGAAGTCGGTAATTCCAAACTCGTGAGCGCAGCATCTCTGATGGGAACGAATGATTCTATTCAAAAGAGCCTTTTGTTTCTTGGCTAGTGATCATAAGTAGAGATACACTTGGGATTCGAAATATTCAGATCATACGATGGTTTGATAACGGTTACAACTATACATACATATAGTATGTTTCTAAACGGATTAGAGATTGATGTTGCATGTTGGTACCGGGTCATTCGGGTCATCCAGGTTTCCCTCGCCTAATCTCGATGACTCTCTCTCTCTTGCATTTTATACTTTCGCGCAGTTATTCCTGCAAACCCCTCGGCCACGGTTTCCCGGAATCAGTTGGACCGATCTTACCGATCATTCTACTTTCTTCGGCGCACAAACTTAATTCGCACTAGCACGGAAAGTTTAGTGCTCGCTCGGCAATTATGGATCGCGATATGTAACGAGGTTTTAAGTGCGATGCATTACACATATTACGTCGCCATGTGCCATTTACCGAACCGGGCGATTCGAAATGAAAAGCAAAGAGCAACGTACGTTTCTCGAGATGACTGAATCATTCGATTGCTTACTAATTTCACGCTCCCTGAAATCGTAAATTGGTCCAATTTGTCCAATAGGCCGCAGTTATCCGCCATTAATCACTGAACGCCGTCTCCCAGCGATCTTATGCAAGCCCGGTTACTTTGTGAGGAACAATCAGCATCTATTAAAGAGCCTGCCCACAATTTACCAATCCCGGGAGCAAAAGCTAGACTATTCCTTCCTGTTAATGAGCTTTTTTTTCTCTCCCTCGAGCCTGCATCATCCTGTAAAACGGTATTCCAGCAACTAGAGCAACAAAAAGCCAAGCTCTCTGTTGAGGCAACAGTATTGCAATGACATAACAGTGAAAGCATGAATAACGCACCCCGACGCGACGTCCGACTTTAAAAAGAGGCTCGCTTTGAAAGTCAATCCCTCGAATTACACGCGGACAGCGGCGTACTTTTCTTTGATTTCTTCCAATTACAGAAAAGATAATCCTGTCAGAATGAGCCAATTACTGAGAGAGGAATATTTGAATCCGGATTGCGCGAGAACGTTTTAGGATCGGTAGGGGCAGCACAAAGGCGATTTGCTCGAACAGCTGGAGCAATCATTTCTGATGACGCGTTTCGATTGAAAACGGTATTGGTACCGACACGTCTGGCCGTTCCGCCTGAAAAGATGAAGATGTGAGGGACAACGGTAGAATCTAACGCAATGTATTCGAAGTATACACAATCTCGCCTGCCAGTATATGTATATGGCGGATGAAATAAGAACACATCACTGATGGCTTTGGATTATGATTGTCCAAGTTCGGGTGTCATACCACTATGTCAAAACCGAAATAGTGTAATGCTAGGTGTGGAAATGTTTTATAAAATTTATAAAATAATAGGATGAGGAGGAAGCATCATTAATTAATCGATAAGTGTAAGGTCTCCAAAACCGGTTTGCAAATTTGCAGTATCGCTCGCTCAACCGTACATACATCATTCGACACTAGAGTTATTGGCGCAATGTCTTCAGATTTCTTTCCTGCCGATATATATTATCAGAAAAATTATCATAACAGCGAAACCGCATTATTTTCGGCCACCCAATCACCGTTCCCCCGACTCTTTTCTTCGCCTTGCGGAACGTAATGACGATTGCGCCCCGAAAACCGGATGGCAGGTGTGCCCTGGACCGATTGGAAGAAATGGCTTTGAAAAGACGAAACCACCTCATCGTTGGCAGGGATAATGTTCGCCACGGCGGCGGTGGCGGCGGCGCGACCATTGCCGCGTCGTCAAGTGGTGTGCCGCACAGGACTGTCAAAATGCAGTTTCAATGCTCTCAAAGAAAATGACACGATCTCCCAGGTACTGTTACTTCGCGAGCGCGATAACGGATTACTTTTATCCAGTCTCGATTCCAGAGGAACCCGACCTCTTGGTCAACCGCCTGCCTTTTTGTGAATATCCAGCATTTCAATTCGTATCAAGTCATACGGCTGCAAGTGTTATCTTGATTAACCTTTAACTGCTGACGTGCTTCACCAGACCAAGTTCCAGATTCCAAATTAGTAAAATGATACCGGACCGCCTATCTGGCCCCGCTGTTAGCAATGTTTTATTTTTATCTCTTCGTTAGCATATTATGTTATTTTTATTTCGCACCTTACGCTTATCCATACCTTCCATTACTAAAAATATGAGTTGCTTTATTTCGCCAGAATTATTGTTTAAATAAATCGGTCTCTTAAGTACCGCCCACCAGGAATTATATGCGACTAAAAGTCCATGTCGATAATCAAAAGCGAAATTACCAGTTTTTATACTTTAGGCGAGTAACACACAAGAAACACAAAATACAATTGGATTCAATATAAAAAAATTCGCGTAACACAATAAATAGTAGACCCTTGATAGAATGCAGTAGATAGAAATTGATGTTAATAAGATCTGCTGTAAAGATTCAAGTAAGAGTTTTACTTTCCTCGAAATCTTTATTATAGCAGTGATTTTTTGCTTACCGTGAATATCATTCACACAGATATGGAGATCTTCCCGAAAAGTGGGCAGTCCGTAGTTACATTGGCAGGTGCAGGAATTATTGATGGGGACGAGTCCTACAGTGGCAGGACTCCGAGAGTAGGGACTGGCCGTACCACTGCTGAGAACGGTGCAAGCCTCTCTGCAGGAGCCTGTTTGGAAACAGAGTCAAAACGGTAATTTGAGCAGATTGCGAACAGTATTTCACGAGAATTGTTCCCCGTGCAAGAGAGGAATTCGAGGCAAGAATCATGAAAATCCAGATGCAGGGTCGCAGATCTTCCGCATAATCCATCCGGGCGAGGACAGCCGGGACAGCTGTCAAACCGTTATATCGTGATTTCATGCTTAATCCGTTACAGGCTTTTTTCACGCACCGGTTGTGCTCTGCTCTCGGCACAGATTGTCCGCGAGCACGTTCCACAACAATTTTACGTTAATCTTACAACCCCCTAGTATTTCCTAGAGTCTTTCCGCCCGTTAGATCCAACAACCAGCGAACGCTTCTACCTTTCGACTGCAACTGAGTAACAAGTCAACTACGTTTGGCAATATGCTTTGATCAGAGACTGGCGACTATAAAGTATAAAATATCAGATTTTGACACTGCGTCCTGGAAAATGAATCGACTTGACATTTAACGATTGAATGCTTACATTATTAATCAAAATGGAATTTCGATCTAATGAAACACTTTAATTAGCATGCCACGAATGAAATTCCAGTACGAATCTTTTAAATAATATCTTTTAGTAAATACTTTCAAATTTGAAGATATTAGAAGTTCTGCATTTGAGTTATTTACATTTCGCGCAGGTGAACTTGGAAGGTGGTAGGACAGTGAAGAAAAAAGCGGGTTCAAGCGAGGCTAACGAGAGGGCCGTGCAAACAGCGATTAACCGAGTGTGATTGATGAGAGCTGCTAGCCGACGAGGGCCGCTTGAAAGAGTGGCTCGAGTCCTATTCTTTCAAGAGTGCTTTAATCGTATCTGTTCTGGCTATTCTTTCCTAATCGTCCTCCCTCGAGTGTTAACACTGGAGGCAAGTTAGGCTGGTTCTCGAACGTTTCTGGGGACCCATTATTCAATCGGTTACCTTAAGCGTGAGCTAATTTGTCGGTCAGTCAAACGGGATTTGCCGGATCGTCGTGCTTTCTGGTAGCTCAGCCCGACTGCTTCTAACTATTCGGATTTACGAGCTTCAACCAAATGATCTGTCTCGAGAAACAAGCTGTCGACCTCTCCGTATTTCTAGTAGCCGAATGTTGCCCATAAATAAGCAGATAATATCTTCTTCACGGATGTACTCGATTAGTAAATCATAGAGGAATAGGCTAATACCACAAATTCGTCGGACTTTGCACTTCTCTATACTTCGTCACTATGTATAACTTACTCCTCTGCTAGTTCGAGAAATAAATGTTTTCACCAGCTGGACCTCTAAATTCTCTCCATTCATCAAGATTATTAACTCTTCACCGGCAGGGCAAGAAAGCCTTAACCACCAAGTTCTTGAGTACTGGAGTACATACACTATCTATCGCTCTACATACATGTATATCTGTGATCTGTAGTTTCACATATACATATGAAAGGCTCAGACGGTAAACCGTTAAATATATTTTTACGTATGGTTTTGCGTAGATGATTTGAGTTATTACTATTCTGAACCATTCTCGTTGATTAGCCTTATTATTTTGTTCCGTAATGCGCGCTGTGAGTGATGCTCACCTTCAAGTGTGAAGATATCTCCATCAATATGTCTGATTACCAGGAGCTCCTGGCAAACAATAATCGGGAGAAGATGCAAACAGCTCGCAAAGATGAGAACTAAAAGACGCATTTTCCCCACAGCATTCTGAAACAAAAAAAAAGGTAGGGGTTATCCATTATAGTGGCGAACAAGATATTAATAAGATTTGATTGCAGGGCGTTCCCGTTCCTGTCCGCTTAGATGGGAATAATTCCCAATTGACTTTTTTACAAGACAAGATATATGGTGCCGATTTTTGTCGATTAGTGTCGTATTAATTATGAAGGTATTCATTTCTAGGTTAGTCCGGAAAAAACATGGATTGGAATGAATTGGTTATCGTTCAATATAAAACGAAATTGGAACATGTCAAATTCAATGAAATTATTTGAATATCGTTCAGTGGACACAACAACATTTTCGTTACAAGTGCAGTTATTTCACAATTACAGATGTGTTTATCCAGATGTGTGCAATGTATTTGATATTCGCGAAATGAGAAGTCATTGTATTTCCAATAATAGAACAATTTATTTTGGGGCATACATTCCGAAATTAAGAGCCCGGAAGGTACCGTAATAGTGATAAACGGCAGGGGACAGTCGCGAGCGTGAAGTTGCATCAGATACGGAAACAAAATATGCCCGGATATTCCCGTTGCTCGGAATTCATTATAAATAATTAATCGCAGTTAAGATCGTCTGGTTGAGCTCGCGGCTTCTGAATAAATTCGCCATCATTTTTGTTCTCTCTTTTTTTGCGATTGGTTTCTTTTTTTGAGAGAGCCCGTATACGTCTTAGTCACTCGAACTTCGTGGAGGTGAGATCTCGAGTGTCGAGTGAGAGAAGGATGTAGCTTCTCCCATTGATCAATCGATAATCAGCAGGCGATTTAGTTGACGCGACTTCTTAATTGCGCGACAAATTATTGGCTTTCCTCTGCACGCATAATCCCGCACGTCTTCTGGTGGCGATGTCTTTTGCGTGCGGCAAGCATGAAATTTTTGTGTTCGACATCGATCTTTTCGAATCTTTCACCTCTAACACCGCTCATTTATTATCCTCCCCACCTTAATCCTCCAGCTTTCCATTCATTTTGAAACAATTAAAGACCTGCTTATTAATAAGTCCGGAGTACTGTGTTAACCCTCCCTCAGATTCGTCAGATTTTGTTGTATAAAGTGAGCAATAAACATCGAAGGCAAATATCTTCAATTATAATTATAACAATTGAAAACCTCTTTATGAATAAGTCCCGAACAAGTAACTTTGCGTGCAACAAGGCCATCATATTTTGTTGTATGAAACGAATGATAATTATTAAAAGCAAACATGATTCCTAGAGATTTGGATTACAACCGCCTCTTATCTAGCAACTGATCGTTATATTGCAGAAAATGCGGGGTACAATATTAGATCCGCGGAGCGACAACCTCAATCCTGGAACTTCATGCTCGTTTAAGTGTTCTGTAGCAAGTTTTTCTTGTCCGACCAGATAACATGCGTGAAATCCCTGTGGTCGCATCCTGCAATCGTCTCGCGTGCAGTGATACTTCCTGACTTTTTTGTGATCAGCGCCTCACTAGCTCGTGTTTATATAACAATGCAGCTGCATAACCTAAACTACAGTGTACCTGGAAACAAAGCATCGCATGAAACAAATAACTAAAGTATTCTAAATTGAGTCCACCTAGTAAATGCCACCCGTCAAAATTATTCCCTTTGAACTTGAAGCTTTACTGTATTTAACATAGATCGTATTCTAATAGATTTGCACTGGAAATCGATCGTAGGAGCACGATAAGTTATGCTTACGGACCTAAACTTTTCTTCTGGTCTATTGGTTCAGATTCATCGCAAAAACAGTTCCACATTTTTTCCATGCGGCTAGTATGTTATACGTCCTGCATGTGGAGCCCGGAGTGCGTTGAACATCAGAATACCGCAATTTTGCGGTACATGTCAGATCAACATATGACTTCTTATGCACAAGCACTTTTTGCCACAAAAGTGCTGAACACTGATTTTCGAGGAGACCGTTTGTTAAATTATCCGCAACTCCTCTTCCGCATTTCTAGGTTCGAATTTTCTGCGACTCTCAAGGACAAGATTGTTAAAGGCTTGAACATCGGCAAGGGATCGACTTAATGGATCCGGCCACGGTGTATCACGATATCTAGTTCTAAGATCGATAATACGACACGAGAGGCGCGTCATTTTCGATTCGTGATGGTAGTTAGGTTACGTGAACGGGTCCGTCATCTTGGGCCAGGATCCATTGCGTCTTTAGAGGGAATTGCGCAAAGGAATCCGCATTATGTTGTGCTCGAGCATCCTTCGTACAAGAGCAACGTACCGTCGGATATGAAGATTCGTGGAAGATTATAGCAAATGTTAAAGGCCGTTAAAAGTGTTTGGACCGATAGTATCGACCTCTCATCTTTCCAAGTTCAAAGAGCCCTCTGGTTATAAATCGATTATTACTGGTGGTCTCTACATTTTATGGCGATTGTTATTAGCTTTCGTCACGGCTCTCCGTGGCGAAATATGATTGAAGAGTTGAAAATTGGCATTTGCATTATACCGGACCCCTTGAGTACACACAGCAGACAGTTTATGAGCTGCGGATATTAAAATGCACAATTATCGGCGGACACCGCGCCGCTGCCCCTGAATATCATCAGGCCTTTTGCATATTTCAATAAAAATATGAAATATCTGACTTTAACTGTCGGCGACTGTTTGCGACAGTTTTAAAACCTTCGAATTGTCGCCAAATTGCAATTCAAATTAATACAGTGCTGTCCTGAATTGCTACGACGCTCGGAGAATACGAAACTATCGGACTTCGGTTCCAAGAAGATCAGAACTTCCTGTGATTGACATTTATTGGGAGATTCTAGAACCAGGACTGAATATTCTCCTAATAGAAAGCCCCGATTATTTAAGAATCACCATTTAATTAATAAGAAGAATTATCAGACAAATGCAATAATGGTTTTCTCTGCTAGTGCAAATTCGGTTGTTTTTTACGCATTCCGGATTAAATTACTACAATTAGGATGGTTGCACATTATAGTGTTGTTAAATTCGTTTAGTTACAAATCATTGAAGTGGAAAGGGTGAACTTTCACTTAGGTTACGATGGTGGCCCAGGAATTATGGATGCAAATTCTTAGTCCAGCTGTTTTCAAAAGTAGATTAATCCTTTTGAAGTCTGGCTACCGATGAGAAATTTCGTTGATTTCACTGGATACAAAATATTCCATTTCAGTCTTTATGACAGTTGTCTGCGAATCATAAAACAGAATATCGAATTTTCACGAATAGTTGATTAATTACGCGCTTTATTCGTTAATATGATTGGATAATATGATATATATATGGAGAGGGGACTTCTACTTGGCGCGAGACTCTACCGAGTCTCCTGATTATGCATATATGCTAGGTAGTAATCTCGCTGGCACTCAGAATGTCCAGGCAAAGCCACCGCCAACTTGGCAAAATATTAATTGATTTCTGGTCAGAGAGTAGGTCCCCACATGATAGTATTGAGTATTCTTTTGATTCCATTTCAAATATTTCGGTAATGTGACACCATTTTCGCGAAAACTACTAAGCCACTACTGCCCCTTCCAATATTCAAGGTTTCATTGATCTGTGGCAAATAATTAATCATAAATATCAGCAATAAAAATATGAAGCAATACATTTCGAGAAACAAAATTATGATTTAATAATATTACATTACTAACATTGTTAGTATTTGACCGACGTTAGTAGTTAAGCTCTATCCGGTCCTCATCGAGAAATATTTTATTACACTTTTACTGCACAAGTTTGATAAATATACGAGGAAGCTGCGAGGAGAATTTCAGGAAGAGGTCTCAGCGGAGAATGTCGTAATGAAAGAAAGCCGTAAAAGAATTCGGAGTGCGAGATATGTCGGGCTCGGTCGCGGAGCACGTGTCGCCGAGATAGGAGCCGTGGTCACATCATTTCCGGCTTTATAATTCGAGATTATGCGAAATGAGGAGTCCAGCTCACAGATGGTACGTGAGAGATTCCACCGCGTATTCTCCTGTTGCACGAGGACGAAGTGTTATCCTCAGTTAAAGGGCATTCGCACCTCTGGCGTTCCAGTCGCGTTTAATTCCTCCAGATAACTCCAGTTTGATATCGATTCTCATTAACACCTTGCAATATCAGGCTAAATTGCTTAAACTTCCCATCTTCATTTTTACCCTCGCGTATATTTGAACATTGGGACATGACGTTCCAAATCTTTTCGTTGCAAGAAATATACTGGTTTTTATACCTGTATATATATGGGGTTTGTATATATATACACAGGTTTAGTTTATAGGATCTTAAGTACTCAGCTATTTCCGATAATTTGCTTAATTATGATTCAGTCGTCGTTAATCGCTGCCGCCGGGCGCTAAAGAATTTTAACGGGTCCATCGGCCCGATTGCGGGTGCCTTTCCAAAATTTAGCATGTATATCTACCAACACGTTCCACTCTCGCAACTCACCATCAACCAAGTAGTAAAGTAACATTAGTCTTAATGATTTGTCCTATGGAAATTATAAAAATAGAACACGGTCATAAATCTTCCTTATATATACTATACTTTAATGAAGACATGTCAACCGTGGTGTTAGATTCTGTCAACGACACTTCCAAACTACATGAACATGAACCACCAAACATTTTTACAGTTTTATTGAGTTTATGTTTAGTGCCGATTGTACGACTGTTGTGCGGGAAACGTTGCATATACTACAAAAGAAAGCTCCGATCGATTTGCACGTCGCTGGAATGTACTTTGTCAGAACCACGGGAGAGTCTAGAGGCGTCATTCCGACCTTTCGTCCTCACGGCATTTTCTCATCAAGGCCACACTCTTTACCGTCGCACTCACCGATTTCGCACTTTCCTCACAAAAAGTAAAAGAAATTTTCCCATTTGCCCATCGGTAACGTGATAGGCTATTAAGGATTAAATAGACGATATTGCACGATGTAAGAAATCATTTTCCATTTCATTTTTTGTCCTAAAGAGAAATGAGAAAGATATGTACATAGAAGTAGGGATGACTTTAGCCAGTGAGTGTAGATTTTTTTCTTTAATATCAGTAACAACATTATATCAACTGCTATATATTACCCGATTATTTTTCTGTTAGTCGTATATTGTGATTTGTCATAATCTGTCGAATGTATGTATAAATACAGCAAGGCCAATAAAATATATCTGAACTAGCCAATGCTCGATCTTCCAGGTACTGTATATAATGTTAACAAAATGCTCTTACCATAAGACTTGTTACGGTGTATTTTTAGAGTCGCCAGCATGTCCAAAATACTTTGAGGGGAGAATTCCGCCTCCGCCAAAGTAGCTCGAACAGGCTCATCGCTCTGGACGACATCGTTAAAAAGTTAATGACACCCGGTACACAGGTAGAGAGTGCCACTGGGAAGGAAAGTCCAATTAATTTTCGATCCACGTCGGCGGGAGAATCGTGGTTAGGGGGATCGATCGAAGATCAAAGATCGTTCACGCCGGGAGTTACGCTCGAAATCGCAGGGACCGAGGTGATAAAGCTGCCACTTCAGGTTATCGAAAGTACAGGCTGGTGTTGTATCAGATTTCAATCAATATTCGTTAATATCATCCTCATTCTCCTCGACAATGTCGTTCCACCCCTCCCCACCCGTTTTCCAGACCAGTAACAAGGTCTTTCATTAAAACCATATTAACCGAGATATTTATTGGGGCATACAAAGTCACCTAATTAGAGCGGCCATTTTGATAATTATCCCATGATGCAATCCGAACGAGCTAATGCTTGATTTGTTCATTGCATCTCCGACAATACGAGAGTGCTATTCTGACAATACGAACTTTCTTACTTTAACGGTCTTCATAGCTCTAGTGCTAAATGGATATGTACGATTAGAATGCTTGGCTGCATCCCCATCTATTTCGTAGGTAACATATACATGTACATATATCGTATAATGGAAGGCTAAATCATTTTCGGCTCCCTCGCACGAATAGGTGTGTGGGCAGCTATGTTGGGGGACCATTATTCAGAATGGTAGATAAATAAGACAAGCCCTCTGTCCAGTAGCCGTAGTATATTAGTGAATATGACTGGAAAGTACAGGTATCAGACTCGCGGTTATGGGGATTTATGGGCTGCCCTAATTAGACCCTCTGTGACACATCAATTATAAAAGCAACATCATTTAAATTTATAACACAGTTCGCGGAATAGAAAATTAATGGTCAGCTCGGATTAAATATCTCCAATCCCACAAATTTTCAATTGATTTTGTACCCAACATTACCCAAAGTCGATAAATCGGAGAATGATTATGAAGCTAATACTTGGGAAGTGGTACCATATTCCTACTTCTATTTTATTTTACGCGTCTAAATTATTTAGGTGTAACGCAATTTATTAACTTTGTCTAACGTGTTGCGACAAAATTTAATGTTTCGTTCCTTTTAACATAAGTGCACATAGTATTGTGTAGAGAATCGGGAGATATGTTCTCACCGGCTGAGTGCATTATCGATGGTGCTTTTCATCCATAAAAATCAATTAATACCGTACGTATCCTGGCTTCTTTTTCGAGTCTGTTAGTATGTGATCAAACATATTGAAAGTTCAAGTGCAATCCCGTCACATCAGTTCAAGAGTATATTAAATGTTTTATTAAATACGTACCGAAGAGTATAGGATATTCGAAGATTTCAAGACATTTTTGCGAATGTGCAAATGGCAGAAGAACAGTTGGTTGCTGTTCTCACATTGCAGCAGTGATTTATTATTTATCGTAATACAGGAGTTATTTTATAGTTTTATATAGTTAAAAGTCGTAAAGAATCCCGCAACTATATGCATGAGGTTTATAATTTTACAGAAAACAATCTGAACACCGTTATTTGTATAGACTTGTCAGTTCTTTCCCACAAGAGTTAATAGGTTGTGACGGTTTTTGATTTCATTTGTTTCGGCCCGAGAATGTGCTACAGGTGATCGCACTACATATATCTTCGTGACCAGCAATCATAGTCAAGTGTCGGAGGAATTAATCAATCATACCTATAAGCTTGACTAATGATAGCTGTCAACGCTACGAATTACGGACACCAAGCTAATGCTTTAACGATCTCTTGATCCGTGGATGAGATCGTACTACCTGCCGCGCTCACTAAGTTTGATCAAGGGATTCGTAACCGCGCTCTTTTTTTCCAAGTCTTTGTCTCTGAATTAAGGAGACGAAACATCTTGAGTAGTCTGAGGACACTAGTTCTCAAGTAACTCCTAGTCATCCAAAACTTCGGAACCCTCCTTGAAGCAAACTATTAACTCAAGAGTGCATTTTGAAAGGAGAAATCTGGTTTCATCCAATCGAGCTTATACTTTCTTTGAATTGAGTATGTAAATATTCTGAAAGGATCCTGTATGGAGTCTACCCCGTTGTTTCTGCAGCTGAACGCCGTTTTGGGATATAAAAATGGTACAATAAATGTTTCCATACAAACTTCAGGTAAATCAGTGCTTTTTAATGGTTCTTGGTTTTTTAATCATAGCGAACTGGATTAGTGAATTCAAGGTTTCTATTACTGCTGTTCTGCTATCTTTGATTATAGTCTAAATGATTGCACTACTCAAGCAATGTCATGAAATGATCTTATTTATTGCAGTTAGTATTTCTTCTATACTAAGGAAACACTAGCATTAGTAACTCTGTTCAGGGCGAAAGTACAAGTATTAAAAGTCTAAGACTGAATGAGGAACGCTTATAAAATAATACAAAACGAGATACGCTCGTAAGCGAAGAGAACAGTCGTATTGCATTGCGAAGATGGACGCAAGGATGCACTGAGGTTCCTTTGTATCTAGATAGAGGTAAATAGTTGGTGTTGGTTTTGCTTTTGAAGAAAGCGAGGGGAGAGTGGTCGTGACTCCGAGATGGGTAAACTTAGCTTGATTTACAATTCTGCGCGTGCCGTTGGACGAAGAAGACCTGTAATTAGTGTGTCCGAAGCTCGTAAGAAGCAGCACTGTTTTCTCGCAACATCATTTATCGGTCATCTACATTTTAATGCGTTTGTCTGTCCCCTGAGACTTTAGTTAACCACTGCAGTGAAACTTTGTGTGCAAAAATACTGCTGTATTAGTATTCGAGTTATTCCTCGACATCTCGGCATATAATAACGAAATGTACTCATCGCGTCATTCATTTGCCTTTGGATTAGCATTATCGTGCGCGAACAGTTTATTACCAGATATATATGTATGTGTATTATACATACTAAGAAACTGTCACGATGTACTCTTGTTCGAGGTATAGTAGATTTAATTCGACGAAGTTATTGTGTGAACATGGGGGAAGCAATGGAATATTTACACAGTTTAGGGATTCGTGGAGGTTACAATTACTCACGAGCCACGGGATAGCCCTTGCCTTGTGACTAAGACTGGGGGTAGAAGAAGCTGATTATGTTGCCATGACCTTCTTATTTAGACAGATAGTCTAATAAATGCAAGTCGCATCATAGTATTTATCCTGAAGTTGGTCATCCAACACCGATATCTTCAGGACATAGTGTACGGAAGACTTTTAAGACGTCTCCCTTACAATTACCTTGCATTGTGTTCAAAGTTTTACATTTACAACAAGCATTGGATTTTCGTTTGGGTTTACGTAGACTTAGACAGAGGGGCGGACTGCCCGGCCTTGTTCACAAATCGCATTATTGTAATCGTTGTACCCGCAATCCGTTAGCGAGGAGAGCACGATTAGTAAAATGACATTTGCTCATTATTATTCGAATGACCTTACACACTCTCTAGGATGTGAACTCTACTGAGGCGTAGGTGGCGTCCTCATTGTTTATTCGCCGACTCGCGAAAGATCCTCGCATCAAGTCAGATCCCGTACACATAAGTATACGCGTCAGGAAATGCGCAAGAACGTATGCATATATATGTATGTATACATGATGGCAAATCCAAAGGATGATGACTTGGCGGGTTGAGTGCCCAGGTGTACCGAAGAACCTTGCACTAAAGGATGCGATAACATCGTTGAAAGAAGGTGTCTCACCACTCTGCTACATCTATTTATCCGAGCATACCTCCTGCAAGTCTTTCTAGTATCACCATGTAGACACTGGGTCTTTTGGTTTCTCAATAAATTTCCTGGCTAGCAACAATATGGACTTTGAAAGTTTTGTGGAAATTCATTTAGAATGTTATATGGTAGGTACGTAGATACGGCTTGTCGCGTTTCTTCGAGGGCTAATCTGCAGAGAGTACCGGTTAAAAAAGAGACAGTGGACGGAATAGTGGATAAATCACCGGTTCGTTGAAACAGGAGGAGTCGGAGTCCGTAGATCAGAATGAACGATGGCGGGTCGATCATCAATTTCCCGGGGACTATAGGCCCCGGATCCATTTGTACCAAGCATGCAGGCCTGCCTTCACAGAATGCTAGCTAGCTAACTGAGCAACTGCGAATCGCAACCGGCAGTCTCATGTCGTTCGAAAACTCATTTGAAATGGAGATGGTGGTTCACAAGGTACCCTGCTATCACTAACGTCAGTGGCAATTGATAACCTGCCAGGAATAGTAAAAGAACGTCTGGAATGCCGTCGATCAAATGACTTCTGAGTATTCGGGATCATCGTCAGGAGGATACGTTCTTAGTTTCTCGGAAGTGTTCCCATTCTACATTATGAACAACCTTTTTCCTTAAAAAATCTAAATACGGCTGGTTTGGAGTTGCGGTTGAATTAAGCGGTTGATTCCTGTTATGGTTTAAAATGTCGCTTTTGCGATAGGGGTTGTGAAAATGTTATAGCTGTCGTGATTGCAGGTGTTAAGGAGTACTTATTAAATCAACGGTCTCACCAGTTGTTTAGTTGTATTGTATCACCGTTTCCTCTTCAAGGGAACGCCGTTTCCTACCATACTGACTCCGATGAACAGATGCAACATTATTCGATCTTCAGTTTCTGCAACAGAAAGTACCCATATTCGTCAAGATTGAGTAATTAGGACATTTCGATCCGTCAGCGTATTAAAACCAAAGATGAAGTATTAATTGCCCTTTTCGCACAAGAATAAATTCAGTGTAAAATGATGAGATTATATGGCATCGAACCGATAAAATCATTCATCCATAGCAGGTACAGCCTAATGGGAAGGTAAGGTATGCCATATATGAAATAATTGGCTCGGAGAGGTTGCGCTTCTTGGTGTCATCAACTTGTTAAACGGGGCTTCCACCTCTGCCGTAAGGAGGGAGCAGTACGGATACCGCAACCTATCAATCCGATATTCAAACGAGCGTGCGAGCAAAGATACGTATTGAAATTCGACTCGACAGCCACCCGGGCTGCACCTGATACTCCACTGCACCAGATTATTCCGTGTAATTTAATTACAACTTCCTTACACGATATATATAAGGGCTGCCCGCACGAGAAGAATGTCAGGATTCTTATCCAAAAAGGTATGCAGCGCATATCGGATTACGCCAAGTTCTTCAACTTCGTAATGCTTTGGTTATGTTATTATAAAATTATCCTATAGTTTTTGTCAATAATAATATAATAGTTTTCTAATCTAAATAATGTTAGTATCTGTAATATTAAGGGTGTGGGGCATTCGCAATGTTCTTAAACACAGTCTACTATAACCATTGTAGGTTACAAAACTTATTCTTAACTAAAGTCACAATTTTTTATTACTAGCGGAAACTTATTCTGAATCCAGAATAAATGTACAGAATTACTTGACACACTTCATTAAAATTCAAATAAACAGATGACTTGATGTTCAAAATAGATTCTACTAATATTACATATCCACTGGGACCTGCATATGTTAGTAATAAAAAAGGATTGTCAACTCGGTCTTAAGCTGTGGAAAGAATTTAATCAGCAATATAACATACCGGTAGCCTACTGAAAATAATAATGTTATGAAATACGGTAAGGTTGTCGCACGGTTTAACAAAGTAGGCAATCGTAGGCAAAATACGTAAGGTATGAACGACATGAAAGTATTATAATGGCAAGTTATGGACAAATTTAAGTAGTTTAACAAAGCTCTCTAAAGTTTATCATTTAATGGATAATCTGACGGGTCCCGTGAGTATCCGGGAGTTATTTCTGCTTGTGGCGTCCATGGGAAATCGTAAGTCGGCTCGAAATCGAGGAGTGGGTTACATAATGCCATTACGGGCACGCGTGAGGCCCTTAAACGGGCTTGTTTATGTGACAGATTCTAGTAGCGTGTGAATTTACACACCGGGAACGTTTCTCCTACCTAATTCACATCGGCTGGCACGAGCTAAAGAAGTTCTACGATTTTTAAAAATGTTTATACATTTTATTAATTTAATTTCTATATTAATTCTAATTTAATCTCATGAACACGACGGAACTAAATTACTAGAGCTCGAACTCGAATGGGCGCTAGAGAAATCGCTTGCACAGACTTGCATTTCCGACGCACAATATTCAAAAATATGAATCAGGTATCATATTCAAAAATCATATTCATCAAGTATCAATCAGGAAACTATATATGACGAAAACAGGAGACTTGTTTTTATGTTAAACATATAAGAATATAGCGATTTCAAATGAATAGAACATTCATTACAAAATAATAGACATGCAAAGGAATTATTAATAAACAAAACAGAATTTTGCAAACTATTCGTTTTTTCTTAGATTGATATTATTCAGCAATATAATTCTTCAGTTTGGATTTAGTAAGAAAGTGCGCTGTATCCATCGAAGATGTAAAGTGCACACGGATCTGTAGGAAGCATATGTATACTAGATGACCATCTGTCCAGAAGAATCAGAGTTACACCTGTATTTATGTAGATTAAAAGAGCCGAGCGGGCACGTGCAGATGCCCACTTTAACATTACGGTACATTCACGTGTATAATTTCCATTGGCAGAAATGAGAGCCATTATTTCGTATTATCGAGTCCATGCCGGCCTGACCACCTACGTGCCAGGAAAGGTCAATCACTAGGACGCAACTCGCACTTGCTCGTCGGTCCCAGATCAACCATTGCATGGCCCCAAAAATCATGGAACACCGGCCACGCGGAAGTAAATCATCGTCAAAGACCAAAGTCACGATTATTCCTTTGCGGCAACGTACAGTTCGGAGGTTGCGAGGCTGTACTTATCAAGCGAATTCTTTCGGGCAATCTGACACCGCCGCAATCGAGGAATGTGCACTCGGTTATGTAGGTGTCATCGATGGTTATTCTCTTGGGTAGGCAGACCCCGTTATTATAAGGTATCCGTTTCACCAGGAACCCTTTGCATCCCGAAACAGTCAATTAAGTTAACCAGCATATAGAGATACGTACTATCACTTTGACTACTACGTGGCTTGCTAAAGTTAAGGATGCTACGATTCACTTTGTGTTATATCAGAACAAATTTGAAAGTGGCTATAAAATTAGCTAATGTATTATAATTTCGTCAACAAATACGAACGGACGTTGATGCATACATATACATGTGTACCTGCAAGTTAAAGACATTACGCCGCGCCGTCGGTGTGAACAGTGAAACGAATTCCATTGTCCCATTGGGTGAGTTGCTTGGAAAAGAAAAAGACCAGGGATGCAGGGTCATCGATGCCATAAACAGTTCAAATGGTCCATTGAGAAGAATGGAGGATTCTTCGGATTCAGGTATACGCAGAATGCAGCACGCAACAGCGCTCACGGCATTTCGTCGTGCGAGCGTGTCCTAGCGGGAAGCTATGCACATCGTGGAGCAAGTTCCAATGCCCGGCTTGCGGCAGTGGCAGGAGAAAAAAACAGGAGAGGGAAAAAAGGCCCGGGCCCACGGATTTATCACCTTGCGCCGCGGGCTATTGATGTCGGCCTACCACCATCTCGGCCGTGCCGGCTGGCCTTTACCTCCTTATGTAGCCTATCGACAATTCCCCGAGCCGACACTCCTTCCATTTGATTTTATTATACGTTTACATAAGACCCTTTTGGCCCACTCTCCTCTATCTCTCTGTCCGCGCGTACAATGTTCAACTTATTGCATCGAACCAACAACATTTCATAGTGAGTTATCCTCCCACTGATGTCGCCCGATATTCCGCCCCTTTAATCTCTATAGCTGTTAATATGCAGCCTTCAGAAACCAAAGTGTCCTCAAAAACTTCATCAATATTCCTGCCTGCTATGCGCCCTGCAGTTAAAAGAATTGATGTCTTGCGGTGAAAAAACATTCACTTTATAAGGAAATAATATGTTGTAATTGTATTATGGTAACTGATTGCGAAGTGTGTGGAAGGTTGTGGTACGTTGGAGTAAAGAGGTTTATGAGGGAGGAGCAAGGACCACTTCATCTCTGTCTAATACGTATCATAAATAGCGCAGGTACAATAAGTGATATGTACGTATATCATGGAGTTTCTGACCCATTTTTTCATCAGGAGAAAATGTTGTACTATGTTGTAAACTTTATTTTGAAGACAGCGTAACCGGTTTTCATAAAATGGGGTGAATCTGCGAGTTTCGGATACGAAAATGTGATTTAGTTAGGTCCCAATTCAGGGAAAATTCATTTAGGGTCTTCCGCGGGTATATGTATACTACCAAAATATGGAGTACATATTAGGTGACTGTATCGATGACCAAAAGCCTGGGCTTGCTCAATAATAGTTACAAAAATGGTTCCAATATACCATTTCTATCGTAAACAAGTAGGATCAATAATCTTGTTAGTTTCGAAACATTCAATCTTTTGATAGTTTAAAGTTAATCGAGACGGTGGACAAGTGATTTTCGATGCCTGAAGACAGGAGCATGGGAAGTCCCCCGTATACGACTTTGCTCATTGTGTTTGGCTAGCAGCAATAGTGTTTGCGTAGCCAGGCCGCTCTTCCTCTTGGCCGTTCTTTGTTTCACTGTATTTGTCTTCAATTCCGACACTCCATCCTTCTTTCACGCGGGAATCCGCGCGGACTTTGACTAAGCAGCTTTTGTGCGGTCGAGGTACAGTCGAGAGATTGTACAGCTAGGTGATTCTTACGGTTTCAAGCACCTGCTTTCATCAGCCGACCAAGAACGATTGTGTGCGAAGGGAACAGGGGACGAACGAGATCAGAATGGCATTGGTTCCTAGAGGATCGGGAAGAGGGAAGAGACTGACTGCATTCTTATATGTATACAATTGAAGACTAATTAATTACCTCTCAGTCAAGCATGTGCTTCTTAGCTAGCATGCCTTGTACAACAGTTTCTTGGCAATTTTAGTGGAATCAGAAATTAGCAAGCTAGTTTCAATACACACATCTCTTCCTACTTTTGTTGCGGAATAAATGGCTATTAAGCTTCCGACATTATAAATTTCTTATAGTGTGCTCGAAATCGTTGAAGCCGCGATTCTTTGAGGAACCTGTCCTCGAGGCTCGCATCGGCAGTATTTAATAGCAAGGGTTGCCAGTCACGTTCATAGATGCGTTTAATAAATTCACTGTCATTATTGTGCAAGAGAACCTACCGTTGCGCCATTCGACACTGTGCCGAGGTAACTGATGAGAACTTTGCGGTCTGCGCTTGCGGAGACGGTCAATTCAGGTTCATTGCCACGGCTCAACCAATCTCTAACCACTACCCACATGCCTATTGTAAATAAATAGTAGCTCCATTCCTGCTAATGCTAATCCCTCTACAGCCAGCGTTCGCTCATCCTATTTTTAATAAATGTATTAGAATTTAAATCAATCTGAAATTCTTCAGTTAATCATTGAAATATGTGAATCCAATCTCCCTGGATGTTTGTAACTTTCTTAATGTACGTGTGGCTATTAACATTCTGGGTTTATTTAATATTTCGGTGTCGGTGTCACTACTTGTAAGGAAATGGCATCATTAACATTTCGCTGTTGAATGCGATTCGAAAGAATGTAATATCGGTAGTTGTAGATTTAGGCTAGTATATATTCAAGATTGGCAGATTCTATCGACGCCTGATCAGGACTACGACACGAAAGGGAGCGTTCGCTTGGCATTGGAATTACAAGTAGGAGCATCTATAGATCGGCTTTATCTCTATCGACCCAATAATTGGGTCGTTATCAATGAATTAATGACACAACCCTGAGACCTTCAAAGTACAATCTTTCATTTGCGCCGCATTCACTCAAAAGGGAACCTGGCACCGTTGCTAGTTCACAGATTTAATCACCTTCGTTTGACATGATTACAAGCATTTATATGCGAGTAACTATTTCCGGGCGCATACGTTTATGCTTACGTGTTGCAACGTGTGTCAGTAAAGGGCGCTTACTTTAAGTGGACATCGTGTTCTCTAATCAGAACACCCAAGAAAAGGCACGCTTTAACACGATAACAGCATTTACTGAGGCACATCAAGTAAACGTGTGATTACGAAAGAATAATCATGGACATTTCCGAAAGAACTGGTATTCTCACAGAGGAAATACGTTTTATAAAGAATTTTCTTATTTCTCGTGTGTGCGAAACGTTCACGCGGTGCGAAAATCGAGTTCGTCCGACTTAAAACGAAGCTATCCTTGTGGATTTTTAAGCAATTGCCGCGCCTTAAGAGATTATGAGTATGTCAACGAGGTACATCAGGTGTTCTCTATATACAAAAAAAGGTGACAAGGATACAATTACAGTTTTTTCTAGAGGCTGCTGGATGCTGGAGGATCGCGATCTTCAAGGAAACGCCGAGAGGAATGAGGCGGCAGTAATGAGATAGCCGGAGAAAATGAGTCTGGCGCGTGCTCTGCGTTCATTCTCTCACGCGATCCTCTGAATTCCATAGCAGAGGCCAGTAAAAAGATTCAGTCTAGAGTAATGATATTAGTTTTCGGTCGGGAGCCAATTCTCTCGAGCAGTAATCAATTGTTATTTAGGATGTCGGCATTAAAATCAATCACGATAACAAGTCATTTTCATCTAACTTTTTCAGAAACAAATTATTCTTAGCGTCTGCCATATGAATACTAATTCAGTTCAGGGGCGATTATCAGAACTAAGTGTTCGGATAAGGGGACTTTCAAAAAATCACACTTTTTTGACATGCTGATCTTCATATACAATGTTGGAAATACCAACGACGTATTCTGAAATTAAACATGATTTGATAAAAGATATATTGCTCTCATAGAAATCTTTTTCAGTCCTAAAGCTGTCTTGTGATTAGTTAGAAAATTAGGAATACTACCCCTGAGTAAGGTGAGAGGCTTGTCTTCGAATGAGAACTGTTTTACTCTGTTGTACGCATATAATGTATACATATATATAATGCATAATGCACATAGTATGTAAGATTAATGTAGTCTGATGGACAGAATAAGTTACTATATATATTCTAGTATATGTGTACATTATTCACATAATATATACTATGTAAAATGGAAAATTGGAAAATATTAGCGTATTATAATTAAACTAATACGTATATCTTACAATGCTGCTGTATTTTTATAACAGTCTATACTCGACAGTAATTCAACGGCAAGTCAATCAATGTTTGGGTAATGGGGTATCTGATAAGAGAGGTTTAATTCATTGCTGTCCAATAAAGTAATTCTTAGTTGGCAATTGCGGCCGTACTTACTGGGTGGTCGAAGATTGGAAGGTCTTTGCTCTATCAAAAAGAAAACTGGTGTCTGCCTATTACGATTAGGAAAGAGTTCACCGTGCTGCTTCTCCTTTACTCACAGGCAATGCTAATCATGCATCCCCCCTACATCGGAGATTAATGCCCACCATTCTCACGGTTCTCAAAAGTATCACTTAAGATAAGTGTCCATCCAATTAGCGCAACGGCGATTAGTCAATCGATTGAAGCTGTCATTTAGGGGCTACCAGCTGTGATATGGCGTTGAAATTATGAAGGCGAGAAAAACCGGAGATCGACCATGCTTTCCCTTATGGTTTACCAAAGTCCAGAAGATTCTTATGTTTAACCGGGTAAGAAAAATGTATTTAAACCCAAATCGGAGACTTAAATCGAACACTTTACTGACGTTGCTGTGTCCTGATTTATACGTTGGTGCCATTCCTACTGTAAATATATTAATGCAGTATTAATTATAGTACCCTCTAAGTGTCCAAACTTAGTTTAAAATTTCAGGTGAGGTAACCACTTTCAATATATGATTATCGAATAGCATGTATGTACTATACATCTGTCCTATCACAATGTTTATAGCACATACCATTAATCCTCCAACTGTTAAATTTCAACTATCACTTAACAATTGTGAGTTAATGACTTTGAAGGTTGGATTTTTCCTTTGTTGACCTTTCTTTAAGAACTGTACCTTCAGTGGCAGTTAACTTTTACTAACAAGAAACACTCTCTCATAACGAGGTCCGCCGAAAGAGTTGGTCGTCAGTCGATCAAGTGATCGCAAGAGTCATTCGCAGGAATCCTCGTATCATCAGGTGAGTCGGGGTCCTCTTCGCTCCTTTTCTCAGGAATAATACTTTCTTGGAATAGCTATTATGCCGACGGTGTTCGCTAATGGGCGGCAAATGCCATTCGCATGGGGTGCTGCTTTTCGGGATCGTGATCGTTAACCCACTCGACGGATCCATGGAGGGAAGAGGAGAAGAGAGCACGTCAAGAGAGAAAGGAGAAACTGGGAGAAATTCATGGGTGTCCAGCCAGTGAATTCAATCCTCGTATTTCCTACAAACCTCCTTGTAATTTTCCTTCATTAAACCTGCCTTTCGGCTTCCTGCTTCTGCCTTTTCGGAAGGACCAGAGTTTAATGACCTACCAAGGTATCTCAGGTGCAAACAATTACAACGGACAAAAAAGGGTGTCCATATAAATAGTATACCATAATTTCTCTTTAGTCCTTCTAATTTTCTTATAGCGCATTTTAAAGTTGCATGTCTTTAAAATGTAAGTGATAATCTAAAATTGTCGCCCCTACTACGGTAAGAACATGAAAATACAAAGCACTGCAATTTGTTCGCCATTGATGACATTGACATCTTGATGACCTTATAACTATTGGAAAGCAACATTAGCAGTAGCGAAGACAGAAAATAAAACTTCACTGGAGCATTGCAGTTTGTTTTAGTTAAGTATTCTGCTGCACGATTACATACTTTGTCTCTCGTAATGTGATATGCCCAACTGTTATGCTTATATGCTATGCAGTTTATTATTTATATATACTAAAACAAAAAGTTATTACAATAACGTAAAGGCAAAATGCGTGGCAGTGTTGTTTCTGCATATAGAAGATTCCTAGTTACATTAAACAGCGTACGATGAGATTTCGTAAGGCTGCCTTGTTTACCGAATACCAGTGTCCCCTAATCGCAGATTAGATCAGGCAGAATCCGATTGAGACGTGTCGCGAGAAAGCCTGGCAATTCAGGTAGTGCTTATTAAGAATCGACAGTTACACTAGTCGTAGTAACAAATTTCGTAAGGTTTCCTTGTTCGTTGATTTCTAGTGTGGCTCGGCCGCAGGTCGAACCGAGCACAGCCGCCCGATTGAGGCGTGTCGGACGAGAGGCTTGTAATCCCAGTTAGCACTTATTAGGGATTGCCAAGTCTTATTAGAATTAGGCGTAGTAACAAATTTCACGTGACGGGCTTCTTTGCGGAATTCTAGCATGGCCCAATCGCAGATCGAATCGGGCGGGTTCCGATTGAGACGTGTTGCCGAGACTTTTACGGCTGCTAAGATTTATAGTCGTCCATTAATCTCCTCTCGCGTCTTCGTTTGTCCCGTTGCCGAGTGGGTCCTTCTGTTCGCCGAATGTTAATGCGTAAGGTCGTCCAAGTACCGCCACCCGCTAAGGTTTGGTATTCTTTTAACGAGCAGCGAAGTGTCAGTTACGGCTAATAAACCTTTTCTGTTACTTTATCGAGGTTCACTCCCTTCGGCGCTACGCTCGCCTTTTACACGCCAGGCCGTTGACACTTGATCCCTGCAAATTTTTCTCTTGATAACAGTCTCTCAGCATTAAGTACCGCACTATTATGTAGTCGCGCTCCTCGGCATCTATGTTTCATTCGAGATTACGCGACTTGTCATGATAATGAACTCTCTCCCAAGTATTTAGCAATTCGTGCGGCAGCTTAAACGAATGGACCGTGCTTGATGAGTCGTTTATGCGCATAAAGGGATTGTAGGCAATATTTCATACAGACATTTATAAACCAACGAAAGATTCTAGTTGAATGAAGCATTCGTGTAACACTCGCAATACAAAAATCATGCCATATTCTCAATTTTCATATAATTATGCATTATCTGCGAATTTAATCATACACGAAAATTTCTCAACTTTTCTCAGTATCCGTACCTACATTTAACGTATAGCGTGGGCATTATGATGCAGTAAAATATTCTCCCCAGAATGCTACATTATGCATATAATGTGTCATTATTATTATTATGCACGTTATGTACCTATACATGAAGAACATATTTTTCACCAAGCGCAATTGTGATTGCTATTTATGCTTCTGAATAACATAAATATTAATAACTAACATCACTTAAAGTAACTGTTCGATTCATCGAAAATTCCTATACCAAAACAGACATCTTGTAATTAGTTTGGATAATATGGTTAATCTCCCGTAATTGGATAATTTATTAAATAATACGAAAAGCCTTTTTTAGTTCACACTGCATCTATGACAAATTATAGATATACAACTCTTTAGTCCAGCAATGTTCTCATAGTAAGTTTCAGGCGAATCGAAAGTCTGATGCGAAGGTACAAGTGCCCCGTTCATTCAAGACCGGCTTACATCAGTATCCCAAACCTTGATCCGAAGCCTGCTAGTTGAGTTAATGAGCGATCTATATGAAAAACGCCGGAGTAGATGTCGCATTTTCAAAGAGGGCGATTGCACAAGAAGGGCGATCCTGATAAAAATTGACCGTAAAAAATATGCTTTTCAACCAGAGAATGTGCTAACCTACGTATACGAGCACATATATGTATATTCATTCAAAATAGAAAATCGAAAATTGCAAACAAAACTAAGAAGGAATGAACGCTCAACCAGTTTGATTTAAAACATGGCCTGTATCACTGCATGCAAACTAGCAAATCACAAATCATTTTAACCGATGCAGAGCTATAACCTGTATCCACTTATGTGCATAATCTTTACACTTTAAATCGTGTAATATAAATAAGTTGATGAGTGATCAGTTTTACGATATAATAGCCTGATTTACTCGTAATTGTTCGCGTTCGTGATGGGCAACGATAAGTATATTAATTTGCAAGTATGTGTCACTAGCCGGCTTGCCCGAGTCAAGAGGAGTCCTTAAAGGTGGGCAGCACTCGACCCTTTTTCCGCGAGTCAGGGAGAGAAACGCGCGTCTCGGTATTTTAACGAGACAAAAACCACGCAACCTCCTTGGCCATTCGGTTGTCAGTCTCGCGAATGAATTTTGCTCCTCCCCGTGTACCTTGTACTCTAGTTGAGGCACGCCGGCAAGAAATCCGGTTAACAATCAGGAAGAGCTTCATTCATGCTTCAGGGTGGTAAAAAAAATCTCTGCTTAACAAGCTCGATACACTTTCTTATTATTGGGCGTGGTTTCTTCTTGCGGCAGTTTAGCAAGCAAGAATGAGTGCTCAATCAGTTTATATAGTATCAAAAGTTAATTGCTAAATGCAACGCTTCTGCGTATGTTTTTCAATATTTGTAACAATTTTTAGTAAGATTTAAATGGACAATCATTCTGGAATCAATAAACTAGAGAATCTGATCGGCTAAATACGACTTTTATTAATTTATAGTGAAAAGGAATGCGCAAATTGTACTTGATTGGTTTAAGCAATAGACAGGAAAAGTACTCGAATCACATTAAAAGAGCAAAAGACCGGATATATTCCGACTTGGTCGCGAGCTTGCGGAATAAGAGCGTGCCTCTTCTCGCCTCGAAAGCAAAACCTGTACTAAAAGAAGTGAAGTGTCCAACCACTCGACTCGGGAGACTTGTCGTACAAGCCACTCGGGAGAAGAAATATTTGCACGACTGTTGAGGAACCGGGCCCTGGTACCTGGCGAACCTGACGTCAGCGTCGGTGGTGTGTGTTCGGACACCACGAACCGTAATAGATACTGTTGTCAAACATAACAGTGTCTCCGTTAAAATGCTAATAATACAGACCACACGAACAATCCGGATTTCGACTCTACAAGGGAATTTGCTTGATTCCCATTTATCGCATTTGTTTCACCTCAAACGTAAATGGATCCAAGCATTGTCCAATCAGACAAAGTGTGGGAGAACAATTTGCAGAGATGATTTGTCGATGAGATCCTCTACGTATTTATAAGTATAGGACATGCGCCCTGGTCAGGTCCCCATGAAGACAAGGATATCTATATTTACTATATGCAAACTGACTTTCTATATCTCTGAATTCTGAATGAGTTATGCCAGTACACTGGAAGCGATAACACGGGAAAGCAGTTGGCGATGGTAAAATAATGAAAGTAGGCGCGTTACGGTGGGTTAGAAAACATTTGTGATTTTCTCTCGTTAATCTTCCGATAGAATGGCAGGAAGACGGGGGACGCCAGTGAGGATGCGACTGAGAGTGAGCAAATATATGTGCATATTGAAAGCAGTTTCCCCAGGTCGCAAACGAAATCCTGCAGGCTGAATATATGGCGGCGACACTGCGAAATTATCACCTTGCCACTTCCGAGTCGACAAAAATTTTATTGCCGGTTAACGGATGGCCGAAATCTAATACCCCATTGAATATTGGGCCACGATCCCTACACATAGTATACGAGCTAATGCTCGGATCGCAGCTATACCTGCTGGTTCGACAATGTGCAAGCGGAGGAAAGGAGGTGAAAATAACAGCAGACCTAATTTACACTAGCATTGTACTGCCGGTCAGGTTACACGCGTTCACTGAGTTCACTCCCACTCGCGCAAGTCCCAGCACTCGGTTAAGGTTACGTTGAATGTCACGGATGCAGAAGTTACTCGAGGAGAGAATGCAGGTCACCAGTGTTCGATTAACTTATTCTATTTTCAATCCAGTTTCTCCAGCCTCTTTAATTACTTGGCATTAATTCAACGACGAAGTTGTGCTAAATCTATGTAACAATGCGGGAGAACCGAATCTAACAACGTCAATGAATCACGTGGGGAAATCATTATTCTTTATAAAGTGGTCCCCCCTGGACAAATTCCACGCGGTCATTTTGTCTCCTCCTCGGCATTCTTATTGGAGCGTACGTGAACATACAGTTGTTAGCCTATCCGGAGCCACTTAAAGAAGCAATTACCCGCATTAAATTGTCTGGGCTTCGATCATCCCGAAGCCTTTTTACGCAGACGTTGAATTATGGCCCGAAAACTGAGAACGGGGTGGATCAATAATCGAACGCAACAAGTTAATATTGTAGCTTAACACAGATTTAAACCGGCTAATTATCTGCCGAAGATAATATCAACCTGTCGAGGGAACGGCATTTACAGATTATTGGCGAAAAATGGGCCTCAGTACCACCCTTGCTTCACTTTAAATTGCCATTAAATTACACACTATGACCGCTAACAGAGGCGTCCCAAATTATATATGTATACCCGAAAATTCCTTGCACCCCAGCAACTTAACAGACTAGTGAAGAATTAATAAGCAAAATCTTCTCCAATAACTTCTATGATCGAAATGCAGGCTTTGAATCGGTAGATCATTAAATCAATATAAACTTTTTCATCTGGCAAAGCAGATAGTAGAATAATTATCTTATCGCGATAGAACCATAATTCTCGATATAAGATACAATGTGGTGTCAAGTGTGGGATGTGTGTCCTGGTAAGAGAAGGTCGTAGGTCAAGAAAATGCATCATGATACGAGATCTCTGTGTGGATCTTTTCGTGTGTGGGGCATCCAAGGCCAGCTATCGTGAGAAAGTAGCGCAAGGAAATCGAAGCTAGCGCCAATAATTCTTGTCACTCGAATTTTTCAACACGAATGCTGTAGGTATCCTACTTGAGACCTCCATCCGCTATCCTGGATGGATCGAAAGTATTGCGGAAAATGTTGGTTGTGTAAGCTGGAATTAGTTCCTAGTATGTGTAATAGGTCGTCCACTGTGGGTCGCAAGCTTTTCTTGCCTAATTCGACATAGTTTGTCTTCGAAATAGCAGCCAATCTTCTACTACACGACCGACTAATCAGCTTAGGTTAGTGCAATATGTAGTAGTTGCGGCATGTGTAACGGTATCGACACGGCGAGGCGATGATCCTACCGACGCCGACGTATCTGCGGTGGGGTTTACTGCTGCGCGATCGCGTCGCGGTAACTCCGAAGTTTATCTTGCCAAATGACGTTTTTCTTCTCCCGTGCGGATACTCTAGCCTTAAGCTGGCCGCACACTGAATCTCCAAAACTGCTTGAAGCACTATAAATACGAAGGTATATAGTTTAACGTCAATTAAGTTGTCCCTTACTCAACTATAACTGTAGATTCAGATACCTCAGGGAAAGTCTTGAAATGTAACGCTGTTCTTCCAAGATAAATGACAAGCAAAACGAAAGTACTTAAGCAGCAATTAAGAAATCTTATAGAAAATGCAATGGTCGCAGCAGTTATAACTAAAGTCAGGAATAAGAAAGATTTCTGTATATACTTCGAGTAGGAAAAGTGTGAGAGAAGCTTAATATCTGGAAGCATCGTAGTACCTGGAGGTATTAACGATCTTCCAGCGCATACGGTGGTTATAAACGATTCGTCGTGACCCTCACCAATCGCTTCCATAATGATCCCGAACATGACTGAAAGCAGTTTGTGTAAGCAAACTAATTGAGTGACCGATTACGCAGCGGCTCTTCTGGGCTGACCAGCGCACCAATTGACGCCAACTGGCATGCTGTTGAGTCGTTGGACATCTTACGCCAGCTTTTCTCGATAAATATTGGGACTTTGAACTACAAAGAGTTGACGGTTGACAGTAGTTACATTTTCCAGCGTCAAAGGCGTAAATCCGGAGGCTCTGAATGCGGCACTCATTAATCTCTGGCCTCATTCGGGGATTATCCGATAGACCGGATTCCCCTGGCTTAGGATCCTAACGAGCTACGATTTATTCCTCGCTCTCACGCACTGCCTAGGCAAATCCCCAAAAATGTCTGGCGTTTCGAGACAACAGTTTGTTGTGGCATGATTTACTAATGTACAGGAATCCGGGTCTTCGGGATGGAAGTCACACCTGAGGTGGGATTTTGGAATTTGAACTTAATCAGAAGACTCGTTAGAATCTCGGCGGTAAATAGTTTGTTTGTAATGTAATTAAATGTTTCACAGACCCAAACGTTTTATACAAAAAAACATTCGTTTAATGCACTGAAACTTTAATTAAGGTATAATTGCATCAACTATCTCGATGAAAATCTTATTAGCCGAAATTAACTTTATCTCCCAGGCTACGGCGGATCCAGGTAAAGTCTCGGTCCACCTTCTTTTGGCGTCGATAGCTTTACATTTTGTACCTTTTTGGATGCCGTTCTGAAAAAAACAGTGTTTATCGCGGGTTCCTTAATCGTTAGTGCTAAGAGGTTAATTAAAAGGAGATAAGGTTAGGTTTTGTTGGCAGCAAACACGCCTGATACCCGCTTCTTCGGGACGCTTAATTGCTGAATTACTGAACGCCTCTGGTCCCTCTTCCTTTCTCACGACTGGACACTCTTTCTGGGGCAGTTTTTATTAAACTCTGTCGACTGAACTTTGCCGCTTTAACCAGCTGACGGCGTGGTCATGAAACAAGTGAATTATCCTCGAGATCCAAGTGTATTATCCAATTTATTTTTACAACTTTCACATAGAGAAATCAAAATGATAATTCAGGTAAAAAGTCACCAAGTCTCTAAGAATAAAACTATGTACCATACATATACTATATCGAATAATTTCTTCATCCAACAAAGCATTGCAAGCGATTTATTTGAATGTGCTGCCTCTGCTGGCTCGATTTTTTAATTCAATCTCTGTGTTATAACCAAGAATTTTAATAATTCACTTTTGCAGAAGCAAGTTGTTTCGATATAATAAGGTTTATGTCTTGTAGGATGTCGAATTTTCGGATTTTGCGAATGATTTGCAGCAATGGTATAGTTCGGACGAAGAGCGGGGCCTCCTGGGGCTGCGACAGTGCCCGGTGAGAGGCCATAACGTCTTATGAAAATAGGGGCAACTCCCTGCCGAAGTTAATTCGATATTACCGTAATCTCATTAGTATTCCCGCTCCATAATTTCTGCAGCCGGGTCGTATTATCCTGCTCCTTAAATATACAAACCCGAATATCTTGCAAACTTTTATCGCCCTATTCTTTACCATACAGCTCATAAAAAGACCTTCACGTTACATTATCGACAAGAGTCTTTAACTCTTAAATGCGGACAATGTTTGAAATATTCGGTGTATATGCAGACATTATTTTCATAAAAATCGTATGAAATTATAAGAGATAAAGTGCGACAGTAATTCGCATTGGTACCTGAAGAATGTTGCTGTTTTAAACATAGATTTTCTTGCCGTCTCAGAGAAACTTGCGGTAATCGCCGCTTAGACGGAGATTCCCTTAGCCTGACGTAAATTATGATCCGTAACGCAATGGTGTTTATCGCGCGGCACCGCTATGCTAATGTTATTATGTAATATGGAATATGCAGTTAGTCGTGTATGTATTATTCAGGAGGAAGGAGCTTTTCGGCCAAGAAGAGGAAGAGTCTTATTTGAGCCCGCAGCCGCGTAATTAGCCTTGAGCTGAAAGCAGCGCTAGATTGCCAGTTTGATAGCAGACTAATAAAAATCGTCGAGAAAGTAGATGTTGAATCAAATTTGACACATAGAGTTTCTTACTTCTATTCCGTAATCCAACACTTAATGATAATAACGACTTCTTGGCGAGAATGTTTGAAACTTAACCGACAACTTCTTCGAATTTAATGCATTCACACTTTAATAGCATCAAAATTACTTTTCAGAATAAGTTTAATGCTTTAAATGCGAATACAATTCCAAATGAATATCTATTGTCACTGTGCGCTGAGTGTTATTGATTGTTCGTTAATCTGATTAGTAAACTACGCAAACGCAGCCAGACGCACTCTATAAACAGAATGCTGTTCATACAGTTACGTACTGCTTGGCTGCTGCATCATGATTATATCCGAAAGGTCGTATGAAGTCATTACCAAGGATGTAAAGAGCGCAGAAATCCGGTTCACGAAATTGAGGAAATGCTTGGACAGCCCTGTAAACCTCGGATCAACAGGCAGGAAGAAAAAGTCTAACAAAAGTCGTAACGATAATGGTCTTTGCGGAAGAACCCGATGCCCAATACTCGGCGCAGTCTACCAAACCCGTCCAAACACTTTGAGGGCATTTTATTGGCGCCGGTGCCTTAATTTTAAAAGATTCTACAGATTTATTGCATCCGAGATGAAGCCGATTCTTAAAATATTGCATGATCTCGAATCGTTGGTAAGTTTTTAAATGAGGTAATACTAATAACTTGATACGTTGCAAAGCAGGAAAAGCGGCAATACTGAATAGATGAATTAAGGTATCTCATACATACAAGTACGATTACAAAATGGGTATGAAATTTGACAATTTCTTGCTTACACATAATATTTTTTGATCGAAAATTCGCCATATACAGATACAGTACATACTTTCGAACAATTACAGTGGAAATTTCATTTCGATATTCGCGGTGCTCTTGTAAATATTTGTTCATCATTACAAATAGTGCTTAAATACTACAAAATTTGGCTAATAAAACCTCAACCGGCGAGTTCAAAGCGAGTAGCATTTTTTGCGTAGAATGAACATGTTCAAAAAACGGTCACGTAGTCATGTAACCTTATCTATCTTTTAAACGAAACAAGTTACTTGGTTCATTCAAAATAAAAAAAATGACAAAGCTAATGTAAGCACAGCAAATTATGTTTCAACGACTACGGTTTAACAAATCTTGTAGTATACCAGTTCTGATAAATGTATGAAAATGTGTAGTATACTCAATTTACACCATGTAAAGCCCGCCTGCCCCCTTCTAATTCTATCTGTATCAGATACCTTATATTGGAGCGAATCTCAAATGTACGATAAGATATTAACGAGGGCTTTTCCGGTAGTCGGCTGATTCTTTTGAGGCTGGTCGGCAGCTTGAGCTATGGGTGGCGTGTGCCGCGGTGTAGAACCCTTTTTTTGCCGGGATTCCCATTAGAATTCCCCGTAGCAGCAGGTGCCCAGGGCACCTCGATGGAACAGTAGCGTGCATGACATTCCCTGGACGCAGCCTACACGGCTGCGTCTCCTAAGTTATGTCCGCCACTTGCGAAATTATGGACCTCCTGTCGAAAGATAGCTGATCCCTAACACTAACCGATCATTCTTCGTCAAGTGGCAGAGAATAATAAATTGACGCCCGTTTAATTCAACCATGGAATAACGTTAAGTATATTCTACACGATGTTTCCATTAATAAAACAACTTCTCAAATGAGATCTTGCCCATTTCAGAGTAAAAATTCTGAGTACAATTGTCGACAGCAATTTTTCTCTGTCTGTAGAATATCCAAAAATAATCTCCGAGAGTTCAAGTTTAAACTCTGAAGCATATACATTAACAAATATCATTTCCGACAGTTATTAGTAAATGTATACTCAGTCTTTATTTCCTCAAAAATCGTAAAGTCACTTACTTTAGGTTTAACATCCTCATTTTGGTTTTTGAATCAAATTACTAGAAATCTTAAATGGTTTTACTTTACCCCGGATACCTTGAAATGAATCAATCAACATCTGACAAGGATCAAGACTACGTATATCTCTACGTAATTTTTGAAACACTGATACACATAGCATATTTTCCAGCTAAAGGGACAGTTATTGTCACTTATTTCAAGTGACACCTGAAGTTCCAGCGATTTACAAATAATTGATATCAAGTTGATTCGATCTACATGGCTCATTAATAATTATCTGCCAGCAGTGGGTGGGGGCTACAAGGTCCCCGACTGAAACGAACATTTCAGACAACGGTATATCCTGGCAGATTTTGAAAAATGGTAATAGGTCATTATATTTATTACTGCTCCAGTGTGTCGGTGCGTGCGTGCAGGCCCTCGCATGAGCGTGCGTGAGCATGCAATTGCGTGCACTTTCGCGTTGAAACTTCTCCACGGCCGCTTCCGACACAGCCTCTCATCCTCACGTCCTTACCAGAAAGAGAGAGAGAGAGAGAGGGAGAGGGAGGGGGAGATGTAACTGGCCCTCTTTCTCTTTCACTGACTGACACCTTAAGCCGCGGCACACGCACAATTCGTCTTCTGGGAAGAGAAGCCGTCGGCTTTCCGAGCTTCCGGCAACTGAGATCAAGCTGCTCTCTTGACTTTCAATTACTAGCCGATTGTCAGTAGTGACTTATGTGACGTCATTGGCACTGAAGATTTAAGTAGTAACGGTAGAACTTTGTTTCCTTGTTACCGGCCGGGTTATGGAGCCGCGGCGAGGCTTTTAGATTTTACTGATATGCTGAGTAACTTGGCCAAATTCAGATGATAGCTAATAATTTTCCGTTACATGAATCAGGAGTTTCGGATAATAATTATGTGCAACTAGCAGTCCAGTATTAGACTGACAGTGGTGTGCGACACTCTTCCGTTCCAAGAATATATTCTGTGTTGGTATTCAATAACCTTTCTTATAGTTTAAACTTTAATTGCTCAGTTGGCCCGCCTTGCTTATGTCTCGAGCGGCAAAGACTGGCAAGTTATTTGATGCTGTTCCTTTTTGCTACGTTCGAAAGTCAAATGTAAAGAACTGGATTTCCAACGTGAGGAAACTCGAGGAATTTCTTTGGTTTACGTATTGAATGAGAAAACTGATCTATTGTTACAAATGAGAAAACACTTAGCTTGGGTACAAGATCTTTGGTTCGGTTTTAAAAGCTAAACGCGATGAACTAAATATAAGTTCGGCTCGTGTATCGTTACGAGTTAAATGGGGGATTGCGATGACTAATAACTGGCCTAGAGTCGCGGTATATGGCTAAACTGTACGGTTAAATGAATCTGCTTCGAAAGAGACTTCTGCTAAACTACTACAGGTCCACGCTCTTTGCTTCGGAGACCTAACTAACAGAGCTTCTTCGTACTCGACAGTTACAAATGAATTGGCCAACTTCGGCTACGTTACATAGTTGATCTAGGATACGGTGTGTGGATGTAGGATTTTTCCGTCGAAAAAAACGGTCTTTAGCTGAGTTTGAGATTAGAAAATAACGCAGGCATATACTGCGAGTAAGAAGAATGGCCACGATTTTGTATTGTAGGAACAAAAAGAAAAGTAGTCCGATTCGTACGAGGATGTAACACTTAGGATACAAGGCTGCATTCTCGCAATATACTCAAGTGTTTAAAGGATTGGTAAATAATGGAATAAAGATTGGCGAATGATTGAAATTGAGCATATTGTGTTTATCTTTGAAGGTTGCACTGAAACGGGTACGTGTTTCTCATATTTTCCAATCGACTTCACAACTTATGCAACTTTAATACATTTTTATATGTCTTTATATATATCTTAATATCATTAACCATTGTTTTCCAAACAAAGCATGTCATATTCATCAAGTTTATTTTCTTAAAAGAAACTTTTCCTAATTACCTTAATTTCTCCATGGAAAGTTATCCTGGTAATATTCGCCAATTCATAATATGCAATTGAACGAAAGATTATGTTTGCAGAATATAGCCAGTACTCCTGGCACTGGTATCCCCATCCGAGAGGGTATAATAGGTAGCTAACGCAGTGCGGTGTGGCGGTGCGGTACCCATCGAGCCGTGGCTCGGCTTGCTTCCCCGTCATAATAATGGTCCATTAATTAATATTTATACTCTGACCAGGTAGGTATGACGGGCTTCCTCTGCGTATACATTACTTTCTTACTTCTGCTGCTTTACTAGGATCGCGCGCTTCCACATCGCCACATTATTCACGCTTGCTGCCGTGCCGTATTAAGACCGCCACCATTAAATACCTCCTACAGGAACCTGCCAGCGAAAGGAGTACGCGTCAATTTACTTTAGAGACTGCACGCGCACTCGCGTGAACCTGAGACGAACAAACACGGTATTTATTCATTGTGGACTTCATTTTGTGAACTATTTATGAATGGCTATGTAATCTCATTAATGTATCCCCTTCCATACTTCTTATAGTAAAGAATTCATTCTCAGTCACACTAGTTTGCTTTCGTTCGTAAGTAATCGACTCATCATCAACTGTATAAATGATATTACGTAACTTGTAGAAAAGCTACTATTACGGAATATATATAATATTATAGATAAAATATCAATATTGAATGCAAATATAAAAGCAATAATGAAGAATAGTATAAAGTCATTTTTCGATAATCATTGCAACGAAAACTATAAGTGGCGAATAGCGAATCCCGACGATCTAGTAATTTCGTAAAATAGGTCTATCATCTATCTATTTTCTTTCCTTCTCGTTTTCCTTCCCGGCCCCCTATGAGTTCTTGCCTGTTTTCACTCGCACGAGTCTGCATTAAATCACTTCCAACCACGACCGACTCCCTCGGAATCATTGTTGCTTGACTGATTTCGCTAATACAGCCGCTGCTGACCTGGTATTAGAATCGTTACGACGATAGTTTCTACTAGTTACTGTTTCGTTAATTGAAATGTAGACCTCTGTTGTTGCTTTTTGTTGGGAATGGAGCCGTGACAGGTCACTGACTGCACGTTTCTGCATTTCATCCGCGGATTTTTTTGATTGTGGCTGGAGTGAGTGACAAAAATTTGGACGAGAATAAATGTTATTTTTAATTACCCTTTGCACCTTCAAGATTCCCTCCACAACATTTAGTTTTATTGCGGCAGTTGCGCAATTCATGTTCCTAATCTTTTTACTTGAAAATAGTGATTTAGCAGCTTAAAAATACTACAAGTTTCATTGTACAAACGATATTTGCAGTGCAGGGAGATTGGTAGAATCACTCAACGCTTTATATATTAAGGGTTTGTTTAATTTAAAATACTGAAATTAATTTACTAGCTTTGAATGGTGACGGTACCGTCGTCACAAACTTTGCTGAAGAAAAGTTGGGAAGTAATAAGTTTACCAGTGCTGCTATACGAACTTCTGAAACTCCCAACGTTAATCACGTTTCCACAATTACATGAGTCCATTATGTGGAGGTATGTACGTATGCGTGCACGTCTGTGCATGGGAACAAGTGAAACTCGCTTACATGCCGGCGAAAAGATCGCGCGTGGACCATGACCTAGCTCTTAATTAAACAAACCAAGAATTCTCGAGGATTTTGAACTAAGTATTTTCCCACCGGTCACCTTGACCGCAGAGTCTAACTTACGAAAAGTGAATTGTAAGTGAAACTTCCGTGCGTTGAACTTGCTCATAATACAGACATACTCTGTGGTACTTTGGTAATGAGTAGACGCTCTGCGGATACTTATGCAAATTTAATTCTAGCATCAATCCCAGACTTGAGATTTAAACAAAAAACTACAAGCTTATAGGAAGGTGGAATATGAATATCAAAATAAATATTTAAAATGATTTATCATTTTGTTAAAGAGATACATACAGCCTAGGAAAGAATACAAATTTCCAATGGAATTGAAATCGCAGCGTTAGCACAAGTATCGTAGCATTAAGACTATACTCTACGGGTGTATGTGTGTATAGTACCTACATGTGGTACTTGTGTGTGAAAGCTGCAAAAATGTTGATCGAAGAGTTATTTCTTATATTTGACTTTCGAATAGTATGTTGTATGGCAATGAACTGAATTGAATTGTGTAATTCCTAGATTCGAACAGACTATGTTTCATGTATAATCAGAAGACTGTTACGTCTTCCCGTCGAAGCGTTGGAAAAAGGACTAAAATCCGTGGCAATTATGGTGAAGGTAGTGATCCGCCGTGTTCCTTCTGCCACGATTTGTAATGACTCCACTTACGTCCCATTTGGAGGGAGCAGCCTCTTATTAATTACGCCAGTTTTACCGAGGCACGCCACCAAAAAAAGGCTAATTTCCTCCATGCAAACGCTTTGTCTGTCATACTCGATATTCATCTACCGCCTTTATTGCCCAGTAATTATTACCGAAGTACCAATTAGGAGCACAATGATCTTTAATTAAAGGACTTCTTGCCTAAATGAGAAACTCTACTTTAGTTGTTGTTAACCTTTTGCAACCTGCAATATTGCGTTGCTGTCTCTTAATTTGCAACTGATTATTACACGCTTGTATTGTAAATTATCTTTAAAATATATTTGCCAATCAATTATATTGCATTGAATGTTTAAAACTTCAAAGCACTAAATTATTTTTTTAGGTTGTTATGTATTAACGCGTCAAACCGTTTGTATTAATAAGGAGTTTGCAAAGTGTGTCACTACCATTATGTCGATGTACAACTATTTCCACTGCACGCAATTATTAACAAGAAAACTGTAACACTCTCTAGTCCACAGAAAGTTCGTTTGTTATGGTCTCTTGCTGACTATAATCATTACTGGCACCTATTTTCCCTGTTCTTGTTTACAGGCATTTCAGTCTCTAACGGGTTTGCTATCTTATTTCTGTCGTTTCGGCATAAATCAATGTGTTGAACATTATAATGGCACCATAAAGCAAAATTTCTATTATAGTTTTATTAAAGAGTAGTATTATTATAATTCACCAATGTAGACGTTTTTTAATTCAAGGCCAGATTAAAGGATGTTCACTAAGCAGCCTTGAGTATTTGGATCTAACGTGCTTCAAACGAAGCTGGCTCCAATGAAGCAATTAATTAACATTCAGGCAAAAAAGTCTCTTGTAGTAGGTACATATCCGTTAGAATCTTCATTATAATCTTCCTTCTCGCAAAAAGTCGATTTACTATCACCTTTAATTAAGATACGACAGAGGCTAATCGCCCTCCAAATCTGAAGATCGATGGTAGTCTGAGCTAGGAATTCTTTTCCTGCTGTAACAGATCGGGATTCGTATAACAGGTAGCCGTGTGCTTAGAATTTAGCCTCATGTTGTTTTCCTTGGAGGTTCGAATACCACCTACATGGGTATACCAAATACACGATAGACCAAATTTAATTCAATATTTAAATTTTTTCCAAGAATTAACATGTTCTTCTTGCTTCTGTTCTCTTTACCATACATTTTTTCTTCGGTGTTTATATTTGTTTGAACTAATAGGCCATTAATTTAAATTATTCTTCAAATTCTATGACTCGTCATAAATGGGAAATCTGCCTTGTTTAATTTCGGAGAAAGTAAAATGGAGCAGTTAAGAAAGAATTTGCACGTGTACGAAGATGATTTATACTTTTGAACGTGGCAATATCTTCTTTCAAGTAATGGCGATATAATTGCGGTGTTATAGGCGTGAAATCATTAAATCGGGTTCGCTATAATCTGTTACATAATACGAAAGTTTGCGAACCAGTCGACGACTTCCCGATCTCTTAATTAACGCCTAACTGACATCTAATGTCAGCTGCTGAACATCATCTTGTAGTAAGCTGTAATCACTGCGAGTGAGGCATTGCATACTTGATCCGGTCCTATCGCCGAGAGGACTTAGCGGTAGCTAGCGATTATCGTCTCTCCGCCTCCTAATTACAATGATTACGTGACAATTACGCGTATTCAGATCCTTTCAGATTAGTTATCGCTCGGTAATCCAACATTCAAGGACTACTCAGACAATCGATCTGGCTCAATTCAGGAAAAACGGCGATGCCCACTCGAGTCGTATTGCTAATATTTCCAATTTGTATCGTCTACAAATATTCGAAGTTTCTTGGACCCTTTGTTTAAATTTTGTATTTCTCTTGACTTAATTTGCTGTGCATCAAAGGTATTCCTTTCCAGTATCCACAAAAGATTTAGAAAATCGATTTTTCACCAAATTTATAATTGAAAATTTACATTTTTAAATATTTGGCAAGTTTAATGGTTCCAATTATGCACCTAATACAGGGACCAACCAAACGCTTCGCCCGGTCCGGAAGATTCGATTCCTAAATCACAATATTATAAATAAAAATTGGGCATCAGGCACCTGAAGGTGATGCTACACAAAATAGCCAACACAATAACTTGCAAATATACAGTGACGGATTGTCAGATAGAACCTCGGCCAGTTAGAATTCAGAAATAATTGTAGAAAATTAGTTAGTACGACGCATAAGAAATCGAGTGATTTTAGCTGACGAACAGAATGGCCGAATTACAATAGTAAATTATCAAGGGATTTTGATGTGCACTCAATATTTCTCAACTTTAGAACAACTTTCTCAACTCAAGAACCCGATGAACATCCCAGGTGCAATGGCATAATATATCCAGTATTATCGAATAAGAAGCTTATAATTGGTTAAAAATACATTTCTAAATATATATGCCAGAGGAGGTTAGGTTTCGCAATTAAGTGGACGGTCGCCATCTGTTCCTCCATACGTGCCACCGATCAATGGTACCTGCTATTTCCGCGTGTGAAAAGACTTTATTCTCCTAAAGCTCCTCACTCATAAATCTCGCGTCAAGTATTATTTTTACTGGTCTCTCTCACTGTCATGTGGCGTCCCGGAAATCTGTATGGAACTAGCACTAAGAGTATCACCGGACGATTACTTCAGCTTGAGTAATGTCTTGCATAAATCATTGTTTTCGAAAAGGCAAGCAGTATACCCATCTCGAAAAAACGTGCTCTAATGACACACTGAAAAGTATACCAGTACCTTAAAATTTGAACCTAGATTCCAATACTTCACACCAACAATATAGATCTCAAGTAGAATAGGAAGTGTAAATATCAAAACGTATCGTCTACTCCCAAAACTATAGGTTACCTAATAAGTTGAGGGTGGTACTTCATTTCTTTCAAATCACTACAAATTGTCTAATATTTTGAATTAGACACAAATATCTCCTTAATTTTCTCTACATCTTGTACATTATATAGAATATTATACTGTGCGTATAATATCCTACGTAATATAATATAGGTATAAAATTATGAGAAAAAGTAGTCTGTACAGGTCCATTTTGTACACGACCGAATGTATTAGGTCAGAACTCGAAAACCTGTAGAGAAGATTGAAGATTTCCTAAAAGTACGAGGGTCGTCGAACTCGGTATTCCTAATATCGGGAGAAATTACAGCCGTGCTGGGCTTGGAAATTTAACGCAGCTGGGTAATACCTAATAAAGGGGAGGCCAACATGCCTCCGCTATCAAGCATCTGCCTATAGGCAGTATGGATACTGCATACAGAACCCATTAACCGGGATGCATCTCTCGCGACCATAAAGGTGAATTCAACATACTTTTTCTACCTCGAAATTTATTTTTTCACCCCAAAATAGAGCGGTTTAATTACCTCATTAAATAAAATAATAATATCCTGCTTGCACTCTTTTTCCTTATACACAGCTTTCAACGTAAGAAGCTTAGGCATTAACTAAGAATGATGACGTTCTGAGATTTAGTATTCGTTCTGACAAATCTGCCTTGTGATATTAATAAACAGTAATTTTGAAGTTCCATTGAGATGCTTGGAATTAATTGTGGAAAGTAAAGAGATTTCTGTATATAAAGAAGACAAAATAATACTTTTATGGGAGCCCTCGGCAGGGTATTCGGAAGGAGGGAATTGCATTAGGGACATCAAAGCAACTTAAGGAGCACATTTCTTTAGGACTTTATGGCCACAATGCTTTTGGCGAGGAAGCACGTTGTCGTGATGGCTGGCGCCACGGTCTGAAATCTTTATTAATTAAGATCTTACGGAGGTTCGCGGGTTAATCTGAAGACCCGTGGCAATAAATTCTTCTTACACTCGCAAAAAAATCGGTTGCAGATATTATCATCGTGTTACTGCTCGCGGAAGAGATGGCTTCACTTTTTACTTCGAGTCTTTGGCAAAGATTATGTAAAGGTTTAATAAACCTGCAAAGAAATATCTTTGGGCATCACATAATAGCCATTGTGTACTCATCCACTACAGACTATTATTATAATAAACGAAGCACAGGCCTCGAAACCAGAATCCAAAATTCATATAAAAAACCATAAAATATTAGTTCCATTCCAAGATCAATTGATCTTAAAATTACAAGTTACAACTTTGCGTAACACATTCGTAAAAATTGGGTATACTAGTATACTGCAGTTATTTGAATGGAGTATATTCAGAGTGATTCACTCATTGAAGTAAAGGGGTAGCTTTTAAATCATCACCCATATTCCAATTGCAGCTTGGTGGTAACGAGTATTAGAATTTCCGTAGCCAGTACCAGGGTGTGTGACGCCGGCTGTATCACCATCAGACCAAACAATGTAGCCAGTTACCGTCGATCAGATAAAGCGACTTGACCCTTTGAACCGTGAAGATTTCCCTCGGGCAAAACGGTAGTATCTGTCTCGAGTCAAATGCTTTCTCTTTGGAAGAGACACACGGCCAGCGCTGTCCTTGTACAACTCTCGGCCTCCCGCAAGGTCAACCTCGTGAGAAGACGGCTGCTCTTTTGCCATATATCCGTTCTCTCTCTCTCTCTCTTTCTCGCCTCCTTTTCCAGGCCATTCAAAGCCGAGGCTCGATGTCGTCGCTACATATGCAGATTAAAGAACGACGATTTGAGCCCCCATGCCCGCTACACCCAACAGGTGTACACCCAGAAACACTCCTTCTACCTTCACCCAATCACCACTGTTCTATCAATCTCCATTTGGCAAATTCGAGTACCAGAACTGGCATTCTCGTACAGGTACATACAGTTACCCCATTGATGACATATTTAATTTCCGATTTATGACGTTGGCATTCATTCTTGGATGGTGAATAATCAATATATGTCACTAGTTCACTGGGCCTCTAATAAATTGTACGAATCTTACAATTAATCTAAAAATTAATTAAGACTAATTAAACAATAACCTAAAAATCTATTGTACGAATCTTACTTAGCAAAGATAGTTTTTAGTATTAAGTTTGTGACGGAGGGGGAACAGAATCAATTTTACCTAACGACTAAGGTCGAAAGCGTAAACCTTTAAAAAAGACATCAGACAGACAGGATAGAAGCTGGGTTGCACCTGTCCAAGATCAACGAAAGTAAATCTGCGGGCATTTACGGTTAAGAGGAAGACGGAAGCTGGTTGGTATAGGGGGAGCAGAAGGGAAGAGGCGATTAGCTAAAAGAAAAAAGAGTGAGGGATCGAGAGAGTAAGAGAGAGAAAGGCGCGAGAGATCGAGGGAACTGGAGCAGCGAGGCGTGTCGGCTTGAATGAACGTGAAGGTAGAGCGTGAGGTTAGCAGGTACAGCCGAAGGAGAATCTTGCTCCTTGGGTGAGGCACCTTTCAGACCTAAGACGAGTTCTAACGTCTCTATACATATAGTGCACTCTTCGTCGTCTTATTTTGCATCTGTTAAAGTGGGTGTGTGTGTGCCGTCTCAGGTTCCTCGTGGCCTTGCAAGGTCGCAACCGTATCTCCCTCGGGTGAGATTCTATCTCCGATCGCTTCTCTATCTACCCAGTTACGTAACTGTGCTATGCTACCAACCTATCTATCTAGCTGCCGGCTGGCGAACCCAGGCTAACAGAAATCACCCATCAGTCGCAAATATTATAATAACACGAATGCACAGTGTTTTCATAATAACTGCAGTCATACACTCTGCTCAAACAGGTGTCAATGAATTATTATTATTATTATTATTAATCAAATCAGTATTCCCAATAATTTCGGGATTTTCTCCCTCAGTCTTAAGCAAAGCAGTATATACACTCATACATTATTCGTTCACAGAGTCAATTTTAACTTTTAATAACAATGCAGTTATCTTTCTATTTGAAAGTTCCTATGGTGTTTCCTTCATGGTACTGTATCGTCTACGACCCGATCTTCACTTCGCTTATTACTGATTTTCCGAATGCTTTTGTGTCAAACTCCGAATTAGTGACGTGAAGGAATTTTTAAGTAAATTCTATATGTGCTCGATATTTGATCGATTTTCAGTCATTTTCGCGTTTCTGAATTACTCGGACTGAGAACCTACTTTAGAAAATGAGGAAAACCGTATTTCATACTCTAGCTTGTCTAGCTTCAATATCTTTCTTGATCATCTCGTTGTAAATATACATACGCATATAGCAGGGACCGGCTAGGTTCAATAAGGGTGATCAATTAAATTACTCCCTTTATTTATAGCTTTGTCCGAAACCCGCCTTCGCATTCGGTGGTTCGGTGCACCACATTCTCTCTGATGCACCGAACCGCTGGGTTTAATTATCTAAATCGACAATCGAAGCTACGTGATATGGTCTCGCACGAATTCCAAGATTTAGAAATTATCTCAAGGAGGATCAAAAGTTGAATCGAAAGAATGCGACCGAGAACATTGGGACTCAGTCTCCAACGGTCAGATCATTATCAAATGCCCATTATACCTAATTATAATTTAGATTTACACGTGCCATCATTTCTATCCAGGCACAATCTTAAAATGTTGGTATGGAAAATTCGAACTATATTGAATTAATAATTTTCTGCAGTACTAAACGCATACTGTCGAGGATACACGAATAGAGGATTATTATAAATCATCCGGCAATTTTGGTTATACAGAAATATTCGACAACTCTCCTCTACATCCTCTATATTGCAGATAATTTTATATTGTGCGTAGAATATGTATAAATATAATAAACACAACGTTCGATAAAAAGTCGGGCACGCTGGTACCGATTCAAAGGGAAAGGAATAATCACTCTGTACTACAAATTGAGCACACATATGCTGTATAATAGCCCAAGACTCTTTATTATTGACAGCAAATTTGAGAAAAGAAATTAGGCTTGTGTAGAAAAAGATGCTTCCTTTTATAGGTAATGAACTGTTCAACGAGCGACGATGAAAAGTTCAATCAGCTGTTGCTAATTAATAGAGGCACGTATGACTCGTGCGTGGATGGTAAGCCAGTTATGAGAGCGGAGTACTCTTTGGTACCGAATGATTGACTGGTATGCCATAATTGAAGGCATGGCGCTTCGCTTCGGCAGATTTTCGAAGGACGTATTTGCTACGCCAGGCTTTAATTATCGCTCACTGAACGCGTGCGCGAGCACACTTCGTTAATTCACGCCATATTCATATACAAGTCAAATTAATGAGGAGATGAGCTAAGATTACTAGGTAGTGGAAATTTGCCCAGTGAGTCCCAAATCATCTTCCGCAAAACCAAACCTCTGTTCAAGAGATTAATCTTTTAGTTTAATAAAGAAATGCATTACACTTCATTTGTTCATTCACTTAATACTTCAAATATTATTGGTCAATTGCTGAATAAACAAATTGTGCAAACACATCGAAATTGAAAATGTGTGAATTTACGAAGTTTGGGTATACATATACTGATAGGACAATTGTGAAAGTGAAGAGTGTCGCAATGGATCGATCATTTGACATGTGAAAAGTAGGTGTCCTGCTGAGGGCATTCCAAATTTTTCACACCTTCCCGCTACATTTGAATGCAAATGGACGATACTATAATTCAGCTAATTAGATTCGTCAGGGTTATTTTGGGATTCAGTGGGTCAGTGAACTCCAACTATGTGAATTCTAACGCGGGGCTCGAGAAAGGGAGCTCATGAATATTGCTACAAATTGCAAATGAGGGATCCGGTACTCAAATTTCAAACGGGTGTTGATATTCTCTAATGGTATTCAACTCTCCAGCAGCGAGAATCTCTGCTTTGCTACTTATATCTTTCACGAAAAGATAAAATAAGAAGGTGATACATATGATGGACAGAAGACGTCAGTCTTACGTATGCGCAACACCAGGGAATACTTTCTTTCATCTCGATGGTGATCGATGAATTTGGATAGGTATCGGTGCCGAAGAGCAAAGCTTACCTGAAATTGCAGGATCCGGTGAGGCGCGCACTATCTGCCGCCGCGGCCACGCCAAGATGATCGATGGATCACGCGCGCCGGTTTATCTTCATGCATTTAACCACATGTCCAATTCAAGATTCATCTCGGCAACTGGTAACTTTTTCAACCGCCACTCCTCAGTTTCTCAACTGACACTTTCACACGAACGCTTTATTGCCGCTCGATCTATCTCAATTTCCGAATGATCAACGTTCTTGCTCCACTGAGTCCCCACTCGGAAACTACGCGCACTCATAGATCAGCCATCAAATTTAAAAAGTCCGCCGATTCTTTTGCTGGTTCGTCATTTATCAATTAGAACCACATTGCACAATCAAGTACTTCGAAGGAAGAATCTCAGCGTTACTAGTCCGGGAGTCCGAATGGCCTTACTCCCCCAAAATCTTCGACTAGAGCTAGTCTCACAATGCGAGGGTAGTCATGAGACTTCAATGAAAAATAATTAAAGTGTCCATAAGCATGGGTCTCATTAACAATCGATATCTCGTCCTTGTCCCGAAAGTCAAATGGACCACTGACTACCGGGCCCAGTGCCCCATCAATCACCTGTGCCACAACTTGTTCGAAGACGATTAGATCCCTTGGAGGAGAATAAGATACTGAAAGGTATACTCCGCGGCTGACACCTCCGGGAAGTATGAGAATTGCCTTGTGCGAGAAAGGCGACAGGGGTCCAGGATGAAGAGGATGAAGAACGGAGCCGGTGTGAGACGGGACGGCAGGGTTTCGGATCCGTGCTGGCTGGTGGTCGGGTAGTTTGTGGCTGCGAGCTCGAGTCGAGCAGTCGAGCAGTCGAGCTACGACACCGTGCGATCTTAGTCCGTCTTCCTTTCTCCAGGAGGCTCCTATCCTTCCAGTCGCTTCCTCCTTCCTCCAGCTACTCTCTGTGTGCCAGCCCGGCCGCCCTCTCTCTCTTTCTCTACCGTGCTACCGGTCTCTCTATAGTAGCGTCCTCTTCTACCTTTCCTCCCATCGCTACCTGTAGTCCTGGTAGCGAGCTTTCCCTCTCTTTCCAACTAGATGCCTTGGAACCAACTCTCCTCTTCCCGGCGCGACGTCGTCTTCCCGGCGCTGAGTACTCTATGCATACTCTCGCTCTCTTGGATCCTGCGGCTTTCTTGTATAAATTACATTTCGTCTCAAAGAGTACCGCTCTTTTTCGAGCCGTTAACTTTCCTCGGCTGATGACTGGCAGGGTAGGGGACCGACGAGAATTTGTCGCGACTTACGCCTTACGCTCTTAGCCTAATTCACGGCTATCTTCGACTCAGCGGGGGTGCCTCGATTGACGATGATTTAATGGTGTTGTTCCTCGAAGATTAAGATTTGAAATACGACATGACAGCTTCGGCGGACTCTCTGCTTTTCACTCTGCACGGGAACACCGAGTGGTATATTGGCACTATCTCGCAGTTTCACATTTGCAACGGCATTATTTTATCGATGATTCTTCAAAGGCTTTTCGGTGTCTATGTTACTATATTCTTTCAAGAATGGAATTGCAATCAGGGTTAGTGTTACTATGGCATATATTCAACTATCTAAAACCAGTAGCTCATTCTGTGGGGAAGATATACATACTACGCGCCTGTGCCATTTGCGGTTTCAATTATTTCGCGAAACTAAACCTCACATTACAGGTAGGTAGTCCCTCATAATCACCATGGAAAAATCCTTATCCATAATATGGCAGTGATATGGTTATATCCAAAACGACCGTCCAACTCACCCGATTCTATATTCATTGTACTTTTCACATAAGTATAACTGAGCATACCGAAGAACTAGGCTTGATAATTAAAAGTTATGGCGACCAAACGCATAAAACACATCAAAAGACCCTACCAGTTTCATCCTCTCACTGCTACAACAGTCGTTAATGTTTCACCGGCTTCCTGCTTGATAGTCTTTCTCACGGGAATCCCGTGGTCTTTCCGTTCTATCGTGTATTATCCTCCTGAATCCTTCGCCCTCGATCTATTATCGACTGCGGCTCAACCGCGACTGGCGAAGCAAGTGCCTGCACATCATCATCAGTCTATTTGCCCCGCACAGCCTATTGTTATCCGTGCGTGTACCTGCACCGCACGCCCTTTACAAACGACGTACGATCAACAATACTCCTGGTGTACACGGGTATTCAATAAGTTCCGACGCACTAAGGTGGCTAGCCACGCCATGCTTTTATTATAGCGTATCTGAACCGTATAAAAGTCGAACGCGAATGGAACTTAAAGCTCGTGTCCTAGAATCACTTTAACATGTACAAAGACCCGGGCACTTTATTTAAACACTAGCGGCTATTTCCAATTACTTTTTTAATTCAATGAAACCAAATAAGCCTTAAACCAAATAAGTTCTAAAAACTTCAAGATCAGTAACGTGGTATGAAACCCCGCCAAAATGATGAATTTAATGGGAAAAATCAGCACATGCAAAAATTACCCGTAGATCTTAGTGTTAATAATAGCAGAAATGGATGCAAAACACGATACTACTCGTAACCAATAGGTACCGTCTTAATAATTGAAATAACAAGGCCTCTGAATAAGATCAGGATCAGTTTGTTTTTTTCTTGGCACACAATAAATTCGAAAAATTGCTATCGAGTATATCTAAGTGAGAGGCCTGTCAATGATATTTAATAATTTTGTTACGGATCGACTGGAAATATTAGGCACTTGTCACAAATCAGTGAACATGTAGGCGGGTTCGACCTGAAACACTCCTGTTTGAGCAGAACTCCGTTACCCTATCTTTTGCAAAGCCAGGATCATCAATAAAATCCATGGCACATAGCACGGCTATCATCCGCAGTACAGTTCGCACTTCTGTTCTCACATTTTTGTTTCTCTTTCGGTAGCCGGCTCTGAGAGCACCCGGCGTACCTTCTTCCGACCCGTTTCTTTATGGCAGGAGGCTTTCGATCGAGCCAACGCTACTGCTTTGGTCGTATTGGTATGGTAAGGAGCTCCCAATTTCCGACTTTTTACATTTTCAAAATTCCGGTCGCGCCTGTACAAATACAATTGTCTTTATGAGCACTGAGTTTGGAGTTTTGCTCCCATTCCAAGTACCGAAATGGCCAAGCTGCTGAACGTTCAAATCCTGAAATCTCCAATTACCACCACTTCTATATTTGAAACATTATACGTTTCAACGTATACAATTTTGCATAGATACGTACATAGAGATTCTATCTATAGAACTTCCTATATCTGTAATTTCTAAAGTCCCCAATCCGGAAATTTCGAAATGCTGAAGAGCATCATATTAAGCATATAGTACTTTCGAGTTAACTACACAAAACTTAATCGCCCTGATTTAGTGGTTCTAACGTAACGAAATCAAGTTGAAAACGTCTCTTGGTTTACCTTCGGCATAACATAACACTGTAACAAAATACCTGCAGTATACACTTCCATCATTACGTTTCTGAACCTTCGACTGTTGTCGTGCATTCTGACAGACCCCTCAAAGTTTGCACAATCTACTTCACCCCCTCAGCCGCAAGACTATTGTTTAAACAATGTTCGTTCTGTTTAAACTTATATAAAAGTGAAGATTGCCTTTTTTATTTACTAACTTTAGCCCCATCCACATTTGCTACCAGTAAAAACATATATGTATTCTATGCTCCTTGTTTTTTTAGAGTAATTATTTAATTAGAGTTACTCCTAAAAATTGAATCCAGCGATTGCGCTTCATAATTGATAAGAGGTATGTACACATCATTGGTCAGAGATTAATTAAAAGAGGTTAGAAGCCCTTGGCGGGAAAGATTGGTGGGACTTGGCGCACGATAATAGGAAGAAATCGCGAAAATGGGGCCAACTCTCGTATGCTCTCAGGAGCAGTGCATCGTGACGGTCGTCGTGACGCTTTTCACAGAGTGAGGAAGATGATCACAGTCAGTCTTGTTCACAGGCGGACACGCGTTTACTCGAGCGTACGCAACTAGGCCCAGTTTCCACCTCGGGTGGGCCTCCTTCCTCCCGCCAGTGGCTCTCTTCACTCTTCTCCACTGAGATCGCAATCAAATGCCGAGTTGTGCGAACAAACTACGCGGAACGTCGGTTTACAGCGGCGCGGCGCCCGTGAGATTCTTATCGGCGCAAGGACACGGACCTTCAGCATTACGATGAAACGAATATTCTTTTAATGGTCAAAGAATTCAGTCTTTATTGGGTTTAGCCGTAAATACCGGCGAGGCACTATACAACACTGGATTATTGCTTGCTAACTAGGCTCATTATTCCCGGGTAAATCGAGGTCACTGTCAGCGGAAAAGTCCTTTCCCGAATTAGCCTGGTGAAATTGATTCCTCGCGGCTACCGTGCACTGTCAGAACTGGAATCACCAGTCTGGCGCGATTATGCGCTACCGACGTTCTCGAAACTGGCGAATACTTTACCATACGGATAGTTTTACGACGTATCACGGCATTCAATGCCTTTTGATATATTACCATCTCTAGCTTCTCTAAAGTCTCCTTTTCTTCAGTTACCAATGATCATCACCTGGTGACTTATAATGAACTACTTTACTGCCGGTTCTTCAATTAGTTAAAGACCCGAAGCTTGCTGGCATAACATTTAAGTGTGCCAATATCTCTCTGCATGGGGTCTGCATATAATCTGTCACAAACACGGGTAGAAGTATATTAAAGGAACGTTTTGGGGACACCCCAGAGGAAGAGGCTCAACGTGTTATTGGCGAGCATACAGAGCCACTATTGACACTAAGAGATGTCAAAGTAATTAAGGTTTGCCACCCGCTACTAGGCATTAAAACCATGCCCGAGCTTCTTTATATTATACATCCGAAAATGATATTACAATACACGTTCCAAGGATGCTAATTAATGCACCCTATTTCTTCATTTGAAAGCAACCAATTAAGACACGTAAAAATCAATTAAAAAATTAAATTGTACATATTAACCTAACCTATATCTATGAAAGACTGGCACAGCGACACAGTATAATGGGAGAATTCTGTGGTGGAAGCACTTAGTGTATGAATTGTACCATTTTTAATCTTAAGTAATTTAGGAAATGAATAACCCCCGAAGTAAATAAAAATGTAAAAAACGCCAAGTAGTTTAGGAATTCACAAAAACTGTATCTTCTTGAATTACGTGTTGTCCAAAAACAAAATAGATACTATACAAGAAAGCCAAGTTTGCAATTAAAAATACCACAGAGACGAATTAAGTAATTGATTTGCATCGCTAACTTTCAAATTTGGGGTATGCGTATTACATTCGAGAGCTCGTGACGTTTTTCCTTGCCAATGCAGGTACGTACATGCCAAGCTTTAATGATCTTTGATTGAAAACATGGCTTTCTTAGTATGATATCTATTTCTCTTTTCGTCATCATATGTAGTTCAAGATCTTTTATGTGGATCACTAAACCACGTGTTACTTTTGTTTACATTTTAATGTTTTTTGGAGAATATTATGTCCTTCGAGCGATTTCAAATGTCCGAGATCAATGACTCTGTAGTTCCAAGTTGGTCGGTCGGTACTAATCATGTATGTTACTTGGAATCAGTTTTTTGGAACCATCAAACTATCAGTATTATCTAGCGATCACAAGAACCGTGTGTCATGTCATCACAGAGGAGTCTGTGATGTCACGGAGAAAAGTGATAGATATCGACAGCCTTCCGATTAATTGATAAACCGCAGCACATCGCAGTGACGCCCTCTCGCGTGAGAAAAGTGAAAGCCATATTCTGAGGTCTGATTCTTCTGACTCTATCTCCGGTGCGTTCGCAACAGGTGAAATTCATATCTTCTGAACGACTGAACCGATTCGGATGATTCGTGGCTCATTGAATTAAACAAAATAAACGATGAAATACTACATTCATAAATAACTCCATGCAGCTGTAACGTTTTCACAAATCCCGATGATAATGTTGTATCGATCGAAACCGCTAGACTGGGGGGTAAGGATCCTCGGCTATCGCGCGCTGTTACTATATGTATCTATTACTACTTGGCGCGAGATCCTATCGAGTCTCTTGGTATACAATGCAGTCCCTGTTATTCAAACGTTCTACTAGCTAGATAATTTGCTATATAAGTTTTATGATTTTACTTGGCGCCAACTGTTATATAATTCAAGAAAATCATAAAAATAAATCGGATTTAATTATTTTCAGTTTTGGCATCAACCTCCTTAACAAATTCACCACTGGACAATTGTACATACTTAATGGTGGCGCGCGCAACATCTTCGGCCACTCTACGAGACAATAACAACCGCAAGTAATTACTGCTTTCTGATTATTTACCGACGAGTTTTACTGACGTGTTACGCCTCGGTGCCAATGAATATCCGGGTAAAAATGGAATTTTTGGGAAAAGGCGTTGTGGCGGCAGGGGGTACGGGTGGAGAAGAGGGCGTCAGAGAGTATGAGGCCACCCGGTGAGCAATTAAAGGTAGAGTTCTTATTCATTTAAGCGGGTATGCAGATGCCAGAAGGAATATTGGCATGTTGCCTGGCCACCCGGAAGGTAATTAATGGATAATCGATGCTCTCTTTTGCCGAATACACGCCCGGCGTAACCCCGATAATCACGACTCTCCACCAAAATGTTATGCTTCCAGACTTGCTCCTCACGAATTTCACGATTACTCGCTCGGCAACCGTTCCTCCGTCCACCTAATGAACCACAAATTTACGTGATGCCTGCTTCACTCAGTATCCCGCTAATGACAATGTTTTCGTGTGAAGGTCATTTCTACGTAATTATTCCCCTCTTTTGAGCACAAGCCGGCATTTCTCTTGATCTGTCAGTGACATTCTTGGACCTGTTTTGACCCGGAGTGAAATTAAATAACGTCGCACGTACGCTCGATATGAATACCGATATAACGTATCATGAGTATCAGATTGGGTGGAAATCCTATAAGTGAAAATTGTACTATTTCTGGTAATGTTGTGACGAAAGCGGTGAATGATACCTGCCTTGCATGTACCCCGTGCTCAAACGATTCTGTTCGTTTCCCGGCATTGTTTACATGGTCATTTCTAACAGAACCGTTTGAACCGGCTATCCATAGTAGTAAATGGTAAAAATACTTGTAAGAGGAAAAGAAAGCGATGAATTTACTCGAATCAACAAGATGTATGGAGGTTAGGACGTGCGTGGAGGACGACATCTATGGGACGTACACCTTATAGGAAACAATTGCCGATCAGTCTTAATCGTACGTGTTGCCATTGTAACGTTCGACTGTCCAAGAAACCATAGAAATAAAACAATTCTAAAGGTTCGGGAAACTATGTAGATCTGCAGCAAGGGAAAAATGAGTTTACTTAAGATTGTTGGGTCCCGACACGCAATACTCGGGCCCAGGTGAGCTATAACTCTTCGTCCAAGGAGGTGGTGCAGGATGTCGCAGCACTTTTGGCAGGTAAGTCTCCTACCAGGACACCCACTGCGTGCCCTATTAATTTCACCGATAAGGAGCGCGCGCTCTCGTGGAAGATCGAGGTCCTGGACATGACACGCTTCTTTGCTGCAAAAATTCATTACGCCCTGGCCGATTAATCTCGGCCACTTCTTCCGAGATCTTTGCAGCTCCATTAAATCTTCGTGTCGTCGCAGAAGATGCTATCGGTCATACCGCACTCCAGCATTATATTATCCAGAGACTACTGCGACCGGTACACATCCACATACCGGGTCTTCCGATAGCGGCACTTCGTGAGCTACTGCCCCTCGGTTATCAGATGTCGACTTCAGATATGCCGCGTTCCTCTTCATTCGGTTTTCTGCCCTCCACTAGATTGATACAAGTATATTGCATTGTTAACGTATGGACTGAGTTTGAACGTTTGGACGTACATAACTATCCGTCGATTCATTAAGGTTTAACTAGAAAGATCTAGATCACATCACAATCTAGCTAGCTATCCAAACATAGTGTTGGGTAGAATTTCAATCTCCATGTAGGTACGATTAATTTAAACCCACGATTGTTGATCCCAGGCAACTGTTCGTGTCAGAATTGCATGCAATGCAGATGTCTGTTCGTTAATTACGACAAGTTTGAACACCGCAAAAACGAGAGTATTTATCGGCTTTTGGACTAATCGCATAATTGGCAATTACTAATTTCAGCCTCACGGTACTTAACCGATAAACAGGGGGGATCGTTGAAGGTTATAGTTTAAAAACGCGGGGCTAGAGTAAAAGTAATTCAATATTTAACGCTTCGCTCGCCCTTCCGTCGGCTAGGCGCAAGCGTTCGGAATAAATGAGCAGCCTTCGCCAATAAACATCAGAAGTGGAAAATTGGGATTACCAAAGGCCGCGCGGCACGTACCGGCATGATTATCATGTAATACCCTGAAGAAAGCCGGGGCGCAAGAAGCCTAGGAGCACTTTACCAAGGTAAAACGTGCGCCGGAGGATGCTATTCGACGGGTTGCGTCTCGTACCGAAGGAAGAGACGTGCGATACCAGCCGAGCAGAATGGTACTTAATGGAGGCCTACAGTTAGGTAACATGTGGCAAAGCGACCATCTGTCTAGGAAGCAGGCATTGGCCTGCAGGATGAGGACGAAACAACGACCAATTCGTTCCTCTATCCACACCGGGCAACAATTCATGCCTCGCACGCTTCCTTCACAGATGCCTATGTATAAGCAATTATGTATGTAGTACGACTAGCCCAATCCTGTTATAACCATTATTGGGCTTTGCCATTAAAGAAACCACTTGTTATTAATTCTGCCTGGATTAGCAGATAAAGTAGTGTTTCATTACTGGTTACAGTTTCGGATTTTGCAGTAATCAGATTCTATATAATTATGTAACTAAAAGAACTGTATAATAAGAAAAGTCACCTAAATGAAAAATGCATTTAGTATGTGCATTAATATTATCAAGAGTCTTTTGCAAAAGGTCAAGTGCATTCGTGGGTATTCGTAAATATTGGTTTTCTATCGTCTGGATTAGTATAGCAATAGGCATACATGAATGCTTCGTTGAAGATTAGTATCTTGAATCAAGAATATTGTGATAGGGCCAGTTACTCCGTAATATTAGACTTTTATAAGAATACAATAAATCCTTACACCGCTGCTGAGTCAAAATACTTAATCCAGGGCGCGGTCACTATTAATTAACAAACCCACCTTGACCAGGGACACCAGGCAATGCTACATATCAACAGATAAGGATCCTTTCCCCAAAGAATGCATACGAGTTAGAGTGAAATAAGTAGAAACACTGTATACTTGGGACGTTTTTCCAAATGTACAGTCATTCCAAGCGAGGGCCCATCTCGGTACATACACCGAAAAAAGGCTAATATCAGACATCCCAATCTTTCGTTGGCGGATACTCTTTGTCATTAACCCCGGAAGATTCCGATTGCTGAGGGAAAGAACAGCTATGCTCTCCCTTCCTCCAGACGATGATAAAATCGGAATCGCATTCGTTTCGGAGAATATTAATAGATCTGGCCACAGGCCCCCCAAGCCTAGAGTCTAATTATAAGTCCGGATAAAGCACGAGGTTGCGTAACCCTGTGGACGCCGGGCTTCGCCTGCTCCAATTGTTCTTTTATCCAAGAGATAACATTCTTTTTTAACCGACATCTTACCACGAACAATTATAAGTGTTTAAACTTCTATTGACATCGTGCGAGAAATTCTATCTACTTTTATAATCCTTCGTGGTGTGTTTCATAGATATTAAAAGTTTTTTCGGATATCGAACGATGATGACTGATTCTAATACGGATTCCTCATTATAGAATAGCCAAAATCTCTTTGAAAACTTGTATATAATAATTAAGCCGCAGAGCATGCAACTACAATCCGGTGAACAAGCAACTCCAAATCCACTGTTGAGAGATAGAAGCTTGATATATATTTAAAACCAAAATCATTTGTTACCATTATTTGCAATAAACAACTGAAGTAGTTCCTAAAATCTTGTTTGCAACAGTTTTAGCAACAGATTATTACTAATCACAAAATGTAAACGGAATAGCGGAATAAAAGGGGGAAAATACCGTGATCGTTCAGTCAATGGAATGACGAGCTCAATCTGCGAAAAAAAATAGTACAATCACAAGTCAAATGTAATCCGTTGGGTGACTAGTATTTGATCTAGTGGTTCGTTAGCAAACTGCCAAGTACAGCGCTAGCACAATGGTCTATTTTCAAGGGAACCGGAAGCATGATTAGCCAAGTGTACTAACTGGATAATTAGCCGATGTGACCGGGTTCTGCCAGCTCGTACTAGCTACTTAAGTAATCATGCTACTCGAATCTTACGATAAATCAGTAAGTTGTGACTATGGCTCTTATCTACCAGCAGATACGCCGCAACGCAACGTGCTCAATTAACGAAGACCATGTTAACGGGGAAGATTCATATCTCTATATGCGACCGCTCTACTTAAATTGCGCTATTTGTCTTACTCTATCAATTTCTCGCTTAGTTACACATATGTATAATAATACTTGTCTTCCAAAAATGTGTGGTCGGATTCGTCTGGTTATCTTTTAATCAGTAAACTGCAAATTTATCCATTTCTGTTATTTACATGTCATCTTCTGAATGCACTTTGTTCAGTAGGGCGAATGCTGAGTAGGATTTCCGCATAATCTGTAAAATTAGTAAATACATAGTTTCAAATATTTTCCTGTTCTAATGCAAGGAAGAAGTTAACAAATCAGAGAACGAAAATGTATTAAAACCCTACACAATGTGAATAAACACAAAAAATAAATTATCAAATGCAAAAGTTATATATATTCAGTTACATAGATGTAGTTACAATAAATAGAAAAATTTTGTGAACCTTGACGCACAGTTGGATGAAGGAAGATATTTTGGAAGCAACAATATCGGTAGTGGGAAAAAATAAATTGAAGTTGAAGGCCCAGGAGACTGTTTATAACACGGCAATAAACAATTTGTTATTTAGCCGAATGTTCTGTACAATGAATGCGTAAATCATCAAGTTGTCAGGATGGCCGAGCGGTCTAAGGCGCCAGACTCAAGGTACATTCCTTCTCAGTTCAAAACTGAGTTCCGGGCTTTCTGGTCCTCTCTGAGGGCGTGGGTTCGAATCCCACTTCTGACAAATTCTTTTTGCTTTGTAAAAATAACAGACTGAAATAAAGGTAGCGTTGTTGATGTTTCACGCTTATCGTTCTAAATTAAGGAATATCTCTCGCAATTCTACCTGCAACTATATATTTCATCCGCAAACGATGAAGCAAACGGAATACGATAAACGAGCGTTATATAATGTAATGTAATGTTAATGGTAGTTTAAATGTGCAAATAGCATAGTTTTCGCCATACTAATCTAGCCTTTACTTCTTGAGTCGAATGGCAAGGATACAAATAAATTGAAAGGCAAATTACAAAGGTGCTACCGCGCTGTCGAAGAGCCAATTCGATGAGTCTTATCCATCGGCTTATCTCAGCTTATCTGGCACGTGGTTGAAAATGTACGGGTTTTCTCCGACCAATACAGCATATTTCTACAAACTTTGTCCATTAGACGCGAAGACCGACCACATTTCCTTATGACGAAATTGAAATGGGTGTTGCGGACTGGCAACTAGCGACGCGAGAAAACTAATGGAACCCGTAAATGGGCCGTAAGACCATTCAAAAACCATAAGCTAATCGTGAAAGTCATAGAGAAAAACGATTTGAATAGCAGAATACTTATTTAATCTGGAATTTCATGCTTCAGTAGAAGAGCTCCCGCTAGTTTTATGACGTGATGAATTATAAGAATTGTCCACACGCAATTAACGCGTGCCACGTATACTAGAGTTCGAGTAGCCAACCGGCGGCAAAGCAAAGAGCGGCAGGTTGCGTCGCCGAATTGATTTTTATGTTAGGATTTCCATAGGAATGATCCTTTTCGCGAACCCACGCTCAGCTAGCCCGGTGGCTTAATATTATGAATGCAAAAACATGGTAATGTAAATCAAATTCTACGCTGAGGTTCGCTTCAATCGTAACAATTAACGACTTGTCGGAACGTCACCGATCAGGGGATCGGTAATGCGAGCGGGACACTCGCCACGGACATAAAATTAATGTCCACATAAAATTACTCTGAAGTACAACACAGATGGAAGGAAGAAGCGCACCCAGTATTAATACAAAATTGTCTGCAGTTAGGTAAATAAACATACATACGTACTGCAACGAAAGTGTCCAGGGATACGGTATAATAGCTGCCTGCTTTTACCCTGAAAGGCTGTCTCGAAAACATAGTCGACAGGATCATCAACATTGCCACGTCTGCGAGGGGTTTGCTATTCCAATCTGAGAGCCACTGATATCGATCAACTTGTGCACACTGAAAGTAAGTAGTCAATAATCATGGCAGTGCCACTACTATTTATTGCCTGGTCTCTAAAATTGTGATTCGTAGTCTGTCAAGTAGTAATTGAGACGTTTAGTTCGGTTATAAGGCAGTTGCGGAGATTCGTAATTAAGATGTCTAAATTGCTTCCTTATGCGTTACTATCTTTATTGCCATTTTGAATTAACATAAAGCGACTGCGAACTGAACTGAACGCGCAAAAAACATCTTTTTGGATCTTCAATTCGAATTGGGTCATTTTATGAAGCAAAAATTCACTACACACCCATCGCGATTGTTCGGAATTTTAATATTTCAAAGCCTGCAAGTTCAATTACTGAATTCGGTGTATTACACAACCCTAATTATACTCTTAATTGAGGCTCACCGAGTATATCAACTCGTTTCCGATCCAACAAATGTGCAGTAGTTGAGAAACGGCGGCTATTAGGTAAATTCCAAACCTCAAGATGTTTGAACCCTGACCCCTAACCTGTCGGACAGCATGTAAATCGATCACGATCCCTTCGCAGAATTTGAATCTCCTTGTCACTTACCACGACTGCTTGAAAACCAGTTAGGCAAATGACTAAACTGCTCGATAGTAATTGAACAAGCATACTCGACGAAAAGATCTGGTTGTGACCGGCCAGTGCTGCAATTAGGCGCTGATGAATCCGCAGATACTTCTTAAAATTAGTCACGAAATCTTTCCTAGTTCGCTGCATACTCCACTGGCAAACACGATAGAGTTTCTGACTTTTCCTTCGGATATTACGAGCATTAAATATAGCGCAAATCATTTTAACTTACGTCATTAACATGAAGCAAATCCTTGCAGTGCTCGAAGTTCGCGTTTAAAGCATCCGATACCATTATCATGTCATTGCATAGTGCGCATATTGCACTGTCTATGCTAACTATTGCGAGCACCCCGCCACATAACGCAAAAGTTTGTAGGGCGAAAGCCAGTTCGTGCCAAGGAGATTTGGAGGCGTCCAAGGGGTACTGTGCTCTAATTGGGAGGGATCCCTCACCAGGGGCGAAAAATATGAGAGCAGCAACCAGGAATAAGCCGACAACGGAAAATCCGTAGAAACACACTCTGCTTCGTAGTAGGAAATGATCAACAACATGCTGGATGTTTGCATCTGTGAAAAGAATGTCCTGCGTGGCGCACAAAATACCCTCAAATCAAACCCGAATAAGAAACTCTAACCAACTATGTGTATCTCTTGCATTACGCACAAATCAATAAACCTAACCTAACTTATACGCAATCCAGCCGAAAGATTTATCTATTGTACGTACAATAGATAAAGTACGCACCATAATCTTCAGATCATTATCATTTACACCAAAATGTAATTGCACCATTTCTTCGAAGAAATATGAATATTCAGATCTATAATAGATTAGGTTAGGCGTGGAACTTCTTATCTCACGGGGGGTTGTTAATGTAATGTCTAAAGTAATATATATATAAGTATACACAATGCATAATAAAAATAATGCAATATATTAAATGGAGATGTAATGAGAGCACCCTACTCCTGTGCCCGGTCAGGAACTGGACGATTTTATGATGTCACCTTCGCGGCTCTATCTGCAGAACGAGATCTTAATGGCCAGTAATGCAGGGTCTTGGGATAATGTGACGCTGGCGACAAGGTGGCGTGGATGACGCGATCGTGCAAAACGCCGAGTAATTCTTGATGAATGTGGGTTCCTGGATTAAGAGACAGCCCTGTCGAAAGGTGTGACAGGTCCCCTCCAGGAAAAATGACGAAGTGGTCTTGAATTAACGGGGAAGACAACCTGATGTCATTCGACGAGAGAGCCTGACTTTTGGCGCACGGCTCTCGTTAACCACTTCTCGGACAAGTTTTTTGCTCAGTCTTTCGAACAAGTATCCCAGGGTCGTCCTTTAACGAACTCTTATCACTATCATTATTTAGTATAACTGCGCCCGACTCAATCATGCTAACGCCCTGAATTTACTAATCCCAACTTTCAAGCTGCAATTACTGATTTCCATGAGCCTAAGATGTCAAGACTGACTTCTCTACATATCGTACGGTGCCGGCTGTCAACGCATAACACGTAGGGTTTTTCAATTGCTCCATATAAACGCTTCCCGCACTCACCAGAAGTCTTGCAGAGCTCCTCGCCGCACATGAGTATCTCTTCTATCAGACCAAGTATTTTCTCTCGTCGGAATTGAATGTTCATCGTTTTAAAGAGCACTAAGCATATGCCTACGAAGATGCAACCGTCGTCAGTGACAATGGACAGGTCATTTATGTTCACGCAGATGTCCGCAAAGAGTGTGATCGCAAAGGAGAACATTGTGGCTATAATAAATTTGTTGTACACGAAGTGTGCTTGTTGTAAAAATAATGGGCCTTCGTCAATAGCCCACAAGCCAGCATACCTGCAAAAGCCAGATCATATTAACATATTAACAACAGTAGTGCATTGCATACGAAGGAAAAGCCGCTTTATGTTTAGTCATCCATGATTGCAGCACTCTTACTTTAAGGAATTGATTTGCCTGTCGTGTAACTCCTTGTGCCTCCTCAGCCACCTGTACTGTCTTGTTTGACTCATTGTCGGACCTGAACTGGCTAAGGGACAAGAAACTTGCACTGCGCACGCCAAAATATGCGCCCCTTTCTATCACGTGTATTCGGAAGGTACACCCTACTCATCGTGATTGACACTACAGTAGTCTTTTTACGGTTGATAAGACTATTTGACTATACGGTAATTTTCAAAATTATGGGCCAACGTATTGGCATAGTCGTACATTGCAGTAATTATTTATGGATGCAATACTGATGGCATGCCTGTGGACACGGCATGTCAGTTTCACTTAGCGTTTCCCATGCTACCCCAATATCAAGCATCCAAGTTTTTCCCCGATAATCCATAGTCCGTTCAACAAACGCGTGGCAGAAGTATAACGTGCCATAACAAAACGCATAAAACAGTTATTAAGTTATTGGAGGCGAGGCACGTTAGTCCAGTAGATATGGACTACAGTCTTGCCGTCACTTTCCTTCAGATTAGTAGTTCGGTAGTGCACTAGCTTCTGTTGGTGTTTCAAATGTAGAATAACACTGGCCATTTAGAATACTTCTACGCTTTGAGGGCCACATAAAATACTATTGTGCGTTTTTATTTTTAAAAAATAACAAAAAATTTCCGGTACCGGGAATCGAACCCGAGCCTCCTGGGTGAGAGCCAGGTATCCTAGCCACTAGACCATACCGGACTTTGACGATTCTCATTTTAACCGATGCTGCACTTAACCTAGTGCACGTGTCCAGAACAATATAATAATTTTATTTACGTGAAAAATCCCTTAATACACCTACTTATAATTACTGACAGGTTGTAATAAGTATTAGATATGTTAAATAAAATACGTGTACGTTAAGTTACAAAATAACTATTAAACTTCGCGTTCAAAATCTAGTTACCCTCGTATGTGATCATATTTAAAAATAGAATTGTTCGTGCCATGTTAATCCCCCATTATTTTTGATTCGCTCAGTGAATATCTCATAATGAAACATTATAAAAGGCAGAAAAACATGTTATAGAGAATGGAGGTGGTACATGTTCTCGTCTCGTCGTATTCCTGCTGGGATTTGAACTGACAATACAACTAGTGGAAGTGTTATAAAAATGTAAAAAGTCATATTCAAAACGGTTGGATTTTCAACACAGTGCTAAAAATTGCAAAAGAATTTGTCAGAAGTGGGATTCGAACCCACGCCCTCAGAGAGGACCAGAAAGCCCGGAACTCAGTTGTAGAACTGAGAAGGAATGAACCTTGAGTCTGGCGCCTTAGACCGCTCGGCCATCCTGACACTTGGTAGAACATTCTGAAATTACACATGATAGATCTAACCACCTTAACTCGCTTTTGCAAGGTATTTCTCATTACTTGTTAAGAGAATTTCAGAACTTTATGAAAAAACAAGAGTATTCTAGGTTTCGAATATAAACAACTAAGCGCAGAATACCTGTTCTTAATACCACTTTTGATTACAAAAAGAAAAGTTGCTCCAGCATGAGCAACGGACTTTTAACCAATATAGAAGCCAACTTTGAATTCCATTAATTCCCAAGGAACAATTAGAATAATATAAAAAACATAAAATATTACCAAAAATAATGTTTCCGCCCGGGATCGAACCGGGGACCTTGTGCGTGTGAAGCACACGTGATAACCACTACACTACGGAAACGCGATGTTCAAACACTACCAAACTAGTGTTGAAGTATGTAATATCAAACTGGTACAATCTTACAAATTTGTATTGACTTCTTCCTTTCAACCAACAAATTTTTTTCCATCAAAATGTGTTACGAACAATAAAATACCATAAGTCTCTCTTTGTGGACCTTTTCTACAGCTTTGCTTTGATGCTGTTTTGTCCTATCGCGAATTAAATTGTGTAATATTACAGTCACGTTTCATTCAGGAAACGGATGCACTATAATATTCTTCATGCCATTTCTTATGGAGATCATCTCATCGTCAGCTGCGTGAACCGCAATCAACAAAGATCGATGGTAATGAAGAATATAACAACTGCATGCATCGGTAGTTGGGCTCATTCCAGCACCTGATACACGCATCGTAATTACTTCCTCCATTGAAACTGAAAGTCTGTTGCCGTAATCAGTTTCAGTTTCACGTAGTGGGAAGACTTTGTATAGACTTTCCATACACAAGCAGAGAAACCTGCAAGTAAGTTTTTTTTCGACGAACGTTTCGGTATCCGAATCGTGCCGTTGCAAACTAGATTGGACCGAGTGTGTGAATATGGTGTGCTGTAAAACTAATATTGTAAATTGTAAAGGAGCAATGACGGGTGACACCGTAACTCAGGCACGCAGTAGCGAAATAAGTAGATTCCGCAGCGAATGCCGGCCTATTCCGCTGCGCGTGAAGTAGAATAAGCGAGTCCAACCATAATGGCGGACGAATTTTCGCCATGGACATTCTTAATGCAACATTCTCCGGAAGAACTCTCTGTCTGTGGCGCTTCCCTACCTCTTCCCCCTCGATGCCGTGGAGCCTGCACTTTCGAAACTGTTTTTCTGGCTAGTTCCAGACGCTTTCTCGTCAGAAGGGTAGTTGAAGCATTGTCTAAAATAGGCTAAAAAATGAGCCGTTCCAAATCATCGAGGAATGTATGTATACTATTGACTCCAATATGTATTCAGCGCAAAATGCTGGAACATTAGATCGATCAAGCATCCCAAATTTGCCTACTAACAGTCGAGAGTTGCTCTTTCACGGTACAATTCCCACGGATTGATGGTTTGCAGGGTGAAGACCTGAACAGTCCCATGGCAAGTTCACGACTGACTAAACCCTAAATATGAAGGAGAAGCCGAAACTGCATTGTTAGTGTGGTCGGCATCCATGAAAAGAGAGCGGTGGAATCCGCATGAATCAAAACGACAGCATTCTCCAAATTGCTCAACATTTTCATCGCCCTGTCTATTTGAACTCACATCTGCAAGTACTGATCATTTATGTTCTGAAAGATTAAGCAGTCCAAAAACGAAATGGATATCTCACAAGAAAGCCAAGTTTCTAACGAAAGATACCTCAAATTAATTAAGTAGTTGACTTACATCTCTAACTTTAAAACTTGGTACGGCGCGTACTCCACCTTGAATAAAATATGCACATGCCAAGTTTTAAAGTTAGAGTTGCAAGTTAACTAATTAATTAACGTGTGACATATTTGATTGAAAACTTGGCTTTCTTGTGTGATATCTACTTCGTTTTTCGACTATTTATGTCGGTCATTATACTTGACGCTTTCTTGTACATTTTAATGTTTCTCGGGGAATATTATGTCTTAAAAAATCGATAGACGGCATTGTTTTCATTGAAAAAGATTTTTATTCTTAAATTGTCAAGTAAACATATTACACAAAAAGGATATCCAAAATACTTTGCAAGTAACAAAATGTTACATACACCCCACAACTAAGCTTAATAACAGGACAGTTGAGTGTTCTCTGCAATCTATTACACTGTCATGGCAACGATACATTAAAACTAATGCTACATATGTACAACGCAATACTACAACATATTCGTTTATTTACAGAATTGCAATAAATAATAGCAACTGGAATTCGACCGATGCGATCTTACTAAAACCATTAGGTAGGGGGGTGTCCACCTTTTCCGTCAAGTATCACGCAGGATACAGTTCTGCTAAAATATAATAGTAAGTTTAACCAGCCTCAGTACTTAAATGTCTTTGCCCATACGTGGAATATTTAAAGTATATGTGTATTTTTTAACACTATTAAACCGAGCCTGATTCATCATCTTATACGAAATTGTGAGGATGAACCCTACATCTTTTTAATTATCATTACTGCTAAAGTTAGGTTTTACCTCATAGGCATGCTACGTCGATTTCTACTGATTACGGCCACTATACCCGTATCATTATTGGCAAGGGATACTGTTTGGCAAAGGAGTATGCAGGGTTTGCACAGTAAACGTAAGTCGTCAATGCAGATATTGCACAGACGTACATTAATGTATAGAGTTTGTTTTCATTTCGCACAAGATGAATTATAGATTATATGGGGGTAGAAAATCACGATTGAATGAGTATTAGAGAACGGTGCGGGTAATTATAGAAAGAGGTTTGATGCGTTTATTTCCTCTTTTTTTCGCAGTCTGTCGTTTTCTGGATTATAAGTTTATTGCGTTGCCGAGTCACTTTAGTCGTAGGCTTACTGCACGGAGCAATCTGTTTTAATTCCTGATGGGCGATCCTGACTGGACTAGCCGGGCGTAGAGCACCGGGAACCTTCAAGAGAGCTTCGACATCTGCCAGTCGTTTCCTCAGGGTCCGATTCTCACGTTTGTATTTCACTAACTCAGAATCTCTCTCCAATTTATCATGAGCAGAACCCCCTGTTGCGTCCGCAAAATGTTTGAACATGACATGGAGCTTTTCCTTGTGGTCTCTTTGCATTAGAACGATCGTCCTCTCTGCTTCAAGTTTAGTGCGCTCTAGGCCACTGTTTAAAGTTTGTATTCGTCGGTCTTGGGCTTCCACGTGATGCTCGAGTTCTGCAGTATGGATTTCCAAGTTCTTTGAACTTTCTTTTAGGTCGATCACTTTCAGGAAGTATTTGTAGAATAAAGTTCGCATCTCGCCATCGGAGAGTTTGGCTAACTTTTCCATCAACATGCGCTCCCCCTTTTCACGCTGCGTTTGATTCTCATCAAATCCCTTTCTTCCACAGATCATTTCATTCTTATGTTCGATCATGGCATCAATTGCTTCAATAGTTTCTCCACATTCGAGTAACTTGCGCTTTTCCACCCGCGAAAGGTTTCTTTCCTTTTGGAATTTCTCGTCGAGGTTGCACTTTTCGTCCACCAAACAATCTCTCGTGCGCCTTAGATTTCGAATTTCATGACGCAAAGCTTCTTTTTCGTCTGTGTCCTCGGTTTTCTCCATGTCCACAGACTTTTCTTTGAGCACATGATTGAGGTGGGAAATTCTCGCATCCACATCCATCAGAGTTTTCTTTTTTTCAAGCTGCTCGTCCCGGGTTTTGCTATTGTACTTTTCGTCTTCGCTTTCTGACTGCATTTCCCTCAGTTTCGAGGCTGTCACGTTGTATTTCTCTTCAAGTTCGCGAATCTTCTTTTGATCTTCAGCTAGTTCTTCTTCAAGTTGTTTCTTGCGATCCTCTTCTTTTTTCAATTGTCGTTTTAGCTTCTCCATCTGTTTCTTAGACGTATTTAAAGAACTTTCCAATTCGAGGACTTTCTTGGCAGAATCCCCGGCTATTTGCTTTATCATTTCAATATCCATCAGCTTTTTTTCGTAACGTATCGCCATGTTTTTGTATAATTCTATCTCTTTCTTATGCGCTGATTGTTCCTCGCAGTCTTTGTGCACCAAAACTGCTATTTGCGTTCTGTCGTATTGCTGCTCTTCATCTAATCTGCCGGGTTTAAATCTCGGACTTGGATTTGCATTTGCATCTGTATTTTTTAACATTTCAGCAATAAATCGCTCTTTGATTCTGATGGTGCTCTCCAGTTCTTCAATGCGTTTATGGGCTCCATCTGAATCAAACTCAATTTGTCGTACTTGCATTTGCTTTGCCTCTTTGTTAAGTGTTAAAGCTTTTAGCTCCTGAATCGGTTCGCTGATATCTGTTGTTCTAATGGCGTCTATCAATAGATCTGGCGAATTCTCATTATGATCGGTTGCTGTGGAATTCTCATTAAGATTTTGCCCTCTGTTGCGATTGCTAATATCAGTATCAGTCTGCTTGAGTGATTGATTTTCAAATATAGGTGTTTGTGTAGCTTTCAGTGTACCATTGAATGCTAATACTTCTTTACACATTTCAGAGCCCGGAAGCATTGAGTTCCGTCTGGAAGTTGGATTTCGAGGAATTGGTCTAGCCAAAGGTACATAGTTATTGTTGGTCTGTAAAGATTTGGTGATGTTTGGTATAATTTCTATACTCGCTTGTTCAAACTCATCCTTTGTGGACTCTACTATCTCATCGGTTTCCAGACGGAATCTGTTCAAATATTCATTTAGTTTCTCTAGAAAATCAGGGTTGTCAGAATTAGCGTCACTTTGATCCTCCTCTTCCTCCTCATCTTCGTCACCATCAGAGCATTCACTTTCTGAACTAGATGTGCAATTCAAATCCATTTTCAAGCCAGCTTGGGGTGTAGATTCGTCAGTTTTGTCCTCGGTCTCTGTGACCTCCTCTATTCTCTCCAAAGATCGACCAACATTCTCCATGTAACCGTACAAACTTGCTGTATCATTAGCTATACATTCTTCGTACTCTTGCTTCATGCAAAGCCACTGTTCGATCTGATCTTGCTCATTATGGGACAAGATGTTGCTCGTGATCAGCTTGTTGAAAAGGCCCTCGGCGTTGGACACTAATTTGGACCATTGGGCCGCAGCGAACATCACACCAAATAGATCAGTGCTGGAACTTCTTTCTCCTGATGTTGCTGAGGTCATTGTGTCGTGTGTCTCGTCACCGGTATGCTCGCTCTCCTCTTCTGTTCCATGATGTTGTTCATGGCTAGGATGATGGTACGTGGGTATGACGTTCATATACTGCATAGAATAATGATGGTTGTCCAATACTGCTTGGTGATGCACCCATGGTGCGTGGTGCATCATTTTAATGCTTTGTCTACTGCACGCTAGTGTGAATCAAATATCCCAAAAGATCAAAGACTTGATCCTGAAATGGAAAAGAGTTTCATAAACCTCTAAAATAACATGTACCAAACAAACAGACAAGGCAAACTTGGGCTTTGACACTTACACTCATTCTCCTTAACCTATCGAAACTTTACCATGATTCAAGGATATAACGAATAGAACGGTCCCAGCATATCTTCGTGTTCCAGTGTGTATTTACGCACTTTTCTCCCCATACTTGAGTGATTCGTGAATCATTTCATGGGATTGCATTTATTGCTACTCGTGTGCCAGTCGTACGTGACGGAAGTACTACACATAAAATAAATGCACGTGAATAAACTTGTATGCGCGTAGGCGCGCAGTCACAAACACAAACGATGGACGTCGAGGCCATTCCAGCAGCGGAATTGCACTGCAGTGCCGCCATTTGCCGCCATTTTACGGATTACTCTTTAAAGGCTCAAGCTACAATCGTATATTTAAATCAGATAAGTCATCAATTTGTCTAATAAGAGTCTTTCAAAGATGTGTGCTGATACATATAGTTGTAGTCTCAATAATATACTCATGACGTATTTCGCGCGCAATTGTCAGATTTTCAAAACTGAAAGACGCGACGATCTTCAGCGTTGGTTTAACAAAGCCACGACCATTTCATTGAAAAATGCAAAAGAGACTCAAGATTCAAGCGTAAGTAAAAGTTGCATACGTGTCTCGATCGTTAATGTTTCGCTCGTTTTGTGTATGATTTTGTAGGAGGCGCGTGGTAGAGAAAGGCTGCAACAATTTCTCTTGACCGTCAGAGAGCAGAGCGGCACTGATTGGTAGAATCGTGTCAGTGGTGTGTCAGCCGCCTGGCCGTTAATCCGAGCAAAACTGAGAATTTCGCAAGTTTCGCGTGCTATTCCTACATTCTCCTGCGTAACTCACGGAAAAGTGATGTCTCGCCGTCTTACGAAATAGTTCATTTCACTTTCGCGAGTACGCCGTTGCCGCTTCGTTATATCGTGCGGTGTGGTTCGTTGTGTCGGGAGCTGTCACTCGGTGCAACTTAACCTCCCATTTCCTCCAGCATCTTTTCCTGCTGATCGGAGCTATACCGCACCATTCTCCCACAGAAGTGAGTAGAAACTATCGTTTTACTGGCTGCTCGAGCGATCCTATAGTAGTCTGGTGTTCAAGTGATATGAGCAAAGAGTGTTTTCGGTTCACTTCAATGTAATGTGACCCAGTTAGCATAAGAATTCGTAACATGTCTCTTTCTCTCTTCCTCCCAAGCTCCCTCTCGCTCTCTCTTCTCCGGAATTTCCTACACACTTAACGTTTTCTCTTTGCGACAAATGTTTTGCATTACTCCACGTACACCTCGGGAGGCTCGCTACAGTGTGCTCCGCTTTCATTGGCAGTAGTTTTCCAGCTTCAAATACAGACATGCATGTATGTACATACACGATGTGTATATGCTTATATCTCTAGGCATAGAAGCTGGAAATATCTTAGAATAATAATTGAGAATATTCATGGATAGAATCGTATTATCAGAAAGTGTTATTGAATGTTAAAGATAAAGAGTGAATAAGAATTTCAATGATTATTAAAACCGGCTTGATGTTACTCGGAAAAGCTTCCGCCCGTCCATTCATCCCACTCTACATATACGTATGACTAAATTCCTTAATGACGGCAACCTCTCGTCGCGATGACTCATCGTAATTAATAGTAACAAACCTGTTTCGCGAAAAATCTACGCCGAAGGCTGGCCATTTCGTATATGCTATTTCGAAGATAGAACCAGCTGGGTCTTCCTGCTTCTTGCATGTTGCCAAAATTAGAATAGCCGCTGAGCCATAAGTGCATCGCATAGTAACTGATAAGGAAATGACGGCTTCCAAAGACACAAACGTTCATCTCGTGTAGGAAATTTGCGCGGTAAATCCTTATATGAATTTGGATGAATTCTAAAAAGCGGCTATTGATTGATTGAAACTACGATGCTTCAAAGTTGTTTCCAATGAAACTGCCATAGAATTTCGACACTTTCTCGAGTAAAAGCCTCATAAGATCGTTGCAGGCGTCGTGTGGCTTCACCTACTTTCCAGCACTTATGAGCTTCCGATAATTAATTATCATTTCGTCTCAGACGAAAGACAAACAGTTTTACTTACGTGTCTTAAAGCTTTTCTATTCACACTGTGCAAATGTCGCCGATTCAGATATGAATAAGATACATGAACTCATTTGATATGAATTTTACACTGGGATCGCTTAAGCGTGTTGATAACTAACGATGGATTATACTACGTAATAATGCTCTCCTCATTATCCGATAACCGCTGCATTTGTAATTATAGCTTTTTTCAATTGGCTGACCAAGCAACGCGTTTTGAGATTAATTATGCCTCCGGAAACAGAAAAGCAATACCGCGCAAAAAGTTCGTCCATTTAATACAATCTTTAAAGGAACGTATTGTTTTCCTCGTTCGCGCGTAATCACCATGTGTAGTGGTTCCTTGGCAAACGGTATTTCAAGGTTTCTCCAAAGATTTCATGATTGATCTTAACCTTTTACACCACATTTTGGGCGAGTTTAGTTGGATAGGGGATGAATTTACTTTGGAATCACAATTTTCACCCGCCACTAATTTAAGTGAATCGGTTTAAGGTACAGCGTGCCGAAAGAATCCTGTCCAGTTCCGGTTTGTCAGGTGGGGCAGAAACGTGAAGTTGGGTACGCCGATCTAGGCTGACTGCATAGTTTTGGGCAGTCACGTGGGTCGGATCAGCCCGGGCGGCATGACCAAGTGACAGCTAGCGAAAGAGGCATGCATACTGGGTGGGCAAAAGAGTTGGAACGCACGGAAATAAGTATGGGGACGTGTTTCATGCGATAAAGGATAAGAGGGGCCGAATAATTCGTGGGGGAGAAAGTCTTTATTGAATCGCAAGGTTAACAATTAGGCGGTAGCGGCTGACGACATGACAATCCGATTAATTATCAACAGGTGTCAGTATAGAAGAAAGACATAGTTGTGGAAAGCTGAGAGGAAGAAGGATAAATACAAAAGTCAGCAAAGAAAGCATTTTTAAAGGACTGAGGTGATTTATTGCCAGTTTATCCCTGTCGAAAATTTAGCCTGCACATTCTCGGTGGATACAGGAGTGGGACCCGGGCTGCAGGGGCTTAACAATGTCGGCAAGTTCTGTAAAAATCTGGTAGCTGGTATAATACAATCATACAATCATAATCACGCATTGACATTATTGCACGAGAGAGTTACAGCTGTAGGTTTCTTTGCGATTTCAGGCTCTAGCAAACATTTGGAAACCATTTTTGACTGGAAATGTTTGCGGAGGCTGGTGGTGTCCTTGCATGAGGAGAAAGAATGAAAAGGATGCTACTGTGTGCGTGGAAAATATTCACAGCCAGATATATTCAAAGGAGACATACGCCTTGTCAAGACTTTTGAAGGGAAACTATCAGCAGCTCGCTGTGAATAGGACAAGAAGGGACCACGCAAAAGATGGTTGCAAGAAAGAGGCTCTGCGCAAGAAGAATTTCTTTCTAGCAAGCAATCAGGGTGCCACAAGACTTAGAGTGATTCGATTAGACACACTTTGAAAGTAGCATAGTGTCCTTTTAAGGGGAAAACAACCAGCATTTTATGGCTGCTGGTTCGGAATGAAAAACTGGAGTAGAACCTCGCTTATTCGAATGGCATTGTGTAACTTTTCTACCATTCGAATAGCCTGCGATAAATATGTGAATGGTTTCTCTGGATACGCATGGAAGCTACTAGCACCAGAAGAACCCATAAAAATAGAGTGACTCAGTGACTGAGGTTCGAATAAGAGAGCTTTTGCTGTGCTACTTTCAAAGCAGTAAGAGGCGGTCGCTGCTGTTGAGTCGGAAGGGGCTGGGATTCAGGAGTGGTGTGGCGCTCGCTACAGAAACCGGGCCGGGCAATAGGTGGAGAGAGACTGGACGGCGGGCCGGGATTCAGGAGGAGTGCTCGCTGGTGAGACGGGACCAGTTTGGATTCGGGATGCAGGATTCTCAGGCTCTGCAAAATATCGCAAGGGAAATATTTAGTCCAGGAGAGCAGACCAAATAGTTCACAACTATTAATTAGCAGTGAGCGCCTTACTGCTTTGAAAGTGGCATAGCAAAACCTCCCTTATTCGGACCTCAGTCATTGGCTCATTCTATTTTTATGGGTTCTTCTGGTGCTAGCTTGTTCGAATGGTAGAAAAGTTAGACAACGTTATTCGAATAAGCGAGGTTCTACTCCAGTTTTTCATTTTGAACCAGGAGCCATAAATTGCTGGTTGTTTTCCCCTTAAAAGGACACTGTGCTACTTTCAAAGTGTGTCTAATCGTATCACCCTAAGTCTTGTGGCACCCTGATTACTCACCAGAAAGAAATTCTCCTTGTGCAAAGCCTCTACCTTGCATCCATCTTTTGCTTGGTCCCTTCTTGTCCTATTCACAGCGAGCCGCTGATAGTTTCCCTTCAAAAGTCTTGACAAGGTCTACGTCTTCTTCGAATATATCTGGCTGTGAATATTTTCCACGCACACAGTAGCATCCTTTTCATTCTTTCTCCTCATGCAAGGACACCACCAGCCTCCGCAAACATTTCCAGTCAAAAATGGTTTCCAAATGTTTGCTAGAGCCTGAAATCGCAAAGAAACCTACAGCTGTAACTCTCTCGTGCAATAATGTCAATGCGTGATTATGATTGTATGATTGTATTATACCAGCTACCAGATTTTTACAGAACTTGCCGACATTGTTAAGCCCCTGCAGCCCGGGTCCCACTCCTGTATCCACCGAGAATGTGCAGGCTAAATTTTCGACAGGGATAAACTGGCAATAAATCACCTCAGTCCTTTAAAAATGCTTTCTTTGCTGACTTTTGTATTTATCCTTCTTCCTCTCAGCTTTCCACAACTATGTCTTTCTTCTATACTGACACCTGTTGATAATTAATCGGATTGTCATGTCGTCAGCCGCTACCGCCTAATTGTTAACCTTGCGATTCAATAAAGACTTTCTCCCCCACGAATTATTCGGCCCCTCTTATCCTTTATCGCATGAAACACGTCCCCATACTTATTTCCGTGCGTTCCAACTCTTTTGCCCACCCAGTATGCATGCCTCTTTCGCTAGCTGTCACTTGGTCATGCCGCCCGGGCTGATCCGACCCACGTGACTGCCCAAAACTATGCAGTCAGCCTAGACCGGCGTACCCAACTTCACGTTTCTGCCCCACCTGACAAACCGGAACTGGACAGGATTCTTTCGGCACGCTGTACCTCATACAAGTAGAACATCAGAAAAGACATTTTGTTGTTTTCAAAACTTATCACACACGTACTCAACTTTTTCGACATTTCAGTAAAATATATGCAACGGTTTTATGCACGTTTGCCCAGAGAAAGTTCACTCAAAAAAACATTAATTCATAGAAATATTTACGGATTGAACAATTCATCGAGGGAATACTCACCCAAGGCGACTTTCATCCAACGAATACTTAATACCCAAAGTTACTTTTATCCCGGAAATACTGACCCAAAGAAATTTCAACCAAACAATTCTTGTTCGCACGATTTCTCCCAATTTAAATCGGTGTGTAATTGGTACACTCACTCGCGACTTTTATTTTCACACCCCAGCTCCTTGGAAGCATTGCCATTACCCGGGCATGGCAAATAGTGTGCCTAGAATGTCAGTCATAATACCCATTAAGTGAAAATTATTAACTAAAAGTTTCTTTGTGTGAATATCCTCCGGGTATATGAATATATATCCGGAAATAGCCGTGTGTCAGTATTTCCTGGATTAAAATTTGAGTGAGTTAATGCTTCCTGGTTGAATTGCCGCATGTATAGACTATTAGATAAGCGTTTCTTTTGGGTGAATATTCTTTTGATCAATTACCCGATGTACGAATACTTCATGGATACAATGGCTGTGTCCCGCACTGTTTCGATACTCCTCTTAGTTTTCTTTTCTATATAAAACCAGTGCTCAATTTCTCCACAGAACTCGGTTAGTGATTGTAAACAGTGATATCTTCGGCTAGATGCAATATATAAAGAATTATGTGATAAAAGAACGATCACAATATTTGTGTACTTTAGTCTTTATATAGAAAGTACTGGCCAAAAATTGACGTACAAAGAATATGTGTCAAATTTTACCTCCTTTTTGGAGATTGAACTTGTATGAGTTACCTTAATCGCATGTATTACTCTTTATGATTCGCATACATAACTACCTACATGTATGACCTCATACATAACTACTGATACAGACGTTAATGATAAATGTAATGTATTTTACAATTCCGCTTCATGCTCGTTAACAGCTGTATTGGTGATCCCAAGTCACACACGTCATTCAGTAGGCTTAGTTCCGTCATTAGCACGTTATGCAACAGTTTCTTGCCATCATGTTTACGGTAGCAATATATCCACTTGCCTCCACATGAAGGCGTAGTCTGTAAGAGAGGTCAGGCAATTTTTCTTTTAATACCTGAGAGCAAGTTCCATGTTATGCCGGATTCATTACTGCGAAAAACCAATATCGCCGGCGCAGAAAGTAAAGATGCAGTTTGGCGGAGACTAGATAATAGAAGCTTCAAAATTAATGCTTTCTTACATGGCTGTATTTATTCGTGACAAGCCTAATTATGGACAAAGGACCTAACGCAGCACGAGCATCACTTCCCTGTAAGATAATTGGTTCAAATATAACTTTTAGATATTTCATTGAAGAAGCAATACAGCTTTCGGTCTGAAAAATGTATGAAGTTCGAATTGACCGGAATTAACTGTTAACTGGCTTCCGTCTGCTTCATGTTATTATTTTAAAAAATTAATATAATAATACAGACATTTCGGTCCGACAGTAACCGTATTGTTCAGTATTGGCAGTGAAGTATTGTCCACCCGATATGTTCCTCAATTTGAATGCTCATGAAATTGTCGATTTCCTTGCTCTCGATTCCTTATAATCTTGCATACTTGAAAACATTTTTTTGAAAGTCAAAAGGTTAAGAGGCTCTCAAACGATTCGAACTGTACAATGAACTTTAGTCGGAGCATACTTTATCCTACGCAAGGGTTGTTTCCTCAGAACGTCAAAACGATGCTAACCTTTTGCTAGAACGGTGATTACAGAGAGCCCACGTTACATACAGATCTTGTGTTTTAAACAAGGTAGATATTTCAACTACAACCGAAACACCAAAGTTTCCCTGGAATCCAACAGTTTGAAGCAGAAGTACATATTGCAAGGGACTTACCACGCACTTACCTTCCAGGACAGTCCAATTGGTTCAATAAAGACGTCATTTAAGGCCGGACTCTACATCTAGTTCACTCATTGAAAGTACCTCGACTAGCAGTAGCTTGCAAAATAGCCGCGGGAGCTACAAGAGTCTAGCATTTACGGGATTCACGCCACATATCCGTCTCCTTAATTTTTGTCATCTTGGTTTCTGACCATTCAGAAATTTAAAACGTCTTCTTAAACATGAATGACCATGTATACAAGTTTAATCTGCAAAACCAGATTACTGATAACAAAAATATAAAACCTCATGATAAGAATACAAGATAGATCAAAAGGACTGGGCAATCCCACACACTGGCCACTTGTCAGGAATAAGCTAATTGCTGATATCCGGCGTGAGGCGACCTGGAGTTTGGCATTCGATCGTTATTCATTCTAGAACCGAACGAAATAACATCGGTCATCAAACAGCACAGAACGGATCAATTAGATAGCACTTCTGCATTAGACAGAGCACACAATTGTGTTGTGAAGTATGTGATCGTGTAACTTGTACAAATTTAAGTGTAAATGTAAGTGTAAGTGTAATTTAAGTGTATGTCTCAATCGATATATTCTATTGAACGAACCGCGTAAAGAAAAACAGACCGAGATCGAATCGATCACGTAAATCTACTGTGTTTACTTGCCAATCAGGAAAACTATAAACAGCGGCTCTTAAAATTTGATGAATAGAGACATGTCTGGACATATAATAGCCCGCATTAGACCTGATCGGTGTTACCGTGATTTGCTTTCGCTCCCAATTGGTTTGGCATACGAGTATCTTCGTTTGCATCTTTGTGTGAACTTTGTTTTTTTAGCGTAGATTTACTTGCTACGAGGAAAAGCATGCAGTAGTAGAAATGAAATGAGGGAGTACAGTTATCTTCTGTGGTACCATGAATTCTTTGCGTATTCCAGGAAGGATGAATCCCCAAGGTTCGAGCATGGCACCCTCGGCGCCACCGTCTTCCTCACCCCCTTCTTACGAGGAGGCGATGGCAAGTGTAGGGGGAGTGCCACGTCCTGCGATAAGTTCGGCGCCCTATCCTGTGGCACCCCCGCATATACCAACAATGCCAGGAGACTGTACGTATTAATGCCTTCCTTTTTCATTAATCAAAGGATTATCATATACATATTTCACTCACGTGCATCTGCAAATTGTGAAAATTCGTCGGAGCGAGTGACTCCGGACACGTCACTTTATGTTAGGTCCAGTGCTCGGAAATAAAGAATGCCGAGGTTTCAGGCCTTTCAATTCTCAAGTTTCGAATTTACATATATTTCTCCAGCTCTGCTATTTGTTATTCGGCGCCTGAAGTTACATCAGATAAATGGTTTCGATTTCAACACATTTCGGGCCGCTCACAGAGAAATCCTTGTTATAAGCGGCAGATGGGGCGCGGAATGTATTTGTACAATAGCTATCATACTAGCTATCATACTAAAGTGAATGTTGATGTCCAACTAGCTCGCTTATCACAGCCACCAATGCATATGCCATCGATACCACCGTATCCCATTGGGCCACCTAGGATGCCAATGGCAATGCCAATGCCGGCAGTTCCGTGTACGTACGGTTTGCTCTGCCCTGAGTGCATTATACCTTCAGTTTTCCTGTATTTAAAACTGTCCACAATTTAGTTTTGCATTAACACGATTCTCATGTCAGTCCTTCTACATCCAACGTTGAACGTTTTACACCCAATTGCTCGTTTTCTATGGGTTTCCGTTCAATTCCCACAGTCTGAGTCTCTTTGTAGTTGTTAGCTTTGATTATTATCGTACCTTATAAGCAGAAATGATTATCGTTAGAGCACTGCTACTCGCAAATATCAAAGAAAAACGGGTAGTGCAAGCGGCAATAGCCACAGGCAGAACTACATCTTCCCGACGCCAGGCTGAAAGGCATTCAGAGGGAATCTTAGCCCGCAAATATTAGCCGACTTCCGAGGAAGGAAGACCTTAGGCGATTTTTTCTGCAGCACATGATGCGCGTTATACAAACTTAGCTGTTTCTATTGGGGTGTTGTGTTGCACAGGAGACTTCATTAGAAAATTTCCTTGCGGAAGTTGATATTGAGACAGTCTTTCCGCCGATATAATTTACTGTTTGAAAGATATTTTTGGATCCTTTTTATTTTCTTTATGTTAATATGATTGCTACTGTATGATTAAATAAGTGTTGTGTCCATAATGCACATGACTCCCTGACATATGGGCGATTTTCCATACGCCGCGCCGCTTAATTTTGTTTAGTGGAACAAGGTGGTCGTCAGAACTATGCGATAACTTTTGTACACTCTGGTTGATAGAGAAAAATTAGTCATTTTCTTAACACAATAATTGGCGAAATCGCCATGGCTACGCTTTGCCATGAATACTATATCCTACATATTAATAATTGGTTTATCTACGGGCAAATGCCCTCTGGTATATTACTAAAACTTCATTGTTTAAACGTATATGCGAACAAAATTTCCAGACAACTTACCTAATTCTGTGTCGCTCAAGAAACAATAACAAGTTTTATATTAAGCAATTATTTGTACTCAAACCAAATTCGGAAACATTGCCTGTTTTTCACGGTTCCTGATATGTGTCTAAGGGACGTATTTAAATGGATAACTTTCAATTATGCGTATAAAGCTCAGGAAGCCCTGACCCATGCCAATCCATCCAGCGTAGCTGTAATGCAATTTGTAAATCTGTATGGACCTCGCATCCTTTCCCTATCTGTCTTTGCCCTCCAGTGTTCTTATTGTCTGGAAATGGATAGCTACAATACCTTCTATTGCACCAAGTAGAGACCACGGTATACGAGTAGCTGGTCTGTCGTCCTGCGCTGGCAGAAGTGTTTGATTAATGGGACACATGAGCGAGCCGAAACCTTTAATGAAATTCCAGATAACAAAGGATCCGGTCAGACGACAATGCCAATGCCACCGAATTATACCGTGCCGCGTGAGTCGGCTGGGCAATCGCAGGCGCAGCAAAATGCCGATCCAAACTTGGGACGGCTCGAAGTCAGAGTGATCCATCATCATGTGATCTCGCTGAGTCCGAATCCAGTCAAAATGAGCTGTCCTGTCTGCGAAACTGACATCAAGACCACCACAATATCGGATCATCAACCTAGCGCTCACATTTGCTGTATCGCTCTCTTCTTCCTCGGGTGAGTTATTTTTTAAATCTGCTTTCTCTTCTGTGATCTTATAACGGGACTTATTGCTTTTGAGCTACAATTATCGTTCACCTGTTACTGGAACTGTTCCCATGCATGACCCCACATACCGTTGCATGTTTGCCTTGGGATTATACGAACATGTAGGGGTGCGACCGATTGTGGTGTTCCTATTGATATATGGCTTATCGTTAGTTTCTCTCTGATATCCTTTGGTCTTATGTTTGGCTTACAAAGCCTGCTTGTTTGTTAAGGATGGTTGTGGATTTGTGACCCATGTGGGCTTTTTGGTAAAACAACCTTGAGCGTTACCTTAAACTATATTGGGTACATGTAACAAATGCTTATGGTTTTGAATGCAGGCATCTTATTCCTTCGCCTATCCAGCGCATGACTTTTGTCACGACTATAATACACACATAGATATGTACAATGAATCTAAGTATAGTTCGGGACGTGTGGCCGGTTTGTTTCAGGTGTTGCCTCTGCTCGTGTCTGCCGTACTGTATGAATGCGTTTCGAAGTGTACACCACTTCTGTCCCCACTGTAAAAACTATATCGGCACATGGAAGGGGTGAATTTAATCGGAGGCGGAACCTATGTACACATTTAGCATTCCTATCAGATATTCCTCCATTCCGTGAGGGGTAGTAATTACCCCAGGTGTTCCGCACGTTAAGCTAACAGAAATGTATCGATAAGAATCATATTAGATCTAGAGATTCACAGTTGACGATGTCATCCTTGTTATTCCGACATTTTCCCAATTTAATCATCGTATAATCAGCGGGCATAGTACGTACTGTGCTTTCCATACACGCCGATTCGCGTGGTTACCTTATTCTACCATTGTTACTCGTGTTAGTAATTTGATTAATAGTAGGTGTATTTTTCAATGAACGAATATGTAAGCTGCCATACGCCAAGACTTTGCTCTCAGTTCTGCAAGTTATCGTATACCTAAGGGTAACGTTCTACGAGCAGCATGGACGTACTAAGTATATGACCCTTACTTTCCTGGGATGATGATAACAATGTTGACGATGATGATGATGATGATGATGATGATGCTGATGATGATGATGATCCAACGCAATCCATCAGGAGCCGTCATCGTATTAGCCGCTAAGAATTAGGGATACGCGAGTGAGAGTATGCGAGTGAGAAGATGAAAATGAACGTTTGCACGCGTGATGGATCCGCGAAAAGGGTACGCTCCCATTTGCATTTGTAACGTTCCCTAGCTTTAGTAAAATGTTTCGACATGGAAACGAGAATCTCGTGAGTCCTTCGTGAGGAAGGTTTATTGGCCAGGTATTATGTCACCGTATCCTCTTCCGTCGGCCGAGCTTTCCCCTAGCGGAACAACAGAAGCGAGGAAGAAGACACGGGGTAATTCTTAAAAAGCTGTTTCGCTTCCTCACAACAGTGTTTGCGTATTTTTATTTTTATACCGCGGAAAGTGCGAGTGAGCCCTTCTAGAGGCGGGAGAGTTAGAGGGACGGAGAGAAAGAGGAAGAGAGGGGGAGAGAGAGAGAGAGAGAAGAGAGAGCGAAAGTTTGCAGTTTTCCTATGAAATGTCGCGTGTTCGTCAACGCACATTTTGTGTATGTATATTGGTGCTTCCGTTGATATATGTATTGGAGAGAGGGTTATTTCCCCAGCGTTTACTGAGCATATACGTATGCAGAAAACTATTTTTATGCGGGATAAATCAACGCTTACACATTTATTTCCAAGAGATTATTTTATTTGTACACCATGGTGCAGGATATTTGTTCATCGCGTGTCTTGCCTTTGGTCGACGTGGAAAAAGTATAATGTAAATTAACCCGTATTTATGTATTTAGGGGAACAGTCCATTCTCTTCCATGCGAATGACTTCGTTTAGATGGAATGGAAAACAAACAGTTCTAAGGAAATGAGTGTTTTCAATTTGCAGGATAATAAAATGTCTGTAACGAAACAGCGAATACTTTATTGAAATCCCTCCTATTGGTTATTAATCATGTAATCCGTTCACTGGTTTAATTTCCTTATGCATTTTATTCGTGTAGGCGTACAATATATCGAACAAATCCAAGTACATATTCCGTTCGTAATGAAAAAGGGTCATCTAGACTCGAAAAGTCGAGTGCTCTACGGAGTGTTTTCTTGATTGCTCTTCGGAAAGGGATCGATTGTTAAATCCACCTCGATGTTGTACGTGGCCCGAGTAACAGTCAATACAAAATTCTTACAAGTAGAGTTACAACAATCCTCAGCCGCATGAACATTGTTGTCATGTTTACTCGAACTTACAAAGTAGTTCCTTGAAAGTCTCATCATCGAAATTTCACGCGGCTTTTGCGCGAGGGCACGCTGCGTACACCGTCGTTCGCACCCCCACCGTACTATCTACAGTATCTGTTTGATTTTGTTTCCTAGATCACCACCACCACTCCCCTTCCTTTCCCTCATCTCTCATAACTGCTATTACTGTATCGCTAACATACTAGTCTTGGGAATATCGCTGAACCGCTAGTTAGTCTCCTTACGAAGAAGATTCCTCAAGTAGTTACCAAGTATATAGATAAAAATGCATAGTAAACAAGTGTTCGGATATATCAAGTTCACGTTGGTGGAAAGACATGCTTCGGATGAACCCGAAGAGAGTTTATAGTATGATTGCCCCAGGCGGATAGACAGTACGAATATCAAGTACAAAGTGTTAGCTACTATGATTACCTAACAAGGTTAACAAATGAAATCACATTAGTTAAAAAGTTAGACCAGTGTCTCAAGCAGATCCTTGGTGGGCGGAAGGAACTGCTGTTGAGCGACCGAAGAGTATTCCATGTCAATGGCCTTCGTGTCATCGCGAAGAGCTGGCGCTTCTAACAGGATGGTCAGAGTACCTAAGATGGAAGCTATACTGAACAGCCACAGGAACAACCTGTCTAACACCATAGCGACGAAACCCCAGTCCTGATCTTCCTGATAGCCGAACGTCAAAACATTGATTATCCCAGAATCGTACGATTATACTGAAGCCGCAAATAAAAACACTTACCGCATTGAATTCGTCCTGCCGTTGTATGTGATGTTGAATGAACATCACGTTGTGCAAAGCCTTTTCAAGCTCGAAAGGATACTTCTTCTTGGGCGTTACGTCACTCAGGGAGTCATCTAACCCGGACATCACAGTCGGAAGTCCATTATATCCACTTAGGCCACCTACTGGAAATCTGCTGTATGCGGTCGTCGTATGCAATCCATTGCAGCCTGAAACAATAATCCGTGGTGAACTTGAAGTTTCAAAGTTCCAAAATCTGACAGACTATCCTGACATGCGACGAACTCTGGTTAAAGAACTTACCACCGATACGTTGGTGGCGAGCAGAGTCCGGCGACGATACTATCGAAGACGTTGCGGCAGCAGCGACAGCTGCACTGAATTTACTCTTCTTCGAGATCTTGCTCCTATTATGCATCTTCTGAGCGGCCAAGTCATTTAATAGGTCATCAGGAATCCTCATGAATAACAGCTTAGGCAGCCTCCTGATGAAGATCTTCCTGACCCAAGGGGCCATTCGATGTGTACTCGGTTTACGATAATGGACATTTAGGATGATGATCGTAATGACCACCGATAATCCAACCAAGATCATGGTGAATAGTAGATATTTGCCTAGGAGCGGCAGTGCTAACGAGGTGGATGGTATAATCTCCGATATGAGGAGGAAGAACATAGTCTGCGATAGGAGTATGTTGATACAGAGGGCAATCTTCTCCCCGGAATCGGCCGGCAGGTAGAACGCCAAGACCGAGAGGTAGGATATGCTCACGCATGGTACAATCAGGTTAACCGTGTAGAAAAGCGTCTTCCGACGTAAAGTGATATTAAAGAAGATGTCCGGGTAGGGCTCAAGGCAGCATGGGTAATATTTCTTGTGCCGCTCCGCGGGCACCCCGAGGATGTCCCATTCAACGCTAGGGTAGTACTCACGCAGGTCGATGCCTACCTCAACCTTGCTGTCGCTTGTGTTCTGATTAATGTGCTTCAGGTCGATCTGCATAAAATTGAACAGGTATTACTATAGTCGCCGCCAATTAAATACGCGGTTTCAAGGTCGCTTTTCTTCCTATTCTGCCTGTGTTGTTATTTGCGGCCCAATATTTGGTAGCAACTATTTCAACTTTTATTCTATTTCGTACCCAATCATAGAAGTTAGAAAGTTGGTATCAAATAATCACAGTTGTACAAGTTGGTACCAAGCATTTTCTAACTTGTAGTATTTGGTACCAACTGATCCAATTTTTATTATTTGATACCAACTTTCCAGTGTGGTACCAACTGATTGAATTTCTAGTATGTGGGACGAACTCGTCAAAGTTCTATTATTTTTGGTACCAAGTCATATAAGTTAGAAACGTTCGTATTCCTCCTGAGCTATAATTTTCGAAGTACAATCAGAAAAGTGACCTCGAAAACGCCTATTAAGTTGTCGGCGTCTACAGCGTGAGATTCAAAGCGTAAACTTCGATTGGTAGCTATGAAATCCTAATGTGCCTAGGTGCTCCGGGGATTCTATTTATTCATTGCTCCCGGGAACACGTGCGCTTTACTCTATGTAATGCGAATCTGTTTAGTTACATCCGCTTCTACTCGATTATCGAGATTTCACTCCACTACGTTCTGATTACCCAATAAACTCAACCACTAAACATATCCAATCACCCTACCTGAAAGCCGTCGTATGTCCAGGAGCCGAATTTCATGAAGCACGTTTGTTGATCAAACGGGAAATATCGGACGTCTATCTCACAGGAGGACTTAAATATCGCTGGAGGTGTCCAAACTACCTTTCCATCGTGGTGTAGAACAGCCTTTGTCATTGTTGTTACTCCGTACTCTCCGTCAGCACTAATCCCGACAAAGTAGTCATTAGTCTATCAGATATTGTCAGGCTAAGAATAGTTCTGTCTCGCATAATAGTAAGTGGGAATGTAGTTTTTAATCTAAAGATTTCACATATCGATTGCACATAGTAATGGCTGGCATAGCCCACATACTTGTTGTATAGCACGATATCAGGAAGCCATATGTGTTCGCTTGGAACGTAGAGTTCAGTAACACCGCCGTATTCCGAGGGATCCCACCGAAACTTATGGTCCTGCCATTCCTGCGGACACGTCGGGCACATTACAAATCCGCAAATCCGAGATAGCATCAGCCTACAAAGAATGATCGACGTCACCCTTGACTTACGTGTTCGAGCCAGACGTTCGTCGTCAGGATCTGATCCTTCAAGTTCTGAAAGGGCGTTGAAAAATCCATTGAGATTGTCAACTGCTATCAATTTACGCTTAAGTATGATAGTTTTTCGAAGTAGGTATACACTCTAGTGGGTAAGGGGAGACTAGCCATTAGTGACCTGACATAAGACAAATACAAAGGACATACGAGATCTATCAGCTGGGATAGACGCAGCCCCAGCTTCACCACTACGGTGTCGGTGTTGTTGGAGACAGGGCGAATTAGTCTGTTGTAATTCGAGAGGAGATCGTCGTAGAGTCTCTTCGCGTCCGGATTCGCCTGGCAGACGCTCGTTGAGAGGATTACGATGATTACTTGGCGTAACATTTTGTCGGGTGTGAGTGGCTCTAGTTACCCGGCTTCAGAGGCATTCTGTGGATGTAACATAATCCGTCTTTGCTGATTGTTGCCACACTACTGTTGAACTTTCAATGCAAGTTCTCCTTCGTGCAATACATTGTCACTAAAAATGTGCAGTCATTTCATAACGCTGAAGATGAAGAGGAAATCCGCGTTATTCAATGTTGCCGGGCCGAATTGAATGTAATTGAAGTTGGGATATTACTCCAAAAAGTTATACTGATGACCCGTCGGTCGTTGCAAGCTTATAGAATAATGAACCTGTTGCGTTAATGGCGTCTCGTCCATATTAATTTTTTTCATTGAATGCGTCGCTCTCGTTAAATTCAGATGTCATTGGGCGTTTGCTCAATTGGCAGCGCAAATTGATTAGCATTTCGAGCCTCCGATCTAGAAAAAGCGGCGTTGCAGTACAATTCGAAAATGTACCCGCCCATTTAATCCTCGCCAAATTGAATTGTTTCCTCCCTTATTGGATCTGTTTGGCCAAACATTTCCTTTTATCAGGCTGAGTGCTTTGCCGAAGAGGTATGGTTGGGTAATCCTACAATTAGGCAATTGGAGAAATCAATTTTGCATAGAAATCCGGCAGCCCTAATCTTTCTTCTGCAGATTTACTTCCCTCGTACACTCCCATCCCGAAAATTGACGACAAGAATGCAGTGCAAAATATTTTTCAATTCACGATTGTTTTCTATATTTTTTTAACCCAGTTTTCCGTTGCATCTGGTTTCGGTGTACCTTCATAAAATATCTACCGACGCCAATTTTCATCCCGCGCATTTTTGGCTCGGTTTCAACGATGTGTGAGAGCCTAATAGTTGAAAGGAAGTAAATTCAACAGTTCGGATAACTTATTAATTGGCTGACAAATGTGTACATATTACGATCCACCTAAAGATAGCAAGGGCATTACATTTGTCATCCTGCATTATCAAGTTTGCTACAATGAAAACCGTAACAATGATTAAAAGATGGAAAACTCTATCGATTAAAATGCTGAATATTTATGAGTGTCATATGTTTCGTGGAAGTTATGTGACTGAGTTCAATAGGTGATTGACTGATAATGGGACGCTGGAATACAAAAATCATTGCATCAAAGTTTTGCAATCCAATAATCGACGCGTTGCATTTTTCCTCTCTATCCCTGCGTTTTCGTGGACTATGCCTTAGTTTCCTTAATGATAACTCTGTTATGAAATGCGTGAACGGCGAGGGGCGCGTACCTAAGCCGGTTCAGTGTCCGTCGGGTGTGACATAGAAGCGGAGGGTGCAAGTGAAGCATTACATACTTGTAGTATCTACGGGTTCCCTTCAAGCACTTTGGCGACGCTCTCGCAGATACGTGATCGCGATCTCATCTACGAAGATCATAGCTGGCTGGGACTCACTGGGTCCTCAAGGTGACACGGGAAGGATGCTCGCCACTCGAATGCTGTTGTGTGCGGGGCCTGAAGCTGCGTCTCGCATTACTCGCGCGTCTTACGAAATGCCGGGAGGGCGCAGAACAGAAATGACATTGTGTACAGCCAATGGACCACTGGATGATGCTCCGCACATCTGAGAACCGCGGGATCAATATGAGAGTGCGCTTGCGCCAGCCCATCGCCGGTGCTTGCGCGACCCTTGCGGCCGTTATGGCGCAAACTCAGCCCCCGGTGGGCGCCCGCGCACCCGCGCACCCGCGCCCCCACATACCCTCCCTTGTGTGGGTATGCATGTGCCGCTGTTGTGCGCATGGGACCAAGTTGAATCCGTAGAATCGAGGATTTCGACGAGCGTCGCTTTAGTGGCGCGCTCCCGTCCCGTCCCGTCCTTCTCATTCACTCTTCGGTCGGGCCCTACGCCCTCGCTCGGCCATCGCCCCATCCACCCCCCTCGACTCGCGCGCAGCCCATTTTTCCTGCGCGTCTCAGCCTCTGCCTTCCGAAACACTTTCCTCTCGGGCTCGCGCTCGCGCTCGCTCCGCCAGCTCCGGAATATCGGGACGGAAAGTCAATATTCCTTGCGGTTTAACCACCCCTCTTTAAGATGGAGAAAAAACGTTCCCACTCGCCGGATCAGCTCGCGCTCACCCAGAAAAGCATCCGGGCAATCTGGGTTGCTGGCTTTCCTCGCTTTCCTCGCGCCTTTTTCAGGGAGCTGCTTCTATCCTGTAGTCGCTGGAATTGCGCCGATCTCGTGCTTTACGCCTAGGATCCTACCATCAGACCCTATTCAATGGGCGAGATACCCTATTTAATGGGCGTTTCTCTTACATGGAATTACGTTTCACAGAGTTTTCTTACAATTAGTTCGTTTATCTAGGGCAGCATACCAATAAACACCGCATCCTGGTTTTTTCAAGAACTCGTTGTTTTTCCACTCATCGATCAATGGAGCCAGTGGCCGATTTCCGAGGCTTCCAACGGAGCCATTGAATCTCTCCGAAGAAAAGGAGAAGGTGTGATGCTGTTCCGAAAGTTCTTTTAGCATGTAATTCTGTAAATCGTGTCTCTCGAGTCTGCTCCGCCTCCCCTTTCGTGCTTGACGCTGCCTGATAAACAGGATTACTTTTCGGGGGTTCCACTAGGAGCCACTTGCGGAACTCGGTGCTGTCTGGGGTTACTACCCTCTTTTCTTCTTACGGATATGCATCCACCAGGCTTGTCTAAGAGCTCTCACCCTCCCCCCTTCTTTCCCTCATACTCGCCTGAATAAACAAGATCTTCAATAATTCCGCATTCTGCATGATTCTGGCTTTACCACACGAATGTGGGAGCGCACATACACTTCCTTTGGTCTCCTTCCATTCGCGAAGTACATGTACTTTAAGCACTCGGCTGCATTCTTCAAAGGGTCGACTGCTTGTCGTCGGCTGACCACGGAAAATCAAGCAGCCCGCCTCTGTTTCTTTCAGTAGGCTTCATCTTTCAGCGTGTTCTTACCACCAAGGGGAGCTCGAAACATTCTTGGATTCCGCAAACTCAGTGGAAATTAAATCCTGCGGTTTTCTCCTCGCAAATTTCCTTTGCAGGTTTGTTCGATTTTTATTGATGGCAGGAAGGGTGGGCGAGGAGCATTAATCAATCACTTGCCACCTGGTACAACAACATTGTACTGTTGCGAGGGTGTGAGTCGTAGTGGCAAATAGCTGAATATATCGGGGCGATCGAGTTTTATAATTACACTTTCCGGATCATTACCGACAGCACGTCAAGCGCAGGCGAAAAGAGTGTACTTCAAATTTCCCGAGGAACTTGTACGAATTTCCTGCGAGGCGAACCGCGCGACCGCTATTGGTCTCTATAACAGTGGGAAAGTTGGTAAAGTGTATCGAAAGCTGGCGATGCGGCGACAACGTCGATGGTCTTTGTCGCGGGTTCACTCTCCCAAAAGATAGTTAGCTGGTGTCCCCAACTATTTTCGAGAGTACGCGGGGCCAGCCTGTCTCTGTCTTTGCATCCCGTCTCGAATTATTAATAGCAGGTGGAAGCCGGAAGCCGGAAGCCCGGCTCGGACAGGAGCAATCTCCCTTTATCACGGTGAAACTTGCAGCGGTGGCCGCGTGTCTAACATTTCTCGGGAGCTTGCTTCCTCCTACTGAGGTGGGGGCTGCACGGAGGGAGGATGCGGAAAGAAAGGATCCTCGGAAGGAGAGCCGCAGCGCCGGATCACTCCCTTACAGTGGCATTCAACGCTGGGACCAGCCAAATACAAAAGCCGGCGACTTCCAAAGAGTACAAGAAAATTGCAAGTATAATTCGACTGAAATGATAACTTTAAAGCGTGAAAAAATGGCCTGTGATGCTATCCAGGCACCCAGGTACACAATCAAGGAAGTTCAAATTGAGTTGTGGAAAGAGTGATCGAAGTTAATTGGCCCTTTGATCCAATTTTGTGGTTGCTCAAGTCGCATAAGGTTGAAACTCTTGTCGTACGTGTGGCGGCCTGGTCCCATTTAAGCGTGGTACATCGCCGAAGAGTGAGGAAGATGAGGTAACGATACATAGAAGTGTTTGCGTGACGCCGGAGGAAAGGTCGAAGGGTTGCTCGAGGGGGTAGGGCTGGAAAGTGGTTGGTTCTTGGGGCGTAAGGGTAATTAATGTGGTCTCACGCATCTATCTTCCGTCTCTTACTAGCTTCAGCTGCCGGTCCCGCGGCGGAGGAAAACTCTCAGGGCTGCGAGATAAGCTGAAATCCCATTATACTTCGTTGTTAGAATCTCCCGCTTGTGAACAGTTGGCCCGTTTCTCCTCCATTCTCTCCATCCCTCCCTAAACTATATATTTTCTTCTCCGTTACTCCCCCGGTCCTTCTGTTCCTCCAGGCTTTGGCCCCTATGAAGGCCGAAGCCCTCTGGGTTAGCTCTCCTGCAGCTTATCCCCGGGATAATGGTCAGGGCGGCGTTCGAGTTTAAATGAGTGTTTGCGCCGGTGCGCGCACCCCCCCCCCCCCCTTCTCGCTCTCTCTCTCTCTCTCTCTCACTCTCTCTTTCCCTCTGTATTTCTCATGCCTTCTCTGAATTATGGCGAGCTCTTTGGTGACACAAGGTATACCTCCATGTGTAGGTGTAGCAGCATCATTTAGAAGGAGCGCTTCCGTCACGTCTCATGCTCACTTGATCGTAATACATGCAACCAGCCTCCCACGCCCTAGATGCCGATTACAGCTTTAAAGCTTACTCCCACCCAAACTGTCTAAACCTATTAGATCAGTAGTCTCTTAATGGACCCTAATGGATGACCTGTACCTATGTAGGTTGACTATTGACGGCAAAGGTGTATTTGCTTCCTTCGATATCTGTATTTTTAATATTTACATCTTAGTGCGCTGTGCCTTTTGTCGCCAATTCAATGTTACTAGCAGGGTAAAGCCCACTTGCTGTCTAGTACAGGAGAAAAGGTTAGTGCAGCATGCACGCGGGGCATTGGTGTCAAAGTGCTTGTGTGTTCGCGTGGGAAAGCAGACAAGTATTCTTCTCCCGCGGAATATGTGTTGCAGGAGTGGAACGTAGGTCGAATTGTAAATTTCTCACTTGTCGTGCCTGCCATCATTCCAGCTGTACTACCTGAGTGGCTGAACGAGTGGTATATGCAACATGAAACCTGGTACGGATTTCGAGTGATGGTCCCAACCCTCGTATTTCTATATGACCCACAAGAAGGGCTAAGACCGCGATAGTCCGACACGAAATAACATAAGTATTATTTATCTTCCCGAAACCGGCAAATACTTTTGAATGGTGCAAACTTTTTCAATATACTCGGCGGACACCTCTGAGTGGGATGAGATTGTGGCCGGCGGCGGGAGGCTTTGAGGGTTAAAGGTTCCAAGTTTTGGGACATTCGTGTGACAGCTTCCATCCTGGACTGGTGATCGAAAACTATTACTTCCCTACAATTTCAAGAGCCCCCCTTTCATCTTCAGTCTTCTCCGGTAAAGGGGCTGAACGAGGATGGAGAGAGTTTGCATGCGTGCGTGAGGGATCAAGAGAGTCCGATAGGGAGAGCGAGAGAGAGAGAGAGGGAGACAAATTATTTCTTGGCGAAGTGACATTCAAGTCCACCTCTTTATCCGTCACTGTTTCGACAAAGTTCTCTCTGCATCTTGTTGCGCTGCTCGGTCAGATCTCCGGGCGTAGTGCGGCTCGGCGGGGCAAGGGTGGGTCTCCAGAGGGTCGTCCGGGACCGTCTGTCACCAGCATCATTCGCTCGAGTTCTGATCTTTCAGCGAGACGTTAAAGCAAGATCTTCTCTCCCGCGAGATATCCTGAGGAGAGGGCGACAGAGGGTGAGAGTGAGGGGGGAGGGGGTGGCAGGAAAAGGATGAAACTGGCGGAGAAGGAAATATCATTATAGGTGGAAGGAGGCGCGAGAGGGCCCATGGGTATCCCACGAATGATGTCAGGCAACTACTCGGAATAAGATAACAGAACACTAACCAATGCTTCCTTTAACCCTCTTCCTTGCCGAACTGCCGAAATTCAATTTCTAGTTGTTCAAATTAAATGTTTACCCCGGAAACTGTTCAAAATGAGCAGACTCTCTGAGGCACTCTAATCTCAAAATCACGTCGTTCAAATTATGTTGATCATCGGGAACATTGATCATTTAAAGAACTTTTCAAAAGGGGGGACCAACCACACTGGTTACGGAAGAGTGAGTAGAGTCTAAATGCTCTTCTCCGGGAAAGCAATTCCCAGCGTTCACCACACCTGGTAAACCGCTTGAAACGTTTTCCTGGCATCCCTAATGGAGTCTGCAGTTCTGTTTCTACAGTGGTGACTGATCCACACGATTTTTTCTAGTTACGATGCTGATGAAAATGGATGAAGTGGAAAGTGTGCATGACATTTCTAGGTCGCATTAGCAATATAGTTGTTCAATGAAGGAGTTAGAATCGGATTCCAGTTCTTTCGGGAATTTAGTAAATTTAAGAAAATATAGAGTTCTCAAAATGTTAGGCTGATCGCGATACAACCAATAACCGATACACGGTTTATTACAAACTTGCGCATTACAAATTAAACGGCGGGCATTCACGAGCTCGTTAGTGGTTTTGAATACGTCTCGCACCAAAGGCCGAATTCGGAAATGCTTGTGGTTCCATTATCCTGTAGGTTCGGGTGGAAAGTGGAAACCACATTGACCGCAATGAGAAATCAATATTGAAAATGAATACATATTTCGAAGTGTATAAGGGTGTTGAGGGTTTTTAGGGGCTTTTTGGGTCTATTTGTGATGATTACACACGTATATGGGCTATTCCATGCTAGACTATCACACTGCACACACAAGATTTTTCCAAGTCGGGCTTTCATTGAAAAATTCTATCCTCACAAATAAAACTGATAACAACAAACGAAAAACGACATGTTGTCCATAAAGGATCCAATTTTCACAAAATAAATACGTCCACCAACCAAAATTTGTTTAAACATTAAGTAATTCAGATTTAATTATTTATCTGCAAATATCTCCAATAGCGCACTTTTTATTTCCTTGAATTTTTGCCAGAAGATTCCTTGGAGTGTCCCCAAGACTCCATGTAAATTTCGTTCTGGGCCTTTCATCACTTTGTTGTGTGTTTCATCTCGTTCATTTGTGGCGCCAGAATTTTTCAAAGAAAGCCCGATTTGAAAAAATCTTGTGTATGGAGTGTGATGGTTGGTCTAGCATGGAATGACAAGCAAAACCGTATCAGCACATTTTATGTTGGAACTGTATATGCTCGTGCAGGCTGGCTGGTAAACATTTAGTTTATTAATATTGTTGGTGTTGCGTATACCACTTGTTTATTGGGGTAACGATTCTCCGGGCGCGAATTTTTCAGCTGTGTCTGATCACGTAATCCCATTATTCGCTTTCAACATTTCCAGCCGACCAGCTGGTCCATTTGGACTGCATAGAATCTATCTGCTACGCTTTGAATAAAGTCAGACTTTGAGGATATGGGTGGGTGGTACGTAATTGGAAATGGTACAATGTTTCCCATATTCTCTAATATTTTTGCGTCAACATTTGGAGCGAGAAATCTTGATTTCCTTGCACGATTGTCCGATGTCGGTTACCTCTCACGTTAGATTATGAACTATCTCAATTTCGAAAAACACATCATTTACAAAGTAAGTGTATGTAATGACGCACAAAGTCGTCGTTATTTGACTCAATTGAACTTTAGAAATTTGTGCGACATGAAGCCTATATTACGACTATACTCTATAGTATAGACGATACAGTGAAATGTAGAGAAGCTCGGAACGGAGGTTTGTAAAATGCAACGTCTGGCTAAAAGTAGAAAAAGAGAGCTCCACTGTTTTAACAATTTAGAAACCTGTGACCCAATATGCGAGTAATTGTATTTTTAAAGACAAAATTAAAAATCTATATATGTCTTACTTTTCGGAAAAACGTAATTCAGTCATTGTTCTAAAGCAAGTAATAACATATTACATATTACATATGTCGCACTTCCTAAAATGTCTGCATATCACTCCCAGGTATTCCAGTGCTGCAAAAATTGTAAAAGGTTACAAGGAATCTTTGAAATGCAAATGTGGTCATGATATATCATATAGGAATCGTAGTCGAAAAACGTAAACAAATAAAATTGATTAACACAATTAACCATTTATTTATTGCACTACAATTCTGACGAAATGTCTTAATTTTAAATAACTTGAACAAATGTTAAACTAGTCATTTTAATCCCGGTGATCGTTCTAGCGTTAGGATTAAACATAGATGCAACCTGGACTTTTTAATTCTAAGTTATAATCAAGATGTAGTCAGTGAATCACAATTTTCACGATAGATAGAGGGGTATGTGAGTATACTCTTTTGACCAGTGCGGTTCTCGAATTGGTCGATTGAATTGATCTTTTCGCAATAACTGCCTTGTAACCTGATTGAAGAAGCACGCTCTCTATTGGTTGAAAATGATTTGTCCACATAGTATTTGGACTTTTAGTCAACGCGATCGAGTGCGTGAGGAAATCCATCGGAAATGTCGATACTCGAAGGCGGCTTATCCGTCTTCCAGATTGAAAACACCTCTGGGAAATACGTCCCGTCCAGCATTCGGCATGCGTCGAGTTATTCCCGGATCGTTTCCATGTTCGCGCTTTCGTGCGGCACATTACGGCATTGCGGTATACAGAAACTTTAATATCTAACAACCCGACAGGACAGAGCCTGCAGTCGAGAAGCTCGATTTTTTGCCCTCGATATGAAAAATTGCTGGAATTTTTGTCTACTTCCTTTGTGATCTGTTGCGCCTCCTTCCTGACTGTTGTCTAGAATCACCTCCTTTCTCTGGCTCTTTATACCTGAGAACTAATAGGTTTCTATATTTTTCCAGAGGTTAATTCCTCTGTAAGGACTGTCCAATTGCTATTGGGTAAAAAGTGTATATATGTATAGTCAGTGGCAGGATGTAAAATGAATGCTCATCAGACACAAAATAGCTTACTTTGCCAGGAAAACTTGTCTTGCAATCAAGCTTGTATCTTAACTAACGTCAACCCTAGGGCTATGCGACCCAGGATTCCGCATCTTGGGCTATAACGAGTGATTCTCCATCTGAAAGCTCAAATTTCGGATCTGCCCGATGTTGTCTGCTGGGGCCATGAATTATTGATGCTGCCAAAACCATTGATAACGTTGAGCGTGACGCTTCCTCTCTTGCCTCTGCGCATGAAATGCCTACTGGATTCACCAACTGTTTCGAATTCTGCTGAATTTTCGTTAACGTGCTGGCCTAGCCTGGCGTGCCTGTATTCCTGCCCTCTAAAGGTGGAACCACCCTACCCTACAACACACTCCTGCAGGAATTTCGGTGTCTGCACCGACGCGAAACAAGAACTTCGCGCATACCCATATACTTCGCAGCATCCTCCGTTCTCTCCAGCACCAGCCGCCGGAAATACCTCACACATACCTCGTCAACTGGGAAGCACAATGAACTACCATACATAGCGTCAGCATCTCTCTAACGTTGTACGTGTATGTGTATCTCTCTTTGGCCGAATAACAGTAACTTATGAATAAGCTCTATAGGCCCTCCTCTGACACGTCTTCATTATCCTTCATGCAGGCCAAACCGCAGCGAAGTAACGTTGCCGTGCACATTTTATATCTATCTAAAGTTCGAGTTCCATCTTTTTATTTCATAGGAATCAATTCAAAATTATAGTAGGTTTCTCATGGGATATTGCCAAATTATTTCCGTAAAGGAATGTAGGATCACAGTTAAGCATAAGTATTTGAAAGCAAGATTTTAGGTCGGATATCATCCTCGCTACTTCTCTATGCATATCCTCTTAGATCTACGGATATGTGGAGTACCCATTCGTGTATGCGAGGAAACCACTAAGAAAATGGATATTGCTAGTACCTATGTATACGCGGCTAGGAAGGGGCGCGATTTCCACATAATGTTATCCTGTTTGAAAATATAATACGACAAATTCTCTCGAAACTCATGGTACACAGCCAAAGTTAATGCCGGGTAGGATAACAGAGACAGCCAGTTTAATAACTTTGCGTAAAATTGTTGATATGTCTCATTTAAAACTTCTTCTACCCTCGCCTAAACTTATATCGATTGGAGCGTGAAAATAAAATATGGTGTTAACATTTGCCATCGAAATTAATCTCCACAAGATTCATGGGGCAATGATGTCAGTATTTCATGGTAAAGAAGCTGCCGAATAACGATTTTAAATCGTATTTAATACACCTGGTTTTGTCGTTTCTGCAGCCTGTTCAGCACCCTCTAACGGGTCGACCCGGCACCGCCAGTGTCAGTATCGACTGCGATACCTCGTGCAGAGTGAACAACAAGGAGGCTGAAGGGCGGGTGGGATGCTGAAGACACACAGCTAGAAGTGAAAGGGCAGAGTGGAGGTTGAAACGAGATGCATAGAGGGTGGCTCGTCGATGCTCGGCAAAGGTCGTGCCCAGTACCGTAATCCGAACGCACCCTCTTTTACGGCGGATGCAATTTTTGGGCAATGCCACCCTCGCCTTAGTGGGCGATCTCCGAGAGCGGCGGACCCTCATGCTCCCCAATGCTGAAGGCTGGCTGCTGGGTATTGCCTCGCCTCGCCTTAATACTTGATCGAGGATCCTTTGTCCCGTTAGGCCGGATGCACTCCGGGATTATATCATACATCTGACCCCTTATTCGAGTAACATCCGTACGAACATCGAACGAGTCACGTACCTTTGGACCTCTTTTACTTGGGCTTGGTCGATCTTACGGCGTAGCCAAGACATACATATATCGTCGCATCATGTCGCACGGCGTCGCGTCGCCTTCCGCGTCGGCTCCAAGTGAGGTGAGCCCATGTGGAGCTGATCATAGTTTGGGGACATTGCGCCCGGGCAAGTAAACTGGAGCGGCCGAAAGCAGTAGGATGTTGCAAGTGAGCCGCATCAATTGGCGGTTCCCATAGAGGAGAAAATGGGTAGCAGTAGGGGTGTAACGTGGGCGAACTCACAGCTCTGTCAGCGCGTTGTCGCCTCTACATTCGCACATGGTCTCGCGTTCTCTAGGGGGTGGCTCGTGGAAGCTCGGATATTCTCGTAGCCGGTCCTGTCGGTGCTGCCACATGGCCGCGCGCCGTGTTTTGCGGGCTTTGCTCGAGCTTTTGAGGGGCGGCACCTGACTAGTAGGGGTTGCTCGGTGCGCGCGAGAGTGAGTTCGAAAGGAGGGTGACGGTTGCGCGCAGGGAGCCAGGCAACGGTACCGGCGGCGGCAGCAGCAGCGGCGGCGGCGGCGGCGGATCGGGTGGTCTCGGTCGACTTCGCAAGTCATCGCGAGCGTCTCGCGTCGGAGCTTCCACATGGGTTGGTATTGGCTCCCGGGGAGCAGGGTGGCTTGTGCGGCGGGGCTCTAACCGAAGAGAGACTCCTAGCACAGAGCAGAGCAAGAGGGTGCGAGGGTGCAAGGGTGCAAGAGGGAAAGTGGTCGGGACTCTGCGGGTTGAAGGGAGACAGCGAGCTAGGGTGGATGCGCGAGGGAGAAGTAGCGAGAGGGTGAGACACGGCTCGCCACAACACCCCCCCCTCCTCCCCCGAAACGGACAGAGCGTCAGTGCTAAGGTGGGTTGCTCGGTCGGAACATTGCCAGAGAGAGAGACACGTCCTGGGAGTGCCTGCTCTGCACCAACACGATTGACTCCCTGGTGCAAGTCCCGCAGCGGTGCAAGGATCGACGGAACCAACGCACCGCCAAGCTACCGTGCACACACACGCATACAGACATTGACAGTTCTACTCCTTTGGAAACGTGTACACGCACTCGGGGGTGCATTGGAACTTTGGGAAAGACAGCGTAGACCAACTGCCAGACCTCGGAAGCGCACTGGACACTCAACAACTCGGCTGGAAGACGAGCCGCGCACCAACCTCGGAAGAACTGGGCTGCTGCAGTGGACCCAGATTTTGTCCAGCACACTGGCAGACACCAAGGACTGTTGCAGTTATGAGACAGTTGCAGTGGCATTTACCATTCTGCGGGATGCACGGTTTCGTTCAGACAGCAGTGTTTCGCCTGGTCGGCTAACGGTTTCGCTCGAATAAACCTAAGCGGAAAGTGAACGACGAAGAGGGATTGACCGGAAAGGTGGACAGGTGCAAGAAGAGTGTGATATCGGGAGCAAACAGCCGGACAGAGCATTAAAAAGGGCGAAAGGGGTTACGGAAAGATAGAACGAGCGTGAAGGTGGGAGAGGGGGCAAGAGAGAGAGAGAGAGAGAGAGAGAGAGAGAGGGAGAGAGAGAGAGAGTAAGAGGAAGGTGTGTCGAGGAGACAAAAGTCAGTAGGAGGTCAGCGTGGTCTGAGGGTGGCGGTAGCCGGTGGTGATGGTGGTGGTGGTAGTAGTCGTGCTAGTGGTGTAGTGGTGGGTGCTCTCTAGGTGAATGATCGTCGTCGGCCTCGTGGAAGAGGTGGCCGCCGCGTATGCGGGTGGCTGCCACGCGTGCGGCATCATCAACTCCAAGTAATCCCATTTCAAAACCGCCAAGAGAAGGCAATACTTGAGGAGGAGAGTGTGGACGGGAAGGGAGTCGGGGAGGCACGGGTGTTAGTGCCACCACGGACCGTGTGGAGGTGGTGGTTGCTGCATCGTGCAAGGTGTGCCTGGGTATCAGGACGGCACGAGTTCTAGGTTGGCAATCGTCGACCTGGCAGCTGACCTTACCTTCTGCCTTGCCCTGGCTATGGCGAATTGGCCGCCTGCTTCTCGTCGAGCCATGAAGGACGCTTTCGCATCAGAAAACGGGGAAGGCAATGTACGCGTTTGCTTAACGCACAACCGAGCGACAGCGCAATATATTCCAAATCCCACACATAGAGGATTTCTCCTGCCGACAGGAAATATATGGCTTGCATTGAGAATGCTACCTTTCGCAGAAGCAACAATTGCTAAGAATCTGGCGGTACATGCGGCTATACTGTTGCTGGTAGTTGCAAGTCTTACCGCCCTTCCTGCCTCGGGATTCTCTATACTGGATAAGGAGGATTGGGCTAATCTTTGCTAGCGGAGGCAACAGCCGTGGCTCTCTTTCCACTTGCGATTGGAAGTGGTGTTATACGACCAGTGTCTCCTGTCTCTTGTCATCACTGGCCGGCAGGGCTTCTGCTGTCTGGTGTTAGGCTGGGTTAGGTAGTCGGTGGTGTGTTGGTGCGCTGTCTGCCTCGTGGCACACGGCAGGGGCTTACTACTGGCGGCACGGGAAAGGCACGGGAGATACGGCAGGCCGGCCGGTCGTCCTTTGGCTAGGTGTGCTACCCGCAGTGCGGTCGCCGCAAGCGGCTGGCTAGGAGGGCCACCAGACCACGATTTGAGCCGGCGACGATTTGGTTGTCCGCGTTGACCACGACCAGGACCACTGGGCACTGGGCACGCGGCTTCGCCGAGGCTCGCGAGCCCGGATACTCTGGTGCCGCCAGTCGGTATTGCGACCAGGAGGTGCGACGACGATCAAGACGACCACGACGACGACCAGGACGTACGTGACGCGGGGGATATGTGCGGGCGTGCTACGTCGTCGCGGCGAGGACTGGGGACTGTTGCGGGAAAATCGGCACGGTGCACCAAGTCCTCGTGCTCGGTACACAGAACGCCCGGAGTACGGTAGCTCGTCCTTCAGCGTTACTCCTCATCGACGCCCGCGGGCAATGTGCCCACCCGCCGGGATAGCAACGTGAGTCCACTTGACGTATTTCTCGCGTAGCCCCTCCTAGTCTTCTTTAACGTATCATACTACTCGCATACATATAACATCTGCCAGCTCTCCACTATAGGTATTTACGTATACGAATCTCCAACCTGAAACCTGGCTTTTCACTAAGATCCTTCGACCCCCTTTCGGCCCCACCTTCCTTTATCGAGTAATACGTTGACCTCCCGTCAAACTGGATTACTATGATCTCACGCTCCCTTTCCGTCCTACCCACCCTCCCCCGATCCTGCACATTCGATATCCGAGATGATATCCGCACCGCTTAATGGCTGCGGCCCTTATCCCGCCGGGACATATTAAGTACATCTTGGCTGCTATGGTTACCCAGTTATGTGAGCTAAAAACTTTTTATCGAGCATCCCGAGGCCGATGTGCTTATGTTTATGCCTGATATCGTAAAATTTCGCGACGCGCCCTGTACTTGTAATCGATGAGGAAAGCACGATAAATGCGCGCTAGCGCTGTCGTACTTTATCGTTGCTAGTTTTATTTCGGCCTTTGTGGTAGGTATGCGGATGTTTTGTCGATATTTCCATGGTTTTTATTCACTGCGCCACTTGCCAATTGAGCCTCGCATTGTTCCCGGATCTTGCACACTGGTTCTTCCGTTTCAATAAAATAAAACTGTTCGACAATTATTTTTGTATTTGCATTTCATTGCTGTCAACGAGTGAATACGCTACTTATGTCAGCAACAATTGGGCACAAGTGAATGCATCGTTAAAAGCAGGGGGGTGGGAGTATTGTACCCCGTGGTCTACTATACCAATGCATTATGGTATTAAATCGGCAATTTAATAGACATTTACGTGATTCAACCACCCCGCACAATACGAAACCATTGGAACAATAAATTAAAATATTATTCATCTAGTATCCTTGATAATGCTACTGATTCTGGCTCTCGAAAAAAAGCGACTTTAAAAGAACTTTATTGAGTAGTAGCACTGAAACTTTAATAAACCATTGAGACTGACAATGAGTCAAGTAGCAACAGAAGAAGCTTTTGATAAGTTCTGTTTGATGAAAAGCCGATGGCGAAATTTAGATGTGGCTTCGGAAAACGGTTATCTCAGGGAATTACGCGTCGCCAGGGTGATTCGATGAGCAAGCTTTTTTCCGGGGGAGGCAACGATCCATTTGGTAATTGGATGCAACCCCAAATCGGGGCTATTGGCCTTTTCCAAACACTGCAATTCCTCCTGGGCTTGGGGATCTGTTACAGCCAATGAATAATTGCAACAGCTTACTCGTTTGTCCTTGGGAAAGCCTGTCACACAGAGAGCCAATCTATGCAAAATGTCAAAATTCGATCCGTTTTTTTTTTCGGCTGATTGAATGTTGACGGTAGAACCGATGTTCGCTTTCTATAAATGCTAAAAAGAGAGGTTGCCAAATCATCACGTCGACATAAATTAATGGATGTAGTTTTTTGAGTAGGATTCATGTGATGTTTTGTCTTAAATGAGCCTGTGTGTGATTCTTTACAATTCCTGTGTATAGGGCCTTTTATATGGGTAAAATGCAATCCTCCTTTCGTCATTGGTGAGGACGAATCATCCGACTGGCCGAACTTTTGCCGGGAAAAGCCAGTCTGAAGCTCCTATGGCGTCGTGCGAAAACGGCAAAGTGCTTTCGAGGGCTGGCATGGTCCTGGGCGTAGTCCTTTAATCTCTCTCCTTGCCCTCTTTCCCGACCTCTCACTTCTGCCAGCTCACGAATCACCTCTTTCTCCTTCACTTGCTCTCCTTCGCACGGCAGCTCGACTGCTCTCGTTACCCTCATCTAGCTGATTTTATTCCTTCAAAGAACAGACCGTACTGTCGACCGAGCACCACCCTGCCCATGAATATTTATTCTTATTAATTTGTGACCTACAGACGCTCGCTAATCAAAACACGTTCGGTAATGAGCAATTCTGCCCTCCTTTAATAAACATGTACATAATGTACAGTATTCTACTTAAAAATAAGAGTGATGTCTGTTATTAATACATTGTTCAACGGTTATATTATGGTACAATCACCGTAAATCTCAATAAATTACCATAACAATCTTTATACATAAATACAATTTATTTATTTTGAATAATTGGATATATCTGTGAATTAGAATGAATACACTTGTGGTTGGTCAATAATGTGTTAAAAACATCAATAGGGAGTGTATTGAATATTATCGGCATTGTGTTAGGACGATAATTGAGGCGACAGCTAACTGAGCTAGGTATGTGGGTCTGTGCTCTAGTCAGAGGGACTGAATACTTTTTCTTGGAACATACATACTTCGATTATGGGACGCGACCTATAACGCGGCATTACGAAGAAAAGACTTCATTCTACATTGCTCAGACACATTGTTCTCGAGGGTTATGCGAGCAAATTTTTCCCGCTCTTCAATGTGCGTCCTTCCTGAGGTAATGAGTACCCCAGACAGCGATCTTGGGTTAAGGAAATGGCACACTATTGTTACACGTTGCTTCTTCAGGGATTTCCGGGCGCCGCGTCGTCGCCACCTCTGCACAGTAGGGCGAAATCTGGGATTGATCTTACAGCCATCTTACAACTAATAGTACTCATAATTATGTTGTTTTAGTTTTATTTTTAAGATAGGCACTGTTGATATTCCCGATGATATTCAAGTAGACATCGTTTCAGCCTACTGTGCGCTGGCACTGGCCTCCCTGTACTATCTTATTCCTTACTTACACAGATGATTGGTATCATCACAGTTGTTTTTCAATTCAGCGCCCTTTCGTCAATAGATCGAACTCATCGTGGTATTTTTCCGACGCTCTTGCAATTTACCCAGACACAGCTTACAGTTGTTAATTGACCGCGCTGTTCCCGGTGACAATATCCCGGACATTCCGTCGGAATGTGGATTCAAGTGGTCGGAAGAACGAACGCGATTAACCCGCTTTCAAATTTCTCCCTTTTCATCTACCTAGCGCCGAGGATTTTTGTGCTATCGTTGATGTGTACTCCCAGCCGATCTTAACAGTAAATCTGTCTAAAACTACCAATGTCTTTATGAGTCTGGCTATGCACGTAGGTATACGACTGAACGTAGTCACCTCAAACCATATTATCAGGCTTACTGGGAACAAGCGAAATGATTCTTCATTCACAATAGCTCTGCTTGCATCTCGTCCCTAGTGAAAGGCAAGCCTCTATTCTATTCCTCAATATGCTTCGCACAGACATTGCATTGCCTTATTGCGTTGAAGTACTTTTAGAACGTTGGTAGAGAGTGCGGCACTATATTCTAATTATTCAACAAAACATCATATACTGCGTATGGCTGACCATTTAAAGCAGAAGCAGGTTGGTACAAAGGCTTTGCGAAGAAGGGGCCAATGTAAAAGCCTCGACAGTGGTTATTGTTGGTAAATGCGTCGTAATTTGTAGAAAAAATGTGAATAATGAGACGTCCAGCGGTTGTCGCGTGAAGGGCAGAATGGAAAGTGGTCGGTGGTCCTAATGAAATAGAGGAGGTAAAGGGTAAAATATTTAACAATGCCGCGGTTTACGCGCCTGGGAAGCACGTAATGATTTTTTCATGTACAAACGCGTGCTGCGGATATTGTCCATTGCGCGAGGCTTTTCGGAGACGCACTGGATTGCGCGTTGCATGCGAGCGACGCGAAATTCTACATCGATGGCATTTTTATGCGAGCTCTTTTGTTAGCGAGCGTGCGACCAACTGGGGGCTCGAGCACGCATCTCGAGGCGCGCGCGCGCTCGTGCTCGCCAGCCAGCCAACCACACATGTATACTCGCCTGTCGTTCACCAGTCCTTTTTTTCCTTTATTGACCTGCTCATTCATCGAGAACAGTAAGGTTTGTAAATATCGGAGAGAGCGAGTACCATCCTGTAATCCACCGCTCCACGCTTTATCCCGCCAGCTTCGTTGTCGAGTCATCGTTTACTGTAGATTTAAAGATGTTTCTCCCCCTTTCGGTTCCGTTCGATCAAGGATTGACCATGGGGAATTAAATGTAATTGATCTTTACCTTTATTCCATCCTATTACACTAAATCAATAGTAACGGGCACGCCCAAATCGCCTTATCATACTCCCGGGAGAGGTTGCGGAAAAATGCAATTTGAGTTATGCTTAATAGCCCAATTAATGTTACATATTCACGTCATTTACAATATTCATAAATTTTTAACTCGTTACAAATAATACACGTGTACGAGGATGAACATGCGAGTCCGTGGTTCAACAATAGCTGTGGTTTAAAGTATCCTGGCTGAATATTATAAAATAAATCAAGGCTGTGTTTGGGAGAAGCCCGGGGCGGGGGGGGGGGGGGGGGGGTAATTCCAAATTGGGCGAACGGAATTGTTTATCAGACAGGCAGGGAAGAGGCAGGCGTATCCAATTTCTGACGGTGGCAGTAAAAAATCGAGGGTATCGGCGGCTTCCCAGTCGGGGGGAGGAACAAGGACTGGCGATATTTTTCAATTTTCTTGGAGGATCAAGGCTGTGTGAAAGTGCGGGGAGGAAGATTCGAAAGTTTTTCAGCGAGCGGCTTCGCCGGGACTGTTTCGCTGCCGCCGCAGTACTTCCGGATAAACCCTGACACTTCCGGCGCTTGCAAAACGAATTCGACTCTCCATGGAAATGCGAACCAGTGGTGGCCTGAACCTGCTGACGCAGTGGCACTTCCGGAATAGTCGCGATTTCATGTCACTTTATCGGCAAATCCTTGATTAAAGCGGTCCGCTTCGCCTTCCTGCCGATTCAATTCCCCTTGAAATATTGCTCTTTGAGAGTCGACATTATCGTAAATCATCATGGCGAAAACGATGTTCATGAATATCGTTAGCCCAATTGACCCTTACCGCGGGAATTGTTGGTTGGCGAAAACTAACCAAGTTTGCTTGAACAGTTACATTATAGAAGAAGGTCGGTCTGAAAGGGTAACGTCTTTCCCGACAGAAGAGTGACCTAGATCAGGGTAAATCGAGGGTAAGAACCAAGGAACCACAGACCGACAAACCGCCATATTAGCATTGTCGTTTCTCGCAGGAGGAGTTCCCGCGTTCGGTTCCTCGTCGAGGCAAGAAATTGCCAGCACGAATTATATATCGCCGGGGCTCGTTAAATTATATGGAGCGCTTAATCAGGTTAGTGGATGACAGTCACGGAATAAAAATCAAACAGTTCCCCTAGAAGAGTGACTTGTCCCAGGGGGAGGACGCAGAGAGGTTAGGTACGGTGATCTGGCTGGTTAACCAAAGAGTAAACTGTTTACTAGCGGTTCGCGTAAATTTTTCGACATTCCGTGGATTTGCAGTTGGATTCCATTGATCTCTCGCTTCCTCACAAACGCTACCCTCACTTTTATTGCCTTCCGCGCTCTCATGACCACTCTTTTGCCCGATCGTCCCGGGAATTATCGTTTAATCCGGCGGTTTAATATTTGCTCGCTGGGATTAAAACGCGTTTCTAGTCGTCCGCGGAATTTTGCCTGCGGATCCGTGTGTCAAGATGCAGATATAGGGATGTGCATCTCCGCTTATTATTCTTTCCCCCGACGGACATGAAAATACGTTCAAGAGGGTGTGTCAACATTCAACATTCAGCAGGCCAGAAGCCTTCTCTCTCGACGTTGCTGGCCTGCTGGTGGGGGTCGACCGGGATCCCCAGTTATTATTGGCCTTGAAATGTTATCGGCATTTGATACCGCGCGAGAAGTGATCCAATGCCACCGAAGCAGCCGGCAATTTAATATTTTCGTTACACTATCTATCACGCCTTATGTCAGTATCGAATTCCTGTCACCGATAGGATCGCAGAATTAATATTCATAGCGCAATTTTTTATGCCACACACAGCCCATTTCACTTTCGCCGTTCTTTATCGGGAGCGTGAGTTACATCAGTCAATAGCCGGGGCCCACATTTTATACGATATGTATCATTTTACCCTGCTCCTGAAAGACAAAAAATCTTGAGTGGCTGTCAGATCACCTTGCCGTTTTACATGAAAATCCATGTCAATCCATCTCAAGGGTCCTCATAGAATTGGAAAAGATGTGTGACCCTTCTTTCGAGTAGCAGACGAACAAATTTACTGAAAGTTTAATGCACTTTGGTTTATTTTTAGGGCAACAATGTCTAGTGCATTCCGTGTATTAATAAAGTCAGTCTGTATCGATCAATCTAATATTGTGGCTCGTTATTAATAGACGACTTACGGCATTAGCGGCGCCTTTTCTGCCCGTCCGGGAGCGAGTGTGTAGGCTGCCAGACAGTTGCGGGCGCAAGTTAAAGCGACCGAGAGTTCGTCGCTCACTGTAAAGTGCTGGTGTTACGGCACCGAACCAAATGAACCGCACCCACCGCACTGCTCCAGTTTCTTACTCGAACGTAATTGAGCGATGGAGGCCGAAAATAGCTCCGGAAATTGACGGAAAGGCGACGCACATCCCATTTTCCCCGCCGAGACAACGCACCTGCAAAGGGTGTTACGGCACCGTGCAACCTTTGCACTTCCTGCAAAGGGGCTGTGTCTCCTCTCATAAATGCAAAACGATAGGCTAACCTCGTATATCAAGCAAGGTCGTCGCGGTCTTATTCCAACTTGTGAACGGTGAGTGGCTGGTTTACTTGAACCCGTCGAGAATAAAAGTGGGGTCGAAGGGCCTCTTGTTCTAGCAAATCCTGAAACAAATTTGGTGGGATTTAATCAGGGCGTGGCCGGCGTGGATCGGCGAAATTCGCAGCTTTAGCGGTTCGCCATTTGCAACGCTAGGATAAAATAGATTTGTCCCACTTCGTAGTTGCAGAAAATGTCCAACCCGCCGCTTTGCTTCTCAACTCGGAACCACATGCTTCCGTTGTTTTCAGCATGAAAGCGGATAGCTTTGCTACTACACTGCGCCCCCAGAGTGCTCATTTGTTTGTAATTTCTACACATAATTGAATTCAAATTTAAATTGCAATTAGGAATCGTAAAATTGGACCAATAATCACGAAATTAGGAATGAAAGGAATCGGGTGGGCGAGTACAAAGGCAACTGTAAACCAGATCATACGAATCCAATCAAGCTGCAAATACGTTTACCCTTTAAATTTTTTAACCGACAACATTGCGCCCCCTCTTTAAATGTTTCCTAAGCCGACAGCATAATGCTGTGAAAAGCAGTGCTGTGCAAACAACTATCGTTCAACCGTGCTAACAAATTGATCAACTGACATTTCCGCTGTAGCTGATGATAAAGTACTGCCATTCACGCTTTGATCTCGACGCCTCTGTTCTCAAAAATTCAACGTTTTGTTTTGATCAGCATTTGATCAATCCTGCTGATTAATATTTACTTGGCCTAGGCACTTCGCATTAGCTTTGGGTTAACATTTACCTGCATACAAATGCGAATGTTGTATTCAAAGGTGGTGAAACATGGTGTACATTCGCGCATTGCTATTTGGCCATTCCTCTATACATATACTGATAAATGGCTTTCAATACTAAAGTATCTCTTACGTAAAAATATACATGCATAGGAATTTATTACCTGCGGTTGTCATCCAGCAAAAGTGTTGGTATATTTCTTTGCATACATCTGGCATAAACATTTTAGTTTCTAAAAGCGGTGTCGAAATCGATACACTTGGCTGCTGGTTGCTCATTGGTGTTTTGACTATACAGCTATAGAGAGGAATGGAATGCAGCACTAATTAAGGGGAAGTGGATGAAATAGGTTAAGACAGTTACCACAGATTCGTGGCATCGTTAATGATCCTGCGGGTTCAATCCAGACGCATAAGCAGGTCGCAAACTATGCATATGTGTAGAAAGAATATCTGCATTGATATGAAATGCGATACGTGTTCTGCTTTCACGGGAAAGAGAGTCTGGCTCAAAAAGCAGGCCTCGGCAATAGACCCCTGCACCGGTGACGCCGCGCCGCGCCGTTGCTACTGGAAGCGTGTCGAACCCTGAATGTCACGGGTGTTGCTGCATGGTACACTCACTCACAATAAGTGTCCTTTACTTTCACGATGACGGTTTTAATATACTTCGGGGCTACGGAATGGTGATTAAAGTCATATGGAGTTTCGATGTCGAGTATATGCAAGGCGTCGATACTCCTCCGGAGTGATCCATTTTTTTCCACTGTATCAGCTTCGCCATCTTGGTTCTTTCAGGCGAGCTGTTGCGGCGAATAAAATAATACCACTCTCATCGTGTACTGCTCGAGAAACAAGCATTAAGGGATTAATTCTACTCGACGGTCGCCTCACTCTAACCTAGCTTGCGATTGCCGAAGAAGAAAGCAGCTCTATAGAATGACATCTGGCTCTGGCAACTAATTAAGATCCCATACAAATGCTGCTGCACGCGCGTACGGGGCGTTATCACCTGAATAGCATTAGCAAGATGTCCCATCGGCGAAATTGTGCAGAAGCGGATGCTTATTTTTCGAAAAGCCTGCTCTCGCCGCCACTCTGGCAATTAAGAATCAGTAAACAAAGACTACTGTCCACGGTATTAGAACTGAGCACCAGCTCCTAAACCCTAAAGAGAATGTCAACATGGACAGTGCTATGCTAATGCGTCGTGTAATTTCATATAATCTTAATCCAATTTAAAACTTGCAAGGCCGAATGATGTTCGATACTACGGGCTAATAGGGTGGAGAACTGCAGAATGCAAATTTGAAAGTAAATTTTTTAAGCGAAAAACGTTAGGCCACTAAGAAGATAATTTTATTCTGGTTATCAGCTGGGCATCTACTGAATTAATCTAGTCCAAAACACACAGAGGGCAAAAATGCAGAAAGGTAGATAGAAATAGGAGCAGCCATAATTAGCAAGCAAGACCGTGCGCGGCAGTTTGTTTGAACTCGAAGCAGAAAATAATAGGTGTGAGCCATTCGCGGCATATGCCGGGGGACTTATTTGGAGCACAGAATTCAGCCAACTCTAATGAATTTTGAATTCAATACCGTTTCCGTTTTAAGCAGGCATAATCAAGTGACGTATTGATGAGCGAAGACTCATTTCCGAGGTGTAGATTTATAACAGAAGCTATTGAAGCTTTATGGCGCGCTAATTTAGAGATCACTAGTTAGAGCCCAAGCTTTTATCTGGCATATGAGATAATTAAAGAAAGACCCCCACGTTTTCCAAATAGGGTATTTTTAGAGTGCAAATCGTTTGGTGCTGAGGAAATCGGAAATTTTCGTAAATCATGCGCTATGCTACATTGCAGATGTCGGAATAATGAAATAACGGGGTTAGGTCAACATTTAGTTAATAAACCGGCCTCGAATGTGAGGTACCACAATGGAGAGCTTACTGCCAGAGCACAAATGAATTTCTTCACGTGCAATTACACTTACGGGTCACTCCAGCTCTGATAACAAAGGAGAGGGCACGATTTAGATGTCCGTGATTCAAGAGGGAAGTACAAGCAGCTCTCCTAATTACTCGTCCAGCAGTTCAGTCTGCAGTCTGCGGGGTCTCGAAAGTTTCAGTCGTTGGATTCAGTTACCGCGTGGCTTTAATGGCAACTTGCGCGGAACGATAACCCTTTACGGTTTCGTCGTGCCGATACCGTTCTGCCAGATCGTTGAACTCCTTCAGAGTTTATGTTCTGTCTGCGTTCGACATTTGTATCTATATTGTTACGTTGAACGCCTTTGAAAAATCGATTTCTCAGGGCTCTGGGTCCCGAGTAATGGTTGAAAACGACTACTGCTAACTGCCAACTTCCTCGGACCATTTGATCCGAATATATTCTCTGATAGTTAGATATATGCATTCCTTTGCAAGCTTCGCAAAAATTGAGAGCGGAAAGTGCAAACAATGCCGGTCTTATTAGGTCCCTCCCTCTCCTATTGTTTTAAGAACCCTAACTCTCCAACAAAAAGACCAATTTCCGGGGCTACCATGGTAATTATAATTTATAGCAAGCCGTTGTGCCAAATCTTGAAAAAAAAGAAGTGCGGAAGATCGCGCGGCCGCACCATTGTCTGTGGAAGCGGCGAATGGGAGGAACGCGAAATAGAAAGAGGTTAGGACAAAGGGCGAGGGAAAGGGAGCTCGAGAAACAGAGGAGGAACGCAGTCGCATATCCAGATAAACGGAATTTCGACGTGAAAAAAGGAGCTCATTTCCGAGAGAAGCAGTGAAACAAAAACGATTCGCCCACCCCTGGGAATTTGAGGGGCCCAGGGATAAGGTGGTTTCCGAAGACCACAGAAAAATGCAGAGGTTCCTGCGCCCATCTCATGAGAACAAGTTACTTCAAAAACTCTAAAAGTAAAGGCCGGTGGCGTCAACACTCTATATACAGGTCAACGGCTTTAAGTTTCTACAATTAAAACTCATTATCTTAACGTTATAAACCGCTTCGCGTTAATTCATTTGCGTGTGCTCCGGTAGTAGGATTTGTGAGATGGACACACACTCTCGGGCATCTTATGCTTTGTAGCTATTTGTCAAAATACGATCACGAAAGTTTGCGGAGTAATTGGGTATCCGTGGAAGGGAAGAGTGTCATTGATCCAGGCAGCTCGATTCCATGATGGATCGAGCTAGAGAGTGATAGGGGCAAACTCAGGAAAGGGTCAGAGATCTGTGACCCTTTTGCTTCGACAGAGGCCAACACGACAGGCGTTAGGGCTGATGATAAGGTATTAATGAAATCTCACTCTGTCAAAGTATGTGTTCTGCAGTAGCTGCACGTAGTTTGCTGCCACCGCAAGGTTGAACAAGTTTTCTAATCGATGCCTGAGCATTTTTAAATCAATATGCTGTATAGCCACTGTCCTTTTAAACCCTCGCATGTTTACAGAGGTTGAACTGCCACTCGAACGTTGATCCGGGCGCATGAAAGACAGTGAAAACTTTCAACGGGCACTTTAGCATGAACCTGCTAAAGTTTCGAGGACTACTTGTGTAACGACACTGGTATACTTCTCCTATCTAGCAAGAGGAACTTGCAAACAATTGCTTCGATGCAGGCTTCTATACTAGTTGAAAATATTCTTTAGTCTAACTTATTACTCTTCTTTACTCTCTAATATGTAATAGTTCTGAGCCTGAGTGACTTTTCTTACATCATTTAGATTTAGCATCTGTGTATCTGTGTTCTGTTGTTCCGAAACCGAAACATACAATTATCACCCTGGCAAAAACGAAGCACGCTTTTGCTTCGTAAAACATATGCGTGGTTTGAATTTCTTTAGAAAAATTCTGATATCCAATCAAATTCTTGTGGGAGCAGATATGATCGGGCATATGAAGAAATATCCGAAGTCAAAATCGGTAGGAATAAGGGTGGCGTACATGACGCTAGGGGCTTCCGAATAAATGGCGACGGAAAGATGGAGGCGAATTTTCGAGTGGCAATTTTCTGCTTAATGATCGGTTGTACACAAGTGTGCTTCAGACGGGAGAAGTGCTTCGATCTCGGCTGGAATGCGCGTTGCTAGATTTCACGGGCATGCGAAACCAATGGGAATTCTGGGGTCCAGTGAACTATCGGTGAATGGGCCAGAAACACTCTGCCAAATTAAAAAATATGGCAGCGGTCCAAAATGGCGTACGCGCGCGCGCATTGGCATGCAAGTGCACACTTTTCATTCCTTTCCTCCCTTTCGACAAGTTTGGGCAAGCGAGACCATCGGCTGAATAATTCTCCAGTGAAAAATTCGACCATCTTACCACACCTCATTCCCTCCCTTTCCTCCTTCTCGGTTGCTTTGTCTTCGCCCATTTCCGTTTTCTCCCCTTGCAGTCCGGCACGATATCTCTTAGCCCGATGCTCCACCTTCCAGCATTCGCCTCTGCCCTCTTTCCCAGCTGCCTTGTTATATCTTGCGCTTCTTCCTAAGTTGTTACGAGGAATGCTATTCTCCCTCCTTTTCTGGCTGTGCCATTTATGGTGTTGCCTCCCCAAGCATTACTGGCCCGAGTACTGGTGTGTAGCGCAACTAAAACGTGATTAACACCGTTTAAAATACCGAAAAGCATATAAAAAAGGTATTCACATCTGAGCTCAGATATGGTTAGCAATCGAATGTTAGATTGGTAGAGATGAGTAACGCATTTGTTAGCTTTGACTTGGAAAATGTATTCGTGCGGCTACAAAGCTGAGCCATTGAATGCGATGAAACGAACAATCAACATTTATACAGGGTGGAAATGTTCTCGTGTCCGACGCTTCAGGGGATTATTCTGCATGTTCGGGCAAGTAGATTTTTGCGTCTGGCATTTTTCATTTGGGGCTTCCGTTTTCGAATTAGGACAAGTTGAAAATTGGGTAGAATAGGCGTCTGGACAGCAAAACATTGCCTTATCGACTATGATCTGTTTTGACCCGATCATCACCGTGCCCTACTTTGCCATGCCCATCCGGCCGGTAAAAATGTGCTGTCCAGACGCATATTCTACTGAATTTTAAACTAGCTATAACTAAAAAACGGAAGCCCAAAATTAAAAATGTTAAAAGCAAAATCTACTTGCCCGAGCATGCAGAATAACCCCCTGAAGCGCCGGGCACAAGAACATTTCCACCCTGTATTTAATCCGCGATTTTACATCCCATTAATACGTGGACATCGATATATCATCGAGCACCAACATCTAGGCAATAATACTTGATCTCGAAATTAAGACAGGCTTTCAATAAGACTGTTTGGCGATTTGCACTGCGCCACAAAACAATAAATGACGTATACAAACCGCAAATGAAGTTCGGGATTTGGAGATCCCTTCCCATTGCAGAATCTGCTTTTCTAGGGTAAAGTCGATGGCTCACAGAGTTTCAGGCCTGATGCACTCTGACCGTACAAATTAGTGGCGATGTATCGCGGCAAGTGTAAAATTAATTACAGTCGCGCAATTATCACCAGGAGTGGCAATTGCTGGCTGCCCTCGCTAGCACTCTCGGTGCATTTCGGCAAATTATAAAACTGAAACGGGAGATGCATTTGATGCTGAAGGGGAGAGGGAGAGAGGGAGAGAGAGATGAGAGAGCGAAATAGTCGGAGAGAAAGACTGAGTGCCAGAAGAGGAATATGGGAAGGAAGAGGTGGATGGAAGATATCGTCGTGATTTAACGATCCTACGTTGGCGAGTGTGCGATCACAGCCACGGGAGAGATAATCACGGCCAGTCTCGTGGTCTCATTCTTCTATGGCCCGAATGCTTTTCCGGGTGCTTCTTTCACGGGAAGTGATGATGATTTTTTATAACACGCCAGAACAGATGCATTGGATACACGCTGGGCAAAGTGAAAAGGGGGAAAGCAGGCCCTGTTACCGAAAGCAATGACTGTTGGAGAAAAAAATCCTACGACTATGAGGATGGCCATCTCTTTGCTCCCATTTCAATTTGGTAAATCCAAAAACCTACGAATGTTACAAGATTTCCCTTTGTTTGTAAAGTCTTCTAAGACACATGTCTTTAACCGAGACTACATTCAGGCCGGTTTTCACTTTTGCTTCAACTAATAGGCTAAGTCGGTGAGCTTGCAGTATACTTATGTAGTCAGGTTGAATTCTGGGAACTTGTTGAACCTGCCTTCCTGAGGGTACAGTGAGATATCGAGAGACGAAGAATGTGGTGGGAAGAAGCCACGGTGATCATGGAAATTAACGATCCAAGAATTCGGGAGAATTTCTGCCGGAAGGACTGGTCAGTTACCAACCCCATTTCGGAGTAGGAGGTAGGGTAGCATATTTGTTCAGCGCAGCCAGGGTTTTGGGAGCCGCTGACCCACTGCGAACCTTAGTGAAGTGCCAGTTACCTCTCCTCCCACTGGGATGCAGTTGAACTTGGGCGTTTAGTTTGGTTAGCAGATAACAGCTATTAAATCCACTAGGATTCGAGCAATCGTGATAGGATACTTATTCCACTCAATCACGTAATGCGCAATTCGTATGAGATGCGGATTATGCGTCCTTCGATACTCTCGGGTCGAAGCTACGGGTCTTTATCTTTAGCGGGTATTCCACTTTCCGAAGGTAAATATGAAATTACAAGGCGGGTCAGAGTATTAACTTCCAAAAACGATGACTCACCCGAGTGCCTTGTCGAGGAAATCGCCCTCAGCCGTCCCCTCAGTGGGATAAAGTGTTGCCCTAGCAAAGAGTGACACCGCCGGACGTCCGAGTATTCGGAAAGAAAAAAGGGGTCGCACAAGAAATTTATCAATGAAAGTAAGTCGTGGCTCTGGGGCCTCGTAAATACTATGGTCTGCCCCCATGTCACCTCCCTGAGGAACTTCCCGTAGGAAGCTTGCTCGCCGGGGTGGTTCATAATTCACATCCGATTTCCAACAAAGTTTGAGAACTAGCGCGATTTGCTTGAATATACTTTCGAATCATTCCCTACATGTCTCTTTTTCTTCCCCCGCTTCCGCCTTCTCAATAGTCCTTGGATATACGTGGCCAACAGCGCCTCTTTTCTTTTTTAATATTCCTGCTTGGAATTTAGTAGCTGATACTATGCAATGTGAGCCATGACCGTGTTAACGAACACGTAATCATTTATTTCCGTCACACTCACTCACTTCAGAGTGCTACGTGCACCTACATATCCACAACCTCATCTGAATTCGGAACGCTGCATAGCGGATAGGTACACATATGTTTCCACTTCGCGCTTGCTATCTTTCACTCTTTGCCCAGAGACATTTACATAACTTATCAAGGGCAATGCTAATTAACCGTTATTGGTATCATGCCTGTGAATTAATGGGACCGCAGTACGGCTCGTCCCAGGCCTACTCTTCCTTGCTACATTGCTGCAAGGTCCCCTTTTAAAAGGGGATGTTTTTATCGCAGCAATGCTTCAATCTTTCAGGATTAATTAGTTTAGATTCGCTTAATCCGATTTGTTTACAATTCTCATTTGATATTAGAGACAACTTTAGAATGAAGGGGTGTTGAGAATGTTAAGCGGCAATTAAAAACTTAATCTCGTCCGACGCCTCGGCCAGAAGTAAGAGGAGTATTCGGACAAAGGGCTGGTGTATTTGTAAAACTATGCGTTGCTGAGAAATAGCTCGGAGATAGCTTGGGGGGACGTGCCAACGCGCGGAAGGAACTACGAGGAGCTTCCAACCGGAATACTCTAGAGAGCAGCATCCTAGCTGAACTAAAAGCGCTTTAAATTGTGTACATACATGTACTAACTATATAGGGGGTGATGTTGCATACTGCACGGACGCCTGAATACTATTTTAAGAATAAATTGCAGACCTAACCTCGAAAATACGATTTAGTAGGTTTCTAACACATTTCGCCATGACTGCTTAATGATCCCTAGCCCTATTGCACTGAGTTACTAAGTGGATGAAAATCGCCTGTAATTATGGATAACTAAGAGTAAGAATCGGTAGAAATAAAGACTCGTAGCTCGATATTGATTGGATGAAGCTGCAGTGCTTCCGGCGCGTGGCGGAATTGAGATCCGGCAGAATCATCCCTCAGTCCCCAAGGTCGGGGTGGGAAATCGGGAAAAATGTTCAGATCGTTTTCCGATTTCGAAATGGAGAATATACGGAAGAGATAGTAGACGTCCGTCTCTCGGGTGCAGGTAAATTTCTCCGTATGCCACGGTGGCCTGGATATGCACTGTTGGCTAGAGACTTCCGCAGGAGTTTCCGCGGAGGGCAGTGCCCAGTGGGAGCATTCATAATTTAGCGTGGATCCTTGTTCGACACTGAGAGAAAAGCCCCCCTTTAGGCCCCCTTGACACGTTTCCAGTGGAGATTCGAGCCACTTTCGTCAGGATCTTTTGCTAGCAGACAAATTCGCCGTTGGTTGTTGGAAAAAGCCAGGCTCCTTTTGACAAACTTCCAACCCAGACGAGCTGATCGATCCTAGCTCGGATCGTCCGGCATTCAATCCTTTACCTCAATTTTAGCCTCTCTTTCTTCCTTTTCCGCCGCATCCTCTGGATCACGATACAATGCTCCCTTGAGTAAACCCTCCACCCTTCTCCGTGGTATTGTGTTCAGTCGCAGACCTAATTATAGCTTCCCTCTCTCTTTCCTGATTTAGGAGAGATTTCGCTTCCGGGTTTGATAAATGTCCTTTCCTTCCCTCACTCTTCTTCTCGTCGTTTATGATAAATTATGTACATTTTTGGCTCCCCGCTCTTTCATTATTGATATAGTATACTCGAGCATTGCCCAAGTTAGATCTAGCCCGTGCTTATTCTCAATCATTCATTTGCTGGAGTCGATCTTTGGAGCGGAGGAGAATGGAGAATACAATAACCAGAGTTTCCAGGCAGAAGCAATTATTTAACTTTAGCAGAGGGCGAAGCTCTTTGAAGAATTTGGCATCCACGTTGAATAGAAGATGGCGTTTATACAGTCGCTCATAATTTTCTCCGGCTGCCTTTGGCGAAAGGTTCGAATAATTATGAACGTTGGTGTATCTTGCCCGGTCTTATTCAGGCTCTCCTCGTTACCTGCGCCTCGTAGCCGCGAGTCTCGCTTGACATTTCGGATTAACCCAGTTGCTCGTTTCGCCCTCGCGTTCTTCCTGTGTTTGCGCTGCTAAAGTCACCGCTGCCGAAAGTCACGTTTAGCCGGCCGTACGTGCGCGATTTATTTTGCAAGGCTGGAAACGGCCGCACCAGCTGAATCGACCAGCCTCCAATGCTTGCTGAGCGGCTCGCCCATTCGTTCCCCTTTGCTCTCCTCTCCTCTCTCCTACTCGGCTCTGTGCTATTGCTTAGGCACGTCTTGCCCTTAAACAGCCCTCGTATGTGACCATCCAATCTTATCATTTTCGATGAGGAAAAATCACATCACCCTCTTTGGTACGATTTACCCTTACGTTTTCCGTCGAAAGCGGTGTCGACCAGAAAGCCGAGCCAAAGATTAGCCAAACCCAAATTGAATTAAGTGCAACAACAGAACACAAAGGTTCTGAGGGCGTTAAGCTGACTGTTGAAGCCTAAAGCTGTCTTGAGTTTCAGTTCGAAAGGCTTTGCGAACCGAAGGGGTGGAATAGATATGGAGTGTTCTATAGGCATGGTCCACTATCATCTAACAATCGATAACTGAGCAGTTTACGGATTGCAAGGGAATTTCAAGGTCAAGTTATCCAGTGTGCCGTCCATCCAACATATGCGGCGCCCCCCGATTCACGTCGATCGTAATTCGAGTAATTAGAGGCAGGCTACCGTACAGGCAACCACTCGAAACCGTTCAAGATCGCCATGTGCGCAAGCAAAGGGGGATTCAAAGAGGGATAATGATAGTGATGGTGCTATAAAGCGGGGTCTCGAACGTACTGTTAACTTTTCCCAACTCCGCATCCGGTACTTATTAGCACAAGGTTCAATACTTTTTAAACGAAACAGCACTGCCAACTTGACGCCTTAATCATTCACCACCGCCTCTTCGGTTATCTTGTACGCTATGTAAAAGTTTTGTACACATAAGCACATCATATAGGGCAGGACATTCCCATCAAAAGTTGTCGATTTCATGATAGCGTTGGCCTCAACGCCGATGTCAATTGCAAAATCGGATGAAATGCTTCTAGAAATCTGGCGGAATTTCCTGGTGCATTCCTAACCTATAAGCCAGTTCCTCGAGCGCAGTGTGAAAATGGGAACGCCAGACGCGCGAACGCACTAGGAATTCCGAAGCTTTGTGAGAATTTGCCCGGCCGTGAGAGAGAGAGAGAGAGAGTGAGAGAGGGGTGGGGGGAGTGTGGGAGAGAAGCATAAGCAGGAGGAAGTGTGCCAGCACGCGGGCGAGTGAAAAAAGAGGAAGAGGACGGGATTGCGAGAGACAGAAAGGTGTGGTATATTAGATAGGAAAGAGCGAGGGAGGAAAAGTGTGGAATGAGAGGGTAGGAAAACGGAGAGGGAGGACAGGGGGTTGCTGGAACTCCGACACGACACGACACGACGTGGACACGCGAGACAAAGGTACGATGGAAAAGAAGAACGAGAAGCAGAAGCAGAGGTACAGACCAGCGCGTATTATTTTCCAGGATGATGAGGGTGACTGCCCCCCTCCCTCCCTCTCTCTCTCTCCCCCTCGATCTTTTCCTCGATCTCTCGTTCTCTCGGGGAGCAGCTTGCTTTTTAGGGGCAGCTGCAGGCTGCCTGCGACAGGATGAGAGGACCAGACGTACAATTAGTACTAGCGCTACCCGGAGCCCAGATCTCACCTCTTCTACGCGATTGTCAGCTTGCTACTCTCTTGATGCCTGTAACCTGCTCTAGCGGATATCATCCAGCAGGCTTGTCCTTGTCCCCCAGCTATCAAAAGGAACTCGTACCACCAGCCTGCCGGGGGGCCATCACCTCTAAACTCCTGCATAAGCATATGGGAAACGAGGATGCGTAGCAACATCTGGACACGTCTATTAAGGTTAAATGCACGGATGCAAATGAGGTCCTAACTCGGGCCTTGACGCCGACTCATAAGCCAGAAGGGCGGAGGGTCGCCGAATTAAAGCCCCAAGATGTCTTCTTTGAGGGAGGCCAGGTCTTCTGTGAAGACAGCGGTATTAATTTGAGTAGGAGCCGCTAAAAGGTTACTTCGCTGCATTTTTCGAGGGCGTCGTGAAGTTGTTGACTTTCAGAGACGTTACAGTTTTTAATCTTCGCCTGCGGGATGAGGCCTCCTTTGGCACTTTGAAGGTTCTTTGACATTGGGGCAGCAGATACCAGCTTCACTAATCACGAGATCCCTATCTTTAGTTAGAGCACAATACTGCAAGCTTTCACGATGAGTGGAATATTTCCTTCGTTCCATATACAAGTATAACCATCGCCTGACTCTCACCATTAACGTTCTTTCACGACGTAATGATCGCGGGTGGACTGAGCCTGTAGATATTATTGATATCGCAGTTTCATTGCCACGGATCAACATCATTCCGCTTTGATCCGAGTTCGGCTGAAATACAATAACAATTTCGCGTTAATCGTTTGGCTGACTGAAGCACTTAATAAAGTAAGGCACGGATTGGCCCATTTTCGATGATGAAGACGCTAGCATTTGTTGGCGTATATATGAAACAACAAAGCGTGGGCCATTTAATCTCGAGCGCAATAGCTCTCTCGTTCAATTCCCCGATCGAATGATCTAATTTCCCGTTAATAGTCCGTCGATTCCGCCGGGCACTGCCAGAAGCCCCGACGAAAATTTCCAACCATTGCCTCTTTGTCGAAACCTGGAAACTCTCGTGATTTATTTATTGTGCCGGTACGCGTTTCCTCAAATAACTCTTTCGCCGGCCCTTCTCCGCCATTCCTCTCTCCCGCTTCGTCCTCTCCAGTTTTGTCCCTCTTACTCTGCCAATCGATTGGATGCAGCTGCGTTTTTCCGACAAATTCAATTGTACCATAGAAACGCCAAGCGCACCTTTGACATCTGAAATTAATTTTTCTCACTGCTTGTTTTCCAGCTCGACTCACGATTTCGAATCTCCATTCCAAGTCGATAGTGAACCTATGCATGCACCCCTACAGCCAAGTAGAATAATAGTTCTCATTAAAAATTACACAAGCGCACGTAAAAGTCTCGGATTGATTTCGCCCAAAGATGGCAGTGGTCCTTGGTTCAGTATAGCTCCAATAATAATAGGATAAAACTCCCTGGGTTGCGCCTGAGTTGCGAAATCAGATAGAAAACTCAAAGGAACCCTTAGTTTTCCAGTGGTGCTTTCGTCTGAAGGTCTGTAAAGGTAGTATTTCCGAGGGTTGCTCGTATTCAGGTGGAAAAGGGAATGAGAAAGCATGGAAAGGTAGAGAAGGAGAAACGCTTGCAACGGCTTTGTGGGTCCTGTCTAGCCTTATCGCGGATTCCAGGCCATTGTCCAGGGCCCGACTCGACTTGTGCATAAAGTTCCGCCCCTCTTCCGATGTCCTTCCCTCCTTCCGCCCTCCTTCCACCCATTCTCCATTACTCTCCATCCAAAATGCTGCCGGTAGCTACTATTGCATGTATAGGGTGCATCGGAGCCGCCTGGTCAGGTGTTTTTCAGCTCCACTTACGCCCCCGTGGCGAAAATGGTCCCCGAAAAAGCTGAGATTTTTGGCTCTCCACTATGGCTGCTTATCTCCTACCCGAAGGGAAACCGTTCGTCAGTTTAGTGCTGGGTTATGTTAGATTTTGTTGAGCTCATGAAAACTTCAGTGTGCCTTTGGGGCGGTAGAGAGTTGCGCACACCTTTAATTTCCATGTGGTTGTTGCACGCACGACAGCAATATTTAAAAATCAACATTTGTGCAAGTGTGTACAGTTTACTCTGGGCGTGGGTGCGAGGAGGATTGCATATTGCATTGCTATTCTGTTAATTACCAATTAATATCATAGCACTATAACCGGCCTTGATTTGTAATGACTCGCAATAAAACTAACTAGTTTTACGGAAACTAGGTTAGAAAAACAGGTGATCGTCAGTATTTCGTTGCCCGAAATTCTGACGGAAAAACACGAATTGCACAAAGCCAGTAAAAGTCAACAGGGCCATTGCATTCGATTAACCCGACGCCGCTCATCAAATTCGTTTCTCTCGACGCGAGAACGTCACGGGAAAGCAGAAAGTGAATCGGGCGATATGCACAAAAACTCAAAACAACAAAAAACACGTCAGAGAAGAAGAGAGAGAGAGAGAGAGAGAGAGAGAGAGAGAGAGAGAGAGAGAGAGAGAGAGAGAGAGGGAGAAGGAGGCAGGGAGGAAGAGGCGGGAGAAAAAACGCGTGGCAAAGGTGCTATTGACGTGCATATACATCGTGAAAGTTTTATCGAGCGGCGGCGGCAACAACCCGTTGCAAAAAGAGAGTGAGGGAGCACAAAAGAGGGAAAAAGAAGTAGAAAGAGATAGAGAAAGAGAAAGCTAGGCGGCAGAGGCCAGTGTGACGTGGAAAAGTATCGAGTGTCGGGTAACCCTATTTGCGGGGGTGGGCTCGACAATGGCCAAATATCTTTTATAGTACACTACGTCATTTATTCGGTATTAGAGTCACGTGTTGAATTGGTTGATGGGGCAACGAAGGCCTTTGGTTCGCTTCTTCACAGCTTTGCCATTCCCTCTGGCCGGGTGCGGCTCCACCAGAGCCTAATACGAATTTTCATGAAACTGGCGATACGCTTCGGCTCTTAGACGTTTTTAAGAGTGCTCCATCTCCTGAATAATGGAAACGCCGGAAAGACTTTTGTGTAGCGTGGCAATTGGATTACGCGATAAAGCCGATTTACCCGCGACTGGACACTCTCGTAAAATTAGCGGGGTTCATTCAATTCCTGCTTTAATGCTATTTTTCTACCGGCTAAAGCGCTGGCCAAACTTCTCCTCGACTCGGTTAACGAACTCAAGACATTTCGACGGGTTCCCGGGCGCCAACTCTTCGAAAATTCCATCGAATAATCCACAAATACGTATTTTAAGCCTGCTCAAAACAATCGAATAAGGAATTTGCATTACCATACATATATGTATTTATAATCCCTTTATATCTGGCCATATTTATTTCATTGTGCTGTTCAATTAATCTGAACTTTACCACCAAATCGGACTCAGTGTATGTCGGCTACTATGTGATAGGAAACCTTGACCTTCCAAGCCAATACTTATCCCCCTCACGCTGTGCAAAGTTTCTCGAGCGCCGAAGGAAAACGGTTTGCAAAGGATTAACGTACCTGGAATATTTCCAGATTACGCCCTATTGTTCCAGAAGCCAAAGGGAAAGGGCTTCTGGGCTAGAATCGGATGCCATGGCACAATGTGTTACCAGCGAGAAACTGTCCGGGCGATCAATATCCGGGAGCGAAGCAACACATGAGAATACACGTAGCCGAGAGAGAGAGAGAGAGAGAGCGGCAAGAAGAAGTAGGATTTTGCAGTTACATTAATGCTCGCACTTAATGTTAGGGAATGTCATGAGGATGAAGGAATGTGTGTTGGGAACATCTTAAGGGCCACTCGTAGAAAAGGAAGTGGAATCGCGGCGTGACCTGGTTCGCAAGGCAGTTGGCGTGGTCGTGCGAGTGAGCGAAAAATCGCTTTACGCAGGAATGACGCGTGCGAGAGCTGCGCGCTTCAGGAGCACCGCGACACTTCCACCGGGGACTTGACTTTTCGTCCTAATTTCCGCGTTAATCGATTCAAGCGACACCGGCTGGCTGACGTGGAGTACGCGTTACACGTCGCTGACGTGCACGCCTGACGTGGAGTAAGCTGCGAGCTCGAGATATGGCCTTTCCGCCCGTATCACCTTTTTTTTCTTCAATCGCCAAACACTTCCTTTTTCTTCCCCCCCCCCCCTTCTTTTACCCACTAGCTTTGTGCCCCTTTAAACAGGTCATTGGACAATTAGTCTATGTTCGATTCCCCGATTAGTACAAGAAGTTGCCGATGCCAATAAGTAAAAGAAAACTTGATAAACAAGATATCACAAATAAAATCCTCGCTGGACCCATTCCCCGACCAATACCTCGTTCGTCGTCCAGCAATTTCAATACTTAAGGGCTTCTGCACAATGGTTTTGCAAAATCTGATCTGTTAAGTCTAGGTTTTACGTATTTGTAAGCACTTAAGAGGCTTTAGGGGGTCTGGAAAGGATGTAAGACGGGTGATGTGAATGGAATCCGGAGTCGATGGTCACTGACTATAGGTGATGAGTAGACTATGGAGTTTTATGCAAGCATCAATTTTTCCTGTTACATTTCACATTTAATTTCGGAAGCTGAATAAAACGTATTGAATACTTTGTTTAAACAACATAGACAGTTTTCGAGAACTTTGGATGCGTTTGATTTGATCAAGCATTATAAATTCTTCAGGATTTAAGTCAGCCTGACTTGCAAAAATATTCGCAGCCAAATGATAAGACTGGGGTTGACTCAACACTGATGCATTTGGCGGGATTCATAAGATAGAAACGCATAAAATATTGACTAGTCTAACTTATGACTAAGGATTGATACTAATTATAAGTTGAAGAAAAATAGTGACCGAAGTGATTATCTCAGATTATACCTCGCGCTATCAGTGAAACTTGGAAATTGTGGGCGGACAATCGGGTTATTGTAAACTGCTGTCGTCGGTCGATAGAAAAGTTGAGGTAAGCAAAACCACTTCCGGAAATTCCATGTGCAGAGTTGGGAAACTCATCTGAGGCAGCAGCGTATCACGAGAAAATGGATTCACGGACATAGTACGTTTGATACCAATACTTCGCCTTCCTTCTCTACGTTCCCAGCGCCGTTTTCCCAGGGTTTTTGTGAATCACCATGAATCGCGCTATGGCACAGCTGCGGCTCACTATCAGCCTGGTCGGGTTCTGCCGACCGCCCCCCCCCCCCTCAGCCCTCCCGCCTCCCGGTCTTTTTTGTTTCGGCCGGGAAATAATAAAATCCGACGACGCGACACGTCGCATTTAATTCCGCGCATTCTCGCACTTCTCCAGCATAATGCTGCCCTCGGAAGGCACTGCTTTTTTGAATTGATTTAGATGGTTCAAAGACAGATGGGCTGCATTCCAAATCGGAATGGAAGTTTTGCAGCACATAACATGAAAGTGCTTGGGTACACAAATGTTCCAACATAGAAACGCATTCTATGTATATCAGGTTAAAGAATGACGATCTGACGATCCACTGTCGAAATCACTCAACTATTTACAAGGAATTCTTGATACAGAAAGTCTTCTAGGTGGGGGTAATTGATGGGCAAAAGCAGCGGCGCAATCCCCAATGTACATTTCGCATTTCGCTTCTAATTCCAGTATCGTCAGCTGTTCTCCCTGGCTTGGTTTCTGAATCAGCAAACAGTGAAGTGGCATTACCCACAGACGATTTCCTTCCACCCGCATATCTGAATGCCACGATAAAATCACTTTGTTGCTGCTGGTGTACTGGTGGAGGATAGGAATTACAAAGCTCTGTGGGAAAGGAGATCAAGGCGAAGCAGTCGGATAGATTCGCATATACCTCTATGTGTACTGGCATACGAACTGCTGGGAGTTTGTAATTTAGGGTTACGCGCGAATCGTCTGATTACACAAACTACGCGAACCTACGGCACTACCTGCTCTAATCACGGAATCTGATTACTGTTTCAGTGTATACAAGCACGCCATTTTCTAACTGTCCGAATTTCCAGGTCGTCCCGAACTCAAACACGAATTAGGTGTGACGTTGTAACCAAAAAACAGATATAATTCGACTTATGTAGTCAATATTTTATTTTTCTTATCATTCAATTCACACTTTAAAGTGGTATAGATTCTGCGCGCCCTAGCACGCTCGCAGGGCCAATCGTCCTTGCCTTCCACTCGCACGTCGCCCCACTGTCTTCGTAATCTCTCGACCTTTTCTCGCATGTATTCCCCACACTTGTATCAAGTAATTTGTAAAGTAATTGACTTCTCTACTTTGTCGGACCTAACTGCCACTAAGAACAAAAACCTGACAGAGGCTTGGCCGAGACCCTAAACTTAGCTAACCTAAGAGGTTTCATCGTATTTCGTGCCAATCCGAATCGCACAAACTATAACTTTTCTTGGCGGGCTCAAAGGCTAACTCAAACACTAACAAAGGGCTCGTCCAAAAAACTGGCCTAGACTATCAAGCAGAGACAGGACGAAGTTGGGTAGGAGAGGCTTCGAATTTTATCGACAATCCGTCTGCTTCGATAGAGTAAGAGCACTCTAATGCCAGTCGAATCTGTCAACGAGGACATTGAAGCTTTCTGCTGCAGCTCGAGTATATTACACCCTCAAGCACCTCGGAGGAAGGTTTACACTACTGTGGCAGGAATATCTCAATTGACAAGACCCTTCAAGCGTCTGAATTGACACAAGCCATCTGTGGCTGACCGCATATATTGTATATTAAGTGTAATTCGGTAGAGTCGTTATTTGCAAAGTTGCAACGTTCAGCTACCTATCCGCCGCTATGAAATTCAATGATTAAATAAAGTTTCTTCTCTCAGTGGCGTATTTTTGCAGTGAGCTCCAGGAATTCGTTTTGGTAAAATTGTTTTAGACCGCTACGGAAGTCATATTGATTTTTCCCGATGCATTCGCGTGTCGATTTCCCAAAGCATGGCAACGCTTATAGGCCAAACGGTAGATAATAAATACATAAATCAACGGAGATAAACTGGTGGTCGGATAGGATCTGCGGTTTTCATGAAACCGGGTTAGTTCGCGCAGCATTTCGTTTTTGGATCATCGAACGCTGTATTAACATAGCGACGCCCGTTTGCCGACCATGCGCCATGGTGACAACGTCCATTCATAACGCTCATGCAATTTCATGCGCGGGTCATCACGCTTCTCCATCGACTGTTGTTATTTATCTTCCTGGCGGATGTATATTGGAAAACGGGCCGAGTCAACACTTTCATTTGGGGAGTAAAAAATTACACGGCCATAATCCTGTGCTACTGGTGTTCATTAAACAAACATTAAAACCTCACGGTTCAACGGACCAATGCATTTTTAGGTTAAGCACTATTGCGCCAACATGCCAGGCCCCTTAATCAGAATGGACAAATTGCGCTGATACCGTAAATCACCAAAGGGATACTTGGAATACCAATAATCGTTCAGAGACAATAAATAGTTGCTCGTAAGCAAACCCTTGCATTTGTTCGAGGGTGATGCAGCGATTGCATTATCCGTCGATGCGTGTATAGCTCGCTTAAATTTCCGGAGGTCCCCTATTGCGGCCTAGTGCTGGCATTGAAATGGCCGGCCACGTTCGACTGATACCACAGAGGCAATTTCGGCCGGCTCGCATCAATAAACACAGTCCCATTCTCAGGGGTGCTGCAAATTTACGAATCTCTTGAAAATTCTTTGCCGTCCTTCCGAAAACTATGCCTTGTCTCTGCGAGAGGGTGGACCAAGTAATGTGTTGGAGCCAGTGGACCAGAATTTCAATTGCGGAAACAGGCACATCAGTTCAGGACTAAACAAACATCTCATTAAGCCTGGCTCAGTACCAGAAATCGCATCCGTTTCCAAAGTGCATAACCCGCGCACGCTCACCCTACCACTCATACAAGCTTGCGATTCTCGAGTCACGCGATGTAACCAATACCAGGTGTACACGTGTAATCTTCGCTACAGGATTTCGACTTAGAAATAGTACGAGTGCTTTCTGGATCAGGGGTTACTGAGGCAACACTGCTGCTCGTCGGATCGGAGAGAAGTACGAGGGCCTAGGTGATTGATAGGGTGGGGATAGGATTTCTAGCGAGGCACATCACGGCACGCAAGTGTTCAATTGTACAGTAGGCTCGTGCGATAGGGGGCCGGCAATGCCCCTGCGGGAAGCTTGTAGGAAACGCGTCTCCGACGAAACAAAAATCGATCCAAAAAATCCTAAACGCGGTAAGAGTCGCTAATCCTCTTACAGTAAGCACATAAACGTTTAGTTGGCAATTCAAAGCCCTTTGGCTAATGAAGAGTTCTTGTTCTGCCAATCGTCGAATCTCCTTTCAGTCTAATCGACTGCAATTGCAAGTGCACTGATATGAACATTCTCGTCCTTGTATTGGTATATTTCGATCATCTGCTGAAAGGTGCATAATACTTAACTTGATCAAAGAATAGAAATATTTCGGAGCAATGTTCCTGAATATTTGATTGTCCGCAGTTGTTTTAGTATGCAGTACACGTAACGGTGGTTAGGTTGGCGAGCATAGAGGCGAAACACTGGTTGCCTCGCTAATCAAGCTCAATGTCTAAGGATTAGTGCTAATATTGATGTTAGAGATTAACTAGAATAGCCGAAATTTCGGCGGTCATCCCTTGGCATTCTATTTTCCAGGGCTTTCCACGGCCTACCTTTCGGAGATATTGCTGTCGCCAGTGATATTGCGCCCAGCGGTTTCCCCCGATCATCTGACCGCGATTGCAATCCTGTAGCAGAGGTTATGTGTGCTTGCCATTAGCTTCCGCTTGGCGGACAATCGGTGCTACAGCACCAAATACATGTTAAGGTAGCAAGGCAGTTTCGTCCCGCAAAGACGGGAATCTGAATCTCCACTTACTTCTAACAAAGCAATAAGTTTTCATTGGAACACAAAGGACCCGTTTAATTGAACCCTGTTTAACCGTTCAAATAACAAGCCGAATCTCCCGAAACGTATCATGCAAATTTCCCGTTTGAAGAGGCGAAACATTCCCATTGATTCTGGGTAATAACAATCAAAGTGCCGTTTAAGCTCTACTCGTGTTATTTCCAGCTTGAAACTTCCATCAGATATTTTATCAAAGGTTTGGAAACCAGATTCACAAACTTATTTCGAACCGCGTAGTACACGAACTGGTGGAAGACACAACAAATTAATGTGTTTTAAGTTTTAAAATCGCAGGTGTGACCGAGTAAGATCCTTTGTTAGCTTAATCCTTGCGAATAATCTACAATATTCGCTTATGTCACGTACATACATCGTGTGATAGACTCCTTTTCACCAATCTACCGTAAACCAACTCTCTTTCGGCTACGTAGACTTTCTTCCATGCACTACGCTATTCTCCTATCTTGCATAGCACACCTTTGCATAATTTCTATCGCTCCAGGTAGAACGAAAGCTCACTTGTACACCACGTACGGTAGCGTACCTACTCTATGTACATACCTCCGCTATATATATACGTTTTCCATACACTGCACATGTTCAGGGCGGGGCACTTTAGTCCCCCGGCTAAATGTGTCCCACTTTCCGCAACATCGAAGATTCTGATGTTTTAGTAATCTTGTCATCGAGGGCTACCCTTTAAAGGTTAGCCCCGTACCGTGCGATACGCTCTTCCGCCCTCGCATGGGAGACTTCTGATCCCACATAGTTTGTAATTCCAAAAAAGTCAGGGAACTCCAATCCTCCAGTACATTCGTTCTCTGGTTTTTTAACTAAACCATGTTATAAATAGCAAGTTACATACTCTAAAGGACTACGGAAAAGGTTAACGGTCAACAGCGGAAAGCCCACCATGGAGTTGAAAAATTGAGGCTCCCACTTCTACCCAATTAAAGACGATTCTCATCAAGTTCTAATTGTGGTACACGTGTGTTCCCAGATGAAAGTAATTTTCCTTCACACGATAGGATGCACAGGGGCGTACATATCGCGTTTAACGCATACCACGTTAAACGCATGAATCGTGTCGCGTTCATGTAAATACTTCACACCGTATGTGCTCATACGTAACATAGGTAGGGGCCATCTCCCATGGAATACGATATACCTGCATGTGCCGCTTCGCTCACCCCCTTCATCCCCCCTCACGCTCTTTCTCTTTCCCTTTCTCTCACGCGAGATTGTGGCGTTTGGTACATTGACGGCAGGCCGAAGTTACTTGGAGTCAGCCGCCTGTGTTGAGAACGCGACAGCGGGAGACGAGGGCTAGGAGAGAGCAGAGAGGAGAAGTGGGGAATAGTGTGTGTTGTTGGCGTTCAGAACGTGTATTGAAGTCGAAAGAAACCACAGTTTCACAGACTGTAATACGTATCACCGACTGCAATTTTAATGCTAACATATCTACTTAGCGCAAAGAAATCTGCAGCGACATTTCTTCATATGCTGCGAGAAAGTGGGGGAAGAGCTTTTAAAAGGTAGTCTATTTTTGCTTGAAATCGGTTACGCTAGAAGGATAAAGACCGACAAGATAAGTCTGCCATGCATTCACGTTACCGCCAACAGACCGCGTCAATTCGAAAGCTTTTATTGGATTACGTCCCAGATAGCTGGCGCTCCCTTTTGCTACTGGGCGATGAAAGTTTTTATTGTAGAAAATGAATTCTTTTCATTCGGACTGGCGCCCCTATTATATTGCACATCCAACGGCACAAAATATTAATTACACGTACTGACGTATCACAGTGACTTAACTATTATTTCCGAAGCATTACGCTTTCAAGGGTATTTATCTGAATCGCCGAAGACTGAAGTGGGAGATGACAAGCGAATGGATAAATCGACAATTCGTGTGCGCTCAATCATACAGATTTCCATCAGTCCCAGATGGATTCACATCGATCGATGTGGCTTGTCATGTCTGGCTCTGTGTGTGTATTTTAATAAAATTGCTTTTATTCAACTAGACTCTCAACTGTTTTGAGATGGGAGTAGAAGCGATTTGCGGTCACAGCGGGAACGCTTGCCATCGCAATCACTTTTCTATATATATCTGCATAACCTAAATTACCTCGCGGCCACCAATTCCATTGCAGTGGACTTCAATAAAAAAAATAGGGTATCATATATTGCTGGCATTCCGTCAGCAATCCCGAAATGCTCTCTTTTGAGGGCAGGATATATCTATTACACGCCCTAGCTGCTAGAACTCGCTCGAGAGGATTTCTGATTTAGCAGACTGATGATTGGCGTAGGAACGATACACCTTCTGCATAGTTTGTAGTAATTTCACATAGATGGTATCAAATGAATCGACTTTTTTCGTCACCAGCAGCGTAATCGACTTGGTAAAGGTGATTTTGCTTGGAAACCCATCACTTCTAGGTGTAGAGATCTGAATAACTTCGGGACGTGAGTAACCTACCAAAAAATGTATTGCTCCGTGCGCCATCATCTTCAATCTATCTCTGCCTACTTCTGAACATATTCCACTTTATCCTTTCCATCTTCTTCTTTAGCTTTTCGATGACTCTGGCTTTTCCCTCCACTGTTGGCCAGTCCAGCTAAACAGTGGAAGCCTACAAATTGCTGGGAATTCCATGTCTGATGCTTCAAATACTCGATATTGGCCCCGACAACCGCTAATTCCTATCACGTATACACCTGTGTATAGTATGGGTATCCATCTGCTCTAATTGAGCTATTTGGCAGTACCCGCCTAGACACATCTTCCCTCTTAATAAATCTGCGGTTGCCATCCGACCAGAACTCATCAGTCACATATCCGGGATAGTTGTCTTCACATCCCGTCATTATGACATAGCGGGCGATTGATGGCCGACTGAGATTTTTCTGCAGACCACTTCGCTTTGTACAGGTATCCGGAGACGCTAAAAGTATTCTCATGCATGTGGAGTGAGGCATAGAGAGAGGGAGGGAGAGAAAGAGAGTGAAGAAAATATTGTGATGGTGGGGGGTATCTCTGGCAATAAATTTCCGGTGGGAATGGACGGTGAATCTCTGCCACTAATGACGAGTGAGCCGTAATAATTCCACGATATTACGCTGTCTCATCGATAACGAGCAATATTTCAGTAGGCCGTGGCCGCGGCCGTTATTGCCACTTGAAGTGACACGGCCGCGACTGTAAATCACTAACGCGATTACATGCTACGCTACTCCCGATCCAACCGTGCACGCTTCTTTCGAAAGTATTCAGTCCGAAATATGAATGTCCCCGGGAACCTTGGTAAGGTGGGGAAAGAGGTCATCTAGTAAGGCGAAAGAGAGGATCGCAAGAGGTGGGTGGGGCAGAGGTAGTGGGAGCAGATAAAATCAAAAGGAGCATCATCAGCGAGAAATATCCATAACAAATTGCTGGTAGCCCGAGTATAAAGGATGAAATGAAAGGCAAGGCAGTGGAATGCAATGGAAGGCAGAGGGCAGGAGCAGGTGGAAAATCGCATAAAGGGAACAGCCGAGAGGTGTGGTGGCGAGGTACTCGAGCTTGAGAGGAAGGAAAAAAAGCGTTAATCATTTCGCAGGTCGCTCGGTTTGGTAGTTGCATCGGTTAATTCGGTCGGCTTGATTTTAGAAGCACTTGGCGAGAGCCGCACTTCGTACTTTCTGTACGAAGAGCGGCGCATAGCACATGCATATCGCAAAGATTGCCTGCTCGCGGCGCTCGAGTGCCACTTTGTTAAATTTATTCACCCTCCTGCTGGTCCAGCAGAGCATGTGGACCAACCAGCGCCAGCAACGGCCCGTGTTGCTTTCAGAAGAACTGCGGATCCGCGGATTTTTACCAACAAACGAATTTATTGTACGTACGAACAATGCGTTGCCCAGCGCGACTCTGAAAAAAATAGTGCTGGGAAACGGTGGCCGGTTATACGTCAACGAAATGAATAGCATTCATCAGCTCAGCACTCTTTTTTCCTTATTTTAGAAACGAGTGAAATTCCAAATATGGCTGACATTCAGGTGGGGTGCGGCTCGGCAAGTATTTGATCCCAATGGGAACTGCAATTGTCAGACATCTGAATGTTGGTATAGTGCATATCTGGTGCAGACGTAAACCGGGTTTAAAATGGTACTTATCGCATCCAAAGTCTCAATGGCGCCTGGGAAAAACAAGGCGGGGTGGTCTAGAGAGTCGTACTAACGAGTGGGTTTACCGAGGGTGCCGGTTCCAACCATAGTTCATCAGGGGATGGGAATTACAAGCGAACTAAATTAGGAATATGCGCATTCAGTCGAGTCGTGCCAGCTGCACTTCCAAAATTAGCGTCGCTGATTCGATCGAGCGAGAAGGAGCGAGGGAGAACGCAAGCCGCCCGCCGGATTTTCGGATGAGCACTGAAGGCTGAGAGTGTTTTCTGGTGATTAGAGTTTGACCGAGCGTGAGGGAAAGAGCGAGAGAGCCGGGGTGGGAGAGAGCCAGCTTGTAGGGCAACGAGTAAGGGAGCCGAAAAAAGCGACCGAAAAACAAGGAGAAAGAGGGAAAAGTAGAAGTGAGCCTATGTGTAGGTAACTGTCGGGAGTTTATCGATAGGTTGAGCCGGCATTAAGACTCGCGGACCGCTATGAGGGAACCTGAAAAATAGCAGTCGGTGCACATCGATCGACAATGAATCTGCCGTCAGGCAATCAAGCGTATCCCAGGAAACCGGCTGTGCCTGTTATCTGTTGCTGCGGCCTATCTGAAGGCCTTCACCAAAAAATTACGAAATCTGATTTTAGTTACCTCCAGTCAATGCATCTTTCATCTTGCGAACACATTCAAATACGTTTTCCCCAATCCCAACCAAAAACATCGCTTTTCCTAAAAAAAGAACTGGCGAATCCGTTAGGACAGAATATTTTTTCAGGCAATTTTCACAGTTCCCTACGTGAAAAAGTATTCCAGCCATAAAACATAGATTCTCTAGGAAGTTGAGAAAGCACGACTTAGGCCGTAGTTTCTTATTCCTCGTCTTTCACCCGTTTGAGGTTAGTTCACGTTTGAAAAGCGCCACGCTTACTAGGTTCCCCTTCCATTGTAGCGGAGTTTCGGGGTTCAAAGTGCAGTGTGGGTTGATACCAAGAGCCAGTTTCTGAAACCGATCCTAGGTACACAGGGCCAAATAGAATTTAATGTTTCTTAAAGTCAGTTCCCTGTTAACGATGCAAACGGTTTCCCCTTCATGGCGTCCGCTCCGTTCCTCGATTAAAATTAGCTATTTTGAAAGCGATTTCTGAAAAGAAGCCGCTGAGCCAAGCACAAAAAAATTGCTTGTCATTAATCCTGCTAGCTTAACTGGGTTAATGAGCTGATGGACTCACAGACCAAAAGGTACCGAACCCCGAAACAACAACTCCGGAAAATTCATTAGGGGGCTATTGTTTTGGCACTATTGTGTCTATGTATCACGGAATGAGGCCGTACGTCGGGTCGTACATGATTTCAATTTCCCGCGATGCTTGTGATAATTGCTCAACATTAACATTGTAATCGTCACTAAAGAGTAAAGGTCCCCATTACGAACTGTGTCCCCACTGGGGGAACACACAGAAACTTTTCGTTGTTCATTGTTGTTACACTATCGGCGAAAACGAACAACGCATTTTGCAACGTATGACGCTGGCAAAAGAAAAACAAGGGACCTTTAAGACATTTTCGGTGAAAACCGACAACTTTTCCCAGATACACGAAATATTATCAAGTTCCTCATTGGACCTCTATTGAGAATACAGCTTAATATGTCCAGTAAACATCGACAGATACAGGAAGAAATAAGTGAAAGAATACGTTCGTATTCGATAGTACTCGTCAAGTATGTCTACTACACTTCTTATAGATCTTGTACACGTAGCCTTTTAATGGTAGGAATTCCGGCGAGTACTTCGGTCAGAATTTCCACTAGATTGACGGCGCAACCAGCGAAATTTCTCAGCATTGTGTGGTGGGTGCAGACATAAAGCACCGTCTTGAATTAGTTTATCCATATGGATTGAGATTGTCCTTCGTATAGACTCGAGCCTCTCATAGATCACTCGGATTGCTTTCCATTGTGCTCTTCCTCCGAACCGCAGCCATTTTCTCCAGTTTGCATCTGAATGCTTCACTCTCGCCGAGTCACACGTTCCTACACCTGCTGTTATTGAGTTAGTTCTTCCAAACGCAAGTAGTGAAAGCTGTTTTTAAGTACCATTGCAGTAATCTGAAACATTTTCTTCAGCCAAAAAATCAAAATTTTCTTTGCTCGTGTTTAATTGATCATCCTTGCGTGTCTACTAATCTTAGAATCAACTTACTATCCACTCCAATTGAAATTGTGGCAACATAAAAATCCCTTTTTCACGGTTTCAAAAAAAAAGGTCAAGCGAACGAAGGGACAATAGCAGGAAAAAGAGGGCAAGAACTGGATAGAGGTGCGAGTGTAGAGCGAAAGAGTGAAAATCCCGGAGTGACAAACGGAGTAGTTATCAGGTTCGTTAATACTACTTAATGCCGCTGGGTGGGCGAGAATCTTGAGCGAGGAGAGAGCGATTGATTCGGGGCGGCGGCGACGGGGGGTCGTTCACAAGGCATCATTCATATATCTTGTGCGATTGTAATTTCGAAGCGGAGTCAGGAGAGTTTGGTCGCTGCCGGGCTGACAGGAGCAGACAGGACAAAGGTATCATCGATCCTGTGAAGGCAGCAGGGGTGTCGGTGTAGGGTGTAGGACTAGATAGGCTAGGGCCGGCGTGCGTAGCCCGGCTCCGCTCGGCTCGGCTCGGCTTGGCACTGGGATGGATGTGGATGGATGTGGCCGCTCGCCTCTACGGCAATTCGTTCTCCCTCGATTTATCTGAAAAGCCGCGCGCGCGTTACCGAAGATTTGCAAGGGATGGCACGCGATGCCTTGCACGAGACAATTGATTTTTTCTCGGCAGCTGCACCGTCCCCGCGCGCACTCCTACACCTACCCCCACCCACCCACCGCCGCCCCCTCCCCCCTCCCTATCGCCCAGACCACCCTTTATCTCTTTTGCTCACTCTCTACTCGCAATCTCCAGCTTCCTAGACTGCCACGCGTCAAGCGCTACACGATCCATAACCTGCAGAGCTCGCAACGAGAGACTGAGCCAACAAGAATAAAAGGGAGAATGAGAAAAAAGGGGAGAACGAGAGGGAATGGGAGAGCAAGCCTGCTTCGGTCTGGCCCCGTAAATCTAGCTAGTGCTCTAAATTAAGCCGCGTCTCGTCGGCGAAAGAGAACGCGGGGGTTATAAAACGCTAAAACTCGTCGGTGGAGCGTTGATTTTAGCAGCCCAGCGATTATGCCGCTTCTACTAGCGAAATGCTCGTCGGACTAGGCAACGCTCGCCCTTCTCCCCAGGGCTAATTCCCCCGATACTAGATGTCCTTTCTGCTATCGAGGCTTTAGATTAGGAATCGATGTTGTACTGCATGCCAGACTTCTCAGTGAAAGTGAAATTTACTGGGAGTCTGAGTACTTATAAACATGGTGGATGAAATTTATTGCTTTCGAAGCCACAAGAATAGAGAATTGGGGCTAGAGCTTGCAAGGTTCTACGAAATCGATCTTTGTTAAGAAGATCGGTGATCCCGCCACTCCCAAAAATGCCTTTCAAGGGCAACAGTTCTGACCTGAATCAGCATAATTCATAACAAGCCTGTCAGACCGTAGGGTCCCTCGCGCGCTTTTGTTTCGTTCCATATATTAAAGTACGCCGCTCACCCACGATAGCACTACTATACACCCACTGATGGTAATGACGTCATCTGAAAGCTAGGGGAAAACTTTGTTCACCCCATGCTCATTATTCACTGTACTCTTTCCAAAGTGAAGGCAAAACATTTGGAATATTTAATAAGAAAGACAGTATAAATAGTTAGCTAATGTAATTGGATATTCCGATGGTTGAAGGTTGATGATCAGCTTCGTTACAGACATTTTGCTTTCTCGCGTGAGGTCATCGCCGGCAAAGCACTCAAAAAGTTTTTCCATCTTGATGTAGCTTGACACAGTCAGCTGTCGGTTAAGAAACTGTAGCGCTCTTCTGTTTTCTTTGTATTATAACTCTTGATAAGCCTCGGAGCTTGTTGTTCGGACGACTCCTTAAACACTAACAGCATATTCGACATTAGAGATTGTCTCACTCTATAACCCAAACCATAATGCTTCGCATAACGTGCACTCTATAGAAGTTCTTGTAACGGCATATAAACCCGTGAAGCTCATCGTGCAATTACTATTTCAGCGTCAGTTTTGCGATAAACCCCCGTAAGACAGGGCAAAAGACAGCTTAGGGAGAGGAAGTGGGGTCGAGTGAGATTTAAGGAAGACGTCCTGGATTCTGTGGAATTCGCGTGTAATTAGCTCGGTGGACAGGAGGCAAGGGGAGTTCGCTGCGGGAGTAAAAGGGGTTGATAATGACCGCGGGGTCGTCTTATCTCGGGATGGTCGACCCAACACTGTTCACACAAGGATACTCTCTTGGAATCTTGCAGCGAACCGAAACATTCTTGAGCTGCAGCACTTGTCATTCTCTAAATAAAAAAGAATCGATTGTAAATAATTGTATGGAGCAATGGAACTTGTGTGTAGTCAGTTAGGTAATTGATAGGAACGAGAACGTTATTTACCGTAACTTGGAGAGAATGCCAGAAGTTGGTAAACATTGCCATTTGGCCATAGGCAAAGTGAGAGAAAGTCGATCTAAAGTTAGCTCGTTGTCAGGGAATTGGGGAGAGTCTCTCACTACATAAATTCGGGGTGAACAAATGTGCCTTGGGGGATATAAATTGTGGCTAATACAGAAAACTAGTTTTCCCCCAGCATATAGGTATGTACGCTGATAATAATGGACGTAGGTAGGGTAGCAACGAAGCGATAAAAGTTCCTCAAGAGGCTCTCCCCACCTCACCCTTTCAGTGACACAACAAAGCCGTTCAAGCTCGCCTTTATGGCCGGTTACGCTCTTCTCCATGGCTATAGTAAATGACGTCGTCTGGCATCTCACCTATAGCCGACTACTCACTGTGGTTTACCCCAAGACTAAATGCCAAACCATTATAAGCTGCTAGCTGACACATGTTCCAGGTTATCCACGTCGTCACAATAACCCCGCGCCTCCGACAGTGCCACGATTCAGTTATTAATCCATCGCGAAATGCTGAAAGACACTCTTAAGGGGCTAGACTCCGGGTTTTCGCGATATTGTAGCGGCGCTGTTTTACCGGCCCAAATGACCGAAATATGAGTTCATGGGGAGTAATCCTACACGCTTATATGACGTGATTTTGGGTTGGGAATGGTCTCAATCGAAAGGCGAAAGATCAATAGAGCGCGTGACGTTTACACAGGGTTTTTTGTAATACAATAACGGCATTTTTAAAAAATCTACCAACGTCGCGCGCCCTTATTGATCCTTCATCTTTCGATTGAGACCTTCCCCAACCCAAAATCATGCCGTATAAGCGTGTAGGATTACTCCCCGTGAAATATGATTTTCGTCTCACTGAGACCATGTTGTTGATATGCAGAGCGGTATAGCTGAGTACTTTAGTTCGGCCAGAGCGATCGAGGTGGCGCATAAGTGAAAGGACTGTTCTGTCAAAACATAGCTGTTTGACAGCAAGCTATCAGATAAAGTTAGCCATGTGCTGACGGGATCCAGAGACATTCTGCAATGTAGACTCATTCTCATGTATGGTTTTTAGCTGTAACATATATAAATGCAAAGACGAACGGCCCAGTTGATTGTGGTTTTATGGGATTGTATTGTTACTTGGCGAATAGTAATGTTTCAAACCAGAATAAGTGCAGTGCTCTTTCAAATCATTTACCAGATTCCTTGCCATGGAAATATTTCTATGCCATTGTAGCAATTTGTGTGCTTCTATGCCTAAAACCCAGCAGAAATATGTTCGCTTAGATACTACAAACTGTAGTTATCAAACACTTGACAAGTGCAGTCGTTCGCGGCATATAATTACATGTTTGAGAATCTTGGTAATACATGGGCGGTACATGCAGGTCCCCTCAAACATACCTTTGAAAGATGCTGCGTAACAGTATATATTTTGGAGATGGTTTTTTCCAGAATGGACGCTCTAATCAACATCTTTATTTGCACATTTACTTTTTGGGATATTAGCTGTACTGTAAACTAGATCCAAGTAGAATTGTCTATATGTTTGGTAGAAAATGCCTTTCACTGGCTTGATTGTTTGTCATTCAACAGCCGATGTAACGTATTGATGTTATCAATCATGCTAGTTTTCATTACACATATCAGGTACTAGGGCTGGTAATAGCGTAAATACTTGTCGGAGTATTGTTACGCAGAATTCATATTTCAACTCAAAGATATGGTTGAGAACCTGCCACGCCGTTGCTGTTTCTAAGATCGATGAGCCTCAAATTATTGTGCAAATGTGTGCTGACTAAAGTTGAAATGACTATACTTACCAAGATTTTGATTTTGTTACCATCAGTTTTTTGAAACTTACAAACGATGAGCGAAGTGCTCTTTCAAAGTTTGAAACAGTCCTATCTATATTCCCCTAAACAATGGTGCCAGAAAATATCACATATCATGTCTGTCATTTATCAGTGAAATGAAGTAGACTGTCTCATTTTGATTCCTAGTAAGTCTATCTTATAAATAATTGGATAAGTTCATTTATATTGCCAGAAGTATAGTAATGCATTAAACTGATCGTATATCGGCTTTATAAAAATGTAAAGGAAAAAAATTAAGATACATGAACGAGACGGAATCGAATTTGTTCTTTTCAAGTGCATATCCATCACTTTACCCATAGCACTACTTAGACGACTACAGTAAAATTTCTCTATTTTAGTAAAAGAATTGCGATTCTTCCATGTGCTTTTAGTAATATTTTGAACAAACGAATATTTCTAGTAAGGCAACTTTCCCATTTCATATTATACGGACTAATAAGACAGTTTCCTTCTGCCGAGTATCCGAGGGAAACAATACCACGCGGCTTGGTTACATGTGTGTGTGCGTGTGAAGTATTCTACGATTCGAACCTTGGCCGGAACGTCGGGAATTGGGTATAGCCCGTAGCTTGAGATCGCGGAAGCGATAAGTAGGTAACGCCATCGAGTAAAAACAAATGAACCTAAGCTGGCCGCTCGGTCGAACGATAGACTTTGAGTGCAGCCCCATCTCGACCTTTAAAGACTGTCCATAACACGGTGAGGGGCCAGTTCTCGAAAAGTCACGTGGGTAGTCTATAACTGCAAGATCCGCTTTCCCTCGGTCTCAGTTGCGCTTCCAAGTTTTCCTTCATGAATATACGCCGAGGAAAATGAATTCTGAATAAGAATGTGAAGGGGGAGCGGCAAGTTGGCAAAGTGGTGTTGGATGGAGTGAAGCCATGGTTAACGCGAAGTTTAAATGGATCTTTTACAGGGGTGGACAAGGCGTACGATGCTTAGGGATGCTTGGTCGAATGACGGTGGGAAAGGCTGGTGGCGGTGGTGGTCCAGGTTGGGCGGATTGCTGGCGATGGCGACGGCCATTTCCTGTCTCGTTGCCCCGTTTCCGGGTGCCTCGGCCAATCCGGATGCGAAGCGTCTCTACGATGACCTGCTGTCGAACTACAACCGCCTCATCCGGCCTGTTGGCAACAACAGCGATCGTCTCACAGTCAAAATGGGACTACGGCTCTCCCAGCTCATCGACGTTGTGAGTAGAGCCCACTTAACCCATTATCCTACCGCATGAATAGCGTTATGTATACTTGGATGGACCTCCCGTACCGTCTAGTCTCTCGGTCATCTGATACACCAAACACGAGATCCTGCCCGTCGAATCAGCCCGTGTGCTCCTCTTTTCGACAAAGGCCCGTCGCTTGCCTAGATTCAATTTACTTACACTAGGATAACGCAGCCGAGGAATGCGCGCCTACGAAATTCGAGATTCTTCTTTTTTCTCATTCTCATTGCGAATACAAAAGAGTCCCGGAGTACAATTCTGATAAGCATGATTATTTCGCAATAATGGGGAACTACTTATTGCGCAGACCGCCCAATGTGTTAGGCACCTCCGAGATTACGTAAAACGCGAAAGTTCAAGTTGCTGTATAATTGTTTGGCGGTGCGGTTGGGAGGAAGGGCAGCTAATCTTCTCGCGTAAACCGCATGCATGAATCAAAGACATTTGTTTCTCTAATATCATGTTCACCCGGGCAATTCTTCGCTCATTTCCCATTTCATTCTTCCGCGCATTTGGGTGGTTCGCCGAGGGGGTCCAGGCGGCGTTTCAACGCAATTTGTTATTCCTTGCTGCGGGGTCGAAGCGGAATCGAATAGATTTGTCTGTATCCTCGTTTAGCATGGCCGCAGGCTAGCTGGAAACTCGTTCGACTGTATGTACAGGGGATATGGATTATGTAGCAGATATAGCCAGCCGAACCGATTGCCAGCGTCCACGTACTTGCGGTGATAAGTTGAATTCCGGGAGTTTCTAGCCGGAACCGGAACTAATTTACAAGCCAACTGATCCATAGCACTTGGGGCCATTAATTGCCATAATCTGATCGTGAGCAATCAATCGTGTGCCGCCCGGGTTTACCGGCTGGCCAATGTGTGCACACATGAGTATCTTCGAGATACATCAAACCACTACGATTCCAGATGCCAACGGGAAATTATTATCTGCCACACGAACGGTCCTTGTTTGGATTTGCATCATTCTGGCGCCTTGTCATGCCGTTTGCGTCGAAGAATCATGTTTCTTTTCCTCTGAGGTTGAGATTATGGAGCCAGTGCTAATAAATAAGGCCGAAACATTTACTCCCTTTACTTCATATTGTACTAATTTCATGCAGCGAATACATCCTCATTCCGCCACTGGACTTTAATTGTACTATAAACCGAGATAACGTCTCTGTTTGCTAGAACTAAATGAACCTGGAGTGACGTGGCCCTGATAATCCAGGAGTGCAGAATGTCGCAACGGGGGTGCGATCGTAGTGTCTGGCCCTTCAGACTCAAATCCATGATGTCCTCCCATTGTTCTACTGGGTATTACATTCCCGTTAGCTGTTTACCGATCGGTGCGAATTTCGACTGCAATTACCGTAGGCGCGTCGCGGCTATGCATATGGAGGCGAAATGCGTGCTCCTGGGCGAGCCATAATTAATTTGTTATCGACTAGGCGCATACCGCTCGCCAGGCACTATCAATAGAATATCAATGCTACAATTTCGACGGGGATTGCTGCAGATGCTCTTATCGGGCGGGCGGGTTCTATACCTCAAAACTATCGAATCCATTGCATTTCGGGAAATCGGCATGGATTCACGTCAACACTTGCCCTCCGCTCTTCTCACGTTTCAGCCTGTCAGTTAGTGGCACCTCTCTCAAGTTGTAATTCCACCAATCTAGCGAGATACCGCCACCGCCCCCGCCACCCAATTAAACTCACTACCAAATCCATCCAACCTCAATTGTTTCCGTACCTTGGGAGGTGCGACGTGTTAGCCACCCTTGGTTAGAAATAGCGCGTAGTCCACTTTTGTGAAAGGCTCATAGGCCAAGCCCGGTTAATTGCTCGGGTGAAAGTCGGTGGAGTGGAAGAGACGGTAATTCGTTTAAACGTTGATGCAACTACTGCCCTGTTTATGATTCGCTAGGAAAAGCAAAGGGCGAAGTGCGCCCGGCCACGTCTGATAACTTTTCACCAACTGCAAATCTCTCGCTGGCAACGCAAACCGTAATTACTAGGGACTCGACCGCACCCTCGCGCATACGTAGCTAACCCGGCAGAATTTGCGAAACAATTTCGACGAGTCTTTAAATTACTGCGAACCTGCAAACACACGGCTCCAGCGCGCACCAGCCGGAACCCACTCGTTTCCCCGTGACTTGCCGGTGCGTAATGAATTTTAACGCAAAAATCCTCGTCCCCTTTTTTTACTGGATTAATCCAGTTCACGAAATCCACCGACTTCCAACGGTATCCCCTGGTCCCTGTCACTTGCAATATTTGTTAATTATGGTCGGTGGGAATAATTGTTAGGGTTTATGGTATAAAAGTTGCGCCAGTTCATGCCTCCAAGGTCATCGAATTTCATTAGGGGGGAAGCCAAAGCGATCGAGCTAACACAAACTTAACTCCTTTATCTTATTTTGTTCTGCGAGAATTCCCTCGAAAAGTCCACTAATTTCTTATGGAGATGGAAGCCCGTCCATGAAATTGACAATCTATCATATCCAGTTTTTTTTTCGTGGAAGCACTTTCATTTGCGGCTGGGGAATGGAAACTCTCGTCAGGGCTCAGCCAACGCCCACTTTTCACAGTAGCAAGCTCGCGAAAGCTTGGGAATCCGATCAATAATCAGGAGCTAACCGACCAATTGTTTCTTCGCACATAAGTGGCCGGGGCGGTGGACACAGTGCTGAGATATGAAAGCTCTCCCTTCGAAAGCGCACCTCCGAACAATACAGGTGTCGGCCGGATACTTCGCACGCTTGAGGGTTCCCAGATGCTCGAGTCATCCCTCTTTAAACAGAAGGTAACTTTCCTCGAGTGCGCTTCGGGCTCTGCTCTATGCCAGTGATAGTACCGAACGCCGTCAATATCTCTAACAACCCTCTCCCCTTACATGTCCTAACGGCACCTTCAGTTCGAGTGTTCGTCTAAATATTGAACTGAAGAAATAATGCTACCCCACCTACCTCTACTTGGAGCTGTACTTTATACACTTCAGTGTACAACTTTCGAATCGAACTTAAAGCTGAAGAAACGTCAGAACTATATTAGGTGGGATTTGCTAGAACATAACCTCAATGATAAAATTAATTCGATACAGACGTGAAGAGTGATGGTGATCCGGACTTGTCCCGTATACTCCTCATCTCGAAAGGTTGGTTGATCATGAACGATAGCAACAACTTTAGTGCTGGTGTGCGGAAGTGCAACCTCCATGGTCCACGGGACGTCTGGAAGAGATCTTTTCAAGCGAAAAGGATTTCCAAAAAAAGGAACTGTTGTATCGGGAATCTTGTAGAGCAAGGAGCTCAGTGTGCAGTATCTTTCATCACTGCTGAGAAGGAACAGTGAAAGGCTCAAGCTCATTTTCCCCACAGTAGGGCATCTTCAATAGAGCTTTCATCGAGCGAGCCCCTTCATCCGCATGATCGAACGTGTCTCTCGTTAATAAAACAGCGTTGGCAGAGTTACGTGTCATTGCATAAGGTAACTTCGATCGAGTAGAGGTCCCATGATATAAGAGATGAGGTTCGACCCGATAGGGTTAATATTCGCATACATCAGGCACGTCGTTAGGAGAGTAAAGCCAGGTTACCAGGCTAGGTTGCGGTCGAGCCAGTCTTGCTGATTGGCCTTCGGCGCAATTGCTGCTCCAGGTGGTAAACGATACGAGGGATACCGGCGGAAAGAAGCGGCCTACTCCAATTACTGGCTTCAATTAGTGAAATGGCTCAATTAAATTGAGCATTCCGCGACGCAGGTGTAATTGAAGAGTGCGCAAGCATGATTGGTCTCTAAGAGGCCAGCTTTGTACTACCTTTTCTCTTCTGTTGTCACCATCTTTTGTGAACACACGAAATTGAGAGCCTTCCCTAACGCCACTCTACCATTTCCGACTCTTTCGTCTTTAATAATTACGCAATTAGGGCCCTCCTTCTACCAAGACAATCTCTAAGACTACCTCTTCCAACAACCCCCTTTAACTGACCTTAGGACTTTGCAGCCGGCTGCGCCGCTAATAGGTTCATACATTTCCGGTATATATTGATTAATTATCAGCGGCTTGCACTTCGAGAAACTCCGAACAGAATAAAGTACAAACAATATTCCGTTGCATCCCGCTATACCGACAGATTGCTAATTGGTTAAATCCTATTCACCATGTTATGACCCTCTGTAAAACCTTAACAACCACAATCGCATTCGGTAAACTAGGAATTGCCGGCTTGATGTTGAGAACCATTCCCGTAGAAACTCGAATATTCCATAACAATACTTGCATTTCACTTCAAAGCCTTAGACCGAATTACCGATAAACTATTATTATGCAACGCATAGTGCGAAAGTTGACTTTTCGAGGGATGCGTACTGTGCGGAAAGTGGCTGTTTTCAGAACTCTGATCTATATTCACTCTGTTACTAGTCAAGTGCAAAAAGTAGCATTTTATTTCATTATATCGATCACTACCTGCCAAACATCACCTTCTGCCTAATTCATAGACGTGTGTCAATCTGTCGGCCTGACAGGTCGATTCTCTCAAAGTAAACTTTCGCAGCATGCGTTACATAAAAAAGTGTGTGATACTAGTACGAAAAGTGGTCATCCTCCAGGCGTGCGAATTTACATTATTCGCTTTAGCGTACGCGGCATTCACAGACGGCGTCGTGTGATTATCGCACTCGTGCTCCTGTGAATGCCGCTATGCTTTTGGCTCATGCAGCAACTTCTCGCATTTGGAAATTGCCCGCTTTCCGCACATGTATCACAAACTACTAATTCTTGAACGAAGCCGTATTAGGACAATGCGGGTGCTGGAATAGGAAAGAGAAACGGTAGGGAAAGTTCCTGTACAGAAGATGGAGAATGAATTCCTTTAAAATAATGAGCTCTAGTTATCTTTTCAGTGATATTGCTAGCTGGAGTAATCGGAGTAATTCATCATAGCCCAGGGTAGTTCCAAGCGATGCTCGCACCGCACTTGAGTCCCCGGCGATTTTTCAAAGTCACGGCCTGGCACAGTTATTGCTACCGGAGTCTCTCATTTTGTCATTGTCAATTAGTAGGAGTTGGCTCGTTCAATTAGCGCTTATGTTAATTCACTTGCCAAGATGGATCGGGATGAACGTAAGCGATTGTCCGTTAGGCTGCTCCTTAAGCTTGAATTACACGAATATCACGTTGCCAGCGCGGCTTGGCGTTATCAGTCGCAGCACGCGATAACGAAGCCGCGTTTTTGCTCGTTAAGGGTGAGATAGGGAGGTAGAGGAACTTTCTTACTAACGATTCCACCTTTCCTACCAAAGTGTTATCATTGATAACGATACCTGAACCGCCTTGGAATTATGACCGCGGCTTCACTAACAAAGAAACTTTCACCAAGTCGATGCTGCCCAGCGCCTTACCGTTCATTCTTTGCTTCAGGATTTATAGCAAATGAGCTGCACGTGTCAATCAAGCACCACCTTACCGACTACTTTTTTTTATTGTTAGTTTCATTAAATGTAAAGAACAGTCAGATAGATTTTTCTAGGGGGAGGGGAGGAGGGCTTCTAATACTCAGTTCTTTGCCTTCGGGATCTAGTATAAAATACTTTGTTGATGTATATTATACAGGTAGAATCGCAAAGATTTGGAAAATGTTATCATACGCAATGTCTTAAGCTTTCTATTTTGTACATTTCATCTCGATGTTAGCAATAACAATTATAATAGGCAATATTCGTGATTAGACTGAAGGAACTTTTTTCGATCCTCCTTTCAGATTTGTTTTCATATACCAAGTAGTATTCAAATAATGTAAAATTCTTCTACAAAAAATACAATCGGGCAGTTGGAATAGGAAGTAAATACCTTTGATTACAGTCATCAATGACAAAATGGGCCCTTAGCTATGTTGCCTTATCGATCTTTTACCTGAACAATATTCTTTGATTCATTGAAAATAAAAGATGGGGGAGCTAGGGTTTCAATCATGTTTCAATGACTGCAGTTCCATAGATGGCAGTATAGCATGCTTGTTGTAAATATCGTAATGCAATATATTTATTTAGTTTAACTAAATACATATACTACGTATTTTCGTAAATGTATAAATGGTTTGCAAACAAAAATTGATGTGCAAAAAATTGTTTATAAAATTTCACCCCCTTTTCTGCGGTTCTAGTTGTATAATATACCTTGAAGAAGTTTCCATAAGCCGCTTCCAAATTGAAATCTAATTCAAAATCAAACGCCCCCGTCGTAAACGGCGCTGTGGCTGGTACCGCGCTCACTCTACTGGTTCTTTTATCGGCCCCGGGCTTAAAAAGAATGTTCGATCCTCTTTGTGCGCGGGTGCGGTCACTGTGTGTGCCGATTGGAAGTCCCTGTAAATTGGTAACGACCGACTGATTCCGCCGGTAGTATCGTGAGCAGTGTCGCCGGATACACAATTACCTATTTAAATGCGGGAATTCGACATCGCACAGGTGCTTACTGCTGGGAGGAATCATTTCCTTCCCCGGCGCCGTTCCCACTGAATAATTAAATTTCCTCCAAATTTCCTGCCGATCGATCTCGGAGTAATTGGCGTAATGAAGCGCAAGGTTCGAGGGGTTTCTCCATGGAAATAACGTAAATCACGCCCTCTTCGTGACTATAGGTACTACGAAATGATGAAGCATCCCTTTGTCGTATTATCTCTTGAGCTCTAAACTCTAGACGTTGCATGTCTACCAACATCGCCTTTCTGCAGATTTCCATACGTTAAACAGAAGCCAGATGTTTCGGGAAATACACGTATATATAGTTCCAATGCTTTCTCATACTGGCACAAAGAAGCTTAATGCGCTTAAATAATTGACTACCAGGCCGAATATATTCAGCGTTAGGTATAATCTGAATGGAGTAGCCTGCGTATAAGAACTGGAGAATAAATAGATACTATGTCTGCTCCGGCCGAAATAACCGAGGAGTATCCACTATAGCTGAAACATGAAGCTTTTGGACACCGGATTCGTTTTCACAAGTTAATTGCCTCGTTCTTGCCGGGATATCGCGAAAAAATTGGACGGCTCTATATCGGTGATTAATCGTTATAAGCAAATTGCAGTGTCAATCCAAACAGACAGGGGCTCTCGGGCGTGACGGGACACGTGACAATCGTCGGGCCAGTAGGTTTACAAATAAATACAGCGGGACATAGAGCGGAGGCGGGCAGCGCTTGTGACAAATTAATGGCGTTTGATGCCGCGTCTGATTATTCCTCGGCCCTGTTCTCTGATTACGCCCGAAACAAAGCCTCTTCGAGCTTCATAAATAATGCTGCACAGTCGGGATTAACGAGGTGTGCTTACACATTCATTCGTGCAAGTGGCTGTCGGTTTGGTGTAGCCGCGCGCGTGCCACCCGAGTTGATGTAATATTTGTCAGGCTTCAAAGCTTTTTAAAAAAGCAACTAAAAGCCATCTCGGTTGACTATTGCAGTTTACAGGTAGACATTTAATTAGCACGTGCACGTATCTCAATATCTAAAGCAATGTCATATTGTGCACGTGCTCGTGCTCGTCTGCCACGTGTTAATTGAATTTCGGACGTTCATCTGTTTCTTCTTGAGAGAGCTTGTCCGTGTGTTGATTGATGGGCTGGATGCCAAAGGAAGAAAAGCAATTAGGTAGCAGTGACAGTACGGCCGACTGGCGAGCCTCTTGATTGCTTCTGACAAAACAACACTGCCCGCTGAACAATCTAGCAAGAAGGGGTTAGTTCTTCGAGATCTTGCTGATTCCAGTTCTCTTCGCGCGCCCCTTTATTTTTTAGCTTTCCAAGGATATTCCCGACAGCGAAAACTTATATCGAGAGATCACATAAGCAATTCATGTTCAGGATAGAGCTACCTCGACACACGATTGTTCAGTCGGTTTCTTCTTTATTTATGTGCACAGTTATATCTCTCCATCGTCTCCGGCTGTATGTATGTATTTAAGTTGGAAAACCCTTCAACCAGCAACGTCAATATTGCTCGAAGAAATGGATTTGTGAACAAAGCGACACTTCATCTGGATATAATTATGCAATCGTGTGTAATCGAAGTGCTGCAAAATCGAAGGAATAAGCGGTGAGCGGAATGGGAAATGCGGTACTCAGCCTCGACAATGGCAGTTGGGTAATTCGTTCGGAAGTAATTGCTGAGCCATGCCCGACGTATTTCCACGGCGTTTTCTAATATTCGTGGGCCATTAAAACTATTTTATAATCCTCCTCCATTTCTGTCGGTTCCGCGTGCATCTTCTCGACTGCGGGGACCGAAACTAAATACGTGTGCTTTCACGCAGTGCGTACGTACAAGATACCGGCTAACCCGGATAGGAAGCATAAATTACCCTACTGATTGTAAAATCCTTTTTCCACTCGTTACTTATACTGCGCCGTAGATACGACGAGCCTTTTGCGCCGGAATAATTTCGGCGTTATCGTAAATAGCCTGCAATCGCTTTAAACGTATTCGTCTTTCTCTTACGGCCTGCTTCATTGGACCATGTCTACTGGCTGGGTGGGGGTGGGGGTTTGGTTGAATAATCGTGCGCAGTTTACAGCTGCTCGATCGCAACGGGAAGTTGGAGAGAGTGAAATCCACCGACCCGTAGTACATCAATGGCAGGCACATCCAAGTGACGCCAGCTAAATGAGGAGGAACCGGATTCTTAATTAATGGCCCAGCTGGCAAATGACATGTTCATTTATGAACCGCGTCCGGCAGGTACTAATGAAACCTCCTCCCAAAGAATAATTTCTCATCAGCCAGTAAGTTTTTCGCAAGGTCAAAGAACGCGCAACTGTTGGATCTTGCCCACTCTTGGCTACGCTGACACACCAATTGACCGATGCAGCCCTGTAAGCGTAATATGTAAATGAGAATGTATTCTCTGCTAATCTTGCTCGGGGGATTAACTTCCAGGCTGGATGTGCCTGATGATGACGGGAGAGTACTGGGTTAATGTCACAGAGGCTAATTTACGTTTCTGCTCCAATGAGGAGTACGAATAGTTATTCTGTAATCAAAGGGCCCTCTCACAAAGAAAGGGATCTAAATTAACGACAACAATTCCTTCACAAATACGTAGTGCTCTAATTATTTTGCGAAAATTGAACTCGTAGCCTGAAGCCTTCCAGACTGAAAAAGAGAAGGAACTCTATAGAGGAAGCAGGCATTGTGACAATATCGGAATGGCATGAAAAATGGCCGCTACTTTGCTGGCAAATTGATTTAGTCACTTGTGACAAAGAGGACTGGAGGACTTGGTAATATTGGAGGAACGGATCTCATAGCGTGGGTTTTATTAAATCAAAGTCAGTCAAGGGAACAGCTGGCAATTGAAGGCAGTTGTCATCCGAGTTGAATGTCACTGGTTAGGCGGATTTTAAGTTTAATGGCCGACGTGTCAGGTGTCATGTCAATTTACGCGCAATCTCGCTCGATCGAAATGAGCCTGGCTCCATTAGCAAATGGGGTGCAGGTTATTGACGCGTTCACCTTCAGCCTCGTACTCCATAAAAACTGAACGATTCCGGAAACTTGCAGAAAAGGTCACTCGGTCGGGAACGCTGTAACTTCAACCCGCCGCCGCTTTTTACATCGGCATTTTATAGCCGGCATAAAAATTGTACGCCAATTTGTTGACAAAATTGGACTGCTGAATGGTAGTGGCAATGCTGGAGGGGATTCTATCAGTGTAGTGTGTAGCGGTGTAATTAGGCCGATCGCTGGAAGAAATGAGTTTCATCCTGCGCCAGCGCACTGAGCCAGTGCGTGTAGCCTTAACGAAATTGATGACAGTAGCAGCGGATGGACGGGATTTAACCCGGCGAGTAATCGCTTTCTCGCTTGTTACCGTCCACTTCGAGTAATTAAGTTTCCTGTAGTTTTCACGGGCCACCGGCACCGCGACCGTTCAGAATCCAATTGGTCTAACTACTGGCCGCAGCTCTCACGCCCGCTCGATCTCTCTCTCTCCCTCTCTCTCTCCCTCGGCTCGTAGCCTCCTCCGCTCCCTTTCGATGCCTGGAAAAGAGCCTAAATCTCATTTTACCATAGGGGATCCGCAGAACAACAAGTAGAATTCCAATAGGTTGCCTGCCTGGCTGTGTCTGGCTGCGAAGCATTACGGTAGTGGCTACTCGAAAATGAGGCCACTTCAATTTTACCTTGGCCTTTGTGATTGTGGCCCGGGCTGCCGCCGGCTCTACCTCTGGCTCAGCTTCGTGCAAACGCCCTCCACTTTCTGATCGACTTTAACCTTATCCCGCTCTTCCCGACTATGCTATTACGGTTGACGCAGTAGCGAAGATATTGCGCCTTGGTAACATAGGAAGAACACATCTTTAAGTAAATTGGGCGCTACATGCTTCCTGACCCAGTGTTTCTCGTCGATTATTTATAGTCTGAGCCAAAGAGTATATTTCAGGTAGATTGGCTCACCCTATCCGGATAGATCGCCGAATCCCTGACATTGCCGGAGATAGGGTTTCCAACCCTTTGTACTCGGGAGAAAGTGCATAAACTCTTTATTAATGCCCACTCAATAACCGTAGCCTGTGAACTTGAAATTTCCCAATAACTCGAGTACACATTTAACGTCGTGCTCTAAAAACAAGTGAATTTTAACGAGGCGAACTCTTTACTAGGTTCCCGTAATTGAACCTGGATGGATATCCGAACACGAGACAAAGGAATCGGGGTCAGGAACGAATATTAAAAGGTCTAAGTCCCTCGTGATTTAAAAATGGAGGGATATAAGATTGTAAGTAGTAATGCGAAAGCATTTCCGAGAAAACTCAACGAGAAATTGAAAGTTTAATTCCAATTTCCTACACAATACTATACATATACCTTCCAAAGTAACCTTATGCCGCAAAAAGAATTCTCAATGTTTCGATGAATATAATAACAGATATAACCTCTCGCGTTTCAGGTTTGCCCTTTTGGGTCTCGAATAGTTTTCATTTGGATCAAGTATTGCGTTGCAGATTGAGTCTACATAGTCCAGTTAGTTGCAAAAAGAAACTTGTGAGGACATAAAAGTGAATGAGAATAGGTGCGATCATTAATGTTGCCCGTTTTTCACAGGCTAGCTTTAGTGGGTAATCAGATTGTTTCTCTTCTCTTTCTTCCGCTTTATATGGAGCATGGAGTGTCCGAGGTGGAGGTTCTACACAGCTAAAGAAAATAATAAGATCACGTTGACCCAGCGTTAAATCGCACGCAGATTAATATGCATTTTACGTTGACGGCGCGTTAGCTACTACACTTAGCTGCAAACTATCGTGATTGAGCAGGTATTCCTTTGCCGACCACTCCAAATATTGCTGCATAAATATCCAAACGCCTTTTTCGATCGGGGCAAAAGTCATAGGAATATAGGAGAAGAGGTTAAGGACTACGTACCCAATAGGAACCCTTAATCCATGGTGAATATGTATATGCTATCTCTTCGCAGCCTCCATTTCTGAATATGGAAACCCATTTGGCTACTTCTTTCATAAATGTATATTGCTACCAGTGATGAGATTCGTATTCATATACATGTGTAAACAGGGTTTTCATAATGTCACCGGCAAGAAAATACTTTGCATACTAGCAGGGGCCCGCGTTACGACGTAACTTTCCTTCTGAATCATTTTTGCGAAATATGTTAGCTCACGCTCTCTGCCCCGGTTGCGACCAAGTTGCGACAGAAGGATTCCCGTTTTCCTTAAAATTGGAACAACCAAGAGAAGTATCACTCTTGTAAAAGACGTGACCAACCCAGGGAGAAAGGAATGTCCTATTATACTTTACCAGTACGCTCCCAATATTACATTTTCTTGTCCCTTCCCGTCCGCTGAGTTTGACATGAAGGAATGACCAGTGTTCCCCTACTTGAAAGCAGTACTTTACGTCCTTTGAGATACAAATGGCCACAGCACAGCACAGCACAGAGCCGAAGGAAATGGTACTTTTTCACGCTCATTGCGAATGCGACACTATTTAATCGCAAAGAACGACCAATAAACAGCTTGATTATGGAGATACGTGTGTCTCTAGGCAGAGCGGTATAATTGAAAGGCTGTGTATAGGTCGTCCGGAGATATTCCGAGCGCGAGCGGATCATTTCAGAATTACCACGAGTAATTTCCCGAGCTGCGTCACAAATCGAACCTGAGGTAATTGCTAGTGGCGAGGTGAGAGGTTTGTTCCGCCAGAAGAATATTCCATTTCACTCTTCGGCATTTGCATAAAGCGAGTCTCTCCTGTCGTGTCACGCGTCCAGACCGTAGAGTGAAACGAATAAAAGAGTATTTATTTGTCAAGCTGCCCTGCGCAGCAATCTTTCACTGGATCGACCTCAACCGGTCTCATAGTAGTAATAAGGGCACGCAACAAATTGACACTTTCATATAATAGTGCCGTCCGCTCTACCTTTATTTCAAGTAAAGTACAGTAGATCCTCGATTATCCGAACGAATAATAGAGCAATTGTTTTTCTCATGTCGATATTCTGATATTTTTAAAAAAACGAACATAAATAATTATAATAGCAATCATCAGTACCGAAATTAAATATGATTTTTTTAAAGGTATGTGAACTTCGAAATGTATTATTTCTTATCACTGTGATGATTACTAGATATGCACGGAATTCTATAAACAGAATGTGTTCAGATAATACTGGGCATTCGAAGCAGACTGTGCCCCGATATTACAAATGTTGGATAGCGAGGTTTTGGATAAAAGGCTCTATTCCTCTTACCAACTGTGACAAGACTTGAGCCTTTCGGCTATGTAAAATTTGTTTCGGAGTGTGTCGTTAATCAATATGAATAAATGTAGTAAAAAAGATATTCCATATTCCATAATTATATTGGACGTCGCCGGACCTTAGGTCGCTTGTGAAACAATTCCCAAGAAAACAAAACGTGGATACGCGACGGATAAACTGTTGTATGTCTGCTCGATTCGAATGAGGAACGCGTGAGCGGGCAGATAGCACTGCTCCCGTGTCGGTCTGAAGATTTAAATCGAACGCCGCCAACCTATCACCGGTGTGATTCAATTAAATCGGAATAAATTGGTTCGAGTTAAATGAGAGCCCCGCCCAGCCGGATCCAACTCGGCGAACTCGGTTAGTCTTCCCCGGATAGTCGCTACGTCGCTAGTTCCGATGAGTGCCGAGCTCGACACAGCTAGGACGACGGTTCGGCTATTGAGAAAAAAGCGAGTCATAATCTCTCTCGCCAGAGGATTCGACATTTTCAACAATTCAGAAATGCCCAGTCTCCAAAAGTTTCTTGAACCTGAAAACTAGATATGTTCAGTATTCCACCATTTGGAATAGCAAAGTGCTCAAACATGAAATTTACGAACCCATAATTTAGTTTCATTTGCAAGAAGAGATCAATGTTTTTGATGTTCCCGTGTGTCGAAGTTTAATTAACCGAATGATTCTAAGGTTTAGATAATTTTTAATCAGAACATGATTTTGCAAACTGCTGCTATGTACGTAGAATTAAATTAGGTTTCTATTTTGCAGTCATTCCTTTTATTGCAGCCGACTTTTACTGCACGAAACAATTTAGAGAAAAATGTTGGCTGGCTTTATAACCCGACTTTCGTCAGAGAAAGGAAGCTTCAGTCACTGCAGCTCGGTGGCAGGTTAATTTGCTAATGAATTTGAAAAAGCGGCACGAAAGCGTGCGAGCACTCACTCGGTCTTCCATCATAATAATTTGATTTCAGACTGCCTAGCGATGCAGGGATGGTTTTGTTTACCCTCAAATATCGAGTTGCTTTGCACCGAGGAAAGAGGAGGCTCCACAGAAAAGCGGAACTTGTTTCTAGTTAGTCTCTTAGTTGTACTCAAACAATGCCTTGCTCGTATCTCGCCATCATAGACCATCACAAAATAGCTCGTGAGTGCTCGTTTTAAGGTTAAACTGACCAGACAGCTTTAGAATTTAGTATAATAGAGCATGTTATTCCACGTTAAACGCTGCAAGGGTGAGATGCTAAAACGGTATAAGTATAGTCGTCTCGAATGTGAGTTTAGAATGTAATGACGAAGGCTCCTAACCCCAAACATTGCATTTCGAGCTTTTCTTTGAGCTTGAGATTCCTCAGGAGCAAATAAATATCAATTGGCACTCGAGAGAAATTTCTTTCGAACCCTGTTGAGCGAAACAATCGTTTAAAATGCAACGGGTCAATACGTGTTTGCTATCACGAGACGAACATTTTAAATCAGAAGGCTTGGTCGAGTGCAAAACTTAATTTCCATTTAATTAAACCGACGTACAGAGATGGCGAGTTTTCGGCCGCATATATAATCGATTCAGTTTCATTAGTGTGAAAGTAGCTAGGGCACTTCCTTTGCGTATCAGCTCTCGAAAGCTTTTGTACCGGGGAGGCTGACGCGATCAAAGGCTTGTCTGCAAACGAACGCGCGCACCAGCGGCAGCAGCAATCAAAGCCAATATTGACAGATTAACCCGCTCGGAACTCGTGCAACTAAGACGATAAGTCTCCGAGTTAGAGTAGGATACAATAAGCTATTACTCTCGAGGTGCTAGTAGAGAAGTAGCTTACAGTATTGTTGACCTGCATTCTTATTTGCCGATTCCTAACCTTACTTCTCCTCATCTGTCAGAGGTAACGAACCCAATGTCTGGAGTGCCTCTTTTCTCCCACTAGAATTTGTAATTACAGATATTCGAGTTGAGCATTTTATTTTTCGAAGGCGTAAGTCTCTGTTTTCAAGCCAAGGAGAGACTCAGTCTCCGCGACAAGCTGGCCACTCAATCTTCTACTTTGCAGCTTACAATTTTATATTTGGCTTTGGATCAGTCGGATGCGCAACTCGATCAATACAGTCGAATATGTTAAAACGACGGGACATTAAAGAGCAAGCCAACTTTATAACACATAACAAACAGCTTAGAGCCCTGTTATCCGCTAAGACTCTAACCGGGCTATGGTCGCGATACTAAATTCCGCAATATAAACAATTTGCACGGCATAAAGTTGGTTTAGTCGCAGGATTATGGGGCGTAGTGAAATGACCAAGTCCTGAGAGCGGTGTATCCGAAATCACAGGCGACAGTCGGGCAATCGTGGCGAGGCTCTGCCTTAAGTGATTAAGCGGGGCAAAGAACATGAAAAGCCGGGCGCGGGCGCCACGGTGCGGCGTGCTATCGAGGACTGCGAACCCAGCGCACCAATCCGAAAACAATAACCGGAAGCCAGAGCATTGTTCGGGATAACTCTGCGTGTGACAAGTTGCTTCAGACCAGGATTTGCTGGTATACCGCATCTGCATCAGCGGCATCCACGTAATCCTTAAGCATATAAGTTAACCGTATTGCCCACCATCCTTTAGAGATAACCAATTGCCAGCATCAGTTCCAATTAGGAAGCCAGGTACGTGTGTTTCAAGTGATCACTCCTAATGTTTGAAAATCCTAAATCGAGATTGACACCCTCCCTTCCCAGAACTATCCAATATTCCGACGACGTGCTCGAGCTTTCGAACTTTCTTCGAACCCGATAAATAAGCGTTCAATGGTGCGGGGAGCACGTCTAACTTATGCAGGCAGACCTGTCATGCGTATTCAAATGGCATTTTACGAATTTGCCTAGTGGAGAGAAGTGTGAATGGCAGGCGACGCAAACAAACGCGAAATTAGTCGCGTCCAAAGTTAATAATTCCCCGGGTGAAAGGGTTGTAGAAGGCAGTGGGAGCGGGGAACGTTGGGGATGGTGGAGTGGGTGGGTGGGTGGAGATACGCCCACGTGCGGCTGGATGGGGCGATGGGGGAAGAAGTGGGGAAGGGCGGGAAAGGGTGGGGTGTGTGGGTGCATGGGGCGCCGGAGGGTGGTAGGATTCGTGGAGGGTTGGTATCGAGCGATGGTGTGGAGCCGGCAAAAGCGAAGGGTCATCGAACCGTGGCTGCACCCGTGGCAGTTGCAGCGAGAGCAAGTCCGCGAGTTCGAGCGAGAACGACCAGGCGCCAATGTCGGCGCCCCTTTACAACTCCTCTCTCAAATAATAACGGGCGTGGCCCCTGGCCCTGGCCCATCGATCAACAATCCCTCACCACTCGATTTTCACTGACAGCCGTAAACACCGGGACACCCGCACAGCCGCACAGCCACTCCAACTTGATCGATACAATTTATAAAGCGGCTACTTATACCTAGACAAATCGACGGATCGTACAATTGGTCTGGACTCGCGACCCGTCTGTAATCCAAATTCACTTTGTTCCCCAATGCATTTATCAGTCGACCCTACGCCAACGCATTTGGGGCTTCAATCCCAACGGTTTTGGTGCCCATTTCTGGTCGAAGATGAAAGTCAAATAATCGGGGCTTTTCAGGAGCATACCCGGAATAAATCTTCATGCTCTTATATTCTTGGCAAACATTAACTCTGACATATGGTTAAACGAATATTGAGAAAAACGGCAAGCGGAAAAAGTGCCTATGGGTCTACGGCATATATGTCCTAAATTTGGAGTGCAACCGCACCTTTAGCGGTATGTAGTTTCAGTCTTTGATCTCAAGATATGGCAGGATCGGAGATATCACGCTACCAAAGATGTATGGATGTATTGGATGGCGGATGTGTGTGAAGCAGATTGTTCTGTTGTCGTCTATGATAGATGAGATTTATTATTTGCCCGAACTCTATTTCGCAGAATGCGATCAGTTTAGTTTATTGTACGGCCAAACAGTCATGTCTGCACTGATAACAATATAGTACATACATATACTCTATATAGTGGTTTCTTGCACATTTACGTCCGGCTGTTTTCATCTTCAAGTTCACTTTATTTATCATGGAACAGTAACGCCGTATGTTTAAATAGAAACTTGTGTTGCTATACTTTGAAGTTCGGTCTCGACCGTGAATTAGAAGGTAGCAGTGGAACGAATGTGTGACTAATGAGACAGTCATTAGGACAACGAATGATGAAACTCGTTATGCAGTTGCGAAAGGATTTCTCCCGCTAAAACTGCCTTTAACAAGTCACGTTCGTTGTATGAGATCCAATTATACCAAATAAAAATATTTTTTTTATCACATACGGGTGTTTCTGTATGCAAGCCTCCACATAACATTTATGACATTGTGAAAATTCTGATTAATATGCCTATCCCCTTATTGGTTGTAGTACTGAACGTGGCAGATTGTATTAAGTTAGAAAAAATTAGGTTAGGTACGCATTTAGGATTGAACTGGCAATAAAAGCAATTTGAGCGAACTAAAGGGGATGACAAAGGAGCTGTTGTGCACGAAAGTAATAACTTATACTTAATAGTTCCTACTTAACTGTTTAATCAGTGAAACTCTAATCATCGGTGAATTTTGTGTTAGTAATTTCAAAGTTGAAATGACTATCTGGCGCCAGGAATGAACATATTTCTCTTGAATGCCCGTAAAACTTAGGTGGCCGTTGCCTGAGTCCTCAAGAGTTCTTCGTATTCTGCAAAGTTCTATTCACGTTATTGAGGTTAGGAGTGTCCTTTTGTGCCCCGTTGGAGGTCGATGCCGCGAGGGGCATCATTCCAGTCGATTTGACGCGGCGAACGTCCCCGGTCGAAATGCTAAGCGCCGACAGTAATTAAAGCCCCGGGTTAATTAGTACCCGCTCCGGTCGCTCTAGCAAAATGCCATCTACACTCGGCGCGCCGCATTGCTACGTGGGAAGGCTAATTTTTCGTGGAAAAATGGCTCGACACTTTCGTGAGGATTAAAAGGCGCCGCAATTTTCCATTAATGTGCGAATCCAAAGCGCAATCGCTCGAGCGTACTGTGGATCCCATTGTTGCGCAAAGAAATCTTAACCCAGGAAGGATTTTCTGAGAAAAAAGTGGAATGGAATAGTGCTGATAAAAAAAGGGAAGAGAATCGTTCTGGAACTAGGGACCGTACGAATCGAAAAAGGTCTCCTGGAAAGGAAGGAGGGTGGTCTATCAAACGTACAATTATAGTCCTGGTATAGCAGAGATAGTCGACAACAATCGAGGCTCGCGCGCTGGCAATTTCTCTGTCGACGAAGGTTCCAGCAGTACGGTGACTAAGTCGCTTTTCGGGGGAGCGAGTATGAAGCAATTCACCGATTCATTTGAAGCAACCACGAACAGATGGGAACGATATCGGGGCACGGGCACGGACTCGGGAACGGCTCCGAATAAAAGTGGGTTCAGATCGGCGCTGCCGATTGAACGGCACGCGTTGCCGGAAGAGCTTTTCCAATATTTAAATATCGTGCCAGCGCTCTTAGAGTGAATTCTGTCGCTCGTGAAATCGACTCGGCTCTGCTTCTAAGTAGCCGACGCTTGCCTACGAATTGAAGCTCAATAGATTTACACTCCGATAGGAACAATGCCACGGTCGTCTCCGTTCCAGATTTACTCATCAACCGGTACAAAACCCACTGGCGCAGGCGCGTTTTTAATATTGCGTCTCTGTGAAAACCGTAATGCAGAACATTTGCAAATCTAGCATGCCTAACGTGGTGGAATCAAGGTTATACCGAAAATGAGGATCCTACGGTTGTGAGAGTAAAGCTACTCTACCGACAATCAGCGTGAGTCACCAGTTCCCATCTCACGAACAATTACCCTGAAAACGCTTTTTTAAATTTTTGTATAACAATTTTTTCGATACCATAGAATGGAGAATTGTTTTGCATTGAAGAACCCATAATTACACTGTTTATGATCTCAAACATTGTGGAATTGAACCGCATGAACGTCCAAACTTCAATGTTAATAGTATGTGCTAAACATTGTCTCCTAAACTTACCAAGAGCATACGGCAAGCACTTACTGTCCTTGTCCCGAAAACAGTAAGATTGAGGACAAATTTCCAACGTAAGCTCAAGAATAAGTAAGTAGTGGTTGCTTAAGGTTAGGGCAGAATGGATGGCCAGGCCAGCTGCACGCTACTTATCGGAATATACTCTAACTTCATCTGCATACTTAGCCTGCCAACTTGACGATCTATAACTTTGGCGAGTGCTTACGGAACTTTGTCTCACCAAATGGATTATGAATCGAGTTTAAGGGAGAGGAACCAAACGGGTCTGAAAACAGGTGTAGGAACCCTCCACATTCTGCGAGACCATCCGCTAATATGTCCTGCTACATCTGATACCATACACTAGTTAATCCGAGTTGTCTAGTATACCGTCAGAGTGCGCTCGCGTTGTTTACACTCTCTCAACTTCTTAATCCAGAGATCAACATTCGATACTTAGCCGCGTAATACTGAAGAGACCAGTAAGATAACATCTTTGGACACAAAACAACCTCAGTTTAGGCATTTGTTAGTTTCACGGCACGTCTTCTCTAATCTTTTCAGTTTGTCATTGCAAGGTGCATAGTTCACCTTTAGTAAGGATGCGACATACATTTTCAGAGAGTCGGAGTAAGCATGCCGATAAAATTGCACTGTGCCTTATCAAAATTCGCAAGTGGCCTGGAGCGGCTCTATCTATAAACTCCTATTTATCGAGAGAGAGAGAGAGAGAGAGAGAGAGAGGGGGGGGATTTCGGGAGAGAGGCACATTTGCATTTTCGAGTTTGCGGAACTTGGGAACTTTGTCTTAATGCTAAATGGCTTACCTGCCGAGGAAACATAGAAGAAGTTTAACTGGGTCGTTTCGATACCAACGCAAATAAGGGAAATATCTTTATTCTATATATTACGAATACAAAAATGATATACACACAAATATGATTTCCCCAATTCTTTATTTGAATTTTGCTCAAAACGAATCCATCAATTAAAGTTTCTAATCACTTCAAAAAGCACTCTAATAATGTTGGGCTCCAGAGGGTGATTATTCGCGAAGAAATGAAGGAACATAGCTATTCGCCACGGAAATCGATTTTTTTTCATGCCGAAGAGTCCTTTTCCCGATTCCAATTTCCAATTTTCTTCCCTTTCAAGGCTTGGCAAGTAAAAGAGTAACGCCGGCCCTCGGAAATCATGCGCACTCCCGGTCTCTGGGTGCGCAGGAAAATTAAATGCAGAGGAAAAATAGCCCGTGGCAGAGGGAAGATTGACTCGGGATCTGGTGTGTGTGTGTGTGGGGAGGTACGTGACTAGGATATGCTTGTATACCGGGCGAGGCGGCAATCCGCGAACGATTCGCGCATTTATTTGCCAGAGGAATCCAAGTCTCGCTAGGGTCCGTCCTCCGAAATGCAAGTGGGGGAAATTGGATTCCCCAGGAGTAACAGCACGCGAATTCCACCAAACGCCTCGCCTTTATTTCTTTATTCCTTTATTTGTTCAGCCCGCCGACGCCACTTGGTCGTATCGCGCCTGCCTGGGGACTAGAGAGATAGGGAATCAAGGGAAAGGAATCAGGGATAAAACATTGGTCATATTGGATCAGGCACGTGAAAGTGTAAGATAGGTCGGCCAACCGTACAGGGTGATTCTCTTGCCTTTTAATCACTGGCGTCACTCAGATATACTTTGCTATAGATAAACTAAATATAAATTATCTAACACAGTGAATTATACACGAATATTTCCAACTCTTCCCCAAATCCTGCATATTGTACGTACAGACATGTAATCTATGCTAATCTATGTATAGCATATAAAGACGTGATGTATTTATTGGACACATTTCAAAAGTTCTTTCACTATTTAGAAGCTTACTCCTTTCTAAGTAACATAGAGTAGAGTAAGACTGGGAAATACAGGTCAGAATTAACAAAACTCCGCGGTGATGGTGGTATAGGATATTACTCTATAAATTAAATAATTGTTGGGTGGAATAACGATTAGTACGACAAGTACGATAGTACTACTCACTAAAAATTTCAAAGGCAATTAAATCAAACTGTACTTCCTCTTGAATGTACGGCCACCTGCGTCCAAGATGAGCAACAATTTCGAGAAGCGTCCGTCTTTTCTACATACTTCGTCGACGATTTCTACGAGTTAAGAAATGGTGTAATAATATAAAAAGAAGACAAAGTCATCTTCCGGGCAGTTTGTCGACGAGGCAGAGACCGTCGAGATTTGTAGACGCTCGGATGGAACGACGTGCTAAAATAAATTGCTTGCAAATTCTGTAATCTACTTACGTTTTACACTAACAACACCCTAACCAAGTCTAATCCTGATATTCCAACCTACACGCCCGTGTCGAGGAACGACTTGGAAGGCTGGAAGGCGGCAGACGGCTCATTGAGATTCACGATCTCGCGGAGAAGGACGATGTGGCGGCTTTTCCAAAAGTAAGAGAGAATCTCGTGGAAGGGAAGAGCAAAGATAGGAGAATGACTGGCCCGGTGAAAATGCGAGGTGGTCCAGAGGGACACAAACAGGTATCGCTCGTGACAACTTGCAAATTGCTTTCCTCCGGCGAAACGATACGCCACACGCCTCTCTTTTTCCCTATACCTACTCCCGTCTCTCCCTCCCACCCTCTTACCACCCCCCCCCCCCCCCCTAACGCTCCCTCCGTCTATTGTTTCGCTTTGACGGCGCGGAATTTTCTAGGGGCGCCGCGCCGCGTCGCTGCGATAGTTGGAGCGCAGAGCATCAACTTGCGGTAGCCGGCTCGAAACTCAATGGCATAGATTGAAAGTTTACACTGGACTACTCAATAATTTGACCATCATGGTAGTTACCTTCATAGCAATGAGACTTGCGACGGTGTCCTACTTATGTCGAAGAAAGATTTGTGGCTTAATGCATTAGGAATAGGAAGTAGTCGCAGAGACGCAATTAAGGTCGTTGTCGCCGGAATGTACTATCTCAAAGTGAAACATAGGAAATAAGTATCTCATACATGCGCTTTCATAGAAATCTTCAACTAGGTTAGTATACTTACTCTATTATGCTAGTAGTATCAGGATCAAGGGACTTGGTAGAGTTACGCGTCAAGTAATAGTGGCGCAGGACAACCGAGGATACTTATCCTGAACTATAACGGTTTTGGATCACTGCGAAATTTGCATATTAATTTCTGAGAAAGTTGCTGCTCGTCGGATTAATTTCTAAATGTTGTATGTCATTGTATATTTTTCTGAATTCAACGAAGCAAGTAATAAACGAATTGGTTCAGGCGTTCAGGAGATATGAATTTTCCTCCTTATTTCTCCTGTGTGTAAACCGGTCGTCCGAGGAGTTAGGGTTGCCAATGAATCAATATATTCTTCAAATGTCGGACCCACATTTTTAACAACGGCATAGCTGCTGGAGGGTGTCCAGCAATCAATTGGCTGTGGCTTGTTTACTTCTCGTAAGGATGTGGTTATGCATTGGTTGCGTTTATGTCGGTTATGTGACGCATTCAAATATCCACAATTTTGGTTTTTTGGGAGAGTGGAATGAAGTGCTATTGTTCCAGTGATTATTTAGGAAATCGTGTTAAATAGCAGCAAGGATACCTACACAGAACAGTTTACAAGGTATCAGAATTGTCGCTTGAGCTACAATTCTGAATTTTAATAAGTGAACAATGATTCGCTACCTATCTGTAATTCAGGACATAACAGCTTAGTACATTTCAGCATATTAGCTTGAGTAATACTTGTGCTACGCACTTGAAAATATTGACTGAGTATGATTAGAATGCACATGAAGCTGTATCGATTGCAATTTGAGTGAGAGCAAGCTATTGGCAATCAGCATTTGTTTACTGAATTTAAACTTTTTAACCCAAGTGGTTCTTTAAGTATGCACTTGACGACTTTAAAATTATATACCATATGCTATGTTGAGTTCTTTTATGGGCAGTAATATTATTCCATTTAATAACTTAGAAGTTACATTAGGCGAAGTTACATCTCTCGTACGTAGTCCTGTATTGGATTGTAAAAATTGTCAATTAGGTAGCTCTAGGTACGTTTCAGCAAAGCATGTAGAAAAGACGTCTGAAAAAATGTCAGGTACTTAGTGAAAAAAGTGGCAACTATACTATAAAACATTTGCACGGAAGCTCACCTATTACGAGTAATTGGAGCTTTATTTTCATAAGGAAGAATATACTATAATGTGCGTACGATTTAAATATGCCATAATAGCCCAAGTAAAAACATGGCTGACTCTAGACTCATCCTTAAAGGTGTTACAATACCCAGAGAAGCAAGACCTGTATAAGTTTTAAGACTACGACATGATAAATTTCTCAGTGTCACACTTTGGTAATAAATCTTATAAATCTTCCAACTGTCATACTTTGTTTTCCACATTTTCTTATTAGTGAAAGTCAATAGCAGTCGCGGTGAGCTTTATTGCAGTCCGAACAATTTCTCAAAGTAACCGGATAAGAAGTTGGGGCTAGTTCCCGGATAGTTACATAAGTCTATTGTCTTCGAGAAGGGAGCATTGCAGTTCATGCTCGATAGTACGCGAGGACAAAAATGCTTTCTCTTCATGCCATAAATAGATTCGAGGAATGATGCCACGGCCGGACTCTTCTAACAAGCTCGATAGCAAAGTTTTATTTGAACATCGGTCGCAACAGATATTCCTCGAAGCAGGTCGCCTTCGAGGAACACCAGATGACCAGCTCCCTTTCTTCCTTCTTTTATCTCCCCCACAACTCCGCATCCCCAAGCAAGGAGAAATCCTAACAAGCTAGCAGGGCGTCTTTCCTTCAGGATGATAGAAAAATTGGTTTGGCACTGCAATTTCGATCCTGCAGCCCTCGGCATTCATTACCCAGAACTCAAAATCCGTTCGAGTATACTAGTTTAAAGTCTCGCTCGTTTTATTTAGTCCCAATTAATTGTTTGGGTAGCTTCCGTCGAGTTTCTTCCGCGCCATCGATCTGACACAGCACCGATGACAGTCAGGTCGATTCGAAAATAAAGAGCAAATTGGATACGCTGTGAGAAAGAGGGAGAGAGGGGCGAGTGAAAAGGGGTAGCTGGCAGGAGGGGGCAGAGAGACAGAAAGGATGCATGTCAAAAGAGCAATGCGATTTCGGCGCCGAACGCAATTAAAACTTTTCTGCTTCTACCAGCTAATTTATCTTTGTTAGTGACGTGGCGGGCACTCGCCTTTGTTCTGGCAGAGTCGTTTACGGCGGGAGTCTGACCTACTGCTCAAACTCGATACTTTCCCCGAAATGTATTAACACTGTCGGCGTTTAATATGCCTCCCTTTGCTTTACTGGCCTTTCTCACTTATTGGGTCGAAATATGTTGTGCAACTTTCGGAAAATATATTTATCGCATTATTGCTACAGGAGAATCCCTGGTTAAGATTTGAAATTTAATAATCAAAAATTGTCTTCCAATTATAATGCAACCCTTCTATTATTAGTACTTTTACGCATTAAGTTTCTCAATTTGTCGGATGAGCGAGTTTTTTAAAATAATTGCACGATTCCTTCATAAAATATTTCGGTTCACGCTGCTGCAGGATTTTTGCCATCTTCCCGACACTTTGTCCTCCCTCGACACCAACGGATTGTCCGTCAGAGGCGCAAGGGCATGGCGTAACGTTTCAGGTTATCATAAAACAGTCATAAACTCTTGAACGCCGCGGAACACTTAACCCGGCTTAGTTTGTAGTGGCGCCTCTGCGTAATTTTCCCCTCCGATATTGCGAAACACATTAATGTTGCATATAACGACGCTCGCACGATATACCGCACTCTATATCTGTATAGGGAGTGAAGGTATTTAGGATCACGAGGCCGTATACTTAAAGAATGAACTCTATACTTCGAGGAGCTAGTTTACGGTGAGGTTCCTTTGGCAATCGTGGCACTTGGTCTTTAGTTGGAAGTTAATGCTTCCGAGAGAAACGAACTTCGTTTTTCGCACCGCCGCTTTATAATGCTAGTTATACTTGCAAGGGAGCAGTAGCGTGTTATAGCGCTGAATTAGTTTAATGTCCACGAAGTCGGTGGTACTAGTGAATAGTGGAGTCGGACTCTGACTGGCTGGCTGGGAAGCCCGCGTGTTGTAAGAAGGGAGGGGCGCAAGTTGGAAGACGGTCTCGGCACAACATAAGTTTGCCAACATGTTATACTTTCTGGAGCACCCGTTGAGTGGCAGCTCGAAATGTTGGGAAGGAGGGGCGGGTGCCCCGCGTCGCTTTCCACCAGTGTCGTCCTAAAATTGTATCTTAAGATTTTCTGTTAGCGAGTTTCCACCGGACCCTTGCACAGCGTGAGCGATGACGTTTGTTTAATGCGATAACGGGATTCTCTCGGCAAATATGCCATTTAAATTTGCAAACCTATTCGTACACTTGCATACTGGAACGCAATAGAAGAATGTTTTTTTCTACTTCGTTATCACCTTCGAATTGGAGGCGATTGAAGGAATGATAGGAATGATTGGGTCAATCTTTACTGGATAACGAATGCTTGCTGTATAGATATAGAAGAAAAGCAAACAAACATGAGTTCAAGATATTTATCTTGAACCTTTCAATTAGTCCCCGTTAAACAATATTGCCCATCGAAATCCAAAAAGTCCAGCGTCATATGTATGTCTAGTTCTCCTTCAGTTGCAGTGTTTGCATAGCTTTATCTGACGGGGAAAAACGAACTTCGGGGAAGAAAGTGATGGTAGAGAAGAGCGTTTGTGGCAAGTGTCCACTTTTTCTTAACCACTGGAAGCTGATGCTGCTGGTTCTTGTCCAGATGTTCAAAAATCGCTTAGAGCCAGCGAATAAACGTTCGATAAACGCGGACGGTGACTGATATAAGAGGCGCATGACCTCTAAGTAGGCATACCGCAACGCAGAGCGGTAATCTTCTTCTGAAACAAAGGGCCCGAGACATCTTCGTTAACTCTTCGTCTGGAATATCAGACACAAAGAACAATTTTCTTTGGATCGGGGCGAAAATACTGCCGGAGCGATTCAGCTCGGTAGTTTCGCGACCCAGCGTCGTTGAAGTGGTGTTTGTAGCGTCAAAGCTTTATTAGTTTCTTAACCCACTTTTGAACAATGTCCGCAATTCCGAGTACTTGGAATGCGTCTCAATAGCGTCGCGTAACAGCGTCGCCCCTAACTTCGATAGTTCCGTAAACAATGTTCGACTGATATGCATACCGTTCGACTTGGATTTTCCAAGCTGCATCCGATAATAACGAGTCGCGATGTTTAAAACATGGGGAATTAAAATTCTTCGTTCTCATCTGAATCTGCATGATACATCTCACACGAGGCACGAGGCATCTTCGTTGGACCAGTGCAGGAACAAGGTCAAAACAGTTGTGGAATTCAATTTGCACCGGCGACAATCGAAGGTGAAATACACAAGCACGTAACCTAATTCTCCGCGGCAGTGGAAAAGTCATCTCGAAAATATAAATAGAATATTCGAGGACTAGTACATGGCGCGAAGTAGGCGGACCAAATTGAACTGTACCTTGGGGACCCATGCAGGGAAAGGTAAAGAGTGAAACCAAATAACGAGATACAAGTAGAAGGTGGCGGTTGTCGGGCCAAAAGTGGATGGTAGCTCGCGATGTGAATGGAAGCGGGTAGGAAGAGCGGCTGGAAAAAGAAGCAGTGGCGAATAAAAGTGGGGAAGCCGGTGAAAAAGAGAGGACGTCACGAATGGAGCAAGGGAGGAAATGTACTCTCGTTCTTTCGTCCGTCTCTCCAGAGAGCGAGTTCGATCCAGGGCCCCTCTGTTTTCTCTTGACATCCAATTTCCATAGCATTAGGTACGTTATACACCCTCGAGTGGACCTCCGGGTATTGTGCATCGCGAAACTTACTGAAATTGTCAGTAAACAAATGAACAGCTCTTCATTATGCATGAGACCAATACGGCAATGCCATTGCACTTTGAGAGCTGATCGATCTCCCTCCGAAAGGTTGACTTTCAACACGAGTTTAATCATAGTCTTCTCTCTTCAAAATATCAATTCACTCGAAATTCTTCTACACTTATATGCTAAAGCAAGCGAAATCGATCCATTGCCATTAATGCTAGCGATGTGGCTGCTTAATGTGAAGTATATGCGAAAACTAGTAGTGATTCTTGTCCAAATTAAGCAGTTAATGAAAGATGGATAACTTTAGAAGCTGACATTAGATTAGACATGATTTTAATCAAATCACTCGAGGCACGCTCGAAAAGGTCAGCTTTGTTTCAGTGGGGATCAGCTTGAATAGAGAAAGACATCTGAATCCCCTCTCGTAATTACAGTGGTCGACTACTCTTGGGTAATCCAAGTCACGTGGAGCGTCTCCCAGCCATAATTCCCGGTTATTTGTGGTGGCAGACCGAAAACGTTTCTACTTTTTGCCTAGCAGCAATACCAGCTTACCTCGATTCTCCCCTATTTCCGCTTGGCCCAACCACCGAAGAGCAAAGTATCTTTGGATCGCACCAACAAATCCGGCGTACGCCATCACTAAATTCTAAGCTAACTGTATGTATGTAGTAACTACAGTGAGGAAGCTCGCCGAGATTTAGGGAGTCAATTTTTAACGCTGCTTTATCTTACGATTACGGCTCTCGCTGAGGACAACCTACCTGGATTCCTGTCCATTTGCAGTGATCATCGAACTAGTCTGCTTTACACGGCACAAAGGGCCCAGAGATAACATTTGAGAAGAGCAAGCGTTCGATTGAGATTCAATGTAGCTACAAGAGAAAGCTTTATGCGATAACCTAGATTCGTATTTGGTGGTTGGTTTTACATCCTTGGATATATGTGGAGAAAGGACATTTTTTTATATTACACCTATCCTCGAGGATTGGCTGCCAAATATTCGCAAATGGAATTCGGCAATCCCGCAGATAGAGGGATGCTTTTGCTAGGGAAGCGAACATGGCAAACTGTGGAGAGTATTTGTTATTCCGAGTCGCGGGATAATCGAATCCAATTATACGAAGACGGAAAAGCAGCAGCTCAAAGGGGGAGTGGAAATGCATATATGGGGTGGCTGGCAGAGGGTAGGGTAAATTTGAGGGGTTTTCGCGCAGCCTTGGATACTTTTTCGCGACGGCGCGGCCGGGGGTTCAATAACACGTGTGGTGGATTCAGCTCGAACGGAATTCCGTTCCGTCCCTTCCGATTCTCGTAAAGGCGCGTCCCGAGCTACTCCGTAGTTAAGGACGACTTAAACACGCTCCCTCTGTCCCACTAAAGCTCGCCATCGCGATTCTTCGAGACGATAAAGCCTCGGAAAGGGCTTCGGCATGCTAGGAGGAATAAATATCGCCGCCGGTTAGGAAAAAAGGAGGGAATCCGTGACGCAATCATTTAATCCGTCTGCTAGACCTTGCCGTCTCATGAAAAATCTATTACGTTACCGATAAGGCAACTTCAAATAATCTAGAATACGATGAAATCTATTATTTATCATCACCGGATATATTTTTGTTTCTACATCTAAGGAAGTCATAGTTCACACCATTCATAATTGCAATTGCTTTCTGTTTCAGAACTTGAAAAATCAGATCATGACGACGAACGTTTGGGTGGAACAGGTGAGTAAATTCTATCTGCTGACAAATCACGGCAATCTAATGAGATTTTGTGAAATCGAAGCAGGAGATCAGAGGGTTTGCGGTAAACTTGAAATCGAAAGAGTTACAAAGCGATAAATTCGGCGAATTCCTAGCAAAGGAAAAGTAAATGTGAAGAGGGGCTGGTAGGCCAATCTACCCGCGCCGCTTTGACTAGGGGATCGGTTCGCTCTATGGTACAACGGTTTGGAATTTCAAAGCAAGCGAATTTCATTTCGCCCTTGTTGACAGCGAAATCAGAATCGTGAGATGATAGTTGATCTTTATTGACATACCGCCTCTGTGTCTCCCGTCTCGAATACCGAACCAATTTCACACTGCCTGCGCTAGAATTTAGAATCGAGAGCTAGTACTTTCCACTCACGGGTCGCCCGCTTTAATTTATTCTCTACATACATATACTAGTATTCAATTTTAAGTCGTATGCCGAGTTTTATGTAATGCCCAATAGGCTTGATTTTTGCTGAAGGCATCAATTCCTCCCGGTAGGTAGGAACTTAGACCTATTCCAGATTTAAATGGGCATTCATATTCTTGGATCAAAACACAAAAATATAGTTCTCGTCTTTAAATAAGTCACACTTTGCGACTTATTGTTAATAAATGTCTTCTTGCGAAATATTTTGCAGAAGCAATCTGGTATGTACCCTAAGCATATGTAGAGTGTGCTTTACTCAGGATAAGACGTCTTAGGACATAAACAGTTGGTTAGTATCATTTATCAGGGTGAATGGGTAACAGCGCCTTTCCTTTTCTTGTATCAATCGTAGCTGGAGACAAAGAAGGCCTTGCCTCTCAGTCTCGTCTGCAACTCTGCCAACCGACCGAAGTGCTGTTTCTCTTTTATCAGAGCCACAGAATTGTTTGCGATTGCGAAGGGACTAGACTAGTTGAGTCGACCGCTCTCGCCGCTCCCTCTCCCTCTCATTTCCCATCAATTTCTCTCGTTCCCTTCCTCGTTCCTCGGCCGTATCCTACGAAACTCGCGCTATGCCGCCCGGGTACGCAAACAATCACGCAGCTCGCTTGAAAGAACGGTGGGGGCCAGAGCAGCTCTCTTTCCTTTGTTGACTCGATTTGAAATAGCAAACGGCCGGCTTCTCCTCGCTACCGTTTACGAATCATCCGGTGCTCTGCTCCGAAAGAATAGAATTAACATTGTCAGTGCGTTTGCATAATTCTTCGCGTCTCTCTTCATTCATGCGTTTTTCCGGTACGCATGCCTGCCTTGCCTCAAGCGAAAACACTGTTAAAAGATGAGATGACGTGACTCTGCCTCCCTCAAGAAGTTTCGGTCCCGTATACACATTCTGGTATTGATGGTGTATTCGCGTCGTAAAAACTACAGAAACGTCTCTATGGCGAACGACATACATCTGGAGAAGTGAAGCTGTCTCGAGGCATTGAACTACTATCCCCTGTCACCCTATGTCGCGTATTTTGTTCTCAAAGGCCAGCCTTTCACAATGGAATTGTAATAAGACTGTGAGAACAGAGTAAGAATCAGCTCGGAGGTATTTGGGCAGAGATAGCAAGAAAGCCAGCAGAAGTTCCTGTTCTCCAAAACCGGCTCGGCTCCTCTGCCTCTTGCAAGTGGCATGGAATTTAAATGGGAGTTGAATTCTCCCTCGTATCGTGCTTTGTCCATTAACTAGCCCCCTCGGCCGCTTCTACTTTACTTAACTCCTCAATAACACCAAGACATTGTCTTCGCCCTGAATACGAATTCCGAATTGGGTGCTCGGTAGTGCCCGAATCCTGTTACCTTGTGGATACTTTGTATCGCTATGTACACTGCGTGTTGCGAGTACGAAATATTACTTTATCGTTGCTTCCTCATTCCTTTAGCCCGTTGCTTTACTTAGCTCTCGAGTGGTTTCACTTTGTTAACCTTTGCCTTTGAATAGCGCTGTCGGAGCCAAGCGAACCACGCTCCTCGAAAGAAACTGTCCCGAGGAACAGCGCTTTTTCCGAATTATTAATTCCTTTCACTGGCGCACTCTTTACCGGCGACTCATTTATCACGGGGAAATTCCAGCGTAGAATGGAAGTAGCAGGGCTCTCTGGAGATTTGGGCCGGAAAGGTGGATTAAGTTCAATTAAGTTTGCCTTGTCCTCCGTGAGATTGCGCGGTATCTTTGATGAAGTGTTGGCCAGTGGGCCGAGTGTTCCCTACTGTGTACACACAAAGAGGAGGTGGCGATGCCGAGCACTCAAGAGCTCCAAGCCGAAATCATTCTTTTCCGGACGGACGGCTCGCCGAGCGCGAACAAGATACTTTCTGCACTGAGCGCTCCGGTTGACGTAAGGTGGAAGGTTGGAGGCCCCACTGAGGAATCGGTCGTATTTATTCTAGCATTCGGCCGTTGTTGTTCGGAGTCAGCCTTCGCTCGCGTCTTTCTCTCTTCTCGCGTGCTTTCGAATGCCGTGGGCGGCAGGAACGCCGGCACCGATTGTCAGCCCTTCCCAGACGAAGAAAGAAGCCAGCTCTACGATCTTCTGGAAAAGCTATGCTGCCAAGTTCCTTCTTTTGCCTTCCCCCTTCCGAGGCGCGCGCTACATCGCCCACATCTCAGTGGCGCACCTATTTCCTTTTCACGTGGATTTTCACCCGGTGAAATCTTCTGTGACGAGAGGTTAAACGCCTCTGCGAACCCAGGAGTGGAACCTTCTTCTCTCCCTTTCCTTCCCTGACGCGCGCGCGAATTTTCGGATTGCCGGGTTTCCAGGCTGAAACCAGCTCGTCGCTGCGGATAACTGGCGTTGATGCGCGACTTAAGCTGTGCTATTGAATTTTCAATTAGGTGCAACACGAGCAACTTTGTTATTTACCGTTTTTTCCACAGTTGAAAATAGTTAGTCGCTGGGCTCGGGATACGCACAGCGCCCCCCACACGCGCACGCCTGGTCCCACCAGCACACTACGCCGCATACACTCCACGTACAGGGTGATGCACTTGCCTTTTAATCGGGTGTGTTGGTATTACCGACCGCGATCCGTAGTTTTATGCATCAAAGAAAAATATTTCAAACCAAACATTCTAATCACACGCTTAAATTTTTGTTTAAATTTTTTGCCCAAACGATGCAGAAATTTGGAATTTCAAACCGGTCGATCGAAAGAGTAGACATTTGACAAGTAGGCGACACTGGGACTTGTTTTCATCAAGGACCTGTTGTTTAGAAAACTCGATGGAAAAATTGGGCTTTGCCAGCGGCGTATCTGCTATACTGACGTCACAGTCTCGTGCGTCAGTGAGCCTCAACAAAGCCCAATTTTTCCATCGAGCTCTCTAAACAACACAATATCGCTGAAAACAAATCTCAGTGTCGTGCACTTGATAAATTTCTACTCTTTCGATCGAGTGCTTTGAAATTGCAAATCGCAAAAAATGTCGCCTTAATGTATGTGGAGTATATCCGGCTTAGGGTGTCAGTGTGAGTCGGCGTGCGTGTGTAGTATTAGACTCTTAATTATAGCAAGTTGTTTGGTTAATAATCTAATGATTTCCTGTTATCGTCTAATACTAATACTAATGTAGTATTAGACTCTTAATTATAGCAAGTTGTTTGGTTAATAATCTAATGATTTCCTGTTATCGTCTGGCCTCGAAGGAATGTAGTCGCTTTAAGGTAGTAATAGGGCAGGGGGCTAGAGTAGGCTCTCAATTGCCACTCGATTTTCTCTTTCCACCTGTATTGTTGTCAAAAGGAAAGCATTATTTCTTTGACGGCGTTATCGTACCTCGAGGGTGATTTGTGCTCCAAGGGCTATTAGGAAGAGTTCATTAACCGTCGGCTTGGCTCTACTCCAGAAACCCTTTTAGGAATGCCGCTGTTCGTTCGGAGAGAATGCCCGTAATTCACTCACACAATTTTCTCGCTTACATACATATCCCGCAAACCGAGCAGTTAAGTCTTAAAAATAGCGTTTGAATAATCCGACGGCGGGATTGTTTATTTCCGGTCGCGTCGCGCCGGCCAGTTATGACTGGAGGCTGCAATTGTTTTGCGAGGGAATTCTTCTTATTCCACGTGCACGTTAGTCCCTCGATATTGGTCTGCGAATGGTATTATCGCGAGAGCGGCGGAGCTCCCGCACGGAAATAACCTGGCAGAGCACGAATTGCGGCAAACCTCCCGCTACCTTTTGTGGCCACGAAATTCCACCCCTGAATCCCGTCCCGTCTCTCCTTTCCAGGATTCATCGACAAATCCTTTTGGCTCTTCGCGGTGAGGCACCCGGCACCCTTCAAGGAGGTGTACGAAGGAAGAGAGTACCGGGAGTTGGAGATAGTCGGATAATGAAAACGGAGGGATGAAAATCTCAGCGACAACGCGCCCGTTAAAAAAGATGTATCGTCGAATTCGTTCTTTTTCAAGAGCACCCGCATGAATCTGCCCTTCCGTCTGAGGACGCACAGTTTTCATCGAGTGCCTCTGAAGGAAGCTCAGCCTTTGAATTTCATATAACACTCGAATTCGGATGGAATATGCGTAACTATAATACGTCCCCCAATATTGTTGGACCAACATTTGGCTGAGATCGATTTTATTGTGAAAAGAAGGCGCCGCGGTGCCCTCCCGTCTAGCAAAACTTTGTATCGCAATTTTGCAGAAACAAAGAAACAATTATAGATACAAGTGGCCTAATATTCGATAGCTCGGTGGTCCGTAAATCAGGCTTTCCATGGCACAGCTACTCTAAATCATTGTTGGTTCTATCTGTACTCTGGTCATCCACATTGAGTCGTAACGTAATCCGTCATTGTAAATCGCTCTGCGAACTTTCAGTTCCTAAGCTCCGCAACTGAGATAACGGCATTACAATTATTAATAGCGCAATCGATCCTGCAGATAGTTTCATATCCATCAGAGCTAGTGTGGACGTAATAACAAAAGCGTCGGTGGTTTAAGAGAGTGTACTTTGAAGAATGGAAGTGGTATATGTCGTGAGTTGTTGGAGACACGAATGCAAGAAATATGATCTTCTCTATATTCGTCCTCCATAGTGAAAGACTAACAAGCTGCATTTGTCAGGTTTACACGAAACTGGTATCTAAAATGGTTCCTCGTTATTAGAACTACCCCCAATGACGAAAATGCCGCGTCAGTGTTCACTGTCACCGTTGGCCACAGTTTAACTTTGCAGGCACTATTAAAATATGAGGAACAGCTTTTGTTGCATCATTCATATTAACGGGAAGCTGGGACGTTCCGAGAACTATTCAGCAGGATAGAATAACATAACCGTAAATCCGCACAAATCGTCCAAAGTGCGCAATATAAATATCGACCATGGAAAAACACCCACTGAATATTTGAAACCTTGATTGGCCACTCCTTCCTAATGGCGAGAACCCTGGAATCATTTCAACAGCATTAGTCTTTTCGCTCAGAAAACCCTTTTATTTGCCTTTGTAGAGCGCAACATAACCGCAAATGTAGAAAGAGACGGTAAATGCGGGAGCTGCAGTTACGATAGCCGGAGAATATTTATTGCACGATGCTAGCATCTACTATTTCCAATTCTAATGGTATTGAGGTGCAGTCAGTCGAGTCGGAGATAGCTTGGACAATTAATGGGTTAATGTATCCCGGACGCTCGAATGAAAACAGTCGGCCGGCGCGGCGGTTTGGTTTCGAACAAGAATTTTCCAGCCGACTCGCCTATCTCATTTGCTTAAAACGTGCAGAATTAAAATTGTCTTCTCCCTCCCACCACCCCTCCTTTCTTCTTCTCTCTCTCTCTCTCTCGTGCACTCTCTTCCTCCTCTCTGTTGTCTGCTTCCCTCACATTTTCTCGACTTCAACGCGATAATTGATTTGAATTCACGCACGTTGAGGCTCAGCGATCGTGCCCTGCATTTCTGATGGTGCAGCCTGCTATCTGCTGGTGGACTGGACTCGGTTAATTTGCCAACGACTAATTGGAGCTTCGGGAAAAGTAAGAGAGACAGAAGTTTAGTCTGGTTGAGCAGTCATTCGTGTGCTCGGCGAAATTTCCTCGTGCTCCAGTGAGCAAGCAATACGATCATCGAATGATGCTCCATTTATTCGGATGTTCCCTCCCCTTTGAGACGTATCTCCGCTTCCAATTAGGTGAAAGGGATTGACCCAAATTCACGGCAACAATATCACCTGGGATATTATGTATTGACACAATATCAGATCCAACTGGGTTTAATCGGGAAACCTCGTATACATTTGCTGGAAAATGTACAGCCAAATATTGAATTAAGGTCAGAAAACAATGTGTTTTGAAAATGTACTGATTCCAAATGTAGACGACTAAACATACTTCTGACTTTGAATGTATGTTAATACTTACACTATTCTCGAATCTGCCATTCACTTTATTAAGTCTAACTACTTTTAAATATTGCATCCAACAATTGGCACGTAAGATAGCATTCTGCAAATTTTGTCAGTACACATCCCGTTAATGAAACTTTATACTACGATCTCAAGCCGACTACAACATCAAACACAAATCCTACAACATTATATCGAAGTAGGAGAATCTATTACCCCGTACACCCCAACAAAGCCGGAAAAAACATACGGGAAAGGAAGGGTAAAAGAAGCGTAAAACGACAAAGCTGATTGCTGGTAGTAAGAAAAAATTGCGCGGATGGGGCGTGGATGGATTAGTAGGGAGTTTCCTCCAACCGGAAATGTAGATAGAAGGAGAAGCTCGTGAACAGGTACGAAGGAGTTTCATAGAAAATTCCGCTGGGGTGAGCCGCCGTCGACCCGATGGAAATGCAATTTGGCAGGAAAATGAAGTTTCCGCTTGGTGGATGCTACATCGGAACTCTTCTTGCATATAGTCCTTAACATTGCAGCCACGACAGAGAAATGTCGATAGTCGCGTGAGACAGCCCGTTCGCTGCGCCGGTGTCTCTTGAATTGGAAAGCAGACCCCACACTTAACCAGTTCCAGGAACGAACTGGGGCTTATATCTGGAAACTAATTTCATCTCTCGCTTACCCGAGCTTATTGCGCCACATGCAACTCCACCATACCCACAGGGGGTACCTTGTGGGTCTGCATCCTCCGCTTATTTACGAGTCAAACGGATAAAATAGAATAAAAACATAGTCGGAAGTATTAAGCGAGTATATGAGCCATTCGAAATTGCCAAGAGTTGAATTATTTGTGGGGGACCGAAGATAGCATTCCAGGAGCTATACTTACGTTGGATTTGAATGTGTCTTAATCAATGCAGCAGCGTATCGTGGGTTTCTAAAGCAAATGGAACAAGTGGCGCGTGTCTCAAAGACAGGTGAATTCTCATTAATCGCAGAAGCAACCGTATAATTATGTTACACGAGCATTGAGATTTCTCCTGGTACCTAAACGCGTCCTTCTCTTGAATCCATTCGAGGAATGATAATTGAGTTCCCGAGCGGATCACGTTTCAGTCAGCAGGAAGGAAGTGATAAGAGAGTCGCGCCTGACGTAACTCCAGGGAATATAATTCATCTTGTTCTTAATTATCCTACGGATGCAACCTTTACCGAGTACCCAGTCGACCATCGTTATTAACGCGTTACAGCCAAAACGTGCAACTTTTCAGCTACTTTATCTCCTCTCATACCAGACAAGCACACTATCAGAGGAATATCCTGCAAATCCGTAATACGTTGGATTGAGTGTGCTTTTTGAGTTTGGTCCGGAATGCAATTTTGAAAGAAAATTCTTCGAGAGTTTTGATCGGCTAACGTATGTTAGCCAGTATGATTGGCATTGGCTAACGATTAATTACCTAGAATTATTGAGTGACTTGCTAAACGGAACGATACAAAAGTACTATGTATGATTTGCAGGAATGGAATGACTATAAGCTGAAGTGGAATCCGGACGACTATGGCGGCGTGGATACCCTGCACGTACCATCAGAACACATATGGTTGCCCGACATTGTGCTCTACAACAAGTAAGTTTTTCGATATAGCTAACTTTCACTAAACGTATCGGTTCATTAATAGCGAGCGGCTTCTCCTTTTAATTTGAGAGCTACTCAGAGATAGCAGAAGGAGGGAACCAATTTGTAAAAAGATATACGATGCAGGAGGCGCCATCTATTCCCAGTTTCCTTTCCGTAGCAAATGTAATGACACGATTACTCTCGAGCATCCGGCAGCTCGGAGGATCTCTCTACGGTGGATCCTGTGGGGCACATAGCCTTTCACTTTAACCCCAGCTTGATCCCTTTTCCGCGCGCCTTTTCCTTTTCCTGAAATGGCTATGGGATCGTCGTATCGTCCGTCAGCGCGAACCGACCATACTTCATAGGATTTTAGTGGGAAGTGCAAAGGAACGTATCTCGTAAAGTCCTGAGGAATATTCCTACAGTGGAACGTGACATTTTCACTAGCCATTTTGAAAATCCACGACCACCACCGAGCAGCTGCATTCCTTGTACGTTCACGTAGCATACCTGTATCTCTATATCTACATGTAGATATAAGATATACATATATATATATATATATATGTCCTTGCATGTCCTTACACTGGCTAACAGAGAGAAATAGGATATAGTCGACGTAGCGCGTGGACATGCACAGTTTTACGAGACTACGAGTCTCTCGGCTCTCCCGCTCGCCAACTATTCTACGACTTTTCCCTCCACATGCTTCTACTTACTGGTGCTGTGCGGTCAGTTGCCTTTGTGGCTTTTCGGCTGCGGCTAAAACCTCTGACACGGTCCCGCCACTTGCCACCTTTGCCGCGACAGTATTTAACTTTCATTGAGCTAGAACGAAGCAAACAAGGAGCAAACTGCTAATAAAGCAAGTCCCCTTTGACTCTAACGACTGTGGATTCCCAGGATTCGGTTCGACACTCGAACGGATGAACAATATACTTACAATGGCTAGTGTTTAATGTCCGACGACCCATTTTACGAGCTAACAGCCCCCACTTGACCGCTAACTTCGTGTGAAGACGTAATTACAGATTGTACAGTAATCCCGGATGCATTCCCTTCACCTAAGCTCCTAACCCAACCGAACCCAACCCAACCCAGCCAACCCAACCCAACCGAAGCAAGTAGAGCCCTCGCTCGAACGTCAGCTTGGAAGCCCCGTTCCACGACGGCCCATTTCTATGACCCATAACCTCTTGCTGCCGCTGGAGTCCTTCTGGCAGAAATAAGCGTTCGTATCAGAGGGGAAAGTGGCCATTTAGGTGGGCAAATCCGTCAGGCCACGTCAATGCCAAGGAGGCTCTTGAGGAGGAGGTTAAGGAGAGGGCAGCTAGCGCGCGGCTAATTTCGCTGGAGGAGGATTCGCATTCAGTATTAGATTTAATATCTCTCGTATTCGTTCAAGTTAGAAGTGCGCGCGGGGATACCTACCTCGAATAGCGTCAGCTAGGTGAGCTCGAGTTCGGGCAACAGTTGCACAGTTCCTCGAGTGGCACCGGCCGAGTCGAGCCGGGATCTAACCGAGGACTGTGCCGCATGCGGGGGTAGGAAGAAAAAGGAAAATGTTATCTTAGAAGCATCCTCGAAATTCAAGTGCTCGGCATACATTGCATTGTTTCGCCCGCGAGAAGAAGGAAGATCGATCGCTTCAACGACACCCACCCCACCCACGCACACACGTACACACGCCACACATCCCTCAAGATGGAGCGGGAGAACCAGAAAAGTGTCTGGCTTTGTGTCTTCCGACTGCATGCAAATATTTCCCTTCATCTACTCCTCTTCACTCTTCCTCCATTCCTCTTCTTCTCTCACCCGTTCGCTGCGAGAGGATTATTTCTGAAGAATATTCGATTCCCATTAATAATTCTGCCAGTGTTCAATGGCTTTGGGGACTGTATCGGTGAAAAGGTTAATAATGATTTAAGCGTTGTTTTGACAAAAGCAGTGCAATGCAGCGATCAATACATCAACTCGAGAAGAGGAGGTTTACCTTTTGCTAGATCTACCTTACCTGACCGATAACGGGAACCACTAAAGTCCTCAGCTTCACCATTAAATTTCTTGATAGTAATGTCTTTAGTGATGGTCGAGGAAGGCCGGTTATGATTGCAAGTGGCCACGTTCTATCCAGTTTCAGGCCGCTGTCGTTTGATTTTCATTGTCCGCTAATCCCCTTAGCGCGCCGGGGGAGCAATCGAGCAAGTAGTATAATGTGTCATAGCGGCATGAAATGAGTCCCGATATCCTCTTCTCACTTAGCTTTCATGGGCCGCTTCGTTTCTCCCGCAAATGGGACATTGCGTGCTTGTCGCTATCACACTCGCGGTTCGTTTCATTCGCCGGGTCGTAATCAGCCTAGCGCGTCACCAAGACAACCGAACAAGATGAAGGGTATCGCTCTTTCTCCATCAAAGCTTAACGTAAAACCTTGAGTACCGCTCTTTAACTTCGAACCCTACCTTACTTCCGGACATTGTTCTCTTCTGCAACAACAAAAGTTGACAGTAGAGAATGACAGTGTTCCTTCGCAGCGTCGCACCCTCGTTTATATTTATCATAGCCGATATATGTATGCATACATACCATACATGTATGGTATTCAACACAAACTTTTCGAGCATTCTTCTTAAAAGCACTGATGATCTAAATAGTTTTCTACTTGTGGAATTCAACATGCAACGTTCATCATAGGGTAAAGATAACGTTGCGTTCGATAAGGTATACCCATTGCCTTTCGAAAGTTTCGCCGCCATGATCGAAACAATGAAAATCAATGAAAACTTGTAAATCGTTAACGCCGCAAAAATATGAGGTACACATTTTCCATATTCAAATTTCAGTTGTAAAGGGGTGAGTTAAAAACGATACTGGTCCTGTTTTGTGTCGAGAGATACAACATTAGCCACAGCGCGGTGGGTCCGCCAGGAAATTAACGGTTCGTTAGGGACATGTCGATTTTAGAAGCAGGCACCGCCACAAACGGGTCTCATCTCCGTCTGGTGTCGCTTCAAAACGTCCTTTTTCCTTAGGACGCGGTCGGTGCCAGCCCTTTGTGTATGCCAAGACCGATACATTATGTAAAACTCGGCATGGCGTACCGAGACATTGCTTCCCAGAGGCTCCCCTACGACCCTATTCTACCTACCCGGGCACAAAGTACACGTACCGACTCTCTTAGTTTGATGTTCCTGCTAGAAGCAGACGCGCCCGGCAAATCTTTATGCCTTGTATCTAAAGTTTTTAATTGCAACTGAAATATTGGAACCTATACCTGAACATTGTCCCACATTGAAAAAATTACCTGCGGAATTGGGGGCTTCCTCCTTTCTGAAGTTTGGAAAAAAAGACGCGGTGGGGATTTGGTAATATTTCCTTAGAAGCAGTAGCTTCTTCTTGAAAATGTAATGTTCAACAAATTACTTTGCATTTGATCAATATTTGTGAAGCCACCGTCGTTGGGACGGTGTCCATCATAACTTGTGAACCAATTGATCGATTCTGCTGAAATTTTGGTCAGATCTTATTAACAGCCAGATCCCCACCTATTTGAACCTACTGAGTTTCCCTTGATGCTTCTATTATTTTTCTATATAAATAATAGTGATTAAATAATGCAACTTTCTTGCAAAAAAACTCTATCCGTGTGTTCACAGGGATACTTTGAACTATAAACAAAATGTTTAAAATCCGCTCTGTAGTCAGGTTGGGTTCATTTATGATAAAACACGGCAACACTAAAATAGGCACGCTAAAGAATCATACCTCGCCGTCGCCCCAGTGGTACTGCTGCAGTGTACTTGTCACTGCAAATATTGTAATGAAATTTACTACACATTTGCAACTGTCTACTTTTGCAAGCAAAAGTACAAAAATTGTACGATGTCGCCCCAATTTCTATCGTCTTATTTATATGAGATAGGAACTGTTTCCGAATTTGGCCTGAGCAACGAATCAGTTTTAGCGAAAAATACACAATGCTAAGAAATGTGCGACATCGGATATGGCAGTGAAAGTATTAAAGAGATGGACTGCTTCATTAGCCAAGGGATGTTTAGCATCGTCGCTTTAGATCCACATCTATGTAGTTGTCAGTCGCTTTACAAAGTAATCAACATTCGGTGTCAGTTGGATGGCGAAAAAGGCTGGGGTTCCTGAGAACTCTTTCTCTTTGTCCCTCTGGTGCAATCAGCAGACTAAACAGAAGGTGGACTGTACTTTAAAGGCGTGTTCCAAAGGGCTTGCATGCAGCCTGTTACGAGCAGTAGCAGTAGCAGCAGCAGTGCACCAATAGCAGCAGGCTGCATCTCAAAATGCAAAGTTAAAATATGCAGAGAACGTACGTGCGCCGGAATCTCGTTACTCCATTATCGCTGGAATAGTGCACCAGCAGCAGCTCATCGCGGACGCATCGTTCCGCTATGTAATTCGTTGGCGCACTGGCCGCCAGTCGAAATAAAAGAACAAAGGGCCAGAGGAGAACCCGAGTGAATCAGTAGAATTGCTCCCAATTAATTAGGGTGTCCGTCAAATTGAATGAAGCTAGAGCTAAACGGGTGCAGGATGAAAATAGGGTAGCACATGTGTCTAATTCCGACTGGAATTGATGGGGAAAAGGTAGTGGAGCGGGTTCTTTCATAGGCTCCGTGTCCTCCCGCCTTCACAAACATCCTTCCGTGCATTTGAAATTCAGCCTGGAATTACAGACCCGCAAATGGGAACAGCGAATTTGTGCTGCATTGGTCCGAGGGAAGAGTCCATAATTCTTGTCCAATGCCGGGAATGCAATTCAAGCATTGTTGGTCTTTAAGGGATCCAACGATGGATTGCAAATTCCAATGAATTTCATTTCTGGCTATATCGCGTTCCCTCCAACGGAAACTTAAGGAGCACGCGATTGACAAATAGGAGAAACTTTCCAATTACTCGAATATCTATTAACAGACGTGGCGGGGCGGGGCGGGGCGCGCTTTCCCTTGGAAATTAGCGACCTCCCCACGGCCGGCCCGAGCGTGCTGGGATTTATAATGGAAATTACGACCTGCTGGCGGTTTCAGTGCACCCTCGTGATTCATGCGATCCCGTATCCCCGTGCCTTGGCACGCGACAACTTTCAAATATGAATGGGGGATCGTGCATGGTAATGTGTTCGGTGTCCAGAGTCTCTTCAGCGGGATGGGCTTCCGGCAGCCGTAGTTTCAGCATTAGAAGGAAATTGAACTGCTCGCGGAATTCATAAGTTACGACGAGTTAGGTCACCCGGGTTTCGTTATGGATACCGGACAACCTGAATTCCGAGGCGAACTAAGTGCTTTTGAGGCTAATATAGAAACTTTTAATAGAATTAACTGCGCACCCTTGACAATCTCTATTCCCCTTCCCTCCTCCCCTCTCGAACCGGCATAATTTAGAGTCATCTCCCCACCGGCAGTACAATTCTACTCCTACTCCGCTGGTGGACATTTATGAGGTTGATGAATTTCGGAGTGCCGTAGGCAATCGATGGAGAATACATCAAGGCATTCGGTGCAATTTTAAAAGCGCCCGGAGTCGCTACTTATCTCCACTATTACAAAGGATTGCCAAGTAATCCGAAAGCGATAGCTGGGAAGCTCCAGCGCCACTCGCGCGAGCGCGCACCCTAGAAGACGATTCGGAATCTCGACGAGCGCATTAAAGCTCTAAAAGGTATGGAAGGACAGAATTTTCTACTGGATCGTAATGGAAGGTTCGCTTAGCTGCGAGGAACTCAGTAATACTCTCGGAAATAGAGCTTTAATCCACGCGCATTTGCTATTGGAGTTCGTATCCGCCCATGCGTTCACGGATATCCTGGATATAAAAACACGTTAACACAAAGAGAAATCACCTAACCGGAACACCTACGGAAACTTCGCTAACCATAATTGCCATTACACATCATCATTGTGCGAGGAATTACAGTACTCAGCGCTGGCGTATCATCGGTTCGCGTTGAACTCCCTTCTTGGGAAATGCTTTCGGAGATCTGTATCGATGGGAACCGGGAATTGTGTACCTGGGGTTTGTGGCAAACGTCAAATATCGCACATATGTTACACACTAGAATATAGTAGAGAGGAAGGAGCTTGAGAATTTCAATTGATTAAATAAGCTAGCAACATACGTACGTATTCGTACGAGTTATAGGGTCGAGATTTCAAAGTAGCACGACGCTCGTACAATCGACAATACCAAGGCATACTGATACGCGGATACTAAGCAGTCAAATATATGTTGAGATTTGTGTCGAGTATCGGGATACCCATACTTATGATATATGGCGACAGAAACCTCGCCTTATGAACCCAAAGTTTAACAGTCGCTTTCCTCATTCGTTACTGATTTCTGTGTAATAGAGCATGGCCTTCTTAAGTGAGCGGGCGATCGATTATTACCAAGATGATACATACTATAAGAACTTCTGCGGCGAAGCTTGCGGACGTTCAAATGAATTCATGTCTGCTGGATTTAGAAATCCGAAATTACAATAGTTAAAGGCAAGCAGCTACAAAATGTTGAGGATGTTGTTAAGCGCACAATGATATAGTATATATTTACCAACTAACAAGTTCATCTATAAATGATTTTCCACATTCTGCAGCATTGAACTCCATATTAAGATGGATATCATTGACGAGCTATTATTCTTCGAATGAGCATTCGTGTTCATTTGAGTGGGCTGCTAATTTTGCGGCAGAGATTTTACTAGCTGCGATTTCTTCTTCCTTTTCTTTTGTTGAAACTCTCCTTCCAAGGGAGTCAAGTACCCAGCAACACCCTGAAGCATTACAGTGGCTAGGGGCTGGCTGACCTAAAATATGCCAAGTGCAGCTGGCCCTGTTAGAGCTCGCTACCTTGCTCCTCAAACGCCCTGTCGGTTCTGTTGCCTCGTAATGTACACTGGCAACATGTCAAAACTCTCTCACCCTAGTTCTGATCAATTTGACAAGACCAAACATCCGCTGGATAAACTTACCTTATACTGAACTTTATTGAAACCGCACAAGTCAACACTATTCGAGGTTAGGAACATTTTCCACATCAAGTAGAGTAGCTGTTAAAGTTCGTTTATATGCATTCATAAAGTATATAGAACGTGGCAGACGTGACACATATTGTCGTGTCGCCACGACGCATTCACTAACTGCAAATGTAAAAGAACCGTCGAGGCTGGCTACTGGGTGTAAATTGTTATGTGGTTAACCATGTGTGGTTAAATGGGTTAACTAAATGTGGCTTAATAAATCTCTTAATGTGGAAAGGAATCCGCGAGTGTAAATCTATGCCAGTGAAGCAGGCCGAGCATTTTCCGGGTGTCGAGTTCTCCGTCAGCAGTCTAACGGTTTCCGCAGGTAGTGCTACCTACGGGGAAGAAGTTGGTGCTGGAGTAGGAGCATTGTAGATCGCCGTGCATTGCCGCGAAATCCACAATAATCTTTCTCGCGGCTTACTCGAGAACGAGTCTCCTCCTCGTTCGAGGCCATCGTTGCTGCTTTTACCCCGATAGTTTGTTCCAGCGCGACGTGCCCCCCCTCTCTCTCACTCTCCCTTTCTCGCTGTCTCTGCCTTTCCACACTATACATACATATACCTTCCCGCTGCTACTGCTGGTGCTGCTGCTATGGTTTCAATGCCCGAATCGTTCCGAGCGCATTCCACCACTTTTATGGACAATATTACTTACACTGTCCTCGGCTGTCGACGTGGTCGTCCAAAGCGAAACGTCTCTATCGTCGTGGATTCCGATACTCCCCCGGTGGAACGCTCCCAGTCCTTCTCTCCGTCTCCCTCCCTTCCTGAGTAGTAGGTCGATCTGTTCTTTGATAGCAAGTGGTACACCTAGAAACGTCTATGTACCTATCCTAAGCTCTCTATCCCCGAGTACATAACTTTTGTTATCGATCTTGTTATTGCCAGCAGATTATACTCATAACTCGGGCCTCCGTTGAGAACTCTTCAGCTTTGGATTAAAACTGTTTCGCGTCTTAGGGATGAGTAGTGCTTCTCCAACAATGGTTGAATGGGAGATTAATGTGTGAAAAGTCTTTCCACACAATCCTGGTGAAGAGTGCAAGACACTTGACGCATTGATTGCCTATCTATCATTGGGTCTCGTCACCCTCACTTCGTATCAACAGCGACTAGTGGATCCTGTTTCGTGTGATTTTCCGAATTCCAGCTGAACGTCCTTTAAAAATCGTTTGCCGGCATCGAGGAGGGGGCAGGGTGAAAGAATGCGAAATGAAACGTTCCGGCAATTTATGTATCCCCCGAATTGGCTGCTTCGTATATCACTATAACTGGAAGCGCGAGAGAGTGGGTCGGAGATTTATGAGATTCGCAAAGTTGCTCATTGTGATTTAGACTGCTCTCTCCGCACTCGCTCGACTGCTTAGCTGTTGCGGGTCTAAGGTCTTAGGGCAGCTGGACCGGTTTGTGGCCAGGAAAACCGAAAGATAATTCACAGCCCCATGCGTACGTGCCTTTCAGCAGGACTGTTAAGGCATTAAGACCGGCATGTAGCCCCACTAAACCTGCTGCTGATGCTTATTGTGATTTATAGCAACCCTCCTCTACCTTGTGACACTTACACCCCAATTCACGCACCATACTTCTTCCTTTCTCCCCGGTTACCAACGATTTCTGGATTAAGGGATCGCCAGGCTGACAAAAAAGTTGGCAGGGTTGTTAGCGTGGCAACAAGCACGCCAGGATTAATACTTCTCGAAGGTGCTTCCTCTAATTCTCGCTTGCTACTTTTATTGCAACAAGGAAGAAGGTGATATCGGCTAATTTCAGCCCCAGTACTTTACCTTGGCCCAATCTCGAATTTATACCCCGTTTCACTTTAATTGGGTTCAACTGCTTCCTTCCACCCGGTGCACCGTCCATCCCGGGGACACGAGAGAAACGACCTAGGGAATTCGAGAATTCTCCACGCGCCGCGAATTTTGCATCGAACTCTGACCAGAGGGCACATTTTACTATTATATAGCCCAGTATGGAAAAGCCAAAGAGATACCTGGAAATTTGTACGAAAGAATTGAGATTCCTTGTAACATTTCTTGACAGTTTCGCGTTTCGCTAAGCCTTCCTAAAGCAGTCGGCAAAGCAAACTGTGTACAATCCGGCTTTGTTGGGACTTCCCTTATTACTTAACCCTTGTCGCCGGGGAAAGTAACTACCGGACCAGCATCCATCAGAACAATGCCCCGAGGAAACGCAGACAATAAACGCAGGATGGACCAGAGCGTGCAACTCGGCCAAAAGTGCTAAGTCGCGGCCAAAGTTTCGGGCCGCCAGTCGGCAGCACCGGCAGCGTACAATAATTATGTAATGTCCACTTAGCGACGTCGTGGTACCACCTGTCTCCCTGTACGCGTGTCACGTGAACAAAACGTTAAGTCCCGACGGGGAGTGTGTTTAAAACGTCATTTTCAGATCTGACCCCGACGGAATTACTGCCAGAACTGCACGACTCATTGTTATTATTGTCGCGGTAATGCTCGTTTTGTGGATACTGACGCTTCCGAGCGTGTACTTTGTTATTGAGAGCGTGGTCCCTAAGAAAACTGGAGATTAGTTTTTTTAAATCTTGCAGTCATATTCTCACTTTATTCATTATTTCCAATAACTCCGCGGAGTTATTAGCGAGGCATTCACCTTGATGCTTCTTGCATTAACTATTGTATGTCAGTGTTTCTTAAGGGTACCATGTTCACCGATATATTTTCATTGTGATTCAGTAGTAGTTATCCTTGACTGTATCATGTTAATCTAATAATGATATTACTTACATTTTGCCACTAAAGACAACGATCCAAATTCGCCTTTTAGTGTGAAGACTTGTTCAGTTTGACGGATTCTCAGAGAATGGCTTAACTGTTTTTTCCGCTCCTTGCTCGTTGTCAATCAACATCTTTCAAATCAATATGCACGTATATTACAAAGTCAACCGCGATTAATTATATCTAAGCATAATCCTTCAATTGGTATTTGATATCCAACTCCACGATAAATAATTTGATGGAAGATGTGACCGGCTACTGAATTAAGATTTCTGAGCAAAACATCTGGCTAAATTATTCACAATTAAGATCATAAGTAAGTCGTATAATCTGGTGTATTGTCCTACTGTCAATACGTTTAGGCAATTGTTTTGCTATCAGTGTTAGTCACAAGCAAGAGTTTTACCCATACCATCTTGGTCACTCTCACCCCGCATTCCGAAACTTTGTACAGGTTATTAATCAAATAAGTTACATTTTGTTAAGCCGTGGTGTTCACGAATTACTCTGGGGCCCCAACACTCAGTTTCCATTCTCGATAATGACTATGCTACATTACAGGAATCAGTAGAATCATTTTCCACCGGTTTAGCCCCCTACACCACAATTTGGGCCAAAAGAAGTTGGCAATCACTATAAACTATGCTTTATAGGTTATGAAATGCACAACGATACATAAGCACCATATTCCAAGCCTATGATAGGAATAAATCGAAGCTTAAAATTTAAATAAAACTTAATGAATTCCCAATTTCGAAGTTAAATGGCATCGTGGAGAATTAATTTTGAAAGAAGATAATTCAAGGGAAGGACGTCCCTTCGGCAAGTCCCTCCTAACTTCGTTTCGTTAGATAAACAATTGTGACTCAAACAACTCACTTGAAAATTCCCGGTTCCGTCTAATAGTACAACAACATTCCAGGCTTCACTGCTTCAACTAGTTTCCGTGGGTACTCAGGAACAAGCTTGGGACTTTCGTTTAAGCAAACAGAAGTCTTAGCGTTTAGTGTTTCCAAGCGTTGGCACTTGTTCTAGATTGGTACATTGCGGGAAGGGTAGAAGGGAAGGGAAGGGCTCTAGAATGTTCGATAACATTCTAGTTATCCGAATCTCTAGTGATCCCGTAGTAAATTAGGCTAAATGAGGGGAAGATGCATAAAACTTGAGTTATATTTCATTAGGCATGACTAAGAAGGGAATTTGTTGTTTGTTTCAGTGCCGATGGCAACTATGAGGTGACAATTATGACCAAGGCGATCCTTCATCACACCGGCAAGGTCATCTGGAAGCCACCGGCGATCTATAAATCATTCTGCGACATCAACGTCGAGTACTTTCCCTTCGACGAGCAAACTTGCCTCATGAAGTTCGGCTCGTGGACCTACGACGGGTATACGGTGAGTAGGGCTCGAATAGTGTCACGCAATTAGTCGCTTGCCGATTAATTACTAACTGTCTAAGTGACCTACGGGTCAATCGGAATTTTCTTTCCAAGAGAAGGAAAGCTCGCTCCACGTGACTTTCCAGTAACCTCGAAACCTTTTCTTTGAATCTTTCGTTCACAATAAAGAATGTGGAGCCTTTCTTTTGTTTTCGCCTTTGAGAGTACCGTAATTCGTGATGGAAAAAAGCATTCACTTAGAAGGGATGAAAATGAAGTAATATATATCTACGAATACTCGGATAACTCTAGATCTTAGGTAATAGGTTTATACTAGCTCACTGGCGTGGTAAGCATAAATCACAACGTCGCTCTTGAAACATTGTTTAAATATTTCTGCTTGATTTGACAAGCCCTCTACGTGTTTACAGTAGCCGAAGAAATCACGCTGGTACTATAAATAAATTATGCCCTAGTAGGGCGCTCTCGCAACTCTCCGCCGTCGCCGTATATAGGTCAGCCAGGATAGAAAAGTGTGCGTTTGTAAGTAGGATGGTAACGACGCACGAGAAATTTCGTTACGTCGAGGACTGCAGGCGCCCAGCGTAACAGGGTAGGAGGGCTCAGGGAAACAGAGCAACGGCCGGTCATGTTTACTCGGTTTAAATATGAGTTATAGCGTCAGCTAGGGCGGTATGATATCCTATTACTGTTGCGCCTGGTGGCGAAGTCCGCGCCGCTGGTTTTTACTAATTGCTATGCTGTACAACTACACGCTGTGTTGATTTACGACTAATCTCCATATATCCTCATGGAGCTTTATTCGATTAGTGACCCGATAGGTGAAAAGGATGACATGCTGTCCAATTACTGATGGGTACTCATGTTTCGGTGAACTCGTGGCTCGAAAAAGAAAAGCAAAGCGTTTAGATGAGACAAGTGTGAAAAAACTGATACATTTCAACGTGACCGTGAGATCCGCGGAGTGATAGTCTCCCCAACTTATTCATGTACCTGAAAATACCCCTTGATGCCGAGGGTATGGAGGGAAAGAGAAAGAGAGAGTGCGAGGGAGAAGGAGAGTCGGTGGGAGAGAGAAGAGGAGAAATATTTCAGTAGGATGTCGCGGTTTATCGATTGGGTTTCGGTCGTTTGATACGTCTCTCGTTGGGCGAAAATCGTCGCCCGCCGCTGGAACATCAGGGCTGGTTCCGCTCGAATATTTCTCGATATACAGGTGAGACGTGATGGGTATTGTCAATGAAACACTACGATCCATCGGTTCCATTCGAAAAAGTCTACCGGAATCCCTTTCCATCAGTGTTCTCTCTTTTCTCGGCTGACACGGAAGCTCGCCTTGTGAACGAGAGGATTTATGCTTCCATGGCTTGCCGCTCTTTCCCCTTCATGGATCCGGTTGCACGCTGGTCGCTTTTCGGATTCAGCGAAATACATAGATCCTCACATAAGAGCGGTTGAAAATCCTCTGAACCTCTGGCAACCTGCATAGTGACCGAAAAAGATATTCACGCTGTACGGTTCCCGGGATTTCGATCGGGAATTCTTTCCTGTCAAATCAGCAAGACCTGCTTTTGTACGCGTCAAACCTTCCATTAAAACTCCCTTCCTTTTGTCCACCCAGTTTACATAGAGTCTAACACAAGCAATGCCACTCTGATTACATCAAAATTTACACGCCAGCATGTATGTTAACATGTCATTTGAACGGGATGAATTTGGGGAAACTCAGCAACATTATGCCCAATACTACCATTGCCGAGCTCTTAGTGGATTTATATATATGCGTCATGGTTGCTACGCGGCTGGGTCAACCAGTTTTTCTGTCAACTGGTCTACTTGCCAAGCGAAATCCGCATATATTTTCCCGACAGGGACTCACAAGGCGTTCCCCCCAACCTTCGGGCTGGTTGTCTTCTATCTGTCAATTGAAATAATTTATCCATGCACGTGTCATCGCTGTCGAGATGGTTTGGCCCTCCCCACAATTATCCAACCTTTCAATAAGACTTTGGTGCCGAGTTAAATTATCCGCAATTGACTGCGCGTCGAATAAACTGTGAAACTGGTCCTTTCATCGACACACCCCTATGGGCCAAAGTAGGAGATATGTGTTTATGTACTATTTATTTGGTCTATAACTCATTAACAAAACCTTGACTTTTAAGTATGAGAACGCACCCGTGAAAGTGGAATGCTGCAGCTACAGGAATAATTATTGCCGGAACTGTTAAAACATAGGGTTGAAATCATTGCCCGATCAGGAACAGAATGCACATTGCACAGATGGGGAGGCCTGATTAGAGAGACCAATTACAAGCCTAGGGGCCAATAGGAAAAGTCGGCGAGTGTATGAAACAGAACCGCAGATGTCGTAAACGTATGGTGTTATCTAGTAGGTCTTAAGAACTCGCTCAAGAAGGATTAGACCCCGCCCTGCAGGAAATAGAGCTTGGATGCGAATGAGATTTGGCTCTGTTCTCCGAGAATCGTCCTTTTTGGCAGACACGGCGCTTTGGAAAACATCGCTTCGGCACGATTCTCATTGCTTCTTTTGATCTCCCTCCTTCACTGCTCCCTCCTTAGGGTCGAAAATAGAAATCAGATGGCAGATTTGGATAAATCAGGACAAGGTACCACCAAACCCAAGAGAAGACAGTTTATTTAGGGGCTTCATATCACGCTCGCTGTTATTTTAGCGAGCGTTAAGGTCTCACACAAATGAAACAATTTCGGCAGAGGCGATAGCTATGTATGCTTGTCTCTAGGTAGAGTCGCGCGCACTGTTATCTCTGGGTGTAGATATAGTATACTGGCCTGCTGGGCGCCTCTCATTCTCCGATGAACATAGGCGGACGCGATGCGAGGCTTTGTTAGGGGGCTGCTTTCGAGTAAACTCTATTATGCGAGGGCTGGATTAGACATCGCGGTAGCTCGATAATAATCTTTAAGCACTCAAGAGTTCCCCAAAGCTTCACACACTGTATCAGGAACGCTTCAATGACTCTTTGCGTCAGGCGCAAAGCGTTAGCCGCCAAGTGTTAAGGACGTGAAGGCAGGAATGAGTTTGCTATACTACCATCACTTTGGAAGTCGTTGATGTGTGCGTTCAATGTCTATTTCAGTATATCGCGTCATGGAACAAATGTTGGCTTATATTGACGTGGCAGTGGTATGTGATAAGTATTATAGGACACTCATATTTGTAGAGACAAAAAGATTAGTTAGCCAATGGAAAGGGGAATGATTCAGGCATCCCTTAGAACGCTAATACTTAGAATTAAAGATACATTAGTGATACAGTCATGTAAGGGTCAAGAGCATAATCGAAAAGCATATTGTGACTGAAATTCTCAGGATTATTCAGCTGTATTATTGAGTTATTCGGTTCAAGAGAAACATGCCATTCCAATTTGGTGGGCAAACGTTACTTGACAGTCATGTGCGGGTATCCAATCAATTTGCGACATGGTCGTTACCCGAGAGAACGGTGGAGGAACGTAGACTAATCTTGTGGGCGGACTTGATGTTTCAGGTGGACTTACGGCATCTTGCCCAGACGGAAGACTCGAACGACATCGACGTCGGGATTGATCTAACCGACTACTACATCTCCGTCGAGTGGGACATCATAAAAGTGCCTGCCGTGAGGCACGAGCAGTTCTACATATGCTGCGAGGAGCCCTACCCCGATATCGTGTTCAACATCACCCTGCGCCGCAAGACCCTCTTCTACACGGTGAACCTGATAATACCGTGCGTGGGCATATCTTTCCTGTCGGTGTTGGTGTTCTATCTGCCGAGTGACAGCGGGGAGAAGGTGTCGCTTTCAATCTCGATCCTCCTCTCACTGACTGTTTTCTTCCTGCTGCTGGCGGAGATCATTCCGCCGACGTCGTTGACGGTCCCTCTCCTTGGAAAGTACCTGCTGTTCACAATGGTGCTGGTCACCCTGTCGGTCGTGGTGACGATCGCAGTGCTCAATGTGAACTTCCGCTCGCCAGTGACTCACCGGATGGCGAAATGGGTCAAGATCGTTTTCATGCAGGTACTGCCCAAGATCCTCTTCATTCAGAGGCCCAAGAAGGACGAGGAGGAGGAGGAGGACGAGGATGACGGTAGAAGCGCGGCGGTAACCGGTGTCACGGCCGACGACGAAGTTGCCGATGACGACGACGACGATGTCGAGGCGGCCAACGGGAAACCGCCGGAGGGTATCCTCACCGATGTGTTCCATGTACAAGAGCCTGTTAAGTACGATTCGTATTATGGCAAGAGGTTTAGTGGAGAGTACGAGGTACCACCACCCGGCTTGCCACCTTCCGCCACGAGATACGACCTTGGGCCGGTCGCGACCGTTGGTACCGTTTGCACCGTTAGCAATGTTGGCACTGTTACGCCTTGTTTCGAGGAACCGTTGCCCGCGTTGCCGTTGCCAGGAGCTGACGATGATCTCTTCGGCCCAGCGAGCCCTGTCTACGCACATGAAGATGTCAGCCCCACCTTCGAGAAGCCCTTGGTCAGAGAGATAGAAAAGACCGTCGACGAAGCGCGCTTCATAGCTCAACATGCCAAGAATAAGGATAAGTTTGAAAGTGTGAGTACATTCGTCTTACTTATTTCCAAGTGTATTTCCTCACTCCAGTTTCCAAACTCCAACCTATTCCACCCAAGTCGAATACACACTCGACCCCGGAACCATATCTTGTCACTTCTTCCACTTTAACAAACTGTTTGACCCCTTGCCCCCTCCCCCCTTATGTTTCCAATTATATTCAACGCTCGGGGACAGAATCTCCGGAATCTCGTAAAATGGACATTTAAGTTATAAATCTCTGAGAATGTGTTTCAACGGGCAAACCATCCCAAATATCGTTCAAGTGAGAGGAAACACAAGTACCACCACTCGTAGCTTCAATCGCGACGCAATAACAGTGTTTACGCGTAGTTGGCGGTAAAAACAAAGGCTTAAGTTCTTTGATCGTAGGTCAGTCGCTTAATGTATTATTAGATGGGCAAACACCCGTACTGTTGACGGGGCACTTCCACCCCGTGTCCTGCTGTGAATAGATGAGTTAGACGGCTTTTTACTTTGACCCGCGCGACTTTCTCTAAAGACCTGCTTTCAAGGAACGCCTCCAAGTTCCAAAGTGAGAGAAAGAGTGAGATGGGGGTCGCAAGAGAATGGGAAGTGGTAGAGAAGAAAGAGGCCTGAGTAGAGGGAAGTGCTCGATAAGCTCATTGAAAGTCGACCACGATCACGCGCATCAATCTCACGGCCGGCGACGGCTCTGGGTCCTCGACATCTACCTTCGGCTACCTGTTAAACGTTCCTCTCCGTCTCTCTCCTTCTCAACGTGTACGCGCTTGTTAGAGCCTTTTAAAAGCTCTAATATGTGGCAGCTCCTGTAGCCCGTTGAATGAAAAACGTGTAACGGATAGCATGCCTTCATCTTCAAGTAATAGATACACTCTATCCATACATATAAGTTGAGTCCGATCTATCGAGAAATTAGACATGCTCTCGCTGATTACTCGATCTTCTATTAGTTCATGGCATAGAGTTTTGATGCGGAAGTAACTTTTAAACGTATACGTCCACTTTTTACTCCTACCCAGATAAACGCAGTTTCACTTTCTAAAAGTTCGTCGCTCAAACGAATCTGTTAAAAGGCAAAGGGGTAGGGTCTGTAAGCTTTCGTGTTTATGATTTAAATAAATCTCGACGCCAGTACAACTCATTTCATACTATTGAAAGTGTCCCGGGCATTCAGGAGTCGTTCAGTATGACTTACCGAGCAACGTATATTCACAAGTGGCGCCAAGCACTTGACCTTATTCCCTTAGCTCACGAATTACGTGTTGCAATGCGCACTTGCAAAAGACTTTTATTGAAAATGTGCCGTGAAACGTCGTGAAATGCCACCCACTCGCCACTAATTGAATAGGTTCCAAAAACGCGCGGAGTGCAGACTTTGGCACAAATGTAGCACAAAGGAAATTGATACAGCTTTTACGAATTACTCCGGCAATTACTTCCAATAGGTGTAAATCTGAGATTCGCTGAACTGACCTGGCTGATGCACTGATTTTTTTCAATTACCACTGTTGAGTAACGATTACTATAGAAAAAATAATTATAAATTGTGTAGTAATTTTAATTATAGACCAATATTTACCAACTTTCCTAACTTGTAATATTGTTCACCAGTCGAATTAAGTCTCCGTGGAGTAAGATGCCAGGGGTTTAGCAAAATATTCTCCCCAGCAGGCTACATTACATATATAATATATTGTATGATTATACACATTATTTATATACATTATACACATGCATCACACAAGTATACGACTATATATATGTCCGATAAGAAGATAGGGTGCGATAACTTTGTTTCAACGGCAGGTGAACCACCCTGTACGTGCAATAAACCCAAAAGATACCTTCTTGAACAACATTGTCAGAAAATGAAGTATAAGATCGACAAGTTTTCATTCAAATATACCGCACAGTAATTAATTCATTAACTTACACATCTAACTCTAAAATTTGCCGTGTGGGATTGTCAGAAAATGAACATTGTCAGAAAATGAAATATAAGATCGACAAGTTTTCATTCAAATATACCGCACAGTAATTAATTCATTAACTTACACATCTAACTTTAAAATTTGCCGTGTGGGATTATACATGTTGAGATTATGAGGGATGAAATTACTTGGCGCATTTTTACATTGTTGTGTTTGTGGGGGGGGGCAGCTGTCCTGGCTTTTTGGTCGTTTCAAAGGTCCGAGATTAATAACTCTTGAGTTGCAAGTCCGTCAGTAATAGTGCAGATCGTATGAGCCGTGTACCATAAGTCGCGGAGAAAAATATAAGAGGTGACAGTTATCAGCAGGCTTCCCAGTAGCGGCGCGAATGTCGGAAGTGTGAAAATCACATTCTGAAGTCTGCTTTTTATTTTTCTTCCAACTCTTAGAACTCCGCCTCGTTTACGCACGATAAATTAATTCATAACCGCAGAACGACTGCTATAATTTGCTTGTTGCTTTGCTCATCCCGCAATATAAAATTCCTAAGTAAATCTTTTAAGCAATGAGTTTTTCAAAAAATAAAATGAAAATTCTGTATGGGTAAAAAATCGCTACAGTTTGGGAAAAATACCATCTGCCGTCGTGTGCTACTACTACTTGGTACTAGACTCTACCGTGTCCCCTGATTATAATAATATATACATAATATGCAGGTTTCAGGGAAGAGTTGGTAAATATTGGTGAATATTTGAAACTACTAAATAATTTATAATTATCCCATATGTATACAGGGTGAAAATGTTCTTGTATCCGGCGCTTCAGGGGGTTATTCTGCATGTTCGGGCAAGTAGATTTTGCCTCTGGCATTTTTAATTTCGGGATTCCGTTTTCGAGTAAGAACACCATTTGGAAATTCAGTAGAATAGGCGTCTGGACAGCAATACATCGCCTTATCGACTATAATCTGTCTTGACCCGATCATCACTGTGACTGACTTTGCCATGCCCATCCGGGCGGTAAAAATGTGCTGGCCAGGCGCCTATTCTACTGAATTTTCAACTAGCTATAACTAAAAAACGGAAGCCCAAAATGAAAAATGTTAAAGGCAAAATCTACTTGCACAAGCATGCAGAATAACCCCCTGAAGCGTCGGACACAAGAACATTTCCACCCTGTATATTAGCGTGCCGCGACGACAATGATTCGTGAGTGACGAGTGAATGACGATTTCGTGATTTAGACGGAAATGAATAACTATGTTGTTTGCTTGCAATACATACTGTATCTCGCATCTTGTACGAGGACGTTGCTAGAATTCAGAGGACAAATCGAGCCACCTAACATTTCAAACCTTTGGCAGCGAGGTTATGTGAAGTGCGTAAGCTTTCCATTCAATGAAAACAAGTGGAGGTATCTGGTCAAATTGAACACACGTACTGCACACGGGACGCCTTCCAAGGGAGGCTTTGATTTCCGTAGAGCGATCGCATCACATCGTATTTCCGGTTTATTTCAAAGAGGCGAGCACGGCGAAGCTTCACTTAAAGGCGGGAGGGGGCCGAGGCGCCCAAAGCTGTCTCTCTTCTCTGCCTCTCTGGTATAAGCTTGCAGAGAGCGCATAAATTATCGACATACAAAGTGTCTGCTTAGGAACGCAGTGCGCCAGTATCCGTGCTCCTGGTTGCCAAATGTGTTTCGATTTACTTTACCTCCGAGCTTCCCATAAGTGCGCGAAAGTAGCCGCGCGAGCACGCAAACGCCCTTGCGTCGAGCTTTATCTGTTTTTCATGGCTATGCGCTTCTCTATGCCGCAAGCGATCGCGTTTTATACCAAGCCTTTCCAAAACTCACCTACACTTTGTGCGCAAACCAGTTCCTCTCGGTAACCGGCGTATGACTTCCATTAACTTAGGTGCTCTTGATTATCGTTTATGGGTCTGGCTCTTTCCTGAGTAAACCGCCGTTGCGCAAGTGCATTGCATAACCTCACACGAAGCGCAACTTCGGAAATGCAATTATTTATTATTCGACGCAGTTGCCGGTGGATTTAAGGGCTCTCCCGGCACTAGAAGCACCGGCTAGGGCGATTCTATCGGATTTGCACTATGTTTACCTTGAGAGCCCACCAACTACGGCTATTCTTCCAAACAGCCTAGGGCAACTAACTTTATTTCTTAAAAGACATAAATCTCAGTTTGTACACGTGTGAATATGCAAACTGCTAATATATACGTATTACGCATTAAGGAGTTTGTCTACAATTCTTGCTGATTTTGGTGAATGCAAAATACACTGGAAAGTGAAACGACCATTCCATGGAGAATAGGCAAAGGTATGCCAAATGCAAGCGTACTACCAAAACAATTTAGTATATAATGGTAGATTGATACAAGACCAATTGAAATCGTCATTCAAGCATCACTGAGAAGTATTATTTTATTGGCAATGGTAGATTAAGAAAACCGATTAGTGCACTGTCCTTCGTGCAATGACAATTATCTACGATTTCGACTAGTCTTCCCTATAAATTGTTGCCGTGCGATCTCAAAACACGTTTGAATCAGCCTAATTTCAAGCATTTTGAATTATGATCTAATGTAAAAGAAAATGGTAACGAGCAACATTTGCTTACACTCTTATTAATTCCGAAAAATATTATTATATGAGAATTCAGTCGGTGGATATTTTCTTTGGACCTTTCTGCGCCGTAGGACGGAATAACATGCCGTAGCATGTTTAAGTATACGTATACATATATACATGTATGTGGGATCGGATCGGATGTGATCGGCAGAGCGTGCTCTCCGTAGAAAAAACATCTTGCATGGAAACGCGGTCAGCCCGGTGGCTTGCGAAAAGGAAAGATGAGGAAAACTGGCACAAAAATTGATAGGCAGGGAGTATCGTACCATAGAGTGGCGGAGCGAAGAATAGGTATCATAAAAGTATCGGGTGACTGTTTTATCGTATAGATCCTCAAATGCCGTATATAGCAAGAATCCAAGGGAGTTAATGCAATGCTCGGACGAAGGGATCAGTCGTCTTTGTAAGTAATGCGGAGTAGCTAGCTTCTATAACGTAAGAATGGATCTCGGAAAATAGGTCTGTCTTCCATTGTACCTCTAAACATGACGCAGCGGTGCATAGCATACATGTTGAACCTGCATAACTGGACCATAACAGAACCCCCCCAACATTCAGCCGAGATGGTCACTCAGTGCGGCAAGCACCGTGCAGGACCTTGTTAATCAGGACCATGGCTATTATAGATGAGAGGGTGGGGAACGTGACCTAGAAAGAAACTAGTCGATACCTGGTCCTTCAATAGTAGATGATCAATCAGTGAGGAAAGAGGTGATCAGTTCGCATGGTTGCCCTGTGGACAACGGTTAGGCGGCCTATTGCAATATACCTAGGAACTCCACTCGGAATTGGCGCACTATGTATCGCTAAACTTGTAAGCCCTGCGCATGCGCTTATATGTAATGAAATACAGTTTAGCTTTTGAAATATTTTCTTAAAAACATGTCTGTGTTCAAATTGAGTTGCATAAACTCGAAATACAACCGTCATTTTCTGCAGAATATAAGGTGTCAGGATATAAGGAACATGGGTCCTACATATTTTGAAAAATAAGTGGACTGACTTTAAAATTGGATAGCACAAAAATGAGCTATAGTGTTCAGGCTAGTGAACTTCGAATCAAGGATAGGGAACATAGTAAAAGAATTCAAACACCGGTTTATTCGCATTAATATATATATTTCTCAGTTTGTAAGGAAGTATCGATTATATTAAAATTACTCATGATCAGACTCGCTATCGACTGTGAAGTTCTATTGTTTTTTAGTGAGCACCTGCCATCTTGTCTCTCTGGTAACTCCGAACCGACATTCTATAGCGTTATGGGCATCCGCCATCTTTTGAGACTATTGTCGGATTGTTATAAAATAATTTCTTATTCAATTCTGTGCTCACGTTCACACTACTTTTGTGACGGCTTCTCATGAAGTCTTACGTCGAGGTTGGGTATATGCCATCTTCTCCTTCTGTGATCGGTTGTAAATCGACCACCTCAGAATTACTAGCTCAAGTAGTACTTACTTCAAATTGTCAATAGTCTTATCTTAGCTTCCTTTGGCTCCTCAGTTAGTCTACTTCCAGCAACCAGAATTAGCGTGTGGTCAGTCTTTTCTCTTCACTTGCCTTTCCGTAAATTCGCTTGGCCACTACACGTCGTGCTGGCTGATGGGCCTTCAATTCGCTTCTGTTCTGCTCTCTCAACAACCGACGATCATCCAGCCTCATTGGCTGGACTCCCACGATCGATCAACCGATTCTCAATTTTCATTCTTTTAATCGCCAGATATCTCAGTCACCAGTGTATCTAACGCCAAGTTCAAATACTTCAAATATATAGAAAATAATTTCTCTCTTATTTATTTTTGAAAGGCGGAAATCGCACTTATAAGTAGAAAGGGGGGTTTTAAGTTGGTGGTCGCACATCTCTAAGTTTGATATCGTTTGATGACACACACATTCCTGTTCCTGCCTATTTTGCACGAAAAATGTGTAAGACTGACGAGATTGGATGGTTTTATTGGGACGATATGAATAAAGGGACATACTTGTGTTTCAGATCGAAGAGGACTGGAAATACGTGGCGATGGTGCTCGATCGCATTTTCTTGTGGATCTTCACAGTGGCGTGCGTGCTAGGTACAGTGTTGATCATCTTCGAGGCACCGAGTCTCTACGACACGACAAAGCCGATCGACATAAAGTATAGTAAAATTGCGAGGAAGAGGATGATGCTGATGAATATGGGTGCCGAGGAGCCGACAGGCTAGTCGACGATGTCACGCGGCATTTTGCCGCGTCGGCAGTCACCATCTCGGCGTCGTCGCCATCGCCGATCTCGTCGTGTTCGTTCTCGAAAGCGTTGGTGTCAACAGCAGCGCTCCTATCGTTGCTGTCGACGTTGTTGGCTGGGATCGTACGGCACTAGCCGGCTATCATCGAAACTGCCATTTTTCGCGTCGACGTGGAAGAGCGTCCTCTTTCGATCGCTCCAAAAGGTGAGACTGCGCCGCGACAACACCGGATATCCGTGAGAACTGAACGCATTGACGACGGCTAAGAAATCGTAGCCACTCCCTTGGTCCAGTCCTTGCATTTATCGAGGGTCTCTCCTAGGTTAATGTAAGAAGACAAAGATGACGAAGCGGAGATGGTTTATAACGCTTTGGCGCGGCATTCGGCTTTCTTCCACGAGAGACGAGCGCGTCGAACGTTTAAATTAGGCGATAGTGCTGCTGCGGGCAGGGTCGCCATCGCAACGAATTCACTCACGCCGTAGACGTGCGCGCGCGCGCGCGTGAGCCGCAATCAAAGAGTCAAGGACGCAATGCGATGCTAATATTAGGAGTACAAGCGAGATCGAAACAGCGCGTGGGCATGATGGACTAAGAAACCAGAGGGCTAAAGGCGTCACAGAGGGGGGAGAGGGAGACGGGGGAATAAAGTGCCAAATACGCAAAACACATGCGCAATCCGTATTTTTGTAAATCTGGTTTCATACGTAAGGCTAGAGTCGTGCGGCGAGACGTCGAACTGCCCGAACTGCCGATTTTATATAAGACGACGTTTACAGCGGGGTAACGCGCGCATCGACTCGGACATCTACACACAACACCCGGCATGCTTTCAGACGAACCGACATACGCACACCTACCACCACCACCACAGACAGACACGCGCGCATGCACACATACACATGTATACATAAAACTACCCATGGACGTCCAGAGATTCGTAGACAGACGCAAATATCTATTTGCACGACATCAGCTACGCATAAGATAATGCGATTCGACTGTCAGTTTGGCATACTTCACGCACGCATGTACAAACAGTCGCGAGTACATGACGGAGGAAAACTTGAATGGTGCTTACAATCGTGCGTGAGACCACGGTGATAATAATTTACGGCCTCTATCATATTTCATACGGCAGTACGTACTCGGAAGCGGGAAGCTGTGGTGTCACTGCGATGCTCGGTCCCATCACTATTTCTTTCTTGTTACTCGAAAGAGCGTGGGGATTCTTCCAAGAGACATCGGTAATTGGAGTAGCAAGCTCTTTGAAAGGATTGTCAATCGATTTCGAAGGGGGTTCGTCCTGCTAGACTCTTCAATTGCCGTCTTTCTTGCGACGTGTGAGCTGGGCAAGGGAAGCGCCATCATCCTTCGTCATGGACAGCTGCGACTGAACATTTCGGGGATGGCGTGGAAAAACACTCGAATCTGAACACAAATCGCTTGTAAACAACTGCCAATATTAGAAACGGCCTCTATCAAATCCGACCGACTCGTAGAGGAGGAGGGATGTATAGGTATGGCGGAGGCACAGGGTTAGGAAACCTCGATGTCGAATATTACAGAAAGTAGTCTACAAAAGACACTTGCGTGCCAAGGATTTGGTCTTGATATAGCAAGACGTACACATGCCAACAAAATTCGCAACACGAGTATTCTTCGATGGAATTTCGTCCGTGATAAATAGTAAGAGCAAGCTCTCCATAGAATGACTTTCGCTATATTATCAAAGGAACAATCGATCCTCTAACCGCGTCGAATTGTTTCAAGATGGATTTCCCTAGATTACTTTAACCAAACTGCAAGCTCATTTTGCACGGGCTTAAGGAATTAACTGCTTGCTCAACATTTTCTACAGAATTAGTTGTAACTCATAGTGACCGCAAGGTATTTCGCTTAGGACCTCATTTTCACCCACATCGTACTCAACACAATTGTACGAGAAGGACATTTCTTTACAATCAAGAGGTATAAGACCTCGCATTCACCAGAATATATCCCAACAACTCTGATGCGCAACGAGGACCCATAAAGCGAGCCGGAAAACGCTTTAATCGCCGTGATGAGAACATGCGAACAATGCATACATATTTAAAAGAAAAAAACTCATAAGTGGTAGATCCATCCAATAAAGATGCAGTCACCAGAAGAAGACCGGTTTCTGATACTCATACATATATATTGCCCACCGCGACATCAATCTAACTGCATTAGATACGTCTCACGAGTTCTTCATAAGGATCAATTGGTGGCCCCCAGTGTGAGGAATTTTTCGCGTAACTTGAGAAACAGAAGAAGGAAAAGTGACGGGAGAAAAAGAGAGAGGGCAAAAGGATGAAGAGCTGCCGAGCTGTATTCCGGGGAGAGCGGCGAACTCTAAGGGACGTATCCTCAAGATGCTTGATTGAAACCAAGATGTACGAAATGCATTGAAGAGAGGAAAAGGTAGACGTTGGCCAAGCAGAAGTGTGTGTGTACGCAATTCCTCACTGAAAAAGGAGAAGGGAAGAAAGGAGGCCGGAGAAGAAAGGGGATCTAACGAGGACAGTGAGCGGGAGAAATCGGGGTACAAGTCGGCTGAGGGGGTCAGGAAAGACGGTGGAAGGTTAGAGGCGCAATGCAACGCAACTACGCAAGAGTAAGCACACATCTGCTCATACACAGACAGACACATCTGCTAGGAGGGAGGCGTTGAATAGAGGAGGAGATACGCGCGTGCATATCCTAGGTACGCGCACATATACGTACTCAGAGACATTGTTTATATACCGGGGGTGAAACGAGGGCCGAGTAGGAAGTGGCCGCTAACGAAGGAAGCGCTCGCGGCGGCTCGCTCGTCGACCGGTATAATAATCAATTTATTTGCTCACGTAATGGTAACGGTAACGGTAACGATATAATATATTTAATATGTGCATATAGGTATAAACGAGGTTAATTAACGCTAATTAAATAATTGTATAATCGGGGAAAGGACGATGCTCACTCATCGGGGGGCTACGAGTTGTTAAACGATGTGCTGCGAGGAGGTGGAGATGGGAGAGGGTCACGCTTTGTGCCAATCCAGAGATACGCGCCTGTGTATATGTGTTTAATTGTTATTAACGAATATGGGGCTCGATTGGTTATAGTATACAGTAGAGGGACAACTTTAATGACGCCCTTGAGGGAAACGAGAATAGTTGAAAGGTGGGATTACCAGCAGGGGGAGAATCAGTACGCGGTAATACGTCCGGGACACGCGTGGCTTTCTATTGTCATCCAATTGGCTTAATGTCAGTCTGCGATTATTATAGCCGCAACTCCTATCGCTCGACACTTTTTTACTTTATTTCGCTCCACTGCCAGCAGAAGGCAGATAGACTCTCGGATTAAAGTAAGGTCTATAACGTCTAGGTTGAACATATTACACAAGTCATAAAAGAGCGGCGAAAATCTGGAAATCAGATGAGCAATTCACATAACACTCTTCTTCCCTTGGGAGGTGGTTACTCGAGACATAACCTAGAAACAACAAGTATCGAATGAGCGCGAAGGGAAAAGCACATGTAACACTCACATCGTAAGCTACAGAACGTACCGCGTAGGCGCTCGTACGTACGGAAACGTTGATAATCATCAATGACAATGCATAAAGGAGCGATTAGAGTGGACGCGAATCGACTAGCACTTGTCCATGGACTCGACTCTTAGTTAAGGCTGATCAGTGGGTAGCGATTGCAGTCAGTGAATTGTAATTGATAGTAAGCAACGACGAAGCTACTATGACGATCTACTGTGTGAACATTGCATACACCGTATAAGTATTACTGTAATTATATGGGATTAGTGATTAGTGGCAGGAGTTGAGTGCGCGTGTGCCAATTCTTGGGAGCATGCCCCATCCTAAAAACACCAGCTCCGTTAAACTGTTACCACAGCTCCGATCATGCATTACTCGGTGTTTATTGATCGAATGTTTTCTGTTAAGCTCTTTTCACAGACCGCCAAATGCCATTTTGTTTAATTATCGAACTGCGTGGTCGACCAAATAGGCAACGAATGAAACTGAAACATAAAGCGAAATAAACGTCAACTTTTACCACAAATTGGGCCTTTTTCGTAGATCTGTATTGACTGCGATCATTTATTTTCGACAATTGAACACCCGTTCCGTTGAAAACTTAACGCTTCAACTCAACAACGCAGTTGCTAGTAAATTCCACTTCACGCACCCCATGTCCGAGAACGCACTCAGCCCTCCCAGCTCTTTATTGGTTCGAGTAGAAGAAATGCACGCACGGGGAAGAGAAAGAAAAAGCTTCGAAGAAAGGGCTGAAGTGACTCGGTAGACGAAATAATCCAGCTTTTTTTTCTCTCCACGCGAACCTAGGACTATGGTTTTTTGCGCTTTGCATCGCGAAACTTTCCCCTTACACATACGTAACTATGTATATGTATGTATAGGCAGCTAGCGCCGCCACCACTACGAGTTTCATTTCAGGCTGGTGCAAGCCCGAAAGGATACCTTTCCCCGTGGTAATTGAATTTTTCAGTCGCCCCAACCTTTTCCTAGACACGTGATTCATTAGCAGTGTAAACCCCCGGGCGGAAAATTAGGACGGGCATAGCGCATGTAAGGTAAACGAACAAACGAACAGGACAGCCAAATGGATTAGGTAAGTAAGTCCTGATTTTATGTTCGGCCAGCTTGAATCGTCAAATGAAACTCCAAGCGCTCCCTTCTCCTTTTAAAGCAATGATGAGCTCCATTCTTTTGACCATTAATATCGCGTACCCATCTACTTTCCGAAATAGGCGCTCGCCAATGTTTGTCTTGCCCATTTTTTTTCGCCATCCATTTGTCTCGGTTGCGCAAATTCTCGGAGATTCCTCATACGTGGACCCCGACCGCGGAGTGGACCGAGGACATTCGAGAAAGTCCTCGCGTTGCACAAATTCGATTATTGATCGACATTTCGACTGGTTGTGCTAAGTGACCGGAGCCAGCGTGAAGAGAAGCCTGTCTTCCTGCCTTTGTCTCTCTGATTTCTTCCTAGTTGCACGGATCTTTATGACAAGTTACACGAAGTATAAGTGCGAGTGTGTTTCTAGATTACGCTGTAACTTAACCAATATGTAAGACGTAAGTTATCGAAGTACTTAATAACGCGTGAGTGTGTAAATTGTTAGTTTAAATGGAGGCCGTGATATTATTGAAGGTCGCAGCCGAATAAGCTTCCCGGAAGCTTGCCAAGCTGGCGAATCCAGTTCGGATGAGTAATTTGTACTTCTAGCTACCATAATTGTATACTTTTTCACTTTTTCGAGCAGAGCGACGTTGAAATCGAAAGTATACTACACCACACGTTTCTCCCGTACGGCTAATTTCTTAAGCTGTCCCAGTGATCCAATTAACAGAAATGGTCCAGAAATCGGTCAATATTGTTCCTGTATCACTCTCTCACTTTCTCTCTCTCTCTCTCTCTCTCTCTCTCTCTCTCTCTCTCTTAACGTTTCATCCATCATCCGATGTACGACTGAAGGTGCCGTCTTTAAACTTTGATACGGAGCTTGCACGGTGTACAAGAACTTCTTTTCATTCGAACAAATTAGAAACTACACCAACTTGTTACATTTTAAACTCGACTGGAATACTGAATCCCTCGGAGTACTGTACTATTTGAACATACAAGTTCATTCAGTATGAATAGTGATCGATTCATAGGATACATTCAGTATATATGTATATAACAAAGTTGCATCTCACAATAGTGAGAGATCTTGTAAACCACATGGAATGCTTGACCTCCAGAATTGCTCAAATTGCAAGTGCTCCTACTGACAGTACAAGAGTCGAACTCCGCAGAAAATCTCATCTCTTTTGACCCGTCCGTATCGTGGAAGAGAGGTCTAGGGCTAACCAGCCAAACGCTCAATGAAACGAGAGGTTCATCTCGATGGAACCTTAGCCAATTCTCGAAACAATGGCTCACTTACGAATTTATTAGGACACGGCAAACACAAGACGATGTTACGCGCCCGAAGAACTAAAGCGATCACGAGCCCATGAAAGCCAAACCGTCCACAATGGAATTTTCGAAAACAATATGGCGGACTGTCGAGTCCGGAATGTCTCCTATTGGCGCACACGCACCACTCACTTGTCACTAAGGCTCTAAACGATCATTTCAATGTTAATATTAGTAACGCGACTACCGCACTCTCCCGCGAAACGAGACTTTCCATTCTGGTGAAGACTACAATTTTTAATGAAATAGACGAAAGTGTAAAGTCGAAGATGTTTCTTGAGGTTAAGTTAAGTTAAGTTACGGCGGCATTGCAGTAATGCGTAGGAGGCCATTCGCAGTAGAAGATTCACGTATTACCGTGTACACAATAAGATCGATATCACGTTTGTTGGCTCAATCACCGTACCGTTAACTAATTAAAGAGCTAACCTAACATACTCACCAGCGCGTATTGTCTGGTTGGCTTAATATTCGTAAATGATATGCATAAATACAACGTGCTACATATTTATGTGTATTATATATACGAGCTACTGTGTAATGTACGTTAATCAATTGCATTGAATTCAGCGCGTCAGGCCGCCAATGTGGGGATGCGCCGGCTAGGAAATAAAAAAGCCTTTGAAACCCCGGGAGAATCACGACGCGTCTTTGTTAATGCAAGATCTTTGCTAGCGCATCCACATTGTTGGGGGAAAGAGTGCGAGAATCCATTTGTAATCCAATACAGGCAAGATCGTTGTACGCCGAACGACGATCGTGTCGTAAGTTTGGTAGGTTAGTTGGCTAGATTCATTATAGTACCCAACATCAGTAGATAAAATTGTTGCTTCTGGAATGTCCGAAACCTATTTTGGTCTGTTCGACCCGATTTGTAGAATACTTGCATACACACTTCGTACGAAGGTGATTTTCACGGCCTCGGTTTAGAGTTCTCTGATCAGTTTTTCGGGCCATGTTTTTCTACTCCAGATCCTGTCAAGACTCAACCCACGCCTAACCCTTAGAGACAACAAGTATGATTTTTACCGTAATATTCGTTGCGGGAGTTAAAGTACCCGTAACGGGACATTCTAAGATTTGAAGAAGTTTAGAGCGATGCGTAATTGGTACACGGATGTCTCGAAGATTCCCTTTGCTCTTGGCGTGCATCTCGATCGCTTAAACGCGGATGCCCGGGTACTCTAATGAAGCAGGCCCTTTAAAGAGCTGAGCGCCGATGATGGCGGACACTTAGCAAAGAATTATACTATCGCATGTCTTCCTGAGAGCACCCTTCGACTTTGTGAGACTCTTTGTGCGCGCCTGAGCCAACTCCTTTTGAACGAACTTCCCCGATATGGTCGTTCTTCTGGAAATGAGGACGATGTGTCATGATATCGAGTGCGAGTTTACTGAAATCTGCAAGTAAAAGCGAAAAACTGTGGCCAGTAAGTGTCAAGGGACAAGTTGGTTAATTCGGCACCCGCAATTACCCTAGAGCCGCGCGGAGGTGTACCGACGGAATCCATTCGTTCATGAAAGATCACCTAACCCTCGCAGTTTTAGCTGTCGAAATGTTTTCGCCTATACAATTTAGTACCTAAGTGTAACAGAGCCAAGTGAAATATCAGTGATTCATCTGAAACCCCGAGGCACCGAATTGAGTAAATGACTTTTTATTGATAAAAGATGCTTTTCAAAGGTACAGTATTCATATCGCGCTATTAAATACCGGTGGTGCCACTCTAGACATATAGTAGAACCATATTCGACCAATCTTCAGACTGCCCAAGAAAACCGAGAGGGATAGCGCAGCCTCACGGAAAAGCTGCTATCCTTCTCAAGTTTCGTTCACAGAGGATGAGAGAGCATTCGATTATATTAGAACTGATCTCCGATATCGATGTTATAGAGAGCTACTTTGACCAAGACACCAACTGCCGACCGGGGGCACCATCAGGTTCCCGTAACAGGGAAGCTCCGGGCCACATCGAGCCAAACAAATGGGCCACATTCTTTTCATGCTGTGTACATACATGTAGTGGCTGATTTGTTACCTACCACGACTACCGAGCCTGCATTCCAACCCACTGCAACCGTTCTTTATTCCCCTATACTTCCGAAACAACTTTTTACACGTGTTTGAAGTTTCATTTGCGCTTCGAAATAAATTACTTCTCTCTGGAGGTTCGTCCAGGTCTATTTAAATAACCGTGAAAGCAGACGAGAGGCAAGATTCAAAACCGCCCGAGCAAAACTTCTAATGCTGTTATCTGTCGAAACGCAATTGCACGTTACAAAAGCAAGTCGTTTTCATGCGCTAATGCCTTAGGAAAATCGATGAATAAAGCAACACTGGGAAAAGATAAACAGATTGGAACGACCTAGGCGGGAATACAGCAGGGAAATGTGAAGGAATTGAGTTATGGCAGCGAATCAGACTGGAACAAAATTGAGCAAACGCTCTGAAAGCACATCCTCCACGATATTTTCCTTTCAGCTCGGCAAACTTAAATTTACCAAGAAAGGATAACCTATAAAAACGTCTTCGTTTCGTACACTTGACTTGCCTCAGTCTAATCGGAAGGCACTCGCAACTCATTGTATATACACCCTGCGTCATCCTAAATGGTTCTAGTGCATTGATGCGCCATGATTTGCCACTATATGTAGTCACTGAGGAACGTTTAAGTTGCTGGCGACTTTTCGTGGAAATAATTAGTTAGTACTATTAATGAAGCAAGCCCGGTCCCCTCTGAGATTAGTTTAATGAACAAGCGACGACAAACTAAAAGTACCGTAGGATGATCAATTACTGTTGCGGCATGCGGAGAAGCATATGGATGGTGGGTGTCCAGATAACAAAGAGGAAGATAGACAGGCGATGGATAATTGTGTGTGTATTGCAGAGTCTCCCCGAGTGTTCGACCGGATTTAATCGAAATCTTTGCTCAACGTTGCATATGTGTTATTATAAAATAAAGTCGCGTTAATGTGTAGTTCGAGTAATGTTATGGCGCCCGTAAGAGAATGTTTTTGTTGAGGGCGGTGCACTGCTGTCAGCCGTATGGTCCTCGCCGTGCGAGGAGGAGTTCCGTGAAATTGAAGCGCACTTTTCTGTCTGGATGGTTGGTTACGTCGGTTGAGGCGATGTTGCCGCATCATGTGAGGATATAACAAGGGTCAAGAAAGGGTAACAAGCGGAGCGATGGCAGCATTGTGTCGATGGCCGCGAACGAGGACGAAGAGTCGAAGGAAGGAGTTGTAGGTTATCGAGATGAAAAAATAGTAACGATAATAAAACTTTATCTTAATGCTAAGGATAATAATGCATAATAATGATAATAGTACTACTAGCACATAAATAGTAATAAAAGGAGAAACCATTTAACAATAAAATGCTATTAATGATAACGGAAGATAACGATTACGAGAGGCGAGGGGTAACGTTAACGTTACACACTATTGAATATAAATACACAGTAAAGTATGGTAAATATATCGAATGCTAACCTAATCAGGATGACGCGTTACGACATTGTTAATAAATGCTAAGCGATTATTATAAAAGGGAATTCGTGTAAAACTGATAGTATTGTTAAGACAATCAGACACTTATTGCTCCGGCCACCTTGAGGGCCATCCAATGAATATTTATTGTTGGGCTCGTCCCGTTGCGCGAAAACAAGGACGCGCCGAGCGCTGATAAGAAAGTCGGGTTGACGCAGAAACGTGCGAGGACATTTGCCAACCGCCTTTTTCCACGTGTTCTTTCAAGAGAGAGAGAGAGAGAGAGAGAGAGAGAGAGGGAGAGAGAGAGAGTGACGAGTCAAAGTGCGCGAGCAGTGCAGCACATAATAAAATGGTCAAGTGCACAGTGGCGATCGAAAGGCTGCGCAAAGGAGAAGAGATGTGAGAGAGACTGAGGAAGGGTGAAGAGCTAAGAGAAAGAGGCATTGGAAGGAACTCGGCCTTACCCCAAATCTGCCCATTCCACACACCCCTCGCCCTAATGGAACGCGAACCGAGAGGCAAGCAGGCAAGGAATACACAAAGAATAGATGACTCACAAGACGAAAGCTTAGGTTGAAAGCGCTGAGGAAAGGAGAGGAGAGTGTTAGTGGAAGAAGAGCGAGCGAGCGAGAGAGTTCAGGGAGGAAGGAAGTCACGGCACGGTACTGCTAGGTCGAGTATGTGCCGCGTGACACTTTTTTGTACGCCTCACATTTTCTACGGTTTCAGATTTAAAAAAAAAGTATTTAAAACCAGCGAAAAAGAGTTGACGAAACGGATGAGGGCGCTGATTGCGGTAGTCAGCGTCACCACTTCCTGCTTCTCGCCCTCTGGATTCAGTTTGTTCTGGCGCTGTGTGTCTTCTCGGTTTCGTTCGTGGCATTTTCCTCTCGACGGACGAAACGATAACAAACACTTGTGCCAATTATTGCAGGGACGATACAAGCCAATTAAGAGGAGGATAGTAGTTCCAGGTGTGTTGGATCTTCGGTCTGGTTACACTGCTTACACTTATATATGTATATGGGGAACGGAATTCAGAGGTTTCTTTAGCCTCGCGAACTGGCGTCACGAGAAAATGGCAGTCCAGGGCGGAAGTGAGTGCAGCAGAAGAAGAGAACGAGCATTACGAAACCTATGACGCATACACAGGTTACATACGTATATACGTATACATACATACTCGCATGTAAACACCCTACAGGACTTTATACATGCATAAACACGGCGAGAAAGACGTGGGCGGAGTAGAAAGCGCGATGGTTGTAAGAGCACAAGGCGTTAGGTTAAGTCGAAAAGAACGAAAGCAGGTATGTAGTTGAGCGAGAGGGGAGCGCGAGAGCGGGAGCATGAGGGAGAGAGAGAGAGAGAGGGTATGGAAATGGGAGGAGAGGAAATCATACGAACATTTTGTTATATTCGTATAAGAACGTAGGCGAAACGGTGTGTTGTAAGGCAGCAAACGTATCGAATCTACCAGTTAAATGTTTACGATAAAATTACGGGTAATTAAGAAATTCTAGATTTTTTCTAACTAATCGAATCGTACGGCGGACTCGTGCCAATCCTCTAGATTTACGACCTAAAAACGAGATATACAAATGAGACGAAGCTGTTATCCTATATTAAGTCGGCTTGGAATAATATTTGATTATACGTATTTAACGAGCGAGTGTCTATTGTGACTGTGTGCGCCTATCCACGCGCGCGTGTGTGAGTATGTGTGTGTATGACTGTGTGTGCATGTATGCGCGCCTGAGTGCGATATAAGAATAGATGAACGCGTGATCCTGGCTGCCAGTGGCTGCGTGTGTGAGAGAGGAGACAAAAGTTGGAAGCGGAGAGATGCGCAGCATAAAAGAATCCGTTAAGGTAAGTCGCGACTTTCGAAGGAGCAAATCGAAGATAGAACGACAGTGGCAAGAGCAACGATCGAACAGAACTTCAATTATTCATTAATGGTTCGCCAAGCATGAATTTATAATAAGTCAAACTGAAGGATACGCGGAATAAATAAACCCATACATCTTGTATTAACGCCTAGTTTTTTCAAGCATTTAACAATCGATTTCGGTTCAAACAGATACATATGGGACTTTCTTCCGGGCATCCTTCCACCTGTGAATACAAGTTTCAGTATCTAACAAACACTTAATTAAACTTAATTTAGTTTTTATTTTTGTAAAACCGAGGAGGCGTAATTGTATATCCGACGACAATTGCTACTGTCAGCATCATTATTGTAATGAGTTCGTGCAGTGCATAGTGAGAGATACTCAATAGGCGATACTCGAACTCGAAGACGCGCAACAATTATTATTAATATACATATACATATGTACATACGTGATAGACGGAGGAGAAAAGGGGGAGAGGAGAGATATGCCGAAGGAAGGATTTCATGCAGTGACGGCGCTCATTATAATTATTATTACACGTATCGCGGCGACTGCGTTATCATTATTATTATGATCACTCTACTTGCTATTACTGTCATCGTGACTGTTACTATTATTTATCAATACTACTAAACTACTACTGCTACTACTAACTACTACTATTGCTACTACTACTATTACTACTGTACCGCTACTACTATTACTACTACTATTTATTACTACAGCTATCACTACCATTCCGGCGATATTCGCACGAAATCGCGTGAGGTTGCGAGGTGGATAGAGTGAGATTGACGATACACGCGAAGGGGTTTCTTTTAAATAAACAACGAATCATCGAAATGTAACCTATGTTCTTGACATGCCGATCTCTCTGGCTATCTGTTTGTCTTGCCTGCCTGCCCGTTTGCCTGTCGGTTTGTCTGCTGTCTGTTTCCTGTGCGCGTCTGGGTCTACTGCATCTCTTAAGCAAGTGCCACCTGCCCGAATCGCAATTTCCTTTCCTTTGAACGTAGCAAGCAAGCCCGATCTCCCCACCCCCCACCCCCTGCAATGCCCATTTTCATCCACCGAGCCTCGACATGCTTGTGCAAGTAAGATCGGCCCTCCTCTACCTTTTGTATAATATGTGCATCCTCTTAATTTGAAACTTCGCGCTCAGGTCTATGATATATTTGGAGAAATGTCTACTTGCATAAACGGTCGGATAGTTGAATTATTCTTTACCACTTTCGTGTGATCAGCCTAACAATTAATGATCGCGGCCTACGAAAAGCCAGTCCCAATAGAGCTGCAACGTAACCTAAGCTTGGTCGGTGCGACTGATGAGAGCATTGCGCTAATAGATATATATGCACATCCAGTGACTGACGGATTCTTCTTTCCCTAGCGTCTGATTCACGAACCATAACTACTGAACGGCCTCTTTACTTGTTTCTAGCCGCATCTTCGGTAAACTGATTTAGCCTTTACTATCATCTTCATTATCCCCCAGTGATCCTTTGCGAACCCACTGGCCAGCTAATCAGACGATAGACTGTACAGTAACTTTTATGAAATCCTTTGTACACCGCATTCAGTGACAGTAGTGCCTAGGGACTGACCGGATAGGGATGTACCGTTACCATTTAATCGATCGACGTTTCCTCTTGATCCAAATCCCCAGTCACGGTGGGAACCTTCGGGAGCCTTGGTCAAGATATTGCGTTGACTACTTGGAATTCAGGTTTTCCGTTGACGGGTAGGGTACATGTGTCCGGTGGAGAGGAGGGTTCGCAGGGGATCGAGAAGTCTCCCGCGCGGTGTAAATAGAAGGGTTGCTTTCCTCAATTTCGTTTTTCGTCCAGCATATGCCCGCTCCGTGACGTTGAGACGCTTCCTTGAGGGCAAATGGCACTTAAATCCGTCTATATTTCCTCGAGTAATTGTGCTCCCGATTGAAGGTCGAGCTGAGGATACCAGGAGTACATGGGTAACGCGTACGAGCAGTGTGTGGGTGTCTGTCATCCAACGATTAAGCGAACGATCGTTGGCAATATGGAGTGATGCGGAGAAACGAAGGCGCTATGTGTAATATATTAATTATCTAATTAACAAAGGAGGATTGAAGAGCCATTACTCTAAAGAGAACTCACACGCGAGCACACGAGAACATATTATGTATGGATAAACTAAACTAACCTATTTGTAAGCTAACGTCTACACTCTACACAACTATCCCACGTATGTAAAACGATTGAAATAAACGAGCGGTTAAAATTATTGTTTAAAAAATAATAAACGTATTGACAAAATTCACTGTGTTAATTTCACCCTGACCCTTTCTATTGCCTCCTGTATCTCGCACTGTAACGCATTACCTGATGTCGAAGCCCACCTTCGCCTTCCTCTCACAGATGGACATTGTCAGCAAGGAATGGATATTAGGAGGGCCAGGCAGATTAGTACATACATAGAACTCGTTTATTTTGCGGTTAAACTTTGCCGTTTGGACAAGAATACAGAATACATACGTTAGTCTCTCTTACCAAGGAGCTCCTCATCCACTCACAGGAATCAACATCGTTTCCATTTTTATTTTCCAACAGTATCTGGTAGTCTAACCTCCACACGTTAGGTTTACTTGCCGTGATTGCATTTGTGAATTTTTTATTTACTATTGCACGATTCCATTTAAGATCCAAAATATGCTCATTAAATTCAGGATTAATATTTCTTTTATTGGAACCGGTACGCCCAATTGTTGAGAATATTTTATGAGGCAAAACTACGAGGCTTATAACTGCGTTAAGAGTAAGGTTTATTCCACATGGAAGCCTGGGTAACGCGCAATTAGAATACTTTTCCCAAGCAGAATCCCGGGAAACTATTACCTCTTTGCCCTTCTTTCATTATTTTTCTCCGAGCGCACGCTATCTGCCGTCAGTTTTCTTTGAGAGTGTAATAAATTGAGATTAAATAGGGGTGATTCTCATTGGAAGTTTCTTCATTAGGTGCACGACGGGTCCTCGCGCCGGAGATAAAACTGTCTCGCTAAGAACAATTGTCCTCTAATTAAACAGTTCGAGTCTTTCTGGATAGGAAAAATTAGCAAAAATTATATGTTTTATCCGGATAACGAGTGGAATCAATGTAAGAACGAGCGGACGTAATTTCTCTAAACGCCCCGTGTCGAACTGCAGATTTATCGCCTATTAAACTTTCCTGAACAGCGCCACTTTAACAACGATCGCGGAAAAAGGTAATTCAGTGCGTTATGGCAATGTATAACCGTATTTTCTGAGTATTTACCTACATCCAAAGTGCCAGCAGAATTTCTTAGATAGATAGGTATGAAGCCAGAGAGCTACTCAAAATTGATGAAATAAAACGACTTCGGTATTCCTAAGTTCGAATCAACAACAAAACTCAGGAAGATTCTAGTCTTTTCCACATATATATATACATATGTATAATATGAAATAAATCGCTCGTAAATTTCCAAAATCGGAAACATGCTTACAAATTCTTTGATCAAATCTTGTTTTTTCAATGGCTCGAATAGGTGTTTAGAGTTCAGCTAAGAAACATTTACGAGTGAACATGCTTTCGTTTCAGTCAAAACCTTTTCCTTTGCTAGTAATAATCTGGCTCTGAAATGAGTATGTCGTAATCGGTCTTGCATATCAAGAATTTAGATGAGAAAGCTGCGATATCTGAGGAATCTCGCGCCAAATAGTAATAATAGCCTGGGACAGCCAAGGCTAAAATTAAAGCAAAGTTAAAATGCGTAAAAAGGCGAGAACGTTGAAAGCTGTCCGGAGGCGCTTTCAAACCAAGGCTTTCCATAAGGTATACAGTAGAAATCCAATACATTTGCTCGCATTTGGAGTCAGGAACCAGCTTATCCAAGGGGACTCAATGTGGAATCCTTACAAAACATCGGGCTGCCGTCTCCGTACGTAAAAAGAAAAGGCCTGACTGAAAAATTATTTGGGCAATCGACTTATCTCTTTAACATACGGGTCAAGTTCCAGACAGCCCAAAATATTTGGTTACTTATGCGACGGCTCCCCTGTATTGTTCCGCACGCCGACGGGGTAAGAAAGTTTGCCGCAGTTTACTCAAGTTTGTGGAAAGTGCAAAAGAAATTAGAGATTAAAGAATTCGTTGCAAGAGTTGGCTAAATTTGGCGCATGTCGCAAGGCAAAACTTTTATCCTTTTTTCTACAATCCACCACCCACAAAATAATTTTGTGATGTATGCGATAGGATACAGACTGTCTAATATTTCTCATTGTATCATTAAAACCAAGGTGTGAAAATTCTACCCAAAAATGTATTTGTTTTACTGCTAATCGGCTAAAAGTAAAAGAAAACGATAATATGAAAGATACACAGCAAGAAATTAGGGTAGATGGGGACGATTCGCTGTTGTTTCAAGGGGTCTAAGACCAAAGTAGAGCCGATACTCCATAAGTATTTGCCAAATGTTCAGAAATAGTGTACACACTCGGGCCATCTAGTCCAAGGAAAAGGCTGACGTGGAAGTATACCGAAGTAAAAGTTTGCGCACACAGTTTATGATGACATCCCCGTTGAGTGTACAGTCAGTCCCTCCTTCCGCCCCTTTTCCTACCTCCATCTGCGACGTGTCCTAGAAAAGGAACATTTCCTATTCTGCCCCTAAGACTCAAGCCCGACACACAGTCAATCCTACAGGAAACTTTATAAAGAGCGAGCCTCCAAAAGCCTGGATTTCTTGCTGTTAGAACATACGAATCTGATCCAGGGTGGAAGAAGCAGGATTTCAATCAACCTTCATGTATTTATTATCACAAGATGGTGTCAACTGATGTCCAGCGGGGCACATTGCCTCTATATATATCTGGAGACAACCGGCATATGCCGTAACTTAGGGTTTCGAAGGTTCATCAAACTTCAGACTTTGCCACGTATCATTTTTTCTATCGAGACAATCTACATCCTGCATCCTGCATTTAACGTCATATGGTCACGTTGAACTCTGCAGATACAGAGTTGGATTCATGCCATTGCAAAAATCTTCAAACAAATATGGAGGGTGATTGCCTTCCTATTCGCTGTTTAATCATTATTGTCACCACACTTTTTATCAGATGTGTTTGTATATTATATTATGTGTACTGTATATAATATTGTACGTAGTACACATGGTGTAGAGAAGAGTTCAAATTTTCTACGTGCCAAATTAAAAGTTGGACCGTGAATGTTGAATTCTGATGCAATACGCCGGTTTGTTACAAAACCGAAGAGGCCGTAATCGCATGTTTACAAAACCTGTATTTAAGCGAGTCAGTGTTTGGCTAAAGATTACACGTTCCCGAATTGCAAACAGTTGGGGAACATCCGTAGTTTTGGGATCCCAAAGGGCGTTACGGGGGCGAAAGTAGCCGGAAGATTGCTATCGACATCCGTGCACTAATGGCCCCCGAGCGGGGATCTCGTTAGCCTCTAATATCACAGATGTGTGACGGTGATGTATTCGGATAAGTGGTTGATAGTCCCCGAATCCCATAGTTCTGCCGAGTGGCAGAGAACATCCATCCGTCGAAGGAGACTCGGCCTGCTCGCCGCAACTCCCCCAGTCTGCAGGAGCAAGAGCAAGCAGTTCGCCAGAACTTTGGGGCGCAGAAGCACGGCTTAAGAGGTTAACTTCATCGCAATCGACAAGGCGCGAATGTGTGTGTGATAGCTAGTCGTTCGCTCAGACTTGGGCATAATGTAGCCCCCGCCGTGCCTCTTTGGAACTCGTGTGCAACCCGTTACACGCATGTTTCACTCACCTCCTCCAGGGATCCGACGTGTTCAACGCCTGTTACGGATAATTGTCGAAGGCAGCTAAAGGATTAGCTGGTTGGATGGCGTGGAACCATGATTCCACTTGCGAAATACATGTAAACTTTTGGAATTCTTGAGTACAACGACATTTCTGCATCAAAACTGCATTAACTATTTCTGTGTAATATCCCGGCACAATTCTGGGGTTGAAACAAAGTATAGTGGCGCCGTCTGTACCACTGAACGCCCTATTGAACTCACAATTAGTCAAGCAATCCTTTCGGGTCAGTTGCGACTTTTAAAAGGTGTGTGTCTACACGCATTTTATTTTTGACTATTCTTTCTACATTACCAAACATTATACTGTTTCTACTTCCGATGATGCAGTTTCGCGCAAACTCACTATCCACGAAAAACGCTTTACCGTAGTCCTATATATGTATAGGATATATATTCAAGTATCACGGGGAAAAGAGGGAATGCAAGAGGTAGCGTGCTTTTCTACAAAACAGATCGTAAAATTGGCTGTACCTGCAAGAAATAAGAATGCAAAGTGCTCATATTGTATACAGCAAAGCGTGAGACGTGTTCACGCACTCGATTCCTCATGGTAAAGGTAACCCCGAGAGTTGCGCGAAAAGGGGGTGTGGGACGGGGGGAGGGAGGGAAGAAGGAGGAAGGGAGAGTCCTTGAAGGTTGAGTCGTCGAGGAAATGTTTTGATGGGCGCTTGCCTCCTTTCTGGGTTCCTCAAGTGGCATCGCGACGTGCCTAGGCTCTTCCACTCGTGCTCTCCTTTGTCGTGGCTGACTTCAAGTGTCCCGGCTATCCTTCGACACCGCGGAATTACTCGCTTCCATCTTCCTCTCCTTTTCCTTCCACTGCTTTCTTGCTTTTGGACAGCGAGACCTCTCGAATCCCGGCCATATCGCGTCGGCTATCAAACTGCCAACTCTGCAACCTTTCACTACAGACTTCCCGTCTCCATGATTATACTGCTCTTGTCAGTCCATTGAGTTTCAGTCGCATTTTCAATACTCCACGTAATACACGTAGCGTGATTGAAGTGCTATAGCTACAAAGTTTTGTTTATAAGCAACACTGTGAAAACAACATTTCGTTTGGTAAATGCTCGAAAACCATTTTTTACAGGATATATGGACAACTGCACCTTTCCAGACGTAATTTACAGAAGAATACAGATATCATCATGCTACGTGCATTCGGGCTTTGATATATTCGAAAATTGCTGACGAACTAAAAGCCTGGATTTGTAAGGTTTATCGGAATTTAATTAATCGGTTTCGACTTCTAGTATAGAAAAGGTATGAGGGCCGTCGAATGATTATGACTATCGCTTAAAACAATCGAACGCATTGGTCCTTTTCCAATTTCGAGAGGTTCCTAAAGTGCCCATTTCTCTTTGCGCGATGAAGTTAATCGAAAAGAAAGAATTTCTCGGTAAAATCCTGGAGTTGCCTTCACGACAATCAATACTACTAGCTGCGTTGAAATCGGAAGGACAATCCAACAGTATTCCTGATAATCGTTTGATGGCTCCTTCGTTCCATTACAAAATTGAGGGATATATTGGACTTTTGTTCTCATTCCTTGCATGAAAACAACATTTTATTATAGGGATGGTCGGTGTTAGTGGACACACACAATATAGGAAAAATTATGTGGCCACTAATCAAATGCACCGTAAAAAAAATCTCGAAAACAACATTGAATTTATGAAACGTGCAGATATGTACTAAACGTGGGATCTAAGTTCCTATTAATAATATAACGCCAACAATATATAATACACATCAATTAAGTATTTAGAATTTATTATTTATAGTCTTCGCATTTATAAAACATTATATTTTTCATCTGTGTGTACTTTATGTGCTCACATATTTAAACCAAATTAAGCAAAGTCACTATTTCAACTATACAGTCATACAACTATGACAGCATGATTTTAATAATTTTAAAGATAACATTTTGAAACCCGGTATTTTCACAGGCTTGGTATTTTTAATGCTGACTGAAGGTGAGAATGCCAGGGCTAGAGTGTCGATAACGATAGCATTGGCCGTACTTTTGGGTTTTAGGGTGGTTGGGAAGAGGTTTGTAATTCCGGAGGATATCTTAACCAGCAGGTGATGTGTACTTAGCCGGGTATTAATTTCGTTTTCATAGCGCGCTCACAGTGGAGTTAGCGACAAGATTTTTTACCCCTCGAGAGCTACGGTTGGTAGCCCACTTTCATTGAACTCCCCTGCTCTTCCCTGTTTGCCTGTACTTGCCCAACCTCCTGTTTATTTTTAGGAGACTAGCTAACGATTATTATACGGATGGCGGAAAACTAACACTAGGCCGCAGTAACGAAACATTAAAAAATACTGAATCAGATCCCCCTGTATCACGAACCTTATTAAAATAATTTAAATTTTCATAGAAAGTATCCATTTTGGCCAGGCGTTCTGTATAATACCGAGGAATTCTATACAATACCTAGGCGAAGAATATAAAATATTGAAATAATACATACCCTTTATACCTAATTTGTCTAAAAACGTCCAGCATTTTATAGAATGTTGGTATTTTATACATTGCTGGTAACATATGTATACATTTTATTACCATGTGTGTTAACAATTAAAGCGGATATGGGTTGTTGGTTGGTCATCTTAAAATTGCCAATGGAATAATTTCACAATTAATTTTGTATTGAATTAACGACAAGTGCGTTATTTGTACCAAAGTCATCGGGTTGTTTCGCCCAACAGTAAATAGCATATTATTATTTAATGTCACGATTATCTTTTTAATGATTCTGAAACACTCATCATTTAGCAAAACTTGAAGGAACTTGAAGAACCTCCGAGAATGATAAAGCGTTCCCCCAAAATGGATAGAGATTGCGGGGGAGTTGAATAATTCGGGGGGTTTCATGCAGTCGCCAAATTGGGGCGAAGAGCAACTATATAAACATTGCTTATACGTAGACACATATGAATATGGAAGTCACGTTATCGATTACAGCTTGTGTGCTTCTTCGAGTGTTAGTGGATGTGTATATCACGGCAATATGGGCGTGCTCGTACGTGCGATACAACGTTGCGTAGCTTGTGTAGCCGAGAAACACGTACGTGTTCCTGTATAATTCATGGAATACAAATGGTTTCCTTCGTGATACAGCTTGCGTGGTAGCGATTAAACACACTTACCATTACCCACTAACATTAGCATTGACCGGCTTTCACAGTCTCGGTTGTGTCACCGCTTTATACTTTCGACATTGTGGAATATGCAAGCGAAATAGGTGATTTTTAATATCGTGAATACATTGTCATCGGGGCGAACCTAAATGATTGAATACAAGGTCTCCAATCGCAATATAAATTAATAAGACTTCCTTCACTCATTCATTCAAATTGAAACATTGTTGGTTCTTTACACAGCTACACGCGTGTTTCCACTTTCATTGACATATGCAATTATGAAAATACTAAATTCTATAATTTGTTAAGATTCAAAGTCAAGTCCTGCCTACAATCTAATTTGGGCGCAATCTAAGTTATGGCTTCCGGTCCCGGATTTTTCTATATTCTCAAGACTTACTTTTATTCTTTTCAAAGTGGCGAGGAACATGAAAGTGTGAGAGTCATTAATTTTACGATCTCCCACATATCCTTCCACACAGTTATTTGGACCCTGTTATTTTGTTATTTTATATACTGTTGAGATCAACGATATTATTAAAAGTCTCATATGAACATATATTTATAAAGGTTGAATAGTACTCTTGTAGCAGTATATGCTTGCTTATGGTACTGTCGGGGTTGAAGGTTTAAGGAAGCCGAGCGTTCCTAAAGAACCGAGCTTTTCTAAAGAAGTAAGCATTCCCTGAAAGTGGGAATCCGTCGCAACGAGCCCACGATGTTCAGCACATTAAAAGTATAATTCATCTGAATTATGGCTTTGTTATTCTCTGTGCCCGACACAACGTCAACCTCCGAGTGTTTTATGGCCCTCGAGTTAAGGGAATTTACGGTTCCTCCTCGCGTTTATAAAATCTTTTCCGTTAGCAGTGGCACTTGGTGCTTCACAGCAAATCGCTTGAAATCACTTGTCTGTCAATCCGCTGTATTAACTTCCAAATTGTATATGCCCCTTATTGTAAAGACAATACTAAGTTTATACATTAGTATTGTATTGGACTTTATACATCTATCTAGTCCATGACACACCTGAATAGATTCGCAATATTGCAATTTAGAAAATTGCAATATCTACAGTTTACAAATTTACATTACAAACATTGTTAGAATATATTGATTCGTACAAATTTAAATATAACTATGTTGCAATGAATCTTTATAGTATTCGCTTAGTAGATTATTATATTTATACCACATGTATATCAGTTACTCAAAACTTTTTACTCAATACATATAGTGTATTAGAAACACATTAAACACTACCATTGTTCTCTTATCCCCACTACTATATATATATTGAGCGTGCAAGAAAGTTGAGTAATTTGGCACTTTGAGGGCGAAGAATTAATATGGCTACCAAATGGGTTAGAAACTCTAAAATGCTTGAAGAATACGTGTTATATGTTCATCAGATTTCATGTATATGAACCACCATATTATAATAATGCACCCAGAATCATGAATGTCACATGCGAATACTTGAATTGATTGGGCAACTATTGAAATGGTAGCGGCACATAAGTATAAGAAAGTATAATTGTGCATTGTATACATGCATATGTCTATAAAAGCCTACTTCTTTGAACGCAGAATATGTTGCCCTTACAGATTACAAAATATTTACTACCATACACGCATGCGAAATGCAGAGGATAGCGAGTAAAAGCATCAAATAAATTGTCTCTGTAGTTGGATATTCCTTTGTTATCTTTATGGAGACTATGCACTTGGATGAATATTTGCAAAATAACGGAGACAAACATGAATTCTATCTTTACATATACAGAAATAAGCCGCCAAATGAACATATATGCAATGTACAGAGGTGCTTGTTGTAATAAATTGCTTAAATTGCATTCTCTTGTTGCTAGCTGTATGCATTCGAACTTTATTGAACTGACATTCGCCCATCACTCCTCTGCGGCCGGAGTACTCATCACCAACTCATACTCACAGCACAATTCACTCTTCCACACGCGTTTCATGAATAAAACCTGCACTTTTTCGAAAAATAATTCACATATATTCCCGAAACGAAATAATGTAAGGCGGATACAATCGGATTGATCTTTCCTTACTTGTTTTAAGTGTAATTTGGGGATTTTTTGTCAACAATTAACGAATTATTTACTTTTCAAAAATAAGGTGTGCAGCGGGACGGTTGTCGTACTCTACAACAGTCAACGTGCTCGACTCAATAGTTGGACAGTTCTTCTGTTGAAATTAGAAAACTCGATTAGGAAAGAAGTACATATTAAGATTAAAAAATTGCGGCCGATAAGTTGCGAAGTATCAATTGTTAATATATGCCTACATAAAACACACAAAATCTAACATGACTGCGGCATTTTACCATGAGAATAATGCGCTGTTCCAGTAGCGGTGCGTCCTTTGCCGGCTTTCGTGTGTTTAATTAGAATAGCGGACGCTAACTAAGTAGTGATATAGGTGGCTTGGATGCTCAGAATCTGCCTGCATTCAAATGTATGGTGGATTGGGACTGGTTGCAAACAAAGGCTGGTTGCATGTGTTGAGTACTTGCTCTAGTATGTCATATGTTATTTCTACTATAATGAAACTGGCGTATCGACAGAAGACCCAAGTCGCACTATGCAGAACTTTTTGCTTTATTTTCTGACGTGTGCAAGAGTTGAAAGCCTCGGAATGGTTTTCAACCATGCAGGTGTTGGCAAGGTCCTGGTTTTGAAGGCGAAATCCCTTAAGACAATACGTCATTTTTAGTGACTCGTCCTAGACTCACGATGACCCTGAATCACTACTACTAACATTTCAACATACAAGTCATTACGCTCCTCTATCACGTTGAATTCTTTGATAAACTGAATGTGAGAATGAAAAATTCATCTACATAAAAAGTTAGCATATGATCGTGCTTGAAAATGACAAACAATACTGAATGCATATTATTTGAAACTCACAAAGAAACTGCATGGAAACAGAGCGAACTCGAACCATCGGGCACATGCTAACGTACACGAGTGCGCTATGCAGTCAGTCGTATCGGTAGATAATTAATTTGAGTACATTTAGCCGATTATTCAGCATTATTTATGATTATTCCATTTGTCGGATCGAACTCGAAGCATTCGTATTCGTGCATATTAAATTCGGAGACGACAACGCCGGCTGCGAAATTGATTTATAAATAATTGATTTAGAATTCATCCGGCCCTTCAGCTTATGTTACAAATTGTTTCCCCCACTGATGTTGGTCCGATTACGTATTCTATTAGCGACATCATTGTTATAATTACTTCGAATGGTAATATCGTTGTGATTTGTGCTGTTACGTTTGACATCAAATCAAATTGCATTTCGATGTCAAGAAAAATGTACAGGGTAGTTGATCCAAACTAGATACTTTAACAAGAATATTATGAGTCGGCAAGGAAAAATATTTTGTGTAAGGTAAGAATAGGCAAATTTTGTCCTTTTTTTTTACTTTTTTGCAACTCTGCAGGTGAGAAATACTTAATAACAATGGTTTGGAAACGAAATATTCGTTGGGGTAATTCATTTGGCAGAGATATTCGGTGGCGTAGCAGGTGGATTGACACTATCAGGCGTTTGGAAAAGTAAGTGGTCGTGAGTGTAGCATTGCCGGTAGGATAATGGTTAACCGTGTGGCTAACGTGAAAAAGAGGAGTCGTTATGAGCGGCTGCATACCACACCACGCCCGAGCTAGGGCGGTGTCACCGCGAGCCTGCAATCGATATCTCCTCACTCTTACTGAATTTTATGCACTCACCCATATCTCGATCACCCACTCTCACCACTAAACCTCCACTGTTCGCTTAACCTCTGTAGAAACTTCTTAATCAAGGCTGATTCTCTTGCCTTTGAATCACCACTGTCCAATATTAGGCTACTATGTATCCAGGATAATTATAAATTATTGACTAATTTAATTATGCACGACTATTTCCTAATTCCTCCCAGCATCCTGCCATTATGTGCGATGTTATTGAGTGGTGAATACTATGTATAGGATACAATATTCTCTCGGGGACGCCACTCGCCATTCGGAGTAAGTCGTCGCAAAAGTAAGATTTCGCTGGTACTTAATAAAATATTCGCTCCATTCTGTATTATTATACATATACATGCATATGTATACATCAGAGGATGTATGTATATAAATACGTAGATATTAGAGCTAATCCACACCGCTTAGTTTCAGAAAATATTATAGTTTCTAAACTTAGTAGCAATAATCGACAATCATCGAATTTAAACACAATTGTTCGGTGAGTTAGTATTATGAACTTCATTTAAACAAATTTATTTTGAAACACGGTGCAGTATATCTCGAACATATGCAAAGTATTCTCAAAAGTTAGCGTTCTGGCTGAAAGCTAGTTTATTCTGACGGAAAAACGCTTGCGGAGTGTAAGCGATAGTCGAATTTCAGTGCGTTGTACGGGATGATGCGTTTACCTCGGAATCATTAATAATTTCACCCAAATTCAATGGTACGAAATACAAGCGTTTAGTCGCATTTATTACTGGCTATTATTTGTATTGTTGTTTCCATTAATTGGCATAGGTGATCATTGGTTTCGCTTCCCGTGTTTATAACACAAATCTCCGATTGAAAGCCAAATGAATCACCTTGTACAGTTTGGTCCTTTCGAGGTAGCTTTCACTTTTCACCCTAATTCTCAACAACTATCGCTGGGAATGGGAAGCTTACGCGGTATTGCGGATTTGGCCTACTCTGTATATGTATAAGGTTAGAGTTGCCATGTATAATTATAGTCATCTAATGCATGCACCATCTATAATGGAAGTTGGAAAATAATTCCATCGGTGAAATACACCGTGAAAGCGTTGCGCTCACCAGCCACGAAGGGTGCCGGCCTACGTGAATGACTTTTATCAATTTCCGTAATTCCTCGGGGAGGTTTGATTTCCGGTGGCAATGTCGTGACCTATCGGACGCAATATCGGCCGGAGTGTCCCTGGCTGGGCCATAAAGCGAAGACGCATCATCACCCCGTCAGCCAGAGTGTATCGAGTATATTAGCATCATTCATCACACGGTACAAGGATCAGAGGTGGTAGGGTAAGCTGTAGGCATCGAATAAATCCAAAATCAATTCCCTGGACAGCGCGTCCGAGCTAGGTGGCAGTTACACCAATACGCACGCAGCGAAAACTCCCCGTCATCCTCGTTTGGTTGTTTCGTCCTAAGTCCGGCTGGAGGCTATTTTTCATCTGTTATCGGGCAATGCGACACCTTCCTGCTCGAGCGAAGCGACATGACGAAGGAAAAGGGAGCGCTGACGTGTTTTCCCAGGGTACGCGAGCGCCTCCTATGCAACCGCCAAATACTAGGCTAACTGGGCGAGATTCCTTCCTGACAGTTATTGGCTCCCGCCCTGAAAACACTCGTTCCATCGGCAAGTACTATAGCACCAAAGTGGAAATTCAAATTTCCCAAGGAGCACCGTGTAAAATATTGAGACAGTCTTACGAGGACATCCTTTTAATCTAGATTGAAATCTGAGGGTTCCTCAAGCGCAATCTTCATTTGTGATTCATTTCGTACTTGTAAGATTGCTACAAAGATTAAGAATGTATTACAATTTAGTTCGTCTTGTTAATTGTTCATTTGTTTAAACCGGCGACCACTTAAGATCCACTCCATCTCTTTGTCCTTCTCTTGAGGTCGTGCTGATCTTGTTTCCTGTTAGGCTCCCCATTGGAATTCCTAGGAATTACTTCATGCTGTACTTGACAAATTCGTTGGCAGTGAAATCCCCATCAAGGTTTTGAGGCGCGTCGTATTTGCCCAGGGCCATATCGATAAGAGAGAAAGAGCATCCAGAGAACTTGCTGGCGCAGTCCAGGCCTTCAAAGCCTGCTTTGTGTGCTTGTGCGTACGTGTGATGCTCCTCCGGCTCAAATGAGAGGATCTTCTTCAAAGGCAGCCTGTATCAATCGAGAAATGTGTAGTCACTTGCACATCTAAATCTACCCAAAATTACTTCTTAGGGGCGACCGGGTCTGGAAGGGTGACTCAAATTAATTAGAGTTGCTAAATAGTGCAGATTATGATCGAGAAAGCGATAGACAATCGTTAGCCTTTAAATACGATGCTAACTCTTTATTAGACGAGATCTGTCAGGAATGAATGCTTTGTAATTCCGCAGTTTACTTTCAGTCGCATTTGCGGAATCCCTCGAATTAGAAACTCTAGATTATTTCTGTTGCAAGAGCAAACGCTTTACTTCTTCTCGAGCAATATTTGTACTGCTTAAGCAAACCCGGACTTAGAGAGACGGAGTGAGTGTAGGGATTCGAAAGGAAAACAGGATTCGCTTAAACGAAACACGTAAAATAACGGCAGAACAATCCTTTTAACCTCATTTGCTTAATAAAACCCTGGGAGTCGTAGCCCCTCCCCAACGTTTCTCCGGATCGCGTCGGTGGGGTGAGGGAGAGAAAGAGAAAGAGTGGGATTATTTTCAAACCCCATCGAAGGGTCGGAAACGTAAGCCGAGTAAAAAGAAAAGGAGCGAGGGTTGGTTCGGTAGGTTATATCCCAGGACCCTTCGAGACGCCAGTGCCAAAACCCCTTTTTTGCTGGCATGAACCTCACGAGAATGATATCCTCATCATTTCCTCGATAAGAGTGTTCCCTTTTGGCATTAGTCGCTGCGAGGCTTCGCATAGAGCACGCAGCACGCACGTCCTCCCATCGAAGTTCATTCTGCAAGAATAAGGATCCCTTAGATTCCCAAAAAACTGACTATCCTTCCTCACAAAAAGATCCGAGGTAAACTCTAGATCCAGGCTATTAATGACATCGACTATTCTAGAGCCGCTGAAAGAATGGGATTGGTGAATCGGGCAAATAGCAACTAGCTTACCAGATTATGGGGCTATCTGCCTTAGTTTTAAGGCACACCATCTACTACTTCCCCCTTCGTATCATCCCTCTACAAATCTTGAACCTAGTAGTTGGTAAACTACTCATTGTCTTGAGTATTGAATGTATTTTTTATCAAATTCTTTCAGCGGTCCGAATATAGGAGGTGCCAAGAATTGACCGGTAATTATTGTTGGTCTTAAACAATGCAGGCTATTGATTAATTCTAATATTTACCGAGTAGAATCCAATGAATCCCTTTTTACATTTCTAATGATCAGGAATATACTAAATTTTCAATTCTGTAAACTGCAATATTGCAATTTACAGTACTTGGCTGTCATTAATGCTCATTCTTTCTCGCGCTGGGAATTTCATCCAAAATATTCGTGACTTTTCATTACGTCTGTAGTGGATCTTTTCAAGTCGCAAAGTAAGAGTTGGGACACTAAGAATAATTAAATTCTGATTGTTGTTAAAACAGTGTCTGTCAGTGTCGTAAGCGCCCAGAGTGGCTGATATAGTCGGTCACAAATTATAAGCAGGGATGGGGGGAAAATCAGTTTCTTCCGCATGAACTGGTAGGGGCCGCGCTCACATCTCGCGATCAGCAATCCGAATAAATGCCTGCCATGAATTCTGAAGGATACTTGGAGAGGAGAAACGTCATTCTTCAAAGATGGGCTCGGAGAAAATAAGCAAAATTACTACTAGAATCATTTTAGGCTAGTGCCCTGCGAGTGAAGATTCGTACCCTCTTCATCTTAACTCTACAATTAATCGCATTAATTTCGCAAACTATAATTTCGAATAGCCCGGGCGTGCAATCTCTGTTTTGACACACAAAGTTATGTCGTTCTCCTGGGGAAGCCGGGAGTCGAAATATTCAAATTAGCCAATTGGGTGACGAGATGGAGTTGAGATTTATTTTTGGGTCTAACATTGAGCTTAGAACGCTGAATTTCCAGAGGATTGCTTCTGGAGCAGGCGACGTATAAGGACGTCTGCCGGTGCGACGCGTCGCGTCAGTCCGCTTAGGTATTTGATTCGAAACCGAGTTATTGGATGTCGTCGACGTCGTCGTCGTCGTCCACGTCCTCGTTCTCGAGGACGTCGACTTTGTACCACTGGTTGGAGAGCGCCCCGGTCCTGGTACGGTGTAAGGATGGCCGTTATTAGTTTCGAGGAGCGCCACGGAATAGCGCGTCTACTCCTAAATCACGCTGATCTATCGTCTACCTTTAGATTGCACGACTCCAGGTAAATCGAACATATACACACGTATTCCGATAACACACGTATACGTGCACAGGCGCGTCCTAAATTCTCCAGGAGATCCCCCTAAGTTCGAAATACCCGGAAAGTGGGCACCTTGAAACTTCGATTTCCCTACAACTTCCTCGATGTCAGGTAAGCTTGAACTCTTTACGACTTTGTAAATCGCCGATTAATATCGATTTGAAATGCAAGATAAATTTTTACGCGATCATAATAATTCCGGTGCCAATTGAAATTCGTTTGGAGAAAATTGGAACGGACTTCGACCAGAGATCGACGTATTGGCGTGTCCGCGGTCGAGTTTCTTTCGCACATTTTCCAACGTCACGCCGCCTTGAAATTCGATCTATAGCAGCGCGCACACGAGTTCCCCCATGCATGCGGGAATTCTAAGAGGTCGGGAATGTCATGGGGAAAGAAGATTTCCCTGACTTCAGCGGCAATCAATTCGCCGGTGCTAAATTACATGTCCGAATACCGGCGCGAGCTCATCCTTTCATTATCCCTCGTTAATCGCTGCCCCGGTATAATGATCCAACGGACTGCACTGCGCGGAGATTGTTGGTCCCTTCCTATCGCTGTATGAATTGTTTATATATTGTGTGCAACAGCACAAAATTTAATTATACGATTAAACAATTATACCGTGGATTTAACGTAGGAGACTAAATTATATTATGTATAATTTATATTATTGAACAATTAATATATAAATTATATTATTGAATTCCCTTTTTTGAAAGAAAGAAAATATTCATACTCTACTGAATAAGTTTATGTTGAGTATTTCTTATGCCAGTTAGTGGAAGGACACCGTTCGCCTCGCCCTCAACACAGAGAGCGTTGAAATTTGGGGAAGCCAGTGGGGCTAACATGGCTAGAAATGATTTATCTTGGACACTACTACTAAGATTGTGAAGTGAAGTTTCAAATTGTGCCGTGAAGCACATGGAGAGACACAACCTTGGTCTCTTGCGGCACAGAGAGCGGTAACCAGATTTATGTCCTTCGCCGAGGGGTTTGATTATTTTCATCACTTGCTACGAAATAAGGCCTCGGTTAAAACCCTCTTGGATATCCGACACTTATGTCAGGGGTACCTTCCGTTGATGTGCATCGTATACCAGAGTGATTCATAATATGTCTGACTGTAAGCAGCGAATCTTCATGTCAAACCGAATCGAAAATATCCATGGCATTTTGCCAAATTCAACTTAGTTAATTACATCCACTTGGAACGTCGATAATCGCTGATAGAACGTGACTCTTCGTACCTTTATGAATAACCCTGTATTAGTTGCACTTCAAGATTTTCAGTACGAAATTGCAATCAAGCAACCGAAAGCGAGTTGTACTGCATATGTAACATTTTTCAAGACGGTTCTTTGATTATTTATAGGCTTCGTGAATTCCAATTTAGGAAGTTTAATTTTGCCGTTGCACACGTATTTTTTTGGTGTGGGTTCTTGAACCTTCGACTCTTACGAGGCGTTGGGTCGTAATTTAAATTCTGCCGTTCGGTTTTGGACTCTTGGATTCGTGTTGCCATACACATCCAGCATATATTTCCGATTCTGTGCTTCCGTTCACATTTTCGTCGTTAAATGCGAAATTTAAAGAGGATATCCTGTTTTGTTTTTTGGAAAATCGATGGTACCCGCTCGGAAGTAGCATCCGAAGCACATTGGCCCATGTTTCCGGAGAGCTGATGACGAATATACTTTCGCGAAGTGCACGTACTCGCGCCCGACACACTCGATAATAAAATGCAACGGCGAGTTTAGCGGCAGTATACAGCTTGCAGGCCGATCGAACGATCCTCCCTGCCCTTTATGGAGCGACGTCGAGCCACCTCAATTTCTTTAGTGTCACACGTCCAAATGTACTTCGCCGCCCTGTTAATGCAAACGAGCGGAATATCGACGTTAGAACAGTGACGTACGATTTTCTGGGCGGTTAGGCAGGATCAACCAAACTACGCCCTCCTATCATACACAGTCAAGGGGAAAAATAATCGGGCAGTAGAATTCCAAAATAAAACTAACAGCGCAGTACTGCACTCAAGTTATTTCTTTTTGGATCCACTACTACTAATGTTGGGTATTCTATACACCTAGGAAAAAGCTCATCTATAAATACAAACAAACCTTTACTTATGTAAATCCGACATTTACGCCAATCCGCACTTACGTAAACATTTATCGTTTATTTACCTATGAAACAAGTTTTATCTTAAAAACTGACTGCAAAATATTGATAAAATTTAGAAGGTTAAAAATAACCAAATTGATTTTTGTGAACCTATATGTATATAATCTACTAATAGTACAATCTTTTTTACCGTGGAACGCTCGGCCTTCCAGGTATTTTTTATTAAAAATCTTTTTTGTCAAAATGATATTGCATTTAAGGCACTTTAAATTTTTTAATTCATTCCCAACAAATGTCTGGACTAACCACCATGTTGCTGGGAAAGGAAGAAAAATCCAGCATGCGTAAAGTTGATTTACGCGAAGAATTGAGGTCCCCTGAACAAAATATGGCTACTCCCAGAAATTCATTATTCACCCTAAAATACCATCAGGTTAAAACCAACCATAATTTTCTTTTGTTTGTTTAAAAATTTGTGTATTTTAATTTTAAAGCTTAACATTTGCACTACCAACCGAAGCTTACAAAAAAACTTTCCGGATTATGCCTTTCACCCGTATTTCGATGTATTTCAAACAGAGTGTGGATTTAAAGTTTTGACAATATTTGGCAGTCACGATGCTCCTCGTTGCAAATAGTTCCTACCTAGTATCATTTTTCCACAAACAAAAATGTTTGCATGGTGCAAGTGTACACGTTACCTTTTTAAACATACGCGTCATACGTCCATATGTGACGTGGCAAAATACTGAATTATTTAGCAATATTGACGGTCAATTCATGTTCAAACTCTACGCATTATTCGGTAATAATACCCTCCACACACGATAAAAATAGCAGGAATTGTTTAAAAAAGCGGTATAATTATATAACTACCATAAATAGAATATTGAAATTTGTCTTATACATTCACTAAAATAATACTTGTCTAATACTCACGCATCTAAAATAACCTCCAGCTTCTTATACAGGTCTCTACGATGTCTCCGTTGCAAATAGTAATAGTCCGACTTGTAATACTTCTTCTTCCCAGGTTTCACATGGAATTTGCTATCGTCATTCCATCCAGAGTACTTAGTGCCACCGTTCTTCTCTGGGAATGAACTGTACTTGTTAGTACCGAATTTATTATCCTCCTTGGTTTTATCGTAACGTAACTGTAGAAAGGGGTCCAGCGCTGGTTTACTCTCATTTGGAAGATCGTATGAAATGCCCCAGTTGACGCCTTCCGTGAATATGTTGTCCGGTGAAAATGTCTTTACCGTTAAACACAAAGCTATCTGTAACGATTTAACAACCGAAATATTACATTTTTAACCAGATGAAATGTTGCCAGTTCACATAATTGATCCATTAACGGAAACAAGGCGCGCTAAAGGCTCCAAACTTATACTATGGACGGGGCAAAATTCGTTACTAGGTAGTAGAAGAAACTTCCAAACAAATTTTACTAATAAAGCCTCTGTGATTCCATGATGCAACGTTTTGTGATAACAAATCGGATTTTATAATACAGTTGTCTAAAACATTCAGATCTGCCAAATGCTGCATTAAGGTACATGTAGTGGGTTCGGAAGTTTACAAACGAATAAGTTAGAAATGGAAAGATCGTAAGCAGATCTAAGGCTATTAATCAATCGCCATAAACTGATTACTTGCCCATACGTAATACGATAATACACCAGAATGATACAGGGAAGGGCGAGGTGAACTACGATATGAGACTGAAGTTACATCGCATTACAGCACGTCAAGGTCAAACCGGCAAAACTTTGTAATTTTTTTTAATATTTTGAGTGGTCTGTGCATCCTAACACACCGGCAGTGTATTTCTTGAATACTTGCCAAATAGCCGAAACAATTCAGCCAGAAACTGTGCAATAGTATTTTCCCGGAATCTTCTGCAGCTCATTACTACTTACGGAGAAGGATGATCCTTCGGGAAACACAATGTGACGCTTCCTTCTCGACAGAAAACTTCCTCCTCCGGTATCAGCTTGATACTCTGTTAATAGAATATAGAGTATCGCAAGCATGATCCATTGTCTCCGCCGGTGCATTGTGACTGAAACAAAAATCAGGGGAATGCAACGCTCTTTAATGATTTTTTCCGGGATTATCTCTACTCTTTAACTTTCCAGTCCCCTCATTAGTAAATGTTAATCGGATTCATCTCTCACACATTGTTAGTATGGAGTGTGTGACTAAACTGGCCAGTAACTAGTTCTTTGTTAAATCAACCCCCTTTGATAGAACGGCTGTGAGGCAACAATCTGGGTTGCTAAAAATCGATCAACTAACAAAGCTAGAGGGTAGCTAATAAAATAGAAAGAAAAATTCGAGCAACTTGTATAATTCGTTTGAATGATCATGGTAATATGAGGTGGGCGTGTACTTCTTCTGGCAATCACATTGCAAATCAGTGCAGATTGAATTGTAACATCAAGTTACGTTTCGACCAGAGCGACGCTCCCGGCAGCCGCGCGATCTCTTATTACGGAGAACTTTCAAGATTGTTCGAGTGGCATGTGTCAGCCGCAGTTAATTCCATTAGGTGTCAACAGGATATTTCCAGACGCCACAAATTCTCAGCCTTGCCGCGGGCTGTTTCCCAGGGGAAAGTTCATTTCGCCTGGTAACACCAGGTTTGATATTAACATTTCCATCTAGCAGCATACAACACGTCTTTGGGACGCTGGCGTTCCCATAGCACTTCTCATACTAATCTTCAAAGGCCTCTCATTAACATGTTTCTATACTTTAATTTTTAAAAAATGAGTCGTGATGGGATGTATACAGGGTAATAATAGAGTTGTCGCAGTTCACTATTTATCCGAAATATATGTATATCAGGAGACTCATGAGAATGACACTCATTTTTCAGTAGAATATTCAATTAAACATAGTATTTTTGGTCCGACACTGTGATTAGAGTTCTTCCGTGATAGTAATTATCTTGTACACTTGTAACAACATACGCCAAGCAGCGGTACAGTATACAGGAGTCCATAGGATAATTATGGATATGTCCTTATAGCCAAATGTTTACCAACGAACCTCTACATCCTGTATATATAATATTGTGCGGAACGTATAATATGTACAATGTAATATACGCACAAATAAATCTGATAAGCGAATGTGGCAGGACTGATTCGAAGGAAAGTGAATGATCCTCTACGTAAAAGGTAAAAACTCTTCCGCTCCGCAAGTTATCTCATTTCAATTTGTCATAAATTAGAGTTATAAATGTTGTTTTCCTAGAAAGCAGTTTCCCACCGCGATCAGATAAAAGCCAGCCAATGTCCTATGGTAGATGGGGTATGTTTATTCAAGGGAGGGTGTAACAGTAGGGGGGAAAATCGCTGTGGTGGTACAAGGGACAGGAATTCCACAGCTATTTCCTATCGCAGCGAGTCAATGTCAAAGCTCAGCTCCAGCAGGGCAAGCAGAAGCTAGATTATTGTAGAAGTGGTCGGTGCCGGCGCCGGTATGTTCCCCTAGAGTCGGAAAGCATGTCCGTGACCGGCGCAGCATCCCGCAGGATCGAACCATATTTTAAGGGATAACCAATTTCCAGGAGCGCCGGCGGCGCGAAATCGACGGCTAAAGCCAAAGTAATGAAGCAGAACCCATAAGAAACTTGGTGGCACAAGCGAACCACCTTCTTGTATCGGAATTTACACGAGAAACAGAACATCGCGCTGCAAAATGTCGATTCAGCGAAGAATTTATGACGTTTCGGCCGATCTAATTAACTTTGCACTTTTGGCAGCTTTATTATTGCGACGCTATGCTGTGTAGAAATGTGGTGTCTTGTTAGTTATTGATAGATCAACTCGAAGAATTTATGAGCAACTATTCCTTGGGAGCTTACATTATTATGTAATAATTAACACTTTGACGAGACTAGTAATATGAAACAAGAATTGTCTTCGCTGCAAAGACAGATATTTATTATACCCGCACTATCGTATTCACAAACAATTTGATATTATTCAATTTTAAACAACTATACATAACAGCAGTATGCAAGTAAGAAACAATAGTGACTTTACCAAAACCCCACTAGCACGCAAAGAATTGATCGATGGATGTTAAATCTTGGATCAGTCACCAGGCCCGTGGCAGATGTTTGCGTCAGCATAAACTCGGAAGGAGCGAAAGAATAGTCGAGAGAAAGGAGATGGAGAAAGGAGGGAAAGGTAGGCCGGAAATCTAGCAATTGTGCTGGTAGCTGAGAGGGAGTCACGCGGTAGTATTTTCAAGCACCGTCAGAGAAGATAGGACTTCCTGGGAAGATCGAGCCTTGCGGAAGATCGATTCCCCTGGCGCTGACCCTGGAAATATCTCGTAACTCAGTTCACTAAGCTTTTTAGGAAACAGGAAATTGTTAGTCTGCCCGGAGAAAAGTGGCCAGGGAGAGAATGATCGATAGGTGACACGACGATACTACTCCTCGGTCGGGAGTCGAGAGAGCAGAGCGCCCGTCGACGCCAACTTCTTCTCCTGTCAGTTTCCGATTCTCGACGGAACTGCTATAGGAGTGCGATACATTGATATGAGAAGTTAAATGGCCCTTCCTATCACTGGAGATGATCCGTTAGTTTCTTCGTACATTTCCTCAACTATACCGGCTGCAACTTTGCCGTACAATTTAATTCAAGAAAATATCACTTGATTTATGAGTTCAAATTTTTATTTAAGTTATCTCATCCCTTTAGAATCGCACACAGAAGACGATATTTGGCCATTTGTTCCTTACAAACCATTTGTTTAAAACATCATATATAGTTAAATACATGTTAAATTTATCTAACTCTTCTATTATTTGTTTAAATCTTGATTTGTTCTAAATATGTATATATAAAGTTTTGGAGAATAACTATCTTACATGCCCTTAAATGACAAATTGTATAAAACTTTAATATACCGACACTCCCTATTATTATATTCGTTAATTCCGAGTTCATTTCGCTGCCTCTACCTTACACGAACTCTGCAAAACAGCTGATGCTATACTGAGATTCTGGTGCACCATCTTTCTGTATTGTACTCAATTTCGCCAATCGTTAGCAAATTCCACAAAGAGTCAAGTTCAAATACCTCTATTCAAAGCAAGAAGAAAATAAGCAGGGGAGAATAAAGAATATAAAACGGGATTATTAAACAAGTGGATCGACCGACAGAAATCCTGTGGCCATATGAAGAAAAGAGAGCTTAGGGGACAAACTCACACGATTTCCGTAAGACACTCCGTGAGAATGCCATTCTATTACTTGTCTCGGGCGGGTCTCGAAAAGCCACGGGATTATGCCGATCTGCATAAGGTATCGTAAACAGGGCGAAATCAAATAAGCAAGGCAGCTTCTCGTAAAAATTAGGTCCCCGCCCTCCAGATCCAGTAGCGACGTCAACAGTCACATTCGCCTTAGAATGTCATAAAAGTGCGAGAGGAAATCTAAGGGACGCATTGCGGCTAGAGAAGCAGAAAGTAGAAGAGCATGGGGAGGAGCAGAGTATCCCCTAGGCTTTATTCCACGCTCTATGAGAATTAGAGTACTCACTTATTTTGAAGGATCCACTGCTGCCCTGACTGCCGCCTGCCTGCCACCGGTACTCGCCAGCCAGAAATAAATGGCTGTTATCATTGTGTTTCGACGCGAACCCCACGCCGCATTGTCAAATTCAGCGGCGTACCACTCTGGTGGCACTCTGCTCTTAGTGCGAAAGAACCTGCCGATCTTTCACGCCAGGATCCGACCCGCTCACGCGTGCGCGCCATTTGCAAAGGGGCTGACAAAAACTCAATTTTATATAAAGTCAACTTAACATTTACAATGCTTTGTATATCATTAGTGTATTATAAACGAAGGAGTGAGATTTACCTATGAAAGCTGTTACGCTTTTCAAATATTGACTTTTACTTAATGGGTGGAACACGACATAAGTAGAATAAATAAAAAAACAACTATCCAGCAATTCCTTGGATTACGCATTGTAATTACTGTGTTAGAAAGCAAAATTCGCTAATGTAAACAGGCAGAACAAATTATCTCCAAACATTACATGAGAGCCCACCACTGAACTCAGCCAACACAAGAGTGGGTATGATGGGGCTCTAAATACTGAAGTTATTACTATTAAGGAGCCAATATATTAGCTCCCAAATATATCTGTTTTCCTTTCCAATTATGATTCGACACTTGCTCCCTATCTCACCAATCAGCAGTGCTATTATTCTTATTATATATTTTACTTTCTTTATCACGTTTAGAGAATGTTAGAAATTACGTATAATTTGTGTTCTGTCGGTTCGTGCCTTCTGGTACTTTCAGCCAGTTGAAGTGGCCCGACTAATCCCACACTCTCTTGGTACATCCCTGCAGGAATTCATTAGCGTTTCCTGGCAGCAGGGTGCAGTGCTCCTTTGCTTTATTTAACGAACAATTAACGGGTGGGCCGGCGGTCGAAGCCCAGGGCCGAACGGGTTGGCTGGCGCGTCCTCCTCGGTGTTAATTACTGCCACCGCTATTAGTATGGTTAACGTTTATGACCATATTCCATAGGCACAAATGTGTGCTGCTGGCGCTGCCACCGCTGCTCACGTGAAATCGCAGCGTAATGTACAATGGCGTGGAAAACCACTCAAGCGGTGGACTTCCAGATTCGTTTTCGGTGAAGAGACGTGTCAAGAAAACACTTAGCTCTCAACATAAAACTACTTAATTCTAACGTTGATATGTTACCAGTGCCATAGTAATTATTACAAAAATTGTCAACTACAGGTAATGTGCGGAACGATTCACTTCCCTCTGAATTCGCAGTGTCGTTCCCCACATTGTATCAGACATGTGTTTAGTTATACATATACAAGCACGTCTGATATATTATATACTATAAACGTAGCTGCGAATGTAGCCTGCTTGGAAGAATATTTCAATAAGCATCAACACTTTGCAATAACTTACTCGGTATGGGGAATATCATCGGGACTCCAACGAGTCTCCTGATATTATATGCATTATACACACCCTATAGTGATATTTAGACGTAATAGACCCGATGCAATTTGGAAAACATTTGAGTACAATGAAAATGACTCGAGAACTTATAATCAACCATCGTAGAGTAATAGGTATTTAAGAGTAAGTGAATATCCTCTAGGTATTTCCCAAGGAGTAGTTTTGAATATCAGTTATATCCCTTGTCCAAATATAAATATCGTTCTTAAGTATTTTTATCGAGATTCGGCAGGAAGAGTGATACATCTTGCTGAAATGGTAGACGCGTGTGTGCTGAAAGCATCACGAGTAGCATAGCGAAAAGATAACGGGTGGATTTCTCGCCAAGTTAATTGGGTACAGAAAATATGAAGCATATAGAGCTGGTGCTCGTTTCCAGGCGAATGTTTCGCAAAGTTACAGTCAAAGGGGAGTCAAAGTGGTGGAGATATATACAGGTGGATCGAAAGTTTTCCACGCCACTGTGTGCCCATAGATGGGTATACGCTGAGAGCCAGATTACTTCTGCCAATTGGGGCTGGCCGAAAATGGAAAACAGAGCGATCACACGTAGGCAGGACGAGGGCGAGGCCGCATGTATATGCACATACGGGAGTAGGTGGGCGTGCACCAGCTGATTATTCCGATTTTCGGGATAGTGGCCGCGATTATACGCGAAATTTGAGTTAAACGGATATAATTATGCGCGCCGAATGGGACGCTCGTGCGTGACAAAGAGAATTTCTTCTCTTTTTTATGACGAGAGGTCTCAACTGGATTATACCACGCACCCTCGTGGAAAATATCGTGGGGAATTAACTCCATTCCTGCCGGAATTTCGCCCCGAAATTGGACCGTTCCATGTGCTTTTGATTTACGAATAAATTTTCGGGCTTTTTCTAATGGGGTATAAAGCACACTGTACTTAGTGATAGTAAGCTTTCAACACGCAGAAAAATAAGGGTTACCCCTTTATTACAGGTTAAAATGCATTTCGAGCCAGATTTCGAAGGGATTTTTTATACATGTCTATAGCTACGATGTGTACTTTGTCACCTATAATTTAATTATCAGACCCCCATTTCTGAATAACTTTGTTAGCACTACTAATATTATTTTTATTTAATTAAATACCTTAGATATCTCAATCAAGTACAAGAAAATACACATGACACCCGCACATGTGTAACACAACACTGTTATAGTATAGTATATTATTTCGACATGCCAAATACTTGGACTGCTTCGTAATTCTCAACGACTCAATACGAATACTTCTATTACACGTGAAAAACAAACAAATATACACTTAAATATGTAAGAATATCTAGCAAAGTTGAGGCAGCATCCACGGTTCATGTGAGAATTTTCTTTCTAGTACAGAATACACGTAAGTCGAAAAAAGGTCGACTGGGCGGCTTGTTCGTGCAGGGTGGTTGGGCAGGATGGGTGGTTAGAAGAGTGGGGGAGGTCAGAAAAATTGCCGGAAAATTAGGTCGGCCTCGGAGCAGAACTCGAGAGAGGGAGGGAGAGAGAGGCAGAGAGGGAGACCGTGGGGCACTCTTGTTTGCAAGTTTTCCTCGGGAAAACACTGAAAGAGTTTAATGGCAGTTTCGTCGCCGGCAAACTCCCTGTGAAGATTAGCCTCCAAAGATCTGGAAGCAGAGAGCGGGAGGGAGGGGGTGGAATATAAGGGAAGCGATACGTAAAGGACCATCGATAGTTACTATAAAGGACGACAAAAAGCAGATGGCGAAAGTTTCGTTATTAACTTTTACGGAGAAACGTGTTAAATGTCGAAGTTCCGCCGCCGAGCGTAGTAACCTTTCGGCGGTCTCTTTCCCCATCTTCCAGGATTCGAGGAATGTAAACGCATGGTTGAAGTTGCAAGCTCCTGCACTTGTTTAGATTCAGACGCTAATGGAAATTCCTGGGATTCTTTGCCCAGCCATTCTTACCTGATAGCGCGGGTGCATTCGAATGAAAATGTTCAATTTCGCGTCCCTAACCGCGCGCGGCCGCCATTAGAACACTTACGCATCACTGAGAAATTGTAAATAACAGTATTTCGTGAAAATTGATAGAAACATTGGTGAAATTCAAAACAAGACTAGTTTTCTCTTATTTTCAACGTACATATTCCATAGTTCGAAACCGCTACCATTTCCATAGTAGATTCTCCTATGTATTTCAAGAGCCTTAAAACCTTTAATCCCGACTCTTTTAGCCTGCGTTATCACGTTAACCACTGCCTCTCCGTGGGAACGGCCCCATGCAGCCAGGTGCACCCACGTGCACCCGACAGTTCCGATACCCGTACATGGAAATTTCTATAAGACTACACACCCCACCGTAATACTTTGCTTTGGATTTCGGAGTATATAAAGCCTGATTTTCCAAGGTAAAGGCGGATTCAGTTTTGGAACGTCTACCACGGCCGAATTCTGCTTGTCGATAGTCATCGAAACCCTACGCGAACTTATTTGAGATCAAATATTATAGTATCCTTCGAAGCGTCTCGCCGGTTCTTGATACCCTGCTCGTAACACTTGTGCTGCGATGAAATGGAGTAAAAAGTGAGTTAAGAAAAACATCATATAAAAATACTTTATTCTATACTTTCAGGACTAGGGTACATGCTAAGTAAAAGGAATTGTAAAATAGAAATAGGGCAAGAGTAGGCAGTATCGCAATCGTCATCCAGTTTGAAAGCGACATCGTAGAGGTCCATATCACCAGGCTCTTCAGCATTACTGCAACAACAAATTCTAGCTTCAATCTTCCATGACAATGAAATGCTAGTCATCGACATTTTTAGCACCGTCATTTTCCTGCATTTTTATAAATTCTCCAAAGGCATAGTTATTCTATGTATGTTTTACAAAGTAAGTGCGACAGGGAAGGAAAACATACAAACAGCCTAAATGAGGGTAAGAGGGTGTATGTGTGTCTGTAATTGCTCACACGATTCCACACACACTGTCCCACAACATTCTCCATTCCCTTCACTTTCAGTTTTAGGAATGGTATACTGGATAGAATAATAATTGTACCGATAGTTCACGAATCCCAATTTAATACTTGAAATGTTCAAATGCAATTTTTCAAGGGGAATTTCCCCATGAGATTAGACACAAGTACATTTCCAGAAGAGAAAAGGTTAAATAACTTAGGGACATATAATTGACGAGTTCTTACCTGAGGATCAATCGTAACGCATCTTCAATCAAGGACACACCTGGCGGACTCAGGAAGTTCTTCGCTTCGCAAACAGTTCTGAGCAAGCATTGCCGTCCAGGTAAATCGCGACTGTGTACGAAAGTGACTCTCATTTTTAGTTATTCTATTATTGACTGAGGCTTGATATTAACTTCAAAAGAATAACGGTGAGTTGCTGAATGAAGTGTGCTATTAAAATCGTGACCAAATCCCTCGTGCAACCTCGTGCAGCAGTACAACTGTTTTATCATAACATAATTTAGAAATTGAAACTCAATATACAAAGTTCGATTGACAGATTAATTTGATATTACATGTTTTTTTATATTACTTATTATGCATCAAGTGTTGGAGAAAAACTGCAAAACTGTGTCTCGCGTTAACAAGCTTCGCAGTCGGTCACTGTGAGGATTTGCCGGGGCCCATTTTAAGTTGCGTTTGGTAGCTCCCAATTAGTAAGCAATTTGTAAGAAGCAATTTATTTCGCGAAGAAGCAGAGTGCATTAAGAACTCGAGTTCCATGGTACGTCTCTCTTCGCAAGTTTGTTTTACATCATTGCCTGAGGCAACGCTTTCAATTTAATTAGCTCGGCGAGCTTCCATTCTCGGACTTTTATTTCACACGCGAGAGAGGAGCAGAGAAGAGGCGCTAGGCAAGAGAGATGATAACCCAGTGAGGGAGAGAGAGAGAGAGGGGGTGGGGGGGGGGTGAAGGAGTTACCTATTCAAGGCGCTTTCAAAATTGGCGTAAAGCTCGCGCCGATGGCGTCTCTTCAGTCTCGATGGCCGCCTGATGAAAAATTTCTTCTTCAAGTCCTCTTGACTGGGTATCGGCCAGATTAAGTCGAATTCGAAGTCGAGATTCCAATTGGACGGCAGCTTAAGCTGGATCGCTTGCAAAACGGACATCGTCACCTAAAGGGTAAACCTTCATTCAATTCAATATGATGTATTCGTCGTTGAATAGTACATTCGTCACTTTGTTTACACGCCACTTTATAATTTGAGCTTTTATATCAACATTTTGCGCTTCCCACAGGTGTTTTTTCCAGAGTCAATGGCAATGCACCGACAGGTCGCAGACAATTTCAATTAATCCTGCAATTGACAAACATGTTTTCCTTAACTGCCAGGCGATTTCAACGAACGCTACTCTGCACTAGTAATATAGAACACCGTAAAAAACAGGCATTGCAAAATAGAATACCGAGCAAAAGTTTCTCGCAAAAACAAGTGCAAATATGTACCGGCGGGCATTCATATTCGGCTAAAAAAACAAACGGAAATATCATAACTAGAGGTACGGATCACGGCAAATTCGTATAGCAGGATATGAAGAACTCGAATCGTTTGTCAATTCTATACCTCAAGGAAACCAAGTGTAAGAAAAGTAGCTATATGTATAATCTTTGAGGAACTGTGGAAAGGGGCAACGGGGTGAAATGGCGGTGGGCTGCTCGAGATAATATTCCTCCAGTGTCTCACAGTGCTTTGGGCGTGATTTAAAAGTCAAATGAGTGCAGTGTGTGTATGGGCAACTCACCACGAAAGTGCTGCCTTTCGGGAAAGCCAGCCGCCTCCGCCTGGATAGTACGTTGGCCGGTTTCAGATCAGGTAAGTCCGTGTCATTACGCTGACATACGGCCTCCCCCAGGGCGAAAGGTAGCAGTGGAAGCAGCGGAAGCAGCAGAAGCAGTAGCACCGTGCGGCCAAGAAAGGGCCAGCAGGCCCTCATTTCCCGGAAGTATCGAACCAAATTGCCAACTCCCCCTCTCGCTCTCTGTCTCCCTCTTCCCAACTCACTGCCGCTGCCAGCCGCTCTCTGATCTCAGATCCCTCCCGAGAGGCTGCCGCGGCCAAGGAGCTTTTTCAGAAAAGCGGCCAGCATCTTTCGCGGTTACAGCGTCACATCTGGCACCTGCCGGCGACTCCTGGTGCCTCTGGTGCTGCCTCTGCTCCCCGTGGAGCCGCGGATCACACCTTGCGGCACACCCATCTCACGACACGTCTGCTTGCCATGGGAATTAGTATACTTACCGCCGTCACGCTTTATTGGCCCTCTTTGCTCTCCTCTTACTCGCCGACAGAATTATTGGACCAACGATCCCGGAGTAATCCCTCCTGGGAATCCTATTGGCCGATGCCACCGAGCCATTGTTAACTTGACAACCTACCCTTCCAACTTACGAGAATCCTGTGAAATATCCAATGTTTCCGCTTCTCTGATAATTGATATGATTTAACAAGTCATCGCATGATGTAGCTGAGGTCAACAGCTGCAGCAAGATGATTTCTAAAAGCTTAATCGTTCGAAATGAAAGGAGAATGAATAATCCACGAGGTATTTGGTGGGCGGGCGGGCGCTTTTTTTCGGCAGAGTTTAAGGAGCGATGGTCCGTTTAATTAAGAGCTATCGCGGCAGGCCAAAACGAGGCGATTCAGTCGGTCCGAGGCATTACCTAGATAAATCACTCAGTTGCCCGGGAGAGAAAGCCCTCTAGTGTAATGTCGCCGGGGAGCTGAGACCTCGAGAAAAAGGAAAACGCGCGGTGGAGAGAGCATCAGGGATACTGCGAGCGGAGACGCGCGCTTAGAAGTGAAATTACTTGGTAGACGGGAGCCGCAGGAATGGCCAGCTCTAGGACCCTCCGGATTCTGGAATCCTTGAATACATTTTGAGAGATTTACCAAATGCGCGCCCACTTCCCAGGAGTATTTAACTAGTACTCGGTAAAAACAAAGCGCAGCTCTCACGTTGCCCCCAAATTGGCCATGAATTCTCTACATATTTTTTGCATAATTACAAAATATCGCGTGAATATTTGCCCCAGGAATATTGCAATATGGACGGGTTAGCATACTTACGCTATGACACCCGTTGAATTTGGAAACCAACCACCGAGGGTTGCTTCAAGTTATGCAACGTGAAGACTCACGCCAATTGTCAATATTTACTGAATTATCTTTCCTTGGTTTGACCGTCAAACCGTTACATAGCGTCACAATTACGCCATATTCGAAATCCCAGTGATTGTTATGCCTCTCGAAACATTTAATGGTTGAAAAATCCCAGTGTTCCAATTTCCGTAACAGGATTCTAAATTCTTATTTAGTAGCATTTGAATTTAGTTTAAAGCAATTCGTGTCTTACCGCTTGTTTGTCTAAAATACCGGTTCGACACGGAGGCGATTTTTACACAACCGTTCATAAAGCTTCAACTAAAGCTAGTAAAACTTAAGTAAAAACAGTACCTTTTGTATACATTCCCTAAAACCGACAAGAAGAAATGGCACACTTTTAATCCTGGTTTCCACATTTGAATAAAAAACTACAAGCTGCTTATACAATAGTATGATTTAAGTATAATGCGAAAAAGTATTCGAAACATGTAGCCGTTTTGTTAAAGAGACATAATTCTGGAAAGAATGGGAGATTCTCATAAAACTGAAATGACAGCGTGACCACCATTACCACGGCATTTAGTTCATATTAAACGGCTGCTTTGTGGGCTGTATGTGGGCTGCGCGTGCGCAAATTCTCTGAACCTATTTAAAAGTTTTGATTACAGGTGAGGATGAGTGTGATAGCCATGCATCCCTTATGTTTACATGTGGACAGTATATAGCGAGACAATAACCTGAATGTTCTAGTAGTTTTGACGTAACAATCAGGAATCAGCTTAGAGATGTCACCGGATGCTAAAGACATATGCCTAAAGAGGATGACTCCTGGGACGATGATTAGGGAATTGACAGTAGGTCAGGTTGATAATCTGTGGTACAAACTGACAGTCTCTCACTACTGACGTCCTCTTAGGCCGTGAGTAGGCTAGCTATAGGCGTGCAAATACGAGAGTGAGAAGCCGTACAGCGAGTGACACGCGAGCAGATCCAGTCAAAATACTAGTATAGTACTATAGTATGCCGGGGGGAGTGTACGCAGCAGTGGAATATAGTGCGATAGCCCCACGAGCATCTGTCGGCCAGACACACGCCCACCTACGTTATTCCACCGGTACTCTCAGTGTGTTATCGCAACGCGAACAAGCGGACCTCCTGATAACATTAGCTAAATAGAAACTGCGCACTACTCCGCGGGGAATTCGACTTACTAGTGTACCTTGCGCCTCAGGACCGTTTGCTCCTCGAATATCGCGCTCCGCATCTTAGAAGATAGGTCGGAGAAGCCTCTCATTTTGGAGCGGCGGGGTGGGGCTGAACGTCTCTACTGTCTGTGTCTACTAGTCAAATCTACTCCGCTTCGCCCGGGCAAGAGTCGCATTACATCACTCGTCAGACCTTACATTTTTGATTCTAAGCTGAATCTACTTTGCGCTAAATCCCACGCATTGACATAAGTATATGTATAATACTTAGGTCGATAAAGTACCAAGAAGTCGGAAATTAAAGTGAACGTTTGAAACTAATCGAAAACTGCTATATTCGTTCAGGATACGTATCATCGACTGTCCCGCGCTTGTACTACTTGGCGTAAAACTCTACCGAGTCCGCTGATATGACAAATGCGACCGCCGCTCCAACGCTACCGACAAATTTATACGACTAACGTAAGATAAACGATAAACCCAAAAAAGCATTAAAATGTAAAAAAGAGCGCCAAGTAGTTTAGTTCCTTATCCCTAAAAATGATCTTCTCTCACAAAAAAGTGTCGCATTCCACCAAATACCTCACAAATATATATTCCTAATTGACCAAAAACGTAATTGATATAATTGAAAATGGAAAGCCAAGCATTTATTCAAACACTAACCCAAAAACGATCTTGCCTCACAAAAAAACGTATGCCGTATTCCGCAAATGCCCCGAAAAAATTAGAATTATCAAAGAAACCGCAATACTGTATACTTTTGTGTGTGAACATTTTTAATCACCTCCATACTATAATTCAAATTGATAACAGTAACAGCGTTTGATAGTTCATCGTTTTTCCATGTAAGAAGCTGGTGGTTCAGAATTAGGGGGGGGGGGGGGGTAAACTCAAAGGTGAAACCAGCATAGAGGTGTGCTCTCACTGATGTACTGATGTTAGTTTTCGTTCCAGAGCACAAGACTCCAGTGATCAATCTTACAATGTTCCATACTATCAGATTTTTTAAAAATTATCTTAAAGCGGGAACGGGGCTCCAACGCAAGTTTCATAAAATATTGTATTGTCCCTACAATTTCAAGAAAATCGGTCCGGCAGAAGTCAGTTAAAAATTGATTGCCAGATTTGTTCAAGACAGAGTTACCGAACGAAATGAAAGTTTGTAATAGTAAAAAAAAAGGATTCGATTTGTAGAGGATGGACTTATTGGTACACTTTGTGCCAAATAATCAGATTCTATCCAGCCATTTATTAATAGTTTGTTCGTGAGTACATATAAATAAACAGTACTTTCTTGAAAGCCGAACGAAGGGTAATCGGGGAAAATCCAGATTTACCGATAGGAACTAGGTGGTAGCAGTAAATAGAGCGGGGACGTTTCAAAGGAAGCCGAGCACTTAAAGTAGTCCCGCTTGGCTGATGTGATGCGGCTTCAGTAAGTGACTGTACAAACGTGGAAGCAGTTTAAGTGCTTTCCAAGCTTGCCCAGCACCTTGCCCTTCCTCACAATTCTTTGCCAAATGAAGAAGAAACGTCAGGCTGATTGCTTGGCCCGCTCAGAACATTCCAGGACAGCGCGCCCGCGCTTCCTGGCAATTCTCACCCCACAAGTAAGCTTTCTCGTAGGAGTTCATTTGATTCGACCTCCCGGATGCCTCGGATAATCTGTAACAATAAAACCAGAGCAATCTTATCTTAAATTCTACTTAACGTGGTGCTCCCAAAGTATACGCCATCTTTCTATTTCCCAAAGCTAACCACCTGGTGCTTGGGGATCGCACCCCTTGTGCGTCTTTTTTTTTTTTAGAAAATTAGTCCAGCAACAATTTTTCTGAACTTGAGAAGGTATTTCTAAATATGTTTCCTTAGTCACAAGTTGAACTAATAAATATTCTGCACATTTTTATGTTGTATAGACTGAATCCCGTCAGATTCATTCGCTCAATGCTCATGGCCTCATAATCGCCAACTGTCGACTGCTGATATCTTTTTGGTCATTCCTTCTAGCTGTTTTCCTCGAACTCTAAAGCTCTATATGAACCCAGACTTACCTAATCAAATTCAGTGAAAACACTGTGCAGAGGACTTTAAGTAACCAGATTATTAGATTAGACATTTTTGTAGGTCCATGTTGACAAGTGCCTCAGAAAAGGAATATTTCTGACATCTGGTTAATAAAGTATTATTTCACTTATCAAATTCTGAAATTCCGTCCACCAACCGAGAAATATGACATTTTAAACTAATAAATCACTTTTGAGTTTGAAAGGAACAGTTGGCGTAGAGCGGCTTGTCTTTATATCAGCAGCATGTGGCAAGAATCCTATTGAGGCGAGGGGTTCGTTTTAAGTGTCAGAACGCATCGAGCATATGCCATGAATAGATTTAACACTTTATCTGGTACGCCGGCCGCCATTTCCAAGTTGCTTTTCCGCGGTGAGCAATGTAGCGTTTCCAGTGCGACAATATACTTTGACGCTACCTACATCCGTCATCGGTTTCTCCCCCACACTTAAACTCGAGCCCGTCACCCTGCCCTTCCACCCTCTCACTCGCCCTTTCCCTCGCGCCCTGCCACCCTCTCGTGCACCCTCTCCCCGTTTCTTTTCTCGCGCTCTACATTTTTAACGGCGCAAGATATGACGCAGAGTTACGGTGCCGGGAGATCGCAGATTAGCCCTACAATGTGAGGTATACATATACATAGTGCACGTTAGATAAGAAGGGCGTGCGAGATTTGTGTGACGGAAGGAACATCTTTCAGGAGTAGATACATACGTCGAGAAATCACACTTTCAGTTAAGGTAGTTGTCGAGCTCTAAAGATGGCTTGAAATTTGTATTGCGTATATTTTAACCTAAACATTCGTTAAGCTTATACTGGTTTGACCGACAACTATGTGTGCAAACAAGTGCGCGTTGCATACTTTTAATTTTGGCATCGGAACGGTGCTTACGGTTGCAAAAGAAAACTACAGGTTTATAGTTTGATGTGACATGAATATTTTAAACCATATTCGACTATAATTGACCATTTTGTTAGCGAGATCTGATCCTGCGAAGAATTCAAATTTCTCATGAAACTCAAGTAGCAGCGTTGTTAGCATTGCTACGGCTCTTAGTCGTTATTTTTTAGGTGTATTCGCATATATGTATGACACTGCTATGAGTAAGGATCTAAAATGAACAAACCTATCTAAAAGTTTCGATTAGTAAGCATGAGTCATTTGGAATGTTTGACGTTTGAACAGTCTATAGCGAGAGAGCTGCGTTAAGGACTAAAGAGGAGCCCATCGGATAGGAAATCTTCTTATGCTTCCTCGTGAAACAAGCCCCATACAAAAAGCAGGGCATCGATTTCGGTGATGGCTTGAAGGTAAATTTGGGGCAAAAACTTACGTGAATATGGCTCGCATAATCTCCTGGAGGAAGGTGCTTTTGACATCGGCTAGGGACTCGCGATTAGCTGCGGAGCAGATTGCATTGAGGACGCAGGCCTCACCGTCCAAACCCTGCCTGAGACAGAGGAATAAGATTGATATTAACCTGCGAGGGTGACCCAGTTGGGATCGTTTATCATTATCATCCTCGCGATCGTCAGCGCCGCACCTCGATAGGATGCGAACCTATTCATTAAACTTGTGATAATCCCTCGATGTTCTGATATCCTTAGGGAAATGCCTACCTTTTCAGTTACGGTCAACCCCTCGCGATCGTCACAGAGCACCCTGCCAATTATGGCTTCTGACTTCCCACTGTCATATTAAGCTATGATTATTATACATGCATAGATGCAAGAGGGGCCTGCAGATAGCGTCACTATCCATTTATCACCCTGTCTTAGGACTTTGCAATTGAGAAGCTCTTGGCTCTTATACAAGTACAATCACAAAACAGGGGTGTCAAACACACTACAACGATATTTGTGAAGTCGTCATCGTTTTGCATTATTTTTACGGGTAAATGTACCGAATCGCTACTCATGTGAATATGAATGAAATAATTAATTTTTATAACGGAAATGTATGTATTACTATGATACTCCCCCGCCCTCCACAAATACCTACCAGACCATACTATACCCCCACGGCCTCACTTAATCCCTAATAAAACTAATAAAACAGTACAAAAACTGTGTTTTAAATGAGCATTAGGTGAAGCCGTGTGGATATTGTATGGTCTGGTGGGTATTTGTGGGGGGTGGTGGTGGTGCGACGACTTGGCAATGCGAAAAGTAAATATACTACATAATCTAGTTTTGGGGTATGGTTCTGGGATATTTTTATGGGGTTGTGATGGTGTCCTATGGTGGTTTCCCACTCTCAATACATGTCTATAATCGTAATAAATATATTTCCGTTAAAAAGGTTGTAATAACACAAACAATCACATGAGTAGCGATTCGGTACATTTACATTTTTACGAATCTATTTATATAAATTTTACCATACTGGTACTATAATGGTAATCAAGATAAATTAGACGGGATGAATTGTGCATCCGCATGGTGCAGCAACATATGGTGTCAGTAAGAAACTTATGGTCGCTATGTCAATTGTTACGGATTCGTTGAACTAACACACGCGATCTAAAACTTTCGATTGAACATTGATAATAGAAGTGGGAGCAAATGTGATGAACAGTTTGCCTGAACTGTTTCCGATTGCGAGAATCCGCACTTATATATTGATTGTCGGCGCACAAAGGGGATAAACGAGGCAAACAGGCGTCCGGGCGATCCCTTTCGACCGAAATCGTGGAGAGTGCGGAATCCGGCGTTTAACACTGCTGCCTTTCACCGCGCGGCAAAGCTGGATGAATGATGAATGTGGAATCCCCTTAATCGGCCCACCTATGCCAACCAATACACTTATACTATGTATGCAGAGCACTTGGCCGCTCTAATTGATCGACCGCAAGATGAATGCGTCGCGTAACCTTTTGGATACAGCATACTTCTCGCCATCTTTTCATCTTTTCACATCCCAAAATCACAATATCAGCACGTATTCAATTCTTTCATTATGGAATATTTCGGGATTTCCATAATTGAAGTAAAATATTGCTCAAACGTAAATAAATTTTGAAAAGTTTGTTAACGCACATTATAACATAGTACTGTGATATAAACTGCAGGGTGCTTGATAGCCCACTTATAGAAAATGAGACAGAGATGTAGAAGAATAATTTTGAAATCCTCATTTGGCCCCCAATTCCAACGATATCCAATAATAATTTGGACAACTGCTTCTTCAGAGCAGGACACAAGAAAATCGTTTGTAGCTAAACAAAAAGTTTCGCTAAGAAGCTCCAATTCCGCCCAACGGCGAGAGGGCGAGAGGGGCCGGGTTGGTCCTTCGCCAATCAATTGCTACGATAACCTTAACCTGTTATTACAGATACTCCTGATTCGTGCACAATTTTTATCGATTTTGGCAAAATGAAGCATGCATGAGAATTTTTAACCTAGCTGCATCTTCATATCTAATTTGTGATATTTCTGAAACACTTTCTATAATCATAATGCTTCATTAAGACGGTGCAAACAGTTAGCAAGGTGTTTGAACTATCACTTATTTAAAAAATATTTCCTCTGGTAAAAATATTCAAGAAAATTTCGAAGGGGCATCGCAGTCGAAGAAAAAAACCAAGTAATTTCGCGCAAAACCTTTACGAAAAATTTAATCAATTGTAATGCAAAACTCAAGAAGCTTGATTAACAAAGCCATCAATACTTATAGTGGGGTATTAACCGGCGGAAATAGCAGGGCAAAAGAAGAAGGGAAAGATCAACGCGTGCATCCGTTTTGCGCAATAAGTGGCACAACAGCTTTGTAATTAGTCGGCTTGAGCGAGATATATTGGCATAGTTCATTTGGAGCGTTGCCGGGTACCTGCGGAATAACTGCTGGGAGAGGAGTCGAAGCGCGTGTACTACCACACTCGGCAGCGAAGGTAGGGGCGGTGGGCAGACACACGTGCACAGATCGTTGCGGCCAACGAAATTGCTAACGAAATTAAGCTTTCCAAAGCGGGCGAATGCATAGTTGCAATGGTCGGATTAGCGGAGTAGGCAACAAGAAGAGCCGGATAGAAAATTTAGCGGATTTCATTTCCTAGAAAGTTGTGCCTACGTCGTTCAATTCCGTTCAAAGTGCTGCTCGCGAAACATTTAATAACAACACGCATTCATCATTATGATTCGCGCGAATAAACGTGAACTTTTTATTTGAATAAACGGGGAGACTTTACCGAGCTTTGAAAAAATGTTTTACGTCGATCGGGTCTTTGAGGTGTATAATTCAGGAACGGGCGAGCATTCGGTCTCCAAGACTTCCTTTATACTCACGTAGTGAACATGAGTTCCAGCTTGCGGTAGAGTTCCCTTTTGCTTCTACGACGATAGTCCTTGACTTCTTCCCTCAATTCTCTCAAACGCGAGAAAACGCTCTTGGAAGGCAGTTCCCAGGCCATTCCGGCTGTTATACCAATCACATAGGTCCCTTTCGGCTGAGCGTACGTTGCAATTGTTAAGCAGTAGATCAACTGCAATTCAAAATCACCATCCACGCTAGCATTCTCGTAATATCGCCCGAAAAACATCGGATTGATATATGTATGTACATAGAGGGAAGTGTGTGCGGATGGCAACCGCTCAGACTTAGGTGCAAACTACATAATCTGTAAAACGTAAGCTGACTTACATCTGAATTATCCGAGGGTACTTCATAGCATAATAATAGCCATTTCAAGTAGATCATTAAATACTAATTAAATATGTACGCACCCGCCGTATTCCCCTCAAGCTCAATTTCCTAACGGAGGGCTTCATGTATAACGAAGCAGGCATTCTCGCGCTAATAACCCTGGCTTACTGCGTCACGTATTAAAAATTATTAACGCCAAGCCCCCCACCAACCACCGCGCCTCCGCCGCGCCGACGTCGTGCCAACTTTTAGTTTTTTCTCGCGCCCCCGCGCTCCTAACTTTGGCAAAACTTTCCCTGTTAAAAAGCGCGTCATAGGCCGGCACGACAACATTGCGCCCATGCTTCACCAGGTGTAGAAATATAAGCAAGTTTGTTATGGCAGGAGCGCGCCGGTAGGTAGCTTTAGTGAGTTTCGCCAGGAAGGCAGCTTTTTAGGTTAAGGGGTTATCGCGGTGACCTTCTAATCGACCTTCCAGTGAACTCTCACTGTTCGACGATATATGCTCACTGCAGCAATTGTTAACCAATCCCTTTTAAGATAATGACCCCGGATGCGTTTCTTTGCCAAAACCACATTGTGGTTCCTAAGTAGTACTCCCTGATGCCTAAAAATTCATCTACGGCACAAATCTGGCTCCATTTTAAATGTCTTAATACCTTTACAGTACAATAATAATGTTTCAATAATTCTGAAACATTTGCCGCAAAAAATTCCGTTGTGTTTGGCATTTATTGTGAGATTGTGATTTTAATACTACTTTCTAATATCTTTTGTAGGCACACTACAAGAAATGTAAGATAAATAGTCATGTTTTTGCTAATTTATACTGTCTGCAGTATATGTTTGCGGCGAATTTGTATAAACAATTGAAGCATCATCCTCTAACTCTAAGAGTAGGAACGTATTAAAAATAGAGCCAGCAGATGACGCCGTAGTTGAATCTTCTTGGGGCGGGGGGTGTGGTTTTGGCAATCTTATCAGCTACCGGCTTCCTGGGTTGTGACATAAAATTAATGAACATTGCCAGCTGCTTAGTTTTCTTCTAAATTTCGTTTGCAATGAGTTATACAATTATGATAGAATAAGAGAACCTACCTGACGATACGGTGACCAATGGTCCACAAACTCAATTAAGAATAACAGGCCAGTCAGATTTCCTTGGAAATCCAAACGGAGGAAAGCAAGTTCAAAAAGAAAATCTCTTTGCAGGGGCTGAAGGTGTACGGGGAGTGTGTAGTGTCGGTAGTCTTCAGGATTCGCGCGGAGTTAAAGAAAGAAAACTGACTTACTTGAACGTTACTGCCTTCGGGAAAGATGAGATACTTCTCGAAGAACTCCCGTTTCGTTCTCACACTGCCGCCAGTGCTCTCCTCATTCGCCAATTTCGTCGAATTTACCGTGGAAGCTCCACATCCGAGCGAAAACTCAGAGAACAAAGTGAAAAACACGAGTAGCAGCCGCTGCATCGAGGTAAATGATGCTCTTAACGAAATGCCGTCTGCCATGCAATAGTATCTTTGAACTCTGCGATTTGCCTTTGTTCGCAGCGCCGCGCTAACTAGTCTGTTCGTCCGCTGGAGCAAAATGAAAAATCCAGGTACTGTTAGAAGCAAATATATGTATAGTCTTAGCCAGGTGCGATCACCGAATCGCGTCATCAGCGACCATTTCTTATTCACCTCATTAGCTTTTATTGAACGTGACCTAACCTACATTATTTGCTGTACTGTGCTTGGAGTATTAAGCTAGTTCTTGTATACTACACAAACTATCAAAAAATCAAATACAATAAGGAATTACTAACCCACCCATTTTCCCCCATACAATTTTACACATATAAGTCTCGCATATACATTCTTTCAAAGTCGTACCCTTTTAACAGAGCAATTAATAATTTTGAATATATTTTCTAATATTCGTACTGTACTCTTTTCTAGCCTGTAGTTTACGTACGTAACTCTTAATGTCCATTTTCTTACTGAAATGAAAAGTGTGCCGTTTGCACCTGCAAGGTACATAGAGAATACGCACAAAAGTTATAGCTTTAATTGACAGTGTCTAGTTTCGTAGGCAGTGATGAATCGAGTATAAACTTTAGAAATAGCTAGGCAATAATCTTTGTTTGACGTTATACGCAAATTTCAGGCAATTCGAAGAAAAAATATGACGTAGCGTGACAACTATCTTAAGCCGGCAACCGATAAAAATGGATGATCGGTGTTTTTAAAGAGTACATGCAAAGGGTTATTATGCCGGCGTTTAGGTTGCAGTAAAGAGCGGTATTCACCAGGTTCACATTGAGGCAAGTGGAGTACCTTAGGCTCCGTTCATTAAAGTTATACGCGCCATAGTATAAAGCTAATTAAAAGGAGATTAATCTTCATCATTATATCGCTCGCAGATACTACCGACCTCTGAAAAAAGTTTCGACTTAACCGAGAAGTTTCACCAAACTCTCGAAAATCTAAGTCCACTTTAACACCCGCCCGAGATACTATGTACCCTCTCCCTCTTGCCTCCGCCTGTATACCGAGATCATTAATTTAGCCGGTAGAGAATTCTTCTTGCCCTCGGCAATACAATACAAAACATTTGGCTGATAATCAGACAGATTTACGAGCATAACTACAACGTTTGCATGGCAAGCAGTATACTATCTTAATTAGGTCCGCGCTAAATCAAAGTACTTTTTTGTTTAGATAGAATCAATCAATTCATCCTTACACTTTTAATAGAACTTTATGTGCACAGGAAACGTTTTGCATCTCCTGAAAAGTTACAGTTGATAGATACATATTTGGTAACCAAACTATCATGGAGCAGGTTCATATGTATGTATAATTAAACATTTTCTTCAAATTATGATTCCATGATTGCAACGTACAAAAATACTACAATTACTTACAATAAACATCGCACGCTCAATAACAAATGGTGCACAAACATCTGAATTTAAGATATACCAGAATATATCCGAAAGTTCTTGGAAGATAGCCAACAATACTGTACTATTTTCAGACAGGAGTAAACATCATCAACGATTGGAATGCAGATTGCACATTAAGTTTGCATCTTCTCTCTGCCATTATTCCAAGTCCTTGCCATTAATTCGACTACCAACGAAGATGTCGAACACTAATAAAGGCCCACTGCCAATGAATCTTTCGACAGCAAAAAAGCATCATGTCAATTGGAAATGAGCCACAGGCTCGGAGGAAGCGAAGGAAGGATGGCAGTCTGTTATCAATGCAGGCCGCGGAAAGATCGCGGCGAGGACGCGTCCTAGGTAGAATATGAGAAATGGCTACGGTGCGGGCAAGCCGCCAAAAAAAGTTCGGGAAGCTTTTGCGGCAAATTTCCCATCAGATTTGCAATGCATGCCGCAGTCTTTTTCTACTAGCGTCCTTCCTTGAAGCATCGGGGCTACTGCGTGCTTTCTAGTTTCGCTTATTGGATATAGGTTAGGCAAGAAATTACCTTCTTGTGCCGACATAACCTTTCGAGATCGTTCCGCGCGTGCTTTCCGCATGGAATTGTTCAGTTTAGGAGCTTCAAGACTCCTCTAGATGAACTACTCTACCTCTACCTCTAGATAGAAGACTCTAGATGAACTTACTCAGTAATTATCGATAACTATTATATCCCCATACTGAGTCATACACAGGATGCTCAGGAAACATCGTTTGAAATACTGTTGAATATCTCTACCGACAAAAGTGGCTCACACAATTATTTCTTTCCCTTATCTTCTTATAAGGACGCTCTTTTTCCCCTATCTCTTAAGTTTCACACCAGCTCCTCCTCCAAATATTCCAATGCACTCAAACACTAAATCCACGCATACACCTAAATTAAGTCTACTTATCATATGCCTTTGTTTTCATATTATTATTATTTTAATAATTTATTTACATTTAGGACGTCACCCTCGTCCGGCCCGGTGGTAGAGTCGACCAGTAGACAGCGCGCCGTTCAATTCAAAGTACAAACAAAGGCACTGTACATAAATACATGTGTAGAGCATCTGGTGGCAACGCATAAACCAGGGTAATCTGAATTACATATTAAAACAGGATCTTTCTTGAAGCACAATAACAATAAGGTATCCTCGAAACTCTTAATCAACACTAAAAAGGTAGAAATATAAAAAATAATAATAACAAAATAATTCATAAGAATATGCTTTTATATTACGGATGCGTATAACAAGAGCATATACTTAACAACTATTTTGAATATTATTTTCTTTTCTTTATGGGATCACACCTCTAAAGATATGCTAATAGTTCAATTGCTGATAGTTATATGTAAACCAGGATTAGGAGGAGACAGCGTGCTTTAAGACGCTCAGGAGCAAAAAGTCTGCCTCATTGGTGGTCTCAAAAATCCACGTCGTAAATGGAACGCTGGCAACTCGGATAGAGCTCGCTGCAATTTCCGGTGCTACCGTAAGCATGATCGTACACTTGGTCCATCGGGCGCTCGAATCTTCCGCCGTCGCTTGGTAATCTACACCGAAAGAGAGCCCGATATGATAAGGTCTCCTTCCTGCAGGACTACTTACTCTGAGTACCTTGTGTCTTAAGTAATCATAAAACCTGTAAAACCTCTTTTATAGAAAATCAACTTCTTAATTTGAAACTTAATACTTCCTTCGCTTAACGCTTTGTTCACTGGACTTTTAGAACGATGAGTGCTGGTATACCTAATCAAGTAATCACTTAACGTAATGTCTTCGTAATGTCTTTCGAATCAGTTAACCAAGAAACTACCTACCCGCTTTAAATGTCCGAATTGGAAGATCGACGAATGCAGAATGTTTGCCAAATTGCGTTTAAATTTTTACTTCTTCGAGACATCGCATGCCAAGCAATTTGAAGTGTTAACTGTCAGTAACTCATTCGTAAGCAAGAAGGAACATTGGACTCACGTGAAAATGGCATGGAGCAGCTCCTGGACGAAGGTTCCCTTGCCAACTTGCGAAGGATCTCTTTGGGCGGACTCGCAGAGGGCTCTCATCACGCAGAATCTGCCGTCGAGACCGGTCCTGTCGACAAACTTTAATTTAAAGTCCTTCCTTCCTTCCTACCTAGGCACCAACTTCGGCCCTGCAGAACTTCGGTGAGTAGCTGGCGATGAAACAATTAGTGCGCCCCGAACGATTTAGTGCTCCAGGTCCAGACTACCACCTAGCATACCTAGGCCCAACCCTAACCTACGATTAGACAGTTCACGTGACCTTTCCATTCTCTAGACTGCTCTCTCGAAATCGTCCTTAGTCTGATTAAATGCTCTTATTTTGCATTATAGATTTAAAATGAATGATAACTTAAATCATGAATTAAAAATTTTTGGTGAATACAATTGCTCCTTTGGTGAATGAAAGGACAAAATATGCCACTCTCGCTGGAAAATAAGATGTCCGCTGCAAACAGGCTACAATCGGTGGATGATGCAATATTTGAATACCAATGGAAGAAAAGTCCCATTCAGAGTAAATGGAGGTTACTTCTGATGTAAATAAAAGTTACACCCGATGTAACTGTGCGTTACAACGTGGCTTCAGTTTATATACGGTATGGAAAGGAAGGAAGTGCGCAGCCCTCTGCGTGTATGCTCATGCGTGATTGTGTGAATGCATAGTATAATGCGGTTAAATCAGATCCTTTTCGCGGCAGCGGCATGTCCCGTGTCGAGAATATCCCTTCACCTTCTTTTCGGCTCTCCCGGCAGGAATTTGCATTCCCCGCACGTGATGGGAAAGGGACGGGAGGGTGAGGTTTCATCTACATGTTCCATCATGCCTCAAGAAAACGAATGCAAGCGCTTGCGGTTGCAACCAGGGTATTATGGGAAAAGGGACAAACATTTTTACGTTTCTACCTCGTCGCCTCTCGACCTCCACTGTTCGCGCACTCTATTCCCCTCGCGTAATTTCCACCTAGGCACCAGATGCTAAACGCCGAAGTATTCACCTTACTCGGCAATTCAATATGGTCCAGTATTCTGACCATGCTACTTCAATGGGGACAACTGACAACTGTATCTTAGTTGAACAAAGAATTTATAATTTTCATATTAGAAATAAACGTCTTGATTTTTTTTCCAAAATAATAATCGCGCAATTTTTTAATCAGTGAGGGCTTTCATAGAATATCAATTGCGGTTGTATGCAATTATTAAAAATGCCTTGCGCGAGAAGTTAAAGCAACTAGTACGCCAATACGGAGCTGAACCTTCCAAACTCAATTAAGTAGAGAGCAAAGCACTCAATCCTGAGATGAATTTTCTATCAAACTTTTCTTTTTAGCACAATTGGTTTGCAATAGTATTGGAATAATGATCATAGTACCATTCCATTGTACTCGAGGTTACCAAACCGAAGAAGTAGCTTGTATTTCGACAGATTATTTAATCAAATATAGACTAGGAATTAATAAGTTGTTCACTCACGCCTGCAGGAGAGCTTCAACTTTGGGAAACATGACGCTTCTACTGGTCCGATGCAAGAAATTCGCCAGTTTCGGCTCAGGCTTCGTAGGTAGCTCCCACGCCAGGGCAGCAGTCAAACCCATTACCGTGTCATCTGAAGTGTATGCTCCAATTGTCAGGCAATATACTAACTGAAACCAATAAGGCAAGTAAAACCTATCGTAATTTTTCATATGAATACCTTCGAGTAACTACAACAACTGTCTCTTCCCTTTACTACACCTTCGCACGTAACACCTAATTGATCTTAGGTACATATATTTCTAAAAGAAGCAGCAAAATAAAGTGAGAACTATTGGGATTTTTATATGTTGTTGACCTTATTTTCGTAAAATTCTGCTTTAAAAAAATAGGACGCAAATTCTAAAAATATTTGCTGATCAAGTCGGTGATCATGTTAAGAAGATCTGGGCAACGCTTTAGTTAAACCAATTCATTAGTTGCAGAATTATGCCGGGCACTGATTCGACGACGATGGTTACACGAATATTATTGTAGCCTGTTTATTATTATAAATATGGAAATTATATTTACAGGCACGGTAGACCAAATAATGTACTTCAGTAAAGATATAATGAATTTTAAAAAAACCACGCATGTATGAATACAATTTTCCAATTTTGCCATCCTTTTGCTATTCAACGTGTATGAGCTATCTTACTCAGAAACTGTTTCACTTGAGTGAACACTTATTGTTAGTATTTGTAGTTGAGATTTTAGCTGTAAAAGCTCGAGGTATCCGATCGGCAAGATGGGCGATTTCACCTGTAAGTTACTGCCATCCGGGAAAATCAAGTGCCTCTTAGGTCTCGACAATAGTCTGGGTGCGGCAGGTACGTCACTCGAATTCCTGTGGGTGCAGCCGAAGGACGAGCAAATCATCAGGAAGTCCAGGCACGCCAGGACCAACGGAAGTCCCGGTAGTCGAGACATCACTTCCGCCCTAGCTCTACTCTGCCCCTTTCCGCTTCCATACGTTTTCTCGTCGGCCCGGCGCCTTGGCGAATGCGTGCCTTCGCAAGAATCCGATTTTTATGAGACTCGAATATTCCAAAAATATATGCCGTCTACGTGGATGCCGTTAGTACTGGGTCATCCAGTAAAAAACTCCCATCTATTTACCAATTTGTACTTTTTCATGTTAATGCACTATTTGTTAGCCGAGTTTTACTTCGAAAAGCTTGTTGTTGTTAGGAGAGAGTTATGAGCAAAACAGCTCTCCTAATTCTGTGAAGGAACGAGGCGTCGGAAATGAATTTTTTAGTCAGGAATAGCTTAACAACGATAGAAAGAAGCTGGAAATATGAAGTAATATGCATACTAACAATATTATAAAATATTACATGCTGCAATATGCATACTAGCAATATAAAAGAAGCAAAAAAGATTAGGGAATGCTTTTCCCATTGTATTTTCCACTTTTCAACACTTTTCAAATGCGTGGAACTGATTTCTCAGCGCACGGGTCCACTCGTTGACTATGCAGGAAAAATTCGGCACATATTTCTATCAGATGGAAGAGAAATGATTAGAAAAAAATTCTTTTGCAAATCTGTGGAATTACTTTAGACGATAACCATACAAATAAAGAGAACAAGAAAGTGTAAATTGATTGAAAAAATATTGCAAATGGAGAATGCTGCGTTGGGCCCATAAAGGGTTGGAAAGCGATGCAGGTTTTCTTACCCCCCCACGGCACTTGAAGATGATGCTGCTGCGTAGGGGTCCTTTGTAGGGCAGAGTAGTTCAGCGATAGGTTCAAGATCGGAAGATATCTTTTGGAGGATTCGAAGCACAGATTGGAGAGACTGGGAGCTATGGGGATCTCGGTTCTTGCGCCAGCGCCAGGTCGACACTAAGGCGGCGTATCGTGAGGAGATGGTACCAGTTATTTCCCCGCTTATTCGGCGGAGGGTAATGCTGGGCAAACGTGTCTTTTCGCCAGTAGGTCTAATGGTTGCGCGAATTCCATGAGCAAACGGGCAAACGGAGATGTGGCGTTGGCGCTGTTTACACGGGGCCTTATTTATTCCGAGGAAGGAATGGCTCTACGAACGCGAGCGCTGAGAGAGAACCGTTATAGCGAGGAAGCCTCCTTCTCAAGGATTTTCCGTTCGAAATGCTTCTGAGCTACCTCTGCAAAATCGTTTTCGGATTTTCTCGAGCGAGCTCATGCAAGTGCAAGGCTGCTGCTCGAAATTCTGTTGGGACTCTCTCTCTCTCTCTCTCTCTCGAAAATCTTCGATCCATTGAAATTAGGATGCCTGCTCGCATGCTGATCGCCGCAGTTACCAAACTTATTGAATTCCCTCGCTCATTATACGAGGGTAATTATGGAATTCGAGCGAGTTACATGTAGAGTTTTAAATGGGCTCTTGAGATTCCAGCGTGGAGAAGCAATTAAACTGGGACATACTTCGAGATGATGTTACTTAGTAGTTTTGTATGCCACTCGATGCACGAGGGCGAGGACGAAATTCCCGGAAAAAGTCGCTTCAAAATTCTCTTGGAGCATCAGCGCATCGACTTTAAAAGCAACCTCTTCCGTACCTTCAGCTTTTTCTTACCATCTGGCCTCTGCTGATTTCGTCCCTTCCAACCCTACCCAGTTCCAGTTCCGCCAGGAGACTCATACTTTCTTAAGGAATTAACGCTAGCGCACCATTCTCCATCGGCATTAGAGCGCAATTAGTCCGGCACTTGTAAATAGCGGCAGTGCCTCCTTGGAAAAAGGGATTTCTCTCAGGTGGTCGCGGCAAGAGTTACCCGTACTTTAACGATCAAGATCGCGTTCGTCATCACCAGGCAATGCCACTCGACCTAGTCGACGTTACGACCGAGAGGGGGGAGTGGAGAAAGGGAGAAAGAAAGAGGGAGGGGTCGTGTAAATTCTCCGGAAAATATGCCCCCACCTTTCGTATTTCCCCGGCGCTATATCACTGAAAAAAGCCTCGTAAAAATTACAGACTGCACAGCAGAACCCCTCTCAACCCTCACAGCTCTCTTTCTCCCTGCCTCCACCCCCCTTCCTGCCTCTCTTTCTCTGGCAAGCACACTCTCCCGCTCCCTCTCGCTAAACTTCGATTCAAGCCACTTAATGATTCGCCAAACAAAGGCGTGCGAGAGTGCAAAGCAATCATGAAATTTTCACCGGCAGCTCTCAAAGTCACAGGTCGCCGCAGGTGGAGAAAAAAATCGCTGCACGCTGCCAACACAAAACCTCGCCCTTTTTTCTACTCCTCTCGCTAACTAAGAGATCGAGCGGTGATGTCACTAATTAGTTTTACCAATTAGTGGACCCTTCCACTTCGCATGCTACTGATGGCCATGTTAATTGGAAAATAATCGATCGTTTATGAATTTGCACTCGAGAAAGCCTCCGTTATGGAAGAGTGCTGTGTCCTTAGTTAATTGGGCCTCGCCGGTTCGTTGTACCTTTTGCGGCATGGATTTCACGTATTTAATCTGTTATTGCTGATAAATATTTTATTCACATGAATACATCCATGCTCGAATCGCATTAGATTGGAATTTATACTTATATTCGAATAACATGAACAATCATGAATACATACTTGTCGTAGAATTGAGTCTATTTGTTATATTGAACAAAATTAATCGGAGCATCAAATTAAACTCCTCTAGTTAAGTAGTTAATCCCATTGATTGATTAGTTAATAAAATATGATGGTCACCCATTCAACGACAATGATTTCACGATTATTAATGCAACATGTTTATGATTTTAAATATCGAAATTAAGTTTACACGGTAGATGGTCCCAACGATGTACTGCAACAAGAATAATGATCAGTTTTATAATAAAAACATTACGTGGAAGGAAAATGGTTGCTTGGTAGATGGTTGTACCCACTTTATGCGATTCTACTTATGCGAGGTAACTTAAATTTGGATCGCCATTTAATAAAAGCCACTAACAATTCAATGTTAGTTCTCGCGGATCATCCGTTTTATCTGGTCTTTCGAGAAAAAAATAAAAAAAAGAAGGAGGGAAAGCCTAAACGGGCCGGCGCATATTAATCCCCGATGTGTCCAGCGTGTACGGCATGCCCGCCCAGGGAATAAAAGAAAGAAGGAAAAACAAAAGCGGGGACTCCTGGTGACGCAAACCCTTTTTCACCGAGGACACTTATTTCCTCATTTCGCGTGGCGTGCGTGCCGCCCCCCGGAATGGCCGCCTGTTAATTGCATATGGGAGTTCCGGCCATGGCTAGTTGTCCGTTTGCAGAGGGGGACAAAAGAAAGGCAAAAACCCCTGGAGCATTGTGAATTAATGCTTTTCACGGATGCAATTACAGCGGCTTTGTTGAGGAATGCTTCGCCCATCCGTTGACAATTGCAAGGGAAGGTGACGATCTACGTGGTTTGTAAAAACAATCCCGATGAATAGCTTTCTAAGTAGCTGACGAGGATGACGAAACAATATGTGGTAACTTGTATGATAAAGTTTCGGCCTTAGGGTAACGTGCCGAAACTAATTGTAAACTTACCAAACCTTTTGTATGTGCGAGGTTATTCAACGAGGGACTTGAAGAACATGACACTTTTATTGGATCCGCAGTATTGAATACTATTGTTCAATGAGTTCGTTTCTCGAACCCTTCTGACATAGTTTCAACCCATTCGATATATCCGTCCAAGCTTATAATATTTCTCTGTACATTCACATCCGGTGATTTTAGAGTGAAACCCTTCCAGAGGGTTGCAGAGTTCTGCTATTGAAATGAGTATAAATAGTGAAAGTATTGCTTCATCATATTATGCTTATAATAATTTGTTGGTTAATATTTTTTAAAGTTGTTGGAAATATGAACATTGAAAGAACTGTTGAAATTCATTAGACATATTTTTCCACACGAATATAATGATTCTAGTATAACATAAACACCTAATTTGTTCGTAATCTGCGATTTTAAAGCGAGTAAACTACTATCTGAACGCTGCGTATAATTTGTAAAGATCTATATCTCTGGGCAGGAATGTCCTGTTATTTAAATGAGTGCAAATCGATTTTAAAGTAACGTAGGGCCCTGTTGCCGGCTGGAAAAGGGTTAATTCATTTAGCTAATAAGAATAAGGTAGATTGAAGAGATACTGTGGAATATAGAGAAATGTACGTTGAAGGGATGAAAAGAATACGACGTGAAACAATGCTGATTTACTAACCCGTGCGTACGGAACGTTTAACAACCAGCTTAACGATATATTCATAACGGGTGATAACCGAGCGCCAGTTTTACGATCATTGAGGTTACGCCGAGCGAGCGCGCTTCATTAAAACAAACAAGTTTACGCGCATCGATATATTCGCAGTGCAATAAAAGCAAACTAATGCACTTTTCCGCGGCTCCCCCTCTCCTGCTTTCTCTTGTTCGCTCTCTCTCGCTTCCTCTCGGCCTATCTCCCTGTGCTTCCCTCCGAGAGCGATCGAGAGTTTAGCCTTCCATAAAACCATCGAGGCCAATTAGCTCAAGAGGACAATTCCTGACGTGAGCCGCGTCGCAATAAAGAGACTCCGTGGAAGTAGTGCCATTATTGATGTACGGCCTGAAAGCAAAAGTGATTAGTAGGCCGCGCGGGGTACGGCTGGCTAATTGATATTATTATGCTGCAACCAACGCTTACCCTGCCAGCAATTTTAATATCTTCCCTATAACCCCGTTCCTAGCGCTCACGTACTCCAGTGCCTGGCAGACCTTCTTCAGCAGGCAGGACCTTCCATTGAAACCGTGACTGCAATATTTTCCAATCGTCAAGAACCCCTGCGAAACTCCCCCACATTTCGCGTCGGTTTATAGAAATTGGCCTGGCAGCACTTTTCTCAGCCTCAACTTGAAATTACACCTGCTACCGCGTCGCCAATCTGTGACGCGGAGGGATCGAACCTTCGGAATGTTGTTTGGATCGATCGGAAAAGTTAGGCGGCGCCACAGACTTTCGAAAAGCCGCTCGGCAACGCAGAGTGTGAGGATAAAACGGGTTGGGAACAAGTCCTCGGGTCCGCGTGTGAAGGATGTGTTAAAAATCCAGTTCTCAGAGACTTAAAAACCTATCAAGAATCGATAAGAGCCTCCGAGACTTCAGGTCGGTTTATAGAAATTGGCGAAGCAAAATTCCTCCGTGGCGCGTAAAGTTAAAATTACAGCTTGTGTCAGCTGACAGCTCTATGAGTGAGGGGGGTTGGAGCTTTCGGAGATAGTGTCCATCGATCGAAAAATTGCTCGACTACGGCGGATCCAAAAGACTTCTGAAAAGGCATGGCAAGAGGCAGAATGGGAGGATAAAAGGGGTTGAAAAGAAATCCGTGTGCGTGAAGGGTGCGTTTTACCGCAGCGCTTTGTCGAAGAGAGGTTCTGGGGTTGGTGCCATTCCTGCCTGGCGCACAGCTCCTTTCTCTCTGTGCCAAGAATCGGTGTGCGATGTCTGGTGCATTATTCACGGACTATTAAACTATTTATTACCTCTCGTAGAGGAGCTCGGCACCCTCGTGAACGTCGTGGATGGACCTGGTGGCTCGGCCTATTCTCCCAGGTCCGCTGGGAAGCTCCCACACCATCTTGAACCCGGAGGCTTGCGCGAAGATCGTCGAATACGAGAGCGAATTAATCTTGTAATTCATCCTGTACTGAAAGCAGAGATCACTGCACTACTGAGAGAAAGCCAATTGTCGGATTCTGATTGTTAACAGCCTATCGGAATAGATTTCTCCACCGTTTTCCAACTCTCAATTGAGTTTGCAGTTCCAGACCTAATTCAAGACTAACAATCTTTTGAGTACCTATGTCTGTTTGCTGTTTAAGGTTCGCTCGAAGGACAGAAATGGGATAGTCAATTGCTAAGGCTATAGGTCACAAGTGGGCTACAATGGCGTCAAACTTTCATATTGATAGTCTCTTAGGGCTATCAAATTACTCCTTAAATATCCCACACTAGATAAGTAATATTCATGGGAGAAGAAGAAACATATTCTCCCAGGTAATGTTTTAGCTCATTAATCACATAACAACTATTGCTTTACTTCATTAATCATAGAAGAAGAATGCCAGATAGGGCGCGTTGGTCGGGAAGGCATTGGGCACAGAGGAAAGTATACCCGCAGCAGGATGATGTTATTAAAAATCTGTCTGCATCCGGCCAATATTGTAGAACCAGGTTGGAATTTGAGATTCCGCGGTGGGCAATAATAGAAAAGTCGATAAAAATTATCGATTCTTAATACCACGTTGGTTGAAGGAGGAGCCCCGGGCGTGTTACCATGGCGACTGCGGCAACCGCGGCTGTCCGTTTCTACCATTAATTTGGATTCTACCGAAAGCTGGAGCTTCTCTTTTTATGTAAATGTGAACAAGAGATCCAGGCGTACTCTTTATTGGACTGCAGCGGGATTAGGTTTCCTGGGAAGATGGATCGACGAGGGCATATTACGGGACCATACATTGCAGCTTGCCCGTGAAAAATGATGGTAGGTATACATCTCTGACTATGACCAAATCTTTTTGGTTCAGACCGCAACCACGTTCCCTCGTCTTGAGAACGAAGCTGAAGGAGTTGGAGGACCAGCATACTCGAGATCTAACCTCAAAAAATTCGATTTGAGCTTAGTGTTCTTGGATTTGAGGCAAATTGGAAAGAGCAAGTAGCGACACTGAAATGTCTTTAACTGGGTTTGCGGATGAATTGATAAGTTCGCGAGAGAGCGGCGTTCGAAATATTTCTCCTCGGTCGGCTTATTCTCATGCATCCCGGCTACCAAGGGGTACTATAAGTTTCGCCCAGGGTTCAATTGAAATATAAAAATTTCCACAGGGATTACGGCAATGCGCCGAGGAAAATACGTGGGTTGGAAGCGGCTTTCGAGGAGTTCCGCTCGCGAACTTCTCGTGCACTCGGCTGAAACCATAATCTCGCATTAAGATAGGTTAAAGCGGACCCGATTTGGGTTAACTTCGGACCGGTTCGAAAAACTGAATTATTTCACGTATTCCTCGAGAAGAGGATCTAAAGTTTAGGATAATACAAACTCGAAGGTAATACTGGGCTCTTTTTCAATGAACGTTTCATTCTGGTTTGCCTTAATCTGCGTCTCCATGTCCTTTGAGTTGTCATATTGAAAGTGAGACGTGAGACAGCACAAATGGCTTTCGAATAGCTTTCAAATAGCCTTCGAGCCCATACGATAGAGTTCAAAAGTTTATGGATATTGAAGCGAAATTTAGCTTCTGTCCTGTTACATATCAGGCAGCGCCTATCGCAAACAGTGTTCCGGTATCATCGATACTCCCCAGTAAGTGCATCGGATCATCGGCACTCACATAATTCTTCCGGAGTGCATAAGCGTACAATATCCACGGTGCTTCGGTACACCTGACGCTTTTCTAAAGGCTGAATATCGCAAATTATTACGAATGCCAGGCTTACTCGGCGGCTGCTCGGCTTCCTGTAAAAGGTGCTTACCAAACTAGATCGGCGTCGTATTTCAGCAGGCAGAGCGCGGCTTTTAGCCAAGTTCTCGATAGCTCGACGGTCTGGAGTCTTTCACTTGTATAGAATTAGAGCCAACAGAGATCAAATGTAATTTCTAATGTTCTAGTATACCGTGTACAAGTTCTTGTGCAGAATGCCAATCACTCATGAATAATGAGTAATATCAGTTTCGAAAAGATCTCCACTGAAAATAACGATTATTTCGTTTGATGTCTTTGAAGTTTAATAAGAACTCTGTAATCGTGTGCCCGAATAAGCCGAGTAAACTTAATGGCAAGTCAAAGGAGGTAGAAAAAAATTTGTTTGCGGTGCGCGGTAGGGAATCTGTTTGGCAGTCAGTAGGAAGAGTCGAGGGGATCAGGGCGCTCTCACGCCTTTTCGGATCGATTTGCGCGTTGCATCGTGCTAAACTCCATCGCGCATTAATGCCAGGTATTACGCTCTATAGGTGCACGCCTCGAAAGGTATTCGCGTTGGCAAGCCTCGGCTTTTAAAGCGAAAATATGGGCGCAACGATCGCTTTACATTAGAAGGCACCGCCGTGTGCATGTGACGCGTAAATTCTCTTCGCGCACCACCTGTACAGGGTGATTCACTTGTCTATGAATCACCACTGTCAAGTATACCTTGAGATACAGCATAATTATAAATTATATCCCGTAATTTTAATTACACGCAAACCTTTTCCAACTCTTTTTCACAGCTTACACATTATACAGGGTGTTTCGTGAATCAGGTGCTTGACTATACTCAGCTCACAGGAAATGAGTTAGATATACAGATGCGGTCATCTGCAAAATTGTCATACAAGCTTCTTTTAGCAAAAAAACTATACTATTCGTAGAATAATAAAATGCATATCCACGCGGGCCTAAAGCTAAGGCTAACCTGCTGGCTAAAGGCCAGACCATTATTCACCCAATACGGAGAATAAGAAGTTTTAAGTGAAATATGTTGTTTACGTATATGAACGAATTTGTCACCTCCTTCTCTGAAGAAGCAGAGGACAGTCGATAGAAATTCGCCAAGTGTCCCCGAGACAGTACCTGGATTATTCTTGAATAATTGGCAATTAAGGGCCAAATTAGGTTTTTGAAAACAAACATCTTCATCCCCGTCTCATTTCCCACAAATGGTCATAGTAATTTACCACATTTATCAAACATCTTCTACACAACATGTCTTCCAATAGAAAACTTTACATCATATGTATAATAATATTGTATCTAACTGTACACTGTTTTGGGCCAGGTACAGCCAGCTCAAACGATTCTGTTAGACATGGCCATGTAAACAAAGCCGGGAAACTAACAGAACCGTCTGAGCCCGGGGTACATCGCCCAAAAGTGTTTGCGTCATCTTCGCTCTAGCAAAAATTAATAAGAACTGTCACCCTTTCATGTGTAACATATCTACGATCGACTTTGCTGTCTTTCTGTTATAGCTACTAACCGCTGCCCAAGGCAGTAATTATATCTGCCTTCATTCTCGATTACTAGGGCATTCTACTAGACTGTAATTGGCAAGAATATGTAATTTTTCTATAGACTTCGAAAAGGGGGGGGTGTCAATTCGTGATTTATTCCAATTAAATTTTAAGTATCTACTTGAATAATTAAATTACTTAATTGATATTTATATTATCCAATAAGAAGCATATGTAAACGGATTTAATTATCGTCAAAAATATAGTACGTAAATAATCGAAGGGTTCGACAAGCATCAGATATACTTATTTGATCAAAAGAATTAGACTTATTCTCGGGAAAAGGAATTCAAATAATGAACAATTTCCAAGTAGTTTAAAGTGGTGTCAGAGAAATAATTTAGAGTTGTGTTTCCGGAGTTGTCTAACGAATATCCCCCGCTCATTTGTAGACCCACCCTGCACACGTGACCCATAAAGAGAGCTGTTGGCATAAACGATATCCTCCTGACATTGAATGCTTAGCTAATTTTAGAGTGGATAGCGCGTGAACTACTCCTTCGAGACAGATCCGCACTTCCAACGAACTCACACACGTGCTCGTATGTCTCTTCAGTTTATCAGGCTCAGGCGTTTTAGTTCAGCATAGTTATACTCCTCGTATACCTGCTTCAAGCTAGTTTCTGTTAATTGGGCCGGAGAGGTTTGAGTCTACATAATTTAGAAAATAGTTCGACCAATTAGCGATACAGTCACGCAGCGTATACATATGTAGCAGTGGTTATTTTTCAATGAACTCATTTCTAAAATATTTAGTTGTTTCAGTATATAGCTCTATAGAATAATAGTGTTTGAAGAAAGTAGCATTTTGATATTTTTCTGAAGAGCTTACACCAACAAATGGAGTAGCAGACTTTGCGATCCTGAGCTTATTCTTGTGTGCTAGCTTTAGTACCATAGCTGTTTGCTTCCCGGCAAACCCGCTTCGATATCTTATTCTTTTCGGATTCGTTGATAGCAGTACTGGCCAAGAGTTGGTTTCCAGCGCAACGTCATCCATCATATGTATATTCCTTCTTTTGATTTAGGAGATTTTATTGGACGACGTTGCTCCCAAGAACAGGACTTGAACAGCACTGTTTTATAGTGTGGCAATAAGAGTCTTGACATTTCTCAAAGGACATGAAGATCCAACACAGTAGAATATTCGAAAGTCCGGAGGTTGGTAATCACGGCTGATGTAAGATTGCAGTAAGTTTCGTACTCACAAAGAAAGTACTGCCCTTCTGGAAGGCGAGCACCCTGCCGGTTCTAGCCGCGTGGAGCAACTTCTCCGCGGTAATCAGGCCGAAACAAAGGATACTCCAGGACAACAGTCGCATAATAGGTAGCTGGGAATCTCACTTTAACTCTCGCGAACTCCCCGTGTCCACCGATTTCCGCTTGTCCCGTAAATATTCAAGCGACTCGGGAGCGAATCGGAGCCATCGCCCTCGAGAAACTGGCGGTGAAAAGGTCTGCGTCACTCTGCCTCATCGTGTCGGCTTACTTGCTTGCGGTACTTTTTCCACTTTTTAGTCCTTGCCAGGCGACAACCTGTCCATATCGCAGATCTACATTACTAAGCCTCCGAACTTTTCGTACAGCTCCCATAGTTTTTAGTAAATCCGCGAATTTTCCATCAAGCAGCATGCCGGGATCGGGATCCACCGAAAGATTAAACTGGGATTTGTTCCGCAAATAGGAATTCCGATTTCTATCTGTCAGAATGTGCCTCAGCCAAGAGAATTCGAGGGTCCGATGAGAATTACTGAATCGATTTTCAGGATTGAGTAATGTAGACTCCTATGTAATTCTTCTACTCGAAGTTCCGTCTAGACTTGGTTTACGTAGTGATGAGAATGGGAAAACCATCAACAGTGGTCCCCTAACGATTTCTGTTGATATTGCAGAGGCTGATGTGCAAATGGGAATGGCAAATACAGGAAGGCTATACGAGGGAAGTAAAGAAAGTAAGTGGGACAGGTTCAGGGAATCCATTTTTTTCCTCAGTATTCAAATGAGTTTATTAGCAACTCTTGTTCTGCTGAGGAATCCTTGCCAGTTCACTTTCTTTTTCACTCGTTTTGTGGATTGTAGTATGCGCATGTCGATAATTGTCAGAAGTGTAAGGGGAACATTGTGGAAATTTTATCCAACATTCCTTGACCAGAGGGACATCTGTAAATCTCTGAACAGTCTCGCTGGTTCCTGCCAAGACGCGCTGCTTCCAAATACTCCGAGTCCATTAGACTGTAATCACCATAATCCGGACTAAAATCAAAAATATTGTATGTGTATGAGAGGGGGGAGTATGATAGAGACATTAAGTTGAGTTGATGAAAATTGAATTGCCTTACGTCAAGAAGAGATGTAGCAACTCTCCGATAAGTCCCTCGTCCTTTAAAGGAGCGGCGGCGGCCTCGCAAATATCCTGTTTCAAACAGGCTCTTCCATCCATACCCCTCCTGCGAATGCGATTATTAGAATGCTATAAGGATTCGTCGGATTTGGTACACCAACGTCCCATTTCTCTTCATGAAAAGTGAAATCATGTTTAAATACCGAGGCTCTTTATGACGCTTTAAATATTAATATCAGATAGAAAAGTTAATGCATAATGGCGGTGGCAATGCAATGGACAGCTGTGCAATATTTTCGCAATGACAGCAGAGAGCGTTGCAGTTCAAAAAAAAATCCAAAATTCAAAATGTTTGTACTTCTATTTCGCTCGGGAGAAAACACTGCTTGTATTTAGTAGTGTTGTATGATGTTGCAACAGTGGATGCAGCAATGCATTGATGCCGATGGTACTTATGTGAAACATTATACTCTTGAGCAAACCATGGCTCAATGCGATATTCCATTCTCTCGATTTGAGACTTTTGATTAAAGTACATACATTGGAGTAAAGTGTACAGTATACATTTTATTCGAACACCATATGAGAGAACAAATCAAAGTTATTCAAAATCGAATTACTTTAAAAAACATACGACTACGCAAACGATAACACTTATTAAGGAAGGACAGAATAAATTAGTAGAAACTCGATTATTCGAACTAATCGGGGTATAAATATATCGGTTTAAATACGGGCGTATCATTGAGTAATAGAACAATTACTTTCTTCATGTACATCTACTTATATTTAAAGAAAAGAACGTGAATATTAAATGTGATGAGTACTGAAATGATATATGTATGTTTTGGTTAAACTTGAATGGGTCCCGAATCTTTTTGGTTACTTAAAATGTGTTTTGATGTACTTGATACACTGAACTGTGCATTTGCCAGATGTTACGTTAACTGAGTGTTCGAATGGTAGGGACTTGAATTAACGGGGGTTTGGATAAAAAAGGTTCTACTGTAGAGCTTTTTTCAAGAAATGGTATGTGGAATTTTTCAAGATATAATTGAGGAAGTTTAAAAATTGCCACCTTGTAAGATCCTCCTCGACGAGTTTATAGAGGGCGAGTCTGTCATTGGTCGCGGGTAGATTTTTAGTGCGACGCCGGCGACGGTGGCCTCGTGACGTGCCACCCAAGTGGTTCGTGAAGAAGCTGGCGTTTTGGGCCAAGGCGTATTGGAACTGGAAGTTCTGGCCATAAACCAAAATCCTGCCGGATAGCTGGACCGGCACCGCGTAGCCCACGATCAGCTTTTCACATGAAATGTAATAAGTACACATAGGCGCGCATATGTCCAGCAGACACACTCAGACACCAACACAGCCAACCTATCCTCTTCCTATGTCAGATTCAATTTCGGGAGAACATTTTTAGCCAACCGATGCCTCCGTTCCGCCCTTTTATGGATTCCATTCCCCCGCCATTTGATTCTCCGGCTTCGCTCTCTCATTCGCAATTGTCCCCGAATGTAATCGCGAAGTGCAATCACTTTCTAATTGCACGTCTCTCAACATTCTCACTACATCCGAAACATATTATTCAAATTGTCCATTATCTGAACAGACTCTGTTATATTATTTTTATGATTTTCCTTAATGACAATCTTCATGCATTTCAAGAAAATGTTATAAAAATATATTGATACAGAGTGTTTAAACAGTAGAAAATGGGGACAACATAATTCGCATAAAAGAAGCAGTTCTACTGAACCTTCATTCTTGCACTATATGTATATCGTAAAATGAAAATAAGCAGAACTCGAACACTTTTAAATACTGCATTAGCAAAAGGTCTGCATTTTCACCGTCGCTTTAGTAGTCCGGCAAAATCAATTTATCTCATACTACGTGCCCGGAAATACGCTCCATCAAGGGGGTTTACTTTATGATTACTCGATTATTAGTTTGTAGAAATCAATCGCGTTATTTAACCCCCTAAACGAGCCAAACAAAGGGACGATATTGAAGTCCTCGGTGGAGTATATTAAACTGCTGAAGAACGAGCTCACGAGGATGAAGCAGCACGAGCTCAGGCACAAGCTGCTCGAGCACCAGAATCGGCGGCTCCTCCTGCGCGTTCCGGCGGAATTAGAGCTCCAGGCGACGGCGCACGGGCTTCCAGTCTCCGATTTCAATTGTCAAAGTTGTGACCTGGCTAAATTCGTTTTTCGCGATACTGATAATGGTAAATCCTCGCGATGTCACCAACATTCTTAGGCTCGATTTCAAAACAAAATGATCAACTTTAAATGAATTGTTCATTTAATAATATTTTATTGATTACTCATAATTGATAACACCGTATATGTCTGTATTGTAATAGGATGTGTTGCGGAATGTGTTATTCGTCTTTCCTAAAATTAAAAAATAATGAAGGACTACCGTACGGTCCTTAGAACCTGGCGTTTTAGAAAGCAGCAGCTGGAGCAATCCTTGCCGATCGAATCTTTGGAAAAAAGGAATTGCCGTGGGCCAAGGCTCGTCGCGGCTGCGGGCTCACTCCAGGAAAGTGTGAGGAGGCCGATGGATAGAATGAGACTGAAAAAACTGACGGAAGAAAAGTGGCGCGGTGGTGAGGGGAACAAGCCAATTCGTCTTGGTTCGAAGTCGGCAGCCACTCTCGGTCCGCTCGTTTTATTTTCATGCGCGATGGAACAATTTATATGCCGCGGAATTCAGGCGTCCTCTCTGTAAAGTCTTCCGGAAAAAGAAAGTCGCGCGTGTGCGCGCGCGCACGATCCGGAAGAAACGGCGAGGGCGAAGCCGAGCAGCGCCGAGCCAAAAAATTCATCACCGAAAGTACGTGAGGGCATAAAACATCGGCGTACGCCACCGCCCTCTCTGGAATGAAAGCGCGCGTAATCTGCCTTAAGAGAATGAATAGAACGTCAGGATGTGCGAGAGGGAACCATATACCTCCCGCCAGAGCTTGACAGAGACAGCGCTCAGCGTCGCGCTGGATTTCCGACATGTTTCAGGTTCGCAGCACATGTGCAAGTGGTGCGAGCGAGAAGTGCCGTACCGCCCTAGCCCTTGCTCCGCAATTTAGCCATCAAGCCGATTCTTAACACCTCGCAGATATTTTACTGTTGTCTTACTAAGTGTCCGGTCACTTTATGTTCTACCTAAAGCACTTTAGCTCCTTGGGACTCCTACCTCATTAAGATTAAGTACCGCGTTAAAAGACACCCACACATTTTAGTGACAACTGTTTAAATCTAGATTTAATTTCTCAAGAGAAAGTCTTCTGCAAGTTCAAGCATGGCTCGGGAAAGAGAATTTATTTGATTATTAGTAGATTATTACGTCATAAAAATCAATTAGATTGTTTAAGCTCTAAAACGAGTTTTCTTAAGGTCATAACCTTGCTAAATCGCTTTCCGCACCTGAAGACAGTGGGTCCATTTCATCCAAATTCAGAGGTTCGTTTTCAGACCCTTCGGGATTACATTAACAGATAGTTTGTTTAATAGAGTAGATTTTTGATATTAACATATTATTGGACGTTTATATTACAGACTTACAGTAGTGTAAAATGGGAGAGATGTTATTCACGTTTCATTGAACTATGAGATTATGTGACATGCTTCATGTTTAATTAGAAATAGTTAATTAAGTATGTGCTATGATCACGAAACCTATCAGTCTATGGTTCTGTCATAAGTGGATCCTCAATTTTACATGAAACCAATAGATTCAATTGGATTAAACATATAATTTCCGACAAGCCACGCCAAAATTACTCAAATGCAAAGGAATTAGTTATAGGGGCAAGAGCAGTAGGATATTTCCAGACTCATCTAATACCGAATCTGATAGGAGAGGTGGGATGACAGGTATGGGGGACAGCGTAAAGTCCTAGGGAAAGAAGCGAAATTACAGCGGTCGCGTATCCTTTTTGCCGCATTCGTGGAGAATTTCGCCAGGGCTTTGGCCATCGTATTTCAACTTTTGGAATACCGCTTAGATCCCCACCAGCATCAACTCCGCTCCCTTTACCGTCAGCCCCACGCTGCCGTCCAAGATATTATGGCACCCAACTGAACTTTCCATCTCCTCTTCCGAGCCAACAGTACCCCACGATAACCTTTGTTTTTCTTTCTTCCAGCGCCACCCTCTTTTTTCGCGGCGACCACCGGCGTACGTTCGTGAGTCATTCCTTCCAGCTTCCCTATTCATACCGCTTTCTTCCCTTCTCGACCCTCTCCCACTTACATTTCACCAACCAACCGCGCCACGCACTCGTTACCATCGCGGTCGCTTAGTCGCCAAGAGCTAGACTCTTTTTACCCGCGCGGCGGCTCGCATTTCGAGTAATGATGGGTCGAAAAGAATTCGCCGAACGCATTCCCTTTTGCCGAATCGAGAGATTCGTCCAACCTCTGCTTTTTGGTTATTGGGTTCGGAGAGTTATGCAAGATTGTTCGAGACCGAGCTAGTACTTTTGCAGACCAAGTAAAATTTTCAATTGCCGGCCAAATCGTATTGCGCTTCTCGTATTCCGGGATTCCGAAATCCAGGCATAAACGTCCCCATTCGGTGTGGGGGAGCGAAAGAGAGAAAGAAAGAAATAAAAAAACAAAGCGACAGTTTCGCATCGCCAGCCATAGCCACACCTACTTCGCTTATTTGCTGGGCGTACATTTTCCCCTTGATTATTCCACATAAACCTTTCGTCGCAGAGAAGCGTGGCTCTACGACTGTGTATGTATGCGTGTGTGCGCTCGAGGAGCATTATGACAGAGCGTAAACCAAGCTTATAAAACCGCAGAGGCCGTGTCTTTGGGAATAACCTAACTCTATGTGACTACAGGATTAAAATGCTCCCACTTCTTTTTCGGGTCAAGAATGTTTAAGTTTCTCCCCTTCCCTCTATTTTGCCATAAATATTGTTGCAAAGTGGCACAAGAGTGAGGCACATCAAAGTAATTCCAGAGCTTCAGAAAGAGCTTCGGAAAAACATCCTTACAGATTACTATTCTTGCTGCAACAGTTTGGTCCTCACACCCCGCAGTGTTTGATCGCTGGGGAATATTTGAGCTTTAATTCTTACATCTTTGGGGGCTACCGTAACTGCTAGCCGGTATAACATTTCGTTTTATTTATCCGAAGTAACTTAAACATTTTAACTCAAGCACGAAATGACGTAAAAAGCAAAGATCTTAATCTCTGTGCATTCCAAAGATCAGAATTTACATCTAAATATCCTAACTTTCATTAATTCTGCTGTCACGCTTTCAAATCGAGTAAAACTTGAACTAACGTAACTTCCACAAATTCAAAAGTTACAAGGACGAGGTTGGGTGATGAAACGAAAAGTTGAACTCTGCATTCGGAAGATGGAGATGAAGATTTAAGTTTTCGTCTCTGGCTGCGATGTTAATGATGAAAGACTTCCCAATGAAGAAGAATTCTAAAGTTAACTTGTGTGGATTCGAATTATTGAATCTCGAGAAAATAGCATCTATGTATACTCTGGCTGCTATTTATTCCAAAACAAAAACTCCATTATTGTTTTATTCGGAAACTAAATACGGGAGAAGTTGTCGTATAAAAAAAGGTATGAGATAGCTTGGCAGGCATACCGCGCTCGCGGAAAGGAGGTTTCTCTCTCTTTAACCAGTATGTGGCAAGTTAAACTGGCGACGGATCGGTCACGAACTTCCATTACTCCTCGTCGCAAGTGGCAATCGAGGAAGGTCGAGGGAACATCAACAGTCAATACTGTTTGCCGACTTTCTTCTCTTTCTGTTGTCTCTGCTGAGTATGTTGCCGCTTACGCGTCTAGTTTCGACTGGCATGCACATTGACTGAACATATTGCTATGAATAAACAAACGCACCAATCACCGTCGTCTAGTTAGTGCTTGGTCTTAACGCTAATTGATCGAATCTGTTAAGAATTTAATTCGCATCAATTGCAAAGAAGTGAGAACTGTCAAAAAGAATTTTGGAAACGTTATATTTTTTTGTTTGGCTTCTTATTTATTTAATCGCGCGCGTTACCCTACAGTTGAGATTATTAACTTCACAATAATCTACAGCTTGTGACGCGCTTCTTAAAAATTGTTACGTTTTCGAAGAGGATGGAGGTTTGGAGTATGTGACGGAATTTGAGAGATCTATGTTGTCGAAAACAAAATGAACGTCTGGCACCAGGAGATTTGATACAATTACGCTATCGATCTCACATTCCAGACGGATTCCAGTAATTGCTAAATCTTTTCAGCATTTGAAGCAAACGCGACAACTTTCCTTTAACAACGAAGCCACGATTTTTGAGATCCAAAGCTTGACACCTAGAGATTTAGCGGCGTTACCCTAAGGACCTGATGAGCCGACGAGTTTTCCTTTAATTTCCCGCGAGTTTCCCTTCCATTCTGGGAATCGGGCAATCTCGGCGGTCCAGGAAACGCCAAGGCAAACAGAGTCCATCGCGACATTCGCGATCCCTGTTCCCTGGCGAGCAAGAAAAACTGCGGAAGGACTTTCTGGATTTAATTAGAGCGTTTGAGAGGAGGGCGGGTGAAACTCGAGTTAATTATCTGCCGCGAATTCTTTCTCCTTTAACTTGCACGAGGTCCTTAAAGTTCGCCCTGCCTTCAGCTACCCGGACTGCTACTTCACTTTACTTTTAAATGGCCCATCACATATGGCCACGCATCAAACAAGATTTATGTCCTTCCAACGAATTCGGAAAATTCTTTGTAGCTCTTTGATGCCGATCACTAATATTGCTGGTAAATTGTAGAACGTTAAATTAAGGGGTTATATACATACAGCAACAGGTTGACAATAAGTTTATATCCTTCTACTGCATTTTCGAAAAGTTTGAAATATATATCCAAACAAATGTATACCGGTATGCCAAATATTAATAATGTTGCACTTCACTTATAAAACATGGTCAGCTTACAATACAGAGATACCCAAAATGTCAACCTCACTCTTTTCGCAACGCGTTCTTCAAAATCGGTGGGCTAGTTATCTCGAAAATTATCTCGAACACTATCTGGCGGATAGACTTGACATATTTACACGATATTCTCCTGACCACAATCGAATTTCTATCAAATACATCATACGAGAAATATCGAACATCCGCTATTTTACAAACAAGACACAATATCCACAATATCCTAATTTACAAAACCCCTTTCAATGTCCTTATTTCACATAAGTCGATTCACCAATAAAACACCATTTTGAAAATCAAATTTCAAAACAGCATGAATATCTATTTTGTTTATTAGCAATTTTGAATGAAACTTTATGGTAACACAACAGATGATGTTTAAACAAAAGAAACTTATCGAATTTTGCTCTGTGTTTTCGGCGTAATGCTGTATGTAATTTCTAGTTCGAAAGAAATTGGTACCTTAAAGGTTCCACCTTGAGGACTAACCAGCGGAGGTGGGTAGAACTGATGACCAGAATCGACGTTTCCAAACCCCACTTCATTTCTTAGAAGAATTGTTGTTATGATCAAGAGTGTGGCTTTTATGTGACCCTGGCAGGAAAAATGCATGATTGGAATAACCAAACGCCAAGTAGAATTCTCCATTTAACTAGTAAAACTTACCATTGGAGTGAGAGGTATCGAACTTGCTTATTTATAATAATGGTCCCAGACTTCCCTGTTTTATCTTGGCAAAAATATGCACACATGACAACGCTCACTGCTTTCTCGCCGCTCTGTCTCTTTTATGTGACAGGTCCGTTGCTGCTGCTTCATGCTTCACATGGGAATTAGCAAGATCTTGACACTCCAATCTTTGTTCAAGAGTTTTACACTCCTCACCGGTTCAAATGACAAGTTTACAAACTTATATCACCTGTGGTTCCGCAGATATGTTTACTCCTGCTTTACGTGCTGATTTAACAAAATATTTGAGGTTATGTGGTCTGCCAATTTAAAAAATTACAAAACATATATATTCGTACAAAAGTTTAACACTTAACAAGCAAAAAGCAACACACGGCGCCTATCTCTATATGTATATTATTTACGTCAATAACAAAACATCGTTGCAACAAACGGCCATTAACCAACGCATACACACCAATTTTGATAGCACTTTATTAATTGAAAGGTAAGTTTCGAAAGATTGTTCGATGCATCTTATTTTATCACATGATAATCGATTACTTTGAGGGTTACTAATTTTCACAATACAAATATACCTTCCCCGATAATAAGCAGACTACAGATAAAAGTAAACGGAATAAAAATGTATGAATTTGTCCATGTGTTATAATCTAATAAAGCCAGACGGATTTTTTTATATACTGAGGGAATAAGAGAATTGAAGGGAAAAAAGAGATAAACAACATTTTTCTTATTAATAGCGACTGGAAAAATCGCCTGTGCTCTTTTACTTTTTACGTCAAGACGTGAAACTTTTGTATTTATCAATTCTATTCATTTGCAGTATACACAGTTTCGAAAACATTGAGATTGATACGTAAATTATCCACACCTTTCAACCCAATTTTTCAACAGCTCAGTGTAAGTGTAAGTCGATGAAAAATCCACGTGTTTAATAATCTTTGAAAACAAACTTTCAAAAAAGTTTCAAAAAAATCGACGTATACGTTGAATAATAAGTAGTACGTTTACTGTTAGTAAATGTAACCAAGTGAATCCAATTTTCATTATTCGTCTAAGAATAACATACCCTAATCATTAAATGTACATACATATATAAAATGTATCCTTGTTGCGTGTGGGTATGTTAATGTTTGACGAGTGATTTATTCCCCTCTTTTTTCGTTCCCGGTGACGTCTCGTTAAGAGTACATTTAAACAAACCACAAAGATACATCAGAATTGGTCAAGCACATCGATAAAATAAACAAAGGAATGCAAGAACATTTTGTCGCTGAAAAGTGGTAAGAAGTAGAAGGATATCCTGGCTGGGATGGAGGGGTATCTAATTTGGATGGGGTTTTAATTCAAGATAAGCTGTTAATCATACGCGGCGAAAACGGAATTAATTAAAGCTGTTTAACTGCTCCGGGTCGAGCAATTATTGGATTTACAGCGCTCTCGCTATACCACTAGGAGTTAAATTGATATGCCAATGAATTGACCATCGCCGTTTTACCTTAACTCTGTCCTGCAAGGAAACACCTTTCGAAATAAATTTGCTTTCCGTCTCGCTGGCTCCTTAATTCGATCAACCCGACGTTTCTCTGTATCTATATTATGCTCAGTACGATAAATCTCCACTTGATCGATTCCTTTCGAACCCCGTCAAACACGATCGAATTATTTACCGACTGAATTTATTATCTGCGTTAGATTAGTAGAATTCCAGACCAATTGCGATATTTCGTGCAACAAGAGGAGCATTGTTGGTTTTGCGGAATCATCGTACCAGCTAAAAGGGTCCTTGAAAAATTACAATCTCCCGTTTATTATTCCTCCGCTGGACAAGAGCCGTTTTCGTAATATAAAAAGTTCCCGGCATAGTTACAGTTTTTTTTTCGTCAGCCTTTTCCCACAAGTTCCGCCAAGCATTATAAGCTTTCGAGGAAGTTGGACGCCGTGAAATGAGTCCAGATAAATTATGCGCCTCTTTCTAAGACTTTATTGCTGGTCAGAAGAAGGTGTAGTTGAATAGCTGCGTTTGTGCGCCCGTCCGTGTGGATCTGCATGGCTGTGTGCATTGGACCCATGCACACTGTTCTTATTCGCAATGCATTAAAGCATAATGGGAATGGTCATTATCCACATCGTACTTTTGCAACTTTTGTAGCTTCGAATAACGTCGGGTTACCGCCGCTACCCTACCATCAGCAGCATTTAATCTTTTCTCGCGCATTCGCACAAGAGTGCCAAAATACAAATACATACATCTATCTATACAATGTATGACCCGAAGGGTTGATGACAGCTCCAATGAAATGCAGCATCGAACAGAATTTTGATTAATCAACTGACCAATTCATGTACAAAAATATTGATCAAGCATTCCCGAAAAGCATTGAACCTTGATCGGGAATTGCTAATGCTATTTAGATTAGGGAAGGAAAGCAAAAACCTTGCTCGCTGGCCCGGACCTATTGAAATTTGAATATGTCAAAGCGTAAGCAGTTAAAATATTCCATACAATAAGGATCGCAATTATTGACAATTTTCTCACTCGCCAAATATTTGTTTTTAACACTAAAATACATAGATTGAATGAAATATACCGCGAATTCGATTACAGTATTAATAATAATTAGCGCATTGGAGCAATATCCGTGACCCCGTGGTCACCGAAATCCGATTTACGGTGCCTATTCTAATATTTCCCCATTTTTATGATAAATAAACCACACAATGTTTTCGTCCATAGGTGCAGCTTGTTATAACTAAGAGTTTAAATTTTTATATTTTGCTTATAGCCAAAAGATCTAGCCCCTGTTTGAACTTACCGATCGAATTTTTTAGCAAAATGTTGAGCACCATTTGTTATATACATATAGAAAATAATAGTTGAAATTTGTCTACCTACCTAGTTGAATAGGTTGTGAAGTTTTGTTCACATTTTGTATTGTATACATACGTACCGGAGGAACCCGAGAGGAGAGCTCTCACAGTATTTCCATCTGCTACATATTGAAAAATGAGAACTTGGCTTTCGAATAAATTCCAACACCCCTGGCCATCAAAATCGATTAACAACTGTGCGACTAAGTCGCAATGGCTATGCCCAGGCGGGGGAACGCATTGAATGAAACTCTACTGGGCAGAGGTGTGACGGAACTATTGGAGGGTGACATAATTCGGGATTACAAACGTTTGCCAGGCGCAAACAGGGAGAGGTCTACCTGGTTACGAGTGAGTTCCGGGACTCATTATCGTACTCCCGCGAACTCTCCTCAATATATGCAGGCCGCCGATAATAAGAGGACGCATAGAGAGAGAACTCTTCGGGATGGTTCGTTGACCAGTGAGCCAATAGCCAGGATCCAATTATTCCCGGCAAGCCGTAAACCGTCCACTATCCAGCCTGGATCTTCGGTGCTCTTTGGTTACCGCAGGATGCTACACGTATCCTGGACAATCCTCCTGTTCGCACTAATCGGCCGTGCGACTGCGACTTTTCTCGGCACTGCTGCCCTCGTGTATCCAGCTGGCACGTTATTCCAGGTAATGCCGTTTTCCCAGATCTCTCTCTCTCTCCCTCTCTTGCTCTCTAATTGAAGCTCCGAGTATATCCAATTCCGCGGCTAATCAGACTGCCAGAATTGTACGTTCTACGATCAAAGTATTGTTCAAATCTAAAAACCCGTGGGAGTAGCTAGTGCCAAAGGGATGTGAGGCAACTATTGATGGATCGTTTTGTCCATTGCACCAGAGATCCTGGCACTTTTGTAAATTCCCAAGGATTATCATCATTTTGGGCAAAGAAACGAAAAACTCTCCCATTCCTATAGCAAACCACTTTCATTGTATATCACTTTCGATAATGCAGAGAATGAGAGTTGGATTTATAAAGTTGATCCATTTGACTTTCACTCAGTTTATATCAGAGACAATAGAGTTTACAATGGAGGTTTGCCTATAAAAACAATTCCAGCGAATGAAAAAGTTATAAAAGTGCCAATTATAATATAAGTGAAAGAACAATACTTGGAGTCTCCAATGATCGTACGGTGTCTTACAACTTTAAATAAAAACAGAAAAGAATTCAATCATTAGAAAAACAATTTTGCCCCAAGCTTGCGGCAACATATCATTTCATAATTCGTAGACTCTCATCGAAAAAGCAAGGCTTTATTAGGGTGAACTTGGCAATCGTCAAACACAACTAGTTCCGAACAGGTCGTAGAACAGGCTGCGTATTAAAACGCTTACTGCGCGGATAATGAGAAGACCCACGTGAAACTTCCACTAATTAGATCGCGCAGCTGTTTGCATTGAAAGCATAGCGCTTTCGCGAAAAGGAAACTGCAAGATGAATTTCGTGAAACGGAGACAGTCTAGCCGGAGCCCGGCTGTGTTTGGATCCTGAGTGCAGGATTCTCCGTTTAATAAGGCGTTTCGCGGCCATCCCGAATAAGTAAACCTCGAAATGATACCTAAAGGCGAATAAAGACACCTGCAGAGAAAGTGGGGTGGCCGGCCGGCGCGGCGGTAGGGAGGGATGTGCTCTGGGACGAATCAAAAGAGCTGAAGATGCTGCCGTTTAGTCAGAAACACTGAAGCTTCTTTTTAATCCTCTTCGGAGAGAAAAAGATTTAAGAAATAAAAGGTCGGCCGGATGGAAGGTCGCGCTTTAAAGGATTCTTAGAAAAGCACTGCTCTTCCTAGACCAGCAACCAGGGTCAGGTAAAAAAGACGTACGCGACAGCCATTGTAACAGAATATAACTTGAGCAAATCATCCTAGAAATTAGCTGCCTCAGCCGCATGTCTTCGGTGATATTTCGTATGCATGCTAACAATGCTTTAATTTATAAAGTATAATAGATTTTGTTAAACTTTGTCACTGATGTCGTTGCTTATGCAAAAAGCAACACGATCGGTAAAATATAATGAATGTTTAGAGTATCAGTATACTTCTACCTAATCCAGACTTAATACACAGAGCAAAGATAAATCGGACATTACTGTATTGTTACCGTTATATGACTTGATACTTGAATTGTCTATATGTAAAGCAACTGTCTCAATTACTGTTTAACAATAGGTTATTCAAGGTTTTCAACAAATACGTATAATTTATTCATAAATATTGGCACATTATAGAATAACAATTCGTAAGGGAATGATGCTTTAAGATCGTGTGACAAAACTATTAGGACACTACATATATAAAATAATTTTCCCTGAATAAATTGTAATGGTATACAAATATTTGATTCTAACACATCGTAGCAAAACCATTTTGTTTGAAATCTTACAAATGTTTGGTTTGAAATCTCCCTGATGTTATGGATTAAGCTTCCACAATGTGAGAAAATTGTTCAAATCTGTTATACATATAGTTTCTGAGATTACCTGTTACATCCACGGAAACACCTTACGTTTATACGTTTATATGTATACATTATTCGTTCTATTACAAATCTTTAGCAAATACATATAAAGAACCTTATAGAACCAGGTTGGTGTCAGTTTGATTGTGTTGTGATTGTACTGCTGTATATTCGATCCTAAAGTTATTATTTGCAGGTAAATGTTTTGACAGCAAGTATTGATTAGCTTGTTTAGTGGAAGGAATTCTGGCAGGCAGTTGCTGGGACGCGCTGTAATAATTCGATGAGATAGTATACGTAACCGGGAGAGTCATCGCGTTCGCCCAACCGCTTACATCACCCCGTGATGGGTGTTCTATGTTCTCTGTCCTGTGTAGTTCACACTCGGTGTCTCGGTGCCGGTGTCCGTGAACAAAAGGGGTAGCGTCGTGTCCTCGTCCGCATTTCAATTTAACTATGCCCTACCGAGCAACGCGACCGACCTCAGGCCTACTATCATCCCTGCCAGGCAGATCAGGTCCCTTGATCTCCAGGACGCCTACGATGTCATCGAGAATTTTCTCCACGAGTAAGTAGCAGAATTCCTATTACTATAGTCCATTCCGCTTTAATCTTATTATCCTGCTTGATTTGCGCTACATCAGCCGGAAAGTTTAATCATTTCAGCCCGCATCAACTTATGAATATTGGTTTCGAAATAAGCTTTAACTCCTATTGTTGGACACTCGCGCCAATCTGCAATTTATTGGCCCTCGGAATCCCCGATGCATATGGAAGTCCAACTCATCGAAATACAGTAATTCGATATCTATTACATCTGTGTACCCGATTTTTGGAAAATACAGAAAACGCCGATGTAATCAAATCTCCATTTTTCCAATGAAAACGGCCGACCAGCGCTTTAATCAAAGTATTTCAGTCAAATCATTCGAAGCCCATGGACTGCGGACATCATGCGCGAGCCCTGTTTTCACAATCGGCGGTGAAAACAATGCCGACCAAAATCCTGGCGTACGTCCTGGCCGACTGGTGGGGGGGAGGGTGCGAATTGGTTAGAGGGCTGCTGGGGCCGGGGCACCGATTTGAATATGGAATCGGCAGAATAAACAGCGCGCATTACCGGCCGAAATTGTCCGATGAATCAGTAAACACGCCGGCAATGGCCGAATAAATTTGTAATTAGGCGAATTTCAATAGCTGCCAAGGCAGCGACACACTGCGGATGTTTTCGATGGGAATTTCGAGTGTACTTGATGAACCGTATGCAGCTGATTTTATGGCTCCACGAAACCTCTAAACCAATAGATTCTTCCATCCCCTCTGACAAACGCTAAACACATACGCAAATAATGACAATTTTCTAACACTTCTAAAGCAGTCGGAGCTCTTCGACCCATATCCAAAGTTTCAAAATCTTCAATCATAATTTTTCCTCGTCTGTCTTTGGTTTGATAGGCACGGGTGGCAAGACGGCAGAGAGTGTCTGTTAAGGAGCATCTGCGAAATGGCGGAGACGCCGTTCGTCAGAACCTGCGATGACGACATCCTCGAGGAAATGATCCACTTAATTTTAACGTAAGTTCGTTTTCGACTGTTGAGCTACGTCGCACTTTGACTCGCCGAGTGCTTCCTTCTTACCGAGGCACAGAGACAGGCTCAAATCGGGCCACACGAACGTACACACGAACCGTTCCCGTCTGTCTGTCGGTCTGTCTCTCACTTCGAAAACGAAATCTATTTCTGCCCGGAGTCCCACCTAATGAATTCCGTTGGAAGCCTTTAATGGCACCTCTGTTCTGAACTGGCGATAAAATCAAATCAGATTGACGGCAGCCATTTTGAAAATTCACGCCCGACCTTAGGGGCTCCATTAAAAGACCTAATTAAATCTTGGCTCCTGTTGCGCCTGCTTCACTGCCTGTCATTCCAAAGGTGCACCAACCACTTGCATACCACTGTCCTCGAAATTACACAATTTTCATTTTCACTGGACGCCATTCGACTCTCGTAACCGAGGAAATGCAGCCGGGCACACACCTAACCTAAAAAAATGCTCTCCCGCCAAATGAGAATTCATTACGCGAATAATCGGAGAAAAAGGGAAACCTTGAGTACGCGAGTGGAGTTGTTTTCTCAACAGGCCGACGGAAGACTTGGCAGAGACGGGCAATTCCAGTCAAGGTAGTATCGCCGAATTGTACAGGACAGCAGAGCGATTGGGAAAGTCTGGCGGCGACTGCATGCTTGCCTACCCCAAATGCGTCGAATCGCCTTTGGAGTCATTCACGGAACTCGTACTTCCTTCGGGATCGTCCTTGGCTTAACTGGCGTCCTGATCTAGGGTTGCGACGCGCCCTACTTTCGTTAAGATGCTTCTGCCTGACGACCCGGAACTTTACCTCCTTCACCGACGCACCAAACATATTACATACTCTTAGGACTGCGATAGGCCCACTGTCGGTGAACAAATATCGTATATCAAAACAATGTGAGAAGAATATAATATGACGTGTCACAAATTTTTCAGAAGTAAGAAATACAATTTAACTAAATTGAAGAATGTAATAAAATGAAGAGTGTAAATAATGCTTCATCTTTTCTGCGCCCAACCTCAATATCTTCCAAATACAAAAATTCTATCCCGCCGATTCCAAACTTGATTGTTCTCTATGTATCCCTGGTAGAAATGACTACACTCCCACAACATGAGCGACACTAATTGTATCCTGGCCTGGAATTAATAGGCAATTTAGTTCCCAAGTATTTTTCCCCTCTCCGGGGACTTTAATTTAATCCTTAGCATTGGGATTCGGTGGTGAAGTCGCAGGTGGATCGATATGGGTTGTAACCATTTTCACGAGGGCCGGAGAACTCGACTCTCGAACGAGAAGCCATAGGATGCACTGATTTCAGTTGGCGGGAAGGCAAGAAATGGGAAAAGTCCTAAGTAAATTTCGATGTAGGGACTCCTCCCGCGATACCCGGGAAAGCTCTATGCCCTTCTTTCACTATTTATTCTTCGCCCCTATTTAGATTCCTCGTTACAGAGCTTCGTATCTTAACGCATTTCTTCGAAATCAAACACACTCGTTCCGAGTGCACTCTCGATAACACTCTCTACCATAATTTATGTTCAGATCATGTAAGGAACTTCACCAGGTAGCCTGGAAACTCGTACAACCAACCCTCGTACTAACAACACTTCCTTCCAACATCCAAGAGGGGCACAGGTTCAGACAAACTGTAGACCCAGGACGGATGTTTAGACTAAATTCAGAACAAATTTCGAGACTTTCCTCGAACTGGTAACACACCACTTCTAGAGACACATATGAAAAGAGGGTCTTGGCTGTGTCCTCTCGGCAACGGTCGCATAAAACTGAAAGCTAACAATTGTGGGATTTGATTTGTACATAAGAAATGCAGGTTTCGCCTCAGCAGTTTCGATGTGAAAACGCAGTTGTGCTGTCTTTTATAATTTATGGAAATATACACTTTATTAAGGAGATACTCGTGGTTTCTAATATTCTGCATCACTGATTTCTTTTCATTAACTTCATTCCGATATTATTATCCCTCTTATCTCATCCAGTCGCTTTGCATGCATTTGCCCAAAACCATGGTACAGTCACACTGAAACTCAGGTCATACACTTTTTTAGAATCGCTCTACTTCCGCCACTGTACATTATACACATATACTCCCATTATGCGAACACACTTTCATTCTTCAGACTCTCCACAATTATCAGTTATTCTTTCATTCCTACATTATGCTAATCAAAGCCCTTGTTCCATATGTAAGCAAAATTTAATTACAGCCGTTTCCGTTTAGAACCACCATCTCACAGCACAGAATACAATTCTCAGGGGCTCTTATCCCGAAAGAAATTCGGGAGTCAGCGTTGAGTCACAGCGATTCTTCTAGATACATATTATGCCCGGTAGAAATGCTCTGAATACATTCCTCGAAGCCGCAGCCTTGGTACGCAGCCGCATTCTTCCTACAAAATATCTTTTTGCTAAAACTATTCTTTTTTACTGCCCTCTCCCTCTCTCTCACACGGCAACATAGTTGCGTTACCAGCTATTTCGCTTTCCGCCCGCGTACGCCCGCCGACGAATAAAGTTTGAAGGTCTATATAGATGCTGGAAAAATACGTCCAAGTAATTCAACAGGTGGGGAAAAAGTGGCGGGGGTACATACATGCCAATAAATTTGACTATTAAAGAGAATAACAACCGGGGAGAAGTGTAACCCCCCCCCCCCCTCCCCATTATATTATACGAACTTGAAACCCCCAAAAATCCCTCTTTGAAGAAGAAGAAGAAGAACAGTACATACATACAGAGCGAGAGATGAGAATTCATTTCAAATACTCATTCTGGCGCACTAAGAACTTACGTTAAAATATCCAGTGGTACCGAATGGATCCAAATAGCAATAACTGTGCATTTGCAGTGTAAACGGAAAACAAGAAAAATTCAGCAGAGTCTTTTAATAAGATTGTCGTGTAATATGCTCGCCGGAATAATTGGAAGTGTTTGAACGCATTGCAGCCCGTGGGAAAATATTAGTGCATTTTTATCAATTGAGATGAAGGAAAATCCATATTTAGGCTTTTCATTAAACTGAAGACTTTATTTTTCAAAATAAAGGAATCGAATTGTAGATTGTCATTTGAATGTCAATTTTTCATTTGAATCTACACCCGATCACAAGGCAATTGTTAGAAGACCGTCGAATGCCAATCCGTAATTGAATTAATATTCTGTTGGCTATCGAAGCATTCCTCTTTTTTTCCAGTGCGACTGGTTCACTCGTATGTTTTCAGCGGAATGCCTGAAACGGTCATGAATTCGTTATCTCTGCACGCACGCGCTATTTTAGTCGAACAAAAAGTGCCGCCTAGAACAAGGAGGCAAGCCTCCCACTCCAAAAAAATGGATATCCGTTGCCCATATTTCACCATTACTCCGTATCATCGGAATTCCGGCGTAATGAAATTTTTAACGCCCGCGCTTCTACCTTCAATACAGTAATATCGGGAGGAATATTGCGTTCGCGCGCGCCTAATATTCGCCGCTCGAAAATTAAAGCAGATTTGTAATAATCCCCGTCGACCATCCATAATCCACAAAACTCCTCGGGTGCAGGTGGCATTTTCATACGGATTTAACCGAACCAACTTAAACTTATACTAGCATCATCACATCGCTCTAAAGCTTTCCAGCGGGAATTAAGCGAACCATTGAAACCATTTCCGCGAATGATGAACAAAAGATAGAAAATATGTCCAATGAAAATTATCTTCCTAAACAGTTCTCATGCACTTGATTGTGCCACTTGAATGAGCAGCATTGAATGTACAAGAGGGTTGCACGCAAACATGAATTATACCGTAATGCTGTTCCGAGATGATGTACCTTCATCTGCAATGTAAAAGCTTCCTGTCCAACTGGCGCAGGACTTCCAGTCCATTAGTCAGGCAATTATAGTGTTAGCCAATAGAGAGAGTGAAAAAGAAGGGAGTTTCCCCGGGTGCTCCAACGCGAGAAACTTCTCTCTCTTTCTCTCTCTCTCACTCTCTCTGTTCAACTAAAGGAGTAAAGTGAATGTTCTAATAAAGAAAAGCAGTACTCGGCTAAAGAAGTATAGTGCTCTAATAAGGAATTATAGTACTCCTGGGAGAACAATGGAATACCGAGGTCTCTCACCAGGCATTCTTAAGCGAGTCTTGAAGCCGGAGAGAGCTCCCACCTACTCCCGTAACGAAGCCTTCGCGCGGTTTACTTTGCCCGGAAACTTCGGCAATATTTTCACTCGGCCGAGGAATTTCCGAGCTTCCGGCGGCAAAGCCACCAGGGAAAACTTGGCCCGCGCCTAACGAATGCCAAAGATTCTTTAATTTCGGATTCCACCGCCATCAGGGTGCGCCCGCTCCGTCTGGCGAGTGGCGAGCGGCGATTTTTCTGCAACCTTTAGGAAAATGAAACTGCCAGTGCGGCAATGTGGAAGCACTGCAACTGGAAGCTCCCACTTGCTCCCCACCCGGAAAAACCAAGGAAAGAAGTTTACCATGCAATCTACTCGCGCGCCAGTTACAGGAAGGGGAGGTGAGGTTAGGTCTGAACTCACAATAATATTTCTTCTCAGCAGCGCGTCACACTCTTCCTCCAGTCTTCACGTTCACTTTAATCTCCCGAAGTGTAACTTGCTTTACGAAATTCACTAATCTACCTTTCAGTGAAGTCTAGACCGAGGTTGACTGCCAGTTCTTTGAGCATATGACGTGTTCCACTACGTATATCTCTCAAGGATGCAATAATATATATAATATGTCTCAAACGAAAAATGTAATAATAATTTTACTCCTAACTCAGTCTCATCAAAAATTGCAAATTTATTAAAAGTCGTCGAAAATGTGTAGAATTACTGAAGGAAACTTAACTTAATGATTAGAGTTAATTCAGATGACTAAAGTATGTATACATATATCCTATTATGTAAAGCTGAGAAGCACTCTAGGATGCCAACGTAGTTACAAAACGACGGCAAACTACTTAAAATAAAACTATATATCATTATACATTTTCAATGAAAAGGGGTTTGCATTCCCCTTCATTCTTACTTTGTACTTCAGCCTTACTTAACCGGAGCACAATTTGTCGTGAATTACGCACCAGAAAGTCAATGTTTACATACAGCGGGGGATAAAAGTATTCTTCCAGTAAGAACATGAAAATAACAAATGTGTGGTGCTGCGGTTAAGTTTAGTCCTCTAATATTTACTGGTAATAATGTTAGATTCCAAATGCGTTGGGAGATAATCTAGTGAATGGATACTACTAATGCTGCTATCAAAGGTATGTCAAATGCAATTAACCTTCAGTAATTCTCATTATATCTATTACTAATTACAATGCATTATTATTATTTATCTATACTTTTATACTAATATATAACATCATACAGTGTGTTTTTGGTTGAACGTAAGAGATAATCTCCGAAACTACTCAATAGATTTCAACAATTATTCCACTATTAAGGAAGCTTACTTCTTCCCCAGTAACCCATTCTACGGCTCTTACATTGTTGTATTATTAGTAAGGTATAAAATAGAAGCGAGTATACATATAAACATTTAAAGTATAGATTAATACACATGAACTGCCCTACTCAAAAAGATTAGTAAACGTTGACAGTGGTGGGAGAATATTCTATCGATCGGTAAAACCACTATTCTTTTGGGATAAGTATTCTCGGTTGCCGCGCCCTGCATATCGTTACTACTACCTACTTGGCGCGAGACTCGACCGTGTCAGCGAATTACATTTTAAATCGAATTATTATTAGCATTACGCGAAACACCAATCGCAAGAATCCGGGTAGAAGAGTTAGTAACACATGTATATGGTATGAGTATTTCTATTACAAGAGGTTATACTGAATTCCTGTTTACTCTAGAACACCAGTCAGATCTACATAGAGTGTGCAGTTGGCGCTGACGGTGTAAGTACTTTCGGAGGAATCCACAAGGGTTCGCTTAATTCAGATTGTACTGTGGGCGCGTAAGGGCAGTTTCTCGATCCTAGAATCCAGATTTCCGGAGGGTGGGTGGAAGGGTGTCTCCGCGAGGGTGATTGCAGTCTTTCCTCGGGGGAGAGGTTGTGTACAGGTGTGTTCAGGTGATCACCGTAGAAAAGACGTCGAGGAGACTTCTGGGGCATTCGGGATAAAGGGCGTGGCAAGGTCCGTCGGCTAGTTGGCTGCCGAGCCGCTCTGCCGCCTGGTATTCCTGATCAGCCTGCTCATCGTAGTCCTCCGCGCTGCTCGACGGCCTGGAATTCCGGAATTCAAACTTGCGAGTGCCAGTGTGTCTTGGAGATATGCGCGCGCCAACTCCTCCCTTCTTGTCCCCCTTCCGCCGCCAGCCCGCCCGCCCCGCCGGCCAGGGGGTAAAAAGAGCTGCTTGAATTTTTCTTCCTTTTCCTCGGACACCTGAGTTCGTAACCGACGAAGGAGGAATTCGTCGCCGTCCTCGTCGGGGAAAGGGGACGGGGGATCGATAGTGGACACGCGCTCGTCTGCCAACTTTTTAAGCCCCCCCTCCCTTCCCCTCGCTCTGTACCCGGTGCGCTTTTCGAGTTACACTCCTCGATCGTGTACCCCTCGAACCATTCCTCCCTTAAGGCTGAAAGGTCCCGCTGACTTCTACTACGTCTCCTATCTTAATTTCACACGTTTTTACGTGCCACGTGAAATGAGCCGGGGGCACGAGAAGAGCTCCCAACTGCTGGAAGAGTTAATTAAGTAGGAACTGCGCTGGAAGAACCGTTCCGTTCTTTGAGGAAGAGAGGACCAGTCAGGATGCTAAGCAAAATAATTACCAAATATTTGCAAAATATCGGATTCTTCATTAGTCCGCTGAGATTGTCGGAAAAGTTGCACGGAACAAACTTTATTAATCATGCCTGGAAGTGGAAGAGGTGGAAGGCGTACTTATTAGTCGGCCAAACAGTTAACTCGATACTTCGCACAATAAAGATGTTTTGTAAGATAAATTATTACAAATATAAATAATGACGATAATATGGAAACTCCTCTTACGTTAGAAAAGCTTGCAGCAGTTGTCCGAGCAAACTGTGATTGCTGTCGAAGGGTGCCTGTGCTGCCTCGCAAATGGTCCTCAGCAGACATTCCTTTCCTCCGAAACCATAGACTGTCGCCATTTTCTGGACCATCTTATAAATACTCCATCTACTCCTGCTCGCTCTATTGTACTGGATGCCAGGAAGTGTGAAGTCCGTCGCGTTCGTTGGCATCGTATACTGCAGTTTGATGAACAGGCCTATTATCACACTTTCGAAGTCCAACTGCAGTGGGGTACCCAGTCCAAAAATCAACTGCGCCAATCAAACAAACCTTTTCTTTAAAATAGGCCGATTTTTCCAAGCAATTAAATTGTACAATATCGCTCGTTCTACATATATGGATAGCATCATTAACCGTGGTTGGGACTGATTATCCTCTTGTTTAGGTCTATGTCTATGGTGTGATGAACGCGGAGTTCGTAATCCTTTGAAATGGAAGGTTTCAAAGGGTTGCTATTCACGTAGTAAACGCTTCCATTTGAGCCTTGACGAGATCATTTAAAAAGCTGAGATTAAAAGACGCGTATATATACGAGAAGAAATTGTTTCAAGTAAAAGTAATACAGCAATTACCCTGCACGGATTTTTTTAATTACAAGTATACATGCTTCATTAATAAACTTTCATGTCTATTGCGAACAATCCTAAGGCTTCATGCCTTAATTAATCCATCAATGGATTCATATGTGTAAGAAACAGAATCTTGAATAAATGAGAATTCAGAACGAATGTAACGCTTTAATTATTATCTACTTAAGTTTCTTTCAATTCCATTGCGCTCGAACACATCTTGGTTGATGACTTGCGCAACATCAGAATGCCCTAAAGTATTTCGTGCCACTGCACTGATCTGATGCGCAGCACTATCGCGTGTGAGATTGACGTAAAACGACTTGCATTACACGTTGGAGCTATTCAATGAAAAACTTCATTTAATAAAACCGAAGGAAAAGGTATAACTACAAGTTGTTAGAATATTATTTTGATTTGAGGTTATTCCACGTTTGAAATCGCATTCTTTAATAATTATATTTTTGATTATAACTATTTTGATTATAACTATTTGATTATAACCTTTGATTATACACTAATGCCAAGCATATCTAATGTGACACGAAGTGTGCATCGGACCCCAACAAAATTTGTCCCTCTAAGTAGCAAACTGACTGGGAGCACAACATCTGTAGTACAACGTTGATGCACAACATTAATAATCGACAATTATACGGACGTCAATTATCTGTATTCTTCCTTTTTTTTTATTGAATTAATCATTCTATTCTTTCATTATGAATTAATATTCTAAATTCCTTTGCTTTTAATAAATACTTCATCATACCGATTCTTCCATAAATTGCAATTAATAATTTCCTATCTCGACTAGTCCTTTATTCACCCACTCTACACGAATGAAAACACATCCATTCATACTTTAAAATCGTTCGATTATCAGAACAGTTAATTACCCGGACCAACCTCGACGTTCAAATTAGCTCGAGTAATCGGCTCTGTGCTGTATTGCTGCATAAATTAATTGAAAGCTTCATGAGCACCCCCTTAGTCTCAACAAAGTCCAATACTCGTTCAACGACTAATCGCCAGTTCCTAAATTCAGATAAATTCTTCGGAAAATAGCGTCTTTCAGACCAAATTCGATATTGGCATGCTACCGGAATGTATCGATCACTAAAGCCTGAAGGTTGCCATCAGTAGAATCGATGCCCTATCGTCAGAGTGTGTGTCCACGAATCTCGTTAAACTGTCCTCTCCAGACACACCGTACTCTCTCCCCCTCTCTCCCTCTCGAAACGTGGAAATTCGTGGTTTTATCGAAGATTCATACGAGTCGTGATCCTGGCTGCTTCAGAGTGTTGGTACATGAATATGTATGTATAGGATTTCGACGGAAAGACACGTAGGACCAGCTCGGATGTTCGGTGTGCGTGGTAAGCGCCTCACAGAGAAATTGGATGATCCGTGGAAAGTAGAGTAGAGAGAGAGCAGAGTGCCAGGACGCAGCAATGTGTCGCTGTGTTTCGATGGGAGCGCCCGAGAAAATTGACTGGTTGCCTATTCCCTTCGACGCCGTACTTCCCTATTGCTAACCGCCCTAACAATGGACTGAGGGAAGCCTGTATTGTAAATACCAATATCTGGTCGAATAGAGAGATTGACCAGCCTCGAACGTTATCCTTCACCGGGTTTGCTTTCCGTTTTTGATTGGAACTTGTCAAATAGATTTTCCCTCACAGGAATGCAACCATGCTGAATTTGAACTAAAACCGGCATATCAAACAGCACTCGTTCAAAGTGTCGAACAGTTCGCGTATAGTTCCATGCACTTTCATGGAAACTTTTAAGTAGATTTGTACACTTTCGACGTTTAGGTCTTAGACAGGTTACATCATTTTCATATGTACATATAAATGTATAATATATGCACGTAGTGTAAGTGAAACTTTAGTTTCATAAATAACTACACTCTTTCCAGAGCTAAATCAATTTCACCAACAATTTTGAATATTTTGTCTAATTTTCATAGAATAGTCTTCTATGAGTCTTGTGGCTTTTTATTTAAATTTCAACATCCATTTTTAAGCTACAATTAAAAGCGTCTTTTTTCCCTGCCGGGAATCGCGAGCACGTAGAAAAGGAAGAGTTTTTAATTAAAAGAATCTGCCTTCGTAGACGGTTAATCGAATTCAAACGCGAGTTCAATGGAAAGGTGATAATCTCCTCAATACGCATTAAAAATTACAGGCAATCCTTAAAAGAATGATTTAACTTGATAAGTAAGTTAACTTCGTGATTCGGTAATTGACGACACTCGAGTAGGTAGAAAGTTCGTTGGTAGTAGTTAAGAGGATTAAGTGTGCTTACGTACGATTAAATCCGTTGGATCTGGAAACGTGAGAGATCTCCTTCTTCTCAGTGAGCCACCGATCAATTCGCTTTGATTCTTGGCTTGTAATCCATTTTGACTATCTTCTCTCAGGGAGTGCACGATAATTATAACATGACAAGTAAGAAACACTAAGAGGACCACTGTCCTTGCCACCATTATCGAAAGTTGACGGTCACTGTAGTTGGCGGTCGAGAATTGAAGTTTTCCAGAATCAAGGCGTTGATTAAAAGGTAAGTGGGTGACGAGTTAATTCAGCATACTGGCACCAGGAGCCCTTTCGTCCCGACAAAACAGACACGCATCCCGAGCGAAAATGTCCGGACACGTGCGGGAGATTCCAATGGGGCTTAACCTCGCCGGAAGAAGAAGAAGAAGAAGTTCGATGAACCGAGAGGTTTGCGTAATAAGCCCGTTACCTCTTCTAGAGCACGTCCGTGAAATAAGTTTGGCAAATGTTTGAGTTCGAGCGAGTTGACTCACGGGTCACTATGCTGTGTTGGCCCGATTAGCACGTCCGCGGACAGACTGATCTGTCAATTTGCACTGTTAAGTGCTTCAACACTAAATATGACTAATTTTTCATCACTCGTAAATAATGATAGATTGCTCGTCCTTGCCAAAATCGTCATTTCCCCATGATGAATTGCAAGTTTCCATAGATTTTTGTCCGACTAATCGTAAATTACAAGGTAGAACGTTATGGCCAGCACGCATGCAAGTAGATAAGGCTCTGAGGGTCGTGGAAGCTGGGCAGCCGGTTCCGCAGTGGGTATCGATAAAGAAGTCCTGGCTTTATCTGGCACCACGCAGGGAGAAAAGTACATTTTCGCTCCATTTCGTTATGATATCGTGGTTAATGCGCCACTAAGGCCCGAATGGATCGGCAGCCAGTTGGTGATAGCGCTGCGAGCGAAGACCCCCCGAGCCGATAAAACGATCTGCCGGAAGGAGCCTAGCCTGGGGCTGCGCCCGCTCCCGCTCCCGCGCACCCGAAGATCGAACATGCCTTCGGGAATCCAAGGAAGTACGTTCCCTGAAAAACGAGACACTGTGCCTCTTTTACCCATTGGATACCTTTTCAAGTGACTCGCCGAAACTTGGCATTTTCGCGGATTAAGCGTTGAGACTAACTCGAAATATGTACTCCTTTAACGACAGACTTAAATCGATCGTCCCACAACCGCTTACATAAATCAAGTTTTACGGATTTCGGATTCTTCTTTCTTTTCCAAGAATACGGTTGTGAATCTAAACCTATCTTGTGGGTAGATGAATTAGCAAAATATACTATTTATAAATGATTCTTTCGATATGGGTTTTTCATAAATACTGCATATAACGAATCATTTTCTCGTGGGTGCAGATTTCTGTAAATCAAATTTATGTAAATAGAGGTTTGCCACTATCGCATACAGCTACAAACGTAATGCACTGGTTACCATAGACACTGGTACACTTACATAATTACATTATTAGTTACTATACTAATGATTTATGAATTTCCGCCTGACCCTTTTCGAGTTTCATTTCTCTCCGAGTTAACATGCTCGGCTTTCTTAAGTATTTAAATCAAAGTCCGGCGGGTGGGTATTACCCCACCAAATCCCTCAGAAATTCCCTCGAAGGTCCATGAGGCGCATGATCCCGAAGAAAAATAGGAAGTACAGAATATAACCGGGAAAGAAAGAAATCCTTTTAGGCGCCGGCTAAGAGGAGGAGCGCGCTCAGTTCGTGATCCGTAATTTGGAAAGATCGTGAAATCTTCGTAAACTGCCAGGAGTCTGCAATCCTGGCATTAAATTGAATTACAGCCCCTGAACGACCTCATAAAACTCACCCTCGTTATGTACATACACGGACACCACCCTCCTCGGGCGCTTTCGTGAGGTCGCCTATAAGATCTTCTATGTACGCCGTCTTATATATGTAGGGTAGCACATGATAATTTCTCGGATTTATTCCCTAGTCTACCTGTCAGATGCTGCCAGTTCCACTGCTCCTCTCGACTTTCAGCAGATATGCATTCAGTAGCTTCAAATTAGATGTTTACTTTTTATATGATTTTATTCCAACAAAGAACGAGGCTACCGTTGCCGAAGGAGTCGCAAATGGGCTAACATGAAAAGTCTCCGGAACGTGAAATCAATACGAAGTAGAAAGAAAGATAGAACCGCAGGTTATAGTCAGGCGCTAATTACATCGAAGCGACGACGGCGCTGGAGAATCAGCTGTTTCTGTGGGAGTGTCTGTGGGACTCTCTTTCGGCAGTCTCAGCCGGTCATAAATTTCGAGGGTAGCGGTTTCTCTTTTCGGTGCAGCTGTTATTGAACGAGAGAACTGCCAATAACGCGCTCACCGGTAACTGCGTCACGTTCTGTTGCGAGGTTCCAAGTAATACGTTTCTTACATTTCAGCAGAGTAGCCATTCTCGGCTCTGCTGCCTTGCCCTTTAATATTTCTAATATTGGCCCTGGCCTCTATAAATTATATGGATCTCCACCTATGCCCGGGCCACCACCTTCCTATCTTTAATTTCACCACCCTATCTTTGATTCTCCTCGCGTACATACCTTTCTCAAGAAAAGATAACGGCCATGTTTATCACCTTAGTCTGCTCTCGGCTTTTCTATTTCTTTGAAATCTAATCCTTAATTATTCTCAGTAGTGTTAATTGCTTTCATAATTGCAGTTACTTAAAGAAACAGAAGTACATACATTACCCCTGCCAGGGTAAATCTAAGACTAATTCTTTAATTGAAGTAGTTGCGGTCTTAATTGCTACATACACTATCCCAAAGTCAGCAATAAGAAATGACTATTTCAGACATGCTCATCTCTGATCAACATTTTTAATTAAATTAGTACAAGTTTGATCCTTTGGGCATAAACCAGTCACATATTGTATGAATACACTATACAATAGAGAGGTAAGAACCGTGGTAATAATAGTAATACTACAATTTAAGTTTTATGAGGTCATAACATTTTCTCCTGGGCGTATTTAACAAAACAGACAATATTTCCGACTTTTCAGCTAATATTCGTACCACCGTCTTCTAAATACCTGCAAGTTTTTATCAAACATACAAGATCCTTTTTAATGGTAAAATTAAAAATGCGCCACTTGCACCTGCCGGTTGCAGAGAAAGTACATACCTGCTTTCGTAGCATTCAATCGAGACCAAGTTTTACGAATGAATTTCCAACAATTGGAAAATTAGTCGTAGGAGAAGTAGTGCAACGCGACGACTACCTTAATTGTACATTATACTAAAAGTGAGGCACAAAATCGTTCATGTAGAGAGACTATTGAAATAAAAGGAAGCGCTATACTACAGTTGAGTTCTTTCTTGTTGTATTTGCTACCAGTAATTTTGATTTCGACACTTTTGGAAGAAATCTGGTACATAAATACTGCTAATGATGCCATACATAATGGCTATCAAAGATACATGTCGATGTAATAAACGTCCAACAAAATGCAGTTCTGTTTTTGCCTAGTTCTAACAGTCCTATAATACGTTTGAATCTCAGTGTAGGTAAAAACGCGCTTAACCTAGAAATCGGTACAAAACTGATATCAGAAATTCTAACACTTTTAATTAGTTATTAATGGATGTCAGTGAAATATTCGAGGTAATTCTCAGCGCACTCCGAGAATAAATGAACACACGTCCTTTGGCCCTGTATCCCCGCTTTTTCAGCAGCGTGGTATTCTTTGTCGAATTCGGTCCTAATGGGATCTGACGTAGTCGAAGGCCTAAAATACATTTTCAAGCATCAACAAGCTGAATATCAACTGGACGAAGGTCTGCATAACTAATTGATGTACCACAGTATGCTACAACTTATCGAATTGTGAATGTGTCAGCGCTAATCCAGTGTGAACTATCCGATTAAGCTATTTACTATTTCCAGAATCAGGAGTAATATCCCCATGAAATATCTGCCCATAGTATAGGGAAATTACGCATAAATTTAACCCACGCAACTAGACAGGAGGACGTATTGGTTCTTCTGCGTCAAATATCCCACTAATAACTCACAATAGATCGAGACAAATATTGATTTATATATACTGTATAGTTCATAGCACTATACTCTGTCATGCTTTTGTTGAATGTGAACTTAACTGAAAACCGATAGTTCCACTTTAACGATACCGAAAATTGGCAAGTCTTCAGTAGCTAAATCCGACCCCCGCCAATATAATTTTGCAATATTATGCCCATGATACTCGATTGGATTGGCTAGTTATTCCGTACAATTTCAACCGATAAAGAGAGTTTCATTTGCAGTTCCATTGAAAAAAAGCTTGTGGTAAGTTATATACTAGGACTTCGGATACTAGTATTTTTACGGGAATGCGGAGAAGATATGATGCTCACGTGAGAAAGGCATGCAGAAGTTGGGCGGCGAGCCCTAGTCCTCGATTAAAGGGAACGGATGCTGCTTCGCAAATGGCCCTCAAAAGGCAAGCTTTCCCTGATCGTAGTGTGCGCTCGAGGATCCTGTAGAGCTCCCACCTGGACGTGACGTGGCCTTTTTCGTGGGGGCAAAAAGCGGTGGGATGAAAAAAAGGAAGACATAAGCAGTACGAAGAAAGGATGATGAAGGTGCCGGAGGAAAGAAAGAATTGGCTGCATTCGAGGTGAATGGGCAAATCGGCTGATAAAGCGCAGGGATCCTCTCTCCTGGCTATTGTACCATCCACCTCCCAACCCCCTCGCGCTCTCTCAGGCGCCCGCAACAGAACTCGCCTTATTAATATGCAAAGCTGCTGGATTTTCGACTTATCTCGGCATTAAGCCCGCCAACTTCACCGCCAAGTGTCGAAAGAGTATTCTTATTGATTCCGAGAGGATTTGACCTCCCTTCAGTCTCCGCCTCGCTCACTACTAAACAATTATTCTTATCCATGTGCAGGACAATTCACTTCCCTTTTTGATTATTCACTGTCGGGTAAATGCTGCTATATATATATATGAGACAATTCGTACCTGGAAGCACGATCATCACTCAGTATAAGGACTAATTTTATTATTATTAATTCATAGATATGAATTAGGTCCTTCAATCCGGAAAACGAGTTTCTGCCAAGTCAAGAACTAGCTAAATCGTTTTCGTGCATATTGGAACGCGATAGATTCACCCCAGTCCATAAGAATCCTTAGGCCTATTTTCAAGATAAAATGTACAATTATGCAAGTATCGTAGGCCTATTCATATTTGACAACCTAAATGCCGTCATTTTAATTATGCATGAACGTTTCGGAACTCCTCCCTACACCCTATATAACATATTACAATAATATTATATTTCCACGGGTAATCTATGTAACACAATATACATTTATGTCTGATAAAAAAGGGAATATGGCGGGGCTAATTCAAAAGCTATTGAGTCGACATGTCGCTCAATATTCCTACCGGCGCAGATAAATAAAAAACATTTTTACTGCAAAATTCTTTAAGGAATAGTCACATGACCTCTTCTTCGGTGAATTTATTGCAGTGATTGTTTACCATTTAAAACAGTTTGAAATTTAGCTGGAATTGGAATGTAATATTCGTGCATTATGGGATTAAATGTTACAAGCAAATAAAGAGATACAAATCCATAGAAAGTAGAGTTTAGAAGAAGATAAATACCTTCACTATCAGCAGGTGGATCATCGCTTCGATAACGTTCAGTATGCTGGTCGATCGATCTGTCATAACGAACATACGGATCCGTGAAATAGGAGGCGTTTGTCGGTAAGAGGTAATTAAACTTCATTGTGTATCCTATGATGAGGCTGACATCGACTTCCATCGGCAAGCCGATGCCCATAATGAACTAGAAAGCGGTAATTTCCAAACTAGCGGCTTCGCACTAACAACTTCTAACAATGTGTCATTGAAGGCCAGTACACTCTCATATTATTGTCTTAAAATAAGTGAATTAAAATTAAACTTACTACAAAAAACAGTCTACCAAAACCTTGGGATTTAAAACGGAAATAATAAGGGAAATCGTAATTTGCAATGGATATTCCTATTGAAGAGTAGCGGAAAAATGTTAAAGTGTTTTTGTGAAAATGTATTCCTACGTGTGTTAGTAAAATAAGTCAAACTGAAATACACAAAAGTTCAATATCATTGACAAATATTCTTTTTCAACATCAACACTTTCACACTTTTACTGTGTGCTCTTACACTTTTCGGACTAAAGGAAATGCCTATTCGAATACCGTCACTTTCACGTGCAGATTATCATAGGGACTTTGCCAGAACGCAGCGGGCACTCAAGCCAGCTGAGTCTAACCAGTAAAAAGGGAATCACTTGCACTCATGCAGTTACCGAATTATTCATAGATTAACTTTACCTGCATTCGCGAGGGCGTGTACTGCCCCCCCTTTGGAAAGACCAGCCATCTCCTTTCCCGTGTTCCCGGAGGATGGCTGAACTCGCCGGCGAAAGGATCACAGCGTAATCCCGGCAAATTGGCGAATGAAATCAGTAACGCGATGAGGGTACGTGGCATACTCAAAGCCTACTATGCCGGACTATGCTTGAAGCGGCATACTAGGCAATACTTAAAGCGGATCTGGAAAAGGCACGCACTTAAAAGCTCGTAATTAAAAGCAAGGAAGTCCGAGCGCCGCAGTTGGGGCGGGGGGCGTTAATGGTGCACGGTTATAGTTTGTTAGCGCGAGTTAAGCGAGGATAATGAAGCGCCCCTCGGTTTCCCTCCAACACGTGTGCACGCGTATTATACATGCACAAGTACGAGCAAAAGATCACCGGTGTTTAAGCCGTTTCCCCTCGAACGGTATCGATATCAAATTCTCCAACATGGATTAGTACAGCTTCGTCGAATTAGTCTGGATACTTAGCATCTTCCGAATGGCTAAAAACCATTAACCACTGGGAATTATTGGATAATTGCATAGACAATAGGGGTGAACTAAAATATTCTTCGTGTTTCAAAGAGTCGCATCTTGAGCTATGGCAGAGTCTAGGGCTTCTGTCAGTGAACTCATAAATCTGACCACTGTGTACAAAGTATTTATCGTCCAGGGGACTGCTCGGCTGGCCCCTGAACGAACAACCAGTCTTTCTGGAAAGACCCACTGGTTAAGATATGACGAAAGTCCGGATCAGAATCTTCTCGGATTTTCAATGTGTTCGAGGCTTTGCTCCAGGATATTGTCACGCGAGATGAACACTTTGTAAGTAGAAATACGCATAATTCCGTTAAGGTGTTTCATAAAGGTAGAATAGCAATGGTCACGGTGAAAATTTGGCAATTTTTTTTCTTCAAAACTAGTCCCTATACTTGTTAACGTACATACGCGCTTAGAAATCGCTATTTTGTACATTTTTATTTTCTTGCTAATAGAAATGCCACAGCGAGATCCTTAAAGTCATCATCCATCATATCACGTCAATCAATGGGGTCGACTCGGCTAAAATGTTTACCTAATATTCCCAAAGGATTATCTACTCAACCAAGTTTAATCTCATAACTTTTCTCTCTAAGTCAACTCTCTTAGTCTTTTGGCTATAACAAATAGTGCTGAATAGTGCAACATTTATGAAACCTCGATCGAACTCCCGCTTGTCTATTGCTTAAAGAAACAATTTGTTCGCTTCATTTAACCACAGTTGTACTGGTCTTGCTACAACATGCTAGCCATTGTAAGTAATATTATAAAATTTGCAGTGTATTTAATATTAACAAACTACGTACTTTAATAAATATGCATATGCTTATTTTTCCATAGAAAATTTGGTATACAAGAAAAAAATTAACAAACTTTGCCTCTTTTTCTATGATTCTACTGGTGTGAGACGTGATAGGTGAAAAAATCTAATGTACCTTGCGCACTATAACATTATTTCTCAAGAAATATATATGAAAATCTGCAACAAGTTAAAGCTTCCCTGTTAACACTTCGATAGCTACTCTGACATATGTTTAGCGTAATCCAGTCTATGAAGATGCACACGCTTGCCATTTTTTTGAGTGGCATTGATTTGGTTTTAGATTGGCAGAAATTACCCTATTATCAATGTTTTTCGTCGTCCAATCGAGTGGCAGAAACTCGGAAATCGCAGAAGTGCTCCACAGACCGATTAGATCTCTGGGATTTCCCGATGAGAGTAACATGGCTGTAAGTACTAGCAATACGGTGTGCATTTATCATATGTTCCTTACTATTTTTTCTACGCATCATTAATACAAATTGCGCATTTAATTTCGGGTTTGTGACACTGCTCGTATGGATATGCACAGAAACGCACAATTTCATTCGTGTTAATAACGCGCAATTTAATAAATTAGCCCCACGGAAATTGGTGCTATGGGAAGCAGGAACTTTAGGTGATATATGTAGTTGTAACATGCAAAAAAACACGGTAGGAAAATCGATCTCTAAATCTAAAAGTGAAAAAGAATAGCTCCATTATTATTAAAATGTCGATGTCTGTGAACGAATGTGTGAATCAATAAAAAAAAATCAACTAAATCAATCGCGAACGAAGGCTCTTAGTAACTTTAAATAAATAAATAAAATAAAGTATACTTGACGATTTGAGAAGCTTCTCGTTTTCGAAATGGGTGATAAAAAATGCTGGATGCACCTCTCTACATTTCAGATGTTCTTCGCCTTAGCAATACCGTTGGAACAACCCTATCAGTCGATTTCTCTGGCATATTTCTTCGAGGCCGACTATACGTTACCCACGAACTTCACGTATTACGAGCCCTGGATGGAACCGGTTCGAAGGCGCAGAACTCCCGCCAGAAGGACCATCGATAGAGCTTTGGTTTATCAAATTGTGGAGAGCAAACTCGAGGGGTGAGTCTTCGACGATCACGTGGATTAGAAGTTGGACGATTCCGGAAGCGGAACCACAGACTGACCCGGCGATATACAATTCGGTGTTCTAAGACCTAACTTTCACCCTCTCGCCTCCCTCTCTCTCTCTCTTTCTCTCTAAGTACCGGCCAACAAGTTCCACCACTTACAACGCTATGGTTCTACTCGAGGGTCGCCAAGTTCCAAACGTTAGCACACATTATCCAATTGAAATTTCTTACCTTTCGAGAATCGATTACAGATGTTCCTCGTCTTAGTCAAATCGACCTCGACCTTTTATGTAAAACCAATTTTACATATGTCGCATTTCCTTTTCATTAGCAATATAATATGGTTGTTAGTTTAAACATTTCTTGTGAGAAGATTTCAGATTTTTATCAATTTATTCAGATTTTCTTCAATTTATCATTATTCGTTACTCCATTCGTTTTCCATACAGGGCTGGATTCAACGGACACGAATGCCTTCTGAGGACCATATGTGAAACGTCCGAATTCTCTATCCGGCATAATGGGCTTATTGGTGACATATTTCATATACTTTTCACGTGAGTATTTTATTATAGAACAGTACTGTGTGATTAAGGTATCCCACACAAGTAAAACCCCGAAACAAGGAAAAACTTGGCGATTCTTAAGTATTATTTTTGTTGAATTTTTTAAACTTTCCTAGAACAATTTTGCCATGAAAATGAATGTTATGCTTATTGAAGTAGATGGTTTTATCGAAATACAATTTAAATAAATTTTACGATATTTGTAAAAATTTAGCACGCATATTTGTAACAATTTAACTTGAATGAACCAAGCAAAGTTTGTTATTTAGAAAATAAATATTCAACTTGTCGACGCCGGCGGTTTCGCGAATATTGGTACAGCGTGGTTTTCTATCACGAGTGTCGTCAAGAAATGTCCACAATAAGTAGTCCAAGCTATGAACTTTAACAAGTATAAGATGAACTTTATCTAAAATATTGTGCGTATGAACAAGAATTTGCCAAATCTCGCCCCCTTTGTGCAGTTCTACTTGTGTCAGAAACCTGAAGACTATAAATGCGAATCAAGTGCATGATAAGTTGTTAAAATTGAAATGAGGCTCGAAATCACAATGGTGAAATAACCGCAATATCTCACTCGACCAATCGCCCGGAAAATTTTGAAAGATTTTCGCCCTTCCCAGTCTTGGTAGTAGAATTTTCCGATATACGTACTGATCGGCCAGTGACACCACAGGGAATTTGGTTTAGGCACAGCTTTCGAAAATTCCACGGCACAGAGGCACAAAGGGAGGGAAATGCAAAAGAGATATTATCGATGCACATCCATAATGAACGGCTATGCAGAAAACGCACGGCAGCGCGAACCATAAACTCTACTAGATTTTCCTCGCCGCTTGTTTGTGACAGACTGCGGCTCATACACGCTCGGTTCCGGGACATCATTTACATTCGTGTATTAATTCAAAAAAAAGGGAACGAAAGGTTGTCGCTTTTTCTTCTAACCCAGACGGAATTGTTGCATATGCAATATTCGTATATAAAATACTTAGATATAATGTGTTGATATATGATTCGGCATTTCAACTTTAATACTTTTGAAGTTTTAAACTGTGCCCTTAAGGTCCTTTTCTACCTCGGACTTCAACATCTTTGCAAATAAACCATTTAAAAATCTCCAGATAGCAAAGATCCATTTTGAAATGTTAACAAAACGGGAATTAAGTAGGCAGAGGGAAATAGTGAGTAGGGGTGCGGTGTAGGGGGAACCACGCGAAACCCCTCAATTATTCCAAACAATTTTTTAATTCAACCGGGTGACTTTTGAATCTCTCGGGGTCATGCTCCAATTTTCCAGCCCCACTTGAAGCTCCACTCCCCTCTCTTTCTTTCTCTCTCTTTCTTTTTAGTGTTTTTTCCAGGTTAAACAGACCAGGAGGAAATGCCGGTGCCGTAATAGCTTAATACATGACTTCACCATGCCGAGATTACATATCTAATGAGCTCATCGTTAATCAGCAGCCCCAATCCGTATATTTCGAAATATCGCGAATGCTCGGTGAAGCCCATTCAAACGAAGAATAAGCATAAAACTATTGACTCGAATAGCGACTTCAAGTATACTATTAGTACATAAACTAACGGCTTCCGTAAATCCAACATTAATAGTCTTATGTAATCGAGATAAATGATTATGTATCGCAAACTCAATTTCCATCAAAATCTATTTTTCACAGCAATTTCGTTGCATCTGCTCAATATTTTTTTTACGCTTAAAACATTGCATTTCCGCAAAGTGTTAAAGTTACAGATGTAAGTTATTTAATTGATTAATGTATGGTATTTTTTGTTTAACACTTGGCTTTCTTGTATGATATCTATTTCCATTTTGAAACACGTAGTTCCAAAAGGTATCTTTTATGTCGGTCATTAAACTACTTGGCGCTTTCTTTTACATATTAATATTTCTCGGGGATTCTCTTTAATTACACACGAGTGTTTGACAACTTTTCCATGCATCTTGTACGTATATTATACATCACTTTACTTTGTATGTAGTGTATACGTACAGTATAATATACATATGCACCTTATGAAAAGTGGGGTAGGTCAGTTTTAAAGGGAGAATATATAATCAATAAATCATTGGCTTTTATTTGGGTTACGTGGAGGCTTGGATGTGTCCGGGGAAAGGCCGAATGAGATTTGCGGGTGCAGTAACTGATCCCCTTGCGGATCCGTGATAGCTTGGTTGTTTTCAGGCCGACAAGTTCGCGACACGAAGAATTGCCGCAGGACATTCTTCGAGCTGAGCGGGTTGGACGTAATGGTTGCTGTACGGTGTACCGGGCGCACTGCCCTGTGGGACTATTCGACTTGATTGCCGTGCCCGAGTGAACCACACCTAAAGCCACCGCGGTCTGTTTCATCCACTGCGAATGAGTAAACACTTGGGTTTTACCTTGATAATCCCCCTTATCTTCTGGCTCCCTCGCATATTGACCAATCGCACGGTGCGGCGAGCCCGGGTCGGTTAGCTCTCACGCTGCATAAACATCTTCGAGCATCTAATGGCGGTTTATTGGCCCTTGATGCTGCGTTAGAAAAGCTGAAGGGGAAGGGGTAGGGCTAGGCCTAGGAGTTTCCGGGCCTGGGCCGCCTCCAAGCCGAATAAGCTGTTGGTTCGCTAGAATCACTCTTTGTCCTCCTCCTTCCTCTTGCTCTTTCTAACCTCGATTTGCATGATATTGCTGCAACAAAGCCCCACCGAATGCATCAAGACACCTTTGCCAGCCGCATTTAGTCGCAGCTCCAATCGCAGCCGACTTCATCTGCATGCGTTTCGTATGTTAATTCCTTCTCGGACGATCGCTGTAACAGACAGCGAGGTGAGTCACACTCGGATATCTATTGGCACCAGTCCTTGTGGGTCCTTGTGGTATTCAGTCTGGCCTGGGTCAAAGATGGGCGTTGTTTCGCCCGAGTTGCTTGCATTTTGGAATTTATAATCTGATCAATTAGAAGCGTCCACCTGCCGATACCAAGATGTGACGCAAAATGATAGATCCCGTAGTTACACGAGTAATAATCACTTGACCATGCATAAGCTGCAGTCAAGTAGAGATGAATGATGAATGGATAGTCAGCGACTACACCTGATGACGCGTTGAGCGGCATGGAGGAATTGGACGTGATTAAGACGCACGTGCATGACATAGTTATTGATGCTGACACGGGTACTTCGGCATATCAATCTGGAGTCAGTGGAATATTGGATCGGAATTAGCTAAAATCCAGCGGACGTCACAAGTGGAATGCAAGTATCCTTCAAGGCAATAGGTCAATTAATATGAGGAATGCTCAAGTCCATGTTTGTATTAAACTATACATATACAAGACCTCTATGTATTGTAAGAGAGCCAGTTTCAAAGATGTATTTACCTACGGAATAATCTACATATACGCGATATCAGAATACCAAACTATTAAGTATTAAGATTCATCAGCAGACTGCGGATTTCTATGCGAATATGAATTTTCATTGTTAAATTACGCATTTAAATATGATGACTGACTTAAAAACATTGAACCTTGGATAATACGAAACACCCAGTAGACGTGAATTGCGAATTCGTCCAATTTCATGGAATGGAATATTATACACATATTTTTCAAAATTCTATTTCGCTTTATCGCCATATCACACTCATTTCAATAGAAACATGTCGATCTTTCGCCAAGTGAAAATACAAGTCATGCCCAGATAGAGTTGTACTGCGAAGTTAAGTAAATACTGTTAGTACTTAATTATTGGAGGAAATCGGTGCAACTCTATTAACGGTTTACTTAAGTCGAGAATAAGTTTATTGCCGCATTTCCCTGATGGCAAGATAATTGCCACTGCGTGGCAGGCACATCGAACATAATTAATCGGTTCGCTCGAGGACACTCGCGAGGCGGCAAGTAATTTATCTTATCAGAGGGTAGCCGAAGATTGATTAACGCCTAGTCTTCGTGATTTCATTTCGGCACTTCATTCCCTAACAAGCTCCGTCCAATAAAGCGTTACTCACCACGAGCCTCTCTAATGGCACCTTCCTGTCTCCCACATGAAGAAAGCATAAATCTAACCTAGGTGGAAGACGTGACACTTTCCACCCGGTACTCCACGTTAGTGCGTGAATTCCAAGAAAATGGAGCTGTCTTACCTAACGGGCGTACAGGGTGATGCACTTACCCTTGAAAAAGAATTTCCTGCCGTACTTCCTTTATCAGAGATTATGTATATTATTGTAAAATTTTTAAAAAAGTTTCATAAATATTGGAAGGGTTTATAGACATCTTGCAGAAAAGGCGGCCCAGATGAAGCTGGCCATTTCCAAAATTCTTATCTAATCCGCAATTACAAAGTATACAATAATTTGTATATTGGCAATTGCCATGGGACACTAGACATACCTCAGCCGACTGTCGCCTACTTTTTCGGAGATCGATGTAACAAAATTGCTTGTAATATAATTGTAATAAAAGAACAAAATTTCGACAATAACCCCTGATTTTCCATGGGATAGCGGATTGCCGTCGTAGCTTTTCTTGCAAAAGCTAGTTCAGATGAAAATGTTGAAAATAGCCATCTTCACTTCTCTCTTAAGCATACACCAATACAATAGTGATTCAAAGACAAATGAATCACTCTGTACATACATTGCAGCCTAAAAATTCATTATAGTACGCGAAGAATGTTTAACCCGCATGCGCACTCTGTTTAAAAATAATGAGGTTAAATATTTTTTCGAGGGCTGGCAGTATTGTTGAAATTAAACTGCAGAAACTAAGTGCTTTATATTTATTCTACCTTCTGCTTTCCACTTTGTAAGAATAATATTCATAATTCCCTAATTATTTGAGAATTTGGCGACGTATGTTACGAGGTTGCTGACTCTTGAATGCTTCATCACCATCGTGGCCCCCTGTCAGAGTGCACTCTCTGCAAACGAGTTTTTGGCAAAAAAGCGAATCCCAGTAGTCTCACAACCCCCCTAACCCTCCTGATGTGACTGTTCACTACTCTCGCTTTCCAAATATTAAAACCAAACCTACAGTTCTACAACGTCGAGGCGGACTAACTGAGAGAGTATTATTTCAGGACTTTCGGCACTGCTTACTTGATAAAAGGTCGGCGTCAATAACAACTTCAGTGACCTATGCATGTACTTTGAAGGGAAAATTAATAATTTACAAGTAAAACGAAAATAAAAATAGTTCTGATAGAACGAATCTTATTACATTATTGCAAACGACATACATTGGCACTCTAGATCCCAGTCTAAAGTTGATGCCAGAATCGGAATCCGCATCAAATAAGGAATGCAACATTTGCGTCAGTCGCGAATTGCAAATACCTCAACTTTCCATTTTTTTCTTTGGCCCGAACGCGCTGATGCGCCGGCACCGAATACCCTTTCGTTCATCCCGCGGACTAATTACATTCCGATGCATCCTCTTTCGGACATTATCTAACTTGCAATTAACGAGGAAGCGGCTCAACCGTCCCGCCCCTCTCCCATCGTTCTTTGTGTTCGAGAAGTATGCTAATCGAGATTCGTGTTACCGCTTTCCCATAATGGCTACTTTATACCATATTCGCCTTCACCGATTATTAGCTGCAAAAACCTCATAAATGCTATGGATTTTGATTTGGTGTTTATCACTTTGGACGCTGGAGCCGACATTATCTTGTCAAACCAAGGCAAAAATCAACGCTCCTTGAAATACAAATTATTGTTGAACAATTTCATTATTTAAATATGCCTTACTTTGCTATGTCATGGTAGTTGTCCTGTTATGTATTATCCGAAAGTCAAGTATAAGAAATTACTAACCCATCATTGCTCTCAGATTCAAATTTTCTGTCAGGTTAGTTGAACTACACGTTGGACCTTTAAATATAAAAGTGTCACTGCAATGTTTTATGTTTGTGTGGGCACAGAAATTCTCTAATCAAAATTCGTTTAAGTTAATCCAACACAAATCGTAAGATTACTTGTTAACCCTAGAACTACTAAACTCAAAAAACGACGGGTTTCTGATTTATTAACATCGTGTTGGTATAGTTGTAGGAATTTATCATGATATTCAACCAAATAGAACATTTGCTATATTATCGTATTAATTTTCATAATCTGTCATCAAACCTATAGGTAAAGATGTCAAAACCCGTCGGTACAGTTCTAGTGCTCATATTATGTATTCCGTGCGTAACAGCAATGTTGCATTTGTCACTTTTAATCCGATAGGAATATATATATGGTCTGGTGTAGACTCCCGGCGTTTTTTCCTTATTCCACTCGAAGAGAACAGCACCTCCAAATCTACGTGCGTTGAATCGATAGGTTGACGTTCACATATGTCACACATGCTCTGTATGCTCGCAGCATTTCTAACATGTGAGCATCCCCCCTTCTTGGCAGGACCGTGGACGTTCCGTACCTTTTTTTGCATAAAATATGTTGCATTTCTGAATCGTGTTGTAAATATTTGCATATAGTTGTCTATGAAGTTTTGTGTTTATAATAGACATTGTCATTCACTGTGCTCACAATGGTGGAGTCGCTTATGTAAGTTTAGCAACTAATAAATAAGTGAACCTACACTAATATAAAGAAGCATTCCTAACAAAACTCTTCAGAAATCTATTATTCTTTAAATTACATCATTGTTAACCTGTATTCGTGCGAGGTTGGATAAAACAACTAGTCATTCCGTACACTTTTTTTCGTACATACATATATAAAGTTTTATACTTAAGCTTGAACGAACCAGTGGTTGATTGTGTCTCCCTGTGTATTTCGGTCCTCCCTTTTCGGGCACCCACGTGGCTCGTTTGACACATTGAGTCCCAGGTGCTCACTTTACAAAATTAGCTTTGTCAGCCTCCAGCTGACAAGGCACTTCACACACGCATTAGAATGCAGGAGGGACAGGAGTATGTAATATATATATATATATACATTTCAACTGGAGAAAGCTTACACCACCTTTGAATCTACTATGGGGAATTGAGCCTAAAACTCGGCTTTATCCCCTCAACCATTTTGGTTTTATTTTTGCAAAGAGTGTTCGTATTTAAATGTTCATCTCACCAGCACGTATCGTTTGAGCTTGTGCAACTGTAATATTAAATGTACTCAACAAATAGAGTCATCTGCCGCAAGCGGGGTTTGCTTCGATTTCGTTCGATTACGAGGGCAAAGAGAGAGGTGGTGTGTCGCGAACTCAATAGAAGGATGAAGCGCCTTGATAAGCCGCAAATCGTCCTCGCATTTGACGTCGAGTAAGCTCATAATCGCTCGGGGACGCTTCAAAGGGAAGCCAGGAACTTCCAAGAACTCGTCTTGGTGTGACCCGAGGCGTCCTCCGTCTTCATCGCCTGAAAGGTCTTGGACACTGTTTAATGTTGCCCCTCCGGCTCCAATAAGTTCCTCCCTGTCCTTATTGTTAATACTCGACATAGTTTACCACACAACATATAAGACGCTCGGTTCCGCTGCAAGTGGCACTTTTCGTAAAAAGTGAAGAAATGTTCTCAAACTATGAAATTGGTCGATAAATAATATACCTGTGTAGTCAGCATTTCCCCCGGGTCACAATACTCCTGTGGGGAACTTCTAACATCATAAGACGTCGAATGCAAAACTGTTGAAAATGAAATGCTGCATAGTTCAGTAACGTTAAAACCTCGGCAAGAACAAAGGCGTTGCGTCCAGGCTGGCGTTATTCCTCTCGGGATATACATATCCCATGTACGGTGTAAGATAATCAGGCCTATATGTATCTATGTATTTGATACTGTCTTTACCCAAGTTGGTCAACACAGATTCATCATCTCCCTCAGTGAATCCTTGCTATGTAGAGAAATTCCTCTACCGATCTAATGATTTTTTGCTCATTTCGTTTCGTTTCGCCTCAATGGTTAATACAGAATCCCCATTAGTCTAAATGCCGATGTTGTGATGTTAGAGATTGTCCACACTCCTATTGTAACAAATGAGTCCAAGAAACACTGTGGACCGGATAGTAATATCATTTATTAATCAATTTCTCAGTTTGAATGAGATATTTCACGAAATGTGCAGGGTGCTCTCCTCGGTGGCAGTAATGGAGTTTAATGGAGGTGTGCACAAAAGGCAGAGATGAGAGCGGGGCAAGGTGGAAAAGTGACACAATTGAGAAGAGGATCTCGCTTAAATCATCTGGGCGGGGCAGAAGGTCCTGAAAAGCGACCAGCAGCCGCCATCTGGAAAGCACTGCTCGAACAAACCTGGCAAAAGCACCCTTCCACTTTCCCAAACCGTTTTACTACGCACCAACAGATTCGCAGGATTTCGTCATTCCCTCTACGATTTTTCCCCTACACTCGTCCCCGACATTCCACTCGCATTTTCACCTCTTCCTCCGCATCCATTTCTCCAAATTCTTTATATATCATCGTGCAGCACTTGTTCGGGACAGCTGACCAAGTTGGATTTTCGTGTAAAGAAAATGGAGCGAGACCGGAGGAACAGGAACAAGGGAATCAATAGCTTGAAACGATATTAATTATAATAGATAATGATATGATGTTTATACATTATTAAGAATGCCATATGTTTAATTGTGATTAAATCATTTCGACAGCCTTGGTATAAAAATACGTTAAATAATTAACCCATTGCGACAAAATAGCTTTGCTGTGAAAACATTATACTTCATATTACTGCCTATGCTTGCTTTAGAAATGATCCCACATTTTGTTTTTCACTTCCGTAGAACACCGGGGTAATACAATACATTTTTTTTTAAATTGTAGTTCGCAATTAGTAACGTTAAAATTACCTGTAAACATGGTACGTTTCAGATTGCTTTCTTTAAAATAATTGACATCATGCTGGTACGGTTGTAGGAATTTATGGCGACGTTTAGTCAATTATAAAACTACATCGGATTAGTTTTCTTTCGAATGCTTACATTTTTCATAATCTGCTGCAGGAGTAGGTATCCAAATAAGCGAATACGGTTAAGAGGATTGTATGTGCGTAATAAAAGGTTGTCCTTAAAAAATATGTTAATTAATCTGTAGAACAAGGAGTTATCGGAAACAATTAAATGTCAGTTTAAGGTTTGAGATGTGAAGGTGGGGTTGGCGTACAAGCATTTCCTGATACAGAAGGTACTAATTACATCGTTAAGATTGTAGCAAATTCCATGGGGACAATTAACAGAAGCTCCCACGAAGCATTTTGCCCAAAACGTGTAGGTGCAATGAATAGCCGCGTTCGCGATCGAGTGAAATGAAGGGTAACAGCCACTCTTGTCGAACCGCAACGAGGCCAATCTTCATCCGGCCTTTCCGGGCGCAGTTTGCGGGAGAACTGGAGCAGTCTGGCGTAACAACAGAAGCAACAACACGGCGCGGGGCCAACATTGGCCTGCTTCAGGTGCGACCGCTAAATTCATGCTAAGCTAATCAATGATGTATTCAATGTGTACCGGGCTCCTCTGTATGCACGTACACTGACCAACCCACCACTGCCCCGAGATACTATCGTGATATGTGGAGCGCTTTAATCCTAACAAACTTTTTCGTTCACAGTTTACGGTTCAGTTGACCATTGGGCCTGCCCGATAAGAGTACAATTAATTTAGGATCAACTCATCCCATCCATCCAAATAACCGCACTTTTCATTTACTCTATCAATTAATTCGATATCAGTTACGCAATTTCTGGATCGCCCGACAAAGGAACAATGAACCCCCATTCCTTCCGAGACGTTAGAGGCCGACTGCTATCTGTTTCGTGCACAGAGTATACCTACCAGGATGAATATCCATCTATTCAAAGAGATTCATTAGGAAGTTATTCCTACCGATCAATTTCATACCGATTACCTAATCGCTATAGATCCGCCGATACAGGGATGGTAACGATTACCAATTCACTGTATTTATTGGTAGAAATCGTAAGCTTAGGGGTAGCTTGGTGTTCAGTAATATTGGCTTTGTGGCAATGTGCTGATTCCTTTCTGGTTTCAGTGGAAATACTGAAAACTTGACTTCATCATCAGGTGTTACGTCCTATAAACGGATTCAATTTGGTGCTGGTGTAGGAGGGTGAAATGACATGACGCAATTTCGGATTACTCTGTATGCAGACAAGGATCCAGAAGGTCCTGGGCGCAGTGTTGCGCTTTGGGGATCCGGGTTAACGTGCGTAAACGGACACGAAGTCCGAGAGAGGGAATAATTACAAGTTTCTCGCGAGCTATTTGAATGAGGGCTAGAGACAGCCAATGCAGAACCTGACGAGATCGTGTTGCAACGCATTCAATTGCAATCCCACGAATACCACCCGCTGCGCATATACTTACCGAATTACCGAAACCGCATACTACTTGTCTAATGATAATGAACAATTGAAAATTGGCCGTCGAATTTGCCGATTGCTTGCCAAGCGCAATTCGAAATCCGGATGTTGCTTAGTAGATAAAAATACTTCGCTAATACTTTTCACTCATTGAAACAGTAATCTAAATCAGTAGAGTGAAATAAACGTTCGAAATTGCTCAAATATCGGAATAATATAATAAAGATTAACAGTAAAGTAAAGCTTGATTTAAAAGAGCCAAAAGTACTAAGACTGAGGAGATTAGTCGCGATAATTTGCCTGAACGAACTAGTAACTGTTCTCGTAGTTAGAACGCTGTTTGCACGTCAAACTCTTTTCCCTCTTTGAAAGATCGCGTACTCTTTCAGAGTTGGTTCAGACGTGGTAGTAGTGGTGGGCAAAGCTGGACGCTTCTTATTCGTACATAAGTCACCTCAAGTTAATGAAACAAGCTTTGTACTAGAATTAGTGAAATGAGTGCGGAAATCCGGTGAGAGTTTAATCGAACCCGAAAAGTTTAATACCAACAGCAAATGGAAATCGTTAATTTCGTTTAAACCGACACGGTGCTTGAAAATTACTTTTTAACCGGGATGAAATTCGTTCACAGACTTGTCCTCCTGACGTCAATGCTCGCAGTGATTTGTCTGGATCGAAGGACATGTGTGACAGGGGCAAAGAACATCACGTCCGGAGTAGCGAAGCACATCCGGTCCATCGGATTCCCCGAAGGCAGTAACACGGGTGTACGTACCATAGTATATCGGTGGAATAAATCATTAATTTTCTATCGACTAATGCGAGCCAGCCGCGCACCAGCTTGGTCGACCTTGTTAACTCAATATTAATGTCATAATTCATGACTTGAGCTGCTCGCCCTTCCCCTTGCCGAGCACACCCTCATCCTATCCCGGTACCCCCCACACCCCCCGAACCCCCGTGTGCCCTGCTAGGAAAGCGGAAGAAATATCGTCAGATTTTTTGAAATGCAACAGGAACTGCTGGCGAGGGAAGCGTTATCGGGAATACTGATGTCTCATTCGATTCTTATTCCTACCTGGCGTCGGTCTGGCCCCGCTTTTTCTTCCTTTCAACTATTTATATCAGCTTTTCCTTCGATTTTCTATTCTTCTGATGAAATCAGTGTGTCGCAGGAAGATTCGCGCCGGACCTAGACGAATTCGATTTCGAAATTGAGGGAGTTTATTGTTCCTGTTGTCAAAATGTTCGGGAAACAACGGGCACCGGACAATTTTTATAACCAAACAACGGAGCTTGTCGAAAATGAAAATAATCAGATCGGACTGTCTGATTCGGACAGAACTGATTTGTCTGTAGGTTTTGAGTAATCGATATCCAAAGTTCCTTTATACTTCAAAGTACTGTATAATTTAAAACGCTCTGATAAAATAATGGTACTTGAACAAAATACGATAACTAAGACAGTGAGGAATACTCAGGCAAAGTTTCAAAAGCTTTGGCTGACCAGTTAAAGAGAATTGAGCAAAGAGTAAAAGAGAAATCGTATCGTTTGTAGAAATAACGTGATAGAGTGTATGAAAGTAGAAATAACTTATAAAAGGAAGTATAACATAGCATAAGCTTTATTGCAAATTGAATTTTCGTATTCAAATATTCCCCTCTTATCCCTGCATCAAATGACGGCATCAACGTACACCTGTTTTAAACCAGCAGATTTGTGTGAATTTGATAAAAAACGTTATTTTTTTAGAAATATTTATTTCTTGAAATCTCAAACTCAATTTTGGTTATGAAGGAAACGGGTGAAATATAACTTGCCCCGTTGCAGATATTCTTCGCTGTCGGTGTGCCAATAGACCTGGAAGAGAAATCAGTCCAATTTTCCATGTACTTCGAGGCGAATTATGGATTACCGGGAGAGTCGAATTCCACTTACTATTACAACGAGCCTGGTTACGAAAGACGCGGCCTCAATCGGCAAGTCGCCTATCAGATCCTGGTGAACAAACTGAATACGTAAGGGATAAGAACCGCCGCTTTTTCTTAGAATACGCTTAAGTCCCTGTTGCATTATTTCAACTACATGTGACAAACATTTTTGAAACAAGAGTAAAGAGCCTAATCCATTGCAACATTCATTTATATCAACCTCAAGAACCGTTGGTCCTAATTTATTGCAAGATACTTAATCGAATACTGTCAAACGAGCAATTCTTTTTGCAAATTCTATATTGAAAACGAGCCTAAGGATTTTGATGAAACAGTGTTATCAGCCGTGAGGAAGCGATTTAAATAAAAATGTCGACTTTAGGAAAACTCATTTAGGAGTCTAAATAACTAGATTGGTTTCTACTTTATTATTAGTATATCTCCTAAACTACTAATATTAGAAAGTCCCCTCTACCGAGCGATGTTCGGTCTTCCAGATACAAGAATGCCAAGTAGTATATTTTGCATTAAATAGATACGGGTATTCAGGGGAAGCCTGCTTGTCGAAAATGATTTGCGAGTTTGCCAAAGAACCCTTTACATCAAACGGCGTCTTGGAAGACATTCTACACGTCCTCTTCACGTAAGTATAGTCACATAGTGATTACGATTGCCATTCGTGTGGATGCCATCGTTCTGGAAAAGCGAGTGTAATATCATCTTATTTAAATTACCTGCATACCCATTTCACAGGCCATCTTCATCTCGAGAAGAAGAGCTTTCGAATCAGTTTAAGGATGCGGAGCATGTTGACAACTGCGAAGCTACTTACCAAGATTGTCCTGTCACTCCATTCAATTTGATAAGTCATTACGTAACCCAGTACCGAGGATAAGAATTACTCAGAATAACTCCTCGAATAAGAGCTGAAGATACCAAGTTTACCGAATTTCGAAATAAATGCACAAAGAGCTCCTCTAATTTGCTGCGACACGTTTTATTAGCTTTCACGAAAATAGATGACACAATTCTTCGCCTTATCTGTAAGTATTATAGTTGCGCATATTCATCGTTCCTACGATTATAGCAAAGGGATGTTTAACAAAATCTTAATTACTAGAGTAACGTTAAGTATTGCGGCAAGGTCCTGCAATGAGGAACTGTAGGCAACATCAAGTAAATACGTACTGTTAAAGTGTAAGTGCTAAAGTAGTTTGTGGGCCAATGCTTCATGTACGTTGCAAAGGCTGTGTTAAAGACGTGAAAAGTAATTTCATGTCTGGTGTGCGAGATATCGATAATTAAGTACGGTATGTTTATAATTAATCTCAGTCTCGTTCCATGAGTAAACATAGCTTTACACTAGATTACACCATACATGCGGTAGCTTCAATAAATCGAAATTCATAATTAACTAAACATGGCAGAATATTAACGATATCTTGTTCGATAACTAAATTGTAGAAATTAGAACAGGACCCTGGTTGAAATGCAATAACGAAATTAAAAACAAATTCTCGTATGTCCGGGAAGACATTAAGTTGAAACAATGTGCACAGAAGGAAAAAATGGCAATGATAAATGCTTCGGTCTAAGTAGTCGTGCCAAGCTCCAGGCTTCAGGAACGTGCAAAGACAATTGTTGCCAAGTTCCCTTTGAAATATCGCAGCGACAGAAGCTCGCGCGATTGGCATCAAGAATTGTTGAAAATTACTTTAACTTTCAACTTCTTCTTTCATGAGGATGGTTATAGGTGGTTGTCGCTCTCGAACACCAATGCGTCTTCTATCTTGTAGATTGCGAGAAACCTTTTCGTAGACCAGGAACGTGATCACCGTAGCGGGGATCACCCTGATCAGATTGGCGCTTAGACCCTTGTAAAATCCATGCCAACCCTCATACCTGCAATGAACCACCAGCAATACGCTTTTTATTTGTTCTCTCTCTCTATGTCACCTTGAGCAATTCTACTGCCGGTGAAAGCCTAGATCTAAACCTTTCCATCTACAACTGCCAGCGCGTACGATTCTTGTCGTATGGGAAACCAACAATCGTCGCTGAACATTTATCGAACGAACTGAAACAATCCTTTCGATTGTAATACAGATACGCATGTCTAAGCTGTTAAAGTAATTGCTAGTAATCGTACACCTGCATTCATTGATATATTGTATTATTCTTATCATTCAATGCGTGGTTGTTGGAATTTCGAGGATTGGGAATCACGCTGGAACCGACGTCCAAAAATCGTACTGCTGGTGGTTTATTCAGAAAACTGACTAACATTGTCAGGCAGCCCCTCCAGCCCCAAGATCATAATATGCACAAACAACCACATTTCAATTTCTACATCTTTTATTACTCAAGTGTTCGTGGACCCGCCACAATAATAGCTTCATTGTAAAAATAGTATGGGGCGACGGCGTGTTAATATTGCGATATGCACAGTGAGCGAATGCCAACGAGCAATCGTGGCACCCACTCACTCCCTTATACCCCCGAAGAAACGTATTTTCAAAGCCGACCAGATACTGAGCACTGGACCGAGATGTGGTCTTTCACCAGGGAATACATTCGTTCCGGTAGAGAATTCGGCTGTACGTTTTCCTACTGAGGTAAAAACTATTGCAGAGATTCGCGAGAAATTCGATTGGTGACAAGTGACGAGGCTAATCAGAGCGTGTAAGCGAGACGTGAGGGATATATAGATTCGACGAAGAAATAAGAAGACACAACAGCTCACGAGCTACTTTAATGTTAGAAAATTGTCATTCACGTCGTGTGTTTTATTCATTGAGTTCGACTCGGCTTTATCGCACAATATCACTTCTGAGTGTGCAGTGATCCATACCAAGTTTTGTTAGAGTTTGACGGGCGGTGTGGATCCCGCATAAGATAGCCAGATCCACGAGGCCAACGTAATTCTGTGTCTAGGTTTGATTTCACTTAGGCTCTACTCGACTTTTTCCATTATCTTTCGATTGCACTGAATGAGGAAGAGATTTCGGGACCGTTTTCGGCTGTTCGGTATTGGGAAGCATTGGCCATCTTGAGATCTTCCTTACACGAATTGCATAGCCGTTTTACGAATCGACTAATGTCTTTCTCCAGTTAAACACTGATATAAATAAATTCGGCCTACTATATACAAATTGTAGTGACACTGAACATCTTATTGCTAGATTCCATTCTCCTCTGAGTACCAGACTCCTCTTACAACATTTTCTCTATTATCGTATTAGATTCCACTTAGTCGAAGTGAGGTAACCATTCATTACAGGATGTCGCAATAAGTATAAGCGAGTGATAATGCGAAATTCAGCTCTTCAGCATATCACCTACCAGAATTAAAACACAGTATATTTTAATACTGGCTCGTTAATATACTAGAAGAATTGGTGTTGATATTTATTTCAGTTCCTTATTTATCTCGTATATCCCATGTGCAACTACCTTTACTTTACTTTAAAAATGCCTGGTAGAACACATTCCAAAGTAGTTGCTGCAGGTTAATCTTGCTTAGAAGCACTACTGTTTACTGCATTATGCAATATGTCAAACTCTTTTTGAAACACCCTGTACATGAAACAAAATAAAAAGTAACAGTATTGATTCCGGTAACCATTTTACCGTAACGGATGCGTGTTAAATAACCAATAATTTAAATAATGAATAGAACCATCAGTACGAGAACCATCCGCACATGTACTTTCCACATACTTGCGTTAAAAAAATATTTCGAACCTCATAGATGCATACGTACATCGCGTTAGTAATTCGACTTTACGATTAATTATTGATTCGCTTATAGTTTAATTAGCCTTCCGCTCTTCACTCAGCTTCTGTACCGCTTTTTTTATTTCTATCTCATTCTCTGTCTACGTGTCTGTCTCCGTCTCGTGTTCAATTTTGCTTACTTCCCATTCAATTGCTACTCGATTTATCAAGAGCGCATTAATTAAGGACACATGCACACACACAAACGCCGTCGTACTAAAGCCAGTTTAGTCGAGGAGTAAAGGAAAAAGCTCGCGCTAGAATTGAATGAAAGTAAGCGAACGCAATTCTTTCCAGCTATATAAATCGTCGGAGAGCCTCTCGCAACATCGTCGCGTTCCTTATGGAATCTTTCGCCAAGCGCAAGGCCCCTCGGCCTCTCTCGCTCCCATTTTCTCTTTTCCCAACTCTGTGCCAAAGTATTATAATATAACTACATACTTAGGTGCCGCTTCAGTTAAGAAGGCTTTCGTGTACATTCGGGAGCTTTAAATAAGAGCTTCCGCGACCACTTATCCTCACCACATCGAAGCTTTCAAGAGAACTTCGCACCGATGAAAGGGAAAAGTGATCGAAACACTGTCTACAATTACTTTTCGGAGAAGCTTCGTTACTGTACACGAGATTTGCGTAAGAAAAGGTATTGGTTCGGCGCGCCATAAATTTAACCAGTCTCTCCGTGACGCGCTTAAATAAGTGAGCTGTTAAATAAATAAAATATGTTTTTAAATGATAAATTACTACTAGGATCTTGAAATGACAGTTTCTACCATGATATCGCTCGCTAAAATGTAACTAAGGAGAGTCGAATAGGGAGCAAAATGGGCTGCGAAATGAAACAAAAATAAAATCTCCCTTTCGCATCGTAGACTAAAATAAAACGTAGCACTATTCGCCCTGTTAATGCTTAATGTTGTCTTCATCGTTAAAAACGAAATCTAGTGCGTCACCTGTGCCCTCCAACGTTAAACTTAAAAGGAGCTATGAAAAATTATTTAACTATCTCCAGAATCCCAAAATACCGTTTCTATAACCTCGATACAGTACTATCATCGAGACCATCGAGGGTCCTTTCCGGCAGAACTTGCTTACCAAGTCCTTGTCCCGCACTCAAGGATCCTCAAAAGTAATGTCTAAATTAATTAGATAGTGTTGCTCTTGTCGAATCACAACGCAGACTTGCGTCTGAATCCGTGCTCGATTTACATCATACGTACTTAGGAGAAAGAATATTTGCGATTGCAGTAACAGTGGTGTAGCTCGGAACGGGCTGTACCAGTGATAAGGTAAGATATTACGCGGCAGAAGCATTCACGTGATGTGTGTACAATCGACACAGACGAACACTTGGGTAAGTGCTCGCATCAAGAGAGAACGTACAGAGGCTTCTCGGTTAATACTGCTTTAAGAAAACGCTAGTTCAGGGTTCCATATAAGCTAAGTTAACTCTCTTACCAAAACAAATGAACGAAACAAATCGAATCAGATTCCATGCTGATTTGAAGGACATTATCACTGCAAATCACTACGGTAAATTTAAAACATAAATACTGATATCGTTAGGCATTCTTTGATTGCTTACCCTATCCGGAACCCTGATAGCAAAGTACCGTCAACTACATCGACTTGTTCCAGATAAGTACAAGTTAGCACAGGTAAATAGCACTGTTCTTTCACCGATTCGACAGAATAGTTGGTGGAACTGCTTGCGACTGAACGAGTAAAGTGAACCCTTCCGCCAGAAAAGAGTAAACTAAGAATCTCATGGGTTAAGGGATACTCCAAAATTACTCTAACACCGTTTGCAATTCGCTTCTAGACGACAGAGGCTCCATTAGAAGTCAGGCTACAATGGGAACCGCGAGCTCTAATCTTCGCGGGTGAACTTCTCATGAATGATCATAATTAGACAGATATTTGGTGTCACGTGTATAAGGTATGGTGATAAGCCTTTATAGAAACCCCTCATGCCTTCTGACCTCCACGTCATTTGAATACAATCCCAAGCGCCCTTGTAATCGTGATGAAGGTCTTGCAGGCGTGCTCGCACCACCTGATAGGGATAGGTTGTCGCGGCAGCTATGAATTTTGAAACTGCGGCAAACATGATGTACTGTACTACTCCCTAAAACAAAGAGCAATTGGAAAATTGATTATCTACGACCAACACAACCTGTAAAACTGAAGTACATATAGCCTAACCACCATGCTATTGAAGTTGCAGGTAGCTAGTATAGAAAACTATCTATTGTCGCCGACAACTCAATAAATGGTTTCAAGGTCGCTTTTCCGATTGCACTCCGAAAATTATAACACAAGAAGAATAGGACCTTATCCAACTTATATGATTTGGTACATAAAATTATAGAAGTTCGACAAGTTGGTACCAAACAATAGAAATTGGATAAATTGCTAATAAGTACTGCAAGTACAATATTTTTCAATTCAACTCAATTCAACTCAAAAAGAAAAAGTACCAACTTGTCCAACTTGTATTATTTGGTATCATCTTATCCAACTTATATGATTTGGTATAAAAAATAATAGAAATTAAACGAGTTGGTGCCAAATGTTATGCCAAACATGATAACACAGGAGGAATAGGAAGAAAGTCGACTTTGAAACCGTCTATTGAGTTGGCGACGACTATAGGCCGAAACGTTTGCGTTGAAATAAAGGGCATTCGTTTCGATATCAAAAACAAGCAGAGCCAGTAACAGCGCTTACCAACTTAGTATCAATGGGTACATTCATGTAAATGTTATATCTGTCCTTCATCTCTTCGTAAGTCATAAATTGGATCGCACCATGTGAGACACCAAACATCCCAGGAACAAAACCCTACGACAGACACAAAAAATCAAGTATAAGTAAGTTAAATCAGTTAAGCGCATTTTACTCTCAAATCATTAGACAATATAAAATAATCAGTGGATGAATCTAACCTTATATAAGCCTCTGATGCCTTCTGTCCTATAAATCTTGTTGATGGCATCGATCACACCGCGATATTGCTTGGACTCCGAGAGAACTTGCTTGTCACCAGCATATTGCAGGCATAAACGCGTCTTCACTACCCAAATCGGGTTGGTCAGGATTAGGCTAAGAATTCCCGCATTCGCTGCGGCAAGCATGTGCATCGTGGGTCCCAGCTGCATTTTCGTATCGCCCTTTTGGATCCATGTCTTTACTGTGTTGTAACTAAACAAAACGAATCCAAGGTTTTCTACATACAGTTACTACATACTTCCAAGTAGCCGCCTTGGTTCTAAGGACACAATTGAGTCCGAAATACAGGAATGCTTACAAAAAGAAGTATAAACCCCAAGAGCTGCCGGAACCCAGAACGTTTGGCATTACTCCTCGATAGAGTCCCCGTATCCCTTCGGCCTTGACGATTTCGGAAACCGCACTCTTGAGTCCGTTGTACTGCGGGGCTGCGTTCGTATGGCCATCGTTCACTACACAAAAAGAAACAGGTTTCTGATATTAATACATATTATACATACATATGTATATCATTTTATGAGAATTAATTAAAATATAAGATATTTACTGTTATTAATTGCATTGCGTAATTGCTACTCAAGAATTTCAATTGCCGACGGAATGATTTTTTCTATTGTTGCCGATAAATTCTGCTTTCGGTAGAGAGATAACATATGCATTTAATTTGTCAAAAGGCAGTCAACGTCCGATTTATCGTCTAAATGACCTTTGGAAGCAATCAAGAGGAATAACCGCAGCTGTACGCACAGTTTTATCGAAATCCTGCTAATCCACCCGCGGAAATCTTAATCCAACCTTACGCAAACTACCTTCAAACACCACGAAAAGCCTTATCTGTGCTAATCTGACGTAAACCACACCCACGTGAACAGTTTAACGTCGAAATTGGCTGCGTAATTTGGGGCAAAGTCCTGAATATCTGGGTATCTTTGGCAATTGTGAACTGCATTTGTGAAAGTCGGTGGAACTGCAGAAAGCAAACTTCTAGGCGTAAGTCGCGTCGACCTTATCCGGCAACTCATTTAGCGTTGGCGTGTAATTGTTCCTTTTGCTTTTGTCAAGGCACTAAGACCTTTAACGCAAGCATAACTTAAAATTATTAAACTTTACATAATTAAGGCATTTCTTTGTTTGATTTTGAAGGTAACCTTTTGAAGAATGTGTTAACTAATTTTGAATGTCCTGATAGCATTTCGAGTTTTGCAAAGAAAATGCATGATGTGTATGTAGTCTGTCTTTGACTTTGTACTTTAGGCAGACCTTTCATTCATTGACGGTGAATATTTTCGAGTAATTTCACTCAGTTATGAAGACCGATGTATGCACTTTTGATAACCGTCGCAGACATTATTTCCTTGTGGAGTTTCGAATGCACAATACTCGGGGCACACGGCCGATAAGCGAAATCTAATTGCTATACACTCCAAGGAGCATCTCGCCAGGCCGAACCATACATATTTGTGGCGCGTGTCATCGGGGTTTATCGGACGGATATTGCAACAGTGCCAGCACAATATACTTGTTTGCTTCTTCTTCAATTGCTACATTTTCTATGAAAGCATTGCCGAAAGCAAACGTTTTTCCAATTATGACTTGTCTTCAGGCTCGATCAGTCGATTTGTAAATACGTGCTTACGCCGACAAACAAACATTAGAAATTCACCACTGTTTTGATTCTGTCGAATCTTATATTAAGTCATATAAGAACAATAGCTAACACGACGACGAGAAGAACGTACCAATCTGAGCCGATGATACCTCAATCAACCTGTTGTATAACGAATTCACAAATATGCTTTGAAAAAAATATGCAACTAGGACACTCGATATTACAAGTAATAAAAATGGATTCAAACTTTAAAGCAAAGGACAAAAGTATACGAAACCAGTTAAACTGTAATTCGAATTGCCAAAAAAGGATTAAGAGAATGGAAACGCCCTCTATTCAAACAATTAATGTTCGGCTAAATGAATAGAATAATATCGTGTGTTTGAGGTGCAATCGAAGAAGGAAATAACATATCACGTGCAAAATCACTAGAATTATACAACTATATTCTGCACAGATCCGGATTTACAATGAACCTTTGGTGGAAAGCGGCTTGCACAATTTGCATCTTATTCAAGCCACTTGACGCGAGATTGCAAAATCCAAGATACTGTCAACAGGCAAACATCTTATTTGCGAATAATAAGGTCATTTAATAACAAAGTTACTGGTCTAAATGACTTCAACTTTCCAATGTTTTTTGGGTGAAACGAGTAAGAGAGTTGTAAGCAGCAGGAAAAACTATCAGCTGTCCATTGATTCATAACGATCAAATGATTCTGGCATGAATAATGGAGGCCTGCATATAAAACTGACTCTCCAAGATAATTCTTTAATGCGAGCCGACGTGATTATATTATTATCGTGATTTCGAAATCAATTTGATAATTGGCACATTACTACAAGAGCGAGGTTTATAATACGGCCTTATAATATAAAGTTGAAACAAAGTGTTCAGCAATCACAACCAGTAAAAAGTATAATCCCTTAAATTTCTTTGGTAATTTGAAAACTCCCCAATATGAATCAAATTTCGGCAACAAACTTCCTATTTTGGCATGGAGACTATTACGAACTCTAATCTAGGAATATTTTCCATAATTTCAATTAATTATTTTGCACACTCGCCCCGCATTATCTGGGAAGAGAATCGGAGATTATATAAACACCCCGATTTACCAAAATTCTTATTTCACCAACACTGTTAAAATATGATACACAATTTCACCTGATTGTTTACAAATAATAACCTGATTCAGGCGTATCACTAGTTGTTCTAATATACTTAATTCCGAAAATTACAATTGGACATTCGACAGAAAGCAGTGTTAAGTAGCTGAGAGGCTAATTGGTATGTTAAATGCAACTAAAGATTTCTAGATGTTTTCTAGTTGTGCAAAATAGCCATTCATCTTCTGTGTTTGTCTCCAGTATTTCGACTTCTGTTTGTTACCGAATAGCGATTCGCTGGACACGCGACTGCCGGCAATCTATTTCTACCCGAAAACACGTTTTGCAATCTAAAAATAAACGTCGTCGATATTCTCGACTGTTGCTTAATTGAGAGAATTTATGAATCACTCATTTGCGACAAGTCCATTCAGTCTGGAATCACGGACGATACGAAACTAGTTTGTTTGATTTGTAGTTAAAATTTGATAAAGCCATACATGGTGACCAAATATACTAAAAATATCCTCCTCACGAGTAGAGCGGAATTATTAATATTTCATTTCGGTTATAAAGTCATTGACAGATTAATTTTACTCTCCTTCCCGTATCGTTTACTTTTATTATTTTTGTTTGTATTTTGTTCCATATCATTGCTTCGTATTCCACGGCTTGCCTAATTACATTAAATAACCATTGCCACATTTCTCGAAAATATGCAGAAATCATTTGAAGTAATAGTTTATTTCAAATTATTTTGATGAATTCTTTAACTTAGTAAAAGACCAAATAACGAAAGAAAAGCGGCCAAATAAATCCTAGAAAATCGCCTTCTCTCTTACAACAATGAAACAAAAATGCAACCATATGAATAGACAGCTAAATTTGCAAGTGGATTGTTTATTCTGCGCATCACCAGAACGAGTCTTGCTGCAACAAGTGACGAAAATCAGTAAAGGAAAGTGTTACCGACGACACTCTCCTCCGAGTGAGTCAAAACGTCTACTTTCGCTTTTGCTTTCAGAGTGAGACCTCGGCCTCCATGATGAAGCCTCTTGAGGTTTGACGCGGAGCGCTTGGCCTCACGTGCTTCTGACGCAACCCGCCGAACTTCTTACAGCCTGCGGCTTGATGTGCGGCCAACGGATTTTACGACGAAAATATACGTACCGAGTCCGAGAGAGAGAGAGAGAGAGAGAGAGAGAGAGAGAGAGACTGAGAGAAAGGCAGGGAGTGTGAGTGTATCGACTAGCATCGGCATGCTACACACGAGGATCGTCACTGATAAGGAGAGGTCTCATGATAAAAGTCTCTCCTAGGTTTGATAAGAACGTTCTGCGAACCCGATTCACTTATCTGTCACTCTCACGTCGCCCACTGAATTCTCGCCTTTAGTTATTCCCCGTGGACAACATGGCGGTGATTGACTTCTTTAATAACATTAAGGTAAAACAAGGAATGAAACTATACATCCAGCCGACCAGGCTATAACACAGGAAGACCTTATCTTCTAAGCCTAGAGCTCAAAGATTTGCAAAAACAACTCTTATACCGATCAGTATACGGATAGGGAAATTTTTGACTAGTTACGAAAGAGTGCAAATAGTTGCATTTTTAAAAATAAATATAGTTGTACACAATATATAATACAGTAGATAATGATATCTCAAAATAAGGTGATTGCAGAACGACTTCGAAAAAAAATTCCCAATTACAAACTTGTCGGTAATTACGAGATTTTGTTGTTTTAAGCTTGAGATCAGACAAGTTGAGGACTGCAAGATGGTTAGAAGTTGGGAAAGGAGGATTCGTAGTACATTTAGCGAAAGTAAATTTTGACTTTTTAGTCGGTTGGCACCAAGTGCTTAATAATAGTTAATCTGCTACAGCATATCATGTCCGGAAGCCTGCAATAGCATTTCAACCAATTATTTATTGTATGAGCGGTTTTTGAACGTCCTGGCACTCGCGACTCTATTTATTTATAATCACCGGTTATATTGGCACCGCTGTGGAGGCGGAAAACTCATCATGCGCCGAAATTATGTAGAGAATTAATTTACAGATTCCAGATTACATCAATGCAGATAAAATAGTTTACACAGAATTACGTATAAAACGAGCAGTACTCTGGAAACCTCACAACTACTAATCATTTCTGTACAGCGGTTATTAGTATGACCTAATTATTAGTATTACCCTAGCGACTGATTTTAATTATGCTTAATGTCTTATGTGTATAAGACATCATGATTATGATTAATAACAAAAAATTAACTAGAGACATATCCATTTCTCACAACTAAAATCCGGAGACTCGGTAGTTTCCTATGCCAAGTACTAGAAGCACGGGATAACCGAGAATACTTATTTCGAGTTATATTCGTTTTCGATCGATACAAAACTTTTACCTTCATTTCCGAAAAAGTTACAGCTTGAAAGATTAATTTATGAATGTTGTGTTTCATTATCTGTTTTTCTGAGCGCAAAGAACCAAAAAACAAGCGAATCAGTTGCTTCGTTCAGGAATAGTTCTTATGTGTATGCATGTTACAAGGTAAATCACTTGCCTTTGAATCACCACTTTTAGGTACATATTGTTATGTGTAAGATAATTATAAATTATCCAATTAAGTTAATTACGCATGAATGAATCGGAAGTCGCATACCAAGTGTTTCTGGAATGGATTTTCTCAAAAACGAAACAGTTCTTCTTTGCCCTTTTCTTTTGCTACCCACTATACATATGTATGTCTGACAAAAATTGAGATTGACGGTTCTGATTCTAAGGCAAGTCAACCACCCTGTACATGAAATCCTAAATATGGAGTAGAATCACATAGTGTACTAAGGCTATTTCCAGCAGCTGTTATTTCTTTCGCGAAGGAAACCAAAGAAGGGGATAGAAAGGTCGCAGACCTTTTCGCTATCGTTCAATCGCCACTATTTTTGGAACACGATATGTTCGTAGATTCGCAGACGTCTGGAAGTTTATTCACCCACCGTGGCGATGTCTTCGCACCCAAAGCATATCTCCGATTCCGCCGGATTACTGATTACTTGATGAAGTAATCACTTATCGCGTGTGCCACTGACACACGCGCCTGCGGTAATCGGCGTTTTAGAGCGAATCCCATTAACCCTAAATCGCTTAGGCTAGTTATTTTCCTTCAACACTGGAGTAGGGGAATAAGTGCCTTATCTCATCAACTTCATTCAAGTTCAGTGTGTCGGCAGAAATACATTGAGTATCAGAAGTAAGCAGTCCAAAGGGGAAATACAGCAAGATTATGCACAAATGTGGTGCATCCCATGAACCAGGATCGGCACAATGGGTCTCTTCTTAAGAATTTGTTGAAACTTTCCCATAATAATCGTTACAAGGATCTTGTAACTACTGTCCACATTTTATTAGACTTGACCACGATATTTTTTTCGTCACAGTTTTGGAAACTATATTTAAGTAACTGACAGATTTTGGCTATATGTCGTACGTACCAAATTAGCCAATTTCATAATCCATTATCTCGAAAACGGTGTGGTCTAGTCCACTACAAATTTGACTAGTTACGAGATCTTCTAAAGGTATTCTGATATTCTTAAGAAAAGTGGGTTTCTTTACCAACCACCTTAAGCCGCGTATCCGTTACCGTAGCGTAATACCGTAACATCACATGTTCAATAAAGACTTTCCTGCCTTGAGTATTCGCAAGTCTTTGATAAAAATGTTACGTTGCACTGTTACGTTACGCTAGTGGATGAATTGACTCTTAACATACTCCTCATGTTATATTCTCCCGGTGTTTATGACCTTTTTGTGCATAGGTTCCGGCCGATAACAGTGACTCACAATTAGAAACGATAAAACTGTTGCCATAACTCCTCTTTGTCTGAGAAGGTTAGCTAACTATTTCTCTCTGAAAATGAATCAACCAGAAACTTCCCGTTTTTTATATCTATTGCCATAGCTTTCGATAATTGATGAAATTAGCAACTGCACAGTTTCGCAAGTAAATATTAGCAGATGAATTCAATTCAGTTATCAGAGTCACATAATAAAATACTTAATAGACTTAGACACTTAAAACAAAAATTTCTTAATTGACAAAGCCTGTATAGAATTATGCAATCAGTATAAAATAGATTTTACCAACAGTGCAAAGATATTCAGTTAGCGATATAGCCTATTACTGAGTTCTATGAAGTACAATTTGCAAATGAGTTTTAAGGCTTTTTTCAATAAATGTGGTCCACAATACATCGCCGATATTTGTCTCATCTCGATGATGATATTGTCAAAATATTCGGATCCCAACGCCAGATACTGTCAGCTAGTACCTATAGACGATAAGATTTCGCACTTATCAATGAAACTAAGGCACTTATTTATACGTGCCGCTGTTATCGTTTAATATATCTGACAAAACAGCCGCACGAAAGTGTCAACAACAAACTCGGACTTTTTGCAAACCTCCCGATCGATATCTTGCGAACGAATCCGAGGAACTATCTGCGAGAGCTTGGTATTAACTGTCTGATGGAAAGATACTCATGCTAATTAGCTGAAACACGGAAATTAGTTTTCTGGCACTCAACAAATTGATACTGAGATCTTTGATTGTACACAGGATGTTTTATAAATGTGATAAATAACTGTAGATATCTTGTAGAGGATGGAATAGAGATAAAGGTAATTATTTCGTGTGTCTGAAAATCCATTGTGACCTGAGTTGGGTCGGGAAAATGAGCCTCGGCGATTCTTGCCGGCCAGTCTGTTGACACATGCGTTTTCAACTACTTGGCGACGAGACTCTATCGAGTCTCCTGATTTCAAAACCTTATTCGACTCACAATTCCAAGTTAGTTAATAATAATTTTGGCAATGGCTTTAGGACACTTCATGAATCGCAGACGATTGTCCCCTGCTTATTCAGAAGAAAACCGGACAAAATTGCTTATAGCGAATCAACAACATTTTGCTAAAAAGCCCTCATCATTAGTACGCAATTTGTATACTTTTCTTGGAAATGAAAACTTGAGTGAGAATATTGAAGGGCACCATCTACATCACGGATTGACTATAGTCATTTATAACATTTCTAAAATACACTGTATTCCTGCGTATGTTTATATATCAACAATTAGTAGTGCTGTTTCGCGAATGCCCTTGTATCTAAGAGGTAAGTTGCCTTTCAATGCCCACTGGTGTCCATATTTGTGGACAAACATCTGTATACGTATATCATCATGACAATGCGAACACAAATTGTCCGGAGTGTCAACCTGTCAACTGCAGTAAAGATGCAATAAAGTCCACTGGACTTGCCTGGAGATATGACAGAACGAAACTTTCCTGACGTCGTGAAATCGAAGATCATACAAATGTTCCAAATCTTTCCTCGTAACATTCACGGGAAAGGATCTAATGATTTTCATCCGCATAGGTCTCTGAGAGCTCATAAAACATTAATGAAGTTGGTTGAGGACTATCTTTTAAGTAACTCAATCTAAATAATTCAGGGAAATTCCACTGAAACGGATTCACTAGAATGTTCACAACGTAGTAGAACATCCATTTTATTAAAAATGTAAATATTTGTCAGGGAAAAACAGGGAAACTCGGGGAAATTACCTCGGTTTGACCTTGACCTTAACCGGTCGAAGGATATCTAGTTAGGGATCTCTGCTCGGAGCAATAATCGAGCAAAGTGTAACGCGCTGACCCATAAAAAAGTCGCTCGAAATAGTTGCGTAACACTGTCGGACATTTAGCATTATTTTTCACTGACGCTTGTATGAAGTAGTTTTTCAATTACGACAAGGAGCAGATAAACTATTTTGATTTGTGACGCTAATGACGATTACGAAAGCTTTAGATAAAGAAGGAATAACTAAAGTCAACTGTGGGATTATCTAATACTTCAGGATACCTTTAATACAACTTGAAATCCAATTAAATTTAAGTTTTAAATATATTGTTGCAAATTTCCACAGTATTTATCTGTTTCTCAGCTTGATTAATTCAAACAAAATTAGGATGCTGCTTTTTTAGGATGATTAACTTTGATTAAGTCAGGCATTCGGCACACTAGGACAAGCTAGACACAGGGCGAAAAAATCCTCGAAAATTCAAAGAGGAAAGTTCCACTTGGTGTTAGTTAGCGTTCACTTGGTCGCGTTTTGAAGGTGTTGATAATGCAGGAAATAAGGTCTCAATGTCTTATCGTCCGCAGAGCAAATGAGCGGGCACTGTTTGGCGAGCGTGTCTTCCATAGTTGTTTTGTCTAGAGTTCCTTCGGGGAAAGGAGTCTTGCGTTTCTCTTTCACTGCTATCGCGATCGCATGCGATATGGCCACCTTTCTTCGAATTTGAAGCTTGTGTGCACGCGTTATTGTCTCACCGTTCAGCTCTCATCCGCCTGTCAATAAACGAGCCCATTATCGATCCGACTGCATTGTGTACCCGTAATTAGCCGGTGAAGATTTGCAACTGACAGTTCTCTTTTAAGAAATATAAGGCGTTTGTAAACTTTTTTTTTTTTACTTTCGAGGTCAAGGTAGATTATCAAATGCGCGCTACACAGACTTTCTTGTGTCACCTTATTGATTCGTCAAAGTACCAAATTGTATAGACTATCATGGAATATTGTTGACTATTAACGTATAAATACAATTATCAGCATGGAATATTTAATTATGAAAATAGTAAGTATTATGGCATTAAAGCGCTGGTCACGAATGTCAAAATGTAATGGAACAGCCAATAGCGGAAACACGAAAAAGGGGATAATTCTGCATAAAATAGCCGACCAACAATCTGTTGAGATCCGATTGTTGTTAGTCGACTGCAATTGAATAGCCAATTAGCATTACTGAAAAAGTGAATGGCGCGATGCAGGTGGCGAGAGAGCAAGCATCTCAGTGGTTCCAAATATAATTCTGGATCATTCTTAGGCCTACCACGTGCTCGGCTGGCGACATGTGCGGATCGACGACCCGTCCTGGCCCATGTGTAAGCAAGAAAGCGCTCTCTTTATCAAAGCATAAGTATGCTCTGAGGCTACGGTGACCCCACCTGAGAGCGTTTACCGAGCTCGACCCTACCTCATGCTGCGACAAAGAAGCTCTATTTACTCCGGAGGCAAGGACGAAAAGCAGCCTGACGCCGCCAAGTACAGCGAGAACGCACAAGCGAAAACACCGATAGGAAAACAGCCCTGTGTACGCTAGTCAATTATCTATTATCGCGCTCCGAGTGGTGGAGGAAAATAGTTAGTTGCAACACCCCACTTCTCCCCGGATAAAGTACTGCTTCCTTCAGACGGAGCCAAGGCCGATGTTTCACACTCTTTCAAAGTTTCTAATTGCTCAAACGTTGAGTGATGATGAGCGGACACAATATTGTCAAGGAACTTCGGCATCACTGCACTATTCGGCATGGCTGAACGATGTTTGTTTATTTTTCTTTGACGTCCAGTAGTCGATATTCTTTGAATATTAGACACTATTATCAGCAATCAATTTGTTTATTATTATAACACAGCTCCAGCGGCTTTTCCCGTTTAATAACTTCATTTCGAAACGTTCGATGAAGGTATTCGTTCAGTAATTTCCATTACTGAAATATTGTAAGGATAACGTGTTGAAAAATGCTCACAATACTTGTGTACAGCAGTTTTCGGTATCAAAAATATCCACTCCGACATTTGATGGTAATTAGAATTTGAATGGTGATAAGAAATTTTGATGGGAATTGGAACAGTGAGAACTATTTAACGAGCGCCTGTCCGTTTTATCCACCTTTAAATTGTTCTCGACACTTCATCAGACGCGCTTCCTCAATTAGATCGTGCACGAAATTACGTTTGACGTACGTGCTGCTGGCCTATATGCATACCGGCCGACGCTAGAACACTCGTTACAGTACAATCTAGAATCACTCCTGGCCGACACTGGCTGGGAAGTCATTCGGAGGGATTTTCTTGAAAACTGTGACGCAGGGTTCTGGGAATTCGACGCGAGGCTAATGAGCATAACATTACCAAGATGTATACATGCTCTGTATATACTATCTACATGAATTCGGACGACTAAGCGGCACATTTCACAAGCCGCACTATTTCAACTCCTAATCGAGACTACATAAATTAAACCGACCGCTCCCTTTGCTGTTCCACATCATATTCCTTTAATCCGGTGCCATTAGTAAATGAGTTGAACTGGCGAATGGTATTATTGCTTGCAGAATGCAATTGTTCATTCGAACGCGACCGTTAAGTCTAATAATTCAACTGCATTAGCGAAACGTGTGGCATGCTTGATGTAAGAGTCCAATATCGGCCAAGTTAAAGAGTCGGATAAATCACGGGAATTATACTGCATTATTCACGAGAAGTACATTATTCCGGTTTGCAAGATAATGCTGCTCTTAGGCCATCTTACGGTTTGAAACCAGTCTGATTTCGTTCATACCAACAGAATGAAGCGAGATACCGAAAATGTGATGAACTTGGTTAGGAAATAGTAATAGCCGGAGACTATTCCCACTTGCCAGAAGGAGTCCCCACCCAACAGTTATGGCGGGGGGTCACTGTTCATCCCGCGTGTTTCACCAGCCATCTAATCCCAGTCGATTTCCCTTTCACCATGCGCCGATATTACAAAGAAAAGGAGCCGTCCAATTGTCATCGCTTCTATTCTTTGGATATTGACTAACTACTGGACGCACAAATAGTCGGGACGCAGAATCCAAGAACCTATATCGCTCTCGAAAGACGCAACACGAGGAGTCTAATTAATGCTGCCCGGATTAGAGTCTGAACACTCTCAATTCCAAATAGCGCTGCGCTGCGCTGCGCTGGGCCGCGCCATGCCGATATTTCGGCTTGCCGGAAGAACTCGCATATCAATTTAACGGCAGCTAGGGAAAACGGGCTGATGTCCGGATGAAGGAGAACGAATGACCCGGCGCCCTTCCTGGCAAATACTCGAGCCACAGGGAGGACAAGGAATTACATGTATGTGTAGCCTAGTCGTTGTAGAGGAAGGAGATGGGTGCACGCGGGTATACCTGCGAATCTGATCTTGATGAGGTCGAGGGGATGCAGCATGAGCGTGGAGACTGCACCTCCGGAGATCCCGGCAACGAAGTGCTCGTACCGCACGGCGGGCAGGAGCCTCGAGCTCGCCGGCGTGCTACTGGCCTTGATTGCCGTCATGTCCATCGCCCGTTCCTGGCCGTTCGTTACCGATCCGTCAGCGTCAGTGGCACCGTTCGCATCCTTTCTTACACTAGCAATTGAACTCTCCACTCTGCGGCATAACGTATGGTCCACGGCAGGCACTGTTCTCGAGCTTGGCGTAGCGCAGGTTGTGCAGGCCAAGCCTCCCTCTCAATCCACGGCAGCAGTAGCAACAGTAGCAGCAGCAGCAGCAACCAGCTCCGGTCGAGCCTCCGTTAGAAATCGATTGCGCAAGAGAGCGAAACAACGCGTACGCTAACCGCCGCCATACTGGCCATCCCGGATCCAGTCCCTCGGCCTAGGGTTTCTCATCGTTCGGTTGGGGTCCTCCCTCACTAGGCGACGCCAGCGACCTCTTCTGCCGGGGAATCATACCAGAAATGGCGCGACATATTTGAATCGCAGCCGTTTCACGGAAGATAGTCTAGTCAACATATGCGAATCTCCTCTACTATCGAAACGCAGAATATGTATATATGTTTGTTGTACTACATACAACAAAGCGAAATTAATCTGTGCAACAAAGGCATTAGACCCAGCATAAACATCTTTATAATAAACAGATAACCAAATATTAGAACTATGACAATTATAATAAACTACTTAAATAACAATAATATATTCGTCTAGGCAATAATCCAAGTAACTATAAGATTCTAAAGCATTGTATATATATGTACAAGGTGATTCACACGCCTTTGATAAGCTAAAGATGGATATCGGCCATTGAAAATGCACTAATCACACGGTTTTCCGTAATTTTAATATAAAGGAATCGCTTTTCCGAGTCCTTTCCACGCACTGAAACTTATTCATAATAACAAATTGTACCAATACTGGAAATACTTGGAACTCGAGTGTAAAAGGCATGATTAAAAGGCAAGCGGCTTACCCTGTCCATAACTGTTAATGAATCAATTGGAAAAATTTATATTTTTAAGTGTAATGTAATATACTATGTATTCATATATTTTAATACCCACAGGCCTCACAGGCTAGTGGTAATAAATTCATAGAACAAAGATAGTCTGGTAGCCCTGGAATGGCCTGATTGTATGTACCACTCTGGACATAAATGCGGCGACTGTTATTCAACAAATCTAAAAATAACATTAAGGCAGAGCAACCATTGAGAGTATCGGCTTTATTTCACAAACATTACAGGCACGGTGAAACGGTTAAACACGAGGATTACGTTATGTTATTGGTTATTGGCATCGTCTATAGTAACAGCACTACTTGTTGTTTCACTGGTAGTTCGTTCGCGTAGTCGGCGTCGTGCGTGTCTGCAAGTCAAATGATTGGCGCCGGCAAATTTCACCAAATTATAAGTAGAGTCTCAAGTATCGGACTCCCAGGTAAATTTGTCAGAAACGCCATCTAGTATAATTCGCATGATATTTGATGAAGGTTTAACAAAAAATACCTTTGATGCAAATAATTATTTGGGGATGCAAATAATTTTGCTATAAGTAAATAAGTATTTATTCATAAACTGGTACTTGTGCTATCCCTAGGGGTAGTAATCATATGCTTGAAAGCAAAGTGCACGTTTGAGAATAAACATTTGAGGAGTAAGTATTGAGAATGATATTTGATAATGTACACGCATCTCAATTATTCACAAAATATTGCTCTGGAATGCTTTCCTCAAGAATTTTATTCTCATTTTATTACTCTAACACTTAGCATTAGGTCCGTCGACATTTAGCGCGAAAACGTATGTTCTGAAATATACTTGGAATATCCTAAATCAGGGTAGTCCAGATCTAATTCACGCAAGAGATTAGCAATTTATTATAGAAGTCTCATTCACCTTGTAATTTGAGACGAACCGATTTTTCAAAAGTATATTTATTGAATAGTTTTATTCTATTTAACTGCGTTTTACTAAATTTTTACTCAAAGATTACACAAAATAACAAAGTTATAGCCAACCAAATTAATTCAAAAATTCCTTAGCGATTGAAGCCATATCGAGGTCAGTATCACTGTAGCCTGCTTTCACTGAAACTTATACAAAATGTTAATACAATTTACTCCATGGCAAGTGAAGTGATTTTCGATAAGTCGTTTAGCTTTCTTAGCGGAACGAACAATTCGTTAAAAATTATGAAATATTCCCATTCGCAGTATTGGAAGTCGATAACCTTGTCAAAAATCAAAAAGCACTCCTAGTAGTAAATATCCATCTAGTAAATACAAAAACATATTTTTCCTCGGTAACCACCACGAAACAAGATTTAGCAACGACGATACATACTATCCAAACTCAGTAGTGTTAAACAATTTGTAGACAACTTACTTAGAACTACGTCCTTATAAAATATACAAGTTTTATACCAAATTATTATTTTTACTAGGAACAAAAGTAACGAACTGTGCCTGTTTATCACTGCAGTTAACTAGAGAAATGCAGCGACAGTTTTTGATCATATTCTTTCCAAAATAGGAAATGGTCGAAAAACTTATGAACCGCCCCATTCTTTTGTCGAGAAATCAAGCTAACAAAAATGAACCATTAAAACATTATATGAGTTTTCTGGACAAGTAATCAAGCAAACCTTGAAACATTTGTATTGGCTTACAAATACACGAGTCTCAGCAGGATCTGACTACCCAAGTTGAGAAATCTCCGTAAAGGAGTAGCTATCAGTTACGTATGTAAAGCCGGCGACTAACCATTTATCATTCAAGCATCCGCGAAGACGTGGAAGCCCAATCGGGTAAAAAATCAACGGATGTAAAGGCATCGAGGAAATCTAGCTACAGTGGTGAATGGTGCGGCGGCGACTGCTGCACTACGGAAGCAAGAGCTACACGGCCATCGAATCGAACGATATCGGATCGCTCACACTAGGAGTCTGTTATCTCTGGAAATCGTGATAGGCGGAATTTCTGCTGGTAATCGCGTGCGGACGCGATAGAGAGAAGAGGGCGCGGGCAGCTTGATAAAGCATGCTTTATCCGTTGTCAACGCGGAATCCCTCCGAGCATTATATCGTGTTCCTGGCGCGTTGGCGCGTTGGCAGGTAGTAATCCGTGCGCCTTTACACGCAAAAGGAGACCCGGAACCATTCTCACTTACGTGAACGGAAAGCTCAAAGCTTTCAAGCCGAAAGGGGTAAGTGCGTGAATCCTGACCTTCTTCTCCTTAATCTACATGTATTCCCTTTTCTCGAAAAACATAGATGGTCGAGAGCAACAATTTAAACAATTATTCTCTAAAACTCCAGTTCGAGGGTTCCACTCTCGTTTCATTGAAACCTGTAAACGATCTCATGTAATAGCTGAGCCAGCGACAATTGTCTTTTCGTGCATTCGGCGCAAGAGTCAGTAGATACTGTCTATTGTCGACTTTTATCCTTCCGATAAGTCATGCTAGTGAAGTCATGGTTAATGCATTTATACGCCTTCGCCTATGCATCGATTTGCATACTCACCTCGAAGGAGTATGTGTCGAGCACTAGAAAAATTTTTGTACAGTTTCCCAACGATTTTCAAGAAAGGTACCATTTTCTTGTCTGTTTCTCCTCAGAAAGCAAGTGACATGTGAGCTACTTTTCGTGTAATGTCACTACCGGATTCCCGCGGGAGATCCTTGAGAGATATTGAGGCGCCGGAGCTGGAAGACTTATGGAATACAAACTCATCATAAGTGTCGAGTGTTTTTGCCGGATTTGCGGCAAGTGAATCAGTGTTTGTAATCGAGCAAGTGAACAAAGGAAAAAAGTGCTGTGGTACGCCAATCCCTTTTACTTCACCTTGGGACGTTCGGCCAGCGGCTGCACGATTGAAAAATGGTAAGACGCGAATCAAAACGTTGATTAGAATATTATAACTTGTAGTGCAAATTGTCGCAAACTATAACATAAGAAAAAGTTGACGGTAAGGCTGAGGTCAAACGAAATAGAGACACTAATTATGAGATATAGTCGTGGTCGATGGTTCACTTCCGTGAATTAAGGTGTGAACATCCGGCGATGAAGACCTGGCAGACAGCTGAGTAACAAGTCAAACCAAAGACCGATATCAACCTGGACGCTTTATCTAATCAATTGGTGAGAATCGAAATCACCTTTGCAAAAAGCCGACTTAAGCATGGAGGATTGAAGCTAAAATTAAATCCAGAACTAAAACGCCACTGAATAACTAAACTACCTGTGAATAATTGCGGTCTTTCTATTCGGGCAAATGAATGTTAGTCACTGTGAGGGGACCATACGTAACTAATTAACACCTTGATAGAGCAGCTCTTCGTCGGCTTAGAATCAGTAGTGCCTCACGACGTGCCTCATGATCGGGATCTCTTTCTTAACAAAGAACAATGATAGTGTTTGGTAGAAGTGTGAAGGATAAGGAGCAATGGGGTACTCCTGTGACGCGTACGCCCTTTCGCGCCTGAACGTGAGGTATTTGTGCCTTTTGGTGAGTAAGACTTTAAACTCAGGGATTCTTCATCCACATGACGAAGCAACTAAATCCTTGATTCTAAGAAAAGAAACTTAACATCCGAAACCGCAAATGTCACTCTTTCACTTAAAATTTTTGAAAGTAGTTAAGCAGCTAAAATTTATTATGTGAATGACTGAGAGGTTTTGGCTATGCCGCGCGTATTAAAACTGCCAATTTCAAAGTTCATAGTCTCGGAAACGGTGTGATCAAGTTCAATAAAATTTGGCCAGTAGTTGCAGAGCATAACAAAGATTATTCTACCAAAGTTTAAATAAAAACCTGAAGAAAATTGGTTGTGCGACACAATTACTGTAAAGGGAAAGGTGTAGTAGTTCGAACTACACTTAAAAAGTATCACACTATTAATTTTGAATTATAATAACTGGAGAAAAATTAAGGATCTCAGCGAGGAGAAATCGTCAACATTGTAATTGAATCGAGCCCCCAAGACATTATATAACAAGTGCAAAACTTCCGCACCGAGTGTCATAGTGGCAATATCACTCGGGAAACAAGCCGCAACCTTCACAGTAAGATTGCTCTAATTATGAAGCAGCTATTAGCATGGCGAGGAAACTTGGCGAGCGGAGAGCACGTGCCGTACAAATAATTGATTCCAATAATCTGCACTGTGGCTATTCAATATGTTCAATATGTTGTCACATTAGAGTTAGTCCACATTTGAGTGACATACAATATACAGATATACTATAAAGCACAGTACAATTATACTTAAAGAATGTTAAGGCACTCGCTTGGGGGTAGTGTAAAAGTAATGTAAAGGCGAGTAAAAAAGAAAAGTTTTGCATTAAAATCGTCAAAATGTGGTGGACTAAATAGCTGAATTTTCCACAGTGACATGAAATGATTTCTTTCATCGAGACAACTCGAATATCATTACCATTAGATGAATGTGGGCAATGGGTTTAGTCAAGTTTCATGGCAGCTGTTATCATGTCTTGATATTCTGCCTGGTAAATCATTTTGCTACCAGTGGCAGGAGAGGAAGAAGGTGGTCTGCCTCCATATTCAACTTTTTCAACAGGAACGTGCAGAGCCAAAGCTATCCTATTCTTCACATACTCGAATGCGCCTTGGTTCTTGTGCTCCTCTTGCACCCACATGATCTACATATGTCATTTATCATGTTTTACTAGATTGTCCAACGATTTCGGCGCCACCCTACTCGTATCAGGTTATGGTATCGAGCAGAGAATTATTATCATTGATTCATCTCTTGACTTGAGTACCACTTGAGTCCTATCGTCGAGACTCGCAGGGCATTAGCATTTTGGCGGAATACTACCGATTCAACATTCCCAAAATCACGAAAACTTCCAAAACTCGATATTTCACGAGAACTGAATATGCGAATTAAATAACGAGGTTAACATCTTTTGATTGAAAAGTGGTTGAGTACATTTTCAAAGAGTGAAAGTTAACTATTAAAGTGACATATATTGTAATAATAAAGGAGATTCCTTCAAAATGTTGAGAAAAATCCAACTTTTTAAAATACTTTGTAATCTAGCTTTCGTTCTTCACACATAAATCATGGTTCCATTTTCTCTATTAGTCACATGTGACAAAGCACATGGTCACTAGTGAAATATTGTTTCAAACTTGACATACTTCCTCAACATTTTAATGTCTCAGCAATATTGAATTTCTGGTTAGGACATACTGCGTTACGGTTTTCCTTACCCGGGGCTTTGAAAATTTGTTGACTTCCTGAATAAGGAGGTGATAGGGGAAAGGGCAGATCTGTTCGATTCGAAAAATTGCGATCTTCTCTTCCAGCTTTTTCATCTGACGCTCGGCCAGTAGATCATAGAACACTTTACCCGAACAAAATATCACTTTGTTCACGTCCTCTGGTTTCACTTTGGGATCGGTTATTAAAGGCTTGAATGTGGTCCCTGGTCCCATTTCGTTAATGTGAGACATTGCCATTGGGTGTCGAAGCAATGACTTCGGCGACATAATTAGCTAGGGAAACCAAATGAAATCCGTATTAGCCAACCCATAGTTGTCTAACTAACTAATGGTTGTTTGATTGATATCACGAAATGTTTCGATGATTGAACCCCATTGAATCGGACATCGTTCACAATCAATTTGATCGAATTTATTTTAAAATGTTTAAAATTTTACTTACTGGATTGTGATCACGATATGAAGGTGGAAATCGCGACGTTTCGATAGAGAAATAATGTTTTTGATAAAATAAGATGTTAACACAAGAGTTTCCGATAAGACAAAGTATAAAACTCAGTACAATGACAATTCCTGTAGAATATCGGCATAAAAAATTGGATCATTTGCTGTCACCGACAGTAATTAATGATCTGATACTTTCCAATTTCAGGGGCACGAAGCGATAACGCACATGTCATCCTAGAATAACGTCACCTTATTGCCACTATCTCTTTGCATAGTAACGCACGAGGAGCCAAAGTGGAGTCAGTTGGTGCTACAATATCCGTCACAAGTGGAACTCTTTCCAGTGGTGAAAAGCAAAAAGTGCTTTTTTTGTTTATCCATCGGAACCTGTTACTCTACCCCTGAAACGTCCCCCATTTCGTCCTAACGTCAGCTAACGTCATTAACTTCGAAAATCAAAAACAGTCTCGGAATTCAGTTTAGTGCAATTTTGAACACTGGTGAAAACAGCGTAGAAAGTGTTTTCCATACTTTTGCCGGTTATTTATGGTTTACTTAAAGAATGTCAGTGTCTAACCAAAGGCTTGCGAAAGGGCATGAGCATCTGTCGTCGAAGGGCGTGGAAAAGATTGGCTGGAGTGGTGAGGTTGCAGATGATCCAGTTGATCTCAAAGAGCTGCCGGTTCATAATATCCTCGGGCGTCTCCCCCGGCGGTGCTCCTGGCTCGGTGCCAGGGATGTGAGTATAATCATCATCGGATAATTGGAGACATCGTTCCAATCTCGCCGACGAATGCTCCGGTCCCTGCCCTTCCATACCGTGTGGTAGTTGGAGGACCAGGCCCACTTGTCGGCCCCACTTTGATTGACCAGAGCACATCAATGTGTCTATGATCACCTATTTCATTGTAATTTGTACTTTTCGAATCTCATGGTCTTATGGAAGCATTTGCTTATCGCTCAGAACATACAACTGGTCTTAGTCAGTAATGTTGCGCAAATGAATTTTGCTCCTTTTAAACACAAACACAATTTCGCTGAACCCTATATACAGGGTGGAAATGTTCTTGTGCCCGGCGCTTCAGGGGGTTATTCTGCATGCTCGGGCAAGTAGATTTTGCCTCATACATTTTTAATTTTGGACTTCCGTTATTTAATTACAGCTAGTTGAACATTCAGTAGAATAGGCGTCTGGACAGCACATTTTTACCGGCCGGATGGACATGGCAAAGTGGGGCACGGTAATGATTGGGCCAAAACAGATCATAGTCGATAAGGCGATGTTTTGCTGTACATACAGGCGCCTATTCTACCCAATTTTCAACTTGTTCTAACTCGAAAACGGAAGCCCCAAATGAAAAATGCCGGAGGCAAAATCTACTTGCCTGAACATGCAGAATAAACCCCTGAAGCGCCGGACACAAGAACATTTCCACCCTGTATGTATATCTATGTAGTAATTTTAACATGTTGAAAAATCATTACCTGACAAGTATTAGTGAAATCGCCGAACTGAGCCTCCCAGATCGTCAGACTGTTGTGGTCGTAGGCCGAATATCCCAGTTCGAAACCTTATCAGGAAAGAAATGAAGCTTTACTTTCATCCGAAGTTTAAGCAAGGCCTCCTTTGGTTGAAGGCGACAGTTAAGATGACCACAAGTTTGAAATTCGGGATTACAAGATTAAAGAAAATATGGGATCTAGTTTCAAACGTACCGCAGACGCCATACTCGGATAAAGAGGAGTTGGTGACGGTGTAGAGTGCCTGGCTAGGAAAGATCCCGTGCAAGATATTCTTATAAGTCTTGTCTCTGTTCTGATCATGTATAATATGCATGCGATGAGAGAAAGTCCCCCGTTCCACATCCTCGCCGGATAATCTCACGTGGTAGCCTTCCTTCAGCAAACTGCCGAATGCTAGACACTCACCCATAGCCCAGTCCGTCTGTTTAGCTTCCATTAACTTAGATCTTCTGTCGAAAACCCTCAGCACCTGCACACGTGAAATTACTCCTTTCATCATGTTTTTCTAAACGCCGTGCTAATTTTTATTGACCAACACTCGTATCACTGCTCTGGGCAGTTCCCCCTAACCCGTAATCCACCTACTAAAGCTGTAAACGGAATTTCATCCAAGAATTACAGTGTTGCAGCCTGCAAGTGTAGAAATTGTCAATAGAACCGCAAGTTCAAATACGAATACCATTTGCAGATATAAACATTTTGAATATTACGAGTAATACTTGGTCTGCCGTTAATAACGTACGTAACAACACAACACCGTGTCAATATCGGACAGCGTTAACTATTTTACTGGTTACTAGAGTGTCGGTGTCTACCAGTCTGTAAAAGGTAGTATTCATTAGTTCTTTTTCATTTCTATTACACCAATGAAAGTCTGTGTGAAAGCGGATGGCACCGTATGCACCGACACGTGTAGTTACATTGACGGAATAATCTCCGGAAGATAATACGACCGATAAGTATCCGACACTCGTTGACGATCAAAGAGAGGCCTTGTCAAGTGACCTTCCTCTATCGAGGGAATCAGTAAAGACTTTCAAACTAAATGCAATTTGTTTTATCCTGTTCACCAGCTGTGCATTGATTTTAATGGTCTTTGCTATGTGGTTCAGTTCTCTTTCTTTCAACATCCACAATCTACAACAACATTACCCGAAATACCGACGAAAACAAGCAACAGTAGCAAAGTTTTGAATTGCACACAAATTTCTGATCAGCAAGACACGCTTCAAGAAATGCAACTATAAAAATAGCATACATACTATCCGTACGTAACTACGTAACAAATTCAACATGACAGACGACACATAAGAAAGCTTCAACAGTTCACACACAAAACCCAACGTATTCAAGTACTGAAACGAATAGTGATAGTTTTTACCATCTTGTTAATTGCCAAAGCAATAGCGCAATAATTGCTAATAACCCCGGACTTGATGCTACCTTTATAAATAAACCAACTTAACAACAACAAAAACAAGTATTGGGTTTTTAATAAATTGGGGTATATGGGTATATGTTTGTTTTATATGTATGTATGTGGGAATCTTTTACATGTTTGATATAGTCAGTAACATGTAGTATCCGCAACATAACTGTACTAACCCAGGATTAATTTTATTCTACATTAAGTAGAAAAGCTAATACAAAGTAAAGAGTAGAATTACCCTAATGTAATAACAAAAATATGGTTTGCGCCTCCGCCTAACATTGCTTCGTTCATCGTACTAGAAATCGCCGAGTGCATGACACAAATATTATGTATTGTTAAACATCCGCCCAATAACTATTGCATAAAAGAATCGATCCGTACTTGAGCATGTGGTTGAATGCCGGACGGTGGCGTTGAAATGGCCGCGCAAATCGTTTGGATAGTCGACATGTCGATGCCAGTGGGTGGTATTTTATTTTTGGGACTCTGATTTGCGAAGAAATCGGTCCAAGGCATATCGTGCCAATCGCTCATCTGCATCGAACTGATACCCTGTGCTTTCTTGAATTCGTCGTCGCAGTGCTTCAAATACTTCTCCTTTTCCTGGAAGGAGAGCCACGATTGTTACTCAACGATTGTTGCTTGTTAATATACACATCAATGCTTGACTCCGTACTTCCTCCAGATTGGTTTTTGGCTACTTAAGGAGGTTGGTGCCAAAAATTAAAATAATGGGATCGGAGTGGCAAATTTACACATACTGTTAATTAATAGTTACTGCATCACTCCTGCATCACTCCTTTTCAACTGATTTGACTGCATAATTTTTGAGTAATCAATGTTCAAAGTTCTGTTGTTATACATGGGCTCTTATGGCGATGACACAGTAGCTGACACTTTATAATTTAAAACCTCTGATAAAATAATGGCACTTGAACAAAATATGGTTCATATGATAACTAAGCCATTGGAGAATAATCAGGCAAAGCTTCAAAAGCTTCGTCTGGCTAGTTCAAGAGAATTTGAACAAAGAGTGAAAGGGATGTGGCTTCGTTTGTAGAAATAACGTGAAGGAGAGTATGAAAGTATAAATAAGTTATATGTACAAGGAAATGTGACATAGCATAAGAATGATTGCAAATGCAATTTTCGTTCTAAAAAATGGGTTTATTGTAGTTTTAAAAGACCTCTGAATTCTATGTCGAAGTTCAAATATTCCCCCCTTACCCCCGCTCCAAAGGACAGCACCAACCTCCTTAAATATTTCCAATATTCACGCAAGTACTGGAGCAATCCAAACATACATAGCAGATCCTATTGAAAATATGCTAGGTGACTTGGATGAATGTCGTACTTCACGAGCGAAAGCTTCGGTGATGACACCCTCTTTGAGCAGCTTGTCGGTGTAAATGGTGAGGACATTCGGATGAGCTTTTATGCGCTTGTACATGAGGGGTTGCGTTATCATTGGTTCATCCATCTCGTTATGGCCGAATCTCCGGTACCCTACTACGTCTACGACCACATCATTGTGGAACTCGGCTCTAAAGGTCCAGAAGGTCTATTTATTGTCTTATCGATTTATTGCTCATTAAGGATTATTTGGATTGCGAATGAGCTGGTATGGATGGACGGCGCAACTAGAGTTAACTAAGAGTTTGCAAAATGAACCTGATAGAGCTCTATTTACTGCTCGGGGCATACAACCTTCATTAGGGTGTATTGTCACTCAAGGAAACCTTTAAGGATTTTCGTTCCCTAAAAAAGTTTCGGGGTTTTTGTTGCTGACGGCAAATGTTACTTCATATTGCTTGTTTCAAAACGAGAAAAACAAAAAACATACGGCAACTAGTAGCACACGTTCCCTTATTATGAACATTCAGCTCATTACAAAACATTTAGCAAGAACGATTATATTAATAAGGAACAAAAATGACTTTGATGTTCCTCCAATAAGGAGGACATTTCTCCACCTTTGGACATTCAAATGACTCGCAAAACTTCCTACGAAAATTGCAATAATTCGAAATTAATGTAAATTTTGTGAGGCGCATACCTGTATTCCCCGGCGACTTTACTGCAATAGGTTACGAGATCGGGGTCATCGGCGTGTATGTGAAAGATTGGTGCATTCACCACTCGCGCTACGTCGGTGCAGTGTGCGCTCGAACGCGAGTAACGTGGGTCGGTGGTAAAACCAATCTGCAACACATAAACAATAATTCTACACCACTTGCAGAAAGTAGACTATCACCTCTGCTGTGGAATCAAATCTCAGGGTTTCGTAAAATTAAGTGCGTGTGCCCTCATTTTGTGTGCTTGATTTGGGGTAATCATAATTTGGGGTAAGATAAATGAGCAATCAGCAGCAAAGTATGTAATCAGTACTTAACAGTTCAGCGTATTCCTGGGAGAATCTTTGCATACAGGGGGTACTTATTTATAGGAGTTTAAAAACAGCATTTCAATTTCAACAGATAAGACTATCAAAAAACCATAATCAATAATCATTTTCAAAAACCAGGAATCCTTGGGAGTGAAATAATACAAATGTACATTGATCTCGGAGAGACTGTATATTATCAATTATTTAGCCTTTTAGTAGAAAATTTTAGTTGAAAGGAATTAGGATATGTTAAATTTCGAGCGTTATTACCTGATTATTAATTACGACATGCACGACTCCGCCAGTAGTGTATTCCGGTAAATTGGTTAAATGCATTGTCTCGTAAACGACCCCTTGCCCTGCAAAGGCAGCATCCCCGTGCACCAATATCGCCAGCGACTTGTTGCCAACTAAATTTATAACCACATCTCTTATTAATTAAAATATGAACAAAGAGGTAGTGGGGAATCGAATCTATCTACATTTGGCGTCATTATTCTTCACTTGCTCGGCTCGGATGCGTCCAACGATGACGGGGTTTACACTCTCCAAATGTGAAGGGTTGGCCATGATAGCCACGGCAATCTTCTTCCTGCTTCTATTGTTAATAAACATTTTATTTTACCCATCACATAAGTTGCAGTTTTGATTTTAACTGTGTATGAAAATGTTGTGAAGCTTTACTGCCTTGGTGGGGATAACTTGTTCGAGAACAACATCGCAATCAAAAAGGACTAAGAGTATTTGTTTACCTAAATGAATAATATTGTGCATACGCATGAGCGTACCTTTCCAGTATCTTCTCTGAATAAGAACCTAAGTGGTACTTGACATCACCAGACCCGAAGCCCTCTAAAGCGATCGGTTTGAACTGAGTAAACAGGTGATACATGGGCTTGCCGCAAACATTTACCAGAGTGTTCAGTCGTCCTCGATGAGCCATTCCTATCACAACACTTTCTACGCCTATAAACCAGGAGAGAGGGTGCTCATTCTAAGGATTCGAATACTATCACTTCATGCTTTGAACCCCGAACCTTGATCATTTAAACTAGTTGTCGCAGTACACTACTTCTCTTACGACTTTCCTCACCTTTATCAAACTACTCGGTAGTAGAGGAGTATGATATGAATATTGGAAAGGAGACTCAAAATTGCTACAAAATTAGAGAACAAATGCGATCTGGTCCTGGAATGAATGTTTTTTTCTTCCGAAGTGGAAATTATATTGCCATCAGTAGCACAGGAATTACACTATACATACTGTATAGGTGCATTCATACTAGTACTATGGTAAAACTAGTACTATAAACACGCATATTTCTTAGACTTCCATTCCACAAACACAATGTCAAAAAGTAGAATTTAATAGTGAAAATCGACGGAAAAATGATTGGCATAACACTGACACACGATGAGTCAGAAGGTACAAGCCATCAAGAATTTAACATTAGCTCATACCGGGTCGGTATGTGAATACAGGACGTATTCCATACCCGTCGCGAATCCTGAGGGGAGGCGACGTTAATAAAAACAACAACATTAAATATACGAAACCCTGTCAAACTGGCTGAATTAGCGACGATAATCAGCGTATAAGAAAATTTTGAGCGAATCTAATATTAATTTCTGTGTTTATGCAATTCGTCACTTAATTACTGACGCCATGGGAAAGTTGATCGGGCAGTCTCATGGTCCTACCTTTTTCGGCAGATGTTTCGATGCACTGCACCATAGCCGGTATGAAGGACTCACACCCTTCAAGCCCAAATCGTTTCTCTGTGCCGTACTTTTTCGCTAAAAACCCTTCGAAGCTTACTGCACGCATTATGTTCATCCAGATGAACTGCCGGTGATCCGCTGGCAACTCCCAAGCATCTGGCACTTCGAACTTTTGTCTCAGCCAGTCCAACTGTTTGAGATATTTACTGCAATCAGTCAGTAGAATGACTATTCTTTATCTAAGCTTATCTTTATTGTTCTTTATTTCGAACGATCAAACGATGCATCAGAAGTGGGGGAAAGAATTAATTTGGGTACGTAAGAAATCCTCAATATAATGCTGGGACATGATAATTATGTCCTATTCTCACTCATAAATATATCTTAATTTTCAAATCCCCTTCCTACTTCTATTTCCCGCAACTTAAGTTCTTTTGGTGATTCTTAAAACTACCCATCTTTATACCATTGGTTGCTTTTCCTCCCATTCGCCCTGTGTTACTATTTTTGGCATAATAGTTGATACCAACTCCCCGAACTTCTATTATTTTTGGTACCGAATCATATAAATTGTATAAGTTCCTATTCCTCCTGTGTTATCGTTTTCTATATACTATAGTTGTCATGCCCTGCCTCGCGAGGGTTGCACTTCGCATGAACACCGAAAATAACTTAATTTCAAAAATACCAGGTTATTCAACAATGAGTAGGACATTTTGTTAATCTGTAGTAATCTATGCCTTACACATAATCTATGAATCACACAATGACGCAACTCTGGATCATCCACCAGTGAGCCCTGATTTGAATCCGATTGAACATGTCTGGGTCATGTTAGGCTGGATATTGAGACGACTGGAAAGGCCACCACTAACATTGGAGACATTGGCTGCAACATTGCGGGGTCTCTGGGAAGAAATCCCCCAAGAGGAAACGCGTCGGTGCATTCAAAGTAGAAGCTTGGCTATTTCAAATGAGCATATGCACGCCATTGTGCGACTTTTTTTCACGAAGTTATGTCTGCTCAAACATTGGCAATTTTTTGGCAAAATAAAGCGACCCGCTAATTTTGTGAAATAGCGTAGAGCATAGATATTCACTTAAAAATTAAGTCCCTCACCCTAGCCCTTAGTTAAAAACATTACCAGCGCAATTTCATGAGGTTTAAGCCAAAATACCAACCACAACAAGATCGTGAATGTAGGTGTACTCGAGTCCAAGATGACCGCAGTAGACTTTATTAAGTCTGGTTAGTATTTCCCTCAAAGAGAGGGCCCTCTTGGGTCCTCCGATCACTGTGAAAGGTGTTAGAGGAAATTCCCGCTCCATGTCAGCATCAGTCATGCCTTTCAAGTGCTGCCTAACTACTATGCTTGGTGGGAGACTTGGAGTGCCCAGGAGATTTTTCGATTCCGGATTCTGGATACCGAGCGGATCTATGTCCGCTATCAAATGACCTCGTGTCTATGTGGAGAAAAAGTCGAAATAAGAACTTCGGTAATTGCAATTCTGAGAAGCCGGTTGATTACGCCAGCGGAAATCTGAGCTTCGCGAAGACAAGTACCTGATAAGCACGGATCGTGGCATTGATATCGAGTGCACCTGTTATGAATTGGTCGCCTTGTAATTCACTATCCGATTTCGTTCTAGCGCTTTGTTTCGGGAATGTTGGCCCTGATTAATGAAGTAACCTTCATGAAACGGACTACTAATTCCTGCACTGTTTAAAATGATTCGCTTTTTTGACAATCGCCTCTATCGGCTACACTGTTATCTATATACGATACTTGACGTTATCGTTGAGTTTCAGTTGAAGAGACCGCGTCATTCAAACAATTATTGTAGAGTAACAAAGTAACTTAAGTTTTTGGTAATGGTAGCCAAACGGTCACCACCCAAGTATGAGTGGCAGTGAAATTAACAATAAAACCAAAATAATAGGTAATCAGATTTTGCTTAGACTTCTGTAATGTGTATTACGTAGTGTTGGGATCAAATGGCATTCTCTAAACTCTGGGAGATCTGCCACTATTTGAAGATTAACTTTTACTCATACAGACCTTCAGTTTGCGGTAAAAATTTCTATAAATTAAGCAAAGCAAGAGAACAGGAGAGGATCTCAAAATAATATTAACTCAATTTATAAATAATAATTTATTCTCTAAACATTTGCAAGGCAATAGTATAGCTTTCAGATACGAAACATCATCCGAATTCGTAGCTAGAGAGTTGCAGAAGCCACAACTAACATGTTGGATTTCTGTAGTGTTCGGGCTTTGTATTGTGTGTTCGGTAGATTTCAGCGATATTTGTTTGAATTGAGTAATAATTACTATACAAAGAATTGAGTTGTCTATCAAATGAAACAATGGAATGGTATTCCGATAGATTATCCTACATAGAGAAGAACCATCAAATGAATAATCTGGTTATGCACTCTGTCTGTATACATAGAAGATGTGCAGATAATCGAGCGTTTCGTTAGTAGAGATTTGGTATAACGATGGTTCGCGATAAAAGAGGTTCCTGCTATAAATAGTATGTAATACCTATTGGTTGCTGTCCAGTGAGTTTACCGGGGACAATGGTAGGACCCGAGGAGACTTTAATCGAGTGTGTCCCTTGGACTCGTGGTGGCAGTTTTCTAGATGGGCTCGAGTGGATTAACTTAAAGTACGAGTCCCAGGACGGATTGACCGAGTTCTTATCTTTTAACCATGCTTTGTACAACTCCTCCAAGTACTGACTGTTCGTCATGTTGAGTAGGCTGTCCTTTATCCTATCATCTCCGTTGTCGTGTTTATGGCGGGGTCTCTGACCAATAATGTCCGGTATCCTGATACAAGTGGGTTTGAGAACATGTGGATTCGAAGGAGTCATACACATTGCTCGTCTCCCAGAGCCTCCCAAATACTGGCAAGCCTGTCGCAGTCTTATAGCGCGCAATAACATTTCTCCGTTTGAGACACATAGGAAGATTGGAGATATATCTCTCCAGGAAATTGCTAGAATTTAGAGGCCTAACCCAAATCTCATCCGAGTCGCAATTTGCCGTCTGCGAACTGTAACATTTGACGGGACCCGAAATGATTTGCAGCTGGCTTCGTTTGTTAGCTCGTCCCAAATGGTGGCTCGTGTTCACTGAGCTTCCTCGTGAACCTCAAAGGCGAAAGAAGATGAACAATCTCTTGTGTTCGATGACCACTGTTCATTTTTATTTGGGACTTCGCTTGTGCACTTCTTGGTATTGTTATGGAAGAGCACGCCATCCCCCTGGATTGCTTTCGACAGGTTGTTGTAATGTTTTCCCCACAATTATTATCAGGCTTAGAATTAATAAGTCTCCTTATTATTCAGAATGGCAATACTTTTCTCTGATGAATATAAACTCTCCATACCAGCTGCCAGAATTATAAGAAAGTCATTTCCACTATTATTTAATTGAGGGAGTATTCTACGTGTGATTAATATTAGTATTCACAGTTTTAGGAATTGGTTATGCTATTTATTTGTAATTCTTTGTGTTGCCTGTTCGCAGGGGGGTACATCGTCAGTGCAAATAGATCACAGGACCGTCACAATAAGCCCCAACAACGATCCAGCACACACAACTTATCCTAGCAATCATATTACCACACAGAAAGTAAGCCGAAATTTGAAATTTTTTCATGAAACCTACAATTATTTACTTAATTCTTCCTATGGTTTCTACAATTTGACGAGAAGTTGTTAAATCTTAAGTGTACATAAATTTATCAGTTTATGAGCATCAGACTTTGAGTAAATGAGCGGAATTTAAATTCTTCGTTTTATTCAACCGAGACTACTACACTACTACTACATTCAAAATAATCAATTTTATACATTATGCGTTTCGTCGTTTATTATTTCTCTGGTATCTGTGCATATTTTTTTGTGATAATTCAAATCTATAGCATGCGGAGAAAATTAATATGTCTAACAATTAGTGTTCAACTGTAAAATCCCGATGGCTTTATTTCGACAGTACACCATATGGAACTTCATACCGAAGAATTTGTTTGAGCAATTCCGAAGAATCGCCAATTTCTACTTTCTTTTGACGGCGATCATCGCGTTGTCTATCGAATCCCCGATATCCCCCGTCACCAGTTGTCTACCCCTCTCATTCGTCATTCTGATGACGGCCTGCAAGCAGGGCTACGAGGATTACCTCCGATACAAGACGGACAAAAAAATGAATCGTCGGCTTATAACTGTCATTCGCAACAAATGTATGCAGGTAGGTAGGACGACAATGAGGCTTTCTCTTTTATTCGATAGCCCGTTATTCAAAATCTCTTTTTCCCCAATGCTCATTTATTCGTACGCACAGTTATCCGAATATATGTATAGTATTATGTATATCTAGTAGTCCAACAGGTCACAGCACAATTTTAAGCGGCAAATTGTATAGATGTAGCACCTATATGTAGACTTTTAACCAAATCATATTTGGTTTCCGCATTTGTGATTTATATTTTCTATTCTTAATATTTACTGTCGTATACAAATTTGTTGCTATGATTATATTTGTATTACCGCCATTTACTGACTGCCATAAACGCCTTAGTGAACTTTTTGTTCCTTGTCCTTTCCCTCGTTCGTGCAATAACTACCTAGAAAAGAAGAGATTTTTCTGAACTACACTAGAACTCTTTTTATCCGAATCCCCGTTATCCGAAATCTTTACTATACGAACACTCTGTTATTCGTCTGACTTTCAAACTATGCACAGTTCAGTGTATATATCTAGTAGTGCAACCAGCCACCGCTGACACTACTTATTTAACCAAATTATACTTCTATTTTCTTTTTATTTCTTTTTTAATTATACATGTGTATATTAAGATCAAATTCCCTGATCCGTACAGACATGTCCCCCAGTTAGTTCGAATAATCGAAGTTCTACTGTTTTTGAAAGGAGAAAATGCACTGTCGGAACGTCGCTTCACCTACCCAATTTAGAAAGCAAAACATTAATCGGACACTCCACTTTACTGGTACCAATTTTTAATATAGATTAACAAATACAAAAGTTCGAGGTCCAATATCAAGATCGATAGATTATACATGGTCGTCTAGAAGTCAGAATCCCTTCACTTTTTTCAAGGAGTTAAAAAGGAACATTTTGCATTGGACTTTAATTGTTTTCCTCTTTGGAAGAATGACTATTTTTATTTAACACCTTAATACCTTCATATACATGATATTATTTTATTACTTTGTTTAATTATTTACATATTGTATTAATTTGCTCTAATAATGAAATATTTGTGTTTCTTAGGATATATACTGTGAGCATCTTGTTGTTGGTGATCTTGTGAAAGTCGCTCGGGACGAGGACGTGCCCGCGGACATCGTAGTCCTCCACAGCACCGAAAGTACAGGTCGATGTTATGTTACCACGTCAAACCTCGACGGTGAAACGAACTTAAAGGTAGGTATAGTTCACGATGGAGTCTAGTGTACCATGAGTAATGGATACCAACCAAAGTATAGTCCAGACTGTTATGAAGGCTCACAGTAATTTCAGGCGTAATGCGAATGTACTCCTGAATGTACCTTTCTCACGCGATTTCCGCAAGTCATCAGTGTAATAGCTACGAGATTTATTGGAATAATCACTGTGAAAGCGCTCACTGATATACTAAGAACGCCTGAGAAGATCAATAAGTAATTCTTTGGAAATTTTCTACGGGATTACAAAATTCTTTCTAATACTAAGTTCATAATGAGTATGCTTATGAGTAGGCATATGCAGATATTTATGTAAATCGGGCGGTTTTGGAATTTTGAAAAGTCTATAATATTTGGAAAAGCCAGGCGAATTCGGAATTAACGTGTACTGGGTGTTCCGTATTCAATGTAATGTAACAATGAAAATTGAGATTTTCATACAAATCCGCAATCTAATAATGCGTAACAGATCTTGAATCTCAGATCAGGAGACTCGGTAGAGTCTCGCGCCAAGTAGAAGTCCCCTCTCCATATGTATATGTACCCTTGTCTGGAAAGCTTATAATGTGGGTGATAGAATAACTCGATTATTCACAATGTTAATTGTGAATGTAACTTCAATTGAATGTCCACACAGACGAACAATAGTTTGCACAAATTTTTGAAAATCGGAATGAGTGAGATATAAATAATGAACAATACAATCGATTTAAGTTAGTAACACCATTATTTATATATTCGAAAATAATATCATTTTGACAATGTGGAAGGTGTCTTTACCAATTGCCAAAAACATCTCATCCCCGCAGACGTTGCTGGTGCCGAAAATAGTCTCACAAATGAGTAGCTCGCAAGTAGTATCACTGGAAGCAACCATCACTTGTCAGCAGCCGATATCCGACCTTTACACCTTTCACGGGAAACTCGAGGTGAAAGAAGAGGGCGAAGTATCCAGTGGTTTCTTGACGATTGATAATCTCTTGCTTCGGGGATCCATATTGAGGGACACTGATCACGTTATAGGATGCGCCGTCTACACCGGACAGGACTCCAAACTGTCCCTCAACTCCAAGACAAAATCTAACAAATTCTCCACTGCTGAAAAGTATGCTTCATTGCAATAACCAATAATCTAATCAAATTAACAATTCATTGAAAATATCTCGAACGTGTATGACTGCAAGAACTATTATTCCATACAGGCCAAATATTCTTTAAACTTATTATATACTTACTAAAGTACATTGCTTGAACTAATAATACTGTAAATATCATTACGATATTTATAATAACTAAGACGCAACAGCAGCAGCAATTTTGGTTCTTAAATAACTCGAACAAATTTTGTTATTTAAGAGATCGATAAGACTATTCGCCTAATTTTATATTGTTCAAGCACTAGATGTTATATGTATAGAAAAAGACTAAGAGAAACATTGAGAAAAACTCCTCTAATCAAGTGAGTTGAAAAGATTTGATCAAAATTTCAGCCGAGTGGATTCATTGATTGGCTATTTATGTTGAGCACCATTTCAACAACGATTACTTGACGAATATTACGAATGTCAAAATGAAATTTACAAAATAGTTGGTATAAGCAATGTACTTTAATAAGTATATGAGGAGTGCTTTTTTCTAAATACCATGCGTACCGAAACAATGATTTAATTTTCATTTTGTAATACTGAGTTGTTCGAGACAAAATGTCTGTATTAATTAATACAAACAACCACTAATTATTTGTCCACAATGATATGATTCAAATTAACACAATCAAATGAACTTGCAGGTCAATCAATAGGTACATCTTAATATTCATCCTTCTGTTAATGGTGGAGGTGGCGATATCCACTGCGATGAAAGTAATGAACGATTTAGTCGCTAATTGGGATATATATCTTGGCCCAGACAAGGAGAGCCTGATAATCACGGACATTTTGGGTTTCACAATTTTATATAATTATATTGTTCCTATATCGCTGTACGTGACAATAGGTAAGAATGTGAGTAAAACTACCACAACCTTCTAGTTGCTAAGCCAACCCCGCTGAAACTCTATACTACTACTCCTTTCCTTCTATTTGTGAAAAGTTCGTATTACACACGTTCTTCCGAGCTGCACCGAATGGAACGTTCGAAAGAATCAATTGTCGGGGCGACGACGATCGGACAAGAGAGTTGCTCGAACAACGCTTTGAATTCCAGATTTTGAATTGTAAAGTAGTAACAATACTTGAAAAGGACATCTCTGCGCCATGTTTGACTTCCAATTACGTGGCACTTGAGATCGTCTAGCGAATCCCCTGATGTGGCGTTGCATTGACTTTGAAAGTGAATAATTGAATATTATTCAACAGGTTCATGTAACAGGATGTCTTCTTTTCAGAATTGCAAAGATTCCTTGGTTCCCTTTTCTTCGGTTGGGACATCGAAATGTACGACGCGCAGACGGATCAACCGGCGCTGACCAACACCTCCGACTTGAACGAGGAGCTCGGCCAGGTCGACTATCTCTTCACCGACAAAACGGGAACACTCACGGAGAATCTAATGGTCTTTCGACGTTGCTCCGTGAGTGACACAATCTATATGGAGAAAGACTGCGACGGCAGTCTCTATTTATTGCCAGCGAACGGCGACGAAAGCATGGCCGCAAAATTGTCCACCTGGAAAGTAAGTCTCACCCCCAGTCAGTAGAGTAACTATTACTAGACTAACAAATATAATAACTTATAAGTTCTTTTAATTCACACATATATAATACAATTCTGGCAATGGCAATCCAAAGGATATACGACGCAAAAGCGCAATACTAACATAGACTGTCAAAACTTCATGCTCTATTTATATTATAAGTGAAATTAACTTTAACAATCGAATCATATCTAAGATATTCAGATTAATCAGAAAAGGGTGATTTACTTACCTTTGCATCGACCCTGTCGTAACCCGCTCTTTACCAGGCATGCACACATGTATATTATATAAATTTTACATAGTACAAAATAATATTGTTATAGAATATTCAGCGCACAGAGAGGAATTCGGCAACGTTATTATATAATTAGAATTATTACGTGATTTATAATTGTTCTATATAAAAGTGCACAGCCGACAGTGTGATGACTAAAGAGCGAGTGGATCCCCCTGTAGAGCTCGATTAAAATGTACAGTCCATTTGGAGGATAAATTAGCAGCACATTAATATCGAAGTCGAAAGCTTATAAGTATTATTAAGGAAAGAAGAAATGGAGAACGGAGAAAAAGAGAATGACTAAAGAAATTGTTGTTGCACAGTCGGAGCTGTGGCACTTTATGATAAGCATTTCCCTGTGCCACGTGGTGCAGATCGCACCCCCGAGTCAAAGGCCGAACATAATGGCACGGCGGTCCGAGTTTCGAGAAAGTTTTCGCCTCAAGAAGATCACGAAGGTCAACAGCTCGCTCCTCATGCATCCCGATTTGCCGGAGTACCAGGTAAAAATAGAACTAACGAACAACCGATAATTCATTGAGCACATCAGTGCAACTGCGGCTCCCACTCGCAATCTGCCGCAGCGAGCGCGCCAGCTCCTTATCACCGCGCCGAAATAAACACCAGCTGACTGACTCTTTGACTCGGCAATTATGTACAGAGGAGAATAGTATATTCAAAGCGTGTAGTCGATATGATGAAGCTTATGTTAGAAATTCGAAAGATCCAAGCATGTATGCGGAGTATCCGTATACCGAGAATAAGAAATAATACTGACATACACAGTTTTTCTACTATTTCTTAAAAATGCAAAAAACTTTCTGCTTGAGGAATACATGCAGTAAGTCAAAGATCAAGTTTTATTTTCAAAATGAAATCAATTTTCTTAGAGAAGGAAGGTTTCTTTTTGGAGAAAATTTCTTTCGGGAAAGCTGGATATGCGAATACTTCTTTTTCCACTGTAATTTCAATGCATATTATATGTAGTATGGGACGAACGGGCTCTCATACCTCTCCCCTTCGGACAAAACAAAATGTTAGACAAACAGAAATATATTTGTAATTAAATAATTTCACCGAAACAGTTTGCTTAACCAACCTTCGCATTGTTGAGACATTTTTAAAGTAAAATTTGATCTTTTCTGAATACTATGTTGTTTTTCACTGGTCAACATCTCTTATAGTTAAGAGGTTTGAATTTATCAAAGGAAAGTCGATGTGAAGAAAGTCTGTTCATGAAGTTCGTAAATCAACTATTCTTTGATAAATTCAACAAACTGTGAACTGTAATGACTAAGTAGCGAGGAATGATGAATGATCCGTGTTTCTGATCTGCGCTTCTTCAATTCTGAGACAGCTTCGCTATCGAACATCCACAAATCGGAGCCTTATTTTTGGGTTCCACACCAATGCCGGGCCCACTATTGGAAATATTGTTTGCTGTCGCGTTCGTATTAATATTCGTACCACGAAGAGTTTTGTACAACGAAACTGTCTTTCCAAATCATGTCGCACGCCTTCTCGATGTTTAGGCAGACTGTTATAAAGTGTTGATTATCATCAAAAGCTTCACAGATTGCTGTTTCGAGGTTTAGTAGACAATCAATAGTAGAACAGTTTTTCCTGAAAGCCCTTTATACACTTTATATAATGCTGTTGGATTCTACGAACCATACAAGTTTTTATTCGATTTTTTTAAATGATCATTCCATTTGCACAGAGTCTTCTCGATTTGCACGTTGCCTAACGTACGAAATGTTCCGCTGAACCAGATTTACCAAAACATATTTTTCCGCCAGCCAATTTCTATTGTTTGCTGCGTGACAGCAGTGCAATGGAAGCTTTGCAATCGATATGCTTTCTTTCTAATTAGGCCACTTCTGCTGATGAAAAGGCTTTAGTGGAAGCGGCGGCCAGATGCGGGGTCATTTTCCATAAAGACAATGGGGATGAAATCGAAATCAAAATTAAGGACAGTATACTCTTCTTCAAGAGACTCGAAGTTCTCGAATTTAGTTCCGGTACGTATAATGAAGTAAAACAGTTTTTAATTTCCACGCAACTCTCTACTTTCAAGTCATAGAATACTCAGCACATAGTAAAATAAAATTAAAAATAAGATTCTTTTTGTCAATTGTAATACGACAGCTAGGAAAAGGATGTCTGTGATTATAAAAGATTCGGCTGAAGAGATCTGGCTATATTGCAAGGGGGCAGACTCAGCCGTCTTTCCACTGGTAAACAAGGGCAACATAAATGATGCAATTAAACATGTCGCAGATTTCTCAATGGTAAGTTCATGTAGCCTAGAAATATACTTGGCTGACAATAACAAAATCTCAAGTACAAGCTTTTTTATTCGAAGCACACAAATATCAACGCAACAATTAGAAAAATACAAATTGTTGAATGAGATTACATCAATTTTGAGTGTGTAATTTGTCTAATTGCTGAATCATAGAAACTGCCCCGTAATCGCTTATAGCTAAGAATTCATGTGTTCGTGCGGTTGTTGAACTATACAGACGCGACGTGATCAATCAATCAATGATTAAACAGAGTAACAATATTCCAGAGAGGTCTACGCACCCTAGTTGTAGGTTACAAGAAGATGAGTCAGTTGGATTACAACCGATTGATAAAGAAAGTGGAGCAGGCCAGGCAAATTATCGGAGTCGAACGAGCCATGTATGTGGAGAAGGCTTATAATTTAATCGAGGGCGATCTCACACTATTGGGGGTTACTGCCGTAGAAGATAGGCTTCAGGATGGTGTGCCTGAAACCCTCGAGTCCCTAAGGGTCGCTGGGATTAAAGTTAGTAAATAACGTATTGCCTTTACGCGCCTGTATTGTCCTTTTTATCCTTAATAATTTCTATATTGGTTCCTCCTTTCATTTAAATTATAAGCTCTGTTTCAAATTTCACTCTGAAACTTATCTTTACAAACCCAAATGGTAAATTTGTGAAATTGTTGGTTGAAATATTATTCTCGATCAATTAGAATCGTTAAATTCGAAAGATTTAAAATACGCCGATTGCTGCTAATTTCTACCCTTTGCTATTCGGGTTCGAGAAGCTATCAGCGCTAGCTGCAGTAGGCGTATTAAACGTAGTTGTAACTTTTAAATATATTAGAACTTGTTCATATTTCTCATAAGATATGGATTCTTACCGGCGACAAGGCAGAGACCGCCGAAAATATAGCGTTGCTTTGCGGACACTTTAAACAGGGGACTGAAGTATTGCGAGTTATGGGACAAACCGACGGGCAATCCTGCTATCTTCTTCTCACTGCCTATGAGTAAGTCACACAGATGTAAATTTAACCTTTCATTTCACTATATCTCCAATCACTATTAGCTCCATCTATCGTCTTTGAAATATACGATAAGCAGTTGGTATTTATGAACGGTTCATTTTTATTTCAAAAGTCGATCAATATTATGTCACGTGCAAGCGATAGGCCAACAAACATGCTAATGTTTTCCACACAGTATCTCTAACTCGGAAGAATCTCATGCATTGTTTTCCTGCGATTACAGGCGTAGGATAAAGTTGGAGCCGTATAAACAGTACGGATTCATAATCGACGGCATGAGTATGTTGGTAGCTTTCAAACACTGCCCCGAATTGTTCAAGTCTGTTGGTATGGCATGCGAGTCTGTCGTATGCTGTCGGCTGACACCACTCCAGAAAAGTGAAGTACGGGAAAATCCTTTCCGCTTGGCGCTTTCTTGCCTTTTTAACCGACTGCGAAAAAGGACGAGGTTCTTAATTCGTATTGTATATTTTTTTTTCATGCATAGATACAGATTGAATCTCAATTAGCCGAACTCATATTCATCAGGGCATTTCTAGATATAGAACAGTTACTTTATTTTTTATGTTGATCTACATACATTGTGTAGTAGTACCTCGATCATTATCCGAGTCACATTACTTCTATTTTTTATTGCATGAACACTGTCATATTATTTTATGGTTTCTATTGAAATACACGAAAGCTGGAAGAAAAACCATCAAATAATATGACACAGTATTCTAATAACGCAATTGGAATACAGGAGGCTGCACTGTGTATTTCAATACTTTTTAACACCGAGACTCCCGACCACAGGCATACATATTTGTCTACGAGAATAACGCTAATAAACATTTTTATCAAAGTGTGGTGTGACAGCAAAAGTTTGCAATTTTAGTAGTCAACACATTAAATGAAAAGAATATGAGTATTAAGAATAGTAAATATACATATATTGTAGGATAATTGAGCGTTTGGATAGAAAAGATTCTACAATAGCTAACAATTGTCAGTTTTTCTTCGTTTTAAGAAACATCTGCATCTCTTAATTCCAAATCTTTACGTGTTTCCATTCTGCTAGATTGTCCACTTAGTAAAGAATGCTAAGAGTCAGCCGCTAACTGCTGCGATCGGTGATGGAGGTAACGATGTCTCAATGATACAGGAGGCACATGTGGGGATCGGTATAATGGGGAAGGAGGGTCGCCAGGCGACTATGAGTGCCGATTTTGCATTTGCCAAGTTCCGATTTCTGAAAAAAGCACTATTAGTCCACGGACATTGGTATTATGTCCGTATCAGCACATTGACTCAATACTTTTTTTATAAGAACATCATGCTCGTCACGCCGCAGGTGTTTTTCGGCATACAGAGTGGCTATTCTATCCAGGTAACTATTAAGTTAACTATGTTAGCAGGAAGACCTTGTAATTATGAAAATTGAACTACTGAATAAAACGGAAGACGTCAATTTGGTAATCAGTATTTGTTACATTTCTAGGAACTTTATGATAGTATGTTCCTCATGGGGTACAACGTAATATTTACGTCCCTACCAATTTTAGTTTATGGATTACTCGAGCAGGACCACAGTAGCAAAAAACTGTTGAACAATCCATTTTTATATAAACTTTACAAAAAGAACCATTTACTGTCTTATGGCCAGTTTTTCAAGTGGGTGTTTTCGGGTACGTCGATTTGAAAATATACAACTATCTTATGTAGTTATCAAAAACCTCCTAGAGTCTTATTCTGATGATTGATGCTGCTTTCAGGTTTTTGGCACACGTGTGTCATATACTTTTTATCACTTTTATACACCAGGATGAACCCAGTGTACCTGTACGACAGCACTCCAGTCGATCACTGGGCTTTCAGTACGTGTATGTTCCACATCATCACATTGGTGGCTAATATTGAGGTAAACATTGACTTTACACTACTCTAAAGACAATTTCGAATAATAAACAAGTCATATTGTTTACAAAGGCGTACCACACAAGTAATTCGATTTGTCTTCCCAGGTATTAATACATAGTTCATATTGGACTCTCCCGTACGTGGCAAGTGTAGTAGGCTCTGAAGTCGTCTTCTTTCTCTTCGCCTTTGTATATTCCTGCCTACACATGTAAGCATGCCAATCCTTAAAAAACGGAAACAAAGCACCTCGTCGAAACTATTACAAACTTGACCCTTTCTTTACCAGACGTTATGACGGTGACATGCATTGGGTACTCCATAAGTTATTCATATCCCCGTGCTTCTGGTTGTTGACTCTGGTGATACTAGTGATTTGTCTCATCCCGGACTATCTATTCCTCACGTATAACACCTACAGACCCCGACTGGTCCTTCGAAAACTTGAAGAGCCGCCCCCCACTGTCAATGGCACTACCAGCGTGGAGGGCGACAACAACATCCCACCACTAGCGAAGGTAATGAATTCTGCTCATTATACGCTCCGATAACATACATTCTTCCTCGCACCAAGCAAGCTGAATTAATTAATCACCATAAAAAATGTGGTCGTTACAGTGGCTGATCCCTAGATCCTGTCGCAGTCCTAGTTGACACTTCAAACGTTCCAATGTCTTTAAAAATACCCGGTTTCCCAGTCCCCCTCCACGTCAAGCTAGACTACACCTCCCACTATGGCTTCATTTTTTTGTGCCCTGTGATTTTCCGCACAGTGTATGTTAAAGCGATACGTTCAAACAGTGGAATTTTCCTGGCAGGCACGACGTTTCACTGACATTACACCTTGGAGAGGCAGCTTCTCCCTGGAGAAGACTGAATAGACTACCATTGCCAGTGTACTGTCATTGAAAGCACCAGGACAATTGGGGGGATCCATACTATTCATCAATAGGCGTTGAGACAAAGTGGAACTGACCAGTCAGTTTTTTATGATATCTAATTTATTAGTAGTGTCAAGTAGGGAGTGCTACACTTCGATTTGTTTATTTATTCTGAGAAATAAGTGATTGTGATGCGTAGAAGTGTATATAGTAATTAAAAAGTGATTCAGAATCCAATACAATATGGGAAGAAGAAAGGGTGAGTTTTTTATTGTATGATACATGAATTAAAAATCTGATTGTCACGTACGATAGTTTATTCGGGTATGGTACTGCGAATAGCCCACCCGTAACTCTAATATAAAGTACCATTAAATTCCGAAATATATCCTGGTAAATTTTGTTCAAAAAATATTCTCTGCCTAATATCGGCATCGTACAACCCGACAAAACGGGCATAGGAACTTTAACGCTCGCGTTAAATGTTAAACAGCAAGCAGTGTAACATAGTGATGAAGTATAGCTACAAATCCTATATTGTATAAGAATGCGGTCCTTCTTACTAGTTGCACAATAGATTTTCCTCTGTAAATATGTAAATATCCACATGGTGCGAATGCAGGATTTAGAATAAATCTTTTAAAACGCACTAACAAGACTTAATGTACGAGGCCCGCACGAAGCCGACCAATTATGCATCTTCCGCAAATGAATGAAAATGACTGCGGTCCTTCTTACTAGTTGCACAATAGATTTTCCTCTGTAAATATGTAAATATCCACATGGTGCGAATGTATGATTTAGAATAAATCTCTTAAAACGCACTAACAAGATTTAATGCACGAGGCGCGCACGAAGCCGACCAATTATGCATCTTCCGCAAATGAATTCCTCATTCTCCCTGGTGCCGACGCATCTCTGATGGAACAATTCTCCACCTTCACCTTGACACTGTATTATTCCACCGAGATGTACCGACACTGGGTCACTGAACTTCACAAAACAAAACATACAAGTTTCCGCAAGATTTTCTTTGAGCTCGTCCACAGGAGCAGATAAAGCTAATGTATTCGGGCGTAGGGGGCAATGCTTTTCGTCATTAATCGGTGGGCTTTGGGTGTATGTTGCCGTCGTCAAACTCTGGTGTTTGTTTACCGCTGTTGCGTCTCCAAGAATGGGAATGGTATGGCCCGGAATTGGCCCGTGGATGTCGTGTGTAACATCAACCGCCATTTCGGAAAGGATTTCCTGCTTGATAGACACCATTTCATTTAACCGCAAAGGAAACATAGGATGATTTGTTCCTTCATGAACAATGGATTTCTCGAAGTTCATGTTGATCGGTAATGTTACTGTAACAGGTTTCTCCTCTACTTTCGGTTCGTCGTCGTTACAGACAGTTAGTGGCGAATTTGCGCTACAGTTACTATTTGGTAGAAGCACGTTTTCGGAAATTACTTTCAGGTTCATCGGGTAGATACCCGCTCCAGAAAAGCCATCTCGTATGGCTACAGTTGTTGCCGCCTTAACCAGAGCGTCAGAAAATATAGAGCCAAATGAACGCTGGCCTCTTTCTACACTTGCGAGCCTGCCCTCTTTAAAGTAATTGCTATTATAATTAGACTCCAATTCAGCAACGATTCGGCTTAGAGGGTGTAAATCTTGCGACGGTACGCAAACCATTTGGATTTTGTTCTTCTCGCAGAAATGAATAGCTTGAAAGGACTTCTGCCAGGGATTCCCGTCGAGTAGCAACAAACACGACCTGGCGTTCTGATGTTTTCGAAAGTGACGTAACCAATGGGCAAAAATATTTTCACTGGGTTCTTCATAATCCCACGTAGTTATTAGTGTATCCTTCGGCAAGTCGTTTGCTTTCAGCAACTCCTTCTTTCCATAAGAGATTGCCATCGGTGGAATTGATTGTCCAGCGGCGTTCGCGCAGATTAGCATAGTTACAGAAGCATCGTTCACCGTGACCATTTCAACATTCTTCTTCTTATCACCCTCTTTTATGCTAGTCTTTATCATGAGCACCACTTTAACAACATTGTAAATAAGCTGCGGTGTATTTATTAGATTACACTGGTTCATAGTATCGTTTAATATGTTGCAGTAATTGGTGATGATCTCATTGCTGGCAGGATTTTCAGAGTGGGAGGGATCATTTGAGCTTTCCTTGATCACTGGTATATCTGGATTCGCCTTCTTGAAAGATAATATCCAGTCGATCCCAGCCATTCTTTTAGTTGAACAGAAATTGTGTTCGAGCTTTTTCTTCTCAGCGAAATCGTAAGCGAACCTTCTGATGTCGGTCTCGCTAAACTCAAACCCGCGGGACATCATTTTCAGTATTTTAGCGGCTAATTCTTTCTCTTGCCCATAAGTGAATACTGATTTAATGTTATGGATGATCTTATGGATCTGGTATGGTGAGACGTGATGAAGCCGTGCTGCATGAGCTCGGCTCATGCCACTGAGGTAGTATGCTTCCGCGGCCCTTAGAAGGGCTTCCTCGGGATATGCTTGTGGCTCCTTCTTTTTGCGCTTCTTCTGCATCACAGAAATAAACATTGGATTCTCTTACAATCAAAACCGCGGATACATAAGAAGTCAGATGGCGAGGAAGTTAGTCGTTTGCAGTTCTTTCAATTTCGATAGATTATTCGAGGGAAAAAATGAAGTTTATCTTTTAGACTCACCGCCGACGATTGCCCCGCAAAACATTTTTTTGGTGTCACATCGAACTCTGAAAAAGTGTTTGAACAATTATTGTTATTGTTATTATTATTATTATTGGGAAATCTATATATATGGAACATGGAACAAATCTCGCGGCGTGAGATAAAGCGGACATTCAATTTTATTCGGAGCGAATGCAAATATCATATTAAATTAGAACAATGAAGTTACGATGAATGAATTTATCTTCATTGTCGCAGCTGTATTCTAACTCTCTATTCTATCTCTATTCTAACTTATTTTTGTATTATCCTAATGCGATCGCCCTTGAAAGCTGATATTGCAATGTTACAGAGAGTAGTTATACATATATATATATACTGCTATATATGCAATGCTGTATAGTAGTTCATGAAAGGCAGTGATGGGATTGGATAAGGATCCATATTAAATTTGCATGATGTACTCACTGAAGCAGTAGCTTTAATTTAAAAAAATATAAAAAATCAGTCATGTTGATAGTAATCGCAAAGGATATAAGAACTTTTCACCAAGTTATACAGGGTGTTTAAAAAATGTCCTAAACGAGTATTGCCATCTTGTTAAGAATTTCGCGGCGATGAAGATGGCTTTCCTCAAAATGTTGTCTCACGCTTTATTTCGCGACAAAATACAAAAAATGATGTGCCAATACGGTTGATCTATTCGGTTGATTCTCGGAAAAGGGTGATGCCAAAGTCGTTTATACATCAATAAAACACATCACTGAAAGGACAGATTATCCCTTCTGTCGGAGGGAAGGGCTGACCTTTAGCCAGTGGGCCCTATCCGCTGACCAGCGGGACCATGAAACTATCTTATTGGCGTATAATTTTGTAGCGAAATCAAGGACGATCAAAAAAATTAATGTAGCTATCTTAATCGCCGCAAAATTCCCTACAAGATGGCTATACTCATTTAGGACATTTTTGGAACACCCTGTATGTAGCACTACGTTTTGGATCATAACATCGATATACACGTGGCTAGGTGTCATATGTTTTTTGAAAGCATCTTAATTTGTTTAAGTTGTTTAAGAACTTCTCGTATGAGCCTGCCAATAGTACAAATAATATAGGCAGAGACATAAAATAGAATAAGTCTGTTAGTATTTATCAAGCACGTGTCGCTAACAAAGGATCCCCAATTGTTCTCGTAATTGTTTCGAGTTGTATTCACTGCATGCATACGACTTTTTTGTTGAACACTGGCATTGATAAAATTCCTCAATACGTATATGTATAATTATTTTACTCGACATAAAGTAATATGTATTACAAAGAAACCGAGGCCAAACAAAATCCTATATGACAACAAAGGCACCCAACCTAAAAGGGCGGCGAGAATAACAGCGAGTGGATCGCGTGGGCATTGCAGGATAAATAATCTGTTTTGAAGATATAAATAAACACCTGATGTCTTGGAATCGCGTAGTGAGTGACGTCTCATGATGACGATACCAGGAATATCTTCAGTACAGCCGGGCACAGCTGATACCTGTTTGGCGCGGATTTGCTCTTGCGCGATACATGCGACCAAATTGGGCTGTCGACGGACTAGGAACTAGTACATACATATGTACAGGCTTTCTACAGTTCCATTGGTTCCATTCTTGCCGTGCTTGGCTACCCGCTCATGAAAGGAGGTGGTCGTCATGGTTCATCCACATGTATTTTCTCCAGACCGTCCACGGTACTAGAAAGTGACAACGTTAATGTATCTGGATTCCAGTTTACCGCTCGACAGCCTGCTCTTTTCGAGCGAAAGGATTTTTGAGAATGAAAGAGAAAGGCCTGCGAAACCGCCGTCCTGCAATACAGGTCGTTTGAGCAATTGGATTCATCGAGGATGTACTCAGTTTCCTCAGCAATCATCAAGACGCCCGGAATCTGCGGACAGGCGCGTTTGCCGGTTGCCGGCCACTAATACTGATAGGATTCGGAATATTCACAGGAAAATGATATTCACCTTATCAAGTCGAGCTGGACCATCCCACTCAGCTATCAGAGTTTTTGTCGCCTGAAATGATTCCTGTGAACAAGTATGTCGGAGTTAATCGCCACTGCGCGTTCCAGTGGTTTCGAGAGTGTTGCCAGAGCTTTATGCTTGATTTTACGTAACTTTTAGTTCCGGTCTACTGTGTATACTTTATTTTCATTGTTTGTGGGTTTAATAAATATGGTTTATTGGTCCGTAACACTTATTCTCCTTTTTGACGCACGCAAGGTGGTATTTCGTACCTTTGAAATTTCCCTGTCTTCCGAATTTCTAGCGGTACGATAAGATAAAACGATGTGAATAATATTTGCCTCACAATCAGAAGCTATTGCTAAACCGCGCAGAGCTCAACACTGCACGCTTTGTATATCTAATTAGAATAGAAATGTGAAGCGTTTACGCCAACTCCTCAACGGCAACCCGTAAAATTACAAAGCAGAGCAACCATTCGCAGAATCGAGTTTATTTCGCCAATATTACAGGCACAGGAAAACTGCTAAAAATGAGGATCACCTTATGTTATTGGCGGCGTATCATAATAACAGCACTTGTCGTTTCACTGGTGTTTTGCATAGTGCAAGTCATAAGACTGGAACTGGGCTTCGCTGACAATGATCTCTCAAATGTCGACAGACTGTAAGTTGAATCTCAATTATTGGACTTCTCCGCAGGCATATTTCATGTGACTTCTAATGTTTTTTCCGTGTTATTTGTTGAAGGATTCGCATATCTCAATTATTCAAGGAGTCACAACAACCATATCTGGGGTGCGTATATAAACCTTGTATTAATAACTTAGTATTCATTGAAAAACTGCTACCTGCGTTATTCCTAAAAGAATAGTTATTCGAAAATAATTCTCAAAAATGATGTTTCTTATTGTGCCCGTACCTTGGTGCTCAGAGAAGAAAATTCTCTGAGGGCATTTTCATGTGCTGCATATTGACAAATATCAATATTAAAAGCAACTCTAGAGGGTTTTACTCTCATATAAACACTTAACAGAGTAGTACATATCCTCCAGTTGATTTCTTATGTGTAGAATAAATTGAATCACTAGAGTAACTCGAATACTGGATACTCTATATTTACAGAGACGGAGTTGTTGCATGTAAGCTGCCCCAGCTCGATGTGTCTAACCCAGAAATAACAAAATTCATTCATGATGTACCACCCCTATCCTGTTCTCCTGAAGACTGGGTTGTGGCGCATGGTTCAACCCTCCGCATTACAGAGAAAGCTAAGGCTAAACATGGGACAATATCTTGCAACTTTAGTGGTAAATAACAGATTAAGAATGCAGGAATATTATTCCATACTGAATTCTTTAACTACAAATCAACTTATCCACAGAGATTCTTAGAATAAATGACTATGACTTAAGATATACGCACCCAGTTGTCTCAGGGCATTCTTATACTCTTAGACACAGTGACTTTGCTGATGTGAAATGTGAAGCAAGCAATGGAAAAGAGTAAGCAGTACCCAAGCCCATAAGTATTAAATTTGATAGTACTCGAGAATGGCAAAAGTATATGTTAAAATTCTCCCTGTTTTAGATGGCATGGTATCTTAGCAGGCGTTAGGGAGGCTCCAGGACAAAAAGAGAAAAGTTCATGGAACAAAGTCGCCAAAAATGCAGTCAAGTTAAACGTACTAATGTTTGGCTTTGATTCACTGTCACGTAACACATTTATCCGAAAACTACCAAAGACATATCAGTATTTAAAAACGTATTTAGATACGCTAGTATTAGAGGGATATAATATAGTTGGGGATGGCACGCCCCAAGCTCTTATTCCGATTCTAACTGGAAAGATAGAACTAGAGCTGCCGGATACCAGAAAACGTATGGGCTACAAAGCTCACTATGTCAATGTGTATCCCATGATCTGGAATAAGTATAAAGAAAATGGGTATGTAACTGGCTTCATGGAAGATGTCCACCACATCGGCACATTCACATATCGGTTGAAGGGATTCCAGGAACAGCCCACTGATCATTACATGAGAACATTTTACATAGCGTCTTCTCCATACTTCAGATACTCGAAAAAATTATGCCTCGGTGGTGTACCAAGGCACATGGTTAGTTAAAAGATGTATCTGTATAATGATTTTCAAAGCAAGCGGAAAGCTAATATGTCTGTTATGTAGGTAATGCTGAATTACATGAAAGAAATCATGGGCACCTACAAAGAGCAACCAAAATTCTTATTCGGCTTTCACGGTGAGCTTTCTCATGACTCCTACAATGACATAGGCGTTGCTGATGAGGATTTGTACAGTTGGGTGAAGGATCTAAATGAGTTGGGTCACTTGAACAATACCCTATTAATTGTCATGAGTGATCATGGCCACAGGTATGTAATTCAAGCACAACAAAAATGAGTACAAAATCCTACTCAGTGCTTTGTATCTAGGTTTGCAGAGATACGCAATACCCTCCAAGGCAAACAAGAAGAAAGATTACCTTTCTTTTCATTCACCTTTCCACCCTGGTTCAAAAAGGCCTACCCAGAAGCATACGCTAACTTTTTGCATAATACACAGTATTTAAGCACTCCGTTTGATGTACATAAGACGTTGGAACATATTTTAGATTTTGAAAGCCCGAAAGATGGAGACCGTCATAATAGGGCTATAAGTCTGTTTGATAGGGTAAGTGGTACCTATTTTATTAATACATTAAACTAGTTGTTACGCGATTCCACTTTTGTTAAGAATTGCCTGCAATTTTTATTACATATAGTCAAGATCATAATCTGATTATTGAGAATTCAGAGGCAGGTAATTTTGATTAAAAATGTGCCTTTTATAGGTGCAAATGGCACACTTAAAATTTTTTAAAAACATTCGAAATTAGTGGCCCTGGAAAGAATTACTGTTTAGTTGTTTATAAAACTGAAATTGCAGCACTGCTACCATTACCGCGATACGTGGTTTGCATTGTATTGGGCAATCTAAATTGACGTCAAAAGTGTACGAATCTAGCTACAACTTTCGATCATGTTATTGCATCAGTGAGATAATTATTTCTGATGTTTGACTTTCCGATATTCTGCAACACGACATTAATTTTAGAAAAATCTTCGGTCAACTTTATGCGCACATTTATTTCGAACTCGAGAAAGACAGCATTAAAATATCATAAGTAAAATACCCATATAGTAATAAGAATTAATATATACACCTCACTCACTAATGGGCGTTATTTCCAATCCCAGTATTTATATAGCCACATCATACAGAACACATGCAGCCAAAAAACGATGTATAACAGCCATCCGACTTATTACGGTTTCCAATATTGTACAGCGCGATAGTACTTTCTTTTGTTGCAATATTAACCGTTAAATTCAATATTTATTTGTTCTTTTTCTACTCACATTGTAAGGAACAGGCGAAGCCTGCACGAGGTTTCTGTTGTGTGTTGGTAATGAAACCTCTTCTGTCAGCGACCTTGGGCGCCTGGAACTCTGAGTCAACATTCGACGCCAAAGAAATCCAATTCAAGCGTGTTCGTCTTCCGGAGATTTCCCTTATATTCCGTGATATGAGACAACAGAATTTACGATCTTGTGCGCACTCAAAGAATTCGGAGCGTGATATGGCATTTTAATTGCAACAAGATGAGAATGCGACTCGGTCGTTGACACACATAATGTTCTTCTTCACAGAAGAATTACATTTAAAATATAGATTGGTGTAAGATGCCAATAATTTAATTTAATCACTAAATCACTCAACCACTACAACTCACGGTCTAGTGTGTCACGCGAATAAAGACAGGACTAGGAGCACAGAACACCGCTAACTGTAGCCGTTTATCGCAGGCTTATCAGAGTTCCAACCGGATAAGCCTGCGCATTGTCAATAGGTCTGTTCGGGCCGGCAGTTTGGTCAGGACCCAACCCATTTCCAACCGGGTTTTCGTCCAAGTTTACTTTGTGTCACACGGTTGGAAATGAGTTGGGTCTTGACCAAACTGCCTGCCCGAATAGACCTATTGTTATTACTATAGTAATATAGTATAGTATTATACTATATTATATTATATTATATTATATTATATTATATTATATTATATTATATTATATTAATTATATATATTATAGTATAGTATATACTATAGTATTACATGGTATATTACATTTAACGGTTTCCATACTATTTGAACATTTCACATTACGACCCGTTGGTAATAACGCATCCTAGTGAACACTTAAATGTTTATTGTTTAATTTTGTTTACGTTTTCCATTTTCTTTACGCGATCCTTATTTATGTTGCCACAATATAATGTGAATCTTAATTGTTTATACATTATATGGTTGGTTAATCGTCTCAATGATTTTATGAAACAATTGAACTTTTTCAAAGCATCAGCAATTTGAATTGCAATCTCAAATTTAATTTAATTCACTCTACTACATATTCATACGCATATATTTCTTGTATTTTGAATTACCGATTCAATTACTCAATCTCCGCGACAATTCAATGAACAACTCCAACGTTGCATCGTAGTACATAGTCGGATCTGAACTGAAGTAATACGAATGGTTTGCATGGAAATAACGAAATGAATCATCCAACTATGCAGGTGCCAGTAGAGAGGACATGCTCAGACGCTTTCATTGAGCCACACTGGTGCGCTTGTCTGAGCTGGCAGGAGATCTCAGTGAATGACGAGCAAGTCATTACCGCCGCTGCATCTTTCATTAAGTTTCTCAACGAGTACACGAACAAACATCGAGATATATGCGAGCTTTTACACCTAAAAGAGATCCTGTGGGCTGCCAGGCTCATTCCAAACAAAGGTAATCCCTCCGACTCGAAACGGCCCAATTTATAGTTATCATTAATGACGCTTTTGATCTCTATCGATCCCAATTTTTGCAATTAAAATAATCTAGGTCTGCTAAAATTCCAAAAATCTGGCGATCAGGATGGTTTCGTAGGTGATTTCAGTGCGAAAACGAAAGCAACTAGTGAAATATATCAGCTGAAAGTAAAAACTGTCCCTGGTGATGGACTATTCGAAGTGAGCATCACTCATGATCTGAAAACGAACTCTTATTCAACAAAAGTAAGTCCATGCATTTTTCAAACGTTCTGCAACATCTCAGTCCCCTCATTCGAACGATTTGCATTTTTCGCCATTGTTACGAGCCGGGTATCGAGAGCCTGGTGATACTCTCTTGAATTTAACTGACTTGTGCTAAAGTTCTCCTTTTAGTTTAGAAAGGACGTAAAGATCAATATATTTTTTAGCTAACTTTTTAGAAGGCTACAACAGTTTCCGTAAGATCTTGAATAATTCGGTGTACGGTTTGTTTACAATTGGCGGTGATTTAAGTTCGTTTTAACGTTCCGAGTTGAACGGGGATCCTGCGATCAACCATTGGTTTGCCTAACAGTCACGGTGTGATGTTAACACTGTACGGTTAATGCTTCGGAGGAGACTAATGCTCGATCTAGTACAAGTTCACGTAGTTTTTCAGTAAAACAACTAGCAGAGCTCTGCCGTACTAGACGTTTTAAAACTATCACCCTGTTTGCTTCGTAAAATCAGGGTTTATATATCCCAAAAATCCGGAGCAGGGTATTGATATGTAGAAGTTTCAGTGTGGTATAGAAATTGCGGATGCACATGGGTGCATGCACTGGATGAGTCTATTGCAAATAGGGGCAAGAGTGAACGCGTTAACGCAGGTCAGAAAAATTGGGGTGGCCGGTTTCCAGGCTCGAAAAATACGCAAGAGAAATCTATCATTGCGGACAAATCCTGGCGGTTACGTATTAAATTTGTACAATGGAAAGAAAATTAGCCCAATTGAGTTGAGAATGTAACACTATTGTTATTTCTCGAGTGTCAATTCGAGTAAACTTTTGTTATTGTAGAATATCCTATCGCTCGTCGTAGAGTATTATATTTTTGTAGAAAACTAAATTATATTAGGAATAAGTAAAAAAACTAGGATCATGAAGAATATCAATATTTTGATGAATAGCCATTTTTCTTTTCACATTTATGAAAATGAACCCCACAAAACATCGAGAAACTACAGGAGAAAACAAAATATATTTTACCCATATTCATTGTTTTACAGATCACTGACGTTAGCAGGATTAATATGTATGGATCCCAAGCCCGTTGCGTCGAGAATTCCTTGTACCATTTACGAAAATATTGCTACTGTAAACAGTAATTGCTATGATCATAGTGCAACAATTCGTAATTACTCCCGCAAGTTGAACGAGACTTGTGATGTGATTAGTACTTTGTTTCACTCGATACCTATGACAGAACGAAGAAGATAAAGTGAAGAGGATGTTCTGTTGCTATTTGACTTATATCAGAAAGGTTTGTTTGAGTTGGGTATCGATATCCGAATAATCGATAGTTGAAAGGCCTGGCACTACTACTGTTCCAGTACAGAATTGAAATTTTGTCTGTAATCGCGCTTCTGATCCATTAGTCAGTTAAATCTGATTTGATTGGCCATGCTGTTACATAGCTTTTATAGCTATATACTTATTGTACATACTTATTTATGCCGGAAAGTATTTCGTCGCATAGTGTTATGTGACAGATGTATAGTGCCCAATAAACTTGGTTTAACAAGTAGTGCGACGAAACCTGTTCTAGGACACCAAGCAATAAACTATCAATCGAAAGTACGTACTGTAGGTCGAAGAATATTTTAGATCAGAGGAACATGTTTCCGCTCTAATTGCGGACACCGTTTTTGTCTGTCTAACCGTCGCGACACGCGCCGGGCGAAAAAGCAAAAGAAAACCAAGCCAGCCGATGTTTTTCGAGACACCTTTAGCGAGAGGTGCGAACAATAGGCAGTTGCGATGAGGTCGGCGAAGGAGAAGAAGCTGTATCTTAGAGATGCGGCGACTCATGTGTAAAACAGGTCATAACCCTTGTAGAAATAAACTGTAGGGTAGCCTGGAGTTCTCTGTATAGTTACTCTAGAAATCCTGGAGTTAACTACAGATGTTTATGAGTAAATTGAAATATATTTTAAAGCAACTCTTGGGGCAGTCTAGAGCAACTCTTGCTTAAGAGTAACTCCGTTCAGCGTAACTTTAGAAACTCTGGACTGATCCAGAGTAACTCTTGCTCAAGAGTAACTCTGTTCAGTGTAACTTTAGAAACTCTAGAGTAACTCCCAAGTGCTCCAAGAGTTACTTTAGAATGTTTCAATTTACTCTTAAACATCTGTAGTTAACACCAAGATTTCTGGAGTAACTACAGAGAACTCTAGGCTACTCTAGAGTTTATTTCTACAGGGGAAGTGCGAAGAAAGAGTACTATTGTTTTTAAAAAAACGCCTTTAAAAAGCCTACAGTACTATGCTGTCGTTGCATTAGTTTGCAACATTCAAATTTGTATTTAAAAGAACTGAATCCTCAGTGGGCTGGGCTCCAAATTCGTAAGACGTTTACAGTTACTAAAAAGAAAGCGCATATACACGGAACTAGCAAAAGTTCGAAGAACTGCGATTCCGCCAAATCTTACAACATCCAATCAGCGAATACATCTTTTACTGTTTAGTTTTTATTAATCGACTAATTCGTCAAAAAAGATATAAAAACAATTTTATTTATTAATCGTTTGTATTCGGACTTTTATGTGAGAAAGTGTCGGAACGACCCAAACTCTTTTTAAAGATTAGGAGTAGGTGATGCCTGGGACGGTTCTAGATTTAAGAAACTTCGACATTTATACTAGATAGGCTATTCTTATGGTTCTAACTATATTAAGTCTGTTGAGTGCTTGGGTGCGAGATTGATTGCCAACCCTACTTCCGGAATGTCAATTCGATACATTCGATGATTATATGATTAATTCTTACCTACAAACATTGTACTCGTGATTAATCAATACGCAAGTTGTGCTAGTCTTCATCGAGTCAGAGTGCGAAAAACTATTAAATCGTGTATTATGGAGAAGTCTTGGAAGTATCGCCATTGGAAACCATGGCTGAAAGTCGAAATGTACTCCCAAGCTATTTTCCTATTTTAATAGCCGCCGCAAAAGTATTGGAATGCATTGGTGTATGGCCTGTATGTATATATTTACTTAAAGGCACGTTTAGACTTACGACTTGTAGTTATCGTTCCTTTCTTGAAATAAGGACGTACAGCCTGCTCAAACGATTCTGTTAGGAATGCCCATGTAAACAGGGCGGAGAAACTAACAGAATCGATTGCGCCCGGGGTACAAGGATAGATCGCAGCAGAAAAGAAACGTTTTCGTATAAGCCGCATACTACATAAAATTACAATATTATATTTATGCATGTATGCATTTTGGGGTCGTTAGCAGAAAGGGAGTTCGCAAATATGAATCCACTCTAAACCTAGTACTGAGAGTATCATTTGGATGGAACTCCATTACAATTGAAAGTGCCACTACCAAGAAATAGTCTTTCGTAAAGTGTTCGCCATCCCTCGAGATGTGCCATTTCCTTGCACAGTTTCGCATTCCATTGCAATAGCTGAGTCATATATATAATAAGTATATATTTATTGCGATTTGCATAATGATAGAATTAAAGGGGTTTTAAACGCTAAAACATTTTGTATGTTAATTAAGTATCCCAAATACCTCCCATTTTTTAAAAATATTCTCATGAAATTGGTTTTCTTAATATATACTTTGATCAGTTTAAGTATTAATGAATCCCAAAATTAAGTTTATATTTTACCGTTATAAGCAACAAGTAATCGGTAACTCCTTGACAGTAATACTTATAATTGATTAGTGCTAAATTATATTATCTAAACTGATGCAAAATGGTAGTAATTTCTCTGGTATTGGAATCCACTAATAAAAAACCAATGTTCTGCCTGTTAGAAGCATCTCTCGGAAAGTAAGCTTCATTCTTGTAGTCCTTCGCCACTACCTGCAGAACTATAGTACTAACTGAGAGGCTCTCCGAGTATTTCTGCTGCTGAACCCTGAAAGCAGTAGAAGATTTTCATTTCAATCGAGAAATTAACAGTGAAAGTCCAGTTTATGACATTTCAATTACGGTACAAGTGATCGATCGAACCTTATTAAGTCTTTGTAAATGTTTCTCGTTACTTCAAGGTATGGCTCTATATTGTCCTCGTACTGACACAACACTCCACCAAGGACTAGCATTTGCAGAATTCGAAAAATGAATTCTTGGCGCTCGTTGTTAGAGTACAAGATAAATTCGGGACAGTCTCTGTCCAATAGCATCTAGATATTTTGCCACTCTTAGGTTTTATATGGGTTTTCATAGGAATATGAATTGAATGCAAAAAGTCACTCTTACTCCACGAAGATTGTCGGAGATAAGGAAGTCTTCGATTTCTTCGTCGAATCTCTTACAAATTGTCCCAGACTTGTACACAACACCATTACCAGGATCCTTCAGCTTATCAAAAAAGGACGTGGACAAAATGCTACAGGGAACTTGTTTAACTTCCACAGAAGAGGCAATCGTTCCTAATTTGAAAAATGCTAATTTGTACATAGGTACGTGACACTTTCAAAATAGGCTCAGAATTGAAAAACTAAATTAAATAAAAAACAGAATAACATTATTGACATAAATCAGCGCCAGCACATTGCACTAATGATTAACTTCAAAACTACGAAACCTGCTTTTCCCCAAGCATCCAACCCTTGTTTCGTTAGTAGTTCCTTAGCCACGATTGCGTCTTTGAAAAAAGCCTACGAAGTTTAAATCATATTTTACTCACCAAATTTTTCAAGAGTAATTATATTTTGCATTTCTAATTAAAGTCAAAATGCACTAACTTCTGCCAAGTGATACTTATGGTACTGCTGAAAAGGTTCGTTAAACGAAAAGTACTGTAAAATTAGATTGTCCTTAATACCCCTAGAACAAGATTCAGCAGTTTTCAAATCCTGGGGTTATGTATAATTATAATTTTTTAAACTTAAGTTTAATGTGGGAAAAAATTCTTTCCTGTTTCTTTACCATTTTTCAAGAAGATCTTGACTGTTTCGACTATTAATACCCATATTATTCCTCTCTCCGAGCGGCACAAACGTATACTTTGGCTCGGCTTCCATTCTGCAGGTGTAAACTACACGAGCCTTGGAAAATAAGCCTGATGCTATTCTACGTCACTATAGCAACAGTATATCAATCCATATACTTGTATAGATATATTTTGTGTAAATCCCATCGTTTTACAAATAACAGAGATATACATAGGCGGGTGTGCTAAAAGTCTGGACACGGTTAAAAATATTCCAAAATAAAGCATTTCAGGAAAAAAACGGAATCGGAGAAGGGAATTGTTGGTATACTGTAAGGACCCAGCATATTAGTGGAATGTGCACTTCTTTATTACACACAGAAACAGTCTACTTACTTAGAACCGTTAGCGATTTACTGGTAGAAAATAATATAAGAAATTCATTATAAAAAGTATTTGCAGACTGGATCGGTGATCTATCAGGTTTTCCATGGCATCAATTCGATAAATTGCTAGTTTTTAACCGACTTCGAAAGGAGGAGGTTCTCTATTCGTCCTGTATATATTTTTCCCCCTATGTTTGTCCGCCTACTGCTCTGCGGCGGATGAAACGATGATCGGGATCAAACTTCTTGCATCTGGTAAGATATGTTTCCAGAATGGTCCCATTAACAAACAATTGTTAATTTGTTAAATAATTACCATTGTTATTGCATAATATCTAAATAAATGTCGGTAAATTTTCGTTTTCACTGAAAAATTTCCCGTTTGATAAAAAGACCGCGTCCAGGGACGCGATTCTATAAGAAGCGCAATTATAACTCAAGCGACCGTCGCTTTAGCGCCGAGGGTCGCTAAGTTCGAGAGTTACTTCAAAATTGACAGCCAATTTATACAGTTTGAAGGTGTCATTAGGCGCGTTTGTCATGAAACAATTCTTTCCTGTTTCTAGGATCCAACGGCGTAGAAAAAGCTCAGCAAAATCTGCTGTAGCATAGCACGCAAATTTCTCGTAAAATTATGGGGGACCGGACCATTGCCCTTGTTGCCTCACCGCAACGCTTAACCGCGTGAACTTACCAATAGGACATACATAATACCCCGAAATTAGAAATGGGGAAATTACTCCATTCCCTCTTAGACAATCACTAGAATTTAATTAATTCCAAAACATGAGATACAGGTGATTACGATCGGCTGCGTGGCCTCAGGAACTGGTGACAACAATGCGGTGTACGTCGCCGCGCGTGCCCCACGGACAACGTACTGACCAAGAGATACACACTATAATCACGAATGTTGCAAGAATTCCGAAATACCAAAATGCCAGAGATTCGCGAAACTCTAGGAGGTTTCTTCGCTCACCAAACTGGGTGGGGACCCTGGGTCAGCGTAGTTGGACTCACCCCGTTTAGAGAATTCCAGCATGGCGGTATCGTGCTGGAATCGAAACTTTTGACACATTTAATTAAATGTTCACCAATGGATTTGTTTGCATACGTTTTTGCAAAGATAAGCAGCCGGGCGTAATTGACTCTTTTACATTTTTTATGCCGTATAAATTACATGTATTTTATGCCGTATAAATTACATTACCTGTATGATGTCGATGTTTGCTAAATCGTTAATTTCATTTAGATCCGTTAAGGAAACAGACACTTTTTGTACTTTACTATTATTTTTTAATAGTTCCAACGGCTTAATCTTGCCTTTTCTATAAAAGTATGCAGTGTAATCACACCCGGTAAAAACGTGAAAGCCGGGCAATGTGTGGCATAAAAGATCACCCAGGACTATCGATACCTTTGAACCAGACTTTTAGAAAGCAGCTCTTTGAAACGACTATTGCCACTGACTGTAGGTACCGTTTTTGAGACTCGAAATTTTCGAGTGACATGGATGGTGATAAATGAATTATAAAAAATATATCTGGTCTGCAGGCGTTTTGGCGAGTAAGGAGTATTGGCCACGACGTGCCTTGTACGTGTCTGAAGGGATTAACACTTTTAACTCGGTAATGTGTTAATTACGATACAGCATTTATTATTACTTGACCCGGCGACACTATTGCTGGAAATGTGTTGGGCAGGCCGACACATCGGTCGGACCACGTAGCTGTATACATACATACATTAGCTGATAATTTCAATTCTGAATTCACAAAGTATATTAATATCTAACATAGTACTGGGACCGGGTAATCGATTTCATATCCATGGAATCACTGGGTTGCCAGATACCTCGATCGGTCTGAGAGACGGCAACCTATTTCATTCCTTACGCATACACATAGGTGCACACGCGTACTGAATCACCATTTTGGAACCTAATATTGCTTGAAACCAATTTGAAAATGAGCGCACATTGTACATTAGAATGTAATCTTTTTAATAAGCATCAAGTTTAGTTGATATTTTAAAAGAGTAACTCTCTTACGACGAGTATAGTCTACGCAACTAACTCTCACGAGGCGACAAGTGTATACGCATGTATAGTAGGTTGCCAGATACTTCGAACAGTTTGAGAGGTGGCAACTCATTTTATTCGGTTAGAGGAGGTTTCAAGCTTCAATTTGGTGTTCGTTTCATACTTTTAACTCATGAGCATAGTAAGTATCTAAAAAAACGACGATTAAAACGGGTTGCCAATGGGTTCGATCAAGATTCAGGTAGGCAACCCAATATATTTTGAATGTACTCATTAAACTCTTCAATTTGACGATAATTGTACATACATATGCTTTCATGTCATGAACATAGTAAGTATCACAAAAATTGCACCGAAAGTAGCAAACCCCGGCCGCCCCCTTGTAGAAATAAACTTTAGGGTAGCCTGGAGTTCTCTGTAGTTACTCTAGAAATCCTGGAGTTAACTACAGATGTTTAAGAGTAAATTGATACATTCTAAAGTAAGTCTTGGAGCACTTGGGAGTTACTCTAGAGTTTCTAAAGTTACGCTGAACGGAGTTACTCTAGACTGCTCCAAGAGTTACTTTAGAATATGTTTCAATTTACTCTTAAACATCTGTAGTTAACTCCAGGATTTCTAGAGTAACTATACAGAGAACTCTGGGCTACCCTAGAGTTTATTTCTACAAGGGGAGGGGGCGACGCCGGATGGCCTTGACCACCATAGCCCCTTCCGGAAAATTGAATCCTTTGTCAACAACATGCCCTTTTCCGTTTACTGATATCATTTTTATTTGTGGCATTAGAATTTCTCAAAGAAAGCTTGATTTGGAAAAATTTGGTGTATGGAGTGTGCGATGGTCCAGCATAAGCGAACATTAAGAACCGGGGAATGCCGAAGCACGATTTTGGCCATTTGTGTCCATAAAGCAGCGCCTTTACTATGCCGCGAATGATCAGAGGCTACCCCACCCCCCTCCCTTTCGATAACCTTACGGGTTCGATAAGCTTACCTCAGTTTATTAAATTATCTATCCCAGAAAGAACCACAGTTATTAAGGCTAATCATCTATGTTTTAATTGTTTGAAGGGTAAACATTCCACTTTCAGTTGCTTTGTTCCTGTCTGTTCCAAATGCAAGGGAAAGCATAACGAATTATTACATTGTTCCAATGATAATTCTACTCCTAAGGCTTCACCTTCAGGTCAAACTTCGGCTAATGCGAGTAAGCAACCGATTTGACTATCCGTAGCGTTATTCTCAAGGGCATCTGCTGAAAATCTTTTATCGACAGCCAAAATAATTACAGTCGATTCAAGGGATAATGCTCATATTTCTCGAGCATTATTAAACACTGGGTCTCAATCTAACTTCATCACAGAACATTTAGTCAATAAATTAGGTTTACCATGTCATGATATTCAACGATCAGCTCCTGGTTTAGGTGGCAACTTGTCAACAATAAATTGTTTTGTTAAGCTTCAAATTCGTTCCCGTTTTTCAAATTTTTCTGCCGAAGCATCTTTTTTAGTTTTGCCTAGAGTCTCTGAGTTATTACCTTCAACTCTTATTGATAAGAACTCTTTAGACATTCCAAGAAGTATTATAGTTTAGCAGATCCACAATTTTATATGCCGGCAGAAGTCGATATGATTTTGGGTGAATATATCTTCTTTAAAGTTTTAATGCCAAAACAAATCCGTATGCTAAACGATACTACAATCTTACAAAATACGCTTTTTGGTTGGGTAGTATCTGGTGCGGTAACAAACTTAATTAAAGATCTCCCAGTTATTCAATTTTTTGTTCCTACATCTATTGAAAATGATTTGGAACGATTTTGGCGTTTAGAGGAATGTATCTTCAAAAAGTTATTGTCTCCCGAAGAGACTCAGTATGAAATCTTTTTCAGAGATACAATTTCAAGAAATCCTTCTGAACGTTACATAGTGCGTTTACCATTCAACTCTAGAAATGATCAATTAGGAGAATCTTTCAATTTGGCCTTTAAAAGACTAGAAGGTTTAGAAAGACATTTTGCTCGCAATCCAGATTCTCAAATAAAATATGCTAAGGTCTTAAATGAATACCTTACTCTAGGTCATATGACTTACTTAAAAAACAGGATTTTTCTTACCTCATCATGCAGTAATTAAGGCTACGTGCTACCAGTGCTACTACTAAAACTAGAGTTGTTTTTGACGCCTCAGCAAAGACGTCCGATGTTCTTTTAATCGGCCCTACTTTTCAGGAAGATATTTTTAGTTTACGTACTCGTTTTCGTTCACATAATATTGTTCTTAGTGCTGACATCGAAAAGATGTACAGACAGTTTTTAGTTCACCCGGAAGATCGACCATTTCAAGAAATATTATGAAGAACAGAACCGGATTCTCAAGTTAAAATCTTCCAATTAAACACTGTAACTTTTGGCACTGCATCTGCCCCCTATCTAGCAGTAAGATGTCTCCTTGAACTTGCTAGAGATGAGAGAATAAAATAACCTTTAGCCTCGAAAGCCTTAGAACAAAATTTTTACATGGATGATTTATTAACGGGTGCTAATTCAATTCAAGAAGCTCAATTATTGAGAGACCAACTTCTTGAAGTCACAGCAAAGGCTGGTTTGAATTTAAGAGAATGGGGATCGAATTGTGCTACACTAATATCTGAATTGCAAGCAAGATCTTCAGTGGAGCATTTGATAACAGATTCCACTGACATTAAGACTCTTGGAATATACTGGATTTCTGACAAAGATTTATTCAGTTATAAAATCAATTTAGAGCATTTTAATAAATTTCCAGTTCTCACTAAACGAATCTTATTGTCTCATATAGTTCGTTTATTTGATCCTCTTGGTTTGTTAGGTCCAATTATAATCAAAGCAAAATTATTAATTCAAGAACTTTGGAAACTTAAAATTGGTTGGGATGAGGTTATACCCAAGAAAATAGTTCAAGTTTGGGTTAAATTGAAAGAACAATTACCGTTTATCAATGGAATAAGATTTCCTAGGAAAATAACTTTAAAAGACAGTATTGAGTTACAATTGCATGGGTTTTGTGATGCGAGTGAATTAGCCTATGGTGCCTGTATCTATGTACGTTCGATAGACGCTCTAGGTCAATTAGAAATTACATTATTATGCGCAAAATCTAGAGTGGCTCCACTTAAATCCCAATCAATTCCTCGTCTAGAATTGTACAGCGCATTATTATTGAGCAAGTTAAATAAAATGGTTACAGATTCTTTAAGATTAAATCCAATGAATACCTTCCTGTGGTCCGATTCGACAGTTACTTACAGTGGATTAATTCTCCCCTTCATTTACTAAAAACTTTTATTGCAAATTGAGTCTCTTTGATTTAAGAACTTACTAAAAAAGAGTCCTGGGAACATGTTTCTACACACGATAATCGTGCTGATTGCCTTTCGCGTGGTCAAATGCCGGCTGACTTTATGAACAATAATTTGTGGTCTCATGGACCTTCTTGGTTACAGTTTTCTAATTCACATTGGCCGAAACGCGATATAATCCTCAAAGAAATTCCTGAAACACGCAACACAGTTACTTGCTTAACTGCAACCATAAGCAATGATTTCTTAACAAGGTTTTCTTCCTTTAAAAAATTACAACAAATTGCAGTTTATTGCTTGAGAATAAATGCTAAATTCAAAAGAGAGATGTCTTCCTCAACTATTATTTCAATAAAAGAGTTACAATATGCCCATGATGTATCATCAAAGCAACTCAAACTGAAACCTTCTCCTCTGAATTAAGGGAACTTTTAAAAGGACAATTGAATCCAAAGAGCAAAATTTTGACATTATCACCATTTTTAGATTCTAAGGGTATACTTTGAATTGGTGGACGATTAAAAAATGCGAATATTCCTTTCAGCTCAAAACATCCCATTTTACTTCCTCAATCTCATCATATTACTAAGTTAATAATAATGTATTATCACAAGACCAATATTCATTCAGGCATACAACACACACTAAATGCTGTAAGACAAAGATACTGGCGCATTACTGGCAAAAAGATTGTCAAAGCCGTACTTCACTCCTGTATGTGTTGCTTTAAGCATAATCCAAAAAATATGCCAATGTATCGAATGGCTGATCTTCCTACTAATCGACTTATTGCGAGTGGAGCTTTTGAAAATGTTGGTATTGACTTTTCCAGACTATTCTTTATAAAGGAAAAACGATTTCGCAATACCAAAAAAATCAAAGTTTATGTATGCGTATTTATATGTTTAGTAGTTAAGGCAGTACACCTCGAACTTGTAAGTGATCTGACCACCGAAGCGTTCTTAGCTAGTCTGTGAAGATTTTTTGCGCGTCGAGGATACGCAAAACATATATATTCCGACAATGGTACGAATTTTACTGGCGCTCAAGCAGAATTGCAAAGACTATTTAACTCTTCCGAACTCAAAAATAAAGTGATCACAACAATGACTGAATTACATCTTATATATATGGAGAGGGGACTTCTACTTGGCGCGAGACTCTACCAAGTCTCCTGATAACTTGGCGTTTTTCTTCACCAAGAGCACCTCATTTTGGAGGATTGTGGGAAGCCGCTGTAAAATCTTTTAAATATCATTTAGTTCGTATCGTCGGTGGTTCATTATTCACTTTTGAACAAGTTAACAGTTATATTATTGAAATTGAGGCCATACTAAATTGTAGACCACTTACTCCTCTGTCAACTGATCCGAATGATTTTCAATCATTAACTCCTGCACATTTTTTAATCGGCACTTCTTTGATGAATCTACCAGAAATAGATTTTTCTGAAATACCTTCAAATAGACTATCTACCTGGCAACATGTGCAAAAAATGAAACAGCACTTTTAGAAAAGATGGTATAAGGAGTATTTAAATCAACTAAATATCCGTACCAAGTGGAAAACCACCAATCAACAAAATGTAAAGGAAGGAATGTTAGTTAAAGAGGATAATGTTCCTCCAATGCGGTAGCCTTTAGGACGTATTATTAAGTTACATCCAGGCTCTGATAATGTTGTTAGAGTACTGGAAGTGCGTACTAATAATGGAATCTTCAAGAGGAGTACTTTGAAAATATGTCCGTTACCAATTGAAACAGATACTAAAACTCAAGCTGAACTAGACTTGCAGTAAGGTTTTAATATTTAATATTTCGATGTTAACATTTTAAAAATAACTTAATTTATGTATCAATATATTGAATTTTTTGATATACTATTTCAGTTTGTAAGAATAAGATTATTTCAATATTTATTTGAACACAATTGTTCAAAGTGGGCGGAATGTTAAGGTCTCTGTTAGATCTAATTAATCATTCTTTTTAAAGAAACATTAAGTGGATTTATAAATTCACTTGAATATGCCTTTAGCGCATAAATACTATAAGGTTGGCGTTTAGCACTAGATTTAAAATATATAGATTGTGTTTAGCGCAATCTGAAATTAAGCCGCGGTGACTTCAAATGATAAGAAGACAAGTGACACGAATGTGTTAGGCTTATACGCATAATTCAAAATACTTCATGTGGATACTACCCATAGAAGTCGGAGTCACCGTGGAGATTGTGAGGATTTTGTTTTATAACAAATCGCTCGCTCTCTCGATCATCGTCTCTCAAAGGAAACAGACGTATACATACATACTTGGAAATACTCCGATTAACCAATATTATCATCCAAGAACGAAGTCTCGCTAACGTATTGGAATTTACAACTCTAATATCTTTAATTCTATCGATGTAAAGATGGCATATGCCCAATAAATAGTTAGCATAAGACTTCTACGGAAGCAGCAGAATTGATAGCGTAAGACTTCTACAGAAGCAGCAGAATAATTAGCGTAAGACTTTCTTGGAAGCAGCCTTGAAAATATCTGAATATCATTCAGTATTAATTCGGACATTAGCCAATGATTGAATTCGTAATAAAGAAAATAATTGAATTAAATTTATTTTGAGTTTTGCCCAATTTATTTACTTATCATCTTCCCCTCAGATCCAAAGTTTATTAAGCTTTAACAACTGTATTTGGCAAATGGATGCTGACTACTAATAGTTAAAATTATCGAGTGTGTAGCATATGGATCTTTTAGCAATAATTACCAATTCGGTAGCAACTCGATTACATTTGCATTTTTGTTGCTATTGCCACTCTAATTGGCCGTCGAACGGATTTACAGTTTGTTTACGGCTACATCGCAGCTACACTCTACACCAGGCCTATCCACGGGTGGGGCCCTTCACGCGCCGTCTTCTCTTTCCGCGCTACCCGACGTTGTAACTTCGCGTCGACGCCGTCACCGGCAGCAGTCGGCTACTCGGCGCTATTGCGGTGCTTTGAATTTGGATCGGAGATGCAGCTTAAACCGGGTTGTCGGAGCGCATATAGCGCGCAACGAGTATCAGGCCAGCGAGGCTGCGAATGCAGCCGGGCTACCCAGTATAAGTTGCGTGTCTCCGATCAGGCGTAGCGACCGGTATTGCGCTTTGGTTATCACTAAATATATCCGTTACTAGGTCCCGGACCAGGGTGCCAAATAAAGTCTTTATAGAGGGAGGTCCACCGTTTATTTTAAGGTTTTTTTCAAGAAAATCATTAGAGATTACTCGGTGTCCGGTGCAAATTAAACATTATAATTACTATTTTCCGAGCCCGCAAATTAACTTTACAAAAAAGGACAAAATATATTCAAAAAGCCTAATTCTTTCCAAAGCCAATGAACAAAAAGCAGAATTTACATGTTGTACTCTTAAACCTCCGATAAAAATTCATTACGGCGCGACTCTCCGCTTCTGCTTCGCGCGAGCGAACTTTACAAAAAAGGACAAAATATATTCAAAAAGCTTAATTCTTTCCAAAGCCAATGAACAAAAAGCAGAATTTACATGTTGTACTCTTAAACCTGCGATAACAATTCATTTCGGCGCGACTATCCGCTTCGCTCGCGCGACGCGGTAAAGGGATGCGTAGGACAAGCGCGTCGTGGTTGTTCATGACAACGGTACGTGAGTGGGGGAGCTCTTATTGCTCGCGAGCCGACCTTGGATAGGCCTGACTCTACACACTGACATCTCAATGATGATTCCATTATCCCTTCATAGGAGGCGTCCAGGCACTCTTTCTTTCTCGCATGTAGTCTTGCATACGGGAGTTAGAATATATACTGTGCTCACATCCCCTTGATTCAGCGGGATGTCCGGAGGGGTATGGCGGGTGGGGCGCAGCTTATTGGGCGATCCGCAGAAATGCGTGAACAAACGGTTCGCTGACGTCTGCGGAGGTTTTTAAACAAACCTAACCTAATTAACTATTAGCAGCGTAATTGAGCTGCCTTGCCTACTCCTCCGGCTCCCCTTTTTAGCCAAATTCAAACACAATTTTTCAGTTTTACAGGTGAAGAGTAAGTACTGGTTGTTTACTTTTGTAAGCGAACAATCTCAGCCGTTACTGAAGGATCAAGCTGATTCGGGAAGAAGCGGGGTTCTTCCACATACTTAGTGACATTATTTAAAAACCGCGATCACGAACCATTGTAATTAAAACCCGTAACCTTATCGAAAGGGAAGGGGGTGGGGATGAGTAGATTCCGATCATTCGCGGCATGGTAAAGGCGCTACTTTATGGACACAAATGGCCAAAATCGCAGATTCTTAACAGAATATGCTCAGTCTTGAGATTCCAAATCAGGAATTAACAAACAGATATATCTGTTTGTAAGTTAATTCCTGATTTGGAATCTCAAGACTGAGCATATTCTGTTAAGAATCTGCGATTTTGTTGCGACTGTGTTGTCCTAAGAAATTGTCAAAAATCGTATATTTTTGGCATTACCCCTTAACAGATGCGAGTATGCTGACAGCAGAACCGCAGCAAAACCGCAGCAGAATATGCATGTTCTAACATCCAGTTGTAAAGATGATCTAATATGTATAAACGTGTGTACAAACAGATATATCTGTTTGTAAGTTAATTCCTGATTTGGAATCTCAAGACTGAGCATATTCTGTTAAGAATCTGCGATTTTGGCCATTTGTGTCCATAAAGTAGCGCACAACGACAATTGCACTCCCTTATTGCGCTTCACCGGGACACACGTTTATACATATTAGATCATCTTTACAACTGGATGTTAGAACATGCATATTCTGCTGCGGTTTTGCTGCGGTTCTGCTGTCAGCATACTCGCATCTGTTAAGGGGTAATGCCAAAAATATACGATTTTTGACAATTTCTTAGGACAACACAGTAAATACAATACTAAATCTGTTGGGAGGTCTCTATTGTTTATGCTTTGGAGAACATTTAGAGATTTTTTATTTAATTATATTCATCAAAATGGCGGAGCCAGAGCTTGCCAAGTGAAACCTCTTATTTCTGCGGCCGGAAACATAACATCAACAGAACTTGAGCGATTCGCATGAAATTTGCGGACTAGACCTGTGAAAATATATAATCTAAAGAACTACGTAGGGGTTTTAAATTATATTGTAAACTTTGTTTGTTGTAAGCATTTTTTCACGGGATTTTTGCTTTTAAAAGAGTATATTCCTTTTATTGTGCGTTATTTTAACAAAAATTAATATTTTTTAAATTCCCTACGTACTTCTCGAATGAAGCTTAAACAGAATCGAAAAATATTCGTTTTACTGTTACAGATCGAAAATTACAGGAGAAATCTTTCCGGCCGCAGAAATAAGAGGTTTCACATGGCGAGCTCTAGCTCCGCCATTTTGATGAATATAATTAAATAAAAAATCTCTAAAAATGTTCTCCGAAACATAAACAATAGAGGCCTCCCAACAGATTTTTTATTGTATTTACTGTGTTGTCCTAAGAAATTGTCAAAATTCGTATATTTTCTTGATCGCTAGAGTGGCATTACCCCTTAAGAATCTGCGGCCTGTCTGCTGCCAGACTCTGCTGAGCAGGCTCTGCTCGCTGTCTGCACCCGTTCTGTTGCCAGATGGCTCGAAGCAGACTCATCTGTCCAACTACTGTCGCCAATTTGATGTAGCAGGATCTGCTGTATTTCGGCTGGCAGTTTACTAGCAGAAACGTGTATAACAGATCCTGCGGCAAAACTGCTGTCTTTTTGCCAACAGATGTTGGCGGCAGGTTTTGCAGGAATCTCTGTTATGCACAGCAGGTTTGGCTATGAGGGATGTAGTGTAACATATTTTATTCCTTCGAAAAGGCACTTTCATATCTAAGACCACAGTAGATTGGCTAAGACCTCGATTTACGATATATCTCAACTAAAACAATATAAGTTTTCGATTGAAAATGTTCAAATTCTTGTCAAATTCTTGAAAAACTTGTTTATATATTACATGCATATATTACATGAAGCGCAAGCATTTACAATAGCGCTGTGATCAGTTGTGTTATGTAAAAACAATCATTGAAATTGAAACACAACACAGTCAACGGTCGAAAGATTGGGAGCATGGCGCCGAGCCAACGTCACCGCCAGCTCTTTTTTTCGAAAAAGGAGCTGAAGAAGCTGAATGGCAGAAGATACTCGAAGTACAAATCGAAATTTTCAATTTCATTATGAAACCTCGTTTTCCGGGTCCGTTTTCACCTAAATCTCCTACTAAAACTACTCAATTAGAATGCCGGTTAACCTCAATACCTTTATACATTGTTACATTCTCAGTCAAATATTAATTTGATAGTTTAAATCGTATTCAATGACAAAGATGATCCGATCTACTTTTCCTGTCACTCATATAATCTATGTTTGAATCACGATTTTCGAGTATGGAGAAACGAGAACTACTACCCGTACCTCCCTGATGGAAGGGGTTTATTATCATTGAATTAACAATGGATGCATTAAGAGTGAACATGTTCTAGACCAGAGGAGTCCTCGGACATGGGATTAATCTATCCCAGCATGGACACTGCCATCAAATTACTTTTGTTCGCAACATTCTGTTCGGCCATGTGGTGTCACATCACTGACTGTGATGAGACGTACAATTACTGGGAACCAGTAAGATACAGCATCTGTCCCAATCATTTCATCATAGGAATTGCTTTAGGTCTGATTGCATTAACCAAGTAAAGGAAATAATATTTATACATTCACGTATGCAAGTTCTCTGTGGTATCTTAAGCAATTCTTGTGAACTAACATGAAACCCATGAAATTGTATATATCAGTGAAATATACTTACTGGTATTTCACATTTTTATGACAACATTTTTTTTCACATTTTTATGACAAAATATATTCAAAAAGCTTAATTCTTTCCAAAGCCAATGAACAAAAAGCAGAATTTACATGTTGTACTCATTAAACCTGCGATAAAAATTCATTTCGGCGCGACTATCCGCTTCCGCTTCGCTCGCGCGACGCGGTAAAGCAGGCCTATCCAAGGTCGGCTCGCGAGCAATAAGAGCTCCCCCACTCACGTACCGTTGTCATGAACAACCACGACGCGCTTGTCCTACGCATCCCTTTACCGCGTCGCGCGAGCGAAGCGGATAGTCGCGCCGAAATGAATTGTTATCGCAGGTTTAAGAGTACAACATGTAAATTCTGCTTTTTGTTCATTGGCTTTGGAAAGAATTAAGCTTTTTGAATATATTTTGTCCTTTTTTGTAAAGTTCGCTCGCGCGAAGCAGAAGCGGAGAGTCGCGCCGTAATGAATTTTTATCGGAGGTTTAAGAGTACAACATGTAAATTCTGCTTTTTGTTCATTGGCTTTGGAAAGAATTAGGCTTTTTGAATATATTTTGTCCTTTTTTGTAAAGTTAATTTGCGGGCTCGGAAAATAGTAATTATAATGTTTAATTTGCACCGGACACCGAGTAATCTCTAATGATTTTCTTGAAAAAAACCTTAAAATAAACGGTGGACCTCCCTCTATAAAGACTTTATTTGGCACCCTGGTCCGGGACCTAGTAACGGATATATTTAGTGATAACCAAAGCGCAATACCGGTCGCTACGCCTGATCGGAGACACGCAACTTATACTGGGTAGCCCGGCTGCATTCGCAGCCTCGCTGGCCTGATACTCGTTGCGCGCTATATGCGCTCCGACAACCCGGTTTAAGCTGCATCTCCGATCCAAATTCAAAGCACCGCAATAGCGCCGAGTAGCCGACTGCTGCCGGTGACGGCGTCGACGCGAAGTTACAACGTCGGGTAGCGCGGAAAGAGAAGACGGCGCGTGAAGGGCCCCACCCGTGGATAGGCCTGCTCTACACACTGACATCTCAATGATGATTCCTTTATCCCTTCATAGGAGGCGTCCAGGCACTCTTTCTTTCTCGCATGTAGTCTTGCATACGGGAGTTAGAATATATACTGTGCTCACATCTCCTTGATTCAGCGGGATGTCCGGAGGGGTATGGCGGGTGGGGCGCAGCTTACTGGGCGATCCGCAGAAATGCGTGAACAAACGGTTCGCTGACGTCTGCGGAGGTTTTTAAACAAACCTAACCTAATTAACTATTAGCAGCGGAATTGAGCTGCCTCGCGCCTACCCCTCCGGCTCCCCTTTTTAGCCAAATTCAAACACAATTTTTCAGTTTTACAGGTGAAGAGTAAGTACTGGTTGTTTACTTTTGTAAGCGAACAATCTCAGCCGTTACTGAAGGATCAAGCTGATTCGGGAAGAAGCGGGGTTCTTCCACATACTTAGTGACGTTATTTAAAAACCGCGATCACGAACCATTGTAATTAAAACCCGTAACCTTATCGAAAGGGAAGGGGGTGGGGATGAGTAGATTCGGATCATTCGCGGCATGGTAAAGGCGCTGCTTTATGGACACAAATGGCAAAAATCGCAGATTCTTAACAGAATATGCTCAGTCTTGAGATTCCAAATCAGGAATTAACAAACAGATATATCTGTTTGTAAGTTCTAATTCCTTATTTGGATGCGGTGCAAGAATCCCAAGGCACCGTATTTAATATAATAAGTAATGAACAACGACAATTGCACTCCTTTATTGCGCTTCACCGGGACACACGTTTATACATATTAGATCATTATCTTTACAACTGGATGTTAGAACATGCATATTCTGCTGCGGTTCTGCTGCGGATTGCTGTCAGCATACTCGCATCTGTTAAGGGGTAATGCCAAAAATATACGAATTTTGACAATTTCTTAGGACAACACAGTAAATACAATACTAAATCTGTTGGGAGGTCTCTATTGTTTATGCTTTGGAGAACATTTAGAGATTTTTTATTTAATTATATTCATCAAAATGGCGGAGCTAGAGCTTGCCAAGTGAAACCTCTTATTTCTGCGGCCGGAAACATAACATCAACAGAACTTGAGCGATTCGCATGAAATTTGGACTAGACCTGTGAAAATACATAATCTAAAGAACTACGTAGGGGTTTTAAATTATATTGTAAACTTTGTTTGTTGTAAGAATTTTTTCACGGGATTTTTGCTTTTAAAAGAGTATATTCCTTTTATTGTGCGTTATTTTAACAAAAATTAATATTTTTTAAATTCCCTACGTACTTCTCGAATGAAGCTTAAACAGAATCGAAAAATATTGGTTTTACTGTTACAGATCGAAAATTACAGGAGAAATCTTTCCGGCCGCAGAAATAAGAGGTTTCACATGGCGAGCTCTAGCTCCGCCATTTTGATGAATATAATTAAATAAAAAATCTCTAAAAATGTTCTCCGAAACATAAACAATAGAGGCCTCCCAACAGATTTTTTATTGTATTTACTGTGTTGTCCTAAGAAATTGTCAAAATTCGTATATTTTCTTGATCGCTAGAGTGGCATTACCCCTTAAGAATCTGCGGCCTGTCTGCTGCCAGACTCTGCTGAGCAGGCTCTGCTCGCTGTCTGCACCCGTTCTGTTGCCAGATGGCTCGAAGCAGACTCATCTGTCCAACTACTGTCGCCAATTTGATGTAGCAGGATCTGCTGTATTTCGGCTGGCAGTTTACTAGCAGAAACGTGTATAACAGATCCTGCGGCAAAACTGCTGTCTTTTTGCCAACAGATGTTGGCGGCAGGTTTTGCAGGAATCTCTGTTATGCACAGCAGGTTTGGCTATGAGGGATGTAGTGTAACATATTTTATTCCTTCGAAAAGGCACTTTCATATCTAAGACCACAGTAGATTGGCTAAGACCTCGATTTACGATATATCTCAACTAAAACAATATAAGTTTTCGATTGAAAATGTTCAAATTCTTGTCAAATTCTTGAAAAACTTGTTTATATATTACATGCATATATTACATGAAGCGCAAGCATTTACAATAGCGCTGTGATCAGTTGTGTTATGTAAAAACAATCATTGAAATTGAAACACAACACAGTCAACGGTCGAAAGATTGGGAGCATGGCGCCGAGCCAACGTCACCGCCAGCTCTTTTTTTCGAAAAAGGAGCTGAAGAAGCTGAATGGCAGAAGATACTCGAAGTACAAATCGAAATTTTCAATTTCATTATGAAACCTCGTTTTCCGGGTCCGTTTTCACCTAAATCTCCTACTAAAACTACTCAATTAGAATGCCGGTTAACCTCAATACCTTTATACATTGTTACATTCTCAGTCAAATATTAATTTGATAGTTTAAATCGTATTCAATGACAAAGATGATCCGATCTACTTTTCCTGTCACTCATATAATCTATGTTTGAATCACGATTTTCGAGTATGGAGAAACGAGAACTACTACCCGTACCTCCCTGATGGAAGGGGTTTATTATCATTGAATTAACAATGGATGCATTAAGAGTGAACATGTTCTAGACCAGAGGAGTCCTCGGACATGGGATTAATCTATCCCAGCATGGACACTGCCATCAAATTACTTTTGTTCGCAACATTCTGTTCGGCCATGTGGTGTCACATCACTGACTGTGATGAGACGTACAATTACTGGGAACCAGTAAGATACAGCATCTGTCCCAATCATTTCATCATAGGAATTGCTTTAGGTCTGATTGCATTAACCAAGTAAAGGAAATAATATTTATACATTCACGTATGCAAGTTCTCTGTGGTATCTTAAGCAATTCTTGTGAACTAACATGAAACCCATGAAATTGTATATATCAGTGAAATATACTTACTGGTATTTCACATTTTTATGACAACATTTTTTTTCACATTTTTATGACAAAATATATTCAAAAAGCTTAATTCTTTCCAAAGCCAATGAACAAAAAGCAGAATTTACATGTTGTACTCATTAAACCTGCGATAAAAATTCATTTCGGCGCGACTATCCGCTTCCGCTTCGCTCGCGCGACGCGGTAAAGCAGGCCTATCCAAGGTCGGCTCGCGAGCAATAAGAGCTCCCCCACTCACGTACCGTTGTCATGAACAACCACGACGCGCTTGTCCTACGCATCCCTTTACCGCGTCGCGCGAGCGAAGCGGATAGTCGCGCCGAAATGAATTGTTATCGCAGGTTTAAGAGTACAACATGTAAATTCTGCTTTTTGTTCATTGGCTTTGGAAAGAATTAAGCTTTTTGAATATATTTTGTCCTTTTTTGTAAAGTTCGCTCGCGCGAAGCAGAAGCGGAGAGTCGCGCCGTAATGAATTTTTATCGGAGGTTTAAGAGTACAACATGTAAATTCTGCTTTTTGTTCATTGGCTTTGGAAAGAATTAGGCTTTTTGAATATATTTTGTCCTTTTTTGTAAAGTTAATTTGCGGGCTCGGAAAATAGTAATTATAATGTTTAATTTGCACCGGACACCGAGTAATCTCTAATGATTTTCTTGAAAAAAACCTTAAAATAAACGGTGGACCTCCCTCTATAAAGACTTTATTTGGCACCCTGGTCCGGGACCTAGTAACGGATATATTTAGTGATAACCAAAGCGCAATACCGGTCGCTACGCCTGATCGGAGACACGCAACTTATACTGGGTAGCCCGGCTGCATTCGCAGCCTCGCTGGCCTGATACTCGTTGCGCGCTATATGCGCTCCGACAACCCGGTTTAAGCTGCATCTCCGATCCAAATTCAAAGCACCGCAATAGCGCCGAGTAGCCGACTGCTGCCGGTGACGGCGTCGACGCGAAGTTACAACGTCGGGTAGCGCGGAAAGAGAAGACGGCGCGTGAAGGGCCCCACCCGTGGATAGGCCTGCTCTACACACTGACATCTCAATGATGATTCCTTTATCCCTTCATAGGAGGCGTCCAGGCACTCTTTCTTTCTCGCATGTAGTCTTGCATACGGGAGTTAGAATATATACTGTGCTCACATCTCCTTGATTCAGCGGGATGTCCGGAGGGGTATGGCGGGTGGGGCGCAGCTTACTGGGCGATCCGCAGAAATGCGTGAACAAACGGTTCGCTGACGTCTGCGGAGGTTTTTAAACAAACCTAACCTAATTAACTATTAGCAGCGGAATTGAGCTGCCTCGCGCCTACCCCTCCGGCTCCCCTTTTTAGCCAAATTCAAACACAATTTTTCAGTTTTACAGGTGAAGAGTAAGTACTGGTTGTTTACTTTTGTAAGCGAACAATCTCAGCCGTTACTGAAGGATCAAGCTGATTCGGGAAGAAGCGGGGTTCTTCCACATACTTAGTGACGTTATTTAAAAACCGCGATCACGAACCATTGTAATTAAAACCCGTAACCTTATCGAAAGGGAAGGGGGTGGGGATGAGTAGATTCGGATCATTCGCGGCATGGTAAAGGCGCTGCTTTATGGACACAAATGGCAAAAATCGCAGATTCTTAACAGAATATGCTCAGTCTTGAGATTCCAAATCAGGAATTAACAAACAGATATATCTGTTTGTAAGTTCTAATTCCTTATTTGGATGCGGTGCAAGAATCCCAAGGCACCGTATTTAATATAATAAGTAATGAACAACGACAATTGCACTCCTTTATTGCGCTTCACCGGGACACACGTTTATACATATTAGATCATTATCTTTACAACTGGATGTTAGAACATGCATATTCTGCTGCGGTTCTGCTGCGGATTGCTGTCAGCATACTCGCATCTGTTAAGGGGTAATGCCAAAAATATACGAATTTTGACAATTTCTTAGGACAACACAGTAAATACAATACTAAATCTGTTGGGAGGTCTCTATTGTTTATGCTTTGGAGAACATTTAGAGATTTTTTATTTAATTATATTCATCAAAATGGCGGAGCTAGAGCTTGCCAAGTGAAACCTCTTATTTCTGCGGCCGGAAACATAACATCAACAGAACTTGAGCGATTCGCATGAAATTTGGACTAGACCTGTGAAAATACATAATCTAAAGAACTACGTAGGGGTTTTAAATTATATTGTAAACTTTGTTTGTTGTAAGAATTTTTTCACGGGATTTTTGCTTTTAAAAGAGTATATTCCTTTTATTGTGCGTTATTTTAACAAAAATTAATATTTTTTAAATTCCCTACGTACTTCTCGAATGAAGCTTAAACAGAATCGAAAAATATTGGTTTTACTGTTACAGATCGAAAATTACAGGAGAAATCTTTCCGGCCGCAGAAATAAGAGGTTTCACATGGCGAGCTCTAGCTCCGCCATTTTGATGAATATAATTAAATAAAAAATCTCTAAAAATGTTCTCCGAAACATAAACAATAGAGGCCTCCCAACAGATTTTTTATTGTATTTACTGTGTTGTCCTAAGAAATTGTCAAAATTCGTATATTTTCTTGATCGCTAGAGTGGCATTACCCCTTAAGAATCTGCGGCCTGTCTGCTGCCAGACTCTGCTGAGCAGGCTCTGCTCGCTGTCTGCACCCGTTCTGTTGCCAGATGGCTCGAAGCAGACTCATCTGTCCAACTACTGTCGCCAATTTGATGTAGCAGGATCTGCTGTATTTCGGCTGGCAGTTTACTAGCAGAAACGTGTATAACAGATCCTGCGGCAAAACTGCTGTCTTTTTGCCAACAGATGTTGGCGGCAGGTTTTGCAGGAATCTCTGTTATGCACAGCAGGTTTGGCTATGAGGGATGTAGTGTAACATATTTTATTCCTTCGAAAAGGCACTTTCATATCTAAGACCACAGTAGATTGGCTAAGACCTCGATTTACGATATATCTCAACTAAAACAATATAAGTTTTCGATTGAAAATGTTCAAATTCTTGTCAAATTCTTGAAAAACTTGTTTATATATTACATGCATATATTACATGAAGCGCATGCATTTACAATAGCGCTGTGATCAGTTGTGTTATGTAACAACAATCATTGAAATTGAAACACAACACAGTCAACGGTCGAAAGATTGGGAGCATGGCGCCGAGCCAACGTCACCGCCAGCTCTTTTTCTCGAAAAAGGAGCTGAAGAAGCTGAATGGCAGAAGATACTCGAAGTACAAATCGAAATTTTCAATTTCATTATGAAACCTCGTTTTCCGGGTCCGTTTTCACCTAAATCTCCTACTAAAACTACTCAATTAGAATGCCGGTTAACCTCAATGCCTTCATACATTGTTACATTCTCAGTCAAATATTAATTTGATAGTTTAAATCGTATTCAATGACAAAGATGATCCGATCTACTTTTCCTGTCACTCATATAATCTATGTTTGAATCACGATTTTCGAGTATGGAGAAACGAGAACTACTACCCGTACCTCCCTGATGGAAGGGGTTTATTATCATTGAATTAACAATGGATGCATTAAGAGTGAACATGTTCTAGACCAGAGGAGTCCTCGGACATGGGATTAATCTATCCCAGCATGGACACTGCCATCAAATTACTTTTGTTCGCAACATTCTGTTCGGCCATGTGGTGCCACATCACTGACTGTGATGAGACGTACAATTACTGGGAACCAGTAAGATACAGCATCTGTCCCAATCATTTCATCATAGGAATTGCTTAGGTCTGATTGCATTAACCAAGTAAAGGAAATAATATTTATACATTCACGTATGCAAGTTCTCTGTGGTATCTTAAGCAATTCTTGTGAACTAGCATGAGACCCATGAAATTGTATATATCAGTGAAATATACTTACTGCTATTTCACATTTTTATGCCCTGAGATTACTTTATTATCGTTTAGTTTATTGTATTACACAGTCTAATTTTACAGTTGTCATTGTATTGATCAATGTATGATTTTGTACTCCTCAATAAAATCATCTGTTTCATTTGCACCAAACAGTTTTCTTTTATTGATGATGTTGCTCTCTAATTTCACCTGTAGAGCCATTACTTGCTTTATGGAACTGGCCAACAGACCTGGGAATATAGTCCAATGTATGCTCTGAGGTCATATATGTACTTATTGATACACATGGTGCCCGCTAATGTCTATCACTACTTACGGAAGCCTAATCCCATAGTGGTCTTCTATTGTACAAGGTGCCTACTGTCTGTGGGATGCGCTTTCTCTGAACTCTATTTCTACAAGTATGCTACTTTCCCTTCAGACATATGTGACAAAAGAGAGTCACAAAAATACAATTACTGACAATAGTCTAAAAGCAGATATCTTTGTAAATGCTATACTTTGGTTCTTGTTCAAGCTGTGTCATTGTTAACTAATAATAAACATTTTTGCTATTTTGTACAACGTATACGCATCAAGCCACCAACAAATTTGATCGTTAACTATTGTCAATAAGTGTTAAATGTTTCTCCACACATTTCTTGTACTGAACCATTATACTTGTATAAACTAATAATACGTTTCAGGAGCGTTTGTAAAGAATTTGGGATTCACATAGCAAGGCTGACGTTGGTTTTCCTGCTTTTGAGTTCTGGCATGTACATTTCCAGTGCCGCTTTTCTGCCGTCCTCTTTCTCTATGTGAGTATAAATAAGGCTGGTTTATCAAAATATAATGCTTGTTATTATTGTTTACTGCAGGTATTTGAGTACTTTTGCCACTGCAGCATGGTATTCCCGGCAATATGAATTAGCGATATTTGCAACAGCTAATTCTGCTCTATTGGGATGGCCATTCGCAGTGCTCTTAGGGTATGAGCTATCAGTTACGAATTGAATAACAAATACCAATATTTGATTATAACTTCTGGAATCACTTTCTCACCACAAATAGGGTACCGATAGCGATCGAAATGTTGGTGCATCGGCAAGAGTGGAGTAGGTTCATCAAATGGGTGATCGTATCCGGCCTGGTAGTATTAGGACCTATGATCTGGGCCGATTCATTATATTACGGAAAACTGACCATTGCACCGCTTAATATAATTAAATACAACGTATTTACCAGTCATGGCCCAGATTTATACGGAACTGAACCCCTCAGTTATTATATTTATAACGGGTTCCTGAACTTCAACTTCGTCTTTCTTGGTGCACTGGGTGCTCCAATAGGACTGGTAAGAAGTCAAAATTAATTAATAAGTATTGGATTTCTAGTTATTTTAAATCATTTTTTACTCTTGCAGCTTCTTGTATGGTTTATTATACCAGGACGATCAAAGGACCGCCAATCGTTGTCCTACTGGTATTCCCTAGCTCCTTTGTATCTGTGGATGTTCGTCTTCTTCTTGCAACCCCATAAGGTGATATCAAATTGTGGACCGTCGAAAATGACTTAAGAGCTCATCTGCACGGAAATAAGTGACAAAGTTTTATAGGAGGAGCGTTTCTTGTTTCCGGTATACCCAATGATATGCCTTGCCGGTGCGATAGCCGTTGATATATTCCAAAAGCTCTACTTCCATATCAAAACGAAGTTAAGCTCCGTGCATATTGGTTGCCACTATTTGCAATATACTGCCCACATAACATTACTCGTTGTGTTGGTCTGCGCTTCGCTTGGTGTGTCCAGATCGGTAGCAATATACAAAGGTATGAACTTCTAATTTGGATTGATTTCATACAATAATCATTGTGCTTTATGTATCGCCACCTAAGGTTATTACGCCCCAATGGAAATAATGGTGGAAGCTAACAAGTTGGGAGGCAGCGAAGACATACCTAAAGATGCCAATATAAACTTTTGCGTTGGCAAGGAGTGGCATCGGTTTCCTAGTAGCTTCTTTTTCCCATCTAATAAGTATGGAAAAAGCAGTACCATTTATGCAGTGTCTATGTCTTAATTGTTAAAATATATGGTACAAAAGCTACACAAATATTTATATTCCTTAGTTGGCAGCTCCAGTACTTGAAATCAGAGTTCAAAGGCCAACTACCACAGCCTTATTTGCAACAGGAGAATGCGACAAGCATCATTAGGCCAACCTTTAATGATATGAACAGGGAAGAACCGTCGCGATATGTAAGTAAAAACAAATTCGACTCCAGATTCCAGAAAAAGTTAATTTATCGGAGTGTCTTTGATTTTCTCCCCTTACAGATTGATGTTCGCAAGTGCCATTTTCTACTAGACTTAGATACAGGCACAGAAACGCTGTTAGAACCCAATTTTTCTCGAAAGACTGATGTATTTACTATCTTAAAATCGGCGAAGTTTCTGGACGCGTCTAAGTGAGTACAAATGTAAGATTATAGGGAGAATTGGGCGTTTTCATTGTTGAAATGTTGCTCGTGTTGTTTTCAGATCGCATCCACTATTTAGGGCTTTTTACATACCATTCCTCTCGCACAAGTACTGCACTTACGGTTCGTACAATTTGCTGCAAAGTACGCAGTTCAAATCGATGATCACTTCCAAATACAAAGACACGAGAGTTTCCTGAACACTGTCTTCCTACCTACATGTGATACAAGGTTTTAATGAACAGTGTTCCATCAGGTATACATTATGTTCCTGATATTCTAGCTCCAATCTGTACTATCTCGAAATAGGTTCAATAATTTTCGAAAATTCACCCAAAGTGATAAGTCTACATTTTTTAAATCATTGATTGTTGAATGTTTAAGAGACTTGCTCAAAAACGCCACAAAGTGCATACACGTCCAACAAAAGATATTTCACTTTTGTTGTACAGACAAACACGTACAATTTAATACAAACTTTGGGAATTGATTAATGTGGAAAGTACTTTACCTAGGTCTAATGTTAATGTTGGATAATCAATGCAAACATAAAGAGCAATATCGAGAAAATAATATGACGTATCTAATACGAAACACAAGGAAATAAAACTAGTGAAAGATTTCGCAGATTCACATACAACATTTTACGTAAATCTCTGAGGTATAGTTGTATGCGAATCGTGTCCCGGATTCCAAGTAGAATGACTGTGTATTGTCGTGTCACGTTCTGGAATAAATAAAGAACACAATTACAAAGCGTATATCCTTGTTTAACAGTTTTAGAGGATCGGATATAATATTTTATGGAGAATCATTTTTTATCGGAAGTATCGTTTTTGATGGCCTCGGTGAACTGAATACATTTTTTTACTTTCTTTAACATTGATATGCTCCTACGTGAAATAATTAAACAAACATGATATGTTATTTATTTGCCTCTCAATGTCGATACATGCACGCAGTTTTCGAAGAAACGTTCTTTAAATGCTTGGAATTATTTCATTCCTCTTTGTTCGATCTCCTAATAGATTCAACCTTTCAGTCATTATGTTACTGCCGAATTTTGTAAAGAACTTAATTGTGGTTAACTATGATGTATCGTGCAGTATTAAAGAACACTGTACAAAAGTGTAAGAAATTATCTTCTATTTATTAATATATATCTTTTTTTAAAATTTCTTTATTAATAATAAAGATGACCACTGGACTAGTATGTCCATGGGCCGTCATTAATATATCTAATGAGTTACTCTATAGAGTAAGAAAACTTCCTGCTCTATTTTTTCCTTCTTCCAGCAGTGAAAATCTAAAGATACTATATATAAGCATATATGTGAAGAGAATAATGATGTGAAAATAACTCAAATAAGTAGGCAGATCTGTGTTACAAATTTCTGCAATATCTTTTAAGTAGACAGATGTTACATAGAGCCTATCTGCTAATTTGGAAAAGCGCAATGCAAACTTTGGAGCATGGCGGCATTGATAAGAGCCGGATAACGCTCATTTCCATTCAACCATTTTTAAATGAACAACTCCGAGAGCACTCTCGATAGATATACGATGGTAAGAGTAAGCAAGCGGGAGAGGGAGAACTCTCGTTATCTATACAGGGTGGCTAAAAGAAGTATGACCGCGCGATAAGTGAATTCAATTCTATAACAATAGTCGTATTTATAGCTTCTTTCTTGTTATAAGAATTCATATTTCATTAATCCCAGAATATTGCATTTATCCGAAATGAGAACATATATGCTATATACCTGCGCATAATTTTTATCAATAACTATTAAATAAAAAGCAAGTGGGAGCTCAAAATGCTTATATTCCTTACTTCCGAAGTGGGACTGCTGAAGTAATAAAGGCAGTATCTGGGAAACTGATGTGCATGAGCAGTGCATTGAGATGTCAAAGTTCCGTTGGCAACTGTTTTCGGAGCAACCGGTACGTGATTACATGGGACGTAGGTGGGCAGCTGACTATGTGCACATACACATGCACTGTGCATACACACATACAGTATGTGACGGCACAGTGGTGACGGAGAAGATATTGTGCGAGAAGGGAGAGTGCGGTCCAATGCGATCGGGTCGGTGTCGCAGATGGTTGCAGATTTCCATGATCTCCTCGGTGGTGTGTATGTGTTCGGACTCGGAGTGAAGATTGGTGAAGATTGGTGAGCAATGCAGGTTTGATTAATGATAAAAGTGGAGTTGGGTGGTCTAACGAGGATAGACGGGAGGGCAGGCGCGAGGATAGGCTCCGTTTGGCAGTTGGCAGATCGAGGAAGCAACCGGCAGTCTAAGAGTCTAAGCGCGCCAAGTCACAGCCGAGAACGTATGTGCACATGCTATCGAAAGAGTTGACAACATTGTACAACATACACTGGGAGAGATCGGCGTGCGGCCGTGCTCGCGTGAAAGATGGAAACGGCCAACAGCAACGGCGAGAGCGACGGCGAACAAAACCATCATCCGCAGTCGATCAAACTGCCGCCGGCCGTCGAGGTATTCGCTAATCTCAAGAACGCCCAGAAATTCGCAATCGACATCGGTACGTAACTCTCATTCATCTCACTTCATCCCGATCGAGCCTTGCTTTTCACTCCAACCAGCTCCAACTCTACCGAGGTTATTTTACCGTAGCCGTGCGGCGCCCCCAATGTTTTCCCTCTCATCGCTCGCTCGCGTTTTATATGTTAATCGACAGAAAATTTGCACGCGATCCTCAGACATTCTACTGATCTTAGTCTGAAATGCATCCGGTTGACAATGTCATTGTCGGCAATGTTATTCCGTAGTATGCTGACATAATAAATACTCCAATTCTCCAGTTCCTCCTTCTCGCACATTTTTCTTTACGTAACATTTGTTCATTCAAACCGAAAATTAGTCAAGATTTGAGAATTAACTATGATTTCTGAGAAGTTTGTAAGGTCTCGGGACCTCTGCTCTCAGTGCACTGATTTCTCTACATTCAATACCTCTGATGACTACTTGTTCTTGTGTGACTTGCTAGTTTTATGCAGATGAATGTATTTATGGTCCTACCTGTAGAAGTATAAAAGTATCAAGTCAGGAAGTCCACATTTATGACACCTTATCTGTACTAATTGACTATAAGAGGCATATACGTATATTATATAACTACAATATGTTTCCGGAGTGGTTGCATTAGATTTTGATTTCAATAAAGCAGACCCAATGTTCATATTCCCAATAATTCCAACTGATTATTTGCAATATTTTTGAATGCCACATTTAATAACAAAGCACCAACAATCGCCTATATTTCGATTTAATCGTTATCAACCCTTCATCTATAAAGGATTACTTTTTAATCGTTCCTCAACAAAATCGACTATACTATAATCAATTACAAGAAGCTTATATTCATTACAGGTTTATCATTGACGAAAATCGCTTACTATTCGACCGTTAATTACCGCAAAGCGCTATATGAGGATGCAGGCCTGGGCAATAGCGGCGAGAGGGCATACAAAGTACACGAGGGAAACAGGCTACACTTTGTTAAGTTTGAGACAAGATATATCGAGAATTGTTTGGACTTCGTCAAGGAGAATTTAGTGCACGTTGAAAGATTTCATGGAAAAAGTATTAAAGTGACCGGAGGCGGTGCCTTCAAGTATACCACGTTGTTACAAGAGAAGCTAGGACTGACGTAAATATCGCACTTGGCACACTAAACGATGTCACGAATTAAGATAATCAGCGATTGAAAAAGTGTATTAAGACAGTAAGGACTGACATAGCGAAATACTGCAGGGTAGATAAGGAGGATGAATTCGGTTGCCTAATAAAGGGTTGCAATTTTTTACTCAAAAACATACCCTGCGAGACATTTGAGTTCGAGAGGCACGGCAATCCGGAATACAGATTCAAAAAAGCTGGGCCTATCATATTCCCGTACATGTTGGTCACTATCGGTAGTGGTGTCAGTATTCTTAAAGTGAGTTATCCTGAGCCGAAAAGCCGAACGACTGATTGCGAGTATGAGTCTCCAGACATTAAACAGATTATGTGCAACTTCTAGGTAACATCCGATGAAGAATTCGAAAGGGTCGGTGGAACAGCGACGGGCGGCGGGACGTTTTGGGGCATGGGTTCGTTACTTACGAAAAAAAAGGTAATGACGAGATTGGGCAATCTCTCGCCTTCATGAACCAGTTAGATCCCATTAATCAGATTAATTATTACAATTCCGATCTGTGCCTTATGCAACTTGTTTGCTGTGTAAGAGGTCGATCGTCGCCTTGATTCACCACCGATACTTATCTCACTAAATCTCTTATGTATTCACTAAAGAAGTGACTTTAAAAATACCCTGCGCTAGGACTTTGACGAATTGCTGCAACTTGCAGACCGAGGAGATCATCGTAACGTTGATATGTTAGTCAAAGATATTTACGGCGGCGATTATATGTCCCAAAGCCTGCCGGGAGAACTAATTGCCTCGTCATTTGGGAAGGCAGTGTCCGCCTATGACAATGAAGGTAAACTTTAAAGTTCTTAATTGGTGTTGCTGAGGCATGATCCGAAAGTACCGAGTTCAGTAATTTCATCCCTCTCTCACAGTTCTATGCAAAATAATCAAGTCATAATATGTGTAGCATCGAGTCCGATTCTTCCAGGTCGACCAAAATTTTCCGAGGCGGATATGGCCAGAAGTCTTCTGTTCATGATAAGTAATGACATAGGGCAAATAGCGAGTCTCTATGCAACTTTGCATAATATGGACAAAGTTTATTTCGGCGGCTACTTCCTCCGCAATCATCCGTTGTCAATGCACACTATCTCCTACTCCATCAAGTATTGGTCTCACGTTAGTTTCAGCGTTTATCCAGCATTTATGTAGGTTTTAGAGTTAAGTCAATGTCCATCTGATATTCTTCCTTTAGGGTAAAGTAAAGCCACTGTTCCTTCGGCACGAAGGGTACCTGGGTGCTATAGGGGCGTTCCTTTATGGTGCGGAGCAGTCCGATAAGTTTAGTTGGCTAGAGAACTATGCAGGCTCGTCGGGCTTCAAGGATCCCGTATCTACTGATCTGGGCATGAAAGTAGACCAATTCGAAATAGACCAGGCCGAGAATGCTGTGACATTTTGTCCCCTTTTGAAAGATCCTGCCTCGTACAATCCCGATACGACTGATCTTGCCGAGGACAAGGAAGCCAGGTACGTAGCACTTATTACGTAACGAGATCTAGCTCCTATCTAACGAGTTGCACTTGTTACGTAAGATTTGTTAGAAACTCGATGCAATATATGTAGTCCGAAACTTTTAGAGACTATTGGCTTCAATGTTTTGAGGAGTCCGTGGACAAGTTTGTAGCAAGGGCGATCCATAGCCAACCACATAGTCCAACTGCAAAGGATAGGGCTTCAAAACTGAAGGAGAAATATATTAGCAGATTGCACTACCTGCACCTCCAGCCATTGTAAGTTAGGCCTCGCAAAGTATTTACACTGGTTAGGATATTCTCATACTAAAATGGGATCTTTTGTCTGATAGTGCATATGGAACACTGACTGTCAGAGTATTATTAGATACCATAGAACACTGTATGAAAGAATTCGATTTCCCCGACCCCTACCTGCACGTATGTATTAGAAACATTAGCGGAATCTACAGAATTCAAGAGAATCAGACTCCGCTTTGTATTGTAGCAAAAGAAGAAGGAGAACGAGGAAGCCTTGCAACATTTGAAAGACCGGTTGTCTAAGATAGACGGTCTAAGTGGGCCAGAAAAGATAAAGACCTTAATTATGGGCGTACTTAGCGGTAATATGTTCGATTGGGGCGCAAAGGCCGTTGCTACTTTGATGGAAACTACAGAGTTTGGTTTTGATCAGGCAGAAGCGAGGATTCCTGGTAACAAAACCATCTACAGAAATCAGTCCTCCCCGCAGTGAAGGTACGAAAATGTTACTAAGACACTTCTACATCTAGCTAGGCCATGGCTGAGGGACAATTTAGACGAGTGGGTAGACAGACTTCAAAATGGACCAGCATACAAGTGTGCAGCCATTTTCGTGGATAATAGTGGAGTGGACATAGTACTGGGTATACTACCATTTGCCCGCGATTTATTGCTACGAGGAACCAAAGTTAGTCATCTTCAAATAATATCAACGACCAGAATGCTGTTTCATCTATTAATACTAGTTCGCGATAAACCGTGGTATTCTTTGGCTCTAGGTAATTCTCTGTGCTAACTCTATGCCTGCTCTAAATGATGTCACGTACCCGGAGTTAGTGGTGACGCTACAGGACGCAGCACAAATATGTAAAGTAATTAAGTATGCAATGAAAGATAACAAGTTGTTGGCAATGGAGACGGCTCAAGCGGGCCCTTGTCTGGACTTAAGGTAGGTTCAGAATAATCCATTGTTTCGTCCTTATAACTGAAGAAAGTAGTGGCTGAGTTACTGATTATTATGCATTGTGATTATTGTCTGTCAGTCGACTTAGCTTAGATCTCTGCCTCGCGATGGTCAACCATCACGTGGACCTGATAGTGATCGAAGGGATGGGTAGGACCCTTCATACTAACTTCTACGCGACAATGACCTGTGATTGCTTAAAATTAGCTGTCATTAAGAATCGTTGGCTAGCAATGCGATTAGGCGGCGATATGTATGCGGTGGTGTGCAAGTTCGAGAAATCTCCGAGAAGCAATTCCTATGAGGATGAAATAGAGTCGAAGAAAGTCGAGAATGACTGCGGTCCCTGTTGTCCCCAGTCTGAGACAGCTTTCGCATGCTCAATCAATGATTCAAAGGGGCAATAGGTCATGAAATGACTGGTTCACTGTTCGTTAGCAAACGAAACCAAATGAGATCTTTTACTTTGTGACTACCTTACAAAAAGATATGTCTTGTGATGTCGAACAAAAATTATGGTTTTTGTAAAATGGACGAAATTTATTTGATTGACTCTGGAATAATTTATTATATAATGTTACAAATCTGTTACTCACGGGGTTGCTTATATGACTGTTTTTTTATCCCGTTACTTACGACGATCTCGAGCAATGAGATATTATCCTGAACTCAGGAACCGCTCAATTGAAACAATAGACAAAATGCAATTTATGGAAACATTAGCTAGAAACTTTGTATAAAATCTTTTGTACGTTTCGTTTACTCTTTAACGATAAGTCAACGAAGGCGTATTATGTATAAGACCTGCCATCGAAGAGAAGAGCCACTAGTAACGGTTGGGTACTAGTCAAAGATAATACAATTATTTTTTTGCATAATTTTCTAAGAGTTACCTTAGAACTTAAAAAGGTTACTCGCAGTGGGCGCTAATTTGCGCTGTACAGCTCATCTTCTGCGATAACGATCTATCGAAACAAGCGTTAGATAGTGGATTTCATTTAATATTGCGCGACATTCGGGTGGTCGTGTTACTTGCCATAATGATTGGTTATTTATAATTGTATTCCAACTGTACATAGGAACTAAAGGGAGACACTAAGTTTTCTAAAAGTCTTATGATGCGTGCTAGCCACATCTCTTTCAATCTCCATTGTATTACAGCTTTGTATTATATTACCTCTTAAGTGTATCATACTGTCGACATGTAAATATAAGCCGAGTGTATTTTTTAGTAATAAATTTGCAAGAAAACGTAGCCTTTATTTGCCAAAAGAAAGATTTAGTTACCTTATAATAAACGGAAAAAGGTTCAGCCGTACAGAAGTACGTGTACTGTTCTGTACTATTTACGTACTAACCAGAACAACTTTGGGATCGCATCTGTTTCTATTGCCTTGCCCCCCTCCATTGAACGAAGAAGGTCGATGATGAAAACATGTAGGCAACCACTAGGAAGTGGGAAACATGCTGCCCACTGATGCTGCCTATTTGTATGCACTCTACACTTGAAGTTCCTACAGATTCAAGACACGTTACATTCATAAATGTCATGAACTCTAGCATGTGAACGTACCAATATTTACAGTAGAAGGGTGGCAAAGTGAAAAAAAAAGGGAATGATAAGAGTCGACAACTTCACACAATGCGTGGTTAAGAAAAGCGGAAGGAAATGAAGGAGTTAGCGCTTTGCCTTTCCACACAAATACATTTATAGATTTGAGGCCGCAATAACGGAGTTTTCAATTCGAGAAAGTAGAAATAACTCGTACAAATATTATCCTACTAATTTAGTATTTAGGGGTTCCTTACTTCGCCTATTGCGCTCTTTAGATGTAGACTTGGGCAGCTTATAGCTACACATGGCTACAAAACGTCTTCCAATTCCAAAAGTATTAGGAAAATAATAATAGAATGATTAATGAAATTGTACCTTTATGAATATAATTTTGTAAATAACGAGCGTAACATGCGTATAAAGGTTTTACATCTTATTAATTTCCATAATAGATATAATTTCGACGTACTATTTAATATGTACTGGACCACAATGATATACAACATGTAGCATTATTGGTACATACTATAGAATTCAGTTGATCTACATCAACAAATGCGCTGCCTATAATCTTTAACCTAGGCGTTAAATTAAGTCTTTTGGTAACTGCAGTGAATTTTGCAACAACTTGAGTCAGCTTATTATTCCGTAAGTTCTTCTTCTGATCGGTCTGTGTACAGTTGATGTATACTCCGCTTTCTCCTGTCCTGTACAGAGCTCTGCTGTCCATTTCCTAATACTTTCTGTGCCTGGTATATCGCCTCATATTCCCGCAATTGTGACATGAAACCCACATTTGGATTGATGCAAAACCGCCTCTGCCTCACCGTCGCGCAGGCATCCCTAGTCAATTAAGCATCTATTAGTGATTCGGTTGAAGATTTGGCACAAAGGGAGAGTCTACCAGAAATTCAACATACTGCGGAGAGAGTCCATAAGTTTCCATTACATATGCCAAGACCAAAGCAGGAGACCTAGACATTCCAGCATTACCATGCACCAAAACCTGGCCTCCTGAGTCCAGTGCTTCATTTATAAAGGCTTTCACTTTTGGAAAGTGCTGGATAATGTTCTCTGTTGCCGTATCAGCTATATCGAGAACTAAATACCTGAAACACATCTTTCGATTAGAGACTCAATTATAAAGCATGATATGCTGTATGGAGTAAGTAATGATAGTACTTGAATATATCTGGAAAGTTGGGTTTTATGATATTCGCTTCTATGTCTTGTCTAACACAGACTATATGGGTAATACCATGCTCTATCAAGGAATTGAGGTTTGATCTTATTGCTGCTCCATACGGGCCAAGGTAGAGACCAGGAACTACTTCCTGCAAGTAAATCAGAGATCAATTATTCTAATTCGTTGAATTCAGTAACTATTATTATTGTGATGAGTGTATCTTTTGGTGATACTTGATTGGAATTGAGTTTGTCTGTACCTGCATGTACCTCCTCATATCGTAATTCCATTCAATGGGAGGAAGGAGGTACTGGTATTTCACTGTCTCGTCCGAATTGTCCTACGAGGGAAGATCGGGCCGATCTGATCAAGTCCATTGTTTACCAACAAGATTGGGGGGCTAAGGCGGGAAGTGTCAGGTGGGAGGGCGAAAGAAAAAAGGGCCAAACACAAGTTTTGAAAGTCATTCTTTATTAGAAAGCAATTCTCGTCCATCGTGCCAGGAAATGTGATGCATGCCGGGGTCGCGGCAATTTGGTAGTTGTGTCACATTTTTTTGATAGAGATTCTAGAATGTTGGCGGGTAACCTATGGTTCTGTGTATTTGGGTTACAGTGGAGTGTGTACCTCGTCTTGAAGAGCCCCATTCGCGTTGACGACGGGCATACCAGCAATTTTTCGACAACCGCTCTAGCAGGCACTCCGAAGAGTGTCGGAAAAACTCGAAATGTCAGATAACTCTGGCCTGGCCCCGATGACACTCTTTTTCGACGTGGCGGCCATTTGCACGCTTTTGCTCTGCGAAAACTCTCTTTACGCGCGATCTGTGGTTGCTGGGTGCAACTTTGCACTTCTTGACTTCCGAGCACCTCTGGAAAGGCGTTTGGTTTATTGACCAAGCAACGCTTCAGATACTTTCCAATAAATATACGTAGAACTTCCTTTAAAAACACCAAACTCGTCGAAAAACGTGTCCTGAGCTCTCTAACTGCGGTAAAGATATATTGAAGAAAGTCAGAAGCGCATTCCTGTACGTACAGAGATAGGAGTGTGATTCACTTTTGCTTTTGAATCGTTAATGATGAATAATAAAATATATCCTTGGCCTCCGCCTAGTCGTAATCATCCTATAGTTATCATCATTTGCCATAAAAGGAAAGCATATGTAATCATCACCGATGGTTTAGATACTAAATGGAGACCGCGGCCGGATAATTATACGCTGTTAAATATACAATTTTAATATAAAGTTCAACGCACTGAAATTTACTTATGATTTCGCAAATTGTACTCAATAATGGAAATAACTGGAACTCGAGTGTGAAGGGGCGGATAATTAAAAGGCAAGTGACTTATGTATCCTGCACAATACAATTTTATTTATTATACTTATAGATAGAACGAAAGATTATATTTTTAACATCGAATTTTATGAATCTTATGGGAAAAGGGTTAATTTAATTATTCTTATGGTCTCATAATCGCAGGATGAAGTTATGCTTCCCCTAGCCGCGGTGTTTACGCATTCCCGGAGAAACCATTCGGAACTACCGGCTTTCTTTAAAAATGCGCTTTTAGGAGAGAAAAATGCGTTTTCTTTAATCGAGTCGCACAACATGTTTGGCCGAATTAAACTGAGCCGTGCGCTTATGAATATGAAAACAGGGCGTACGTGCTCCACTTTCCGCGCCCATTCCACGCGAACTCCTCGGAAACTTGAAAACAAGTTTACCGGCAAAGCCAGAGCGGAGCCGTGCGCCGACTTAATTTTCAGTAAACTGGAAAATCCAGAAGCCAGGCGACACATGTTACACGTATATGGGGACAGGTTGCACCCGAAGTGGTATTGCGAAGGCGTGGCCCCCCGGTGCAGTCGCTCGCCCAATAAACAACTATCAATAACATTCGAAAGCGTTTCGTCACTGGTCACACCTCCTCTCCGACTGAATTAATCGATCGGAAATATCTGGGCCACTATGCAGAAACTATTTCCGAAGGCTTAGTAACTGGCCCCAGTCAAAGCCCACTGCCCACAGTCCACAGACTTTTAATGCCAATCAGGAATTTCCAGTGACATAATTTCATCGCCTAAGATATATTCATCCCTCCCCAGTCAACACACACTTCTCGCCCGCTACTTTCACGTTCCCGATCTTTCCAGTGACTTTTTCCAATCGCGCGCCCGGCCACATTAATGGCCAATATTTATTGCGAATTAATTGCCGTCGAAATAGAACATGAAAGCTAAAAGCCTATCTATAATAAACCTACCATAATGCGATGATATATGTATATCGGGCAAGATTTGAATCGGCGTGATAGAATCGTAATCACAGACTTAACAATGAAAGTTTATTGACGCCTACTGCTCCCACCCATTGCCAGCGCTAAAGGTATATACTTGTGTAAAGAATAAACGAGACTCTAGCATGCGAGTATAGCACCTTTTCCATTAGAAAATATAACGGTGAGTAATTGACAGTATCGATCGCAACCTAGGAGGCGATCGATTCTATAATGGCAATCTCTTATTAAATCTTGCCTGTTGCAGCTAATTAGAATGTGGACTGTGTCCGTGGCAGAAATAAGGTATTATCATGTTTTTACATAAATCAGGCGATTGTAAATTGTTCGGTCGTGATCACGATCGATAGTCATCTGGTACAGCCAGTAGGCAGTGTTCCGATCGCTAGAGTTAACAGGCACCGGTAATTGTAATAGTTATCCCCTGATCACTGCCGTTAATATAAGAATTAACGCGGGTTCAAGACAAAAATAGCAACGTGAGTAACGTAAAAGTAAGCCAGATAAAACTCGGGAAACGATTTCAGGAGGCTCCGGATGGTAAAAATACATAATATTCATTATTTCATTGGTGAATGAGTAATAGGAATCATGAATCCCGTTATTAGTTAGTGAATCACGCAGTGATGAGTTTTTCATGTATGTATTATATGAAATAGCCGTGGCAAATCCTTGTCCCAAACGTATGTTATACCATTTTCAAGCAATCAATATGAAGTTGACAGTAATGAACAGCTATTTGCTGTTTGTAATGTAATTAACTGCCTACTAGTAATAAACCAGTAGCACCCAATCTGTGTTTTTTCTTTATTTTCCTGTGTCGTCGCCATTGGTGGAAAAAACAATCAAGAATAGTCATTTATTGCAGTTTTCGAGCGACATCATTGTCAGATCCTTCAGCTCTATTTAGCAACTATTCGAGCAACGATTATTCCAATTTGTAAGATTACATTTTTCAGATCACGAATAGTGTAGGTATTTAGGTGTTCCAACGGTTTTCTAAATTTCCATAGAAACAAGACAGGTGCGAAGTTTCTAAAGAGCGTCGATCTAATGCTGGATGCCGGCATAGACTGCTGGCTAATGGCACGCGTGCATACGCGAGTGAATGCGTTCACAGCTGTGCTCTCATCGCGAAAGCGTGGCGATCGGATGCTAAGGTAACAGCACGCGTTACGATCCCCGGAAGAGAACTTTGCCTGCGGTTATCGCAGCCTCGCACTACGGTAAAATCTTGGTAAAATCTGGCATGAAATCCCTCGGAGCAGTAAGCCGCATTAATGTAGTTTATTCGTTCAAAAATGTCACTCTTGCTGAATATCAGTCTATGGTAAACTAAATTCTCGTCAGGAATAATAACATGAATTGTTGTCACAAAGTTACACTGCATAATCAATATCCTCAAGTACTTTTGGAAGGAGTAAATTACAGTAGGCGAAAAACATTCTACACAGTTACATATCTACGTTCAAAAGGCCTGTAGTCTGTTTAATCATTTTGGCATTCATCGTTTTTATCTATTTAATTGTTCAACACATAATTAACATGATTTAGACAGATCAATTAAATTTGCTTGATTGACAGACTTATTCAGTGATTACTATTTATTCTAATGTAGTGAACATATTCTGTCATGTCACCGCAGGATTCAATCTGGTATAATGACGAATTTGGTGTTAGTCGATTGTTAAAGCGTAAAAGTTAAAACCATTCATTCCGTTATGGTACTGTCTTGAAAAGTACTCATAAAGTTTCGCTGTTTTGTTGAAACTTCAAAGTCCTATATTTTCCTTGCTAACACCTTCAATGGTGAGCCGTTCACTCCTTATTATCGGCTGCAGGAACGACTACTGCCGGAAACCTTGAATTAAACGTGCTCGTTAGTTTAAAGTAAAGCGTAACAGAGGCAGGATAGCCTGGAGATAGGCCTAAAGGATACATTGCTGTGCTAATCCGTAGGTATACATAGTGCGAAGGCAAATCCTCGGAGTGCCGGCAATACCTTTCAGTTAAGTAGCATCAATTCCAAGTTTGTCAGTCTCAAAGTCATTGCCGGAGGCTCTGGCTCAACGAGATGAAATAATGTTGCGCTCCTTGCAGCATCCATGACTTGGTCGCAATCCTTCCATACAGCCTAGGTGACTCTGCTTCTCCACCGTTAATTAACAACAAAAGTCCTTCAAACGACTCAAACAATTTCATTAGCAATATAAAAAACAGCAATTACAGAACATCCATCTATCAACCATTCATCATATTATCGTTCAGTGAAATTTGTATCTTAGATTACAACTATTAATCCCTTGCAGATTTAGTATTTTATGATTTTAAGGCATTGGACTATATCAACGTTACTTTTCTTCCTCATTCAAACATTACATAACAACTATTGCCGGACACTGCTTGCACAGTAATAATTGTTCTGTGTAGCATTTTCCACACAAGAATTATTACGTTATAAATCGTGATATTTAAAATACATAAAAAATAACTACCGTTCTGTACAAGCAGTAGTGTCATACAGTAAAGCAAACACCGACGGACTCGGGCCAATTTCCATCGTTCTCCGATCACCGTCTATGCCCAAACTGATGGGCACCGTGCTTTTTAATGAGTGTTGCGATCCAATTCCAATAAATCGGAATATGAAATGCGTAACGGGCGCTTGACTCGTGATCTAAAAGTGGCGAGCCACGAAATCTACTGGTGATTGACGTGGATCTCGACGATTTCCCGATCTCGAACTCGAACCAGTTCCAATTAAAGAGCGCGGCGAGGCTAAGGCAAGGAAAGGGACGGGAAGGGCAGGGACGGCGAGGGAAGGGAGGTGAACTGGGCTGAGGGGGCGTGCAGCTGAGCTATAATTAAATAATTAAGCGTTCGGAGGTAACGCAGCCGAAGGCGCACGCCTGCAGTAGTTGAGGCTTAGAAGCTGTACACTTTCTAACGGCACGGCAGATAGACCGACGTCCCGTCCCGCTGGCAGATATGGGAATCCACGATACCCTCGGGCCAACTGACAGTCAGCCACTCAGAGATTGTTGCAATCGCCATCCTGGGCACGCGAATCTGGAGCACTCAGTCCCCCGAGAGATATACTGGGTGTATGAACATGCTCCACCGTGAAAACTTCTTCATTACCTGTCGCAGACACTCCTCTTCTAGATTGGATATGCCTCCGGTATAATCGGCTCGCTCCAGTCACGGATATTCTACCCTAATGTCTAAACTAATATTGGGCCTTTGTCAAGACCAAATGCGACAACGCTCTCCGAATTATGAGGAAAGGCAAGATTATAATCTTACGTCATTCTTAACAGCATTCTACTTAAAGGAGGTTGCATTTAAAGTGTCTTCTTTTATTGTACTCACATTTCCCTCTTCTATTCTATTCCATTCTATTCTATTCTTTTACAGTTAGAATTAAGCGTGAAATTCTATTTACTCTGCTTTTCTATTCAAACCTTTTACACACGATTATTTTTCTGAGCACTCTCAGTTCAATTAATACTAGGAATATACCTACCATGTATAGTAGAATATAGGGGGGAAATCTTATCGCATAGCCTTTGCGCAACAATACACTTTTATTCACTTAGTCGCAGAGTTGTCTATCCATGGCTATTGCACCTGTATCGCACAAGCCAAATGTAAAATTTAACGTAGTTTATTGCGTTACAAACGCAAAACTGTAGAACTTGCTTACCTTAAATAAACAACTTTTGTTTTTTTAAAAAAAGGTTGCATTCAAAGTGAAGCGGATAGATATTAGTCAGTTAAGAGGCAGATAGAGTTTCCAAGGGACGCTTCACTCTTGACCGGTTGCTTTAAGCAAAAAGTACCAATGGGTGTTTGTGATATTGAATCAAAATTGTCAGGCATAAAAGAATCGAGGTAAATAACAATCACTCTATTTGGGTACTGATGTATACTTATACCGAATGTATTATTTTAATTCCAAAACTAATTGCAAAAGAACTATATCCACATCACATATACGCAATCAAAGCCATATAAGTCCCTCCCTTGACTTAATCGAAGGATTCGCAAAATGAGTGAGCCTCGATTTTTGCAGACTTGGCCTTTCTTATTGAAGCCGAACTTCGGAGTATTGAGTATTGCGTTGGGAATATAATCAGATGGAAAGTGGCAGGAATAAGGAACTCATTTCAGTCCTGGCCGAATTGCACTGTGTCGCAAGCCTGCTAACGTTCGCCCGGCTATAACCACTTTCGCAAGTATAATCCTTCCACTGTTGGTTACCCTCTCGCTTTTCGTGTTCCGTTCGGCGTCCATTTCCTCGACGCTTTTCATCTTCACGCTGATTATTCGTGATTTCACCGTAAACGCAATTCGCAACACTCTGTCTCCCTCTCACCCTCTTCCACTTTGTTCCTCCGCGTTATGTAGCTCGCTCTGCTTCAATGCGATTCTGCTGGAAGTGCATGCACGCTTCGTTAACCGGCAACTACTTCTCGGAACGTACGCGAGTGGTTTGCGTTTCGATCGATGATTATGCCAGAGCTAATTGAGGGAGTTCGGGGCGCCATACCCAGAATGCGGATGGGTGCACTCTGTTCAGCACGATTGGACTGATCCTTGGACCGAGAGAGAATTTAAAATTGAGCTTCTCACCAATTTCCAAAACATTTTTAACTGAAACCCACGAGCTTAAACGGTACTGAAATTTCACTTTGAAATATGCTTTTCGTCCATTGTCTTCTCTCCGAGAAAATGTGTGGTCCTTTCATGATTTTTATTTGAAAACTTGTCAAAAGGCCCGGAAGATGATCGAGCTATACTAAACGGGTAAATGAAAAGTTGGTGTAGAAATTTTAGCTCTCGGCGAATTTAGGTGGGGATCGTTGTGACGACGGGTAATATGACACCCGTTAGATGTCACCTTCTCGCATACAAAGGTACTCGGATTCTGTCAGTCGTGGTGCAGATCTGCACCTATCCAATGCGATCTCGTCAACTACTTGGGGACAGATCCAGTCATTCCTGAACGGACAACATGCGGTGATAACATTCTGGGAATACGGGACATGCCGCTCTCGAGATATTTTAGAGTTACGAGCCGCTTGATTTAAATATTTCCACATCGGCATAGCATTAGTAAGACTTAACGAGTGTTTAATGCGATATCGGCTTATACTTGAATGCCAATATTTCCATACCTACGACATATTAAAATATTCCCCCTGGAAAAGAATACTTTCCAAGGTTTCTTCAAAGATCTTCAATTTTTCCGCTTGCTTTATACAATTGATGCTTTACCAAACTATATCAATTGCTCTAGTTTTCGTTCAAATCTGTAAAATGATGCTCTCGATATCTGAAAACGCCACCGATCACAATTCATCTGAGTGGAAATTAGTCTTTGTCGTAATTAATTTTATGAAATTATAATATAATTGCCCAATTGGAGGTTGAATAGATAATCGATAAATTACAACCAATTTGCGGATGAGTTTGCAAGTACGAGGTCACGTTCATCTAGTTGTTTTCGGGGGTAGCGTAATTAATTGGGATTACACGCTCGACTAGTATTTAAATAATTTAAATAATAATTGAACTTTCAGGCGCAGTTACATAAATCTCGAGTGATTCTTTGTGTGACTATTAATTGTTTTCGTATCTAAAGTACATTTATTAATTTCAATGAATGGACCAATCCTATAAAAAATAGGAAAAACTGAATTTGTAACATTAACCCATAAGAAACCTCAAAGAGATTTGAAGGGGTTCCTTCCTCCTCTAGGAACTAGTTTTTTTTTAAACTACTAAGGCTATTTAACCTCTGCCACCGACAGTTTTAGGGGGATTTCAACCTATCGTTATCGTTGACCGGCTTCTTTTTAATCGATTTAGTATTCATCATATTCTATTAATCCAATTCTTCATCACGGAACTGCCATGATTTTTCGGACAAATCACTTAAAATTTTAATGATTAATAGACTTTGAAAGCATAATGATTGCTCTCGTATACTGAAGGTACTCTGTCATGTCAGTGTAGTTTTCAATCCGGTACAACTACAAATTGCTGCAAATTTCCATATCTTCTCTATAATCAATACTCTGGATTCCTTTTTGTGTCGCTGATATTTAATAGCTCGGTATTAAACAAATGTCCTGCCCACGGGCGCGTTCAATAAATTATTATGTAGGATACCACGAATAATGAGGCCAATTTACATTCGGGCGCAAAATAATGATGGCGGAGATAACGCAAATAAAAGATTTAAAATTGTCCTGCTGAATAATTAATAAGGATTAACGAAATCGAATTAATATGCGAAATAAACAATGCGATATGAGTGGTTGGAGTCCTGCAGAATGGAATTGATCAATAACCGAAAGCAGAGTGGGGCATATAATCTCCCATTAATTTCACAATAATAAAAGCACAATACGCTGGGTAGAAATGGATAAAAGACGATATAATTGGACTCTAGAATCTGTAAAGAAAAAATTTGTGTACAACATGAAAATAAAAATAAAATAAAATTTCATCCAAATCACATTCTATCTCAGTTTGGTTTCGTTGTTCAATCATTATGGCCTTATATGGGTAAACATTTGCCTCTTTGTTAATAAATGTTCGAGGGCTTGAGAATAGTAAAACGTATCATAAAATAGTAAAATAATCTACAAAAGAAAAGTGCAGTTCCGCTGACTGCAGCAGCTCTGACCCAAATAGGGAAAGCGTACACATTCGCAGTGATGCGAGGCCTGAGTCATAATGCACATGCACTATGCCGATCTTATCTCGGCAAATGGATTACTCAAACCTGACATTGTTGCTGGGTGCTTCCTCGTTGGATCTCGCTTCCTTCTGCCACCATATTGGAGCGTAAAGATCCCTCTCTAGATCTTTTTCCACGGTCCTCTCTGGCCCCGAGCGGTTAATCGCCAAGCAGGGCGTTAACTACTTACGCCTGGCGCATTGTTCTATTGCGCAATTCTTTTGTAATCGTGGAAGCAGTGCAATTCTTCGGACGACTCTCAACGTTTCAGGAAAAACTGCAGGATTCGTAAAATCTCGCAATATTACAAACTACTTCGGCGATGTGCTAAATGCGAATACATGTTTCGCTTCACTGTAAATATCCGCTTCACTCTATATCTGTTGAAACGCCCTAGGTTTCTTCCATCACGTTCAATTTCTTACAAAATCATCGCATTTCCTTAACGTTTTCGTCAGAGAACTGAAATTTAAGTTGCTCATGTGCCAAGTGGGCAGCTACACAGAGCTAACCTAGACAGCCATCATTTCTAATTGGAATAGAAACGTAAGACATAAATGCATGTGCGGCTTAATTTGTTGTTAGACAAGAATAGTACTCGCGGTATGGTTACAGCCAACTGGAAGGCGCCCGATGAAAGCCGAAAGTATTGATGTTACGGATCGTTTAGCGCGCAATTTATCGTCTACATCGGCTCGATCGTGTAATAACATGCATGCGTTACTTGCGGCATCACGTATTCATCATATTACGAACTTCCGATAGCACAATTTCAGTGTTCCAGACTACAGTTACACCACTATAGCCAAAACTCTCTCGAAGACGTAACCGGTAACTGCTCAGTTTACATTTTATTAATAGCTAACCACTTGATGCTCCCGGTGATGTTAGAATCTACGCGGTTTACTATTTCACAGTCAACTAAAAAATATTCAGTTCAATATTTTGTGCTTCGAAATTAACTACTTTTCCATAACTAGCAATAATCAAGGCAGGTATCATGCCATTTTGGAAGTTCCACGAGCGACAGTAAGTTCGCACAGTAGCCAATGATCCAACAGGCCGAACTTAAAGAAATAAATAAACAACCTTTCCTAATATAAAGATAAATGATCGAGAAATTCTAAATCTCCTACGGCACATTGCAAAACAAACGCAGAGAATTGAATTTGAAAGTGAATACAGTTTCTCTGAAGTCTATGACATCTGTCTTCCTATCCATCAAGCATGTTTCCTAACAGTAGGAAAATGCTTTGAGCAATAACAGCCACTGATAATACGCTGTATGGCTCGTGATTCACGTAGCACGGGCTGACCAGTGCCAAAGTAATGGGAATCGTTAAACTTTCCTGATTTTGCAAGCCAGGTTGCACTGCGGCAGGTTACAGGTAGAGCATTAAAATCGGCGGATGGAGTGTGGTCGTTGTCTTCGAGGGCACACAATCCTGAGAGACACAAGAAGTATAACGGTAGCAGGCACACAGGTTGGTAGGCCGATTTCGAAACGGCCGCCTAAGGAATTGGTAAAAGAACGTACTTCGCTCCTGGGCAATTGCTAATCACTCGAAAAAAACGGAGCTCCCTCGGCGGGACCTAGAGAATGCCGCGGCGTTCCCGAGTCTTAGAATAACCATGCTTCAGCTACTCCCCCCTTTTTCTTATCCCGCCCTGAATATTATTATGACTATGAATTATGGATACTTCTCAATGGATAAACCTACAATTTGCTGTCAACTTTTTGAAAACGTATTTCAAAAATCCTCGACAAACTGATGCAAATGTGGATTTCAGAAATAGTTACGTTCATAAATGAGAAATTAATTATCCAATTAATAAAGAAAAAATATGGAAACCAGTGGAAAATAGTACAATACCTGCTATTGTTTATTGCATCTACACTCAGTAGTCGTGTGGATAAATGAGCAGACTGTACAATACTAATAGGACAGTAATACAACAAAAGAATAGTTCCAAATGTTTCAGTATGCCGCAAAGATTGGCCAATTGGCAAGTGCATTGCCATGTAAAGGGCAGCCAGTTTTCTTGAAAAGGAGAGCACTGAGCACCGAACGAACGCTCGGAACGACAGATACCGCTTTAGTAAAACCGTGCCAAGGTGGAAACTTTGCCCAGCAATGAAACCTTCGTGCCCCAGGATCACTTAGCCAAATGGTCTCATCTTCATTCTGTAATTTTATGAAAGGGTTCTTGAAGTAAATTGGAAATTCAATTGACGCTCATTCAGGGGTAATGCTGCATCCAGAATTAGGAGAAAAAGTCCAAGGTTTCCAGATTGATCACAATATTGTTTCAGTGCTTTAATTAATAAAATCTTTGTTCGACAAAACACACTTTCAAACAAAAATATGTATTCTATGTAAAACGTGCATGCGTTGGTCTTCCTGTAATTGAGATTTTTCTTCAAGGAGGAGGCTGTAGTAACCGAAAACTGCTGGGCATAGCATAGTAATTAAATCGGTTAGTAGTCGCGGAGTTCTAATGAGTGTTTTCACGGACACACACTGGAAAAAGTTGAACTTTCGTGCTATTAAAGATTGATTAATATGCAGCACTTGAAGAAAACGGCGTATTATGCAAGGGCCACGGTTCACTTGAGCCCTGAAAATGGCGAAGAAACTCGTTTCTTTTGTGCCGTTTCGCTACATTGTCTCACGCTGATGAAACGAGTTCACTGAGTGTAATTGTTCTCGTTTGGCGGACAAAAGCCAAGAGCTCTCACCTTTCCATTCCAAACTTAGAATTTGGGAGCGATCTTTTGATGACCCGTCAGCATCTTAGCTTCCCACGAACACTGTGTACATATTCTGACTTTAAAGGTGTATAATAAAGTTGCAAATCAGCACAACCACGTTCTTTTCCACTATTCTCCATTTTACCATTCCAGCAACCTTTTACCAAGTCGCGCGATAGCCACCTGAGCTTATTAACAATTTCGCAATCGCATAATACGCGGGGGATAGATCTAACCTCACTTCGATTACGAAATCGCGAAAGAATGCAAAATTTCCTGGAGCGTAGGTGAGCGACTGTGGAAAAGCGGCGGCGTATTAATTCCCCTATGAAATATTAATGATCCCCACGATTGCTTCGAATTCTTCCAAATAGATATCTCCTATGATAAGGGGCACTCGTCGGCTTTCTACCTACCAGGGGAAAAACAATGTAATCGTCATGTACTGCGCTGGAATCTGATGATACGCCTGGAAAAAGATCTGAAATTAAACTTGAAAGCAAATCAAAATATTTAAGTAACGGGAGAAAAAACGCCACATGTTGTAACTTTCATTACTTCACTGAGTTAAGCCGATTAATTTATTAATAGACATCAGAGAACAGGTCCTGAATATTGAATTTTATGTTACCGATTTAGAACTGGTAAACGACAGTGATAGTTTAAGTCTTGCTTGCTGCCAGAAGGTAGGATTTCCAGAGCAAAAAAATCTCGGCGAGGAAACTAGGTCAGATATGTCTGGCTTGATCGTATCTCGAAGATGCTGCAGAGGGTTCAAGTGGACCAACGACGAATTTAGGGGTTTTTGTGGGGTACACTATCGGATCCCGGAAGCGCAGAGTGGTTTAAGGCCCAGTAAAGGGGTCCGAAAGGGGTCTGATCTCGTTGGCAGTGAAAGGGGTCCGTATCCGCAAGGCAGCCGTCTTCTGCCCCCGCCCTGACGCGGCCTCCCTAGGCCTGGGCAGGGCCCCGCTATAAAAGCTTACTGCGTTGCCCCTAGAACTCGTAGTATTTCCTCGAGAATCAACCAAGAAAAACCTTCAACCATGAAATTCATCGTAAGTGAACCCCTCAGTACTGCTTTGCCTCAGCGTTTGCTGCCGCACTAATGCTCGACTGAGCATATAACTCTCGAATTTCTGTACTTTACTTTATCCAATTTTTAAAACTTTGTTGTATCTCTCGAGTGATTCTTACTTGCCTTGGAACGTCGAAGATTTATGTTTCATTTACCAAATTTCTTGATATACTTATATACGTTGTATACTTTTCACGGGGCTGCGAGGTGCTTGGGTTGAGATTTGATTGAAATGTGTGTTTGTGCAAATTTCAGATTGTTCTCTTCGCCGTGGTGGTGGCAGCCAGTGCCTACCCAGGACTTTATCACGCACCGGTGAGTAAAATTTTCGACCTTTATCCGAAGCCCATTTACTGTGCTGCTGCGTGCGTGTTTGTTAATAATATCGTCTGTGACTTATTAATGCATCATTCACAGATTTCTTCATCGTCTCTTCTTCATCTTCTTTTGTGCGTTCTCTGTTGTTCTAATACTTCGGGATCTCATTCTCGCAAACCAAGTATACCAAGACGAGCTTGGGATCAAAGCACTCTCTCACGATTCTTCGGTGTGTAACGAAGTTTCGCTCACGTACTCTTACCTTTTCGAACCTCCATAGCCGTTTCAGTTCCTTTCTGTATCGTCAGCCTCTCATATCTTCCATCTGTGTTGATCGATTCTGCAGCTGTTATGGCTGCGGTGGCTACTTCTAGCTGTGCATCCTTTTAGAACCGAGTAAGACGTGACAGACTCGGTGGAAAGTAACAAAACCAATCTCTCTCTCTCTGCTAAGGTGTCGGTCTTGACGTGAAGAGTATAAATGTTGAAAGACCGTTTTTTGACAAACCTTAGGTTGTGGCTGCGCCAGCATGGCCATCTTCTGGCTGGCCGTCTTCTGGCTGGCCATCCGCTGGCTGGCCATCGGCTGGCTGGCCATCGGCTGGTTGGAAACAACCGTCTTACGTGCAGGTTGCTAAGGTAAAAAGATATTTTCAAACTACATCACTCGCCATCAGGTTCAAAGAGAATCATCTAAGGAACTATGTCACTTGTCATGTTGAATTTCATGTGAGATACGCCGGCAACATATGGTTAGAATTATATTGCTTTCCATTTGATATGTATTGATCGATATTCCCATATTTCCAGAGTTCAGGTTGTATAAATTGTATTTTTGGAAAAAGTCGTTTGTAATCGTAACTTTCCTTGCCAGGTTTAACGCCAGTTGAATTCCTCTGTTGAACGCTTCGTCCTTCAATTATATACCACAATATGATCATTAGAGCTGCTTTCATCCAATTATCTCCCTTTGGCACATCATCCTTGAATAGACTGTGGCACTGTCACTTCCGGAAGGTTGTTAGAGTCGCAGGAGTTGTCCTCGCGTTTCGCCTTGTCACTGCGATTCATGTTGATCGGAACTACTAATTTGTTTCTGATGACGGTATGTGTCCCTCTGTCACTTTCGATTCCGAATGATAGGTGCTTCCGTCTAATACCGATCGCCAATTACTCCTCACGTAACGTCACTTTCTAGCCAGTTGGGAGATGAAATCGAAGTATGGTGGAGGTCTAGGCAGTTCTGCTAGTAATCATGGATTCAGGAACTTCTTCTGATGAAGTAACTGCCCGGTTAATCGAGGTTGCATAATGATACCGTAATCATTTAATTCCTTGCTCAGGCATCTGTTTCACTCGCGTCTAGAAGTTGCTCTACCTTCTTTAAAAGGCGAATGAAGTACAGTTGTTTAGTTTTCCTGGTTGTTCATTAAGTAAGCCAGCCATTGGATCACTCCAGACAGTACCGACCAGGCTACCTACGGGCGTATCACAGTTTCTATTTCAAACTTTCGACGGTAACACCCAAATAGAAGGATCTCAATTGAAATGTTGAATTTTTTTAGGTCCACCATGCTCCGCAGGTGCATCACGTGAGCTACGTGCAGCAGCCACATGCGATCCCAGCCGTTCACCCTCAACCCTTGAACATCAAGGTAGCGGCCCACTCAGTGAGAATACCTTATGCGCACGTGAAGCCTGCCCACCCACATCTCATCGGCGTCGAGGCCCATGTTCCCGAGCCCGAGATCAAGGTCGTCAAATCCCATGCCGTCCACCACCCCTGGGATTAAGCGTCGCCATTCTGCCAACTAAAACCACCGGTTCAGGGTGATCCAGTTGCGCCGCGCTTCTCGAGGACCATTTGAAACACTTGGGACACCGCTTCAGTATCATTTCGGACGTTCAAGTCGTCTAGAAAATCTCAAAGGCTCAGGAAATATCTGGGGCCATCAGTTCGGATCACCTAACCCTAAGCGACTCTCATGGAGGAAAACATCCAGAGGAAATATTGGGTGACAATAGGCTATAAGTGAGCTGAAAACGAGCATCAGTATTATCAACCGAAGTGTCGCTGGCTATTGGTATAGTGGAAACAGGTGACCCCACTGGAAAAAAGACATCCTCAACGAAAACGTGTTCACTGGACGACCCCAGGACCTCAGACCAGGCAACCAAACATAAAGTGTATTCTTCTTTATAGAGCAGCTACGTACGAGACACACATACACACAGACACGCGCAATTCTCCGCAATCTCACCCATCCCCAGCCCCTCTGTCTGTCCACCCTCTTGCCCCTTTGTTCATTTCGACACGTCCAAATTCTTGTGCGGCATGTGATATTGAAGAAGACATCACGACATCGGATCATTGTATATTGCTCCTCCCGTACCTCCCGGTACCAACCCCCCTCCCCCCGTACATACTTCTGCAACAACACTTTTATTTATTATCTAATAAAAGTTAATTTTATTGTGATAAAACCTGACTTTTTGGTATTATTTACTCCCTTTATCCCTTAATGTAGTTTTACCAATGTGTGTATCATTTCGAAATCTACAGATATTCGTAGGTATGCCTGGCATATCATAAATCCAATTTCGAACTGTGCAAATTGCTTTCAGATTGCCAGAATTGCAACTTTGCTAAAGTCTTTGTTTGTTGAAATTGCTAGAACGAAGCAATCGTCTGAGTTCAGGACTTACTTCTCTGAAGGCACTAACATTTAATCGGACTTGTACATTTTAAATTATTAGTTTGTAAAAACACTAATATTAAAAATCGTCGGTCGTATTAGTTTTATCGAAAATGAATTCATTCTATTGTAATAAGGCGGCAAATCAAGCGCGAGGAAATGCTTAGGGTAGAATTTCAATTACTTATCACAGGAAAGAGGTGTAATCACGCAATCAGTCAAGCTAAGGGAATTACAACACCCGGGCTGTCAAAAGTAGCACGAGGAGTGTAGCAGATAGCAGTAAGGGTGGCAAATGATAAGCTATTTCTCTTTATCACTCGGCAATCTCCGGAGCCGCGCGCTTCTAATGTCACTGTCGTTAAAGTTACTGCACCCTCATATACCTTCCTGGCCATCATATGCTATTCAGGGTTGATGGTCCCACTGTGTACAGGACGCCACAAATCAATCTAACGTTGCCCGAGCAACCGATCGGCCAAACAGAGCCGTCGAAGCAGTTGTCATACTAGTGTTATGGATGACACGAGGCAGACTTTACGTAGATACGCCGATAACACATCGCGATGGTTAATTTTCTTATCTTGGATGAAATCAGTGGTTTAGTAGCCAAGGTATCAGCGAAGGTAAAGCAACTCGCGCACATAATTGAAAGAGTACAACCGGCTTTATATAACCATAACATTAATTTAGTTAGTTGGCAAATTAAACATTCATAAAATACTACCACATTAGCATATTCTGCAAATAATTATTCTGCTTCAGGCGTAGTCCATACTGTGGATTCAATAATAAAAAACATATCTTTGAGTAATTTAAACAGTATCTATGTTCGGCATGCAGGCTAGGAGTTGAGGAAAAGTAATTTCCTGTTCATCATGATGATTAGCCCAGTGATTTAGACTCGGTTTCGTAAACTCGAAGTGCGAATTTGTGGTAAATAAATGCTCGCGTTAAGTTTAAAAATGCAAAAGTGTGAAGATACCAAGTATATGTATTGTCATTACCCTAAGTACAATTTCCGCATGTAAGAAATTTTTTATAAAGGGAAATCGCGCGATTTTTCAGCCGAATTGCAAATCTAGCCGCTGCCTTGATACTCTTTGGTGTGGAAACCACTGAATACCAGTAATAATACATGAATACCACAAATAACCGGTGACGTAGAATATTTACGGAACCCCAAAAAGTAAAATAATAATAATATACATATTATTAAATAGTGTAATATTTATGTCTCTATTGACCCAAGGAATAATGATCCATGTCGACCGACCGTCACGACTTATTAAGCCAGCGATTCTTTCGAACTAGTTTGCGGTTTCCAGGCTGATCAATTCGAGGTTGCTCTTGCCTTTTTACGATCATCTCGGCTCCCGCGCGGTTTCTTTTCGGGAAGTCGTGAAGCCGACTTATGACGCCAATTGCGCAACGAGAAAGTATGTACTTCTGGTCTTTCTAATGCGCCGGCTCTCGTTAGATTATCGGAAAAACACTAGGCATGTCGAAGTTAGAGTTTCTGTGAGAAAATTCTGCCGTTGCTATAAATATATAGTCAATGAAGGATGGTCGGAGTAGTGGATCGATTTTAAATAAGAAATATGAGAGCTTACAAATTGTGTGAAGTAACAATAAAACAGCGTAACTCATTCAAAAACGCACATTGATGAGTATACTCTGAAAACCAAGGCAATTTCGCGGCAGTTTTTTAAAAACAACGTCGATTTCTTAGAAGAAATTGAACGGCTAATGTAGTTTTTGTCGTTAATAGAATAGAAAATTATTTACCAAGAGTTAGATTTGCAAGAAACCAAATTAAAACTCTCTAACTATACATATATTTGGCTCACAGGAAGATCAAACACGGAAAGCAACGCGATCTTCTTCCCTAATGCTTCGGACGCACTAGAATCGCTAAACAATCGCCTTATTGTTCTCAACAGCAAGAAAGTGAAAAGCATGAGAGATGACCGGAGCATGGGAGTGTTGACAGCGAGTGTAAAAAAGCGGCATCTAAATGTAAATAATGAAAGACCATTACGTGTCTAGCGGTTCTCCTCGACCTGCAATCGAAAAATTGCGATCATCTGGAACGCGAAATGCCTTTCGCGGTGCCTCATTCTCTAGCGGGCAAGCTCTCTCGCGCGCCACTCGTAAACTAGATTGCCGGCCGGTCTAATTATAATTAGCGGCTCCGTTCGCTCGGTCAACCCCGTACATACGTACGCAGATGAAAAGGTGACACGCTGCCTCTTGGCACGACGCATAGTTTACGCCGGTAGCACGTAAACTCGTTAAGAGAATCGCCCTGAGTGATTGCCCTCGAGTCGTACTCCCTCCCTGCAATTATTACCGGTGCTCTGATCCCGGCTGGGTCACCCGGTTACGCCGACTCTAATCCTTTTCTCAGTGCCCACCAGTACCGCGAATCCCTTAATCAGAGCAAATCCTTTTAAACAAGCACTTCTTTACCTTGGAAACTCGCCTAAGCATTTTTATGAAGTGGGATGAATTTTTGGTTTTTAGGAGCGGGGAAGAGATTTTGGTGGGTCTCTGCTTCGGGAAAATTCATACAGGGGGTTCCATTATCCAGATTCCGGTTTCTACGAATGAATGCCTTTTACTGAGAGATTGCGTGTCTTCTAGATATACTTTACTTTAATCATCGTTTTAGATATACATATACATACTTATAATAATTATTAATTCGGATGTACTAACTTCTTTAATCTTTTCTAATGGATAATATCGTAATATTAATTAACACTAGCGATGCTACAAATCAGGGGTATTTGAAGAAAGTTATTATTTTATCACCATATTTATTTCGATATTTCGAGAAATGATTGGCCTCTCATAAACTGTGTGTCTCAAATCATTTTTGTTCATTTTAGAAAACTACTGGTAGTTAAGTACGAGGTAATCATAACCCGCTCTGTTTCGATTGATTCTTATTCGATAGCTTTTGATTGCGCTAAAGGGGAAAAGTGAGAACCATCATATGAACAGTTTCTAAAAACATAAGGTCATTAATAGTTGTGATATCATCTTTCATTAATTCGATATAAAAACCTGCTTGTTAATAGAAAACTAAGTATTATAAATGCTATAAGAAGGGTGCAACGAACATAAATGGAAGTAGATAGTGGTAATGTATATGTGACCTGCCATTACCATTAATGTTTTTCATCCTAAGGGTGGACAACATTTTCGATTTTACACCTTCACATATACATCGTAATTACTGGGACAACTTAAGGTAGTTTGTAAAGAAATCCACTTTTCTGAAGATTTTCTTTAAACTTTCACATATCAATCTTTGGACGCTTTAACAAATATTGCCCAAATTATATTAGATTTGATCACACCGTTCCCGAGATAATGGACTTTGATATTGTCAATTTTCATACGTTCGACGTAGCTAAAACCTATCAGTCATTCAAAGTAGCATTGAAAAGTATGATAAAAAAATGTTACGGTCAAGTTAAATAAAATTTGACCAGTAGTTTCAAGTATTATTATGTGCAAGGTTAAAGAAATTCTTAAGAGTAGTATTCTTTTACCAACTACCTTAAGGGCCGAACTTGCCAGTCGTGTAATGCTCAATTGAAGGTATATTGGGCAGAGCGAGCACTTCGAGTCTAAAAATAAAATCGCCGTGACCGTAACATTAGACCTCGGAAGCGACTAACCGTGACTCTCCGTCATTTATAACTAAGCTGGTGATCAACTGTAGAACCTTCGTAAGTTTTGCGACGATATCGATTGTACTTACCCAAGAAGATCTCTGACTAAATGATGGTTCACGTCCATGACAGTTGTTCTAGCATTCAGTGTGAACTTCCGTGTTCAATTCAAGTCTATTGGTCGGTATATACTACGAAAAACGATTTTTGTTAAACATATGCACACATTTTCGCTACTTTTCTTTTCTTCTGCAGTGGAAATAGAAAACCGCATATTATCTGTTTTAACTTTGACCTGAACTTCAATGCATTTTTTCAGATCTTATAAAAGACGTGGCACTTATTACGAAATTATTGGGTGAGAAATGAAATTGTCGCGTAAATATTGGAATACCATTTGTGCAGTGCAGAATTGTAATGGCATACCAGATTGATTCCTATTCCCAATTGCTCAAAGTTACCCTATATTTTGTGTGTCACTAATAACCCAGGGAAGTCGATCGAAATATCGGTGTTCACCCCTCTTATAGTTTTATGACGAGAGGAATAGCACAATATTACGATATGACCGCGATGGCGGTAATAGAATGCGTTTACCACAAAGGTAGAGTTCATTTATAGCCGCGTTAAATTGTGTGCTTGCTATTTCTACACATTCCAATTTACCATGAAAAACCAACGCAAAAGGGAATTAAACGGAAAACCTTTCAAATCTTAGTCGAAGTTAATAATAGATAGTCCATACGAGGATATACTGTAAGGATATCCGCGCTCTTTCTGCCGTTGCGAAGATATTGGAAAACGGGAAATTGGAAAAGATTGCTATTAAATATTGCATCAATTTCTCGCTCTGCCATCTCCTAACCGCTGTCCTTTCAAAAACCAATTAATCAGCAATATAATTGCGGATCTTTTCTCTGCGTGTTCAGAATCCTCGGAGGAAATTGGTATAAGGTATTAAGTGGGGTCCCTTTTATGTCCCTGGTTCTCTTTCCCATGTTTGTACGAGGCCTTTGATGTGTCAGACATAATGAGGCTTCACACAAGTGTCCAGGGGGTTAATACAAGAGCAGCGCATATAAAAAAATAGAAAAGGCGGCTCGTCATACGAGAACCACTGGCACCGGCCAGGAAAATGTGAATGTATGGACAGCCGGTTGTCCCACGAGGTTCCTCCGCCTGTCCTCAGTTCGATCCGGTCACTGGGCCATTCAGCATGAACAACCAGCGCAGTGAGTGCTTATTTCAACGTCTTCTTTATCGCCAATCTCTTAGTTTGTAGTAACATAATGTCACGTGTTACTGAACATGACATGGGATCGGCTGAAAACTTTTGAGCAATTGAATGATCGATTGCAGCTGCGTTCTCACTTAATTCGTCTTCTTACAATCCAGAGAATCCGGATTCGCATAGTACCAAATCTCTCGAGTTTTACATTCATTTGAGATGGATTCTCTATTCTTTGGATGGGTTTGAATTCCCTACTTCTGTGAATCTGTTCAATTGATTTTCTATTATTTTGGAAGCGTATAATGCTTTCATTCCAGAGTTCTCTAAATTAAAACCCCAATTTTAATACCATTAATAAGATTGAAGGTCTTGGTTATTTCATAGTCTTACTACTTCGCAAATTTTCAGAAGATGACACACCATCGGTTTACACCATCGGCAGCCAGAGGAACCTCGTGTCGATAAGGTCGAAACAGGCCTAGTAAGTGTAAAACAATATAACAAATCAGGACCGAAGTAACATTGATTGTTAAGTAACAATTTAGCGGATGTTAATGGATGACAACGCTTTATAAAAGGGAAAGTTAGAGAAACGTTCTTTTCAGCTTGAAACGGCGCAGCCATCTACCAAATCTGGTCACGATCATTCTCGTTTTCCTGGTAGCTTCCTTCTTCATAGTCATCCTGATACTCTCTGTGCTTTGTAAGTAGTGCCTCGCATTCTTTACTCGATCTGGCTTCACTAGACTCGTAATAGCTTACACTTTAATCCAAAATGTACTGTAAATAACTCCATCAAAGTTCTACTAAATTATAAATGTATAAATTAGTATTTTTTGAGATGAATATGAGAAGTCATAAAATGGCCAATTTAATAACGAATTATATACAATGAAATCAAGAATGTCCACCTACATTCGACTTTTTGTAACGTGAAATAACGCTTGCTTATCACAGACAGCCTAAACAAGCACGTGCAACTGTGTGACAGTGAAGAATGCATGCGTATGGGTAAGTGGAACTAATTACCTAGACCAAGTAATTACATTCATTCTGCAAATTCCTTCAATAATTTGAAACTATTTTCTACGCAGCTGCTAGCTTAAAACTTTCTATGGACATGTCCGTAGATCCATGCGATGATTTTTACAAGTGAGTACATTCTTTTTGTTGTCACTAATACTTAAATCTCTGCATATGATCTCCTTGTAGTTATTGCCAGTATAGTTTTCTTTGTTCTTTGAGGTCATATGTTGAACTTTATTTAATATGAAAGTCCGATACCAACAGAGACTCAGCATTAGAATCCTTAAATCGTAAAAAATAATAGCATGTATGGATCAAATACTCATGATGCACTCATGATGCAACAAATTTCAGGGATTGATAACAACAATGTTAAGAAACCGAATTTAAAAGGATAAACTGATTGGAAAGGAATCACAAGTAAAAGACCGTGTTAAAATTATTTCGCAGTGGTTTGAATAGAACAAATAATTCAATAGTTTTAACTTTTGCTACTGATGCCCAATTTTTTGTAAAGTAACTGCTGACATGCGGTCTTAGAGAATGTTATATTTATAATCAATTATTGTAGAGAAACAAAATAGTCGATGTTTTCGATCATGGTAAATAGGAGTAAGGTTTCAAATAAAAACATAATCATAATTAGATACTCAATTTTGCATAAGACTTCTTAAACACTACTGACAATCATACGGGTAAGAGAGTAAACCAGAGTTTTAAAAAAAAGGTAAATATACAGAATCGCTACTCATGTGAATATAAATGAAATAATTATTTTTGTAACGGAAATTTATTTATTATCATTATAGACCCCCCCCCCCTCCTACAGATACCCACCAGACCATACCATACCCCCACGGCTTCACCTAATCCTCAGTTAAAATACAGTTGTTATGATCATTGTCATCTTAGAAAGAGCCGTCTTTGCGAATAATTACCATAAGATCGAACACACTTTTATTGACATGATACAGAATACTCTGCTATTATACCAAAAATACATAGGAACATCCTAAGGTGATAATGATCATAACAACTGTGTTTGAACTGGTGATTAGGTGAAGCCGTGGGGGTATGGTATGGTCTGGTGGGTATCTGTAGGAGGGGGGGTCTATAATGGTAATACATACATTTCCGTTAAAAAAAATTAATTATTTTCATTCATATTCGCATGAGTAGTGATTCCATATCTTATGGTGTTTGTATGGAATTGTTATGGGGTTATATGGTGCTCTCCCACTCGTAATGCATGTCTATAATGGTAATAAATACATTTCCGTTCAAAAAGTTGCAATAACGCGAACAATAATATGAGTAGCGATTCTGTCTATTTACAAAAAAAGCTTATTATTAAGACATTCGTTCAAAATATGGTTATTTTGTATCACCTATTACTATTGTGTTAATGTTTATTATTCACACGTCAGCACTTGAGGGTTAAGAACTGTTCTTTCCATTAGGACATATTTTCTCATTTGGTTTGTTGTTTTTTATTATTGCGTTGCATTAACATAATTATTAATGTGACTCTAGATACACTTGTGGAAAATGGCCGAGAGAACATCCTATTCCTGACAGCAGTTTAACAAACTCCTGGTTCGGTGAGCGGAGTCAGCGTGTGGCGAGGAAAGTGCGAGATTTGTTACGGGAAAATATAACCAGGGAGAATGCACCATGGGCTGTTACTCAGGCGAAGATCCTTCATACCAGCTGTATGGACGTGCGTACGTCATCCCCTTATCTAAAGACCTTGAAAGAGAGTTTCAATTTAATTACTTTCAAAATGAAAAGCTGGAATATAATACAAACAAATACAAATTTGTATGTCAGATTAAACCATAATTAGAGTAAAAACGTTATAATCGAACGTTATTACTATAGATTCCATGGATACCATGGGACTGACACCCCTGTTCGAGCTACTGGAAACCTTAGACTTGCCTCGATTTCCTGCCGAATTTACGAACAAAACGGGCAACTACATTCGGAAAATCGCCGCGGTGAAAAGGATCCTTGGGAAGGATATTTTCTTTGGTCTGGATGTTATACCCGATCCGAAAAATAATAGTAGGAATGTTATGATCCTTGGTGCTTCAGATACTAGCAGTCCGTTGCCGAAGTACGTAAATACATACACCAACAGAAATTAATACTCAAACAACCAAATTATCAAAGTGAAGGCTTAGTGAGCTTTTCTGCTGTTGATACTGCAGAATTGTTAAACGTGCTTTAGTATGGATTGTTTTATGTGCTAAATTAATTGCTAGCGACCATTCTAATTTTGAAGTTCTATATGTGATACCTGAATTTATTGGATAAATGTTAAATATTAAGTAGAATATATTTACCATAAATCGCAAGACAGTGTGACAGCTTGAAACTTAACTTGCAAATTAAGCAATAATGCGGATTTCATTCTAATTTGACTGAACATATACTTTACTAAATTATCAGTATAATATACGAATTACTCTATCACACCCAGAATGGAGGAAATACAACTTGAAAAGTCGTAATATCATTAAGTGCTTTTCTTATCGTCATTCTTCTTGTGCTGCAGTGACTTGGAGTTGGAGAAAAGATTAAAGGCAATGAAACTGCGGTTTCGGAAACTGGAGAGCGCCATCGAGGAGGATGTAGAAAAGGGAGACGCTGAATCCGAAGAATTCAAAAATGCAGAAGTTTCTTACATGACTGATGCAATTCGATATATCTTGAGCAATGGGACAATCGATGCTTGCTCGGTAAACGATGAATCTACAACTACCATTGACAAAATGATAGAGCAGGTGGTTGACGACCTCTATGAATTGGATAACACTCTACTTTTTGTGAGTAAAATATCGTTCACTGGAGATCATTTGTTACACCATCAATTAATCCTATCTATTAAATAATAACATTTCTTTCTTTTGCTGAGCCTGAGGATGCATAATTTTGTATATTCCTTTCTAAAAGAACGCGTTTCCTAGAACATTTCCTATAAATCGGGATAAAATCGTACTTAAACTTTTTTCTAACCGAGAGCAACTTTAGTTGAGACGAAATAGGTTTTATATCCATAATAAAGGAAATATTGCAATTGCCTTGGCTGGTTAACACCAAGAATTCAGGGTTAAGTTCAAGGCAATTTACGTTTTCAAGTTTCACAATTTGAATATTCTGTATTTGGACACGAACTTATTCAATTCATATTATATGAATTATGAAGTATTAAGTAACATAGACATTGCATCTTTCGAGAGGAATTTTATCTCATTATGCAGCGAAATTCTTTAGAAGCATGACTGAAGTCTTCCAGCCTCGAATAGTCGTTTAATCGATATTTCCTATGCTGTTTGCATACTACCAAATGTCACGCGATTGCCATGCCCTTTAGCATGCCCATTTTGCATTGTATTTCCTGAGAACACGATTGATTACAATCACATGCAACTAGCAATGTTAGTTTCTTTCACTCCGTTTCGATATTTTTAAATTCAATTCAGAATTGACGATGACAACATTGTCACATAAGACTCCAAAGTAAAGTTTCAAAAAGCTTCGTTCGTTTGCTAAAATGAGTAATACATACGCGACACCTCGACCCGTCTGAGCCTTGCTTACCCTTCCTACCCTCAAAACTATTGGATGCTCACACTCGTCCAAAGAAATTAATTTCGTGTATTCAGATATAACATGATATAGAACTTCCAATTTTGAGTTGAAGTTTAAAATAAAATAATGTATAGTATTCTCTATCTTGATAAAAGTAGAAGAAAATCAGCCGACACCTCCCTTATGTGCTTCGGCAATATCAAAGAAAAATAAATCTGGTAACCGTAATTTTAGCTGATTTAGAGTGGTAATTTAATATCAGTAGTTAAAATTGCGACTACTAAAAAATACTTGAAAAATTTTCGTTTCAGTTATGGCATAGCGAAAATAATGAATCCATAACTGAGGAACATCTTACCGAGGCAGATTACATGCTAGTGGACGATCTGCAACGTATTACGGATGAATACGTGATTAGTGTTAATTCTAGCCTAAACCCGAGGCCTATTTGGCGTCCTTTCATTGAATCGTTATTCGAGGGAATTGCCACATTGGATTTGGACAATACTGATCGAATTTTGGTTTCGAATTTGGGACTTATGAAAGATGTCGCTCTCCTGTTAACACTCGCGGGTGACGGAGAACTTGGTACGTCTCTATTTTCGTAATAATTAGATTGAATTAAATATATTTTTTTATTATACGTATGTAGACATTTATTATTTAGATATATCTAAATAAGTCGCACATAAGATTATTATATGTCGTAACTAAATTATTGTTTTTGTTTTTTCAAAAAAAAATACTGTTAGATAATTTATAGTTCAGAACTTAGACCTAATAACACAGGAATTTATTTCATGTTTTAGAAACTTATATTTGGTGGACTATCGTCGACATCGTTAGCCCCCACTCCTCCGAGGGCCTCAGAAGAATCTGGGCAAGCTATGTCGATACTGTGGTTAAAGTTGAAGTCCTCGAATCCAAATCATTGCAGTGTGCCTCAGTTGTCAACCGATTAATGGGTCAGTGCGAGGGAAAATTAAAGATTTCATTCTCAATAGACATTATACTGCACGTATTTCTCTAAATCAGTTCGATGAATTCATGTTTTCCGGCCGACAGACTGCAGAACAAATCGTTATATAAAATTTATTTTAATTTCAATGCAAATGATTTAATATTTGTGAAATTATTCGATGTGCATAAAATCGTTGTAATGTATCGTTACGCATTGTCGCTGACATTCGAATGTAATTTTATTTCAGTTTATCATTTGGTATACATAAATTAACGCTAAAGTATTCAAGTCTCAATAATGATGTAATCCATTTTTAATTCTTGGTGCTAAGGCATGGCTGCCTCCTGGTTGTTTGTCGAACGCTCCTTCCACGATGGAAAGGGAAAATTGGTGCTCGAGATGTTAGATGATATTAGACAAGCATTCGCCATGTTGGTTAAAAACACCGATTGGATGGACAGAAGAACCAAATTGGCAACTTTAGAGAAGAACTGGAAAATGGGCTCGGAAATTGGATTTCCCAAATGGTTGTTCCAGGAAGGTGCTCTTGATGAGTACTACGAGGGCGTAAGGAAATTTTAATCATTGAATTATCTCTAAATTAATCAATAAAATTGAATCACTGATACGAATTCGAAAAATACATTTACTTTTATTCAGATAGATCTGTCCGAGACGAAGTACCTCGAGAATATGGTCCAAATCATTCGGCTGACCACTTTCTCCCAGTTAGAACATGTACATGCCCGCAATTACAACAATAAATCGCAGTGAGTACTGCATTGGTTATACGTATCACGTTAGGATTAACTAATAATATGTGTATTGAACATTTATTTATTTTTTTCTTGTAGTTGGGCTACGGATCCAACGGACGTCAATGCTTTCCACACTTTTCAAGTTAATCAGATAAGTATGTCATCCCATGATTGGCAATCTGAGAAATCACTGTTTATCTAATTAAGGGACAAGGTTCGAAGGTTTCGGGAGGAGAATTGATGTCAAATATTTCATCCAAAATGAATAATACCAATTGGTTAAAGTAGATTGTAATTCAAATATTAATATACTTGATAGGAGTTTAGTAGCAGTTTAGTAGGTGTTTAGTATGTTTTGAATATGCAAAATATTCTAAAGAGGGCAGACTATTAAGTTTATGAATGTTACTTTAAATGTGCATGCAGCCATACCCGCCGGAATCCTGCAGTTTCCATTTTACGACTTGGGCCTCGAGTAAGAGTGAAATTTCCAACAAGGCTGTAATAGAACCAGTAGTTTTATTATAAGCTGATTATCTGATCGCATTTTGAATTCTATAAAATTCTGATTTACTTGAAAGTGCCTACCGCAATTGAAACATTTATTTTTAATACGAAACTATACTTACTCTTTCAATACTGGTTTGCTGTTACATTCTTTGGTAAAAGTCTGACGAATTCTTATATTATATGGTAACTTAATCAGATTGTCTTTGAGTCCTTTCCGATGTATACAGCCACAGACACTTCGCATACCTGAAGAATTTATCCAAATCAAGAACACGAAATTGCTTAAGAGAAAGGGGGAAAAACATATTCCTGATTCGTTCGAAAACAGAAATATCAAACACAATCGTAATTATTTAGAGTTTTATGCCACACGGAATACCAAAAGTCGGGCTTTCTCCTATTCTGTACCTTGTGTAGATGCATACAAAAATTATCATTTGTCAAAATTAAAAAAGAAATGTAGTATCCTATTGTGCATTGGCAAGGATTCAGAGACTGGCCGATATAACATGTGCAGTTTCCGAGTAAAACGTGATTTGATTGAAGGGCATTGAATTATGGTGCGATTGGAGCGGTACTAGGGCACGAGTTGACCCATGGCTTCGACAGCAGTGGCAGACACTACGATAGCAATGGCAATTTGCGCCAGTGGTGGACGAACGAGACCATCTCTGAGTACACTGAGCGCACCGAGTGCTTCATTAAGCACTACAATAGCTACTACGTGGTCGAGGTGAGCGATGAAGTCTTTGGCAATTTTCCCCGACCTAACCCAGCTGTGCACTCCATCCAGTAAATATTCATGTCCACTGGATGCAAATAAATGTGTGCGAAACTTAGCATGTCGGGGCGATACACATCGCCGGTATCTGCATTGCAAAGTGCCAGAGCGTGCAACTTTTTTACCTTTCCATTAAAGTCGTCGCGACATTTTCGGGTGAAAGTTTCCTTCATCCTCCCAATGTTTGGATTTCGCCGCTTTTGTATCTCGGAATGGCGGAAACGTGGTCACGATGTTTGCCATTGTGGTCGCGTGAGGCAGCAGGAAAGAATGTCATTGCGGTTCCGTTGACTAAGGATAAATTCCACGGTTCCATCCGATCGAAAACATTCAACTACGAAATTAGTGTGAGCGGATCTTAATTTGTTCTATATTCCACAAACTTGAATTAATTGTAAAATAAAAGGTCATTCCGAAACTCCAATATATAACACTCGAATGTCCTCAAAAAGCCGAGAAATGCCAGCACTAATAAAAAACTGAAACGGGTTTTCTTAAAATACGCAAAATCGACACGTGGATGACAAAATTAAGGATCTCGAGACTGATATCATATATGCGAAGAGAAGAATCGCTAAAGGGAAGTGAATGCAAAGATCATCTTCGCAGATCTATCAATTATGTCAGAGAACTTCAAGAGGTGTACTGAACGAGGTGCTCCCGTCATGAAAGCAACCTTGCTAATCGTGTCAAGTTGAACGACCCGATCGCTCACCAGCCTTCTTACTTTTACTGTGCGCCAGGCTGACAGCTAAATGATGTTACTCCGCTCACAGGTAGACGATTACGTAAACGGAGAACTGACCTTGGGCGAGAATATCGCGGACAACGGAGGTCTCCGCGAGGCGGTGATAGCCTATGGGAGATGGAGGGCCAGGCACGGCAAAGAACCTTTGCTTCCGGGTTTCACCAATCTCAGTCATGAGCAGCTATTCTTCCTTGCCTTTGCTCATGTGGGTATCCTGCTTTTCTCCCCGCTTTACTCTTACTAAATGTCCAGATTGCAATCGCCGCCAACTCAATAAGCGGTTTCGAGGGCGCTTTTCTGATTGTACTCCGAAAATGATAACACCCGCGGCAGTGGAAAAAAGCGACCTTGAAACCGGCTATTCAGTTGGTTGCGACTACACTCTTGAATTCATCATCCCATCGCCTTGATTTTAAACTTCTCCATTAGTGTAGGCCAGCATAGCCCGTGGGCTTTCCTCGTGAGAACAGAAATTACTCCGCATCCTTTCCTGTCACTTGTTTTTTGAGAGGGAATGCATGATGACTCTCAGAACTCCCTACAAAATGTGTGGGTACATGTGCGTACTTAGACGCATACATATGGGATGCATATCTGCATGCATGTTAACATAATAAGTCCATTGGAGTAATAAAACTGTCTATTGAATTGACGGTTATAGTCAAAGTCCATAAAAGCAGAGAGACAAAGAAACACACAAATGGCTCCTCCGCTACTGCCCTGATCTAGGCTTCCTTGCGATTTAGTATCTTTAAACCATACATATGATTGACAGTCATCTACATGCATCCAGACGCATAATTGACATGAAGAGGTGTGTTACTAACAGCGGACAGGGATTCAGCGACGGGGCTAAACCACAGGAAGTTTGGAAATAGTTTTTCTGTTACGTGGTTGGGCTTAGACTGTTCTAAGTTAGGGTTCTCCTAAAGTTGTAGCAATGATATAATGATGACGCAATGCATTTGCAGACGAGCAGGGCCTCGTCCCGCTGGCGCTTGGGATGGGCCACATTTTAACGAGCGCTCCTTATGCTCTTTCGTAATCTCTAACGTTTCCTTAGGGCACTTAACCTGAAGTTCCTATTCCCAATGCCCCGCCACCGCACTACGCCTAATGTCTTAACGAGCGTCTGATCTATTGCGGCACTGGGAGAATTTCTCTATCATATACGACTTTGAATAGACTTACTTCTATCGTGGGCTCCCACAAGGTCCTCACGGGAGGATAAATGTTTGATAGAATGCTAAGTTTATAGAAATGTCCAATTGATTACAGCTTTGGTGCGAATCCTACACTGCCGAGTCCTTGAAGTGGATGCTGCAGGACACGCATTGCCCGGGACACGTGCGGCTCGTAGCTGTTCTACGAAATTCTAAGGAGTTCAGCCAAGCCTGGAACTGTCCCAAAGGGTCAAACATGAATCCTCTCAAGAAATGCCATTTGTGGTGATCAGGATGGCGTTTAGTCGACAAAATTGAGGACCATTAGGCCAAGTTAATGAAATTCATTGTTAGTTTTGGGCTAAGTAGCATTTATGTACCTAAAAGATTAATCTATTCAAGCAATTGGAGACGAAGAATTTTATTTCACGATAGTACTAGTCTCTAGAGTTTAGATAAAACAAAACGGGGACAATTTTCTGTGAGCCGTGAAACCCTACCTCATCTCTGAATTAATGTGTGACTTATAGGACCAATACTACTTAAATGCTATTAAGATCATGCTCGTTTAATAAGAGCGCGTGTGAACCTATCACGAATCTGTGTATGATATTGTATTTCAGCCCGCGAATGCTGGCAGCACCACATGTAACGATGTAACAACTACGGTTAGTGTTAAAGTTAAAGGCGAAAAATTGCGTGAACACACAGTGTTGTAATAAAATCTTTTATTTACGTAAAAAAATTGTAGTATCTGCAGCGCATTAGACGCATCCTATCACATAGTACCGCATCCAACACGTTTTGTTCTTCGTTCGCAGTCATGTTATCCGATCTTGAACATATTAACGCAGTAATAGTTGTGGAGATATAAATCCTCACCACCAAACTCCCATGAATTATACTATTAACAGATATGGTGACCATGGATCAACAGACTGTCACCTGGCTTTCGCCTCAACTCAATCTTATCTCCACAGCCAAAGCGTCTTGCACAATGCCACTAGACTTTGCTTAATATGTAACAATTTCTAAACAATTCGCGCGCAGGGTGCTATTCAGCGAGATGTTTAGTAGATGTATCCACCATTCTCGTCAGTGGGCTGCACGTACTCCTTGGTGGTCCCGATGGTCGTTTTGGTGTGCAGGGGGTTCTCAACTGTCACGGAATCGTTCTCGACATGAATGTTGTGGATTGGTTTGGTGAAGGTTGGCGTTGGTTGATAAGTTGGGGCCTGGAAGTTAGGTACACTGTGCTGGATGGTGGGTGCGCTGTGGTGGACGGTGGGTGCGCTGTGGTGGAAGGTGGGTGCGCTGTGTTGGAAGGTGGGTGCGCTGTGCTGGAAGGTGGGTGCGCTGTGTTGGAAGGTGGGTGCGCTGTGCTGGAAGCTAGGTACGCTGTGCTGGAAGCTGGGTACGCTGTGCTGGAAGCTCGGTACGCTGTGCTGGAAGCTCGGTACGCTGTGTTGGAAGCTTGGTACGCTGTGCTGGAAGCTCGGTACGCTGTGTTGGAAGCTGGGTACGCTGTGCTGGAAGCTGGGTACGCTGTGCTGTTGGACCTCAACATGGTGATGTTGGGGCTCTTGGAAGTGGGTGTGCTGTTCGAAAGAAGGCAGCGGGTAGGTGGTGGGGTAGTTTGATTGGAAGGAGGGTTGTTGAGGTGCGGGATAGTTGGAGAATCCAGTGTCGAAGGACTGCTGGGAGTAGAGTCCGGATGGTACAGAGGTCTTGGTGAAGCTGGCGTCGAAGCTGGGGAAGGTGTTAACGCTGGTGCTGCCGAGGTTGTCGAAGCTACCAAAGCTGGTGCTTGGCACGCTCTTGAACTCATTCACGGAGTGTTGGAACACATCTGAGAAACAAAAAGTATGTCCAAAATTGGTAGGTATTCGAGAAGTACTTTGCAATTCATATCAATGACCTAAGAAGCGCCGGTGACAATTTTAAAGAGCCAGGATTATGCCTGCTATAAAGGTTACCGGCATTAATTCGCTAGCATCGATGGCCAAGAATTCTTTCCTAGTATTTTGAAATCAAGCTGGAAGATCGATTCCTCACGTTCTATACAAAAGATACGTAAGAATTGCTCAAGAATTCAAATTTGGCCATGGCGTTCTTGGTTTCGTCGCTTATGATTGTCACCCGGGGTACATTTATTATCGAGGTGTCCTCACCTTGGCTGACTGGGGCCTTCACTTCGGGCGCGATGACGGTTTTCGTCTCCACGTGGTGTGTGGTGTGAACCGGCACCTTTACGGCAACCTTCTCGTGAGTTATGTGACTCGGCTCGACGTGGGTGTCGTGAACGGTGGTCTAATTCAATAGAGAACAAAAGAACTCATAAGAATCCGAAGAGACGTGATAACATTCGGCGCTTGAGATAACAATTAAATACCTTAACGTCAGCAACTGCGGGGGTTCCGTACGAGGTCACTGGAGCGTTAGGGGCTGGGGCCTTGAAGTGGGTTTCGAAGGTTTCAGTCGGCTGAGTCTACAAATACAGAAATTATGCTAAACTATTCAACGACCTTCGGCCAGATGCTCCGCCTGTCAAACTCTAATACGAACGGCCGCCTATAATTAACGTTTATTGAAAAACTATTCAAAAACTTGGATATAAAGTCTGATTTATACCTTGGCGTCGTGAATTGGGATTTCGAAGGATGGTGCTGTAGTATGAATCTTCTTCGCCTCCTGAATTGCGGGCTGGAGGTAGGTGTTGCTGACATGCTCGGGAACCTACATAAACAAGAGGGACGCATTCAACATTTTTCTATTTTTCTAAATTTCTAACTCACCGCAATGTCTATGATAGACTGGGATCGAACTGGGCATATAAAAAAGTTAAAAGAATTGATTTTGATAAAAATACTAGAATGGAGTTATTACGTGTTGCGTGCTGTCAGGGACACCATAGGCTGGCACGGGGAGACTGGTCTTCTCGAAGTGAGTGGTGGTGGGTGCCAAGTAGTCGCTGCCTACCGGTGTGCCGGGAGTGTGGTTGGGGGGTCCGTAGGTCTTGTGGGGCACCTGGAAAGAGTTCTTCTGGACGTCTGTGCCCGCATCTACGTACGAACCTACGTAACCACCAACTGCTGGTGTGATCTGTACCTCATTCTCGTGCGTGTGATGGTGCTGGTGGTGGTAGTCCGTTCCATACCGCGGGTCTCCGGGGAGGATATCCCTCTTTTGCTTCTGTGCGGGAGCTGCTACGGCAGCGGCAACGCAAGCCTACACATTCATGTCCAAGTTAAAGAACACATTTTTCCAATCGGAGTCTGATCCTATTTTCATTTCACTCCTCTACGATATCTAATAAACTTAACAATTGCTGAGTGGTTGAAATGTTTCGAGTCATTTCATAGTTCAGACTTTTCTGTGAAGGGAACTTATTATTTCAACATTGATAAGCGATTTTGTTTCCGGACATCCAAACAGCGTGAATAGTTAAATGTCTTTTAAAAGGCCGCCTTTGTCTGTTTACAATCGAGAGGAAAGATAATGAAACTCGGAGTATGCTTGCTATTATACATTCTTAATCTGTCTCGTTTCTGCAGAGTTCAGGATATCTGCTTTGTGTGCGGTAAAAGTGTAGTGAGGAGAAAATATGACGCTGAGACAGTGGGATCCTTGCCTAGAGGTTGGGATTAATGAATGTGCGTACCGTGGCTGTAATTTTCGACTAAAGTACCTCGGATGCGAACGGTTATGGCACCGACATAAAGTCCATGCATTTTAATAAGCAAACTCATCGAAACATATTTGATCCTCGCCGTCCCGCATTAATTAGCCGTAAACATCCTCCCGTGACATTTTAGTTGCAGGTATTATGCCGGTAAGAAGGCTCGCGTCATTTTTTTAGCAACACAAACTTGTTTATACATTATGCTGATTGTTAATACATTCCGATCGTAAAAATGTTGTTATTAGGTGTCGCGGTTCAGTTGAAAGTAATTTGTAATCGCGTCTAAGTGGAAATAATTGTTAAGATCCGTAGCATTATTCACAGTACAAATCATTGTATTAGTAGCGTTCCACGGAAACAATTATTAATCAAATGTTACCGCACGAGAACATGGAGTTTATGGATTTACCACTAGATCGGGTGTAATGAATGTGTCGTTAATAATTTGGTTGGAGTTCGAGCAGTGGAGGAAGGCACTCGTGGTGAGTCGATCCTTACCAGAGTGACGAGGAGGAGCTTCATCTTCGCTGTGAGATGTTTGGAAGAGGACTTGGACATCATCCGAAAGACATTTCGACCTTTTATACTCGGGGTCCGAACCTCCCCCCAGTGGATTTCGCAATGGACGGTGGCATTGGCAGAACTAGATTTTTTAATTGACTCCTCCTGGAAAGCACGCTCTCTGAGAGCGCGGCTCTCCCAGCACGCGCCTCTTCTGAATAGGAGGTCCCATCCTTCCTAGACTATAGTAGTAGTATATACATACATGACATCCCACACATATTCACTCTACCTTGGATGCCGCCAGTGTCTCTTCATTGTACCTTATAGCCGTTCACGCTGCCCATTCACGCTCGGTACGTCGCATCTCCCCAAAACCAACATGATTTATGTAAATCAGCTATGCTTTCTTTTTCTCCACCATCCTTTATTGTTTATTCTTTCCGCAAGTTTCCTCTTTCTCGGTGCATTCCGTCACATTCGCGATACACCGTAGGGACAAGAGCAGCATGGACAACGATGCCCCATTATTTAAGCCTTGATGATCATCAGTAATGTCTGTTGATCGTTGCAATTTGGATAAAAGTGAAGATCAACATTGAGACTATAGCGGGGCCGGCCAAACGACCGTTTTCGAATGGTATAAACTGTTGGTTGCTTTAATGTTGAAGAATTAAATTTAGCGTTGTCAAAATATTCGACGAAATCATCACCAATCATAGGTTTGAGATTATGACATACTAGAGCTCTAGGAATTTTAAATGATCTGCTGCTATAATTCTAGCTTGTGTAGTTTCAGGTTTTTACGAAATTCGAAGAAAATTTTCCTTTGTTTTCTCACATTGATATTAACGTTACAAAGGACAACGGGACTAGGCAGCAGGAATTTCCCAATGTCGGAAAGGAATACTAAGAAAGGGAATTGGGTAAGAGTAGGTGGACCTCGAAGTGTATAGGTCAATTTAAGGCCCGAGCGCGCGTGTAAAGCATCTTGTATCATTCCTTTCGATCTAACACGTTTCAAAGGAAAGTCAAAGGATGATTAAAGGCTCACGACAACGCAATATGTAACAGGGAAGAGCTCTTAAAAGCGTAATCGGACGTCCGCATTAAATTGAGTGCTGGCCTGCATTAATCCCGATCATCGACTTGCTTTCTCGTTTGAAAACATGGGTGCTCGTTCAAGTCTGCATGCTTGAAGGGATTGCCTTACTTTTCGTCGCTTGATAAGCTGCTTTCTCGGCTACTACGGTCGGGTGTTAAACCAGCTTACGTTAATTTCATAACTTCGTCCTGGACGTATCGTCCGCGGCTAATGGAAGATCCTCGCACACTTTCAGATGGTCCTTCATCATTGATCGACAATAGCCAGTATTAATAGCCCAGAATAAATCTTGCTCTTGGTGGAATAAAAGGTACACCTAAACGCACTCTAATACTAATCTGAAATAATTAACCTCACACTCTGAAGATGGAATTAAATAAAAGCGAGTATTGGTAAGACCTTGTGCTGTTTCTCTTTATATTTTTAGGACAGTAGATTTGTACAAACGTAGGAAACTCCTTGAATGATTGAATGAATCCCCACTATCCCTGTTAACTTCAATACTATTAATTCCTTCTAAAGTTTCATTTTCGAGTATTATTTTAATCATTCTAATCTCAATTATAAATAACCGAGAGTATTTTGTGTGGTATCTGAAGTAAATATAGTTTACAATATTTAAGGTGCGACCATAGATATTTACGTACCACTTGTTGTACATTTAGTGCAATGGGTCTGCAGAAGAACATCGGTTTAATGAGTAAAAGTGGCAATTAATGTAAGCCGCGGGCAGATTAGCAGTGATAAGAGGCGCATAAATAATCCAGCTGTTCATGAATACCGAGATTGCTCAACTTTATTAGCATCAGATCGAAATTCCACTTCGAATTCTGACGACACTGAAAATCTGTGTCGCGTTTTAATCATTGCAGCCATAGAGTGACAGGACTTTCTTAATGACATTCTCAGAAGATCGATTGAGATTCGTATAGCATGGTCATTTTTGCCTGAGTGCGATTCAATTAAATTCTTAATTGTTAATGCTGACAAGGAGTGTCGTTTATACGTTACAATTGTATACGATTACGATTATCGTTCAAATTCTAATAGAAATATAACAATGTTAATAAAACGGTATTTTCTAGGTAATAATTTGAATATGCGACAAATTTAATCAAACCTCAATAAATGTATACGTTGCAAGAAAATAGAGTGAAGTAAGTCTTTATTCACATTTCTTGAACATGGACTGGTTTTACAGCAGCCACTGGCACAATCGTAACAACTATTTAAATATTAATGGTATATAAATTATTTGACCATTTGATCAGTACATTTTATCAATTACCGAGCCGACGAAGCTATTGTGTACTGTAAATTAGTACGGCGTAATTGGAATTCCCGTTCAATAATTTACAGCTGAATGGACAGGGAATGCTTCGAGTATTACCTCATACAGAATGATATCAAAACCACTCTGATCTCATACAGTTAAAATGTATTACCACTCATTCATTTTTTTGCCAAAAATAGAGTCGTACCGATTCATGCGATGTATCATTGGGCATAATTAGTCGATATCGCCTCAGGACGAGCGCACGCATCCTGCTTGTGCTTTGGGTTCCATCAAACACGTACATCTATGTAGGTATATCGCCGTTCACAAGTTGCTAGTCCTTTGCGAGATTCCAATAAAATAAAATCCTACAAAACTGTACAACAATATCTTATTGATACCGCCAACACTTTGATTTTCTGTTTTGTTCAATTATTGTATCAATAATCTCCATATCTTAAATATCTAATTTTTTCTAAACATAAACTTTTATATCAATTTATGAAAAGTTTATGAAAAGAGATCTTAAAATCGTATTAGAATTACGTGGATTAATTGACGAACGTCAATTTCTTTATATTATTCATGGTCTGCTCTCTGCTATACAAAATTTATAAATTTAATTTGGTTCGTTTGATAAGAAACAGAAGAAAGAGCGATATTCTCGATGGATTTGAGGGGACCAACGTTTGAGAGTATAACCAGTCTCATGCAGAGGATAAAGATAAATAATATAAAATAGAAATAAATCCGAACAGTTTGCATGGCTAGGAAATAGGATTTGCCTGGATACTTATTCACGCTTGTGTACGTGATGAAGCTATGTGCGAAAGATCTTGTGGTCCTTGCGTCGATTACTCTTCGATCAGTCACCTTACATCCTGGATTTCAGTAACAAATCACCAGAGGAGCACTCTAGTGGCAAGAAAGAAAAAAGCAGTACGTTCTTCCTGGTATTGCGTGCCACGCTAATCTCAGAGACAGCTGGACTCGGCACATCCTAATTTTCCCAAAACACAAACTGACAAATACCTGATATCAAGACAGTTGCTTTATGTTCCTTCTTTCGGCGGATAAATAATGGTTAGGAACAACCTGCTAATTTGTCAATTGCTAATTAGCGTCTTGGCGGAACAACATTTTGGAAAATACTGCGCCCGTCTCGCGACGGCTTCATTCAATGCTGATCAATTGTTTCATGTGCAATATTTGATAGTTAAGTTATTAAACCAGTTGTATAAGTTGTTCCTATTCTAAAAGCATACGATTATAACTATGTTGCGAGGTTGCGAATTTGTCAATTTCATTTATTAATAAAGAAACATGAGTGTATAACATCAATAACAACATAGTTCCTTTCTTGGAGATTCCAATAAACATTTGCCTTTTCAGAATTCGGCGATTCAGCCGAAGGAACGTGAAAGAACTTAAGACGAACTTTACCATTACGTAATCGCAGGAGAATGCACATCCCGTGGTAAATATGCGGAACGACAGAACCAGATTGCACGGTGCAATTATAAATATTCCGATCCCGTGAATTTGCGGCGCATTAAGGTGGAGTAAAAAGTAAAAGTTTTAGGGCACGTTGGCGATGGAATGGTTGCTGGGCAAATTCATCGTGATTTATTGATTTAACGGTAAGGAGAACCTGTTGCCGATGGTATTTAAAAGTTTCGATGCTTCCTTCCCGGTTTCTTTCTCTTTTTGGTGATTCAGATGCATCCAGGTGGGCAACAATCATTCCAAATTCATGCCAACACACACCTACGCCTTCCATTTTCCATTCTAATATATATTTTCCCAAACAGTCGGAAACTGTTTCTTCCTTTAATACCTCACAAATTAAGAGCAGAATCTTTTAATTTTAGTAAATATTTAAACTTCATGAAAATATTAGTTATAGATTATGGATTATAGTTTACATCTAACAATACAAGTGCACTGAATTCAAAAAGATCGATCTACCTCGGAATCTCATTATCTCTACTTTAATTCGATAGATAATCTACTCATATGTAACATTTATTAATTTACATAGTTGGTATGGTTAAATTTCTCGGAAATGGTGCAATTAACATATCCATGATCGCCAGTGCACAATAATGGACAATAATAAATAGAAACTCTACTTTCTATTATACAGTACTCTAACGTTTTTGTCTTTACTGGAAGTAATTTTGTTACAACAATTGGTAGTTCTTTTTTACGAGAAATTAGCAGGGGCTTTATGTTTTGAACGAATCTCCTCTTTTCGTCTCCTGTTCTACGCTAATATGAATTAACAAGAGCCTTTTTTGGAGTCTGGCGTAAACAAATTAAGCCAACGTTTTGTCTTCAGTTTGTGTTCATCACTGCTTTAGATAGTGTGCTGCTGTTCCTTCATAAATCGTGCCTTTTGTGCGATACAGGCAGCTCCATCTCTTAACCGCCAAGTGGAAGGCTAATTCTCTGCCGCTTAGCTAGGAAACCAGAAAGAAAGAGTTCCTGTACATATGCTTCAGCTTGTACGAGTACTCCGCGTGCTGCCTTTATTCAGGGGTTCGTAAATATTCTTCACAGCAATATCACTAAATCATCCTTTACATACTGCTCATTATTTACAACCTTTCAAAATGTCAATATTATAGGCGAACGTTTTCGGTTAATGAAATGTTCAGATGTGAATCGAAGCAAGCTGTTTGTATTTGTAAGAATGGCTAGGAGTGCGTGTGAGTGTTGTGTCGTGGTGTGACCTCATATAAAGGAGCAGGGACGGGTGACACCGCAGGTCAGACTATCGGCAGTGGATTAAGTGATGGTGTCGGACGACTCTACGAAGAGTGGAAACGGAGGATCAGGGAATTATCAACCAGACTGTTTGAGCTACTAAAGTGTTCTCTGGGAAATCGGTGCAACTTAACGATTCTGTATCCGAGATCTGCGTGATCCTGCAGGCTCACGCCTACAATATTATACTTAAATTTTAAATGTATATTTCCAATACCGTATCAAAAAACTTCCCCACATTTATCCTATTTTTTCTAAATACTTGGTTTTGTAAACGTTTCCAACTACCACCGAATCTCTAGAAAATAAATTAGTATCTACTGGAAGCGCTCGGTAGCCTTCTTCCATCTGACATCAAACTTTTAAAACTGCAGAATTATTAATCTGTTTGTCGACTAGTTTCTAGTTTCTACTTCGATCCAAGTATGTATTTTGAAGTCCAGGTAAAGCCATCGTCTTCAATATGTATAAATGTAGGGAATGTCGACGTCAGTGTTTTCCCTTACTTTGCGACTGAAAGTGATTATCAAATCCTCGGGTGTGTCGTGACACGGCGTTTGCGAACCGCATGCGGTTACAAGAAAAAATCATCTCGAACTCGTTGAAATTTGATGCTAAATATGCGAGACTCTCTGCTCCATAGCGCGTGTTTGACCCAGATACGAATCTGCACTTACTTGCAAACGTTGAGGACCGAGAGGGTGCGTCGCAGGCGCTTATTTTAGTTAACTCATACATATCTCCCTTAGAATTAATGATCCTGAAGTGATTCACGGTAAACCATTCGCCCAAAGAAGTAACATCTTTTATTAGTTAGGATAACTGTGGTGTATTAGGAATACGATATTTTCAATGACCATTAACTTCAGAGAGCTCTAGAAACAGCTCATGTATGTTCAATGAGATTGAGATAATATTTAGCGGAAAATAAAATATGTCACATCGAAAATGTTGTTTTCAAATGTGCAGATATTTTTAGGGTGTTTCAATTTCGATGAATTCATAATGCGTCCCGTGGAGACATATATGTTATATATTTTCAGTTAATCCTTCTTAAATTATTTGATTATTATTTAAGTGAAAATTCAATTTAGGAACACGCCAAACTTGAAGTGTTGCCTTCTGTCCCTATTATTGTAAACCGCGTGCCTGGGTACCATTAACGTTTATATTACGAACTCTAAATCACAATTAGGCAATATACTGTGCTACGGCCTTTGTTACTATAATCACAGCTTCCCGGAGTTCTGCCTTCTGAATTGAAAGAATTTCCGCTCATAGTATATATGTGTTTCAGTAGAACATATGATTTCTTCCTTTTACAATTTGCTACCTTTCTCCTGCCTGCAGATAAAGGAAGCGTTGCGTGATCGGAACGACGTCCCCTTTACGTTCCGGAAGGGAAGTGTATCTACATTAATGCTCACACTTGTTCAGGAATGAAAATGGAATAAACAGTTTCCGAAGATGTAAATTCAAATTATTTTGAAAACTTTGAATCACTTTTCTAATTTAGCTCTATTCAATTCTGGAGTTCTATTTGAGAACCATTAAGGATACATGGAATTTTGTGTTTTTACAATATCATTTAAATTGTTGTTGAATATTTATTGCAGGCACTAACAAGTTTATAATTGTTTAATAGACATTCTCTTAGTCGGAATTTATCACACTGTGGGGACTCCTAATTGGTATTTATTATTTATACTTGGAATAAGAGTTACATTTTAGATTCGTTATATCGGTATATTAGAAATTTTGTGGTATCCGATTTAACAATGAAATTTAATTCTATCATAGGTGAAAGTTCAATACTTTCCATCTTGGGTCCTCATTTTTTGGTATCCTTGTTGTATTCATTGTGAGAGATTTCGGGTTGTCCGGCTTTCATCGAAAGTGAGAGGCGATAGAGGTATGGGCAAATAATGACTTTACTTTTGCTTTTCCAGTGAACCGGTTTTTACTGTCTTTACGAATCTCAACTTCCTCCCCGTCGCCGATTAAATCCGATACTTTTGCTTTCGGATCAGAATTACACGTACACGATACGCCCGCCATGAATGCGTCGAGCTGTTCTTTCAGATGAGACTTTCATCGTACTGAATTTCTTGGGCATTTTTTCCGTGTGCCGTTACCTTGCTTCGGAAGAATGCATTCGTCACAGAGACACTTTTATTATTTGCCGGACAAGAAAGCCCACACAGCTTGGGAACGAGAATCCAGCGACCGGATTTGTGATGAAACAATTCTGAAATTTATCAATTTGATAAAATACTTAGTGTTTGCAATAAAAACACAACTACAGCTAAATACAAATTGTAGCTGAAAAAACGAAAGTAGTTTACGAATCAGAAGCATACAAATTCGCCTTTTTTCGGATGCATCATTGAATCAATTCCGATTGATCGCAATAAAGCGCTTCTTGTGTTTTAAACAAACACGACGGTGAAAGCTGCGAGTTCCTGGAACCGACATCCTGCAACTTCCGGCAAATAAGGTCTCATAGAAACAATAGTAATAAAAACGAAAATGCTACTTCCGACAGCGATGTAGTGTATGTACAATCACTTGGGTCTGAATTCCGCTCGGCCCCGAATGCGGAGGTGGATCGGCCGACGTTGGGTGCGGCAAGGATCAGATGATCCACATTAGTCCTCTTACTTTGGAAGGAACCGCCAGTCTCCAAAGAGTGGCGTCCTTTCACCGGCCGCGAATACTCTTCTGAGTCTCGCATCGCTCGCTTTTGCTAACTCGCCTGCCTCAATTGCTCTCTCCATACTTATAAGAGGAAATTGAAGCATCGTGTACTTACTTCCTACCGCAGTCACTTACCCTCCAAGTGATCTAATGAGGAAACGAGATACGGCGTAACCTATCATTTTCTTCGAAATTTGTAATTGACTCAAATCTTTTCTTCGTACATTCTGCAGAACCACATATCAAAAATGTAGGATAAATAACTCTAGGACACAGTTTTGGTATTTCCTGTTTAATTGGTACAAAATAACTTAGCGGCATTGCTTTCCTTCCCCTCTTCTCGTGTATTCTGAACGATTTTCCTACATTCCTCACACGACAACACAGGGGCATGCGGAGTCGACAACTTAACGCGCAATCTCAGAAAAATACCACAATAGGAGTAAGAGAATTCTGAAATATTGTAATAGTACAATGTGCTATGAATGGCACGCGCGAAAGTTTCGAATTAAGATTTTCTAAACCAAACTGAAGAACAACTAAGCCAACGAACGGTGTTCTATAACATAGTTCCAGTGTTACTTAAATTGCATCCGTTAAACATAATTGAAATTCAATGAAGAAATTATTTAAGAATATAGTAATGCCAAATTAGGAATATTTATACCCAAAAATGTTAGTCTCTACAAAGGTCGGATTTATTCCGAATTGGAATGTGTCCTTTCAATTTATACGCTTAGTTATTTTAGAATTAAAATAAATGTCCTGCGTGTGAACACATTTCCCAAAATGAGAGGTTAATAAGGTGGATGACGCATGCGGTAGAGCTGGAGCACATCTCGATCTTACATTCACCTCTTCCTAGTGAATTAAGAGGTCTAGGATCCCGGTGAAAGTACTAGATCTGCGCCTTGAATAAATCTACACTGCCCGCTCTAGGTATTCATCGGCGAAATAAATCGGTAACGATTGTAACGTACCTTCACTCAAACTCCTTCGAAACGCGACGTTTATATGCTCGAACCATTACTGCTTTTGTGGCCCGACGAAATGGGTTCATGTGACACTCGTGAAACATTGAACTACACACAGGCATCTTGCGTAATCCAGGTGGTCACGCGATACAAAGAGTTTATGTGCAGGTTATGAGCCATATTGGCCACAATGCTGTACTTTACTCGGCGTGGCAAACAATTAGTCAATCGGTGGATTACGGGCTGCGGACAGGCGACACATGCTATGGCGAAATGATTACAACAAGACTTGCCTTTTCTCACGATAATGCGCTCCACGCGAGTTTCATGGATTTGTCCCTATTGTTATAGATGGCAATGCATTGATCATTTAAAAGGAAAAAAAAGTCGGTTAAGAGTTCTCCTTACGGGGTTGCCATCCAGAAAAAGTTGCTTTAATTTGGAGAAATTCGGGATTTTGGGATTAAAAATTGTGCAGCCCGGAAGTTTAGTACTTAGACATCTTGGTTATATGAGAATTTGAAGAATTGGGATCTCGTACATCCAGAAGCATGATCTTAAGCTTAAAAATTGTTCAAAGTCAGGAAATGTGTAATTTTTAAATCGTGAGGATAAGGAAGTTTTTAACACAACATTCGAAAGTGAAGCGATAAATGGTAAGTAGGGTCAGAACGTTGAAAGGGAAAGACACATTTGATTGTGCGAAATTGTGAAAAACTTCAAAGTCCAGACAATCGGTGGACTAGCCAAAATTGAGATTTGAAGTGAAGGAACCTCGACCAATCGACGTACGTAGCGGCGCGGTCGTCGAACTCGAATTGTCGGGAAAAAAGAAAGGAAGGGTACAAAAAGGGGAGAAGATGTAGACGAGATTGGCGAACGCAAGCCAGTCGGAAAGAGAGTGCTTTCTTCGTAAACCCGGCGACGGTGAAGGTGTCCTCGTATATAAGCGACTGCCCGTACTGCAATTGTCAGTGTGCTTCGTCTCATTGGTAGCATCTATCTACTTGCCAGCCAGTCATCTCAAAGATGAACACGTTTCTAGCTGTAAGTTCATCGTCGACATCACGATCAGGATGAGCAGTGACTTCAAGCTCCACTGTTCCCTGTGCCCACGTGTGATTTCTCGTGATAAATTAATCCTAGTGAACAATTAAACTCGGATATTTGATGTTCTACGGAAAAAGAGAAAAGTGATCTTTCAGTGAAAACTTTGACATCCGGCACTTCAACGACCGATTAATTTATTATTTATGATGTTGGTTGGCTGAAACTTCAACCAGTCTAGTTCGGTAGAAATAAGAAATAGAGATACTTGATGGAAATATAAATTTCATATAAGAAAAGTTGACTCAAGGCCGGGAGATTCCGGAGCCATTCACTTAATTCGCGAGCCATTAGATCGAGAGTAAATGATTGCTTTCGAATGTCGAAGTTCGTTGCACTCCAATGTTAATTGCATCATTACAGTTTTTGTTCACCCTGGCCGTGGTGGGTGCAAGGCCATCTTACTCATCACTGGAAGGCTATGGTTACGGTCACGGTTACGGTTATGGTCAGGGTCACGGTGGCGGCGAGCCAAAGCTCATCTCGCAATCAGTCCACCTCAAAGAGATACCCACCAAGATCATTAGAGTCACGAAGACCGCGGTGATTAAGGTTCCCGTCCCATATCCTGTTAAGGTGAGTATCTTTGCATTAACGAAAATCGTTTGTTTATAATTAGGAGCATCCTAACCTTTAGAGAGGGCTGTCATGTTTTCCTCCACAATAACAAAAACAATAACAAATGTGTTTACTTGCCGGAAAGAAACGTTTCAAAAGTTCGCGAGAAACAGACGTATCATTCTTGTACAGGCATCGAAAATCTCTGTTTCCAAGCAAATGTTAACACGTTTCGTCGACTATGTTACTTTCGATTGAAAAGCCGCAGGAACAAAGTCCCCTTGGAATCCGGTCCGTCCATTTCTTGCCGCTTCGGCATTCCCACTTCTCTGCCAGTAGAGTTCGATTACAAGGAAATATGTTCGCGTCCAAAATGGTACAGTGAGAAACATGTCCGGCCCGAGTAAGACCAACTGGGATAGATTCGTCACGTACGTAAAGCGGAAGCGGTGGTTCAAGAACCAGTGCGGGACCAAAGAAAACTCGTAAGTTTGCCGGTGAGCTCGATCGTGATCTGATTCCGCACTGTGTACGTGCGTGCGCGCCGCTCGAGTTGCCTCCGTTTCTCCGTACCAAGACTCTTCTGGAACAACGTGCAAGACCTTCTATGACAAAGTCTCATTCAGACATGACTGTTTCTCGTTAACATTTAAGATATCAATGCTTTTTATCGATGTACCAACATTCAAACGTACAGCATTTCTCCATCCACGTTCAAGCAAAGGAACTGAGTCTCACATTGTATAGCTAGGTCTATATTGTTATAAACTACATTACTATGGACATTGGAATTATTCTAACTGTGAAGTACACGTTTGTCCTAAGAACATTTCAATCTTAAATTATTCTATGTTTGTTTTGGCAAGAGTAATTAAAAATATTTGTATTATTTGTATAATATTTGTATATATATATTTCAATATACAAATGCAGGTTGAATGAAAGGAAGAGGTTCTGTATCATTTTAGATAGGCCCTGAATCAAGTAGGAGCAGAGTGTATGAAACTTAGATATCTGTCTTTTCTGTACCAGGTACCGCACCATATACCAATCCCAGTGCCAGTTAAACATCCTGTGGCAGTGCCGTACCCGCAGGTCGTGAAAGTGCTGCAGCAAGTGCCGGTTGAGGTGACAAAGACTGTACCAATCGAGCTGCCGCAGCAAGTGCCACTATTAGTGCCGCGTCCGATCACCCTGCCGCATCCGGTACCTGTTCCGCACCCAGTACCCATCGACAGGCCCTTCATCGTTTCGGTGCCGCATCCGATTCCTTACCAGTCCGAGAGTCATGATGCTGGTGTCGGTGGGTATGGTCATAGTGGCGGTGGCTATGCTGCCGGTTATGGGGATGGCGAGGATCACGTTGGTCACGAATCCGCCAAGTACAGCTCCTACACTGTAAACAACGAACAGGCTCATGGTGGCTACGATCAACAGGCTGACGATCAGAGCCACTTCCAACCCTCCCAACCGGACTACACGCCGGTCCACCACTGATGTCTAGCAAGAATTCCGTTGTACATACATTGTTCTATCATTAGGGAGCAGCCATTCGTTAAGTTTCTGTTTGTTACTTTTTTTGTTGACATTTGTCGACGAGTTAACGGCAATTCATCCGGCGAGTATGAAGAGCCCTGGTACTTGAGGATGAGACGAAACAGCTGCCAGCTGATTCAGAAAGAATGTAATAACAAGAACTGTGTTCAATGTTCGACTTCCATTCTTTTTTCATTAACTTGTAGGGAGAAAGAGTGACCGGGGGCCAATTAAATTGGATTGGAATCCCTGTAAAATACACGTAATTCACTAGAGGAATCCCCATTCCCCAAGAAAACAATTTCGAGAGTGGGTTTTGTCCACCCCCTACATTTTCTGCAAACGAATCTCCGTCATCCCCTGGATCAGTCGACTTTTATATGTCCATGTCACATTGTTATACTTTTTTAAAATAAAAGTCCAATCTTATATTTAGTCTTCTATGATTTCCTGCATTGGTGACGGTCGTAGGGCAACTCATAGGAAGAATATGATGATGATCATTCCTGCACGCTGAAGAGTCTATGACATGAGCTCCTGAGTGAAATAGCTGACAGGCTATCTCTATCAGCCTCGCAGAAGGCTTCTCACTGAAAACTCGACTTCATTGTGATACCTTCTCTTCGTCGTAGAGTAGTCCTTATTAAAGCTAGAGCAATTTCTAAAGTGGCGTAAGTCCTGTAGAGAAGACCAAACCAGTCGCATTATAAGCTTACTTTCGACATTAGAAACCGTTCGATCTTGCCGCCGTCCTGTTCCATCGAGGTACTTCAATTGCACCTTTTCTACAGATAAGTTACTGCAAAATTGATATGTATATATATCGCTCGCCACGGTGCCAGTATATCAGGTTTCTGTCATTGGTCAGGATCAGATGAGTAACTAGTTTCTATAATTAGATCGGATCGAGGCATCTCACTGCGAGTTCTGAATTAGACCAGATGAGATTGGCGCCCCAATAAACAGGGCTGTATAATGTCGATACATGTTTAAATCTAGATTTATTGTCTATTTGTGGACCAGGAAGTTTTGTGGTACCTGCTCATGCAGGAAGTTCCTTTAATTGGGTAATTCGTAAAACCGAAATAACCCTTGAGCAAGAGGAACTTCCGCTCTCGCAACGGAGCTTTGTAACATCACCTTATAAGATAAGTGTAACAAGAGCCCTCCTAAAGAAAGCAGTTACCGTTCTTAATTGCAGTTTAAGTCAGCCCGCGCGTACTTCCTTCCTCTTCCTTCCTTTTCCTTGCGCTTTCTTCAGGTTTTATAATACCCGTTACACGGCACCAAATTCTCAAAGGTATAAAACCGAAAGCACTTTCACATATTATTAAACTGACGTTTAAAAACATTCACCGAAAGCTAAAGAAATCGTAAAGTCATAAAGGAAGTATGTGGTTCAATTGCAAGATAATTCAGGCGCCCACCTAATGAGAGCTTATCTTATCCAGGAAAATAATTTCCCTATCCCCTCTCTTAATCCCCCGGGAAAAACGTCGAGCGTCTCGAAAGTGTCTGCTTACGAAGCGGTAAATCTGGTTTCGATGGGTTTGCGGTAGAGTGTATTAGGGAAGGGGCAACAGTGTGCGCTCGTGGTAGGTTTACTTTCCTGAAATTGAAAATAGAAAGTGCGCCAATCAAACGTGAGTACTCTGATCATGACCTACCTAATTACCCTAATTAACTTAATCGCGTACCTTGAACTGAATCGTCCAGCAGAGAGCAAATTTGAGTAAATAAGCAGCTAAAAAAGGGAATATTATACTTCTGAAAATTCTTTCAGAGCTTCTCATCGAGTAAGCTGCTGGTTGGTTGAATTCGAACAACTGGATGCTCTTTTCAATCAGTCCCCACCCTCACCATCTACGATGATGACGATCCACCTGCTAAATCGGGTTTTGTTAATAGAATGAAAGGGTAATACAATTGGGTTTGCTGCATTCGTGGAAGTATGCCGCTCAATTTACTGGTCGCACATGTAAATTTCGGTCCATAGCATAGTGTCATAGTATGTATTAAAAAAAAGCTCAGCTATGCCACTTGATAAGCACGAATGCGATCGCATGCTGCGTGTAATTTTGCCACTTTTTGCTGGTAACCCGTTATACTTACGGTGCAAATGAAGAATTAATAAGGATGAGTGTATATATGTGCATGCATATATGCATGAGGAGCTTGTGTAGTCCAAGATTGCGATGATGATAATTCAATCTAATGGTCATCGTTACTCTTTGAATACGAGATATCGTAATTCACTTGTATCTATGTATAGTATTTCTTGAAGAAGGATTCTTTCAAGTTGAGGATATCGGGTAGGGTCTACTTAGAGAGTAGGCAATGAGAGACTGTAAGTGATTTCATACGAAAAGTTTATTTCGGTGATGAAGAACGGGCCAGCCCACTGGAGCGAGTTCGCCAGACTATGGTACACTTAACAGAGCACAAAGAAGGACATAAACATACGCGTCACAGTAGTAAATCGAACACTCAATCTCGCGGGCACGTCTTCACATCGAAGTAAGAAGCACAGGTATCAAGAGTCAAGCAGTAAGACTCCATAGGCCTAATCGGAGGAACGCGTATCCGCATAGTTTCCACGTACATCTTCGGGAGACTACACCATTAAGGCCTAAAAGAACTGAGTTTGGAATCCCAGGTCGTCTTTGAATTCCAATCTCAACTTCGTCCAGATTATTCATCTATATGTCTTTGAACTTGGTTATCCTTGAAGATCGTCACTGGGATAACCGAGCCAAAGACAATATCCAGGTACATTCAGTAGTAGTTTTGAGGTACAAAGGTCCACGAAGAACAAAGAAAAAAGAACTCGAATTCCATTGAAGAAGTGACATTAAAACAGGCTTTCTGAACCCAGATGCTACGTAATTCGCATCCGGGCATCACGAGGAACAGGATCAACAACCTGTTTCAATCTCGTATCCATTATGGCTCAGGATTCAATTTCCTCTCGTGTTCTTCAGTACATATCCGGGGTAGTCGATGGTGTTTCCGAAGAACGTTCCTCGAAATCGGCGATGGCTTAGTGTCGATGATTTACCAGCCGTTGTTCCAGCCGCCGTTGTTCCAGCCAGCGTTGTTCCATCCCTGGGATCCAGAGTAGCCACCGTGGTACTTCTCGACGACGACGGGTTGGGCGACCGCAACCGGGACATGTTTGACGACGGGGACGGCATAGGGCTGGGGCACCTTGACGGCGTACGGTGCTGGGACGGGAACCTTAATATGGACTGGCACGGCCACTGGACGGTCGACGGGCACTGGAACGTGCCTGGTGACTTCGACTGGGTAGGGTTTCGGCACATGGACGGCCACTGGGCGATCCACTGGCACGGCGTACGGTACCTGAAGATGCGAGAGGATCAAATTGAGTTTACATCCCACTGATAGCTTACATTAATAGAGAGGTCTCGCCCGCGACGAACGTTATTAGAGGACTACGACATAAAAAAAACTGGTTCCCCAATCGGATTATCCTGCGGTAGCATCAGACACTCGAATTTCAAGGACCTTCAAAATGTATGATATAACAGTCACGGTATTTTTGCAACTGTAAGGGATTGGCTGGAATTTGCGTTGAATCAGTAATCAAAGTGAGTAGACCGAAAGGACTATTAGAAAACAATAGTTACTGGAACTCAATTTACACCGCGCTAAATAGAACACTTTTTCTCGAGAAGTCTCCTTTGCATATAACGCGGATGTGTCACTAACGAAAACATTGTCCCTGTATCCGCATGCAAATAAACTGGAATGTAAATGTTTTATTTATACAAATAGCATATATAGATGTATTCTAAAGCGGACACTCATCCGTTTGTGATTGCAGTATGCGTGGTATTTCAGAATTTATAAGCGTATCGTCAATGTGCGGGTTCAATCCTTTTTGCAAGTTAATTGTTTCTTTTTGCCAAGTTTCGAACTTGCTAGATGTCAGCCGGCGTGGGACATACGGCAGCTGGATATAAATACGATCGAAGACATTTAACTCTTGGGACAAGCTAGAAGTCCCCTGCATTTCTGTATAACTGAGTGTGCTAGGTGCCACTACGTAATTACATTGAAATATTTAATAATTTATTTTGCTATTTACCTTGACGGGGACTGCTACGTGTCTTTCAACCGGGACAGCGACAGGGTGGGGCACAGGTACAGGGACTTCCTTCGTTATAACAGTTGCGTGGGAATGATGACCAGAGGGTGCCCAGCCGTGGCCATATCCTCCGTCATATCCTCCGCCGTATCCTCCGCTGTATCCCAATCCTGAGTCCAATCCATAACCACCATAGCCGAGTCCATAAACTCCTCGCTTATCCTTCTTCGTCTCTGTCCCCTTGGCGTTCTCCGTCTTCACCTCCTCGGCAACAGCCAGTGCCACGAGGGCGAAGAAAACAATAGCCTGAACAAAGATTTCATTCATGTTTAGTCAAAATTCGATTCAATCCTAAAATTTCCTTGCAAGTTTTGAGGAGAGTTGGTCTAGGTTCCGTCGCACCCTCTAAGACTAGAACGCAGTTAAACTTAAGAGCCCAAAGATGCAGAAATATTGTGGACAGCATCAAGAATTATCGGCAAGATACTCTATCAACCCCAACCCCTGAGTCTATTAATGTATTGTTATTAAACTGTAAAACGAATTGTTTTTCTCTATGGTCTGTTATGAAACAGGATGAATCCTGAGGGATTGTTGGTAGAGGAGCGGGCGAGGGTGTCGAACTGCTCACCTTGGCGTTCATGCTGCTGGGCACTTGTGGTTGGTTCGTCGTGGTTGCGACTGATGATTATAGCAAGAAGACCCCTGCTTTTATACTTGTGAGAACGACCACGAGGCCACAGAAACAGGCGAAGAGAAACCGGCCGGGCAGGGGACCCTCGAAAAGTGGAGGAGCCGAGCGACATTGGCGAGGCAAAGCTCTTCTCGCTCTTTTCGTCCGGTCTTGCGTAAGTTCAGCACGCGTCCACGCTACACTTACTCCAAAAACCACACTTCTGCTCCGGCTAAAGACACTTGCGACTTACATTACGTTACGTGAACCGGCCGCGGCACGTCCACCTCGACACATTAATTAGAATATATCCATCAGAGCCGCTTCTGCCGGAATTGCGATGGCATATCTGTTCATTTCAATTGAACTAATCCCAATTTGGTATCTCGTATGCGCCACGTTTAAGAATCAGCGAGGGGTTATCCTTACCAAACGAGACACATTAACTGCAGCCCTGACGTTATTAGGTAAATTCTTTTGAAAATTTGTTATGACACATGCAGTTTTCTTAAACCAAATCTCGCTATCATTTTTATTTCGTAGCATCCTTAATTGACAGTTTATTTGTTGGAATATGCGTAACATATTGTCAATCACCCCCACGTAAAGCAGCTGTGACGTAACTTACACGACGATCGTGTACAACTTTCACATTGAACTCTTTGTTTCCCTTGGTACGCCGAGGGTATACTTACCAGCGTTCATGGAATGAGTTAGCACACGAAAATTTCCCTGCCAGGGTGGGGAGGTGGAAGCTTGCTATTACAGAGAGCGAACGAATTTTGAGGCGTTTCACGTAATTTTGTCGGTTAATTGGACATCTGTCTCCACGATTCCTTAACATTCCAATTCTTTTGAAACCGTTATGTCATTTTAACACCCTTTAAAAACGAACGTGCCCCAATTAACTATACTCGACTTTCCTGTCAGTGTTACATAACTATTTACTTCGCCATCGAAGGGAACCACGTAATCTTTAAACAATACAAAGGGGAACGAAAAATGCATTTTGCCACATCCGAAAGATCATCTCGTGGTATGTTTGAATTATTTTTCCGTTCGCATGCTTCGGGACAGACGGACCTCGCATACGAACAAGTGCGTGAGGAAAACACGAAGTATCACTTAGTGATGTCTGAAAAAAAGCAATTATCGCTGACTCTGGACGTTCAAAATTCAAAAGACACATGGATCTTCGAAAAAAGGAATAGCAAGAAGCGACCTTCTCCCTCTCAACTAACAAAAATAGGATAACACGGCCTTGTTGATCGGTCGACGGGGACTTCAGTTGTTTTATTTCACACGCACGAAAATGGGTCCTGGCGGGATTTATGCTTCTGTTTGGAAGCCTAATGCCCTTCAAAATACCTTTGACTGGGACAAATTTCGAGCCTTATAACGTCAAATATGAAGCACATTCTCATAAACATTTAGATTATAAACTTTTCGAATAATGTCAAACAATTTATAAGTTAATGGGAAGTTCTTGTTATCATTTAACTTTCTCAGCGTGGGATTGCAAACTTCCTACCAGTTACACCCACGACCTAAATCACAAAGATGGAAGAGCCATCCTGAATGAAATGTTTATAGCTTCTCATTATTATCCTCATAGGCGGACATAATATAGTATGCAGGTCTTGGGTCTTTCTCCGAAAACTTATACACTCATTATACATACGAAGATTTTGCGACCGGACATGGAAAGATGCTGCGTCAGTTTTGGGAATACGAGAGCTATCACGAAAATCAAAAATGTAAAGCGCCCCGTTGATTTTGCACTTCAACATTGACCTTTATCCTGCCGAATTATCCTGAGCATCGGCTTGTTGCAGACCAACAAGATGAGGTGTCACCAAGTATTTCAGCAATGCGGACGCACGCTCTCTGACATCACTGGCAAGCCAGAGGCATTCCCGACAATACCGAACCCGCACTTTACGACCACTGATGCCAATCCTTGACTGCTAGTGAGAATATTAGTTCCCCATAATCCAGTGACACTATCTAGGTTCCTCGTCCCAATGGGAGCATCGCTTAAACTACTTAATACCTATTTCAAATGTTCAGCTGGTATGTTCGATCTTAAAGGCAACTCACTTTTTATGATTATATGCCTTTTCGTTAACTATAGTTAAATGATTCTCTAATTTTGACACTTTCTGCGGGCAAAATTATGCTTTTTTTATTTTACAAAGTTTGATGTCCTGTTAAATTCATTATTGGAACTTCGTTGAACCTGCTGTGATTCATACGGTGGCTGGGAGTTACAACTACATTAATCCCAAACAACTCCAATCTTCGGTTACCAATATTATATCTGACGTGTTCGTTTGTTTCTCCCATTTTCGTTATTCGGAACTAATAAGATGCGAGTTAGGGTACAGTGTGCATTTCATGCATAAAAATCGATATGTTAATCATTCTCGCAGATTTATGTTCTGGACTTGTTTCGCCACATTCGAAATAATTTTCGGGGAGACTGGACGGAAGAATCAGAGATTTGCATGCGTGATCCTGGTTGCCTTGCTCCTATTGAATCGGGGAACAGCCGGTACAATCATCGCCAATGCTACCTTGCCTTGGTTGCCTGGGTGGCTACTGATCTCCACGCACTTGCTGGATATCTATCGAACTATTGATTGGAGTTAGTATTACAAGGTCGCCGGCATATAATTGTCCCGATAGTTCATGCTATTTCCATTGTCGTGGGAGGTTATAAACATAGCCGGAATGACGATAGCCGTGTATATTTATCGGAGTGTGCTGGTGATCGCGATGTCTACTCGACCGGGGAAAGTATTACAAGAACTCATGCGATCAATGACCAATTAGTGGGCGCATTAAATGAATACGAGAATCCTGGTACAAATTTTTTTAATAATTCAAACGTATAACGACGAGTATTACACTCCGTGATATTTATTGCGCTTTTTATGCTAGAATTCAAACATTTTGAACGGTAATTTGTAGTCCATTTTTCTGCGTTTCGTATAAGCACAAATTGTAAGTGGCTCGAGCTAAGTTTCCCGAGGTTCCATCAAGATTTTACTTCGGAATTCTTGAAGCGTCAGAGATTAGTGACCTAATGTTCATTAAGCATTAGATGGCCCTACACAAATTACCAAGTTTCCCAATTTCGCCGGTTAGATAAGGAAATAGAGAAGTGTCTCCATCGCACTTGGCTACCATAACTTAGTACCCTTTCGAAAGAAGTTCCCGCTCAAATCTGTCTACGTAGAACGGGAATCACCTTGGAAAATGTGGAGTATGCTCGGCTTAGAGGGCACGGCAAAATATTTCCGTGTGGAATGCCAGCTTATCCCTAAACGAGAGTCTACCAGCCAAAGAGGATTACGTCGTTCGTAATACATTGTATAATCAAGATTTCGGTAGTTTAATGAATTCCCCGGGGCCCGATCGATACATAACCTTACTTATTTGGCATTGCCTCATTAGCACTAGCGCGGACAAAGTGAAATACGAGCATTGGTGCTGGCTGAATGGTATCGATGATCGAAAGCCAGCCAGTCCAGGCAATAAGGGGGACAATTCGATTGCACAAGCATATCGGTGAAATGAGCGATTCATTCGCGCTTTTCACGCGCCTGTGACCTGTAACCAGACACGTTCGAGTCATTGTCATGAAAATCAGCGTGATCACGCGGTGCGTCAGAACGGTTCGCTCGCTCCCCCGTGAAAGAAAGTCGAGTTGGCCGGATCCGATTCGTCGTATAGCGACGGATAAAGGAAGATTAACAGATTGGGTAACGGTAATACCTACATGCGGCTCATGCTACACCCAACCCGTGTATTTACGCACACGGAGAAAGCCAAGCACAGGGCTATCCAGACAAATTCCAGGTTTTGTGCAGCGGTCAACGAGACTTTAATTGAACCGTGGTGGCTTCGATTGTAAATATCGAGCTTTATTCGCCTGGAATATAATGCGAGCGACTTCGCTAATAATTATCATAATTAACAAGCAAGTTTATGTATAACATGTTCAGGGGTAGGTGACTTGAGTAACAAGTTAATTGGGGATTATTGATAGAGTATTGGCCGATCCGCTTTTTTATAATGATGGAATGGCGAAAGCTGTCGATGGTCATCGCGTTTTTGGGGCGTTCAAACGGTGCGTAGGCGTTTTCCTACTTTCTATGGATTTAGCAGCGAGCGAATTCGATTGGTTTAATTTCACCCTGGCTTATCTTGTTATTGATAGAAAGTGGATATTCCTTGCAGAATGCTAATTTGGAATCGGACACCACCGTGTACTAGATTGCGAGATTTTGCGAGTGGCGTTTGGCTGGTCATTTGAAATTCAATGCCTTTATTACAACGCTAATGGTATCTATTTCAAGCATCTGGTATAAACCGTTAAGCAAGGGGAGTCAGGTTTTCTCGAAGTTCCATTGTTGCGTGTACAGTTCGCATAAGAGAACGTTTAATGACGATTTGAACGATTGGAGAATGTCGAAACTTGATACCGTGAAGTTAGTTGCACAGTTTTCGAATGAGTATGTTCATATGTATTTGATGTAATGTTATATATGCAATGCATTATTTACTTCAGTTTGCATTGTTAAGGTCGTACATATAATAAATGTCTAATACAATTCTACTCGAGAAAGCAGATACGAATCATTTTATGCTTAAGGTGCACAAAGACGAAAGAGACCCTCCATTTCAAGTGCATGAAGAGTGATTGATGATAGGTAGCATGACATGAAACACTGGCGATATTTGTTTACGTTGATGATCCTTCAAATATACACATTGGTGGCTCTTAACGTCGAGAGTGATATGCTTCATTCATTAGCCGCGTGAAAGTGACTGGGGCCTGGGCGTAAGTATGTGCACGCGAGCGAACGATCGACAGGAATAATCATTGGCTACCGCAGTTTCTTGGATGCGTGCTTGTTTACCAAGCGATGTTGCATAATAATGATCTCGAATAAAGAGTTGCGTCAGCGCTTAGCAGGTAATTAAACTTAACGCACTGTTGACCGACTATTTTATGCCGGAACTAATGCACGTCACTTTTACTATTCATAATCACAGCTATTTATTTTACTATATATGACAGCTGTATTTATAATAAATGGTATAATAATAAAAGCTATAATAAAAAGTATTTATTCTGAATTGCTTACACAAATCCATACCTTTTATAAATTCAATGACCTTATTTATATGTGATTTATTTGCATTGCAATTTAAATTGGTGGCTGGTTAACAATATGTTAATGATACTCCTCAAGCTTTATACGGAATTGCAATCTAAGGGAAACATTGAATCACTTTGATACTCTGTGTTTGTCCTCTAGGATATGTTAATTAGTTTAATTCGTCGAGTCCCTTGGTTATGGGATTATGGACTTCACCATTTTTCGTTTCGGGACAGTTAATGCATTCACAATCCATATGATTATTCGATGATTTTAATATATAACACAGATCGCTTTGAGGATTATCGTTTTCAACATTTCTCTCGTTTATTTTCTCCTTTTTGCTGAGCGACTTGCTTCGTGAATGCGCTGTTATACAACCGTTGGGGGTGTATTGGGAGCAGGGGTTGAGCCTTCATTCTGAGGTGTGTGAGAAAAAAAAAGTATATTGTATAACGAGGTCTTAATCCTGCTCGGATCATCGAAGAAAGTCGGACCGATTGGCGTCGTTGCTCTCCCAGTGAAAGATAAAAAAGTAACTGGCATAATATGCAGTGCCAACGGTGATATCTCTTGTCGAAAGTAACTGCGTGTGCCTACAGAGCGATTTAAAAATGGAGTATTAGTATAATCTGCAATCTTACAACAAAGATATAGGATTCACAAATTTCTAATTATCGTATATACTATAAAAGTCTGTTCAAATAGATTATGTTAGAAAAGCAGGGACACAACTCTCAATGTTCGCTTGAATGCAAATGCGTAACATAAAACAATTAAAACTTGAAATTGAATTATATCAATTCTTCAAATCTCTTTTGTTAATTTCGTTCATCAATTGTGTCTCTGTTTATATGTTTCATAATTATAAACTATACATACCCACCTGACCCAATTTCTTCCAATAATCGAACTTTTACTATAGGTGGAACTAGTAAAAAAGAGTTTGCAATGAACTTTTTCATTAAGAATGTAGTAGTACATATTTCTGCTGGTGAAAGAAAGAAATCGGACAGAATTTGTATTGTACAATAACGAATTAATCGATTTCACCTACCACAAGCCGGGAATCCTTTTTGATTCACCCGGTAATTACTACAATGTATTCATATGGTTTTTTATAAGCAGTCTCACAGGCTCGAGGGTAACTGGTCCGACTCGCATGCATAAACTCTACTGTCAATCATCATCCTCATCATCACCACTACCACGATAATGAAGTGAGCCACCACCACTGAGATAATGAAGTAACAGGTATTAGTGAGCCTAAGTAATGATCTTGACATTGGAGAAATTCTAAGGCTTCCTGTAAGCGCTCTTGAACTTTTAGGTCCGGTCCACAAACTAATTAAATCGGTTAATAATCTCGTCTAATTATTATTGCACAAGTATGAAACTCAGTGAGAAGCTCAGAAGTATAAAGATCGGTGTCCCGAGTAAAGGCGTGCCAAATGGCACTATGAAATCAGGATTATTTACCACCGTACGAACGAGTATTAACATTTTCACGCGAAATGTCAGTGGCGTTACATATTTATAAAATTAAGTGGCTCCAGCTGAGAGGTTGATACGCATTCTTTTTGTGGATCCGGTTCTTAACGACTTTTTGGCTATTTTAATTGGAGTAAACGTCTTTTTGAATGTCGCAGAAAAGATAGCAATGGGTGCATCCCGGGACCCATTAAGATTACTCCTACTTTAATTATGCGTATGAATAATGTGTCCAAACTTGTTTTAAAGTCGTCTAGACATATGTTTATATTTGTAAGTTTCCGGGGAGTATCCGTGATCTAAGAAATTTCCAGATATAAGAGCGGTGGCCGGATAATATGGAATCAGATAGTGCTCGGGATTGCTGGTAAACGGATCTGACATGGCCCCCTCACGCGTTTAGGAGGTGTCGCAACCGTTCGCTTGCACATATAATTAATGCCACCGGCATTTCGAAATCGCACTTCAGTCCTCCTGTCTTTTTAGATTTCCCAGCGCGACTTCCAACGTAAAATCGTTCTATGGGGAACACTACACCAAGCTCTGGGTATTATGATAGCCGTAAATCTCACATTTCTCTATTGTATCGGCTTTTTTCGGAGCCTTTTTCGGCCTCTAATACCCAAGCAATAAATTCCCCTTTTTCTAGCGGAACCGGCGAAATGAGAGGGGTGCGAAAATCGACACCTCTCATATACGTGACGTCATCAGCTATATCAATTCTTTTCAGACGTTGGGTGGTCATATACTGCAAGGAATTATGGTCCCCGGTTCTATTAGCGACGTCTAATTGCCTCCTCTTCTCGGATTAGCTTTCGCGAGTTGTTTTATCACCGCTTGTCTGCAGTTGCGCATAATTCACGAGTGGGCGGGCAAAGAAGAAAGACGGGTTTTCTTTAGAAAACATGTACAAAATCAATTTATTTCATGACAGTAGTGAGCACTACGGTAGAAACAGAAGTCGTTGTGATTTTTGGTTCGACGCTCTCCTGCGATGCTTTTTTCGATGCTTTGGATGGTGGGACGGAGGGGCGTTAAATTGGGGAAGGGGTAGGTGAAATGGAAGGGGAGAAATTCATCTAATAGTGTCCATAGTGTCCACCATAGTGTCCACCATAGTGTCCATAATCGTGGCCCTTGACCAGGACGGGCACCGCTTCTTTAACAACAACTGGATGTGGAACTGCGACTGGAACGGGATGGGACACATGGACTGGAACCGCGTGGGGCACGGGCACCTGCAAATCAGAATTACAATTTATAGTTTACAGAGATACCAAGTAAAGCAAATAACAAGTGGTAACAAAAGTTTAGTATCACGCAATAAGGATCATTCGGGTTCTCGATTTTAAAGCGAGAGAGAGAGAGAGAGAGTGAGAATGCTTCAGGATTCGTATATTCCCGGCACTCTCTAAGTTGCAAGTGATGGTATATCCATACTGGATCCCTTTCTTTTCGTTTTGTTTACGACAAGTATCTCAATTTACAATTCTTTCTCGATGACTTGGTTATTTATCGGAATCTAGACGAAAAGGAAAGTGTATGCGATCGGTACTCACCTTGACGGGGTATGGGGCGGGCACTGGTACTGCCACCTTAACGGGCACGTGAACGGGATACGGCCTGTCGACGGGAACCGTCACCGTCTTGGTGTGCACTACTGGGTACGGCTGAGGTACCGGAACCGCAACTGGAACGGGATGCGGAACGGCAACGGGCACCTAAACCAACAGACAACGTGCCACCACAATCAATTCCGGATCTCGGGACGCCCTTTTCGGAAAGGAGATTTCTCCTTCCTTCTCCTCTTCTCCTCTCCGGCGGGCAACGCTCTGATTAATCGGATTCTGCGAAATTGTTCCAGTTTCTCTGGACCCGTTATGTCACTCCGCCTGTCTCTTCTCGACAGTGACTAAGCGAATATCGTTGATTGGACGAATGCGTAATTGACACTGTTTAATATCATTTGCGCCCGCTATCGAATTAATTACGAATTGACCTCCCAACCGACTGACAGCTTGGCATTTTACAAATGAAGACGAATCCTGTATTGATATAATTATTTATACTATTATATAAAGACGTAAGATAACCTTCGAAATATAATACTGAACAGATTTAAAGAATTCTTTCAACTTTCAGAATAGAAACATAGAGTAGAGTAGAGATCTAGATTAGAATAAATTAGTAGTCTCACTCCAAACTTTTCTCAATAATATTTTCACGATTACGATATCTGCTGTACAAACAATGATATTAGTAACAATGCTTAAGTAAACTCTACAGAGACGGCACAACAAGATATTACCCTTCAAGTTAAATTATTGTTAATGTGTACGCGAGATACCACTCGGACAAAGTCGGCTAGGACAGTTCGTGTTGATATGAAGTATTCTTCACCAGTTTCGAAATGTTCATTATACTCGGAAAGACGAAACATAATAAGTTACGCCGATTTACCGGGGGATTCCTGAGATATGAAGTAAATTTGTCTGGAATAACGAGGGGAAAGTAAAGGGCTGAGTAAGTGATTAAGATTTTGTTTGAGATCGAAAAATGGACTTACCTTCACGGGGTAGGGTCGGTCAACAGGAACTGGGTACGGCTTTATCACCGGGTATGGGACATGAACCGGCTTCTCGTGGACAGCAATAGCAACACTGTGGTGTCCATGATCATAACCACCATGGCCGTATCCCAAGTCATATCCACCATGACCGTATCCCAATCCATAGAGGCCGCGCTTCTTCACTGTCTTGTCTTCGCCGGCAAATACGGCAGAGATCAGCATTAAACATATCTGGAACGAAAGCCATAATTGTTAAAATTTTGTAACAGTCGCACAAGTCCACTTCTACTTATGCACGTCGATATTCTGGATTGCAAAGATTCAATAATATGTATACAAATTTGTATAGGAGGGAGGTGTTATCTCAAGAGATATAATCGAATTTGAAATATCCGTTGAATTAGAATTTTGGGTGAATAGAAAAGTTTCACTGTTAATTATTGAATTTTCATTAACGATTGATTTTAAGTAAGAAATTGCATCTTCGACGCTAATGATAATGCACAGACTTGACTCTACAAGAATCTGAGGAATTGATTCATTCAACTTGTAAGTCTATCCTGTCACACGAAAACACTCAAATATTCTCAGCCCTGATTAAGCGAATTTTGGGCTGTCGTTAGCTCTAATTTGTCGGCCGTTAATGAAAACGTGGACACCAAGTTGCCGAAATCACGACGCGAAGGCGACGAAGGCGCGAGAGAGCGCGTGTATTACAGAGCTTGGAGCCGGGTTGATCGATCACCGTTTTACTCTCGACGTTAAAACGTACCAGAGCCCTCATGTTGACCGACCGGATGAATCCTGTGTACTAGATCGGCTAAATTAAATCTGTGTTCTGTCGCCTTAGAGGAAAACCACCCTTTATATAGGGAATTCACTTTCATTTCGCGCGTACACCCCGCCAATGGTAAGCCAATGGCCGAGCGTTGCGCTATCGCCACACCTACCGTATCTATGTACGTGAGTATGCCTATTTACCCGCCGATGCAGCCACATGGCTTAGCCGCGTTACATATTATAATACATTATGTACGCGAGGTTGTATAACATGCTAAACGTGAGCGCGCCAAACGTGTGCTGGTAAATAGAGCGCGCGCACTTTATGCAGATACCTAGCCAAGCCGCATATGCATTTACATGTCTCTTTCTCTCTTTCTCGTTCGCTCGCACGCTCTCACTCGTTCGCCGGGAGATTTCACGAGACGAGCCGGCGTCCCAACTTTCTGTGCACTGTCCACTGTCCTTTCCTTTCTCCACACGCAGAGTCAATTTATATCAGCCTTTAAAAACAATCCGACTGCCCCGTTGGCCATAATTATTTGCTCTTTTGAATTTGCCATTTTTGTGCACTCCGCGAAATGAAACACTGTGCGCGCAGTGGAAACCATTTCAATTACAAAGCCTGTGTGTTCATTTGCCTATTGCTTGTGGCATCGCATAGCGGTGACCATAATTTCTTCATCGAATGATGTATGTATTTCTTTTACGCAACCTGTATGTGATTTATGTTATGAAGCGCATTCTGAACAGCTGAAATGAGGAAGCTTCCACAATGAATTATGATTGGAAAGTAATTCAAAATACACTTTTATTATTGTTTCAGTGATATTATTCGGAACATCAAAAAAATGTGTATCAGGTCACATCGGATCATTATGGCGGGTAACAGTGTCGGGCAGCGCAATCTGCATACATGATCACCCACAAATGAAGTAATAAATCCTTGCAACGCAGCTCCCCATCAGCAAAAAGCAAATCGTAAAATACTCGTGCCTCGCAATAGTTTGAAAATGTTTCTCTCTCTTTCATTCTCTGTCCGTCGATCATTTGTTCCTTCTTTACTGCGAAAAATTCTTACGTTGTTAGTGTAATTACAATTAATATCACATAATAAGAGAAAACAGTTCTAAGCAAATTGTCAACTACATATTGACTGCGACATCGTTAGACGAAGCGACAACTATTTCACATTCGCAGAATGCGGAGCAGAAAATGGAATTGGGATTGAAGAATAGCTCCACATTTTCATATCGTGTTTGTTGCCACCTGTTACTCTGACGATTAATTGATTTCCTGCTCCTCGTGTATTTCGTAATGCATATAGTAATAGATGATTGCCCTCGATTATTAGAAAGTCACAAAGTATTTGTACGATTGCATAGTTGCATTATATGTAGCGTCGAGTAAAAAGCAAATAGCAAATACGCACTTTCAGGAACCGCATTTAATTAAGAATTGTTCGTGCACGTGTTTGACCCTATTTATGCATCATTATAAAATGGATTACGAATTGAGGCGTTTCCTGATCGAGAGATACTCACGTACTGCATGAGCGTGACCAGATAATCTTGACTTGGCAAGCGCGTCAGGGTGAAATACCGCGAAAATTGAGAAGGTTAAGGGGCCTGTTACGTGAACTGCAATTGATTTCCCCAGTCGATCAAACTTATTAACCTACTATACAACTGCCATTAATGGTAATTGTTCCACCAACTATCGAGCAGTTCAACTTTTATCATATCACATTTAATTTACAATTTAGCGAGTTGCAAAATACGGCTATATATTTAATAGGAATGGAAGTACCAAAGTATGCAGGGTTTGATGGGGTCGATAATCGGAGGAAAAATCTTTTCTCATACAATTTTTACGGGCAATTCACATTTTGAAGTTGGTTCCGAGCATTTGTTTACTATTTTTGTCTTCGCTATTTCACTTCTCACTTGGTGGAAGGCCTATTATTACACTCATAACATTATTTATAGCCCATTAAGGACCAGGCAGTGGTTAAAGTTAGGTGTTCGTGTTTTTTCCTGTTATTCGGTGTCTAAAGTTGTAAATACTGAATAAAACAATTGATTAAACGTGCCTTTGGTACATAGTTGTTAATATCGCGGTTCAACCAACTGTCTAAGTTGCTAACGATAGTTCAAGTGAATAGGTATGTTCTCTGAAACGGAACTACATTTATTATAGTGTAGCGAATATCCAGCTTTATAACATGAAGTCATGACAGGTTAACAGATCTTGACACCATGTTCCACAAGATACCTTCTGCGTTACAAGTATCAAACTTAGCTATTGGCCGAGCAGACCCCAATAATTTACTTGTTACTGCTTGTTGATCGCATTTGCGTCACTACAGTATTTCAAAAGAAATACTGTCCGTACGCAATTTAAAGAACAGTAATCATTAGCAGCCCGAAACTAAGAAAGCGAGACGTATAACTGCGCTTCAGACACTTGAAGGCTTGATTAGTAACTCACAGGGAAAAAATTTGTTGGAATTTCGCAGATTTCTTCTCATATTACTAAATGGATTAATACGAAACCCCAACATAATGCAGGACTTTGAGGATTACCATATGCTACCCAGAAACTGTCATTGATCAGGTATAGTTTCTCCTCACTCTGGATAAAATTGCAAAATTTTTGATAATGGAACGAAGAATGCGAATTTTTTGGTGCTCAAGCAAGGTGTACTTTTATAATGGGAATTGTACTTGGTGATTCACCAGTTGAATACTATAAATACACCGCGGTGCATATACCCCATAATTTTAAATTATTCAGAAACTGAATTTATGTACAAGAGTTTTCCAATTTCGTTCTACGTTTCCTATAATGTATATTACGATCTAGAATATTGATATATTATATAATGACTATTATATTGATATATAATACACATGATATAATATGCGTATGTATGTATGTCATAAGAAGGGAAATGCACTACCCTATACAAAGATTGTTTAATTGAATAGGTTTTTGACTATGGAATACCATCCGTAGCTCTAAAAGACCAGAACTCCGAGTATCAGCATTTCATGATCCAGGATTTAGGGTGCTCCCATGAGAAATCCGAAACCAGAATACGCCAGCATCACAAGACAGGGCTCGACATACAAACTCAAGGAATGACAGTGAATCCCCGTGGAAAAAAGCCATGTGAGTAAATCAGGCTCCATTAAACGCGATCGCAAACGTTCCGGTGATTTATCACATAGAGAGGGAAGCTCGTGTGTGTGCTCGTGAAACTATTACAGCATGGCACGGTTAGTATATACGTTCCCTGTTACAAAATCCCTCGCATGGCGAGTAAGCAAGAGTAAGCCAGTTAGTTAGTAAGCTGCTACACCCGGGACCGCGTGTGACTCATAATTATCGCCGGTGAATTCTTCTTGAGGCTTGAGCGAACACGCAGCGACGTTCGCCTTCCCTCCTGAGAACTTTCCTAATGGATCTAACGTTTGTGTCCATGTCGAGAACCATTTCTTATTGGAGAGATCGCACGGCGCCTTCGTATAGATTTACTGGGTGATTGCCTTTGAGTTAATACCGACTAATACCATTTGTTACCAAACATATATTTACGTTATATCAGGAGACTGGGTACTCTACCCAGTGCTAAGTAGTAGTAGCGCGGGACAACACACTACAAAACTTTCACCTGATTATACACATTCTATATATAGAATATACATATATATACAGTATATCTATATCGATATCCATATTTGCATCTATACTTATATTTACTCAAAGACGTAAACTGTTTATTTAAAATAAATGAAATTACTGAATAGAATTTGCTCTGAATAGAAGTTACTGAATACACTATATCGCTATAAATTATTGAAGTCTGAAGTATAATATTCTTGCTAAGAGATAACCGTCACAAAGTTCAATATCGCAGAATTACAGAGCGGATTATCCTCCAAAAAGGTATACATATTCGCCGCTATTGGAATTTATGGCCTTTAAGTCGCGTAAGTTCTTAAAGCCGGTAGTACATGGACTGGATTGTTAAATTTCGCGCGTAGAACAATAGAAACCGTCATGTTTGTCTGAATACCCTCTATCTACCTATTCACATTTCACGTTCGAAGATGGTGCGGTTGGTCCAGCTTATAGTTATTATCACTAAAGATCGTATAATGCTCCAAACGATTGTAACAGCACTTCTTACCCCCGCAAATACTGTACACACAAAGTCGTACATATTGGAAATGTCACCTGCAAATTAGAGCAAATAGTACAGGAAGCGGGGTTACTATTCTTTTACTGTTCGTTCTCTTGTTCCCCTTATGAGGCTGGATCAACGTCTATGAAGTTATGAGCTATACGTACAAAGTTCCCGTCACTGTTGTGACAAGATATAATTTATGAGGCGATTGTTAATGTGCTACACACTGCGGACTGACTGATGTCATTATACTCTATGGCAAGTACAAGGTGCTTTGTGGTACCTATATGTATTTGGATGTGAATAAAGGTTTACCCTTCCACACTCAGACACACTAGTGCTTATTTTTCTTATTCTTTTTCAAATATCAAATTCTCACTTGTAAAATTCGGCAGTAATGAAGAATAAAATTCTCTTAAATCTTCGACTCGTTTGCAAATTTTCCCGTAAGGCATAGTATCCCTCTAAACGGTTTGATACTCCCAAGTGCGCTGATTTTATGACAGAATTAAAGCCGCACGCAATCACATCATTGCATTCCAGCCCCAGGTTGCACAACTTATGCGTTTTTAATGACTGCGTGGACAATTACCTAGACTTTTCCTATCACCTGCGATCATGTTGTGGCATTTTGCATTCGCTGGGAAACGGGCGTGCTGAATTCATTCGGACTTACCCAACGCGTTCCTCACTGCCATCTGAATTTTTACGAGTGTCGTAACTGTGCTTCTGGGCCATATACTCGTGACCACTGCCGTTCCCTTAATTAAAGGCTGCTGCTTAAGAAAGCAGACAACTTTTTGTCCTCACATGAACTCTTAATTGTCGAATAAGGTTGATGGCTGTTAATGTGATATTAATTACTATAAGATGTGCAGTTTTTTAATTCTATGATTATGTATATCACAAATTATATACACATTAGCATATAGAAATGAGATAATTGGTGGTTTGAAGTGCATAAAAGAATAAAAGAATAACATTTGATAAATCTGCTTTGTACCTTGTCGAGTCTTGAGGGGCGAGGAACTAGGAACTTATTACAGGTGGTTTTCCTGCAGTGAAACAATATACCGAAAAATACGCAAATTCTTCGAGACGAGTTATATAAATTCCAGACCGATGTGTCCATTTTCGATTACTCGTTACCGCACGGTAAACTGAGAGTAGACTTCCGTCTGTAAAGACATACAAGGTATTTCCTTTCATCCCGGAAGAAATGGGAACACACTGGGACCAGTGGAAAAACAGAAAAAAAAGCTTAAGATATTTGTTAATGAAACCAGAGATATGCTTTCTATTGATTGGAAAAATGATACGTTGCTAGTGCCGCATTGCATTTGCTGTCGTTTAATATTGCAATTATTCAAATATCATAATATTCTCGATTAAGTAAGATGAGAATGCCCAGAATATTAGGTAAAATGTTTACTATTAGTCAAAGAGTAGCGGAGCTCGATTCAAACAAATGATTTAGTCATTTGATGGCTGAGTTTGAACTTAAGCTTAAGTTTCCTCCTTTAAACTGGACTTTTGCCTTGACAAAGTAGATTAAAGAGTCGGATTCCTGATATGTCGAGCCCCACTCTTTCTCTGCCCATTACCCCGACGGTGAAAACTGTAACAGTGTCCCGAAGTGTCCCCCTGCTATCAAGATCCACCTTACGTAAGGTAACGAGGTAACGCTCGAGTAAGAGCGGCCTTTAGAGGAATTTGACTTGGCAACGTATTCATGAATGTATGTATTTTTCTGAATTTATATCACGAACATATGAAGAATAAGCAGTCACCCAATAAAATGACACACCCACTCTGTACTCTTGGAAGTACCCGGCACTTTGTCGTATTAACGGCACTGTTTTCAAACTGTTAAGTATTAAGCAGTGGTCCACAATCTTCCACCACGAATGGGTAAAGGTTTGGCGATCAGAGTCGAACATATGTCATAACTTGAAATATCCAGTGCAGTTGCTTGCGTTGGATATAATATATGTATATGTTAAACCTCGACGAAATCTGAGGCAGAAGTTTTATTATAGTGTTGGTACGAGCTATTTCTGTACATCCGGCAAGAATCGCAGAAGGAATGTCGAGTGCCAGTATGCCCTTAGAGGCGTGCGGGTATGTATGTATGCGTTCTTGCTCGGCTTTCGCTGATGTAACCACGTTCGTGACTGCTCGTCGCATTCTTTGCAAGGACTCCTCAAGTCTGGGTGGGGTTCAAAGTCGATCCGAACTTATAAAACCCGCTAGACCTATCCATCGAGCCCTGTCTTACGCATTCGGCTATACAAAACTTTAAAACTACTAACGGGCACAAACTGACATGTCTATGTATAAGAATTTACTTTATTCTTTCATCCTTTTCAATCCGTTTTTAGAATATCTCCTTATATTTCGTAAGAAATGCAATATTCGTATGTACGAGTAAATAATAGCTTATGAAAAGTTGATAGGAACTTTAAGATTTGAAAAACAGTTGGAACTGTTTTTAGAATCTTGATACACTCGTAGCCGGAAGTTTTAAGCCGAGCCCTTGGCTATGCAAAGCCTACAATCTTCACTGTCTGTAGTTGAATCTTGTAGGGTTCTGCTACTTGTACGGTATTTGTAAAAGTTCATGTATTTATTCAATGAATGAAAGCTATATCCGATGTTCGTCATCAGGTGTGATAAATAATAACATAGTAATTGGCATGTTTGGCAGGGCATCCACCGGTTTGCAAACTGCCACCTTATGGCTAGCAGTCGTATTGATAATAATTTAAAAACGGATATAACAACAAGTAGTACGCCATAGCCATTGTAAAATACCAAAAAGATATGGTAAAACTACATTTCCAATACTCAGCAATTGATTTCGAAATGGCGTAAGACGATATTGCTGGTTACGAGTGTGTTAATTTTCAATGATAACATTTAATATTTTATTATTTCAATCGTGCGTCCATTGCCGGAAATGATGAAAAATGAACCCGCTGCTGGAAAGCTCTTTTACGTCAGACTCATATTATGTTCGTGTGACAATGGCAATACGTAAAAGACAAGTTGGGTGAAAGGTGGCTTTGAAAAATTCTGGAGAACTGGTTCCGGGGAACTGCGTCGCAGGCCCGATAGCGCGCAGACGGTGAAAGCAGTAAAAAATTTGCGTGTACGATTACTTGAGATGAATAATTCACCGCCACTGTCTTATCAGGATGCATTTTTCTTCGGTTGTCTCACAAAAAAGGACATCATCAAAATTCCAAAATATTACTTTTATTACATTCTTACTGGGTTTCACGAACGTATCATCTTCACAGCGTTTTTGAATCCACTCAATTATTTTAGAATAATTATTGCATTTCGTTATGTTCAATTCTGTAACGAAACTATTTCTGCCTTCAGAGTTGGAGGATGAACGAACACAATCTTGATTAAAGGAGCCAAACTATCTGGTTTGTTTTCTCTTTTCTTTAAAGAATTAAAAGCGAAAATGGACTTCATTGTTGGGCCTATTATGGTGGAGCCCAGAACTAAACATTACTTGACATTCGTAGGTATAATTAGCTATGGATAGTAAGAGGAGGATAATATTATAAACACCAGAAATTTAACAAATAACGCACTTTTCGACTACCCACGAGCGTTGAAATTAGCCGGCATACGACACTCTAACGAGATCGTAAAGGGAATGAGATAGCGTATCGATCAAGTTCGTGGAAGTTCTTGCGGCACAAGCCAATCCTCGTAAAAAGTACTATCGAGTTTAGTGACGTAACCGTACACGCCGTACCATGTCTGCTAGCGGTACTCTATGGTACCTGATACATAGCGTCCGAGAAATTTCTCTATTGTAGAGCTCAAGCCCATTTCCATCTGTTCTGCTGACTCAAACAAATCTCCCATGCCAAGAGTGAGATAATTTCATGCGGCCTGTACGGAGACGATTAATATTTGGCTCTTTCAGAACAACGACAAATGTCGCAATTATTAAACGTACACATCGAATTGCAGATTAATAAATAAAGATACAAAATAACTGGGAGCACATTAAAAGAAAAGAAATATGTGGGTATGTCGCTATAGACGAAGGCCTGTATATCTAACGTTGACTCTCGAGGCAAATACTTTAATAGGGGAACAGCGTTGCAAACAATAGCAAGGTTACCAAGACGCTGATCATGAAAGGTGACCGTGACAGAGAACTTCTTATGGTAGGTCAGAGACGGCGAAGATAAAATAGTCTACCCGACGATGTTTGCCTCTGGCCATTTCACGCTGCTGGTAGTGCGGCGTCTCTCCCAATGTTCCAGTGCTGCCAGGCCGGCAAGACGCCAAGATAAATGGGGACCCTCGGGCGATCCAACGAGGAAAAAACGCATTCAACATCATATTGGCTGATTTTACGATCAAACATGTTTTGCGATCATATCAGAACGGAATTTGCAACATACAAACCATACCCAGTATTTTACAATATCACCTAAGATGGACCTCTTAATGAAGAATTGTTTGTATCAATAATAATCGATTACCACTTTAAGAGGAGAATTTCTTGTACGGCATATACACATACCAATCATCTACTTTCGAAATTTAAGGAGAACGGTATTAAAAAAATATAATATTACATTACATTGCAATATTACAATGGTTATATTCTTTTTCACAAACAATGGTAATATTATACGTCTACTACGTATAATACCCTGCACGATGGCTCTTAAGAATAGTTGTAACGTGCGGTAACAAACTAATTACTCAATTAGAGCTGTAGTCGCTTAGTCGTTTAAATTAAGAATGCAAGGAATGTCGAGAAAAATAAGGCATTCCCACCCGACCAAGTGTTTACAATTAAATCGTACGACATTATTAGTGACAGCCTTCACAAGTGGAATGCGGAAAGCTCGGCATACCTTGCTAAATTCGTTCTACAGAAAGTTGCTAACGGGTTTTGACGTGTCACGGTGATTATCGCCGACCCCAGTTTAGAGATAAGTCATCACTGCGTTTTCGTTACTAAATTTTTACCTAATACTTTTGAATGATCAAAAGTTAAGGAAGGGTAATAAGTAATGAGAGTATTTCTTAATCCATTTATTAAATTGCTCACTTCCTGCTAATACTATTTGCTGGACATTGTTCTGAAACTGATCTTATAAGGAAAATAAATAACGCAATGTAAAATTCATAAATTATTTCTTGGTGCTGTAATTTTTTCTTGAAGTGAAGTGAAAGTCGTGTATCGGTCGAACACCGCTATCAGTATTCTCTGCTGTCTCGCGCTGATGCTACTTGGCACGAGATTCTAACAAATCTCTCTACACGCACTGTTCTAAACCATGAAAATCATGTGGTTTCCCTAGACCCATTTTAATCTTGATTGACCAAGCAGGTTTCTTATTAATTAGTGTAAGCATGTTTCAATTATTAGAGATCAGATAAAAAAACAATTATCCTTTATGGGTTTTGATTATCCCTCGGAATATTCGAAAATTAACTGACAGATTTCTATTAATTGCAGCTTGTTAAGTAACACAAGTCTTATCAGACTTCCTAACGCAGGTTTCCCAACAAATAACCCGCGAAAGCAGTTGGACGAGGCGAACTCTCAATTTAGTCAGGCTCCCACGCTGGAAACGATAAGAAGCCTTTGCTCACGTAAGTGTAATAATCTTATGTCAGTTATATACTCGAGTTGATATACGATTAAGTCACTGTAAGCGTAACAGTTATAAAATACTTTGGAGCAGGTAGTGTTAACCAGGTGCCGGTTCTTACAATATTCAAGAGTGTATCAACTACTAACGCTATGAAAAATTGAGCAATTGATACTTTATCCATTCAATGAACAATGTCTATGAATTCCGCAATTCAAACTTTTCATATATCTACAATGAAGAATCGCCCCCCTCCCATTTGAACACCTTTTCCTACAAAATAGTAGCTAAAATGTACATATCCATAATCAGAAGCCCAAACACTATATTTTCAGAAATTTAATCAAAATCAGAGTGTCTGAGTTTGGGAACCTCCCTTAGGAGTATGACAGCATTGGAAATCCCGAATAACCGAAGAGTTCATTTCTCTAGATTCGAAAACAGGTAAAAAGTAAGGCTTTTTCGAGGTCGGATAGGTGACTGGGTAATAACTTAACGCCCGAAAATCATAAAACACAGGTTCCGAATGGTTTGCATATGGAACAGTAAGTTATTGTGCCTCGAAGGATGATAAGGACCAGCTCCGGATACGGTAAAGTGGTGGGGGCCTTATAAATTCTCGAAGAAGGAATGAATGACTCATAAGCAGCTACGAGGCACTAGAAATGACTCAAAAGCACTAAAACAAGTCCGTCAAGTACTCCTAATCTCGGCTCGTCGCATGAAACACGCGTGACAGTGTCCATGGAGTGTATCGGTCACGCTCGTATAGCCATTTCATGATAGCCTGATGAAAATCATTAGGTGCTCTAATGACCCGGCCTGTGATCAAGATAGGATTAAAGTCAATGGGGTCCACGGCGAGTAGGAAACCGATTCTCCACGGGATACTGTGTACACTACCGCACAGTATACACCCTCGAGTCAATTATCTTGCAGGCTACTAACCTAAATTGCGTCCCGCCGCTATCTTGATAAGTTTGCGGTTGGTACGCAAGGTAGTGATTGATGCAAGTCGATTGCACGTGTTTGATCGTTGAACCCAGGGAAGGCAAACAGTCTTGTACACGGTAATCAGCTAAAATGCAAGAAAATGGGCTGAAATTGCACTGGCTCAATTTTTTAGGAGCAACATATCCGAGAGCAGGGTTGGGGACTATCTGCGATACCCGAAGTCTCGAACGCAAGATTGTGCGGGAGAAAGCGCGGAATTTATGGAACGAAGTCTTTGTTCCCGAAGCGTTGTTCGATGTACATGGCAAACTCAAGGGCGGAGAGAAACAGAGGCAGAAAAGTGACTTTTCGGGCGGGAATATCGTGCAGGCACTAGTAGTAGGTGTACCGGGTACGCATAAACAAACCGGCAGTGTTATCGGGCTTAATGGACCGAGACTGAGTGTGTCATGGTATTACGGGTGTGTTACTCGAGCATCCAGACTCTCTGCTATTAGGGTATAAGGTTATGTACGAGCGGGAGCGTCGGAGACTAAAAAATACCAGCCCAAATATGGTCGAACGTGACTGTGCGCTGCGCTCTACTAAATTCCTTGATATAATGCAGAATTAATTGCCACTGAACCTAAGAATTGGAGTCGGTGGATGCAGTTTATCGCAAGTTGGTCATGGTTCGTTAATGGAATCGGGTGAACAAAGCATCCCACATCAAGTCGAGGGAGGCAACCAGCGAGCTTAGATTATTAATTATGCGAGCGTGTATCCTACATAGGAGTCCGCGGAGGTTAGGTACTATCGGCACCCACGATCGGCGGCTAGGCATTTCCATGTTTGTACGAGGCAATCGAATGGAAACATCGTTGCCAGTGTTCTGATCCAGTTGCACAAGCCTCATTGAACCGCTGAATGCAATAAACCTCGAGTACAACGGACCCTTTACCACCACAAACGATGAAGGGGCTGCTTGCCTCGCTTGAAGGGTAAGCCTAACATATTTCAAGGTATTAAATTTTCGATTTTGGAGAATGAGTCCTTAATCCTGTTTGGTTGAATAAACTTACGCAAGGAATAGATCGACACACGTAAAGCAAGATATTTGATAGGCTGGTGAAAACAATTTCTCTCACGAACTTGAACAGTTTGTATGTACTGCGATAACAAGTGGTTTCAGAGAGTTTCAAAATGTCGGGCGCAGTGAGAAATGCATGCGTCAAAATAACAAATCGAAATAGATCAGTAAGAAAATCAGGTACAATAGAATAACAATTTGGACCGATTTCCAATAATTGCAGTAGGGTGTCATCAGCTATCGCTTGATGCCGGTAGTAATATATGCTTACGATCTTTGCGAAGTACCCTTGGGCTCTTGCACAGTAGCTACCGGTAATACCAGTGACATTACGTGGAAGTGATAGTGGAAGTGGCCCGTGAAATTCTGATAGAGACACCACCATCCTTACACACGCCAGTGTGTAATATCAAAGAGCAACATTGATATTCATAAGTCGATATCTAGGATCTGGGTCGACTTGTTACACCATGGATCTACCTTGAATCTTGCAGATAAAGTAGGTATGTAGTACACAATCTTCTATTAAAGGCGAACACGTTTGTTTACTCATAGATGATGTACCATTGATAATTGCATCATTGAATCGATTCCCCCTATTTTCTGTGCGAGGTGTGTCTGCGTCGTTGGCATTTAATGGCAGGTTCTTGTCTCATTATATCCTAATGTTATGCTAACACAATTGTTTCTAGTTCTATAATATATTGAATTTTTCTTTCGTGACATTAGAATTATGAAAGACCAATCGCAACATTTATTCAACAATTTTTCATTTCGGTATACAAACACAGTTATTGTTGAAACAGACACTCAACTTCGTCAAAAATCTTATTTATTAAACGTAATAACCATTGTAATCCAATTCTGTTAAATATTCAAAATATTCACTATACAAAAATTATGAGAATGAATTAGATTTGGAGATTACTGGTAAAATTAAGCGAATAATCATGCATTATTATGGGGTGTGTCCTCGCGGCACCAGTGAGGACACACAGGCTATTATCCTTGAAAGAACTCGGCATACATACTCACATACAAATCGTGCGACTACCAAACGAGTGCTAATGGCACCGAGTACAAGACAAACAAATGGAAGGCCCTACCCATACTGAAAGGATAAATGTCGAAAGGGCAGTGCGCTACATGCCGGGAAAGCATCGCCCTTCTGCGCGTCAGGAGAGGCCAGATGGAAATCTGTGTCTAATGGGAGATTGCCTGTGAAGCAGCACATAAATCCCGATGGCTCATGTACCGGGACCGCGGGACCGCACACTGCTGCCGTAGGAAACTTATGCTTTTCGCGAAATTATTCCACTTGCTCCTGCACCTACGGTACGTAGCCTGTATCCGTTGGCTAATCGCAACTGGAAACGCTCCCTCTAATTTATGACCCCCGTCAAGGGATCTCGCCATTTTTCTCACGCTACAGCGGCTATGGCAAATCATGATTAAATCTAGAACCTGGCTCACTTTCGACAGGAGGCCAGGAGATAAGAGGAAGGTGCTACAGATTAGGCGAAACCGTCCTAGCCCCCCATCCCCCCTCACTTTCGGTGTTCTTATCCGGTATGCAAAGCTACAGAAGGCGTTCAAATATTGGAAATAACATTAAAAGACAAACTGTGGACATTTTAATTGCGCTATATTGCGAACAATTGCATCAAACAAGCATTAGAACTCTTGGCAATTCAGATAGAGTGGAAGCCCATCCATAACCTAAATTTCAGAGATTAATGGTAGACTTATGAACAATTTAAAATGATGGAATAATTGGGATCATAATTAATCCCCTGACATGGTTGATGTAAGATATATCTGGATAATAAAAATTGAAGTTAACGCATAATTTCATTATCAATTACTGAGATAGCAATCTATATTAATGACTTCTTTCCATAAAGCATCCGCGGTTTCAATTATATGCTTTGGTTAAAGTGTCAAGAGGCACATTTCATACGCCCGAAACGAAAGTGCCATAAAGCATAGCCCGATAATCGCCCACACAGAGTGTTAGCTCACGCGCTCTCTCGAAATACATGCGCGTGTGTTGCCCCAATTTTCCCAGTGAAATTCGACTCAAGTAAATCTTCTTACGAAATGATGTATCGAATTAAAAAAAAAGAAACTGAGGGAAAAATGAGCGGCTACAATTAAAATCAATAACGGGATCGTTATACGATACATAAATAATACCTGATCGCGCGCACCGGTAATGCATTCCTTGGGCCCCTTATGAAGATAAGATCGCTTACGAAACCGATTATTATCGTGTTACGGGCTGGCATTGGGACTAAGTGAACGCTCGAATAGTATAGATCATGCGGTAACGTTTCCGTGAAACGACGTAATTTCCATTATGTCGTGTATTAACGTCATTAAATATAATCGGGTGAGATCCTAATTCAAAATAAAGAATTAAAGCGGTGCTTGTTACGAGGAAACTATTACACGATGTTATCATCGTAATTCATAAAAGTATGTACTGCGGTGGTCCCAATGAGACAGTTAATGGAAAAGCAAAACTAAAATATTACAGAAGTCATGACTGGATTTTCGAATCGCATTAAGATTCAGTCAAAGTCAAGATTAGTAAGTTAAATGTTCTAAAATCCGTTGGAATGTTTAACCGACTGGTGAGTTGCATTGTCAAAAAGGCAGATAGCAAGAGATACCGCGCTGCCCACGCGCATTGTGTGCCAGAATCATTGGTTCCCAGTGCAGTCAAGAATTCGCCAACCGTTACGCAAACCCGGATTCTGGGGACGGTTGGAAACGATAGAGAAATGTTTGGAATTTAATTTGCAGCATAAGCCAGCCCGAACTGAGCAGATACCGATGGTCCTGGTGTTTGTACAATACTCGATATGTAGTAGGTTAGCTATACGAGTCAGTAATGACATGATTGCGGTGCATCTCCGAAATGACTTCATTTAGAATGAACTGTGGATAGATTTATGGTGATTCGATTGCATAAAATTAACTGTTACCCTGTTTCTTGTAAGATTTAACAGCTACGTTATCGTTGACATTTTTTATATAGAGATATTATTCGAAATCACTGAAAATGTCTTCCATAAAAAGGGACTCCTTCTAAAAAGTCCGGCAGAATTATAACCAAAGCGTACATCTGTTCCTTCTTGCTCCTCACAACTATTGCAAATGAAAATTCGGGGGAAGTTATAGGTAGTCCAAGTGCCGTGAACATTGTCTATAGACGCATTTATGGGATGAAATAAAAGAACATGTAACAGAAATGAAGAATTAAACTTGCGATCTAATGAGCGCGGCTCGGAATCACGAGAAAAATCGTTAAATTGAACAAACTGCAGACTGAAGTCTGGAAAGACTGTAAAATCAGATGCAAGAATAATACCCATCCTAATTTTCCTTTTATTTATGTTCCTTAAAGACTTTCCAGATCAGTGCCTGTAGTTCTTACTTCATAAAACTAGTATAATGAATTAATGATTAAGGGTTTTATTGAAATTTAACATTTTGATGTTTTGAAAACTTGTTTTTACATTTTACCTTTGATGAGATGACCCTTTATAAAATTATTTGTACTTACTTGTGTCGGGTGATATTCTTGCCTTCCTGATCACCCCTGTCGGATATATGGTACATTACCCATCATGTAATTTTAATTATACACGAATATTTTCCAAAGTTTTCCTGCATGCCATATATTATGTACAAAGTATGGTGTTTTTCTTTTATATAAGAGGTAATCTCTGAAATTTCTGAATAGATTTCAAGATTTCTTGTACTACGTAGAAGCTTACTTCTTCCTAAATAACATAGATATAGGTTATGCATTATATTTTTAGCTATTAATAAAGTATGAAGCATAACAAGTATAAATACGTATATATAAATATAGAAGATTGTATTATATTAATTAATTCATTCAATATACTTTCTCGGTCACCTTATCTTTCACACAAATAACGATACCACTGAAAATGCCCATTACCATGCACACAAAATTCCGTCCGGGTGGAGCCAGGTAGAACAACTATACATATATGTGTACTTAAATGTCCGATAAAATGTGGAATAGGACCGTGTTAATTCAGAACTAAAAAAGACAGATACCTTGTAATGTTCACTTACCTGTTCCCCGCGTTGTAATTAATGTAATTAATTATCACTGCCAGATTTAGCAACATACACATTAGTTCATACAACCGAAGGAATAAGAAACGCAATTCCAGCGGCGATCTAGATCAAAGTCGAATATCAACAAAAAAAATAAAGGGACAGGTTGCGCCGCAAATCCGTCATCTACCGCTAAGCTGAATATCTCACCTGTCGACATAATCGCAATCGCTACCACGCCATCTGCCACTGTGGAGTGGAGAAAGAGCGTTAATCATAGGTTGAGATCATGATCTTTCACAATGCAAAACGTTAAAACACGTCTCTTACAAGTTACTAACGAGGGAAACGGGTGTTAAGAGTCAAGTAAAAGGGAAGTTGTGCCCTTCACTTCCGGAGGACTAGCTTTTTATGCTCCATGGCAAAAAGAGACTCACGCCAATTACACGCATGATTATGGCCCTGGTCAAGTCAAGTTGTCTCCCGTGAGAACCTAACCTATTCAAGTTCCGAGTGGCCCAAAGCAAACAAGTTCGAATAGCATACAGAGAGAGAGAGAGGGAAAGAGAGAGAGAGTGACAGTTGTCCCACTATAATTTGAACTCCAGTTTCTAGTCACATCACGGTTATTACAACTCCTGCCAAAGTTATTATACATTTTATATATTGATGTAATGGCAATTAGAATATTTTGAGAAATATTTCCTGGTCTGTTGCATAAAGAAGAAATGTCATCTTAAAACGCACGATTTTAGCCTGCAGGTAACAAGCGGGGAGTATCTAGCAATAGCGGATGTGGAATATTCTGGCGGCGAGAACGGCGAAGGGCGAATCAATTGAAAGGGAGATCGCGTTAGGAAAGTCCCACCCGTCTCAAGACTTTTCCTCTTCCATCCGTTTCAGTTTCACCTCGGGCTCCGGCTCCCTAGTATGCTCTGAAACCGTAATGTGAGAACGTAGGAAAGGGAAAAGGAACCTGCGAAAGGATCCTGGCCGATCCGGTAGACGTTCCTTCATGCCACAGGCAGCCTGGGAAACCCTGAAATTGGATCGCCCAACCATGAGCGTATGTACTGTAAAATGACGCGTTGAAAATGCAGGAAGAAGTGAAAAATGTCTCAAATGAAAATAATACACGAATATTATTGTACAGATTTGCGGTGAAAGTATAATGCGAGGACATGTGGGGCAAGTTTATGAATGTGCGAAAATCAACACTCTGTTTTACATTAGCTGATTGAAACCATTAATATTAGGCTAGCAATTTTATAGGATTTGGACTCCTTTTTCAGTACCTTCGACGCTGTTAGGCTTCGCATAACTGACAGTCGCACAGCTTTATGGTAATAGATGCACGAGGCGTGCTCGTAGATGTAGAAATGTAGATCGTATCTGCTTGGTACGGTTTGCCTTTCGTGCGATCGTCTTTCGTCTCGCGCGCACACGCATAAATCTCTCTCACACGGGATTGCCTGACGTAATATGTATATGAGAGAACTATTTGCACGTATGAAATAGAATCTGGGTCGTTTCGCTCTAGAAGCAACGGTCGATTCGCAGTTATTGATTGTGCTCTCGATGCACTCAGCATCACTTGCTCAACGCGAAACGATGCTCATAGACAAAATCCCATGGTGAAAGGATCAGGAATTCGTGATGTAGAAACTTTAAGCTATTCGGTTACATTTGGATTTTCAGTACATGAATATCGAAACTCCACTAATTCTATAACAGATGAATCTATGCTTTTTCAAAGTGAAGCATAGAATAATAATTGGACATTTTTTAATAGTGGTTTGCAGATTTTCTTCATTTAATAGGAACATCCAGATTTAGATTGAGCTTTGCTACGTTATAAGTCGTGAATGGAGCATTTCGTTTGGAATATACAGCAATTTTTCATATGACTTATGCACTAACATTTTCATGTTTACGCCGACGCTATCTAGGTAGAAGCCATGTTACTGACATATATGCTACTGTTGGCTACTGTTGAGTTACTCAAAAGACCTCATTTGTTTCTATCACCCATTTATTAGATTGTGGGGGGGGGGGGGGTTATTCCCATTGTTGGTCTCCGTATTACTCCTTGTAGTGCTTTTCCTAATTTACTCTTGGTTTTTCTCCACATTTAAAAAATGTATAGGTTATATAGGTTATGCCTGGAAATTCCTCATCAGGTTATCCACGGCCGCGTGTATGGAGTAATTTACATGGCAGAGTCGAGAATTCCACTGCGGTTTGGCACCAGTGGTAGTAAAATTTGAGAGCAGGCGGCCTCTTTTAACAAAATTCACGAGTAACCTTTCTTCGTTCTATAGTATAGACTAATTTTACGAGTGACTCAGCCTCGACAGATTGCAGGTACCGATGGCTCCATTGATCGTAGCTAATGAAGCACATCGAGCAGATCGACCTTTCTTTCAGCATGCTCTAATAATCGTCCTTCTGAGAAGCCGGCGAGGGACGTGCTCCGTCATTCTCCAGCGATTTACTGCTTTCCTGAAACTGCACCGATCATCATAACACTTCAGGCATGTCTACCCAGCCTCCTATATTCGATCCCCTCCGATCTTCATAACTGGTACGGTTTATTCGATTTTTTGATATCTTGGACTGACGAAACCTTTGTCTCCCGCCCACAGGATCTCATTGGCATCGAGCACTTTTCCAGACAGAAAGTCAGTGCCGCCGCAGCCTTGCAGGAAATCCGGATTTGTAAGAACTAGTTGAATTACGGCCTCTCGCAATGAGTTAGATGTCCACTTACGAAATTCCATGTGGTCGGCGTCCAGTTTGCGGCGTGTTTGCACACACGCACACATACGTGGGTGCCGATGCTTATGCTCATACACATAATATAATAAAATCCGAGTGGAGAGAAACTCGAGCATTTGCGTAAGAATAACACTGGCGGAATGGGGTTAATGGCTGCTAAGAAGGGACGGTCGCGAATAAAGGCCCGTCACCGAGCATAATTATGTAACGCAAGGGCCCCCTCCTACCACACATACCCTACCCTCTCCAATGGAACCGTAATCCAATCTTTATTGCGATCTGAACCCTTAAGTCCAACGCGCTCTGCCTTTTTCGACCAAGCAGATTCAAGCGGAACTTCTCTCCGGAAAGCCTTCTGAATTATATAATACACTTAAGCGTTTGCTCCCATTATTTCATTCTTACTTACCTTCGAAATAATTCGCTTAAGCTTTATTAATATAGATGACACTTTCAATTGCGGAATTTCAACAACTCCTCGGTTCAAGATATGAAATCTTTGGAGTTGCAAGTGAAAAATTGAAAGTGAGTCATTATCCTTTAGACATTCAGGATACACGAAGGTGAAGCACGTTTGACTGAAATTTAGTAGAACATTTTTATTCACACAAAGACTCTGCTATATATACTTTGTATCGTCAATAATACGAGAGTTACTACTTTCAATTTAGTGCACAGAGTTGATTCAAAATAAGTAGTGGTTGCGGTTAATATGACGCTACTAATGCTGTTCGCATTTAGTAATATTCTCAATTGTTTCTTAATATCATTTATATTAACAAGAAATGTGTGGTATGGCAGAATTCTTATACGAACCCAGATACTCCACATTCCAAAGGTACGCAGGGGGTGTGCGGAAGCGACAGGAAAGTACATACACGAAACCGGAAAAGGAGGCATGGTTTCGAATTCAAAGGAGATCGGCCTCGGTCGGGGAAGGAAGTGAACCAATTCAAACGCATTACACATCGGCCGATATCGCGATCCCATGTGAAAACCGGTTAGCCGAACGTAGCTTCTGCGAGTGCGGTGTATGTACGTGCCCGGCAGGCATATTGGGAACCGAGCGGCCTATAAACAAGACATAGAACCCGTAACGAGGGCATAATCAAAATCGCGCCGCGTGCCAGTAGCCCGAAAATCCGGTTTCTCTTTCTGCGGCGCCACTTCCGCCCAGATACTGCGGTCACATAACACCGAACAATTGATGCAAGACCACATACACCCTGCGTTTGAACAATACCGATGATTGCAACGAATGATGGCTTCATGAGTAGCAAGTGCCGCTTGCGGTCGATTGCAGGTCACTATAGACAACGATGGATGGCACGTTTCGCATTCCTACAGATATTTAGCCATCTTAGCTTATTAATTTCACTGTTGTTATTTATGAAGATTACTTGACTCTGATTTGCCAAATTATAATTCCCATAGACCGTTCAGAAATAAGCCTCAGAGTCCCGCATTTCGAAAGATCAAATCTTCCTAACGCCAATCTGAAATATGCTGCATACATATGTACTGCGCAACTAAATTATCATTCATTAGTCATGATTGATTACTTCATCGCACCAAGTCACGCCGAGCCCTGATTCAGTAGAACCCTTGTCTCCTCTATTATTTCTTATGACTTGTAGCTCCTACAGAGTCCTGACAGCCAAATATTCAATTTTTCTATAAGAAATGGAGAAGGAGCCAACCGATCAACCCTACTCGAGTTGGAGTTCACCCCGTCGATCAGCTCAAGTGGGCAGGGTTCCCTTGGAATTTCATCGTGAAATGACGCACGTAAGTAGCGACGCACTCACGTACATCTACGTATGCAGGGCGACCGGGCCTGCATACGTGTATTACGTAAGTAACGTGCGGTTTGCACGCTCGATTACGTGGGCCGCCGGTGCAACGGCACATGCGACTCGCCGATAATATGCAATATACATATACATGCATGCACCTATTCCGTGTTACATCGAACGCCGGCACGCCGCGCCGCCGCTCACTCGGGCGCGACGCTCTCCGGGAGAATGTAACTGCATACACCATTGGATCAAATGATTCAGATATATAGCCGACCCCATGGAAAGGCAGGATTTATACCTCCCTCATCAGCTCCGTCCCAGGCTCCACTTGAATTCGCCTTGAATTCCGGGTTATGGAGCTGTTCGTTAAAAACAACACAGCAACTAACCATTCGCAGAGGTTTCTTACAGGATACGAATCGCGTATGTAGTATACATACCAGGACGCTGCTTGGGAAACGAAACAACTTGCGAGTACGGGGATATTGACCATCAGTTGTTAACCCCTTGGGTGACTCGTGGGACTTCTCGTTCTACACATCTACTCTTTTGTTTAAAATGAGATTACAAGTTATTTACTGCAAAATTCTCTCTATGTTGACCAACGTTAAAGAGCAAATCGTCGGGACGAAATATTAGTTTAGTTTCATGTTTCAAGGAACTGACGGTTCTAGCAGTGTAGATGTAGATGTTGGGGAATAATTTCCTGATTGGCTCTCAACTCACATGGAGTTGAGGCTCATAGACATAACATATATTAAAAGAAGCAGAGGCTTATCTTCCGGTATCATTTTCCCACAAAACATAGTGTATGCGATGAGTAGCGGTGTGCGCCTTTGAAAAGTTATACGAAAAGGAAGTTCAAGTATCTTTAAAAATTTAACTGTCATAGACCAAAGAGCGCGGTATTAAGTCGAAGAAGAACACCCAGTTACGTTCTTGAAAACAAAATCGTTTTCCCTGCACCGAACACATTTTGCCATCATCCGAAATCACATCACTAGATGCAACGAAGTTTCACATTTATGACAGAATGATGATTGATTAATGTACGGTTCGATGTACGTGCAGGGAGAATGCGTAGAAAGCTTTTGGAGTATCGAAGGCTCAATATGTATGTATATGTATAGAGTACTGTCCTATAGGGTAGCTGGGCCTTGAGAGCAATAATTGGCTCGGAGATCAACGCGGCCAGCATCCGCCGCTTTCTCGAAAATCCCCAGAACCGCAGGAAACACGATCCTGGATATATCGCGGCCACTCGACTCCCTGGCGGTCCTTTCGTTTCAGAGATCCCTGGTCCATGATGCAGAATGCTCCCAGCCCTACCGCAAGTGCTTTGTGTGAATGGCTCGGCAGTCGGAGGAGAAATGACGCGAGATCCCGATGATTGAAGCTGATTGATTGCCTCGTCGAGCTGAAAGAGTAAACTTGGCTTCGTTAGCCTGAAGTGGAGCACTTTTGTGCGGTGGTTCGTTCGTGGTTACCGTTCCATACCTGCCACTGCATATCTCGAACCTGGCAACGTCATGACATGGCTGCGACATTTCCATTCGCTTTAAATCCTTCTAATCATCGGGCCTGTTATCCAATTTTCTCGTATAGTTGCTTAAATATGTATCCATTTTCATTCGATAAACCCTTCGAATTTTCTATACCCAAACTCACTCTATGTAATACGGTGCTTCTTAAAAGTAAAAGGTGGGATTATAAATGTCTTCGAGTGAACAATTAATGTCTGAAGTTGGGTTTATTGGCGAATGATGATAATTATATGCGATATTCTTATAATACAAGATAAATGTCCCATATGCAGTGGAGTGTCTTAAGACCATAGAATTCGATTAAGCATACCTGCTATAATGCAGAATGCAACGAATACAGCTGCTAATAATTATACAATAAACATTCGTCAGCATTGATTTAAATAATACTTAACTAACTATCCCTACTCAGTACACTAGTTCTCGATAATATTAACAACAAATCACGATGGCGCTCGGTATGCAATTACCAATGGAATGACGAGATGATCGTGCTAAGGGTTCGACCACAGTACACGATCTTAAATTAAATAAATAGGAAATAAATAATATAATAACAATGGAAGGAAAGCGCGCATGGCATAATTCATGGTTTACGTCTCGTTATCAGCATCCCTCTCTGTTACAGGGGGTTCTGTGGGAGGTTCGGTGGGCCACTTTCCAGCGGTCGCAGCGGGATCGATCGTCGAGGGCGGATCTGTAATAACAATCGGTCCAAGCGGCTCAGCCTCCGCTTCTTCATTCTTGCTCGTTGACTCCTCCGCTGCGATGGGGTTGCTTTCGAGATTCTGGCTGCTCGCGAGGACTTCCGGCTTCGCCGGATTCATTGGGGGTTTATCGCTCAGTTCCATTGTGGCAGGCGTTGGCGGAGTTAGATCCGTCGATGGGACCGTCGTCTTTATCTGGCACTGGCGACCCATGTATCCCAAAGGACATATACACCTGCAAGGAAACTCGGCTCTAACCTTCTCTCTCGCAAAGCTTCATCTACATATCGATTCAGTTCGGATTATCTCCTACTACGCATCTCAAACTTCCAAATTTGGCATTCTGTAAGCGCTTCTGTCGTTAACAATCGAACAACCACGGCTCAACTGTAATCCGCGCGTCAGTCTTAATACCTTATAAATTTTCTTTATAAAGCCGTTCCTCAATACTTTAGCACTCATCCCATTAAATTATGTTAGGACTTAATGAATTTCTAAATTCAAATAAAATTACGTCTATAGCAAATACCTGGTGTGTAACAGAACAATCGATTGCAACGAAAATGTGACTAGTGGAATATTTCTTCATAAAAATTGTTTGACAAAGGAACCATATATAATATATAGGAAGATATGTGTATAAGTATATATACCGAAAATATACCGTAATTTATAATACGTATGCATAACAAGCTTTTGCAAATGATATTTCTGCTGTATATCGCCCGAATGAATACGAATATAAATTCTGTGTCGCGGGCTTAAAACCCTTAAAGGTGAAAACCTCACCTGTAATTGCCGTCGTCCTTTGTCATACTGATGCAAGTGCCGTTATTGCGGCAGGAATCGGGATGCTCGTCGCAATAAGTGAGTTTCTCGTTGCAGAGGTCGCCTGCCCAGCCCGGCTCGCACCTACACTCCCATGGTCGTTTGCAGGTACCGTGAGCGCAATCCGGATATGAGACACATTCGGTGCAGTTTGGTCCTGTCCAACCCACACGACACCTACACGTGCCCGGGCGCCGACAGCTTCCGTGTTCTCGACTACATCCCTTCGAGCAAAGTGCTGCAAAAACACAGACAAGTGTTTTGGTTAAACAACTTGACAGTCCCACGTACTAAAAGGTTGATAATATATAAGACGTTGCGTTGGAATAAAATGTGGAAAAACAAAGTGCTTCAGAAGCCAGAAGTTTCATTTCGGAACCTACGTGTTTGACACAAGAGACCTGTCCAGCCAGGCTCGCAGCGGCATTCGAGTGGTCCTTGACAGGTGCCGTGGGCGCAACCCGGTAGCACCGCACACTGTTTGCACTTCGGACCTTGCCAACCCAATCGACATCTGCATAGAAAATCATCTATATAGTTTTGAGGCCCACAATCAATTTATATTGTAAAAGCAATCATATTTATGTACAGTGTGACGCAATTGCCTTGGAGTCAGTAAGTATTTTCAACAATATTTATTGCAGTCTGTTATTTTTAATATTGTTTGGATAAACTGTTTATGATACTTTTACAATTCGGGAATGCTGACGTCACTGATTCCAAGGCAAACCCATCATCCGACATACGATCGATTTTTTAAAAAAGATTTATAATTTGACCAAATTTATATCATACTAAATTTAACCAGCTCCTGTAATAAGTGTCTTGGGAAACCGGAATTTGAAGAATGAATCATCGAATAAATCGAAGATCGATAGGAATGACATGGTCGATACTCGTCTGAGATCAGGGAATATAGTACAATGACAGTTATGCATAAGACTGACCTGCATTCGCCGGGTTTCTCACAATATCCCTGACTAGGTAGACAATCGGCAGCGCAGATCGGCTCCGAGCAGAACATGCCTTTCCAGCCAGGATCACAGGAGCACTCGAAGCTCACGTTACAGCTGAAAGTGAAAATCGGCTCTGTCAGTGTCCACCGCATGGATGGGATTACTTTCTCGATTGACGAGCTCGTACGAGCGTCTAATAGCACTTATCATATGTGGGCGGTTCGTTTTACGCGGAAATTCGGCCAACGTTCGGCCAAGGTGAAAGCGAACCGTAGAGAGATCGAGTGCCGGCAATTCGATCTCCCATTATTAGGGGGTTTGCTGCTTTTATTTGTGAAGGGCATTCTTAAGTCGTCTATAAACTTATAGACGAGATCGAAATAATGTATAGATAGAAATCTATAATAGTGGCAGTTGTTGACAATGGTTGGTAGTAATATCGCGTTGCACAATCTTTATAAGAGCGATTAAGTATTCGTTTTAACATTGAATATTCTCCTCTGTTTCCCTCAGTACTGCCAGTCTATATAAGTCATAATCGTTCCTCAGTAAAAAACAATAGAAATAAGCTCGAATTGTACAGTCGTTGCAAGTGCAAAATATAAGATCCTATTGTAGGCTACCATAGCGTTTCTTTGCATACTTGTCTCAGTTTGCGACAATAAACTTCACTTGGTCACGAAACTAATATTCCAAGTATTCCAAATCCGTAAAAGTTCTTCTTTTATAACCGGTGATGTTTGACAGTATGAATGTTTTGGTATAATAGTTTCACCAATATCGAAATTTCAGATTCATAACTGGAAGACCATACACTTTTGATTTTCTCTTTGACTGGGTATTCAATTAGAATCATCGAACTCCATTGAAATGGACATATACTTTTTTGCAATGCGTTATATGTACAACATACACTTGATAGACACGTCCTATAAAGCTTCACTTTATCTTCTGATATTCAGGACGACTCTGCGAACGAGGGAATTAGTAATTCTATGGGGGGAATTAATGGGATGTAGAGGAGCGAGCAAAGTTGGAACCATGGAACCATCGCGGCGAGTCATGGTTTAGAAATTGCGAAGCGTTTCACCAGGAAACACGACCAACTATGGTTAAAGGAGGAGGAGGAGGAACACGCAGAATGAAGAGGAATTTACCTGCCATGCTGGCAGCCTGGTAGAGCGACGCACTTATCGCATAACTCGCCGTAAAATCCTAATTTGCAGCGACATTCGCCGGGACGCCGGCAGTAACCTTGAAGAGGGTCGCATCCCTTCCGGCAAATTGGTACGTCGCAGAGGTCTCCGGTCCAGCCTAATTAAAAAAACATTTGCATTAAAAGTACAGCAAGAAAATGGCAACGAGACTTTGAGGTCCGCACGCTCGCGGGCTTTGCTCCAAGCTCAATTTAAACTTCCGCCGACTCCGACGTCTACTTTGTAGTTTATTACAGGCGCCGTTCAAGTATAATCACAAGTCAACTTATAATTAGTCCGGTAATCGTCCGATTTAAGAGAGAATGCACGGAATTACTAGAGAAAGGCAAAAAACACAAAGTAGAGTTACAAAGTGGATTGAGCGAGTTAAACTAGACGTCCATCGGTAAAAACTTATAAAAGTAAGTTGAAACTTCCTGCAGTTATTCTCAATCAAGTTAAATATCTCAATCTACAGTGAATAACGAAAACGTTTCGATACTAGTATATTTGTTATCGCTTGACTTAATATTTCAGTTGGTTGTAACCGGAAACCGTCTTTGTTACACTTCGTAACAATGTGTTTGAAAAATAAATATGTTAAATAAAATATAACCCATGTTCGAGTTTTTCATATTAAAAAGATGTACGAACATTATCTAATAATAATTGATAAAGGAAATAATGCCTTTTTTCGACGGACACCAATATTCGCAATACAGAATAATTTTGTCTTGGTTAACTATAGTAGCGTATGTACAGGTGATCGGCAAAACAAATGTGCTTTGGGATATAGCTTACCCCATTATACATCATAGCAATTACTTTTATTAAATATTCAAGTGTTATGGTATATCCACACTCTTTCCGAGTTTTGATTCAAGACTTGTTTCGACCATCGAAGATAACACATTATTTCCGTTATGAATTTATACGCATTCATTAACTATATTATATGTCTTTAATAACGCCAATGAATTATTCAATGTAAGAAAAAACAAAACCAAGGTGCTGATTGCTTTTCAATCAACTGAAATATGAAATCATAACGTTTCCCATATAGGAGTGCACAAATATTTTCGTCATATACTGTATACGTATGTATGTCAAATAGAATATGGATCAGAGTGAAATTGCAGAGAAATTTAATCAAGAACTGTCCCAACGTCAAAACAGTCAATCGATGCTGAAAGCATGATTCGACCCTACATTATTCAGTAGTGTATGTTCCATTCTGAGCGCAGTTATCTTTGGTTTAAGTGAATTTGCGAGATTAAATTAAATCAATCTGGAGTAGTACATTGGATGCACGTTGATTTAATCCTGTAAGTGTCAGTGTAATAATCGTACCTGGCAAACACTTCACTTCACCGGCTTCGTCGCAAACATAGTGGGAGCTGGGGTGCTGCGATGCTGGTATTTCACAAGCCTGCTTCTTCCACTTTGGCACGTATCTGCACGAAAGTGGAACACTCAATCAAAATACGAAAATGACAATTTCGGTAAAAAATGATCAGTCTCCCCATATTAAAGTGAATACCTAAATGATTATTAGCCTGGTGTAGCAGTGAAATCGATTGATCAATGCTTGGAATTTTAATAAGGGCTATAAATCAGATCGTGAAAGTCTTTTGGAAAGTGTAATTGGATGACTTTTAAATGATATGAATTATAGATTTTGTAGGTTGGCGGCACACATGTCAGAGTAAACTCATAGCAGAGTACAATGACCTAGCATCCTAACATCCGACTGCGTCCTCCCATTAAAACCCCCAAGGATCTCCTCGGGCATGACCCTTCTCGCTGAAGTACCCCGCAAGAGCTTATAAAGTTAGTCAAATAGAAATTTCAAATGGACACCTCAAAGAAACTCTCCCTCGCCGTGGGACGGTAAATTATTCAAAACAAAGCCTTGCCTTTCCGCCCAATTAAAGGGCGCGATTTAAATATGATTGAGCGTAATCCGCAAACAAGTGCTCCGCGTCCCTTCAGGGTATTATCATGATCAAGGGGAGCAGACATGATGGACTACATTATCCAACGTGCGCATTACCATAGCTCTTAGGCGGTCAATCAATTATGCACATCCCAGGAGATCCAGTTTTACGCAAGAAACTAACAAATCAATTCAGAACATTCAACGCGAACGTTAAAACTCGACTCAAATTAACCAATTAAGGAATAAGAAGTTTTTTCAAAATTAGATTGAAAATTGCTCAGCTAATGCTCAGATATTTCTTTACTAGAATGTCAAAAGCATAATATGTAAAATAATAGAAATTGACACAAAAGCAACTACGTATGCGAAATCCCGTTTTGAAATGTCGATTGACTGAATGTCACGTCAATGGGTCTATTCGAAATGTGTTTTTTCCGAAGATGTGACATATCCTCCAGAATTTTTGAAAGCAGAGTTGCATTTTTAAACCGAGCCATAATCCGCAGCCAGACATTCTACTATAAAGTATAGAACCTTCATGATTCAAACTCATCAATAAGGGATATCTCTGCTCAAATAACGAAATTTTGTATTAAAAGAACAATATTACTTTCTTGACGTTGATTTGCATACATTCAATGAAAGAACATAAATATTAATAATAGCAATCACAAATATTCAAATTAAATAAGGTTGATCGGTCTCAAATCTTTTTAGTCATTGAAGCTGTCTTTTGATCAGTTATATTATTTAATATCAAATTGTGCACTAAACTCAGTGCACATAAAACGTTCGCATATAAGCGGGCGGGTTGTTTGGATTGTTTGGATAGTAGAGATTTCCAAGAAAGGGGCTGTACTTAGCGACAATAATTGAACAGTTTAATGTTCTCGCCACCGACAGGACTGTGAAAGGATATGAGTAGAAATAGCCAGTGGGGAGGAAGAGAGCGAGAGATGCGTACCTGGGGCCCGCGGCGAATCCAAGGGGTAGCGCTCCGAATCGAAGAAGGGTAGCGAAACCAAGGGAATGTCCATTATTAGGAATGGCAATCTCAAGTGGTGTGTAGAGGATGCTGAGAGCAGCAAGTAGGAGCGGTATCATCTTCGGCTGGCTTCCGACTCGAGACTGAGGAGGAAGACGTCCAAGGCGAAGCCTTGGATAACGGGACCTTCTTCGAGGTCACGGCACACTTTTCATCGTGTGATCGCCTTCATGTATCGCTCGAACGTGTGCTCGAGTGTATGTGTCTCTTTCTGCTTCTCTTTCGCTCGCTCTCCCACTCGATCTCCCTCGGCGAACCAGTTGGAGCCGGGGTAGCCTGCTAAGACTTTTTCGTCGACTCACGACGAGTTTATTATGAGCACGAGAAAGTTCAATGCACTTGGACCAACGCTCCGCGGGAGCCAACGCTCTCTCCATGCGAAGCGAGTGTGAGGACGATGGAAGGTGCACTCGGAGATCCAGCACCTTCCACTGGAAAAGCAGAGTGCATTTCCTTCGAAGATGCTCCAGTTCAAAACACTTCCTCCATTTATTTAGCTATACCTTGTGCCCAATTTCTGCCTCGTTTTTTAAATTGATTTGTTTATGAAGGTCACACCACTTTCACGGTCATTAGCGAAAATAAAGAAATGTGTTTATGGAATAATTAGGCTACTTTTTTTTTAGTAAATAATATGTTGGTGAAGATTATGAGGTGGACCTACCATTCTTGAGTTGTTAAGGCTTCCTTGTAAGTCGTCTAATATGTTGCATTCGCACATTCTACACATTGGATACATTTAGTATTTCGATAATACGTGTGCCATTTTTAATTGTGAGTTGCAGTAGCTTAAATTATATTTATTCCGGGGCTTCTTGGCAATTAGAAATTTGTATGTTATTCTTGTGCGTCCAATGCGGAGCCTCGTTACAATTACTTGTTCCTTTCTGTTTTTCAGATGACGCGATGCTACTTGGTGGATCTGGCACATTTTCTTCAGGGCTAAAACGTTCCGGAGAGAGCTGAGGAACGTTTGCAAACGTTCGTCGCGTCCAACTCGAAAGATGTCCGAAGTTATGTGCCCCGAATGAAATGAAAGCGGGGCTTTCTAACATGCGTGACGTCAAAACCCCACTTGTAGTTTTGGGATGATCTCACGGAATTGTCATGTGCACTCGATCACGTACTCGAAAGAGAGAAAATATTACTCTACGCTCTACTCACAATCTCCAAACATTTTTGGAACATAATCCTGCGGAAGCAGCGGAATGTATATTCGTGTCAGCCGAAAGCTGTTTGAAGATATGGCGAAGATTCTTTGAAAATGATATTTGCGGGAAATGCTATTGAACCGACGCAGCCCTTTCTCCGTTTCGCCAAAGAGCTTTGTTAGTGAGAAGGGCGTGGAGTCAATGGATTCCAACGAAAGATTCTATTCCCGATGCGGCGCGCCCCATCGTGTAAAGGCCTTTCGATATGGAGGATAAGCCGCGGCCCGCCCTTTAGGATTTCAAAAATCCTGGCGACCTTCGTCATCTGATTTTTATTCACGCAAATCCGTCTGCATAGTACAACTATGAATGGGGGATGAAGAATTTCCCCGGAGCGGGGATTTATTACTGGATTAGACCAGTATTTTTCCCGTCTTTGGACAGTTTGCCATCTCCATTCTAGTTTCTATTCTTATTTAATCCGATCATCTCTTGTATTGATCTCGCAAATCTGATTGTCGTAAGTCTAACCATCCAATTTGAATACTTACTCAGGCACTCAATCCTACCTGAAAATGTTAGGATGTTTGAGAACAACGACATCAAGGAAACGCAAAGTAGTATATTCGTTACCTAGGATTTTATTATTGATTGAGGAATTATTTACAGGGGCTATTTACAAATAAATACACATGTCGGCGCAAGAGCGGTGCCCCTCGTCGCTTATCGATGATAGGAACTCTCGTACAGTCTGTTCGTTGCGTGTTGAGCAAGAATAGTGCCTAGATTTTAACAGTCTGTTATTACATACAAAAATATCAAAGGTATCTGTACACTTGTGCTATGGGGGGTGACGTATCTTTAACATTTACGACTCTTCCTATTTACATACATGCTTCATCGTTTCCTAGTCTTACTGATTACAGCTGATTTGGTACGAGTTGATTACAGAAAGATCGGAGCTACATTACGACATCAAACACATGGTACAACTACAACTTTGCGCTGGCAAAGTCAGCTAAGTCTCGTCCGACAATAACCTGGTTCGGCACTAGTTCGCGTTATTTTTAATGAAAGCTACACTTAACTTGATTAAACTTTACATGCGAGCTACACCATTTACATTTATTGGACACTAGAAGTGTCCATTGTGCCTAGAAAGATCCGGCGATGGTCGGTACGAATCGAGAGCTAGACTCTGGCCGGTATTCATCGTCCCCCTCCCTCGGCCATCTGGTTCCTTAAACCGTAGCAGGATCCCTGAGTTTCGGAGTGACGGCGGATCGTCAATCTGTTGAGCATATTCCTAAGGAATGCAAAGAAGCCTCAGACTTCATCGACTTCGAGATTTTTAGTCCGCCTGCAGACCTTGACTAGGCCGATCACAAGGAGCACAAGAATAGCGGCGGCGCAAGCCTCGTAGACGCTCCAGGGATATAAGTCGATGAAGTTTTTTTTTATCCTTTCGATCTGAACGGAGCTAGGCCTTGTGTCGACCTCAATGGGGAAACTGCCGGGCCCGTCGTTCGAGGCGATCCTCACGAGGTACTTGGTGCCGGGCAGCAGCGAAATTTGAGCAGAATTCGAATCCGTGACCTGGTTACCCATTAACCCACCAGTCTCCGGCTCCCAGGATACAACGAAAGACTCCTTCTGACCGGCCTGGTTCTTGTCGTCCTTATCGCTGCCGAAAGAGTTGCTTGTAGAAGGGCTGTTGTCGGTCTCGAGGGACTTATCAGCACGCTCGTCCTTCCTTCTGAAGAAGAACCTTCTGAAGACGTCTTCCGAAATCTGGGAGTCCTCTTGGGTTCTCCATTCTGCGAGGACTTTCTCGCCGTACTTTTCCAGGAAGAACTGGCGCACTCTGTCGTTGAATCTCTTCTGCTCGAGATCTCGCTGCTTCTTTAATTGGGTCTTGACGTCCTTCCAGGAAACAGTTGCTTCGTAGAGGGGCCCTTCTTTCAAAGATTCCAGAGTAGGGACCCACTCCTGCCAGCTGTAATGCCTGATTCCGTCTTCGACGATTACGATGATCCAAGTGTCCGGTCTTAAGCTGGGTGCCCGTCCGCCGGGATAGTACCCGGATTCCTTCCATTGTTTATGCACTTTGCGCATCACCACTGCCACGTCGAATCTGTCGAGGGCTATTGGGCTCTTGCTAGGCGCCGGCAACATCGACGGCAGGTATTTCTCCTCCACTCGGGTTTTGCGGTAGATGCACGCTGTTTGACAGGCGGGGCACTGTAAGTAATAAAAAGGAAAATAAGTTCGGCCCCTCTTCTCCAAGTTTATTAAAGCTACGGACATATAAAGCACGGAGGGGAGACGAGAGCACTTTATCAAATCTTTAGAAGCAGAACAGGCCGCTTCGGCTAAGAGCTTAGTTTTGTCCAAGACCTGTACTTGTCGATTTTTACATCGACTTTGAAAAAGGTAGAGGTTCTCAATTCGTCTTGTGTATATATTTTTTGTATCTGTGTCTGTTCGGCGATTGCTTCGCGACGGATGAACCGGTCGGGACGAAACTTGGTACAATCTCTAGACAAAGTTCGCAGAAGGGTCCCATTGCCATAGTCTTTTGAATTTGTTAAACATTAACTATTGTTCTTGGTTAGAAACTGAAAATTTCATCAACTTATTATCCCCTTGTCGCGCTGCTTACATATAACCGGTAACCACACGAAAGAAACTCGGGGTAAATTAATGCATTTAGGACAGTCAGTTGGTGAAACAGTAATCTCAGGACTTCTATCTTATTCGCGTACTGAACGATACTTTATTCAGTGTACATATATAGAAATATACACTGACCAACTGTATAAAATTCAATATTCTATTGACAGATTCTACCGGAGCCGTATATATCAATATAGATTTATATTTACGCCGGCTACATTTAATAAGTACAAATATCAAATATTATTCTTTCCTTTTTAGCGCATTTTAGCCCATTTTTCGAAATCGATTTACTTATGGGGTTTCCTAATCCATTACGTTTGCGCTGACTTAATTCGCATGAAAGGATGCTCTTTGTATTATCTTGATCAGCGCTCGGACCCTCGGAAAGCCCATGACATCTGCCAAAGGCATCCGGTGCCCTTGGTAATTAACGACATCTCCGAAGCTCTCTAGATCTAAAGATGCAAACCGAAAGTCACGAGGCGCCTTTTCTGCAGATAGGCACGTCATCTGCCGATAATCGAGTTTCCCTCGTCCCGGGTCCCAGGCTCCTCAAGATAAAAGCCAGACGGATGCCCCGACCGATGATTTAGACATAGCCCGTAACCTGGTAGTCAGTGTTTCTCCCCAAATATTTGAAGAAGATCCCTATCGCTCGGGACCGATACATTCGGCGCTCAGAGTTCCTTAGAAAAGTTGGCTTGGCCTTCCGTGAAAACCCAACAGGTAGATCCCGCAACCTCCGAGGGCTTTTTTCTACCTAGATCTCCCTGAATTCCCTTTCTCAAGCAGCAACCCTCTAACCGCCACCCCTCTGACAGCAGTGTGTGAGAAGACGCGTTCAATGCACCGCGTCTGCTTTTGTACTTGAAAATTCTCCAGTTAACCTTGACGGAGCTGAGGGATTTTTCTCGCGCTTGATTGATCCGAATTTTCTGCCGACTCGATATAGCACAACGGGCTGAGCCGGCCCCAGCCGCTCGGAGCGAAGGTTAACCTGGATTACCTGCTATCGAAAAGGGTCGGAAATCCGAGACGAGGCTGTTGCGTGTGCGATCTACTGACGAAAATCTGACGTGCACTTAAGGGGTACAAGTGCTGCGCTGGGAGAATTACAGCATCGAGCCGGCGGCCTGCGTTTACATTTCTTTCGATTACCATCTGGTTTTAATTTCAAGTCCTCTAGCGCACTTTATATCACTGATAGAACCGAACGTCTCCGACAGCTATCATCACGTTTGTGGGCGCAAAACCGCTCGAGTTATCTTGAAAGGAGTTTTTCAAACGCGCTCTGAAATAAATCGTTCGGCGCATATATCTCGGAAACCTAATACCGGCGCACAAAACGGACAAGTGCTCCCTATCAAAGCTCTTCATATCCTCCCCATTCCTCTCTCTCTCTCTCTCTCTCCCGAGGCCTCATTCGAGCGATCGGCTCTGTTGGAAAGGCACATAGCGGGAGCGAGCATGCTCTCTCTCCCCTCGCTGTCCACGGGCATCGAGCAAAACCTCTCCTCCTCTTTCATCTACAAATTTACTTACACGTAGATACTGGTCGCCCTCGCAAATGGTCCTCGTGTCCTCCCACTGGTTCTCGAGGGCCTCGCAATTCTGCCAGCACTGTAACAGGAGAAAAAAAAAGGCTGGTGAGCGTGGTGGCGGCGAAGGAAGGCTCGCTGTGTGTGCGGGGCTCGGGCCGCCGCGGCGGCCGAGGGTTGGGCCAGAGAGGCGGAGGGTGAGGGGGCTCGAGCGCCGAACAAAAAGCTCTTGCACGCACGAAACGCACGAGTAAAAAGGACGTTGTTGCTATAGGTATAGCGGGGCAAATCCGGAGAAGGAGAGAAGGAAAGGAAGCCTAGCACACGGCGGCGGAGGAGAATAAGAACCATCGGGCGGGACCGTTGAATCGAGCGATTTAAGCGACCACGAAGGGCTGCCGGAGAAAGGGGGTGAAGATAGAAAGAGATCCTGTGGGAGAGAAAGAGAGCGCGCGGCCGCGCGTGAGTGAGAGAGCGGGCGAGAAGAAGAGCGCGACGAAAAAGAGCCGGCCAGGGAAGAAGAGAGAGGTCCGAGAAAGGCAGGCGGTGGGAGGGGGCCGAATTAGCTCCAACCTGTTTCCAGGCATAACAGGCACCGTCGTTGTTGTCTTCATATTTATTGGGGTACCGTCTCTCGTGGGGCCCTGTTTCCAGACTTTTTCTTCCCTCTCGGCTAGACCCCCCTTTCCCCTGCCCCCTCGATTATCCCTCATCAGAGTGTTCCTCCTAAGTCCGACTCCTTCGTAGAAACGCCGTGGGTTCCCTTCTTTCGCGCTAATGACGCTTACAAAAAGGCTACACCACCGAGAGCCGATGGCTGCCCAGCTCTCTCGACGTCCTCTCTAATCGCGCGCCGTAGTCGCACACAGTGATTCCTCAATCCCGACATTTATCCGCAGCTTTTCAATCCCGCGAATTATTCTGCTTTCGGAATGCTTATATAAAGGACCTCGAAATACATCCGTTGTTGTTGAGTAAATGATCGAAGCAAAAGGTCTAACAAACCGGAACGCCTCACGCATGTTCTATCATATATCGCATTGATCTGTATTATAATAATATTTTAATTGGACCATTTCCGTTTGGATTGGAATAAATACTGTGTGCTATTGCTTTTTTAACTGACTTATATGAATTCGGCGCGGCATTTAATGTCAAGGACAAAGTGGTACATACTCACGGAGGGGTAAAGAAACTCGAAGAAGTTTAGTTACTCCATTTTATGGCGTAACGCCAGCCGTGACTTGGTCAAGACACAGCGCGGTCATTCATTTCTCGGATGAGAGGAGACTGTTTTTACGAGGGCCGCGATCGTAACTCGATAACGGTACGATCATCGTCGTACTCGATGAAATTTGATGGAACGATCGACACCCTTTCAAGTCTCCCACTCTGCCCACCGCCACCCTTCGCTATATTGCGACGCGTCTCCTGGGATATCTGATTAGTCGATGCGATCGATTATGGGGAGCGTTAATTCCCCGGGAATATCGCGACCATTATTCCTCCCTCCACAGAGCAGTATTGTTAAAATCCATTCGGACCGACGTGCAAAGACACGAAAGAAAGGCTAATTGATTAATCGAAATCTGCACCAATCCAAATCTCTCATGATCAAATAGCAATTGGATTCTCTAATCGACTGGATATTACATTCACACTGATCCCCCGTACGCTACACATGTAAAATTCATAATCAACTAGAAAGCGCGAGGCTAGCACGCCTTGAATAAATTTCAGTGATAGCCCTCGTGAAACTCCAATCAATTACAAATAATTACAGAGATCACATTGAAAGCCTCCCATAGCAGCAATAAAGGGAAGCGCTGGCCAGGCGAGGCAGCCAGATGCGATTGGCGCGGCGGCGTGCACTCGCCAGATTAAAACAATTATGCGAATTCCATGAATGCTCTTTGCCATTCAGGGTGTTATGGTGGGAGGAGTGCGAATGAGAGAGAGAGAGAGTGCAAGAGCGAAGGGTGGGGGGTGCGAAGAGTGTTACGGGAAACTCCACACCCATATCGTGGAATAATCGTCATTAACGGGGCGTAGTTCTCTCGCCCGGGGCTCCGGGGCTTCGTTAAAGCACCTCCGCCTCCTTCGGAAATTGTTATTCTAATGCGCGCGAGTCCTACAACTTCTCTGCTTTCCGGAGGGAGTGAGAGGGCGGGAAAGAGACAGAGAGAGAGAGAGAGGGACAAGTTTTCGTCTCGGAGACGCTGCATAAATTTGAATGGATCATCGACGCCCTTGCCGCCTCAGACACTCGGTACATACCGAGTGAGGGGGTGTGAGAGAGGGCGGGAGAAGCATGCAGAGTGCGCACTGCTTAAACGCTTACTCACATCCACGTGCAGCCGAGTGTGTGCTGTGCACGAGATGGCATCGATTTCCCCGAAATTAATGGACACCCCCTGTGTGTACGCGGCTGAAATGAGCAATGTGCGTGCACACACCCTCGCAAGCCAGCCTGGGTGCATTATGCGTGAGTTAATCGTGATTCCCATCTGTCCATCTGCAACGCGTCCCCCTCTGCCTCTCTCTCTCGCTCTCCCGCTCTCTCGTTCTTTTCTGTAGGAATAAAGGACGAGGAGCAGAGCGAACCGGGGCTCGCCACTCTCTCCCTCACCCTCACTCACTCTCTCTCTCTCTCTCTCGTTCTCTCGAAGGGGGCGGAAAGGCGCGCCGGGGACCACCATGATTTTCCACGGCGCCCCATAAAACCGACGGTGAAGATTTATCGCCGCCGCTGCTGGCTCCGGGGCCCTATCCGATTTCCAGCCGATCGTACTCTCCAACCTTTCGTGCGATCCCGGCTCGCGTGCGCTTCCTTCACGATTTTCGGACGCTGCTCCCCAAAGAAACACGTCTCCGGCCTCTTCTCCTAGCAGCGCGCCCGCCTGTTTATTGTTTGCTCTGATGTCGAGGGTAAGGGCGACTGTTGATTTTCCGAGGGAATTCTCGCCCGGCCACCGTGACACACGCTCACGCGCATTTGGTTTGGTGATTTCGGCTCGCCTAGTCGACCGAGGGGACTACATACATACTGCGCCGCTGTCCCATACTGCTGGCTGTTTCGGTAAAGTGCCGAGGGCAAACGGAAGGTACATGTACAAATAGAAAATCGGGCTTTGATGCGCCCTGCCGGCAGCGTACACTATTTTCGAACGAGGCCTTCCGCGCATTTCGGAGAGAGTAGTTTGAATTTCAAATTCGAGCGGGGGCCCGCCCGGTCAATCGACAGGGGTTCACGATATAGAGAGCGGGCGTATATAGTTTCAGCTATTCAACGGTGCGTGCCATTAAGATTATCGCCGCTGTCCATCTCGGCAAGTGTAATATTTCCCGGTGTATGCTTGGAATTCGAGGATGCCTTGTTAGACGAGAGATAGGGAAACATTATCGTCCCTAAGGCCGAGTTTATGGCAGGAATGTATAATTCTTACGAAATCCTTGAATCGAATATGTAGTATATGTGTGTAGTAAGGGATCCCCCTTACTATCTAAAGGCGGAAGAGCACGAGGGAAAGAATTCTCCAGGGGGATTCAACTCAGTTTTAATTACCTCGCTGCATGTGGTTTCGCTCCGGTTAGAGAACCAATCGCAGGAGCCATCGGCACTGTGTCTCCGCAGGCATTGCGATCTGCATTGGGCGATCCTCACAATTGGTCCAAGATCGAAAGCCGTCACAAGGCTTACGCACCACATCAAGACGAGGAACCACCAAGTTTCCATCTCGACGAACTTCGCACAATTCTTCGTCTCTTCCGAAGCACAGAACACACTGAGGTGAACAGAGTCTTTCAAATGAGTTTTATCACTGTAATGATCGTTGGACACACGGTTCCTGTAGCAAATGCACGGATAGCTCGCTCTCCTGGTAACCGGGAGTAGCGTGACTACTGCGAGGAGAAGAGCGGACGTGAATCCCGGTGCCTTCGAAATTTCGAAGCGACTGCGACCCTTCTGGGGTCGAGACCTTCCTTATATAGCCGCGCCCCCACCACTCTCCATTTTCGTGCGCCCCTCCGCCCCCGTGAGCCAGCGCAGCATCATCCCTTGTAATTATCCGTGGGCTCGAACCGTCCCTTGGCATATGGTCGCCACTGCGCTACATAGCCGCCCTTCTGCCCGAATTATTCTCTCTCCTCCCGAAACTCGGTTAAACAGGCCGAACCATTAATAATCTACCTTTCCTCCGAATTCCCTCGAATAGAGCATGAAACTCGATCTCGAGAAACGATTTTCAGTCTTCCGCTTCGTGTAGCTGATGCCGATTTTATCATTGATAGTTTCTTGTATATTGCTGAATTGTGGAAACATACTTTACTATCCAAAATTCAATCAGATTGTTGTTTGTCTCTGAAAATTTCAATGTAGTTTATACAGTTCGACCATCACTTCGTTAATGGTAAGCACTAGCAGAATAAGACAAACTTTACTATACCACTCTTCGTACATTCCCTACTTCTCCCAATAATTATTGTAGCAAAAATCGCCTGACAGCGCACTTTCCAAAAATATTAAAGCTCCAGGGGACACTTGTGGGTCCGCCTGCGTAATCACGTTTTCACAGAGTTAATAGAATTATGCATACTAATGAAAATGGGTTTGGTCAGCGAGTGGGCAGAGCCGCAGGAGGGTTAATCAGAATTCTATTGTGCGGGAGTGCGTGCGCCCGCGCGCGCGCTCTCGGCGTGCAATCTGTTCTGTTGCAAATATTATCTCGGCACCACCCTACCTATTATGAGCGGCGTTTCGGTGCCGTTTCACCATAATCATCCGCGAGCCGTATGCTCTCCCCCGGCATATGGTCCAGAACGCCATCTTATTTCCCTCCGAAACCGCTTTCCTCATGCTAGGAGGAGTGCAAGTGGTCCAGAGGAAGATGAAGGTAACGAACAACGAAGCATTCGGCCAGCGAGGGTGGCCTCAAATTGACTGCTTCCTCGACAAATTAAATTTCTCTCTCAGTTGCTCTATCCAAGTATAAGTCGCTAAATCGCGTAGACTCGCTTTCAGACTGCGTCCGCGAATACTTTCTTTCTTTGGGATCCACCGTGCCGTAATTTCCGGAAGGAAAGTAGTAGAATTAAGTCTCTGTAATCACCGCTGCACACCGGGCAATCGTACTTCATCAGAGAGCTCCCTTTGTCTCCGATATAGGGTAGGACGAACGAATGTAGTTTAATTTGCCTCCAGTTTCTTTCTCCCGTCGCAATTACGGGTGTTTGCAGAGGAGGAAAGCTCATCCTTTGAACTGTATTTGATCGGAATATTCAAATCGACTTTTCATTTCGAGTCGAGAATTACCGAGCGTCAATTGGTACGGGCAGGAATTTACCTTCCGTTTCGCATACTTTATTTTTATTGGATTATATTGCATCGCATTTTAATCTTTTAATTTTTTAATACTACTACATATTTAATGCTGATGCACATTAGTTTATTATCATGCTTGTCCTTGGAAGAGGGGCTGAATTTGCCATTTAATGTTTTAACATTCGTAGAACAATCCACAGATTGTTTGATTGTGCTCGTCTTCGAAGAAAAATGGACTCGAACATATGGATCTGAAATATAGGATAATACATTTGAAGAACACTATTCATACTGCTTATGCCATAGAGAAGACGCCAGCATGCTGTCAGCGTATCCGGCCACACAAAAGTCCGAGGCACGAAACCGGACAAATTTTCGTTTCACGGAAGCGTCTAATCACATAGCGCAACCCGGCAAAGAATAAAGCAGACCACCGCACCGGCCCGCTTTTCGACGGCCGAAGGGCAGCCAGGGGAGTGGGAGCTCAATTAGCCAGGTCCGGGCGGCCCACGGCAATCAGGAAAAGCTTTCCCGACAACAGTGCGGGCCCCGAGAAAGGAGGCTAGAAAATACTGGCATCGGAAGAGGAGATCTGGACACGAAGAGGAGGAGAAGCGGAAGCTGAGGTAAAAGAGCATCGGTGTCGAATGGCGCAGCGATTCGCATTTTATCGTGGGCCCGTAACACGCGATCAAATGTGGGCCTCATCCGGCAGGTACACGATATATCGGGGCCCCACCCACGACTCCCCGCCAAAGGAGATCAAATAAAGGAGCAAAGGGAGCTAAAAGTAATCGGCCCTCGGAAGGAGAAGAAGTCTAGGTATAGAGCTCACGGGAGAAACAAGATCGCACTGGGAGGATCGAGCAGGAGCCAAAGTAATCGGAGGGTAGGAGGGGCCCCGCTCGCCGGAAGTTCCTTCTGGGCCCTGGGCGCCCCGCGTTAGTCACAATGCACAGGATGTGTACAAATAAGGGTATTTGTCTCGCAGCCTGATTGTCGGCCGAAATATACGTGACGTTAAACGGGCCCGCGTTGCATCCCTTTGAAAGATCGAGAGAGAGGGGGAGGGAGGGCTGTGCCGCAATGACACAAGGGGGACAGAGAGCCGCGGCCGTTTGTGCCCGTTGGCTATGGAGGAAGGACGACGAATAGAGATCCATTCATCTAGGCAGCGTTTAGGGGTGGCGCTCCAACTCCCCTTCAATGGAGAGTGACATTTTATTGTGCTACGGGCTTTTCTCACACCTGGATGGGGAGCAGCGCTTTCCAGGGCCCCGATACGAGATGAGTCCACTAGCTGGACTCGGCTGTCACCTGAATTCGTCGCTGGATCCTGAAATTACTCCTAATATGAACTTGATTCGAATTTTTTCATTGAGATTGGCTAACATCATAAAAATGTAGGCAAATATTTTTAAATTTTCAATTTCGATCAGTAGATTCTTTTTGAGAATTAATAGTACTCTGTGTACTATTATTTAATAGTATACTGGTTCCAAGTATAATGATAGAATTCTTACTCTACCATTCGACTATTTACATTCGACTGTCACGGACTATTATTTATACTTTATGGGTCTTACCTCTTAGCATAATGAAGTCTGGCATTACGAATACGAACTTCTGATGGCTTCATTTCGTCAGCTGCACCTTATTTCCAATGCAGCCCGCGAGTAACTACTTATTTGACCAAGGAATTTCGTTTCTCCGGGTGGCATTAACTTAGTATTCGCCCGGCTGGTATTAGAATGCCGTATGTAAATCAGAGGTTTCGGGATAGAATGGACACGTTGCAGCAGGGCATACGAATAGAACCGGTACATTTCGACTGAAAAGGTTCCTGTGCCTATGGCAAACTTGCATTGCGAACGCGGCAATGTAATTTAAGCGGCGCTTAAATGGAAAAAGGGGAGAATTAATTAGTGGTTTTAATAAAAATAGCAAGCTCGTTAGGAGAGCTTTACAAAAACAAATTGTCCTGTACAGTTTTCAATCAAACAGTGCACCAATTATTTAGACAGCAGTTAAGAACATACAATTATACATGCTATTTAATTACCTCTGCATTAGCTCAATCTTGCACGCTTAACTATTGCAATTCCTTTGCTCTGCCATGATTTCAACGTATTTGCACATGGTCCTGCGCCGTAATGTTACACCGTTTCGTGTATGTTTGTGTATTCTCCCATTATTAACTGTTTGCACTCTAAATGTGGTGTTGGTTGGTTAGTATCTGTAATAACTGTATGCGTAGAGTTACTACGAATTAAGGAATTACTAAACTACTTCATGTTTTACTGAATCATTAGCTGCGGAATGTCTTTTACTAATGTAATGTACATACATAATAATCTACTGGTAATATACCCTTATAACTAATTACATACAATGCAAATGAAAAGCGTGCGGAAATCTCTAATAAGAATATTTTCTACTTTATTTAATCGGATTCTGCGTTCAACTATAAACTTTATTTGCATCTCAAGTCCAAGTCCTTTGCAATGAGGACATAACGAAAATCCTGGAAGTGTAAAAGATCAGCCCGGACGAAAACCTCTTGCCAGTTGAATGGAGCTGGCTTGCTGGTAGTAGGATTAACAGGGCAGGACGACGGCATTGAAAGGGATGGTCGGCATTTAGATAAGTCTGGTCTTTCGTATCAATAACCCCGGCTGCTTACTGGCTTCGGCTGATTCAGGAGCAGTGATTTCGTCGGGCGCGGAAGCTGTGATTCACTGGGTTCCCAGGGGAAAGCGGCAGCTTATCTTTCCAGCATGTAGATAATGCCGGAATCAAATATTTATTGTAGATTACCGGCGGATGCGGAGAGAGGACACGATGCGTCCGGGATAATAATATATCCGGCACGCGTCGCACGTGATTCCAGAAACTCATTTAAAGCTTTCGCACCACAAGAGATCAACCGGGGGGATGAATCCCCTCGGGGGATGAATGTTCGCCGTTCTTACCGGCTCCTATCTCAGAGATGAATTCTCACTGGCGAGGAAAATTCACAGCACGTACCTGGGCGATAGAATCGATTCTTATAACAACTTGGAAGTGTCGCTGCCGCTCAATGGAGACTTCAAATCGTGACGATAAAATTTCCGCCGCGGAGGAATACTGTCGGGGTTGTGTCAAAAGTTACACGCCGTTCCGGCCGACCCTCCCGAAATACACTGACGAACCATTTCTCACCGTGCCGCCGTTTTTTCCCTCGATTCCCAAGGGCCTGCGGATAATTTTCCGGGGGATCTGTGCAGTGAATATAAATGCGATTTTAACATTTTCCCCCGAATCGTATACTATAGTTCATGCTCGTGCCGTTAGCCGTTATATACTAAACGCGATAAATTTAATACGCGAACTTTCTCAAAATATAAGGAATGATATTTGTAAAAGTGTCTGGAGGAGATTGGCGCACAGAAAACTCAAAAATGCTGGAAATCTGAAAGTGGATGCTTTCTGAATAACTTTAATTATATAAGTTTTACAAGTTGCTAGTTAACAACATGGAAGTAGAAATTTGTTTACTGTTGCAAGAATAAAAATAATGGGAACAACAATAATAATATCAGAATCGCCACCAGAACCTAAATAATAGTTATTATCTTTGTTATCCGTAAATATATTAGAGGAATTGCGGTGCTGGAAAGCGTAGAGTACCTAGCGTTCAGAAATCTCGAATTTGTAAATACGGTTAAGAATAGTGTAAACGGTCATCACTAAAGAAAGGGGCCCCTACCCAATACACTGTTATGTCCCATTACTGCAAATTTCCTACAACCCCGGCAAACTGAAAAAACATTTTACTTTAGAATTGACAGTTTTCCAAAATTCCTTCATAGAGGAGGGCATAATGGTACAATAGGCAGATTTCCAACGTTTTTACTGCGAGCGGATGGCCGAGAGGAAACAACTTAGGGGATTCGTATACGTTGCATCTACTGATCTCCGTGTCATTATGTGCGGTTTTCCGATCAACGCGTCGCCGTCGGAACTGTGGTCCGCGCTGTTTGTCCTAGGCTTAAAATCTCGGAAAAGCCTCGGCTCGGATTTTCTCGCTCGTAGGTGTGAGAGCTGTTTTCGTAGGACCTGTAATCCCCGAAGGTCTGTGTCCCCGCATTCCTTTGCTGCGCCCGTTCCCGTTCCCTCCAGTGTGGCACTGTGTTGCCTATAAACTCTACCGTCCCCCACACACGTGCACTTGCGCGCGCGCCCTCACACACACACGCACGGGCACGCACGCACGTAGGGACACGCAATACACAGAGATATCGTGCAGCAGCATCTCTCGCACGAACCGCTCTCGTATTCAGCTCGCTCTTGCGTCGTAAGTATTGTTTATCGCTCATAATCCTGAACGCTCGGGATTACGCGAGTCTCGATTTTCCCCAAGATTGCATTCGAGGGCCGGCATTTTGTACCTAGTCCCTCACTCGCTCTTCCTTTCAAATACAAGAATTCATATCGGAAGCCGCCGACAGAGCCTCTGTCTCATCACTCCCGCACTCTGTGACCGTGCGCGCACTCCTCATCAACCTTGGACCACATCAAGATTCCATCTGGTCTTTGGTGCACTTTTTGCTCGCTCGCCTTTGTCAATGTATTTCACGTGGACGCGGCCTGCTGACGTGGAAGGAACTTTTTAAAATTCTGTCGCCGAATACTCTCAATGTGGCAAGGAGCCCTGGGAGTCCTTTGACAATGGCTATTGCCCTTATCCTGCTCATCTCACCGCACGTTTTGTTGCAGCGGCGTAGTCGTAGTCCGTGTTACGGTTACATTCTCGTATTCTAATAGTACAACTGGCCATTACACATCTATTCACGTCTGACGTTTGTCTTTTGATTAATATTTATAATTATTGGTATAAATAACTTTGTTAGTGGGATCACTCTTGTATCTACTGAATGCGGTACCTTTTGAAATGTTCAACAACTCGATTACATACACTTTACTGCATGTAAAGAACAACGGAAGTGGCGCTCAGAGTGCAGAAGATCAATTGGGGTTAACCCGATATTCGGTTTCTTACTTTTATGCTCAACTTACATGACTGAATTCGATTTTTAACATTGCATTCGTAGACGACATTTTTCGCATTTATTTAATACTTCGTTTTTCATTGTTTCGTTTTCAATTTAGTGGAAGAAACAGTGAAAGAAACCCACCGATAAAATCATGCGGAATTTCTAACGGATTTATACTCGTCCCTTAGTGGATTAAGCTAGCTTCAGTGTACCAATAGAGGCGTGCCACTCTCTGAATTCAGTTTGCCGAATTCAATTTCTAGAACGTGATTACATACATACTTCAGGGCGAGAGTGCCCTCCTACAAAAACAGATCTACACATGCGAATGTTTTTGTGCCAGTTTAGAGGGGTGTGGGCTCATGTTTAAAGAGAGCGCGAGACTCACACCCTTCGAACCTGTTTGGAGGAAACAAAAAAAATCTGCTGCTCAACAAAGGAAAAGTTTGCTGATCGGATTGTCGCGGGACGTCCTCGCGCCCTGCGAACTTTCGGTCCCGGGATTATCTGTCCTGGAAAAACAGTGCACCCTCACATTGTTTACACTCCCTTTCCGCCCGATGTTGTTCCAACGCGCCCTTATTGCATACATTTCCGGAAATTGGAGAGCGGCGACACTCGCGCTTACCAGCTCTCGCGTTTCCCTGACCATCCGATTGCTCCAGACACTTTCGTTTAATTGCGCCAAATGGACCTCGCTCGGATTGCTAAAGTTTAATACGTTCACGTCGTATAAACGCATTGTAATTACTTTTCGAGCAGCAGTCTTCGAGAGCCAATTCGCATTTTGCTAAGAAAAGCAATTAAAGCTTCTATAATGCTACTGTAACTTTCGAATCCCGTGATATTCTTGTTTCTCTCAGCTCCCAAGGTTTATTCCATTTTTCACAAAGTTAAAATATTCTGCTGTTTGTCGTAGGTACTGCAAACAATGATTAAGTTATCGGTTCATGGTGATCACTAATTCCTCTACGCCGCAGCTAATGTTTCGCATTGTCAAACAAAAACATACAAAACTTTGGACAGTCTAATTGGTTGTAACCAAAAATAGAAATTACCACCAATATATTGGTAGGGTAAATTCACTGGAAAGGCCGTAGGGAGGAATTCAAGCCGAACGAAATCTTTTGTAATCGATACCGAAATATCAGCCACCGTAACTGATTTCACGCTCCGGCAGGACAGCCTTCTTATTCTTATAATCCGTGGACTCAGTGATCCATTTCCGACTGGGGAGGACGGCGAGTTGGTTCGTTGTGCATCGGCAGCCGGGAAAGGAGAGCAAGTGAGGCGTACCGCAAAATCGGATGACGGATTATCCCGGAGAAACACCTCGGCTGGCACCTTCAGTGCGAGAGGCTAGCCCAGTGGGATGCAGGCAGGCAGGCAGGCGGGCAAGCAGGGCCCATTGGCACAGGGTGGGTCCCCATTCGACGCTGGATGCCAGTAACAGGGCTAACAAAGCAGAAAATTCGGCTGTCCCTCCTCACCGGTCCAGGCATACACAGAGCAGCAGCCGCTTTCAAAGCGAGTCTCTCTCGCGTCAAATGCGCCGGCGACAAATTTTCATTGTTGCCCGGCGACATTAGAGTCCTCGCGCCAAGCTTTTGCGGAACAAGAGGACGCGGGGGCCGAGCGTAGCGGGCGGCAGCCGGCAATAGGTAGAGGGAGAGGACGAAAAAGAAGAGGAGAAATTTCTTGAAACGATTCCCCACGGGAGGACAGGTGGTAGCCAGGAGGACTGTGCCCCGCTATTGAGCACTTAGCCTCCTCTTTACCTCCCCGGAGGACGGCTATACCATCCGCCAATATGTTAGCCTGACAAATTCTCGAAAATCAGAATTTATGACCCGCCGCCCCTGCCGTCGACCTACGAATGCGGTCTGCCTTTATGATCCCGACTCCGGGATGGGATCGAGCTACCGACGCGACGCCCCAAGTTTGTCTTTATTTGTCCGGAGAAACTGAAACCCAAAGCGTCTACCCGTGTAATTGAATCAAATATCTTCTCAACCTTCGAATCTGTAGCCGTTTAACCGTACAACCGTACTGCACATCTGCTACGGAAATAGTTTTCACTTAGGCAATGTTTTATTATAATGAAGTGGTAAATAATAAAATAAGATATTCGAGCACTGGAGCTCTGGCGACGAGTCCGGTAAGAATGACAAACGCAACTCCGGCGAGCTGTTAGTCATAGGAGTGGGCTCACCTCCAGGAAGAGAAAAGGGTAATGGAAAGGCACACGATTCATTTTGACAGGGCGATTTATTTGAGGAATGGCCGTAAGCTCAGATCTAATTGTTGGCGCGATTAACAAGTGCGAGAGCTGTCAGAGGCGGCAGTCTCCTGGTAAAATTAACGAGCTCGTGCCGCTCGCCCCTCGTTTTTCCGGAGGGGAATCCGTCAGCCGGGAAAGCCTCCGACCAATTAAGGGGACCGCTCCGCCCGCCGGAACGGAAAGAGTGTGCGCGCACGTCCGAAATTTTCGTCCCCGCGTCCTCGCGCCCTTCGTAAATCACCGAGTTTTCGCTTTTACGACTAGCCGGGAACGTGGATTTAAATTCTCAGCAGCAGCCTGATTTAGGGCGACGAGAGTGCTCGCCGGAATTGCGCGCGCCGATTCATTTCGCCCTAACCTCTCCCAGTTGCCTAGTTGTAAATCAAGAGTGACTTTGGGACTACTGGATGCTTTGTTTACGCGGTCGCCTCGTGGCCACCCGTGCCTCACAGCCCCCACTTTCTCTTTCCAGGCTTTTCCGTCAATGCTACAGTAGCAATTACCCCATTTAGTGCGGCTGGCTTCGAGTTCCTCGTGAAAATGGGTCCAGACCTGGCCAGTTTTTGCTGGGTCACCCCTGTCAAGGCAAACCGCGTTGTCCTGCAGCGAGTCAGCTTTTTTCGCCCGGAACGCTTTCCTACAAAGTGGTCACCTTGGGCGAACTGCGACTTCTTCTAGGTTAGTAGCTATCTGATACGTCTACCTACCCTTGGTCGGAGACAAGAACTTCTTGAACAAGTTGAAAGGCCGGCACAGCAACCCATATAGTTTTTGCGGGGATCTTCCGAGGCGCTTGCATAGCCATATTGTTTATCTAATATTATTACATATTTAACCATAACTATCAGTCAAATGATATGTACCGGGTGGAACAGTTTTTTGTGCGAACAACACTAATTGGACATGTCAATATGTAAATTTCATGCTTTTCCTTGAAATATATGAAGACTAGTACCTACCATGAAAAAACGTAAAAATTATAGCTTAGCGCTGTACCGCATGCAGTACTTATGAATTATTATGTCATTCTAATTATACACGAATGTATATCAATCTTTCTTCACGTCTGAACTGCGCTTATTATACTTATACATCGTTGTATATTTTTATTATATAAATATTTTTGATATTTTCAACATATAGCCTATGACACTCCCAATACTTCAAAAAATACAATAGAGTGAGTTTCATCAAAATCAGTACGATATCGGAAATTCTTGGCCGCCGGAATATAATCGTAAACAAGGAATGACACCCCCCCCCCCCCCACAATTTGCACGATTCGCGTGCAAGCACGAGACACGCGAGCTAGCGAATCTTGAAGTGCGCTTCATTATATCGTAATTTATATCCTTTAAGTCGCGCCGAGTCCCGAATTAGTTCGCCTCACAAAGGAACAATGGACGCACGTTCGCTCTCTATTCGCCATTAATTTCTTGCGCGCCGCCAGTATATCCCGCACTCGACCGCTTCGACAATGGGACACGAAGAATATAGCCAATATTCGCACGCACGTGGTCAAAAGGGGCCGCGAGGACTTGTATACAGGGAGAAGAGCAACTCCCAGGCATGCCTTCCTATATGCATACACGCATACAGGGTGGCCCGAAAATGTAGCTCGACTTTCAGGTAACTTATAAACAACATATCTCTTACCAACACTTAGTTCATATTACGCGGTACAGTTTTGCTTTTATGGCTTATGAATCAATAATAGAATTCAGGCTACACTCGGTTTTATTATTCAAGCATTGAAATATGTCGTTTTTCCACGATTCAACACTTCTGTTACTTGTGGAAGTGATACAGTGAAATGACCCTGCTTCAAAAATTAATTTATTGCTTTCATCAAAAAGGAAACCAAAGATAAGCTAATGAATAACGAGATACAGACATTGAAATACACAGTTTTACAGAAGATCCAACTATTTTGGTACTTGTAAAACTGTTATTCTCAGTTGTGTTTGATTCAAGAGTTTACTTACTTCTTTGAGTAAATGGGCATCATTTGTCGATTACCCAGTATACGAAGAGTGTTCCGGGCTTTTCAATACACCGACCTTACTTCGCGTGGCCACGAAACAGGCCCCAACCCCGTGGAAGAACGTAATTGCCGTGCCAAAGGACGGCCCCGTGCACTTGCAAAAAGCGGTAGTGCCTGCAAAAAGCGTACAGCGATCACGCTATCGATTGTGGGTACCAGTTAATCCCTGAATTAAGCAATGCTCTTTTTTGTACTAGCTGGGGAGATGTTCCCCTTTATACTAGAAGATACTATTCTCCGATAAAGAACGTGTACCGCTTTAATTCTTGGAACCTCTATATAAGGCCAGAGATTTCAGTGAAGTGGATTCATGTGCCACGAAAGACTTATTTTTTAAATACTGAATCTTAATTTTTGAATGAAACTGTTATACTGTACATGAGTAACCTTTTCTTAAACAAAGAATTTTTAATCGAAAATTGGTTTCAATGCGACAATATGTGCAATGCTCTTTGATTAAATGTTGCATTATCTAATATCGAAGTGAAATTTAACTCGACAGAAATCAAATACTTGCTTTACCTAAAGATCGTAGTGAAAAAGATGAAGTATCTGATACTTGTAAATATTTGAGAGGCAAGAAAGTGACCGGGCAATTTTTTTGTTTGAAAGGATGAAACACTGGAAGGGTTAGAATGCCGGCGCGGCGGTCCCTGTAATAGAGAAGTGCGATCGATCCTAAGAATTCCTAGGGAACATTAAGGATAAAGGATACGTAGTGCTATAACGCCGAAAATTGGCCCGGGTCGATCGTGCGATCATTATGCTCTCTGTCTTACAACATTCATAATTCGTAAATAATAGCGTGGCCCAAGCGCTGTGGGGGCGCCAGGGCACCGCGGGCGTTTAGCATATTTTATAGCGAGGAGTGAGGAGAGCGGTAAGGAAGGGACCATGCGGCCCACGGGAAAAGGGTCCGGAAGAAATAGACCAGCAAGAGTAATCCCCATCCGTTCCTCGGAGAGACTAATCGAATATCGGGAAGGAACAGAGGAGTATGTATCGTGGAACGAATCAGGCATTAAAGATTCTAGAGAAACATAGAGACAGAAAATCAATTGGATACAAAATGAACCTGAAATGATAATAGAATGAAAATTGTTAAGGGCAATCGTCGGTATCGGGTGTATTAAGTGTTCGGAGAAATCGTTGTACATATTCAAGCTAAAATGGAGCAATTTGTTAACCCACACGAGTACCACCACTTGGGCAAATTCTCCGTACTGACTGCATTGAAATTCAAATTAAAAATTCGGAATTATGAAATTACCCCTGAAAAAGGAAGAGGATGAAGATCGAGCAATTTTCGGGCAATTTCGTGGTGGGCCCCGGTCCCCTCCCGCTCGGCATTCAGGCACTCGGGGCACGAGAGGCCCGGAGCGCTCGGGGTTCCTGTGGCTCGAGCCTCCAAAAGGGAAATAATGGGCCCTGCCTCCGGCGACCATATGGTCGCGTGGTAAAATGCTTCTAAAAGGACCAGACCGTGGGCCTGATTCTGAGTGGCGAATATTCACGGTCACTTTGACGCACACCAGATACACCGAAGCGGCACACGCACACTCATACTCCCTGCCACACCTACCACCTCTCCTACATGATAAATCGGCGATCTGTATCTCGTCAATCGAGCCCCCATCCAGAAGCGCTCTCCGGCGACTCGTGCCACTTGAAATCAAAGCGTTCCAGAGAGTTTCCGGCACTCTTTAGTGAAAAATGACTTTTCTCCTGGCTGCGTAAGCACGCGCTCAAAAAACTAAGGACATAAACAGTGTGTTCCTGCATGCATACGACAATAATAATGTACCGAGGTAATCCTAGTACTAAGTCGTAGAAGCTTTGGGGTTCCTGTTACGATGGTCAAACACATCGTTCTATCGATCACCCGATATGCATAATCACTTGTTATTTAATTAGAATTTCTAATTACGATCCCGGGCCAAGTGAATATTAATATTCAGCGGTCCGAGCCGCTCTCACGTGTGATCGATCGGTTATTGGAGTCGAATGCATCAATATTTCATGGACGCCAACACAAGTGATGGATAGGTCCCACAAAATATCGTTATGTGCGTCTTCCCATACGCATTCACATACGTCAGCGTGCGTGTGCGGGCAGTTTTATAATCCATTCGCGCGGTAAACTTAAAGACCCGCAGTCGGCCTTTCAAGGGGGCAACACTGTGTGAAAGGCATACATATAATGCTCCCGGTAGCTTGTACACTTTATTTTCAAAGGGGTGCGAGGGGCAGCAAGTAGCGGCGGCGAAAGGCGCCCCTTTCATAATTATGAACTGAGAAAAGTACACGAAAAAACACTCACGGATCTTTAGAGGGCCGTGTCGCCGGCTTTCTCGGCTCGTTAAATCGCCGCAGCCTGGCGCGGCGGTGGATGTTCCTTTTTTTCGACTACGCGTCCGAGCTAGCGGAAACTTTCACGGTTTATAAAACGCCAGATATGCCATTCCTCTGTTTTTCTCGCACTCCTGAAGCTTCTGGCGCGCGTGTCACGGAGGTAAAGCGATAGCTTCTTGTTTCGCAAATTGCCCGAGAATGGCTCCATTCTCGGAATACTCTTAGTTTCAGGCTGCTTGTCTTGGTTTTTGAATTACGTGACAAGCTCTGCGGTGGAAATTTGATATAAAGAGAATTAAGTTGTAAAACTCTGTTGCCGAATGGTTTATTAAAGAGTTCACTGGAATATAAGTTGTGTCGATCATTGACATGCATTTTTCAAGCGTTCCGACACACATAGTCGTATATTCGAAAAACTGATTTAAATTATATCGAATGAAATCTTCAAATAATTCAACCCAAAACTGCTAAAGTTATTAAATACGTTTAAGTCGGCACTTAAAAAAGCAAAGGCATTTAACGCCGAAACATTCCTTTAGTACTAGTGACACTGTAATAATTTATTATTCATTATTGGTATACCCGATATATACGAGGTTGCGTTAGTTTTATGTTGTACAGAGTGATTCAATTACCTTTGAATCAGCAGTGCATCACAATTTTGTAATATTGTATACGACCGACAAAGTTTGGGTAAGTTCTGTTGGAAAATCGAAATATTCGTTGTTAACTTCATAGACTTAATATGCTGTTCCATTTTCTGAAGTATGTTGAACTAGCTGTTCGACCCGGCTTCGGCCAGGTGGCATTACAATGTGCATGCTAAGAATGATTTAGTTTAACGAATTATATAATGGTACTAAAATAATAATAACGGTGTAATACGTGGCTTTTGTTACTCAGGAAAATGTAAGCTGCTACACAGAACAAAACCGAGCAAAAACAAAACCTAGTTACGTCTTTAGTAGTAGTTCATTTAGTATAGTAAATAATATAGAATACATAGGTATAGATATGGGTATTAGTATATATGTAGGTATGCAAAATGGAGCGATAATTTATAAAACATGTAATGTATAATTCAGATCACTAGTTAATTTATAATTGGAATTTGAGGGTATGTGAACCAAGATAGCCTATATGTACTGGCTTTGATGGAAGTTTAAAAACCGTAGGCAGCCGTCCCTTCTTGAGTGAGGAAGGAAGGAGGCCCTCGGGCCCCCTGACTCCTCCACCCCCGCAATATTTTCGGCATACTCGTCGAGAAACGCTCCTCGAGGGCGTATTTTTTCGGGCTCAAGATAAGTCTGGGCCGGCTGCCGACGTCGCCGCCGCCGCGTGCCATATGTCGGCCCCGAAGCTCGAAAAGCGTTTTCCGATTTCTCGCGCGTCGGACAGATGGGCTACGCGCGCATCCTCCTCCCTCTTCTCTCTGGACCGGGGAAAATCCAGGGCGGGACGCGCGCGCACGGATGCGCTTCGTCAAGTCCTCTTCCCCTCGCAGCCAGCTGATTCCTCTTAAATGCACTGAACGGTTTATTATTGGTCTCGTGCTCGGAGCGTGGCCTTCCAGAATTCAATGCTTGCCGATTCATTGGGGACTTTTCCCTGCAAGGGACGCGGAAATAGTGCGCGCATTATAACGATTCATTGGAAGCCATGATGAATAGAAGTAATTAATTTTTCGGATAATAGATAGATAATGAAATATCTATGATATTATTAAGTATTCGTGTTAAGGGAAACGATATTGCGCATACTACATATGCGGATGTACCAATGTTTGATCAGACATCGTCCGCTAGAGCGATAATCAGAGAACCACAAACGTTTGATATTATACCTGATATTACTACAGCATATGTAATATCAAACAGCCAGCAGATCGCTCTCGATCCTTTATTCCAACGAATACGTTATTGCAATCAAAATAATATGAATTCGCTGTTGCGTTTATTTAGTTTTTGAGTCTTCCATGAAGAATGATGGCGCGTGATCATGGTAAAAAGTTTAATAAAACGTTCTGACACACGTAGTCTTATATAATTATCATAATTTGTGGATATAAACAAGTTGGTGAATGCCAAGAAATTACAAGTTTAATTGATTCCGTTGATACCAACTGCAGTCTTGCACGTGCAATTTGAGCACAGGACACTCGTGCTTGTGCATACTAACAAAGTCACCAATCCCACCGCCCTTCCCGGAAGGCGCCCTATTTCCTCACAAGTACCTCTTAAATTTCTCTGCTCGCACTTAAAAGCATAAGGGCCTGCTTTCCTGGAGTGCAGGGCACTCGTAGGACGCGATAGGACGATTTATCGGCGATCTAGCACAGAGCGAGAGCACGTCACGTCGCCGGATGAAGGAGCGTGTATGTACACGGGCGAATAGCAATCAGGCCGGTAGTAAGTCAGTAGTGAACAGTGAGTCCTTTAGATACCTGGCACTAGGAGAGCGCGACAGTTCTTCCAGTGCCTTCTGGTAATGACTCGGTCAAGGCCCATTAAAGCGATTAACAGGCGGCGAGATCCAAGGGAATACTGCGTCTTCTCTACCTTTATCTACCGGGATGTTGCGTGATCCTCGGCTATTTCAGGCCTCACCGCACTAATGACCGATACGTTGACGTCTCTTTGAACTTCGGGATCCAGCGAATGCTCCGTGTACCGGCGAAAGCCCCAACGTAGTATAGCAAATTCATCGTACCGTTCAGACTGGAATTGAAGTGTTAATCGGCTACTATTAAAAATAAGCAGCGATGTGAATGATCGCAGTTTGAGAAAGTAAGGCGCGCTGCTACGTTACTTCAATTTTATTAGTGTTCTCGGTTTTACGACTCTCTCGCGCCAGGATTATCCAACTTTGGATCTTTACGGCTCGTGCCGACTAATAAGTGGCTTTCCAAGGGTTTTCTTGGGCACCTAACGTAAACACTGAATCTGTGCGCACTAGGAATAGCCTTTTTCTTATGCGATTGGTTTTTATAGGACCGCGGGGCTTTCCTAGGGTGCTAAGGCCGGAGATTTCAAAGGAAAATAGGCGCCCTTCTCTCCAGGCTTTACTTCAATTCGGCTTCCTTAGGCAAACAATGCGTCATTGTTCGCTGTTTCAGTGATTCATTAAATTTGTGGTGTTGAGCTCGACAGCGCTTGGAGTTCCTTTGTAATTATAATTGCAGGAATTTGCAAGATTTGAAGAAAGGTTCCAGAGAAAAAGGATCAGAATAAAAGAACGGAAAATCAAAGGAATCCCATTTAGCCGACGATGAGCAATTCCATGGGATGACTGGCCATTAGACTGCGTTTTTCAATGAATCGTGTTCGAAAATATTCTTAATAAAAATTGTCGTAATTTCGCACGAGTGCTCTAATAGGAAAGTGAATGCGGATCGTCTAAGAATCTTTCCGAGCCGTAATGAGGCGGCATGAAAGGTGGCCAGGAATTAAGGTTCATTATAAATCATAGTGATGATTACGCTAACAGTCGCTAGGGCTAGCTCATTAGGTCGCGAAATATCTTGTCCTGATACTCTCTTTTCCTTGTACCTACCCTTTGGCCCGTAAAAAGAAGCCAAAGGCTACACTTATGTTAGTCCCTGGGCCGGCACCGGCAGAGAGGGGCGTAGGGGAGAGGGGGATAGAAAACAATTTGGGCGCGGGCCCCGTCGTAGTCGGTTGGCTTAATTAGTCCCCAGGGAAGATTACCAATCAGCAATCCAGAAATTACGACGCAGCCATTCTCAAATTACCCTCTGATATCCACCACTTAAAGATAATTCAACCCATCCTCAACCCCTTCACCCGAAATTTCCACGATTCTCATTCAAAAGGAGGAATTCCTCCTAATGAAAAAAGTCGCCACAAGAATCGGTAAAAAATTTCTCAGTCTTACACACGGCAAAGGATACCGCCAAAGCACTAAAGGACACGAGGACCATGAAAAGAGGACCGATTTACTTTGTTACCGCATTTACAATGCCAATACGCACCGGCGTAAGTCCCAGGAAACTTCACCCCATTAAATCAATCGGAAACTCGAAGGAAACTGCTAAAACTATTACGCGCTTGAGGTAATATCATGATCACGGACCCGGGGAAAAACGTTTGGTAGGCTCCAGGGAAGGTAAAGGTTCTGTTAGTGCGGCCAACAATGGAAAGCCACGAAGCACGAGAGAGAAGTATAAGGCGTAGTGGAGGGAAGGGGGTGGCGCGGCAGAGTGTGTTATGTATAGTCTAGGTGGGCCAGGTTGCAGGTAGGCATAGGGCCCCTCAAATCGTCCGAAAAAGTAGGGTGCATACACCGTGCCATGACACGGTCGCCCGATGATACTATCAGTCTAGGAACAGATTCTACGCTTATTCTTGAATCCGTTTGATGATACATATATGTAAATAAGAGGTGTTAGAATAGAAGAAGCAAATGCTCGAAAACATATAGTTCCTTTTTCTTTCAATTTATAAAGATTAATTCAATTAAAATTCAAGATTCGAATTAAATACAAGTTAAAGCTGGTATTTAATTTTTCTTTTTACTACAGTTAAATATTTTTAGGTGAACAAAACACCTAGTGTAATTGGGACTTCACGTACGCTCAGACTGATGTACGATATACGTTGTAGAGTGGGCCCGTAGAAGAGATGGGTTGTGATCGTGGACGATGCATCTCCGCCGGGAGAGCTAGCCGTCCTGATGATTTCGTCCCATCATCTTCAGGCTTTTTGTTTGGGGCGACGGCGCCGCCAGACCCGTCTTTATTATACTGAAGGAGGTTTCGGCGAATCCTGTCCGTGCGACGACAGTTTTCAGGTCAAATTAGGCCCAGGCTCGTTACCTAATCTCTCTCCTTTCTGATCCTCGCCCTGTTGTTTCGTTCCAAATTAGAAAGGCGGGAAAATAGAGTGGACTGCAGTCTGGACAACAGGACAAAGTAGAAAAGGACATGATCAGATAAAAGGAATTATTCCGATGTCCTCTTTAAAAAAAACACGCTTCGTTCCTAACAGAGAGCATCCGAACATTGTCCGAAATATTCCCATTTTATAAATCTCAGGACGTAGGTCTCGGGTTTCTTAGGATCCGAAAGTGTCAAGTGCAGTGAACTGTTGCTCCAAAAGGTTTCACACCGAACGCGCGACAGTTTCCAGCTTCTTTATCTATAATCCCCGCATTAATAGTAGTATCAGGCTTCCATCTAGAAGAGGTCGCACGGAAGTACAAAGAATATGCCGGGCACAGTCTAACACCCCCGGTCGAAACCTTACTTTCCGAGACACAGTGAAACATTCGTTGGCTAATCCGTCTTAAATCGAACGTGTTTCCTGGAGATTATGAAAAGAGTATAAGAGGATTTCGTGAGGAGTGTCGTTCAGAGTGATAGAAGAAGCAGTGAAATTGAATGTAGAGCTGCACCCTACCTTCATCTGTATCATGCTGGCCGCATGGGATCCACGATCTTCATGACTACGGCTTTTAAATACCACGATAATTCTATGGAAATATGTTTGAAATTTCAAAAAATATAATTTTGTAATCATTTTAACGTACGAGATGTCAGAGAATCTTGACATCGCGTGCCTGGGCGGGAGATCCAACATAACTTACATGAAATAAGAATCTTTAAAATGATATTTCTTGTCTAGTTATGAGTATTCCTTCGTATTATTAACATATAGGTTGGGCGATCGGAGAGTCATTTTGATCATGCGACATCGGTAAGGCCCAGCACGTCCTAGAATAATAGATGCAAGGTCAAGCAAGGGCCCCGTTGCTGCCTGGACTAACGCAAGCCGAGGACCAGGAAGAATAATAAGGAGCGGGGACACTCTCTTCGTGGAATTTTATTCCTCTTCTTCTTCTCCCCTTATCTCCCCGGAGCTCATCTCTCCTGCGGCCGAGTGAAACAAAGACACCGGGCGGCGTATATGCGGCGGACACATTATCAGAATATTAACATCCTTGTCCGACGAGCAACGGGGCCAGCGGGCTTATGATAGTAATCGATTGCCAGGACTAACCAGATGAAAGGAGAAAAATCGCTGGCTGCCCTTGTGAATGTAAAGGGACACTTCCTGGTCGAGTTTGTAATTGATCAGGTTTACTGATATCGCTCGCTGTTCACGACTACATGTCTCGAGGAAGATAGTCTACAGGCGTATCACTTTACCAACAAGATGAGTATCTAGGAACGATAATAAATTCGGATCCCATTGGTGACAGGTAGGATGAATTGTTGCGGTGGATTCGGAATTGATTTCGAGTAAATGGACTATGGATCCTTACGCCAACGGGGCATAGCTATATCCCGCAGGTTGAAAACTGAGATAAGTTTATACTGGGATCAACATTTTTTTTACTGGTTTTACCTTCCCGAAGTCGGTTGAAGTTCATTTCATGTACGAAGTATCTCAGTTGACATTCAATCATTTACTATTTACTATCGTAAATCGCGCTCTACCGGTCACATATGTACAACCGGTTCAAACGATTTTGTTATAAATGGCCATGTAAACAAAGCCGGGAAACTAACAGAATCGTTTGAGCACGGGGTACATTATAAACAATGTAATATTTTAAATAACACACATATGGAAAGTAACAGGAAAAAGTGACAAAATTTGTGTATCATTAAAAATAAATATAATTTATTATTACTTTACATACAGCTAGGTGTACCAAAGTATCACGATTCAACGGCAACTGAATCATCTTGTATGTATATAGAATATAGGCGCTGGTGTTAATTAAATAATATATTAATAATAATCTACTTCTTGTACAGTTGCTATTTTATCGGGCATTAAATGTTATGTAGAAGTATAACTAAACATGTTTTATGCGAAATGTTTCGATTTTTAAGGGCTCCCTGATCTAAAATCGGAACACAATGCATACATATGTATACATTATTATACATATAATACACATTTTGTTCAAATGTATGCAGTAATTTTTCCAACAAAATATCTAAAGAAGGATGTATCAATATATGTATAGTTCAAGTATGTCATGCGAGTCTACATCGTTGTGTACTTTTACTTTAGCGGGCGAATGACTTTCTCCTTTCCACTTTGAAATGTGGTTCAAGGTTCGTTCAGAATTTGGCCCAATTTTCTTGCTGCGGCGGATGCTTCGCCATTGAAGAGGTCGCGTTATGTTTTTTGCCAGCGATGAAAAGATGAAGTCATGCACCTCGCGCTATTATGTTATATGTATAGCCATCGGCGTGGCCAAATCCTGGCATCTGCCTCAAGGAATGCTTTGCCTCTATATGGGACATTTTCGATCCCCCCTCCATCAAGCATTCTCTCCATGCTTACTGTTGATTTTTTGACTTAAAGCCGCCCTTATTCCTTGACAGTTTAATAAGGGATCTCATCCAGATGTGTTTGTGTCAATATCCTTTGCACACTGTGCGACGACGATACCATCTTGCACGGCGCAAACAAACTGCCAGCATTGATAAACACGGGAGCAGCTTACTATAATACCTTAGAACTCCAAAATGCAGGGCAGCGTATTCTAACTTACAGCTGAACAATGTTTCTGATCTAACATTCTGAAAACGTCGTTCAATTCATCCATGTTCAATGAAAGATTGTTTTACTCTCTTATCCGACGTTAAAAAAAACATTATTGCGAGTCAAGCGTCAATTCGATAACAATTAGTTTCTCACAAGTCTTAACCTACAGTCGACTTATCGATCTACTAATCCTCGGGGAAGAATTAGTTTCAACAATCGTAATAGCGACAGGTTAAATACGCGGTGTACTAAATTACGATTGATAGTAGAGAGTGAGATTCGACCTTATTATCCGAGAGATATTTCCACTTGCCACTCCTGTGCTAGAACCAGAAGCGCTTGCCTTCAGACTCACGCGCTTAAGTGTCCGCAACTGGCGATGTCATTTCGTAAGCGGTTGCAAGCTGCAAGTCATTCGAGGAACATACTGTCATTCGTCAGTCATTTTGTGAGGACGGTAACGCACGGCGACGGCTGCCGATCTTATGAAAGCAGCGTGTGCTCCTTGTCATAGTGCTGAGATTAGAGCGACGGCTCCCATTCCCGAGATTGAAAGGATTTCCCTGTACCAGCGGCGCCTGCCTGCCTCCTATTACGGCCGATACTCTAGTCTTATCGCATTTATTAGCTTATCGCTGTCATTTTTACTTATTGCCGCTACCATATGTCTCGCGTTAAATATGAGACTGTGAGATGCGGCTGCTCTACATACAATGTATAAAAGTAACACGATTTTACGTTTAAGAAAAATGTGGTACTACGGCATACACTACTTAAGGGGAACACAAGGAAATGCTATTGAAAATAATTTGAGTATACGATATTCATTCCCATAGGCTTCTCTTATATAAATGAATAATATAGCTATACTACACGGCTTCGGCCGTGTGGCATTTCGGGTGCGTGCTAGTTATGATTTAATTTAAAGAATAATTGGTTATTCTAATGATTACACTCGTCAGTGGAAAGTATTGTTAAACTCTTGCACTGATTTCGTCGTTTGTATGAATAAAGATAACTTGTTTTCAAGAAATGTTTATAATGGGACTGTTAATCTGTACAAATCTATACTGCTATATCTATACCTATATGTATAATCATAAAAATAGAAATACATAAATGTAAATGAAAGTAATATGTAGAATATAGATGTAGAAGAATAAATATATAGAAAGTATACTTATCTACTAAAAACACGTTTTCTTTAAAATGTTGGAGACAACTTCTTTATATTTAGTTTAACAGGTATATGCATAATACTGTTAATATAATACTGTGATATAATTAACTGTCAGAACTCTGTCAATCCTTCATCAGTCTCCATTAATTTCGCCTCAGAATCAGTCTTACTTACCCATATGCCTAAAGCACTCCAGGAGTTCGAATGTCACCAAGTATCATTGAAGAACCCAGCGATGACCGAAAGAATGGAAAAGCTGGCTCTCTGTGAGGTCCAGCAGCGTCGATTGCAACACGCGCGTCTCAGTTCTCACACATCGCAGAGAGGCATCAACTACCAGCAGACGCAAGGGGGTCGCATTCATTTTCCTCACCCGATTGCTCTCTCGTGAGATATGACTTCGAGAACTGCTCTCCTCCCGTGTCAAAGGGATTAAATCCCAAGTGCTCGAGGACTTTCACCGGGAGGTCGGCATCCGAATTCGTTCGTCACTCCGGAGTTGCTCACCGTGAGAGCGATTACTGCTCATTACCCTCGGCCCGTTTTCGTAATCCGAGAGGTGCGTCGCGCCGCAGGGGAACAAAGTAAAAGCTCCACTACACTGCTTTCCAGTTTACTTTTCGTTGGTTCATTCTCGTATAAATGCTCAGTCCTTATTTTATATAAGGCACATTTTTCTAGTGGGATGCTTCTAATGGGATATAATTACAATGCGGATTTAGTTCCTTAATTGCGGGTGAATTTATTTTGCGATGATGTGACCAGTCGCCGGTTGCCGGAATAAATAGAGGAATACATTTGAAAGCGTTAGATGAAGTATGACGGTAGAAGCTTCGGTCTATTAATCTTGCTTATACATCTGCTCTTGAGAAATGTATTGTAGTCGACCATAATTGGTTCCCGAATTTAAGTTCTAAAATAAACTTCCTTTAACAAGGCGTAGAATTCACACCACCAGTTTGTCTCAATTTTTATATATGAAATATAAATTTGAACATATTTCGTAAGAAATCTGGAACAGAGTGTCAGAGCAATGCGCTTATTCTGGGCAAGAATGCCAGGAATAAATCAGTGTGACTGCAGCGGATAAGACCGTGATTTAAGCCTCACTATTTTTCTATTTTTTGACAACGGAATTATATCAGCAGAGAATATACTGCCATTTATAAAGCCGTGTATGTGCAAAGTATTTGCCGAGGTTCCATGTTATTAACAAGAGTGAAAATTGAAAAAAAAAGCAATATGAAAACTCTATGAAATGACATCGTGCGCACTCTCAATTAATCAATAACAATTGCATTATACGTGGTGCAAATTGGATGTTGCTCACTTATAATAAAAAGATTGTATAAAAATGCATATACCCTAGCTAACAAGAAAGATCTCTCCACTGAGAGAGCATACCACTTCGGCTAAAAAATCTAATTTGAAAGGTCTTCCTCAAGATCGTTCGTAACAATGGACCTGCCATGTCCCATTAAAACTTTCTAAGACCCTTACAACCCTATAAAATTGGGAGAACCCATTCAACAGTTTCTCGGGGAGAAAAGAATTCCATTACGTACTTCAACTCTGAAGCACATAATATGACAAAGACGCACGCATATAAAGCTTACCTTTCGCGTAGATTTCGTAGATCTAAAGACTCTAGAGATCCTTTCCTAGACGACTTACATCCTATTTTTAAAGCAACGCACATAAATTTATCTGGCGATCCATCGAGACTTCCAGGTCTCTCAAGTGTCCAGGGTGATCCAGATACATACAGCTCAAGAAAGCGGCTAACGCTGGTTACTGGCCCCTGTGTATCGGCATTCCCTGGATACACTTGTGCACACAGGTTACTGCGCGAAACCACTCGCTCCAAGATTGCCCAAGTATGTGCTACATTTCCACGGAGTCAGGTTGTCAGGATCAAGGGTGTCGGTAGCGCGTACCGAATGCAAGGTTACCCAGTTCACAGATCTTGAAGGCAAAGGTACCATCCAGTCTAATGAGAAGTGCAGGTACGCCACCGCAATCTTCCCTCAAACCAACTCGTCCATAGAACAATAATGTAAGGTCTGCGCGCGAAGGGCTGGCGAAGCTTGGGCGACGCCCCGCGTCCAGGTCACCTAGGCTGGTGACGTTTGCCTGCTAGCCTCGTTATTATTCGTCCGGACACCCGCTTCCACGTTGTCTCTTGTCCGATCTGCCGGCTGGAGTGCCGAGTTCTCCACGCCCTCCAAGTCGACGTAATAACAGTGCCTCGCGGCGTAGCATAACAGCACCATCTCGATTAGCATCAGGCAGTTGCACGTTACTGGAATTGGTCGTAACAAAGTTACAGGGCTACCTTTTCTGCATTCTGGCGGGGCTGCCCACTGGACGAGTGCGGAATAGGCAAAGAGGAAAGTGTAACGCGGCCTGTGTTTAGGCGACTGAGAGAACTTCCTATGCACCGGCTGATTCTCATCAGATTCCATCGTTATGGATTGGAGCGTGCAATGAATGGAAATGGAACATTGACCGTTATGCGCTAGTTCAATGTGAAGGCAATTTTTCCTTCCCATTCTTCTTTCGATCGACTTGGACTATTCAATTCTACTTCTTAATACTATACTAATGTATTGGTGTTGCCATTTCTGATGTGAGATAGTGGAAGATGGAAATTGTCAATTGATTCATCCACGGTACTTATCTTAGTGTACTAATACGCCACAGGGTTTGGCCCTTAATGTGTCACAATGATTACTGACTGTCAGAACTATCAGAGATAATTGGGAATATGTCGGGACGGGGAAATGTATTCCGCACTTGCAGTGCGGGCCAGTGGTATTCGATCAGCTTATACTAAAAAGATGTTGCATAGATTCCTTATATGTACGGAGTTATTCCCATCAGGAGACTCGGTAGAGTCTCGACGCCAAGCACTTGTAGTTTGCCGGCGAGACTTGCGCCGAAGTAATTGGTTCATCATCGCCGCAGAAGGCTAGGAAGATATTGCCCTCGTTTCAAGATCTATGCAGAATCTTGGCGCTGACCTTCCCGTATAAGGAATCTTTGCAATAGAAAGTAAGGAAGGATTACCATTGCCGTAGACTATAGGCGACGTCGGTGGATTACACGGAAATAAGTCGGAATACTTCGCAATATTCCTAATTATGGAGGACTGCAGTTTCGAACACAGCAGCACTGCTTGGGTCACCAGGACCTTACTACGAAGTCTAGCCTCTGTGAACAGACAAGAAAGAGATGGAGAGTGGGTCAGGCCCAGTCTTAACCATTAACACCCTGAGCAGGCGCGCACAATGGGATTTTCCTGGATCCGAGGACTTGCTCCCAGCCGCCACGCAGCGTTTGTGTGGTCCCCGTGGGATAATTGCGACCTATACCTCGTCACTCTGCATTCTACCATCGTGGCTCTCGAGACTACTGAGCACTTGAATGTTTTCCGAAGGCCACTTGGTTTTCGCAAGCGTATGAAAATTTATGGACCGCGCGCGAGCCGATAAGAATCGTTGGGGAAAACGTGAGGATGCCGAGAATTGTCTCGTTGGCCAGTTTGAATTATTTTGCCCGGCATCCGACCGAGATAAAGGATGCAGATTACGGATCTTCTGGTGGGAGCTGCTGCCTCTTAATTAGGGATGTGCGAATTTTTACCTGGAGCAACTGTCTTCAGGCTATTATGGGCGATATTTATAGCGAATACTCCGAGCAAGATGCTGACCACCGAGAACGGCTCTAGAATGTGTCTGTAGTTCTCCTGGCTAGTGGGCTTCTCTATCGACATGAGGAGATAGCAGCAGTGGATTATAGTCTGGAACAGAAATATTTGATCTTATAATCCTTCCTCCAAATCCCATTGCCTTACGCAGTGTTTACGAGTGCGGCGAAGGCGTAGGAGTTTCGCATCATCGTACAACAGTCCACCATGTGAATTTGAGTAAATTGAGCACATTAAGGGTTCGACAGTAGGTATTTTCTTGCTTTTAATGCGAGTGGTCCATATTCCACATAACGTGTTCAATTTTTGAAGGGTAATATAAGCTTTTCCTCGCTGAAGAAACACACATTTATCAATCAAACATGTGCAGAATGTTGCACCCGCTATCGAGTCAGCTTGCTGTCGCAATTGACTTCATATGCAACATCTATGAGTATTAATTATATTAGGTATTTTGTAAATATAATATAATTTTATATCTATGTGTAGTAAACTTTAGCTTGAAAACGTTTTTAATGTGTCAAATCAATTGAAGTAGGTCTGTGCTTTGAGAACATTCAGCTAGGCGTTAGAGATAACCAAAATGTTTTTTACTAATTAACGACCTGCCAATAATAAAACAAATCTATGTGGAGCGATGCTTGATCTTTTAGATACTAGAGAAAAGCTTGGAAACATTCGTATGTACTGAAAATCATTACATAATTAATTATCGCATATCCAACAGCGTATACCCAACTATGGTCATGCAAAACCAAGTGTATCACCCTGTAGCTAACTGTCACTTAGACAATTCTTTAAAATTCTATGCAACATGATGCACATCACTTACAACTATTTTCTTAACTTCACAACAACTCAAAAGCAAAATATGGTCCCTTAGCAAAGCACAGAAATAGTGTTTCTCAGGAGAACTACATACATAGTACGCAAATGGTGCTGAGGCGAAAGTTATTTAAGAAGCAAAATGAAGTAAATTGTGTGAGTGAGTTGGCTAACAATAAGTTTGCCGGCTAACTATCGCGCCATTAAGCGGCTTTGTCGCGACCGGGTTGGCTCGAGGCGGATTTTCGGCGTTTCAGTTTCGGAGAATAAGGCGAAAGGGTGAAAGTGGCCAGAGTGCGCACGGAAGGAATTTCTACCTGGACAATAGGAAGCTGGAGGCTCATGGTGTCCAGCCAGAACAAATTGGCTTCCGTCATGTGCGCGACGGGAAGGGGCAGCCAGCAGCACAAAGGGCCTACTTTCAGGATCATCTCCGTTGGCTTCGTGGACTTTCTGCGACCGAGGTCGACGATCACCAGATACACCCGATACATCACTATCATTAGGAAGATCTGGGTGGCGGACTCCGCTAAAATATGCGCCCTGGAAATAATTGAAGAGTTAATCTTACTATTCGAAGTTTGCTTTTGCGTTTGAAAGCTCCGGTCTTATTTAAGGGTGTGTGTTTGGATGAAAACAGCCTCCATTCAGGCGTTGAATTGCTCGCAACCATTCAAGATTTTACTTGTCATCTAGACATATCGTTGACGACCTTCACAGTTCTCTTTATCCTGTTTTGAGAGCGGCCGACCCCTTTCGTTTGTTTGCTTTTTCTGTAGCACTTTGGCGCGATAAGAGTCTGGTTCATTGCTAACAACACTGCGCACGCCTGGAAAGAAGTACGCAAAAAGCCAAACATAATGTGTCTGGTGACTCTCCTCTGTGAAACTGTCCACCGCATTGTAAATTACTGCTAGCATGTCGGATTATAGCAATTCAAAGCCCCTACTCGATTATACTACTCAGTATCTGGAAGACAAAGCGGTAAGGATTCGTTTCATTAGCAGTAGATTATTAGGTCGTAGAAATTAATTTGGTTGTTTTTAATTAGTTTGGTCCGCCCCCAAATTGGCCCCCCCCCCCCCCAGATTGAATATATTTTTCGTTTTGATTAGTTTGCTTTGTTAATCCGCTTTATCTCTTTTACATATAACGTCAGTTCCACGTAATCGCTTGATCTCGAATTTCAGTTAGAGTGAATGAGGACGCTTCTTATCAGGGATTTGCAGACATTCAATGTACCGGAAATATGGATAACGTTGTCAGGCAAGTGCCAATCTAATTCATGGAGAGTGCCGGTAGCTGAAATCCCGTACAGCCATCTACATAATAATTTGGTCTTGGATGATATTTGATGATGTTTCCGGGCCGTCAGACCAATAACAAAGCAATCTATCACTTTGGAATTCTGTTTCTCAGGTAATTCGACTATCAAGATAGCCGATCGAATTTTGAAAAATGTTGAGGACCCCAATATAAGCTACCCTTACCCTTACAGGTTTTAGCCTTAAGGATGCGGGATAAGGAGGACAGGATCATTAGTCCTTCGTTCGCCCTTTCGTCGCTGGTTAGACGCTTGAAAGAATAAATGAGAAGCTTGTTAGGGATGCTCGATTTTCCGAAACGATAGAGCCCCGATTTTCCGTCTGCTTGAGTGGTATTTCTAATTCTGCTTGTTTTGGCTATAGGATAGACGCATGTAACACAATGACCTAGCATTTAGATTCTGGTTGTTTAGTCCAGCTTATTTTTATCTTCCCTCATTTTTCCCATTTTTGTCATTTAAGTTGGCATTCTTTCCCTCAGCTAGTTCTCTTATATCAGAGACGAAGAATTTACCAATGTGTACATATATTTCACTGTGCAATTTCTTTCGTTATGTAACTATTTTGTGTGCGAGAAAGATTACCCACTAAAGATTACTTACTAAACATTCATTAAAAATCGAATGTTATAAACCTTTAATTTTATAATAACAGTTTGCATTTAGTAATTAAAATTCCGAACGACTCACTTAATAGCCATTCGTGGTTGTTATGACAGGTTTTCTTTGAATTTCCGAACAGTATTCATACATACAATGTATTTCATTTACTGCCGAAATATATATTTATAACTAGCTGTTTTACTTCGGTTCGTCAAGGTGGTATTTCGTTGTGATAACTAACAATTATTTCATATAAAGAATAATAGATTGTCCCACAGTTATATATGTACTGCTTATACTATATGCTTTACGAATATAGTATAACGATGCAAGGTATAGTCATTCTTACTAAGGAAGTAGAAATCTTTTACATACGGAAGAATGTTTTAGATCTCTTTATATATTAGTAAGTATAAGCATAAGTAGAGTATAGATACAAAAGAAAAGACGTCGAGATTGTTATAAGAGTGATGAATGCCTATACGTTACCTAGGTATGCCAATGGCAATGAGGGACAAGAAGCTGGCTATAGGGTACAACCAGATAATCATTATGACGTTGGATTTGTAGTAAACCGTTTCCGTTTGATGATAGACATTGCAACAGGCGTCCACCGCGAAGTATAATGTCAACGTCGCCAGAATTGAACCCGCACTTAACAGGCCGATTCCGAAAGATGACCAACCTGCAACAGGATATTAATTAGTACAGTGTTAATACATTATAAAAATAAGTATGTATAAATAAATAAGTATTTCTCCTAATGCGAAGATCAGGCAGTTTCGAAATATGGATTCGGTCGGAATATTTAGTTAGTGAATTATTGGCATTCCGAAAATTGAACCTAATCGTTGAGTTGGCCATGGTATATTTATTAAACGTTTTAGAATTACTTAGAAGAATTATTTAGAAGAAGAAGAATTATTTAACCTATTAACTACCAAGCATTGGTATATGAGGAGTTCTATTTGATTGTGCAATACTTGCAATTAAGGCTTCGTTTACTATGTATAAACAGAAGAAGAAGGGAGATGAAAGTCAGCAAGCCGTTAGAATTAAATTGAATCTCCTCTATCTTAAAAGAAACATATTCGCTGCTGAAAATTAAGTGAAAAGAAACTGCAAGTAGAATGTCGGATTACCATAACATTGGAACACCGTGAGTTGGAAACCGATAATACTTTTGTTGAGCGTTCTGACATATCATTTATCTTTGTCACGAAAAAGTCATTGAAGACATCTTTCCAGACGGTATAGGATTAAGAACGATCAAGTCGCAATTATGCAGAAGATAATTGCTTTATCTATATATGCGGGTATTTATAATCGGCACGTTTCAGGTGGACAGAACAACAACCATTCTTCTGATCAATTATCTGTTAATCGAATTTCTTGTAATTAGGTTTACTTATCAAAGTTGACGTTGATACCGGTAAAACTGATAAGATTGGATTAGTTTGTACGGCATATCATGATATTGAAGTGCGTCGGCCAGATATTAAATAATACTGAGAACATCTAGAAGATACAATATTTTGCTCTCATTTCAGGAGTGCGTACGATTACTCGATAAAACGGAGTCACCGGAAGTCACGTCGGGTTCAATATCAATTCGCAAAAAGATGCTATTAATAAACCGGCGAACAATTACACCGGATATATGTACACATTAAAAATTGATCATTTTATCGCAAATAACCTCTGAGAAATGATAAAATGGTTAATCTTCTTTGTAATCCAAAGAAAGCCGCACAATCACAGCTATAAGAGTAGCATTGTTATCAAATGATTATTGGACTTCTGGTTATTGAATTATGTTTCTAGGTCAAGTGGAATAACTCTGCACGTTGAATTTATACCGATGTTAATAACTCAAATGAACCAAGTACAGTGAATTACAGAAAGAATTTGTTTGAATATTGAGCAAAGAAAATGCCGGTGTAACACGCTATCCTCGATGCAAGGACATATTTTATGAAAGGGGATTGCCTTGCATATAACGTGTAACTCTTCCCTTTATCTGGAAATATGTCCGCGTATTCGTCATTTATTTTCATGGTCTTTCGCCGAAGCGTGCCCAATTCATGCACACGTACCGCATATATGCAGATAAAACATGCAAACTCCTTAACCAAATTTGCTTTTTCGCACCAAGCCTCAGTACAAGGTCTGAACATTAAAAATGGGTGTTTGCTATTTTTAATTACTATATCTTGTATTATAGCCATACTATGTATAGTATGGCTATAAAATGTATATATATAATTAGTAGAAGTTCCACAATTGGCTACACAATTAATTAATTTACAAATGTACGTATTTAAATATAATTGAGATTATTAGATAATACAGAAAACATACTCGTCAGTCAATGAGAAAAATGGACTTCAGGGACATTGATCTTACAGAACATTAGAAAATACTATTTGGCATATGTATTTCGAAATGTGATGTGATAAAAGCTAAGAATGAAAAGGATAAAACTGGAGAATAGAAAGAATAAAGTGTTGAAAATTCGCTATCCTTTCTTTTCAAGGCATCTGTTTCCGGTGCCAATGGATTTTTGGAGTGTGTAGCACGAAGTAGGAACGAAACTTTCTCTTTACGCTCTTACTGTACTACAGCGAAAAGAAGGCTGTAGTAGCCAACCTAATAAAATCAGAATAAAATCGTTGAATAAATTCTCCGAGCAAACCGAATATCTCAAACGAAAGTAATTTGAAACGAACTTGTTTTAACAAATGTCCAGAGCAATACGTATTCTAATTACGAAATGTGTGTGCTTACAAATTTCTAAATAAGAATATCTTTCGAGGCCCCCCCTCTAGAAAAGTTAATGAATATTTCCGATAAAAATTCAAACTGGAGCTTCTCTTTGCATTAGCTTACAAAAGAATAGTGTACAGCCCAACGCACACACGCAGGACCCACGAATAACCACGTAAATACCTAAAAAATGTAATAAATATAGTTGTTACTGGCTTAGAACAGCACTTCGTCTATAATTGCATTGTAACACTCTTCTGCTATTGACTACTCGGAAAACTGAGTGGGCCAAGTAAAAGTATCAACAATACAAACGTGGAAAATAGCTTGGAAAGTCTGAAAACATTCGAGGTAAGCGTGGTAATAAAAGGTAAATCGGGATGGTGCATTGATATAAACTAGGGGATTGGCGATTGATTCAAAATAATAGTGGATGACACGAAAATGTGAAAAACGGAAGATCCAAATGCCAATAAAGTTCTAAAAGAAAGTTCAAGTTCAACATTTTTTCGAAGGAACTAAGCGTTGATAAATACAAGATTGGAAAGTCCGATGTCGTAAAATTTATGAGCTGGAAACTGGTACCACAAGAGTGGTAGAATTGCATACTCCAGACTCTAGGGTCATGAATCTTAAAATGTCGAATCAGTAGAAATATGTAGAGATCAAATCGCCTCAAAATGGAAAGTTACAATTCTATCAAAGCAGAGCTATTAATTGAAAAAATCAAAGTTTTAGGAGCTTAGAAGAACAACATTAAAGGCATTCAATGTTCAAAGTGTAGTAGTTGTAACAAGAATACGACGCTGAGAGTAAAATCGAGCTGCCTGAGGCGAGCGCGTTACCCAACAACGGAGAAAAGACTCACTTTCTAAGTACTCGCCAGCCATAGGTATGTAAGTCTCATCGCAGCTGCCGTTGTCCAGAAACCCGTGCACTTGTGTTCCCTCCATATTTCCTTCCGTTGAATTTGCACCCTCGTCTTTTAAGCCTACAAAACCACCCTCGATCGAAAGTCTTCGAGGAATTGGCAGTCTCTTTTTTCACACGATTTCGCCGGCACTCGGCTCCGATAAACTTGCTCTCTCTCGCACGCCCGCCAGCCAACTTGGAAGAGCGAGCATCGACACTTGACACAGCCAGCAGTGAGAGCGAACCCCCACTTTTACTTATACTGGCTCGATGTTGTAACGAGTTAATCGTACGCCAGAAATATCAGGTATGTCAACCTGGCTATCTTTGTTACTCACCGTTCACGGAAATTCCGATCGTTATCTCTACTCGATTTGAAGCTAGCCTATGTACTGGTCCTTTTTGGGTTAAAAACTCTTATAGCGTAAAAGTTCATTAACACCTCCACCGTAACTTAACCCATTCAAGTCTGAGCTGCGCGATACTTAAAGGGTCAACATTCATGCTTTTATACCAATTAAACTATTTTTTCTGCGGGTGAATCAAGAAAATAAGGGAAAAAATTTTCAAAGTAAATCTACGGGATTCTCTTTCACAAACATGCTGTTAAAGAACTCGTTCGAATAAAATCAATTGAGTATAGACAATATAATACATATAGTGATATGAAATACAAAGTTGAACCTTGTAACTAAAATGACAAAAGAGAGAAAGATTAGTGAGAAAACAAAGAACCTAGCAACTTGGCATGTCCAACAGATCAAGACTATGATTCAATTTAACTAATTTTGTATTTGATTAAAATTTACTTTCTATACATACATGTAATATTATTTAGAATCAAGGGCATGTTCAAAGCAGGTGAACGTTTTTGAGCTTTAACTAAACTATACAATTCGAAAAAGGGCCACGGATTCAAATGGAATTTGGAATGATTGAAATGTATTTTTGTCGAGGAAGTGTCATACAGCGCCTGTGAAAGCCTAGCCAGGTTTAGCCTTGGTCGACGATATTGATAAGCGTTCGACAACTCAACCGTCTGTAGAACATGCACCGACATACGGTACTTTGCATAAAGTAACATTTTTAAACCTGGAAAAACTTCCTATGTAAATTTATTGTTATTACCTAAAGTTTTACATCGCAAAAAAGGATGTAGATATGTATCAGTAAGTATGTATTTAACGAATCTCAATGAAAAGAATTTACCTACAAAGGATACCACAGGGAGCCCTTCGCTCTACTTTCCGTAACTAATCGACTCTTCGTTCTCAAAATTCGGCGGCTCCCTTTGATGTTCCTCGTTCAATCTTATTACATACCCCCATCCGCGTGTTCCTTTCACGGGGCTTCAATTCATTTTCTACCTGAATCCAGAACTTCCTGCAATAAATAAATGCTTTCAAAAGTGCCGGCCGATAAATCCACCAGCTGCCAAAACAAAGTTTCCATCAAGTTTATGTGGGGCCGGAGGGGTGTGGCCGGCGGAAGGCAATCAAACAGTCTGGTGAAAGGTTCGACAATAAGAGAAACTTGCATCATTTGATTTATATTTCCCAAATCGTTTTCGAAGTTTCCGTCTCAAATTCGGGCGTGAAGGTGGGTGTCGTATAAAAATGCTTGTGAATGCCCCGAATTTGGAAATTCTCCTCGTGGACCACCAACCTCAAGGTTCAAGAGAAATTCGATGACGTGTGGACACGCGTCATTCAACCCATTTCGGAACTCATCGGGCGACTGCTTTTACTTTCCTGACCAATTTACGCAGCATTTTCAATAAGATTCCACTCAATCATCGTTTAGTTTTACACGAATCTATGACTTTGTTTAAATCTAACTATAGTTAGTCTGAAACTCATTCTTTTCTACTGGAAAAAGTAAGTTTCAGCGTATTATTTTAGCACCTTTTGAGATAATTGGTGGCAACCATAAATGGAACTACAGGGTATTGCAATTGCATTGTTCTTTTTAAAGGCGAATAAAAGAAATCGGAAAATGTTTTTGGAATTAACAGATTGGTAGGTCACTCATTTTATTATCACACCTGATGTATATGTTTGAACATGCGCGCATACTTCTACTTTCACCATGGAATGAGAACAATGACTTTCTACGTTAGTAAAAAGTGTATCTCGACGAATCTCATGCGGCGCAGCACCGTAAATCAATTTTATCCCGACTGTTACCAGGTTAATTGCATTCATGATGTACCAAGTTATTAAGCCGTGTCTTGGTCTTGCAAAATTAGTACTATTTTTAGTTTTACTACGCCCAACAATTGGAGAATGAACCATTGCTTTAAGACTTACTTTACAACCAAACTTCCGATAGATGTTGCGTTGAAGCAACGACTCTTCAAATTCAAAAAGTTTTTAATCTTATTTATTACTAAGGCTCCTGTTTTTAACCTTACGATCAGATTCTAATAATATTAGCGCACTCAGAACCCAATTAATAGTAGTGCAAGGAACTGCATGTATTGTAAGATTCCAAGTTGCGTTTCTCTAGTGCAACTTTAAATTCTAACGCTTCCGAAACATTTAGTTTAAGCTATTTTCGGTTAGATGTTTATAAAAGTATTTCATTGCTTATAATATCAAACAGTAGCTCAATATACCTGCGCAAGTATAGTAAAACTAGACACGAAAATGACCCGAAACGATGAAAAATTGTCTCGGATAACACTGAGGTGTGACCCAATTAATGAGTTGTCGAGGGACAACACTTATCCATCCTCACTAGCGGTAAATTTTCTAGCAGGATTGAATGAGCGTTTCTTGGATGAAGCGGTGGAAGGAAGCGAATCCGCTGTGTCTTGGAACGCCTAGGTCCTAGGGGCAGGGTATACCTGGAAGGTAAGCGTACCTGGAAGCGAGGGTACACCTGTACAGGAGGAGCAGCCAGGTAGAAGGTACGTGAACGAAGCGAGGTATCTATAATCTGCAGGCAGAGAGAGAATCGAGCCTGGTAAGATAGAGAGAGAGTTCGAAAGTAGGCCTGAACCGCTCAGTCAGCACTCGACTGCTTGTCCAGGCGATTGCTTGCCGCAATGGTAACTCCAGTAGTGACTCCAGTGCCAAACCTCCGTTAAACGATTTTTCTAAACACTCTGCGTCGAAAAAACAGGATTTTTGTGACATACAACTGGTGGGGCATGTTAGGACTCAACTCAATTGAGCCAGGCCTAAGAACTATTAAAGGATATTGACGTGCGTGTAAATCCTCAGTTCGAGTGTGTTGGCATACAATAATTAATTAGTTAATTGATTCTTGTTAATGTAATTAAGAGTATTTTCGTGACCTGTTGGCTGGCGTATGAAGAAGAGGAGTATTCGTTTCGGAACGCAGACCTGACAATGAATGTAAGTGATAGTATTTAATTTTTTAATACAGTAATTTGCTGGAGTGGCGAAAAGCTTTACATAAACAAAAGTAAATTCAATCTAAATGATATTGGTATTTTGCGGTCCCAAAATCGTTGAGAGTCTATAATTAAATGGTGGTATCCCTAACAATTTTATGTCGGTGGAATTACATGGGCATTGGAATTCCGAAACGGTTACATTAATGTTTTATTTAACTAATAATTTCATTGGTTCGCATTGGAGTAAATCGAGAAACAAATTCTGAACATTATACGTTAGAATGTTATCCCAAGCAAAGTCGCATTACATGCGCACGTGCTCAAGACCATGTCTCCAGTCTTCACGATAGTTGAGATCCCAACCGAGTATGAAAGTGACTCTCGTTTTCTATAATCCCAGCACGATCTATTCTTCATGGCGGGTTCTCGGGAACCAGTAAATCGCAAGCCCAAGGTTCATTCACACGCAGTCGCCGTGCGATTAGAGACAAAGTCATCAAATATGAGTATAGAGTTCACTTGCACTTTATGCTGCAGGCTTACTTATGAAATATAAAACTTACTTAAGGCCAACAGTATATTACCTTCAAAGTATTGATATTGTTTTATTTATTCTAGAATAAACGTTTGCTTTCACAGAGTAAGCTATTTTAATAAATTATGTACGAACTTCAATAACGGTAAATACATTAGCAAAATAGATATAATGGATGTATTTTATATTCATATTGGGAAGAAGAATCGGGGTTTAATATTAATTTCATTCAATTTCGTATACTCCTCCTATTCATTATATAATCAAAAATTGGAGTACACATCTCTTAATAACAGAGAACTACTGCATGAATATGTGACCAGATTTATAATGGGTACGCAATAACGCAATGAAAATTTACTATACTAGATATTGTTGTAAAATATTGCTAACGATTAAGTATACAAGCAGAATACCATTAAAAGGGAAAGAAGACATAAAAAACTATCGAAGTTAGAAAGCTTCCCCTGATACTCTTGAGAGACTATCTGTAGAAACTGTACTGTACTGCATGCACGTGCATCCGCTGAAAATCCCTGCCCTATTAGCAAAGAGTCGCAAAGTCATTGACATCGATGATGAAGAAGGATTTCCTGAAACCGTGATCACTTTTTTACTAACACTCTATTCTGCCAGAAAGCGGCAAATGCCGCAATTTACACAGAAGTAAAAGTACGAATCCATCAAGCCGTTAGTAAAAAATGTTGTCGCTAGAAAAAGAGTTGAAGAGCATTTCACGCTTTGCATTTCCTAGTTTCAGACTTCTACCGGCTTATTTATGCATAGCTAGGTATAATTATGTCGGAAGCCATTAGGTACAAACTTTCCCGAAGATAAAATTGATAGTTGTGCAGTAAATAAATACAGATTATATATCCAGTACTGATACTCACATGTATACTTAATGTAACTTAGTACTATAATTCATATTGGGCAATTACACATATGCTGTAATATTTGCTGACACTCCCGCTAACTAACGAAATGGAAAGGCCTTGTTTTACCGGTCTTGTTTTACCAAATTTTGTAAGACATCCTAGTTGATAACATATAACGATTGAAATATGATACTACAATTTGCAGCATTAATACCAGCTCAATTCAGATGGGAAAAGTATTCAAATTTGTTGTGACACATTTAATTGTCCATTAATAAAACGAACGAATCACAGGCATGCAATATCTTCGGAAATAATAGTGCTTTTACTATTGAGATGTCGGCAAATGTGAAAGGTCACTCCAAGTTTCAGTTTGACATCTGTGATAGAGATTTGAATCGTTGAAAAGTTATAGTAGATGTAAGACGTATAAGATGGGTATCTTGTTTTGTAATAAGGTGAAACATCACGCATTTCCTGGAGGGGAAGTACATTGTAGTAATTTCCCGTTGGAAATTAATTTACGTGAATGGAGGAGGTCTAATCAGGAAGTAGATTAGTTTTAATTACGTGGGAAAGCATATTATGAACAAATTCATCTGATAAGAAACTTTCAATAAGAGTGGATCAAGGATAGTAAAGATTATTTTACAATTTTATTCAAACAGATAAACGTAATACGAAGGAATTAATATTGGACAAATTTAATTAATATTCGAATATAACACTTCCAAAATTTGAAACTAATATTATCTTTACTATACTAAAAGTTTATAATTGCAAACTATATAAAATAGTATTGCCATGCAATGTACTGTTAAAGTTCCCGAACTCTTACAAATTTTCCAAATACAAATAATTGACAGAGTATATGGCATTGAAGTACTTTTACACTTTTCACTAGAACTATAACAATTGTGTCTTGTGGCATTACCATCTTCTACAGTCGGCAAGGATCTCGCGGTTCTCATTAATGGCTATTCATTTTAATTCAAGAAGTGTCCCAATTCTCCCCAACTCAAATCCAATAATCTCTTCATTTCTCGGGGATCGTTCGCGAGTGCTAAGGATGTTTTGTAATACATAGCTTATAAACATGGAAAGGCTATTTGCAGAATGGGTCATTCGAGTTTTGCTCGTTGGCACGGGAGCCACCGACATGTTGAGTAACTTAGAAACTATGACATGCGATCTCCCCTGTGCACGCAGAAGGGAAATACATTCTCACTGAAATTCTATAGTCACTTTTTACGAGCGTCTTGTAAGGCTAATTTGTATAATTAGTGTGGAGTAACTGCTGAAAAAATCTCGACACCGTTTCTGGGTCAGGTGGAATCTAGGTCATGGATGATTTGCCTGGTATTCAAATCGAAAGTCACTAAAAAATGGAATATATGCATTTTAATTTCGAGGGTTCTGCAAGATATTAGTTAATTCACTATTTGTTGGTATTTAGCTTAGCGACACAATTCGAAATTAAACCAGGTTAAATGTGAAACAGAATGCTCACGCTGAAACACATCATTAGTGGAAATTTAAGTAGCTTCTCCAATCACAATAGTCGTGTAGACCGACTATTTCACGGTAGACTACTTGTTACATATTACGCACACCTTAAATGTCATAGAATTACGACGTTGCGTTAATTGAGCATGAGAAAAACTACCGCACTCCCTTAATGAAATGCATTACATTCCTCGCCAAGATAAAAACTTTTAATTAGCATAAACATTAGTCAGTTATCTAGCGCGTGACTACACGCGCTGTAAAAGCGAGATCACAAGAGAACATTGAGAGCATGCCAAGTTAAACAGGTAATATAGTTAACATAATGAAAACGTTGCAGATTACGGTGTTTTTCGTGTTGCTTGTGCTCGGTCTGGGCCACTGCCAAGTGAAGGATGTGCCGTCTCTATCGGAGATCGAGAACTCAATCAACCGAACAATCGAGGAGGTCGAGAGGATGGTACGAGGGAACCCGAAACTCCCTCAGCTATCCAGACAGGAGATCGTAAATATCCTTTACAACATCACGACGAAAGACATAGACGCACTACAGGACCAACAGAAGATAGAAAAGGCCAGGAAGTTGTATCAAAGAGCATTGATGGTTGTCTTGCCATACAACGGCGAAGGTTCGTCCGAAAATCTTAAAGATCTCTATACAAAACCTCCGATGACACAAATTGTGCCAGACATTGAAAGTCCGGATGAGATTAGGCCTGATGATGTGATGGAGCATAGGGCAGAAAAGGATTCCGACTCACCAAATGATGTGACTGATATGAATTCGGAATCCCTTTCGACTACTACTGAGAATGTTAGAGTGTCATCGTCAACGCAGAAGCTCGTCATGAAGCAAGTTCGAACGACTACACCAAAGGGTCGCTACAAGAACCACAGGGAGACATACTCCGAAATTCACAGGAAAGTTCCATTAAAAGAGACCCTCAAGCATGACTCCGCTCCGGTTAGATTCACCTTTAACCTCGACAATCTGCAGAAGAAGTCGCAAACTCCGGAGAAGATACCGGTTACAACGAGACGTCCCATATTCCGCAAGGATCTTTATGAGAAGAAGACTGCGAACAGTTCGAAACTAGAAATCGTATACAGTACCAGCTCGTCGACTGAAGCTAGCACAACTGAATCTAAGGGACTCCAGATAGACCTAAATACGACTAAGCAACCAGAAGTTAAGACTGGTCAAAACATACTCTCCTCCGATCAATGGAAGTATAACGCGCCGCCGAGATCTACCGGCAGACCAATGACAACAACAAGACCACTGCCAAAGATTAATAGGTTCAGGAATAAACCTGTCTCTTCAACAACAATACGAACAACGTCCGAAAAGGTGATGCTTGCGAGCGAAAGGCCAGAGATAATGAAGAAGATCCCCAAAACAACAATGAAACCAATCCGCATTGAGAAGGAAGCTGAAAGTACACCTCTTTATGTTACACCGATGTCCTCGGAGGCTGCATCCAAACATACATCTCCGAAATACAGTTCAACATACTCTGCTAACAGCGCTGCATTGCGTGCAACGACTAGCAATCCCATGAGACCGGAAGTAATGGATCTCCTGGCGTCGATAGGACTGCGTCCTGATAATGACAGCAGCGCCGAGGACGTCTACAAGATAAATAGGGAGATCCTAAAAAGTAAGATTCAGATACCCGATACCAATAGCGTTGTTTACACAACAACATCCGCTCTGAGTGCCATTGGCTCGGATTCTCCGTCGATCGTAAATCAAAACACATTCGAGGGGCCTGGCGCCGAGATAAAGAAGGGTGTCCAGAACCTGACACCGGACGTTCAGTTACTCTTCCAGAAATTCGGCCTCCAGACTTCGAATCTGGCTGCAACCCCAACCACCACCACGACCCAGAGGACAGTTGTGACAAATTCCTACACAAACTTCAAACCCTTACCAACGTCCAGCGTGAAGGACGAAGACATGAGAGAGTTCTTGGCACGGTTCGGCTTAGGCCAGACTGACAGCCGAAGGGAGAAAGCGATGCAAGCGACGACAAAACGTCCGCCTGTGATCGAGGCAGTGCCAGACAACATGAAGAACATACTAGAGAACATAGGCCTGATCTCGAATTCGCGCAAGAAGCTTTTGTCGAAGGAAAAAGCAGCGGCGTCGACGGAGCCAAAACACCACGTGTTTAAGCCGCACGAGGTAACCTATGGCGATAAGGAACAGAGAGTTAAGATAAACGAGCTACTGGATACTGTGAAGATGGTCCAGCAAGGCAGAGGTCATATCGAAGACGTGCACAAAGCGGCGAAGGACCTCCTCCAAACGACCAAGACTCTGAAGGACGGTCCTGATCCTTTGAGCCTCGAAGAGATCATCAGGATTTACAACGAGGACGTGAAGAACGAAGTGAAACGCCAGCAACAAGACGAACAGGAGACCACCACTGTTAAACAAAAGGAGGAAAACAACTCGCCGAGTCCTTTCTCAACTGGTATTAAGAAATTTATGGTTTATATGTTGAGCGCTTCCGAGGTCTGGTTTGGAAAAATGATTCAGGCTCTTAGCTGGGTCGGGACGATGATCGCAAGTGTCAGTAACAGTAGCAAACAGCCCTCTAATGTTGACTGACTTATCGTGACTCGACTTCTATGCCATCACTTTCCTCTATGTGTGCCTTCTTTCACCTTCTCGCTGCTTCTTCGTGAACCCTGCCTTCTGCAGGCGGTACTTCCAATCATGTTTCTACGAACATGTACAGTTACTCGCGCAAGTATTCCGACTCTCGCGCGTTTCACTAGTCTCAGATTTCGAATGGACCACTTCCGACTGAAAATGTTGCTCGATACTCTGGTATTTTGGAGTCTCCCACTATTGGTCGAGAGAATAACTTTCCATTTACTCTACAGAACGAATTCAATGACAGAAGGATTGTTGAAAATGATTAATTTTCTTTTGGCCTCGAACAATCAAATGGATGGATTTAGATGTTGTATTTACACTGCACGGCAACTGCGCAAGTTTAAAAATATAACTATACGGATATTTTAGCGAGTAACTGTACATATATATTGCTTTCCCTTCTAGTCTTAAAGTCTATTTACATATTATATCCACTACGTGTCATAAGCGTACTGATATATGTACTATATTATTATTTGATGCTCTGTTAATCTTCCACTAATTATGAGACACTGATTCACCACTGGAACGATGCGCTATTGGCACTTCACTAATGTATATGATTGGACCTTCAAAGTACGGTTGTACCGCGCATATATTGCTGATATATATTCGGTGGCAAGGCAAAAATATTGTGCCAAGTTCAAGTATATGGAATGTAGAGTCGTTTCCGTCGAAATTGGGCTTATTTCTTCTCGGTGACTGTAATGTCAGGAATAAATGACCGGTATGACCGTGAGTCTACTTTTAGCAAACAAGAGTTTATTATACGCGAGAGGTCAGAGGTGTATAAAACACACGCACGCAATGCACGTGCCGCGATGAGAGTTAATCTCAACCACTTTCTATTTACTTTCCTTTCGACTAACGCCAATGGATCCACGGGTTAGCTCGCCACCTCCCAATTTGGCATTCATTTATGCTGTCGTGCGTTCATTTCTTCTGCAACGAAAGCTAGCTTCTCATTTCTTATTGCGTTTCTATCATTTTCACCATTCTCACTGGTTCTTCGACTGTCGACTTCAATATCTACTTAGCGTTACTTTCCAGGGAAGTTGAATGTATTCTTAATTGGAAGTCAACGCGGGTCAATTTAGAGAGATTGATGTTTGCACGTGACCCTGACTTGTTAACAGTCATTAAAGATACTCTACGAGTGTGGTGTGGCACTTTCCAACAGAAACGACGTCTAGCACCGCCGCGAATTCCGAGGATTCGGCGCGTCTGGCATCGGAAGCAATGGATTCGGCAACGTCAGCCACGGATTTGTTGGACCTGGCGACTTCAGCGACCCCGGCGACCTCCACTTCGAACTTGAAGGACCTGGAGGACTCTTTCGGGGGGACAACACAAGCTCCGGATCCTGCTCTACCGACGAGACCTAAAACAGGTCTCTACTTCCTCGTCGACTGGAACACTTTCCTCGAGGTCGGTGAGGAAGGTCGCGATAAAGTGAACCTGCGATTCCAGCCGAAGGCGGGCGACAGGTCGAGATTCCTTCCTGTTGCTGTGCCCTAAAAGAGGAGAACCTGCGCTGTATACATGTGCTACATATGTGATGTACAGGGTGATTCATTGCCTTTGAATCACCATAGTTGCATATACGCTGCTCTATATAAGTTTTATTGTAATTTAAGTATTAATAATTTAAAATTATATCACTAATTACAAATTATTAATATTTAAATTCTAGTAAAACTTGTTATAGTTTAGTACAGTTACAAATGCTCTAACAATTATAATTACTCACTGATGTTTGCGAACTCTCTTCTACGTCCTATATACATATACATATAGTATAGTATAATATAATATTGTATACATACTATATGCCTGGAGGATGGGGAGTTGTAGAACATCGATGAATCGAAGGCAAGTGCATCACTGTCTACAGTACATTGACCACCCCTCATGAGCATTGGGGCACGTCCTATTTTTCCGAGAACTGGCCAGTTGACCCATTAACCCTTTAAAGCCTAGCACGGGAAAATTATTTCTTAAGGACATAACTGTAGAGCACTTTAAAAAACTTTTTTCATAAATCTTAATTGAGGAATTTTCAAAAATGCCTTTATCCGCAAGAGAAAAACTACTGATTACGGACGGTCATAATTCATATGAAAATCATTGTATTGTAAAGAATGTTTAAGATGATGCTATGAACGGATTCGATGGCTCGTTTGGTAGATAAATTAATCAAACGCTTTGAATTCATTCTTGTAAGTAGGAGATTAAAAGGCAAAATTCAACAATGTAAATTAAGCACAAGAAGTTGCAAGTGAAATTTTAATGCAGCATTGGGATGTAGCGTGTTATTATTATTCATTCATTGTATGTGCAGGGTGTATGTACTTCATTATACCTATATGTTCATAAGCCATTAATGTAGATACCAGACAGTTTAATTCAATATCATGTTAATGTTATTGCTTTCTGAAGCATTTAGTTGAGATAGAAGTATCTATAAACGGGTGTACCTTACTTAGAGTATAACTGCCTACCGGAGGAATATCCAAATTGTATAAATCGCAAGTAATCAAAGGACCATTCGGGTAATTAGTGGGAGCATTGTTACTACGCGTTATATATTTATTGATGCACTGCGATCATGGTAATTTCTAAAAGTTTATGATCGCTTTATGGCTCATATATTAGAATGTTAATATTAACTATTTATGTATGTGTGATTGTTGTACAATTGTCGACATTTAATTAAATACTGTTACAAACACTCAACAGTTTCTCTTGATATTCCTACTTTGTCAACTCCATTGCGTTTACTTCAAACTGGATTGAATCAGGTTTCCTAAATTCTCTTGTAGAGAACAGCATGCTTGGCACTGTTGCGACGTAAATAAGAGAGCACAGGCTACAATTCATAAGTTCAGGCCTCCAGTCGAAGTGTCGTGTCCCCTGTATACAAACACTGTGTTTGGATCCAATGAATCGAGGATGTAATACATAATCAACGGCAGTCAGTGTACGGCAATGCCCGATAATGACTGCACTCGCTGATCATACAACAATTGTTTTATTGCTGTGCTCGTTTCTTCTCGTGAATCTTGTGAGATGCGACGAAGTGGACAGGACTTTGGAGGACCTGCAGCGGATGCTGTCGGACGCCAAGAGCTACAGGAAGTCCCGGGATTCCGAGAGCAGTTCGCCCGTTTGGCTGGAATATGAATTCGAAACTGGAGCAGGCAACCGCGAAGGTAATTTTCTTTCACTTGATGTTTAATATACATATATTATTTCGTTCAATTTACAATGCATAGAATGCACAGTAAGTCCTAAAAATGTTTCTATCAATCTATGTGTAGAGTGAGTCACTTGCCTTTACATGTTGGGGATAATAATGAATTATCTTGTGATTATGCACGAATATTTTCCAACTACTGCATTATTCTATATATTATGCACTCGCTCGTGTGAGAACAGTGAAAGTCACACTTTTAGGAATTATTGTCAAATCCCGCCTTGCGTTTACCACGAGGAAAACCGGAAAGTAAAATTATCGGTAGAGTTTCTCGCCAAGTACATACATAGTACTATTCATATCTCCTGAACGACTGAGCCGACTCGTCTAAGTTTTGGCTGATTAGATTCAAAAAAATAATCGATGAAATATAAAGTTCATAAATAAATCTTTGGGAGTGTAACTTTTGCATAAATGATGGTGAAAGTTTGATATCGATCGAAAACCGCTACATTTCGGGATAAGTATACTCGGATGTGTTATGTACATTCTATTCAAATCACACAGGTTGATATGTTTGTAACTACATAAGTAGTTTTATAGGAAGCACTATCTTATATCAAGGGCAAATGAATACCTTGTATACGTACAAAGTGATCCTCACATGTGTGAAATGGTACATACGCTTATTTTGATTTACTTAACATATTTTCACACATATCGATACCAAGTGTCTCGATAGAAATCCATTGTTTCAATCCATGAAATAACAATTTTTGCATAAATATTTGTATAAATACAAAATTTGTTATTGAAACGTTTCGGTTCGCAGAACTTGTCGTCATCAACAGCTATCTGCACGTACTGCCGGGTCTGCCGGAAGCGGATTTAAACTGGCAATATGTGGAATCGACCGGCTCCAAATATCTGGCTAGCGCGAGTGGCTCGGTGTTATCGCTGTACAAACTGACGCTGGCCAATGAATTCTCAATGGACGAGCTCGCCAGACTGCCGATCGAGGGGCGGATATTAAAGTTTAAAATTTTCACCATCAATGCCCTCGACGTCCAGGAAGAAAGAGAGAGGACCGAGATTTTGGCGGTCCTCTGCGTAGAATCCAACAGTGGCGCGTCCCTTCGATGGTTTCGACTTTTAGAGGGTGCTTTCCACATTTTTTGGCAGCTGCCTGTACAAAAGCACGTAACGGACTTGGAGTTGCTAAAGGACGGCAATCAAATTAAGATCCTCCTGCTGGAGAACAACGGAGGCCCTTTTGGGAAACAGTACTCCCCGTTGGATGTTTGCGCTGTCACTATCGATTTCTCCAATCTCGATTACAGCTCTTGGTAATTAGATTACTATAGTTGGGCCATTGTGAGAATGGGGTTGAAAGAAGCCTTGAACAACTTGAAAGAATGAGAGAACCAGTAGCTAGAAGGTTCCAAATTTGTAGCGAGATAGAGCGATTGGGGAAGACAGGCGCTAATTCTGACAAATTATGCGTTATTTCCTCAGCTTAGTAAACCGATTCTCTTAGTGGTCCTACTCTAATAACTAAATCCTGGTATTTCTGAACTCTCATGAGAACAATAACACCTCTGTGAATTTGTAAGTAAGCATTAGAAATCTCACACAATTGTACGGGCTCCTATAAACTCTTTCAAGTATAAGTTGATGCTCTTGCCTTTTAATCTGCGTCACCAATTATTTGGAATTATTCGTGTATAACTAAAATTACTAAAGTTATCTATCGTATTTTGCACCCCCACTAAATTTTCAAGTGTGTACTCAGCAGTGGTGTTCCAAAGGCAATTGTATCGTCCGGTACAGTGTCCAAAGTAATTGGGCGTTGGTTCCACGCTGATTCGTGTAATAATTCATTATTTGCATAATCGCACAGTTTCTATGTAGAGCTAATGTGAGAAGTACATGTGATCATATTCAGTTTAAGGAATGATAGGGATAGTATAAAAACAATTATGGATTTAAGTTGAACGAATTTTAGGCTTTGCCAGAGTGTACTTTTGCCAAAGACCTTGCAAATTCAAGTATGTCCGACTTACGAGCGGACACTACTGGCTCTTCGAGGAATGGATGAAGTCTACCTGTACGAGTTCGTTAATACTATGAAAGGAACTATGTTCAGTACTCTCGAATCGGTGAAGTCACACAGTCTCAAGAATTTCGTGTGTTTCGAGAGCGGATCCGTCGAGTACTTGGCTATTTCCGGCCCCCAGGCTGGCCTTTATAACTTTTTCGAAAATGAATTTCAGTTCAACAGTGAATCGGAAAAGCATTTCGGTAAGCATTCTCTAGCAACTATTCAGTTCATTCAGTTTTTTAACTATAAAATGTTTTTGTAAATTGTGGATCCTTTCTTTTCCATCCAGAAGCAAGAATGATTATTGTAATTATTTTAATAAAATGTGGGGTTGATAAGTTTTAGAAGTCACGAACAATTCGTATTGTATATATTTTGATTGAGACCAGATTTAGCAGTATGTTGATTAGTGAATATATTATAATTTAAAAATAACAAAAAATGTAAGATTAATCTGTGAAAAGTTAAATATTAACTTTTGCAGAATTGGCTGAAATAATGTGGATCAAAAATCTTCCGGTGGACACATACAGAGACGAGTCCCTGCTGTTGATGCAATTGAAAAACTCTACTGTAATCGCACTTGGCTGGAAAGGAGTCGGCTTCGAGAGAGTTTCATTACCCGACAAGAACCTCGATGAGATCGACCTGTCGAAATCGACAGCCATTCCAAACTTCGGCTTAATATACGGCAATAGGATCTTTAAAATAGATACTACACTGAAACCATTGAGGCGACCGGTTCACGATGATACGGAAAGAATAGTAAAGTTACAGGCTGTTTTAAAAGTACGTATAAATACAACAAGAATTCCAGAAAACTCTCCATATTAATGAATGCAGGAATAATTATAAATTATTTATCATAAAACCACTAAATATAGTAAATAGAAAAGTAAATAAACAATTAAGAAAGCACATTCACGATTCATACCTTTATATTTGGGGACGTAACAATTGGTATTAGTCGACAGTAATAAATGCTAATTTGTCAGGTGTTTCAGTATGTAAATACATACATGTATGATAACATTGTTGTCATAAAATGTTAATCTTCACAACAATTTCAGGAAGTTCTGGATCACCAAGAGAACATTCTAGATGCAACCGAAGAGCGATTGAATAAAAGTTATTTAAAGAACCCCATTGTTACCGGATTCTGGAATCTGACCAACCTAAATGTAACGAGTGCTAACATTAGTGGGAATGTTAATTACCAAACTGCTTCGATCGGAATAACGAACTTGACAGTGGAAGATTTGTACTTCAACCCAATTTCGCAGTCAAAAGTTTTAAATAAACTTGCGGATGAAATAGCGGAAATAAAGAATAACTTGGCTGGAGCGTTGGATCTAAACTTGAAGAACCTCAAGTTGGATTCCGACCTGAATATAACTGGGAACATTGCTATTCATGGTGTTCTAAATGTGGATAATTTGACAGTCGACTTTATGAATAACGCGTCTGTTTTCTCGACCTTGGGTTCCCAGGATATCATAAACAATGACGGGAAAACCTGGGTCTCTGTAGAAACCGAAAGGTTGCAAGCCTCTTTTATAAATGGCATCCCTGTTGAAAGCATCGTATTCGACAACACGAGAAAAGATTATAGCAATGTTAATTTTTCGGGGATAAACCGAGTTATTGTCAATGGAAGTCTGAATTTCTCTAATATAAATGACGTCAACTGGAGTAATTTTATTAGTAACGTCATATGGAGGAACAAGCCGGCCTTTATTAATGGGAGCATCACTATAAATGGAGTAAGTGCGAAAATACTCCTTTTAGTAACTCGATCTTCCCCTTTTGTATTAATACGTGAAGCTTATTACCATTTTTCCAATGTATCCAATAGCACTGCATTTAGAGCGAAATAGAAACGAATAGTAATATCAATATAATAATTTCTTTTTCAGACAATATTTGCCGAAGACACAACGATTGACATTCTAAACAAGCAACGTTATCCTGAAGATTATGTGCTATCGAACATTAGCTCGCTTGTCAATCTAAGCGGAAAGAAAACGTTCGACAAGCTAATTATTCAGAATCTCCTGGGAATAAACATCATTAATGACATTGTTATCGATGATTTCGTTATACTGAATAATGCGAACGAACTGGATCAGGATATTACTTTTGAGGGTTTGACGATTGATAGCCTTTTTCAGGTGTGCGTCAATTGAGCTTTTGTTTATTTATTATTACACTGATTTAATGTCGGGAACAAATTCGATTTCTTTGTTACAGCTTTAGAATTCGGAATTCAATTGAAGTTTGAGAAAATTTAGTTTGAGTGTTGATTACACGTCGAGCACTATAATAAATCATTTACTTATTTTCAGCGCAATTAATATAATCTTGAGTTTTCTAATTTAGTCGGGTTTTCCAATCGAGTTACAGGTTGACGGTAATGTAACGGGAATAGAAATGATAACGAACCCTACCTTGAAAGAAGTCACCAATGTTACGGCTCATGTTATTTTTACAAGCTTAAATGTTCTCGGGGATATCTTTTTGGAGGACTCAATCGACGATAAGAATTGGCGTGATTTTGAAGACTTGGTGCAGAAGACAGAGGAAAAGGTTAAGATTACTGGAAACAAGACGTTCATATCCGATGTAGCTATATCGAATGTTACTATTACTTCGAATATGATGAATGGTCATCATATTAACGAATTCTTGACGGTGGACACAGATCAGTTGCTACCAAGTACGCTTACACATTCAAATTTATTTTGCCGTATTATTTCGACAAATAATACCCATGTTCTTTAAAACTAACGATCGAATTTAATGTTTTTCCCTTTTCGAGTTTTATAATCTGCATTTCAGATTTGGCTAAAATAGGAAACAACATTATACTTGACCAAATCCAGCTTGGTGTGGTGGAGAAACTAGAAAGACTACTCGCAGAATGCAATGAAGCGACTGATGGAAATTCGTCGAGAAAATTAATTTTTGTCTCTCCAATTACTGTCAACAATTTCTCATTTGAGAAATTAAATTCAGCAATATCGGAGGATGCCTTCAGTAAAATGCTAAATGAAACATTCCAATCAGTCTCTTTTGATGATTTATCACTGGCAACTTTAGTATCAGAGGAAATTCTTCCGGAAATAGTAAATGGTTTCAATTATTCGAACCCGCTGAATGTTTCATCACCAGCTAATGAAATCCAGGAGTATTTTATTGAAAACTTGGAAGTTGGAAAGCTGAGCGTCTCAAAAATTAATGCAATACCAAAAAAAGACTTCAAAAACATATTAAATCGTTTAGAGTCCTTTAATGCGGAACTCTCGGGTGGAAATATTTCTCTCAATTCCCTTCGGGTGAAAGGCAAAATAAAGGCAATCCGAGTAAATAGTAAAACCCTTTCGGAACTCTACAACGTGGCCGAGCGAGGAACAGTAGTCTTTGAAAAAGACACATCTATTGAAACCTTGACCATTCTGGGTTCTGTAAACAACTACAACTTCACAGAACGCATATTTGAAAGTGTCCTCAAAACGGATAAGGATATCAAGTTTACCGGACATAAGAATTTTCGAAATGTAACTTGCGACCAGCTGGAAATAGTGTCGATTAATGGGCATCATATTGAAAACCTTTTTAATCCCATGAAGGAACAAACCTTAACTGGGCCCATAACAGTAAATGGTACGCCCTTATCACGCATTCAATTACTCATGTACATTTTAAAGCACAATTAATTTATGCTTAAAAACCAGACGGCGGAATTTAATGCAGTGAATAATTTAGTTATCTCAAGTTGTGTTTTAATATTTCAGGCTCAGCAACCATATTAAGAAATTTCGAGGCGAATGGAAAAATTGCAAGTGTTCCTTTTTACGATTTCCTCGAGCGATTCAAATACGCTGGAGACAATACGTATGAGCTGCGCGGGAATTTCATCTTTTCTGATAACGTCGGTGTTGAAAGTGTTTCCACGAGTGGAACAATTCAAGGATTAATATTCGACGAGTTCTTGGACACAATTGTTAGGAAGGACGAGAACAATATCACAATTGGGGGCACCAAGTCATTCCGATCTCCCGTTACTTTCAACAAGAGTATCTTTATTCACAAAAGATTAAACGATCTGAATATAAAGCAGTTTAATGAGAAGGCTGTTTTTATTGATACGCCGGCTTCGGTAAATTCGAAAATCATTTTTGAAAGTGGCATTCATATAGAAGAAGATTTGATTGTCAAAAAGAAATTTGGGGCTCCATTTGTTATGGGAGTGGATATGAATGCTCTTGAAGAAAACATGTTGTACGTGAACAGACCAACTGTTATAACAGGTACAAATTTTGCATTCCTGCAGTTAAAGAAATGCCTGCTTACAAATGTAATGCGGAAACCAATATTGCAAATAGATTATAACGATTTTTAATTATGTACCTTTCAAGATTCATTTCCAGCAGAATGAATTAAAGCCTTGCGATAACAATTTATGTTCTGAAAGTTATAACAGTTATCATCGGGCAATTAATTGAAGCGGGTCGAACGAAATTAATAATTGTTCATTGCCTACTTTCAAATTAATTTGTGTATCTTGAACTTTCATTTCACTCCAGATACCACTGTTCTGAACAACGTAACATTTCGAAAGAGTATACGAGTGGAAAAAATTATTGATATCGATATGGATTCAATCATACCACTGCACACCGACCAAATGATGCAGAGTGAAGTTCTCAAATGCGAGAATATTACTGTCGAAACTTTAGATATCTTGGGGATGATCAACTCTCACATGCTCGAGGAGATTAAAAGCAACACTTTCATGGTTTGTGCAACATTTCATACTTTAACAGTGTTAAAATGGAGATATTTTATGCGCAGATCATTTTCTTCCTCAGTTAACAGGAAATCAAACAGTAACAGGAAATATCAGTTTCCGTGGAAAAGTTTATATTCGAGGTAATTTCGATGCCAAATTTATTAATGGTGTCAGTCCAAAGGTAATTGCCCTGTATAATGGGAGCGAAACATTAACAGGTAAGAGTAACTTATTCTACTAAAGAGCAAAACCACTCATTCACAAGTTTATTACAAAAATATCATTATATCATTAATTATATATATAATTTTAATCATTATAAACGTGCGCTCATCATTGAACTCTAATATAAGACAGCACTGATGTAAATTACTTGCTACTTTCTTTGCAGGAAACTTCGTTTTCAAGAACCTAATCCCATTGAATCAAAACCTTCGGGTTTTGGGGAATTTGAACGATATTAGTCCCCAACACTGGCAAGCAATGGCAGTTTCGAAAAATGCGCCTCATAAGCAAACTCTTTTCGGCAAGTGGACGGTACATGGCAATGTCCACTTCGGTGAAAACATATCTGGCTTAGGCAAATTGAATCGAGTCAATATGACAGAAGTTATGGGTGCAGTGGCCAAGAAAGAATTGGAAATGGAGAGGACAACGGAACAACAAAATGTACGGAACGCAAGCCTGATAAATCGACATTTTAGTGTTTTCGTTTTATCAAGAACACGCGAACAGTTAACTACATTACAAATGATTGCCTAATAATTATGAATATTAATATCTGACGGGCGGAAATGTTAATACCATTTTTATAACCGAGAAATATTATTATAACTTTTCACAATTGGGTTTAGTCTTATAATGTTTCGAGATATCAGTTTCATATTTCACAAGCCATTGACGTTTTCGATTTTCCAGACAAACATGACAGTTTTCTGCAATAGTCTGCACAAACTGAAGTACTATGCCGAAAATCAAGCGTATCTTTTCAACACTTTCGAATTTCTTGAAAGCCTATCCTTCAATAGTACAATAGTGGACGTTCACCACTTCGAAGTCGACGGCCGTGATTATCTGTTCACAAGTCACAACAGCTGTCACATGAACGCTTTTACGTTCAACGGAGAAGAGTTCAAGTTGGTGGCGAATGTCCCGGATTTCGGTAGAATCGACCGATGGACCTTTAAGAACGACAAGGTGCTCTACTTCCTCACAATGGGACACGACCTTTGCAGAAGAGGCCCGGTCAATCTTTGGAAACTGGAACACGATCAATTTGTTGTATGTCCCTTTTATTACTACACTTCCAGGAATACTTACTAAGTCTTGATAGATCCCTAACATTTCAAGTAACTTTGAGATAAGAATAACCAATTTTAAGTGAATAATAGAGCGAAAGTTACTCGCCGAATCCAAAGTTACGACTAGTTAGTAAAAATATATTTCATAATACATATACATAGAATGGATCCCAGAGTAACGTCTTACAAGACACAATTTTGTCTAATTCATATTTTTACTAATTTATAGTAATCCGCATATATAAAGTACTGTATTGTATCATTACATTTTTAACTGCTTCCGTGAAAGTATCTGACACACGTCTTCATAAAAAAATTGTACTCGGATGAAAATGTAATGATTTCAGCACATCTTAGATCTGGGCAACAGGACTCATAACGGCAGAATAAACGAGGATACATTCCTCTCCCTGATTAATGAAAGGATCGGGCGCCGCTCGATTATTCGGCCGAACGAGCAAATGAGGAAATTCGTGTCAGCCCTCACGAGTAACGAGAAAATGAGATTCGGCTTGGAGAATGATCGATCAGCATCGACAAATCGTCAGTCGAAATACGAGCAGAACAAAGGTTACTGGACCCACGCCGCTACGGAAAGTCACCAGCAGACCAATGAAGACTTAAACTTTAAAGCAGGAGTTTTTCAAAAAGAACTATTTCTTTACTACGACCAGGAGCTTAGCAAGAAGAATATATTCGTAAGTACTGGAAGCCTTAACAATTAAAACATATTAAGGAAAACAATTGTATAATGTATAATAGTTGAAAAGCTTTCAATTCCTACCAAGTTAAATTAGACGAAGCTGCAACTGTTATTCGTATTTTAATGTCGTGGTTCTACATGGGAAATTCGAAAGTTGTGCAGTTTTTCATCATTGATTAATACATTTCGCAGATATGCAATTACGACGTGACACAGAGGAAAATTTTGCAAACTCTCAGTGCTCAGAAACCGAGCTCGTTCATCGTCATTAATTTAGAGAACATGATCGAAACTCTACTTATCTTCATTGAGAACGAAAGTTATCTTCGTATTTACGAATATAGAGGTATTTCTCACTTACCGTGGATAATCAAGAAGCTATGCCTTCAAATAAATTATTTATTGTTTTCTTAGGCATCCAAGGATTCGTTTACAGAGACACCATTAAACTAAAGGCTCACAAACTCTTTACCTTCGATATGCGAAAGTATCCCAATTTAGCGAGGAAACATTATATAGTCGCAGTTAATGGCAATCGCCTTACCATTTTAAACGCCAAAATGCACGGCGAGAAACTAGACATGGCACACTATCCATGCGAAAGTCTCTAGAAATTGGAAGCAAAATTTTAACATAAAAAAATGGTTTAATTGGCTGTTTGTATTATCTTATCTAGTTTATATTAATTTATAGTAAAATGTAGGAAATATTTATTATACGCATGAGTAGAATGGGGCATCGTATATTTGCGTAAGGGTAAGAATGTAGGTAGTGTCACAAAGTGATTGAAGGTATAAAATAATTACAAAAAATGTATTGTAAACTATAGAAACGATAGTGATTGTTATATATGATATATACATAATTTATTCGAATTATTGCATCTCTGTAAATAAAACTGATGTCGGAATGCAGGAATATACGTTAACTCTGATCGAGTTACTGATCAATTAAAAAGTTGTGTTTTATTTATAGACATATTTACATTTTTGCAATTGCCTTCGGCTTAAATAATCCGATAGCCTACTTTACTGTGTATACATGGTTACCAGTTGCGAGTTCTCTAGCTCAATATCAATTATACACGAATATTTTCCCAAATCTACACTAAATCCTACACATTAGATGCAATACTAGATGATATACATAATATGATATACATATGTAATATGCATACATGACAGATAAAAATAGAGGGTTCAACGGAACTAGTTCAAAGGCAAGTGCATGTGTAGCGCCCTGTACATGCTTATATTATACCCGCGCACCTGCCGTAAGTTGAATTTTAGTGCGGATTAGAGGATACGAGATCGAGGTAAGATTAGGAAAGTAATTGAAGACTAAAGAATGCAATTTGCAGATATAGCCACAGGTCTGCGAGAGATAGGATCGTAGGCGATTGAGAGGGGACAAGACCCAAGTGGAAAGAAGGACGAGCATGCAAGCATAGAGAGAAAGAGTGAGAACGGAATAGTTCGGTATAAGGAAGTACCCGTTAGGAGTAATAAATAAGCCAGTCATTACAGATGCAATCAGAGATGCAGCTGAGCAGTCTGTCCTCGAATCAATTCAGCACCTGTGCCTAGTATGTGACCCGTGCTCCCCTGACCTAGACATACACACTGCGTCCCATTTTTAATGCCAATTCCCAGCCATCCTCGGAACTTTTAGCAAACATACCACTATTCATATTACACTCTTAATTACCTGAAGCTCATGCTGAAGTACCTATTTTCCGATTAATGTATTTAACCAGAATACTGTTATGGATAGATTTAATTAGATTGGGCCTTATTTAAATCTTAAATTTATTCGCGAAACAATGTATTCTAGGTATTCGGGAAGCTTAGAGCGGCCTACTCTTAAAGACAGCAAATCCGCTTCTGGTCGTGTGTGTAATACTATTACTGACTTTTAGTGGAATATCTCGCTGGCCCTCTTGGGCCTGCTGAAGTTGTATGGCTTCCGTCCTTCACATCGGTAGACGCCGGAGGGGCTGAACCTGGAGACTGGATAAGGAACATGCTGGGTGGGCGTGAGAGAGATGAATGGCTTTGTAGCGTGATATATTCGGTAAACACGTATTCTAAGAATTCTGCAAAAGCTTATAGAGTTGTATTCGGAATCCAAAACTGTGCAGTCTACATTGATTTATGAATACGGAGAAAGTGTAGATATTCGGCCAATAACGGTGTTGTATTTTCGAACCTTCACCTTTAATAAGTCGTTGTTTATTAAGAGCCGGTCGATAGTTTTTAGTCCACTTCTGTTTTTAGTGCCTCTTCGAGTTAATGCTGATTCCAACGTATCGCATTTTTTAGGGTATAGAAGAAGACACATATGTATATGTATGGTCTGGGTTTTTGGCTAAGACGTGGTAACGATAAAAATATTTGTTGCCAGTGTCCCACAAGGAATTCGACTTTTGACAAGATAGACCAATAAATTTGAATGTCCATGGATAGAAAAAGAAATGGAACCACGCAAAATACCAACCGGCAGGACACCCAAAGAAACCTATTGAGAGAAGATTGTGGATTCCATATAAAATTAGCATAATCTGCAAAGCACGGTATATGAATATCCGTGATCCAAGCGTGTTTCGTTAGACCGAACATCAAATCCCTGGTGAAATTAGTCAAAGTTCTTCATCATCAACTCCTGGATGAAAGTATCTCTTAGTAAGGAAATATGTATAACTCAACTGGCTTAATAAAGCAATGATTTTGATCGGAATAGCAACACCTGGTTCTTTCGCGTAATTCAAATTCGCCCGCGTCGAGATATTCAATGCGTAGGACAACTAGGAAGCATAACTTCCCAAATCAAGGGAGCGCACTGACTTTGAAAAGTGGCGGTAGGTCGAAGGCTCTGGAAACTCGAGGAAAGCTCCGGCGCACTCGATATCTCGTGCAAGCTCGAGCAATCGAGCCACCCACTGGAAGCTCCGAAGCTGGGAGGCGAGAGGGTGGCGTCGCCTTGACGACGACGTCGTCGTCGTCGCGACGTCGGCGCACTGTGATTCCCCATACTGACGGAGCCGGGTGGTCGTCGGTGTTTAGCCGATGGCGAGCCAGTGCATCCGACTTTTCTCGGGCAACGCGTCCCTTCCTGGTGACAGGGTCCCGACGCCGACCCAAAACTCCCGGAAACTCGTGCACCCGCCACTCACCCGGCACTACTTTTCAATAACAAAGTCAACCAGTGAACCCGGTAGCTCCCGTTGAACCGGGACGATATCCTGAAGGCCCCAGGAGCAATGTTCCGAAACTCCAATTTCATCACTCGGGTGGCAAAGGGTGCCCAACAACCCTGAATGGAATGTCAAGGACTGAAATCCGCAAAAGGGGTCATTGATTAGTCGATTAATTGAACTGAATTCACAAGTGCATGGAAGTAGTGCATGGGTCAGCGAGTGAAGGGGCTAAAGTGATTGCCGGGTGAGAGTAAATGCCGGTATTTGGCCGGATCCTCATCTGGTCCGCCAGGAGGCACACCAGCCACTCGTTCTTCGAACACCTTTTCCTGCCCGTTTTGGGGATGCTGGTGATGTTTGCGCGACCACTTGGCGTAGCCGGCGTTATGCCCGCCAAGCCTGAGTGAAGAGACCACCGGGACATGTGCCTTTTCCTCTCATATTGATCGCGGCGTCCCGACGCGACCTGACCGGATCCTGACGTCTCGGCTCGGCTCGGCTCGGGACATTGCGAGCGCCCGCTCTCACACCCGGTAAGGCCACGCCACATTTCAATCGCATGCTCCGCTAGATCCGATGAGCCGGATGTCTAAGCACGAGCCCTCGAACGGCCGTGAAGAGTGCAATGTCACCTTTGACGGGCCCGGAGAGGAAGGGCTTGATGAAGTCATTAGAGGAGTTATGCTTCTCCCGGCTCCCACATCTCACTCACAATTGAAAGTTTGCTTTTGCACAGCGATTTCTACTGCCTTAGAATTCTATCACGCTTGTTATAGTCAGAGTTCCAAAAATGTCACTAACCTTATATGTGTCGACCGTAATTCGGGGTTTAGGTTTTTATTATTCCCCCGTAATTCGGGGTTTATACGATCATTTAGGTAACGTAATGACTCTTGGAAAGTAATGTTGCTTTCGAAGAATATCATCGGCATTGTGTCGAACAAAATGACCATTCCAAGTTAGATGACGAGGGGTCATCGGACCTTAGACCTCAAAGTCCTGCGCACAGAGAATCCTTATTACACATAGATTACTTCACAAACCAACTTAGACTCACTCTCAAAACATGACATCTGCAAATGGCGTTCTTTTTTCAAAATGAGGATCAATCCATTAATTGCTTCATACGTTGTATCCCAAGGTGCAGTTCACAATGAACTTACGTAACAGGTGCGACAACCAGTAACCGGTTACAACGTAGTCATATTATCAGATAGCGCATGCACACTGCACTATTCCAGCGGCATAGTCTCAATGCCGTCTTGATGCTTGTCAATGTAACGGGGGAACGATCGGGGACAACGCGGCTCGCATCAATGAGGAAATTGATCCTTATGCCGACCGGCGTCTGCGAGTGCAATGACTCCGCGGACTATCATCATTGCCGGCGATCATAAACCTGGAATCGCACCATCCAGGGAATAGGCAAGAACTAATCAAAAGCTATCATAGATAATTCCACAAGTCAATATAATCGTCGTGCCCATTAAACGCATAGTTTTTAGAATCGGTGGATTAAAGGCGTCATTCACCATAAATTATTAATGACAAGGGCGTTACAAGCGGTAACATGAATTACTGGGTATGCTTGATTAATAACTTACATTTTTCATGTTCAAAGATGAACTCCTGATATTAATAACAAAAAGAAGCCAAAAACAATTATTCTTTTAGCTATAGAAAAATCGACAATTTTATGCTTACGCGCAATGATCTCTTAACGTTGTATTACTTTTACTGCAATGCGTGTGGGATTTGTTTTTCACCACTGAACGTTTTTTTCACATGTCCTTAGAAACGGATTCAAAAGTAATGATAAATTAATTGCCAAACATCATATTAAATTTCATACATTTCAATTACTCATTAATGTGCCGCTTTGTTTATTTTAAGTATCGTAGACCGAGCTCAGAATACTTTTCGTATCGAGAAATGGAAACAAATCAACAAAGAATCGATCGTTGTCACAGATTTCGTTCTTCTAGATCGTTAAAAAGATTTAACTATCAGGTATAATTTAATCAGATTATAACAACACTGGTGGAACAATATTACTTTCAAGTTAAGTTCAATCACCAAGTATCCGCTGCGCATAAGAAATTAAAGTGTCGAGAGTAGCGAAGCTCTAAGCAGTTCGTTAGACTTTCAAACAAGCGGAAGCGATTGCTCACGCTTCACTGCGATATCTCCTTCCTCGGAGTGAACTAGTCCGGTAATATGCGCACCACACATAATCGAGCATGGTCACTTGGTGTTGCAAAACGAAGACGCAACACGCGCGGCGATGATATGACTGACCACAAACTGTCAATGTAAATCACCAGTGCCAATGCAGCAATCTGCGCGCGCAATTAAAACAAGTGCGCAAATTAGGTAAAAAAAGGACACTTGCACCCCCAATTTTTTCGCAGTAAATATTCTTAAGTATGGAATCATTCTTTTGTAACAAAATATTCCTTTTCCTTTGGCATAAATGCTCTCTTCTTGAGGAGAAATCAGTTGTTTTCAAGGTTGGAAGTTCTCTTTTTCGATCAAATTTGTTTGAGCGAAACGGAGTATCGGAATATTTTGAACACACTGTATGTAGAACTCGATTAAATTAGATATTAAGGCTTTGCACCGCAGGAGTACAACTCGGCAAATTTTCTTTCGACAGACTTTCCGTGCTCGGCGAACACTTTTTCCGTCACAGCCTGCCGATCATGCGGAAATGAATAACAGAAATGGGAGAATATTTCAATACGTAGCTCTTGACAAGAACTGCCTTGGTGATAGGAGTACTCTTGCTTTATTGAGAGTCAGATGTGCAGTTATTAACTTAACCAAAATACTAGAGGCAATTTGCGAAAGTGTGAAAAAGTTAATTGTTGAATGTACGGTTGCAATACAAGGCGTTGCGTGTGCTGCAAAGGTGCTGTAATTTCCCTCTTCATATATTGTTTTAATCCCAAAAAATGAAAAAGCTTTTCTACCAACTCAATCGAACAAAATGCCAAAATATGTATACAATTACTGATCTTAAACTCCAATGGTGCCTAACGTGTTATTATTATTTAATTTCCTTGTATTATGTAATATGTTAAAGAAGTTTAATTGTACTATGAACAAACGGTGCCGGAGAAATGTGCAAATTCCAATAAGGCATACAGTGAGAGGATTTAGTATATGTTTAGAAACATTATACGTCTGTAGTGACTTACAGCTCATACACATTTTATTCCTATTATTACTATTTTCAAAAGTAATCACAATCTTTTTCGATAATACTATACGAATTCCAATATCGGAGTTCTGATCGGAATAGTAATTACGAAGTATTAAAGTTGAAGTGTCGGAGGCAGTTGCTAATTTGGTTCCATATAGTGGTAGACGGCTTATCGATTTCACAGTTACAGCTTGACGTCTCTAATAATTCCTCTCTGTCGCAGGGAAACCCGGGGAACAGGGAAACGAATTGAAAGATTTCACATGGGACCGTTTATGAGCCCTATTGACCTAAATGGCCAATACTTCTGAATGTTATATATCGACAAACATCTAGATAACATTATCCCGTTAGTTAACAAACTTGCAATTGCGAGGGGGGCTTTAAAACAAAATTCCGGTTTAATGAGGTTCGTTAATGAATCTAACTACCTTAATTATCAAAATTACCTTTGATGAAGATTGAAATAACTGTTATCTACTTTGCACATGTTTGATGCATAAAAATGGTTTTGTGTAGGTTTAAATCTGTGAAAAAATAAATCACGAAGTCTCGCAAACCAAGCAGATTGTTTCAATGCCTGGTAGTTAGAATACAGTCGATAACACGAAAGGACGTTAGCATAGTGGACGTGCAAGTAATGCCAGATAAGCAGGTTCCCGACAACACTTTCGCCGAACGTCGCCACTTTCAAATTGAAAGGGAATCGATGTCTTCACTAACTGCTAATTGGTCAAATTTTACGATTAAACGATCGAATTTGTCTTACGATGGAACATTGGCTTAGGGATTGGGCTCCAATCCGGTATCGATTTTCGTTGCAAAAATTGGAAAGTCGTTCTCTCTCTTAATCACACTGAATACGGATGACTCCGTAGACTGAATTGTGAATGCCTTGCGTCTAATTGGATTTCGTAGTAAGGAGTTTGTCAGTCAATTCATTCCGCCTCACCATATGTCACCCGTGGAAAAGTGACGAGCGAAAGTGAGCCATCACGTAACCTTCGACGCATTAAACATACTTTCTATCAGGGATCCTGTCAATGACGCCGGAAAACAAACAGCACTTTCACGTGAAAATACAATAAAAACCGAACTTGTTATCTGTGCTTTGCCGAATTATCCTCTTTGGTAGAAGATATGCTTGAACTCTATGAAAGCTGTTTTCATTGATAAAGAAAATAAATAGAGATTTGATGGTTAGTGTATACTGTGTTTCGCCTTTTGATTCTTAGAGACTTTTCTTTCCAGTATTTTTTTTGTCGATATTATTTGAGAACTTCTGGCGATTTTTTGTTGCTGTTTGCACCGGCGGATCAGATCATCAGATATGTTGTGGTGGTCTGGTACAGATATCGCGCGGCTAGATGCAACGCCGCTAACCCAAATGATAAACGGCACATTGCGAGGAGGCCCGCTGACATTTTCAAATGTCAGTGACTACCTACACGGGTTCTGCGGGTAGGCACTCGTTGGCATTGTATCGGCATGAGCCATCAAAGCCAGCCAGAGATACCATTGTTGGCCCGCTTCGCAATGCATTCTTCCCGTCGAATGCCCGATTACTGTAATGCGATCGCATTCGCTAAGAGAACTGCCGGAATTCGAACCTTGAGAACTTCTTCCAACGCAGACTAGCTCTTGAATTGTTTCACTTGAATTTCACACAAGACTTCCCGGCAATTACCGAGGAACAAAACGGTTTCACACGATATGACATCAATAGGAATAGTATGTGGGTAGAACTGGGTAATCTTGAATGAACGATTATTTATACAGGGTGATTTATTTACGCTTGAGCTTTCTCTGATCGAAACTTTAACTTAGTTTGGCAGACTTTCTTTCGACCCTTGCACATTAACGTGTCATATATGTGCATATAGATCTGGCAATAGCATGCAGTGTGCGTGCAACAGTCATGGTTGTTACGTTACTACTTCAGTTTCATAAGACAGTAACATAATTTCCTGGACCAAATCTCTTTAACAAAACGGTTAATAATGTTGAATACTTGGTTTGATATTCATCTCATACTCTTCTATAAGTCTGTAGTTTCTTTAATCTAATTCTGAACATTCATTTTGATGTTAAAATTAAGAGTGCGCCATTTCTCTTTGCGACTACATACAGGGAACGCGTGTGCAAAAAGTACAGATTTTAATTGAAAGTATCTGCCATTATAGATAGTCAATTCAGTTCAAACTTTACTTTCAACTTTAATGGACAAATTTTAATACACAAACTTTAATGGATAAGTAATGATTTCTTCTCAACGTCATATAAACTACAAGATATTGCGAAAAACTTGGTAACCTCAAAAAAAGTTCAACTGGTACTTTGATGTAACAATGTTACTTGTATATTTTTCTGACACCTACGACGCAATGTTCTACGTGAAACGTATTACTCGGAGGATAACGACTCCTCCAAGGTGAAATGCTTCCCTATCTTTATGATGGGCCGACTTTCACCCAGAAGCAACGGTGTCGCTGCAGCTTCGTAAACAGCGTTGTACCTACATATCATCGTTATTGTCGCGGTACACGCCAGTGCTGTAAAGTTACTTGCTAATTACGACCACGCCGCCATAATAACTGGCGAGGCGGCCCTGCAAATGTGCATATCGCGCGGCCAGAAACTCAAGTGGATTAAAAGAAAACATGGGGTGAGCAGAAATGCCGACGTCCTCTCACATTTCTTGTATCAGTAACTTTAAGAAACTTTATTTTAACGTCGGTAAAGTATCAGATAAACTAGCTGTTTACCAGTTAATTGAGTTTGAAGGTGTATAGTTCTGTTTATACTGAGACTGAGCGACATGGCGTAGTGAGTATTAGGTTACGTTTACGTTTACAGGTACTAAATGTAGTGTGGCAATTATGACAAGTACATATTCCTTAGCATTCAGCCGTGTCTGTACAGGGTAACTAATTCGGCTTTAAAGGAGCATTGCGTAGTATTCTATTCTTAGTTAGACTAAAAAGTAACCCTTGTATAGTGTAAACGTTATCTGGACAAGGAGGCTAGCGATTTTGATAAAATTAGCTAGTATTCCGTTTTTCGATATCAGAGAGTAACTTACCAATGTCTCGACTTTGTGAAAACTTATTTAGAAGGTTAAATAAAACCTGACTCATTTTTACGAACTAATCAAATTAATCACCCTCTATGTATGCGCTGGTACTGCTATATAATATTTGCCGTAACTACCACGTTGCGTTGATTATCGGTGAATATAAATGAACCTTTAATGTTAAACTTGATTTGGAGAATAAACAAAGCGCACTCAGGCGCTGCCTGCGCTTCAACACAAATTATCCTTTTTCGAGAGCAGAGCTGATTAGAAACCAGATTCACCTGGACATTCGTAGCCCATTCATTAGTGGCGAGCCTTGTATTAATACGATGTCTGTCGGACAGTAGCTAGTAGTGTAATTTCTAGGTAGAGTGTAGACAGTTTTATTCACTGTGGACGACCGGAGTAGCACTTTGCCGCATAAATACTACCCTTTGCAGGTCTAGATAAATTTTACAAGGTACGCGTGTTTAAAATAGAGTTCAACTAATTTTTGGTTAAAGGCTTGGAGTTGAACGTACTCTTACAGCGATTGTGATCTGAAAAGATATACTTAATTATCACTTTCTCTGCCACGGTAACTTATTCAGTCACTCCATTGACTCCTTTACTAAAATTCCCAATATCATAATAATCATAAAAGGAGAGGAGACAGAGGACGATGTTCGATATTAAACTACATTACCAGTTCCTGATGTAGTCAATTATATAAATAATTTTTAGTAATGAAATGTATCTTTCAGAGATAACGGAAGCGGTAGATTATAACTGAATATAATGTATGCCTTTCGAGTATGAGAAAGCAATTTAACTAGGACTCAACTGTCTGAAAAGTCATGTAGACGGTTAAAAGTAACGAGATTCATTTCTATAAACAGATAATCTGCTAATAAGAAAATAAATCCCTTTTATCGCAGGATATTAAGTTTTCCAGGAACTAAGGACATGCGGCGAGAAGTGACGGCATCGGCCACTTCTTTATGACATATGTATACATACAGTGTTACATTGATTCCTTAGGTTGCACAAGTATCCAACAGTACATTCAAGTAACATGCACGCGTTCTTTCGGCGTAGGATTACCTGAGTCGTAAAACAGCGTGGTCGCACTACGCGTACAAGGGAATTTTCACATTACACCAGCTCAAGCGATCCCGGCTGTAATGCGATATTCGTAAACGGATTGACTCCTACCGTAATATATATTGGATATCTCGACCGCCCACTTTCTAGCCGCGATTCTATATTTTCGAATCTTACCACGCGCTGTGTCGACGATCGTGAATATTTACTATTATGTATATATGTAATAGAATGTGCCGGGCACGTTGCTCGCTGACGGAGAGAGTGTGCAAGAACTCGGGCGAAATGTTGTGTACACGCCCCATGTGTACGTGTGTGAGAATCTGTCGGTATACTTATTACTGGGACCTTTTTCTCCGGACTTTACGATCGGCCTGTGTTCTCGAATATGCTATCGTGTGTACGCATACCTAACTGTACACCGAATTGAACGTAGCATTGCGATTCAGTGGCGCACGCAAAAGCCTTGGCAGTTGCCTCTCGCCAACTTTGTTGGTGGCAGCTCAGGCTTTTATTATGACTCGCCACCGGTTCTCCAGCTACTGGGCATTTCAGATTCGAAATATGCACCTAATCTCTGATAATATATGCCTATACGATTTTCTAATACTATTTCACCTGATCCGTCTTTCACTTTTACATTATGTTTAATGTTGTACTTTCCGTAGTTAATTTAGATGATTAAATTCTTCAACGCTGTGTCTATGAAAAACGATTGCATGGTAATTTTATTTGACCAATTTGCAGCACTGATATAGACTGGGGCTAGACTTGGATTGCCATTAGATGAATAATTAATGACATATACCTGTGATGTATTAGTCAAAGGCAAACATTAACGTTATATGGGTCAAATTCGCCATTTTATAGTCTGTTGCTTAACCTAACTAAAAAGAAACTGTATAACGGGCAAGTGGAAAGCATTGACGCTATGATACGAGAAGTAGTAACCACCGTAGTAACCACTAAATGACAATATCCAGAATAATATAATTGTAGAAATGTACAGAATACAAAATCAAAAGTGGAATAAAACCTGCAACAAAAATAAAACATAAATAGCACAAAAGTAGGTGATTTGAGAGTTACGTAGTGTTATATGCAGAAGGTGAATGACACGCGCGTTGATCAGCATCAGGTTTAATGGCTCTAGAAAGGGCAATTACATATCAAATCCAATTGAAATTTACAATGCTCTCGGACCCGGTACGAACTACTGCAGCCTACTTTCGGTTAATATAATTTTTCCAGCGGTTCATCCGTTTAAATGAATATTAAGCTACTAACACATTAGCCCAGTTGGCCGGCTCGCTTTCGAATGTCGGCAGGACAGGTGTTAGGAGCGCATGAAAGACTATCACGAGGGCCCATAAGTTTCACAGCGAACGGAGAACTCGTGTGTCTCGGCGAGCAAATTAGTTACCGGCGCTTTTTATTCCGCTTATCGTTATCACGATCAATCTGAGACGTGCGCGTTCGCACTATGATATTGAAAAAGAGCAGCCCGGTCATTTTACACCTGCGAGGTAGAACGGAGATCATTCGCGCTCGCTTTCCTCTCTAGCGCGACTCTTATAGAAGTTGGGCCCGGTCTACATAAGAGTCTTGGCACAAAAAGCTGGGTGAATAAAACGCTCCATTAGCTCGAGCTTGTCTCTTTCCTGAAACTAAAGTGGCGCCCTAACCTATAATGCACGCGCACTTTTAAGCCCGCTTCAGATTTAACGGGACATGTACGTCATGAAGAGTTAGGTGAGATTTGTAATCCGTTCACGTTTATACTATCTCCGGCAATAACAGACACTTCGTTTTCTTGCGAAAAAGGGCACCAAGTACACGAGTTGCATTTTTATAATTATTTATTTGATAAGAGCTTCATCTCTACGGATGGACCAAATTGTTATAGATAGGTGTAGATGCGAAAAATCTTAAACTGATATATAAAATTGCAACCCGGTTTTCTGATTTCAAACTTTTAGTGATATTGAAACTGTGAAAAAAGGGAGTAATTGGCGCGTCGGATTACTTGCTTTTGCATCACGTTTTAGTCTATCACGTTATTCTATCATATTACTCTCATTGGTCTAATCCTAGCATACTTCTAGCAATATTGCAGTGCCCCGTTGGTATTTCCCACATTTGTTCACCAGTTGTGACTGCTCCCGTTTGTCCGAACGTTGAGCTCACGCTTGTAGACAATTGCGCGGAACTTTTCGTCAAAACAATCTACTTGAGAATTCCGAACGGTGCGGCACCTGGTAACATGTGTGACCAGCTACAAATTGACAATTTCGGTATTTTGCATATAACATTGTCTTTCCATGATAACGTGAATCGGCCACTATTGAGGAAACAGAGCGTACAGAGTGATTCACTTATCTTTCAATCAGCATTATGTATATGGATTATATACACGGTGTAATATATAGGATGTAAGGACTATTCGTAAACAATTTAAAGAACTACACAATTTGTAATTATCCTATGTGTATACAGTAGTGATTCGAAAGACAAGTGGACATATACATAGTAGGACCGTTGAAAGAATGGGATCGTCTTACACCTTCGAGCGGATGAAGCTTTTCCTCAATCTCATCATTTAAGCGGCCCAATTGTAGTCGAACACACTCGGCTTTGCCCGAGTGTTTATCTATCATTAGACTATAGAGTTTTTGTGAATTCAATACGATTGTATTACACCGAGCGCTGAACATGCGAGAACTGCGCTGGTTTAATAATATGGGATTAGTGTAGAGGAATAGATATGCCTCTACATAGAATGTGATACAGTAAGACCGAGCTTGAAGTTCCCTTAACTGCTTCCGTGCCCCCATCACTAATTAAGACTTCCAACTTTTCACTCTTTTGGACCTCACCTTCGCCACCTTGGGACCGTGTTTAAGATCCCTTGGTGTCTTAAAAATCAAATTTATTTTGAGTAAGAATAAATTATTACATTTTCTTGTTTGTTTAACAAATTGCTTAATTGTTCCCGAATAAAATGATACCAAGCACGAGCCAATTCAATGTGTTTCAAGGTGCGCGGTATATTAAGAATAATGGCATACCAAATCCGATTCTGCTTCATGCCCTCGTGCCCAAGTATTGAAGTATGTATTCGGATAAGCGAAATCTATGCGATGTTTCAACAATTCCCACAACAGAAAGTACAGATCGTTTCAATTTTGGAATATTTACCTTCCGACGAGCAATGTCATAATTGAGATAACAGTACGTTTGTGCTCTTCATCGAGCTTTACATACTTAGTCAGGCAAGGAGACAAATGTGTAAATAATGTATATGCAGTTTGAGGAGTTCCACAATTGGTATCTCGTTATGGCGAGTTTGGGGTTAGTCTCATACAGGGTACGGGTATTCTCTACAACAGGTTATATTACACGTATAATACAGTACATTATTATATAAATTCGTTACACGCCAGCCATGAATAGATAGAATGACATATACGTCTGAGGAAAAGTGGTGGAACGCGCAGTGATGACTCAAATTCAAGTGCATCACCCTGTATATATCTGAGAAGCATTGGGGCCACCGGAAATATACAGTGAATGGTTCGTAGAGGGTTGGGTATACGGGGCGATAACGTGCCAGATACTCGCACGATAATCCGGCAGATCTTCAGACCCGCAGCCGAAAATAGCCCGCTCCAGAGAGGGACATGTTGACGCCCAGACGTAGGGAGCTCCCCGGCGAGCGAGGGGTAGCGGAGACTCGAGATAGAAAGAGGAGAGAACGGCGGAGAAAGTCGAGAGCAGAAATGCACGGTATGAAAAAGGATTCCAGTATTTCCAACAGTAACGCGCCCACGTTTACAGAGAGAAACCCCTACACCGAGCCAGTCTACTAAATATTTAGAATAACCGGGGACGTATGTTTCCCCTCATAAACGCGGCTGCTCTAAAAAAAAGTATTCGTTACTAGTATACCGTGCAGACGCAACACACAGTCTGTTACAATGCACATACGTGCTTGTTTCGAATAACCAGTGGTTTCCGATTTTTCTATATACCCTTCCTGCAATAGATCCTTCGTTAAAAAATGCCTCAGCTATTATTCAGTTTGTGCATTAATTGAATTGATGTAGAGTGTCCTAATATGTAAAATGGACCTACACTTTACATATTAATATCGCAAAATTTAATCAAAGCAAGGTGATAATGAGAACGTTGAATGGTTGGACGATGTATGAGAATTTTTGTCAAAGTATAAGTTCGCAGGTGACTATAAAGTCTGTTTACTGCATTTAGGAGCCAAAAATAAGTAAACATTAAGAGGTGCGAGACTATATACGTGATCTTTGACACTGCTTTAAATTTCCAATATTGCATGTATATTACTCACTAGGCGTAAGACTGGCTTTTATCCGCAGCAATAAATGTCACAGAAGAATCGATACCAATGCATCTGCAAGGAACATTAAACGTCTCTAGGGCAAAGAAAGCCGGTAAAGGCTATCAAAGCGCAGAGATCCCTTTCTTTCCCGGGATTGCATTATATAACTTCATTAGCGTCACTTAAAACCAACGAGAGCTCATACATGCCAACTCGTGCAGACCGATATCCAACGATTTATGTCGGGAGCGTGCACGATTCTCGTAAACAGTAGCGAGGTTGAGTGGGGCTCTGTGCTGTGTGTGAATGTCGCCGTAGGTCGTTAACAAGGATCGGCGTTGCGCTCCGATTCAGACGATCGTTAAAAACGGCAAGCTCAGTGGCAATGAATGCCGAGACGTCATAATTCTTCGTGTCCCGCCAATTTCTCGGAGCGAGTCTGCCGCACGTGAGGCCGCTGGGCCTTGAATCCAGACTAATTTCCGGATATGATACGTCGCCGTTCAGCTCGAAGCGGATAACATACGCTCGAGGGGCCATTTCACGTTTCTCTCTTTCTTCCGAGGCACAATTCAGCCTCGCCAGTCCAATTAAAGCTGCTCCTTCACTCGCCGGGGTCGTTCACTCGGTAAGGTCGCTTTAAGAGCGTTTCCCAGTCCCAGCTATTCTTCTCCGTGTCATTTCGTTTTGCCAGCCACTGCACCAAGCCTCGACGCGCAGTTAACCGAGGGACTCTCTGCCATCCGGCAGACTCCCTGGCAAGCCTCGAGATAGAAATCCCACTTCCTCGTCGCTCTATTTTTGCCCGACAGGCCAAGAGGAGGAGAAGAGGACAAGTCAATATGTAGTCATCGAGGGATAAACTGCCGACTCCTAATCAACGGGTGTCCATTGGTTGCGGAGAGGATACGATAAAATCGATAGGGCTGCATCCCGACAAGAGCAAGGAACGCCATGTGGCCTATCGCGTACGCAGCTGTCAGCTCCCCCACCCTGCGTCTCCAGCGTACACATTTAAGCTGCCATCACACGACAGTCTAGTCCCACTGAGCTAACCAGTTTCGTCCGAGTGGATTCTCCACGCTCGCCTCTAGCCTCACTTTTGCCCGGCGCGCCTAGAGAAAAGGTTAAGGTCGCAGTAATAGTCTCGTGATTCATTCATGCCGGCTATCGAGCGCGACGGGCTCGCGTGCTCCATTTACATGTCATGTTCCACGTACGTTGTACGTGAGCCTCGCTCCTTGTAGAGTTGTAGACTGTGAACGCAGCCTTACGGTGGACCAGCGCACAATGGACTGCGTGTTCTCTTTCGAAGTGAGTCAGAGAGCCCTGAAGGAGAGCGAGCCCTGCCAAAATATTGTGTGTGTGGATGGAGGTGTGCGTGAGTGTACATAATGCGGCCGGCTGCTCCAAGTAAAATTCAAGGAGGCAGGACAATGATGTCGTTGAGCTGATAAGGAGTTGAGGCTAGCTATCCAGGATAATGATGCGCTGGCTCTCCTTATGTTTCTCCCCAGACCGAACAACCAAACGGAAGAATGACCATTAACACACTAAAAATATACCGCATGAAAAATGTTACTCACTTAATTTACTGAAGGCCGTACTATAATGAGGGCTGCAACAATACTAGATCTGCTTTAAAAACATTTAGAAGCGAAAGTGGGTAGACTTCGTAAGATAATAGGAAACTTGCCCTTCCCGCAGGATTTATGCCCCGGCACTCCCGGTTCAGAGTCGTCGTATGGAATGTTCACTCGGTTGCACTACGGGGGAGCAACTAGCGACCCTTGTTACGAGAAACTGGCATCAAGAACACCGCGGTGGTCTTTTACGACATTAAAAATTAAGAGTTTCAGGAATAAGACTTTAAACTTATTTACCTTTCCGAGTACAAAACGCTTTCTCAAAAACTTGATTAAACTTTGGAGAATCTATTCGTCATCCGCAACATTTCCAACTTTAAAATAAAACTAAAATTAAGAGAAAAGTTAATTTGGGGTCCGTTAATCACGATAAACTGCCCTCTAAAGGGGTATTGAATTATTTACTGTCTCAAGGCTAGACACATATTTTCGGTGACAGATTCAAAAGAGTAATATTTTTCTATAAAAAGAGTAGAAAAACTCAAATCGTTATTACACATGCTTAGTAGATACACAGAATACTTACTCTGACAGTAACCCGTAATGGCGAGTATGATTGTTGGCGGAAATCATAGCAAATTAGCCTAAGAATGTTAGTTCAACATAACAGTAATTATGTCGGAGGAAAGGATAGGGATAGAGGGGGGTATTAAGGCAAGTGGCGAAATGAAAGTGCAAACAAGGCCACGCGCGGCGCGAGGTGTTCCATATTCCAAGGCGTTGTCGTCGTAGCTGCCCGTTTTCCTTCTCGTTGATGGGAGGGCGACACGAAATCACGAGCGACTCGGCTCAGCTCGACGCGACTGCCGGCCCCAATTGTCGCCAATTGCTACCAATTGCCGGCGAACCCTCCGGTCCCTTTCAATCTGCGCATACATGGCCTGAGAGCGCATGTCGCACTACTGTTAATCGCGCAAAATCGTCATGCACGCGCGGCGCGCAACCTTTCCCGGTCGTAATCACAGTAATCGCCATCCGCGTTCTCCTTTGCCACTGGAAGATCTGTCCTTAGAGGACGCCTCGGTAATTGGCTACGGTGCTTTCCTCTTTTTATGGGCTCTGGCGCTCTACTTACCTTACCATCTAGCTAGCTGCAGGGTGTAAACCTTGATGTCTTACTAATTTAAATCGGCAATTCTCGAGCGTAACGTAAATACGTACATCTGTTAAAGGATTTTGCAAGCAGAACTTCGATTTCTTAGGTATACAGTCAAGGGAAGTGGAGATCAAACGGAATCATCTGTTTTGATAAACGATCCCTTGGAGGAATTTAAATGGAAAGTCAATAAAAATAGGACAGATATGAAAATGGTACTACTGAACATCAGTTATAGCAACGAGAGAACTCGTGTCCTCTATTTATAATCCGTAGAAGACCGAGAATCGCCCGATACGAGCCGTGCATTTCATTATTCGGTAGTTTATTTATAGAAACCAATCTGCTCGTTTTTAACCTCCTACATCAATTAAAACGATAGTATACCCCATTTTACCAAAAGCGTTACGCTCGTTTTTAAGATAGAATTAACAACATACAAGATTACTTGCTTCTTTAATAATACAGAGTAAAAGCTCTGAGATTCCGTGAACCCGACAAAACTAATAGAAAAATATGTTTGCGTAATCATTGGTGAATAGTGTCGATTGTATGTGCTCTATTTTTTGCACTCGTTATAATTAATAAATCGACAAATTCCCAGGAATATATGGGAGCCGGTTGCAGTCTCAAAAATCGCTGGTTCAAATCATTACCGCACATACGACAATGTTCGCGTCCTGCATATTAAGGAGGATTGGCACAGTCGACTTGGTTGTCGTGTAGGGAAATGGCTGGAAAGTCAATTTTTTGCTGTGGAGAGCTAGACGGCATTAGCAAGCAGGCATTGTCTGCTGGCCGACGGTAGGTTGGCAGGGCACCGCGCCCAGACGCGTGCGCCCAGGCTGTTCTTAGTAAACCGTGAAACAATTCTAATTAGGAGGTTGCCATGGCTCATGAATGGCGACGAGGCATAGGGTGTGGTGACGCATTAAATTAGCATTGCATTTCCGGCCCCGCGAATCCGCCTTGTCCAAGGCAGACGCGTGCTTTGCCCCTCGACCCCCATGCTTTTTTAGATACGACCTTCATTTGCATTACAACAGGCACGAAAAAGCCTCAACTATTTGGGCAGTCTGCTGCCTGCCCGAATTTCCAAGTATCGACCGGGAAGGGAACTCGGGAAAGCCGGACTTCTTGACAGGCACTCCTACTCTGGGATTATCCTTCTGAATTGAATTAGTATCCCGGGACGATTACATAAACGGTTAGTAAGTCGCATGTAGATGCAGAGTAGGTAGGTTGTCGATTATTTATATTATACATATGCATTCGCCGCGTACGACAGTAACACCCATTCAGTTGCCGGTTTTCCTCGAAACTAGGCCTAATCCACCATGAATTTAAAGACGCACATACTCCCAGCCCCCAAGCCCACTTTTTCACAGCATAATTAGACATCAAAGTATTAATTAAACACACGAATCCCGGCAACTAATCGCCAGGTGAACGCATCGCACTCGCAGTCATGCCTCGGCTATTTTAGATTTCGTGGATTTTTTGCGGAAATACATTAACAATCGATAAATCAATCGACTGCTAATTTATAATTATTAATTCATTGTTCTTTCCTCGAAGAAACGTTTCTGGACGAAAGTCGAAGTTTTCTATTTTCGAACGAAAATCTATGCAAGCACCTAGTTGAGTAGACTCGATGGTTTATAATAAGTGTTTCTTCCTAATTTGTTGGGTGGAATAAACCGGCCTGTAGTGTGTCGCCGCAGATGCACAAAACCCGCGATTGTAACTCAGCTTCACAAGTCACGTAATTTTGCTGCCGCAATGTTCCTAAATTCTTCAAGTGTGTAATAGTACAGCAGATCCTGCTGTGACCAACTGTAGATGAATATTTTGGTCGGAGGTGATTTGGTGTGTGCGAGTGTCAGTTCGAAAAAGTTTCTTTGGTTTGCTTTTGTTAAGAAAAGAGATTGGAACCAATTCAGCTCCCAATTAGTGCAGATAATTAACATACTACTGAGCTACACAAATACAACTTAATGTTCGTTAAGGACAGATGACAATTGGATGGTGTTTTTCAACGTATGTATATAAAAAACATACACACTTAAGGTATATATGTATAGTAATTCTGGTAGCATTCGACATGATTAGGTATATATATAAATTCAAATGGTTAGAGGCATTAAATTACTGGCATCTGTTCACTGGGAAGGCCCATTCAACGCCTACTTTATTTATATCCGTAATAAAACGGCTTAAAGGCTATTGTTACATTGTTGTACAGTCAGATTCCACCGCGAGGGATCACCCATAAGACCGCATCCCGCCCACGCGCTATACGCATACGTATTGTATGGGGATTGCATAGGCTCTCATCGTAACCGAGTGGAGATATTGCGATCCTGCGGTATTCTACATTAACTGGCATTGGCGTTAAAGTTTATGTCAACATGCTATTAAACACTTATGCGCGACAGATTATGGCGGGTCGAAGAAATACGATCTAATCTTGCGGGCGCCAAGTATTGCATTTAACACTTTTGCCGGCCACACTTTACGCGCGAACCAACTCCTGCGGCCTTTCGGGAAGATCACCAACAAGCTATGTCAATTAAGGCCCGGATATAAAACTCAGGCATCTCTCTCTCTGTTCGCCAGAACTATATAAACTGGTTGCAGTAAAGTATCGAAAAGTTTCTAAAGCATATAAAGGAAGCACATTAAATGTTACCGGTCGGAATCGGTAGTAAACGATGAGTGAACTCGACACCGGTCAATAACATGCCGACAGCTCAACGATAGTAATAAAACCTAGTAATAAGGCCTTCGAAAGCACTCACCACGTGATCCGGTGTATTAGCCCGAGGAGAATTTAGTTGTACGGCCTACTTGTGTAGATCTCGATGAAGAAGTGGGCCGAAGGATCTGGAAGCGTGGAAGGCTGGGTCCTCTAGGCGCGGCAGGACAGAGGAAAGGGCAAAAAGGGAGAGAAAAGTGCGGTTGGTCCAAATGCGGCCTTGGCTGGGGTGAGAGTGGCGGTGGTGGTAGGGCGGAGGACAGATGTTTGGTCCATGGCAGAGGGGTTCCAGTCCCTCATGGGGTGCCGTGCCATAAACTACCCTCGGAGCCACGTAGCACTGGCAACAATACCCATCAATACCCGGACTCCGCTGGCCGGGGCAACCCTTGTGAGTCTCGCTTAAGGGCCACGTGACGTGTCCACACAGTCTCACGTACAACATACGCACACGCCTGCAGAGTGACTCGGATACGCAGCCAGTGCCAGGATACAGACGAAGCTCCGCTGAATTTGCTGGAGACTACTTCGAGCCGTCTAGGCTTGCGCTTCAGCTCCAGCACGTGGACACGTCAAGTTCAGCTCCCGATTCATGAGGAAGGCAAGCTTTCGGCGCGCGGATACGAGGCTTGCCAGCCTGATGCTACCTCCCAGCCCCTCTTGAGACGCTCTTCCCTCAATGGCTCATAGTGAAGTGTGTTTTTTGTGCACCCTGCTCGTGCTGCTCCTGCACTCTCGCACCCGACTTGACGTGGACTCTCCAGCGAGGTTTTCGGTGGGACGTGTCCCGCGCTCTTTGCCCTCCGGAATTCCTCTGGAGTGTCTTACTACTCGTCCAATATCCAGTATCGTGTGAATTCTAGGTGTAAATGATCACTCCGCCGGTGCCGCTGTTACTGTGTGTGTGTGCGTGTGTGCTGTCCTGTAATATCTACGTAATCCAATTCGTATATTCCGGAAGTACGTGGTAAACATCCGTTGTATACATTGGGCCAGTTGTTTCAAGCCACCGACTTTTGATCATAAACATACGACAGCGACATATTGTCCCTGAAGGTATCCGCAGTATCAATTAACTAATTAGTTCTTGTAATCCGAGGGTGAGATACTCGGTATCGATCAGTGTCGTGCGATGATGTCACCCCAGTCCAGTCAGACTCACTATCGGAGCCACCCTGGGCGAAGCCGGTTCGGCCTATGAAAGAGGCGAGCCAGGCTTGAATACGGCGACGCTTTTATCATCCACGTACAACCCATTTTCTAGAGGGCGCCGGAGCGGAGATTGTCTGGCAGGGCTGAGACAATTTGCACAAAGGGCGTGATTGGAGAAACCGCTTTCTCAATGGCAGCCTCCGCGGCGATTTAAATGGAGAGGAAGCTCGCACGCGACTCGCCACCGGGGCTCGATATGCAAATGCGATTAGGTGTAATCGATTCGCACGAGCCTGCCGCCGCTTGGAATCGATGCATGGGGAATAATGTGGAGTAACACGACCCGCTTCTTCATCGGAGTGCATTTCAAGTGGACGCTTAGTGCTTGAGTGGCTCGGATCATCATTGATGATTCTATCCCGTTCCTCTTTCGCATTGGATACTGTTTAGGTCAGATGGCTCACATGTCGCTCATGGAGGAAGGATCGCTCGACCCCGAAGACGTAAGTGCGGATGCACCTTAATGGCTATTTTGTAATCTGTGCTTGTCTTATACATTAAGTCAATGGATTTGTTACCGCCTCGCCAATTGCTCGAGGGAAGTCGCTTATTTTTTCATCCGAGTGATTTGAAAAGCTATGATGGTTCCGCTCTCATAATGAGGCGGCGGAAAGGGTAAAGATCCAATTTAAAATCGTCAGCATGGGATCAGTGTTATGACAAGTGCATGATTCCCTACGTCGTTTTAATGCCATTGGTTAATGTGCTGCATTTCCCGTAGCAAAATACTTTGTGCAATTGCCTCGTAAGATTGAAGAAAGTTGAACATTGATTTTAATTTAATTTACCGCACACATCTTCTGGTTAACCATTCAGATTATACATGTGTTACTCTATATTATTATATACGGTAACTCAGAATTATATACGATTTATATTCATAGCGTTTGGATTGAACAAATTTATTTTCATCTGAATTTGTAAAGGACTTTCAATGTTCCATGGGGTTTGCGTGAAAAGTTGTTAAAGAAATACACGTTGTGTTATAGAAGTTGTGTTATAATCATGACTCATCATTCACTAGACCTCGGAAGTACAACGTGTTTAATTACATACTCAGTAATCCTACAAGAGATCCTATCCTGCAGAGTAATCCTTCTCAGCGATTTGTGGGATTTACATAACTCAGAAAGTAGGAAGACTGTGTTGAGATGTTGCATTAATTAGTGATTTGACGTGTTTCCTTTTGGGTTGGCAAGACCGGATAAAATGAAAGTGGTTGTAGACGATCGAACGCATACTCAATATATACATATGTCGTATAGGAAGTGCTAACCACCCGGAAAGTCGTCGGGGATACTTGTCATTAATATCTTATTTAACAGCCGTGTCCTGTCGCTTGAAGATGCACCCAGTGCTTCCTTTCAGTCGATTACACGACGGTTCATGACGCAACACTCCCGAGTTCGCTTTCCTTTGGCATCTGGATTCCACGTACACTTATAATAATTATATAATTCCATGAATAGAATGATTCACTTGCCTTTGAATCACCACTTTCATGTATACAACGTTGTATGTAATGTAATTATAAGTTTGAATTACATCTTTTTCTTTCCAAGCACTTTCATGCATCCTATACACACATCGTATATAACATTATACCGTATGTATGGAACAATGATAGGTAGGAACTTTAGGCCATCTGGAACTTTAAATCTATCCTCGACAAAAATGTCATGTTACTAGGTATACTTATGCTGAATATCATAATTCTGTCAAATGGTTACCACTTTTATTAGGATGTCTTCTAAATCTAGTAAAATCGCGTCGATTTCCTCGTTTTTCAATCAAAAACATAAGAAAAAACTGTTTGTTTAAGACAAGTATTTTGCAATGCTATGCGTTATTACTATAATGCATACCATCGTAACGCACAATTTACAAATGCGAAACGCATGCATCTTAAAAACGCGTACCTATCATTCTGTAGCGCATAACCTGACAACAATGAAATGCCTTTGGCGTTTAGTTAACAATGCAGTCGCACGCATTTGCATGATAGCTCAAATGCATTGTTGGCGCAATAATTAGTAAAGGCCAGCAATTAGGCGGCGGCAAATCCCGGTGCAATTCGATGATGGTACGCTCGTAATACTATAGTCGGTGTTCTGTTCACCTAACCGATATTACGGAAGACGTTGCGTAACCTTTTGACGGGCACAATTGTCGCTTCCGAATTCCCGCTCGCCTAGGAATGCGTCACTTGTCGGCCTCAAAGCCGATATTCCTTTTCAAACTTGCTCTAAGTTTTCAGGGCAACGAGCTCCACTCGATCATATCCCTGAATCGGGTTCGTTCAAGTGTCAGGTCGATTCGATCTTCAGAGTAAATGCATCGAGTCTCGCCTGCTTCGCCTTCACACCTGTCTTCTTTTCCTTTCGATCGAAGCAGCTGGCTAATTTCACGGTGCGTGAAATTTGAAGTGTTTGTAATCTTAAAAATTGGCGTGGTGATGAAATGCACCTATGGCTGTATTAAAATTTGAATTATTATATGAGCGCATGTTTCATTTGCAACTATTTCCAGGGAATTTAAATTATACGGTCCTGTTTCTTAACAGTGCAGCTATGCAAAGGAAATCGAAGAATTTGTTTATTAATTTCTTTTCACTTTAGTTTCTTTCACTCAATGGTAACCCAAATATTTATTTATATATAAAACAGAATCCACTCATAACAATATTAATTTAATTGCTGGCGTGCGGTTTGGGGAACTCCTTAGAATTGGCAAAACGCTACTTCACCTCACCCGCGTGTAGTGTTGCAGAAAGCTAAACAGAAGTTGACTATAATCAGTAGTTTGTTGTTCTGTCAGACCTTATCGATATTTACCACAATTGAAAACATTTTTATTTTGTTTGGTTCCACTAATTACTTAAATATAATACTGTCCCAGATGACACATCAGTAGTAGCAATTCAAAGTCAATGTCAATACTCAACGATTGAGTAAAAATGTTCAGGTGAACTAACCATGCATACTCATTTCCGATACGGGCTTGTTGCATAGGCATATGAAAGATTCGTACGTCAAGGGCTTAATATATATTGTATAGCATAATGTATGTAATATAATTAGTGCTTTGATGGTCGCATTGACGCCATATTGGCGTCGCCCAGTGTCAGACACTTGTGATTGTTTGGGTACAGAAAGAGGATGTATGTATTTATCGTACAGCTTGTCAAGCGTAGCTGAGCGGGTAACCGACCCCTGCAAGGGGAAATATTCCAGCTGCGCCGTAAATGATACACAGGGATAAGTTTGCAACTAAAACATTGAAATCCTTTATTCCCTGAGTTGTTTTCTTTCAACGACAAATAATCATTACTCTCCGCCTAGTCTTAAACTGTATGCTAATGCGGCGGCAACGGTGATCAGAGTATTAATAGACGTGGATCTAACGAATAGTCTTGTGAAATTATATGTTTGGTATAAACATTCACGGCGATCTTTTCATCATTATCTACTTGTGCCGAGGGAGACTGCTGTTACTGGCGACTGGGATACCTGCAGCGCACTCAGCATTCGTCATAATGCGATCTTAATGTTTCTCGATGGCTTAATGCTCGTGTGCATCATATGCTATACTACTTAAATCCGCCGGCTTGCTTATAGGGGTATTAACCTCACAGTCTGTCTCTCCCGCTCATCTCTTTAAAGTCTGTCGAATGGCTCAGCGTCCGTCGAATATTGACGCTAGCCGCCTGCAAGCAGCTGTGAGTCGTTTATAAATCTACAGTGCCGCGTACGATTCAGGCGACGCACTTTTTCCACTCGTTAAGACCGCTGATGATTCCCTAATGACGAAAGCATACACGGACTCATTTTCTCCCAGCGAAATTGGCCCGCTATCCCAACGACGAGCCGTCCAGGATCTCGAATGGGAAGTTTTTCTCTAATTCAATGATGGGGTTTTTTTTATTTTTTTTTATTAAGCTACTAAACCTGTGTAAGGTTATTACCTGGAGAAATGTTTACAAACTTTACAATTATAGCTTATGATACTTAAACATTAGGGAAAGATTCCTTGGCTCTTGAGGAAATTAAATATAATTATAAGGGGTTTGGTAAGCGGTTTACACAGAAACATTTCGATGCAGAGAGGGGTAGAGAAGCCCATTACACCTAGATTTTGCAACATTTCGAGACGTTTTATCTCATATATGGGGCATTGCCAGATGACAGGGTTAAATCCTGCTCAAGATTGTCACATTCACATTCGGGGCTATTAATAAAATTAATTTTGGCAAATGAGGAGGATAAATGATAGTGGTTAGCACGACACCTATTGACCCAGGATATAAAGTCTCTCGAAAGGTTTTTGTCGGTGAACCAAGGAGAAGAGGAAGAACTGTAATAGTTTGTAAAATAAATAGTGCCTTTAAGATTAGCATCATTTAATATATCCTCCTCAGTGCCAGATTTAGCTAGAGATTTTAAATATTGAGAAAAGTCTGAGAATGGAACGAGAAACGGTGAGGTGTTAAGATTGGAAACTTCCTTAGCCAGATTTATGCCAGAGTACATCAATTCTTTTATTGTGGAAGATACTCAGGTGAACGGGGATCTCAAAGGCAGAAACTATAACTCTTCTGGCTTCTATTAAGAAGGGATTAGTTTTAATCGACAGTGACCCCTTAAAAAGAGCTTGAAGCGCACTAAGGCAATCAGAGTAGATTAACACATTTTCATGTGAGCATTAAGATCCAAACTCAATTGCTGATTTTATGGCGATACACTCGGCAGAAAATATGGAGAAGAATTTATTCAAGCCAATCGTCTAGATAAATCAAGTTCTGGAGAGAAAAAAGCCGCTCCAACTCCGCCAGAAGGGCCCAACTGGATGGTTGCCCCTGTCTTTATTATCCGAAGAGTGTAATTCCCTTTTCTCGCTCGAGAGAGAACAGGAAAGTAGAAAACAGAAGCGAATTCACGGCGCACGCCGCCGTAAATCTTTGTGTCCAAAGTTGCAGGCAAACGTGTAACTCGCATGAAATTATTCAACGTAACCGGGTTTCCTTGCGTTACTTTTTTTCTTGCGCGAGGGTCGGATGGAGGGTGATGGACAGGACTGACCCCGATCTTAGAAAATGGCGAGGGTATTTCACGGGCCTTTATATCTAGAGCGCAATCTCACTCGGCCCTCGGTGCAGACCGAGATGATTTGGCTTCTTCATCTGGAGTAAGATTATGGAGCGAAAGGGAGAGAGAGATGGAGAGCAGACGGAGAGAAAGAGACAAAGTAGCTGCGATAGAGGGGCCTAGTTGGGTGGGAATGGCTGGGCTGGCCAGTAACGAATGCTTGAACCGGTGCCAGAATCTGCAAGCGGTGTCGTCTCGAGGACTTATTTGAAAGCGGGGGAATTCGGGGAAGCCTGAAAAGCAGGCAGCCGACACTTAATCTGGAACGGGAGCAAATGAGATTTATTTGGTTGGGCAATCGTTCCGACCGTCAACAGGCGGGAATGAAACCTAAGGCTAATTCAGACGTGACCGAGACCTGGCGGAAACCTAACCCAGACCTCTTATCGAGGCGCGGGCAGTTCAATGTCCTTTGATCCAATTCCGATTGGGGTACTTGTCGAAAAGTGCTTCCCACCCAGCGAATGAGTCTATGTGATTCTCCCAGTGTAAACCTAGCCCCGAAAGATCCACCTGACACTGTTTGCCCGAGACACGCGTACTGGCAGCAATCCAGCGATGGGGAAGAGTGTAATTGTACACCACGGCGACTGGCCGTTGTCGTTCGAGTTCCTTTAATTAAATCATCGGCCCAGCAGAGTCCACTGGACAGGCCTGGGGCCAACACAGTATAATCGATGAACTGCGCTTGGGCTTGGCAGAAAAGCCAAATAAGTTCCGGCGCCGTAAGTGACATTCGCCGAGTATAATCGAAACGGAAGCAGACTTCGAACCCCAACTATCTTTCGACTTCACTGTTATATCTTCACAGGAACGGCCCACGCAATCCTCGGAGTAACTCTTCACATCCAACAATTTAAGTTTGCAACAAGGTTTTAGGGAGCATCACTTGAGTCTGACCGCTTGCTCGGTTGAACCTAGAGCGTCGAGATGAAGTTTCGGTTTGGACTCTTCTGATGTCGCTTTGATTTTAATCTACTGCCCAACAATTTTTGAGTTGACAAAGGCTTGCGTGAACGCTGTTGATGTGTTTCTGAGCAAGAACGCGAAGGTTCACGATCGAAGTTGTAGAGATGACAGTTAAGGGCTCGGAGATAATACAAGTGAGCTCCTTGCAATATACAATCAATCATCCGAATGGATCAATGATGTAAGAAATTTGTGGGTGATTCCTACGTTCCTCGACTTTCGGCGGCAAGTGCCATTGCACTATTATTGATCTCGTCTGGCCCGGAGGGCTATGTGCTTCATCCCCCAGGCCTGCTCCTATATAGGGTGACTCGAGGGAGAGAGAAATGGATCAGGTACGGGGATACCTTGCCATTTCTAGTATCACTATCCCCCAAATGAACTGGCAACAGGATCGATATCAGAAATAAGCTCATTCGGAGTTCAGCCGAGCCCTGCAAGTTTTGTATGGTCGATCCTTTTGTCCGGGTATACATACTTTATACTTTCGTAGAATCATCAAATATAGACGAATATTTCTTGTATATATCAGTGAATTGTCCTGTGTTTGCGCCACTAATTTCTCCGGGTATGAGTCCGCAATTCTAAGAAAACATGTTGTGACCCCAATCAACACAAACGACTAATAGTTCTCAGGTTTTTCGTATTGCATGTGTTTCCTAAGCATAGTATCAGTCTGGGCAACTATAAATCAGGTTCTACCCTCTTTGTGTTAATTTCAAATCGCTAGAAGATGAAATGGTTATGCTGCATGAACCCAAGCCCCAGAGCTCCAGATACTCAGGCTCAAATCCAACACGTGTGAACTGTGTTGCAAAATAAACCCCGTGGAAGTGCGTGGTGAGTTTCCAACGGAATTACAGACAGTGGCCGAGAAAAATGACGCGTTCAGGTTTAGCCTGATGTATGTAGGTATCCCGAGCCCGGTAATGAGGAAAACGTATGTGTTCGGCTGACTCTAGTAACTTTGAACGGCCGAGCGCTTATCGGCGACTCGCTCTAATCTTAAGTTGCAGCCTATCATTGCTTCTTCGCACTGGCAACCTCGTTATGTGTGCGGGCACGTATGCTCCCTCATGCGTGACGCTTCCACCGGCGAAAACGGGCTTGAGAATGCGGTAAGAGACAAAATGGAAAAATTGCCCATCGGACAGATTGGCTCGGCGGGCACAAAAATCCTGGCACACTAACCTAGTCTCCTTCTCCCTGCCAGATAAGAGAACGACCACTCCTATTTGCCGGCGTCTCGTGTGGGTTCAGTTGCGAGAGTCAGTGCTTTCGGGCCGCCGCATCGTAGAATCTTGTTAACCTCAGTTATCATGACTGTTTAAATGTACATTTACTTGATTAGATTTAGCTCGCCTGACTCATGTTCATTTTGCATGTCCATTCGACACGGCCCTTTATTGTGCATGTTGTTCTCTGAGGCGACATCTATGACGGCAACATACGATGCCTACTTTTTAAACACGCAGATCTCGTTACTGATTTAAATATCCATCATATACATATTAAAAACCTTTATTGAATTATGTAAATAACACAACAAGTGAAATCTACTTGCAAGAAGTGGTTAGACGAACAATCATGTTGTCGAGAAGCGAAGAAAAATCCGCCATGCGTAAGGGGCTGTCGAGAGCGGTCAATTTGCGCAGGTAGAGAAATAATTTCGATACCACATTTTTTGATAATCGGAAATAGTACATCGGAAGGAATCCCTTGTTGAACTTAAAGGGCCAACTACGGCTTCTAGGCCAAGAGTAAGGAAGATAGTTAATGAGATTTCGATTAGCCACAGATTTGGATCCGTGCCAGGAACTCCCGCTTGGATTTCTTGATCGCTTCAAAATGCTTGATCCACGTGTCTCGAATCTCGGTAGACCAAAACGAATCCATTGTTTCCTTCACTTCGCAATTGATTGGAAATTATTTAATAAGTATATTAATGAGTATTATTTCTCACAGTCTGGAATTCAAGATGCGGCACTAATAGAAAGAATGTGCCCTTACTCGATCCACAGCTTCCGAGTAATAACCGAGTAATCGCTCTCGAAACGAAAAACCTGGTCAATCATTCACGGTGCTGGCGGCTCGTAGATATGTGTGAGTGGTCACGCGCGCATATGTACCTAACCACATAGCAGGAGTATTCTGGATTCTATCGGCTAAAAGCATTGGGAGCCATCGCTATTCTATACATATACCGGGGAGATTCGATTCCCTGATTAGAGCATGAACTTGATCTGATCGGTATCGGGTTGCTCTATTCACCAGGTTCGATCGTGATCCAATTAATTCATTGGCCGTTGAGTGGCAAATGCAGAGAAATGGAGAGCGGAAGAGAAAGGAGAGAGAATATTTTCTTCCATCGCCGATGGCTCCTAGACGAGCCTCTTTCATCCTATGTCATTGCTCCAGATTCGTGAAGATCACACAGACTTGTCATGTAACACCCTGCACGATCATTCATCCGTCATGATAATCAAAGGAGCGGACACTACTCCCGGAATAAAGGAGCGCTTATCTCTGTTCCACATACGTGTTATCTCTGCTCTCGTTCCGATTTAACCTGCTCCGTTAATGCTCCCGCCTAATTAGATGCATGTATCAGAGTAAACCACTTAATAATTCATGTCAAACATGCGATTTTCTAGAGTCTATCTTCATCTTCAGAATGAGTCTCGCAAGTCTCGTTTTTTAAATAATAACTTAGGTAATCTATTTCATTAGTTTAATGGGGCCTACAGATGACATTACTGTTTAATCATGCATATACTAATTGCTGCCTTTGGCATACGAATTATAGGGAGAGGAATGATATATTTTGTGTCATTAAAACGTTCATACATAATAGTGAGATTGTTGATTAAAATATTTGTAACCGAAATTAATTTAGATCGATTAGCATTTGTGATTTCTAGAGTTGTCGCGCTAATTAACCAGCAAAAATGTCAGTGGGCCAGTGCTGCAGTCAATTTCATCTCACCCTCCGATCGACGTGTAGAAAGACCTGCTAACAAAAGTGAAAATCAATTAGCGTAACAATGTAAGTCGGTTTCTAAGTGTTCCCGTTAGCTCGACATTGTGCTCCTTTATCGCTGATCATCCGAGCGGCGACAATTATTACGAAATACTAGCTCCTTCTTCGAAATGCTAATATCATGGTTCCAAGCGGCCTCGCGTCTCACTTTGATCTAATAGGCGTCGGCTCATTTACATATTCGCACTTATACCGTAAGAAAAGGTAGATAATTCAGGAGTTAATACATATTTACATATGCATACCCGGGCGATCCTTGCCTTCAGACGGAGTGTTGCCAATGACGGCAATTTTTCTTTCACTCGCGGTATCGGTTTCTGGTGAGAGTTGGATGATCAGTTGGTAATTTATGGATGATTCCGGGATAGGGTAATCGGTTACACAAATACAATTCGTCAGAGTAGTCCGCGGGAGATTATGATGCTCGAAAAAAAAGGGTAGGCGAACGAGTCTAGCCTGCTGGACTGCGCAGTAATAACATTATTCTTGGGTGTATGTTTTCAAAAAGGAGGCTGGTTCGCGTTCGATGAGAGAAACTATTCTATTAGTATCATATATAATCAACAGCTCAAATTTGTATGAGTCATGAATTTAATTAAATGGTTCTTGAGATAAAAGTATCATATTAGAAACGTTTTCCACATCCGCGTAATGATTTGTTAATTATAACGTGTTATAAATACGTATATTCATATAACGTATTAAAAACTCCCCAAAATGCTACTGAAAGTGAATTATCCCTTTTAATGAAGAATACCGAAGTTCTTGCTGTATCTACGTAAGAACTCGACTGTTCTCTACACAACATACAACTAGATGAGAGAAACTTACATGCATTCTAATTGATCAATAATTATATACACAAGTTCCTCGTGAACAGCTGCATTTTCCTTTATTTATGAACTTGTTAGAGTCTTTATTTTTCCAAAAATTGCCATTATTGGGAGAAAGACGGATGTGGTTGTTTCTGGCGGGAGACAAGTGTAAACTACAATAAGAGTCCTGTTAGCATCTCTTTAACCAAACCTATCAGTATAGCGGACACATGAAAGCATTCGCCACTGACAATGACGGATTGCGACAACTGTCAGCCGATTTACGTGCCATGAAACCGCAATTAAGTCCTCCCGAGCTGAGGTATACGCTAGTACGTCACACCTGGACAAGAGGCACCCAAGTAGGCTACACCTCCCACACAAGGCTCCCTACAGACTTTTAACAGCGAATTTCTTGCAAGCAAAAGGAACCAGGGGTTCACAAATGGTTTACAACAGCTTTAGGATGTTGATGAAAAGCATCTTGTATACCCGACTGTAAACACCCGAAAGCTGTAAACATTGTGGAGACTCCAGAAGTGTTCGCTTGTTTGAATGGGACATCTTGAGTCAAGAGGCGATGATGACTGCTTCGTCAATAGTCTTATTTTATCTTCATATTTTAGTGTACGTTTTCTATCAAGCGTTTTAAGTTTCCATAATCTGCCAAACGCATACCTAAATACGCCAACACCCATCGATAGTTTTAGTGTTAAATTGTTCAAGGAAATGTCCATATAAATCTGAAATTAGAACGACAAAGAATAGTTCCGTTGAATAAAGAATCCTTTAACGCGGGAGACGTAAAGTCATATAGGTAAGTCGTTCAAACCTCGAATTAAGCCGCCTTAAAAAGGAAGAAAGGGTTAATGGGTCAAATAGTAATCGATCAACATTAATTTAAAAGTGTCACGACCGCCCGGGAATTGTGGCCCATTTAAGACGTTGTCGTATCCTGCGAGACCTAGCACGTACGCCCGAGTGTACGACCTCAGGATACGCATGTCGAATTGAAATCACCTCTCGACTGTATCAACCACGACGGCGCACGGTTAACGGCAGTCCAGTCACCAAATTTATTCTAAAACACAGCTTGGGTCAGTGTGCCAGCATTTTTGTCGAGCAACAGGTGTACCATGCCGATTTCTCGACAGACTCCCACCGACACGATAGCACGTTCCTGTTTTCCAATCGACGATGATTATTCGCATGCGAACATGTTATGTGTTAATTCGCGTATTGCCTGTACAGGATGATTCACTTGGCTTTGATTCATCACTCGTAGACCACGCATATAGAATAAGCGTAAGTCATTTTCCAATTCCAATGACATTCAAATGCTTCCCTGAATCTTATGTATTATGTACAACAATTCGCGACTCAAGAATTTGAGCCAATGCTGGCCAAGATGCAAATAATATAAATATGCTGTCAGACTTAAATTTTGAAATCAATGTTACAACTGCGAATTGAAACACAAATAATGGAATACTTATAAGATTTGACGACATGCTGGAATTTCATTGAAGCAAAAATGATAAAAAAACAACCCGCAACTAAAGTCAAAGGAAAATCAACTGAATATTAACACTGGACAAATATGTATAGAGTTATTCAAATCGCGTCGTTATAATCGTAGGGATTTATGATGACGTTCAATAAAATAGAATACCTGCCATCTTATCCTATTAGTTGTTCTTTAACCATTTTCATTTTTCACAATCTGGTGACGAACTTATACCTAAATACACCAAGACCAATCGCTCGTGCCAGTGTTATATTGTCCAAGGTAATTTTTATTAAATGTGCGATCAGAATGACAGACTACTTCCTTTGGATAAAGGATCCATCCTTTCAATAAGTGCTCGACAAATCTAAATATGCTCTAGTGTTAGTATTTAATAAAGTATGTATAATTTATATAGGTTGAATGCTATTGCGACCCTCTTTCAGCATATCTTTGCAATTATTGTTTTTATTACTTTCACAAATATATATAATTCGATTTGCTTCAAATGTATGAATATAATTTTTACGTACTCGTGCCTTACTACAGTTATAAGATTGCTTTCAAACCGGCAGTTATTAATACATGTCGGACTTCGTAGAGTCTCGCTTGCAGTAGGATAGCTTCTTGAACTGCATTGTCCAAAAATGTAATACATAGATATCGCACAAGAAAGCCAAGTTTTTAGTTAAAGATATGTCGCACAATTAATTAACTTTACGTGCGAATAGCACTGGTGTGTGTATTATAACGATATAGCGTCAGGAAACAAAGCAATAGTGACAATTATTTTATTACCTTATTAGTGAACCGTACCTGGACAGAGCTAGACATAGGTCTGGTAGTATAAAGTGCCTAGCAAACCGAGTATTGAATACTAATTCAAAGGCAGGTGGATCACTCTCTACAGCAAGTTTCGATCAGTAGAATATTGCATTTCAAGCATTTCTTATCCTAAAATGATCTTAACTAACACAACATATGTTATTATATGACGTATTTTGATGCCATGTTTGCATGGGTGTTAAAGGTTTAACATAAATATGTAAATATGGCGAGCCTCACATTTCAAAGTTAAATTATATAGTAAGGAAAATACCGTGAGTGTTTGAATCATGGGAGACATCGATGGTTGATGGGAATCCCATGAACTTCTTCATTTGAACGACCGTTAAAAGTAACTACTATAAAAATTGTCCTGACCGTAAACAAATATCGGTATTTTAAAAGCTTTGAGTGTTTCCCTTAACACAATGTTTGCATAGATAATACTGTCTTAATGCGTTACGGCTATGTTTCCCTTTAATTAATCACTAATCAATCGCCTGGGTAGTACAATACGCAATAATTATACTTAGCCATGAGTTCTACTTTACCATTCTATCTTTTGTATACCGCATCATTTTAAATCGCAATTCGACGAATGGATAACGTGGAGTTTCCGATAAAAACTCCGCATTGATTAGAGTTTGAAAATATCAGTGACACACGCTGAAAGAAAATATACGGTGCCCCATAAACCCAACTAAACAAAACTAATCTATATTCCTCGTATTCAGTACATAACAGTACCTGTCTTCCAAAAACTGTCGACCACAAGGAACACGAAGCGAGCGTGTACACAAGAAACGGTGAACTTGATACCTATCGATACGTCGGAGAAAAAGGTAGGAAACGTGCTGAAAATGTGTAAGGTGCGAAAGCGTCGCTGGTGGTACTGCTGGCGGGCTCTCTTTGTCCGTGAAACCGGTACCGCTAGCGCGGCCGTTGAATAAGGAAATATATCCTGCGTGGGGCCAGCGCAAAGCTCACTCAATAGAATCCCCAGCACCCTAGGCAAATCTCTACTGGTCCAGACAACAAGTTAATGGGACATTTTTATGAGAATCGTGTACTGCATTATTAGATATTGAAAAGCCACAATAAATATATATTTTTACAAGTCCTAATGAAACATCTAATGAATCATTTAATTGATGTCTAATAAAATAATTAGTGTCTTTGAATTAGAACTGCTTTACATTTTTAACTTGAACATGTATGTATAATTTGAGCAAAAATATTATATGCATGATGTCGTCTGCTGGAAAGCATATTTTGCTAAGTATACATATCAGCAGCATCTCACTTTGCGACCACTTACTCCAAATCAGGAAGAGCGTGCTGGCGAAACTATTTTATAATATGTACATACATATTACGTTGTATTCAGTTCGCATACAAGATAATTCATAATCAGCAGGTAATTTGTAATTCTACACACATGAACGTATGCCCGAGAAAAGTGATTGAACATCAAGTGAAATCAACCCGTCCGTACCCGCACCACTTCGATAGGAGTACACTAAAATTAGGGCCCGAAGCCTTCGGTATTCAGAACTATCAGTCAATACCGACATAGCCCCCGTTAAACTGTGGAATGCAAAGTCGAGTTTCGCACACTTTGAAGCATAATGCGGACAAAGCCGTACGGCTGGTACCGTCAGTCGCAGTATGTGCTTGGGTAAGACTCAATTTGCAAACTGCTGAATCAGAGAGCAGCAGGCTGGTCCGAGTGGAGACAATAATGCAGTCCGTTCATGTACAACCGTTTCGTCCGGTGTTCTAAAAGCCCAGAGAGCCAGACGAGGATTCACAGGACCCCGGCTAGCCTCTGAGCAGTAAGAGTAAGAGAGGAGGTGGCAGACTCTGGTGGGAGCCAGAGGGAGAGAGAGAGAGAGACTGAGACAGAGGGAGAGAGAGAAAAGAGAGATACGTGCGGGGTAACGGGTCTTCCTCAGTAGGTCGATACGTGCAGTAGTTGACACCGATTAGGATGTCGTCGAAAATGCATGCATCCTCGGGTTATCCGAGTGGTGAGCACATGCCAGATTAACAGACCCGATTCCCCGGTACTCCTGCTTCCACTTCTGTACTTACTTTCTACGTCGATCGATTAGGTGTTGCAACAAGAGTGTTGGTTCGATTTCAATTGACGCAAGCACGTTAACCCCACCACACCCCCCGTGAATCGGCCGAGCCGAGACGCCTGCATTAAGATAGAACGGACCTGCTCTTTTCGGGCCTTTTTCCACTGGCAACTTCAACCCGCCGCGATTTCTTCATCAAGTTTCTCTGTGGAAGGTGGCCCACTCGCCGCTCTCATGGTTAACGACGTTGTTGTTAATCGGCCGGTCGTGTTATCGTTATCGCTGGAATGCGCTTACCGCCTTTAAGGTGCGGGCCCCTTGTTACCCGGAGAAAACGAGCCCCGAGACCAGTGAAACTTCCTGGCTTTCCACCGCACTCCACACCGACGCACCTCGTCTTTCCGCAACTCTGTTAAGTTGCCTTGTTAAGTTTCCCGAATAGAATTAATCGCTGGACGAGTTCCACCAGGTCATTACTGTTTGAAACTTGGGGGGGGGGGGGGGGGGGCGATTCTTGATTGCAGTTGTCGAAAATTTCTCTATGTATATATCCATTGACACAGTTGTTGCAATAATTAAGCTAAGGAATCTGGAGTGTATGGAAATTAGATGAAAAGGTGGGGGAAAGGAAGATGTAGTAATATTTAGTTTTGGTAAATTACAATCGCTGGACAGAAGTTTCTGAATATTTAACCTTTGATTTTTTATTTAACCTTTTAGTTGAATTTCATTAAATTGCTATTTAATTTTACCTCTCAAGTATTTATTGTATTAAATTAATTGATTTCGTGACACCTGACGCTACAAGTCTGTATATTGCTTGGATATTTTTAGAATTCCTTTAGCCCCTAACCAGTTTACTGCTGGAAAAATTCCGTCTGAAAAAAGCAAGGATATAGGACTTTTAGGAAGGTTTCTGCATCGTCTGAACTGATGAAAGGTTGCCGGACGGGGATTGTGAAAGGGTGGCAGGGTGTTCAGACTTCGGATAAAGCGAATTTAGACAGCCAGCCGCGTGAGCGAAACGAGCAACATGTGAGACCGTTTCTAAACGAGGCCCGTTAAAAAGTATCATATATATGAGTACAAAAATATCAAGCTGTTGTTGGTGGTCCCCGAGCTGTCAAGGACACGAAGGGATTGGGCCAAATGGGTGCCTGTTGGGGTCAATCCTCCTAAGCCCGCAATAAAAGGTGCAACATTTGGCCGGCGTGTAGCGATCACTGCAGTAGAATCCACCTTCCCTCCAAATTTATGTCGATGACGTGTCCTGGAAACAGATAAATGCTGGAAACAAGAATCCACAGCGAAAGAAAGAGGACCGTCTTGTCCCATTCCTGGAAATTACAATCGAAATGAAACTCCACGAGGCCACTAAATGAATAAGTTATCGTGTATATCGCAGCCCAAAACTCTTATTAAAAAGCCACGCAAGTACGATATGTATCGAAACATATTAGAAATTTAACCAGAAGTTAATAGACCGATAATGAATACATTCATGCATATGTATAATAGTTGTTGTGATTTGTAAGTTGTTGTAATTTGATCTGGAATTTGCAACTTGGCCTTTCTAAGCAATTAGTAGAATCAGATTAACTGGTCACTAGATACAATCTGATCATTTCTCCAAAAACATAACTAATTAGTAAAAAAATTCACATGATCATTCACTTTTCACGTTCATTGAGTGATATATATTGCAGTAGAAAAGGAAGAATAAATTATTTAGTAATTTTTAACTTACTTCGCGAAAGGGGAGGTTCTCAATTCGCCCGATACATTATTATTAATCTATAATGTCCCCAACACTTTCCATTTATGTAATATAATGTAAATATACCCATGTCTAGCTCAATGTGAGATACAACAGCGCTGATTCAAAGAAAAGTAAATCTCCCTGGACATCTAACGTTCGAAATTTGAAAGTGGCAATGCGCAGGTGAACAAAAAAGTACCCAAAACGGTACGATCACTATAAAACTCACATTTCCTGTACATTGAATCTTGGCAACTTTTAACACATTTATACAAATGCGCATATCTATTTTCATAGTATGTAGATGCAAAAGTGTTCTTGCCGGCCTAAACAACTATATGTAGATCGGCGAAAACATACATATTCCGGTTCACGTAAATTGGTGCACGTTCAAAATTCAAATATATCCAGCACACGTATGCCAGAGATTAATGAACTTATCGATAGTAAGGTCGAGTGAGGGGTCTATTTGACTATCAATGGATTGAAATATCGTCCTGATCACGGTCAAACGAGCACCGCGATCAGGATCGCCGTCAAGGCCGTGGAAGGAACGCCCATAAAGCGAGCATGCGAGCGAGCGAGCGCGCCCGTCCGCCTTCCTTCTCCGTGGGTTCCGAGTGAAAAAGAGAGAAGGAAGGAAGGTAACATTGCAGCCGAGGAAAAAATATCTTACGGCCGGCCGTCGTCGTGTGCGTTCATTTTTCCCTCGGAAGAACCAGTCGTCTACCTAGGAGGCAAGAGGGAAGAGACAACAGAACGCGTGCATTCCGATAGACAGGACAGTGGCAAACAAGGACAATTCCTCTCTGCCTTGAACCAGTGTGCACGCGTCCAACTTACTAACCGATGACGTCGATTAGTTCACATGGAGACTGAGTTTTTCTTTAATATGACATTATCTCTGTCTGCTGCTGGTTACAGCTCCCGCTTTCCCTATTGAAAACAATAATGGGTCTTATTCTTGATATATCAATAATTGTAAATAATATGAATTTTGTTTAATCCTTCCATTTCAATTATCGATGAATAATTACTTTCACTGATTTGCTAATGGTAATTAATTATTCATGCAAGCATTTACTTCCATTTTCAATTATTGCACTACCAGTCGTGGCCTTTTCTTAAGTCTTGAACCATTTCCGACATGCGTGTTAATCATTAATAATTGATGCTTTGTAACAAAATCCTGGATTTATTGCGTGTCAGCATCATTTGAATGCGTTGCTCATGTGCAGCATGTGGGCGCTCGAATGGGATTCTGCTTAACTGGATTTTATTCCTGTTCTACCTCGGCGCTCCCTTGTAAGTAGACTGAGTACATGCAATCGCTCCTTAAACGACGAATCCTGCACGAAAAGCGACGGGAAAGAAGTTCGCTCGGTTTCCTAGAGGGGAAAAACTAGTCGGGTGTTAGCATCTCCTTATGCCAAGGGTGTTCGATCACTCAGGATACCAATCTAACCTCACTTCCTTTCACATATTTCTGGCAGTTGTCCTTTTATGTAATGCTACTGCACCTGCAACATTCCTCGGATTCTTGATTCGCTAATTTGTCCTGCAAAAAATCCCTTGGAATTGGCATATATGTATGTACAGAAAAGAGCAATTAACCAAATACCAATCACTTAATCGAATAATGTATAATTGTTTTAACATCCGTTAATCTTTATAGAATAATTGAAGGGCCATTCGTTATATTGATTAGTTTTTAGAATACATTAGTTAGTATGCACAATTAACTATTACTATATTTACCTATATTGCATCTGATTTCGCTAATTTGTGCTCCAGAAAATATCCTGGAGTGTTGGCATATGCAGAATAGAGCAATTATAAAAATACCAATCACTTAATCAAATAGTAGTGTTTGAATTCGTTAATTGGAAGAATATTTGTAATATTGGTTATATTTTAGAATATATTAAATAACGATTAAGATTCTTGATCTTTAATGAGTTAACCAATGAGATAACCAAACATCAGATAGTTCCAGAAGATTTTTGGATGACGTCACTGGTATATCGGGCTTTTAGTTGACTATAGTTGGACGCTCGCTTAGTGGTTTGAATCTCCTCCAGTAATTGAATTTACAGTTGAAAGGTATGCGTGCTTCACGAAAAGCGAAGGATTCTCCCGCAGCATTAGAGAGTTCGATTCCCGATGCCGCTGGTATTTCGCTTTTAACGTAGCGCATCCTCCTACCTTACTATCTCGCCGTGCTCCTCTAGGTACACTGGTGTTTAATGGCACAGATAATATTTAGACGTACAACTTTAAATGACGTGGCAAACTCTTCTTCCCCCTTTCGGTCTTTTCGGACATTCTTCCATGCCCACTAGCCAAGAATTATACGTGACCTCTGCTTTTCCCGAATTCCATGAATATTCATTCAGCGTAGAGACGACGTTTGATCGAACTGTTAATTAATTGATAGGATATTCTGTTAACCATCTTAATTAATTGGGTAATATGATCAATTAACTAATCCATTCGATGAAATGGATGCGATAGAATGATGTAAATAATAAAGGGTATATCGACAAATACGAAATTAGGAATAGAAATGATTCATTTGAAAAAAAGAGAAGTTGTCACTTATTATTTAGCTATGTTTTTAGCAGATCTTCGAAAAAGAGGCGGAATGAAGTATCGGAGTTTTACATTTCCATACGAGATATGATGAGGTATGGTTTCTTACGAAAGTATTTTGCAGGAATGTGGCAATAAAATTCTTCTCGAAATGTCAACTCCCACAAAATAGTAAACGCTCACACAAAGTACACAAATGCAACTCAAATCTAATCGTTCGTATTACTTAATTCTATCATCAATCTTCTTCGAAATGACGTGTTAGACCATTAAGAAGCAACGAACGTTCTCCACAAAATTTGAAAGGATATTCCAGCTGATATCATGCTTCATCGTCTCTGCTTTTCGCGATCAAAAATAAGAAAACGATAAACAGCTGGTTGACCAGTTTCTTTTTCCTCATAAACTCGCTTTACGTTCGCAATAGCGCGAAGAAGAAGAACAAATAACTCTTCATTAGCACAGATTTGCTGCGCTCGTCCTCGCTCTTTTCTGGCGTTCTTTGTCTAGCGCCTTCTGATCTCGGAGGCAAGCTGCAGATTTTTCGAATGCTTCGCATCGCAGGCAACATTAAGGTATCTCATACAAGTAGAATCGCTAAAAAGCGGACCAAATTTGGTAATTTCTTCCTCGCACGCATAATTTTTGTTTGAAAACCTATTATATACATACTTATTAAAGTACATAGTTGGGACTGACTATCCTCTAAATGTCGTTCCGATTATCGCAATAAGAAAGTCGTTGTATAGCTATATTTGTAAGGCTAGCGTCGTTGAAACGAGATCGAATTGGTTGAAATGTTGATCTGATCTTCTTAAGAGGCTCTCCTACTTGACTAGAGAAATGTTTTCCGATCCTTCTCTCACTTTGTTATTTACATACAAATAGTGCTTACAAACGCAACATTTACCCTATAAAATCTTCAACTACTTGGTAATAGTAACTCCATAATATTTGGTTAATTTTATTTAAAAAATGTTAAAGTTAGAGTGCGCGTCGTAAATCGTGTTTTAACGACTGCACGCATGCCACTGTAGCATGCTCGTTAATTAAAAGCAATCAAATTTACAGTATATTTAGTAGGAAGTACACATGTACTTGAGTAAGTACATGATGAGTTTTGAAAATAAAATTTAATGTGTAAAACCAAAATGGTCAAATTTGTCCCGTTTTGCGGTTCTGCTTATATATATGTATGAGATACCTTAAAGCGGAGGATGTGCGATATATCCTGGCGGTGATTAAGGTATCCGTGGCGAAGAGGGTCCCCGGGGTACACGGGTACAAGTAGGCCCCCCTTCCTTGCCAAGGGACCGTTCTCGGGGGCCCGCACTCTCTGGGCCCGTGCACCTGTGCAGGCCCCGGAGAGGTGTTGTGTTTTCACCTGGCAGTTCAACCTACAATCGCGAGCAAGACGGTTCAGACTCGATCCTCTATCGTGCTCGATCGAGACCGGCGCCCGAGACACCGAGACACCGAGGCACCGAACATTCTTTCGTCTCCTCGATCGAGGCTACCTAACATTTAAACTCTCAAACTTCATTCGTGGGTGCATTGGATATTCAAGTAGTCCAACTCAAAGAGTTTCTTAGTTCTTCTATGATGGAGGAAGGACTCCCGCAATTTCTCGCGAGAATCTCCCGGAGCTTTGTTGGACCTTCCTGACGAGAATGCTCCGACACTGAAGGATCGCAAGTAAAGGACATGGAACCCGGAATGAAATAGAGATTGTCCTGCCGCACGCGACTGTAATGTCAATCTGCAGTTGGTATTCGATTATCGTGAACCGATAGGCAGTGATTTGGAGCAGTTGGATCGATGGGAATAACTGGAGGGCAATCGGGGAGGTCGATAAGTCAAGATAGAAGAAGAACACGCGGTAGTCGACGAAAGCTCTTATCAAAGTGACAATATTACCAGGCTGGCGATCGGGGACGTTTAAGGTAGTAGAGTGCCAGTGAGGAAGGCACGTGTGCGTATTAGAGGAATCAGTGTCTGCATCCGAACTCTTCGGGACTTGTGAACTCGTTCAGTCTCACCGAGCTCAATTCCGACACGATGTAAGCCGGTGCGCTTTGGTCAAACATTGACAGTGAGCCTTCACCAGTGACTCTCTCCGATCGCGCAAATATTTGTGGCTTCTCTTTCTCTTTCTGCCGATCACATAAGAAAAGAAGGAGCCTTTCACAATGGAGACTATACTGGAGAAAATGGGAAAGCTGAATTTGGTAATTAAATGAATGATCCACTCTACTATGATTAAGCGAAACCTCTGCGTTCGTTCTAATTATCCGCTAATTAAGTGGAGACGACTATACTTTGGGTAAATAAACTGAATTTTAAAAAATTGAGGTTTGAAAAGCTTCAGGAGAGGATTGGATTATAACGTGTTACGGTTTTTGCAAATTGGACCTGACGTCGTTTTTCGAGGAAATAGTTGAAAAAAACCGAAAAGTGGCATTTTGATGCTGGTAAATTTGGAAGATGAATAGGTTGCTCATCTTGAAATTAAAGGATATGGAAGGATTGACAGTTTCGTTTAAAATGCTGAACGAAAAATGTATGCTTGTTTACCTTAATTTAAATGATACATACACACACATACTTCGCACTGATGCAAATTAATTAAATAATCGTGCAATTATCCACTTAGTCAGACAATCTGAGATCGGAGTTTTATCAGGAGACTCGGTAGAGTCTCGCGCCAAGTAGTAGTCTCCTCCCCATATATGAATTACTTTATAATTGCACGTTACCTTCATAAAAACGACCATGCATAATCGTGAGGTGGATATACAAATCGTTTAATCCTCATTTCTCCAATAGTTTAAGGAGGAAACCCCGGGAGGATTTCCTCATGCAAAAATTTCCCCGCAATTTTCTTATGTCGTTCAAGTAAAAGTTACTTTTAATTAATGGCATAACTAACGCCAGAAAAACACTTGGTGACGAAGAATGCCAGCTCAATTACTGAGCCGCGTGACATAATGATAGGAACTTTCTACCACCTGATTGTTTCTATATGGAATTGAAAAGAAAGGCGTCGAAACAAGTCGAAAGCTTGCTTGACAGCAGGACGTGCACTTACCAAACGGGTGTTTAACGCTTACAAAGACGGGTGCGGTGACTAAGTCCTAAGTCCTTCATGAGTCTAACTACTGTTCGAAAGATCTTCATAATCATTAATTGATGTATGCTTATTAGTTTCCCTTTCGAATGACTTGTTAAATACTGGACTTGAAGGTTGTTGTCATGCATATAGTTCTTATAAATGAGTTCTTATAATTGATACAGTTGTTATAAATTCGAGGGAATTTCAAACTCAATAATGTGGTATGGAGTGCGGGTCAAATTGCACTGAACAGTAAAATTTAAAAGTGGAAAGAGGAAAGTGTAGAGAATAATTCATTGATCTTTAAAGCAGGATTTATCCTAAAGATTTGGGTAGGACAAAGTGTTGGGGTAGTGGCGAAATCGAAAAACGTGATTCAAACTAAACATTTTCTACTGAATTTGACTATAGTTGGCCAGCCGTGCTTCCCAAGAGTTTCACAAATTCTTGTAAAAAATTACGATGCGGCATACAGACAGGAATATAAATACATGAAGTTGTATTGCATGTCGAACGTATTGAAAAGGAAAGTGCATGATTTCATATCGAGGCCAGAAGTAACATTATTTTCCACTTGAGTTGGAATATTGACACTGACTTGATTCTTATATCAGACATGGAATAGAGTTTGGAATCTTGCTTGGTATGAATTACTAGAGCGCCGTAGCCGTAGTCCGTATACTTAGTCGGTCATCGCCACTGATAATCGTATGCCGAGGTTCTTTCTCAGCGGTTCTCGCTCGTACGTAACGTCCAACGCACGATTACTTCGTTACGATAGACTGGCTCTCTCGTCCCGCACATTTTTACCCACTCGAAGAAATATACATATATATGGGTTCTCAAAGTGCATTGGGAGCACTATCCATGACAGATTTCGGCTTCCTTTCCTGAGATGGGTTCAAGTTCAATATGTTTCCGCAATGATAAGTCATTGATGAGGAAATCCATAGCATCGCTTTGTCCCACCGAAATTCCTTGATCGTCTGCATCACTATATTAAAGTCTTGTAAATAATCAACTTTTGGTTAAATAATGAGCCTAAATTTGTTGGACCAGATTGCTGTGGAGTTTGCGACGCCTCACTGATTTGAGGCGGCAAATGTTGAGACTAACAACTGCAAATCGATGGAAACGTACTTGCTATATTTATAATTTATAAACTACGCGTTGTAATCTAAGGATGAACAGGGCGATTCACTTGAATTATCTTTACCAAGTAGACTCTGCTCTATTGTAAAGATCATTACAAATGATTTAGCAATGTTAATCATTCGCCAATATTTCCATACGCTTCTCTACATCCTGTATATATTATAGTAACGTTATATTATGTGTTTAATGACACATACAGGTTGCTCAAACGATTCTGTTTGAAATGGCCATGTAAACAAAGCCGAGAAACTAGCAGAATCATTTGAGCCCGGGGTACATATTGTAACAGAGCAAAATATTCTTTTTCTCATTCGAAGTAATTCATGGTAAACTAAGATGTTGCTATAATACTTAACAGTGAAATGTTCTATCTAACGGATGAGCTATAATTGTCTATTTAAAAACGAGGTACAACAGTGTTCATTCAAGCGGTCATTCGTAACGTTCATTCATCGCGTGTAAAGCGTGAGTTTATTTGTATTATAACTATAATTGTAACATAAATCCATGTGCCAATAGATTTGTAAAAGTCTATAAAATTCTACACGTGGTATAGTTGTCGCCGCCGATTGTTACAGTAGCAGCAATTAATTTTCAATCAATGGAATGAATCACGAGTTTGTAAGTGCGGCCTTGCAAGGGACGGCTAATAAACTCTTATAATTAGCAATTAGTTATGTAATTCGCAATTAGTCGTGGATGCGTGCGAAAGGGAATGCACCTTGACGTAACACGATTTTCGTCCGCGCACGTCCCAGGTAAATCCCGGACTTATAGCAAGGCGACCAACTAATGAGTTGAAATTTGTCACGGCAATTAGTCGCAATTAGGGGAATTTCGTGGAGTTTTATCCGGCATAATGAGAACTCTGGCTTCCCTGCAGAATTGCGGCATTGAGATGTGAGAATCTGTTGTTAACTGCGATGCAAATGACTCGCTGGAACGCCTCTGTAATTTGCAGCCGACACCATGTAATATACTGGCGACGATACAAAATTACGGTTTGGTCGTAGCTCCGGACGAAAAATTGGGGTGAATTTTGGAATTTCAGTGCAAACGTGATCATACTTTAATTTAAAGTTTGTTGGAGCACAGTGGATTGGCACTGGATGTTCGCAGAATGCATTTGGGATTAGAATTGAGTCAAACTCTGATTTTTGCCGCATAAAAAAAATCACAGTTCCACGCTTAATTTAAATTCTACATATATTATTAATCATATCAATTTATAATCATATTCCATAATGATGTGGCACAATTTCATCATCTAGAACTTATAAGTGGACGGGAAATTTTATTTTTTGCATGATCACTAATAAACAATGAAGATTTGTCAAATTTTATAAAACATGATGAAAAGTAGCTGAAATACCAAAGATTCTTCTTCTCCTTCTCTTTGTCTTGATTCTCTTCATTGTATAACTCGTCTTCCTCTCGGAGAGACTCTCACCAAAGATATTCGCCGAGTGAAACTTTTGACCGCCCTTCTCTTATCGAGCAGTGCTCATACCTACATACTCGCGTACCATTTATTCGGAGCGACGCTCGCTCCTCGAACGTGTCTTTAATTCACTTCGGAAACAGAATAGATATGCTTCAACTTTCTCTCCGATAGTCAAACATGCTGGCGGCAGAAGCACAAGTTTCAATAAATCGGTGGCTAGAAATATCAGCGTAATAATACCCGCATTGCAACATCTACATCAGTTCAGTATTTCAGTACATTCCATGTCCATGTGATTGCAATCATACACCCTAATGACAACTAGTGCTGAATCAAGATCGCCTACTAAGAGATCCATATGTGTCGAGCCGGGTGAAGGACACCGTGTACGATCGATTTATGTTTCTTCTTGACGAGTCAGTGTCATATCAGACCAATTTCATCATTTCTCATCACTATACCTGATGACCAATATTCTCAATTGTTTTTATATGGCGGCGTTCGGGCACAGAATAAGCGAGACTGAAGGTCACGATAACAGCAGTGCGCCGAATGTGTTTGAATGGCTGCACCCAAAAATAGTAGGCCAGTATTGATGATCAGCTGATACCGATGGAAAATTACGGCCGATTTGCCAAAGATACTGTGGATCACAAGAATCTTCGGACGCCGGAGTACTTTCGATTTATAGTGTACTCTATATTCTTAGTAAATTTATAATAAACAAAAATACATTACACTTCATTTTAGTGCAGTCTTTACACAAAACATGAAGTGAAAACAAAGTAATAATCATTCACGAACAGTCTACAATCACCGAATAAATATAATGTTCCAAACGTATCGGCATACATACACTATAAATAATTTTATTTTAAATAAATGATGCAAACTCCTTTGCACAGTACCATTCCTTCGTATTAATTATAGTCCCGCTCTCGATTAATCAATGTTAAAGTTCCGTTCCCACGCGTTTCTGGATCAATCTGAACTTCTTCAGTGCACGACGGAAGTTGTCGGTCGATCACTTGGTGAAATCACCACTATAGCTGTAAAGTGCTGGTGAAGAAGGCGTTGAAGAAGATCAACACTGGAGGAGAGTATATCGAGTGCAGGAGGAAGAAGAGTCACCCTAGAAGCACACGGCGATACGCTCGATCGGCTCCAAGTCGATTCACCGGAGCGTTTCAAGGCTATTGATCGATTTAAGACGGATCATGGCCCGAGGCCCTGTTATAGTTATAGTTATGGCTCGGGAGTTCAAGTAGAGAACGCTACCGGGCACAGATAACAGGCTCTGTTATCGCCGCAGCCCATCGAAGTTATTCCTCTCCCGCCAGACCTTATTCCCGGTCCGCTAAAACGAAGTCGAAAACGAAACAGGTTGCCTGCAAGACTTCTGTATCAACTATTCCCATCGAGAGTAGTACAGTCTATGTAGTACAGTCAAGCTGACTTTTTTTTCTATGGAGATACTTAATAGACTCATGTCAGAACTGTCGGGTTCGATCGAGTAAGTCTGTTTTGTTACCGATTCTATGCAGGTCAATTTATTCTCAGCCCGTTAGTTCATCAATTTATTATACTCCAATGCTGAGTGAACAAAACATTTCATCTGCTACTATGATAGAGAATTTAGGTTACTGGTTCCTGGTTTTTTAACATTGTAGTTGCAAATGAGAATTAATTTATATTATATTAAAAGCCACTTACATCTCAGTCCCTCTTCCCAAATCAAAGACAGAATAATCGAGGGCGAATGATCAAAGTAATTCGTGCAATTCTCACTGGTCTTTACAATTACAGTGTTAGACATAGAGTTAGGCATAAGTGACGTTAGGCAAACTGACTGAAAACACGCGACAAGTGGAATGTTGCAACATTGCAACACTGGGACGTAATGAGTTAACTGCACCCACAGGTAGGTGCTAATGTCTCGGAGTAGATCGAGTTCATGTATGCGACATTGTATGTGGGCAGAGGGATTTCACTGGTAACTTTTCGTGGCTGATTGCTGTGGCCGGTTTTCACCGGTGAACCGGTTTTGCCTTCTGCCTCGGCAGTCTGTCGCCTTGTAAGGTTAATGTCATAATCGATATGCGAGGCGAACAATTGAAAGGCATATATGCCTTAATTGGTGAGTTTCTAGAGGTGCGTGCGCTACATGCCAGTAGTTCCCAACGCTTTCATGTTGACAGGATACAAACAGAATGGAACTCGACACATGTCAAAACGTGGTTTTACTATTTCACCATTTAATAAGAAAGCTATTTAAATTTGAAAGAATTGGAAAAAATTGCGATTGTTCAACATTGTAGCAAAATGCTCTTCGGAAGTGGCATCATATTCTAATATAGAACAAGGATTTCTATGAAATGGAGGAATTTTCCGTTTTAGGGAGCTAGCCCGAAACCCTGAGAAAACTCATTTAGGACGTTAAATAACCAGATTGAATTTAACATACTAGTAATATACCACAATAGTGGAATCAATTTCTACCGAGTGATGATCGATCTTTCAGGCATTTAGTATTATTTTCAATTTTCGAACAATCACAACAGCAGTAACGATTCTGAATTGGGGATTATAATTTGCATGGTTGCTTGTAAGACTGAATTAGAACAGGGCGTTTCTCAAAAAGTCGTAATTGTCAGAATTTGTACTTATATCTGGAGGTTCAATATCATCATTGACTCTGTCCACAATAGAGGTTGAGAACACTCGGTCCTTAGCATAGTTTAGCTACGGATGGCACCTCCGCTTTCATCCTCGGCGTGGTAATGCAATTAGCACCGAAAAGGCGCCGCTCCTATTTCGCAAGGGAGCCTAAGCGGAACCCAAGCAGACTCGACACGTTGCTCTTGCGCTGCTCAGACTCAGAAGACCGCTGCGGAATTCCCTCGAAACCAATCTCCCGGAGGCTTTCGCCAAGAAAACATCTGCCCGCTGCCGCACCCGGATATTTAACTTTGACTTTACTGTCTGCTGATATACCTTCAATGTTTGCTCTTTGCTTCCTTCTTGCGCTATGACGTGCATTTTGACGGATAACATGAATGATCTTGTATTAACGTCAATGGTTGGGTGCGGTCAGGTATGAATTGCATATTACAGTGGAGATGGTTTTGTTATTATTTGGTATTTTTGCTGGCTATTGGTATTTTTGGATAATACAGAAAATAATTGCTCTATTTGGAGTATTATACCACATTTGTTTTGTCACATTTTATCAACAGGATAGAATCAAATTCATACAAAATCACTTGCGTTTGGGCTTAATTCGAAGAATAAAAAGGATTATATAAATATAGTAAACAGTATAAATTCATATAAATTAATATAGTTTTTGTCATTGATTCTATGCACCTGAATTCCTTCTCGATCGGCAGCTACTCCATCAGTCTGTATTGCAAGAGCATAGCTATTAATTGAAAGTTGGTAATCAAAGCTTGCTCATATATTATACATATACGAAAAATGTATCGTTTACAAGCTGCGAAAAGAATCGCTTATACATTTCTGAATCGCCCTGTATACAAGTCTAGACATTTGCGTCGATAAAGTTAAGCGCAGGCTTTGCCATTAATTCGTCTAACTGTCGCCAGTAATCGTATACTTTGGCTCCACTGGTCTGGAATGCAAGGCCAAAGTCAGACTTCGATTTCATCCGGTGACAACTTGCCGATGGCTTCTGTATCGCGTATCAGCGTGTTCCCCCAGTTTGCTAACTGCGAGTTTGTCTTACCTTTCGTTTGTTCATCGGAATGCTACCGTAGTATTGGCGAATTTTCTGTATCTGTGACAGACCGAACACGCGCGTCTGCTTATATCCTACGTGTACGGATACACTTGATTTTGAGTCAGCACTACTTTCGTACTCCACTTTTAAGAATATCATGTTGTACATTTCATGATGTGTATTGTATGTACATACATAACATAAAGATATTAATCAAATACTTCACGGAAAAAATATTCTGTTCCGAGCCCTTATTTCCATTCCCCGTTTGAGTGGAGGATAATTTTGTAAATTTTGCATTTTAATTTTTCCCTCGAATTTTTAATGGGATTGAAATACATATATGGAGATTGCCGGGCAGGACAAATCAATAAATATTGTTACCCATAAAACTGTCAATATAAATCAAATTTCTAACGGCTGTTTTAGATTACAAGTTTTACACAATCACATCTAACGTTAGCCATACACAAGTGAATCTTTTATTAAATACCGTTAAACCAGCAATTCTTGTATATTTATCCATTTTATCTTGGAGGCGGGTCTTAGGATTTTTATGAAACAGGGTACAAATCTATCGTTTATGTGCGTGGGAAAGCAACTTAACCAGGTTTGGATTTGTTGCAAGCTCAATGAAGGGACCACAAAAAAATGACTAAGTTGATTTCCACGAACTAATATTCTACTAATAATGAAACGAGTCTAAATACACATTTGCAACTTGAACAGAAAAGCGATTTACAATGCAACAATACACCTTGTATCTATGTCATAGCAACATATACAATTTTACGTTATGCATTCAGCAAGCTTGGTGCACTGGAATTAGTATGTATATTTGAATCTGTGATTGAAAGCGAAGTGAATCACCCTGTAGATGCGTGCACGCAGTGTATCTCGGATATTTCGCGAGGAAGTAGTACGAGGCACGGCATATTAAGTCTGGGGCTCTCGGAAGATCTGTTTACAAACGCGGAGGCCGACGTTCCTTTGCAGTCATGCGCGCACTTCGTTTTCCTCGTAATGTGAAATTCGCATGGGGAGGACCGAAAACAAAATCTCTGAGAGTCTGGTCAGCACGAAGGTTAGTCACGTCGCTGTTGGTTCAATTGGGCCTCGCATGGATGTCTACCGAAAACCGTCCATTTCCTCGCTGAAGGCGCAATGAATTCTGTTAGGTGAGGTTAGGTGACGGAGACAGAAGTAACATATGGGTGTTTGTAAGGATTAACCTCCCTTCCTAGAAAAAAGCCTTACAAATAATAATTAATTTTGTTATTGGTAGTGGCTATTAAATAAAAATAATAATAACAGTTAATATTGTATTCGTCGAATTCGAACACAAACATATACAATTTCTAAACATTTACGGTAAATGGGTTTATTGATATTCATTCCTGCAGGTCGTAGATAGATTAATTGATTGTGTTGAGAATACATTTTAATATGCGTTTATTAACATTTTAATAAAAAAATACTCAACAGAAAACTACTGTTTTTACTTTCGGATTAGAACACCGAAGTGATTCGACTCGATATTTCTTTGTTCGCTTATTTGCCGATTTTCAGTCTATTTAATTTTCCATTCTCCACTCACTGCGTGATGATTTCTTGCTTCATTAGCTTCAGTCAGGCAGTACTGTTTGCTCTACCAATCCCAACTTGCACAAATAGGGTCGATTAATCGTTGCTGCACTAAAACCCCGTACCTTAACCAACAATTGGGACTCTCCGTAACCAATGAAATGATCTCATTCTAACTGTTAACCATTCAAAGCAGAATTGCCTCCTAACGAGTTCGCAGAGATCTATGGCTCGCCGAAAACCAGACGAAAAATCCTAACTGTACTTGCCATCGAGAAATTATATGTTCGGCGTTTTGAATGTGTTGGAGCATCGGTGAGTATATCGGCGTTTGCGCCATAAATGGGCTACGTGCGGGCGTCGGATAATCACCTCGTCTATAGGTGTATACGCACTCTACATACTCACACATGAGTCTGTTCGATGGCCTGTCTAACGGCTCCGGTGTAACTCGAATGTAAAAGTAGTCCCTTGGGCAACAGCCAAGGCAACACTGTCGCCATTTGATCGACGTGAATCCCATCATATTTCGTAGCCGCGCCGCAAATACCGAAAGGAAGCGAGGATGAGAGAGAGAGAGAGAGAGAGAGAGAGAGAGAGAGAAAGACGGAGAATGCGATATCAATCATATCGAAATGAAAGTCCTGGAAAAAGCCTGTCGGGAATCTCGTGGGAATCATGCACGCAGTCACTCACAGAAGCTCGCACGACGCGCGAACTTCTAATGTGATTAAATTTTACAGACTGCTCAGGAATTCTAAGGAACTATGCATAAATAAGCAAATCATTAATTATTATGAGTTAGGAATAAAATATATCATTAAAGAATATCATTGATTACATTAATAAGTTTGGAGGTAAGATATGTACGTAAACATTGGATTTCTTTATATTTAACTTCAACGATATAATTCAGTGCAGTTTGCTTTCGATACCACAACCTTTCTCAAACCTCTCGACAAACATATTCCCGCTAAATTATTGGTTAACTCTCATGCCATCTGTTGATACACGTGTCTGTTTGAACAAAGTCATAGTGTCAGTTCTGAAATGTTTTACTTGGGAATAAGAGCCCCGCATTATTTATTAGATATTTATCTTTATTCTCAGCGAGTTCTCAGTGGAAAAAATTCTGTCCGAGGGACAAAGGGAGGATTTACTGTGTTTCGATAAGATTTATTGCTTCGACGTAGATTATCAATTTGGTCATTTATGTGCGGCCTTATTTCATTTTTTTCCAATACAATTTCCTATACAACTTTAATTTCATTTGTGTAGAAGTATTTTTTAGAGTGGCGAACTTAAGTCAATTGTCCCGCCGACTTTAACCACCTTCAATGATTTATTTCATTTTGGTGGAAAATCTGTATAATATAAGTAAACCACCCATAATAAATACATATGTAACTTCACACTTGCGTGGTGTTGCAGAGGGTAAAGGTTCAAATCACATTGGACGGGCGTGTAAGCGTGAATTGCAGTCAAAGCAATGTAGATAGCCATATAATTTATAGGTTAGAACTTCAGACAATCATTCTGCCCATGTTCGTATAGACATACATATATGATATATATATGTTTATATATATACATAACCATTCTGTAAAGCTTCTGCCAACCAAGATTGCATCTCAAGTTCTGGCCGACCAATGTCAAGCATCACACATTTACCTGTCAAATCAAAGCGTTAGATTGCTGTCTAAAGGTTGATTGATTGCCATTAGTCGTTTCGAGTACGAATCCTAAGGAGGAAATAATGCCCGTAAAAAAATAATTCGTCTCTCGTAAGATCTGCTTTTCACCGCTCCGAAATTTTCTTCGAAGCGCAGAGGGACGGGTAAGAATAAAAGAGGGGGGTGGTGGGAGAGAACGATAAAAAAAGAGAAGTTCGCTTCGGTGAAACGATCCTATCGGAATCTCTCAGCGACGATAGCAATCTCTGGTAATCAAAGCAGAAATAATTAAGACGAAGGGACTTTCTACTGGTGAGCCTGAATAGACTGGCAATGGAACAGCTATTATGGCAAGCCTGCTGAGTAGCGAGTGGCATGTCATTAAGGCTGGGCGTAACGTCAAACTCTGAAAAGATCATTTTCAACTGAATACAGCTTGGGAAAACGCAGAAGCTATTATAATGGCTCTCTTGGACTTTTGCCTTAAAATTGCTCGACACTTGTTAACGCGCAAAGTGGATCAAGGTTGCCAGCGCCTACTTGACGTATCCTTCAAACGTAATTAGTGGTATTTGCGTAGAGAAAGATGGGAGAGCACGAAAGTACTAATTCATGGCCTAGCGTGTCTGTAGTGATAACTTTTAATTATCAGACATCCACTCTATCGTTATGGATTCTCACCGCCTGCGAGATATTCTTAAGTCAACTTGAGTAAATCGGCTGAATCTGTGCGTAACCAACTTATTTTACTTACAATATCTCATCATTGATTAACCTCTGTAACACACTTAAGCACAATTGAAAGTAGGAAACGCATCCAGGTTTTAGGAGAGTACACAACCTTACAAAAGGTAGGAATCCCTTCGGGATTTTTATTAGAAAAGTTGAAAATCCTTCACTATATTAAAAGTTGAGAGTAGGAAGGATTAAAGTTAAAAGCCTGACTTAGAGGCAACGGATTCAGGATTACATTAATAAAGCTGGAAAGTCCTTCAGAACTATATTAAAAAGGAAATATTCTTCAGGATTATATTGCAGGCAATCTCGGAGGACTCTTTGACCTCTGCCAGCGAGCAGTCTAGCATGTGACATGTGACACGATTGTAGGTTGTAGTAGCAGTGTTCGAGTCAGCGAGCAAGCGCACCTTGCCCGAAAAGATATGCATACCTACGCGGCTGATAACCAGAAGTCGCCGGGCGGAATTTACGCTCGTTCTTGACTTGGTTTTGTTGTCCGTCGCCGGCGCGATAAGGGGAATTGGTCGTCGCGATAACGAGAGAGCTGAAACCTGCCGGCATGAAGCGACAGTTTCGCGCTGGCGGCGAGCGCGCAAAAGTGAAATTTGCCTCGGCTAATTGTACCTCGGGATTACGGTATCGGGATCGAGATCGAGATCGAGATCGAGATCGGCATCGGGATCGAGCGACTCTCAGCCTCCGGCGGCTCTTTCACCGCGCGTCGCTCTCCCACCAGTGAGAAAAAAGCGACAGTCAAACATGTCCGCCAGCACACGGGAACAGGATATCGAAGAGTGCCCGGAGCCCGGGGAGACCCGCTCCATCCGGGGATACTTTAACTTCGCAGTAGGTGATCTCGTCCTAACCAATGCTACAGGATAGCGTAAGATACTTGAATTTACTGTAGGATTACGTTTTCCTGCGACGCGCACTGAACAAATGTGCTTGTTGTCATCGGAAGAAAGTGTAGAGAATCGTGAGGAATGTGTTGCCGTATCGGACGTGGACAGAAGGGTAGTGGATGTTTGGAATTTTTTGGAAATGAGAGAGAGAAAAAGAAATATAACGATTACTATTTCTAGATAACTTATTGGTAAGTCTTTCTTCTAGGGCTGTCAGGATACTTATAATTTTTTGATTGCTTGCTACTTTTTGGGCAGGAGTTCTTCTCAGTCGAATGCGAAATTCTGTCAAAGTAATCACAGAATTTTCAAGTTTAATTCATGAAATATGCATGAAAATATTCGTGTTCCTTCGGTACACTAATACATCATGTATATGTATACATATGTACAGCCTGCTTAAACGATTCTGTTAGAAATGCCCATGTAAACAGAGCGGAGAAACTAACAGAATCGATTGGGCCCGGGGTACCTTTCGAAATGGCAACATTTTATGCTATTGCCAACAAAAAAATGAGCAATATAATTTTTGTACGCCATTATATTTCATTCGTTACGTGGTGTAAGCAATTGAAAAAAACAGTAGTGCAAATAAATACATACATACGAATACTTTCAACAAAAGTGGAATAAAAATAATAAAGAGAACACTTATTTAAACTATCCGAATTTAAAGAAAGCGATGTTGTCCATCCGTATGTCAATATACGTACAGGATAAGAGCAAATATGTAAACGTAAAATTCACACCAGGAGCAATATTTAGCCCACTGCTCAAAGGGTCAATCCCACAGTGCAGTGGTCGCCCGACAGTTTTAGGGTCCCCGATTTCTCTCGACTGCGAATTGCAAGCGGCGCCGCGCTCACCTAAATGTCGAGTGCATAAACAAATGGGAACATCGTGACCTATGAGTGTTCCCGGCGACCTTCTACAAAAGGTTCGCGACAAACTTGAGCGTGTCGGGACTGCGGGGGGACGAAAAAAAACGGGCGTTCCAGCGGCGAACCACGAAGATGCCTATCTCAGCTCTCGCACGTGTTGTAAGCGGGTGCGTTAACAAAGCACCCAATTACGTTGTAATCGTTACGTAAGCCCTGTAAGTGAGCCATCGGCTTATCTCTGAGCATCCGTTGGCGGAGGTCATGGAACTCAATACGTATACTTATCGCTGTAGTAATCAGCAAGACTTATCATTCTAATTCATCGACGAAGAATCTAAATAATATGCTCTACGATTTGGAATATATGTAGTAGAGTGAACCATTTATTAAGTACTGTGCCATAGTATTTAGTATCTGAACCTTCACTATACATATATTGTTTTTATCTAACTACTAGATTCTAACTTATCAGCATGTAGAATCAAAGGGTTTTTGGGCCGCTTTATCGAATAAATCATGTCAAGGCGTAAACAGGCAAACATTACCTTCAAAATCAGGAGACTCGGGACGGTCTCGCGCCAAGTAGTAGTCCCCTCCCCATATATATATATATATATGACAATACGGCGCGCGACAAGCGAGGCTAAATTATCCCGAAGTTAAATTATTGCGCTTTCGTCGAAAGAGTGGATAATATGACCTGAACGTATCTGAAGGAAAAACACAACACTGTTATCATTACAGCGGTTGCCTACTCTTGTTATTCACTATAATTATAACTAGGCTGCGATTATCTTCGGAAATTAGACAAATTCTAAATTCATGTGGACTTTTTGTTCCGCATTAACAAACTATTTACATAGTACTTCGGTTGCAGCCACTCTAATTAAGTAATGCAACAATGAATATTGACATTTAAGAACCGCGGTCTCTACCTGTAACTTATTGCCAGACACTGTCAATACGCAATGTAGAATTTGTATACATATATTGTGAAACTATCTTATCATTACGTGGAATTAGATGTTTTTCGTATTATCTTATGAACATGAAGAATGTCAACTGGTAAATAGACTCATACAGTCCTGTAGCGAGACATGTAATCGAAAGAATATAAATGTGATCACTTAACGCAAGGATTCACAAGCGTACAAATTAACTTACTAGACCGAAGTGGTATTCCTCTTTCCCTCACATGCGAAGCACCTTGTAGCAGGTTCCTACGACCCGTACTCGAATAATGATCTAGTAGGAGATTGCCGCTAGACAAAAGCCGGTGAAAGTTGGTACGATTCTTCCTAATTAGTGGAAACCTTCGGTGTAACGAGTCCATTACGTTACCATTACGGGAAAATGCCATTTCCGGATATTGACATATGCTCACAGCAACTTAAAACTGTAACGCCAATGATATACAGTTAACACTGATAGTTACAAGCTCCTACACAATATGTTCGTACTTTAGCTACGATTCTTGCAAACTGTGGATTCAGGAAAACGTAATCAATGCCGCGAAGCCGAGTGGCGACGAAAGAAATAGAACAGGTCTATACTCTATGTTTCAGAACTAGTTTATAATTAATTGCTAATGAAAGCATGTAATTGTATGTTGCAGAGGATTCCGAGCTGTCCTGTAAAGAGTCCACAGCCCCTCAAGGAATTCGTGAATCGCTGCCAGACGATGCCATCACGCGTGAAGAAGTCCTTTTGCGGCTGTCTCCAGGTAAGAATCGTATATTTCGTGTGCTGTCCAATTGAGCGCTGTAAGTGCTCACCCTTACAAACCCTTATAATCATCGTTCGATTTGGTTTTCGAATGCGTAGAGACATTTTTAAGTTGCTATTTGCTTTGGGATTTGGAACATTTTCACACATCTAATATTCATATCATATTCTTCTAAAAGTTTGTTTAGTTTTTTCTCTAAATCTTAAGATTTATTTTGGTGCCAACATCAACAATGTGCCATTTGTACTTGCCGGTTGCGTATAAGGAAGGCGTACAAAAGGCGCAGTTTGTAATTTAAAGTATCTGCCTTCACACAGCCTTGATCGAGTTCAAGCTTTATTTATTGCGAGATAATAATCTCCTGTATACGTGATAAAAATTGCAGGAAATTTTTAACAAAATAGTGCAGCGCGGCAACTCTCTTATGCGTATAGGTGCCCTCTTCCTCTTCCCCCTCCTCTCTCTATTTTCATACGTAAATCAACTCTCTGATAAAGAAGTTGGTCGAAATGGAGATCGGGTAAGAACAATAGAGACAAACAATAGAAAACATTATTCATGTACGTTGATTGAAATCATGTGGCACGTAACCTTAAGCGGAGTTCTTACTGCATGCAATTCCACTTGGTCGCCGGGAGGAAGTAATTGCGTAAGAAAAGCGAGCAGTTCAGCGGACGAGATGAATGGTGGTCGGATGGACTCGGTGGTTTCGCCTTTAAACGAACCGAGACGCTACGCTCTTTCGTTCGTTCGAAACGCTCTCGTGGAATCTCACATGCTCGCTTCATGCACTCGGGATCTGAAAACAAAATTACTCAACACAGTCGTCTGCATTCGAATGCTTGCATCTTGTAGATGCACTTTTGCCACAATTTCGTCGCACCTACGAAGCTCTTCTGCTTACCCACTTAGAAAGCGAGAATGGAGGTTGAGATCCTCAACTGTCAATGAAACTTTGTGATAACATTCACTTTTGGAAGATCGCTAAATATCACCAGAATGACCCGGGTGATGCACTTGCCTTTTAACTGAGTGCGCCGGTATTATCGACCCTAACTCCATAATTTTAGGGTTCAATGACAAATTTTGCAAACCAAAAATTTTAAATACAAACTCAATTTTTGGTATATTTTTTTTAAATCAGTGAACCATAATACTATGCACTCATGGTCAGTAATATCGGCATACCTGATTAAAAGGCAAGTGAATCACTCCGTACGTCCTCCCCTAAAATCAGATAAATGCTTACTATTTCAGTGCGCTAAAAAGTACAAGTACGTGTCTGCCCTTACATTAGATGATGCCGATCAGAGTGCGATCCGGCAGTCAAAGCGTTAATACTGAAGTGAAGCAAATTTGCTGGAATATTAACCCTGTTAGATACTAATACCTTAAGTTTATCTTCGATCCACGCACCACTCTTATTGCGCAAAAGATTATGTCAGTCCAAACTAGGAATAGTTGTTCGAACAGGCCACTCCGGCGGCGGTCCGTTTTTCTATTATACTGAACAATAGGTTTTAATACAGCATTAAAGGATATTCAACTGGTTTAACTTAATACTGCTGGATAAATATTCAATCAGATACAGGATACTTTTTTTGTCTCGCAATCGCCGTGCCGACAGAATAGCAAGAGTCATTCGGTACTCGTACAAACTTTCAGACACGAGTTCTGTCAATCCGTCGTGACTTTCGAGCAGCCTCTTACCTCTTAATCAATCTCGATTTTTGTACCTATGCACTTGTCGGGTTCTGGAAAACCATGCTCCTCACCTTGCGCCGGTAAGTAATGATTCTCACGGCGCGACATTTGCATCTGGCGGTTCTTTCTCTGTGGAAAATTACGATGTCAGGACGTCAGATTGATATAAGGGGAAAGGCTTGCAGGAAGCAAGAAGCCAGGCAGTCGGCTAGTGAGAGAAGGATCAAGTCATTAAGAGAGCTCCCCGCTCGTTTCCTAGGTGCGTTATGATTGCTCTATGCAAATAAGGGTGTCAGTGTACACGTGTTAAATCATTGCTTCGCCTCGAGCTATCTATGTACTATACATATACTATACATATATCGTATCTGTATATACCTACTGTCCACGTACAGGGTGTTGCACTCAGCTTTGAATCAGGACTGTGGGACGCCATTTTTAAATGAGCCATGTATAGAGTGATTCACATGCCTTTTCTCAGGTATTTCGGTATTGTATCGACCGTGACTCCCCAGTTTAAGGATTCAATGACAAATTTTTCAAACCGACAATTCTAATCACAAGCTTAACTTTGCTCTAATTTTGATAACCATTGAACTATCAAATTTCGGAGTTACGGTCAGTAAATACATAAGTACCTTACACGTAAGGTAAGGGGATCTCCCTGGAACACTTACTCACACATTCCTTCATAGAGATACATTTTAGCAGTAGTGGAGCTGTCTTTTACGTTTTGAAATTAGGGACCAATCTTCCTAGCTTCCTATACCACGTTTCTTTACATAACACTGTGTGATCTAAGGGTTCTATTTCTCATAGCTCTAATCAACTTCCTGTGAGCTAGTAATGTGAACAATTTTGCAAAGCACTGTATCTATTTCCGAACACATATGTCTGATGTATGTGATATATAATGTACACCATAATAAAATATATATTGTTCTGTAAAATTTAATCTCTTGGGGAGAGTATTTCTCTGTGTATCAGTGGCATCTTTCTTTGCCACGACTTACTTGAATGAGCATGAACGTCGTGGAAAGATCCCTATTCTACTGAACGATCAATTCTGGTGTAGTTGTGATTTTTGTTTGAAAAAGGATTTTAATGAAATGAGGCAAATCTGCCGTTTGCCACTGCAAGAAACTGATTCAGCTGAATGTTTAAGAAAACCCAGTCAAAAGGTCAAATAACCAGATTGACTTCTACGAACTATTAATTTATTACTAATAAAGGAAATCGAACATACTCAATTACAAACCAAACAAACTTTACTAACCTTGATAATTTTTACTTTGCCTTCCAGTTTTTAGAAACACCATAGTAAAGTATAAAATTTGGTACGCTCTCAGCTCTCATATACCGATGATCGGTATAAGATGCAGTGAACAGTTTGAAAACACTTGTATATAATTAAAATTCTACTAGGTAATTTACAATCCTGCATAGAGCAGCGTATGACCGACACAAGACGATTCAAAAGCACGTGTAGCACATTGTACGTATAACGTGCGGGTACACGCACGTGCACGCAACACCACGTGAGTTTATCCACGCGTGTACTCGATTCACAAAGGCCGCGGGAACTTTCTTAAACCTGTGCGTGCGTCTACGTATAATACGCCACCTCAAATACATCTCTACGACCTTTTCATTGCCAGCCTGTTCCACCTTGCACTTAGGACAAATCGGTGTGCCCGACATGATGCCTAAACTCTAATTCATGTACTTAATAATTGGCGAAGCTCATTCAGGTGCTATAACTCAATGTTTGTATTTCATAAAATACTTAACAAGCACGGGACAATACGAATTAACTTATTGACGTATTTATAAATCAATGCATTTTTATTTAAATAAATAACAGTGGCACTATCTTGAATGGTCAAAACTGAACTACTGTTGAATATATTTTAAAGAGGAACAGATATTATACGATCGTTTTAATACATTTCTAATATTAGGTTTGATTTTAGCTCTTCTCATTTCAGGGCTATTAGGAGACTCGATAGAGTCTCGACGCCAAGTAGTTGAAGACGCATGTGTCAATTTAGTTCCCTCTGTAAAAGGTTGTTATCCAGCGAATTCGTCTTTTTCATTAGATACTCTTTTATTTGGATTATCTTATCTACATATAAATGCACAGATTTTAGAATTAGACAACTAGCGCACTGGTGCCAAAATTGCATAACTTGAGAATAAGAAAATAGGGTCAGGATTAAAAGAATGACATTGGCTAAAGATTTTTGTCAAGTTTATAGGAATTGGTTACAAAGTCTTTCAAAGATTTAATCAACGGTACGAAGAGAGTTGAAATAACGATTCAGGGTTTGTAAGAATGGATTAAGAAATGGCTGTTGAATGTCCTAGTTTCGGCGCAAGTGACGAAATTTATGATCTTATGACTGAGTTTTAAAAGCGTGTTCGATATTTCAAGTCTCGACGAACATAATGCGAACATGTTCCGGTTGGCTCGCGTGCCAGGCTCGTGTATGTCATCGTGCTAAACCGGGTCAGCTAATTGATTACTTCCTCCATAAATAATTCCAAGTACATATTCTAAAGACATTATACAGTTCACGCACTGGGATGAGGGCGCCGGGAATTCCTCTGTATTCGATCCTGTGCGAACGCACTCGGGACAATGATCGAAAGCGTGTAAGTCCGGGGTATTTAGTTCCGTGCTGTGGAATGCCGCCGATTTATTTATGTCGTTTTATGCGTCGTGCTCTGCGGATTCCCATGGTGCGCCGCTCTTTTGCTTTTCCGAGCATCCGCGCTCTATGGGAACTCGTTAACCCTTTTCATACCAGCGCAGGATTGTTTGTCATTTTTGCCTGATAATTTAATGAAGAAGTTCCTGATACTGATCGGCCAACGACGATGAAAAGGTTCAATTCTTTGATCCGTTTAAACTGTGTTCGGAGCCTGCGAAAGTCAACATCAAAGGATTCTACACCGACGAGTTATTCAATGCTAACCAACCTTTAACTTTCCTGCACACTTGGGGTTGCATGAGTTGTAAAAGTCAAGTCATATTTTCAAACTAATTTCACAAATTTCAAGTCAAATCCAAGGCTGTAGAGACTCTTGAAAAATTGTCTGGTAAGAGAATAAGAGCTAACTAACTATACTAAACGCCTGGCACAGATAAATGACAATGAGGACAGTAGGTGGATGCCAGCGCGAATCGTTAAGATTCGCAGAGTCGAGCAGAAAGCAACGCGACTGGTCGTTCCGTCCGCGAAGAATTGGCCCAAGTATTTAAGAATAGCTGGCCTGCCGGAGGGTGGAGGGCCACGCGGCCACGCGGCCATGTAGTGTAGCAATCCTGCGAAGGATGGTGTTTGCGAAGAATAAATCGACGGGCACCGGTACGTGAATAGGTAATTTCCTAGTCACGTGTGAAAGTACCTTAGGAATTCAGCGGCCAAGCCGGTCCCCTGACCTTTGCTGCCGCTGTTTCTCGACTCCGTCCTAGCCGAGCTACACACTCTTGTACATTCAATGACATTAACTAATAACCTCCTAACCGTGCCCCCGCCCCCGCCGCCACCTCCTCTCCGATAATTAGACTGCGTATTTTTATACAAGTAGCAAGTTTTGTTATTCCATTACGCATTTTTATATGTATATATGTATATTATATAGCAATATTTTGTTAATCTAAAACACATAGAGGATAAATTTCTAGCGTTTTCCTGACTTTTTGGAGTCCTTCACGTTGCAGTTCTAAATTGTAAAAGTCCAAATTAGTTTATAGTTTTCGAATATTTTGTATTTGGAAATTAGTTTATTCTGCTATGATGAAAGTGCCAAGCTGTGTCTCTTTCAGATCATAAAGCATTAAGTAGCGGTTTTATATTAATAATATGGTAATTGCGTAATATGCGACAAATTTACCTCAATAATACAATTGGCTACCGTGACATAGGACGATAATAAATTAACATCTTTAACCTAACCTTTGCGTTCCATCAGCTCTTTCGGATAAGCATCCAATTGAATAGCAAGCAGCAACCAATTCTCCATCTCGATTATTAATAATTCAAGCTCCAACAAAGCACCCAATTTGTGCCGTGTGATGGGAGCCGAGCGTAGAACTGTACGAGTCTATAAGCAACAACTGACGCGCGCTGTACATTCTTAAGTTTGATCCATTGGCGGGATTCTTTCAGCGATGGGCAGATTGCGTGATTTAGTGCTGATGCTCGTATTCAATAAGGTCAAGACCTCGTTACGTAGCCTCGATCGTCTACGCGCTTGATCCGTTTTCATGGAAATTTGAGGGGGCCCACTCGATTCTGAGTTTTGAGAGGAGCAACAGACACGCAATTCCATCGAGTCGATCGGCAAAAAAGTTTGCGATTGGAAAGTGCATTCCTTTGGTGGACCTTTCGCAGGATTACGGCCGCGTGCCAGTAATTGTCAGGTTATTGGCGCCATGATCGACCACTGTCTTCCTTTGACGTTAGAGTCTGCGTGTGTGTAAGAAGTTGCGGCTCACGGTCTGGCGTCTGGCTCATGTAACGCGGCGACTGAGTTTGTATGTGTGGCGGAAGCCGCCCTTTCATCTGGTGATATACGACATCGTAATGATTTTTACGATCCCAGCCCAGTGCGCTTCCTGATTCGGGAGGATTTCGTCGGTGCTTTACGCGTCGACGCCTTCACCTCCACGCATAAAGATGTGTGTCTTCGGAGGCACTGAAGTATTCGCCGGTTGGCTGCCACGTTCCGATCTTATCTCGATCGTAATGGTTTATCGCGCAGATTTATGATGAGACGAAAGAAGGCACCTGGGTGGTCTTGAACTCGCCAACGACACGCGCTCTGCTTTGTTTAGAGAACCGATTAGATTGCAGACAAAATTGAATATATCTCTAATGAAAAACTCTACAGCGTCTCCGAAATCCCAAAGCTTTGATCAAATCGGACAGAAATGCCGGAAAAGTGAAATTAGTCCAACTTTTCACCAATTTCCCACTGTACCTCTGTCACAAGTTACTGCTAAATGGAAGGATAACATTAGTTCTTACTGAATGTATGTTGTACTTGGTTTTACAGGATGATGAGCCGCCGGAGATCACCTATTGCGTGGTGGAGCACACGGGGACATTAACGCTTCAAGCAATGACACCAACGATCCCGATGCCGGCGGAAGAGGAGTTGAACAAGATGTTCCTGGAGCTGGTCGACGAGCTGGATCTCACCCAAGCTAATCGTCAAGCCGTCCTCGCACTTCCGGCTAATAAAAAGTGGCAGATATACTGCTCGAGGAAGGGCAATGGGACTCTAGAAAATGGGGCGCTTAGGACAACCGACCTCAGCGGTGATCCCGAGGATTACATCAATCGATTGAAGACCATTGCTACTGTTAGTATACATATTCCAATCTTACCGCACTCTCTGTTTCATAGAAATTTGAGAAAATTTATTCAGACGACAATTATAATTGTACTTCGTGCTCTATCCATCGTCGCATTAAGACAGAAGTCAAATTACATCTATTTCTAGAGATCACACATTGAACTTAATCGTAAACGTTTCAGGCACCATTTCCAGAAGAAAGTGAAGAGATTGCTAATCAAATGCGTCAAGTGGAGGCTTTGAAGACTGCTCTAAGGACACAGCCTCACAGCTTTGTTCTTAGGTTTATCGAACTGGATGGGCTAAATGCTTTGCTACAAGTCCTCGGGACAATGGACGTAGAAGCAGCTGACAGTAATCTCCATACCAGTGTGATAGGATGCCTCAAGGCGTTAATGAACAATTCTGTAAGTACTTGAAGCTTATTAGGTTTGAGTAATATCAGACATCTCTTGGCAGATTGAACAGCCAGCAATTCAATAAAACATGTTACTTGATCTCTTTATAGAATGGGCGAGCTCACGTATTGGCGCATCCTACAGCCATTAACACGATATCACAGTCGCTGGCGACCGAGAATATCAAAACAAAGATTTCCGTACTGGAGATCCTTGGCGCCGTGTGCTTGGTACCCGGTGGCCATCGCAAGGTCCTCGAGGCCATGCTCCATTTTCAGCGATATCATTCCGAGAGAGCACGCTTCCAAAGTATAATCAACGATTTAGACAAGAACTTCGGTATTTATAAGGACAACCTGTCCTTAAAAACAGCAATAATGTCGTTCATCAACGCCGTATTGAACTACGGTGCCGGCCAGGTCACCCTCGAGTTTAGACTACATCTTCGATACGAGCTTCTGATGCTTGGTATTCAACCGATCATTGAGAAACTTAGGAAGTATGAGAACGAGACGCTCGACAGGCATCTGGATTTCTTTGAGATGGTCAGAAACGAGGATGAGAAAGAATTGGCGAGAAAATTCGAGAAGGAACACGTTGATACAAAGAGTGCCACTGCCATGTTCGACCTGTTAAGACGAAAGCTCAGTCATACAGCGGCCTATCCACATCTTTTGAGCTTGTTGGAGCACTGCCTTTTACTGCCATGTATGTCCAACGATTGTCCATGCACGAAATGTATTTTTCTTTTATCATTGACGATACATCGAATTGCATTTAACTTTTACAGTGGACTACGGTTCATACCCACAGCACTGGTTGCTTTTCGACCGAATCGTCCAACAGATTGTCTTGCAATCTGAAAGTAGCGAGACAGGAGTAACAAGGAATCCTGATGTCGCGCCGATTGACATCAATGTGAAGGAAATAGTGCATCTACTGGCAAAAGAGGAAGAGCTAGTGGCGGCTAGGAAGAAAGCCGAAGAGCTCGAACGTGAGAACTTCGACATGTCCACCAGACTAGCGAAGAAAGAACAAGAACTAGATCTCAGGACACAGGAGAAAGTAAAGAAAATAACAAGCATTTCTTCCCGAATCTTCGCACTCGGGTGAAGGAGAAAAATAAATGTAATTTGTTGCGCTAACTTTTTCAGGAAGACATGGAGGCCAGTTTAGCCAGAGTAAAAGAGCGCCTGGAAAAGGAGACGTCGATGCACATAGAAACGAAACAAAGGATTTCCGAATTGCAGGATAACATAGAGGCACTATCCCGTCAGGTTAATAACGAAAAGGCTGAAAGAAAGCGTTTAGAACAATTAGTAGCATCGGGTAGTTTGCCGGATGACGCGAAGGCATCATTGAAAATGGTCGAGGACGAGGTTCTTGAGAAAGTTGAGACTAAACCAATGCCACCACCACCTCCACCTCCGCCAGTAGCGCCTCCTCCACCGCCTTGTTTGATGCCAGCTGCACCACCACCTATGAAAGTATGCTATCCTCGTCTTAAATAGTCAAATACACTCCAACAAATTCCAATGCAGATCGTAATGTGCTTGACGTGAAAATATTTCTTCACAGCTGGAGATAATCAAAAATGTACCACAACCGAGTAATCCTTTGAAATCTTTCAACTGGTCCAAGATTCCCGAGCAAAAGTTGCAGGGCACAATCTGGTCCGAACTCGATGATACCAAGCTCTACAATGTGATGGACCTTGAATCGATCGATAAGATCTTTTGTGCTTACCAAAAGAATGGCGTGTCCGCGGAAGGTTCCATCGAGGATTTGAGGACCTTAGGCAAGAATAAGAAAACCATGTCGGTTATCGACTCGAGACGTGCCCAGAATTGCACGATTCTCTTATCAAAGCTGAAAATGTCTGACAATGAAATCACTCGAACGATACTCTCCATGGATCAGCAGAACATTCTTCACATAGACATGGTTGAACAACTACTAAAATATATTCCCTCTTCGGAAGAAGCTGCGCTTCTAGACATGCATCAGAAGGACCTCCAAAGTAGAGCTGATTGCTTCCTTTACCAAATATCCAAGTACGTTTAGCCTCCATCGGAAATAATAATAAATAATTGGATTAAATCGGGCAAGGGATTTCAATAACTTGGAGTTTCACAACTAGACAGTAAATGGTAAATGTCATCCTTGCGTTGCAGAGTACCACATTACGAGCAGAGGTTGAGATCCCTTCACTACAAGAAGAAGTTCGCAGCGAGCATCGCTGAATTGACTCCAAGAATGCGTTCAGTTCTAGAAGCTAGTCGGCAGGTTGCCAGATCTCGAAGACTCAGGAAACTCCTGGAATTGGTGTTAGCTCTAGGGAATTATGTAAATCGTGGGAACGCCAGGGGAAATGCCGGCGGCTTTCGATTGGCTTCCTTGAATCGTCTAGTCGACACAAAGTCTTCTTGCTCCAAAGGAACTACTTTACTACACTACTTGGTCCAAATTCTTGAATCAAGGTTCAGAGAGGTTCTCGAAATCGAGGAAGATATGCCGCATGTCAGGACAGCTGCGAGAGTCAGTATGGCCGATCTGCAAAAAGAAGTAGCGAACCTCAAGAACGGCCTGCAAGATGTACAGAGAGAAATAGGTATGTCGACCAATGTCCCCAAAGCGGACGCATATCTTTTAGCTAAGTAAATGCAAGCAGATTAAATTAGGCAATTAAGTATAGAAACCCGAGCTGAAAAAGAGAGTTTTCTATTCTCACTCGGTTTATGCAGTAGGGAAGAGTTCAAGGAAGAATTCAGTTTGCTTCTACCTTCTGGCGGTCAAGCTCACTTCTAGCGATCAAGTTCAAAAACTTGCCGACATTCATTATTTCTGTCTTATACCAGAATTCCACCGTGGTCAATCGCAAGTGCTCCAGGGTGATATGTTCTTACCAGCTATGCGAGACTTCCAAGCCCAGGCTACCTGTAGATTAGCTGAGGCTGAGGACTTGTTCCAGGATATGAAAACTCGGGTAAGTACCCAAAAGTCGGCGGCGCATGTCTGCACCTATATGTATATTATTCGATTATTTATGGGATGTCTTTTGATCGCATTATTTTGCGTGAAACAGTTTGACAGGGCCGTGAGATTGTTCGGCGAGGACTCTGCCGGTGTGCAGCCTGATGAGTTCTTCGGAATTTTCGAGAACTTCTTGCAAGCCCTGGCGGAGGCAAGGCAAGACGTCGAGAACATGAGGAAGAAAGTAGAAGAAGAGGAACGCCGAGCGAAGCAGGAGCAGGAGGTAAGTCATCATGCTCATTCCTTTCTACTGGTATGCCATGTTCTGGAAATGGGCCCGATTAGTCAAACTGCATCTAACATACTTGGATATTAACCGACCGATTGTTACTGCATTGTGTAATATCATCATCTGACATTTTCAGCTGCGAAAGCGAACAATGGAACGAAAGAACTCGCGCGAAGGTATTCTTAACAGTATCTCGCTGAGTAAGAAGAACGAGGCCAACAGCAATGGACAGAGCGACAACAAAGGCGAGTTTGACGACCTGATATCCGCTTTGCGGACTGGAGATGTGTTCGGTGAGGACATCGCGAAATTCAAACGGTCCAAGCGTAGACCTGTGACGCCGAGCGGTCAGGAATCTCGTAGGCACAGTGCACACAGAGAGGATTCTAGAGAGCGACACTAGGGATCCGGTGATTGAAGTCGTGACTGCCGAATGCTACGTCACTTAGAAGCTAGGCCAAATGTTGCTAAGTATGTGATAAATACCAAGAGGCGAATGAGAGAGGTCTCGCAGCCATTCCCTTGGTTAAGCACGATACTAACTACCGTCATTAGTGATCATGTATCGTAGGGACAGTGTAAATAGGGTAAATTGAGGTGCGTCGAATCTCATCCTCGCTTCAACGATGTTTACTATTAACATAGTCTCCTCGAAGTCGTCTTCCCCTTGTTCAACTAGAGTTTATGTAGTGACCTAACAGTCTCGATCTGTACTGTACATGAGCAGGAGCTTTCCCCCCTGGGTAAAGCAGTATCAAATTTACATGCGTCATCTACATGTACATATCAGATCTTTAACGTGTCTTTTTCTTTGCGATCCGACCTACGAGGTTCCCGAACTTTTTCATAACCACAATACTACCGAGGCTCATATTGCTTTGCGTTCATAATCGTATTTTGACATTCCATCTGTGTGTAAATTCTTCACTACACCCAACTGCGTACATACATATATTCGCCTTGGAAAATGCTAGGGGGTTCTGTCTAGCCTCTCATCAACACTTAATTGCCTTACAGTAGTATACAAATTTGTATACAAAGCGTTATCACTTTTGATAATAGCGTGTTAGACAATTATAGTATTATGAACGCAATCATTTTTTATAAACAAAATATTTCAATCCAGAGAACTTGCGGAGAAAGATAGTCGGGAATTCAGAAACTTAAAGTGGGCGAGAAAATAGATTGGCACGAGGTAGAATGACAAATTGTGTATATTGTTAATTATAATTCTGCACAAGGCGGTACTGTCTTATGTACTGCATAGTTGATCAGTCGTGAATTTATATCCAGAAATGTTATTGACGGAAGTAATTTGAGCTTTCGACTGACAGTTTTCGATAGTTCAATTACTTGAAAATCTAATACTCAGACACCATTTACGAATAGCGGTAAATGTTCATTTCAAATCTACGAGCCAATTTATATTACTGACAAACACGGAGGAGGGCCTAGACCAGGAGTCGTATGTTACTCCATTGAAACTACAAGTCTGATTTTCTAATTTAAAAAGAGGAGGAACCTGACGCGATTTCAAGTAATTTAGATGAGGCAAGGACCCATTATTTCGGGATTGCCAGTTCCGCAAGTTGCACTTGAATACAAGATTCGATGTGTAGATGCGGCAACGGCGAAATTTAGACGAGTTTGTTGTATAGTAGTCGATGTTTTGTAAGCTTTTGTACTTTTGTAAATACTTGATATCGGTGTCTCTGATTCTTGTAGAGAACCTTTAGGTACTCGTCAAGGATTATTGTCAAGTTAAAATATAAATATAAATATATATATATACATACTACCATGCCGCTAATGTCACATGTATTAATATATGAAAAATATATCGAATAAACATAAATCTCAAATCATTCTATGCATTTTTTGTTCAAAACTCTCCATTGTTCAATGTTTTTCACAGGCTACGTAATGGATCACTGCCGTATACCCCATTACTCTTTCACTGTTAGATTTTTGTTTCTAAAATGCTTCTTTTGCAATTTCAAATCTTACAAATGTGCCATCCCTCAATTCCCCATTCGAATGTATACGATTGTGTGAAGTAGGAATTAGAGCCTTTCCGAAATAATCGCGCTATCGATTCGTTTGAGTCACACAACATTCAGAGTTATCCTGAATTTTGTATTTGAAGGTCCTAAGTTTCCTCTGTTTATAGTAATAGGAGCTTGAAGGAACTACTTATTACAGTCAAAATGGCAATGGAATTACCGACTTGACGAACACTAACGATTTCCCGAGGAACACCCTCTGCTGTCATCCTCAACCACCTTACTCTTTTGCATAGGATAAAGGCATCGGAGTTGCATATCCATGCCAAGAGATTACATTAACCCGAAAAGGGACATTTTTGATTAACTAGTTGGGGGAGTATTGTAGTATTGCCTCCCGGTAAGAGACTGTAATAAGGAAAAGCGCGGACTTACCCTAGAACCGTCTTGGTGACAAGTAGTAAAAAAACAAGCTTTACTACGAACTTACTGACATAAATGAGGATCATTTTCCGGAATGAGATAATAATTATGGCTGTTCTCTGGGTAATCTCACGTCGGAGTTCGGGAATATATTTCACATTTCATAATAGGAATTTGGCTCTCGAGTCATAGTTGCCGGGGTAACACGAAACTTGCCTGAGTTATTATCTGTTCAGCGATGTTACAGACCAGGTATGGTTCCGTACCTGGTCGGTGGCGATGTTTCGTTGCTTTACCGACAAAGGGTATAGTAGAGTTACCTTAATATACCGAAAGGAATCTGCTTTGACATCTTTGTACACACCCCTGCAGATGTCGCCATCTTACCCATTCTGGGACCTTAATATTAAAATATAATGTAACAAAAATATAGATCATTATTTTTACAAATCGGCTGATATACCTGGCATGTGTTTTTGATAATTTCTTGTCTGCATTTAACAAAAACATTGAATGATCGTTCCAATAGACTTTTCGAATATGTAATATACAAATACGATGCTGAGTTGTCCAACGAAAATCAAAGCGAATAATTGAAATTATTTTTAAAAATACATCACAATTAAAATACGCGTCCAAATGTAAAGATTGTAAATAAAGCGGAGAGGTAAATCATTTTCAGTATTTAATTTCCAAATTGCACGAACTGCGGCATAATTAAACATAGAATCTGATTCGGAACATTTAATTTCGATCAGTCGCGCTGTGTAAAATATTCTCGCCAGAACTACCGAAAACAGTTAGTACAGGTTCATTAAAGTTTTAAAAAGGTTAGCGGTGCGTTTTTAAAAAATTGCCAAAATGGATTTGTATTACGTGGCATTTGGGGAGAGTTTTAATTAGACCTGGGACCGGGATTTTTCGGCATTCGTTATTATAGCTGCCTAACGAGTTTCGAAAGGTTATAACGAAGTGGATGGCAGGACTCTAGCAACAAAGTTTACGATTGAAATTTAGCGCACATAAACGGAAAAGTCCGAAAAGCTATTAGGCATTGTATGTATAAAATTTAGACAAAACGCATATATGCTACACATCTGGTATGAAAGACTTGTTTCTAAAAATTCATGTGATCGAAAATCCAATTAACACACTATCGATCCGTTGTACTGTACAATGTTAAATGACAGTTTCCTCTGTGCAGTCTCGATACTCCGACGACATACTTATTCTTAAGTGCACTTTACACTATATCAACATTGGTATTTTTCAGGAGAGTTCATACACCTTGTTGTGTTTCGCTGGGTGAAATTTGTGTTCCACTTGACATGAAGGAATTATTAGTATTCTTGTTTTTGTGCCATTTTGCCCAATATGTAGTAGATTTTATATGTATATGCACCCGTGTTTCTAAACTAAAAACAACACAAACCGCAAACCGATTTTTTGGTACAAATTGAAGTATCGGCAATATTACAGTAAGTCATTTTGCATGTACGATTTAATAATATTAATATAACGATATTACGATCGGATTCGTAAAAAGAAAGAGTAATAAAAGTATTATTGTGTCCCTCCCACAATATTTAAACTAGAATATTTTGTATATGTTGCCATTACGGTATTGGAAAATGTAAAGAAATTATTAAGGAAGAAAGTTACTGACATTTATTGAAATAGGCATTGTTCCATTCAACTACATGCGAAACCTGTGAAACTTGTGATAACAGTTTAAAAGAGAGGCATTTTGCCAAGGAAAGGTGAAGGCAAACAATAAACCGAAACCAACAATTTTTGTTCAGAAACTTTATTTATTACGTACACTAGCCGACTACTATGCATGCGTTGGGGCATTTCGGATATAGGGAGTTCGCTCGAAATCCGAAGCGCGCTTTTAGGTGCTTCTCATAATAACACAGCTGTCTTTTTTTTCGTCTTCCCTCCCTCCAATCATCTAGCGTCCTTTGTTCCTCTCGGAAGGGAGCACTCGGATAATTCTTTCCATAATGGATTCACTTTAAATTATAGTGCGATTATGCTTATAGTCCCACAAGTCTAATCCGAACGATCCATCCCGCCCATGGGGATTCGTCCGAGTGGCTCAGATTCGGTGCTGCTCTTGCGCGACTCCAAAGAAAAAAGAACTAAAGCTGTGCAACAATCACATTCCAATGAAACGCGAACTGCAATTTGGCAGCGCGAGAGGCTCGTTCGGTTTAGCGACCACATATATTCGTATTTATATTTATATTTATATATAGCTTTCATTTTCATATATATATATATATTTATATACAGCGGACAGGAGCAAGGTGACGATGACGGAGCAGCACGAACTCTATTCAGCCGAAAGTGGAAGAATAAAAATTAGACTCGAGAACACACTCTTCTAATGACGATCATCACGATCCTCGAATCTCGCTGTACCGGAAGTTGATGCCCCAACGGATTCGTCGGGTTCGAGCGTGGCCGCTTTCCGGAATAAATATTCGTTGCGTACATTTGCGGTCGCCAAACTCGTCCAATGGCTCGGCTTTCTCCTCGACAAGAATGGATTCTCTAAGTTGTTCCGCGGGCCAACTTCCGGCACAACGATACTCCTGGTGATGTCGTTTAGGTACTGGTACTCGCGACACTTGGATCGCACGTGCTCGTGTCACCGAAACAGCCTGCCACAGTGCCATTAATCTTGGCCACCAAGCGCCGGTCTATCCGATTAATAAAGTATAATGTCTTAACGAGCTAGAACTTATACCGTTATATTGCACATTTGACAACAGTTACGTCTTTATTTTTAAGTACCTGGGTATAGGAAGAGCCTTCGCCAATAAACATTCTCGCCAGCAAACATTCACGCACACACCCACACACATTCACAAAATCAACCTTGCGCCAACGCACAAAGCTTATTCGCACAACGGATTGGCCCGATCGGCTCTGAAATTTCGATATGACCGAGCGATATATCAAACGAGATCGAGATAGTCTCGCGAGATGCGCCATCGAAATCTTAGTTCGATGCGACGTGCAATAATAAAGAAGTTCGGTTCGCCTTTTGAGTAGAAAGCGGGCGACTCTCGATTCTGGATAAAGGATGCGTTTCAATGGGGACGGGTTTATTAAAAAAAAAGGAATGCGGCCGGTGATATATCGTTTTAGTAGCGATTATACTAGCTCAGGGGTGGAAAGAATAAGGTCTCGAATGCCAATCCAGAGCCCGAAGTGAGATCAAACACGTTTTACTTCCTCAAATGCCACTGTCATCCCTCAAATGCCTGCCGCTCGCGCGCTCCTAGACGCTCATCTCGTCTCCGAGATTTATATCTGTATATTCGCACTATGTAAAGCGACTACGAGATACTTAATTAATAGCTACTTGCATCCCTTACGTCATGCAACCCACCGAGATACTGCCACCGTAGCTAACAACATCCGGCGAGTATAGTTCGCAGTTGGTGATCGCACTTCGTTTCTTGGTACTCTTACAACTTAGAACCAGATTGAGTCTGTCGACTCGGGGATCTCCTTCAAGTCAGTTGAGACTGGGAGTCGGGCGATCCATTATTGTACTGGCCGTGCATAGGCCACAGTTTCGTTGATGCGGATCGAACTACTATAAGTATGCTTGCTTCTCCTCTTCACGAGAGAGCTCGTCAAGGTACAATCGATTCATTCACCTAATCTCCGGCAACGCGCGCAAAAGGGGTCGCCTGGCCCCTTTCTGCTAGGTTGGTCGAAGCTGTTGGGAAAAGACAGTCGACATCACGTCCAAGTAGAACAGTGACACTTTTGCTCGGCGTAGGTACCAGCCAATCCAGCCTGGCAGGTTCACTTGAGATCGATGCGCCTCGGTCAGCTGCTTAAGTTTACTAATTGAGAAAAGGAGGTAGGCCCTGCCGGATCGATGTCGTCGTTTCGATGTGTTGCCCTTCCTCACTGGATAGAGGTCCCTGAGTGGGCTAGTTTTCGAAGATTCACCATGGATTCGTTGCTCGGTCTACAATCTGGAGTTCACTCTTTCCTTTTCGCTCCCTCTCGCTCTCTTCCTCGTGCCTCTTGCCTTGTCTCGTAGGCTCATTCGCTCATCACCTGTACAGATCGCCATCTTGCGAGAGAGTTCGAACGAGCTCACCCCGATTGCTTACCCTGATGCGCCGGAATTGGTCTCGCTTGGATCTTCTCGTCAGGAAGAGTGGGAGCGAGATGCTCCCTTTCGGTAATCTTGGAAACGATTCGCATCGTTTTCATTTCCACATGGGTGTAACTGGCGAGCGGGTAATGTCGCCTACCGCTAACGCTTAATTACCGAATCAGTCCTCTTTTGTGGATTGCGGGGGGGGGGGGGGGGGTCGTTTTAGCCTGGATCTCGGATGGTGCAGTCTGGACCGGGTATTAAGACGAGGCGTCCCGCACACTGGGATCTGCGCATTCTGGATTAAACGGATGCGTGGAGCGTACTCGTCTGGGGTCCTGGCTGGTAGGATGTGCTTGTCGGTGCTGTCGTAGGCTGCAAGCTCAGTTGCAGCTGATGCTGCTGAGCTTTCGCCCTTAGGCAGGCGATACTCTCGTTTCTTAGCTGCTCTGTGTCTTGGACCAGTCCTGTGAACAGCATTCGACCACTGTCAGCAACAACCAAGAGACCACGAGACAAAGTTACTTAGGATTCAAGGGTACTTGGTTTCAAAGACACGCGTCGCGTCGATTCAAAGTACATACTTGTATTGTCACGCATTGTTAACGACTCGTTTTACGTAGCAAGTAGCGAAATACTGACCTTTCCCGTAAATACACCGCCCGAATTTTAATGAATCTCAACTTTCCTTCCGCACAATTTATTTGCATTACACATTCATTGCGTAAATGATGGTGCTAACGAGTTCGTCAACAGTTCGGTAATATGCACGTACTATACTTTCTCGTTTAATGAATCTCGTTTTTCATGCCAAAGTAATAACATTTACATTTCTATTGTTCGACTTGACATTGTCTAAATGAAGTATAAGTGGAGTGGTAAATGTTTATTACCTGAGGATGAGGAGGGTCCCATTCCGTCTTGGCTTTCCTGACCACTCTCGGAACTAGTGGGTCCACCTTGATGATTATGATGGGGGCTGGCTCCACTTCCGTTATGGTCGTTGCCGCTGTCTTCCCCGCCGGATTTGAGATGTTCCGCCGCCTCGATCGACTTCCGATGCATCCCTACGGGGCCACAGTCAATCAGATCTTGATTATTTTCGTTATCTTGATTAAAGCTGCTTGTCTTAGATGATTGGGCTGATAGAGACGGACAGAAAAAAGATGCGAGATTTGGTGGACCGTCCGGTATCTGCGCAGCGCGGGCATTTGCCCGTCAACTAGTTTCATTAACACATGCATTACGTTACATCCCATATTTTATCTGGCAAGTGAAATCATATCTCTAGTTTAATTGAATTACAAAATTGTCATGTTCAATGTTAATTGACATGAATTGCAAAATTGTCGAATGTTTCTTTGATTAAGCCGGACACAAAACTGTTCGGTCTTATATTATTTGCAAAGATCCTCACCAAGCAGCCATGGGGCAACGGACTCATTCTCCTTGGCACTTTTCAGTATGGTCTCCGGGAGCGGCAGGGAGTGCCGTACCATAGCACCGTACAGACCATATTCGGCCATTATAGTACTCCTGCCCCAACATTTCTCGGTTTTGCGCCACTTCGCCCTACGATTTTGGAACCACACCTGAAACATAAGCGTTCGAAAGATTCTTTGAGAATAGTGCATTTATTCTTTTCACCTCTTAGTCTATTAGTTGCCTTTGAACTGTTGTACATGTTGTACACTTACATTAGATTTTGCGCAGGAAATGTTCAGTTATTTCATTGCATTTATTTTCACAATTTGTCAATATCGCGGTTATAGTGGAAGAATTATTCAACGAAGTCATATCATTATTTGTAGCTTATTAAGATACAAACATTTTGATGCTTAATGAATTAAAAATAACCAAATATAATGGGTGTGAAGCTACAAAATCAGATATTTTGTATGGAAAAACTAGGACTTCCATACCATCCTGAATAGCTTCTACGTAAGGAAAGCGGCTCTGCCTGAGCGGTAAGCGTACGCCCTTGCTTCTTTTGGATGTGATTATCGCCTAATTGGAATACTATGAACGTGCCGGGCGATAGGTTTCTCTATCCAGAGCGCTCTTCTACTGTTAACTATTACGCTCAAATGAACTTCCCCGGGCTTGTTATCCCATTTTTGTGGCGCCCATCCCGCTGAGGCTACTTGCTAACGATTCTGATGATCCGACCACCTATGGCGCGGGAGCGTGCCGCTTACTCGCGGCGCGTACAAGCGCGAACGGCGTACCCATCCTCTCACGAATTTCGCTTTTAACGAGCGCCCGCTTTCCAAGGATGCCCTGCGCCTCTGCCTAATGGTACAGATATAGATACTCTGTTAGATAGCTAATTGCCATAGGGAAATACCTAAATTCGGCAGCGTATCCTGGCTAAATCCCTTGCTCCTGAATCTTGTTAGTTCTGGTTTGACGAGTACGTGGTTTCAATTATATTCTCTGGGTGCATTTTACTAACTTGAATTACCTGCTGTTGTAATGTTGGAGCTAAGTTTTCAACGTTTTAAAAGAGAAATGTAAACTCAATTATAAAAGTTGAAAATTGCGCTATTCCTAGGTTTGTTATTCAATCTTCACCCCGAGTTTAAATCGACGAGAATCGTATCGATTCTTAATCCTTTCGAATAGAACATGTGTGGAATGAGGGAACACGTGTCAGAACGTTATTTTAACGACGCTAACACAACTTAATCTTAAATTCAACCCTGATCAGTCGAAGGGTGAAGGAGAAAGTCAAAATTTCAAGTATTGTCAGATAATAAATAATTGAAGTATCATTAATTCAGCTCATAATTTGATCGAGAATTATCTAGACCCCTTTTCAAGAAGCTATGTTCACATTACTTATATCTCCGCTAACTAGAATCCACTGTTAACGTGCACAGAGCATTCGGTTTTCGAAACTAAATTCGTACTGATTGGCTGGGCAGAACGATCGGAAGGTGGCACACGTCAGTTGCATCTTTTCTGCCGCTTACGCCCCAGCTCAGCGGCGCGTGAGCGTCCCCGAGAATGTTATTTAAAAAGGCTCGGGACACGCATCATTTGCGAAACGTGTGTAGCGAGCAGTTTTGCGTGGCGAGGGGCGAGGGGCGAGGGGGCGGCGCAGAGGAGCTCCTCTGGCAGGTCCGTCGGCTGGGGCGTGCACCAATTTGTAGCAACAATGCTAAAGTCACCGGCAGAATCGGAACGTAATTCGAATGAATGGAAACCCGTTGCCCTGTCAATTTGCCCTGCCACCCTGAAATTATCTTCCGCTTAGACTCGAATCGACCACCCTCCCCCTCTCTCTCTCTCTCTCTCTCTCTCTCGCCCTCTCATACTGCATTCCCCTTCTCATTCACTCACACTGTCCCCATCCCTCTCGTTCTCTTTCACCGGTCAGGCAAAAATGCTCGCACAAATGTTATTTCACTTTGCGCTTTTATTTTATCGGCGCCGCTTATCAGCACACACAGTGCAGGACTGGGGCGTGTAGATTGCTCGAGCAATATTGATATTGGAAGCAGCCGGTAAATGTTCTTTTGTAGTTTTACGCAGCGCTCGGGTTAGTGGAAAAGCGCGCGCGTGCACAATTTACATTTTTGTCCGACGACAAAAGCCCCGAAATTCGAGGTAATGGGTGGCGCCGCGCGCCGCGCCGTGCGCTTTGGTGCTCGGCCACATTTTTGTTGCCAATGTGTGGCCGTCGTGTAATTTGCTGCTTTATTTGCCGTGATTCGCCCTTCGGTAAGTGGCCGAATGGTGCTTTGTCCGAATGTTTGAAATTTTCTTTCAGTGTCGACGCGCATTGGAATTGTGAAACAGTTCACATTCCTGTCTCTCTCTCTCTAGCTGTCTGCGCCACGCGATTGCATAGTTACACAGTTGAAATATCGGAGAAGGAGTTTTAATAAAGGTTCCCGCTGCCTCGCAATACGTATGAAAGCAAGCTCGCGTCTCGTCTCCAGGCATCGGGAAAGCCTGTCGAGCTACCAACAAAACCGGCTCCAATCATCCCGTAGAACTCACTGATATTCATCCCGTATTCTTCCGCGTCGATATTCCCTGCCGAGACCAAGCAGAATGACCAAAGAACTTTCTAAGTAGTAATATAGCTCGTGCAGAAGGAATCCGCCAGCTGAATAGGTGACTTCCATTCAGAGCCATCCAATGCTGGAAGTTGGCAAGACGCTCGCAACCACCGCAAGTAAGAGGGCGTGCTTTTAGATCACGAAGATCAGAAATGCCATGCCGAGATTATCCTTCGACAATCCTGGACCTCCTTTTATCCCCCCTTTATCCCCCTTTCATCCCCCGCAGATGCCGCCGGGGAAAACACTAGTATCTGCCAAGCGAACATACAATCGAGCACATCTACACCCAAGGATCTATGCAACATAAAATATGCGATGCAAACCGTGGATGCAGAGGATTAAGTCGCTATAATGAGATGGAAATTCGAGGAAGGAGCAAGTGCAGCCAGGCAACTAGCACTATATATCGGCACAAATTGATTCCTTTCGATTTTTTAGTGCATTTTCTCTATTACCAGTGGAACAGTAAAGAAGAAATGAAGAATGTCGTTTGATTTTGTTTTTCTTAACTGGTTCTCGAGCAAGAAGCTGGTTTCTCCAATTCGGTATACATATTATGGTATACAAAGTTATTGATTTGAATCCGCATCAATTGATTTGAAGTATACAAAGTTATTGATTTGAATCAATAACTCTCGTGAAAGTGTACAGCCTGTACTGGTGAGTGTTCATATATTTTGCGAGAAAGAAAAGATTGAACTGAGTGCAGGAGTAGGTGGACTGAAGTATGGGTTACTGTATCAGAGAGGAACGAAGGTCCGTTATGGCGTTGGTCGTCTTGTCCAAGAGACGAGATGGAGAATCGAACCAGCTCTATTAAAGCTCCTACATCTTCCCCGCTCTTTCTCCCTCTCCTCGACGTTGTTGTGCCGGCATTCTGCTTACCATTTCCATCTCTCGTCCTGTCGATTCTTCTGCGGGCAAGCCCCTTTATTCGCCCCTTTACTCGCACACCCGGTATAATAAGGAGCGAAGAGAGTTTGTATTTAGCCGGCCATGCGCAGTACCGTCGCTGTCGGCGTATCATCGATCAGACCGGCGACTGACTATTGGACCAAAACAAGAGGATGAGAATGGGAATGGGAATAAAGAGCGGCGGAGCGAGCCTTGCAGATAAACTGCGAGGGAAGAGGGCCGCGCCGGAAACACGGTGGCGGGAGAGGGGGGCAGGTTGCGGGGGCCAGATACCAACGAGAGAACGACGAAGAGGATCAACTTGAGCGGGGTGCGACGGCCTGAAGGGAGAAAGAACGAAACACCGGAAAAGGAGAGGGTTGGATCGAGGGAGGAGGAGGCTCGCGAGCACACTGCCAGCGCCCAAGTTAGATGGCACCGTTGCTGTGTACAGAAAGTGAGAGAGAGAGAGCGAGAGGGAGACGTGGCCTGATGCGCTGAAGCAAAGGGGATGAATGTCGAGCGAGGCGGGAGTCGGTGAGGCCGCAGTAACTTCCTATGGATTACCAATACACCGATAGAAGCGCGTGTAAAGTCAAGCCGATAGCTGCGACGGCTGCTGAGACAACGGGATGAGCCAACGAGGAGAGAAGGACGCTGACCCGGAATGAGGCTGGATGCAAGTTAACCAGGCTGCTGGTGGAGTCTGACGATGCGGAGACTAGAGAGATGCTGGCTGAAACGAGGAAAAGGGATGCAGTTGGAGAGAGTAAGAGGGAGAGGGAGAGAGCCGGTGGGAGCAATGATGTAAGGGGAGAAAGAGGGAACAGTGCCTGCCTACCTAGCTAGCACCTACCTATACCTGGCACCCACCTGCCCGCTTCTTGCTGCAACACTCGAGTTCGATGCCAGCCGCGATGTATTGAAACTGAGGCTGAAGAGTCGCCCTCAGGTACCGGGAGGACGAGGGCCCTCCAACTTCTACCTAACCGAAAGCATTTTGACTCTCTCCCCCTCCCTCTTTCTCTCTTTCTCGGCTCCGCACGGAGCGAGTGCGCCGAAGGATGAGCCTTGCCAAGGGATGGAGGAGAAATCCGAGCGAAAGGGTTGCCCCGGCGCTACTGGCCAGCACGCGGCAAGACTGGGAGCCTCAAGAACCAAATTACCGGCGAGACCACTGCCAAACAGGGGCAGGCCGTTCTTTTCCTCGCGGCGCGAAACATCCCGATATTGTTTTTCGCAATTTGAGCGTACAGCTTCGCACGAAGAAGTGCTTTTCTTGGTGCGCCGAGACCGCTTAGGGGCGTCTATACCGCAAAAGCAAGGTGATACTGTCCCGAGGATAATTGGAGATCTCGTTACTCCCCACCGGTAACTTCAATTTGCGATCGAACGATAATGAGATATCGAGTTCAGGCATCCCTACTCTTCCTTCTACTCTCCACTCCCTCCCTCTTTATTTTTCCGTCGGCTGCCGCGTTTTTGTCCCCCATCTCGAAAGACACAGTCCTGAGCAACTGCAAACCTGTATTAGATGGCTACTGTTAGATACTTAAATCTCCATCTTGATACTTGTGCTCCCACAACTTTAAAGTCATATTTCCGGACCGGCACTGTGTCTTGGCAACATCATTTTCGAATAATTTGCAATGCTTCTTTAGATGTTCTCGATTTTATAATTGTTGTTCGCAACTCAAAGTCTTTCAAGGTGCAATAAGGCTTTATAGATGATCCAGCGAGCCGTGTTGCTCTTCAAACTTTTTCCACTGAAAAACGATACTAGTAATAAACTTTAGCTACTTTAAGCGGATGATTGATTTATGCTATTATGCCATTAACGCTCGCAGCGGTTAAACAATTTTAGCCTGAGGTACGATTTCCGCCGGTATAGCGAAATTGTGTGCGGGCGCGTTGATTCTAACCTATTTGATTGATAAACGGTTCCCATAGCTATAATGAGGTTGCGTAAATAGTGCTACATAATTTTCGAATTACAGGCAATCCTGCCGGTAATCAGTTAGCGTCAATCCCCACGGTGTAAGAGGCGTCAGAATGTACCATCAAAATCACTTCATTACAGTAAATAATAACAGGCAAATATAATATGTATGTAGATGTTAACTGAACATTTTTCTGCTTGCAAGTAAGAATCTAAACGATATAGTTTCTTCAATATATAAATTATTAATGTTCGCATGTTAATATCCGTAAATTACGAATCAGCAATGCTTTGTTTATTAAGAGATCTGCTGGTATAAAAACGATTTGTGGACAAAATTATTGCCCGTATTTGGTTTCTTCGCATTACGCACAATATTCCGTCTTCACTTGGAATAATCTGAATCTGAACCCAAACAAGATCGTGTTAACGTGTCACTTAGCAAGTTCTAAAAGACAATTTGTTGCGTAGTGAATAAATTTCCCACACACGTCAAAAGTGAAACATGCGCGAGCAGGGTCCCGAAAGATCATATAATACAGTTAATAAGGTTTGGCTCATCGAGGGAGTTAAGGGGCCTAACCGTTCACATCCCCCGATTCTTGTGAATCGAATTCCCACGATCGGTTGGCTGAGGTTGCCATAAGCCAATTAATCCTGGCAAATAAGCAGCGGTGAACCTGCGATGGCGAGCGCTGTCCCTGCGGATGCATGACTTATTTGCTATATAATGCGAGGAGATAAGAGGAAAATCGGGCTGCTTCCCCTACGACTGGCTGGCCATCGACTGGTAAATAGTTAACTCGGGCCGCTGGAGTACCCCATGCTGGGGCGGCGGCACGCGTCGGAACATCATTAGGTGGGACACTTGCTGGACAAGGCACGTCCTCAAGAGGGTCGACCCTGTTAATCATGACTTAGTGTTGACGGTCAAAGGGAACCCTGCCAGCAAGTGAATCGTTAGGCGTAGCTCGAATGGTAAACATTTCTTACAAGATCGAAACCACTTTTCTTTTACATTTCTCCCGCGGCTGTTAGAGCTAATATTTCACCCTGGGAATCTTAGAACATTGAATATACAGATTTTGACCATTTATACTTACACAAGTAGAATAAACACAATGAACAAACAGAAGGGAATGCGGGCACATATAGCGCCTACAGTAAGATTGCAGCATATGTAGAAATCTAATCGATTCTAAACTAGGAGCTGATCTTCCAAGACCGCCTATCAAACAAATTCTCCGTTACATTCTGTTTTAGAAAGCCTCTAAGCAGCTTCATAGCAAGTGGTTCCGGTAAAGCCGTCAGCGGCGCCGCAATAAAACATGGCTCTTCCATTGGCGGTGGCAGTGCCGAGTTGTCCGGGGCGCTCGGTTTGCCAGCACGCAGACTCGGCGTCTCGATAGCGCTTTCATCGGGAAGCGAGGCGAGTGTAGTCGAGGCGGCGCGGCGAGGGCGTGGCGAAAGTTCGGTCCATGCTTCTAACTTAATTCGGTTAGTCGAGATTTATATCCACGGGCAGCGGTATTCTCTTGCGTTCTGTTCTTGTTCCGGGCAGAGCGCGGTGATACCAAACCAGCCCTAGTAGCGAACCTCCCGGCAGCCGCGCTCCTCGGGACCACCCTCGTTCAGATTTCCTCCGGTGGCACGATGGCCTTTATTAGAATTTATAAGCGGCCGCGCCCGACGATTCCGCAACGCCCAAATTGCTCGATACGCCGCCGAATGCTCCGCGGCCCCTTATTTATCCGCTCTCCTAACCCGACTCTTTATCCGGCTAACCTGACTGCCCGCCAAGACGATGTACATTATTGGTCAATTTTTCGGGGGTGGAACGCGCCCGAGCGGAATTCATCGCTTTGTTTGTCGCCGGCTTTACGAGGGCCGATCGCCCCGCTAAGAAACTCTCTCGCGGCCGAAATTGCCGAACGGCGCGTGAACACCCCGGGATTTATGTCGCACGGCACTGCGCCGGGGATTATCCTGCCCTGATGCGATCAACCACTACCGAAACCTATTATATTTCACTGTAGCCGATGGCTCACCACCAGCCATTCGAATGCGTTGTCATCTTCCGATGTTTTCCAACAGGGACAACCTCGCAGACTTGCGCCTACTTATCACTTCGGCAATAACAATCATTTCATTAACACATTTTGTTGATCGCGAGTTTACCAGGGATATAGCGCACTTGCATCAATTTTTCAACGACTAAGGAAAACAAAATTGTGGGGAGTAATGTAATCTCTGCTGCAAATGAATTCTGTAAACATAATGTTATTTAATGCCATTTTCGGCAGCTTCATTCGTGAATTAGTCAGTTTGTACGAAAACAGATAAGAAAGGTGTAACCTTGTTCCTACAGCATTGCCGATTTCACGATGAACTGTAGAAAAAAGTGTGCTCTCTGCAAGTAACATTAGATAGGGCGATGCGTGTTCCGTCAAACCCTCGTGGATTTTACAGCTCCCTTCGGGCGGAGTGAGTGTCGTTTATTAATATAAATAATAGATGACCCTGGTATAGAGGGCAGGGGTGCACGCCACTTGTCAGTGTCTGGCCGGTGGCGAAAAAGTCAAAAGGGCACCCTCCACCAGCAAGGATCATTTAATCATTCGACGACGAGTGATAGAAAATTCATGAGGCCGACGACGGTGTCGGTCACATCCCTATTATGGGGTTGCAGACTCTGCTATGGGCTATTGGGTACGAGGGTCCGGGATAGAGCTTGGGTTTATGTGTGAACGATAGTCCTCCTTCGTTGCACCAGTGCATTATGGATCTGCTTTCACTGCGGGAATGCCTGGCTGCTGAATCACACATGGAAATCCTCTAATTCGACTTTAATTTGATCGCACGCCGGTTAGGGCGTCGATTATGCGCTCGCACAGACGATGCCCTAATTCGATAAGGGTACGACCTACCGCCGTTACCAGAGTCGACTCTATTTCCCAGAGAACCCATTCGATTCGTTTGAGCAACAAAATTATTCTCAGATGGGCATAAAGTAGGTCATTTATTCATATCATTATGTTACATCTTTGCTACGTAGTTGTTTATAGGGTTTGGAGACTTGTTAGTGTTAGTCTGCTTGTAAAGTTGTACATTTTCTGTAAGTTCGCATATACTTTTACGAATAAGTACAATTATTCCCACATAATCCTTTCAAGCGCGATATTTGTTATAAACACTATTGTTGCTGGGAATAATTTGCGTTTGTTAAGAGTTTTAAACCACTTCATGAAAAATAGTGGAAAAGAATCAGAAATATAGAAATAAGATTGCATTGAACTACAAATATTCATCAACCGCTAATGGTACGAAATGTACAAGTGTTAAACGCGCATAACCCTACCTTCAACGACGGACTTTGCGAGTACGATTAAAATCGTTATACATTAACAGATACGGCAGATAAATCTGCGAAAGGAGCGGGTTTGTCATTAACAGGAACGTTCGTAAATATTTTTCGTGTTTAAAAAGCGGCTGCATCGAATTACACGTTTCAATGGGCTTCCGGATTTTCGAGTCCTTTGACGATTTGCGCCTGCTGAGCCGTGAAATATTTCTTTTGATCAGCAGACGCTCTACGTTTTTCATGAAATACTTATTTATGCCGATCGCGAGTGAATACAAGGGGGGAGCTTCGCGCTACGCTTTTGTAGGGGGACACGCGGATGGATGGACTTCGGAAATGAATATCGACATTGCGTATTAGGTTAGGTGGACTTTATTATCAAATACGCGATTTTCTACTTAATTAGTCAGTGTGCTTGCTATTTCGCCGTTTGCAGCGGTTTTGTACTTGTGTTTTTAATGTATAAGGAAACTCCTAAACGGATGAGAAATAAATAATCTGTGGCATCTATGCCGCTCAGATGAACTTGACCAGGGTTTCGCGGAAGTAGTTCCAGACATGTCTTTTTCCTATTGCAAATATTCCCAACATATGTATAAGAAAATTCCATATTACACGCTGTCTCGTTGAAGAGTCACCCACATAAAAACGGTAATTAAGCCATTCAAAGGAGAACCTGTTCTGTTCAAAACATCACCAATCCAGATCCGAGTAGAACAGTATGTGAGAAAGAAATGTAAATATGTAACATAAGCAAGAGAGCATCGTTTATAGAAAAAGAGTCATCATCAGAAGAAGCAACGGAGGAAGATGAAGAGGGGGAAGGGATGGAAAGGGCATCCCGGACACCCGCTGTGTTGATCGGCATCTTTGCCGAAACGCACTTGGTACCCTCGTTGTGCAAAGGTCGCCGGCCGTCCTCATCGACGACGATGACGATTACGTGCTTAGCGGTATTCGTCGGCGTCGTCGGCACGGAAAAGGCGAGAAGCTCGTTGGATTTTAGACGCAATCAATTTAGGTGGCGTCTTTGTGCGCAACTGCGCTCTCATCCCCGCGTCTACCCCCTCCCACTCTCTCTCTCTTCCCCTCCCTCGTACATATGTACACTGTATTGCCGGTGTGGGTGCGTTTATGGACGCTCGCCGGGGTGCGTGGAGCTCATCCCGATGACACTGTACTCTCGCTCTCTGTCTCTCTTTCGCGATCTCTGTCTCGTTGTTGAGTATTTAATGGGTCCGTAGCTTTGCAACCCCTACACATACACACATAGAGCGGGCACAGGCGCGAGGCCCTTCGGTTTCGCCAGCAAACTCTCACCCTCTCGCTCTCCCTTCGTATATCCCTTTCCCCTGCCCTTCCCTCTCGCTCGCTCGGAATGACGATTGCCCGCCCGTGGGTCCGTGTGGGGCTCTCCTCGCCGCAGCGTGTTCGTGTGCGTCCGCACACCTATTTGGAGAGTTGTTCAATGTGTCTCGATGTGCAGACGCACCACAGCTTGCATATATGTATATGTATGTATATCACAGCTCTGGCCGGCCAAAAGACAAAATCAATAATCGGGCAGTGACTAACAGCCGAAATTTTCTCGCTTGCCCGATCGCCGCTGCCCTGCGCTGGTACGATCGCTCGACCGCTAAATCACCCGATGGTTTTAGATTCTGGCTTCCTGATAGTCGACACGATGTTTCCCTGGAATTCCGGAACTCGGATTTACCCGCCAGCTTGGCCACGCCTCTCACGCATACGCAAGTCTTATCGGATGGTTGACAGGTTGTTTTGGACGATCAATTTTCATAACTACTTTGTGTACAATTATTTCGAGTTGTCAGATTTAGGATGAGAATTTGGTAAATATTGCACTTTGACAATTCTATACATATTAATCGATGAGTTGACAGTGTGTTAACAAAATGTGCTTCTAGTCGTTAATTACAGGTGGCAATTATTCATCGGCGTCGGCAACCATAGAATAGCTTTGCTTTGTAATTTTGTTGTTGTTTACAAATTATTTATTTATGAAGACCTTTCAATTGCGCAGCTCAAGGCTATTGGTATTAGTTGATAGGAAATAGATTGGTGATAATCGAAATGAATCGGTCAAGTTGGAAGAGTGTCGGGAATCCTGGGTGCAATTAGTGTCGGTAATCCGAGTGATTAAGTGTGCGTTAAAAAGTCATCGTTTCGAGCTGGTCCTCGCAAAGCCGGGCCGACCTCTACAGATTTTCATAATCCCTCTAACGACTCAATGCGAAAATATTTGTTTAGCTCGCATCGGAGAATAGCTAATTTGAAGGCTGCCACCTGTTTACACAGCGCTAGTCCGCTCTTTAGAACGTGCTAACATGTTCCCCGGGGGTACTCGAGTCCTCCCAGGGCCCTTATTCGGCCTATCCACCTGTCACTCGTCACTTCCGAAGGAGAATTTAATTTTTCCAGAAAATACTGTTCGCCTCGAAAGATGTCCGATCATTGTGTCCCTTCGAGAACTAAAATAACAGGCGCCGAGGGCCGCTCACGCCACATATAATTCCTCTCGGTAATTGCAAAAATAAACAAATTTCATTTCCTGAGTACCATTCACTTGTCATGCTCACCGAGCGTAACATCCCTTCACCCCTCGGCTTCGCTCTTTTAATCGCCCACCGATCGCCGATCCCTATCGCTGCTTTCTTCCTCGGACAGCTACCCCCCAAATTTCCACTGGTAGCTCCAACCTCAACTGGTCACTGGTCACTGGTCACTGGCCACTGTTGTTACAACCGCTATCCATTATATGATCTCGTTTCCTTTCAGGATAATTCAATTATCACAGCTGAACCAAAGGACGCGTGTATGATCTATCGAATCTTGCGGGTTTCGCGAGGTTTCCGTTTCGAAGAAAGCTATTTTTCAGTGTTGGGTATGTGCGGTAGTCGTTAAATTGTGATAGGGCTACTTAAACTACCTAGCGTTCAGGGGTTGCGATGTACTTCTAAATTTGGATAAAAGTATCTAAACATACTCAGATTTAAAGTATCAATCAATAGATAATGTTTTTGATCATGAACTGATAATGTTTTTCATCATGAACTGTAATCATGAACTTTTATTTTCGCATACAAAATTTGAAAGTTTTGCTTTTATTGCAGTTTCAAATTCGTAGAATTTCATAAGATCTATTTGGAATTAACCAATAAAGGGTCTGGCAATCTATACGAAACAATAGAGACAGACAATGTTCTTTTCGTACGGATTTTTTCCGTCGAGAAGCACCGCGAGGGCCATTTACGTTTATGCCGTAACACAAGCAAATAGAATGATCGTGCAATAAAAATAAAGTTAGCATATTAACAACTACCGTGGGGGAAGATTACAATAAATTTTGCCGGGGACTTCGCTACGATTTTCGGTGACTTACGGGTGCCTGCTAAACATAAACAGAAGTTGAAAGTGCGGCCGGGGAAGTGGAAGATTCTCGGGTCATTTGACTCGTTTCCGCGCCATTACCGTTCCTTAGTCAGAGCTTCTTTGCGAGGAGGAGAACCTGATGGAGACGGCAGAAGTCAGCCACGGGATATACCTCCGCCCGAACTTGACTAGATTCCTCCTCCTTACCTTCCACCCCGAGGATTATGTGATCTCCAGCTTCTGAGGCCAAACATTCCCGCCTTTCTTTCCTCCTCGTCAACTACGTTCTCAGTGAGCAGTTACTCAATGACTCTATCAATTTCTCTCGACGCCACACACTCGGTTTACGGATTCCCTTTCATGATACTACATGGCAGTTAGAAGGCGGGAAGACACCAGATTTCCGGCGTGTTGGATCGGCGAAAAACTGATATTAGGTCATGTTGAATGCTAATGTTTTTGTAGTGATAAGGTTCCTTTATTGTTTCAGATTAATTGGGTCGAATTAATGCAGGTTTGTTGCAACTCGATAATTATGGCCCTCGTTGACGTACTCAATTTCGATACTGATGAATGATTGCACGCAAAACGTCCTGACTAGACGATATAATATTCACTCTCCGGGTGTAACGCGCTGTAATTTTGAGGCTTTGGCATCATATCACGAGTCATGCAATACGAACGCACTATTAATATTTTGTGTACAATTCACTTTGTTTATTTTTACTGTATAGATTGTGTGTGAATATTTATGTCCTACACTCCATATGTACATATGTGGCATGTGGTAGTACGTTTGTCCCGTTCGAAAAGTCTTGATTACAATATTGTAAAACCCACCATATTATACAGGTGTTAAATAGTATCTGTTACTGTTTGACCGACGACCCGGAGCAACAGCGTCCTTAACTGCGAACACATTGTTCTGAGTAATTTGGTAACTGCGGAAGAGTTTCTACCTGAATGCGACCCTTTTTGCTTGGCCCTTTACGTACCGAAATCGAGACATCGTACCGCTATCGACAAAAGAGTGGGAAATCCTCAATGTATACAAGAGGTAACTCCGAACCGGAACCTTCATACTATACCTACTTTGAAATATTTACTTGTGAAACAAACAACTACCTGTGAAATATCTATAAAATAAAATGAACCATTGAATCGAAGACTTTGCGTGTTGACGCTAAGACTAAGCCCGAGGCAGACACGACGCAACAACGTTTGTAACGACGGGGAAATTCGCTGGCAAATGATTAACGTTATGGTATAACTATAAGATCGTCTCAGAGCTTAAACTCGTGCAAGAAAAGGGATTAACTGTTACCTATAGTCGCAAGGAATTTACATGTAAAGAACTGACAACGATTCGAGAAAGTCCGGAAAGTATGGCTGACTGTATAAAATAACTCTGCAACTTCATATTCCACTTGGTCCGCTCTAACGGGGGGAAATTCGGCCTTTCCTTCCCGGTCGTTGGGTGCGCGGCAAGTGTTGGCACAGGAGAGCGTGAAGGCAAGCCAGTCTTTCCTAGGAATCTCGCAGGATGTGTCTCGGTGGGAAAAGATGGAGCTGAAGCAGGCGACGCGACGCCAAGCAGGAAAGTGGAGCTCGGCGGCGCTGGCGTCATTGCCGCGAGCCATTTTGCTGGCTGTTCCGACGACGCCACGGCACAGCGAGAAGCGTCGAAAATTGATAATCCCTCCGCGCGCGAAAGATAAGGGACAAGCATGAAAATTCATAGCGCCCGGGGGGTGATAATGTTTCCTGTGCCAGATTCCCAGCGATTACGTCTCCACTTTCAGCAGTTCTTTCTTTCTCATCGCTGACTGCCGGTCTGCCTCCTCCTCCCCCTCTTCCCAACTTCCCCCCTTTCCCTCTACTCCTCTCCTGCTCGTCCCTTTTCTCCCGAGATGCACAGCCATTTGGCCGTCCCGTTGTAGATTTCTGCCTCTTAATTTCCTCTTTATCCTTATTACGCCGGCCGCATTATCGAATGATATGTCCATTTAACACCCATTCCTGCCGCCGCCTGCCCTGTCGCTCCGGCATTTTAGTGCGTTTTAATTGTACCAGCGCCGCCCGCCCGCCGCCCAACTAAGTAGATTGTAGACAATGCGAATTCTCGACATTATTTGGCAAGAGTGTTTAATGCCCGAGGGTTAATGGTGAGCGGGCCTTCAAATGCGCTCGTAGCTCCACTCTCTCTCTCTCGCTCTGCATTAACTTGCGCGAATTTTCTCTCGCTGGTAATCGCAGCAGCGTTGAACGTGTCCACTTTTTCTCGGGTTAGTCCGACTATTGTGGAATACGCTATTCTCCGAATCGCAGAGTATTTCACGGATAACTCAGAGTGTTTGGGGGTTAAAACGCTCTTTTTTATTACATGAAGTAGGTAACTGTTTCCCGCTTCTCTATGACTTTGATAAAAATGTAGAAGCTCATCTAGCGCTTACGCCCGAAAACAGTCGCACTATAACTTACGGGAGTCGGAATGTCACGTGCTAAAAGGCTTGAATCGAAATGAGAGTGGCGACAACCAAGTAGATGCAAGGAGCACGCCCGGACAATAAACCACAAATCGTCTTTTGAGTTCCGCTCGCACCGAATTGTTGGGTGAGCGCGTTGAAATATTCGTCCGACCAATTTTGCCCTACTTTTCGATTCGAGGGAATGGTTCGTCGGGAACGTCAGCGCTCCCTGCGAAACAGAGTTGCCGCGCGCAGCATTCGACGAGGAAAGGATCCTCCGTTTACACTGAGTCCAATCCCGCACATAATTCAGCAGTTGTTGCGAGAGCTCGATCAAGAAAGCGCATTGAACGTTTCAACGCGGCGCCAAAGAGGGATAGAATGCGAGAGAGAGGGAGAGAGAGAGTATCGCGTGGAATCGAGAGGAGCTTTGTTCGCCTCGATCGAATTCGAACGAGCCTCTTATCCGGTTTTACGGGCGGCGGTTTACGCGAGAGGATCCCTGAGACCCCCGTTATCCGCTCCTCTCGCCGGAAGTTCCTCTCGCTCATCGTACCGCCATTTTGTTCGGCCTTCTGGCTTATCGAGGACTAACCTATTCACCGGGATAAAGTCAAAAGTTCATCCGACATTTCACGGCAACGAATCAATTTCTCCGAGAGACTTTTCTTCACTGATTGAAACAGCCTGTGTCAGCCGATGATTAGGAAAGTGTTGCATGTTACAAGTTGGGATATATTGAGTTCCCAACTTATTTCCTGGTACAAAGATTCGTGTTGCGAAGCATTTCTACTAAATCGTTGGAAATTGACTCGTTTAATGGAGTTCGCAGGTCTGCGGTTAATCAGAGTTCAGTTCTACTCGGAACACGAAAAAGCAAATGTTCGAGTTGGAACATGGAAAAGACATAACATAGATCACTTTAGTAACCAGTGCGACATAAAAACGTCTTTAGTTCTTACGAACCATTCGATTTTGAGTTTGTGAGGATTAAAGTGAATCTCTGATTTGTGTTAGGATATTCCGAATGACCTGTGAAGTGCAACTAAGATCCAAGATCCCCAAAGTATATGTGCAATAAATCAATAGACCGTTCCGAGTTGAACACTTCGCAGTTAACCTCCTGGAATCGTTCCTGTTTCCAGAAATCCTGGAGGAATTAGAGTCATTGATGATCAATATCACGTCGATTGATCAAGCAGACAGTTAGAAAGACTGTCCATAATAGGTGTTAACGTGCCTGAGTTTTCTGGATTCACCAATCAGAATCATGAGGCCCAACCGCACTTCCTCTCTGAAGCGCCAACTTTAAAGGCCCGAGCAGTACTCCATCCCGTTATTATTCTCCCGGCGAATATTTGAGGTTGATTGGAGTGAAGGGCCCAATTAGGAACGGTGTGCGCCGGGCCCGGTGATGGCGGTTGATCGGTCGATCATCGGTGGAAGTAAGTTCGATGTCGGCTGGGGTGGGGTCGGGGCCCTATCTGGCGAGGCATTCTCGAGGGGGGCCGGCCACGAACGGGCCTCAACAATGGGGCCCTGTTGTCAGGAAGGGGCCTTCCTTCAGAGGCACCTTTGTCCGGGAATAACTCACTGGCGGAACCCAGTGCTGAGAAGTGAGAAGCGCCTTCGAGTACTTTGCGTCCGATGACTTGCGCTCTCTCGCGAGAAAAAGCCTCGCTACTTCATGTCAGTTCTTTTCCCGCCTCCCCGGCTTGCCGCCAATCCCGCCAGGCCCACCGCCGGACCCATCCACGAGACTCGCGGGATATTACGCTTGCCGCTCTGTGTATGTGTATGAGTGTGCGAACCACACGTCGAAATTCTTCGCTAATGGCCCACTCGGATGGAGTAGGCTCTCGGCTTTTTAGAGGAAGATCCCTCCTTCCAGCCGGTAGGCGTGGGAGAGATCTTAATTTGTGGGATACCGCTGGGACTTGCTATCCCATTTTCTGTATATGTATTTGTTTTAGGTGATGATATTGAATTTTAGCTTGATGTAGTTGTTAGTTATGAAGAATTCAAGATTCACATATACTACTGCCCTAAGTAGTTTGTTCTGACGAAATGACTGCAAATAGGACGATTAGAGACAATGAATGAAATTGATTTTAATAGTTGTGTACTTTTCTTGTAGATCACTGGTGGTACTAATGCTTTAAATCGTTTTTAACTAATCTTTAGCGGGCAGTTTGTCTAATCCGCTGTACACTGTTTGAATTTATTTAAACTATAAGTTTAGTTCATGGTGATTTTGAAAGGTATATACCGAAAGCCTGACAACAGGAGCTCCGGGCAATAAAGAGTTTAGATAGGTTGGAGTAAGAGCTCAATTGCTTTGCAAACATTATTTATGGCTTATGTCGGGATGCATTATATGTATGAAAGGCGACAATTCTTTGTGGTCGTTTCCCATAAAGCAGCCAGTGGGGAAAGGTCGTCCCATAGAGCTAGGAGAGATATCTGGCAGAGATGGGCGAAAGTGCAGGGAATGGCGAGATCGCGTTGACGAGTTACTCGTTATCCCGATCATTCTCTCATTCCGGCAATGAGGCTGTGTCTGATTGGTGCGTGGACGCCCGCACAAACGGACGTAATTTGGGCTGCTCGGAGGGTTATGGCTTCTTATGGGGGTGCGAAAATTATACCCCTGCCTCGGCTCGATTTGCCATACACGCGTCCGTTCAACGAACGGGATCGATAGCCCTGAGAGTGAGAGGCTTCGAACCAACCTTGCAAACTAATTCGGACAAAATTGCACCGCGAACTGATATTCAATTATTATTTCATTTTGCCTAGCACGTGCCGGCGCCCGCCACAAACCCGAAAGAGAGGAACTGCTAATGTCGCTTTATGGGCATAGTGTCGTTGCTGAATTGCTTATGACAGTTGAATGTGCGTGGGAGAATACATTGAAGATTACTTTGATTAGGACGCATTAATAGTGTTATCAGTTTGTGAACACTCCCCATAATTCGAAACAGAACTTTGATTTACGCAAGGTCAACTTTTAACATAAGCGAACATTAAGTTCGAACGAATCTACAGAACGTAAAAGCTTCGTGTGGAATTTGTATAAATCAGCTAAATGTTTTAATGACCTGAATATTTTGCAATCCGCATATCTGTTTGTTGACTATAACTCTTATAAATAATTTAGATGAACATGCCACTGCGTAATCCAACAACGTACGCCACATTTAAATACCTATTGGCAGATTCCTTCAGATTACATAACATTATATGTATATCTGACGAAAACGCACTTTCTTCTCATTATTTTAATAAGCACTTCAATATAGTTGCTTAATTTATAATAAATACTTAGTTACATTGATTGAGCATACTCTCATTATTAATATCTTCCGATTGTTTCTGTATTCACGTTTCTCGTTGAATCGAAACTGTTTCATCTAAAATTGTTCCATATTATCCGAACAATTATTAATTACTCGGATAATTCTTAGGTCCGTTTGAAGCGCATAATCGACACAGTACGCCAGTGATTATCACAGAGAAGAGTTAAATTCTAAAGAAAATAATTGAAACTGTTTTGTGACGGGCACGATCTCAAAATAGCGAGGTCCCAATTCTGACAAATTCAGCCGCAGTTTCACACAGTTGTTAGCGCCACTCGACCATCTGGGTTTCCCGGCGCAAAACTGTCGCAAAGACTCGGAAGTGCCCGCAACAATTATTGAGGAGCTGACAGCAAGGTCTGTCGAAGACATTTCGATTAACTTCACAGCGGGAGAGCAGGCGGCCTGGCCCGCCTCTCCCTTTCTTCGACTGGTGCCTCCCAGATTTATATGAACTGCCGGAAGACTCCGTGCCAGGATTGATATAACCAGTCAGCCCGACGAAATGGGCTTCAATTGAAAATTATGCCGTATCGCCCATGGAAGGCAAATTGGCGCAGTTTCGACTTTATTAATGTCGAGTCACTTTTAATTAAGAGAAAGTAATATGAAACTTTCGTGCAGATTGGACTTTATTCGACATGCGAAGTCCGCAATTAATCTCCGTCCATCCCTAATAATTGCTCGCCCATTCAGTTAACTGTATGAATTTTGAAAAAAATATGTCCCTTTGTCTTGCATCGAAAAATTGCGCCTTCATATTTCCCATTTCCCCGGAAAAGACTTTGTAAAGTTGTCCACTTATCTTTTCATAATTATCGCGTTGTCAAATTCATAATCAAGGAAGAAAGAAGTTAGAAAAGTCAGGAACCGATGAGGGTTGACTATGTGCCGTGATTAGTAGCAAGCATTTTGAATATGGATGTCCTTCAACAGGTCGTTCAATCAGATAGGTAGGTCTCGAGTTAATTATATCCATAAATTTGACCGATGGTCACAAAAGCATGTCTTGCATTAAGTAAAAAGAGACCCATGTAACGTGCGAATGGGAAATGTTTCTAATAAATCAAAAAGCGTCGAAAGTATTAATCATTACCTGGAGAGGGAGTGCAGTGCAAAGTGCGAGAATATGTCGATGTCTACTCACAGAACCCAATGAGCACAACTAATTAATTTGGACAAATTGCTAGGAGCTAACCATAGACCGTTAATTTAATCAAGTAATAACACTTGGAGAGAGGCAGACTGACAGGCGGCCTACTGTCAAATCGTCAACTGGACACGGTAATTTCATTTGACAGCGGAAACAGCCCCTTCCGGTTTCCCCTTTCGAGTTTCCAAGGGAGCCGTTCACATAGCCGGCTTTCAATAGCGAATAAAACATACCCTGTCAGTCAAAAGTTATTATACTTTGGGCATTATGTCCAATTAATTTGTTGGGCCGCTCCTTTCGTTGCCAAGTGTCCGTCTTGGTAATAAAGTAAAGTAACTTTGCATTCAAAATAATAATTGTCGGCCAATTCTGATCAGTTTTTCATGTTTCTACAAATATTCGCCTTTTTACCTAAGCCGACGTTCGGAGCCAAACTCTGCCGAGACACACAGTAACTAGCGACTTTGGTAATGCAAATTATTTTGAAGAAACAATATACAGCCCCTTCAGAAAATACTAGAGAACATAATCAGTTAATAAGTGAAGTAAAAACATCAATTACAACACAACAATTCAAACCGTATTCGCGATCAAAATCGGCGGAAAAGTCTTTCGGGTGAAAAGATAAAATAGTGAAAAAATCTCGAAAGCTTTCCCCACTTTCAGGAATCTCGACGTTCGTATGCCACCATCGCACGTTCCCCGCTCTGGATCCTGAGCGACTAGGGTTTCACTCTCGCATATCCCAGGAGGCGAGCCCTCCCGCAGGAAAGACAAAACGGCGATGCACGACAAAGGATAGAAAGGAGCTACAAAGAAATTAGGAAAAAGTAGGGGTCTGGCGGGAATTGAGCAAGTAACGAGGGTTGTGGCGGGGGGAGGGAGGGGGGTAGGAGATGAACTCGGTGTCTACGTAAGAGAGGAGTGCGAGAAGGTCGAAAAGGGAAGGAGTAAGGCTTAAATAAGAAAATACGAGCGGTTGCGAGAGGGAGGCCAGAGGCACGACTGGGTGAGAGAACGTCTTCCTCTCATTGAAGCCGAAGAAACAACGTGGAGAGGAAAAGGCTAGGCCGGGCCTCGACGGGGAAGTCGTCGGGAGAGGGAGAGAGGAAGAGTGAACGTTGGTTACTCCCGCACAAAAATATCACCGTTAACGATTACCAACCCCTCTTTTCCGTCTCCCGTTATATGTATTGTGTCCCCGCCACGCGCACAAATTTAGAAACAAAAGATCCCTGGAACGCGTCGTCTGATTGGCCGAGCAGGCCGCGGTGAGCCGCTCTGATTGGCCCGCGGGACCGCACCCATCCTGCAATGGCCGCTTTGTCGTTCGCGGCGCTGCTTTCTCTCGTTCTCTCGGTCTCTCCATCTTCCTTTAACTTGCCTCTCGTCGATCTCCCTTCTCTTTCTCTTCCCACTGGCGGGATCTCCCTTTCCCTCTATCTCTCTCGGCTTCTCTCTCCGTCTGCGCTTCCGCATGCATGTGTGTACCGTTTACGCGCGTGTGTGCCTGCAGTTGCACGCTCGAGGCACACGCGCGGCCGAAGCTACCCCACGTTCGCCCACCCCGCTTCCTTCTCATCACTCTACCTCTGCCTCTATCCCTTTCTCCCTTTATCCCTCTCTTTATCCTTGGCCTCAGCCCCCGCCCCCTCCGCCCTCCTCTACCCCCGCGGATCTTTATACCCCTGTATCTGCCGGCCGGCCAACCCTCGTCCCTCGAATTATATCAAAATATAATCATGGGGCCCGTGTGTGTGCGGCTGCGAGCGACCGCTCACCCATGTGCGGACTCGCATAGACAGGCCACCTACCCGCCGCCGCTTCTTTGGAACACGCACGTGCCGCTACCCTCGGCTCGCTCCCCCCACGCACACACCTATCGCTGCCGACGCCGACGCCGACGCCGAAGCTTCGACGCCGCCGCGGCCTCTCCTCTCCTCGAACGCTGGGATTCCCCTGTACGTAAATACGCCCGCACACCTATGCGCCACTCTCTTCTGTCTTTTCCTCTTTCTATCTTGCTCCATACCCTCTTCGATCTTTTTCTTTCGATCTGTTTCTCCTAGTTCGACTGAACTACGTGGCGCGCCAGCTTCGGTCTGCTTCTACTTAGCTGGTGCTGCATACAATGGAGATAGTTCTCGATAGTTTTCCACGGGAGTCCTCTTATTCTCGCGATTCTCGCTAAGTGGGCTCGAGATAGACTAGATTCTTCGATGGCCAAAGTATTGGATGGATATTCTGAGATTCTGGAACTAACTATAAGCTTGAATGTGGGTGGTCGGCGCGCTCAAGTTCGATTCGAATCAAACTGTAGTCGTTCTCGTGACTTGACGCTTGTTGTCCCGGTGGTCTCTCGCAAAATCACGCTGTCTTAGCATAGTACTAGTGGGTTTCGGTCTGACGCCACCTGTACCACTTCACTTATCAAGCAGTCGATTGAAGTATAAATATTTCGTGAACTGGTATATCATCAACAGATATTTCATCAGCTGATATAATATATAATGTATGTTTGCCTGCATAAAAAGCAACATGTTTTTGTTCCCATATTCCAAGGGCTCCCATGCCGGACAAACATTTTTCCCGCAAGGGTGTTTTAGAGAGTGGGGCGACGTGTTGGTCGAATATCTTTACCCGAGTTCTCGGGACCCTAGCCATTTTGCACTGCGGAAGGCAAAGGGGTAAATCATAGATCGCTGCCAGCGCTAGGGGATGAAGAATGAGGAGTTAGAGAGGGAAAGGGAGTGAAAGAGGAGTGGAAGGTTGTCCCGGGCCCGCCATGCGGAAAGCGATCCCAGTCTAGTATTATAGTAGAGTCACTAACCGTCAGCCCGGGAAAAATCTCCCTTTCGGACTCACGGCATTTGACACTGCCGCCTTTCTCGATTGCCGCACTTTTTTTCCTATTGTAATGTCTCAGTGGCTCTGCACATACCGGCCTGAAGCCTTTTGGGCTCCAATAGAAAACCTCGCTTTTTTTAAAACGTTATACGATAATAGATGGGTACGTGTACAGAACGATTCACTTGCCAATGATTCGCCCTTGCCAGGTATATGTATATTCGACTGAACCGAATGATCAGAGCCGATATATTTTATATAACATAATATTCTATTTGTAATCTATGTAATACATGTAGTACACATAGTTTTCAGCCGGAAATTAGATTTGAAGTGTCGATTTAGTGGGAATTGCGTCATTAATTTAAACCAGTGGATCTTGAAACTAAAATAGGATCATGAATCGAAAACTTTTCCAGCCTACGCAGCAGTTTGTTCATTGTAGCGAGGAGTTCAGTAAACTGTCGTATACCAAGCTGCTGGATGAATTAAAGAAAAAAAATGAATTGAATCTTCAGATTGATTACGCACCCTATATTCCTGAAAATCAGTAGTATTGAACGCCGAAGTCTTTATTGAATCAACCTATGGTCTGTGTGCTCAATCTACTGAAAGTACGTTCAAGTACTGATCGACGAACTAAGTAAAAAACGGCGACCGTATCATGATTTAAGGGTTGTCTCTAAACGTAATGAATCGATGAGTGTATATCGACAAGTCTTTCAGTCAGAATAGAATGGAATACATATCCTCTAATTTGTGACTTGTTCTAGCTAACGAAAGGACACGAGAACTGTAAAATCCTTTGATGGTAGATGCTCGTATGTTACAATTATAGTTTCAAGAAAACATGGCACATCTAATAACTTGAAACCGTTTAATAATAAGAATCCCGTTGATTTCTTAGAACTGTCGACCGCCTAATTTCAAACTACCCCCGGGAGATGAATCACCGAAAAAACGACGTAAAAATATTCTGTCATCACTTGTATGCATTCATCAGTTACAATGACTGACTGGCAAGCTGGCGCCCAACTATTACGAATCCTCCAAACCTCCGAAGGTTAACATATTGCAGAAAGGCTTTGTTATCAATCGGTATCGTTCATTCACAAGCCGAATGATCGAGGTATGTGTCCTTTGAACTGGTCCTTTTGCTTACCTGTATCCTGTCTTCGGGCAGGTCGGTCCTGAGGCTGAGCATCTCGCGCGCGTAGACATCAGGATAATGGGCTTCCTTGAAGGCCGCCTCCAGCTCCTCCAGCTGCTGGGACGTGAAGATCGTCCTGGAGCAACAACCACATGAACCTAGTTATATGCCATTACAGCCTTTCCCTTAAAACTATTCTGTACTCAGAAAAAAAAGTCAGAAATAAAAGTCGCGCTCTCTAATGCTCTACTTAGATATATCTTTTATCATTCAATATGTCATTTAGTCTACCATATTTCGAGAGGTTCTTCTCTCGTGTAACGTAATTTTACTTTCGAGATGATGACAGGAGTAACTATTCCAATGGGAAGACTATGCGATTACTTCTTAACCATTTGTGATCTAATTGTAAGCTACTCTTTACTGATCCATCGTTACTGCTTAGTAGCACTAAATACTTTTCGAGCAATGAAGTCGCAATCCAAAAAGATTTGGTTGTGGGTTGTAGGTTGAAAACACCAGAAATTATCGAAATGAATTTGTGATCGGAAATGCAAAGGCCTTTGCATTAAATGTCTTTGTGGCCATCTCATGCTTTGGCCCTCTTTGATTTATTATCCATTGAGAGTATAAATGGTTTGGTATATAAGGATATATCAGTAGTATCTTAGAATGTTCCTAAAGCTGGATACACGAAGCAACCGCCGCGGTTTCTCAATTCTGACTCCCATTAACATCGACGAACAAGATGATCTTCCTATACTATATCAATTGATTAGTTCCGGGCCATATGATTTCCACGTTGATTACCGATTGCAGGATCGAGCGGGTATCCATTTTGAAAAGCGGAACTTGACAGACAGCTGATTAGCTCGTTCGTTTCCGACGTTCGAGCGGCTTAATTACGGCACTAACAATCAGCCAGGCATTAACGCCCGGAGGATACGTGTATCGAGGGGGTAGGGGGAACGAGGGGAGGGAGACGGGGGCGTGCAGGTACGAGGAGAATAGGAAATCTTGCGTCAAGACATCCAATTAGTCTCGCGATTCGACAAATTGTAGGTTGCGCCGAGAGCAGAGAAACGTGGGATTGGCATGGCTGCCTTCCTCCGCAGCGGAAGATCCGTGAGCAGGCGAAAATTCAAAGTCATTTCCCGGACACGATCGTTGGCTTGTTAACGCGACACCGCTGGAAGCCGTCAATACGTGCCTCGCTTCTCCCTTCTCCTCTTTTCACCTCTTCATCCCCTCCTAGCCCCAGACACACACATCTGTTTCTCCCGATTGGATACACTCGGCTTTCACTCGATTTGTTACCGCAACGCGCGCGCTTACCCTTTTCCACAACTTTGACACTGCTTTTTTCTATACTTTTACTGGATGTTTCATTGCTAACTGGATGCAATTCACCTATTAAATGATATTTAGTTTCGACAGCTTCGAGGAATGCTCGATGAATATCTGTAAAGTCGATCGAACTCTGGATACTGCCAAATCGAGATTCAAAATTCATAACTCATTGATGTATTTCTTAATATTTAATTTGATTATTCCTGCATCTCTGGATGATTTTAGTATTCAAGTACTTCGACAGGATCAGCACAAAGATGAATCAAATATTGTCATGAATAAGTTGTTAATATAACTGCGCGTGCATCTCTTAAGGTCGATATTCGAAAAGGATATTCATTCGCAAACCTATAGTTTTAGAGAGCTGGCGGACACTCTCTCTCCCCCTCTCTCTCTCTCTCTCCCCACCATCTTTACTCTAACGCGGAACTCGTAGGGGAAGAAGCGAAAATAAGCGGGGACGGGCAACGTTGACAACCTTCAACTTTTTCCGAGGCGAGAAATCGATTTCGAGTGATAATTGCATTTTTGACGGGCAATTTAAACCGCGGCCGGTGAACCTGATGTGCAATTAATGGCCGAGCAGCGGTGATTGCATTCGGGCCGAGTGCCCGTTCGACCTAGCGAACGTCCAGCTGGACATTCCTTATTGAAAGGCCAGTTGATTACATGTAACACACGGGTACCAGCGAAACACGAAAAAGAGAAAGAACTGTTCATTATAAATTTGCCATTGTCGGCGAAAATGACTTCATTAAAATCCCCGCCTAGACCGCCATCTTGGAACCCTTGCTGTTTTGCCTGTCGAAACAACGGCCTCGAATGTTCTACGGACAATGAACGCAAACGTCAATGCGCGTATCAACAATTGTTGAAAATTCTCTTTCTCCCACTGGCGCTTGATTATTCGTCCCGCCGCCTGATTTCAGGTTATGTTGGACGCCCGGGATAGGAAAGAAGTTTTCTGTGTTGGGATCAGTCGGAAGCAGGATCTCATCTAGAATCTAGCCTGATTGTATGGCAACAAAGGCTAAAAGTAAACGGGGCGAGCAAAGTTTGCGTAAGATACTCACCTATGACGACGCTTCTTCTTCTTCTTTTTACTGAAACCCGAGAGGCCGTCGACAGTGAAGTCCTTCCCCGATTCTAGGCTGTGACCGACACCTGCAAGACAATCATCAATTCGTTCAAGTTATACATTGTCGATATGTAAACCAGAAATATAAATACACTAAACACAACAAAAATACGCCTTCAAATGTAGAATTCAAGCTTGCAAATGCAAGAACATGCCATTGGCTAAATAAGAGTTCAATTAAATTCAATAGCTCGATGATTTCAGTGAATGTTCATTATTGAACAGTTGACATACAGTAAACTGTGATTGTAGGATTACCAATCCGATTTCCACTGTTTCTTCCTCCATTTAACGAAAGATACTACATGTAAATCCTTTGTGTCATTATGTCTAGCTGTCTGGCGACCACCCATCGTTTTTTTAAAGAAATAAATATAATTGTTGTATAGGTATTCGCATTGCAAATGAAGCAAATCCCTTGTTGTAAGCCTATACATAAGTATACAAGTCACCATAAACTCCGACTCATAATGCATACAGCGGGCTATTAATTAAGGGATAACTAGTTTCCGTGCGTCGCATATATAATATTGTAATACTATAGTGTCTCGGTATGTTGTTCGATGGAACAATTAGCGCATGTAATGACACGGAGTAATACGTTCAAGTATTAATCCAATGAAAAGTCCAACGCGTTAAAACAGGGATAGGTATCAGGAATGAATCCCTCAATCTGTAAATGGCGCATTCGAATCGGAGACGTCTGATACAGGCGCAGGTGCACACACGCAGATTCCCATTCAAATGGGATACGTTATATTCCTGAAGAATAATTTCCCTCGGATGGCGAAAATGCAGAGGCAGCAAGGCTCGTTGCCGGCGCGCGGCGCGCCGCGCACTGGAAAAAGAGGAAAAAGCGAAAGAAAAACTGTGGCGTACGGCCTGCTAATATTTCATTGAGAGTGCCGGAGCTCATTATTTCATAGCGGCGGCTGTAATTGATAATTATACGCGCCGCTCCTCTCCACGCGCCGCGCGCGCACGGATCAAATTACCCATTATAACTCGGATTTGCCAATGAATCGGGATCACACGTTCCCCGGAACACACACACGTCTGCACATGTTTCCGCGCGTTGCCGCACCGAGAATTGAAAGAATATCGATGAGCGGGTGCGGCAAATCGGAAGATTCCAAGTTGCCTTCCTCGGGCAACGGTTAACTAACCTCATTAGCGGCCACCTCCGATTTTCGCAGCCCGATAAAATAATACTCTCGTAATAGTATTTTCTCGAGTTCTATCCGCCGCTGCGACAATTATTATGTGTACTGATACAAAGGCCGGGCCGATAAGTTGGGAATAAATACGACCTTTATTCATAATAGGAAGGTCCTAATTGGTGGGTGCGGTTGTGCTGGCAGAGTATGCTTAACTTGTCCCCGAGAAAATCTCGCTTAGAATTCAGATTCGGTATTCATATCGTTCTAACTCAAGAACAATGGCGGTGTAGCTTGCTGTACCTTCTGGTAATGACTACCTACTATTTAATTGATCATAACCTCGCACGTTCGGTAATGGGGATATTTATCTTCAGCGCTCTGCCCCGAGAGATGGGGTGCCCCTTCATTAAATCCGAAAGTAATGAATATCGCGACACATCGATTATCATGGGACTCATTAAAATTATTATATTTATAATTAACGGGGCCCAGGAAAACCCGTGTGTATTTATAGGTATAATTATATCCTCTTTGTTCCTGCCGTCTTTGTGCGGGGCTACGCTTTTAATTAAGGAATATTAGACCTTTGAAATCCCCGGCTTCTTCCTGGAATGCCGGTGGAAAAGTGACTACTTTGTTGTTTCTTGTACTCTTTAATCGATAACTATAAGAAGCAGCAAATAAAGACGAACAATAGCCGTAGCTTGCAATATGCATCGTGAAATAGAGTATTATATATTTGAAATTCAACGACGAATCACGTTCAATATTTTTACTATATCCTGATATCAATTTTGGATTTTGCTTTAGGGGATATATCAGTACTTTTTACTTACTGGGAGCAACGACGAATATTACAGTGGCAAGCGTAGATGGCTGAATGATAACCGAAAGCGTCGAATATCGTGCACTATTGCTTTCCCTACCAGGTTTATTTCCGTCCTGGAAAATAGTATCGGCCGGTGCAAAAAGCGCTTCGTATTTTCTGGAAAAATCGTGCCCACGAACTCGGTTCAAGGTAGAATAGTGCGGGAAAAATAGTGGGAAAACCGAGGGGAGCCCGGCAGGCGTGAGCAGCGAGAAATTGACCGGCGTAACACGTCGATTTGACACTCGACATTACACCAGAATACCCAGAAAATTTGTTACCGATAACAGGATTTTGGGAGCCGTTCGACAGCCGAGCAACCTGAAAATTGTGATAGACCGATTCATCGAGGGGCAAAAAAGTCACGAAGCCGAGAATGTCCGTGCCCGACCACCCGCATACAGGAGAGTGCAAGCCAGTCTTCCGTCCGGAAAATCCTGCTTTTACAATTAGGAGGCTGGCGCGCGCGCGGGCGCCCATTACCCTCATGCTTCCACCTACGTGAAGTCTGTTCACACAAAAACTAGCTATTGGATCGAAGCCGAGAACGGGTTGGTGTTTGTGAATTCAACATTTTTAAGCGGAAACAAAACTCTTCTTTGGAAATTTCCTCAATAAGCTTCCCACTTTGGACCTACGATCCTGAACGGTTCTTATGAAAAACTTAGTCCATCATATTTTAATATTAATTATGCAATATTTCGTTCATTGGTTTTGTATTGTAGGATTCTGCTTTTATGTACTATCCCCTTCCACTGCACTGTGAACTTTTAAGCAAGAGCAATACTTGTTTTACAGTATACAGTTTAAAACGTAACTGATATCGTAAGGAGCACTAATACACCAGAGGCATACATATAATCCGCGCGGCTCCATGCATTGAGAGGTTAAGGCGGGGCAATCCAATTATTCCAGTTTATCAGGAGACTCGGTAGAGTCTCGACGCCAAGTAGTTTGAAAGCGCATCCTAATGTTCCGAAACAAAGCGAAGTGGCGACAGTGGGGCGCATTAAAAATCCGGGCATGTCGACCCTCGAAAGTCATTAATAATCCCGGGAAACATTACCGAACGTAGCGTGGAAATCGCGAGCGAAGCGGGTGCCGGGTCATCAGATAGCGCCGTTAATTCCAACGAATTAAACGGGTGTGCGAGGACTTGCCGAGGAGGATGTTCGCAGGGCCGAAAATAATTATCAATTATAAATTAATGTCGAATTAACGAGAGTAGGGGGAGGGGGGGGTGGGGTGTTGGTGGTGGCTTGGGTGGGTCGGCAGTTAGGTCTGCCAGGGATACAATGCCAGTACCAGCTCTCGTTATTACTCCGTTACTACTCGGCTCTAACGTTGGGCGCCGCATGCCGCAGTTACCGCTGGCTAATTAACTATTAATTAAGAGCTTAATCCCAATTATATGTGTCCCCCGGACTAATTGGACTCCGAAACACCGCTCTAACACGTTAACCCGGCGCACCAGCACCGCCTTCCACCGGCATTCTCGCATAGCCGTCCTCTACCTTCTTACTTGTTATTTCCACCTGAACGTCCTACCTGGTCATTCAGTTTGACTGGCGCCTATCAATAATGCTCCAGAAATAAAGCGGCTTTCAGCGATCAACCGGATATTAGAAGTATAAAGGCCCTCTGTAGGAAATAAGGGCGGAGTGTGAGTGGTATAAAGACGGAAGTAGATTAGCCTTGGCAGTGTGCTTCCGTTGATCCATTATACTTGGTCCTTAATGGCTGAAAGATAATGAATTGGTCCAATACGTCTTTCCAGGTCGAATAGGGAATAAAACACACAAGATTAATAAGAGAATCCCCAGGACTTGCTTTCACAGCAATAATGTTAATCAATAGAATTTGACTCCTAAAAAGCATTCAAATGTAAAAAAGAGCGCTAAGTAGTTTAGTCTCTTATCCCTAAAAATATCTTGTCTCACAAAACAGTTCCGCATTCCGCAAATGCCCCACAAAGATTATAGTTATCAAAGAAACCGCAATACTTGTTAATAGAATTTGATAATACAATTTTAGACGGGAAAAATTGTAGGCGTTATATTGTTCTAACAGAACTGTGCCACACAATGCATCTCTAGGGTTCTCTTGAATTATCTAGTCACATGTGCGAAATCGCACAAAAGGAACTCTCCAGTCTCTCGAGGAAAAAAACCTGGGCGAACTCTACAGACACTCATTCCACGTAGGGCGCCGCTTTTTATGTGTAAAGTTCCGAGCCGTATAACGAAGGGAATCGATGTAGCATGGGAAGAAACTTGCGAAAAATGTAGAACCCAGGAGAGTACGGCTGATTAGGACAAAAAATTTCAATCCGCTCGGCAGTTAACCCTATTAGGAGGAAAGCTGGTGAGGCCGGAACGCGAGTAATTTTGCATTCGCACCGGCGCGCTATTGATCCCCGCCCGACTGTGCTCTTGTCCACGGAATGAACCTGCCTTTCGACGATCGTCTGACGCGACATTCAAGCGCATTATCGCGGCCCAGAAAATAAGAGCATCATGTCTGCTGCAACAAACATACAGACGAAAGGAGACATGTCTGGAAAATACAGAATGGTTTCTTGGAGCCCAGTAAGCTGAGAAGCAATAGACGTATTTAGACAGGAGTAGCATAGTGATTTGATGGCGGATGCGAAAATATCGATTGCGATACAAATTCAAACCATCCGCGGAATAAAGTGTCGGAAATCAACTTTGAAGTGTAAAAGCTAAAATCCATTTTCAGGTACAAGTAACGCGACTCTAACGCCAGTGCCAGTAGCACCTAAACCGATAACCTGACGGTAGCAAAATCTCAGAAAAAAACAATTTGCAGGCTACAATACAACGAAGAAGATCATCCCTCTACATTGACAATTAGATACGTTAATACCTCACCTGATAACGAGAGATTTTGAATTCCAAACTAAAAAAATATGCTTTTGCCTTGATACTAATTCATGTCGTCTAATTCTTTTACACGCCGTGTATCTAACCCAGCCCGCTAAAGAAATCAAGGCCTGTGGCATTAGAAAAATTGTAAGGCTGGAGAGGTTATGTCTGCCATCAACCCGACTCCCATTTCAACGGTACTTTACAAGGTTAAGAAAAGTCTCGGGAAAACATGCAACCTTCTTTCTCTCGAGATGAAGAATGGCGAGCGTTTCACGGCAGGCCCGCATAGTTTTCCTTGTGTAACGAAACTCGGCTATTACCAATAAAGATCGCTGGGCAGGTAGATGGCGGTAGGTGTGCGCGCAGAGAGAAAGAGAGATGGTGGAGGAAGTGAGGAGAAAGAGTATGATACGTTGCGTTGCTCATTGCACGTAGGTGTCGATACGTGTGTGTCGGTGTGCATACCTCGCGCAGCACTTGGCATAAACCGCATTCGCGTTAAGTGAATGCTTTTATGAAGAACGTTCAAAAGATCGCGTGTGCCGCTGTTAATGCGGCAAAGTCATTGTGTACATATAAGCGGCTGCTGCTGCTGGTGCTGCTTCGCCGGCGGTAGCACTTACTGATAAGCGACGAACCACGTGATGACTCACCTCCTCTTTCTCCTTAGGCGACACGTAACCTTTACCCCATCATCACCCCTTGATTATTTTTGACCAATACCCTAGCTGGAATGCATGTTACATTCAACCCTTTACAAGGACTTTTTCCGTGCAAGCATTACTTTATAGGATTTTCACTAGTGGTTCCACGTTCTTATAACGAAACTACCCTCATTTCTAGACTGAAATGCCCCCTATTTAAATATATGTATAGACTTTCTGAAATAGAGTAATTGACAGTCATTTGTAAGTACGTGTCGTACAATAGATGTGCCCCATTCTTTAAGCAGTATATTGTTTTTTTCTTTTTCTCTATATTCGAAGGTTTAATCGCCGCAAATGTGTAAATGCTTTTCCCGTTCGCTCGGAACGCGAGAAGGTTTTCTTAGTTTCGAATTCTTCAAGGATTAAACTCGAGATGCTATTGCACCAGGGAGTTCATTCGACTCAATTTATTAGTGAATTTACTGCCCGCTGCCTTGCGTGCGCGGACATTCAGACGTACAAGGCAACTCTATCCGGCGACCAAACATGGGAACGGTGGAGCATATAGTGTTTCGCAGAAGCTACAGTGGTGAATATGAGAACCATATCGTCCTTGAAAGTTTGTATCCTCATCATACTATTAAAAAGTAGAAATTAGCATTGCAAATTAATTTACGAAAATCTGCAAACAAACCGTCAAGCGTAGCTGTCGAAGGTACTCAATGATGTGGCTAAAGCAAATATGTATGCTATAACTTTTCCAATTACTTATATTTGCTGGAATACAGTAATGTTCGTAGAACATCGTGTAATGTTCACTTACAACATTTTGTTATGAATCTATGTATTACCAATGTACCAGAACCATGATCCAAAAGAGTTAACAAGAGACGAACACCGGGATGTTGTTGCAAGGGAGATGGCGTTAAGAGCAAGGGAAAACTAAATATTTCAAGGCAGGTATGCCGGTTTACCGAGGTAGGCTGGTGCGAGGTATTGTTCCCAAGGTTGTAAAGGGGCCTCTTTACGCCCCCACCCCGTAGCCTGCTTCTGCTTCCGGGTGTTCGTTTAAGGGCGCTTATTTACCAATCGTCGCTCACATGCACCGGCGATGTTACTACCTCGGCTACAAGAGTCTGATGGATGGTATCGAGCGAGTAGCCAAGAAGAAAAAACAATGCGATCGGCGCGATCGATCGCCCGACATAATTAATGCAGACACTCCCGCCCCAATCTACTCAGGCTCTTGGGAAGAAGACATCCCGGTGAAGCGAGCGCGCCGTCGCCGCCGCCGCCGCTCTTATCGCCGGATGCAAATACTTGCGGGGCATAAATATTTGCCCTACAAATGTTTGCCGTTTTAACTGTCTCGCCTAGAGCCGGCAGCATTTCAGTCTAATTAGTTGCATGCCGGTAATTGGGAGACTAATCAATTTCCCTGGCAAATTGGATCGCTGTCGACAACCAGCGACGCTCTATTCTGTCGCGCGCCGATTCTAATTAAAAATTCGACTGCTAAATGTCGCAATCTAATTTGCCCTAGTTGGCTGGGCTCTCTCATCACCAATACGATCTACGGTAGAATTGGAAATTTTACTAATTGAAATCTGGACAGCCGTAGAGAGACAGAACATTATCGAATGCAATGACGGATCGAGTTGTCCGGGTATTCAAGAAAGGAAGTTTCACCGACAATATAGATTGCAGCCACGGATGCTGGAAGCTAGAACGGAGAGGGAGTTGTCGGTCCTAAGTAGGAGGCTGTAACCCAATCGATTAATCAAATCCAGTTAGCTATTATGGGAGTAGACTGGCCTCCACTCGACTCTGCCGGGCGCTAGGTGCTGATTCGCTCCTCTAACTCGTCCTCGATTTAGTATAACCGGTATGCCCGGTTATCCTGGGGTTGCTATAGCTCCTCCGATATTCTCATGGTGCTGGCACAATCCATGGTTCAAGAAACAACATAAATTTCTATGTTTTAATACATGTACAAACGGTACAAACGTAAGGATTAAGCAGTTCCGTAAATTAAAAGCTTGACATTCTGGAATTTACAACAAATCCACTCGGACTGCGATCTTTACTATCTATCCACCATTCCTTCTTTAGAATATTAAGTAGTAGTATTTTTGTTGAAATAACCAAAAATATTGTTAAAATTTGTACATATGGTGTAGACTTTAGTCAGTAAATAAATGATTCTTTGTTTTTAAGTATTTTTATCCTTTAGTAGGCAAGGTGTAAAGTTACGATTCCTTTTCTACATATACATCTACAATAATATTGCTGGAAGAGCATTGAGATCACGGGGATTCTATCAGGAAAATTACTCGAGGTTCCGAATAGGATGAGGCAATCATACTGATAGATCTTCCCCAGGTTGGTTCCAGGGAAAGCACGTCCAAAGTCATGATAATAGGCATTATTTGGAGGAAGCAGAACGTCCGAAAGTATCACGATTAAAAGGAATGAGCAACCCTCCATCGAGCGTCCAACATACGAATTGAAAAAAGCGCCGGGGGTAGGATACCCTCGTCAAGCCTGGCATCATAGTTCCGCCCAGGAATCAGCAATACCTCGAAAACCTCGAAACCTCGAAACTTCACGAGCATTTCCCTTATTCACCCTCGCATTTGCGGGGACCGGCCCCACCCTCCGGACCGGCGCGGCCTCTGCGCTGGCATTCGATCAAGCAAAACGGCGTATCCAACATCCAACCCTCCCAACGAGAACGAGGCGCCGCGACAATACGTGGGACAGGCACAAAATAGCAGCGCCGGATCTCCCAAGTCTCGCTCGCACAAGTAGGAGATCATCACATATGAAGTGAGGCTGGATGCCTGCCACTGTGCTCCTCTTAATCAAAATGGATTGCTCGAATTGGAGTGATTTGGCCGAGCCGACGAGGATACAACTCTCAAATAAAATACGGGCATTCACTCGGATTCGGATTCCGGGTCTTACACGCCTGCCGACTCGCAATACTTATTCCAGTCAGGAGTCAGGTCCACCAATCATTGGCGCGGCAGCTCTGAACACTACAATACCTAAATTAGATCTGAGCAAACATCGCTTTTCCCGAAGCTCTTTAATTGCAAAACCCTTTCTCCTCCACTTACAAAATTTCGGACACCGAAGTCCAAGTATTACGTGGGTTTGAGTAACTGGGATTCCGGAGGGCAGTCAGTTGGCAAGTGTGAGCGGGTGCGCCCCGACAGATCCGAAAGCTCGAAAGCAGCTGTCATCCGGTAAGAAAAGGTATCAGAATGAAGTTGTCCTCCCCGCACGTGATAATCCGTTGGCAGAATCACTCGACTACGTAGTTCCGGGGTAGTAGTATGGGAAGGGTAGTGGGGGTGGAGGAGCGGCTGGACGCAGAGGGAGGTTGCAAGGGGTTCGCAGGGGCGAGACGGGAGGGTTACTGGCGATGGTAGGTGGTGGCGATGTGGTTGCGGGTTGCCGTGGTTGAGGGTGTGTGCCCGACGTGGCTGCCGCGCGTTTGAGGGTGGTTGGTGCGACGGCGAGTGTGTGCGTGTGCGTGTTGCTGCCAGGCTGGTTACCAGGCAACCGGCAATAAAGAGAAGCCTGGATAGCCAATGGCGGCCCTCAAAATACCCCCTCGTCTAACGCGGCTTGTTTCCCGTGCTAGAGAGCGAGACGGAAGAGCCGAGAGCTTTGGCTTTAGTAGCTGTTAAGGCCTTAAGCTTTTCTGGCCTTCCTTCCTGCCTGCCTACCTTCCTCGCTTCCTTACTTGCTTACTTGCTTATTTGCTTGCCAGCCTGCCTGGCTGCCTGCTCGCCCGCTTATTTACTTGCTTACTTGCCTCGGTGCTTGCTTGGACCAGACTTGACTCTTCTTGCCACTCCTAACCCCGACATCACACTTGCATCCCCACTCTCACCATCGCATAGATACACTGATATCTTACTGCCTGATATTATAATCAGTGTTCCAGCAACGCTCTTGAAAAGATAGATTAGATGCAGAAGTCCAACGTTGATTTGGATTTCGTGAAGAAAATTGCGGTATATTACGAAAGAGCAAAGAAACGTGATTTCATACGTGAATTGATAATTTTTTTAGTTATCGACATCCGCGAATACCAATACATGAATGAGTTTAATATCTGTTTGTAAGTTATTGGAAACAGTGTACGCAATAGAACGCGTCTACCAGTTTGACTGCCTCCGTTTTCCCTGGGAGAATATGCCGGGCCGTTTGAAGGTCCAGTCCAGCAGGGCACCGATGTCCAGCTCGATAAGCGTTGAGCAGGGCTGGCGGGACAGGAGGACGAGTAGTTTACATCGGGCAAATGGAAGAGTGTTGGGCGCGTGAAGAGGCGGGGAGGGTAGTAGAGAGAAGATCGTCGGGTCGTTAGAGAGTGGCCCTTGGGGTAGGATGTCCCAGTGGAAGGGCGAAGGTAGCGCGTAGCACACCCCTGGGACCCGTCTTACGCCGTCACTTGTCCGTATTAAACCAGGGTACTAATCCCGAAATTTAATTTGAAAATCTTTTCACCACGCTGCCCTCGCTCTCTCCGCATCGCTCTCTTTCTGTATCTCTCTGGCCCCCCTTCCATCTCTCTCTCCCGCTCTGTAGACGCACGCTGAAGACGTTTTAAAGCCCGAATTGCCCAGGCTTTGTGTCACTTAATTGAAAATTCGTCGTGTCCTCTGGCAACCTATGCAGCCCCGGTAAATGCCCTTTTCACCAATTCACCAAGGAATTACCCAGTTCCGAGGTGAGCCGAACTAGGTACTCTAGACCCGAGCATTTTCTACCCACAGCTAAATGCGAAATGGCTCGTAAGAGGAGGCCACGATTGCCCGGATTGATTTTAGCCGGTCAATGAAATTCGTTTTTCAACAGCGTTCACTCTTTCCTGTCGCCAGGCTATAGTGCATTAGTGGTTACTTAAAAATAACAAGAATCTTTGTGGACGGAATACCTTGCATCCCACAATTCCAAGTACGCCACAAAGAAATTGCAAGATTCTGATGCCTTCTGTATGTATACCCCTCATAGTCAATAACAAAGGACGAACATAAAAATAGTAGAAAAGGCACATGCTGACTAAAAGATACTCCCGAAGCTGCAAAGTCAGTTAACATTACTAACGCTCCTTAGCAAATTTCGATTTCAAGAGAATTTATTTCTCGAGAAACAGTGACCATGTATTTTTCGAAAATACAGCGCGGGGCCAGCATTATTCATAGGGGAGATAAAACGAATAATGTGATCGTTTACATAGTCGAAAGGGCGAATGGAGCATGGCAGAGTGCAGTCACCGGTTGGGATACGTCCCTCGGGATGTTTCGGTAGATTAGGGACCCCTCGGACCCGCTAGTTTCGCTACACCATGTTACATGGTGTAAAACACTTGTAACAGACCGGCAGCCGCTTAGGGCGTAAGCTGCTAATGTTTCCACGATGTTTTTGGGGTCGAATTAATTTGGTCGATTCAATTGTTTGCTCTCTGGAGACTCGAAAGAGCGTCTCCCAGTGCACCCCGCTTTTCACGCACGGCCGAGCGCCTTCTTCGATTCCCTTCCTCTATTTTATTTATATGAATTCTCACAGGCTAACGCACCATGCAGGTCCCTTTCAGCAAGTATTATTGGCTGATTTTACCAGGGTTATCGATTTATTTACATTATGAAATAGCGAAGGCTTATGTCCGTTTATTAGAATGTTTTAGTTAATCCATTTACGAATCACCTTGGGATTTTCCTAAACCCGTTTAAACGGCTATCTTGTGCCAGGATTATGCAGCGACTAAAATGTTAAATCAGTATATTTATAGATAGTTTCTCTAAATGTTATATATATATATAGAGAGAGAGAGAGGAAGAGAGAGGGAGAGAGGAAGAGAGAGACAAAAGAATGATATGGCAAATACCATTTAGTTGTTTTGTTCGCTTCCAGTTGGCAGGAACATAGTTAGGCAGCCGTGCCGTAGCGCCATAATAGGAGGAGCTCCAAGTTGCTCGGAATAATGAAATATCCCTGGCACGCGGTCGGATTACGGAGTAATAACGAAGTCCCCCGGGTAACCAGGATCAGCCAGCACTATTTCCGGGAATCTCGCCGGCTTAATCAGGACGAAAACGCGAAACGTATCGCATCGATCGGACGGAGAGCGCCCCTGTACAATCGGACGAGAAGGCTCGTGGAAGAGGAGGAGGAGGAGCAGGAGGAGGAGGAGGAGAGAGGTGGAGAGGGAGAGAGCAAGGGTTGATCCAGCTGAATGGCGATAATTATTCAGCTGAATAGGACGCGCGTCCGAAAACCGAAAATAATGACGAGTGGTGGGCGTACTTCTCGGAAGGAGTTCCCTCCTTTCCCCTCCCGGCTCTCCCTCCCGGCCCTGCCGCCCTCCAGTGGCCCCTTTCCGAGTCTCATTTACGCGTGGAATATGCCGAGTCCTTTTGCCTCCGAGTGCTGCTTCACACCTCGTGGCCGGGACTCGATGAAGGAACGTGTTTTGAGGCGCGCGCAGGCCATTCGGAGCCTCCGGGTGTCTGCTCCGCTCGCCGATGGCCATGTTCGAAATCCGAGAGGCCGGAGCAGCCACCACGGTGTGAATATTATGATGGCCGCGCATTCAAATGCCAACGGGGAACAATGGCCGAAGTGTTGATTGACCGAAAACAAGGCGCTTTTTTGCCCTTTAGCCTGCCTGGCGTACTTTGTCCCGCAGTGCCCACTGCTTCGCTCTCTACTTCGAGGCTTCGCGCATCAGGACTATACTACTTCAACGCTCCTCAAGGACTTCGTCAACCCCCCCACCCCACCCCACCCCCCTAGCCCGCGGCCAAACCCTCCCTCTGTCACACTTCTTCTTCGGACGGGAGAACCTGATCGTTTGTTTGGCCTCAGATCTACTAGGATCCTTAGAATCCCATCGAACCGTGTGCGGCGGCCGCTTTTCACCACTGAGTATCTCTGCCCAGTGCCAGTTTACAGGGATAGCGACGCTGTTTGAATCCTCGGACAATCTTATTCCAATTATGCTGGTTTGTTTAACAACTGTTGATTGAATGCCAGCTCTGTGCTCTGAGCGACGGCCGTCAACCGGGTGTTTATTGGTTCTTCGATGACACGGTCGAAAAGCAGTGTTACCAGTTCTTATTTAATTTTAGAGAAACTAAATCGTATACTTGGTATCAGAAATATTGTAACGCATATCTAAGGGAAATCCTATCGCGTGCAGCTTCGTTCTAGGCCACACTTGACGAGTGCATCAGCTTCATCTTATTAAAGATAATTGCAGGGCTGAGGGTGGGGGGCAACGTTTCCAGATGCAAGGAGCGTGCGAAGAATAATTCGACGGTACACATTCCCGCGGCGAAGTCTTACGCTGGAGGCGTGGGCTGAAAGGAAAGTCAAACAAGAGGGTAACACGCATGACGAGTCCTCCCCGCTCAGTGCGGTCTCTGCCATCTCCAAATTGCATTAACTGCTTAAGCACGCAGGTTAATATGCGGCAAAGGCATAATTGCCGATCCTCCCACGAAATTTCCGAGGGATGAAAGGTGTGCGTGTCTTTAGGGGACCTCCGGCCGGTACGCAAAGGCCAAGTCCGACGGGGGCTCGACAATCGCCAACTTCCAGCCTCCCTTCGCTTCCGCTTCTCGACTGATGCTGCGATCGCCCGCACGGAAACATCTTTTCCAGCTCTCTCTCTCTCTGTCTGCGAGTAGATGGCCTGTTTACACAATCTCCTAATTGACCGTGGCGCGATGATCCGAAGGCCTGACAAAGGATCCTATTCACATGGGACGAAATCCTCCGGAGAATGGGCGAAGATCGCGGTGCGACTTGGCGAGGAGCGAAAAGGCTTTCAAGCGGCGAGCGTTGCCGGCGAAAATACCTCTGGCGTGAGTCGAGGCACTTGGAAGTGTGGAAAGGCTCGGCTGTCGAGTGCAGGGCGAGCAAGCGGAGATAGATGCGCTAATACAGTAGGAAGCAGTGTGCGAGAGCGAGGGACTGGAGAGCAGCTAGTGTGCTAGGCTAGAAAGACAGGCGGAAGACAAAGGGAGGAGAGAGGGTGGCGGTGGCCCGGTCTGGTGTGGAAAGAGCGTCAAGTGGGAAAGAGGAAACGATAGACAGTCGGCGGGCAGGACTGCGGGCCAGAAGGAGAAAGAGGCGAACACGTGGTGAACTACCCCTTTCGACTGGGCAGTCGAGGCATAAGTCAGGAATTCCAGGCACGCGGTATATTGCGCGGGAGAGGGTGCGGGGGTGCGAAGGGCAGGACGATAGTCAGTTATAAGCTATAGTCCCCGGCGTGGCATGGCATGCACAGCCATTTACTTCATTATGTCATTAAGCTTAATGGCCCCAGCCCTAACACGGCTCTAGGCTATAGCCACTTCTATGCTCCGTACCCATTAACTACTCTCCCCCCCCCTCTCTCTCTCTCACACACTCTCTCTCTCCCTCCCCTTGCTCTATCTCTCTTTCTCTCACTCTACCCCACCCCCTCTCTCCACCTTTCTCGCCCGCTTGCCTGTTCACTCCAGTTCTTCCTCCCGCATGTCATCTCCTTCTATTGGCACCTACTGTCCACCCTTAACCCTATTCTCACCCTACCCCTTCCTCCATGCTCGCCTTTACTGTCTCGGCGAGCGGATCCGCTGCCCTCACAATGAAATTTGCCAAAATGGGGAGGATCTTTGGAAACTCCAGACCGGCGCGAATCATTCTGCGGATCTCGACAGAGGGCCTGGGGGATCATACGTTGTGATGACTTAACTATTTGTAGCAGACATGACTGGGAAGATATTCTAGTGGCAAGTGGCATTAATCGTGCAGTAACGTGGAATCATTTTCCGCTCTTCCAATGTTAAGGTTAAATTAATGAAAATTATAAGTAGCCGAGTGTGCTGTGCTAGTCGGTAACCATTATTTGCGAAATTAGTAATGAAAACAGTAATAGAAACTAGTATTGTAGTATTGGAAAAGCTAAGCGTTAGCAAGTTCGTAGACTAATTATAACGAATGCCTGATGAATAGTGCTTGGAAGAATGTTTTGTCCGCAAGTGCAAAACTGACGCCGCCTTAATTGCCTTTCCACGCAAATCCACGACTGCATTCACAATGAGTCGCGTTTGGTCTAAAAAATCTGAATCAGTAGAAAGTTGTTACTGTCGGAGCAAGTCGACAGCGATGGCTTGCGCCTCTGACTAATTCTCGACATTGTGCTCCATTGAAAGGAGCTTACAGCGGAGAGAAAGGAGATGAGGAGCTATTACCCTGTACATTTAGTCATTTAGAAGCAGAAACGCCACGTCGGTGCATGTAGAGCAACAGAGTCTAATTGGCCAAAACGAAACTTTCAAAGACACACTAGACGCAATTAAATCCGAGGGAGCACACATCAGTCGCACTATTCAGCAGTCTCGCCTGCACACGAGACACGGCCGCATTGAACTCTAATTAACGCGTTCTTGATCGCCTGTTTTTCGCACAAAAGCAACGCGTGTCGCCAACGATTTTGATAATTCAATAAAAACGTGCCCTGGTATAATCGCATTAATTTCAACAACTTGATTTGGATACAATTTGTTTGTGTTAAGGTAAATTAGGATGACAAATCTCTATGATTTTGTAATTGGATAGTTACATACTGGTGCGGCTCAGACGTTCTTTGACTTACTCGAACGAAACGTTCGCTAACGATCGCGTAAATCGATTTTTTTCTGATCAATTTTCCTTCTTTTTATTACAATATGATTGCTTGTAGATTGCAGAATGCAAGTAAAGGTAGGTTTATAATCGTAAGATACCGATAGTTAAAGCGAAATCTAATGGAACATTCGACTACAGTCGAATTCTTCAGTCATGAATTATTCAACAAAAGTCGAAATGTTTGAGACAAAAGTTTTCTTTCCCCCAAAAAGCTACACTTTTAACGTTTACTTGGGAGAATTGCCTAGATAGCCTACGAATTAAAGCGAAAGCGCTCATATGCGCTCGACGGCATTGGATTCGATAAGAGGGTTTTATGCCTAAAGCACAAGTTTCGAAGTGAGCTTTATGCGGCTCGCGGTGTTCCTTCTCGCATGAAACCGAAGCAACCAGAGATTGAATGAATGTGATCCGGCGACCCGCAAAACCGTTAGAGTCGGGAAATTTACGCTCGTCATAAATCGACGATCACAGACGGCCGAGAATTTTTGACTGTCAGCCGGTGCACCCTTGAAATCCAGGCGGGAGGGTGAACGTGTTACAGTACTGCTCGGGGTGGTAATAATTAGAGACGAGGCTCAGTGTTCCGCGAGTTTTGGGAATGCCGGCTTATCGAAGGACTCCTCTCAACTGGCATATTAATTATAATTAGGTACGTGCGTGCGTGCTCGGTCAGCCCTCTGTGGGGTTATATAATTATTTAATTTTAATTCCATCCCCCTTGCCTTTAGCCCTTTGAACAAGTATAACCGTGTCTATGCGGAAAATTCGACCGCGAAATATTCTTTCTACCCATATATGCTTCGCCCTGATTAACTCATTATGTTCTAATGACGCGTTAATAATTCTATTTCGCATGATTGAATTGTCTCTGTGAAACACATTGCAATGATTCCCTTAATGATTCTTGCCCCTCTCTTCTTCCACGCAGCAAAAGATTTATTTAAGCTCGTCATAATATTAGATATAAATCACCGAGGTCGTAATTGTTTAATTCTTAGTGAATTAAATACAGGGATGATTTATATTATTAAAGAGATTTGACAGTTAGATTATTTCAAGTCAAAAGTATTTTGTAATGTAATTTTCGCTTGGCCTGGTGATATTATATTATATATATCACAAGTCCATGAATATCTGTCGCAATTCTTATAAAATAGAAGTATTAGCTATGCTTCCATCAAAATGTAACGGCTGAATTATGAGGATTAAATGTAATAAGGCAGAAACCATGTCCCGGGTTAAAGGAACTGTTTACACATCTCAAGTAGTCCTCGACATCGACGAGGTACAGAGAGAGAGAGAGAGAGGGAGAGAGAGAATGCGGGCGTGCTTGTTATCACGAGAAATTGGATAACTCGAGTGGATTATATGATAGTGGGACGCGAAGTCCTTTATCCGAAGAATAGCGGCGGTGTTAATTAAAGTCAATGACGCTCCAGTTACATGATCTAATAATAAGCCCAACATATCCGAGACGTTGAATCCCAGCCCTCGCTGGTGAGATTTGCCGCTAATTACAATAATATTGAATTATCAAATTAATTCTGAAGTTATGTCAGAGTTTTCCAGCTTTATAATCGATCGGCTTTCTCTTTCCATTTCGACGAATTGTTCATTCCGCTTCTCAAACGATTTCAATTAGTGGTGCATCTATTTTTCAAATGTTTTCATTCCAGATCGTTAGTTTGTTCTGTTCTATCCGCAATTACGTAAGGCATAGTCTCCCTAAATTGAATGTTACGGGTGGGTCAGCGTTGAGTGTCAACCGGCGGAGCAAAAGGGAGGAAAACACATGTAACACTTCAGGAAGGTGTTGACTCCCGACTGTTTTGAGAGTAACTCAATATTTCGAAAGGCGAACTACGTGTTCCACTCACTGGCGCCAGACAAAGTTACGTTCGCACATGGCGCCCTAAATATAGTTCTCTCACCACCCTCTCTTTGGACTGGCACATCACATGGCACTTTTGTTGCCGAATTTGGACTGAAAGTCGATCCAGAACGAGACTCGAGATCGAAGCACATACCCGCAACTTGATGGAAAAGCTATTTAGCTATGGAATTGGGTGCAAGAATTGCACTTACCCTTGACTGACATCTCGAGCCGTAGCACACGTCCGAGACAGTGGAATTAGTCCTTTTGACGATGGCCCGGTGAGAAACAATAATTCCACCATTCCAGACTTTTCCCGAAATGAATAGTTAACGAGAATATCCTTCTGTGTTTAAGTTGAAACTTGAGTTCTCAGTAGTTCAGACATAGGTTTCCGAAGGGCATATCACATTATTCATTGTGAACTGATCAAAAGGACTAAGGCAAAAATAATACTTTTGTACTACAAGTTGCTCAATTACACTCTATGCCATACATGCAGGTTGCAAGGGCTCCCAACCACGGCCTCCAACTCTAACATAATAAATTACTGATTCCAGTTATCGAAATGTATTCATATTAACATGAAGATTTATTTCTGCACTTTGAAGCTCCTACATATTTTTTGCTCCATGGAATTGAAGAGTAAGCCATGAAAGGAGGCTAGCCAGAAATCTGCAGGGCGGAAGGAAAGGCCGGAGAATCGTTGAGCGACTAGGCATAGCAGAAGGGTCTGAATTGGTTCCTTACGTATTTAGCTCGATTATCGAGGCAGCTTTATTCGATGCGGGGGGAAGTTCTCTAATCTTGACAAAGGACGCCAGCGAATGAAGGGACGAGGAAACTTAACGATCGGTCGGACAAACTCCTCAACGTCTCGTTGACTCCCCTCAAGGTCGGCGAGAAGAGTCTAATTGTCCCAACCAGAGATGAGAGAGTCAAGAAACAAGAGACCGACTACAACATAGAGAGAGGGCGAGAGAGAGAGAGAGAGAGAGAGAGAGAGGGGGGGGGCTTGGCAAGCTTTCAAATTTCTTTTCTTACAAATTCATGAGGCCTCGAGGAATATGCCTCATTGGAAGAGATTCCACCCAAATTAGTATAATTATTGGATTCGCCAGCCTTCGAGACTTGAGAAGACAACCAACGCCGAGCCCCCTAGTGACAGCGAGTCCACAAAAACCAGTGCCAAACTGCGATACGCTAACCGATCCAATCTAGTCTATTAAAACGATATTCCTAATATTCAATAATTACTTAAAACCAATTTGATAAACTAAACCCAATGCGATTCATGCAGTGTTAAACCCTACACATCAGTTTTATTCACATTTCATGTTTTAGTCAATTTCTATCAAAAGCTCAGCCCAGTGGAATAGGTCGAAGATTTAACCCCATCGCGACACTTTCTCTAACCCATTGTGGAGCAAGACGTATTTGAGCTAAGGTTAGGAGAACGCGAGAACTAATATTAATATCAATATCAATACTTCAGTGTACTCAATATATAAAAGGGTAAGGTATTTAATGTGGATAACACTTTCTTTGCTTAAAACCTTACTTCTTCTCGAGTATCAAAGACTATAGGCTATTAGGCTTGGACAAAGGGGGAATAAACAATAAGCAAAGATCTAAAGCTCGTCGTGAATTTCCTAAGTGGCTGCATTACGTCCCTTTGATATAAAAATGTACATAGTCTGACGATTGATGATATATGTTTTCCACCCGTGCGAAGCAGAGTAGATTTGATTGGTGTGTCTACTATTATGAACAAAATAATTCAAAGGAACAAATAACAGAAGTCTTACCCCAGAACAACAGGATACAGCATTTTGCCAACCGAAAACACCCTGGCACCATACTACGCGCAGGTGTATGTACATCCTACACTACTACCTAACCCGGCACTGGCTTCTTGGCAGAAGTTCTTATCTGTCGAACTGCACATTTCTCTTCCTCGGAGTTGGAACACTTTATCCCTCTCGGAGGCACTTGGGCTCCCGCCCTCTTCCGCTCAATGGGTCGCGCGCGCCCATCGTGGAAACTGGTGAAAAGGTGTGAATCTCTGGCTCTCGAAAAAGGACTACAATGGGTCCATGGTGAGATCGCACAATGAGGCCCGAAAGCCACAATGTAGCCAGTGTATCTGCGCGCGAACCCACTGCCGAGTGAGTGAACCTTTCACCTTTCTTCGGCTGAATCTTCGCAAGGAGGACATCGGGGACGCCAGGCTATAGCCGAAAGGACATTTCTCAGCCGCGTAATATTTATTCCTGCACCGCTTGTCGCCACCGGCAACAGCTGAGTCCCTCTTTGGGATCGGGAAAAGGGATTACCTTTGCCGGTGTGCCCCACTACCGCTATCGAGGCCGCACCAACACCACGCCCATACTTGTCAAAATATTGTGAGAAATGAATGAAACCCCTCCCATAACCCTCTCGCCTTGTCCCTCGCCCGGCCATCGAATAGTCCCTTTCCCTTTATTGCGTACTAGTTTCTATATCAGACATGAATAATAGTATGGGCGGTGCCGTCTGCGATCCAATTTCGATTTCGATTCTAAATTCTTGGTGCATTTAATCCGCAATAGGCGAAGGGAAATGCGTCATTTAATTTGTTAATACTGCTTGAATTTGTCGAGGTATGCAGATTTCAATATTAGAACCAATCTTTGTTTAAGCCATATACATATTATGTTGTATTCAAAGGTAGGAAATATCGATATTGCAATTCGCGTATAAATATTTTCATCGCGCTTTTTGTCAAGTGGATCTTTGTTGCGGGATTTTATTTCTATCTTTATAGTATTAGGCATTGCTAATTTGAGGTGTTTCCGTAGCATGCGGCGTTTTATTGGGAAAGTCTAGATTCGAGTCTGTACTCCTTTGGTCGTTACGCGTTCCTGTAGAGTTCTTTCCCCGACGCGCGGCTTAGAGGTGTAGGCTGCTCGAGAGTGCGAGAAGGGTTCGAAATTTGAGCGGGCGCGAGAGCGAGAGCACGGAGATCATTGTCCATTGTGTGGAGAGGCACGGAGGACATGGCGTCCTGCTATTCGAAGGCTGCTTTTGTCGCGACCAGCTGAGTCAAAATGGCCCCCGGCTTGGATGACGTCAGAATTTCACGCAATAGCTATACATCGATCTGGCTGCATCGGCTGGGCCAATGGCTTCGCCGAAAGGATAATGAGGCCGAGGGTAGGGAAACGGCTGGAGGTCCTTCCTGAGCATTCTTTAGCTTTGCCTACTTCCGAGCGCTGACCCCTTCCGGATGAATGCCATCCTGCTGATAACGACCAATCAGGAGACTCAACTTCCTAACGAGTTTCGCTTTTTCATTCATCTTAATTCTTAGAAGCTTGACCCTTAAACAAACTCCTCTTCGTCCTTCGCTTTGCCGTTTCTCTAGGCTCGCACGAAGGATTGATAATGACTACCCTTTTGAAAATGTGTCATTGATTAGGGCGCCTGCCTCCGCATGAATAATGAGAAATTCATCAATGCTGCAAGACATCATTATCAGCCGAGAGCGAGCCTCATCTCCTTACAGATTTCAATTGAAGGCTTCCGAGCGCGCCAGTAGTCTAACCCACTTTTTGCGGGACTCGAGAACGCTAAGTCTAGAGTACTCTCTCGCTAAGAGGAAATGACTCCGGCAAGAAGTGCACTACCCAGAGGCTCGACTTTTATGCTGCCAGTTACATCTAACGTCGTCATTAGCACAATTAGTATCTAACTAATATTTATCGTCTAACCGGCAACGTTGGCAGTCGAGATTTACTGAAATCACAGCTATTTGTCAGCTAATTAGCTCCTAACAAACTGCTGAAGGCACTGGGACGATAGAGGTCGTGAGGGATGGTTATATTTAGACAGACTAGACCCAAACATTCTGAAGTGGGTGTTGGTCCGAACTACTTTTGGATGACAAGGTGTAGGACTAAATGTGAAATGAGCCTCAAATATTAGCACAGGTAAAAATCCAAAGACTATTTGCACGTACCGAAAACTGAGTAGTTTGAACTTCGGAGGTTTAAAATTATTACCTGAGGTGTAGTTCATAGTGACAACTATTACCGGAGTCAATGATTGAAAGAAAAAGTAATAGAAAGAAAATAATCGGGAATTCCCTTTAATAATCCCAGTATTTTGTAAGAATAGAAATGAATCATTTTAATTGGTTGCAAAAAATGCTGGCGAAATATGTAACTAATGCATCAGATACAGACAAACACTGGTTTAACGTAGAATGCTAACTCGGCGAGGATGGCCGAAGAAGCCAGGACTTAGCTTATCTAAGCGCGATGCACCAAAATTTGTCGAAACTGCCATTGGGTTGTACATGCCGGATTTTAGGTTGAATTTTTTCTTTAATATCGCGCCGGTTATCCGACGGCGTGTTCCCGATTACAATCCGTTCCCCATGTTTAGCCTGCCGCGCAACGCGTTACTGCTACGGGTGAATCGCCCTGGCGCTGGTGGCGGTCCGCAGTGCACGAGCGCAGACAAACCGATCTGCTCCAGGCACTGACTGTTACTAATTAAGGGTGGTTTCAGTACGCGTGTTAATTCTTAATTAATATCTTTGTCGCCTCCTCCGGCGTGGCAACCCTCTCACCGCACCTACTTTTCTCTCTCTCTCTCCCTCTCTCTACCTCCCTCATTTCCACCCTCTTTCTCTCTCCCCCACAGACATAGGCGCACGTACCCACACATCCCTGTTCTCGTTCGCGTCTATCTTCCCACTCCCTCCTCAGGATCTCTGTCCTCTGCTCTACGGCGATATCTCTGTCGCTCTTCTACATGCAAAACCCCACTATCTCTCTTCCTCACTCCCGTTCCTTCACTCCTCTGGCAGTGTCCTTTGCCTCGCACTGTCGACCCTTTCTCTTTGTCTCTCCTCAGTAGCAGAGCCCTAGCCTCATCCACCCACTTCTCTCTTCTGGAATCTCTCTCGAATGAAAGGAGATGTATGGGAGCACACGCGCATCTCGAGCCCCGATGCCATGTAGGTACAATTGGTCCGCGAAGGAACTGTCGCAGCTCGAGGAAGCTGATCACATCCACATACAGGCTGTCGTACACGTGTACTCTGTACTGAGGGACCGCGAGTCTCCACCGCGCGGGCCTTCCCAGGACGTCCAATACTAGTGCACGCGAATTACGATAGCCAGAGAAAGAGTTTTGGTGAGTTCTTTATTAACCGCTTTATTCATAGACATGCCTTAGGGAATAGTCAATATAACAAGACATTAATCCTTAAGGGATTTAGTTAAGGAACAATTTTAGGCTATGTCTCATTGAGTGACAAGTGTACCGGGTGCGGTTTACATCATTTCAAAAACGACCGGATTGTTTTTGAAGAAAGCTGATTGGACACTAGCTGGGCTTGTTTGGTCGATTTGGATGGTTGTAACAGTTGACAGGGGGCAGAGGGAACATTGACGGAGGTCGAAGTAGCGAAGCCGATGGGCTCGCACCCAATTGGTGGGGTAACGCATCGTGCTTGAGACCAGCGCACATGTGCTCTCGTAGCCAGCCAGCCCCTCGTCCACGATTCTAATTAGCAGCTTTATGTTTGATGCGACTGAAACCGCGGAATGACTTTCGTAGAAACCTGCCGCCCTACAAAGCCCGGGCGAAGGGTGCATGCCTGGTAATAAAACTTTCGACCGCTACACCATCCCACCGCGCCTCATCCTACCAGCTAATGTACGACCAAACAGTTTTCTCTAATGATACGCTCCACTTTGGCCAAACCACATTACACGGCGAGCTAACCTCAGAGTGATAGCGAAAACATGTTCAGGACTTTCCCGGGGCAAGGAGTTTCGAAAAGATATTTTAAGATAAACCAAGCATACATTGGCCTTCCAAGGCCCAGGCCCATATGCCCATACACGTGCAGTCAGCGTCAAAGCCAATCGACGATGGTACTCGAATATAATTTAACAAATTAGATCTTTCGCGGGGCTTTCAGAGGGCGCCGTTTTTCAGAAGACCGTTTGATCCGTTCCCGGAAAATGTTTTTTTCACGCAACTCCCAGCCACAACCACCAATATCGAAGCAGCTGTGGTGGGGGTCGCCGTTCAGAGTCGAATACTCTTCAGTGCTAACAACCGAGCGGCGCTCTCGAACTCTCAAACGCGGAAAGGAGAGGGCGAGCGAAAGGGGCGGACGGAGAGCGAGGGAGAGAGAGGGAGAGAGAGTCATGCGCGCACTATTTTGCGAATAGTCGAGCACGAGGAACGCGTTCGGCTAGGGAAGGGCCTTTGAAATAGAGCCCTTTACGACAAAAATGTCTGAAAGCTGGCGGAGGTCGAGCTGCCTCTAGTAATCAAGCGCAGGTTCCTTCATGCCCGAACGCACTTAATTTTTCATGGAAGAAAAATACTCTCTACCCTCCACTCGACCCCCCTCCGACCTTCTCTACTGCCGCATCGGCTTTCCATCTTCGATTTGCTCCCACCGACTCCTTACAACCTATCCCTATCCTATTCACTCGCCGTGTATTCCAATCGCCTTTATTTGTCTTCGTTCTCCCTTTATCATTCTAGAGGACCTTCCCTCTCCTCGAATTTGATCCGCACCTCTCGATACCAATGGGCTTTCGGTGCGGGGTTAAAAATAAGTTGTTGGTAGAACGGTCGTGTCGTTTGGTGAGCATTATTTGACTTTTTGCTTATCCCATTTCCCTATGCGCCCGGCGTCCGATGATCGATTTGACGGGATCTAGGCATACTTTTAAACCGTTTATAGAAGGTACCCCACCGCCGTTGCCCTCGCTCACTCTACTTCGCCTACACTTTCTCTCACTCCCTCTGTGATCTCTGTCTGGCTCGTTCCTCGCTGCCTATCCCTCCTGGACTCGCCCCATCCCTGTAATACCGTCTAGCCGGGCGAGATCCGAGAAGCCGGAGGTGGAGGAGGATTCGTCTCTCCGGCTGTCTTATGCGTTTCTTTTCACTAAGGAAATTCCTGCCCGGCTGCGAAATCGATACGGCAGGAAATGAGATGATTGGATTGGACACGGGAGATACCAAGCTGGGAAGAGAATCTCCCAGACAGTGCGATTGCCACTAGTGTCGGTGTGCCCCGGCTACTCGGCTTCGGGAATATTTATGCGATTATTCCATTTGCCATTTGCCTCAGTGAGTTTAGCCGTTGTAATTGAAATTTTTGCGTTTAACAAAACCATACGCAACTTGCGAGTGAGAAGTAAAATGTTGTAGTAAATATGTGGAATGATACAACTGATGATTCCTGCACAGACTTATGACCGAAATAATAACGTACTTATTCTCCTCTATTATTATTTCACTTTCATTGCAGACACTCAAGTTTATCTTTAGGAACTTGAAATTTAATTCAGCCTGAAGCTTGCGCCACTCTTTCACCTGGCTGAAAGAATTAACCTTTCATCTTGATAAAAAGTAAGTTGAACGAAATGAGAGGCAGCAGCTACCAAGGCGGGACGGATCTGAATCCAGAGCATTAAATTAATTAATTATCCGTTTTCTGAAAGCAACTTTGATCGGGACTACAACACTTTTAAACTTTCAGCCAGGCACTATTTAACCAACACGTTCCGGATCAATCTTCGACAAATATCAGACGGCAAGAATAGTGAAGATTTCTAGTGAATCCTCCCAGTTTCCGTTACGCAGTCATTATGCCCAGAGTTGCTTACTTTCGCAGCGACTTCGTGTAAACTTCTCTCATTCAAACTTCAGCTTGCCTGCCATTCCTAATTAGAAAGACACGACGGTGCCAGGCCACTATCTTTTCACGAGCGGGCGAGTGGCGTGGCTTCGCACTCAGCCGGCGAGGAGCGCAAGCTAACGAAGCAGTCTGCCCGCACAATCTCCTAAAACCTAATTTCCGTTGGAAAGACTCGGAAAAGAGGCGCTTTGCAACTTGGCCGTCGTACAAAGAAGACTTTTCTCGCATTGTCCCGCTGCAGAGGCAGCAACACACACGCTACAGAGGGAGAGCCGCTGGAAAGGAGAGCGAGAGAGAGAGAGAGAGAGGGGTGGGGGGAGAGGGTGGGAGGGAGGTTTGCCAGCCGTTTTTACGGCAGGCTAGAGTATAATTGACATCGCGTTAGAGCGTAAACTGGAGTAGCACTGTGAGGAATAAGCAGCAGAAGGAAAGTAGATCTGGCAGCGTCTCTCTGGAAAGGCCGTTTCGCCGTCTCTCTAATTTCCCGAGCAGCTTTCGTATCCCGGGCAAAGCAGAAGCGGCTCCTTTCACTCGCAGGATCCTCCGGTATTTTCCTTTGCTGGCAAATTGGACTATTACGTTCTGCTTCTCTCCCACCTTCGGGGGTTAACGGGATAGGGTCGAAGGGGATGTCCTCGTGAAAACCGCGCATTTTCCTTCTCGCTCACTCCTGTTTCTAAAGTCCCGTCCCTATTTCAGATCCATCATACCCTTTCCCGCGTCCCTCGAAGCCTGCCCTCTTACCCGCTGCCTCAAAGTGCCGCGCAGTTGTTAAAACAACCAATTCTGTCGGAAAGCTGCTCGTTACCGACCACCTTCTCTCTTTCTCTCTCTCGCTCTCCCCCCTCTCTCTCTCTCTGTCTCCCTCTCTCTCTCTTTCCCTCTACCTCTCGCTCTCCACACATGTCTTGCTCGCTCCTACTTCCACGGAGCGTCACACTCTCATTCTCTATTTCGTCTAATACTTTGCCGAGTCAAGCCTTCTTGTTTCCTCTCGGAACAGCGGCTTTCTTTTTTCGGAAATTCGGAGACTGAATTTTTGTATTTCGGGACCGTGTTTCTCGTAGGTAAGTATGAGGTTGGTCGGTATGTCACTCGTGATGCCAGTCTTACAACTACATTTTATCGCATTTGAGGGGTAACAATCGTCCTATCACTTACAGTAAGTATTGGTGTCTTTTTGACTAGTTCCAAGTATGTCGGTAAATAAAACTGGGCTGCGTAAGAAGCTAGATGATCTGGAGCCTGTACGTGTTTACGCAGCGAGAACAAAACTCATGGGAATATTAATCGAATTAAGTCCCTGTGCGCATCAATCCACTAGACCATAGAGGGACGTGAACAACTCAGTTGCTTTTCAATTTTCACCAGTAAACGTAGAACCAAGCAGAGGTACTTAGTGAGGTAAACATAAAATCACAGCAGCTGTGAATGGTTCCTCCACTAGATGAAATATGATTAAGCCCGGCCTCGCAATTCTCTTTCATAACCTCAATATTAAAAAACAGGATTCAATAGCGCGAGCTTACAAAAAATAGCTGAGGAGATGCAGCGTTGACGTATAACTGGGGTATAATGGGCTAAGACAAGTTGAAGATAGCCGACTCCTTAATTAAAGCGGTGTATGGTCTTAGAATGAAGGGCTGAGATGTCCTCGCGCGGGAGATCGAGTGAATCCGTGTGAATAAATTACCCGAAGCAGGGCGAGGGGTGGAAAGTGGGGGGATGCATACGGCACCGAAACTCTGAATAAGGCGAGCAGTGGAGGCACTCGAGTATAATGAGGACGTAGGCCCAAGGAATTGGCATCTCAGACTAGCGGATGAGAGGGAGAAGACGCCGCGCCGGGAGCTTCCTCTCGAGGACGTCGGCCGGGCGGCGGCGGTGGCAGGCGGACGGGCGTGGTGGCAGAATCAGATTTCCACGCTGGAAAAGTCTCCCATTACCGATTAGCGGCGTTTAAATGCGCCTGGGCGTCGACGACACCGTCAGTTTCCCGAAATATTTTGACAAGAAATTTAATACTCCTCTTGCGACCCACAAAGAAAATCCTCTATGGGCGACATTCGGTCGGCCAACCTTTCTTCCCAGCCTTCGTGGTTGCTCGTTTCGATTTGCCTGCCAGTGCTCTTATCGCATTAAGAAGCCAGATGAGTCAAAGTGGAGTAGCACGAGCTGGCAGTGAACGGGATCCATGAAAGTTGAAGTTATTGCCGCATCATTAGGGAGCGATGTATAACTACGCTTCTAATATATGCCCAACCCCCTTAATTCCCATTAAGGTGTAGGGGGTGGAGGTACGATCCATTTACAACACGACCATCGGGGCGGACTAAGGAATCAGGGCGACCCCCGGTAGACCCAGTTTCCCCATTGAAGCTTCAATTCACACTTCGCCATTCTAAGTATGCGAAGAAGCCTCAATTAAAATGTATCCCTTCAACTTGGCTTCGCCTTACTTCTCGAGCTGCTTCACCTCGGCGGAGATGTTGCCAGGCGGTGGACCGACTTTTCATTTCGTCGACCGAAGAAGAAGGTCTTAAAGGCTCACGAAACTCTGAACACCGGTTACCAGCCTCATTCTTCCGGTTCCTGCACCATATGTATGTCTTATAAATGCAATCTAAATAAACGCCGGACATTTCCCTTGATTCGAATAAAACCGAATTCAAACGTACGGAAATTCGAAGAACTTCCAAGTCTAGCTCCTGCCATAGGCAGATGATTGTGCGAAGCAAAGATCAGGAGGTTCTGGGTATTACGAAGTCAGTCTGGCGAAGTTGGAGCCCATTAGAGCGCGGGGAAGGTCATCGGTGGTAATCATTTTCAACCTGTCGTCCCTTGTTTCGAGCGACATCACTTTGCGGGCCGGCAGCGCGGTGTTTAATGGCTTGGAAAAATCGGAATCATCGCCGGGCATGAATACGTAATCAGTTTTTCCGCTCATCCCTCCTGGTCGATGACGTCACCGTCGGGACGCGAGGACGAGTGCTGTTGTACCTCAACCACGGGAAAATGGCTTCATCATTTGGGCGGCAGTCCCCACTACTAACTGCACTTCGGCGTTCACCGTTTAACTATTCATCGGGCATCGGAGCGAGACGCGACATTCAAATTTTTCGATAGATGCCCTCTTTTTATGGGGCTCCTGCGACACTGACACGCCCTACCACACTCATCCACTCGACTGGAAGAAGTTACGACTGTTACGATGATATGTGTACTTGAGCACCGCAGATTTGCGCATCGCTCGCCATTTCGAACCTTACATTCTTTCGCTCGAGTAAGTTTGAATCGTTTCAGTAGCTTTCGAGACTCATGTTCGCGATCGGATTGTCGACATATCCAACACATAATAATAATTCAAGTATCGTGAGCATTAAATAGTAAACAATGCTGGACTTTGTCGAAAAATCGTTAACGGGTAAGACAAAAAGCAAAACCCTACATTGCATAGTAAATAAAGATTTCCTTGAGTTGAGATTCATTTGTAACTATCAAAGTAACAATGTCGTATGCATTACTGAGAACTGAAGAACGATGTTGACCACAGGTTCTTTTAGAAGTCACACGAATTTCTTCATCTTTTTACATAGCAATAGTCGGAAAGTTTTTGGTATAACAGTATTGCCAAATATGAAAAGAGATGAATAATGGTACCACGTACAGTTGCTAAAGTCTCTTTGGCACAGCGCGCGAGAAGATCTTATCTCAAAATCGTAAAAAACAAGGTGATTTTCGACTTACCAGGACTTGAGTTTGAGAACGAACTCTTGGACTGTGAGAATCCTGCAAGAAGAAAGGACACAATCAAACTACAAATAGGAAAAGGGCACTCAGACTCAGGCTCTCGGCAAAACTGGACGAAATCTCTCGGCTAAAACAACTTACCGCCTCACAAGCCGCATAGGCCTTAATTAGTGCGTCTGAAGTTCGATCGAGAGACTTAGTTCACTTTTGTTCCACGTCGGTGATTTACTTATTTAGGGTGGAATTGGGTCTTGTTTATAAAAATCCCTTATGAAACAGAACGGCCAGCTTTAGGAGGTCCTCGCGAGTGCATAGTAACGGATTAATGAGGTTCCTACGCAAGCGGGCTTCAATTAAAGCGTTAATTCGAGAAACGAGTTGCTGAAAACCTCGGAAAAAGGGCGGTGACGAGGGAGGAAGTGGTAGGGTGTGTGTGCTCGTGTGTGTGTGTGAGAGAGAGAGAGAGAGAGAGAGAGAGAGCAAGCAAAAATTTTATCAGAAAATTAACCGGCATTCCACGCGCGCTGCGCGTTTCGAGTGGGAGGACAGGTGGCGCCCTCGAGCCTGATTAACGAGGGCGCGAAATTAACTCGACAATTATTTCATTAGCGCTTAGTAAGACATTTTTCATTCGGGGAATCCGGCGAGGAATCATTATGGTCGGCGAGCGAGTGTGCCAGCCCCGTGTTAATGACTCAACGGGAATTAACCATAATTTAATTAATTAGAGCCTCATAAAAAATTCCGTCGGGGGTCGCCTCGTTAGAACGATTATCGCTGGGAGTTCCGATTTTTCTCTCGCTGCTCCCGGCGAATTAAAGTGAATCGGCTCCCTCTCTCTCTCTCTCTCTCTCTCTCTCTCCCGCCCTCGCTTTCTCGACGTCCCTGCGCCCCGCCTGCCCCTCTAGCTCGCGCTGTCACTGCTCTGCTTTTCATCGGGGAACAAAAGAAAAGTCCGATCAGACCGGAAGCCCGATTTCCTCCCGAGGCTAAGGAAAACGGCTGCAGATTGAAAGGAAGTCACGCGTTCGAAACAAGAATTTGATATCGCTGGCGCCTGATAAAACGAGAGCGAGAAGATGAGGCTAAAATGGATCACGCTTGGATCCGCACTCCTGCACTATCCATTCTACTGTCCCTGGACTTTTCATTTTTGCCAGTTGGAGAGTTCTGCTATTTTTACTGTCCTTTTATTCGAGCCACAACTCTGCACCGCACCATTTCGCAGCCATTCGGCATGTAACAATGTCACTAGGTGTATAGGCAGCGATGTGGTGTTAACGATTACGCTAGCATGATTTTTCGTTAACGAATGACAGAGGCACGCGCGCCGCGCACTCTGGTTGACTCGAGCTGGACCGGAGCGATATTCGTAATTAAATGCAATTTCGAAAATGGCGCGATCCTTGGCGCGACGTCAAGGCCCTCTCGGCCCAGTGCTACAAAGTTGAACTCGTTAGGCCGAGTAGCGCCGGCTACCGTTAATTGCCCAACGTGCATTGCGTAACGAATTCTCCCGTTAATCGCGCACTCCGGATTTACTTTGTCTCGACCCTAGCCTGCTCCGGCCTGCTCGCTAAATCTGTCGAAAAATGTTGCCGGGTGGGGCTCGCGTCGAGCCTAACCTTGAATTGATAGCGCACGGCATAATAACGCGCAATAAGAGAAAAACAACTCGCGACTAAGAGTCACTACTGGACCTTTCTCGGCGAAATTAAGACGTCTCTGTCCGGCCATTTTCTAATAAAGCCCTCTCGGAGTTCCTGAGCTGAAAAAGAGGGGTTGGAAAGGATTTCTCGGCTCCTAAGATGGTTAGGGTTGCCTCGTTGCCAATGGGGTGGCCTGGAAGCGAAGGGAAGGAGTAGGGTGGCTTTCGGAAGAAGAAACGTGGAGAGGAGAGGAGAGGAGCGGAGATATAGCCTGGAAAAGTTCGCATTTCAGGAACGGTGTATAAGAGCGGGAGACTTGATGCTGATGACGCTGGGTATTCTGGTAGTAGCAGTTACGCCGGCAGGACGGAGGGAGAGGGGGGGAGCGAGAGCAGGGGGAACCCGGCGGAACTCCACCCTCAAACGACTTTAACGAGCCGACGGCGTCTTAAAATGGGGATGCCGAGGTTTGCGCCGGGGAGTTTGCGCGTTTGTTTGATAAATTAACCCAGAAAAGTATGCCCCCGCCATCCGTCGGGCGACTTAACAAGCCTAAGTTTCCCCCGTCGAAGGCCGGGAAAAAAATCTGGAGCAGTGATTTACCGTGCTCATTGAGAGTAATTAGTGTCCGTTCGGATATAAAGCGCTGAATGCTCTGGCTTCTTAGGAGCGGCGTCTCGCCAGTGAGGAATTCTCAAGGCAACCAGAGCGCTTAAAAGGCCTTCCATCTTAGTTGGTACCCAATCCCCGGGACGGTAGCATTCGTCATCAGAAAGTTGCCCGAAAATTCCTCACAACCTTTCATCTGCAATTTACGCGACTCTCTCTCTCTCTCTCTCTCTCTCTCTCGCTCTCGCGCTTGCCCCGCTGGTATTGGATCAGAGATGGAAAGGTCGGCGCGCAGCTGAATGAATGTGACACCGAGCCGAAACCCATAGAGGGACCTAAGCATCGCCACTTTTCACCGGGCTCTGCCTGAAAAAGGAATGCGCTTTTAGAGGGCGCGCGAGCTGTTCACTTGAACCGACGAGCAGCGCGCGTGCACCACCGGAGGACACCCCCCACCCCCTCTATTATTTCGCTTTTCCTACGCGGAGTGAGAGCCGGAACCTTTCATGAAAGCCTAAGCTCGAGCTGAAACTTAAACCTTAATCGCGGGCACGGCTGGGAGGTTTCGGATTTTTTGAAAACCCGACAATACTCCGTCGTCCTCGCGGCAGCACGCTGCTGGACGAGCTGCGGGGAGAGACAGGAGACAGGAGACAGGGGGCCCCATTGAGAAAACTCCACTTCCTAGGTCTCGTGTTACTCGGCGTATTTTGACAAGGTCTCATTGTCGTCCCACGGCTAAGCCCTATTGACTCTATTATGCGCCTATTAGTATTATACCAGGATTTGCGGTTACTCCTCCAAAGGAATCCTATCCTCCTTCCTCTTTCCCCACCAGCAGCCTCTTTCTCACTAGAAGGCGTCCGGGCTGACGGCTCCGGGACACGTTGCCCCCATTCACCGCAGACCGTCCACGTCCAACGTGTCCTCGACGTGTTCCGGGTTCGTGCAGCTTCCAATTTTCCGGGACTCCGAGCCTCTCCGCTGGTTACACGCTCGTTTTCACATCCACCGGTGGCCATTGTGCGGCTCTAAGCGGATCCTTCCCTAAGGAGCTGCCGCATTATCCCGGATCATCGCATAGAACCGTTCGACTTTTGACGATGTCAATGCTCTTCTATGACTAAATCAAGCTGATCATTAATAGACGAGACATTTTTATTCAATAAAAGTTGTCCACTATTAGTGTGTCACCCACCCAGAAATTAGGTCCCTTCCTACGAGTATGCCACTCGTCTAGGTAAGTTTCATGTGCACAATGCGGTGCCTGTGACCAAAGAGGGCAACAAGGGTAAGCGTATGAAGAGTAAACATTGGAAATGGCTCCGTTTCGTCGGTGTATACCTATCGAAAGCCGAACAATAAGGTGAAAGTGTACGCTTCTCTGAACTCTGAAGATCTCCCGGCCACTCCTGGGTTTGGTACATGCAAAACCGTCGATGTTTACCGTAACGCTTCGCACTCCCTCTCTCTCTCTCTCGTTCACTCCGGTGCATGTTTCATATAGCGAACTAACTCCACTCCTCGAGTCAGCAGGGTGCAAACGAAAGCTCGCAGAGCAGTGGGCGAGTGCGTTCTCTCCTCTGTCTCTCCGGATGCGCGAGAGCGCGTCCATTCAGGCGATGCAGCCTGTCAAATTAAAGCACTCGCGAATCCGCCAAATTAAGCGTGGACTAAGACGCCTAATTGGCTTTCATCGAGATCCTCGAGCGCGATTCTCCGCTAATCCGCAAGCACGGCCTTCCACTCGAAAACAGAGAGTCCGGGAGAACGAGTAGCGAAGCCGAGCGAGCGAGCGAGAGAGCGAGAGCAGAGCAACCAAGCGATGGAAAGAGTTGCGGGTGCCGACGTGTGTCGCGTGCGCGCTCCAATTCAATGACAAATAATTACCGGGGTAAATAGCGAACAAGGAGGCAGAAGAAGAAGTTACAGCGCGCTCGGCCGTGAAAAGAGGCGCAGCAGCGGTAAAAAAATAAACTCTATCCCGTCGAGCCCCGGAGTGTCGTGGCGTCGGCGTCGCTCTCATCGCAGCGCTCACTAAGAGGAGCAGAGGAGGAAGAGGAGAAAGAGACGCGCACGGAGGTAGCACACGCGCCTATATCCCCGTTCCTAGAGGGGGACAGGGCTGCGTGTATGCGTGCCGATGCGTATAGCCGCGTGTACGCTATATAGGCTCGGGCCCGAGTGGAGAAAAGAGTGAAAAGAGGGCGGAGGAACGCGAAAAGTTGTTCTCACTCCGTTTTCCGAGCCATCGCGGAATGAGCTGCTACTTAGAGAGGGAGAGAGAGCACGGAGCGCGGAACGCGCATTCAACCAGGTTCACGCAATCAAGCCTCTCTCTACGCGTGTACCTTAGCTCGCTGTGCGCGGGCACGCTCGCCAGGGCACCCAGGCACATTTCGGGCCGAGGCGACAACTCTTGCTCGCTCGCTCGCTCAGCAGCCGTGACCAGGCGGCCGAGAGCGGAGAAGAGCGAGAGGGTGTGAACGCGCGCGGCGCGGCGGCAGGGTTGCGGAGGGAAGAAGAACTGAGGAGGAAACGAGAGTGAGAGTGAGTGAGGGCGAGAGGACCAAGGAGAAAAAGAGTGGAGAGAGGTACGTAGCGGCGCGTGTGTGTTCGAGGCGTGAATTCATGTATGCTCGCGAAGCACTCTTCACAGGGGACAATCGAGGTGTTGGACTGGAAATCCATACCAATTTGAGCGACTTACGCTCGTTCGCTTGAAAGCCTGGCATGGTAAATGCGTACACCGTAGGTACACACCACCGACACCAAACCCCGCGAGTGTTCGCGCGCGCCCGCGCGCGCACGTCGCCACGCACACACGCGCGCGCCCAGCGCAGAGACACACAGACACTCGTCTTTTCGAGTGCGTGTGCACGGGAGTACACGCAGCGATGTTGAGTGTTGCCGGAGAGTGCGCGAATGCGTCACGATACACGCCCCGGCGTGGCTAAGGACCTTATGGGATCAGGCGTTCCAGCCAACAGCCAGTCGCTGGAGAATCGTTACTCTCTGACCCCGTTGCTGCTGCTGTTACTGCTACTGCTGTTGCTGTTGCTGCTGTTGCTGCGTGTCCCGACTGCGATCTGCTACTTGACTTTCGCGCAATTGCAGATCCTTGAGGAGAGAAGGAGGCGCAAGCGTGCGGGGAGTGGTCCAAGACTGTTCCCGACTCTCCTTGGGACAATGTGCTAAAGAAATCTTTTTCGGTCCTGGCTTCCCTCCGAATTTCTAGATGCTAGGACGTGTGTGCTACATGACCTCCTCCTCAAGGGCGGCTGATACATTTTGAAAGATAGATCTTTCCTCCAAGGACTGCTGTTACACATGGTATACTAGTGCAACGTGTGTAGGCATATGCGTACATGGATGTTGAGCTCCCGACGCCAAAGAGGCAGATCCGACTGACTTATCCCTTAGAATCCATTTTCGGTGGTAATTAAGCTAGGCTGCTAGGTGTCGAGCTCTCGTCCTTTAGCGTGCGCAATTGGACCTCGCGCTACCACCTCCCTCGATGCGTGCAACTAACAAATTCCAAGGCAATGGGCGCGCATCCGAACAATACTAATTGGACCCTCGTTCACTTCGCACTTCATAAATACGTATAGCTGTGTACCGCGTTCGAAGGAAGTACTTCTCCGCTACACCCTAGCGGGGCGGTAGTAGTACCCCACAACACAGTGGTAACACTCGACAAGTTGGATGAAGTCCAATCACAGTCCAAGTATCAAACATCAATACCATAATCCGGAATAGGAGTGAGCGCGGGGGCATAAAGTCTCGGAGCCCATGAAATCCGTGGGAAACTCGGTGTCCGGGGGCAGACGACGTGGGACGCGCATGTGTGCGAGCGGCGTATATAAGCGAGCGAGCAAAGTTCCGCGCAATTTCATCTCGCTCTCAATTTGACTCGGGATCGAAGGAGGGGCGTCCTGTTGCAGTAAACAACACTGGCGTGAAACAAAAGATAAGAGTGCCCGCATTTTGTCGTTAGCTGCGCAGACGACTCGCTCGACTGGAGGCTTCGTGACTGCTGTCACCCGGTAATGGGTACTCAAGTGACACCATAGGGGCAATCTTCGCCTACCTACTAAATAATCAGCGCACCGAGACACGTGTGCGCGCGCGATTCTTCGCGTGAGGGGGGTTCCTTGATTCGCCACCTTACTCTCTGCTGGCAATTACTTTCTTTGTACGTGTCCGTGTTTATTAGTAGGCCTTACCATACTAATGTAGTTGACAGACAAGGAGGCGGGCGAGAAGTGTGGCAATGCTGTAAAGTGGACTGTAGAATTTTTGCAACGAGCACTGGAGGGCCGAGAGAGCCTCGTTGAGAGACGCCACATTGACCTCGTGCTTCCTACGACACGCCTCGCCTCGCTTCTGTAAAATTAGTCTCACCCGTCGAAGGAAAAGAACGTGATATCGCATCACTACACTCTAAGTAGGTCACTTCACCCTAAGCAGCAGTCTAACGCTTTTAATTAAATAATAACTGGCTGTCCGACACCACCGACACTGGTTGACGCGCTCAAAGACGGGCATATACTTTCGATTAGCAGAAACGAGACGCACTCTCTGTCTGAATTTTCCCACCCGAATTTCAATGCGTATACGTTTAGAATTCAATTGAGATTCGGAGAATTATAATTAAGAATTATAATTAGACTCGTATTCCTTAACTCCGGGCAAAACGTATACGCTGCAGTTACTCAAAACGGGCGCAACAATTGCAGCGCCACATATCTCAATCGCACATCATGATTCCGAGTCTAGCGCGATATCACCGAAAACGCAAAGCCGAAATACGAGAAGCGTCGGTGGGACGAGCGAGAGGAACTCCCCCGGCGAACTGTACTTTCGCAGGGCACAGTAATGGACATAGTTTGTCGGTAATGTCCGAGACTAATTCCCGTGTTATTTCATTAACGTCCCGCACTTCCCGAGGGGTTAGCCGTAACACAGTTCGGTGGTGTGTACCAGCCGGGCTGCACTGCGCGTTCAACGCTCGCCTGGCACCACCTCCGCAGCCCCTTTGGGGCTCTCGTATTAGGCGCGTGTCAAAGGGTGAAAATTTACGAGGTGAGTACCACGCGCCCGAAAAGCCCGATTGATAGTCACCGTCTACCTCCCACCGTATCCTGCGTGCGCGTGTGTGAGACACGCACGTACGCCTAGAATAATGCCGTGACTTGGCGTTATGCTGAAACACGCTTGTGCAACCCCGTCAGTTTACGCTCACCCATCGCCGCTGCTGAAACGAGCCTCGCAGTTTCTGCAGCGCCGCACTGCTCTTGCATATACTAGTCGCACGCTTGGATTCTCCCTAGCCATTAAATGGATTATTAGCAACTAGTTGTCAGAGATCAGGAGGAAGCGGAGCTTCTTTTTTCACCAACGGCATAATTCAGTGGCTGTTAAGTCTTGGTTGGGCAGCGTTGTTTCTACCGTGGGCGTGATTTCACGCTGGTGTGTTGACGCTGCTCACTATTGTCCCGGTTGCCTATCGTGCGTGTGAGATTGCCGTGAATGTAGCCATTGTCCGAGTGCCTCGTGTCATTTTTGTACACACTGCTTTCCAGGGCATTGTAGTCACTGGCGAAGAGGATCCACGCGAACACCAATGGAAGTAGTCGATTGAAATATTCCACGCATATACGCGATGCGAAGGGTCTTGTGAACCCTCGCACCATTTGCGTCCTCGCAATTGACCTCGCCTATTACAATTAATTAGTTAACTGCACTCTGAATCCGATAGCCGTCAATGTCGATGTAAGTTTGAGGTACATATACTACCGATTATGTCCTCAAAATTCGCATTTCACTGATACAAGTACGAATAAGTGGCCACGGTGGAAGAAGTAAAGTACATAATCGATATTAATCTGGCGAAACAGGTCCAGCCGGAAAATAGGTTAGGGATTGTTCGTTTCATTAGCGACATGGTGGCCGACAGTGTCAGCTACCAAGCGTGCAAAGCGAAGCGATTCATCCGAGACCGGGATTGATTTGTTGGAGCGGATTACACGATTAGACGATTAGGCGACGGGACGTGTTGACGAGGGGTCACATGATTGACACGCCCGGGCGAGAGCACTCGTTTCCAATGAGAGTACATATATCATTCTCCCTGCTCCCGCAAGGTTTGCGGATTATCGATAAATTGCCAGGAAAATTGGGATTTTGTGCGTGTACACTCGAGACATATAATGCGGTCTGATGTACTTGACGAATCAATCATCGGCTACGAGAAAAAGTCGGTATTTTTTATGAAGCGTGGGGATGTTGAATTCCCCGGCTAGTATTAGGAATTAACCGAGAGTGAAGGGGTAAAAAAACTTGATAAATGGCAAGTCACAAACTATTCCCCCCTGGCCACTTTTTAACAATCGCCACCAAAACTCTTTTGTACTGGATTTTGGATACGCAAATGTCTCTCTGCAATGTTTTTGCTAAACTTGATCCTTAAGTCGAAGGTTAGTGTCTATGAGATTGATGAGACTATCAAAACGGGTTCAGTGTTGTAAGATTTAATATTTGACTCAGTTGAAGAAAACAGCGACTGAACCGATTAGCCAACAGTTAGGTTATGTCTGCACTTTTAATCCAATTGGAGAGTTAATAAAGAACGCCTGGTCTCTGATTAGAGCGCAGTTTCGCGAGCGCGAGGTTCGGGAAAGAGTAATAAAGAAGAGTGGGTGAGAATGAGGCGAGAATGAAGCTGCCAGCATGCACGTTGAGTCGTGACACGTTTGAAAAAGAGGCTTCCCCACCCGCCTCCGAGCCAGCAACGAGAGAGTGAATTTTCCTACTTCTGACGCTGAGAGCGCGCCCCGCGCCAGTGTTATCCAATTATTCTAAGTTGTTAAGGCGAGTTAGGGCGCTTAAGGGACTAAATTAAGACATTCCGCGCGACAAATCTCCCAAGAATCTCAATTAACTCCCCAAGCGGGGGTGCGCAGCTACTTTAATTAACTGTTTAATTTCGTTTAATTTCCACTCGCCGCTTCCATAAGCCGCTCAATCCTGGCTACAGAGCATTTTTCTGCTAAAACGGATGAATTAAGCCTCCCAAATGGAAATTCCACACTATCTTCTGCAAGATTCTACTTCCATGCTGCAAACTTCCGCTCTGCACCCGACAAAGAGCTGGTATATTCCAAATATAAATCTCAAGTGACTCAAAATGCAATACATTGATATGTCCGATGTAAGACCTGTAGTTATTGTTCAGGCTGGCCATATCCTCCAAGTACGTCCAATATTTGCGAGATATCGGCGTTAAGGTACGGCGAGTGGGCTACTTTGCAATGCAGCCCCTTACGAACACGTGATCGCGCAAAATGACAGACCGAGAGAGAAGCAGAGTGAGAGAGAAGAGAGGGTGAGAGAGTAATCTACTTGCGTTCCCGATCGCTCGTAACCCGAGGGAGGGAAGGTGAGGCCCGATAGGTAGGCAGGAACGCTTGCCGAGTCTCTTTTGTACGCTCGAGTCTGTAGGCACTTTTCCCGGAAACAAAGCGGAGCGAATTCATAATCCGCTAATTTGTTCAAGATTTTTTGCTCGAGTGCCGGCAAGCCTACTCGCCTTCTCACTCACGCTCTCTCTCTTTCACACACACAATCTCGCTTGCTCTCGCTCTCGCTCTCTTCCGGCAAGGCTCCTCTCGGCGAGGCTTTGTCGCGAGAATCGAGGCGCGTGGGGTAAGCTCGCGCGCGTTGAAGCCTCTTTGAAGTACTAATCAGTATCGACCTGCGCCGTGACAGACCGCACCCCTTTCTTCCAGCGTGAAACCGCGTGTTCCTGGGGCTGCGCTAAAGGAATTTCTCCCTTTTTCCTTGCTGGCCATCCGAGCCTTTCCGGCACATGGCACATGCCAAGGGCGTTAGACTATCTGTCTCTTTGCTTATGTGGTACGCTAATGTAACGCGATTGTCCAAACCTACTCAATGCAAAGCTTGAATGCTTTAAAGCAACAATGAACCGTATATGGAGATTTTGACTGCACAGCCGACAAGAAGACCCAGATATTAACCTCTAAGGCAGAGCTTTTAGGATACGGCATACAATTATAATAGATTTTTTTAGATCATGACTAAGACATAAGGTGAGTCAAGGCTCTAATAATAAATGGGGACTTGCGTCCTAGGATATGTATATATACATATGTGCTAGTAACGAAGAGGATCGAGAAACGTTGAAAACTACACAAATACTCTTGTTACTTTATCAAATCATTACTTTCAAATTTCACAGAAGAATAATGCAAATTAATTTTGTAGCGTGTAGGGTTAAGCTGAATTAAGGAGAATGTGTATTGGTCTTATTTAGTGATTACATTTTGAACATCCGTATTTCGTGGAAAGTATGTCTCTTCAAATTCGCGTTATATTCCCAGACATCCGCGGAGCAGAACCGGAAGAGTGAATTCCTGCTGTGCGTGAAGCGCGATGGTTACCTGGGTGTCAAGCACTCACTCTCAAAGAGTGGGGAGCGAACAAGGTTCGGTGCGAAGGTGTCCCAGTTATGAATATTTAAGTTGCGTGGGGGTTGTTTGCGCTTTGAAATTCAAAGCACCCCTGCGAGCTTCTTTCCCGCATTGTGCTTATAATATTTATGTACCGACTTGTCTTTTGCATTTTTGGGCGCGAGCGGCCTCTCTCCCCGTTCGTGCATGAGCGCACCATCAATATACGCACGCTGAGCCATTACAAATCGATATTCCCCAAGGCTCGCGACGCACGAATGAGTGAATCCGCCCTCCGGCGAATTCGGCTCCCACCAATAATCGGGAATCCGCGGCAATCTGATTAACATTAGCGATTAGCGGCCATCATTCGACAGACAGCAGAGGACTGATCTCGCTCGCACCCATTGAGTCGGGATCCTTCTCGCGAGAACAGAGCCAGTGCGAGGGGCGCGACCAAGACAATGCGCTGGCGATTGTGCGACGTTTTGCGGAATCGCTCTCTCGGAGAGGCGTGTTAGCGGGCCGATGTCAGTCTCGAGAGAAGGATACAGCTCGCGCGCGCTCGCGCGCGTGTGTGTGTGTGTGTGTGGAAAGCCAAGAAGTGAGAAAACGGCAGCAGCGAGTTCGGGCATCGTTGTGTGCAGAAGGAAGAAGAGGAATAAGCGATGTCAGAGCCGGTGGAGGACGAAGGACGTGGGAGGATGTCTGGTCCAGGGGCACGCAGGGGAGGGGGGTCCGCGTGGAGAGACAAAGGGAGGGGGCGAGAGAGTGGGTAGTGCGAGCAGTGCTCAGGGGTGAGACAGAAAGAGAGAGAGAGACAGAGAGAGAGAGCGAAGGAGAGAAGGAGTGATGCCTGCAGGAGCAGCAGAAGACGAGAGAGAAATGGAGGGTAGGGTCTGTGGAGCACGGACTCCTCAGGCGTTGATAGGCAATCTAGTTGATTGCCAACTTCAAACGAACCGAAAAAGCAGTGCGAGTCGAGCGATATGTCCCGTTGTACATAGGAGAGCCGCCGCCACCGCTGGAAAGGCAAAGCCCCAAAACCGATGCCCGGAATTTTGAGACAATAATGCCTCGCGACTCCTTCTCCGCTCCAGTTTCGAGCATTTACGCGGCCGGCGTACTCTCTTCGCACGCATACATCCTCCCACACATAGACACACCGACATATTGGCTGGAGCGAGAGCGAGAGATGCGATAGTGGGCCCCTCTGTATCGCTCCTTCTCACCCTTTAGGCCGACTTTTCATTATCACCGCTGCTCGCTCTACGGATTGTTCGTGGCTCGCTCTTCCTCTTTGTGTCCTCGAGTTAATTGGGTTTAATGGATGTTCGGCTTGTCATTGTCAGACGTGCACATCCAGTCAGCACGGAGAGGAGACCCCCTCTCCCCCCCTCTCTCCCCCCCTCTCTCCCCCCCTCTCTCTCCCTCTCCCTCTCTCTCTCTCTCTCTCTCTCTCTTCCTCATTCTCTTTGTACGTGTGTGTAACCGCTCGCGCGCGGAAATTTTTATCGCCCGGCAGCACCACCAGAAGCGGCAGCATCTCGTGCTCTCCTCGAGTGAGTGCGAAAATCGTTACGTTGGAAACTGGGCGTGAGTGGAGTGAGATTCTTTCAAATGTTGCTTTGTGCCGGGCTGGAGTGGGACTACCTTTTGCCAAAGTGAATCGGGTTTCTTGGCAAAGGGGGTAATACATTTGGGTTGCGCTAAACAGCAAATAATGCATTAGGCACTAGAAAGCCCGCCGGAGTCGATACCGACACAGTTCGCTTCCCTTTCCCCCACTTTTTCCTCCCATTTTCTGCCTGTTATTTAATTATCCGGAATTTAGGCCATGTCGCCGAGTCGTGGAAACGCGTACATCTGTTCATTCCGAGAACAGCAAGTCTTTGGTTTCATACTTATCCTCATTATATTATTGCTCCATAATTAATTCGTGATTGCCTTGACTATAAGTACCATCATGTACTCAATAATATTGACGTATTTGCTTTTTCAAATTACTCTCAGCTCCTTCTAGAAGTCAAACCTGCCAATACTTGTACTACCGGGGAGTAATTGTTAAGTGATTTTTGTTGCTTAGAAATGGGAGCAGCTAGAATTCTCGCTCGCGGTGAGGTCTCGGTCTGTACTCTCGTCTTTAAGTCTGCTCAAGATTTAAGACAAAAAGGAGGCGAATGAAGTGCGGCAAATAAATGCTCCACTGTAAGACGAGGTGCCAGAGTGACGTTTGAATGGAAGGGCAGGTCCTTTGTGCGCCAGCGGGAACCCGACACCCGAAAATCGTTCTCAAAATCCATCCTCCGCTAACGAAACGCACTCGGCCCTATCTACAGCGTTATCAACTACTTCTAGGAATAATTATATTGTTTATTTCTCGCCATGGTATAAGTGCACTTATTTATGTTGAACGACTACAAGTATTGAATCTCATTATACTTCATAATTTTGTATCATAACAATGAATTTCATTGAGGAATAATATTGTTGGAGAGTGAAATTGTTTGACTGTCTATCTATAACCAGTTTCTATTGCACGTTGCCTTATTTATAAGTCAACCGTGCATCATTATTATGATAACATTTCGGCAGAACAAATCATATTAAAAGTTGCTGAGTACTTTCGAAAAGATTGCAACATGAGGGATGAGCTAAATGAATGTTCATTCATGCACTGATAAGTTTTAATTGAAGCGATGATCAAGGTGTACTCATGCGAGGGTGATTGAATGGCCGAAGAATATTAAGTCGAGGTTGAGAACAGTTTGTCAGTGTGCGGCCATTTTTACGTTTTTTCGAGGACCTTTGTGCCCTGGTGAGACATAGCAGCTCTGCCCAACACTCAACTCATTATACCACTAATTATTCATAACGTCGGGGATTATTCTCACAAAAATATTCAATTCCCACAGTATACTCACCCCTGGAGAGCCACGCTCTCTCTTTCGCCAGTTTCGCCTTCCACTTCCCGCCCCCTAACATAACGTATCTAACATTCTAATGATCCAAAACAGTCAGATATTCACCACCCTGGTAAGTGTACTATTCTTGTCATTGTGTTATTTGCGAGACGACTAACTTCAACAGTTTTCTCAACTTTCCCCTCAAATGAACTATAGGCTTCCCCTCTTTGTGGTAATATAATGTAACTAATAGCTATTTAGGTGACGAAACTTATCGATTGCATTCCGATTGTTATGGCCGGCTGCTAGTTTCACGCTGTTTTCCCGATATTCCCTTGATTTCGGTTGACTGGCCCACAATGGGCCTCTCGCACACGCGCTTCGCTCTGGAAAGGTGAGCCTCGATTTTCGGTAACACGATCTTGAGTGGCTCTCTCTCTCTGTTAAGTGATAGCCGTAAGTGGCGCGTTGAGTGCTCGTTTCACGCGATACTCCTATTAATTTACTTCGACTTTTCCGCACGCGCTCGGCCCACTCGGCCCGGATTTACCTTCACGCTCAAATCCAATTACTATTATTGGACGCAATGCATATCCGCATTCACCTTCGAGTCGCCTCTTCATTGTTCAAAGTCTCGCGATACACGCTGGTCAACTTCCTACCGGAAAGCCCGCGAATGCTGGAATTACGAATTTCCAGCGTACGCCGCCGTCCGTTGTAAGATGAAGCAAAGGGAACACGCGAGCTTGTTTCGCGAGCAATTTCTATGGCACGCGTTTCGAATGAAATTACTTGTTGAACGAGCTATTCAATTATTCCGTTAATGCCGCAACGCCGGGGACTTTTTCCGTGAGATATTCATTCTCACCTCGCCTCGCCTTGCCGGCAGCCGGACGTTGTGAAACAAGCTCCTTGCTGGCTGGCGCCTGCCACGATTCTAGTTAAGACGCTGGCTGCCTTAACAAGACCTTAACAAACTCTAACGAAGCTCCAGGACTAAAGCAAGGCTCGGCTATGAATGGCAGAAACGCGTGCAGCATGTACGAGAACGTGCCAACAAAGAGTCTGGTGGGCGTGTGTGTAATTAAGAAATTAATAGAACATTCAAGATTTCTACGAGGGTCTACTTTTCTACCGGAAGAATTCATACGGTAATAATTTCGGGCTAAGAATATAATACAAAGGTAACTTGTTCCTTGGTTGGGAAAGGCCGCGTTCCCCTAGCGCAGTCCTCGACGAGGGCTGCGCGGTCAGTATGGGCAATAACATCATTATCGCGGAGACAATTAAGGGCAGTCAATTCGGAAGTGAGAGAATTGGAGGGGGATAATCAGGACAATTAGAACTCACCGTGTGGTGATGTGTGCTGGGTCGGACTGTGCTGATGATGATTGGCGGTGACAGCGGTGCCCGGAAGTACGTGCTGCGCGTGTGCGGCCGGATGCACGTTGACACCGGCGGGCGATGAGGGAAGCTGGCCCGGTTGATGTACCTGATGATGAGGTACGTGGTGGGCGGGGTGGGGATGCGGTGGCGGCAAGAAAGCGGCCGCGACGGCCGCCTGCGCGTTCAGGTAGGCCATCCGCGAGGCTGTCAAGTTCCCGAGATTGCCCAGGTTGCCCAAATTGCCGAGATGGTTCGTCAGGCTGGGCATGTAGTCCCATAGTTTATGATGCGGTGCTGCTGGGGCGTAGGAGACTGCGGACACCCCCGCCGGAGGTGATCCTTGGGGCGAGCCTCGCTCGGTTCCGCTCGCATTCCCGGCCCCATTCAGTCCCAGCAGCTCCTGGATCGCGAATGGCGATCGCTGCGGCATCTTCCTGTCTTTCGGCTGAATCCTGAATGATCAATGCGACATCCTCGAGCGAAAAACCACTTGGGTGCAGCGATATCACTCTCCTTCGGCCGGACCTATCGTCCAGGGACTAATGCCAGGGACAAAGTGTATCCAGTGGTGCGTCGATCTTTCTAAACAACCTCCAACGTTCGACTCACTACTACTGGCAACTCCTGACTTCACGGTTTATCGTTGCTCAATTGATTCGAGATGACTGGTCTCGATTCCTAGGAACTTTCTTCTTCTCTCCTCCACTGGTGGTTGGTTAAGTGCCTTGGGTTGGTTGGTTGTCGCTTACAACTCCTTCCGACCCCCCGAGCTGTAATCTCTCTGATCGGAGCGGCCGAGTGTTGGCCGAGAAACTTGGTCCAATATTGGACAATTATCGGGAAATATTTCGGTGGAACCTTTCGATGCAGCAGAATGTGGCGGCGGGGAGACGATGCGTTGCGTTTACGGCTCTAGTAGGCCTTACCATAACGTCATGCAGTACCCGACGGTTTCTTACACATTTGCAATGGGTTTCCAAGGTTTCTTCACAGCCTGCCACAATAGCTGGTGTTCTACTGTAGGCCCAATAGGGGTTAATATTTCATAGAGTTCTCGGTCTGGTGTTGATGGTATGGCTTTCAACTGTCTGCCGGAATGAGCGTATTACTAAGTTAGACCTCCGACGGCCCTAAGTGTTTTCATAAATCTCCATAATTAGATCTCGATCTCGATCGAGTGAGGAAGCCTTGGTGGGACTTAACGTAGTTTGTGCTGACTTATCTTCGTTGTAAAGGGTGAATAGTTGGGGGCTCGAATGGGGAACCTCCGTCGAGCGGCGTTCGGCAAGCGACGGCAGCCCGAGCGCTGACTTCCGAAGCGAACCTTCTTGATCGTTCCTTGGGAAATAAACGACCTCCCCGTTCTCCGTTCTACTTCACACTTCAACACTCTTACTTCTTAAGGACTATGGACCTAACCCCTAGGCGGAGATACCTTTCCAGTATCTTCGTTGAAGCGAACGTTTCGTTGTAATCAGGTACAGATTCCCGCCTCTCTTCTCAGGTTTCTACGTACTGAGGGCTGGGCCCGGCTGCGAGCGTTCTTTCACACCGAGTCCTTTTACAGCTCACGCGCCGTTTATCTCCAGGTGAATTCTATTTAGACTACTGATAGTACGTGCTGGCTTCGGTCACCGGCCCTCGATTCTGCTGAAAAGGACCTCTCGGATCTCAGGAGAATACGTGCCAGTTCGTAGAAGCACCTTCCTCCATTCTCTTCACGGCGGTATCGAATTTCGGGAAGAACGCGCAGTTGCTCGCCGCTGGTGCCACTTGCTCTACCAATGTTGACAGGCACTCTGCACTGAGACTAGCAAAACCGAAAGCTTTCTCCAAACTTCACGCTCCAAATGTCAGTAAGAGTCGCACTCGCTCGAATAGCCCTTTTGCTAGACGGCAACTTGATTATTCTTCCAAAGAGTTATCCGGCATTTACACTATTCTTCGCTCCTTGAGAATGGTTCGGGTGCGGCTGGAAACTGGCACGTGATCGTGATCCAAGTCTCGGCGCCGGGTTGTGATCCGTCGGACTGACGACTCGGTTCTCCCCGAAAGCGTCACACTCCACTTTGCGACGGCAGCTGGCTACCCGGAACCGTTCACTGCACACGTCCTGTTTTTCGTTCTTCCATTGGTAAGTGCAGGTCCCAGGGAAGAGCAGCACTTTCTCAGGTTTTCGGTGGAAGGTTTGTCGGTGGCTGAGCGGCCAAGTGGTGGAGCGGCGGAGGCGGCTTTGGAGAGCGGGCCGATGGGAAAAAACGCGTGCTCGAGAGCGAGCGCAGAGGCGAACAAGACGACTATGAAGCGGATGCTGAAGAAGGATGCGAGAGGAGAGAGCGACAGAGGATGTGTCTGGGGTCCTCTCGGGGTAGCGGTGCCGGTGTACGCAACCGTGTCGTCGTCGCGGCGATGGGCAACTGAGCCGCCGAGCAGCTCACGGGGTTGCTCGACTGCGCGACGCCCCAACGAAGAAGGGAAAGCCCCGGGGGCGGCAGCGTCACACCAACACGCACCCACACATCCCACTGGCGCCGAGGGTGGCCTTTATCCAACCCTACCGTCACTCTCCGCCACGGCGTACCGTGCTCTGCCTTGCCTTGCCTTGCCCCCACCATCCACACCCGGACCCCTACCTTTCGACCTTCAGCCTGCCTCCCTTCGTTGTCCGACCCGGCGCCCGAGCACTTCCACTGAGCTAACCACCCTACCATCGGCTGGCGGGCTCTCGCTTCTTCTACTACGGCGAACCCTCCGCGAACCCGGCCAACAAAGCCGCCTCCGCTACTTTGCCAGCCGACAGTGGCCGTCTCGCTTCGCCGATTGGTCCGTTTTTTGAGACGACTGGCAGGCCAGGCATAGCCCTATTTACCAGGACGAAGGTGGGCTCTACTGAAGTCGACGCCTCACTCGGATACGCCTACGCTTCGAGAGGCTCGCAACGATGAAATTGGAGGTTTCTACGGGAACACCGGATAGAGAACTGGGTACTCATCTCTTCTGGATCCACCAGCTCCTTTTGTTGATATAGATAAGGTTTTCAAGAGGTGCTGCTTTTCGGCAAATCGAACTGTCGCCGCTTGATTTTGGCTGTCTCTTCGATTATTAAAGCCAATTTGCGGATGATTAGCATCTCATCCGAATCGCCTTCCGTAAACGGATTACTGCGGATTGTGTTGCTAATGTATTAATGTTACAATCACAAAAAAGATATTGCTGGTTGTGCGCAGCATTACTCAACAACATTTCTACAAGTTACTAGAGAAAGCGGAACAACAAGTCGACTATCTTTTGTTTTATTAAAATAGATCTTCAACTATTAAATCGAATTTCTTATTTTTTAAATTTTTGACTGACGTGTACCCCATAAAAACACAATCATTGGCAAATATGAGGAAGAACATTCAATAAAATGTGCATTTTGCTGGAGAAGATGAAATTATTCCAAAAAATTGTTCATATTTCTGTATAATTGTCTAAAGAATAGAGAGGAGTATTCTGATAGTTAAAACCAATTCAAGTTTGCTGGATCACGATCAGTGGGATCGCAAAACCACCAAAACCATTTGGAAAATTGTTATATCGCAAGTTAGTAGCAGTGGTGGGAGGCTTGATTACCGTGAGGGGAGTGGTTTGGAGGCGGGCCAATCGCGAGCGAGGGCTTGCAACCCTCATTGGCCGGGGTGCAAATCGATTTATCACTCACCCCTTAGGCAGCCAGGAGGGGAAACACGCCCTTAAGGCCGGCCGGCTTAAGGTCGAGTCTCGTTGCGTGGTCAGCGCCGCATGCAACACCGGCAATTCCACTTGAGCGTAGTAGTCCGCCAGTGTGCTGGTGGCGTTGCTGTCGCTCGGTGGCGGGGGTGCCCCGCCAGGAGAGAGACTCCGGAGACTCCTGATCTCCGCTCTGCCATGCTCACCAACACTGTCGGTGGGGATTTTTTCGAAAGCCTCCCGAGGACTGTCGCCGAAATTGAGCCATTTTTCGGAAACGAGGCTTTCTCTTCGTTCTCTATCGACTCCATCCACCTATCTATCTACTATCTATCTATCCGTTTCTCTCGATCCTCTCTTTTCCTTCCTTTAAACAAGCAAGGTGATAACTCTCTTCCTCGCACTTGGTCGCCCTTGCAGCTTCATTTACCCTATCACATTCGAGCTTTCCCCACTGGGGAGACCGCGGGTAGTCGACACGGGAACTTGATCGGGTTACATCTTGAGGAAGAAGATATCGAAGCCTTTCGCTCCCGGTGCCCTTCGACAGTCGAGACTTAGCGCTAGCCCTTACACGGGGTTTTGGTGCAAACCTGCAAAAACTGCCCAAAAAGAAACGAATTTGTTCATCTGATCCTGCCTGCAAGTGTCTTAAAAGACGAGAAAAACTTTCAAACTAGGCGGCTTATACTTGTAGCAACTTTGTTCTTAGAGCGGAAAGTAGAAACAATCATTCTTTTCTGAAATCTGTATTCTAAAGTATAACTATTACTTAAACGTCGGGGGTAAACATTGCCTGTAATGTTTGTCGTGCAACCTGCGTCGTGCAACGACTAGACATCCTTGACTGCACTTTGGGTTCGCTAAGCGGCGGACGCTCTCAGTTTCACAAGTACGGATATCCCGGGTTGAGGTGCACATCCTTCTGAAACCTTTGGAGTGACTTTGCTCTCTTAAAATGATCAACAATTCTTAATGTCCTATTGACTACGAAATATCGTTTGCGTGAAACAATACAAACAGAGCATTATTTTTTGTTTGTAATGCCGCTACTAAAGTGGAGACCACGCTACATAGTTATTGCATTCTAAGTAGCATTACGTAGAATTTTTGTGAGAAGCGTTGTGCTACAACTAGATCTTTTCTAGCCAATGTCCTCTATGAACAAAGAAAATAACCTATGACTCGAAACTGCAACAGAACCCATAACACTGCTCACAATCTTCCTAACATCCTAGTTATTGTCAGTTTATGACCCATTTCTGCGTCAGTGAACCTGCCGAATAGGATTTTCTAGCAGTGGGAGAAGAGAGAAGATTGATTAATTTCGAAATAATAGGAGGACACTGGAACGAAGGAGTTCGAGATGAAAAGCCTGGAAAGTTATGCCGAGTGCGCCGAACGCGCCAACACGAGAATATCCCCGTGATGCCGGGACATTTGCGAAAACAGTGCGAGAGAGGCATAATACACCGGGCGTTGAAACATTCTTCCGATGGACAAAAAATCTTGTACTCGGCCATATATTCCCGTAGGAGAAGGAAGGCGAGAGAGAGAGAGAGAGAGAGAGAGAGGGCCGAGCTTTCCAAGCCGGAGCTTTGTTTTATTGAAAAATCTCTCAGAGTTTCCTCCACGCTCATCTTTCCTCAGGCCGAGGAATAGGAGAGCGCGTAAGAGCAACCCCTTCATTTTCAATACCTCCCTTGCTTACGTAGTCCCGGCCTGCCTATGCCTGGCTGGTTGCTTGCTTGCTTGCTTGCTTGCTTGCTACTTGTGCCAAGAGATTATCGCACATTGCCAGCTGCCTCTTGTCCTCCCGGCACCGAGGAATAAATTTGCCGCGCGCAAATGGAACGAACGCTGCGCTCTGCTTCCCGAGTGCTCAGACTATCCCGTTTCGAGATTGATTAAGTTTTATTGAAATTTGTATACCCTCCCCCTCCTCTCTCTGTCTCCCTCGTGTGGGTCGAAATCGTGATTGTCTAACACCTAATTACATGCATTATAGATGTTCCTATTGCAGCCCCGGGTTTCCATGTGCCGTGTTTATATGATTGATGAGCGTAGAACATCAGATTATTAATCTCTTATAATATAATGGCGGCCACTCTTGAAACTATTCTAGTATTCTGTTGGGTATCATGGAATGTTGTGCACTGTTTTATATGAAAATCTGAGTGTCTCTCCGACCATGATCACAATTTTATGAAAAAACATCTCATGAATCTTTGCGAAAAAAGACAATATTAACATTAGCTGAACGCTGTCTAATGCAATAAATAGTACTGTATTGATAAGTAATATCATTTTGCATGTACTGTGTAAGTTGATGTACGTGTAATTGCGGGTATAGATCTAGCTGATCCCCAATATATTCATACGAGATATAGGCACTTTTAGTTTTTATGCGACCAAAAGCGTTCGTTTAAGGCATTGGCTATCACAAACTTACACAAACTTGTCTTACTTACAAAGGTTTGACGAAGCTCTACTTGTCAGTTTTGCGCACCGTTTTCTGTAAATGGAAAGCATATTGCACACAACTTGCCAGCTGTAAATATCTCAATTAGAATTTCATAATTATCTGCTCCTGGAATATTTGCTGCCACGTGTCCTAAAAATTTCTCGCCTCGGAACGACGGAGCTGGAGTTACACCATCTACGAAAAAAATAAATAAAATACTCGACATAGCTCGTTCGATTTAACATCGTGTCGCTTGGGTCGCACATACGTGCTTTGCAATTACAGTTTTGCAAGTACGAATACTGGCATCTGGTTACATCAGACCATCTACGTTCATGCATCGAGAAGTATGCAGAAAGTTTACTTGCTCTACTAGAACATGAATATTATGTCTTTTGCTACTTTTCTCATAACGGATCAATTCAAATTGACACAACTCGTACGAATTGCTGAGCTATTTGTGATCTCGGGCTAGTGCTCAACGTTAACTCGCCAAGGGTTTATTTTAGCTTCTTTAGATGTATCGTCCACTTATGCGTAAACATTGATTAACACCTCCAAAGTGATGTATTTATGAGCATAGAGTGCATGTTGAATTCTTGGGTCTGGTTGATTTAGTGCAATTTAACAGTGAGATTCTTATTGATTACTTCGTACTGATATTCACCGGCCTCTTGCAATAACAATACCATATCATACTATACCATAATTCCATATAGTGACACTGGAGGATTGATCTTCTAGGAAAACGACTCGATACTGATAGCGGAGCTAAAGAAAATGTTCCAACAATCACTGTATCGTTCTTTCCCGTAAGCCGTGCGGATTTTTCCTAGAGTCAAGTGTGATCCGGCCCAAGCTGGATTTGGAGGCCTCCGAACACTCCTGGTGCATTAGAGGCATAGAGATGTCTTGGCAGGAGAAGGTGAGTGGTCCTTGGATGCGAGCTCCCTCAGCTCCCCCTCAGGAAGGATTACTTGGGATTCGATGAGCGACCCAATACATAGTCGAGAGGAGCGAATCTCGGAGGGCTGAAGGGACAGAACGTGTCAGGCGGAGCGGAGAGTAAAGAAGGGCCTGTTGTGAATGGAGACTGCTGGCGCTGGTTGAGTCTGGGCCCGGGTGCCCTGCTACTACTTAGAACTGAAGGGATTAGTGTCCGCTCCAAATTCAGGCGCATTGTAGCAGCTTTCCACTCGACGTTTGCGCGATTGCGAGATATTCGCAATCGCGCTGGATTGCGAAGGATTGCGCACTTTAAGAGGCTCGAGCCTCCTCCAGCAGCATGTTCGCTCTCGCCACTTTTCTCGCTGCGCCCGATTTTTTCTCTGCTCCTCAGCCTCTCTCCCTCTCTCTCTCACTCTCTCTCTCTCTCCCGGTTGCGCGCACTGTGCGTAAATACACGCGCTATTCGCTCTCGCCTATCTCGTTTCACAGCGGGACGAGCCGCAAATTCGCTTTGCGACGTACCAGCGAATATACTCGCGGGAAAAGGAGACGCGACAGCTTCGTGAGACTCCTTTTTTTTCTGCCGAAAGGCTGCAACTTTGAGAAGCAAGGACGAGTTATGGTTAGTTCACACTTGGGTGTCTGGCCTGCGGATATTCGTATGTGCCAGACGACCTTTTCGGGTAAACGTACAGATTTCCGCGGGTGCGAGGAATGTGAAGATTTTAATGTATGCAGTAACATTGACTATGTCTTGTTCCGTTGCAGGTATCTGTCGGCTGGAAAACGTATGGGATTTCTACGTGACAATAAGATTCCTCTGCGCATGATAGTGTTGGCGCAAGTAAACTCTTTATTAGAGCCTTGCGATAGTTAATACTAATTTTCTTGGTTCACACGTTGGTATAGCAAATTGTTGTGTGATATAAAATGTAAGTACGCTCAGAATCGGAAATTGATGGTGCTATTCGTTATAACATTATGCTTTTATATTAACAAGTATATAAAAAATGTCTTGACGACTCTTTTGTCAGATAAACAGCTTTGGCTACATGAATACTTTTCCGGGAGTGTAACAATTTTGCTTTCTAGTAAATATTTAATGACTGAATTATCACGTAGTATATCGAATTTGTTACAAAGTAACGTACTATGTGGATGCTAAAATCTTAGGGTTTCTCTATCAACGAATATACTCGTCCCTCGTCTCACCATTTTTCCAATCGTACAAAAGTTTTTGTATAAGAAAATGTATGAAACCTTTGGCGATAGACTTCACAGGAGACGAAACTTTGTTCTCTAAACCCCACAACTTTATTGTTCGAAGATGCTCATGCTCATGCACGTGCAACCTTTTGTCTAGAGATTGATGTTTTGAAAGATTTTGGTCTATTAATGGCAGAAGAGTTAAGAGAGTTTGCTACGTGAAATTTTGGCAAGGCAAAGGCTAGCAAATCCGTACGTATGCAGAAATGTCTCTTTATAGTTTATACACAACACAATAAACAGCTCCTATCGCAACAATGATATAAAAAATACAATTTCTGATATTTAGATGCCAAAAAAATGTAGACTAAGATATGTATTTTGTTAGCAAAGTGAGGCAAATCCGAGATAAATCAAATTCGATTTGCGCTGAGGGGTTAGGGAAGCGCTCGATTTACGTGTACGTCGAGGAATGTCTGTATCTGAGTGTGTACGGAGCATAAATCTCAGGTATAACAGGAGATTGCCGCACGTTAATGTTCATGGAGCCAGAAAAAATAGCGGGAGTTCTGATTCGTGCTCGACGCGCGCGCGATAGGCGAAGGAGCGCGCTGTCGAGCGTGTCGCACACGTACGCGGATTAGAATAATTTCCGTGCCCAATCTGGCGACCTCCTCGCCAGTTCGTTTGGATCCTTGACGGGTTTACACCTGAACAAATATTAGAAGCCGGGGCACTCGCGCCAGCCGAAACGCAGCGCCGAGTTGTCGGTGAAACTAAATTATGTCCTTTCGAAAGTCAGCCCGATCCCACTGACACTAGGACGCTGCTGATTCTAATTTCGGTATTTAAGTCGGTGGCCAGCCGTGAAAATTCAACGCGCCGATGAATCCCGCGTAATTCGATCAACGGCACAGATCTAAATGGGAAAGTGGAGTGACCGTTTACACTTTGCATCATTACTGCCAACTGGCTTGGCTTCCGTTGCGATAACTGGAATACTGCAGACTAAATAACTGAGGGAAGATAATGAGGTCCTAAGCAATTATAAGTACCTACGCTTTCAGTGCTAGTAAAGGGGAGAATTCTAAGCCATAAAAGTCAGCAGTATGGAGTCCCATCGTTTTTAGTTGAACTGAGGTTATTGGAATTGTTTAAAATTCCCCACTCTACCAGATCTAAAAGCGCGTATATTGTTTACAGCCTGTTTCAAAAGTAGAGATGGGTCGTTTGATATTTCCGAAAGATTTGAAATACATGTTTCCTGTATTGTTAAATTGCCATATTAGATGCCAATAAGCCCTGTGAGGCAGGGAACAAATATCAGATTTTCAGAGGCGATAGAAACTAACGTATTTTTTTAGAATTTAGTTACAGTGTTATTTCTATATTTATATTCGTATTCTTTCAAAGTTGTGATTAATTCGTGTTTGGGACTATTTTTTGTTTCTAGTAAGATATCCGCAGTAAATGTTTCGCATATATGGAATTTTTTTATGTGGAACAGTCATACGCCAAGTTGTTTTAAAATATTATAATCACAAAACGTTACGTTTGTATCGCAACAGGCCTGTTTCATTCAAAAACATTAAATAGTACGCATCAGTTTCATAAACAGCTCGTAATCTATCGTACTTTTCCAGCAACATCGAAATGCTACTAATACATTGCCTTGAAGAAATCTACTGTATCGGTCTCTAATCTCTAAAGAGGTTGAAAATGTATGCTTCATATAGCGCACTGGTAATCCATTAGCCATCGTATATCAATATTGCTTTAATACCACATTTCATTTGCAACTCATGTCGTGGTCAATTTATATTATTGATTTCGATTTAATAACACTGCCGCGCCGCAAGAAAAAGGAACTCCACGATTTGTTTAATCAGTTTCGTCTCGCTCTCTCTTCCCTCAACTAATAAAACTGTAATTTCGGTCTAGCATTATTCCTAACCCATCGAGGGTCAATACTTGGCCCTTAATGGATTAATAAATAATTACGCCTTTATAGATAATCAGAGCGAAACACCCGCTGGTTATTTACAATTAATTCGTGAACTATGCGGCGATTTCAAGCTCACGGTTAACTGGGGGCTCGAGCCGTGTGTAGCTGGCAATTCGTGCAGATTGACACGCACACACGTATCTGAATAGTGCACACATGCTTGCAGAGTACTAGCTAGTAGCACTATGTAACCAGGTATTTCCGGTGAAACAGGGTTGCCCGACTCACGCTCTGTTAATTTATCTAATTATGATAGTAGTCGAGATCGTTTACCCCGCGCGGGCGAGGAAACTCGTCGTGAACGCGTCGGGGAAATATGAAATTAGTTGCAGCGCCGCTTCCACCCGAAAGCCTGGAATTTCCTTCTGGTCCTTCGGGATTGTTTCATGTTTCGTATAACAGCCATTCATTAACTTTAAATCAGTCGACATTATCAAAAGAAGTGTTGTATGCACTATGTTGGACCTGAAAAGTTGCACTTTTAAGTCATTGTGCATTTTTAAACACATACGGGTTTTTATTTAACCGCCAAAGATTCGTACGTGCAGGTTTGAGCGAATATGCTTAATTTTGCAGCAGTGGATGTGATGATACATAGAGAACATTATAAGAGTTATTGCTGTCTCTATTCTGCATAAGAGACTGTTATGTTTTCTTTGTATAGACTTTGGCAGGCTAGTCATTACGATGGAGGTAACGTCCTCTTCATTGCCTCTCAGTTACTTGCAACGATTTCTTTGCAGACCAGAAACTTTGGAATATTGTGAACACCATTCTAATGTTTTAGGGAAAAGTTACTACAGCAAAGAATCGATCATCAGATCTCTAATTGTATTTGTTGCGCGGTATAAATGCGGTATTTAATTTTGTTTACTATAAGAAAATGCACAGATGCAACGTAAACTTATTCTATACTGCTCAATTTATGAAAAATACTTGATTAGATTCATTCTTTCATATACAAGAAAAATTGACATAGTGAAATTCTTTAAAATTGACCAATTATACGAACAATTAGTTAACTGGAATATCACCTACTTCAAATAAGATTATCGCTCTATCGCAAATGCAGTTTTCCTATGTGCTCACAGTATCGAACCGCACCAATAGTTATGTTTAACCCTTTGTAGCCCTAACCTTTTGCAATACCCCGGTTTGCTTTCGATCCGGTTGACCATAAGTTTGAGAGCGTTCACGTTTGCTTATATATTTTAAGGAAGTTCCTAGGGGGGGGAGAGGGGGGACAGCTAGTATCAACAGCATCGCGAATCTGTGATTACACGTTGGGATCTATGTCGGTGGAGCCAAATCTCTAAGTGCTCGTCGCGAGATGCAATCCGTTCGGCTCGTCCCATATCCTCTTTTAACATTTTCGCCGAGCCTTGCAAAATTGTTAATCCGCAGCTTTTCCAATTATACGAAGTAGGATCTTCCTCGTTTCGGAGTTGCCGGCTCCTCCTCCTCCCTCTCCCTCGCTCTTTCGGCTCTTTGTAAGCGAAAATACTCAATTCGGACGTTAAATTCAATTACAGCACTCCTGATTAATCCTAAGTATCCTTTCCCGAAGGATAGCTCCGACTCCTTCTCCCTCCGTCTTTCGACCTACCAGGCTTTCTTCCTCACTTTCCCTCTTTCTTCGACGCTGGAAGATGTCCGAGAGGAGATCGAAGGGGTGGAAGAAGACCTCAGCGAGGTGTGGGAGGTCCTCGAGGAGGATTGCTCGCTCCAAGGAGCCCGATCTTCTTTCAGTTCTGCCGGGGGTCGTCCTTTGCTCGAATAACTGTTGCGAGCGATGTACCCGCCATTAAATTCTGCTGATCCTTCGTCCCGCCCGATATCCGGATTATTACTGTTGCGATTGCGATATTAAAATCGCCTAGGCGTACTCTCAACATCTTTCAATTAAACTGTTACTCTATTTGAAGTCGCTGTGAATGCTTACGGGAAATAAGGTCGTCCGACCCGGGCGGACTTTCTGAACAAAGTTTAAGCGATTATTAATATATTAAATTTGAGATTTAGAAATTATTATTCCATATTCAAGTAAGAAATAATACCTTGTTACTGCAATACAGGGTGATTGAAAAGATTATTACTAGGCGTTAAGGTTTTACTGAAAACATAATCCTGATGACCTTTTCGACTCATGGTTCCCAATAAATTTTCGGTTTCTAGAGTCTACTTTATTTTCAATGTCTTGGTTGACTCTGGGTAATAATTGCATGGAAGTATTAGGAAAACAAACTCTAATATATTGAAATGAACAGAGAAGATTACCAGGACGCCAGTGCTAGAAGACAGCTGACTGGAGTGTATGTGTATGTGGTGGTTGAAAGAAAAATCGAAATTAAATAGGGTATCAGTCACCGAAGCCTGGCAGGAACGCTCTCGGGTGAGCCTGTACGTCATGCATGGTGTTTGGATATCATATCCTTTAGAGCCGAATCCCATAGAGCCAAGACAAAGAGCAGTGCGTGCGTCGAAAAGGACAAGATCCTTCGCTGCCCGGCAGCTTTTCTTCTGGTGGTATAATGGCCCACAGCACCGGATGCAGAAATCAAATGAATCCTCGAGATTAGGCGAAACACTAAACCATCTATCGCTCGTGTTTTTTCTTCGTTTCTTTTTTGTCCGGGGGAATGTATGGGCCGCGTTCTACGAAGGGATCGGGAATCGAATTGGGAATCGTTCTCACGTGTGCCAAGGTGTCTTGCAGTATGAAAGACAATTTGTCAATGATCGTCGGGAAGTGCCTCGTATACAGACCAGAGATAACAAGTGTTTTTTTTGTAGGTGTATTACAAAAAATAGTCAATAAGACGATCGATGAGACTTCTCAGTCAACTTTTATGGGAAATCTTATTTCCCGTGTCTGGCACAGGTTTGATATACCATTTCACTAATAGTACATTTTCACAATTTTACGAATGAATGTATACAACAGTGTAAGACTATAGGAATCAAATTCGGAGAAGAACGGGAATGAGAACAATTGAACGGTACAAGCAACATGTGTACCAGTTGCATGGAATGAATACGTGTTTAATTTCTTGAATTTTTTAAATTCGAAACAGCTAAATTTCACTCACAGTCCAAAAACGGAGACGGAGAACAAAGTTGCCGTGTATTTTTGGGTGGGTGTGCATCTAGAGTTACACGCTAACGATACATCCTGCCGCCAACTTCTTGAGAACATTATCCTGCCGAGCATAGTATTGAGTATAGTATCACCAATTATGACAAGTTACACGCAGAAGAAGCGTGGAGAAGGATGAAGATGAGGATGAGGTAGTTTCCACGTCGGTTCGTTTAATAATTATTAACGGTTAGCCGAGCTTCCCTGACACGAGGAACGCGGACCACCCAGGGCTCGTCATCCAACACGACAAGATAATTTCTGCCTCTCAAACCAGAAGTTCAGCGAGTCATCGCCTCTAACTGGTAGTCTTCCCGCTTAATTCCTTCTGTTCCTTGGGGCCCTCGGGCAGCCGGCCACCCTCCACCTCCCCTTTTCCCACTTGAAGTCCTTTGCATCCCTGAAACCGGCGCCATCCTATCTCACGATAGATCGTAATAGAAGAAATGCAAGTCTTCACACACAAGATTCCAGTAAACGATTCATCCTCATTCTCACTACTTTGATAACAGGAAGACTTATTGTTGATCAAAGAGGTTTCCGATGAATTTTCTATAATTTTTCATTGATTTGACTGAGTATGATAATTTTTTCAGTTATTATGTTGATTATGTGTGTTCATGGGGGTATATATTTATGCACATTTACTGTTGAGACAGATTGCCTGCAATTCCTTTCCTATACAATTGGTTATGATTCTAGTATTGCATGGTTTAATAATTTGAGTTTGAATGCTTTAGTACGTTGTATTAATGTTTAATAGGTATATTGAGCCCGACTTGCCTGTTCTGAGGCTGTACATTCAATATTTTGTTTTATTGTTAATTCGTGTCTCATAAGCTGTAGAAAATTGAAATATTGACTGCCACTGTTTTTCGATGTTTGTAAAATATTAACTGTGTAAAGTTCGAGTATCGCTTCAACGAGTATTATAATACAGATACGTAGTACATAACACGTGCTAAACACACATTCACAAATTCATTTGGTTACTGTTAATATCTTAGTGCTAGTTTAGTTAGCCTTGTCCTTGTTAATTAGGTTCCCAACAAACTGCAACAATACAAGTTGTGGATCATAGATGAGAAGTTATAACTAAAACTAGATGTATCAATTAGAAACAAATAGATCAAAGTTGCATTCTATCATGGCCGCCACTGATTCTCCATCTTGAATGGCGAGAGGCGACCAAAAACTGTATTTTTTGCAAAATTGTCTACACCATCTCGAGTTCTTAGCAGTCATAACAGATGGCACCATCCATCTGGTCGGTAATTCTGGACGTGCTGCCGTCTGCGCGTCGGTTATCGAACTGAGGCTAGTTCTGGCGTTTCGTGAAAAAGGGAAGACGGAAGACGAGGAAAAGTATTCGTGCATTGTAACAGCCTGTTACATTTTAACTTAAAGTCGCGTTGCTCCTTGATTTGTGGGTGAGCAATGAATTTGTTCCACGTCTGTTGGAAATGTATTGTAATAAGTCCGCTCTAAATAATACAACGCGTATGTAGCTCTGTTGAACAGCATTACCAACAATATATCGATGTGGTCAATTGGTATTCTGAACTTTGAATTTTTAAGTATAGCGCAACCAAGACAACAATAAGTAAACAGGCTCTCGTTCACGTTATTTGTTAGAATGCATGGTAATAAAATGTCTATTTCTTTCACCGGGATCGTCAGAATATATTTATTATTAGTAAAGGCCTGAATTCTCGTTAGGAAGTCATATTACTATCTAACTGACACGTGTGATCGGATCTTAACACTTCTGTCGGCTCGTTCATGGATTCTGTCCATCTGCTCGTTGTAAATGTGGAAGGACGTAAAATGAAAATTCTTCGTGTTGGCGGTCAGCCGAGATGAAGAAGGGCGGGATTGCAATTTACCGGGCTTTCACGCGTCCCCGTTAAACAAACAGTCTCTGCGGCGATAAGTGACGGTAGTGTCTCCATTGATTACGCTCGCCGGGATTTACATTTGCCCCGATTTTTGTAAAGCCCCGGGAAAAGTGTGGTATTTACGATTTTTTGCTCGCGCCGGCTCCACCTCGCTCGCTTTTTATTCCGACAAAACGAATAAATCAGCCGAGCCCTGATGCACAAGCAAATACATTTGTACGGAATCGACAGCAGTCACCACGGCAACGTTTTCCAACAATGCACTCTTTCGTACGAAATGATCACCGGGAATTAAGCAGAATTACTTAAGCGCTCGGGAGAAATATATAATGAATTGGTTTGGGAGGAGCATGTGACTATTGGGATACTCTTGCTGGATTTGTTTTTAATTTCAAAAGTGAAACATATACGTACGATGAGAGGAAGATAGAAGCATGCAAAGATCAACTCTTAAGAAGTAATTAAGTATACTTACGTTTAATAAGAAATGTTCTTATAATTGTGGGCTATACATATAGTAATAATCCTTTTCGGGGCGCTTTGCTTACTAAACATATTAAAGTTTCGACAATACAGATTAAACGACAGAAACTATAACTTGTGTAATTATATTGGATTTTCACATTTTCATATGATTTTCTATGCCAATGATATTGATTATCAAAAATTCCCGGGAAAATGCTCCCCCAATCCAAATTTCACGGACTGATTCAACCAACTAAGCTCAAATCCAGATCAACACAATATTGATTTTCAAAATGAAATAGAGTATATGAAAGACACTGATCAATCAGAAATATTGCATTTTTCGAGCTAAAAGCTCAATATCGGAACACAGTGATGGGCTTATCCTACCGTACTAGGGAGTCGACGAGCGCTCGACTTTTTCGCCCGCTGATGCACGTCAAATCATCGCGTTATTTTAAATAGTTTAACGCTCGTGCGCGCGCGCTTTTTCCGCGGATGAATGCGCGAATCGCTTTTAAAAGTTTGCTTTTAGCAGAAAACGTCGACTCCCTCCGCTCCACTCCGCAACCGGCTGTAATCGCCGGGTGGAGCATTAGTTTCGAGCTGTTATGCGAACGAGCGAGAGAGCTTGATTCTCCCTTTTTCAGAATCGCTCTGATATCCACGCTGTACGTGAACACACATTCTTCCCAGTACTGGATTTTCAGTTGTTCTTTCGAATGACACCGCTTTTTTGAAATTGTACGATTTACCCGGCTGCGATATATACGGATAGACACGCGCTAGATAGTGTCTCTGCTACAGGAGAATGCGGATGCATGTCAGTCAGCTACGTTGATATTATCAATCGATGTACTTAATTCGATGTATTGAATTGATGTAATAATAGTACGGTAATAGGATGTAATATAAAAAGGGAAAAAATAAACTTAAGACAATTAATTCACAGTCAATTGATTTGATAATAAATTGTTATTTGTATGCGTGAACTTTGTCTGGCATTAGCCATATTTCTATGACATTCTCTTATGATATGCTCGAATATAGAGACTCACTATAGATAGTGTCTTATGAAGAACCATGTAGATGCTGCCGGTTATGATAATCTTATTGGTTGATGGAACTGTTTATGAATCTACTGGTGTGAATCTTTTAATAATTCTACAGTAAGATAACGGCATATAATATAATAAGACAAGAAATAGGTACAATAGAATTAATGTGCAGCCAAGTGGCGAAGATTGTATTGTCCTTTGTGTACGCGATTTTCATTCAATATTAATGAGATTTGAATGGCATCTTGCTTAATGCAAGAGTTAAAATCTCCAATAAATTAATTGCCGAAAAGTGATGAACCTGTTGAAAGTAGATTTTTCTTCTTGATAAAAGGCTGCTTTCAACATAGACTCATATGTGTTCTCAGCAGGCTGTAGCAAAATCTTAATCATACAATATGCCAACATCTAGAATGGTAATAGAATGTTCTCCGAAAGTTTATTAAACCTGCCGTCACTTACTGGTTCGATGGAAAGAGATAAGTGATTGGACTTTTAATGCATTACAAATAAGGCTAATATGTGAATCCGGACCTAAGTGATTCATGAACATAAGAATATTATTTATCACACTGCCAATGGTGTCAAAGGGAATTTCAAACTCTTACATATAATGATGTTCTGGCAAAAGAGAATCACGCGACCAGTATGTTTGCCTATGTAATGTCCAATATTGTGGTTCATTTTCATATATCACTGTCGTGCTTTTACAGGTTCACAGATTTCCTCTACTTGGTTGAAACCTAACGTGAATTGGGCGGACGAGCAACCTCCACCAATAATTTATTATAACTCCATAAGCACGTTGGAATTTAGTTTGAATAAAACGATAGTAGAATTGTAGTTTTAGAAGAATCATTGACTACTGGTGTACATTGACATTCCATTACACTTTTACTATAGAGTTTTCCAACGATTCTCCGTCATTTGAAAGTGTTGATTTCAATGCCTCCCTTTTCTCTATCAGAACGTAGAGTGGTATAATTCTATCTATTCTTTATTGAAAATGATTGATCTATTACGCGACACGGTATGCTTACGGCAACTAACCAAATTCAAATGAATCGACCAGAAAATACCGGACGCTAGGAAATCCCATTATTTTTGTCCAGAATCGTTGATTCTCTAAAGCCTTAAACAAACGAGTACATAATGTGTGGTAGCTTTTGGCCGCATATTCTCTGTGCTTCGGAGAAACCAGGCGAGATCAGCGGTTTACTTCTAGTAAAGGAGGAAAATCGAGAAAACGGTCGGCGGAGAATCGGGTTGCTTGCTCCTTTGATCATGAAGCAGCGAGTCTTAAAGAATGCTGAAGTCGAGCCGACTTAAGGCACAGCAGGTGGTAATGCGATCCGCAGTTATTCCGAAATTTGTCAAAGTTCGAGGAGATCCCCTAATGACGCACTGGATACGCCTTCAAAAGAAATTACGCATAATGTCGGCCTGCTTTTTTTTCTCGCCACCCGCTCTTCCGTCATCTTAGGCCAAGGGTTTACGGCGAAAGAGCATCGGGCGGCTATGTGAACGGCAAGGCCTCGTTAAATATTAAAGTTTAAGCGATCTTTCCTTCGCGTCTTCGCGAATATCGTTTCGTATTTCCTTTAGTATTTCTTTACGATACTGGCTCCCGGTGGATGCAGACCGACGATTCAACAACGGTATTGTATTCATATTTTAATACTACGTACCAATAAATATCTCCGACATGAGGAATTCATCAAGCCTACTACTGTCATTAGTGGAATCCTTACTGTAAGACTGAGTGGGCAAAAGCATTGCCTGACAAACAAATCGACTTCGCTGGCAATTAAGCTTAACTGAATGGGTAATTGAAACTTGTATGCGAATGTATGAAAAACGTATGAATTCCTTTCTACAGCAAGATCCAAACGACCCTCGGCAGGGCTGGCGCCCTTCAAAAATTTTGAGAGTACTTTCATTCTACGTAATTTGCACCCCGAATGGAAGCGCATCCCGAATTACACACAGGTACGCGAGGCCTCGCAACATTCACCCTTAATTCCCTCAAAAACATGCAGCACAAAAGGCTTTCAGTGTGAAACCATGAATCAGTGCCCGCTTAATTGCGTCCCCACAAGCGCCCTCACGATCCTCACTCAAAAGATCACCAATTATACATTGTGCGAGGATCGCAGTGACAGTATCCAATGACGCAAATCCATGCGCGCGGCGCCGGCCAGTATGCATCCTTCTTTCCCGTCTCCGGTAATGACATCGTGAGAGATCGCAGGAAACGAGACATTCGAGAGATTATGCCAATCCGGGTCTCGCAAAGCTCTGCACTTGGTGGGCTCCAGTGGGGGCGGCGGGGGAGATGCCGAGAAAGCGTGGCGGAGGTGTGGGGGCTGGAAAGCTTGGCAAAGCCTCTTTTCGCCTTTTTGTTCGAGCCACCCCCCGGAAGGCGGGTGGGGCTGGCGGGCATGCTTCTTCTTCGGGAACATCCTGCTGGTAAGAATTAAGAAGAGAAGACGACGCACGGAGGATCGGAAATGGCGCGAGTGCGAAGGGTGTCTCTCGATTATATTCCGAGCGAGGAACGGCCCAGTAATCTCTCGAGCACATTACGATCTCTCGCGATACGTGTGCCTCTTGTTCTCCAAGATGAAAAGCACAATAATCGTAAACGAGCGGGCGAAATGGGATTCGCGAGGGGGGCTCGAGCGCTGTCGAGTTGTCGGGGTTGGGATTTGCCAGTAGAATAAGGCTGCTTCTCTTCGGATAACTCGATTCTCCCACTCGGTTATAACTTATGGGACTTTCTTGGAATGTTCAAGTCTTGAAATCCCTACGTTTAAGATAGTTTAAGGGACAAGTGGGTTAAATAGGCCTCTGCCCAATTCTCGCTTCATCACACTCAGTAGTGAAGGCAAGACCTTGAGTTAAGGTATTTTTCATTGAATGGGACATTCATGTTAATGGAGCTGCTTGCACCAACTGTTTACTGAAACCTCACACTCAAACTTATACTTAAACTTAAGCTCAAACCTCGTTAACAAGACGTAACTTTAGATTCACGTACGCGTTTATTTATGGGATAGTAATATTGAAAATTTCATTAAGTGTTTACCTTAGATGAAATAATCGATCGTTGTATCATTTTGTATATACGGTGGCCAAACAGATACTGATTATTACTCATTTTTGCACTTACACACTTGTTATAACTCATTTCCCAGGCTAATTATTACTCATTACAGTGCAACGTCCTGTCAATAGTTTTCATATATATATATATATATATGTCATTCTATACGGTGTAAAATTGTTTAAAGACGAAAAAGGAAACGATGAAGAGGTTTAAATGCGAAACTACGCGTGTGGTGATGCGAGAACAACGTAGTGGACATCGGGACTAGCCAGCGATAAAGAGGGGGATGGGTTGCAGGAGTAGCACGAGGGCAGAGAGGAAGCTCTAGGATAGCATGGCCACAGTTGCGAATTGGCCTGATTTGGAGTTCGTGTCAAATCTCGGTCTAAGCACGTCCGGTATTGGCCAAGGGGGTCGGGCACGTCATTCGCTCATTATATGATCCAATTAAGGTCGACACGCCAACAGTCACAGTCCTTCGCTCTCTCCGGCTCGATCTCTGCCCTCGATAATAAGCCCTATTCGGAGACAACGCGTTCCTATGGGCGCCTCCGGGATTATTCGTTGCCCGATTCCTCAACAGTCACGACTCACTCACCTATTAAACCTGCATTTCGGTGCGAGCGCTCGCATTCGAAAATCCAAGCCCATTCTTCCCGATTTTCCCATCCTCCTCGCGGGATTTTGCATTCAGGATTCTCCCGGGGAAAGCGAAACATCAGGGCGAAACGAGACTCCTTATTGAGCCAATCATGTAACGTTCGGGGTCGTTATCACACTCTTCTCCCTCGTTTGAAACTGATACCGTTGTGACAGACCAATCGAAATCCATCTCTCCTATGTATACACAGAGGAAATCTCCTGCATCATATATCGATGTTTCGCAGGTTAGAGGTGAATGTCTGAGACACAATTCCTCCGCATCCAATAATTGACATCAAGATAACCTGCTGACGTTAAGGTAACCTGCGAGTCAAATTCTAGCGCGCAGCAGCCCAAAAGTGTTTCTATGACAATACGAATTATTTTTAGGAAATGCGTGGAATTTGAATGGATGCCAAGGTAAGAACCCAAGCCGTCAGACCGTTGCGTTCGGTGTACCCCGTTTGTGATGGCAAACAGTACCGCTCGGTAATAATCCAGAAACAGCGAAATAGGAATAAAGTCATATTCTCCTAGCAGACTCGCCTCGTCGCACCTTCGAGGATAGATATATGTAGTCTCGATCGATCGTAACGATTCCTATCGCAGACAAAGACCTCCCTAAATGTATCCGGCGCGAGTAGATCTCACCCTAGCCTCACTATCACCGCCCCCGGATAGTATACTCGCCACAGGGAACAAAGATTCGAATCCAGCCGAGCGTATTATTCCACATTACGCACACGACAAAAACATCATCCGAACTCAGAAGCGGAGAGCGCAAAGCTGGAGATGGGCGATGGTTCGAAGCGGGAGCCGAAGGGGTGTGATAGGGGGGAGAGTTCGGTATTGGTGGGGCGGGCGGTGGGTGGCGGGGAGGTGGGGGGAGAGAAAACGGCCATAATGAATCGCGTAACGATTTCGATTTATTTTCCCCGAGGATGCACCGGTAACTATCTAAAAAGAAAGAGAGGGGCCTTCGGTGGTGGGTGACAGGCTGCGGCCTCTCATTACCAGCTAGCGCCTGACTCTCCCGCCTCTCTCTCTCTCTCTCTCTCTCTCACTCTCCCTCTCCCTCTTTTCTTTTTTTCCCTCTCCTGCTCTTCTTTTTCTTCTTCGGCATTTTAATTGCAGCAATGGCCTGTGTGCACTCGGTGCACTCTCCTAAGAAATAATTATGCCGCGCGTACAGCCTCCGCAGGTGTATGTGCACCCACACTGGCGAACGCTCGGTTTCTGGTAGAGGGTGCCTCGGTGCCTGGAACTGGGACCCCCCGAAAAGTGAAGCGGAGGCCTGGGGCCTCTCCTTGTTCGCACCAGACGCACACGTGCCACGCCCCTTTAAAACGCGATATTGCGACCGGCCATGTTTGGCACAATGATCAAACGCATGCTACCAGGTGTGCCCCGTTTTTCGCCCCCCCCCCCCCCCCTACCCAAAGAGCCGTCGATCTGCCGTAGCATCATACATCTATGATCATTTTACTTTGATGTCTTCTTTATTCAGCCCCCTTTGGCCTGTTCCTTGTTCTAGGACAAATAAGGCTCTACTTGCTCCTTGACGTTTTGGCTAGATTCTAAACTGAAGACAGCAGGATGCCTCAAGACCTTTGTAGCCATTGTAGCACGTGCATTTTGACAAATTAATCGAGTTAGTATTAATCAACTATTGTCCACTTCTTCCGGGCAGTATCCTCTCGATTAGTTCTCTAGCAAAATATTACTAGTTTCTTCGTCCTTTAACGAAGGAACCACTCGAAATCAAGTCCTGGTGGGTAAAATATAATTGCGGGCGGTGAGATATCGGCTTCTCATGTCCTGCGGATGCAGGTGATTGGCAGCTAAAGGATGATTGCCCCTCGATCATCCTCGTCTTCCTGACAGGTGGGTGCGTGAGAGCGCAATCGATGGAGCTATAACTCTATAGCCGAGGATGCTATTATTGTGGATTACCTATCGATTGGTCATTATACACGCTGCAAGAATGACTGACGTCTGCTTTCTCTGGGATTATTTGGGATAGTCATTCGATTGCGTTTTTTGGCTTCTCTCCAAACTGCATGGGTGAATCTTCTCATTAAGCGATCATCGCATCTCAATTCTTCATATGAAATACTACAGGTTGATGCACTTGTCTTACAATCAACACTATCGAACCCAAGTTTTATCGGATATATTTATGCATTGTAGTACATAGAATATAATTTTATATTTAATATATAAAATATAGTTAGCTAAAATATAGTTCTATTCCATAGAATAGAATAGTGTAATCGCCAGTTGTGATTCGAAAGCTTGGACTTTAAATTAGTACTAGCGTACCCCAAGTTATATCATGGCGCATATACATATATTATATTATATTATATTATGTGCATTGTATAAACAATTGTGTCCAGCAGTGTTTACCCGAGAGTGATGATTCAGAGTCAAGTGAAAGGGCCTGAACATGTGCATAAGTGAGAAAGAGTGAAGTGTACGCCAGGAGCGGCGATAGGGAAAAAATTCGCAAGGATTGTCGCTTTCGGCAGTTTCGCTCTTTTTCTTCTGGAGAGTTGGCTCGACGAGGAGAATCTCCAGGGATTTTTCCAAGTTGTGGCTCGAGGCTAGCGAAGATGCAACAGGCCCCTTGCTAACAAACAGGCCGAGGAATCTTCTGGCACTTCTGCTCTAGTGGCCTCGACACGTGTAGTGTCATACACGGAAGAACGCCAGTTAGCCTGCTGAGTCTGCTCTACTCTACTCTACTCCACATTCTCTCCCTCTCTCTCTCTCTCTCTCTCTCTCTCTCTCTTCTCTCCTCTATCTGTTTTTCTCACCCTGCCACCCTAACTCCTCTCATCCACAGAGGAGGAGGTGCCTCACCACGAGAAGAATGCATACCCAGGAAAGAGAGAACTCTGCGTGGACTTGCATTTTTTCCTTGTGCACTTGCGGGTTAGTGAGTAGTATTAGAAGAAGATATTTGATTGAACGTTGCTTCCAGGCGGTCAATATTACTTAATGTGTCAACAAAGTTCCTCTTGGAAATCCTCTTGGAGAGTTTGGAGCGAGTGTGATTAAGCAAAGAGCACGAAAGTTCGCAAGGAATAAGATTTGTTTACACTTTCACAAGTGGTTGCTGTCGCAATGACTGTTTGACCAGCCATCGACAGTCTAATTATAAGGTAGCAATGATTTCGCATGCGGGCAGAAAGTATGTTTATCGACGACATGTCTCTTCTCGAGGCTCGGGGCGGTCCCCTTTTGACAGGCTAGCGATTTTACGAAGTGTCCCGGGTCAGGTCGAGTGTCCCAACAAGGCCTGGAGGAGGCTGTGGAGGTGTTGTTTGTACATATCTCGCACGACCACATGCGCGTCGATTGCGTTGGCAGCTCCGAATTTTCAGAATGCACTGTGCACGGGAGCGTGTTCTTCGAAAGCACGTTGGCATCGAAAGCACAGGCCTACCTTCCGGGGGAGTTGGAGGCGCATGAATATTAATCCTGCTGAAGCAGCTAAAGCGAAGGAGCGAGGAGACGAGGCACTCGACACGTACCCGCTGCTTCGCTATCTATTTAATTCGAGCGGATACCTCGCCGGGCCACGTGGTCGAGATTGCCGTCCTGTTATCGCTTCCCCCCATCGATTGACAAGCAGAAAAAGTACGAGCTTCTTTCGGAAGGTTTTATTATTCGATTCGGTTGATTGTTCATTGCTTGATCGCTGATCTCTTATCTCGGTCCCTTGCTGGAGATCCTGGAGGCCAGGACGGTCTGGGGGGTCTTTCAGTCTTAACAATACTTATCTTTTAGACATTCTCGATCGGATCCCACACAAATTTGTATACGAGTCCCATCCTTTGACAACGGATACGATCTGAGCCAAGAAATTAATCGAACTTTAAACATTTATATTTTTTGTAAAAAAGTAACTTAACGTTACCGGAGACTTTGATATACGTGGAATCACCGACCGGTAGATGGGCATCTTTTAACGCGTTAGCCCCAGCATCACTGACGATCCCGCAAAATATGAAATCTACATATGGAGAAGTAAAGTTGAATCTGCGCCGAAGTCAATGTCCAACCGAATGCAAAAGTTTCCCACCTCGTCAGACGTGTCGGATTCCAGTGAACGGTTGCATGGGCGTTACGCGTACAACAAACCCGGACGCACACTCTGCCTCGCGTGCAAAGAGATCAAACAGGATCCAGAGTGTGGAGGGGTGCACGTATCGCGAGAGGAGCAATTCGAAAAGGCGCACGGTCTGCTCGTCTGTCGCTGGAAACTGACCCTCAGGCTCGCTACTCTGCACTAGGCACATGACAGTGGGTGTGCGCGTACGCGCCGGGCAATAGCAGGTGAGCAGTAGGTGTAGTGGTTAGTAGGTGTATACTAGACAGTAGGAGGGTGGTTTGACACACGTGAGCAGTCCGCTCTCTTTCAGGGTGGCGGCTAAGAGCCGCGCTCCCCGCAAGGGCGCAATGAAAAAATATTTTCCCATTTTCCCTTCGACCCCCTTTACCGCTTTCACCACCCCGGCCAAGAGGGATTGGGGCTCTGGGAGAGAAAGGGTGGCCGATGCAAGATAAACTTACATCTGGAGTTTCTCGCAAGGGCACAGGGTACGTATTGCAGTTACGTGCGTGCCATGCTGGTACGTCCTCCTGAAAGTCTCTCAAAGTAAACATAACCGAAGTCCGAAGATAATCTTAGATTAGGTGCACCTTGAAGTACATCCACATGCTTCTCTCTCTCCCTCTCTCTCTCTCTCTCTCTCTCTCACTTCGTTTTGCATAGAGAAGTGCAACTAGATCTAACGACTACTTCCTCCAAACAACCACTGCCTGGTCTAATAGATTCGGCAGTGAATACGGAATAGGAAGGTGAGCACAACCGCACCCTGAAAACTGGGAGAGGGAAGGGAGGTGTGTCGTTTCCTTTCTTCATCTGTTATGAGTGCTATGCGCCTGGCCTATGTAAAGATACAGAAACGTGGGGGGCGAGGAGGTGGCGGCGACGAAGAGGGAGCGGGTAAGAGTGTGGGGGCTGGAAAAAGTGAAAAAGAGGGGAAACAAGCTCGGCTCGCGCTTACGTGTATTTTATGCATTCGAGCGATTGCGGAGTGTGTGTTCGTGTTGAGGTTTCGAGAGGAGGCGAGGGGGGTTGCCAAAGGGCGAGATCGGAAGGAGAGGGTGGTGTTTGAGGGTGGGTCGGGGGTAGGGCGCGGAAGGGCGCAGCCGAAGCTATCAAGAGGCCACATATAAAATCATAAGGCAGGAATGGGGCCACGCCTACCACCCCGCGGAGCCCACCAATCGGCGCGTGCTGCATTTAAATCGCAACCCCCGTCTACTGCATTGTCGGGGTTTCTTTTTTTACCGCGGGCGGGCTCGCTACCCCCCCTAGCCGCACACACATCCCAGTGCCGCGCACGTCCGTGTCCGGCAGTACACGTGACACCTCGAATATTCATATTCCCGTTCCAGCTGCCATCGCACACGTACACACACCGGGGGTTGCCGTGTGTACAGGAGAATATGGACTCGGGGCGCGTGCAGCAACCCCCCATACCTACCGGCGACACCCTCCCGTCCCTCATCTCACGTCCCAACCGCCCTCTTCCTTGGATTTCCCATTGCCAACGGGCCTCTGGGCTTTCTCCACCCGCCTCTCTCCCAAACCAACATCACCCTTCCCCCCCTCCCCCCACCCACCCCCCACTCCACACCCGACTACGACACACGTGGCCAAGCGTGCACGTATGTCTCTCACCGAATACACAGCCAACGGGCCACCGTACGCACTTCCCTCGTTCCTGCTGCATTTGACACCTGCGTGCTCTTACGCGTCCACCATGAGCATTCTCATTTCGCGATGAATGCTTGGACTGTCTAGGCTGAATGCTGCCGGCCTGCCTAGCTTTTCGCACTCTATGCCACTATGATGACTGCTTGGCTAGGAGGTTGCGCATGGTTTGGCTCACAGTCTGACTGATAGCGAGTAGAATGCATGTTAACACAGCTTGGAGACGTATTGTAAAAGATTTCTATTGTCCCTTTTGGTGCTGTGGACGTGGGGAATCATAGAAGAGCGAAAGTATTTTCTAGAAAGGGGGAAATGTTCAATAATTACGGTTTTGTGACACTTTATTACGCTTCGCGGGTGGCCAACGGATTTTCTATTTCCGTTTCGGTCGCGATATGGAACTGTTGTATTGGCAATAGGTTGTTCAAAGTTTTATGAAATTTGTGCAAGAATATTTGAATCTGTGATGTTGGGATCATCTTTATTTAGTATCATGGTATTGAACGTGATGGTTTGGTGACGGAAAATCGTCTTCCGTTCATCATAACATTTCAGCTGTATATACAATAATGCAGAAATGTAACTGTATACTGTGCGAAATCAATAACATAATACAATTCAGCAGTAGGAATGAAACGACAAGTTATATGACATTGTGGTCGAAAGCCAGCTCATTTTAAACGCTATTTGCACATTTAGTCCAAAGAAACTGGTATAAAAACATGATTGTATATTACTAAATTGTTAAATTCAAGATTACAGGTTTCACGGTTCCATAGCACATATCAATGTATCTTATCGCGCAATAAAGAAAATGGAAGAAGTGGACCTGCCAGCCCCCGCAATTTGCCGCAACTTTGCAGTAGAATGTGGAAATACGATAAAATCGTGAAGTATCATTCCATTTAATACAGCTTTCCAATTCCCGAAGGGAATGAAATGGGTCATTTTTAATTTCGTTATAAAGTCGTTACATTACCACGTATCTCACGATCGTGTAAACTTACAAATAAAGCCTCGGTGCAGATCTAATATTCGAATGCAATTACTCTAATGAATAGGCCACAATAGATAGTTGTACATTATTTTGAACCTGGAAAAGTGAAACGATCTCTGAAAGGCTTTATCTGCCAACCGTATCTTCACGCAGTATGTTTTCCGCTGAGTAAATATGACTGGCAGAATTCTAAGTCAACACTGACTCATTATACCACTTCGATAGTGGACGAACTCTTTCTAATATTAGACAGTAGGATAATCACTTCGAGTTCGAGTATCACTTCTGACATGAAATATTTTATGCTAACATACTCCAGCAGCACAGCAAATAAGAATACACACATTGTTATTCATCTTTTTATGGGTTCGCTTCTATTTCTCGCAGAAAATAACACACACCGCTCGTTGTTTTTTACAATGGAATAAAAAAATACCTCAATCCGAATGAATTTCAACAATTCTATTTCAATTACACACTTGTGGTACACAATATTATAACGGTAATTTAAAGTATTACTTAATAATTGTAATGGAATGATAATGGAATGATATAAGGTATTAATTTGATACTTATATATTTTATCCGAACCTGGCAAAACGTCAATATTATATCTCATTGTGTAGTTATATAGATAAGATTACACACCAAGGCTGCGTGAGGAATGCGCAAAAATTGTATTGCGAGTGACTAAGCGCCTTCTTAAAAAAGTGAGAAACTGTTCGGCTATTAATCAACTATTTAAAGAGGTTATTATTGTTTTTTGGTTTGAGAGGAATCGGAAATAACGGCCCGCGATGTGTTACCGTAAGGGATTCAAAGAACAGACTGGATTTTCTACGTCAAGCCATGAAGAATGCTTGGGTCAATCACTCATCTTAACCCCTCGGCGAGCTTCTCACTAGTGCTCTACAACACCCCCGACGAGTGTCTTATACTTGACACTATAGTTAATTTTCTAGAGGACTTTGTGCGCTGGGGGCCAGAAGACTTCAGCGTTGCTCGAGAACACGATAACGAGGTTTGTGCTTTACACGTCAAAAAGACTCATTCGAAAGGTATATGTATAGCACAATAACTTGCTAACATTTTCGGAAAAGACCAATTATAAACAAAATCTAAATCATGCATAGATCGGTGTACAGAAGGCATTTCGAAGTGTTAAAAAATATGCAATACATAAGTTTAATAAGTCTATCGATAACAAGGGTTAAGTCTACACAATGGAGTATGTTTAGTTTTTCTCCGTTTTTAACGTAAAAGTGAGGAAGTGCGACATTTCCATAAATCGTTCCTGAACACCTAAATATTATCTGAGACGGAGAGGCGACGCACATAAGTGCCCGAGTAACGGCGGTTGCGGTGGTGGGACACCTCCCGGAGCAGGTGCCACCCAGAATGCGTGATATCCTCTGAAGCGGAGTCGGGGGAAGAGGATCGGGCGTAGAAATCACGAAACGCTTTGCGCTCTTATTGTTGGAGTGGCGCGGTGTTGAGCGAGAAGACGATGTGGAAAGAAGCAAGAGGAAAGAGGAAGGTTTGAGAGAAGGATAGTCAGTCGAGAGGGACCGTTATCCCTTCCTCGAAAGGGACCATATCTCTTAGTGCACATCATCCGACAGAGCCCAGTAGGGGTTGGCTCTCTTGGCATCCTGCGCTCATTTGATTTCTTCTTCCTCGGAAATGGCTGAGCAGACTTCCGCTCGACTGGAGATCGAAATGGAGTCGCGAAAGGGGCTGAAGCGACCCGGGGCCGCCTTTCCCCACGGCAGTGCGCCGCAAAAATTGATAATAAATTCGATAAAGCCTCGCAGGCCGATAATGCAATAATCCAATGAAATAAAATGATATCGCCCTGGCTATATTGTCGATATCCTGGCTCCATTTGCTCGTCCTCCACTGACGACCTCATGCTGCCGCTACTTTCGTTAATGTCCTTCGATCGAACGCCGCCTGCCAGCCCGGCTTTTATTGACTCCGGAATTATCCTCGAACCGGATTATCCGCCAGTGGATGATTATGCCGATCCTGCCTTAAGCTAATTGGATCCCTATCACACCCACAGGATAGAAATTCCGCAATATCAAACACCAAACTTTGGTAACAATGTTGGCTTTTTTAAACGGGATAACTATTGGTACGACCTAATTATCTAGTTTTGGTATTATTTATCAGTAGTGATTGTGTGTTAAATGCAATTTTTAATTCGTTCCAATTAATAACTTGGGGATGAAATAGTACTTATGAATAAACAATTCGTAACAATAATATTTTCCTAAATTTCATAAAAGTGCGACTGGTATTGGACCAAATTTCCTGTATCCCGGCAGTATTAGATTACACAGTATTAATTTTTCCTCAACTTTTGATTCCACAAACGCGACATTCTATCCTTAAGTTTCGCATATTTTTTCAAGCTTTTAGCGTGTATAAAGTACGCTTCGTTTGCCCAACTGACTCCCCATTTAATTTTACATAAGCTTACGCATCGGTAGAATTATGATCACTTCAGAACAAGGTACTGGACGTTCGTGACAAAAGTGTGATATCAAGGAGTGTTGATCACGAGGCAGCAAAGGAGATTGCACGCGGTTCAAAATCAGAGCCTCGGGCTACACCGCGCCTAATAGGAGAAAAGAAGTTGCCCGCGTTATTTCGGCATTGTCCTTTCGCCAAAGGGCACTTTCTCCGGCGGCGCCATTTTTTTGCCAACCCTTAATTTCTCGATCCAATCAAAATGACTCACGCTCGACTTTGTCAGGCAGGAACACAAGTGGAACTGTCTCTCTAATCCTGCCTCTCTATCTGCCTCTCTCTCTCTCCCTCTCACTGTTTCCCGTAGCTCCTCGCTCTCCATTCTCGACGCGACCACCCTCGGGGTACAGAGCAGAGTTACGAGAGTGATGCAATTACGAGCTAAACACTAACGAGCTAACTCGCCCGATTGAAAATGGCTGTATGCTCCGCTGCCTGCAAACAGTAAAGCCATTACGGTTTTCGTGAAGCCCCCGTCCAGTCAATTCTTTCCAACTTGTGCCCTACTTCGAGCTTCGTCATATTTCTCTTACAATTCCTTTCGCCGGGAAATACGCCGATTGACAAACAACAGGAAGAGAAGGAATCTTGCTCGATTGATTAAATGGCAAGAGTTCAAAGATAGAGCTCGTCGTATTCTCCATGCTCGAAAAGTTGGCGCTATGTGCTGCCTTGCATATGGATTTTTTTGTACTCAAATAAACTGTTATTGTGTTGAACTACGGAATAACCCTTTCGGACTTTACCCAACGTTGAAAGTATGTGGTACTGAAATGCTTGCGCTGCGGAAGTTTGTTATGTTTAACTGGCTAGAACTTGCGCTTGAAGAACTCCGGAACATTAATTTTGGTCCAGTCTTCCATTGTGTAAATTCAATTTGTCGAAATTTCGGTAAAGGTATTTGAAAGGATTGACCAGCTTGACTTCTTCATTATGATTCGACGCATGCATATTTCTATTACATCCAAAAGTCATACATTTGCAGTAAGTTTATGTGGGAGCAGAAATATATAGAGTTAGACATGAACAAATGATGTACACAAAATTACAATGATGTAGAAAATATCATCTTCGGGTTATGCTATCTATGCTATTCACATTGTAACACGATTCCAATAATACTATAACCTGCCTGAAATATTAGACCCTCAGGTAGAAAGAACCCGAATTCTTGACGACTGAATGGTACGCGCTTACCGATCGTTTTTAATTAGTCGTTCGATTTCATTCGCGTCGTAAAAGAACATTTAGAAAATTGCTGGAATTTTATCAGCAAATTCGTCATTGCACCACCACGGCACAGAAAGGATGGTGTTACAGGTTGTCGCAAAATGTCTGACCGACAAATTTCTCTTGATCGGAATCGATGGCGCTACTGAATAAGTTCATTTCATTTTACATTCGGGTGAAATGGATTAAACCCCTAAATATTATGTGAACACGTTAAATGTATTGCCGTATCCATATGTGTATGTCATATGACAATTTTACGATATTTTACGAAATGTGGAATAATTCTTAAGCTACGAATATTTTATATTAGCCGCTTTTTACGAACTTCGTGTTAATACCGGAAATTTCTTAAGTTTTTGTTCCAAGCAACAAGTTGCTTCGTGTTGCTCATATGTCGATAGTAATGTGAACATAATACCGATATGGATAATATAAAAACATTCAGCAATAGTATGAAACAAAAAAGTGTGTGCTCCAGTGTGAATTCAGTTGCAGACAATCGCCCCATCATGAAGTCCTGTATCAACAAAAAAGGCGCCAATTTAGCATAATATTTTATACCATTATTCTAGGAAGCTTTACATAGTACTGAGAATCACCATAAAGTTACAAGACATTTTTGGACAATCCTGCATCCGCATCCAAACTGTAGAGAATGTCTGGGAGTCCGATATGAGAAAGAAAACATTGTGACTGCTTGTGGAAGGTCAGCTGGGAGCGCCAACAGAACCAGTAAAGAACTACAACAAAAATAAAGAAGGTGAAAACTGAAAAATTGTACTCTTAAATTGGTCATTTAAGTCCAGCAATTAAGCCACAACAATTAGAAATAACAAGTAAGTTCAAATGAATGAGTCACTTAAGAGATTCTCGATTTTTGGACGAGCCTGTATACACATATCCAGGCTACAGAGGAAGCCCGAGACTCCGAAGTGAGAAGGATGAAGTTGAGGCCGCTTGTCAAAGGTCGGCTAGTGGAAAAGTCGTTTGGTGGGCGGCATTGTCGAGTGTCCTCGTGAGGGTCGCTGCTCTCCCGATGTGTCCATTCGCTTACTTCCGCAAGGATACGAACCACAAGCAAGGACTAGCGGCTCCGTGAGTTGAATGCTTGTCACCGGCAGAAGGCATCCTTTGTTGCCGGCTAGTGGTCCGAAGAAAATTGTCCGCCTGTATGCGTGTGCCTCCACGTGTCTCCCGTACTCCTCGATATCAACGAATGAAGATGTCCTCCGAACATTTCTCCAAAGGACCTTCTCCTTCTCTTTCTCCCTCTTCCGCCTTATCTTCTCCTTCCCTCCCTCGCTTCGACTCGGAGCGAAATCTGCTCTCCGCTCTCCCAGTATCCGTCGATTTCCCAGCCATATAGGATCCTTATAGAATCTTATATAGAATCGCTTGGAACCATGTTAGCTCCTTATTGACCGTGAAATGAACCGGAAATGGTATTGGTTACCGAGGAAGCACAATCAAATCACGTGTAGAAGAATACGTTTCTACTGAAATAATGCAAATTTACTGAAGCATGGTACTTGTCTTACTTACAAGATTTCTTCATTGTTATTAAGAAACAAGTTAGACACAATATATTAGACAGTAAGTAATGAAACTTGGCTATGCCTTGTTAAGTGTTACTACAGAAGACTGCAGAAGATGATGATGAGACAGGAAAATTTGACCGCTATCTACTAACAAAATAAAAGCTAACGTATAACAGAATTGACGATTGGTTCACTCATCCAACAAATAGCTATTTCCTGTCTTTCATACATTGCGAAGCGTTTACAAAGCAATGTCTTTTTTGAAGAAGCAGTAGCGTACACTGCGACGGTATACATCCCGAAGTGTTTCATAGAGTAGTTGTTATAAAAGGGAATTCTGAAACGATTTAAGCAGTTATTTTGAACGTTGAGTTGGTGGGAAACTGGTGCTCTCTGCTTCACTTCCAACGGGAGACAAAAAAGAAAGCCGAGTGGGCTTAACTCCAGTGGGTGTATAAAAGTGGATAAGACTGTTTAGTGGTAAAAACGTTTGTTACTGCGGGCAAAAGGCTTTAATGCAATGCGCAAAGACAAAGCAAAGTTAGTTCAGTGACGCGCGGATGAAAAAGCTCGGGACAAAGGAGTCCCAAATTAGTCTGATACTGTTTTCGGTTATGAATATGGTAAGAGGTTTTAAACGACGGACTTGCAGTGTTTCTGGTATTCATGCATCCATGAGGTGCATTTATTTCCATTTCACACAATCACATATTATGTGAAATTTGAAAACTGATAAAATCTAGTAAATGACATCTTCCCTCATCGAAAAATTGAATTAACTTATATTATAATTATATAAAACAAAGAAAAAGATATAAAAGTTGTAATCTTCACGATATCGCAATAAAACTGGTGTATGAGAAAGAGCTGTGTTTGTTCAAAACACATGTTTGGAAACAGAAATCGAAATTAGCCGACGTTTAAATCCCAAAGTGGTTAAGCATATGAGTCATCAATGTCTTGTCTATACGTGTATTATATATGCCTGTATTTACTTATTTTGAGACGAAAAATCGAAGACACCACACAGTAAACATTGTATTTTATTGAGCAAAAAAAGATCAACAATTCAAGTCGGTCGGCACGATTTAAGAAAAACATTAAATTAGAAATAAACTACCAATTTGGAAGGTATACAAATTCTAAAAACCAAACGAAAATGAGACGCGGAACGCCCTTCGCATGAGCTCTACAATTTATGAATACATTCTCGTGCAATTCAACGAGAACTGCTGAATTCACAAGGAAATAGTATTTTGCATTTTTTCCCCAGCCATTGAAAGCGCTCTCGGAGGACGATCAACATCCCGATCACGATATCCGAGTTTCCTTTGCACCCACTCATCCCGGAATCTCCCAGACAAAGAATAACATCGGGAAACGTTATTCCCGGCTTGGGATTCTCTCTCTACGGCTGCGCACATACGGGGTAAACCAGAATGTTCTGCATTTGGCCTCATGCTTATAGTAAAATTTTACTAAATACTCGATAAACAACAATACGGGAATTTGGAAACTAATTTCAAATAAGGAACCGGAGGCCTATGCGGTGGGGCTCTTTCATTCCCTAAATGTTTATTAACTATGGTCGCAGTGCGAGCGTAGAAATGCTGTGTTAAAGTACACCATTTTAAACAATATTATATTACTCGATAATATTCAATTATTGTACTTCAATGAGTATATGTTTACTTCGTGAGGTAAGAGCAGTCTGGTTAAACATGTGCATTTTTTGAAATTGTGTAATTGACACAGTTGTTTAGAAATATTAGTGTCCCTAATCGTTACTCGTTAGCTTATACTAACCGTTGCCCGACGGTTGGACTTTACTTTTCATTTGAAAACAAATTGAATCTCATATATGACATTTGCCGTCTCTCCACGAGGGCAAACTTCGCCTGTTTGTCTGGAATGGCTGAATTACCCTTACGTATTACAGGCATTTTGCCAATTCCAAGTCATTGGTATATATGAAATTGTTGTGTGGGCAAAAGTGGGTTTAAAAACGACAATCAAACTTTGAGTTACACTCCCTGATTGTTAGTCTAGCAGTATGTGGTGAACACAATGACACACGTTGTATCAAAAGGCGACTCGGTAGGTAGACTCTCACGCCAAATAGAAACAGTAGTAGTGGTTGTCAGCCAAGGATATAGCAGCTTTCGATCGATACGAAATTTTCATCGTAATCCCTGAAAAATGGTAAACATACAACAGAGCAACATTTATTTTTTTAGAAAATGTATTAATTTGATTGATCTTCAAGGGGTTGCGTATCCTGCCAGCCGTATAGTAAATTTTCAAGACACCTTGTACCAAGGGACCCTTGCGATCGGCCCGTTTTATTCTACCAGCGCATTTATTCCTCCAGTCGGCTGGTTCGAATCTCTCCGAAGGATATCATTCTCTCGCTGGGCGTCGAGGATAATGGCATACCTGATAGAAGGCTGCCGGTGCGAGAGAGTGAAAAATTATTCGTCGAAGAAAACATTATGCCACCGGTACCACTGGCGCTTGCGAATACACACACGCGCGCGCATACTTTAGCTCGGTGCGCGGCAGTAATAATCGCGTGCATAATCCTGCGCATAAACAATCGGGGAATCGGCCGACTCTCCTAACGACTGGGAAGCTTTCTGCGCATTTATCGTCGACGGTCGGTGGAGAAAGCGGTGGTTTTTGCTATTCAATGAACAGGAATGGGAAAAAGGGAACTAGATTGTTATTCGTTGGGAAAATTCCCATTTTAGAGAAGAAGAATTGTGCAATGTAATTCATGAAATGATAGAATTAAAAAATCATTATATGGATTCCAAAGATATTGTATGTAACATGTGCAAACTTTTCCATACTTTTCTCGACGTCAACACGGGGAGATTATTAACCCGAATTAAATTAGTAAAGCTTCGAATACATTTCTGTTTTTGCAAGGTAAGAAATACAATCTTGTTTTGAGACATAACGCAGACTTATAACTACATGAAATCAATAAAATAAAGTAGGTTTATAATTCATTGGGAATTTCTCCTACTCTGAAGCACTTGAAAGAAAACAATTTTTCACCTAATCGATGTTGTCAGGAAGAAATTTGCATTTAAATTGTACACTTACTCGATCGATTATCGATTTATTATTGTACCTGCTGATGTAGCCTCAGTATTGAATGTATTAAATACTTTTACTTAGGACCATCTTAAATCATACGACTGCGTCCTATTTTCCAACGGATCTGTGTATACGGATTTTGTCTTTACCCAAGAACTAAATTGTCATTTCGAATGCATTTTAGACTATCCTAACTGTATGGCTAATTATAAAAAACAAATAATATAAAAGTGGAACGTACATTACTAGGGACTTTCGAAAATTCTGGATTTCTCCCATTTCTCCTCTAAAAACAATAGCTTGTAATTGTTCATCGTTTCATTCGAACAAGAAACAACTAGCTTTCTATCTTGATACAAATTTCCCGGCATTGGTTCTCAAACTCGGAGCATTTGGCAAGAGGGCAAACACAATACTGTGGAAATTCCTGGATCAGTAAAGCCGGCTTTCTTTCAAATCCAGAAATCGCTAGTTTTCTATCAGAATACAAACTTTCGGTCATTGTTTCAGCAAGGCCGTGCATTTACCGAGGAAGCAAACACAATATCGCTGAAAGCCAGAAACCTCTAGAGCAGACAGCATCTCCAAAAATGCAGCAATCACCATACTGGTATCTCGGGAAGAGTCAGTGGAAGCGTCGAGTTCGCAGTTCGCAGTGGCATTAATCGGGCGGGGATAATGGAAATGGCGTCGGGACATTTTTAGTGCGAGGGTGGTGTATGTACAGAGTGTTTCCCTTGCTTTTGAATGAGAAACGTCTGTGTTGCCGACAGCCTGTGATCGGTCTATAATATATCAAGTATATATATCATAGCGTATATCATACAGAAATAATAATAGCAAGTAGCAAGAAGTATGCTGACCAATCGGTTTTATTTTGTAGGATTGTTTGTGGATGAAAATGCTTTCGGATTCCAAGCAAACGCATCACCCTGTACATGTAGAGCGTACGTATGTCCATCATAGGATAATAGTGGTGGATTAGCAGTGGCTGGAGGCACGGCATATGGATAGGCGAGGATTTTAATGCTCGTTCTCGGATACACGCGGCCATATGTACGCTGGCTATGCGCGCCCTGGCGCCGAGTACGAAGGGGTGCCGGCACTACTACGCTAAAAATGGCGACAAAACCAACCCCCCGAGCGCCCGCTCGACAAAAGCCGGCGAATTTTAATAATGGATTTATGCGCATATGTTAAATACGCCTCATTATTATTTCCCGCAGCACTCGGCGCCCGCTTTTTTTCTCTGTCCCAACCCCTTCCAACCCTCTGGGTTTTGTTCGCCGCAAAGATGTACCTGTCTATGTACGGAGAGCATTCAGATGATGATTGCCGAAACGTCCGTTTCGACATGCACTCGCAAAATGCTCCCGACAATCCTTATAGTAGTATATGAGTGTACGGAAGGTGAAATGGGGATTGCTAGCGATAATTGACAGAGATTATGCATTGTTCGTGTGTATCCCTGTATCCCTGGCAAATATTTGCCGACTGTTAATGCTAACAATAATATGACATGCGAATAATTAAACTCTCATTAAAAATGGAAAAAAGTCGTTTGCATTTTCCGCGTTTCTCGTTCACACTATTGAATTCTATAACTTAACATTGTGGTTACGAAAGGGTATGCCAAGAATATAATAATTTTTCCATTCAATCTCTCCCATGATTATTTTAAATTCATTAAACGCCACCATGTCATCATGACCATATACGGTCATTTTGGATTAAAGATTTATTCATAAAAGAAAACCTGTTCTCCGATCAAGTCGCAGTTACGTCCAATAAACAAACTTCTGTTTTTAAATGTACTGAATGCTAAAATTAAACCTAAATTCCATACAAATTTTTATGGTTTTACGCAAATATTAGTTAATGATAGTTTGAGCGAAAAGCATGTTTTGGCATTGAAGTTCGCACCGCATCTGCGAAAAATGAACTTCGACTTCACTGTCTGTTATTTACCGAAGGTTGCATGGAAATTAATTTTTTGCACAAAACTATCGAACAGAAGTGCAAATATTGTCATGGTACCAATACCGGCAGTGCGCCATTGCAACCCCCATTTCTGCATTGGATTAATTTTCACCGACGTCCGCAAGAGGAACTGGCGAAATGGGCGTTTCGTGGATGGTCTGAGGGTCCTTTCGTGACTTTCGTCGCCATCTTGATGTCACTTCTAGTCGCGTGTGGTCATGACTTATGCATAGGGTACATGTGCGCCGCCGCCAAAGACCTCCACCGGGGCAAACTTGTGATGTTTTTGACTATCAAACTTGTAATTTTCAAGTCGAGTTATTAATTGATAGTAGAAATGCTCTGGGATTCCTCGCACTAATATATCCGAGCATCGATTCTCATTATTTTTATGTAAATTTTCAGAGATCGCATAGCCTAGAATTTGATTTACAATAAGGGCATTTCGTGTTATGCGCGAGATCAAAGTATCAACTTCCAATAATCTTAACAGCCTTCATCTATGTCTAATCGGAGGACAATAATTGCACATCGAAATATTACGGGAACGGCTTTGGTATCAAGATGCGGGGAAACCGCTCACAACTAAATAATACACGGTAATATATGTATAGGGTTTCCCTCCAAATGCAAAACCTTAAAGTCATTTCATACAATGCGGTCTGGTTGTCGAGAAAAAAATCAGTGAGAATTGCTCATTTATGACATCATTGTGCTAGCATTATATTTGTATATACAAATTTTGCCAAGTGTGTAGCTCACTGGACAAGCTCGATATTTTGAAATTGAACTGAATGAGGAAACAGCTCGTCAATAAGCAATTTTCACTATTTTTTTCTCGACAACCAGGTCGCATTATACGAATCAACTGGAGGGTTTTACTTTTGGGGTGGCATCCTGCTACTATGAACTTTTTGGTTGTGATCGGTTTTCCCCGACTGATAATGTCCCCACGTAAGTAAATTTCAAGGGATCGCATCTGAAAAACCAATTTTCAGGTTGAATACTGTATTAAATACAATGTGGGTGAAACATTTCAGTAAGTCATTTAGAAATATAATTAAGACGGGAATCACGCAAAAGCACAACAGTTAATATTGATTTCAAGGGAAAAAATGATCATTAATAATAGTGTGCCAGATTTGAAAACCTTGAATCATGTTTAGCGTTTGTACCAACGTTTCATATTATGAAATTACAATCTAGTTAGGCGACTAACTTTTGATTTCTTTAATTGCAATGTTAGACAACTTTTATTAAAAACTACAGGGCTACCTACGTCATGCACGAATGAAATCTACGAGTATTTTGGAAATATTATCCGAGTTAATAAGAAAACGAAGTTTCCTGACAGTAAAAATCTTAGATGGTGCAATGGAATCGAACTTTGCGGTTTCTCTCCAAATCAAACATGAAGTGGTGAAGGAAGTCCCATGAATAAGTGTGGGTGGGTGTGCGTACGGCGACGTGAATCGGCCTTTGAGCGGCGGCGGTAGTGGTCGCGATCGATCTCCTTTGAACGATTCCATTCCATTTATAGTAATAGCTCGCTCCCGATGACGGCTGCTTCCCTTTTAACAGCTGTTTTCACCTTTTTGTTCCCTCCCGACATCGCCTGCCCTCCTATATTTCCCTTTTTCACCCCCACCGCGATCTGTTTTTCATTGAAGATTAATGTTCCCGTTACGCAGAATTAAATTCACTTCCCAGCAATTCTAGTGGATAATAAAAAGTTAATCTGAAGATTGGACGTTTCTTTAAAACAATTTGAACAATTTGATACATATTAGCATACTAAATTTAGATAAATCAAACAATAACGGTTCAAGATCGATCGAAGATAAATAACAAGTGATAATACTCGAATGTGACCAGAAAAGTTGTTTGTTATAGATATTTATACTGATTACTGGTAACCAACATTAACTTCCCGCTATCGATAATGATTATTGGTAGAGAGACAAATTTTAATAGTTTATAATGGTTAGACATAACGACAATGTCCTAATTCAAGATATCAACGATTACACAACAACTTAAAAAATTGTGATCATAACAGGTACCATGTCTGTTTTTAAACTTTAATTTATCTCTAGTACAATTTTCTAATTTTTCGGATTAATAAAATTGCGTTTTCCTTGATTTATTAAACTACTGTAGAATTAAAATGACGGTGGTGCACGGACCATATTGGATGCGCAGATTCTCATCACACTATCCATCCTATTTATGCAAATACGTGCGTATTAGCATGAAAATTAATGATTTTTCTTTCGACAAAATTAGTCATTTGTTAACACTACATCCCAGCTGTGGGGGCACAATCTTTTTCTATAAAAACTTGTCTTACCTGTCTACAGTTGATCCTTGCACGATGAGTACCACACGGCCTCGCCCCTAAGATTTCTCGACTTACCACTACTTTCCGATGACCGCACGAACTTTCTGTTCCCGTAGGAAGGTTGGCACACTCGTGGACCAGGTTTCAGTAATCTCCCTCGAGGATCGAAGTCATCACTTAAGCGGTGAGCGTCGAAAACTACTTGCGGCGTCTTGAAGTGTCGCTCGGCCGGCATCCTTCGGGCGCGCGTCGCCATTTTGTCATTAAGGCTTTCAATCGGGAGTCTGCTAAGTCATTTAGCCATCCCCTACGCGTCATACGTTCGCGCAGGAGAGCCTAAAGGGTTTATGTGCTGGTGCCACTTGAAAGAAGCCCCCTCTGAAAATATTTTTCTACTAATGGCTCCGGTCTGCCAACCCCTCGGCGGCCCACCTTCCTTCCTTCCTTTTCTTCCGCGCCCTCCCCTGCTGCACCCTTCCCCAGCTCGCCAGCCTACTCCCTTGGAGAGATCTCAGTACCGATATCTCGGCACTCCTAAGTAATTGAACATGCCCACGTGAAACAACCCCATGGGCGCACCGGGCAATCCCTCGCGCCATCCGTAAATGGGGTGCGCGCTCGGGAGCGCGTCACAGGGTTCCAAGGGAACCCGAAAGGAAGATGGTGGACGCCGCGCCGCCTACGGGCACGTGCCCCCCTTCGTTAATTAATTCCGCCATCGTTTATCGCTAACAATCTCCCGTGACGCCTTCAAGTCGTTCTCATTCTCACGCACTCCGCATACTCTGGTTTAATTTATATTTTATTTGTAATGAAGTAGCTCGGTGCCCTTATGGGTTTATTCTGTATGTTATGAGTAAGTGGTCCACACTGGTTACCAATTTTTGTACGCCAAGGACAACTTTTCTACTTATACCTACACTGGTTATTTTCTTTTACTGGGGGTCGTTCTACATTCTAGATACAGCTTCTTTTTAATAGTAAAAATACGATTAGAGAGGAGCAAGTCTGTACTTTGAAAGAAACCTTTTGCGATTTGGACGTTGAAGGTTTATGGCGCATATTATTTAAAATGTCAGAAGTGGAGCTGTGGGGTGCGTCGAAGGAAATTCAGATTTTTGATCGGACAGATTCATGCCCTTATCACAAATAAAAATGGTGATCTTGTTGTATTAAAATGTGGTAACTATATTTTTATGCGTCAGTATGTTTCGACAGTACCGTTTCTGTGATCGACAGAGTTATGTCTCTTAATGGAAACAGACTTCTTAAGTGATTATTGGTCTAATACTACTGAATTCGACTGCCTGGACTTACTACCAAATAGTATCGAATAACATACAATTTATTGAATCAGGAATATCGGCATGTAACTACTGGGGCCCGGAGTATGTTTTGAGGTGAGACTAACAAATAATAATTTCACTTATAAGCGATCCATCGCGCCAACGGAAATCTAATGAAATGAAATGAAAAGTTAATCAATTTTTGTATTTCTGGTTATTGAATGTAATCGATGATATTGACATGCAACAGTAGTTATACAATTGTTAGCTACCAAATGAAATTAATATTTCAAACCAAGTTCATTTCATTGCTCGCCATATTTAATCCTTACAAATACGTCGACAAACTAATTTTTAAAGTCGTAAATAGATCTCACATGGAGAAATCTATAAACCAAACCTGGAGAACGAATACAAAATAAAATCAAATATAAATTAAGTTTATACTTTACTTACATTTCTCATGCTTCTTGTAAAGTCTATGTCACCGTAATTTTAAGACGTCTAACTCAATTAAAAAACAAATACTCGACGACTTCATTTTACCCTATGCATTGGTTTTAATCCATTTCATTCGTTAGTCACGCGCTTCCCCGGAGGTGTCCGCTTCCCACCCCTGGAGAACGCTCGGCAAGTCGTACCAAAGTTCAGTGCCGAAAAACCGCAGTAAACCGACAATCTACTAATCCAAGAAGACGTTCTCAATCGGAATGTCATGCAGGTTTCCATGCAAATTCGTGCCACCGGGCCGCTGGAAATTCGAGGCGAGAGTCCTGCCGACTACCCGGCAAAGAGTCTCCCCGGGTAAGTCGGCTCGTTAGCTCGTTATTTAGGCCGTATTTACCGGGCGACTGGAAAGTGCAGTGTTCGTCGGCCAGCAATTTAACATTTAAATCGGGTAATCGCATTTCCCGACGATGGGGTGGCGGCGCGCCCGAGGACAGCACTGGGAGTCAGAGCCTGAGTCAGTGGAGTCGGCATGTCGAGGTCCGCCATGTTTCTCGGGAGCACTCCTACTGCCATGTTGATTTTTGCGCCGACGAACGGGTGCCTTCATACCACAGACTACCTAATACACTTGCTGAGTAACTTTAGATTACAAAGCCGCTGCTTAGACATTTTTCACCGCGCCCTCTGAGCACGCCCACATCCATGCAGAGTATTAATAGAATTATAGTATATGTTTGTTTAATTTTTCTTTCAGAAAAACTCAGGGAGTAACGCTAGACCGGTTCTAATTTGGAAACGTGATTTCGTTGTCCAGTATACATATTTATGCTTTTTCGGTTTTATTGTTTCATTATTCCACTATACTACAGCGACTGATGGTTACAACCACGGGGTACCTTATCCCACGCTAAATACAAAACGAAGACGAGAAGATGTGTTACAGCAAATTTCCAAATCCAAATTTATTTTTATTAAAATTAGATTACTATAAAAATAGATAAATTATTTTTCGCTTGATTAATTTAAATCATTTTTGAGTAACGTAACGATAATTTCTGCATTCCTAAAATAGCATACTCCGCCCCTTTGAAATTTATACGCCAAAATCGTAAATTAATTATAATAAACCTTATAATACAAGTAGATGTAATTAATTGATATTCTAAGTAACTTACACCTGAAGTTAAAGATTCAGGAAAACCCAAACCTCATGAGATCAAAAACCCCGAAAATTCAGATTAATGCATTATGTTAATAATAATCTTTCCGTTTGAAGATCATAAACTTATTAAAAGGTATAATTTAGTTAAATTCTGCAAGAATGTTTGTTTAAATAATTATGGAGGTTCACAATGCTGCGCCGAGGCGTCGAAATCCCTGCGGAAAGTTATTACGACTGTGCCCACCCCCAGTTTCCCAGGGCCCGGCGTTCGTTGGCGCGCGGCGAAGGGTTGGCACGCAGAAAGCATACATCTACCCCATTAGGGGTACAGTCGGCGCAGAAAGGGAGGCTACGCGTTGGCGGCAGACGACACAAGCACTTCTCTCTTTCCGCAATGTATCTCGCGGACTATTATCGGCTGATGTGTCGGGGGGTGGAAAGGTTGTGGGGGGCGGAGGTGTGGAGGTGCGGCGACGACAACACTCGATCGAAGCCGAAGCAGCCCCCGAGGAGTCGGCGGCAAGCGGCATTTTCGACTTCACTTTAAAACCACAGGGATCGACGCCAGCCACGAGTGAGGGGGTATGGAGTGACTCCTCCGACAGAAGCACACGTAAACTAGAGGAAGAAGGGCGAAGAAAGGGATGAAACGCATGATGGACCGGGAAGAACGAAGAAGCGGGTGCGAAAGGGAGTTGGAAGAAGAGGAGGAGGAGGAGGAGGAGGACGGTGTCCGGGAAGCGAGGTGAGACGATGGTGTGAAGCAACAGGGAGGAAGAAGGGGTCCGAAAAAGGGAGAGACTGAGAAGAGGAGATGAAGAAGGAGGACCAGTAGAGGGAGGAACGGAGGAGGAAGAGAGAGACCAGGAAGAATGGGTTCCAGAAATCGGGAGGCGCGACGTGTATTCCCGATTCCCTTGGCGGCAGCCTCCTCCCCGTAGGCTTGGTGGCCCCTACCCCTCCGCTTTTTTTGCATTAATTAAAAGCTCCAACCTCCGGGCCGCCAGTAGTACGGCCATCTTGGCTGCAGGCACGCCCCCTCTCCTTTGTTTTCCGATTTTTTTAATGATTTCTCCTTTGCTCGGGCTCATCTCGCTTCAACCCCTCCGGTGCTCTCTCTCTCCCTCCCTCTCTCTCTCCCTCCCTCTCTCTCTCTCTCACTCTGTCTTTCGCTCTTTCTTTCTCACTCGCTCGCTCGCTCTCTGTCGCTGATGCTGCCTTTGTAACCTCCCAAACTACGTCTCACCCTCTGGCCTCCGCCTTCGGAGCCCTTTCTCCCTCTCTGGCTGTTTCCGTCCCACCAGCTCGCTCCCGGAGCTTCACCGTCTCAGTCGCGGAATATGCTGCCACCACCAGTGGCACATTAACGACGAGAGGGAGTAAGAGGGAGAAAAAGAGAGGAATTTGAGGGTACAAAGCGTAGGGTGGACTGAGGTGTCGCCGGAAGGGTGAGAGAGCGGCACTCCTGCGAAACCGTAAGCGGAGCGACTAGGAGGCCCGGAGCAAATGTGGAAGGAGAACGAGGGAGAGAGCGAGCGCGAGAGGGGGGAGAGGTGGATGGACGCGTGCACGCAGGCAGGCAGGCAGCCTCGTAGGGATTTGGGGGCGCGGACACGATGCGGCAATGTGCGAATGCACGCGTGATTCTGGCTGGGTGCAACGAGTGTCTCCATGGGGGGTTGGCGCAGCCGAGCACCATAATACCAATTCGCCAAAGGGACCGAGAGAGATGGGCGAGCGACTGCAACCGATAGGGGTGAACGGAGAGCCCCAGCGCCAGACAGAGACTCTGGCAAACACTGTGAGAGTGGGTGGGACTGCGAGAGGGATCGACGAGGGAAGAGGAGAGAGCGATCGCTCGGTCGGCCGATGCTTTTCGAAATAGTTGGCGATCGCTGGGCTCGCACGCGGGCCCAGGAGCCGGGCCCCTTCTGCCCTTTAGTTTTTTGCGACCAGTGCCTGGCGTCAGGTTACGCGCAGTTTGCCAGCACGCCGCCGCCGTGCGTCCTCGCTTTTTCCTGCCCTTCGATCGACACGCATCCTCCTCGTACCACCCCTTTATCTCTTTGCTGGATGAGCCGGCAGAGGGAACCGCTGATTGACCACTGATATGGAAACCGCCTTTTATTGGTATGTTTTTCCCGCTTTTCATTTACTTTTACTCTGATTTCATCTCCACTCTCTCAAGATTGAATGCTCCGACGCATGCTGGCTCATCTCTAGTTTCCTTCATTGTGTTGAGGAGTCTTTCAGATATTTCTCGTTCTTTTACTTTCGTTCCTCATGTTGGACTTGGGCCTCCACTCTGGTTAGAAACAAAACATCATTCGTTCCGTGTACCAACGTTCCTGCCTTGACCACCGATGGCACATTTCTCGAAACTTTCACGCGTTAATTGCACCAGATTTGCAACATAATTATTGGACCAATTCATTAGTATGTACGCTGGAACCCGAGGAAGGTCCAAATGTGTTCGGACACCGTGGCAATAGTCCATAGGAGAGGACCAGCCTCAGTTGAACGGGAACTTAGCGACATGCCAGGCCGTAGGTAGGGGGGTTTGGGCAGCATTCGTCCAGGGTTACTTTTACAGAATATTTTGCCGAACGTTTCGAAAAGTTTCTGCTGGGCATAGCGGGAGGCTGCGTTGAATGGAGGAGAGACGTCTCTCTCGTCCCAGCCGGGGCGACGGGGCAAAAAGGCGAGAGAGGAGGCGAGGGACATCTGCGCCCGACAATGTTTGGACACGTTGTCGCAGAGAGCCAACACACCGCCAAATACTTTCGTATACAACGCCCCCACCTACACAAACGCGGGGGGAGGGCGAGAGGACTTTTGTCCAGCGTCATTTCAATGCGAAACTCTCGAGAGCATAATGGAATACCTTGTAAATATGAAAATTTCGAGATATACTTGGCGCGACCGTCATCCTTGCGAGGAAAAAAGCCCGTCGAGCTCTTCCCTCTCTCCACCTGAGGGAAACTCCAGTGGGTTCGGCCCCGATCCGGCTTTCGGATTCGGCGCTGAGAGTTTAAGTGTCCGTTTCACGAGATCTGAAAGAGCCTTTAAAGGGCCCGGTTGACTTTGGAAATCTTGTCAGCATTGAGCGTAATCCCTATTATTCGAGTTTCATTCTTGGCCATGCCAAAATATTCTTACACTTCAATAATGCGATCACGCAGCGCTCCTGTTCAATACCGATACAAAACTTGTCACATTTTGCTTACAGAACTCTCGACAAATTGCGTTGGATTAGTATAATGGGCAGTGAGCCTGCGAATTCGGAAGGAAATATATTGTACTGATTATAATATCAACGATTAGTCAGCTACCAATCATTCGGTAAAAATTCCAATCCCATCGGAATAATGTTACAAATAAACCTCGTCGTTAAAATAATAAACTTTTTTCTGAAACGTGAACAATATAAACTCTACTGACCAAAAGTGATTCACCAACAAAAATATTATATGCAGACATCAAGTATGTTTATACAGAATGCAACTTCCAGGTTGAACACAACCAAAACGCAAACCAGAAAGCGCACAATTGATTTCCCATCAATTGACACTAGTTTCGTTTTAAGAACTTTCGTTGCATTAAACATAGTTGAGATATTGTGGATTTTCTGATTTATTGAGAAAGGGAAGCTGCATATTGTCTTCCACAAGGTGTTAGAAAAACGAGATGTGAAAAGGGTAAACACGGGTCATAGTACGCCGGATGAGCATTCATCGGGCGACGGCTCTCGCGATCCGTCGGCAAGCAAAGCAACAACACGTCCTCCCGGACGCTTGCTCCGAAACCACATAGCCCTCCGAAGAATCATTCGTTGATCTACCTCCGAGTTCGTATTTCGAAATCATTTTGACCTTGAAATGTTCTTAACTTTTAACAGTCCGGTATGATTTAAAAGTGTATTATTGCTTAGAAAGTACAATGATCAAAGGCTGTTTCATTAACTTTGAGATAAGAATAGCGTATTATCGAATACTGATTCAAATGAACGAAATTCCCTGTAAATCACATAATTTACAAGAATATCAGGTAGGCGAGGATTTCGTGTAATGAAAAACTTCGGGAGGTTAAAATCCAGTTCCCTTGACATACCACTAACTGAATATTTGCCAATATTGAACACGCCAACGAGAACACTGACTATAAATAGTCATCTATCCTTGACTTAATACATCAAAGAAATTTTAAATTCAAAAGGAATGACGAAGCAAGCGCGTCTGAAATCGCGCGAATTTGAAGTCAACCGATTCACTCAGTAATTCCAGACTATAACCACATGCATATGTAGTACAGGCGGTCGGTGACTATACTTGAAGTGTTCATTAGCAGCACTTGCACTGCTTCCTTTGTCGTAATTACTAATGTACACAGGGCCCACATACCAACAGACGTTGGACGGCGCGGGGGTGTGTGTTCACGTAGCGAGTTTAATTAAATGGTTTTGCATGGCCGGCTTCATTATTTGTATGCTTATCTGCCGCGTATCATGCACGAAAGAATAACGAATTGTGCGTCATCCCGGCACGGCGAGGCGGATTCTCTGGGAAATTAATTAAGCTCGAGAAATAATTAAACCCGTCTCCCGCACATAACCTCCGGCATCAACTAATTTAATTAATATCCGTGGGAAAGTAGTAGGAGCACTTGCACATGGCTGCGACGGAACCTTTCTACTTCAATCAAGTAGAATCTTATAATAAACTGGAATAAGGGCAAATTGGCTGTAAGAAACTAATGGGTGTTAGTTGAAACGTAGTGTTTCTAACCTGCAGTGCGAGAACTCATGATGGTTGATAAAGAATCATTCGATAATTCGATAAATAGTATCGACTATTTTCACGGTTAACCTCACAAATCTTACGGCAATTTTAAATGAATTATCGTTAACAGAATTACTAATTACATTATCTATATTGAATTGACATTGACTCGCAAGCAAAATTGCAATTCCTTCGGCGTTCCTTCGATTAGTGTTAAGTAATTCAACTAGTCCAATCCTAACCGCAAAGGCAGGTGATTGGCAGGGGGCCGATAATAGATCAATTGTAAAGTACAAGTACTTTGGCGGCGGTGGTGGCGAGTGGAGTAAGAGGCTGTAGTACTATCATTAAGGGAGGCTGATGTTAGTTTTCCCTTTAGCCAAATTTAGCCGCCGCGCCGGCCTCTCACCCTTCTTCCTATTTGCATTAACGATTACGGAAATATTCGAGACTGATTGCGGCTGGCTGACACGGACACCCTTTTACCGGGTATTTGGCTGCTCGAGGATTATCGATAGGCGGAATTCGACTCGGCGCGGCGGCCGTCAGTGGGGGTGAACGAGAGGTCGAAGCTTCGGCTATGGGCTAATGCCGATGGACACCGATCGCAGCCTCGAATCAGTGTCTACCGGCTAATACCGATCGCCCGATATTGGCGAGAAATCGGATATGGGCTCGCTTATAAGATTCGCCAAGTGGCCCGACGATGTACTTACAGCGTGGTGGCATCGCAATTCAATTTTTCACTTGGCCTCCTCCGACGATCAAGTAACGCTAGATTGGACTGGCAATACTCGTCCCGATGGCTTCGACATTGCAGCGGCGACAAAAAATATCGAGGTCTCCGTTGAACCTTCACGCCACTGGTTAAAGCGGGCTCGGTTGCCAAAGTATTTCACACTGCGAAATAGGCGTCTCGGTTTTTGAGGATTTTAATTAGGAAATGTCCAACTTGCGATATCAATAAACAAACCTCCTGTATTTGAGTGGATACAGTACGCGGCACCTATACTGAAACAAATGGAATTTTCATCATGCGAATGCTTGAAAGAATGGAGTTAAGTTTGGTTTGTGTCCAGTGTTTCATAATACGGTCCCGCGCTAATCTAAATGTTAAACGTTCATGTTTGTCCACCGATTTAAGAATGAGGGAAAAATACTTTCTCCCCCCTGATTACTGTACATACTGTAGGTAAGAGTTCCGTCTACCGTCGCGATCTAGTTTCCTAAATGCAGTTTCAGCCGCAACGAGACGTGGAAAAAGTTCATTAAATTACGTACACCGCAAGATCTAAGTCGACTTCCACCCAGCAAGTTCATTTTTTGCGCTTTCGGCACCTAGAAAGCGAGTACCTGGGGCTGATTGGAGATCGAGGAGCTTCATCTCGAATTTCTGACAAGATCTGATAGAGCCGAGCAGTGCAAGAGAAATTACAAGAGAAAAAGTATTTAGCACATTTATGACGATATATATCGTAATATAAAACTCAACCTACGTCATACGATCTTTCCTTCATCACTTCCAATAGGCTGAAACACATTTGAAACAGTAAGATTGTTCTTTGACATTCGAAGATAGCTTTTTATGTCTCGGAGCGTTAGAGTTCTATTCCATAGACATTTTCGATAGGCCTACAAGTGAGGTGCAATCCTCACATTAGAATACATCGTTTCAGGTAGCAACTGCATAATCACATGACCACTATATACCAGGGTTCAAAAGATTGGGAAGGGCCGATGAAAAGATGGCCGGAATTCGATTCCCGTTTATATGCGGTGGGAGTGCGCTTTGGTGTCGGCGTGTTGAATGTATGAAAACAGTGTCTCGCATGGAGGGCCCGACTGAGCTTTTTGCTTTGGTTGGAGCAAAAGCGGCGAGAGCCTGTCCCACTCGAGTGAGACGCGCGCAGTCCGACGCGTAGAAGCCTCGAGTCCTCGTCCAGGTCGTCGAGGAGGCATGCTAGGTTGTGTGTGTGTCAGGTTTATGGTCTATCCCACAGAACCGGGCGAATAATCGAATGAAACGGGTCCGTCTCAAAGCTCTGCCAGTTGCTCAATGTCCGCGGCTAATTTGTCGATGAATCGAGTTTTGAAATTTGAGGAGTAAAGAGAGCCAGCGGCCACACCGGTTAGTCCCTCTCAGGCCCTCTCCTTTTCACCGTCCGTCCGTTCCCTTCGCTCTCTCCTAACCTCACTTCGCACAACCTTTCCTCGCCGCCTCCTATTGTCCCGTCGTGCATCATGGACCTTTCGACACTACCGATTGTCCCCGCAATCTCGCGCCTTCCAAGCGATACTAACTTCTTTTTTCTATCCCTCTGTCTAGCCATTCAACACCCTCCTTTGACACAACCACCTTCTCTTTCGCTCTCTTTCGCTCTCTCTCCCTCTCTCTCTCTCTGTTTGCGCTACCTTCAGCTCATGACGGTTTCCGAGAGTACAATGCGCCGGCGGATCGTAGCGGAGATTTGTGTTCTCAAATTCGTGTTTTGTACATCTCGATCGCTTGTGCACGCCCGGCTCGATTGTGCTTTTACTGACAGGGATTTAGAAAAACTCAAGTCCCGATGATGCGAAGAATGACGTTGATTCGAATGTTTATCTTTCGCGGCGCTGGCAGTGCACCCATAATTCGACCTTCCGCTTCTGCTACAAAGGAACTAACCACACTCTGCGGTTGAAAGGACATATCTCGAAAGAAACCATCTAAATCTAAATAGAGAACCGTCTTACACTAAATATGAGAACGCCACTATACGTGCGTGGAAACTCTGTCACAATTTATTCAACGATTCACAAAATGAATCCACGAATATTCCTCAGAGCCGTCTACAATTTGGGCCCCAACCAATCATCTATTTACCGAATTAACAATGACAATAGACATTCTAATAGTCCATTTAATCAGGCAGCGTTACGACACAAACATCCAAAAGAATCTTAACGAATCCCAGTAGAATTTATCATTGTGGCCAAAACTTCATCGGACATACTGCACCAAGTAACAAATGGTAGAAACTTAAGAGGAATTCGCACGGATCAAACCAGAGCTGTTTCGTGCACCAAGCATATAGAGAATAGACTCTCTTGTGAAAGGGATGAGCCGAGTGCAGTTGAGCAGTCTTCCTCGAGAATGCGAGCATGTTGCTCGACTAGGAGGAAACTGTATGAAAATTGGCTAGATAGGCGGTTCCCGAGGTGCTGGAAGACGCAGGCATTCGTGGGTGCTAGTGAGTACCCAGTGCAAGCGTCTACAATGGGTGTACTTGGGTGGTTGGTTCTCAAAAATGGCTATTACAGCAACACCAGCACCATTGTCCACTCCTTTCCTCTCACTTTCGTTGCATTAGAAGGTACCCGTCGTCGGCCAAGAACGGGTACGCACCTTTTTTCCAGGGCTCTCCCCTGCGAAACTTATCTCACCCACGCGGCCGAGAGGGTGTGCTGCTGCTGTTGCTGCTGCTGCCGCCGCCCTGCTGGCTCTCGAACAGGGTGCTGACGGGAAAACAACGGCCTCGTTGTTGCACTTCGTTTACTCACTGACACCCTCTTTGGTCTGCTTGACACTTGAGGGGAATATCGAGAGTGCGTGTGGGATGCTGGGAGTTGGAGCACCTTGGAAAATCACTTGTTTAACACTTCCTTGGAAAATCCTGTCCAGGATTTACTCCTGCTTTGATTGAGTATCTGGATGAAAGAGTCTTGCGTGCTATGCTTGGGGAAACTACTGTTAAAAGGATTTCGTACTTATATCAGTAAGAGATATTGTTAATCAATTTGTAGCAAGTGAACAAGATAGGGACGGATCGTACATTTTATTTTAGCCACAATTTCAAAGTAGACTTTTAATTTTGAGATGTGAGATCAAATTTCTGCTAGGATTGAAGCTTCCGACATTCTATTGCTAATTGCTGATTATTGTCATTTCCATGTACGAGATACCAGCGTTAAGATTCACTTTCTAAAACCCCGACTTCCACTCTCGTGTATATATATTTTGTATCGCATAAAGCATCAGGTAATTATGTTGTAGCGGCTGACTCTTACTCGAAAAGTGCACGAGCCTTTTGATTGAATACTGCGCAGATGAAATCAGTTGCTAAATCTCACGGAATATAACAGGCGTTTCGCGGAAGAAGCTGATTTACCTCATAAACTTCGTCTAAACCTCAAGTTGCTTGAATTCCCGCTGTCGCGATCATCGCCGTGGCGGCAGCACTTCCGGAATTTGATTTTCGTGGATAGATTGCAGTCGATCTGCCTGGAGGATAGACCCCTCGATACACATAGTTTACCTTTTTACTTTCGGCATCCCCTGCGTACCATTACTGATTTAACCTCCGGCACTTACCTAACTGGTATTGCCTTTTATTAAATCGCTATCTCTCGCATTCCCGCACCCTTTACCCTTTGTAAATAATACTTTCCCTCGATACTGTGATCGCTCTTACCATTTCATCACGCACGTGACCACGATAATTACAGGAAAAGTGTAACCAGTAATTAAGACCGGCCAGTTTTCAGGTAACGCAAGCAGTGCTATACTATTTGTCAGCCATTTTGACAAGTGTCGGCATGACACTTAATTAGTGAGTATCATGAGGCGCACTTGCAGATTACATCTCACGATCTCGGTGACATACTCCTATCATTACCAGCTTACAGCATCCCTCGCAATAAGAACGTGTTCCCACCCTCTCCAAGCCCAATCATCCAAGGCAGCCCCGGCAGCGGCAGAGGCAGCGGGAGTGCATTCCCTCTCAGCTATCCCGTTTAGAAGAGATCCAACCCGCTTATCTATCCGCGCTCTATTCCCCTATTCGCTTATCAAGCCTGCACTCCCATAGCTGCAGCTTGCTCTCATGGCTCCTGAAGCCTCGTTATCCTTCTCTTTCCATCTCTCTCCAGCTCGCTCCCTCACTAGACAGTGACAGTGCTATCAACAATCAAAAGAGCGAAAAGAAAAAGGGGGTGTGCAGGAGGTTGCGGCGGGAAGGCTTGCCTTCTGCACCCTCCGCTTCCTTGCTCTATGTCTGTCTTTCTTTCTTTTCCGTCCCTTCTCTACTTGGACATCTATCTCCTCTGCCCCCGTGACAGTCACCCTCCGATGCTGGCAGTACTGGATACGGTAAACTGTAGGTGCCTAGGTGAGAGTGTGTGTGTGTACGCGCGTGAGAGAGAGAGAGGGAGAGAGGGAGAGAGAGAGAGACTGCGCCTGTAGGTTCCGTGTATGTGTGTGTGTGTCTGTACCATTCCGGGCCATTCCGGCAGAGCTCGTGGGAGAGCTCGTTCGATTCTCAGTGTCTGGAAATAATTAGAGGTGCCGAGGTGGCCCGGGTGTTGCCACGGCAACCGCCAATCAGAGGGCAAAGAAAAATTTTTCCTTTTATATCGCGCATTTTTCTACGCTCCCGGAGAGATAGAGCCCGGCAGTGTGAGGGAGCGCGTGTCCTCCGGAGTTCCAACGCCGTGCGGCTGGGCGAGTGTGCGCGCGGATGCTGCATCTCTCCCGCTGCTGGCCCTGCGGGAGAAACAGAGAGAGAGGGAGAGAGAGAGGGAGAGGGAGAGAGAGAGAGATGAGCCCTCTCCCGCCTGTTTGCCGGGAGAAAGAGAGAATCAGGGAGGCGTAAGGAAGATAATGTATGCAGCCACACGTCGACAACGGGCTGCATCCCCGTGATTGTATGCACGTGCGCACTCACACCACCAAATAGCGGAATGGCTCACGGCAAATACCCTGGGATTCTCGATTGCACGTTATACTGTCTCTCTTCCGCTTTGATTCGGAACGTGACAGGTGTCGCCTCACTGGATGCAGCTTTCGACTCCTGCGGGTGACGACTGCCTGCCTGCCTGCCCGCCTGCCCGCCTGCCTGCCCTTAGGGCTACTGCGCATTTTCGTCGCCGACGGACGCCGTCGGCTAGCCTGTTTTCCCGAGGTCCCAATGACTTTGCTATGGTAGAGCTGTCGGAAGAACGGACTTTTGGAGTCGGAAAAAGGAGGAATAACTTGCGAACATTTTACCCCCTCGACTTAGTGCTCGAGAGTTCCTTCTTTCCCCTATTGCGCTCTCGAGATATTATGTATATATTTCCGCGCATTGTAGTGTCCGTCTGTGTCCGAAGGAGAGCGACCTTTCAAGTCCACTCTCTTCACGGGCTTATTATAGCGTCGTAGCATGTTTATATCGCAATTATATCGCAAACCATAAGCAGGACTTAGTCTAACTTAACTCATGAGTATAGACAGGAGTAAAATTCCCGTCCACTACTTCTTCAAATGATCAAATGTTTCCTTGACAGAAAGATGACTAGTCTCTTGCAATTAATCTATCCACGAAAGATAGGCTGGGATACTTGTATAATTATGGGTAAATAACGCAGGACTTTAAAGCCCCGACAATGATAAAGTATGATAAAGTTCTCGTGATATTCTGTATTCACAACCCGAATGTTTGAGTCCGATCCGAGCGCAACTATCCCGGCTCATTTGCACTCGGGTTTGCGTTGCGACTCCATTTTCTAGGGTGATAATTACTGGCACAGCATCCTTTCCGAATGTCGACGGGATGCTGGAGGAGAGAGTGGGTGAGGTGACGCGCGGTGCGACTTGTTAAAAGTCACTGTTTGAAAAGGAGGGGCTTTTTCGTAACGCGGAAGCAGCATGAGCGGCACCGCGTGATTTTGGATGCCGGCTGGCAGAGCCATCCCATTAGGTACGCGACCCCGAGATGCTGTTTATTATTTCGTTTGGGCCACGATGAGATTCCGCTCGTGGACGAAAAAGGAAGCGCAAGGCTTTGATGTGCCGCCGCGAGTGCGGCGGCGTCTCGTAGCATCGGCTTTTTCAATTAATGTAAAAAGGAGTGTCTTAAGCCGCGACTCTGACCCCAACGAGCTGCACTTCACCTCCTCGCTTTCGAAGATGGCGTACGTGCACCAGAACAGACATGTTTGACTCTTGAATACCTACCCACCCAAGACCCCGACCAAATAAACGAGGAATTTCGGGAATAAACAGTCCTCCCAATTGTCAGCTGCGTTGATAACAATATATATTAACCCAGGTAACATCATTCCTGATATCGTTATTATGACCGGCTTACATTCATCTGAGAGTTATGATTGATATACATCTGGAAATATCGAGGTAAATAATTTAAAAAAGTTGTAAATCTTAAATTCAATTTTAATATATTGCTCGTTTCATGAAATATGATCGCCAAGAATCGAAAGAAAGGCCCGTCATTGAAGATTATATTGAGAGAAGATAACCTTTGTTTATTAGGTGTTATGTTTCCGATGGTCTTATTTTGTCGTACTGTTGGTCCCGATTCCAAGAGGTTCGGGTGATTGTCAACTGAACCCAGGAGGATATCGCTTGCAAGAACTTTGTCAAACCTAGAAACGGATATCCTCGTGCACGTCAGCTTCGATAATTGTGGCCCCGGTTGGTAGTGCTCGAACTGAAATAATAAATGTCGACGTGTATTGACAAAAAAAGGCTGCCCTCGCACAAGGAGAGCGGAGGTGTAGGCGTCAAGGGAGAGAAGCACGCTCTCCTCTGAATGGTTCTTATTTTGGTTCGGTTTGACAGTGAGCGGCTTTGTCTTGTGGGCGAACTGTAAGGCCTACCTGTTCTAATTAACTTATTCAGAGGATAGCCTGGCCGGATATGTAATGTCAAGCGGTGGCGGACATGTGCGGACGTTTAAATGGAGACCTCCCGTTCTCAGATACGTGGCAGGTCGTGCGAGCATCTTAAATCATGTTATAATACTCTCCTTGAACGCGGAATATATCATTCACCCTTTTATTGGCCGTGTTTCTCGACGCGCATGTGAACCTACCTATTGCCAGTATACACGCACTCCCTGTCCTCTGACACCTTCTAGTTATGCGGTGATACGGGTTCGAACCAGACAAAGACTCGCTATAAACAATTCATCCAGATCCACCTGACATTATTCCTTGACTCGAGAGCTTTCTCCAATACTAATTGCACTCTCAAATCTTCTCTACATTTCAAACACAACAGTTTGAAATTCAAAGCATCTATCTATAACTTCTTTGATTGCTTTTAATACACCATTCTTTATTTACTTATTCACTCGTATTGTTTTTAATCTGATTGGTCTTGCGGCTCACTGTTAATAAACGAGTTAGTTTTAACATCCGCGAGTAAAAATTAATCTATGGAGGATTGGAAGGAAATTGGGCTATTTGAGAAATTCGGTAGCACCATCTCTACATCTTTATCATATAAATAGTCTATCCCGATTAGGGATCGTTCAGGTGGCTTAACATGTCTTGATTGGTTTTTATAAATTGTCCAATACCATTAAAGTGTGGTTACGGCGAATCCGACGGATTTCTGTAGAACGGGTCTATTACCACATCCGGAACAAGTCAAGTCAATCACCACGAGTCTCCGTCAGTTGATTGGCGCTTGATCGAGGATGACACCGATCTCCAAACGGTAGAAATCGAGAATCGAGGATTCGTATAGAAGCATCGTGGGCTCAGGTTTCGTTGCCGGTCAAAATTTCTTCCGGTGGTTCACTGATGGAGAATGGACCTCGGTAACACGACACGTCATGTATGGCAAGCACGTGGGAAGAAACCGCCCGCTAAATACGCACATAGAAATCGAGAGACGGGTACACATGAAAGGGGTGTGTGTTTCAAAACATGTCACCTTCAATATCGGCTTTGGCCATCGATCCGGGATCCGCGTTTCGATTTACCTAACCACCATTTGGATCCTAAATCAGCGTTTCCCAAACTCTCCTTCGCAAGGAATACTTGCTTACACACAATTCTCTCTATTTAGTTTTCAATTACACAATCGTTACATTTTAATACAGTCGCCAAGCGTAAAAACTAAGTGTCTCAATATGAAAAATAGTCATTCAGTTGTTCTGAAACACGCGATATGGAAACCACTGTCACAAGGAAATACGCAAACCAACAAAACAAGTAAATATGACTTTGAAGAAATGAATATAAGTTAAAAATCTTCGTAAGCTTGACAGATGCTCAAGCATAGATGGGAAACTCAGTATTGGGCGAGGATCATAGATCTCCTGTTTCCGCCACCTCTACACCTTGATCTCATTATAGTGTGAATGTCTGCTGGACGATTTTCGACCCATCACCAAACGTAATAGTGATTGGCATTTCCGACTGCTGGCGTTCCTTTCGGATGCTCGATCATTCGTCTTAAAAGGAGTATAAAGGGATTAAACCAAACAGAGCTTTAGGCTTTTTTGTTGATGAGATTAGAGTTATCATTTTCCAGCTCATCCTTTTATTTACTTGTCTCTCATTACTCACTTCTGAGGATTGACGTTAGGATTCGTATTTCCACAATGTTGTATTTCCACTGCCGCACATATGTTCACTCATTGTTAAGACAGGTTACCCACTGCGTTCTATTATTAAACATTATCTCCTAAGGAAATTTATATTTTCATGGACTCGTTATGAAACACTAACGGCGACACTATTGTTAAATTTGTGGACTAATGAACGACGAATAATTGAACTGGGTTACCTCAAAGGCCAGACAATTATTTCCATCGGTTTCTTCCTTGTAACGACGCGTGAAAATTAGTGGAAGATCTGCGACATCAAATGATGTTATAAAGGCAGACATGATAAAAGTATTATATGTATGTATAATATACCGCATCACACTTTATCGATGAAAGCCGGGCGGCTTTATTTCACTGTGAAGCGATTCCTCGCGTTAACGTTAATGAAATTTGTATCGGAACAGCTTTCCCGATAATATGGTCGTCATTTGCTTTAATGTAGCGGAGGACCCTTTTCGAATCTAGCGAAGAACTTTCACGAATTGTGCCCGAAGGGTCTGATCTGGTTGGCTCGGTAACAAGGTCGTTAGAGGCCGATAATCAAAGGATAATTATTATACCACTAATGAGAGACAGAGAGGGAGAGAGTGCCAGTACACCGTATTAGGTGATAAAGCGACGGAAACCTAAGAAGGAGACGGAAGTCAAGCGAAATGTTAAATTCTGGACAAAACTCTTGCTGCTACCAATTGTTGTAGATTGTTTTCGAAGATAAGAGTTTCCAATTTGTGTTACTCTATGTTCATTTTTGGACTTTGGTAATACTGTTACGAATAAACAGATCTTTTAATACCAGCAAATGACCGTGGACCAAATAATACAATTTGCCTAACCGCCTTTATATGCATTGAAAATACGAATCTAATAGCTTTGGATAATATTAAATCTAAATAAAAGATTGTCTCTCGACAGGCCGAAACAAATAATGTACCATTTATGAATTATCAGTAGTTGCAACCCCGACGTACGAGTTTATCCAGCAAACGCCACAGCGGGATGAGCAAATGGTACAATGTAATTTTGCAAATGGACAATGACACGGTAACATCCCCCTCGACATAAATATCGCAATCCATAGCGGCGGGAGTTACTTCGCCTAAGTAATCCATCGTGATGAGAGATAAGGTCTCCTAAGCAGCTCGCATCACGCCAGTCACTCACAGATTAAAACGCGATACGGAACAAAAAGGAAAGCTGCAACGCCAGCGACTACAAAAAGAAGGCGTGAAGAAAACAGTGGTCGAGTGAGAGAGAGGGTGAGTGAGAGGGGCGGGGGGAGAATGCGCGAAAGCAAGAGGAAGGGAGAGAGAGATAGTCGTCTGTCGCATCCATGCAGAAGTAGCGGCAGTTTTAGTAAACGTTATTCTACTTAGCGTGTTGCATTTTCAGGCCAGAGCACAAGTGTGCGCCAGCGCCAGTGCATGTGTATATGTTAGGTTTAAGTACAGTCGACGCAAGCGATCCTTCTGCAGAAAAATCTAGTTTTTTCCATTTCTTGCGACCTTCGCTCCAGTACTGCCCGAACAGGCTAATGATGTGACGTGCGCCGATCACGTGATCGGTCGAATTTGGTGTTAATGAGGTTATGAGTGGCAGGTATCGTTCGGCTGGTATTTCGCTTTGTATTTAAATCGCTTGGGTCCACTGTACACGTATCGTCCAACATTCTGTGTACGATGAATTGTTTGAAAGCTCGAGTCTTTCATATTGCACTTTCCGAGGACGAGAGAGTGAAAGAGAGAAAGACAGAGCTAGAAGAGGGATGATGGAGCAGCTAGGGAGGCAAGTGAGAGAGATGACTTTGACGAGTGAAACTAACGGGAGCTCACCGAGCCCTGTGAGAACCGAAGAGACAATTATATTGCATGCGCATAGTTATCGCTTGAAAAGTAAGTTCGTATTCCCTCGCGCGAGCAATGTCTTTGAGACTGAGCCTTTTTGGAATGTGCGAACCTGTAAACACTAGATTTCTCTGCCTTACAGCTTCTCCGACGCCTGACTAGACAAAAACTTTTGCTTCCAGTTGCCAATGGTCAATTCTGTAATGTCCATTCCACACTCATCATTTATCCTTATCTCTCTAGTCTATCTAAACTATCTTCTGCCTCTCGTTTTACGGCAGATTATGTAAACATGAAATCTCTCTACGCCAAACAGCAGCGAAAACTAAAGTAAGTAAACTATGAATACCATGAGATTGAGGAAAATAGTCGAAGAAATACAAAGTTATAACCTCAATAACTTTTGCATAAATGAAAGCGAAATTTTGGTAACTATGAATAACAATTCATTGAAGAATAAATATTGAGTAGTAAATAGTACATGGTAGAGCATAGAGGCCCATATGGTACAGAGTAAATGAGACCGCACTAGCGGTATAAACAGTTCAAAATATAATGCTATTTAGTCTTATACTATTTCATCGCCACCAACCACTAATGAGATACCCCGAAAGTTTTGGTAAAGCCAGCCATTCATTCCGAACAAATGCCTAGATAGCGGATTTCTCTTATGACAAAATACAATATCAATCTGCAGAATGTAAAGTTTATCCATCATAATACTAAAGAATAATAAACTGCTGATAAAGCATCAATAAACCCAATAAAGCTTCTACGAACTAATGCTTAGATATCAACTGTCTTATAACACAAGACACTTGCTCGGAATTCGAAGATACTGCTCGCAATTTCAAAGGTCATACTAATGAAGCGAGCTTAGGTTCCCGAAATTTAACGTTTCTTCAAAGTTCATGGGAAGCCTGACGACACGGTGATCTGGCTGGTTAACGATCAATTACCGAGCTGACCGATAGGCGCGCTTCTGTGAGTGCGTGCGCGTTCGATCTTCCACCCGCGTGCCTGATTAATGGGACGTCGCAAAAGCGACACGTGGCCGGGCGTACACCTCTCGAGGATTGGCATGGTGTTACAGGCGCACAGTGTAGCGAGAGAGACTGACGATTACTTTTTAAATGGCCCTGCCGACAATTATACAGACTTTCTCCTGCAAAAACAAAGGGGGCGCGCGTGGCTTTGGCAATATTTGCGATACACTTTTATTCTGCTAGGGTGGATACCTAATGGGGGCGCTAGTCGGCTATGCACGAGAGTAGTTGGGACTGCGACGAACGCGGCCCTCACTTCTCTCGACTTCTAAAACCTTGAATATTCGGAATGCAGCCACTTGAACTTCGTTTCACGACTACGAAAAATTAACCACAGCGGCTCTGTTGCATTTCTCGAGTGGGTGTATTTAAAAATAATGTTGAGCATGTACTGTATAGTGCACATTGATATGACGATTACTTGACTGGTATTTCCATAAACTAGACATTGTACTTCATTTGTTCAATGGTACAGTCCCAAGAAGCGTAAACATTTTAAGCCAACAGTCCTTTATTCTTCCCATTTCATTTCACTCCGAATGGATTAGCGACGAAAATCTGTTTATGTTCATGAGTGCCGAGTTCGTCCACAGGCGGTACCGGTACATCCTAGAGAATCTCACAAAAATCGAGCGAGGGCTAGGTGAGTGTGGGTGGCAGAAGGACGCCTGACTGCACATATAACATTCCTTGGGCCTTTGCGACAAGTATCCCAAAGATTATATACGTCTGGCTGGAGTGTGGGTGAGTAGGCCTGGCCCCCTCTCCCTCTTCGAGCGTGTCTCTCCCTTTTAAACAGTAAATACATTTTAGAGCTGGCTGTGCTGGCGGGTAATGTGTAATATTTTTAATTGGATCTCTCCCTCTCTCTCTGTTGCCGCGCGGCCCGAGGAGCGGAGGGAGCACCCTTTGCACGCTCGGGCACCCTCTCCATCCCCCGGCAAGAAAACCGTTCTACCCTCTTCCGCGTCCTGGAACCCTCCGCCACCCTCTTCTCGATATACTCGCACCCCCCGCCCACCTCCCCTCCCCCCTCCGCCACCCACTCACTCCGACAGACTCCGTGCCGGTATCTCTCTTCGTTTAGCTGGGCCGCGAGAGGACTCCTACTCTCCTAACGCCCTGGACGCTCCGTCATCGGCGACGCCGCCGCCGACGCCGACGCCGCCGCTGCGACGGAACTCGCAATTATTTTGCCGCACCTTGTGGATTGTCGCAGTGTAAAATTCTGCCGCCCCCCCTTTGCCACCCTCCGCCACGCACACACATGGTGGAACCGCTCTGCAGTGGAGTGTGGCCTCTCCTGGCTTCTCGTCGACCCTATTGACGCGCGCGTGTGCGCCTCACTCCCTATCTGTGATTGTGGCCAGTCCGTTATCCTCCGAGAGCCGACTGGCCACCCCCGGGATCCTTTGGTCCATGAAATATTGGTTTTTAAAGAAATCACAAACGTAATCTCTGTTACGTGTGCGTGATCCTCAGTGTGTTCCTACTAACCTTGACATACGAAGGCACAGACAATGAATAAAGGATTATTTGGACACCATCCAATCTTTTAGGAACTGTTTATTCGGCACGGAGGGAGAACGTAAATGGATTTGCCGGTCTTAGTTGTCTAATTTGAGTTTGCGTTTGGGATTCATTGTCACAATAAGTATCCCCCGCAGGTCCTCTGCGAGTTTTTTGAGTCTTAGAGAAGACACACTCAGCCTACTTTTCTTCAAAGTGTTATGCCTTCGCATACAAGAATTTTATTATGACACAAAGACTTTTAATTCGCATAATAGAATTATTCCACTGCAGAATTTATGGCCATAACATTCCGCAGATACTATGAAGACTCGTAATTGTTTATTTCTTACCCTGTTCAACCCACGACCATGAGTGCAAGTAGACTAACTACAGACAAGCGTTGAAGTCCTTTGGAAAGACGTTGAGGGTTCATAAATACTGGTACTGGGTACCCCACGCTAACAGAAACCGAACTTCCCTGAAGAAAGTAGTTGTTTCCAAGTAGTTGGGTAACTATTTAGAGTCACGTATGCCGAGAGAAGTAAAGTCGTAAGGTTCCCCAGGTTTCTAAAGGGTAGTGGCTATAGTCTGCGGAGAAGAGTGTATAGCGGAGTAGTGAGGGAGTAAATGAGTGTGGGTGGTGGATGGCGCGTGTGGAAGGAGCGAGAGTGAGGGCGTCCCTCTTCAAGTCCGTTGTTTCCCTCGGTCTTGGGCATGACAATATGCGGAGGTTCGGTCGCGGCGCTCCGTAGCCTCCAGGTGGCATTAGAGAGCGTTCTCTCAAGCTGGCGACGCGTGGCTTGCCCGCAGAAAGGAACATTCAGGAATTAGTGACAGTAACGTCGGAGGCTCGAGTCTCCGATGACTTAGCCTCCCTTTTTCTTCCCGAGGCTTGAAGAGGGCACCGGATATGCGGCTGCTGGGAGGGTGCCGGTCCGCCGGTGTAGGAGAGCAGTGGCATTAGAGGGTGCAAAATTGAAAAGCAAAATGGCGCTTAAAGCCTTAGACCCTGCGCCTCGGGACAAGTGATGATATCGTACTAATGGTCTTCGCCGCGTGGTTTCTGCGGTCCTCTTCCTCTTCTCTCTCGTCCCCCTCCCACGTCTCGTCGCGTCTCGTCACGCGCTGATCTTCGATGGACCCCGGGACTTCAGCCGGAGGAGAGAGAACTCTCTCGCACTCAACGACCAAGCAGAATGATCTTCCTGACGGGACGAGGGCTCATTTTCTTCGGGTTGCCGGCCGACCGCTCTCTTCTTCACCTTTTCCCACTTCGCTTCTTAGGTGTTTTTAACTGCTTCGTAAAACGGCGATGCGCCTCTCCGAGCCGGATCCGCCTTCGCGAGGGCTCACTCTTCTATGAATATCGTTATGGGGTCTCCAACCTTATGAGGTCCTATTCATTCAATAGAGTTTAATGATAAAAGCACTTTGTGAGGAGAAATCTGCCGCACTGGGCATAAGATGCCGAAGACTCCACAAAGGATCGTGGAGAAATGAGACCATAAGTCCTTACTTCTGCCGAGATCCCCCCTTTTGACTTCCTACTGTTCATTTCAAAGCGTCTACGGAGCTAAGTTTCAGACGCTTCGATATTAATAAATAAAATTACATTATTGCACATGTCTGGACATCTACTGGACGCGTCTAAATGGTTCCTTTACCCAACGAAATTATACGGATGGCTATTAACGTTTGTGGTAACAGAGTGCAGTATGAACTTCTGCAAATTCGATATTAAAACAGGCAGTGCGGCTCAACACCTACGCTGTGTTTCCCCATTCGTGTGTCAATTTTTTAGCGAAATAACCTACTTCAATCCTCAACTTTCTTATATTCTTCGTGTTGCTAACATACATATGTCTATGTATACTGTAATATATGTCATGCTTTCACATTTGTCAGTAGTTGCATTCACTATTGCATAATTCAATTATAATCAAAGTTAAAAACCTAAATTATAATGTCTACTAACCGTTTTGCGATCACTCATTATATTTCTCGATTGTTCTTAAATACAGGCGAACCGGTATTTATAGACCTAGCTGGTCCACCCGGTCGTTATCGAAGGGGGTAAGCCACGAGTCAGACGGGGCTCATAGATCAAAATCCTGATTGTCCCTGCGCTTGGGAAATGGACATCTGTTAGCAGCTGCCTTCGAAGCATCTCGATAAGCATCTTCCTCCGCCGATGACGACTGATTGCGTTGTTATTCCGAAGCGTGAAACGGTCGACACCGATAACTATCTACCAACTATCTGTTGACGTGCTATGGAAAAAGGTGTGAAGGCAGCGCGTGTAATTGCAGGAAGACATTGTCGTGGATCACAATTATCAACGGTCTTGAGGTTACAGAATACGAAGATAGTATAGTAATGACTTCCTTTCTTGAATAATTTGCTTGGGCAATTTTGTAGTAACAACATATTCGTACGACGAGGGGAACTCATAATGGTACAAAAATGGGTGAAACTAAACTTACGAAACTATCATATAATATAGTTTCGGAAGCAAGTAACATATGAGTGTTTAAGTTGGGAATCATCTGTGTGCGTGTTTGCTCGTATGCTATTGTAAGTTGCAATGGGTGCACAGTTTTACTATAGATCGTATTCAGGGATAATGGGGCGGTGAATCGCAAAAGGATTTTGTGGAAAATTTGCAAGTAAAGGTAGCACAATATACCAGAAACCAAATTTTATACCCAGTCTATATGAGTTTGCAGACTTCTCGTTGTATTTAGTATCTCCGACTTATTAATTTCACTTTAGTTATGCAACATTTTAGTTACAATAGAATGCTCACTATACAAAGCTTTCCGTATTGCTGCATGACTTTTGCTACTCGAATATTTCTGCTAATCTTGCTTGGAATTTTGACTGTTTTTTTTGGAAAAGATTTTAAAAAAGGCTTTTTGAAGGTATAATGCCCTGGATCTGTACAATAAAGCCGAAAGTGCTTTGTAGGTGTATTCCGCTACTAAATATTTACTAGTATTCTCATTTTGACCGGTCAGTGTGCGATGTGAACAATGAAATCCATATGGATAAGCACAAATAATAGGTGAATTTGAAACCAGCCCATCTGCCGTCGCGATGGCGCACACCAGTGAGTCGTTAGACCTTTTGTAATCTCGCAATCTTAGTCCGAACATTTATTTTTCACAGATGCTTTTCGAGTGATTTCAATTACGAATTTTCAAGAAGCCAATTATATGAATTTCAGGATTCGACGTGCAACGCTAATACATAATGTGTATGTATTTAAAGTTCTCTCTTTACGGCCGAGTGTTCAATTAAACTCGACATTACGCAATGTTGAAATAACGATGAGACGAAAGCAGATATAGTGTCTGAAATATAAAGATAATCTTTTTCAATTGAATGAGGTCCACCAATTGCCATTTGTTTGATAAAGCAACAGACGATAGTATAGTTCTCACTCCTACTGCTTGCATTGTGATGGTAAGTGTGCCTTTGACTTTCTGTTTATAGAAACCGCTCACGGAATTTGTACTATTTTTTCTAACTTTCAACTTCGTGAAAGTTTACTGACAATCAAAAGTATGCGGCATGCAAATTTATTCTATTTTTAATTTTTAATACAAAGACTAATTGCGTTTCTAGAATTTCCAAACATTTGGAGTCCGCGGTATTGCACACACCAGATTTAAAATACGTCGTAGTTTGAAGCGGCGCAAGTACTTAGCCAGACGCCAGCAGTTCTATTAAATCCGAATTTGCAAGAGTGATTCCCAGGACAGCGTTCCTTCAACACAAATTGTCAAGCAGTAAAAAAATAGAAAGGGGGTGGGGAGGGGTCAGATTTATTTTGGGAGAGGGGGCGGTCGATTATCCGAACCCCTGAAAAAAGATTTTTATTGTCGCGAAGTGCAGTTGAATAATCGGTCATCGGAGAGTAGGAGCAGGCCGAATTATGCTATTGTCACACTTAGCACAAGCATGCCCGCTGCGTGTTGCGTGGCCGAGGACGTGTCCACCATTTTGAGTAAGACGGGAAACACTTTTTGGGGACAATTGGGTTGGCCCAATTTTCAAGGGGCTTGTCCTTTTGTAGCAGGTCGGCCCCTGCCTAGTCTAGCAACCCTCCGGGCCGGCGTACCCCCGGGGCACAGTTTATTTAACGAGGTAACGACGTTACGTTGGAGGTTAGATTAGGGGAAGGACCCCCTGAAGAGGACGAGGATGTCGAGCGGTGAATTGGAGAACCTGACCAGTAAATTCGAGGACCTAACGACCAATAGAATCCATTGTTACCGGCAATCCCACGGATTTTCTGGCATAGCCTTTCATGTGATGGCTACGTAACGGACAGAGGGAAACGGGTGGATGTATCCATCATGTATCAGGGGCACATGAAGCAACAGTAAGTGTGTGAATGTGTCAAGGCGTTTAAAATAGTGCAATGAATATAAATGTTCTCCCATGGTTACTATTATTCTCTAAGCTATGTTAGGAATAGATATTGCACAAAATGATTCAACATTCTTCCATTACTGAAAATACGACAAAGTTAAAGATATAAAATGTGATCTCATATTTGTAATCTAGTCTACTATGAAGTTGGGCCTGTATTAAATTGTGTCAGTAATAATGATCCAAAATACATACGATATAATAGCATGTGCGAGTTTTGATAGCGAAGCTGCGAATATAGAAATTAATAGGTATTAACAATAGAAACTTTCACTTGAAATTAATATTACTTTTTCTACTATTATAAAACGACTTGGTTAACAATTATAGTATCCTAGTCATTATAGATAAACTCCTGCACATACGCAACAGCTTATCAGAAATACCGTTTAAAATAATTCAAGATCACTATAGTTTTGAGTACCATGTGTAACACATGCTACACTTGATGCTTGTATTCGATAGCATTGATTTTTCACCTAAAAACTAGATTGAAATAAATTATTCTAATTCTTGTCAAGTTTAATTCCAGGTTCAATCCACAGAGAATGGATCTAAAAGGATCGTAAGCGCATTTCAGGGACAGCCGTATTCGGAATAACAGGAGACACAGTTGTAGCCCCTCAAAGTCAATCGTCTTCTTATTTCTATATTTATCGGAGAGAAAACTTAATTAAATACATTATAGTTTAATTACACTTGTTCAGAACTGATTTGCTCCGTTACGTTTCACTCAGATCATCACATGAATTTGAGTGTACACTCCAAATTGATTCTTCACGAAATAGTCGTCCTGAAATACTAAGAACTATTAATCAATATACTTGACGATTATTCCAAACCCATATTTCCCATTGGCAGCACGCAAACAGTGGGAAGAGGATTCACCGCTCGTTGTATTGTTCTACAAATGCTCTTAAACTTTATTTTATCCATCAAGTATTGGTTCATTTATGGGATTCATATCGTGGTTTCACACAATTCAAGCCTAATACTTTGCAATCACAAGATTAAAATGTTCAGCCCGCGCGAATCCCACACAATCACGCACTTATCGACAAACTTACTAAGCAAAAAGAATCACTCATGAATCCTATCCATTATTCTCTTCATTCGTACGCGCAGGCTGTTAATCGTATTGTTGTACATTCCGATATCTTCCTGTCTTGAGGAAAATATTCCGATTTATCTCAGATGGTATTAATCTACTTGCGGCGCATGTTCATCCCATTCGTTGCATTAAGGTCTATTTACTCTGCTATCATCGCGAGCGAATTAGTGGCGCATTAAAACAATGCTCGTTCTCCACTTCAGTCCACTGTGAGAATGTCATAATTTGTTTTAATGGCGGCATTATTTTCTTGTGCTAACACTGAAGCACTCGTCCCCTAGATATTCCTGCCGAATGACAGTTTTCCGAATAGGGGAAATACATTAACCCGTAGGGGAGTGATACTTGCTAACTGTTCTTGGACTCAGGAAGAAACACTGCTTTGTTTCATAGGTAACGGTCGAAGAAGACGTCGCATGTCGGCAAAATTGTTGATTGACAGAAATAGTATTCCTCAAAATTTCGGCGGAAATATTATTTTTTCCCATTTTTATCGTCTGGTTTCGTTCTTCGTCTCAGGGTCGTGCGAAAATGAATTCCGTCGAAGGTAGTATTATATCATAATGTTTAAGTAGTTAACCGAAACCACACCTAATTCAGACAATTCAAGTCACGTATCGAAACGTACGTACGAACTTCTAACCCTACTGCAATCTCTATCTGAATAAGTCAGTTAAATATTTATTTTAAGTACGGCGCGTATGTATGTTCTTTACGCTACAATATCACTAGATTAATTTTCGCCCCTCATAGTAATGGAGCAGCATTGTGCCAAGCAATGCGTATTTCTAAAAAATTCATCAACAAATGAAGCACGATTTGGGTTAACTGAAAGGATCGACGGTGAAACAATTTAACTCCAATAAACGCAGACTCTCGAAGATAATATCATGTGTATATTATAACATACTTATACCTTGTTCACTTCCCACTCTTCTTCTCTTATCACAGAAATGTCTTTAAAACCTAATACAACAATAACCTAAACCTAACTAAAAAAATCAAAGGTAATTCCGTACCATGACATATATCATAATCTGTTTGTCATAATCTCAAGACTCACGAGCATACATCAACTAGTTCCCAGCATTTTTCTCAGAATTCAGTGGAGGCTTTTCGCGTCGCTAGGTATTATTACGGCGCACTTATATGTACACACAATTCCCGCGTTCTCGGTTTTCGTGGCACGAGGAGTGTGCTAACAAAGTGCGCGAGAGCGACGCGCGCGAGCGGGTCTCCTCTTAATTGTGCGTTAAAATGCGCGTTACTTTCCGGGCCGATGCCTCGACCACTTGTTACGACAATTAAAAAATACTGCCTCGAAATATTATGAAGCGCAGCGCCCACGGGCCACCGCCTTTCCTTGATTACAATTAATGTGCTCGCAAGTTTATCCTCGCTCCCTTGCCTCTCCTCACGCCAACAACAGCCACCAGCAGCCGGAAGAAATTTACAATAATAATCCTAGACCCCGTTGTTAATGCTTTAGCGAACCAGCGCGCATACAGCTCTTCGAAATTAATGTTAATGCGCAAATCGCTATTGAGCTTGAACCCCCAGATCCATGTCCATCTCCATCTCCATCCCGCAACGCAAAATTGTGCCGGGAACAACCGAGAGCAACTTTAGTGTGGAAGGATGCAAAGCGCGCCGTTCATATTGCACACAAGACGTATGCAACCGTATTATTAACGTATTATCAACCTATTATAACATTAATTGTCAATGATTAAGAATTAGGGGGTGGGAGACGTGCAAATTACATCGCAATTATATATACTGGATAACTTGTTTGTATGATACACATAATTCTGAACATGTGCATATATATAATATGTACCCCAGGCTAAAACGATTCTGTTGGTTTCTCAGTTCTGTTTACATGGCAATTTTGGAACAGATTCGTTTTAGCAGGCAGCACAACTGATATTTTTCTGGTGAATTTGTATATCAATGTGTAAATCAATATATCATTTAAAATAAAATACAGAACATTTATAATGAGCGAAGCAAAGGGTTAAACCTCTTCGCATTCCCGGTCCCGTCTTTCATGATTGTTACTTACCATCAGGAGAGAGTTTGTAGGCGGACATTTCTTTATCGGAATTATACTTCATTGAGACCCTTTTCTCCCCGGTTTTCAGTCCTACATGGAAGCATTTTGTAAGAAATATTTTTCCAGCCTTTGGCGCTAGTCGGTACTTCTGTTGGGATAAGTGAATTTCGATTCGTTTGAATGTCGGCGAGAAGAACTTATTACTATTAAACATAACAGAACACTGCACTTTTTTTACTGCAAATGATATCACAAGGTGGTCTTGCTCGACAAAACTGATCTGTTTTAGCGGTTACGTTTCGCCAGGAATAGCCAAAAAAGAGTCGTGCGGAATATATGGGGGCAGTTACATTACGAACAACCGACAACGTTCGGAGAGTTCGCCCTTCCTCTATCATTAACATGGGATCGGGTATGCCTTTGCTCGCAACTAATACTGCAATCGATGGAACAAAGCAACTGACTAATTGCTCTTAGTTATCTCATTTATTTTGAGTTACATATTAACTTAGGATATACTCGGCATTCAATATTACTATAGTGTTTTATCAGCAAATACTTGGCTGACCCCAAAGGGAAAGATTGAACTAGACGTCTGATTACAATAAAAGAAATTGGAATAGAAATACTTCTCTGTATCAAGGCACCGCTAATATGCCTGGGAAAATCGGACGCATCCCAAGAGAAACGCATCCCAGTCGAAGGAAATTGCGGCATTGTCGCATTGCGCGTGCATTAACTATCTTCATAATTCAGTTCAAATATATTGTAGAAGGTTGACAAATAAATTCTCAGTTTACAAATACAAAAGCGAATATGAATGAGTTGACAATTGTAAACTATAGAGCAAACCCATATTGAATTCATGATAAAACTTTGAATATTAAGATCTGACACCTAGACGAGTAAAAGTTGGAAGTGGTATGAAAATGAAATATCTGCTGATGTAAATGGCGTCTGCAGCTTGGCTTCCGCCTTCCTTTTCACTCGTTTTAAACGTCGCTGGAAACCCTGGGAAACATACTTTCTGTATGTAGCGCGAGCGGCAAGAGTCAATCGTTGTACTCGATAAAGTACCGCGGGTAAGTATAATCAAATAAGTTTATAGTGTATTATCTACCAACACATGCAAGGCAGGACTTATACTCATATATTCCCAATTTTCTAACATCTATGGCTTATATCTCTCTTAAGTTATGGTGAAATGTTTCGAAACTGATACCGCATGAATTTTAAAAGATGGCGTTCCTTTGCTATTCAAGAAGTATTGTGTGCAGATATCTAGCGTTTTCCAAATCCGCAGATTTAGGCATGATATCCCTCGCTAATCTTAAGCATATATCGAAAAACTCCAATAACCCGCTGCTGCAACCGCTGAAATTTCAGTATGAAATCTTGAATATACGTGTTCATACATAATAACAAACGTGTAGTAAAACCAATGCAAATTCGTTGGGTGTGTGCCTTATATGCATAAAGCAAATACATGAATGTCCTGAGACTTTCAAATCCTTTTTGACAAAGTCGCACACATTTCCAAAATAAAAATGAATCTCGGTCTTTATCGTATAACGTTTGATTCCTCCTCCCTATACCTTGTACCTTGTACATACGCAATTTCGGCCAACTGTGATCACTGAACAATACAAAATTAAGGTAGCATTTATCACTATAAATTTCATAAACATTCCTTCGACGGTCAAATAACCGAATGCCAGCTTCTTCTGCTTAGCACTTTATTATCCTGGAGACCTACAAAATATGTGATAATCATAGCACGGGATAATCAACAATACTCATTGCAGTACATACACGGTACCGGCATAAAGTAATTTTTAATTGTTCATAGTTGCGATCCGAGCTCATTTATTTAGTCTCGAAAACAAAGTTCCACGCAGTCACTGCGCGGTGATATTAAGCGTAACGAGGACTTCTCGGGGAAGAAAGGAAGATGAGGGCCAAAAGGGGGAAATAAATGTTCGATGCCGCAAGTATTTCAGGGGTGGAAAACGTAGGGAAGGTGCAATATCATTATCATTTAATTTTCGCGTTCGAGTCAACGGATCCCCGTTTCTCTCTTTCTCTCTCTCTCTCTCGCCCTCTCCCATTCAGGGCACATATATCTGCTGGCAGTCGTTAACGTTAACACTACGTTACCGCCCCCGCTGTTCGTTGTTTTCTAGAGGGCGTGAAATTTCAATGTCCCAATCGATTTCACCCCCGTCATTATTTTTTTCCTCCAATTGTAAATCGAATCGATGGTCGATGGTAAATGGCTCTACGATACACTGCAAATTGGTATGCCGTAATAAGATCGGTCAATTATTCGTAGTACACTAAAATTATTTTGTTCACGGTAATGTTTAATGTGAATTATGATTGTTGTACTGAAGGCTTCCCTGATTAATAATGAACGTTGGAAAGGTAGAGTAGAGATGTTTTTTCCAAATTCATAAATTAAATACGCTTTAACGCTGAAAAATAACTGTTGCGAAATAATTGCTTTGGAACAGAAACGTAAAGAAGAACTAGTAAGTCGTGTAGATTTTTAGATTCAGGCTATCAGATTCCAAGGGTAGATTTAAATTCTTGCAGTCAGTCGGGACTTGTTAATATTACACCTTACAAGAAGAGGAAACTTTGTAATTAAGCCGCACTCTTGCAACATGTATCCAGCTTTACATTAAGGAACTTTACGAATTAAAGAATAAATAGATTACAATTTTCAGCGGATAGTTAATACATGACGTTTGGATTCAAGAATTAATAAGATTTTCCATAAAAAGTCACAAAAAGCAAGTCACAACTCTAAACATTCTTCTGCATTACATCATCCATTTTCAATTTTGCATTACTGTGCTTCACAGGAAAATACAGATTCGTAATAGTAATGTCTGCATTTGTTTAAGACACTCGCCGACATAAGAGTCTACACTTAAGAGTTACACAATTCCATGGAATAAGTTAATGAAAACGCAATTGTTTGACTTAAACCCCCATGCTATAAAGTAGTACTCTACGCAAGCGTTTGCAATAGCGGAGGTTGAACATTGTCAGCAAGAGAAGTGTAAGCAGGCGAACGAAATTTTTTACTGATCCGCATGTATGCGCCATCTCTCGAAGACTGAACCATCTAAAATCTCAATTATCTCTCATCGGTTGGTCTCCGACAGTTTGGAATGACGATGCAACTTTGGCTTATACTTCGTTCGCCCTGCTGTAGTAGAAACATTGCAGCAACTATTATTTTAAATGTCAAGTATCAATTCTTTCTTCATTGTCCAAGGACTATAAAAGACGCATAAACAATGACATTTTTATCGCTCTTATATAGGCTCTTTATAAATACTACTCGCAATATATATATACATATATGTGTACATACACACATCCATACATAAACGAACACGCCCAATCTGCGTTTCCCTTAATCGATATGTTCAGTATTCGGTTCATATACCGTCTACCATATGAATATTCCCATTCTTCTTGCATTATGAAACGTTGCCGACCATCAACCTGTGGAGTTTCTACTTTCCCAACGATAGTTTAAGAAGACTTTCAATTTAAATTCCCCATTTCGTAGTAAATCTGTAACAGATAATAAATTTGTCTGTTTATAACTCATGTGACGTTTTGAAAATTTACATCATGCAATTGGTGCTCTTCATATTTATGACGATGCCATTATTCAACAAGTGCAAGAGTAACAGCAAGCCATCTAAAGAATTGCATAGTAATGATAGTTAATCATTCTACAAGGTATAATTCCAATTGACGCAAATTCTACATTCAGAAAGATATAAACGTCGTGACTTTTCGACAGTTAAACGCTGGCCGTGTTACCTACAGATTTTGACGTTAACACGAGAACGAGATGGAGCTGCACGCGATGTCCTTCGATTGATTCCATTCACAAACGCATATGACTTGGAATGAATATCTGTAGTATCTATCCGTGCGTCTGGCGACAACTTTGTTGCAACCGTTGCGATGCTCGCTTGTCGATACATTCCAATCTCCGGCTTCGACGCTCCTGACTCCCGAGGTTCCGAGACCGGGGCGTGAGTTGTCGACATATATATACCGGACTGTCATATATATATGGAGAGGGGACTTCTTCTTGGCGCCAGACTCCACCGAGTCTCCTGATATATATGTATACATATATATGTATAATTGAAATCGGTATCTCTCTTTCGCTTTGGATAAATAAAGCGACCTAGACTATCTCACTTTCACTAATGTGAAGCCTATTCTATCGTAAATCGTACTATAAACTGATGGGCTAAATGTATCCTGAACCGTGTACATAAATAATATAATGCAAAAGAAAAAGCAAAGAGTATCAAAAACAACGAGCACACTGGGTGGAATCGAACTCGGTCCTTTCAAATACAAATTCATCGCTTTATTCCTACCACTATCTACAAGACTATTGTCAGATTTCTCCATTTCACTAAAAGATAGAAGATTCTTCCCATAATTTTGATTACTATATGACATAGGCACATTAATTTGATGGGAAATGAAATGCGATCTGACAAGAACTTATAGATTTGGATTGAATGACTCGCATGACGAATTGCCTAAAAATACAATTATTTTTTTGTTGAAATACTACTCGATGTGCTGACAAAAAACGACGATTAACCATAGCTGTTTTGATATTTTTATAAAATTGTATTTGTAGCCCCGAATTCAGAAAGAAAATATACACGGAGAACAGATAGTGTTGTAATAAAGGTACCATAGTATGTTACTAACTCAATCTTTCTGGAAAGAATGGAACATCTATGACAAATCGTCGAGTTTTGGTCAATGCACATCGAGGGCTATTTCAATGAAATACTAATTGAATAATCAAATAATTGTTTACATCATAGGCGTCATTCAAATCGAAACTATGTATTCATGCCATAGCAAAAAGGGCTCAAATACGAATTACGTTACATTCTGGATGTCAATGTATACTGTAGTGAAACGGGAAATTTGGCATCATACAAAAAGTTGTTTGTCCGAAACATTATTAGAAACACAAAGGAGAACAACAATTCTTGTAGTGGAATGGGGAGATCGTACAGTTAGTTATGAAAATAGTGCACTGAGTAAAGCGGTGGATTTGCATTTGAAAAGAACGGGTTCAATTCCGCGTAGTACGTAGAGTTTTTTGATATTCATATTACTGTTTTTTCTTTTACTTTACATTTATATAAAGTCGATATGTGATCAAATTCAATGAATCATTATGCTTTTGGAAATATAGCAATGAACAAACTTATCAAATTATTTATAATATAAGTTTGGTAGTAATGAAACTGAGATAACCCACTTCATTCTCCTTATCCGAACCGAAATCGAAAGATACCGGTCCGATATATATGTTGTACTACATACAATAGCTGTCCATACAGTATTCATGATCCTTTTGCAGTATTGTAAAGAGCGTAGCTGTGCAAACTTTTAGAGATAATGGGAAAGGCTAAAATTGTTACAATGGCAAGGCATCTGATACATGCGTTGAACGATTACTGCAGTTTACCCTTGCTTTGAAACACTACTATTTACTAGGTAAAATCACAATCTCGAAATTTGCCCAAAATACATATGAGTTCGCAGGGCTACTTCCTGCTTCCTTATATGACATGATTTTGGGTTGGGAAAGCTTTCAATCGAAAGAAGATAGATCGATGGAGGCCGGTCTGGTAGTAGTTTCATGGGATAATGTCATTTTTGTAGCAAACTAGTCGTCAAAAGTCTACAGATTTTCCAAAGTGTTCGTGAAAAATTCTTGCTTTTTGCTGGGGTTTATTTGTGTCATTCCCATACTTTCCTCTCAAAATAACTACCAGCCCAGCCTTCCTTCTGAACTAAAGAACACGCCAATCTGTATTTTGTCCTGAAACTGTAAGAAATGGAGCCGTAGGACGTGGCCCCGCCTAACCCTGTGTTTTGTGGGATTTCGCCATAGTGTCGATCACACAGGTCAATATTCGTGAGTACTTTAGGTCGGCCGCTAAGGACGAGATGGCGCCCTATCGAGATGGCTAGTCGGGTGAAATCAAAGGCATTACCACAGACCAGGTACGGAATAGACCGGGCAAGCTGGGCATTGAAATGGCCCAGTCCGTGGGGTCGAGAGGACCCCATACCATTTCCGGGTCACTCTCTCTGTTACCGACAATCCCCGTCTTAATACGAAGACAGTATAGAATTCGAAAATCTACACTATGTTCGTACTTCCTATTGACCATCCAGAAGCCGATTGGTGATTGGTCAGGACTCACGATGCGCTTATTCAGAATAGCAACGTGGACGGCAGGCCCTACGCAATGTTATTTTATCGCGCACCATCGTCAATAATTTCTTAGTATTACACTAAGTTACTTAATATGGTTACAATTAGTTAACAGCGAAGCAATTGTTTACAAAATTGCTCCGAGCCAAAATATTTCGTGAAACTGTTGCAGGTAGATGAAAAGTTTAAACTGCAGAAAATTATCGTATAGGGAATAAATCTGCATAGGCCGCTTTTTGCAGTAGTTGTTAGTGTTGCGCTATACTTATTTATTCGATGATCCATTTATCATAATTTTTCCACGATTGCGAATGACTGGACGTCAACGCCGCATTAATCATCCCTTATTAATTATCCCTGAGCCCCAACCCGGCAGATAAATGTCTTTAAGAAATGACCCCCTGTACTCAAGGTATCGCAGTAGTGCCGTAAGTGCGCCGTGGTAAGGCGCATGGCCTACCACGTGGATTTTCCCAGTTCGGTTCCCCGGCGTAAGGAAAAACTTTTTTGGCTCTCGCGCCTTTTCTGTTTTCGTGCATAGAATGGCGCGGGCAGGATTAGAAATATTGTGGACAAAAAGAACTCGTTTAAGGAGTCGCATTGTTCTATAACGAACTGTAGCTTATCTTTTCAGCTTGCTGCAGCGACAGCCGCGAGAGCGATGAGGGAATAGGCAATTCGGAGTCCGAGACCATAGTGTGACGCGTCTAAAGGGTGCAATAAAACGTAGACCTGCGGTATACCAGCTAGCCCTCAACATACCTGCGGGTTGTTTCAGGCGGCACAATTCGCAGAATCTATTTCCGCCGGCAGCACCAAGTCTCTGGGACTGCGCAAATGACAGGGATTTTCCCCATTCAAACTGATCCTACAATGCTGCAAAGAATCACTGTGCCTTAGACACCGATATGCATTCCTTATACGTTTCGATAATTATAAACGTATTTTATTACAAGACGTGTGTTTGCCAGAGCAGAGTACATATCATGCAATGGTCCTTTTGAGCAGTACGAAATGAAAGGAGCGGGGAAAACCTTTCCGTTCGAGATCTCGGAGTGTATCTGAGTGTGGTGACTGGCGGAGAATGATTCTGCGAATTGGATATATCGAAAGCTTGTCAGCGGGCCCTAGGATTATGTTTCATTATATCCTTGCTGGTAGTACCTTATTCTGTGAAAAAAAGTATTGTGCATACTGCTCGGTTACGGTAGTTCCGCGTCACCGAGTTCAGAGTTTGGGCTGCTTAATCCATTACCTGGCTGCGTTTGACTCTATGCCGCGAGTCGCACCCTCCGCGGTCTTTGCCCGCGCCGCGCCGGGCCAACTCGCCTGGCCGCATCGGGCATATTGTCTTTAATCCTTTTTCGGGATAAGACCAGGCATGTCATAAAACATTATAACCCGCTAGATCAGTGTTGCTCGAAAACTGCGTCACACAGGACGCAGTCGCTACCACCCGATCCGCTCGTCTTTGCTATTTCTTCGCGCGTGATGCACAATACATCTCTCATCTCCCTCTCATCTCGCTCTCTCATCTCGCTCTCTCATCTCGCTCTCATGATTGAAATCAAAATTAATTTATACAAGAGCAAATTGATGGAATGCTATTCTCCAGTTTAACTTCGAACTGTCTGCGCTAATTTTTCGAAGGTATTCTATCTTCAATCCAGTCTCTCTCACGAGTAGATTCCCAGCGCTAATTATTGTCCATTAGGAAGGTGTACCAAAATATTTGAACTTCTATTCTTTTTACATGGTGTCTATTGCTCTGTGACCATTTCGACCATTTCAAGTCCTCCTCTCATGCCATCACGCGGCCCGCCCCGTTAACATTACTTAAAGTAGTGGAACTGAATGAAGGAGAGGAGCGGGTTAGCATAAACTGATGGGTCCAATTTATGCTAAGCCGTCCAGCTCCATACACGGGATTTGTCTAAGTCAAAAGAGGATAAATATACTTAAATTTTGAATTCCGAAACTTTTGAGAGTTGCAAGACAAGTTTACAATATGTCTAGAGGACATTCAAAGTATCTTTCTACGAAAAGTCAGAGGAATAAATATTGTAGTTGAAGAATTCAGTCTGAATTAATTATTGTTTAAACAACTTTTGCATTGTTAGCTATCGCTGTGAAATTTTGCAGTTGGAGATAATTGCAGTTGAAGAATTCAGTTTGAATTAATTATTGTTCAAACAACTTTTGCATTGTTAATTAACTATCGCTGTCAAATCTTGCAGTTGGAGATAATTGCAGTTCAAGAATTCAATCTGCATTGATTATTGTTTAAACAACTTTTGCATTGTTAACGTATTTCTTTTATGAAAATTAGATACTTTATGAACATTATGTCGTTTTCAGTAGTTTATTGCAATGTCTTCTAGTTGTGGCGCTGGAGTTTTTGAAAGAACGACCGATTTAGAGAAATTCTGTTTATGACTTAGCATGGACTGGCCCGTAGAGAATTCAACCGGCACCAGTCATAGAAGTGTTTACGCCGCCTTCCTCGACTTCGAAAGTTCGAAGCGGAACATCCATTGAACGATTTGACAACACTGGTCTAAGCAAAACGATTTGGCAACCATGCCCGGCCACTACGTTTCTCTCTCTTTCTTCCTTCTCTCTCATCGCTTCGGGTACTGACTTTCACCGCTCTGTAGACGTAGAGTGCGCCACAAAAACCCCCAATTTTGGCCGAAATGCTACACCAGCGCCGTGGGCCACTCGATCCCATATATTGCCCGGTCTATTCCGTACCTGGTCTGTGGCATTACATACAGGCATTGCATATAGTACATATACAGAGTGGAAATGTTCTGTGTCCGGCGCTTCAGGGGGTTATTCTGCATGCTCGCGCAAGTAGATTTTGCCTCTAACATTTTTTATTTTTGGCTTCCGTTTTTTAGTTATAGGTAGTTGAAAATTCAGTAGACTAGGCGTCTGGACAGCACCTTTTTACCGGCCGGATGGGCATGGCAAAGTAGGGCACGGTGATGATCGCGTCAAAACATGTCATAGTCGATAGGGCGCTGTTTTGCTGGCCAGACGCCTATTCTATCCAATTTTCAACTTGTTCTAACAAAGTTTCCAAGTTTTCAATCAAAGATACCACACGTTCATTAATTAATTAACTTGCATCTCGAACTTTAAAACTTGGTATGTGCCAATCAAAAAATATTACTACCTTCACAGAAATTTGTACATGCCAAGCTTTAAATTTAAAGATGCAAGTTAATTAATTAATTAACGTGTGGTAATTTGATTGAAAACTTGGCTTTCTTATGTGATATCTATCTCATTTATGGACAACGTAGTTGAATAAGATACCTTTTATGTGAGTCATTAAACTACTTGGCGATTTTCTTTAGATTTTAATGTATTTTGGGTTGGCTGAAAACACGGTTCATACCGACCGCTTTTCTCGCTTATGAGCCATTTCATGTTACACCATCACACTCCATAAACAAGGATTTTATCAACAAACGGAAAGCGGCATGTTGTTCACAAAGGATCCAATTTTCATAAAACAAATATGTCAGACAATCAACAGTTGCTTAAACATGAAATAATTTAGGCTGAATTATTTATCTCCAAATATCTTCAATAGCGCACTTTGTTTTTCTTTGAAATAAGGATAACAGCTAGAGTTCGGGATAAGTATCCTCGGCTGTCGCGGACTGTACTATATATACTACTAGTTGGCGCGAGATTCTACCGAGTCTCCTGATCCCGAACTCGAGCTGTTATCCTTAGTTACTTTATCCGTTCATAGACGGCGTCCAGGCACTCTTTCTTTCTCGCATGTAGTCTTGCATACGGGAGTTAGGATATATACTGTGCTCACATCCCGTTGATTCAGTGGGATGTCCGGAGGGGTATGGAGGGTGGGGCGCAGCTTTCTGGGCGATCCGCAGAAATGCGTGAACAAACGGTTCGCTGACGTCTGCGGAGGTTTATACACAAACCTAACCTAATGAACTATTAGCAGCGGAATTGAGCTGTTTCTCCGGCCTGTCCGGCCTCTCCGGCCTCTCCGGCTCCCCTTTTTAGCCAAATTCAAACACAATTTTTCAGTTTTACAGGTGAAGAGTAAAACTGGTTGTTTACTTTTGTAAGCGAACAATCTCAGCCGTTACTGAAGGATCAAGCTGATTCGGGAAGGAGAGCGGGATCCCCTTCCACATACTTAGTGACATTATTTAAAAACCGCGATCACGAACCATTGTAATTAAAGCCCGTAATATGATCAAAAGGGGCTAAACTCCGATCACTCGCGGTGTGGTAAAGGCGCTGCTTTATCGGCACAAATGGCCAAAATCGTGCTTTAGAATTCCGGTTCTTGTTCGCTTATGAGCCGTTCCATGCTAGACCATCGCACTCCCATACACAAGACTTTTCCAAACCGGGCTTTTTTTGAAAAATTCTAGCCCCACAGATAAAAGTGATATCAACAAACGGAAAACGGCATGTTGTTCACAAAGGATCCAATTTTCATAAAACAAATATGTCAGACAATCAACAGTTGCTTAAACATTAAATAATTTAGACTGAATTATTTATCTGCAGATATCTCCAATCGCGCACTTTTTTTTCCTCGATATTTTGTCGGAAGATTCCGTGGAGCGTCCCCAAAACACCATGCAAAATTCGTTCTGGGCAATTCATAACTTTTTTAGTTACGAAATAAAGTCCCTGTCGTACAATGCCATTTCGAGCACGTTTTACCCAGTCAACTTTGCTTTACAATATCGTAACTTTGCAACAACGATAGATATCGGCAAGCAGAAAACGGCGAATTATTTGCACGGGATCCAGTTTTCATAAAACAAATATGTTGACCAACCAAAAGTTGTTTAAACATTAAATAATTTAGAAGGAATTATTTATCTGCAAATATCTCCAATAGCGCACTTTGTTTTTCCTTGAAATTTTGTGAAAAGTTTCCTTGGAGCGTACCCAAGACACCATGTAAAATTAGTTCTGGGCATTTCATAACTTTTTTAGTTACGTCTTACGTTCCGCAACCTCAAATACTAATTATTATTCTAGAAATATTAGCAAGGTTGGTCTCGGTGTCAACCTCCGTCTACGTTAATTGCAAAGCGGTACGTCCGTTAGCTAGTCATATTTAAGGAATTTCGTAATTCGAACTGCTGATTTAATACCTAGCGAAATCCGGGAATAATTGCAGTTTTGCGCCGGATGCCGATACTCGAATTATACGTGTAGAACACCCATCACGCGTGCGACCAACGAACTCGGGCCTTTGAACTCGCGAATCAAGGAATACGCCAGGATGCAACGTTAGCACCCAAAATGAATAAGTGGGGAGACCGAGCGAGACCTCTTGGCTCCCGAAACGATAGATTAACATCACTCTTTGTTAAACAGCCGCATAGTGCGCATCATTGAGTCCGCAGACGTCTAAAGCATATTTGCACTCGACCAGTTTTTTGTTTTGAATAAGTTGGTGTAAGGACTTGGCACCGCGTAAAGCATCACTATCGAAATTCCAATCATCTCAAATAACATCAGTGTAAAGAAGTGTGCTTGCGGGCCAAATATCCTGACGTTAGAGAGCGAGCGAGCGAAAGGACGAGGAAGCGTAGAGAGACGACGCGACGAGCGAGTGAGGCGACTAGAGCGAGCGAGCGTAGAGAGAGAAAGAAAGAGCGAACAAAGCTTGGTGAGTTCTTTTCCAATTCGTCCTCAATCTATTTTCAACTTATTTTCAATCTGTAAATCTTTATCTTGTCATGTGCGTCTTTTTCCTTTAGTATTAAGTTTCTCTTATGTATTTTCGACAGCCCGGACCTATTGTAAACGCACCTTGCAAGACCTACTATCCTAATATATGTTCACTTATGGTGGTTACTATAAATTCTTAAATGATTTGATCGTTTGCCAATAATCCCGTCAACCCGTGGATCCCGTATGGGATTAGTCGGTCAGCGATCTCATTTACTTGGCCCTTAAACGTTGGAAAAGGGTCGATTTATTATCTGAAAAAGTAACGCGACGCGCGAACCTCCAGTAAGAATCGGTATCAGCGCGTTCGTCACATACGCAACAAAATCCGTATCGTACCATGCTATTTCGAGCACATTTTACCGAGTCAACTTTGATTTAAAAAATCATAACTTTGCAATCACGGCAAATATTGGCAAGCAGAAAACGACGTATTATTCATAAAGGATCAAGCTATTGAATAAAAAGTACGCGAACGATCCAATTCTTGTTCAACTAATAATAATTTCAGATACAATTACCTCAAGGAGGGTTGCACGGTCAAGTGAGCCCCGCCGCGGAACTCCGCGACAGCATATTTCATTGGCCCTCATTTTTGGGGATTTTCTCGAAAGTCAGGGCAGGGCCCGGATCCAAAAATGCTAATGACCATTTCGCATCGCCGCTCAATTCCCGAGAAGATGGATATCGGCTCCGACCACATTTTTGGGACATTCTGTATGTATCCGCTCGTCTGGCGATAACTTTGTTGCAACCTAGGATAAGCAAAGTGAGCGACACTATCTGACTTTCACTAGTCTCAAGCCTATCGTATTCTGAATCGTACTTCAAAATCATGTGCTAAATGTATCGTGAATTATGTACTAATAATGAAATGCAAAATAAAAAGCAAAGGGTATCAAAAACAACAAGCAACTGGATGGAATCGAACTCGGTCCTTTACAAATGCAAATCCGTCGCTTTACTGATAGCACTACTTGGCCGACTATCATTAAAGTTTCCCATTTCAGTTCCCATTAATTAGTTCAGAGTTGTTTTAGCTATATTAGCCTCACTGGAAGTTCCCACACTCAGAATGCCGATTCGGCCCGGACACAATATCCAGGAATCGCGAATTTTGCCGCGCCGGATGCGAAGTCTCGAAAACTGCAGACCGCCTTACCTTGCTCGCGGTGGCGGAATTCGAGATTACGATCCCATGCAGAAATCATGGGAACGCGCCAAAATTCGCAGTCTCGTTTATTGTATTATATTAATTGGACTATAAATTGCTAACCGATTACCGGTCCTTTTAGAATCGAAAGCCATCGATGATGCCTCGACACCGACGGTCGCGATCGGCAACCGCGCCGATGACCTTTAAGGAAATAGGTGGGCCCCGAAACTTAGCATGTATTGCATAGACAAGCGTTATCCGTTTATTATTTAAACAATGCGATACGAATGTATAGAGGAATGCTTGCGACGCGTCTGGGATGGAAGGGTAAAAGTGCTGTCGATGCATCCGGTATGAGAATGAGTGGGAATGTAGGGAACTCCGGGACTTAGGAAGAACTACCGAAAGAATCACTCTATCTAAAACAGTCGCATCGAGCGTTACGTAGGTCCGCGGTCTCTTATTAGAGCATAGTTGCACTTCAACGATTAAGTGAGTGCAAAGACTTGACTCCGCGTTACATTTCAATTTCTGTTCACTTTCCAGTTATAGCGTAAACTATTCGATCACTATATTGTTTTTTTAATTATACATATACATAATATTTTCCATCCCGTTAGTCTACCCATAGTGAGTGAGTGAGATAGTGAGAGCGAGCCCGAGCGAAGCGAGAGCGAACCTGAGAGCGAGCCCGAACGAAGCGAGAGCGAGACGAGCGAAAGGAGCGAGCGGTTTCGGGAGAAAAGAAAGAGCGATAAAAACCAGCGTTCCGTACCGTTTGGTGAGTCACATACATATGTATTCCGCCTTCATTTCTGACTATTTCTGACTATTTGGCGAACGACGATCGGTGAATCCCCTGTCCGATTCACGCGCATGTATTAGCTGTAATTCGTATCCCTTCTCAATATAGATGAGTCTTTTTTACCCTAATAACTGCCTTCTATCATTTCATTTCCATTATATTCACCTAATTCCTAACGGGCCCCGTATGGGACCTATTTGAGACAACGATCTCAATGACCTCGGTCTAGCCAACCATTGGATAGGCTCATTTTATCGTATCTGTTGGCACGCGCGAGTCTATCACTGCTCGGCGACGACGCGCGTATGTAACACTATGATATGGACACACGAATATGGTGGGAAGGGATTGGCGTGCCGAACGTCGAACAGCGAGGTCGTGTTTACAAACACTGCTCCGCGAGTGCGCTCGAGTTGGATGCAAGTTTCACGATATTCGTATACATATAGAGTTAGAGCCAAGATATTTTCGTAAATGAATTTAATATAAATTCACTGCCTAGAGGCCATAGCATAGTATCTCTGAGTACAGAGGTACGTGTAAATCAATCAACACTACAATGGAAGAAACATCAGTTAACACCCCCCCCCCCCCCCCCGCAAGTAACATTTGCAAGGATGGTACAACAAGGACAATTTCCAACTAAAAAACAGGCCATCATATTGGACGCGATTGAAGGACACACAGTTCAAGAATATACTGTGGCGTTAGGAAATCTAATAACACCAAAAATTATTCTTTTCGTTTCGCGTATCTCCCATGGTAGAATATGCTTCTACCTGACTAGTAAGAGCCTGGTTAACCAACTCACCGATAAGAACTTAACTATAAACATTGGCACAAACAAGTTACTGGTACGATCCCTTATTTCTAAAGCCAAAAGGATTATAATTTCAAACGTTTGCCCAATCATCCCTCATTCTAAAATAGAGGAAGAGCTGTAAAAGCAATTGAGTATCGCCCCATTTTCCCAAATAACATCGATAAGAGCTGGAATACAAATCCCTGAATATGGGCACATACTAAGTTTCCGAAGACAGATTGTACGTTCAGCCTGAGGATATTGACAAAATTCCTGAAAATATGCAAATCAATTTTGACAACACCACATACTGGATCTACCTGTCAGCTGAAAAGTTGACATGCTTCCTATGTAAAGAAGAGGGACATTTGGCTACATATTTTAAAAACATTCAAACAACTACCCAGCGTTTTGAAGAGGGTAATTTAATCGAAGACCAACCGACGAATACAAACATAGAAGATACTAAAGAATCAACCTACAAACTTAGTGAATCCAACAGAAATGAAACTTATCACCACAACTCTGGATGTAAAAGGCCACTCTTAAGTAGCACGTCTACAACTTTGACACAAATTGGTTCCAAAAATCTACTTACCAACACTGGTGAAAAAAACAATGAAGCCAGAAGGGTTAAAAAAAGAGCCAAAACTATGCGGGGAACCAGCAAAACGTAAGTGGTCTTGCAACGTCAACCCGCCAAAGAACACCTCACCAGCAACTCCAAACACTATCCGATTAGTTTTGATGAACTTACAGAGTTCCTAACGGAAACTTACGCTAGTCCGAACATTAAAGAAATAGCTGAAAAATATACAGAAGATACTAGTACTCTGAATGCCACACTAACAGATACATATGGTCTTGTTAATGAACGAGGACTCAAAAGTCGGATAACTAGGATCAAAAAGCATCTTAAATTGACGATAGATGATAACACAGATGGAATGGCCAGTGATACCACTAGTTCGGTAGAAGACTACCCCCAAAATACATTAAAATGTAAAGAAAAGCGCCAAATAGTTTGCCCAACAATGAAATAGATATCACACAAGAAAGCCAAGTTTTCAATCAAAGATACCACACGTTAATTAATTAATTAACTTGCATCTCTAACTTTAAAACTTGGCATGTGCAAATTTGTGTCAAGGTAGTCATAGCCTAGTATTATTTTTTTATTGGTAATTAAGTATGCACATACCAAGTTTTAAAGTTAGAGATGCAAGTTAATTAATTAATTAATTAACGCGTGATATCTTTGATTGAAAACTTGGCTTTCTTGTGTGATATGTATTTCATTTTTGGACATGGAAATGTATGCGACGTTAGTTCCTTTACTTATTTTTACATTCGGCCAATTCTAATTAGCAGAGATTCAACGTCGTTTATGTTTCGAAAATGAATTTCCCCTCTCATCCCTCTGTCGTACAACAATAACATACATAAGTAGTGGTATATTGCTGACACTGTACAGTTAATAGGATTTACTTCGAAGGAGTCTTAGCGCTGAATTCAGTTCCATTTTCCCCTGGTTAGATAACTCATGCGGCTACTAATGATTAGTGGCTATTGTCAAGGATTCTTGAGTGGAGTGGCCAGTAGTGCGTGGAACGTGAAGGATGAAAAGACATTACGAACAGGCGATCTGGCCTCTGATACTGACGGCGGGTATTTTCGGATTGGCTTTAATTGAGGACCCACGGACAAAAAAGCGTATATTCCTTGGCCTTTTATACGCAGCTGTGTCATGCTGCTTGCAGATCAGCCTTCAAACTATTAAAGCAATATACCTGCTTCGGGATGATGTGCTTCTTGTAGATTTCGTGAGAACTTATATGTTGATCGCCTTGTGCTTTACTACCTCTATCTTGATTTACTTCAGCCAGTGGAATGGAAAGGTATGCGATGTTAGTTCCTTTACTTATTATTCTTACATTCAGTCCATTTATTTGGAAGAACAAGTGTTTCCGTTTTCGCGAACCTTAAATGAAATTCTATTTATGGTCAAGGATTAAGACTCTTTTGCAATATATCCACATGATTCTTGGCTCATTGGATTCAGAAAAATCAACGATGAAATACAAAATTCTGAAATAAATTCTTGGGGCTCTAACTTTCGCATAAATCGAGGTGAAAGTTTGGTAACTAAGGATAACAGCTAGTGTTCGGGATAATATAGCCTCGGCTGTCGCGCGCCGGAGTGTCATATATATATGGAGAGGGAACTTCTACTTGGCGCGAGACTCTACCGAGTCTCCTGATACATATATATGTATAATTGAAATCGGTATCTCTCTTTCGCTTTGGATAAATAAAGCGACCTAGACTATCTCACTTTCACTAATGTGAAGCCTATTCTATCGTAAATCGTACTATAAACTGTGGGCTAAATGTATCCTGAACCGTGTACATAAATAATATAATGCAAAAGAAAAAGCAAAGAGTATCAAAAACAACGAGCACACTGGGTGGAATCGAACTCGGTCCTTTCAAATACAAATTCATCGCTTTATTCCTACCACTATCTACAAGACTATTGTCAGATTTCTCCATTTCACTAAAAGATAGAAGATTCTTCCCATAATTTTGATTACTATATGACATAGGCACATTAATTTGATGGGAAATGAAATGCGATCTGACAAGAACTTATAGATTTGGATTGAATGACTCGCATGACGAATTGCCTAAGAATACAATTATTTTTTTGTTGAAATACTACTCGATGTGCTGACAAAAAACGACGATTAACCATAGCTGTTTTGATATTTTTATAAAATTGTGTTTGTAGCCCCGAATTCAGAAAGAAAATATACACGGAGAACAGATAGTGTTGTAATAAAGGTACCATAGTATGTTACTAACTCAATCTTTCTGGAAAGAATGGAACATCTATGACAAATCGTCGAGTTTTGGTCAATGCACATCGAGGGCTATTTCATTGAAATACTAATTGAATAATCAAATAATTGTTTACATCATAGGCGTCATTCAAATCGAAACTATGTATCCATGCCATAGCAAAAAGGGCTCAAATACGAATTACGTTACATTCTGGATGTCAATGTATACTGTAGTGAAACGGGAAATTTGGCATCATACAAAAAGTTGTTTGTCCGAAACATTATTAGAAACACAAAGGAGAACAACAATTCTTGTAGTGGAATGGGGAGATCGTACAGTTAGTTATGAAAATAGTGCACTGAGTAAAGCGGTGGATTTGCATTTGAAAAGAACGGGTTCAATTCCGCGTAGTACGTAGAGTTTTTTGATATTTATATTACTGTTTTTTCTTTTACTTTACATTTATATAAAGTCGATATGTGATCAAATTCAATGAATCATTATGCTTTTGGAAATATAGCAATGAACAAACTTATCAAATTATTTATAATATAAGTTTGGTAGTAATGAAACTGAGAGAACCCACTTCATTCTCCTTATCCGAACCGAAATCGAAAGATACCGGTCCGATATATATGTTGTACTACATACAATAGCTGTCCATACAGTATTCATGATCCTTTTGCAGTATTGTAAAGAGCGTAGCTGTGCAAACTTTTAGAGATAATGGGAAAGGCTCAAATTGTTACAATGGCAAGGCATCTGATACATGCGTTGAACGATTACTGCAGTTTACCCTTGCTTTGAAACACTACTATTTACTAGGTAAAATCACAATCTCGAAATTTGCCCAAAATATGAGTTCGCAGGGCCACTTCCTGCTTCCTTATATGACATGATTTTGGGTTGGGAAAGCTTTCAATCGAAAGAAGATAGATCAATGGAGGCCGGTCTGGTAGTAGTTTCATGGGATAATGTCATTTTTGTAGCAAACTAGTCGTCAAAAGTCTACAGATTTTCCAAAGTGTTCGTGAAAAATTCTTGCTTTTTGCTGGGGTTTATTTGTGTCATTCCCATACTTTCCTCTCAAAATAACTACCAGCCCAGCCTTCCTTCTGAACTAAAGAACACGCCAATCTGTATTTTGTCCTGAAACTGTAAGAAATGGAGCCGTAGGACGTGGCCCCGCCTAACCCTGTGTTTTGTGGGATTTCGCCATAGTGTCGATCACACAGGTCAATATTCGTGAGTACTTTAGGTCGGCCGCTAAGGACGAGATGGCGCCCTATCGAGATGGCTAGTCGGGTGAAATCAAAGGCATTACATACAGGCATTATATATTGTACATATACAGAGTGGAAATGTTTTGTGTCCGGCGCTTCAGGGGGTTATTCTGCATGCTCGCGCAAGTAGATTTTGCCTCTAACATTTTTTATTTTGGGCTTCCGTTTTTTAGTTATAGGTAGTTGAAAATTCAGTAGACTAGGCGTCTGGACAGCACCTTTTTACCGGCCGGATGGGCATGGCAAAGTAGGGCACGGTGATGATCGCGTCAAAACATGTCATAGTCGATAGGGCGCTGTTTTGCTGCCCAGACGCCTATTCTACCCAATTTTCAACTTGTTCTAACAAAGTTTCCAAGTTTTCAATCAAAGATACCACACGTTCATTAATTAATTAACTTGCATCTCGAACTTTAAAACTTGGTATGTGCCAATCAAAAAATATTACTACCTTCACAGAAATTTGTACATGCCAAGCTTTAAATTTAAAGATGCAAGTTAATTAATTAATTAACGTGTGGTAATTTGATTGAAAACTTGGCTTTCTTATGTGATATCTATTTCATTTATGGACAACGTAGTTGAATAAGATACCTTTTATGTGAGTCATTAAACTACTTGGCGATTTTCTTTAGATTTTAATGTATTTTGGGTTGGCTGAAAACACGGTTCATACCGACCGCTTTTCTCGCTTATGAGCCATTTCATGTTACACCATCACACTCCATAAACAAGGATTTTATCAACAAACGGAAAGCGGCATGTTGTTCACAAAGGATCCAATTTTCATAAAACAAATATGTCAGACAATCAACAGTTGCTTAAACATGAAATAATTTAGGCTGAATTATTTATCTCCAAATATCTTCAATAGCGCACTTTGTTTTTCTTTGAAATAAGGATAACAGCTAGAGTTCGGGATAAGTATCCTCGGCTGTCGCGGACTGTACTATATATACTACTAGTTGGCGCGAGATTCTACCGAGTCTCCTGATCCCGAACTCGAGCTGTTATCCTTAGTTACTTTATCCGTTCATAGACGGCGTCCAGGCACTCTTTCTTTCTCGCATGTAGTCTTGCATACGGGAGTTAGGATATATACTGTGCTCACATCCCGTTGATTCAGTGGGATGTCCGTAGAGGTATGGAGGGTGGGGCGCAGCTTTCTGGGCGATCCGCAGAAATGCGTGAACAAACGGTTCGCTGACGCCTGCGGAGGTTTTCATACAAACCTAACCTATCCAAACTTTAGCAGCGGAATTGAGCTGTCTCTCCGGCCTCTCCGGCCTCTCCGGCCTCTCCGGCTCCCCTTTTTAGCCAAATTCAAACACGATTTTTCAGTTTTACAGGTGAAGAGTAAAACTGGTTGTTTACTTTTGTAAGCGAACAATCTCAGCCGTTACTGAAGGATCAAGCTGATTCGGGAAGGAGAGCGGGATCCCCTTCCACATACTTAGTGACATTATTTAAAAACCGCGATCACGAACCATTGTAATTAAAGCCCGTAATATGATCAAAAGGGGCTAAACTCCGATCACTCGCGGTGTGGTAAAGGCGCTGCTTTATCAGCACAAATGGCCAAAATCGTGCTTTAGAATTCCGGTTCTTGTTCGCTTATGAGCCGTTCCATGCTAGACCATCGCACTCCCATACACAAGACTTTTCCAAACCGGGCTTTTTTTGAAAAATTCTAGCCCCACAGATAAAAGTGATATCAACAAACGGAAAACGGCATGTTGTTAACAAAGGATCCAATTTTCATAAAACAAATATGTCAGACAATCAACAGTTGCTTAAACATTAAATAATTTAGACTGAATTATTTATCTGCAGATATCTCCAATCGCGCACTTTTTTTTCCTCGATATTTTGTCGGAAGATTCCGTGGAGCGTCCCCAAAACACCATGCAAAATTCGTTCTGGGCAATTCATAACTTTTTTAGTTACGAAATAAAGTCCCTGTCGTACAATGCCATTTCGAGCACGTTTTACCCAGTCAACTTTGCTTTACAATATCGTAACTTTGCAACAACGATAGATATCGGCAAGCAGAAAACGGCGAATTATTTGCACGGGATCCAGTTTTCATAAAACAAATATGTTGACCAACCAAAAGTTGTTTAAACATTAAATAATTTAGAAGGAATTATTTATCTGCAAATATCTCCAATAGCGCACTTTGTTTTTCCTTGAAATTTTGTGAAAAGTTTCCTTGGAGCGTACCCAAGACACCATGTAAAATTAGTTCTGGGCATTTCATAACTTTTTTAGTTACGTCTTACGTTCCGCAACCTCAAATACTAATTATTATTCTAGAAATATTAGCAAGGTTGGTCTCGGTGTCAACCTCCGTCTACGTTAATTGCAAAGCGGTACGTCCGTTAGCTAGTCATATTTAAGGAATTTCGTAATTCGAACTGCTGATTTAATACCTAGCGAAATCCGGGAATAATTGCAGTTTTGCGCCGGATGCCGATACTCGAATTATACGTGTAGAACACCCATCACGCGTGCGACCAACGAACTCGGGCCTTTGAACTCGCGAATCAAGGAATACGCCAGGATGCAACGTTAGCACCCAAAATGAATAAGTGGGGAGACCGAGCGAGACCTCTTGGCTCCCGAAACGATAGATTAACATCACTCTTTGTTAAACAGCCGCATAGTGCGCATCATTGAGTCCGCAGACGTCTAAAGCATATTTGCACTCGACCAGTTTTTTGTTTTGAATAAGTTGGTGTAAGGACTTGGCACCGCGTAAAGCATCACTATCGAAATTCCAATCATCTCAAATAACATCAGTGTAAAGAAGTGTGCTTGCGGGCCAAATATCCTGACGTTAGAGAGCGAGCGAGCGAAAGGACGAGGAAGCGTAGAGAGACGACGCGACGAGCGAGTGAGGCGACTAGAGCGAGCGAGCGTAGAGAGAGAAAGAAAGAGCGAACAAAGCTTGGTGAGTTCTTTTCCAATTCGTCCTCAATCTATTTTCAACTTATTTTCAATCTGTAAATCTTTATCTTGTCATGTGCGTCTTTTTCCTTTAGTATTAAGTTTCTCTTATGTATTTTCGACAGCCCGGACCTATTGTAAACGCACCTTGCAAGACCTACTATCCTAATATATGTTCACTTATGGTGGTTACTATAAATTCTTAAATGATTTGATCGTTTGCCAATAATCCCGTCAACCCGTGGATCCCGTATGGGATTAGTCGGTCAGCGATCTCATTTACTTGGCCCTTAAACGTTGGAAAAGGGTCGATTTATTATCTGAAAAAGTAACGCGACGCGCGAACCTCCAGTAAGAATCGGTATCAGCGCGTTCGTCACATACGCAACAAAATCCGTATCGTACCATGCTATTTCGAGCACATTTTACCGAGTCAACTTTGATTTAAAAAATCATAACTTTGCAATCACGGCAAATATTGGCAAGCAGAAAACGACGTATTATTCATAAAGGATCAAGCTATTGAATAAAAAGTACGCGAACGATCCAATTCTTGTTCAACTAATAATAATTTCAGATACAATTACCTCAAGGAGGGTTGCACGGTCAAGTGAGCCCCGCCGCGGAACTCCGCGACAGCATATTTCATTGGCCCTCATTTTTGGGGATTTTCTCGAAAGTCAGGGCAGGGCCCGGATCCAAAAATGCTAATGACCATTTCGCATCGCCGCTCAATTCCCGAGAAGATGGATATCGGCTCCGACCACATTTTTGGGACATTCTGTATGTATCCGCTCGTCTGGCGATAACTTTGTTGCAACCTAGGATAAGCAAAGTGAGCGACACTATCTGACTTTCACTAGTCTCAAGCCTATCGTATTCTGAATCGTACTTCAAAATCATGTGCTAAATGTATCGTGAATTATGTACTAATAATGAAATGCAAAATAAAAAGCAAAGGGTATCAAAAACAACAAGCAACTGGATGGAATCGAACTCGGTCCTTTACAAATGCAAATCCGTCGCTTTACTGATAGCACTACTTGGCCGACTATCATTAAAGTTTCCCATTTCAGTTCCCATTAATTAGTTCAGAGTTGTTTTAGCTATATTAGCCTCACTGGAAGTTCCCACACTCAGAATGCCGATTCGGCCCGGACACAATATCCAGGAATCGCGAATTTTGCCGCGCCGGATGCGAAGTCTCGAAAACTGCAGACCGCCTTACCTTGCTCGCGGTGGCGGAATTCGAGATTACGATCCCATGCAGAAATCATGGGAACGCGCCAAAATTCGCAGTCTCGTTTATTGTATTATATTAATTGGACTATAAATTGCTAACCGATTACCGGTCCTTTTAGAATCGAAAGCCATCGATGATGCCTCGACACCGACGGTCGCGATCGGCAACCGCGCCGATGACCTTTAAGGAAATAGGTGGGCCCCGAAACTTAGCATGTATTGCATAGACAAGCGTTATCCGTTTATTATTTAAACAATGCGATACGAATGTATAGAGGAATGCTTGCGACGCGTCTGGGATGGAAGGGTAAAAGTGCTGTCGATGCATCCGGTATGAGAATGAGTGGGAATGTAGGGAACTCCGGGACTTAGGAAGAACTACCGAAAGAATCACTCTATCTAAAACAGTCGCATCGAGCGTTACGTAGGTCCGCGGTCTCTTATTAGAGCATAGTTGCACTTCAACGATTAAGTGAGTGCAAAGACTTGACTCCGCGTTACATTTCAATTTCTGTTCACTTTCCAGTTATAGCGTAAACTATTCGATCACTATATTGTTTTTTTAATTATACATATACATAATATTTTCCATCCCGTTAGTCTACCCATAGTGAGTGAGTGAGATAGTGAGAGCGAGCCCGAGCGAAGCGAGAGCGAACCTGAGAGCGAGCCCGAACGAAGCGAGAGCGAGACGAGCGAAAGGAGCGAGCGGTTTCGGGAGAAAAGAAAGAGCGATAAAAACCAGCGTTCCGTACCGTTTGGTGAGTCACATACATATGTATTCCGCCTTCATTTCTGACTATTTCTGACTATTTGGCGAACGACGATCGGTGAATCCCCTGTCCGATTCACGCGCATGTATTAGCTGTAATTCGTATCCCTTCTCAATATAGATGAGTCTTTTTTACCCTAATAACTGCCTTCTATCATTTCATTTCCATTATATTCACCTAATTCCTAACGGGCCCCGTATGGGACCTATTTGAGACAACGATCTCAATGACCTCGGTCTAGCCAACCATTGGATAGGCTCATTTTATCGTATCTGTTGGCACGCGCGAGTCTATCACTGCTCGGCGACGACGCGCGTATGTAACACTATGATATGGACACACGAATATGGTGGGAAGGGATTGGCGTGCCGAACGTCGAACAGCGAGGTCGTGTTTACAAACACTGCTCCGCGAGTGCGCTCGAGTTGGATGCAAGTTTCACGATATTCGTATACATATAGAGTTAGAGCCAAGATATTTTCGTAAATGAATTTAATATAAATTCACTGCCTAGAGGCCATAGCATAGTATCTCTGAGTACAGAGGTACGTGTAAATCAATCAACACTACAATGGAAGAAACATCAGTTAACACCCCCCCCCCCCCCCCGCAAGTAACATTTGCAAGGATGGTACAACAAGGACAATTTCCAACTAAAAAACAGGCCATCATATTGGACGCGATTGAAGGACACACAGTTCAAGAATATACTGTGGCGTTAGGAAATCTAATAACACCAAAAATTATTCTTTTCGTTTCGCGTATCTCCCATGGTAGAATATGCTTCTACCTGACTAGTAAGAGCCTGGTTAACCAACTCACCGATAAGAACTTAACTATAAACATTGGCACAAACAAGTTACTGGTACGATCCCTTATTTCTAAAGCCAAAAGGATTATAATTTCAAACGTTTGCCCAATCATCCCTCATTCTAAAATAGAGGAAGAGCTGTAAAAGCAATTGAGTATCGCCCCATTTTCCCAAATAACATCGATAAGAGCTGGAATACAAATCCCTGAATATGGGCACATACTAAGTTTCCGAAGACAGATTGTACGTTCAGCCTGAGGATATTGACAAAATTCCTGAAAATATGCAAATCAATTTTGACAACACCACATACTGGATCTACCTGTCAGCTGAAAAGTTGACATGCTTCCTATGTAAAGAAGAGGGACATTTGGCTACATATTTTAAAAACATTCAAACAACTACCCAGCGTTTTGAAGAGGGTAATTTAATCGAAGACCAACCGACGAATACAAACATAGAAGATACTAAAGAATCAACCTACAAACTTAGTGAATCCAACAGAAATGAAACTTATCACCACAACTCTGGATGTAAAAGGCCACTCTTAAGTAGCACGTCTACAACTTTGACACAAATTGGTTCCAAAAATCTACTTACCAACACTGGTGAAAAAAACAATGAAGCCAGAAGGGTTAAAAAAAGAGCCAAAACTATGCGGGGAACCAGCAAAACGTAAGTGGTCTTGCAACGTCAACCCGCCAAAGAACACCTCACCAGCAACTCCAAACACTATCCGATTAGTTTTGATGAACTTACAGAGTTCCTAACGGAAACTTACGCTAGTCCGAACATTAAAGAAATAGCTGAAAAATATACAGAAGATACTAGTACTCTGAATGCCACACTAACAGATACATATGGTCTTGTTAATGAACGAGGACTCAAAAGTCGGATAACTAGGATCAAAAAGCATCTTAAATTGACGATAGATGATAACACAGATGGAATGGCCAGTGATACCACTAGTTCGGTAGAAGACTACCCCCAAAATACATTAAAATGTAAAGAAAAGCGCCAAATAGTTTGCCCAACAATGAAATAGATATCACACAAGAAAGCCAAGTTTTCAATCAAAGATACCACACGTTAATTAATTAATTAACTTGCATCTCTAACTTTAAAACTTGGCATGTGCAAATTTGTGTCAAGGTAGTCATAGCCTAGTATTATTTTTTTATTGGTAATTAAGTATGCACATACCAAGTTTTAAAGTTAGAGATGCAAGTTAATTAATTAATTAATTAACGCGTGATATCTTTGATTGAAAACTTGGCTTTCTTGTGTGATATCTATTTCATTTTTGGACATGGAAATGTATGCGACGTTAGTTCCTTTACTTATTTTTACATTCGGCCAATTCTAATTAGCAGAGATTCAACGTCGTTTATGTTTCGAAAATGAATTTCCCCTCTCATCCCTCTGTCGTACAACAATAACATACATAAGTAGTGGTATATTGCTGACACTGTACAGTTAATAGGATTTGCTTCGAAGGAGTCTTAGCGCTGACTTCAGTTCCATTTTCCCCTGGTTAGATAACTCATGCGGCTACTAATGATTAGTGGCTATTGTCAAGGATTCTTGAGTGGAGTGGCCAGTAGTGCGTGGAACGTGAAGGATGAAAAGACATTACGAACAGGCGATCTGGCCTCTGATACTGACGGCGGGTATTTTCGGATTGGCTTTAATTGAGAACCCACGGACAAAAAAGCGTATATTCCTTGGCCTTTTATACGCAGCTGTGTCATGCTGCTTGCAGATCAGCCTTCAAACTATTAAAGCAATATACCTGCTTCGGGATGATGTGCTTCTTGTGGATTTCGTGAGAACTTATATGTTGATCGCCTTGTGCTTTACTACCTTTATCTTGATTTACTTCAGCCAGTGGAATGGAAAGGTATGCGATGTTAGTTCCTTTATTTATTATTCTTACATTCAGTCCATTTATTTGGAAGAACAAGTGTTCCCGTTTTCGCGAACCTTAAATGAAATTCTCTTTATGGTCAGGGATTAAGACTCTTTTGCAATATAACTCATTATCATTCAGCCATAGAATATAAATAACGTGATTACTCCCTGACATTTCACGATTCTCCACGATTGGCCAAACTTCCGAACCATTCGACATCCACGGTGCGACGTCAAAATGAATCTGCGTTAATGGTCTGCGTCGAAGCGACCCAGCAGCGAAGTTCTCCAGCGTCGAAATTACCTGCTTCGGTTCTCTGAACCACCTTTCTGATGAATTTGTAGTTATTTTTGATTGTATGAACATTAGAAATCTCGTTGCACACGTTCGTTATGGCAGAGGTTCTACCGGTGTCTGGCAGTAATCCATGAAGCCGATGAAACACTACGGGAGTTGGGAATTAAGACCGATTACTCGAAGTTGCGAAGAGTAGTGCTGGTGGCCCTGGTTACATGGGCATCAGGAATTGTTATACTGAATGCGATGGACGCCGTGACAGTGCCTAGGGAGAGCGAGGATATCTACGGAATACTATCAATCATTATTTTGGACATACCCATACACGCTCCTATGTTGATCGACATGCAGTTTTGGTGTATCATGAGGTACACACGTCTTCCAAAATGCCTATTTAAAATGCTTTTTGTGAAACCTGATTTCTCAAGAAATTCAAACGTAATACACAGATATATTGAAACGAGGTTCGATTGCATTAATTATGCCCTGAGGGAACTTATCCTCGATGACAATGATTGGAGGGGATGGTCGCAAAACAACAAGGTGACATCTGTTCGCAGGGCTTTTATCTTGAACGAAAAGAACAAGCGTATCATCCGGACAATGATGTATATAGACTTTTATAATAACATTTCTTTATACGATTTTCATTTTCATTTGAACACAAAATGATTTTTGCATTTCGCTTCCTCGTAGGCATCTGCACTTTCAACTCTGTGAGGTTTCACATGAGGTCACTAGAGCGTTCGGGGCGCAAATTTTCGTGGAAGTTGCCTTCTCCTTTCATTATGTACTCTGCAGTATAATATTCACATTTTGTGTGATACTGGTGCCTTTCGAAGGCGACAAATACACGTACTACATCCTGATTTGGTTATGGTCCTTTGCATACATACTGAAAATTGTCACCATTAATTGCATTTGCGAGAGTGTTGCCGCCAAGGTGAGTACTTTATATGTTGTACATACATACTCTACTTTAAAGAAACATATTTCATCGATTTCGAAAAGTAGGAGATTCCCAATTCGATCTCAATTTGCGACCCTCATTTTTTCAATAATTTTTTATTTAATAAATATGATTGACTCAGGCAATGAGAGTGAGTACGACGTTTGAGGGACTGCTGCGCGTAATGGATGACGAGAAAATGCGCAAAGACGTAAGTTGATTCAACTCGGAAAAATGTCAAATATTTTGCCCTTATAAACAACTAATAATCATTTCCGAAATACAGATATTGTTAATCGGGCTGCAAATAAAGCAAAAACCGTTAAGATTCTCCTGCCTCGGCTTTTACTACCTTGGATACGAATTCTTGTGCGAGGTTCGTTACATTCGATACTAACAATCGATCGAATACCTGGCTTATTTATAGAATTCGTCTTTCAGATCTTCTGCTCGATGGTTACTATGACTGTTATAATATTACAAATGAAAATAGGCCTCCCATCTTAGTATAAACAAAATGTATGGTTTGCTGAATTTTTATAATAAATTTTTCAATAACAACACGTAATATCTTTGAATCGCCTATTTTATCTAACACCCAAAGCTTAGTAAGTCATGCAGGTCGTAAAAAACGTATTCACATACTCAGTTTTTTAGGAATAACTTTCCTCGAAGATGAAAAGTTACAATGAAGAAACAGAAAGGGTAATTGATTCGATACTAGCGCATCTGATATTGCAAGCAATTCTCTCCCCACCACTACCACTCGACTTAATGCTTTAATCCCATTACATGACACAGTTGTGGCCCAACGTCTCACCAGCATTCTTCAGACAGGTGGTAATGGCTTCCGCCAATTATTTGAAGCTCTCTAGTTTATTAAATATCGAAGAGACAAGAGTGCGTGCATGATCAACCGGGTAGTAGAATTCCATCGAACGTGCGTGATGAAAGGATATTTGCAGCGAGTGATTTGGCCACTCGCCGTCGCTGTGGCAGCTTGCGGATTCACATTAATCGAGCATCCATAGTGGAAGCCGCGAAGACTCCTCAGTCTCTTTTACGCCATTGTGCCGTTCAGCCTGTAAGTTGCTCTGTATGTCGACAGGGAAATACGGAAGTTTTCTTCAAACGTAGTTTTCTTACGCTGGGTTTGCGATTTCATGATGTGGTACTGCTGCCTAATTAGCCTCGCGTCAATATGCCTCACTCAATGGCACGGAAAGGTATGTGCAGAAATTGGGAATAATGTGCAGAAAATTTGGAAAATTATATAATTTTCGGTTTACTAGTATTTTGACTGGATCTACTCGCGTTTCACTCGCTGTACGGCTTTTCACTCTCATATTTTCACGCCTATAGCTAGCCTACTCACGGCCTAAGTCTACCCTTTAGGTGAGGATGTCCGTTTTGCAAGCGATCTAGCTTAAGCTGCTGTCCAATTGGAATCTCGACCTCGAATTCGACTTAATCTGGCGATACCCAGTCAAGAGGACTTGAAGAAGAAATTTTTCATCAGGGTCCATCGAGACTAAAGAGACGTCATCAGCGCGATGAGTTTTACGCCAATTTTGAAAGCGCCTTGAATAGGTAACTCTTTCACCCCCCCCCTCCCCCCCTCATCACTCTTGCCTAGCGCCTCTGCTCTGCTCCTATTTCGCGTGTGAAATAAAAATCCGAGAATAGAAGCTCGCCGAGCTAATTAAATTAAAAGCGTTGCCTCAGGCAATGATGTAAAACAAACTTGCGAAGAGAGACGTACCATGGAACTCAAGTTCTTAATGCACTCTGCTTCTTCGCGAAATAAATTGCTTCTTACAAATTGCTTATTAATTGGGAGCTACCAAACGCAATTTAAAATGGGCCCCAGCAAATCCTCACAGTGACTGACTGCGAAGCTTGTTAACGCGAGACACAGTTTTGCAGTTTTTATCCGACACTTGATGCATAATAAGTAATATAAAAAAACATGTAATATCAAATTAATCTGTCATTCGAACTTTGTATATTAAGTTTGTAGCCATTAGAATGAGGAGTAATGCAGGATGTGGGCTAGAACAGGATTTATTGAGGAACAGGTTAGGTATGGTTACAGGACACTTGAAATAGGTAGGGCAGGTACACATATTGGAAGGCATCGGACATATAGCGACGGTACTCGCGATCAAACGGTGACTCGATATAATTGCAGGAGTGACTCAGTCATCCTATATACGCGATCGTTCTCTATTATCCCGCTCCGACTCTACCGGGCGTCCAGGAATGTCTCCCCGTGCTCTCCCTCGATCAGGCGTCCGGGTGTTTATCACCGTACTCTCCTGGTCGAGGGCGCCCACGGAAACTCCCCGTACTCTCCCGTTAACCTCAGGCGTCCAGGAGTCATTCTGTACTCTCCCGCTTGGTAGGCGTCCAGGTATATTCGCTGTACTCTCCATACCAAGCAGGCGTCCAGCAATACTCTCCCGTACTCTCCTGCTAATATCGGGCGTCCAGAGATATTTCCCCGTACTCTTCCTTCGGTCAGGCGTCCGGGTATGATCGCCGTACTCTCCTGACCGAGGACGTCCACGGGAACTCTCCGTACTCTCCCGTAGAAGCTGGTAGGCGTCCAGGTATAATCGCCGAACTCTCCTACCATCGCTCCGATTACCCGTCCGAGAGGGCGGCCGATGGTCTTACCTCGTCCTCTCCCTTCGGATACAGCGTAATGAGCGAGCGTGGGCGAAATCGCCGAATTTATACATAGTCGTTGCTAGCGAAATCAACAACGGCGTCGTCAAGCGCGGGCTCGGAGCTAGCGCTCCGCGTATTACGCCTCTGCCGCCCGCTGCCGCCTACAGACGGCGCCTGCATGTCGCTTTTGTCGTGGTTTTCGTCCAGCGACCGGGCCTGATGCTACAAGTTTCAATTTTTAAATTATGTTATGATAAAACAGTTGTACTGCTGCACGAGGTTGCACGGATTTGGTCACGATTTTAATAGCACACTTCATTCAGCAACTCACCGTTATTCTTTTGAAGTTAATATCAAGCCTCAGTTAATAATAGAATAACTAAAAATGAGAGTCACTTTCGTACACAGTCGCGGTTTATCTGGACGGCAATGCTTGCTCAGAACTGTTAGCGAAGCGAAGAATTTCCTTAGTCCGCCAGGTGTGTCCTTGATAGAAGACGCGTTACGATTGGTCCTCAGGTAAGAACTCGTCAATTATTATATTATTATATGTCCCTAAGTTATTTAACCATTTCTCTTCTGGAAATGCACTTGTGTCTAATCTCATGGGGAAATACCTCTTGAAAAAATCCAGTTGAACATTTCAAGTATTTAAATTGGGTTTCGTGAACTATTAGTACAATTGTTATTCTATCCAGTATACTATTCGTAAAACTGAAAGTGAAGGGAATGGAGAATGTTGTGGGACAGTGTGAGTGGAATCGTGTGAGCGATTACAGACACACATACACCCTCTTACCCTCGTTTAGGCTGTTTGCATGTTTTCCTTCCCTGTCGCACTTACTTTGTACAAAATACTTAGAATACCTATAACTTTGGAGAATTTATAAAAATGCAGGAAAATGAAGGAACTAAAAATGTCATTGACTAGCATTTCATTGTCATGGAAGATTGAAGCTATAATTCGTTGTTGCAGTAATGCTGAAGAGCATGGTGATATGGACCTCTACGATGTCGCTTTCAAACTGAGTGACGATTGCGATACTGCCTACTCTTGCCCTATTTCTATTTTACAATTCCTATTATTTAGTATGTACAGGATGGAAATGTTCTTGTGTCCGGTGCTTCGGGGGGTTATTCTGCATGCTCGGGCAAGGAGATTTTGCCTGTAACATTTTTCATTATAGGCTTCCGTTTTTTAGTTATAGCTAGTTGAAAATTCAGTAGAATGGGAGTCTGGACAGCACATTTTTACCGGTCGGATGGGCATGACAGACGGCAAAGTAGGTCACGGTGATGATCGGGTCAAAACAGATCATAGTCGATGAGGCGATGTTTTGCTGTCCAGACGTCTATTCTACCTAATTTTCAACTTGTTCTAACTCGAAAACGGAAGCCCGAAATAGAAAATGCCAGAGGCAAAATCTACTTGCCCGAACATGCAAAATAACCCCCTGAAGCGCCGGACACAAGACCATTTCCACCCTGTATAATCAAGTGATTCAAAACGTTAGATTTACAGTTACTAAATTTCGACTCTGTATTTTTGAATATTCATTCCAAGACATATGTGTTTATCGATCGAATCAATCGACAGACATCGCGTGCAGCTCCATCTCGTTCTTATGTTACCGTCAAAATCTGTAGGTAACACGGCCAGCGTTCAACTCTCGAAAAGTCACGTGGGTAGCCTAGTGGCAAATGAAAATGCGCAAATCCCAGAACTGCAGTTCCATACCGATGCAGTTTAAATTCTCCTTCCTAAGTGGTAGCACAGACCAGGTACAGACCGTACCTGGACTCTGATGGTAGTCGACATAAACGGATGTTGGCAATCTAACTGGAATATACCATGTGCTGTATTTTTTTATGTATATTTTGCGTCATAGACGTCAGACCATAGACTTTTGACCAAATCGTATGTACACAAATTTGGACAGAGATAGCAGTTATGCAATGGTTGGTTTTACGTAAGTGCCGCGTGGTTTACATCCGTCTTATTTTGGATTACTTATCGACTTTAGATTTAAGAACATTGGAAGACTCAGCTAAAGTGTTAAGGAGAAAGAAAAATGGCATTAAAGATTAGGTGACTGATAAGACAACAAAAAACTATAGAATACGTTTGCTATTTATAAGTATTTGGAATTTCAAGTTATAAATTATAAGTAAATACCATTTTCGTTAACAAACTTAAGAATGCTGGAAATAATATTCATATTCTGTGTGAGTTCCTCCAACAGTATTGCAATATCCTCCTTGAGACTTACATTTTGTTGTAAGACTTTGTCTTTTCCCGTACTGACTAAAGTACGTATGAGGAGTGCATGCATACATGATTGAAGTGTTGAACTCCTCTGTTACATTGCCAGGATTCGTCGGAAGTCGGAACCATGTGCTGTAACATTGAGCAATCGATAATAAGTTGCCTACCGTCGGCCCTTATCACCCTAGTGTAGTTACAGGTGCCACCTTCTGATGGCGCTGTGACAGACTCGACACTACGTCCTCTCCCTCGCCGAGCTCTTTTTCCTCCACCTAGCTTCAAGTTGAATTGAACATTGACCGTCGTCGGGAACGGGCGTCGCGACGCGGTTGCGGACGTCCCCCGTCCAGACATGGGAATATGACGTTGCCGCGTGTTCTACCTCCGGAGTTTCAACTGCGTGCTTCTCGACGAGAGTTACCGGGTTGCGTGAACCAAGTCCGCGGATGCCAATGTGAGCTGGCAGCCTGTTGTTAGTATGAGCATCTCGCCGGATAGCGCTGCCGCGGTCATCTGCAGGGAGGTCTTCGACGAGTCATCTCACCCCTCCAATGAAGGTACGTGGGAAACCCTGGAAGCGCTATACGAGGGTGCGGTTGCAGACAGTTCCACTCTCGATTTCGCCCGGTGATAATGGCAACTTTATCGCCCAAATAAATCTCTAGATTAGTTACAAACCCCCCAGAGAAGTGGCAGCTCCAAAGGGCTGTCACTTCTTGTCCTGAAGTCCCGCGAGTACACACACATACATCAGTGTAAATATCTAGAACAGCTGTTTAAACGAAGTACATTTAGAGTATTTCTTCCGGGAGAATTGTCGAAAGGCTGACCGGCTATTCACTTGGAATTCTTGTATCCTCGATGCTATTGCCAGGAGGGGATCCTGAGTGCAATTGCACCAATCGAATCTAGATATCCGCTCTACATGGCTCTTCATTTCCACCAGCTCGACTCCAGCTCCCTGATCAATTGTGGGCTACTTTCTTAAAAGGGTTCCTGCACACTAGCAAATATGGAAGTGAACTTTAGGGAGAAGATAGGTAGAGGGTCGTAGCCTTGACCAACGCTTTTAACAGATCTTGCTCCGCATTTATCCCTCAATGCGTCCCTAAATGAATCGGCCCTTTATGCAAGTGGATATTTTTAGAACTACAACGTTGTACGTTTCTATATGAAAACATTGCCGGCGACGCACCCCCCAGAAACATGATCGAATTTTCACGGAGAATCTTTCAAATGTGCTAAATCCAGGTGCGTACGTGCTACACAGGCCCGATCGAGAAATTGTTTTCCAAAACATACAGCATATTTCTCCGGACTTATCTAAGCACTTGAGATTAAGATTGGCTCGATATAGAGTAGTGATTCTGACTCCCCGGTGATTAGATATCCCCTACCAAGTGAAAATCCTCTGAGTCAATGGAAATTACATAATTTGGTGAAGTAAACGCTAGGAATGTGATTGGTCTACGTAATCCTTCGTACCTCGGGCGAAGCAGATATGCATGACTCGAATAATGACCCCACAAATTTGACTAATCCGCCGTCGCCAATGGAAAAGATCGAAGCCCGAATCTTGGCCGGTGAATTTCCTTGTTTATTTACACGGCAGGGGCCGACGGGAGGCAGTGAGCTCGTTCCCCAACGAGCGCCTTGGAAAATCAATAGAGTCCGCAGTGCGGCGAAAGTTTTGTCATAGTCGTCGAGCAGCAACCCAGCCGGACGCTGTGCCAAAAGGGCATAAGTCCCGGCCGAAACTTCCCAATCGTTGCCGACGCATTGCTAGGATTGCGCCAGGATAGACGTCTGCGAGGATCGATCTCAGTGCTTCGCGGGGCCAATTGATAGGCTACTGAGAGTCTGCAAAAATATTCTTGGTGCCATGAGTCTTGAACGCGGCGGCCGAGGGCAGATGTTGCCGGCAGCTCACCCCCATATGAGTCGTCCCACCTGCCAAAGCCCTTGCCATGATGGAATTTTTAATCGAGCCTTTTCACTTCCTACCTAGACCTGGCCAGGCACAGTAGGGAAGAGAGAGACAGAGAGCGAACGAGAGCGGGAGCGACAGGGAAAAGTAAGATTCTTTCCAGGCCAACAAAAGGTTGGGACAGAATCCCAGTTGTTTGACCTGAACTCCGCGTCTCTTCTCCTTCCGTGTCTTTTGTCTTTTATGCCTGGTGTTCTCGTTAATCGCTCTCGGGGAGGACAGCCCTCCCTCCCTCCGCCTCCTGTTATCTCCTCCCTAGCACATATTAATCCAGCGTTCATAATTAAAAGAGAGGCTTGACATCGTTCTTAAGACGGAAGTAGGTGTGTGCTACCTATTACTACCGTCTTCGCTGACATTTCGTCGTCCGTAACAGCATTCTAGGACATTCTGAAGAAGTGAAACGACCGGCGTTTTTCCCAATTGCGAGATTGTTTAAAATAGTAGCCTAGCGTCCATGAAAGTTAGATCCGATTAGTCGATGACGACTAGTACCTTTGGGGATTTTCATTTGCCGCCACATCACAGGGAATGAAATGTTAATGGACATATGCTTCCGTGACTCCGACTCGCCTCTGTCCCATTATGGCCAACTAACTCTCATATTTTTAGCTGTGACATCACCCGGAGTGATTACAACGCGCGTTCGAAGATTAACCCTCTCCGTGAACAAACAACGGCAGGCCATTCTGATAAACGGACATTGCAAACAATATCGGTATACATCCTCGTGACGAGCGACTTAATCAGGCTTCTGCTATCGGTGCTAATTAGTGCAATCAATTAACAAGCCGTGCGACTAATTGGACACTTAATTAGGCTCGGCTAATCGGTCAATCGACTAACTCATCTGCAAGAGCAGAATTATTCGACTATAATTGACGTCCTTAGGTGTCTCCTCGGATTCGAGGAATAGAAACTCAAATTCCCCATTGTGGTTGGCAACGGGCAAAATGTAAGAGGGCTCGCGATGAGAGGGTGAGATAAAGATGACGAGAGTACGTGAGTACTGGGTCGGTTTACCTGCGCCTGCTATCGATGCTATTATTGACTGGGAAGTGTCCGTATCAACCCTCACTCTTCACGGAAGGACGGCTCGATGCCGGCACGTGCCGTAGCCAGGTTGTTCCACCTGGCGTCACACTTCTCCTACATACACTCCACTAGCCAGTGCTAGTCACCGACATGTTCCTGCATATTTCATAAAGTTTATTAGTACCACCCCCCAACATCGATGTTCTTTAGCCCAGTAACACAATGAGCCAATCTCACGCTCTGCACTTTGCAGCTCTGACGAAGTAGTTTCTAACACTTCACTTAATGGATTTGCTGTGCGTAGAATATCAATCTCAGTAGGTCGTGGGTGAATCCAAGTAATCGCGGAGTCTGTGCAAACTGAAAACTGAAACTGAAAACGACCCCGTAGTATTACTCTGAGCTAAATTTGTACTTCTTGGATATATATATTGATTTTGTTCGCACAATATTTTATATATCATTAGATATATACTTTTTAAGTCATATAAAATGACTTAACAAGCCTTTATTAATGATAAAGACTCGATATATTGTTTATCATTTTGTGTCTCCCATTGAGTCGATTTGTAATGAGTTTTGGCTGCTCCGAAAGATGCAACTGACGAGCATTTATGAAGCATACGGTCTGATATAAGTAAAAGAAATGCGTCGGGATGTTGATGGAAATGCGGTGATGTGACTCGTTCTGAAATGTATTCTGAATCGATTAAAGATTTGGACGATAGATTTGATAGATGTAAGATGACATAAAACTCACTGAGGTCTTGTACAATTTGCAGAAGTGTACGAATATGCGAAACAGCTCGGGATTGACCCAGTGGCGGAGCCCCAGCTGTTGGACCTGGCCCGAGAGGGCCTCATGGCGGCGCTGCCGAAGGGTTGGTCGCCGGTCTACCATGCGCCCACCCATACTTATTACTACCTCCAGGCCTCGACCAACACCACCAGCTGGGAACATCCTCTGGACGCTGTTTACAGGGAGCTCGTGAAGCAGGCCCGGGCTGGCAACAGCAGGCAAACAAGCGTCGGTACGGATTCCTTTATCATTAGGGCCGAATGGAAAATCTAGACTGTTAACCCTCTACACCCCAGCAATGGCGGCACCAAATTGTTTTCTACTTTAATATTCTATTTTTTGCTCAAAGAAACCCCTAGCGAAGATTAGTGAGAAACTAGGAGGAGTACGAAGCACTTATGTCACCGGCCCTTTTGAAAGTGATTCGAATTTTCAGTTCCCAATTCGATCCGCTTCACCGTCCAAGTGTGTCTTATGCTATTTTGAAAGGTCTCGCCTTTAGACCAACACTTCCGACTATTTGTGCAACCTTAACTTGCAGCGAGCACTTTCTTGAATTTCGATTAATTTACCTCTTCGGGAAATCCGACCACTCGATCCGAAGCCTGTTGTCAATTGTGTCCATGTCCAGGAGCGCTTGAGCTTCAATTAATTAAGGAAGTTGACTTCGTTAGTCTTATTATTGGTCCGCCATTGCACCCCTCGAAGTTTTGCAAAGGATTACAATGTATCCTCGAGAAGTGTACTTGATCCAGCGATTGTAAGCGCGCTGTCTTTCAACTTAGTGAGATTTTGCAAGGGTAAACCTGCCATATCCCGTGATGCCGAGTCATCGAAATGAAGAATTCGCTCCCAGTGATCAATCGAGCTTTTTCCAAATTTCAACGCATATCCATTACAACTTTTCTATCAGCCCTTTGTTTACCAGCAGCTTCCCGACTCCTTGCGTCCTAACACGCGGCTGTTATAGCATAGCCGTAGTTCGCAGGATAAAAAAAGGACTCCGTTCGAGAAACTATCATGTGAATGGCAATCTAGAACACATTCGAATACAATGGTCTCCTGGTAAACAAAGAGTTAAGAGTTCGTGGTTGGTGTTAATCAATTAAGTCAAGAGATCGCACCGTTGATGTAGTGTAGTTCTAAATTAATTAGGAAGTGGTGGAGGTGCATCAGGGTATGTGGTAACGTTTACCAGGCCCCATGGAGGAGCGGGGGCTATTAGCAGAGAGCGAACGAAAGAGCGAGAGAGAGAGAGAAAGAGAGAGAGGGAGAGAGTGGTTGCTCGTTTTGCGCACAAAGTAGCATTGCCCGTGAGACTAGCAATGGACTTAGCGAGTGCACTTTCGGCTAGAGAACACTCTAGTTTTAAGTTTCGAACCCGGTACAAAGTACACGATAGGCACATACACATATTACATATATTACATAGTATATCTCTCTATATTTGCAAACATATATTTTGTGTACGGCTTGGAACGCTTGATTAATGGTAATCAATGGTTACGTGTGGAATGTGGGAGGTGTCTCATCCCTATGTGTGTACTCAGCCCGTCTAATTCGCCCATTTTAATCGGCAAGTATGCGTATGTCTTCCGGCGCAGTAGTACAAGTGCAGGACCTGTTATTATTGACCGATTACGTTTGTCAGTATCGCTCCTCTTACTCCTGTTTCTCAGCTCTGTACGAGAACTGGTGTAACAATAAAGCATTCAATGTGATCGTCTATATCGTGCAGTCAATATCGCTCGATCATTTCTGTTTGTTCCCGGGGAAAGTGGATCAAGCCCCGAACGACAAAGTCACATACTACGGATTTTCTGATAATAGAATTTTCGACAAGTCCTGCTCGGTTTAAGGCTCACTTGGAAACAGCAACTCCCATTTTATTGATAACAGCATAATAACGGATTGATTTGAATCTTGTGTTAATTAAAAATGGAATATAATTACAATTTGAGGTAACTCGGTTGAGTGTTTGAAAAAAAGCGTGTTTGGTTGTTCGAAGACTTTGCGGATTGATCCACTTTCCCTCTGAACCACCCATTTCTCTCTCTCTTTTTCGTTAATTTTTCGGTCATTTATCGGCGCAGCACGACATCTTCGCTTTGCTTTTCGACTCTCGCTCAATATTCGATGTGCTGCCGTGTGGTAGTCGAACTATGCCACAGATCCACCATAAATTTAGTACTTTAGATACTTTTGAAACCGAAAAACGAAAGTAAGATTACCAAAATCAAAGGATAAATGAGCAGTACCGACACAGATATACCAGTTTTTGAGATTTTCCAATATGGTAGATCCGCCGTTGCTTGCACATGCACCAATCTATTTCACTTACTATTTTTTGCTCAAATAACATAGAGGTGTAAATAAATTCTTAATTACTCTTACTGTTAAAACATCACCAGCCTTCATTTAACTTATTGTTCGTTCTTCAGAATTGCTCTCTTCGATCACCACAAACTTCTTGCAAAAGATGAAAAGGTTATATTAAGAAAATGATAAAACACTCAACTGGCTCGAAAAATTAATTTCGCACCCAGAGACATCGAATCAATCAGCTGATTTTGTTCTGAAACGCTCCTTTGTTACTGAAATTTCAAGTTCGAAGCGCACCCTTAGATGATTGTTTACTTAGTGGCATTCTAAGCAATATCGTAACTGGTCCTAAACTGGCAAATCGATATTAGCTCGATTCATGGCCTTTTTATTTTTATATTAATTTATTGCGTTGTAGGGTGAATCTATCAAAGACACTGGTTAATTGCGGAGTATTTACTAAGAATTTAGTGACATAATTAGTAAATTTTAATTTCGTAGTGAAATTGATTCCACTAGAGAAAAAGTAAAAGAAAAAAATGAAGGACGTTTAATTTCTGAAATTAAAAATTTAGCACAATGAAATTTTAGACACTCCCTCTATCTTTACTACTTTGATTATTAATGTTTCTGATTTGTTACGGTCCAAGTCAATTCAATCACTCTCAAATTACTTATTCTTACTACACTTAATACGCAAGTCTTCCAAATGCACCCTTTTGGGTGGAAGTGCGTAAAAAGAATTCGAAATGAAGAAAGATAAAAGTTACCAAGCCCGATACTAAAATTTGGAACCCTCTACCTCCTAACAAAAGGTTGATTTTCGGACTTGAATGTTTAATGTCATGATATATGGTAGGTTTACCCTGTAACCAATGCCTGCGCATGCTGTAAAAGTTTAATCGACCGTGGGATGCATTGCACGCCGTTGGAAAGTGGCCTAAATCATCGAAATTACCCCTTTGCTTTGGTGACTGGTTTGTCAGCATGTCTGGGCTCTTTCCCAAATATCGCTGGCTCCTCTTGGCAATCGAATGCAGGGTCGTTGGCCCATGTTCCAGCGTACCGGCAATATTTATGGCATGTCCCATTCTAAATTACTGTTGTCGTCCAGCCTCACCCGGATATTTCACGAGAGTCGAATATTCCACGATGCCATTTTTATGGGCCACTACGTCCTGCTTTATGGGTTTTTCTTTCAACGCAATGACCGCTCCAGAATTCATTGGATCCTATTGGTTCGGCTATGCTTCTTTATTTGCCCGTCTAATTGAACGATTTGTCAACCTGTTCCGTTTCCTCGGCTTTTCGGTGTTGGACTCTCTTTCGATGTTTAAGTTCATTGTTACCTTGTTAATCTTGCTGTATAATAGAACATTTCCAGCTTCAAGTTCTTTCGGTATCCGAATAGCTTGGTCAACTTAAAGTTAATGGCAGCAAAATATAAATATTATATAATTTCAATGGCAGTTGTGTATAGCAGTGTACAATAATTCGTGCCACTTTAAATTTTTAAATGCACTCTTCTTCACTATTAAATTTTTTTGATTTTGTGTTTTTATAAGAGTTTTTTTAATCGTAGTGCATTGCTCGCATCAATCATGTTCTCAGTAGTTTTTGTTTCGACCTGGGCAATTTTTAGGAAGAAATTTACGTTGAATGCTATTATTAATAAGATCAATTTGCGTATGATGTTGAGGTCATCCCAATCTTGTGAAATATTATTTTATTTATATAATCAATACACGAACGCTATTTTATTGATTTTGCAAGTTACAACCACGCACTTCCTAACGAGGAATTGAATATAAATAAGTTGATATTTATCCCCACAATGAGTGTATCTGACAATTTTCACTTGAACTGTACTTCCGATATCTATTCATAGGTTTTATTAATTACTCTTGGGAAATTATAATACTTTTACCGATGATTACTGACCGATACGAGATTCATTTCAAACTGGAATGTTCAAAACCATCCACGACAATAATAAGATAATATAAAAATTTCGAAGAAATGATTGAATTTTGCCTGGAACGGAAAAGGATTCAAGGTTGAAATCTAGTATGCACTATGCGTACTGTTGCATCTATTTACTGTTAATTCGAGAAAAACATGAGGGATTATGGCCGCTTTTGACGGGAGTGCTGCCGGTAGGACCGTCCACAAGTGTCACTTAAAGTAGCGCTAAAAACTGCCTTTTTGAAGCCTACCTTTTGAAGTAGACAAACCAACGGGGTGCCTCAAACATCACGCCGCCACATACCATGTCGAAAATCACGACACGTGTGAAAACGCCAATATTTGTTGACAGTTCCGAGTCTTTGATAACACCGCCTGCCGCTTCCAGCCCCACCACCCCTCCTTTGAGCGAGATTAAAGGCGGCGATGCACACGTAGCCTGCACTTTTGACGCTACTTGACACACGGGGACAATGCACAGTCACAAAGTAATCCTCCCTTGGTACATTCATGATGACAAGTGGTCATTATTAGTCAAAGAAACACGAAACCAGCCGAATCATTGCGGCTGAGAGTACGAAAAGTAGGTTTCATGCCAGCTTTCCTCTAAATATTTCTCCATCTTTTAAATGAACTTGGCGATCTTTCTAGATGCGAATAAAACTTTACGTAGGTGCAAAGTAGATAGCGTACGTGGGATCGATTTATTTATTTATACGTGATGAACTGAGGGTGACCCCAGCCTTGAAAAAGTGAACTGATTATTGGAAAAAAGTCAGCCCGTTTAGCATCAGCGCGACCGAAACAGACATTGGAAGAGATTTTCATGAGCAAGTTTCCAACACCAAGGCTTCCATGTTCAATGATTGTCAATAATAAGTTTCCAAGTTTTTGAAACATCGAAAATTCGCGGAAACGGTTGGGGGAAAATCGCAAAATCTATGATGGCTCGGAGCAAGTCAGAGAGTAATTATTTTGCACGGCGTTTTAGGCACCTCGTGTTAAGGGCCGCATCGTCGACTCTGACTCGATCACTCAAAGGAACGTCGACGTAGACGCTGTCGTGTTCTCGCCTCTTCTTGTCGTGCAGAGGCTGATGAAGGAAATGTTACTCTTCACGCTTACCCTAAAACGAACGTATAGCCTTCTTTACTCCCTACTCCCCCCTCCTCCTCGTAACACCAAAAGACCCTCGTTTAGAAAAAGACGAACACTGCCCTGCTCGCAGGTGCATTTACAGTATTCCGAAAATTATTCACCGGGATGGTTATTTAGGTCTTAGAGCCAAGATTTAAAACTGATAATAACTTACCTTTTGAACGAGATTTATGCATTGTGCAATGGCCTTTTCATTGACATCGATTACGTTGAGATTTTTCGTTCATACTTCGATAAAGTTTTATATGGGCTACGAAGCGTAGATGCTAAAAATAGGCTGTCGATGCTAAAAGTGGCTTCGGCCACTTCGCTACAAACGATTATTCCTTTGTCAAATAGAGGATGATTCAAAGACAACGGCAAAGGACCTCGAATCCCACGAGGAAGCAACCCTACCAAAGGAAATCACAGCCAAAGAAACCGAGAAGAGTCCACCGAAGCCACCTAACCCAGTACCAGTACCAGTACCAGTACCAGTACCAGTACCCACAAGGATCCCGACAAAACTAGCACCCCTAAAGAGACCAGAGAGGGGAGACAACTCCCGCAAGAAGAGCCCGTCATCAGAGAAAGTGAGCTTCAAGCGAGAAACAGTGAAAGCCGAGTTCCCGAATCCTTTGGCAGCAGATAGAGCCACTAGGGATTACACAAACCTACGCTTCCAGGACCCAAAGTTCTACGAATGCCCGAAACTCATCAATACAAGCGCCGCTCCAGCTTCCACCGTGACTACACCAACGTCAACCAGTGTCCATGCGACCAAAAAGGAACTGGACCTGAAGGAAGTCCTCGAGCGATCGGAATCCCTGAGTCCTAGGCACGAGAAGGATTGGGAGCAATTGTCGAGCAAGTTCAGCTCCGAGGAGAACATCATCGACATCGATAAGCTCAGTGCCAATGCTCTGGGAAAGTCGGAGAGGCCTGAGAAGGAGAGGTTCGAGAAGGAGAAGCATCCAAGTCAGTTTGGCCAGCCTAAGGAGTTGACCTTGAACGGTGGTGGGTCTATGTTCCTCAAGAGTAATCGAAGTAGGGATACGACACCTAGTCAGGACGACGGAAAGCTCGATGACTTCCGCGCTTTGGCAATTAGCGACGAGGCTTCCAACATCATCGGAGATAGGCTGAAATCGATACTTAGGGAGAAACTGGCTGAAGATGGTAAGTAGAGATTTCTCCAATTCTCTATTTAGAATGTACCCAGACTTTTGTGGGACGATAGCATAAGCAAGAACCTAATCCATCTGCTTTTCCATTCTTCTCTAACGTTAGATGACAAACCAGCAGAGGAGGAGCGTAAGAGCGTGCGCTTTGATTTGGAGAAGGAAGTGGACATCAAGTTCACATATTCCGGCTCCGACGACGAGTCGGACACCACCGAGTCTGAGGGGCCAATCTTGCAAATATCCGCAAAAGTTACGAACAGAGTTACAGGTACCATACTGTCCTCCCAAAGGCCCACATCCCAAAGTCTCGATGACGAACTCAATGTGGACAGAGAGATCAGAGAAGAAACATTTACGAAGAAAAGCCCATCCTTGGATAGCGTCCTAAGGAAGAGCACCAAGGTCGTTGGAAACAGGTTTCTTGTGCAGAATGTATCTGAAAATGAGCACCTCACCCAAGTAGCGAAAGACAGTACTTCAAGGGATAGTAGCCCCGAGTTTCTGCCTAACAAGTTTGGGAACATCAGGAACATTGATCTAGGTTTGAAAAGTGATACTGACACGAGTATTCTCAGGACGAGTGACTCCGAGGAGTTTCGAAGATCGAAGTCCTCAACAACGAGACCCAAGAAGTCCGCGATTCACTTTACACGGGAGAACCTAAATGAAGAAGAAGAGTCTTCCAGATCAAACCACGAACTGCGGTCTGAAGGTCAAGAAGGTTATGGAAAAACAAAACTTGAGTATGTCAGGGATCTGGATGACATCAGGTCAAAATTAAGTACACAACATGATAAAGATGTTGAAGCACTGAAGAAAGAGTATGATATGAAGTTGGGGGCGACGAGGCAGAATGCAGAAAAGAAGTTTGTTGAACAGAAAATGGAGCTGGAGGAAAATTTGAAACACAGATTGGAGGAGTTGAAGCGAGAGATGACTCAAAAGGTATTAGAAAGTTTTTTTCGTTCAATTAACACCTCCCAAAATCCCCTTTCACAAATCTCGATTAGTTTTGTAACAGTGTGTATCCTATGATACCTTAATTTACCCTTCTCTACCACTCTGCAGGAGGAACAAGAAGTACAAAAGTTAATAGCAGAAATGGACGAAGCCCGGCTGGAGAACCTGAAGAAAGTGAAGACAGAGCTGGAGACCTGCTACGAAAAAGAGCGGCACGGGATCCTGGCAAACCTTAAAATCGAACTCGACGAGAGGAAGAGGGAACTGCTTGAACTGAGAAACCAGGAAATGGGGAAACTGGAAAACGAGCATGAGAGAGACTTGGGCGAGGAGAAATTGGCCAAATTAAGTGAGCTGGAACTCACTAAGGCACACACGGAGAAGATAGAGGCTTTGAAGAGCGAATTAGATAAGGAGTTCGAAGAACTAAAGGCAGATTTGAGGGTCCAACAGAGGGAAAAGGTTACGAAGATGACTGAGGATCATGAGAAGTGCCTAGCCGGTATCCTGCGGGATTTTAGAATCGACGTGAGTCTTCAACCTATTAATTACTACTGATTACGAATCGTATATTCGTTTATCATATCCCTCTACACAGTATCTAGTTCCAACCACACTCGTATTAATCTTGAACAACCGAGGGGTTCAGATGCAGGTCAAACTGTTAAAAACTCACTAGAAGAATAATAATATGTACATAACAATCCCGAGAGTATATGAATGAAATTGTGTAACAGCACAAGCATCCGTATCTACTTCAGTAATACTGCGTCTTAAGGTCTTTCTACACGACGCGAATAAAGTATTTACAACGAGTGTTTTGCTTATAACAAATGCCACGCACACACAATAAAGTGGATGTGAAAATGCAGACATGCAACTACAATTTTGCTCACTGGAAGTTGCTTCCTCGCATCGTGTAGAAACACCTTTACTGTAACAAATAATAACTTAACCGTAATAACTTGTATCTAATATTGGTAAGGCCAAAACAGTTCTAATATTAACGATTGTAGGAGTGCGTCGCTCGTAAGGCGTACAAGCAGCGCCTAGAGGAAGCTCGAGCAGAGATTCAACGGAATCCGGAGAATGATGCCAGAAGGCAAATGGAACAATCGTTGCAGCAAGACAATACGGATTTCGAAAAGATGCGCTGTGAAAAAAGGCTTTTGCAAGATAAATATACTGCTCTTAAGGGGAAATACATGAGACTGAAGAACGACGTTTGCCTTGCCGTTGAGAGGAGAAATAAGAAGAAGGAGGGTTACACTACGACTTCCGAGACCGAAATGTCCGCCTCTACTAGGACCAGGACCGACAGGACCGAGTCGACCGATCAAAAGTGAGTGAGCAGTGTAATTTGTTTTCTTTAATTAAACCAAAAAGTTAGTTAGTTTCCTTAATTACAGACGTACTGACATAAAAACTGAAATTAGAACACTTAGTTTATTTTACTCTCTTATCTGATAGTTTAGTTTAGTTGGCCTGCTTTTAACACCTCTGCCTGTAAATGATCTGCTTGCATTAGTGTCGATCTTGAATAACTTAACGAGACTAGTTTTAAAGAACTGTTGTCTATTCATTATCGAATTTCTATCATTGAATTGCGATTGTTTAAGTTTGGTTGATCGGCAATGTCACCGGAAAATCAATCAGTACACATATGGTTTACTTGCAATAATGTCAGAAAGGTCAATTCCAGGACTAATTGATAAGAATGACTAATTATCTCTCTTTCCTATCTTACTCTAATCATACAGACAATATCATTGACACTTTCATAAATGCCATCAGAACCTCAAGTACCTTCACAGGATTCCACTAAATTGTCGATATCCATATGTATATACGAGGCCACTAAGTTCTTGACAATCAGTCGCAAAAGTACATTTATACCGAGGAACAGATTTACCGTTTATCTTCGATCGAGTTATCTGCAATTATTACTAAACAAAGTGTATAGTAATATTGGAGCCAGAAAACCTGGGTCTAATACTTTGAAGAGAATTTAAAGCCCCTTTTTTTTAAAATGTCATCCATGGTTGTTAGAGGATTGGCCCGGTTGACAATCAATCGGACCTAGTCACTATTATCGGTATAGATGACTTTTGCGCTTGATTTTAGAGTTGTAAAGGGGGCAGGAGGGTGAGGGGGGAGTCTGTGAAGGTACTCGGCTACTCGCCTCACGTTCATGCGACACGCCCTAATGTCTGGCTATAGGCCTTAAATCGTGCTCGCAGTACCTCGCTGAGGAACGTCTGCTCGCTCTCGAGCACCACCAGCAAGAGCCAGGAGGTCCAGACGGCGAGCGAACCGATCGCCCAAGGCCCGTCGATCGACGCCTGGAAAATCGAAGCGACCAACCAGAGCAGTGCCTCAAACCTTTGCCAAACAAGCAGTGCCAAGTGCGAATCCGACGACACCATCACCGCCAGCGAGTCGAACCTCGTGCTGAACAGGAAGCCAAGGATTGTCCGCAAGAAGTTCACCACCCCCGAGAAGAGCGCCGGCGCCCCTAGCGCCAGCAGCGCCGCCACGGGCAATCTGAACAACAACAACAACAACAACAATAACCTGGAGAACCCCGTGGAGAATATTAGGAAGCAGCTGAAGAAACTGGAGGACCTTGGTGACCAGCTGCCGAGCAATGAGACGGCCTACACTCTGCGATATCCTTTCCAAGACAAAGGTGAATCTCACGATCTCCTATTTTACCGAACCCTCCAATAATACTTTGTTACATCGAATTTCTTAATGAACCATTGGCTAGCGCGCCGGAATGAAAGGCAAGCAACACCTATTGCAGCTTTTCACTCTGGAACGTCCATAGATCCCATCTGATACTACGGATAATCTCAAATTCAGTAACAGAAAGTGCTGCTATAATTATTCAGTACTCGAGATCTTTCGCACTAAAACTTAACTTGCAACGTATCAGCTCTCCAGTAGTTGGTTCTTGTTGCTGATGGGAATTACAGAAAGATTGGACATTCCAGAGTCCTGGGTTGTGTAATAAAAGTTATGTGTACTGATTGAACCGGCTGTTCACCAATTGACAATCATATGGTACACCATCTTTCTACTTCACTATATCTATCTTGGAAAACTGGCAATATGGCTCGAGTTGATTTGATTTTCGTTACACACGCGTTTAAGCATTATTTCATAAGACTATCTTTGTCTATCGTCCTTTTACTTTGATTTACAATTGACCTTTTTCTTTATCAGCAGAGAAATTACTGGGATTGATTTGTTTTTCGTAGGCCTCTATACAATTTACTTTGGCTAAATCACGGCTTATACCCTGCGACTTGCTCGTAAGTGCACCAGACGATCCTTAGTTCCACGCTTTCCGCTGAACATGTTTGCTCTGTTATCTCTCTTTCTCTCTATCTACCTACCTCTCGTTCTCGACAAATATTCACGAACTGAACTCATCGGAGATTAAATGCACGCCTGCTTGAGAGCCGATAGTGTTCCCGTGGTGTAAAGGGACGTAGGATGACAGAGCAAAGGTATCTGTTCGCTTTTCTAGCGCCGGCGAACGCCTCTTCGGAACTGGAGTTCTTCCGGCATCGACTGCACGTCGAGAAGGACTCGGTGAGGAGGGCGCGCGAGGCCCTCAGGCACCAGAGGAATGCATTTCAGGGTCGACAGCGAGCCTGGAAGCAACGTAGCGCTAGGGCCACCCTCGAGCAATTGGTTCAAGTACGTTCTCCCTTTCCCTTTTGTTACGATCGCCCTTACCGCCCCGCTTTTTTACACTTGAACAAATGATATTTCGTTATTTACGCCGACAGCATTAATTCCTCTTGTGTCCACCTTAACAAGTGTAGGTCCACCGGTATGAGCATAAATTTGGTATCCCCCCTGCCTTACCGAAGCTCATACCGGGTCGGTATGGGAATGCAAGAGGTATTCCATACTCATCGCGATCTCTGAGGGGAGTCGACGTTAATGAAACAATCATTATTTCCTCTTGTGTATTTACCTGCAATTGTTTTAATTTCAAGTTTTTAAGATTCGGAAAAACGAGAGAATATGATCTGACCTACTCTGATCGCAACTTGGACTAAACATCCCAACTAATATCTAATAAATTTCCCCATTGAACGTCAAGGCCACGGTGTTTGAATGTTTCGAACTTCATTCATTATTCCCCAAGCCGATCAATTTCAAACGTATATTGATTACTATTTATCGTGTCGGAACAAAATAACAATAGGTCCAGGAACTTCACGATATTATCGCAATTTATATGGGATCCCTTTTATTTACACACAAGTCAAATTCGGGAAGAGATCGCAGATCACTTTACATGAAAAACAACAATACAGAAGGGAAAATAGTGGAAAATAGTGTTGAGTAAACTACAGCAATGGAAGTACGGCAAACCATTCTGTCGGCTTTAAGTTCTGCTTGTACGCTTTATGTGCATTATGCGATTAAAATCTAGGCTTCGTGCAGTGACTGTGAGTTATACCCTCACCCACAGGAAGAGCGTGAGCTCTCGGACATGGAGGTGAGCCTGCACCGCACCAGGAGCCTCCTGGGCGAGAAGGTGATCCACTTGAGGCACTTGGAACAATCCCTTGAGAGGGTGGCCAACGCAAACGCGAAGCGGAACAACGAGAGCGACGGCGCGTCGACGAAGAACGACGAGTTAACGTTGAGCGACATGTCTAGCGCGAGTAGTGGCTTTAGTTCGACCGATTTGGGGACAGATACCTTCATAGGTGAGCTCTTCTCCAGCCAATTGCTCTAAAACCCGCCTGTAAACTATCCACTCTAGACTATATCACTTGCACGAGATGGGCCTCTGCCCGATGTCAGACGGTCAACTGCTTTCTACACCACTTCACACCAGCTCCATTATTTAAAATGATCCCTCTCACAAGTATGACTCACAGTTGCAAAACGTATTCTTTCAAATAATGCATCTAGTGTGAAGTGGTGTGAAGTAGAGTAGAACAAACTGCCTGGTAATGATGCCGGCCGATCACGCCCCGTGATATTAAAGCACTGTGCAGGTACTTGACACTAGAACAACCAATGTCATTAACCACATTAACCTTGCAAAGCAAAGCAACACTACTAGTTGATTTGTGATTTTCTCATCAAACCTAGGGGGAAAAGCTATATAATCCTTATACGTACAAGTTTTTAAATGATAACTTCTTTATTCGGTTACTAGAAAGCAATGGCGTTTGAATTCGTCATTTTTCAATGACGTATTAAATTAGTCATCCGTAACGGCTCTGTAGTTAATGGGAGGAGAAACTACAAAAATGATTATGAATTGTTAATTTTCATCATTTGTCTCAAACACAAGAATCGTATCACAAGTGATAGTTTCGTATCCCGATTTATTAACTTGTGCATTCGATCACCAAAAAGGAATTGCATCAGTTTCGATAATATTAAAGTGATAGTTTTCAATCCTGGTATATTAAGTACAGAACCAAGAAATTAAGAAATTAGAGTAGTCATTGGTTAATAAATCAGCATACATATTAGTCAAAATTTTGACACCAACAAAAGAAAATTAAAACCCTGAAAAAACTCTTGAAGGATCTCTGGATTCGTAATTATACAACGATTGGTTGTTCTAAGGTTCTACAGTTAACAGTGAAACGGATTAAATGATTCCTCCACCATGTGAAAGAAGAAATAGCAAAGATAATCATTATTCCGCAAACCCTTGGAATACCGTTTCAAAACGATAATGTTAAAGGGCAGAATTCTATAATGAACGATGAATAGAAAACATTCCATTGAGGGACAATGGATTAAGCTTCTACGTGAGCTGAAGAATTAACTATTGACTCCTTAACGCGCACGCTCGAGTTAACTGGAGCAGATCGCATAGCGTTACAAGAAAAACGTGCGTTAAGGGAGAAATTAACTCTTAGTAATAATCAAACTCCTGAAAGATCCTCCGCTGCGTCTTTGCAACGTCTAATTCTTTATTTTTAAGTGGAGTCTGAAGATTCTGTTCAGCAGTTTGGATTCAGTAGGAATCCCCCTGAATAACTGAAGCTCTAATTATTATAAAAATGCAAAGATTCGTCTAGATAATTTCAAGACAAATTTGAATTACTCAAAACAATTCTCTCAATGCCGGGTACTGTCTACTAGCGTGCATCGGATATGTGATATTAACCCTACTTGAAGTGCCATATAATTCGTTATCATGAACAAGAAAAATTATTGATGCTTTACTGATATTTCTTCCTAGTACAACGCGGAATTTTTTAAATTCATACTGCAATACGAAATAGTATGGTATTTCAAGCCATAGTCAAGTACAACTATTTGTCAACCCTTATTGAATTCCAACAGTTGACCATTTTCTCGATTTTCTAATCGAACTGAAAACGTGTTCCTCGTAGAACTCGTAGAGTCTTATAAGCGACGGATGCAATACTTTGAAACCAGTTAAGTTCGAGATTAGGAGAATTTTTAAAGAGAAATTGTGCTATTAGGTTTCGTGATTAACAAGAAACAAACTTATGCTCTTAAGAAGGGATGAACAATTGGAGTGACAATCGAATGCGTGTCCTGTTAAGGTGCTAAAAACGTATTACTGTGTAAATAATTGAAGAATTATTATATTTTACTGGGCAAATATAGTCTATGGGTGAAAAGAACGGTCGCTTGTGTTTTTATTTTCACAAGACGAATAGTTGTCGATCGATCGCCGAATAAACATTTTCATCGATCTCGTGTCACTCTCATGCTTCATCGACTTCATCTTATTATATGTTGTATAAGTATGTTTGTTTGTCATTCCACGGCCGAATAAGAAAGACGGTATAATCGGTCCAAAAAATGTAGTGATAAAGCTCTCCATAACCTTCAGTACCGCTTGAATTCCTCCCGAAATTCTCATGCGTCTATTTTAAAACATTTAGTATTAACAAAATTGGACCAATTATTCGAAATGTAATGTCCACAAATCTTTGAGCCATGGCTCTAAATTCTGTTATTGCGATGAAGTTCGCCACCAATTTGATTAAGAGAACGTGTAATAACTTTCAATGTTCCCAAGGTTTATGAAAATTTTGAAAAATTGCAGGAAAGCGGCACAATTAAACTCCTAGTTTACATATGTACTTTTCAACGGAACTTGCAAGAAAATTACCGGACAATATCAGACATATAACCGTATATTTTATTAGTATAATTAGCATAATTTTATTAGTATATAGAGTTCAGTTAAAGCGCGAGTCATCCTTAGTAACGTTTAAGTTAGTCGAAGTTTAAGTTCTTAGTCTCGAGGCTCATTCCTTCGTGATCGCATACTGTGACCCCCCGTATTCAGATAAACCGGATCACTATCAGGAGTCGACGGAAATCATCGCAAGCCTCGAGAATCTGAACTCGGAAATACGGGAGATCTGGGGTGTCCTGAACAAACGGCAGGATCCGAACATGCCACCACCGCCCACCTTGATGCAATCCTATCTCAGATGGCTTCGCTTTCATCAGCTTACTTCGCAACCACCCAACGTGCAAGGTCAGTCAATCTCTTTTATTTTTACCCCAATTATTATTCATTATCAATTTATTTTGATTTCATGTTTTGATTGATTCCTCTATCATTTCACATGGGGTATATTACATACATTATACATTGCATATTTTGCGAGATATGTTCCTATATACTATATTACATTATAAATTATTCGAATTGTTTTGGAAACTGTGTAATGGTAGTCTAAATACCCTATATACTCCCTTACAAAGCTAAGTGATGCGTCCAAGGACCAAAGTTTAACATATATCTTTCTTTAATCATTCCTTATACTTTTTGCCATACATACCTTTCCCGGCGGTTATGGAACAAATATTTTTGAAATCAGTTATTTTTGAATACCTGAATTTAAAACCTTTCATTATCTATATGAAACCCATTTGATTAGTGTTAGTTCATGCACTGAAATTAGATGAACCAATAGAATGATATATGGGGCACATCATGGCAGGCTCAACTTTGGTTCACCAAACTTCTCCAAATCATAGATGAATAACAGTCTTATCCTTTTCTCAGGAACATTCGGCACACCCAACATCCAATCGAACATCCTCTCGCAATTGGGATCGCCAGCACCAGCAACTGCAGCCCAAAACATAATAGCCCAATATGGACCCAACAGTGGTTTCACGACCAGCGTGGGCACAGTCGAGAGGGGAGCATCGAACGTAATGGAGAGGACCAGAAATCTCAGGGATTGGCTACGGCAAGCTCGCGTTGAGGCGACGGACTTAGTCAGTCCGGGCCAGGCGACCCTCTAAGGACCCAGATAGACATTGACTAGAATTTTTCCTGTGTTTCACAGGACTTGAAATTTAGAGTTATGTTACAATTAGTCAAAGATGCGAACGCACTAGTTACATTCATTTAAAGATAGTAATGGTAATGAATTGCTCTAAAAAATCAACATATGATGCTAGCATCTTCCATTGAATGCTTTGATATATTGACTATCGTATTATAACGTAAAGTTAGTATGATGCTCTAGAGCAGAAATACGATCCATCTTATCTGTAATACTTGGAATTGTCTATCTGGGAACCCGTTCCTCATGAACCACTTTCCCCATGTTTCTGATATCTTAATTATTAAGATCCTTCAAGAGAATGGTGTTTTCGAAACTTTAGATTCGCTCGATATTCCGGGTGCTTTACGAACAGTGAACGACGGGTAGACTTTCTTCCTTAAAAAGACGCAAAGGAGCGATCAGTGTACTGTATTACGTCGCAATCCTTTTGACATTAAAGGAATATTGCTTGACGCGTCTCTGTCTGGTCGACAGGGAAGTCACCCCTACGGCATGCTTGAAATGGGGTAGATAAATGAATTGGAAAGGTGTGAGTGAGCGATAGCTTACAATTAAGTGCAATGTTGTCATTAATCGACAATTGCGAGGGTACTGTCAACGATTTCCAACAATCATACTCCGCCTTAACCATTTTTTACTTCTTTGCCCTCGGGGTTCCTACGGTTCTAACCTACTCATTGATGTATACTTAAGTGAAAACACCCCTCGGGACTTTTACAATTTGGAATACTTTTTTGGACTTTCCGCGCGATGTCGGCGACTATTAGTGATCCTAGAGTGGCGAATCGTTTTATCTAAACTGATTTGTATGTATAACAGTCTGTACCGATCTACGGCGATTGCGAGTGGATAGAGCCCCATCCACCAATAACACTCGATTCCTGTTCCTTAGTTAACTTGGCTCTTGTTCTCAAGAGCTGAGTTCACTTCTTCGTAAAATTGACGGTCAAGACTGCGAGCTAATAGAACTCGGTATACCGTGTAGCTGTAACATTCGCAGAAGGTTAAGTGTATACTACTCTAATCAAGATAGACTTCTTGAATGCCAAACTTTCGTAACTATATCGTCCTTGTATTAACGATAGAGTATCGACTGTAACAGGATTTTAGGATGACTAGGACTCACTTAAGGCAGACTTCGCTCGATTTATCATTTATTACGACTTCTACGATTTACCGATTAGTGATGAACTCGACGAGCTCAGTAGTGATATTAGTCAGTGACGGATCTATACTTCATGCGACGATAAACTATAGAGAAATACCATTAATCGTTAACCTCGGTCATTTGTCTCGAAAACGAGAATCCTCAACGCTCAATTCCTTGCTATAACATATAACTTTGAACTCGTACCACAAATATCCCAATTTCAAATCCCAATTTATGAAGTGCCGAATATTGGTATAATTCAAACTTTGCAATCGCAAGCTGGATTGTTTTAAAATTAAACTTGATCAAATTCGAATGATCTGCAAAGGAAATGATAGGCAAGAAGGGCAATTGACACTAAGTCTGACTGGGACTGCAGTAGATCTGTCGCTGGGTATCGATATAAAGGCGTAGTTACCAATCTCGAGGATTGTGATCTCACTAGTCGTAGCCTGTAGAGTAGTTAAGGTTCACTAATCAAAAGTATTCATCGAAGACGCGTATACCCTCGATACAGTACTCATCCTCTAGACTCGTTTTCGAGGATTGCGCCTGCGGTCGTTGATTGAATCTTACAAGACTGTTTTCTACGTAGGCACTCTCTATGAATTTCTCTGGCCCCTCACTCTCCCCTCTCACTTCCCTCTCCCGGTAGTTTAGTGGGACGATATTAGGGGAATTGTCCGCCGTTCTGTTTCGTATTTACTAGCTGTTATCGCCAATTTAGAGTTTTTATCGCGCGGCTTCCCGTCGGACGGCGGGATTGCGACAGATTTTATATATGTATGGATCATTACGATGCCCACGTGGATATTCCGGCCGGATTGATTTTTATTGCGCGTTGACTCTTCACGAAAGTAGACTGTACCACGTATTATTAAGTATTGACCAATTGTTAATTGAAGCGATAATGATATTATGTTTTCTATTAATTAGAATTGATTCAGTGCGTGGATATTGTATTGCGATCAGTTTATTCTAATGCGAATTGTATTTATGCTTCGTGCAATGAAGATTGTTGGATGACGACCAGTATAGTAATTCAACAGTTAATTTATTCCAATGAGTTACCATATACATAATTCGTTCCAAATGAGCACTTTGTTGTAGTTGATTGTAATTTATATAGGATTTCTAGTCACTTAGAAGCATTGTATTGAGTCATATATTTTTAGGTCCTAACATAAGCGCCAAGTAGGTTTCTAAAAGAATTCGATCTTATAGGTCCTCTAGTGATATTTAGCAGTCACAAACGAATGTCGAATTTCAGAATTAGCGAACTTCCAAGTCAACTCTTTACAAGATCCTTTTTATACGAGATTTGAAAAGACGTGCACGAAAGGAAAGTGAGCCACTAACAGAAAATTCGGCAAATCGGGCTAAAAATATTGCATATGTATAATCTATACGAAACTCATTTCACGTCCACGCGAGCATGAATTACTGAAATAATAGACTAAAAATTATGTAAAGAGTCCGGGGAGTCAATTTCTCATGGCAATCGACTAGAGTTTATTTTTTGTGCGTTGATAGACGTCTATGAAGAAAATAGACGGAATTGGAAAAATTATATAAACAGTGCGCCTCGATAAATTGCTTTCGAGGACTCCACGAGTTTCTGTAATATGTATGTAACGATATATTTGTATAGCTACAAATATATACGCTGTAAATACGATTGCTTGTCTCACTATATTTTCCCTCTCAAGCGTTCTAATACAAAGATCGCCCTTATCAGCTCCGTGCTTGATTTTATTCATTTGCATATGCATACAATTTATTATACATTTCGTGCATAGTAAAAGTAAATATAAAGGAGACTCAACACGAGATTTTGTGCTCAACCGTAGCAGATCAATATTCAATATATTCACACCTGCTATGTCTCTGATTCCGCAAACAATCTGCAGTCCATGTGCTCCTCCTCGCATTTCTCACTGTTTTCCTCGAACTCCTCTTTACTTGGTAGCCACGAAGTAAGTTTTTTCGATTTCACACGTGTCCGATTTTTTAGAGACTTTTGAGCCGCCAAAATAACCGGTGAGCTTTTGCAGAGGAATAGTCTGATACAGGCTGATTCAAGCCCATCCACTCTTTCTATTAGTTGAGTAGGCAATTCTTGGTCTTGAGCCTGTGCTATTAACTTTTGTATCTGGAAACAAAAGACTATGCCTCAAAAGTTTATACCCAAGCCGGGAATATGTTTTCAATAAATATATTAATAAAGAATCCGGCTAGCCTCTGAAAATTCGTTGAAACGGATATGTATTTGTCCTCTGGACAACTTGTGTTCTTAACTTTCGTTAAATCTTAATTCAAGCATAGCTTTATACCATTTTAATATTTTTGCAAATTTAGAAAGGTTGTAGTAATGCTCACCCTCTCATTTTTTGATTCTAAGATAAAGTTGATAGGGTCCCAAGCTCTGGCTGTCTCCTCACTATCATCCTCCATACTCCTGGCCATATTCAAGTTCGGTGTTTTCAGTTCAAACAAACTACTTATCTGTAAAAATGATTGTACAATTAAATTGTCACTTGATAAACATAAAATACTCCCACAAATTCCTCAGCTGTAAAAGACCTTCTTAAAGTTCCCAAATCTTTCATGTGATATCAAAGATACGAATAGAAGCAAGCGGATAATCCAATATCGAAATACTGTACCGTTTGGGCCAGAAAAATAACACTGTTTATAGCAATAGCCGCTACTTTTTGCGAATCCAATCCCAACAGTCGAAAAAAGGCGCCGACGACATTCGGCGCGCCGAAATTCTGATTTGCTGTTTTATGGCCGTTATCTTCTCGCTTAGTGGTCTGCTTATGTCCCAAACTTTTGGAAACCAGATCCGCTATGTCCTTCGCCTTTTCTAAGTAGCTTGTTGCATACTGCAGGCCCGCCTTTATTTTTTCTAAGACACCTAGAATCAAAGACAGCTATCAGGAAGAAAATGGCGTAGGTTTTTTAACATTGCTAAATTTGTCTGTTTCGGTATTAACTTTGTGATCAGCACTTCCTTGGTACGAAAATCACACGTCGTCCATAAAAGGAAAACTGATGTTCGCTTAAAGTATCAATCAACACGTAGCTATTTGTTAACGTCAATAGATTTTAAAAGAAACCAAAAACGGTAAACCGTTTTAAAAGCAATGTGTGTCAATGGCCACACAAATGTGGGAAGCGTAGAAAAAAGATCGATTGTAAACTGATAATAATACAAGAAACACAAGAAATCGACGAAGTGTCACAATCGTACATCAATATAGAGATTACGTACCATCTCTTCTATTAGAAGTGCTGAGTTTAAAACAACACAAAACGATCACAGCAAAGTACAGGGTTCTGAGTTTGTACATGGTGGTTCAACGAAATGTCAGCTTGCACTGGGAAATGGAACTGGCAATAGCGGCAGCCGCCGAAGTAATTAAACAATTATTTCTGGCAGCGTGGACCTTATTCTCGCTTCGTTGGTCAAGCGAAAGAACGAGGTCCTACTAAATCGGACAGGTGCTCTCCTTAAAGCGGAATTCTGCCGCCAGGCCCAGAATGTCTAAAGCTATTGTAGTGTAAAGTACGCATTAACTTCTCTCTACACCCGTTAATCCTTTAGGTTTTGTCTCGCGATAAAATATTTTAATAAATTATCGTCCGACTCATTTACGGTGCATGCAGGTACAAGTGAAGGTAGTGGAAATAGAAGTGACATTCTTCTTCGTTTTTTAAAGTGACATAAGAAGATCTGATTGACATTATGCTACGGCAAATTGTCATTGTTTTCATGGCATTGTGGATTACACATGTGCACAGCAATCACACAACATTCTACGTGGAAGAACTGAGAAGCTTGAGCGAATTGCCGTTAGAGAAACTCATCCAGATAAAGTCGTCGCTTGTACAGGAAGAAGGTGAGCTCTTCTTTCAATGATTACCAAAGCCTAAGAAAGAATCCGAACAAATTAAAATTCATTGCTAATTTTACTGCTATATAAATCAGTAGTAAAAACTTATTGCTAAATACGAAAGCAGAATATGATACCACGGACTAGAAAGGTGGATTACTCGTATTATTCAGTATCGTCAGGGTTCTATTATCTCGTAATCATTTCAGCCAGCATTAGATTACGCTAAGCTATTAGACATTTGTGTTCCCGAAAGTTTGTATTTATTTTTATTGTAGTAATTATTCACAATGCACTCGATGTATCGCCTATATGTGCAAATTGAAAGGCCGAAAAGAAATTGGCAACACGAATCTGTACAATGAAAATCTGCGTTTGTATAAACATTTGCAGTCCAGTTATTATAACATGATGGTACATAGGGTTTGATGTAGGGGAAAGTGGTGACATGGAGATGTCGAGCAGAGAGTTGTCCTACACACTGCCAATGGCTATGCCACTGAAAGGTGGCAAGTGGCCGGTGAGGAGATACGAGGAGCACTACGACGAGAAGGGGAAGGACACCAAGATCTCGAAGATCTTCCAGCTGGCGGTGACTTCGCTCTCGTTTTTAGCATTCGGTGGTTATTTGCTCACGCTCATCATAACAGCCATTCGACGAAACTCAGCGCCCGCCGGCACCGGGAATGTCATTGTACTGTCGGTGAGTTGGCCTATTTGCGATCTCGACCCAGTCTTTCCAGTGCCTAGACATTTGCGCACCGTGCCATAGTGACCACAACAATTAGCTGAAAAGTGTCACAGAAATCTTTCGAGAATTTCGGCCCCAGCTATTCTTTGACTCGGCAGCAATGATTTTTCACGCGGAGAGTCAAGTGGAATACGGAGATCTCACACCGCCCCTGTCATTCCCCTCACGCCTCACACTCTCCTTCCTTGTCCTAGCCTTCCTCGTCCCGTCATCATCAAAATTCTTGCGTCAAAATTTTTGCGTCATCACGCAAAATTAGACCGCGCTCCTTTACATTTTATTATATTTCTATAATACTATACTATGTATAATATACTATAATATTATTTTTTAGAAAATCCATTAACACCTGTGTATGTATATATCGGTTTGAGCGGTCAAATAGAGTTTTTCAATAAGTTAACTTCATTTGATCACATATCAATGATTAGCCAGTCATACGGGTTTAATAATGCAACTTATCCACAGAACCTTCAGAGCCTCCAGAAGTATACGAGGCCGAAGCGCGATGTGTTAGTCCTGGATCCGCTGGAGAACGACTGGAGAATGAAGAGACTGTATGAAGGCATGCTCCTACTATCGGAGGCCTACGCGCAGAACCATTTATTATGAAATTAAAGTAGCTCGATTGATTATGGAATACTAATTATATCCGAGTTACCGAATTAAATGAAGGTTCATTGTCGACTATGACGTACGTGATTATGCTTGTATGAGCATTTAGCAACTTTACCTCGTCTGTCCATGATGCCAATATACTCCCGAGCATATTTAAGATGGATCGAACATAAACATAAAGTATACCATATTTGTATAAAATATTATGGAAAATGATAGCAAAACTAATATGTGTAAAGTCGGATATTGTAGTCGAAGTGCAATAAAAAATGCAATATGAAGTGAAATTAATAAAAAAAATTATAAATTAATTTATAAGGCTGCACATCAAGAGTCACACATACCAATGAAATTTCATCTTTTAAAACAATAATTTGAACCATTTCTCGTCAATATGGTTTAAAGATATACCGAAATATTAGTATATACAATAATAAATAAAATTTACAATAAATACTATACATGTTGGACTGAAATATAGACTGTAAGACGATTTTTCGTTTTTAAATCTTCTTCTTCACGTTCTCGTCAGACGTATCCCGCAATCTCTACCAGATGCCAGAGGGGCTAGTCAGAGTGCAGGATGTGGCGTTCGGTTTTCACGAATCTCCGACTGCCCTTCGACAATAAAGAGACTGAATTAGGGCATCGATAATTCCGATCGTGCGGGATACACGGGAAATGCTAAAACCTAATAAAATCGAATAGAGGACCGCGAGTGTGTACATATCGCGAGGGAATATTCTTAGCGTGTTGGCTAGAGGCTCCTTCAAACATGGCTCTCCAAATAAACAGCTTAGTGACTCTGTGTATAACTCCGCGCTGGCCTCTGCAGCCGAAAGATAAACTGTTCGCCTCTACACCCGGACGCCACATCATCTGCCATACGTCTCTATACCGTTCGACATACCCTATTTCGTTATACCAGATTTTCAACACAAAAAGTTCTCTATTTAGTATTAATCATTGATGCTACATTAACTAGAAGGGTCGGGTGTACGGGCGTTCGGACTGAAAATTCGTTGGAACCCGTATGTAGGAAGTTAGTTGAATCTTTCATATATTATTTTACTTTCTCAAGGTTTCCAAAGAAATAGCGACAATGAAAGGATGGTTGATTTCAATACATAATTGATTCAAAATCTATATATTAAAGATACTTTAACTTTAAACATGTTAGCACAATTGTTGGTGAATTGTTGGTATTTCAGGGTCTTGTGTTACACATGGTGATATCGTTTACAATAACGACTGCAATTCATATCACCTGTTGCCATTATGCATTTGAATAAAGTTTATATGAATTCGAATATCAGATATGCCATTGGAATTTCATATTACTGACGTTCAAAGATTAAGGTGTGTGAAAATAGTACTTTCTAATTTGTTCACATTTTATATTTCATTCATTTATGTAAGCCTATTACACATTCAAATTTAAATATTAACTTGAAGGAAATTGTAATATACATATTGACTCTGACGCTATATGGAATAACACGAAAAAATATATAACGAATATACTAGCCATGAATTATATTGTTTGAAATTAATTTTAGACGACTTTCGCCACTTGTAGAATTAACGGGCCAATTAGAAAATAAGAGTTAATAAAATTGAGAAATTTGGTTGAGCTGAGGCAAAGTATGTATACCCTTACATCGGTAAATGGCTTTTCCTGGACCGCACGCAACCCCAGCATCCGAGAGATCATCAGGGAGAAGCCAATCTTTCCGTAGCCACGCCCACGTCGAAGATATTGGACCAATCCCAATGAAGAAGCAGCAGCTTAGCTCTTGGAAAGAGAGGTTTTCGGTCGAAATCTCATCATAGCATGGCAGAGACGATGCCAGCTTTTCATTCTTATGCACTTTCTTGAAAGCTGATCGCCTGGGTTAGACCCTCCGGTGTTGTAATGAAGTTTTGTGACGCACTGAGCATGTTGTAACAATGCGAATAAATATTTTGTCACCCTTAATTTAGTGGGAATCAAGTAGGAAGTGAGTGGTGAATTAGTCATAGGGGACTGTTGCTTTTAATCATTTATTGCACACTCCTAGTTAATACCTAGTGGGAGATTGAAAAAGTTCGGAGTGAGTGGGTTATTTAATTATTCGTAGATGCAGTGAAGCATTATAAATTGGAATTTTTTGAAGTTCGGTCGATAATAGAAAACTACAAGTGGATACCATATTTTATCATGAATGAAAGTGACACTGACATTATCAAGAGCACGAGCTCAAAGCAACTCAAGTTCGGAATGGAACGCATATTGTCCGATGAGTTTACGTCCAAGAAAATCGGTAAGTTTTATAGATTTATCAAAATCTTCGGAACTTACAAAATACGTCTTCAATTACTTCGCTAATTTTTCCTTTACGCTGACAGACTCGGCATACATTTTCTTTGTTGACGGTATTTTTGGCCAACAATTTATTATTAATTTTCGATCATTCAACTATTTCTAATTCTCGCCAAGCATTTTCACCTTGATTTACAAAGCTCAAGATCTTGTTTAGACTGATTCCAAAGTTTTTTTGTAATAATTGCTTCGAGTTAATGCGCCATATTGAACAAACGTTATTAAATTAGACGCGGCAACGTTCTGGGGGCCGTTGCGTTTTAGTTGTATTTATTTTTCTATTTTTATTAAAGACATTCTGAGACCACTACCAATGCAATACTCTGCGTTGCGCTGCCCTTGCCCCGGAAGTTGTGGCAAGTGTGAATCAATTAGGAATGGTTCCCCGTACACCTGCCATCAAGGCACGATGCCGGGCAACTTGTCCATCAATTACCCATCGCTGATTGAAGACTTTGGCAACTTCTACCGTCAGGCACCACTTCGTCCCGTTCCAAGAAGTATGTTCTTTTCACATCGATACTAAAGAAAATTAGTAGTCAAACGGGGTTGTGACGTTGCATTCAGGGGAATCTGCCACTCAGTGTTCAATGAAAATAAAAGATGTATAAAGATGAAACATCGGTATTAGAAAATCACCCCTGTTTTTGAGCCTCTTGAGATCTTGACAAGATCTCTCGAAAAATCGCAAATAAACTACCCGTGGTATCCAAAATTACCTTTTGCGAGAACGATTTTTCCTTAAAAATTGAAAAGACTGATTCTCAATCGTTTAAAGGCTTCACTTGGTCCTCATGCAAAACACCGTCGGATATCGGATGATACACCACTTTTCCCCTTTTAACAAAACTGCAGTGCCAATTATCTTTGTAACATAATACTTTAAATAATCGCTCTACTTTGTACGAAACATTCAAATCGTAATGAAAAATCAAGTTGCAGCTTCTATTGCCTATAGAACGTGTTCATTCAAGTCATTTGTTGGAATTAAATATTGCATTACTGGAATATTGTGCAGTAACTAAAGGTATAAAAATGATTTGATTGGTGCCATCGTGCTTGATCCACGTTAATTCCGGGTTTAATTGGAGTTTGATTAGCGGAAATCGGAGAAGTAGCAGCGCTCATAAAAGGCTCGTTACGTCATTAACAAACGGTACCATATGGACGCAGGATCCTGTCGCCCGAGTGGCCTACGGCAAGTAGGCCAAAATATTTACATGTCGGGTGTATTCTCGTGTTTCCTGTCTCGGTTTAAACGACATCTTAAGTGCCACCGGGGGTTTACGCCAGCCGTAAACAATGGTGGTGAGTTCCCGCGATCCAGTCCGAATAGAGGATTAATTAGTCAAAAGCAATATAGATTCCACTTTTAACTAAAGACTTTAATGAGCAAGACAAAATTGTTTCTTTATAAGATCTGAACACTAAACCTATTAAAGGACAACTTTTTAAAAAATAATACTATTAAGGGGCTGAAAGTACCTTCGCCTAAATAAAAGATCAAATAGAGAATACAAATTTATTCAAATACTTAAAAGAATACGCAAATTAAAGTTGCATTTACAAAACACTGGGACACACAGTAGCACAAAACGCTCTTGCCAATTCCAATGCAAATTGGCAACTATCCCGCACAATGCCAACTGGAACGGAATCTTTCACACTGTTAAGATAATAAATCATATCAAAGTATGAATATGGCAAATCTGGTGGGCCGAACCGTTCCAAAGTTGCACTGGCGAAGATGTAGGAATCCGAAAATAGGAATGATCCTACCAAGTGTTGGCGAACGGTCCAATTGGCTCCTTGAGGTGTGGGGCTACACGGTATGAAGGGAGAAGCGAGAGCGCCGCAGCAAGCAACCGCACTGTTTAAATTGGTACACATGTTGTATACTTTCTGGAAGGCTGTAAATCAGGCAGAAGTGCCCAATCTCGGGGATCCCTTTCGACCCCGGAGCGTCTGTTGATACAGACACGCGGCACTAAGAACACTCACCTCTTCAAGCATTCGTACCTTTTAATATCTGGCTACCAATTGCACTATACTTAAACGGATAAATAGATCTATGAGACCCCACGCACTCTCTGTATAGAGGAGCCACTCCGCACCAGGCCTCTTGAGGCCTCTTTCTCCAAATTGTCCGAATTTACCGGGCCACTTGTGGACTTGGAACTAGCTCTAATCCTTTAACGATCTGTTAGGACTTAGGCGCACACCGGAGTCAAATTCTAGTGAAACACATTCGTTCGATTTTAATCGATAATCTTATCCTACTGTGTAACATTACAAACTTTGTATCATCAGTTACTCGCAGTGAAGCTAAGTTTCCATTTAAGAGTACAATTCGCGAAAGTAGTTCTCGAGAGTGATATTTGCCAATACATAAACAAATATTATACCGAGTTAATATACACATGTTATGTTGATAATTGCACACTAATACCTGAATGCAGCTACCTTCGTGAGCCGGTAGATTTCAATGCTACTATTACATAAGACTCGAGAATCTCCAACAAGATCCATTACTTGGATGTCTTACACTTTATAAGAAAAAGGTTTATATACAAAGAATGCGTTGCATTCTTTTGCTGTCAATCTTTGCATTCTGCATACATATAATTTTGCCAATTTAAGTTGTGATTATCCCTGAGTTGCAAAGTAGATAAGCGAAATGCAATTGGAGTTATTATTAAGGCAATCCAATGCCATTATTTTTTTATTCTTTTTTATTACTGCATGATGATAAATAGGTTTTAAAGAAGCGAAGTAACAACTAGCAATTAGCTAATTTCCGAGGCACTAATTCTCTTTGTTAATGTATAAAAAACGCTCATTGCAGTACCAGTATCGTCAGCATCGGTAGCTACGAGCCAGCCGGATTCGAATACAAGGAGAAAACGGTCGTGGTCGAGAGCTGTGTTCAGTTCTCTCCAAAGGAAGGGCCTCGAGAGGAGGTTTTCCCTACAAAAGTACATCACAAAACCCGACAGACGACAGCTGGCTGCAACCCTGGGCCTCACTGACGCCCAGGTACATACTCATTTTCCTAGTATTATCTATTTTCTTTATTATTATAAAGAATTGTTCAACCCAACTTACTTTCTATTTCTCTAAATTTTCCAAAAAAATTCAATGATTATACAACGTTTCGTTTTCGAACGAATCGACTAATTTGAATTCTTTCCTCAATTCTCGTTCTTCCCTCCTTTGAAGCGCCTGTTTTCCACGGTGGAAGCAGTGTGTTTCAATTTGCCTCTATTTCAACTGCGCATGGTCAGTTACTAATTTTTCTACCAAAAATAAAGGTTTTGACCGACTGTCGATTAAGACCTTAATGACTAATATGGACGCTTTATGGCATTCAGGTGAAGGTATGGTTCCAAAATCGTCGAATGAAGTGGCGACACACGAAGGAGAGCGAGAACACACCGAGCTGTCCCGATTCCACGCAAAAGGAATCTAAGAAACCAGTGAAAGATGTTAACATTGCTAGCAGTGATGGTAAAGCTGTTAAGGAAAAATCGTTTCACTCGGAGGACGAAGAGGACGTCGAGATCGAAGTGGACATTTAGTTTCGGAAGCCTTCTTGTATTTATACCTCCATCGTTCATCCACGAGCTATACATAACAACGTAACAACATTTGTAAATAATCTGCTAACAGATTATAAGCAACGAGGCCAATATGTAATGCCAAAATCTTAGGAAAGTAACGAGTGATCGAAATGAAAATCGTTGCACAGACGCAACGACGCTAATAGAATATAAATTAGTCATATTTCTAAGGTTGTAGAATTTGAGATAGTTGTTAATGCGACATTGAAGATATTTTTAAGTGAATTGTTGTACAAATTTCTCAACGTATGATTAAGAATTCCATCTGTGATTGTAAAGGGTGATTGTAAACACGACTTTACCACAAATATAATTATATAGAAATTAATAAAACTTTTGATAATCTCAAACCGCGAGTGCTCGATGAAATAGAACACCCGTAAATATTATAATTCCAGGTATTATTTGTCTTCTCCATATGAAATCAGTCGCGAACTGTGCCGTGCGAACCTTTGCGAAAATATATTCCAATCTCGTTCACAAAATAATCGTATATGCTCGTAAATATATTCACGTCGGAAGTCCACTGCTTTCGCACGACTCAAAGGTTGGCATGATCAGATTGTCTTGTTTTTTATGAATCGTTAGTCAGGCAATCGATAGCGTTTTGCAGATGTCTCAAATAACCGCAGCTATTAATGCTGTCGCCACAGCTGACAGATTACAGGCGAATCTGTTAAAACTAACATAATTAATAGTAAGAGCTGTTTCAGTCTTTCGAAAGTGCAAAAACTACTCAGGCAAGTAGATGTATACGCGTTGTTAGTTTTGAAAGTAATATAAGTCCATTTTGTTCCTGTTTTGTGATACATTAGACATTGCATTTTAACCGTTTATGCCATTCCTCCTCACTTATTCACAAGCATTTTATAAATATTTTATTAATTTTACCATTACACAGAGTGAAAGGGGGCTATCATTTTAACTCTCACGACTGTTAAAAATGGGACTAACGCCACTTTCAAACTAACAATTAATCGACACATACAAATAATTTGGTCGAATTACAGTTAACATGGTACGCTTACATGGCGTGCATTACTTTTTTGAGATTATGATTGTTCAATGACTTTGGACTTGTTTCATTCGACTGTAGTAGCAATGCATCACTTGCAACCCCCCCTGAGCATCCTCCGGCGATCGATGGTCATGAAGGTGTCCCAACCCTCGCCGAAATCCGAAACCGAGAAATGTATGGATATCAATACAACCAGCATAATCAGTAAGACAATCAGTACATGTAATTATCTCTGAATCACATCCCGTTAAGTATTAGCATAGGGTAAAAGATCACTGATAATAAGAACTTCTATTACTATGATACAACGTTTAACGTGCAAATCAAATCTTAACTTTTAAGAAAGCGATTCAAAGCAAATCTCGTGGTGTAAATCAGCTATTAGAGATATGGGGCAATCGAACCCTAAGTTGTTTATTGAATTTTAAATTGAGAAACGTGCGAAGGTTCATTTGAGAGTTGAAATTCGAGTGCATCTTTTGAGAATGATATTTGTTAATGCGCGAGCACCGGGCGAGTAGAAACACGCTATCTAAGAGTATATTGCTGGTACTTATATCGACAAATGTTACTTCCGGAGGCTACTCAATGCATAATCTAGTGCAAGTGTACCAAAGACGAGTCATGTATTGGATTAATCTTCTGGACAACTACTTAATACAACTCTACATATAAATGACAAATATACTACAAATATTTTCGAACGCGTATACAAAGATTCCCAAGCGATTACTTACAAAGTGCGATCAAATAAATGTCAGATGAACTTTCAAAAACTGACATCACATGCTATGACAGTTTGATGATTCGATTTGCAGATGCATCTGTTTCCCACCAACCTCCTCGAACTGTGCCAGTTTCTGCGAAGAAGCCTTTAGGGCGACCGGACGTGATTCCACTGCTGGAACCAGCCGTTGCCGAAGTCCCAACGGAAACACTGGAAGTGTCGACGCCGAAAATAGCGGCTAGACCAATTATCGAAAAATCTCCATTGCCTTTCGAAGAGGTTCCTGGGCCGAGTGTCTTGAAACTGTGGGAGAAGTACTGGAAATACGTGCCGCTTCTCGGTACGCAGGTGTTTAGCAGTCTCCTTATCAACAGATTCACGCAGGGTACGATCTGCTGAAGTACCATAGATCGTGCGAGCCATCCAATGTTTGTCGTAAATTATATAAGATAAAATGAGTGCACTGATTGCTCCAGCATCACCAACTTCAAATATTCCCGAACCGTTTTCGAAAACGTTTACTAAACTAGATTGAAAGTTAGATTGTTTTTCTTAAAACTTGCATTGGTTTCCTTTAAAATTCTTTTCTCATCTGACATCACGCTCGCCCCTTTTTTTATTGCACGTCTATATTTCTGGTAACACTTTCATTCTTCTGCACCATTTGCGAAAGTCATCATGGTGTATTTATGCATAATATCATGTAATCAAAAGTAGTCTTTTCTATCATTAAGCCGACGTTAACTGTTGTACAGTGTAGCCCGAATTCAGATAGGATATTAATGAATTACAGGGCAATTGAAGTGGAATCGCAATGTAACGCCACTCAAGTTCCTCTTTAACCAGTACGGTTGTATCGTAAGGATTAACGGGCCGTTGGTTAATGATATAGTAATGATTCATAGGTAGGCGTTAATTTGACATTTACTCATTCACAGAATGATAACGAACATAAGTAATACTGTAGTTCTCGGTTTGTAAACATTTGCATTTCTTTCGATAACTTCTCAGGCCAGAACATATCGCCCAAGTCTTCGGAGAAGAAGGAAAAATTCCAATCCGCAGCAGTATCGATATCCTCCAGGAGTATCGCTTGAATCATCGAAAGTACAAATTCGGCGGTCCATTTTCATTGTACGTGACCTTTTAGAAGGCCCAGATTGAATGATAATACAATTTTCCAAGCGTTTAATGCAGTATTTAACTTGCTTTGAAATTCAGACAGGGCTCCGAGTGGATGGAACTAAGAAAAAAGGTGGAGAAGCCTTTCAACGATATCAATTCGACCTTTTTCACCAAAGTCGATATGATTTGCGACGAACTTATTAACAGAATACGAAAAATCCGTAGTAGGCAAGACGAGGTAATTGCTGAAACTTAATAACAACTAATCATTGAAAGATTCATGATCATGTCGATAGTACCTTTAAAAATAGAGGAATATTAGGGATATACTTTTTATACGTTTACCCTTTCTTATCCGATCAATTATTAACGTTGTATTGTAATTTCATAATGCAATTCTAGATTCCATTGAAGGATGATACAATTGTGTAATCAAAAATACTGTAGTTACATTGACAATGCTTAATTGAGCGATAATTCGATGTCACTTAAATGAAGTTCCAAAAAATCATGCTAAGTTTTCACTGTAACAGGTACCATCGAATTTTCATTCGGAGATGATGCGTTGGGGCATGGAGTGCTTCTTCTCTGTGGTGTTCAATAAACACCTCGGATTCCTAGAACCCACGGGATTGAATCCGAACTCTGATGCCAGCAGGATAATCGACGCTGTGTCCACTGCCCACACGTACATGAGCAGATGCGAAACCGGCTTTCAAGTGTGGCGATTTTTCGAAACACCCTTTGCGAAAAAGCTTTTCACTGCCTGCGATACTCTGGATGGGTACTTCATTATTTTTGCAATTACTTTCCAGGGTGTTGTAATTCATCCCAAGAATTAGCACCGAAAAGTCTATTCTTAAATCTTGTTCAATAACCGCATTCAAATTCTAATATACAGTGAAACCTCTTTTACTCGAACACTTTGTTATTCGAACACACAATTATCCGAACGCGCGGTATGTACATTGTTCAATATATATCTATTAGGATAACTTATCATAATAACCGTAGTGTATACCATAACAAATTTTGCTCCCAAAAAGATTTGGGACCCATAAATTCTTCACAAATTATATTCAAGTTCAGTATTTCTGATTGGTATTATAAATATTTTAACTCTTTTTTTAAATAGAGGCAGATCAATATCGAGACCACAAATGTTCTATTATCTGCAAATGTCTTTACCCGCATACACATACCCACGGTTAGTTCAGATAATTGTGATAAAATCGTGATGCTATACTATGTGTGTAGAGATATGTATATGTTTAATTCAATGATTAAGAGTGAAGAAGCCGTGAATCTCTCCAATGCTGGAATGCGTCGATTTTGCAATGACTCCAATCTATCATTTCAACTTCATTTATCAGTGTTACTCGAAGTATGTCCTTCTTCGAGTGATCGACTGGTACTTTATTTGTAGTGTGATTGGAAAGTACATTCGGCACACCCAAACCAAACTCCAAAGCGGACCAACGACTTCCTTCGAGAAATCGTACTTTAATTCAGAGGGCAACTCGCCCCTACTCGAAAAGCTGCTTTTACTCGAACGAATCCATCCGGATGATTTGTCAACCATGCTCCTGGATATGATGCTTCTAGGAGTCCAAGCGGTAATGAGAAATCTTAAAAAACACAATAGCTTTAATCACACTCCGTCAAACTTTTGAAACACATAATATTTATATTTATGTTGTCTGTTAATCTCAAATAGTGAAGCGTATTAATAAACAATATATAAATTTATTAACTTTCAGACGGTGAATTGCGAAGCATTTTTGCTCTATTTCCTAGCAAAGAATCCGAGGATTCAAAGAAAAGTGCACGACGAAATTCAGGCTGCTTCATTTGACTCCGATACTTTGACAGAACAAAGCCTGAAGCACATGCCCTATTTACAAGCCTGCTTGCAGGAGAGCTTAAGGTAAAATTGACTAAATTCAAAATTTTACTTTTGCATAAAAGTCTCAAAGATTCAAAATTCCTTCAAATTTGGATTGACTTGCATCTCACCATCGTAGTGACTGGAGTAAATTAATATTTTGCAATGTTTAGTCACTTTTGGTTATAAATAATTCAATAAATTTTCATTCATTTTAATTAAATCACCTTGCTTTGCACCCTGTAAGTATATTAAACTGGAATAGAAGACATGGAATAATTGGATAATAAATTTGTTAATTAAAAACTCTGTTAGACTGCGGCCAGCATTCCCTTACATTACAAGACTTCTATCAAACACAATATCTCTGCACGGATACACGATACCTAAAGGGGTGAGCCTTCCTGATTTGTCATTGAATTAAAACTATTCCAATTGTGCTTTTTTTGTACGTTTAAGGTCACATCAACCTTTCGGGTTTTTAGTGACAAGAGTACTATTTAATGTAATTGGCCCAGCACCATTTACCATACTTGGTACTCTGTGTCCATCTACATTTGGTCCTGCTTTATCACGACCAGATTTTTACGATTTTGGACATTAGACCTAGTTATTCTTGTTGCCAATCGTCTTTCCTAATGCTAATTAATGGCATTAATAATTGACCAATGGTCCAGGAGTAGTAAAGTCAATTTATTAATACTTAATTTCGCTAGACATTCGTGATAATGGCTAATCAAATGACGTCACAACGCGAGGAGAACTTCGAGGATCCAGATAAATTCCGGCCGGAGAGGTGGTTGCAGGACGATGTCGACGAAGAACCCTGTCACAAGTACAGCTTCCTTCCCTTCGGTCATGGGGTTCGATCTTGCCTAGGGAAGAATATGGCACGAATGCAGATGATGCTCCTCACGGCGAAGGTATTTCTACTACATTTATGTAAAATACAAATAGTCCAGGGCAGTGAAAATAATATAAGCCAATTGCTTCTTATTTCAAAACTAACAAACACACCGGTCAATACGGAAACAAGCTTGCATTTTGTGTATTTAACAAATTGACTTAAATTAACTAATTAATAAGACAATTAATTAAAGTAAACTTAGTCAATAATTGATTTATTCTTTTTCGAACAACTTGCAGTTAATCCGGCAATTCAAAATAGAATACGATTACGCTGACATGAAGAGTAGGTATTGGATGGTGAACGTACCTAGTGAGCCCTTGCGTTTCCGATTTGTCGAAAGAGATTAGAAGATTGTCCTCGCAGCGAGAGAAGAATCTATAACCCTTCGCAGTTCATTAGTTAAACATCAATTCCATGTGTGCCAGTACTTATTATTATTGTAAAGAATGAAGTGTAAGCCTGTACTAGTTACTGCATTAATATTAATCAAAGCATTGTGATGAGAGAGCTGTAATGCCCTTGCAATTAGTCCGCTTTCTGATTTTTCGTAAACTAATAAATGTATACGTATGAGTTAATAAGGGATGTATGCTAAACGTATTTTAACAAAACCAGTGTGTTGATCAAACCGCATGCGATTACTTTTTAGAATTTCAGTGATTTACAAACTAAAAAATTGCACTTGAAAAACTGATGAGGAACCGATGCGAGGTTGGTGAGAGCCAGGTATATAGATATAAATATCTGCAATGATAATCTTATATTCGAATCCTATCAGATATTCAAATATAACAAATTCATATTCACAAACAAGGGCATAAATGAAAATCTAATTTTCTTCCTGATAAATGCATGATTTTGTTTGTGAATAAAACTGTCACAATGTAAGGATGTATTATAATTTGTATTTGCCCATTTGTAACAATATGTCTAATATCTCGGAGCATACCACGCTAAAAAGTTAATGCGACGAGTCTGAAATAGGCGAAACCCCCGAGCACCAGAGAATATCGGGGACCGAGACACGCTTTTCACACTACACTCCTTCGCACTTCCTGTATAAAAGGCCTGTCTTTAAAACCTGGCGAACACGAAGAGTTCCATTAATCTTTTGCGATCAGGAAGTAAACTAACGTTTCACGCAGAAGAACTAAGTACATTCGTCTGCTAGAGCCACCCTCAACCAGTAATTTTCCCCGGCACATAATGAGGATTCTCACAGACGAACGTGGCAAGTGGCAATGAACAAGGATATTCTATTCGAAGTGGCCATGTAAACAGAGCCGATACACGAACAAAATCGTTTGAGCATGGAGTACTTACCTAGTAATCACCATTCCCACTAATAAGCATTGTTCTACCCTGGAATGATTAATGAGGTATCGACGGGTAGTACGAATATGCGCTGTAGCATCCAACGACCCTTGATCGGAGGGCAACTGTTGGAAAGAAACTCTGGTGAAGTGTGCATTGGAGTGTCGTATCATGGTGAGCAGTCGCTTTTGTACGAGTAGTTTTACTAGTATTCCTTGTTTGTAGATATTGTGAATGGGAATTTATCTAAGAGTGCAGGGCCCCATTGTCCTCGAGGACAAACATCGGCTCAAGGTCCGTCAAGCTCCCATTATCCAAAAGTGCCGGCTAATATAACTATGTGCTAGAAATTATACTGTTTCTCGTGGTTCCCTTTTCCGTAAAGCATTTCGCTTTCCCCATTCTGTGGTCAGATTCTTTCTTCGTAATTTCCGGCTACAGACAAGCATATTAAAAGTGAACGTGGACTCATTCCAAGTGGTCGCACTTCTTCAAGTGGCCTCGGTCCCTTCAGCAACAGATAGTGCAAGGCACATTACAACGTGTGGTACCCCAAATATCCCGGAATACTATACACATATGTATAACAGGGTTGGATTTTCCTGCTTTTTGAACCTTGCCCAGAATTTTGGCAGTGTGCACACAACCCATCATCGGTCAATATTAGATCTCCTCTCGATTATGGCGACAGGTGTCTTTAGGACACTGAGTTCCAGGATCTCCAGAATGTCGGTCAACTTAATATTGAAAATGAAGGTCAATGTAATGGACACTTTGTGTAGAATTAATATAAGGTATATTAATGAATCGTTTACATGAAATCCATTAGTCAATCATTTACATGAAGTCCGAGCTGTTGTGAATACAATCAGAAAATAAGGAAACATTTAACCAATTCAAAATTCCTGTTTAAATTCGATCGAAGTGAGGTAAGACGTCACATTATCATTCTTTAACCATGCCCCGCGGTTTTCAGTTGCCAAGACGGATTTCTCCAGATTAATCGATAGATTTTTGGCTACTGCTCCCACAACTTAGGAAGAACCATCAGAGAACGTATTGGATCAACAACGACTCACCAATGTTTCTTTTCTTATAATCCTTTTGTTCGTGAACTTGCTCAGTATCAAAGTCCACTCTGACGTCCCTTCGCTCTCGCTTTCGCTCTCGCTCTCGCTCCGACTCCTCACTCTCACACACTATAATTCTCGTTCTCTCTCTCTCTCTCTCTCTCTCTCTCTCTCTCACTCCCACACACTGCTTGCACTTCTATGGATCTTAAAGAAAAGGGCTAAGATAAAATTTGAAATCACGCACTATAATCATATATCATAATCATGAGAACGCAATATAATCGGAAAAACGGAAATACCATTATAAGAAACTACGCGTGAATGGAATAGAACAATTTACCAGTCAGAGTCCCTGCACGCACTTTGAGAGGCACTATTGCTCGAGTTTAACTGTGGCCTGATTTGGAGCGCTCGATGCGACCGTATACCAAAGAGTGATTTCAAATCTTTCTGTCCGGGTGTTGCTAAGGTACCACGCACCCCCACCCAAGACGTCAGAGCTGCAGCGTTCGCATTTGTTCATTCTCGCTACTCTCAAGCTTTTCTTTTCTGGGGAGCATTCCAGAATCGAATACGGGCTCCACACGCCTTAGCTAATACAATAACCATCGTTCACGATAGGTCTGTTCGGTGCTGTCAATTTATAATATATTCTAGAGGAAATCTTCCTATTTCGACCACGGTTACAGAATTTTTATTGTACCCCTCAGGGGGTCGTTTACTAGGTTATCTACCTTTTATACTGTTAGGGTATATGATTAACTTATGTATAGGTAAACTTATTGGTTCGTTGGTGCTATTTCTCGAAAGGAATCGTGGGAAGTCTATGCATTAGCATTTTTTCATCGGTGTTATTAGAACGCCGAGCAGCACTCTATCGGATATTCTACATCCGTTTCTCAGTTGATATTTGTAGAACTGTAGCTGAGCTGCGTCTCGGCTCATTCTCCTATGGCTTGATTACGGGGAACCCAAAGTAGCATTTTGCTTATCAAAACACCATGGAGCGTGAGAGAGGAAATGGAACGTGAAACTGAAACTATGGCTCTTGTGTGTTACTAAGTGTTTAAGAAAAATCATGAAAAAAGGCGGGACGTAACAACATGTTATCAAGTTCTGTGTATAACTGCACTTAGATCTTGGCTTAACTATAATTTTAAAAAATTAAAATTTGGACTTAAGTGACAATATAGATCAATTCTAATAATTGAATTAGATTTTCCGAAATTCCCGATTGTATCCAGATACTAATTATGCAGTGTGTTGCCACTCTAAATGTCGCGGCGCCCGCCCTACCAGTTCCTCGAATTGAGGGAGGCTCTCAAGGTATGAGGGACCCACCCTCAAATGCTCGTCGGTGGATCACTCCACATAGTGATGTGCTTGAAATGTACATTCTATTCTTTTGTAGTTTGGATTGCATAAATGATAATAGCGTGCAGCACAACGAATATTTCACTGATTATAGTTATTTTTGCGGGTATGGACCACGACCCGTGATAACCGACCCGTAACATTTGGAGACGCAATACTATATATAATGGGGAGCTTCCGAAATGAATCAAATAATTAATTATACAGTTTATTTACAATGAATGTATGAACAGTGGTGTCTTCACTCACACAGGGTAAACGTAGAGAGGCGTTTTGGATAAACTATGAAGATTCCTCGACCATCCATGCCTTCTCTACTTAACTCCTTGATGATAGTTGGTACGGTGTCTAATGTGTGGCCGCCAAAGGCAACAGCTAAACGGTTGGAACTTATCGTTCGAGATGCGACCTGGACCCTTCTTACTATAAATGTGCTCGTCACCATGTCCCCTTTGATTCTGAATATCATTCACACGGAGAAAGGTGTTGTGTCCCTGATGACAGCTATGTCTGAGCTAAACGCACTTTGCGAAGTACTGTTCAATTTGATAATCTGCAGAGTTGGTAGAACCAAATTACAGGTGCGTATTCAATAAAGCTCGAGAAATATAATATTAAGCTCGAGAAATATCCGCCAAATTCTCAATCACGAAATGCAAACGTGCTATTTACGTTCGGAATATAAGCAAACGGTAGAACGTGGAAAGTTGAACACTCAAAATGAATTGAAATACGGAACATTTTTCCCAAAGTAACGAATATGTATAACCTACTTAAATTTAAATGTATGCAAAAGTGAAATTAGAGTAGCTTTGTATGGATTCATTCAATTAGTTTCAATATGAAATTAGCGTAGAATTGCTTCGTCCACATCAGAATTTCTTGAACTTGTGCAGAAACTGCTGGAAAAAGTGGAAGATTTCTTACAATCAGCTGACGAGAAAGAAATTGCCATCTTGGACAAGTATGTCGATCGCTACTGGGGATTCCACGTACTCGTTATGTGTCTGTATTTACTGAGTGCCATTATTTTCTCCTGCGGGCCGATTTTTCTCTCCACCAGTTACCCTGTCGAGGGCTGGTATCCTTTTTCGATTGAATCACCGATTAGAAAAGTTACTTTATACACATCACAAGTTGTCGCCATCATGCAGACCGGATGTGGACCTGTCGTTGACATAACGATCGCTGCCTTTCTTTTTTTCACTTCTGCCAGGCTTGAATTACTGTGCTTTCAACTGCAAAACGTGAAGAATGAGACAGATATGCGTGCCTGCCTGAAGGCACACCAAGACATTATCCGGTAAATCTAATGTTTAATATTTTTTAATATTTAATAACAAAGATTTGGATGTCACACTCAATAAAAATACTGCATTATTTGCTAAATTCATGAATGATTTAGTAAATAATATTATTCAATTCATATTTTTGTAATATCTTGATTTGCATATATTCAATCGCAGTGTTCAAAATACTTCTAATATGTGCAAACGAATGTTAACCAGAGTCGTGCGTATACGAAAGCATTGACATTTCATATTTTTCGAGGAGATAAATTGTTGGTCTTTATTAGAAATTAAGGAATATTATTAGTCACCTGCGGTTGAAAAGTATAATTAAGAATGCAAAGTTCATATAGACCATTTCCTTTATGAATGTTAGTTGATAATTATAAATAAGGTTCGTCGAGGAAGTAGAGGATGGTGTTCGATATATTGTCACCAAAACCAGCATAACTATGGCATCTACGATTATATGCGGCACATTTCCCCTGGTTTACGTATGTAGACTCAGCTTTTATTACATATGTTGCATAATATGTCGCTCTGTAAAATTAAGAACTGATCTTTTTTAGAACCCACCGCTAACAGTTCTGATTCAATTCGGCTGCATGGTAATTGGCGGATGCGAGAAGCTTTACATTACCGTTTGGCCCGCTGACGATTTGATTGAAATGGTACAGATTACCATTAATTTGTATTTGGCTAAATTTTTCCACATAGTCGTAAATTGTTTTTTGTTGGCAGAGCAGAAAGATTTCCGTCGCCGCGTACAGTGTTAATTGGATTGGCTCCCCGAAGATATCCAGTGATGTCTTCTTCATGATCCGGAGAAGCCAGAGGCCGTTAGTCATCAGGATGGTCGGATTTCTGCCAGTATTGTCATTAGAATACTTTTCTAATGTAAGATCACGTTGCAAGGCTTAAAGATCGTGATCACATAATTAACTTAATCCGTTTCTAATACTTGTTCAATTTCGATGACATCGAATTAATCTGAGATACCATTTTTTACAGTTCCTGAAAACAATATCCTCTTATTTCATGACTATGAGAGCTGTCATCGAGCAGGATAGCCAATGACAGAGAGTATCGAACTAGATAGCGATTTGTACATTATGTTTACCTACTGGAGTATAATACAAATTTATGTTGAGTAATTGATCTTCCGATTTCAATCCGACTCTTTACTACATTTCCACATTTTGCGCATAATTATTAAATGCCATTCAGACGAACGGTGGCAACAAAATGTTGGGAATCAACAAACTCACCTTTAGTAGCTTTCGTGAAAATACAACCCTTCATTTTCAATCCTCAATTACTGCCAGTAGTGTATAGAGACATACACTATTGTAGTGATGTGTTTGTAATGGAATGCGCGTAGATTTTACTAAACGCAATGTAAAGCATACGACACGACAATGCATACGCCACAATTCTTTCACACTTAATAATCACAATATGAAATCCATATTTGAATCCGAATACATATTATGCGATTAACGAATAAAAAAACGCACGGATTTTATAAATGCTTGTATCGTATCACATTCGATAAAATATTATCAGTGAGAACGAATAACTAATGTTCTGGTAATTGACATTCTCACTTGTCGCAAGTTCTGAAACACGATAGTGAACAAAAAAAATATTATTTAAATTTTCCGCTATCCGAACCCTTTGTTACATTGTTATTGTTATGGTTTTTGCTAAAATTTATGAAGATTGTGACGAAGACAGCCATACAATATAACCGAGTGTTCGGATATTAGAAAATCCGAATGACATGGTTCGGTTACCAGACGTTCTCCTGTATAACGCGGTGAAGTTGTGTAAGAACAAATACACCTTCACACGAAGAAAGTAACGCGCTGCACGGAAGTATTACTCTTCAGCCGGCAATTAGGAATTAAACTTGCATAGATCGCAGTAGCCGTGTCGACGTGTCTGCCGCCATTCTCACGGAAGTGGCGAGTAATTACTCCTGATAATGATACACGCCACATACGCTACTGGCACACGTGCAGTATCGGTCGGGTTGGGAATCTTTGATGTATGAGGCTCGCCTTAGCACTTTCAGTCTCGCAATCTCCCAACCATTAGGCAGAAGCCTGCAAAAATAAATACCTAGTCCCAGGACGATTTACTCGCCGAGTAACACAGAAACAAAGCGTTGACGAATTTGGCATAATTAGCCGTGGATTAGTAGCACGTTCCACTGCATCACAGTTGATATACAGTGACAAGACTATTATGTTACGTTTTTAACAAAAACTTTAGAATATTCTTGATGACAGAGCCATATATGTGTAATCCAATTAATATACGAACCCAGTCTGAAATTTAATTAAACGTATAGTGAAGGAATAATGCAAGTGTCGCCGATAGCATAACATAATTAAATAATAAATAATAATAAGGTGGTTTTGGAAAATTGTTATAGCAATGGTGTAGCAACACATACAGTGAATCAATTCGTAATGAATTAGATGCTTAATTGAGTTATTTGCATAATAATATAACCTTTTTTTATTTGAATGTAAATTTGAATTGTAGTTGAAAAAGTGGAATAAGCAAGTAGATAATATTTGGCAGATAGAACACTAAGTTTATTTGGCAAGCAAAACGGAAAAAATCAGAGCAAGTTAACAAAATTATATTTTTCATGGAGTGCATTTAAAAACGCATGTAAAGATAACATCACTGTAGGTGACTTGGAGGGTTCCAAAATGATTTTCAAAGCCACCCCCGAAAGTGCAATCCTCTTCACGAAGATCAGCGTGGCGCTGATATGTGCCTGGCCACCTCCGAAAAGAGTCTCGAAGAAAGTGAATATAGCTTTCGGAGTACTTCAAACTTTAGTCTTCGTAAATGCGGTTTTACTGTTACTTCCCTTGCTCTACGCAGTTTATGTGTATCGAAATGAGCTGACTGTGCTAGTGACCTGTTTGCCATTGTTGGGCGCTGTCACTCAGGTGGTATTCAAAGTGGCAGTATGTTATACACATCGGAGCCAACTGCAAGTGAGAAAATTCATATAAATTGCCTTACTTTTCCTGTTTATTTGCTTTTAAAATCATTTACCTGTAGTGGCTGCATTACCATTGGTAATCAACAAGTTGGTGAAAACTTTGATTAAGACTACTGAAACATATATTTTTTAACAGGTTGAAAATATTCAAATGCGCCTGACTAGTTGTTTATCAAAGTTTTAGATTTGTTTGTATTTGCTAAAAGTACTATTTTCCTTAGTACTTTACGATCATTCGACCCATTTTTAATTTGGTGTCTGTACGCACAGGACACATTAGTAGCGGTTGCGACATCATTCAAGAACATTTTATACATATAATAATGTAGAATTATGGACATTACACATATGTAGTTGGTTCGTTTGTAGGATCTGCTCGACGAAATGGTCGATTTTTGCTTTTCGGCAACCAAAAGTGAAAACCGCGTGCTTCAGTCGCTGGTTGACAGGCACAAGTACGTGCATGTGGCGTATACAGTTTGTTCATACTTCACCACGATTGCCGTTGTAAGTGGACCACTTTATTTGCCCCAGAAGTTCCCAACTTTAGCTGTTTACCCATTTCTCGTGGACTATCAGCCTATGAAGAGCATAGTCTACTTTCAGCAAGCGCTTGTCGGCTTCCAGGTACTATTTCCTAATAATGTTGTGAAAAACAATTCCCTTCATTAGAAAGAATTGTCATTTCATTTTCATGAACAAATTTGCGGTATACCTAAGTTTGCAGGCCAGTGTTCGACTTCCATTATTCGCCCTTGAACTTCTTTGTTTCTCTCGCTTTCTTACACTTCTTTTCTATTTCCTGTTTCTATTCGCAGAAATATATATTTACATAAATGATATAGTAACCCCTTAAAAAGCCCCTGTTTTTATTACTTCAACAATTTCGAACGATTTTTACAGGTATCGGCAGGATTAAGTATTAATTGCCAGATCGCCCTCTTGCTTTGGTATTCTGCTGTTAGATTCGAGTTGTTAATAACGGAGTTGACTAGCATCACTAACAAGCAACAACTGAACGCCTGTATAAGGAAACACATAAAAGTCTTAAGGTGAGAAAAGAAAGGTCTTTGAAAGATGCAAAAGTGCAATTGGATATTTCAGGTATACTGATCGACTGAACCTCTCAGTGCGACTCCTCATTTGCTCGACAGTTACAACATCGTCTGTTGCGTCCATTTTTGGTGGCTTAATTTTCATAACGGTACACTTAATCAGTCATAGTAGCAATTACTCGCCGTTTGCACCAGAAATGTTTCAGTCCACTGTACCATGTGCGCAGTAGTGCCGTTTGTCTTGCAGAAACAACCCTGGATATTGAAAGGAATGTTTTTCGTGGTGGTGTTTACAGCGAGCGCCGAGCTCCTCATCTGTGCGTGGTCCACAGACAACCTGATGCATATGGTAAGCAAGGCTACGATTTATATGATTAATATAGTCGAAATTTATATACCTTTTTTTATTCTTCGTAGATATTCTATAGATTCAATTAAAAATTAATAAAATTATTATTCAAATCAATTTGCGAGTATTTGATATTCGTTGACTGGGCTTATTAAATTGTTTATTAGTCCTGTATGAAATACATTTGTGTTAAACTCGGATTAGTACAAATTTCGGCTGCTGATTCGGCTGCTCTGCGTCAAAGAAGTACAATATATTGAATAATATCAATAATACCTTTCATAGACTTCGCGGACAATCGTGCAGTATACAACTGATGTTGTTCAGTGCAACTAAGAACTGTTGAATATAGATGTAACATGACTTGTTTGATATTTAATTGGTGATAATTATACATATTCAATTTTGTATATTATCGGTTATTTAATGGATGCCGATTTATTTTCTTATTTTCTTATATGTTAAATGGATACATTCCGATTTCTTCCAGAGCAATCAGGTTGCATGGGGCATCTATGAGTCTCAATGGTTCGATAAGAGCACCAAAGTCAAGAGGTACGTTTTGCTTACGATGATGCGATCGCAGAAGCCGCAAACAATTTCGATTCAAGGATTATTTCCGAGTCTTTCTCTAAGATTCTACGCAACAGTCAGTATATCAAGATTTATTCTCCAGTCTCCATTAAACTTTCAAATTATCATCAACAATTGTTACAGAAGTCTCGATTACTTTTGCAGTTTTTGTACAACTCCTTTTCATACTATGCAGCGCTAAAGGTCCTGGTCGACAAAGGAAAGATAAAGTTCGGTGATTAGACCAATTAAAAATCTTGACTAATGAGTAACCAATAAACGATAGTATAGGGGAAAGCATAGTACAACTATTTTAGCGATAAGAAATAGTGTTCTTTAATGCGATGTTAAAAGAAATAAACTTTAAAAGTGAAAAAGTTAGTCGCTGCAACTCACTCAGATATTGTTAAAATTGTCGACGTGTTGTGGAAGAAATTGGTACTACGGCGAGTTTTGCGCTGTATCGCGTTTAGTAAGGCCATGTAGTCTAACAACATGTGGAAGAATACTGAGACCCCCATTTCTTAATTCTCGAAAAATAGTTTCCAGAGTACAAAAGATTAATTAAATTACACCACTCACCTTTCTGAGGAAACCCGTGTTAAAACTGTGCATGACAACTTCACTCTGACTAAGTTTAAACAGTCCACCAACAACCAACCATTCGTAATATTCGATGCAAGCAATTTCAGAAACCCGGAAAAAGTTCATCCCAATCAGACAGTATCCTCTGTAAACTCAGTCCAAGTTAACTGTCGGTCCGATCAATCATCAAGTAACACATTTGTTACTTCTCCACTGGCGCGCCAAGTGTTCATGAATGGCCACTCCACGCCGGCAGCATGGAGTACCTGCCAGATGTCGGGAGCACATTTTCATGAAGGGAGAAGCGATAGCCACTCAACATTGTCCGCCATTGCGATAACTGTCCGCAAAACACAGCTAACACCAGCTAACAATAGCTGCATTCACTCGGGGATAATGGACGGGTAGCTGTTACTAGTTCGTTCTTCTCGCAGATAGGCCGAGCACCATGCAATACCGAAGCCAGCAATTATCCGCACGTAAGCGGCACGCCAATTTCCAATGCAGGAAGTCAGATGGATCGAAGTCCAGCGGGCTCCTCGTCCATTATACTTAATTTATTTCGTCGAGTTAGCAGTCGTGAAAGGGTTGGATTCGAATTCCCTCAGCTGCTAGTTCAGCACGTGACTTTAAGGAGATATGAGCATATAAAATACTGTGAGTCGCTGATATCTTTTTCTTATCTGCCCTATTGTTCTGATATTACCAATTCTCTCAAAAACCACCGAACAATAAAGGGTGAATGATGAAGCCATTCTAAAAATCAAAGTGTCATGAAACTTTATTTTGCAAGACAAATAAATGCAATCAACGTACATACAACTTAATAACAAATTAAATCGGTCATCATTATAATCTGTTTACCAGACTAACAAAATTGTACAAACTAATGGTGTACAAAATAACGGTGTAAAATTATTTACTATCAAATAATTCAGGATTAATTTAGTAATTCTTTGAGTAATTAAGTGTTTAGTGTCATGGGGGTCGGGGGAGGCATAACGTTCGAAAGAGTGATAACATTGTCACTCTTGGCGACTATGATCGGCTGCACCCTTCCACTAGTGAATTCCCCATCGAAGTTCAAAGTAGTCTGTTACAATATAGTCCGATGCATCGGATTCGTGAACCACTCAATATTGGCGATAATGCTTATACACACCAGTTACAATTGCGTGGACAATACCAGCCTTGTTATATCGTCGACATTACTGGCGTGTGTATGCTTCTGCGGCAATGTCCAGATCATCATCTGCCAGATCCAGTCACGCCGATTGCAGGTAAATTCGTACCAGTATTTTCTTATGGATATATACATATATATATTTACAATAAATATATTTGATGAACATCTATAAAAATGGAGCCCCAATTGCTGTACCTCGCGCGGATGCAAAAAACAGTCCACTGCTAATTTCTCTTCGAAATCGAAATATTGTTCTCATTCAATTAAGAAATCAAGTCCTAAAACCGAAGACGCAGTTTCTCTCGTTCGTTATTATTCTTCCTTTCGAGTTCATCTTTGTTGACTCACTACGCAGGTTTCACTTATTAACAAATTGATAAAAAGTCGATTATTGTAGCCGCGGACAGTATGAATGGTATCCGGCGCAATAAGCGTCAAGGCACTAGAAATATGAACTGATGATTGAATAAATGTATAAAGAAATAAAGGAAGGACTGCTCATGTTCCAGAACGTCAATCTGGAGAAAATTAAGGCATCATTTTCGGCAAATGTGGCAAAAGTCCTTGCTGTCCCTGCTACCCTAAGTTCAACAGGACACAATAGCAGAGCCAGTACGTTTAATAAGCAATGTACATATTTCAGATGATAATTGCAGAACTACAAAGCTACTCGAAGATGAAAGAATCTTGGATAAGAAAGATAATCCAGACTTATATCGACGAACACATCGGCTTTTACGGAGGGTTAATCCTCTCCCTGTACTTTTCATCGATAACATTTATATTCGGACCTTTCCTGATGTCCCGACCGTTCCCAACTCAGGCCGTATACCCTCTGCCAATGGAAAAGCCTCTGCTGAGGTGCCTCCTATACATTCACCAATCATTTGCGTCCGCACAAAGCGCTGCACAGATTTCCTTGGTCCCTGTCTACGCGCTCTTCTACTGGTATGTCACGGCGCGGTTCGACGTGTTGACCGAGAAGTTTAAAATGGCTCAAAATACAAGGGAACTGAAAAAACGTATCAAGGAACATCAATATCTAGTTTGGTAAGCATCGGTCCAATGTACAGAGTGTAGAAGGCGCTATGTGCACTGATTATCCCCAGTCGCTTTGCGACATTACGGGTTTTCACGTTACCTTATACAGGGTGTTTCAAAAATGTCCTAAACGAGTATTGCCATCTTGTTAAGAATTTCGCGGTGATGAAGATGGCTTTTCTCAAAATGTTGTCTCGCGCTTTATTTCGCGACAAAATACAAAAAATGATGCACCAATACGGTTGATCTGTTCGGTTGATTCTCGGAAATGGGTGGTGACAAAGTCGTTTATGGATCAATAAAACACATCACTGAAAGGACAGATTATCCCTTCTGCCGGAGAAAGGGACTGACCTTTAGCCAGTTGGCCCTATTCGCTGACCAGCGAGGTCATGAAAGTATCTTACCGGCGTATAATTTTTTCAATTTTGTCGCGAAATCAAGGTCGAAACAAAAAATCTAAAGTAGCTATTTTGATCGCCGCAAAATTCCCTACAAAATGGCTATACTCATTTAAGACATTTTTGGAACACCCTGTATGTATGTAGATATTTGTCGTCAGATATGGAGCCTTTGTATCCTTTTGTACTTCTTGTTTGATAAAATGGCCTCATTTTATATGATTCGACTATCGATTAAAACGGATCTGTGCGACAATGCAGCAGCTAATGGTCCCAATGCTTACTAAACAAAAACAGGTCTTTCAGAATTCCTGTTTGATTAAATTATTTCATTCTATGGAAAGTTATGTACTGATAAATGACACAAGGTCTTCATTTTTAATGACCCCAGATCATCGATTCGCCTTGTAGTTTTTACGAATTTTGATCAGTTACGTTCCTTCAAATGTTATGTGGATTCTAAGAAGAACTTATTCATTAATTTTCCACGTACCTAGTTTATTTAGCAACTATATTCTTAAGAAGTTCCATTATTTATCAGTGCGTCTGTTCAAGGCTGACGCAGGAGATAATAGATGCGACCAAATTCAATATTGCCGCCGAACTGATCTTCGGGTCAATCAGAATCGTCTTCAGCGCACTGGACTTTCTGCGGGTAGGTCATTCAGTCACAAAATGTAGTTGCGCGAGAATTTCTCGTTGCGATGACTGTTCTTGAATTGAAGGACAATTTCATCCTTATACAGGATTCGACAGAAATAACGACAGGATTTAAATATGATGCTACTGGCAAATTGTGTCGGTGTTTCTTCCCGATCTAGATGTATTATTAACCGCATTATAAGATAAGGGAGTTAAATTAGAACCCAATAACTTTCTTTTGCAGCCACAACCATGGGCGGAACGTACGCAGTACGTGGTAATTAATTTCATGACACTTTACAGTTCCTTTGCTGTCATCTGGCCGGCAGATTTCTTGCTGCACCTTGTATGTCAGAAATGTTTTTTGAAAATTGCTTCTTTACACGAGATTTACGGAACCCCGCTAAAATGATGGATCTAGTAGAGAAAATATAAGTTGTCCGTGAATCTGTAAATAACAATGTTGCTTAGCTTGGGCACAAAGTCTCTTTTATTCTTTCGTAAGACTGGAATAACCAATTTCGACTATATCCGCGTATATATATATATATATATGTATATAGTATATACACACAAGGCATTAGAGTTGTCGATGGTGAAGAAATTAGTCTACGCAGGGATCATTGACTCCATCTGAAGACAATTTTATAAAATTCAAACAAGATAAGTATCTTGTTGAATGTTGTAAATTCAGAAAACAGGAGATCCGAAGTCTATTACTTTCCCGGGTTTGCTTGTTTCAGTAGAAAAATGATAAAGGAGAAATTGCGTAATAAAAGGAGTTGCTTTTACACAATATTATAAGAAATCAGATAAACACGCCTTTCAATATTGTTCAAGAATGGCAATCCACTCGTGAATTTTCTTGATTAGGAAATTCTTTAGGGAAAAAACTCTTTTTAGAATGAAAAGATACAAAATGCCTGCTACGAATCGGCATGGTGCGAGAAGAGTGCCTCAATGCGGAAAACTCTTCTGATGGTTATGCTCAGCTGCCAAAAACGGCTAAGTCTATCGATAGGCTTCTTCCTGAAGGCCGCATCATTGGAATACTATCGTATGGTAAGTTCGAAATTCCCTGATTCTCCCTGCGATTACGATGAGTCAAATTCGACTGTCAATATTACGTATAACTTGGGGGTGCAGATTCATCAAGTCTCTATCCGTAAAAGTAGTGTAAGCTCATTACTTTACATATTGAGTACTTTTCAAATACTACCAATATCCTATGAGTATTAGATGTTCACATTTTTGGGATTTTTGTAAAATACCCTGGCAAAATCTCTACTGACTATTTCATGGGATTATCATGATGTTCTTTGGTATTGCATGTAATAATAGACTTGCAGTCAAGCATTGATACGCAATGGAACTAACTTTGACGAAATTTTTAGGAAAATAAATCCATAACAGGCTTAAAATCAACAATTCTTTTTTCAGTACTTGTCCACCGCCGTCTCATACTTCACCGTACTCCACGTGGTATTCGGCGACAACTCTGTGTAATTTTCACGACATCTTCACGGCGGGAAACCTGCCTAAATGGCAATTGAAAGACTCTCTAAAATCACTCGTAAAAAATATAAGATGAACACTATTATTCACAAAGCACTTTGATTTTTATATTCGGACAATGTTTATAAATTTGGACAGAATTCTGCCTGGCAATCGCAACACCATCTACAATCACTTTCAATATTGTGGATATTTCTGTAGGTGAACAATCAAAATCGATGTTCAGTAAGTATACTTTGCATTTAATATTGGAAACACCATTTAGTGAGCCCGTACAGATTTGAAATGGATAGTCGGCCAATGTGGCCCGGATAGGATATTTCTGTTGTGCGCCGGCAAGGTTTGATCGATAGTTTCGTAGCAGCCCCGAACAAAGCCAGGGTTTTTCGACGAACCGGATTGTTGTTCATTAAAAGGTAAGTACTGGTGCAACAATCGGACTCTACGTGTAGCTCTCGGAGGCATATGGATTAACTAGATATAGAACAATGGATTTTAACAGCATATCCGACTTTAAAAAACAAATTAGGTATAAGTATCCATAAATGCACACCTAACTTTACCGCATGGGACCCGTCGAATGACAAGAATTCAACATTTGACATGTGTTACACTTCGTGCATATTAATCAAATTACAGAAATGTTATAGTTTTTAAGTGGCCTAATATTCTTGAAATTATTTCTTTTTGAAATCAGTAATACCTCAAGAAATGTTTACATTTCAAACTGAATTTTACCTTCAATAATTTGTATAATTCTGATAAGTTGAATAGAATTGTACAATTGCATCTGGAGAAAACATTTAACGTGCTATTCTGGTACTTGATGTGCTATTCATAGAGAATCCGAACGCTTCGATCAAGTCCCAAAGCATTCGCCCAGCAAAACTGTTTATCACGAGTGAAATATAATATTAGTTTCTATCGACTAACTCATTGGTAACCATAGTACTAAGCTAGTTCGTTCAACGCCGCCACATTGTGGGCGCTATTGGATAGAGTGCTATTAATGATAGCTGTACACCAGCTGGAACATTCTGTCTCACAACGTTTTCCTGCGCATATGAAGAGCCAGGATTGAATGATTCCAGGGATTATGTCTTAATATTTTGATTACTTCAAACAATTAATTTATTGAAACGTAACGAAACAATCTACAGCGTTAGAAAAATTAGGTCTTTGTAAATCGGGCGGCTTGAAAGAGAACTTCATTTTGCCCATTTTAGTCGGAAAACTTGCGGTGAGGGGAGGGGGTACAGGGGATGCTCGGACTTTAAATTGTACAGTTTGAGTCTTTTTCGCCTTGACCCTCTAAAGTAAGTTTTGGTACTCGCAAGCTGTATTGGAAACTTTGAGCGCTTTGCAACATTGCGCGACAGGGTTTTGTTGCTGTACAGTAGATTTGAAATGGTGCTTAGAGCTGCGAGAGAGAATGTCGTACCCGTTGTGCATCCCGCTTAATCATAGCTGGAATAGCATGGGAGCGGACGTGTAGTGGATTGCAATGTGGTTCAGCCCACCACAAAGCACCCAGCAGTTTGGCATTCAATCATAACTATTGAATACTTTCTTTTATCGCTGCTCCAAATCCTTCCAGGCACGCCAGGGTTAAAATACTGTGAGAAAGAACACTTGGCTATGGATCAGCGTACCATATATATTTGCATTCTCAAGTCGGTACTGTTCCATGGTAGCACAGAAGGGCCCATCAACTTAATTCAACGGGATAAATTAGTATGGGCTTAAAATTAAAAATATGTTGAAAGTATTACAGTTGGATTTTGAATTAAATTACAAGAACCAAAGCCCGGAGGGAAAAAGGCTAGAAATACAAATTGAGCAATATAAAAACACATAGAAAAATAAACAAATCCAACACTTGCCCTCGGCTGCATCGGATTGTATAATAGAAATAAGTTATGCAAGTCTGTATTAAATAAATCACTGCTGCCGCGAGAATGAATACAGGAAGAAATAATAGAAAAGTAGTAAAAGCAAGCCCGTGGTTCAAATTGATGCATTATTTTTAGCACTGAAGGTGAAGAAGTTCAATACAATACTATAAGATAATTTAATATAACTAACACTCTGACAACACAATATTCAATCGTGTAAATTGATTGAAAACGAATTGTAAATTAAATATTACTGCGACGCAACGCTGGTTAATTGTACGAAAAGTGGGGCGTGGTGCAGGGATGTCAGTAGGAAGAATGGAAGAGAGGGGCGTGGCGGTAGGCGCCGGCGCGGCCTTACTCAAGAGCGTCTCGATCTTCCTGATGACCGGTCGCAAAACTCCCGCGAACACCAAGAGGCCACCTTCATCCGTCAAGAAACGAGGAAGAGCGACGATGCCCGATACCAGTGCCTCCTTGAAGTACACCTCCACCGTCAAAGTTCTCGAATCTTTGAAAAAGAAGACCAGATTCTCGGGGTAAGACCGCGAAGCCCCGTGAAAGAAACATTTATCGCATTTACTAATGCCTTTCCCTACATTAGCACTGTATTGAAAGGCAAAGTTTTCCATAAACCGTAAAATCGTACGCTAATTCGGGAACATTCGATCGTGCAACTCTAACTAGAGTTGAACAGAAAAAAGTAGAAAAGCAAACTTTGTTGAAATTTGGGTTTTCTTCTTTTCCAAATGGTCTCTCGAGAACAATCGAAGACATCACAATGATAAACTCCACAATTTCTTTTTCTTTGACATTGTAAGAACCATTAAAGTGCTTTTGTCGATATAAAGAAAATGACGATACACCAATTTGTTGGTGACGCAAGAAATGTTGGCTATAATACTGTTGAACTATATACAAAATAAAGTGACTAATCTTATAAGAAATTACCACAAATTATATTTAATTATAACAAATTACCGAAAATCAATTTTGCTGCAAAGTATAGAATACAGGAATCATCAAAATGGTCTCTATATATGTTGAAAAGTCATAATCGTAGAATCTTTGCATCATTCTTTTTGAAAGGGCCGAGCTAGACAGGCTGTGCAAGCTTTACAAGCGACTCATCAGCAATTCAATCCAGCAACAAGTAAGCCAGTCAATTAACATCGCCCGAAGAACCCAATCAAAACACACGGCAGAGGTATTCGTCTTGACTTCGCACTTCTCCGTTGAGTGTTGATGAGTTCCGTCGTTTCAGGGCATCGATCGAGTGGTGTTCCGAGAGTTCCTCCACAACACCTTCGACATGATCACCGAAGACACGCTGACCGAAAGGATATTCTGTCGCTGGGATCGGGACAATGAAGGAATCATCAGGTTGGAGCCTTGGATTCTAGGGTTAGACGCATTTCTCCGTGGCAGTCCGAAGGAAAAGGTCACCTTCTGCTTTAAAGTCTACGACCTGAACAACGATAAATTTATCACGAAGGACGAGATCCTTCAGCTGCTTAAGTGAGTACAAAATTGTGGCAACGAACTACGATGAATACTGTCGAGAAATCAAGTATTTATTTCTTATCACAACTATAATCAAGTATACCTTATTAATTTTAAGAAGAAAGCGGCTGAATAAGATATGCCCTATAAAGCAGAAATTGATTTTTTACATACTTAAATACCTAAATACTTAGAATAATGGAAACCGTTTATTTGTTGTGGGTTTGTCATTTGGGCAAGCAAAGCTGAAAGCTAAAACAATCGAAGTGCAATCAATTAAATCTTGGAAGACCAATACATTTCTCAACCAATAATTGCAAGTATTGTTACCTGGAACATTGCTCTTCTGTTTATTTGCCTGCGCACTCGATCCAATTGCCATTGAACCTGACATATCCTTCTCTGACATCATACTAAAGGGGGGCGAAATATTAGTGCACCCGGAAAACTCGGCAATTGAGCCAGCGCACATGGAGCCCTCATCTGAAAAACGAACATTCAAGTACGCCCCAATTATATAGAGAATATCTTAGGATTAACTAACTGTAAACTTGAAAATCTCGACACTAGTGCTTGATATGCGGAATCTTCTTACTAATAGTTTATTGACATTTATTAGTCGATGTTTTAATGTAATTGAAAGAGAACCAACAACCCATGCGGTAAAGAAATTAAAAAGTAATCATTAGAATGAAAGTAGATTACCCGCCATGTTTGCCAGCTCTTCTACACCAGATATAGCTTCACTCTCACAATAGTGATGTCGAGAACTATAAGGAAGGGGCGCATCATCTGGTGCAATACTCGGCGCAGTGTTCTGTCGTCCAAGTTTTGAGAAAAGGTCCAAATGCACCGTCTCGACACTTGCGACCCGGAGTTTTCCGGGTCGAACCGTTCGCTCGCTTGTATCAACATTTGGACCAAAGAGTGTCTTTCGATCTTTTGATCCTTCCCATTTATATGCCTTTATGGTGGAACAGGGACTGTCTTGGGAATTTATGTCTTTGGTCTCCTGGTTGAGAGTCATCTTCATCCTCTTCATTGCTGATTCGAGTTCCATTTGTTTTACTACTGATTGAACCTGTAATATTTACCAATAGTAAACTTTTTATTACTATTATTTATAGCGTTTAAATTGGTTTTCTCATTCCATAAACTTTCGAGCGCTGAAGAATGAGTATTGAAGAACGGGCATAGTGAAAGGAACAACATACTCACTGTTGGGAAACCAACTGTCGAGTTTAGACAAAATGGAATATTTAACAAGCAATAGAAACGGAAAACAACCTATCGCCATTCCGCATTGGCTTCCAACAATCCCGATCAACTAGACACCATATGTATGAGGGTGCATTCGGGTTGGACGCTCGCACACTTTCAAGCGCTCATAGGCGCTCACGCTTATAAGCGCTTACAATGGTCGTACGGTTTGCGCTTCTAATTGTGAATCGCAAAGCGTGGCGGCTTTGCTGCAGCTCACTTTACTGCATAAAACCCGTGAGCGTTTGAAAGCGCGAATGATGACGGCATGATGATGATTTGTAGCGTTAGTGAGTGCTAGCCGAACATGACCATGAGCGCTCATGAGCGTTTAAAAGCGTGTGAGGGTCCAACCCGAATTGAAATAGTAGTTTGTGATACATGTGCGGAAAGTGGCCAATTTCCAGACGCGTGAAGTTGCCGCTTGTGCCGAAAGCGTAGCGGCATTCACAGAAGGACGAGTGTGCAAGTTGTCGCACGAGCCGAAAGCGAGTGTGATAATCACACGAGTCCTCCTGTGAATGCCGCGTACGCTAAGGCGAATGATATAAATTCACGCGTCTGGAAGTTGGCCACTTGCCGCACCAGTATATCACACACCACTTTATGTAACGCATGCTGCGAAAGTTCGCTTTGAAAGAATCGACAAAGAACGAACATTTATCACACGACTATGAATTTGGCAGAATCTGTAAAATACTACTATATCTTTTGTTTCTCATTCCCGCACTATTGCGGGATACAACTCCCCAGATATATATAAGAGGTCCATTAAAAAAATACTGCAATTCCACAAAGATTACAACATTATGTACACAGATGGATGTCTAGTAGAAAAAACATAGGGTTATCCATAATAACGGATAAGGAAAGAGTCATGTCTAAGAGGCTCCATGAACCAACAACAATCTTTTCGTGTGAAATTCTAACAATCTTTGAAAGTTTAAAATTAATCAAAAATGATATCAAATTCGAAATAGAACTGATATGGATTCCATCACATAAAGGCATCCCTGGAAACGAATTAGCAGATTACCATGTTAAAGAAGCAACTGTACTACCTATCAGAGAAATAAAAATAGAAATCCTTGATATCAAAAGATACCTGCACAGAAGATCTCCTCTTAAATTATATGAATGCCGGAAAAATCTTTAAGAACCAGTACCAACCGTTGGAAATAGAAGAGATGATACCATCATAACAAGCCTCAGAATTGGTTATACCATATTATCTCATTCTCACCTAATATCTAAGACACACGAAGAACTGTGCCCATTGTGCAATATCCATCGTGCAAACATGTACGAATAAAAATGCCCCAAATACAACGTACGACGATTACAATTATTAGGCCAGATAGACCTACATAGTATACTTAACTCAAAAGAGAACTGTAAAAGGACAATCAAATTTTTGAAATACATATGATATTGATTCATATCATCTAATTTAAATTAAACTGATTTGTAAATGTAAATTAATGTTTAACATGGCATATGTAAGGAGGTCGCGAAAAGTTATACAGCGACCTAAAATAAACCAAAAAAAAACAGATTTGAAGCAGACACAAAACCAAACCAACTATTAAATATATTGTAAATATTTGACAGTGCAAAATGTGACTGCAAATTGTTAATATTATACTGTTGCAGTTGTACTGTTCCATAATTATTATCCATGATATAGGAGTGTGAGCAACTTCTTACTACAAGTTTTTAATTTCACTGTACTAGGATAATCACGCTGAAACCCAGCCAGATGTTAAGCCCTTCTTTACACTCCTAAGAAGGTTCTATGGCAATCAAATTTATGTTACATTAAAGTTTACCCTTTTAGGTTCAGTCTTTTCTTTCTCCTTCCTGGTACGCATTACTTCAACCGGCTGACTATCCAAATCAAATACTGGTATATTTCTTTTTCCTTCTGGCTCGTGCACCTATGATATAGGAGTGTGAGCAACTTCTTAATACAAGTTTTCAATTTCACTGTACTAGGATAATCACGCTGGACCCAGCCAAATGTTAAGCCCTTCTTCCCACTCCTAAGAAGGTTCTATGGCAATCAGATTTATGTTACATTAAAGTTTACCCTTTTAGGTTCAGTCTTTTCTTTCTCCTTCCTGGTACGCATTACTTCGACCGGCGGACTATCCAAATCAAATACTGGTATATTTTTTCTTCCTTCTGGCTCGTGCACCATCTGGGCCGAATCGCTAGTGTCTTGTTCGTCAATTACAATTACTTCATTTTCCTTTTCTTCTCCAGCTAAGTCCACGATCTCCGTCGGAATTTCGCTCGGAATCATCCTCCGCAAATTGGAATCCGACCTTTGCGAATTGGAAATCAACTTCTTAAATTTGGTTGCTTCAGGTTCGAGACTCTGCGTACTGCTGCACTCTTCTTGGTGCTCGATTTCAGCATAAATCGAGCCGGTTAGTGATATTGACAGTGAATCTGGATAACAAAAACAAAATCGACATTTTCGAATTTCTTTCATTTGCTTTGCAGAACAAGTTCCACGAAGCCGATTAATAGTATAAAATAGTGCTTTCACAGAGAAAGTACTTGGGCCCAAACAAGTAACATAAGACGACTTGTATGAGTGATGCAGAACTATGTTATTATATATACCAGAACTTTGTTTGCATTTATTGAGCCATTGTTCCCCGATTGTAGTCGACTCTATTTGCTTAGTATAATTCTTGCGGCACAATGGCAAATGCATCTTGGGCGGCGGCATCTCAAGTAGTTGCTGGGAGCGCATTTTGTCCTCGTCCTCCAATATCTTCTTCTCAAATTCCAGCTGCTCAAGAGGCATAAGAACAATTATTCGACTTTATCTCCCACTAACTTTCCACCATTCTCATTCATATTTTCGTAATGTCGCCCGTTATTTTTTATTGATAACATTTCAAACCTCAGCATTAACAGTATAATATTCTTCCTTGCTTTTCTTAATGTTCTCACGTTGAACTAACAAACTTCGGGTCAATTCTCCATTCTCCCACATGACTTCCGCGAATTCAACTATTTTCGAGCGCAATCCAAGCCAGGAGAGCCGCTGGCTTTGCTGAATCCTCTTGGTTAGTTCTTTCTGTTTGCAGTCGAGCACCATCTCTTTAATGTGTAGCTTCTCGAGGTTGGTTTTGGCCTCGCTCCTGGCTTTTGCTAACGGAGCTTCCTCGTATTGTGCCTGATAAGATACGTGTGATGTACAAGACGCGGGACATATTGTTTTCGAATTAAACGCCAGCTTTTTGCAATTCATTAAACATATCTGCGAAGACAATATGTTTCTTTCAATCTTTGTCATTTTAAATTCCTTCTCGTTTTAATGGTATTTCATTCTAGGTTTTAATTGAATGTCGCCATTTCAAATTTGATTCATTTTAATTGAAATAGTATCGAACATTGAAAATTGGGGCGTTTTTGAAATTCATAAAACCTCTCTCAGACAAATCTTTTCCTTTCTTTTCTCTTTCCTTTCCCTTTCCCGGCATACGTTTCTGTTTATGGTATAACAATTTTATAAAACCTATTCTATTTTTACTATGAAAAAATTGAAGCTTGGGAATTCACAGAATAATTGCCATAAAATAAAAATAATTGCCATACAATCTCGTAAGGTCGGAATATTAAAATTTGTGACAAAAGTCTACTTCAATTACTGCTTGTCAGCAGTTACTTTCTGTCCCGAATCATTAGTAGTAATTTTCTCACTTGGTACAATTTCCAAGTGTTCTCATATTGCTGGAGAATTTGTTCGTACTGTGCGACTTCCTGCGACATTACACGAAACCCGTCGTCCAAGTTCACCCTCATCAAGTCAAGCTGAGATTCCAGATTAAAATTATGTTTCTTGAGGCTAAATGACAAGAATATGATAATCATTATTCAGAGTAATTCGAGAATATTCCGGGACGGTCGGAATATATTCAAAGACCTGTTGAGAATAGTGGTGGTGAACTCGATGTTTGTTCGGCAGTTTTTTATCTTTTCGTCCATGTTCTTCGCCTCCTTCCACTTCCACGCCACATCCGCTTGAATTTTATGTATTATCCCTGTTCGTTCTTGCGATAGAAAATCATTTGTTTATCAGAAAGTTGATAGGGTAAAGAAAACAATTCAGTCAATCCGAATGATTGATCAATTTAACAAATGGTAATTAATAATTAATCCCCCAATAATTGCGGTTGGCAGGAAATGTTATTAGAACAAATGAAAATTATCATTGAATGAATAATTATTTATTCCTAGCTAATAGATAGGCATATTAACAACGAATTACACGAAAGGTAATGGCCTATAAGTAGTCAAGCAATAAACAATCATTTATTATGCATTTAACTTTCTAACCTAAATTCATTGCTTTTCGAAACTTTATTTTTCGTTAATCGATGTAAGTACGATTGCCGCAAGCAATGCTTGTAACGATCATATTTTACGTATACGGAGCCCAAGAGATCGACTGTTGTTAGATACTATGATTATCAATGTTAATGCATCTTTCTGCAGCGATAAATTAATTGCGTAAGTAAATTTGTTTACCAGCCAGTATGTCGTTCAACGCAGCGATTTCCGCCTTCAAACACGCCTCCAAAGTGTTCATGAATTGGGTGTCGTTGTTTTCTGTTATGCGTTCGTCTGTCATCTTCAAAAACACTCTAATCTGTCACGTAGTACAGGATTTGGAATACGATTACAAGGACAAGAATCAAGTCTGACAGCTCCGGGAAGCACTAAAACAACCCTCGAGCGCGTACTACATCAAACTCGCAAGAACGAAACCTATCTAAGAGAGGTGCTTCCCTATTGGCTGTGCGATTACTCTTAAAGCTTTCCATTTGCCATCGGTTCAATGTGGCTTAAATCATCGAAATGAATACGGAAAAGAATCCTGAGTGTAAGAATGTGGAAATACTACGTCGAAATAATGAAACAAACAAACATTTAGTTCATGGGACTAATACAAAACAGTATTTATGGCTTAATTAACTCTTTCGGACCCTGGCTTAACTGTTCGCAAACTTTATATTTTAGCGCGTATGTACTTGTATTTACGAGCTGTAAATAGGATCGTTATGAAGCGTTCAATGTGGAGGGAGACGCGGAGTGAGAGAAACTAAAAGAAAGGGCGAGAGTGAATCACACCTGTGCATACTCTTTTCACGCACGTTTCTTCCCTTCCCCTCCCGGCTCCCTTTCCTTCCCTGTCGTGCACCGAAAACAGGTCATTCTTGGGAATTGGATAAACTTCTGAAACTGAATAGACTGAGTAGTATATATTTTAATTAATTGTCTATTAATAATAATGATCTCTGCGTGTTTTCTAGAAACTGCTTGATCAAGCAACCTGGGGAGGAAGACCCAGATGAGGGAGTGCGGGATTTATCGGAAATGGCGTTGAAGAAGATGGATATCGATCGGGATGGGAAAATATCGTTTTCTGATTATAAAACAGCAGTGGAAGAAGAACCTTTGCTTCTGGAGGCTTTCGGGCAATGTTTGCCCACCGAAGAGAATTGCTCTGCTTTCTTATCGAAATTACGCCACTGAATCTTTAATATATATATACATATTTAGATTTAAACATTCTAGATCGAGCAAAGCATTGACATTCGTAAAATGACTGGTAAAGTTAATCAGTTAACTTTGTAGTGAGTGCCACTATTGCTATATTAAACTGTACAACTTTACAATCAAATAGACTAAATATTATAATCTTTAATAAAATATGATAATACTATAATAAACGTTTGTCTAACGATGATGTGTATTATCTATGTGGAATTTTATATATAATATATGTTTGCCTTTCTAAAAAGCAGTATTTTATGCGTGGCATGAAAGGGTTAAGTGTAATACGAAGTAGTATAATAAAGGAAAGGGAGAGTAAGAACAAAGTTGTTCTGTAATCATGGCACCTGCCGTTTATTAAAAACAAATTCGATAGTTAACCGTAATTACAAACAATGATAATGATAGTTTAATTACAAAATACGCCCGGTTTGGCTTTCTTAAAGCGTGTCTGCTGAATCAGTCTTAACCCCCGGATTGCCATAGATCCTGTCTCATTCGTACCCGAAACATCCCAGCACTTGGGAATTACATTAAACCCCAACAGCTTCTGCAGTTTACAGGCAAAATTGTCTGTAACGATCGATACAAGGGTTGAGATATCCGTTCGGACGCAACTACATATCTGTCTTCTCCAGGGACACCGGGAAGAAGCCTCGAGACCGAGTCCATCGATCAACTATATACTTCTTCCCGGAGTTGAAGGCCTGAACCGATTCCACGACTTACTCTGGCAATTATAATTACAGTATCCTGTCAGATCGATGGTGGAAAGGATTCGCAAGTAAATTGGGCGTAAAGTGCCGATGGCGTTGGGGCTTTGACGTTAGTTTCGGGGCAAGACAGGCGTACGGTAAGCCGATGGCTAATGTAAACTATGAAACGTGCTGGAGGTATGTTACAGTGACGCAGGAGAGCTTCGTTTTACAGAATCATAATCCAAAATTGACATCGTCATCGCGCGCGCAACGAAAGTTCCAATTCACTTTCCTCATCTCTACTCACACCCCTACTCATTCATCTACATTATCCTCTATGCCTGCCTCTACACCTAGACTTACGCTCTATCTATTATTGTACACGCCCACCTTACCAAACTGTACTGAATAAACGAGACTATCTTCTATTCAGAGAGAGAGAGAGAGAGAGAGAATGTTACTCGCAGAATAGAGGAGGAATTATTAATAAATTGGAATAAAAATTATCAAATTTGATCATTGTGAAAGAGAAATCAGATATGTTTGAGAAATATCCCTGCTGGGATTCAATTGATATTAAATTCCTTGACTGTCGGAAAGTCTCGAATTATCATTCTTTCCAATTTTCTGCTGATTGTGTTTTATGGGTTTGATTAATTAGCCGATAGCAACGTTGTACAAGATACATTTATGAAGCGAGATCCAATTTTGAATGATTCGCATCTATGACGGAGCATACATATAGAAAACAGTCCCGTTTTTACTGTCGTTGACAGGTGGAAACAAATACACTCTCACAGATACAGGCGAGCGCGCATACATGCGTTGTCTCAAGCAATTACTTATACTTATATTTCTATATCTTTCTTATTTGACATACATTTACCATCATCACTACTTTCCCCGTAGTCTCTGCATTGAAATCTGCTATGTCAAATAAATCGAGGAACAGGTTCGGGCATAAATCGGAGAACAAGTTCCCAGGGTGCGCTTGATGACTTGTGTACTGGCTGAAAGGGATTTCAAGACATTCAACAAGAAGGAATCTGTCTCTCATTCTACTTATATTTCACGGCTCTGATTCTCCTATACTTTGTCCAGATTAAGTGATGTGGCATGCGGTGTAACGAGTTGCAACCTCCCATTAGCTCAACTCTAACCAATCGGAGTCGCGAAGGATCTCGTGGGACTCTAGTGTCCAGCTTACCAGTTCTGCTCTCAGCTTACACTGAACAAGGCATAATCAGGAATCAGATAAATCTACTAGTATTCCATTCGCATAGATGTCCGGATAAATTATTTTCTTTGTTCAACTGTAACTGTTTGAAAATTCTCTCAAAGATAGAGCAACCGTAGTGTCAGAACGGGTACGCGTGTCTTAGGCACTTAGGCACTTGATCTTCGGATGAATTGCGAACCTTGAGATAAATATTCATCGAATGCCTAGCATCTCTGTATTACAACTGCATCGCATTGAGGCTCGAACCGCGCAACATCTACTAACTTCCGCCAAAACGAATTCTTTAATTCCCATAGGGTTGCATAGAAGTAGAGGGGTTCCCGGGTGTCAGCTGTCTGCCGCCTCATCCCTATCGCTACAAATAACATTAACAACGCGTCGCAATCGTTATCACCGATCATTATTTCCAAGATTAACGCTAACAACTTACCGCTATTATTATCGTTAACAACTTACGCCTAGGATCATTTATCGTGTCAGTATTTTACAACTTAGGCTTACAGTTCAGCGATTACTCGTTCTAGAAATCATCTTTTTCTTTAAGGCTAACTACAAGTACAGTCGCTTGACGCGGCCAGCTGCCACCCGGAATCGGGGATTACGCTCTCGTTACCGTGTACTTCATTAGCTTATAAACATTCTTCCACTTCTCGATAAGTCAATTAAACAATAATCGCAACAGAAGCTGTTGCTCGATTAATGGGTCAAGTGTAAGAGATACTTATTTTAGTGTGACAACAACTGTCACTCTCTACGCTTGGATCGAAACACAGACTACGCTTTTCGAAAACTAAAGCTTTTGAACAATCGAGTCGAGTTCCATTACTTGTTACGCTTTTAGCTCGGAGATTCATTAGTTGCTTTAATCTAGAGAATCATATAAATTATTATGTACAATAAATTACACGTTGCTGAAACTTAGGCCAATAGCGATCGTGTTTCCATGATGTTCGATGTGCAGAGCGCTTCAGAGAAATCACTGTTAGATAAGTAATGAAATATCGCAGTGCCATACTGAAAGAAATGCTGGTCTAATTCCAAACGTGTCATGAGATGAAATTAAATTTATCTCCATTCAACTTCCAGCTCCGAGAATTTATTAAGGTTCGCTTTAATTTATTTAGTTTTAACAAGGTTACAAAATTCTTAGAGAGGATATCTATTCATAGCGATTCATATAAACATTACGAGGTGAAGTCTTTATTTACAATCCTTCATCTTATGCTTTCGGTAATAAATATTTCTTTTGCATTAAAGTTTTCAAAAGATATAAATATTAAAAGGCAATGCACGTAAAAAGTCTTACTTTCAATGAAATACCGAATACTCAACTTGAAGCTATTAACAAACACGCGTATCAACTTAAGCCAACGAGAAATTGACCCACGTAAACCAGCAAAAGGATTAGAGTTTGTTAAGAATTGCGGTGCTTTACATGGAGCAACACCCCAGCACCCTCTCGCCAGTCTCTGTACAATAGCGAAGTGTTTTTAGAGATTTTTAGTAACGAGCCAGATATCGCAATGCACCCGCACCGCACAATAACAGACCCAATGATATTCTAGAATCACGGTACAATTAATCAGAAACACCATCGCATCTGACACGCACATTCCATGCCAGCGTCTATAACCAATGACGAAATACCAGAAAAATCTCGGAAAAATTCTACCATCTTTTAGTAACGAATGCCTACAGACTGGCATCTCAGAAGGCATAATGTTGATTGTTGAAACTACAAAAAAATGTCATTCGGAATAGTCTGCTGACTTGACGAAGTCCGCATTAAGGCTGAATCACATGGCACGGAACGCGTTCATCATGGACCAGACCAACAAGGCTGCATGGATTTTGCTATTAATTTGCAGTCTACGTCTGACGATATTGTAGTATCTCGCCGATGTTACTCACATTTAGTTGCCAGTAGTCTGTTACACACGTCTACGATAATGTTACCTTCGCGCTAGCAAGAACTTGCAGACAACTCGCAACACATCGAATCAAAATGGTCGCTACGGGAATTTCAGACAGTTCGCCGCCAAAATCATTACCACAATACGTTGACGTAATATTGGCGCTCAGATCCGTGCCAGTAATGTTCGATGCAATATGAATCGGCCTCCATTGTACATTTGGGTACACATAAACAGAAGAAAGCGGAAACGCTAGAGAATAATTCGCACGTCCACCGCGGGTTTTTGCATATTTTACAATAAACAATGATCGATCATAGTAATAACGTATATGTATGCGTGTGATTCTGTGTGTGTTTATGTATATATCTCGGCAATAATCAACAGTCAGCGATAGCGGTGAATATCATATCGCTAAATTACAAATTAATCGTAGATCGTTGTTACAGTAGGAGTAGATATAGGTTTAGAATTAAAAAAAAATGGCATTTTGTCATCACCAACCGTCCGATTGAAATATCTGTAATATCATTGCAGACATTTAGCACAGAAACAATCGTTTTTCATGTTTCGAAGGGAATAATAAGAAGGAAACTCCTTAATGGCTCAATTAAATACAATAAGGAGGAACTGATACATAGAGGAAATTGATAAATCAAAGGTACGCGAACTATCGACATTCCCAGATTTTTTATAGATTTTAGAACACTCATGATTAAAGGAATTTGCTTGTAATTGTCTCGATTGCATTAACGTACGTCTCCAACATAAGAATTTATATTATTCATACCCCCCACTGTCTGATACTTCGGAGATCCGCACTAGTATATCAGATGTACCACGAAAAACCCGTGGTTGACATATTAAAAAAGAATCTCTCCTTTAACGTAGTATGCTAATTGCAATAAATATTTCAAAAGATCTATAACTTTTCACGCAATATGTTTGAAAAGGGTTATAGAAAATGTATTCAGAATCCGTATAGAAGAACCAAAATCAAAATATTTTGCAGTCACGAGTCTTTATCACGATTAGGAAAACCCTTACTAAAATGTAAACGCGGTAAAAATTGAGAATTTCGCAAATCTGCCCGATATTGAACTTGGAGGATTCTAGGAACATCTACACGGATCCAAAGATAAAATGTGAACGGCATGCTTAAAGAGGTCAAGTGGTAAAAGTTATAATCACAAGACAAAAGCGATGAAACATTATTTGAATGTGGAAATCCATACATTTTCGAGTAAGTATGAAAAGACCAAACTCTATCGATAAATAAGCTTAAGGAAAATTGTTGTAAATCATGCAATCTGTACATGTTCGAAAATGCTCATAAGCCCACATGAAAAGCTTGTAAATAATCACTGGAGTCATAATGTGATGCACCCCGATCGAATTTTGCGGATCAGTGCGATAGAAAATTGTGAAACGATGATTATTATGTCTTCAAGTATTTCGCCGTACACACCATGCATACGTATGACGCGATACGCCTCATCAAGTGATTGGAGACTAGTAATTAACGAAGTTATTCCACGATGAATCGGATGCGAATAGTGCCTAGCAATATGGCCGCGTTATATCTACGATTAGTATGCGACTGGATAGACTTCTCCTTACTAAAATAGAATTATTATGGTATCCTGTGACATTCCAGTGATCTTTATTAGTGGATCGTCCAACGTTAACTCGACGAAGATTCAGAAAATCGCGTGCAGACAGTATATGTTGTGTGCCGCTTAACCCTTGAATTCGGTGTCCCGTCTCGAAAATCTAAAGCACTATATGTGCGAGATACTTCATCTAATATCGATAAGGACGATTGCTACTTAATCTGCGACAGTGAACATTGGGTGAGGCATAATTTTCTAATTGTTCGCCACCTGGATTAACATTTATCGGAATCTGTGTTTTATAACTTTATAGTTGTATAGATTCAAAGGTTAAGCGGGATTATGTGAAATAAATGCTATCGCAGTCCCTCTTTCAGACGTATCACTAATACTCATGAACCAAAAGTGTCTGATCATTGATTCGTAAAAAAAATGAGCGCGGTATAGTTAATGAAAGAAGTTATAAAAAATCGTCAGTCTATGAATCATTAAGATTGCATTAATTGAACGAACCCGGAATTAGGTTAAAGTGAAAATCCCCAATTCAGCGGATTTGTTGTTTCGCTGTTCTATACGAATGAAGCTACAGTAAATAGTGATAAAAAAAGGCTTCCTAGGAGACTTGAAGTAGAAACGGGCAGTGTACTTAGAATATTGAAATATTAGTCTTTCAGTATAATCAGTATAGTCAGACTGTGTCTTTGTTATTGAACAGTATATTCCCACGATTTTCGTAACCCCGGGTCAGTTAGGTCAAACCCAATGGTCAAAAAACGTAACAGCAAAATCCTTTCCCCGTTCGCAAAAGATGGAAAGGTCTACTTTGCACATCAATGACATGCTGGTGCAGTGCCCGCTCAGGGTTGGAATATATCGAATGACTTGTGAATGTCATGTCTTCGGACCTTTGCAGCATTCTTACTTTACAGTACTGAAAAGTACTGGTAACTTTTGTCTCGCCAACAGCTTGCAACCACGAAACTGACATAAATTGCTCGGAATAGCGATCATGACCGGTCTCTAACTTATGCCTCAAGTGTTTTGGCAAATATTGTACTCTCCTACACGTAAGTCTCTATCGTACACCTACTATACATTCGCACGTACATACGTACACGCATGCACACGCCTACCATACACAAGTAGGTCTCTCTACAGGGCAAACCTACCGTATCTCGCGACACTATACTTTCAACTTTGAAAGTGTGACGTTTGTTATTAATCCAAGCCTTTCGGGATATTGTGCTGTGCTTGACAATATCGTTTTCAATTTTCTTAAATTATTGTTAAACTATTACTCATTAAAAATTCGGGCTTGGACGTATGTGGGAGTATAGCATTTGCAATTACTTCATTATTAATAACCGGTGTTCGAGTCGACGAATGAGTTAATTCACTTTATCGGTTAAACAGTTTAAAGTTAAAGTTTAACCACGGGAAGCTCGGTAAGTTTACCCTATATCGTTGAATCAGCGCGTATCGTAATTTGTCTATTGAACCAAGCACTCGAACTCCTATTGCATAGGAAAAGGTCCTCTTCGTTTTCTACCTGTCGTCTTCGTAAAATATGTCATATAATGCGATTCTCTGATCTGATTTGTATTTAGGTTCATCTCGAAAGAAAATAGAACGCGGGCGCACTCTCAATTAGAAATCTAAGTGCGCCCGACCTTCGCTAAAACAATCTTCTTACTCTTCTTGCTCTTCGATATAATATATATATAGATGTATGTGTGTATATATATATAATATATGTGTACTATTATACACAAGTGTCTCTCTGTATCTCTATCTAGTTCCTCGCGTAGGTGTACTCTATATTTCACTCATAATGATCAACTCTCTGCTCGATAAATCACTTTTAAGGGAAACCGTCGTGGAAACTGGAGCAACGGGGAAAACGAAATTTGGATTAGTTCGTGAAACATTCATTGGGCTGGAAAAGTACTGAACAAACTCCTCGCAGGCATATTCCGTATCCGTTTTCGCACCACCACACTATTGTCTCCATTCTGTCATGATTAAACTCGAAATACGAGTGACCATTTTTTTCATTTGAACACTCGTTAAAAACAGTCTCTACAGAGCGATAAATAGGAGATCAATGAAGATTTGTATTGGGAATTTACTGAAGTGGGCAAGTCCTTTCGGCGTCTCTCTACCCGACACCGAAATCGCAATACTTTTCCAGCGCTGCATCTGCGATTAATAAAGATTCATTCGTGTTTTGAAAAATATCTCGGCACTTCTGCGCCCGATCTGGCGTCCGCTTTGTACAATGTCATGCGAGAAAATGTTCTGAGATTGATTGAAACATCGTCTTCACGCTAATTGTCACAGTTTACTCTATAGCTTATACTTTATCCCCTTGTCCCTAGAATTCGCATTGTTTATTACTGCTTTTTGTACGACCTTTAGACTGACTTCAACAATGTTCTTTCCTGACATGCTATTGCAATTAATGACACTCCATTGAATGGCTCGTTGGGTATGGGATCCCTGGAAAGACCTGTTTTCAGAGCTTATGTACGGATGAAGTGTTATTTGCACTTGTCACTTGTCAGTGTTCCCAGTTAAAGTTTATAGCTTCGTTTGAACTTTAATCTTCCGCAACATGCAATGAAATGAATTGCATTCCTTAAAATTGAAATGGTATTAATTGATTCGGAATTAAAGGCTTTCCAGGTTTGGAATCTAGTAAAATTGTTTTAACACTTGACGGATATTCATTTGCAATAAATAAAGAAATTGCAAGAACACGCGATTGCATGCAAACAGCTTAATATAGATCCTCGTTAGAATAATTACACGCTCGTATATGGGGCTACCGTCGCAACGCTAGAGTTTTTCTGGAATCAATAACGCCGGGCCTCATTCACTCTGCCAAACAAGCGCACTCTCACAGTATCAGTAAATGCCAATATTCTCGTCTAGTGTCCGTACGGTAGGCGACTAAAACGAAAGTAGAACCTGCTCGGCCCGTTTAACCAGAATCAGGTGAGATGTGCTCTCGAGACGATTTGTGTCAATTAAAATATAGGTTAGATTACCTTTCTCCTTAGTCCAATAGAAAAATACGATTTCTCGTGGGGGAACATCCCGACTGCAATCCCTCGCTCGGGCCCAGCTCTAACCAACGAACGCTTAGTTGGTATGCGAGTCTAATTACTTCGAAACATCGATGTGTACAACGCACCTTCGGCCCCCTATCGCCAACCCCGCCCTTACATTTACGTATCTCGTTCTACCGCCAAGTGCGCCGGGAAACTCCCGACTTGCGGCCCCTTTCCTCTCCCTTTATTACTAAGAGGCCGACAGTAAAAAAATAGCTTCTCGTGGTCGTCCCATTTTCTTTTTACACCAAGCAATGTCAAATGGTTAACACTAATCGAGAGTATCGCGCGCTTGAGCCCCAAATCTACAACACCACACCCCATACTAGACTGCGCCGCCATCTCGGGGATAACTGGGGATAACTTGGCGTACAGTACAGCGCGCCTCATCTTTTGCAATGGGAAGAACAAATGCCGCACACCTTTTTTATCCATGTATCTATCTTGTTACGTGCCTACGCGAACAGTCCTCTATGTATAGTAAATGCCTATGTGTAACTCTGCAAAGTGAAACACGGACGGTAGTGCCTAGCTCGACTTCACCCGAGATCCAAACCAGAGAAAAAAGTGTGCCGCATTCATGACTGGCGTTCACCCTTCACTATTGTAACCACTTAACGGCACGTGGAACAGAGATATATCTTACATTGAAATTCGGCATTCTCAAAATCATGCTCGACTGGCCTTCAGAGATCGAAGTAAATTTGGAGCACAAGCCGAGACGACGTAAATTTAACGGCATCGCGGTCTACCGAGAACGACTGCACACCCGCGCGAGGGTGCCGTCTTTTAAAATTATTCTACTTCGTCGACAAATGACTGTCGTTTAACATGCTTACACAATAATCCAGTCATACACACTCGGGCACTTTCATACTCTCAGACACATATGTACACGCACACTTACGTATGAGGATCGAAGCACACCGTAGAGCACCTGGAGATCATCCATTAGTTATAAGAGGTATCTAACCTGGTTCAAGATCAAGTCATAAGACATATAGAGACGCCAACACTACAATCGTATTCTTCGGACATTCCGAGTGAAGTGTCTTGATCTGAAGCATAACAGGCGTACCCAGGTGTCTCTAGCAGGTGCATCATCCCCTGTCTGGATTTCTGGAGAAATAGGATGAATCACGACGAGTGAGCGAATGCGACTGTTGGCAGCTTTGCTCGAGGGTCGTCGACTTCTCTGTCGCAATAGCATACTACTATCACGCACACTGTGTCCTACATTCTTCTTTGAACTCGCCGTGAATTTGCGCCTCTGTACGTACCACAATCAGCACCATTCTCCAATCATCTTCACTGATCATCTTGAGCCTTCATAATCCTTAGGAGCGCGAGCGCAATTTCTCGCTTGACCCTTGGCTCTTCTTTCCGCGCAAGGGTGGGTTCAAGTCCTCTAGATTATTGCTCTGATTTCTCGTGCTCTGACAGTGTGCTTCTTCTTCCCATTCTTCCTTTCGAGAATGCTCTTATGCGGTACCCGAGACGCGAGCAGGTGTCTTCTGCCAGGAAAAGTTGCGAGCACCAATTAGACATCCTTCATACATCTCGAGGGACAGCTTATAACTGTGGGTGATGGAGCATAGAGCGAGGACTAGGCTCCTGTCGGTCGAGGTCCCGCTGCAGCGGGTTGTTTGCCGGGTCGGTGAAGCACATGACTTTCTAAAGGGAATCTAACCGACCCTAGTTCCCGACTTACGACCCTTGTTCAGGCCGTAGTTTTCAATACACGGCAGCATGGGACCGTTCACAAATAGTCACTGTCCACGGCCTGGGTATCTTGGGACTTGAGGGTAGCCATCTCCTCAGCGCTGCCTTCTTCGCTTTCTTGTTCCTCCACAAAGTTTATGCTAGCAGCTTTGTACCATACTACTATGTCGACGACGAATGCTAGCACTAAGATTCCACCTGTCGTTCCTGTAATCAAAAAATCAGGCCCGCCGCTCACTACTATGCAAGATTTGACTCAGATCCTCGTCAACTAAAGATGAAACTCAAATTTATTTGACTTAAATCTCGACTATATAGTCGGCTTGATCCTACTGGACAATGAGGCAATTTAAAATTTTAGTGGAACAAAGATTGCAATCTATCGTTACCCAAAGTGTAAGGCTTGTTATGTAATTACCGTGGTAGAACATCCGAAAGACGTTGGAGTCGTAAAGCCAGCACGCACCTCGCTCTCCACAAGCGTACTCCCACACGAGGCAGGCGGAATCAACCACCGCCCCATACACTATGGGACATGGAACATTACCTGTAACATGAAACATGGAAATTGAAAAATCGAACAGTACATCGTGACGGAAAACTTTTTAGGTAACTAGCGGTGAACTGTTTGAATTACCAAAAAGACCGATGGCAAATTGAATGAGACCCAATGCCATGGCCTTGTCTCGGGGGTCCACGCAGCGTAGTATCAGTAACATCGAGCCCACCTCGCTGGTCGAGTGGATGAAAACGAACACCGAGAAGAGGATCATGTAGACCCAAAAGTTGCTGCATTCTAGTTCGCAGTACCCAATTTTTGCTGTGCTGATAGCCATTTCCGGCCCGATGGTACCGTTCTGCCCGATACACTGGCAGTTGTAAAACTACACAAGCAAGAATAAAAACATTTGTGATGCAGGAAGATTTACCTTATTCGTGTACGAATTATATTATTGGCAGCATTAAAGCACTCGTGTAAAGCGTCGAATTTTAATTCTAATTCAGTTAAACGACTCATTAACAAACATATACACACATACAGTAGAAAATCAGAGAAATGATCTGCTTTGCAGATTTTGTGCAGGATACGGATTTTTTCGATGCACTATTCAAAATGAATTAGAGCTTTGCAATAGCTTGGGGTGCAAGCACGCCTAATCGCATGTTCCGATGGTCCATGCTCGCATTAATCCAGCGCGCATGATGATGAGTTCCCGATCAAATTACAGCTGGCTATCTCGAACAATAAGCACTGTGTGTCTCATGTTTCGAGGTCGGCGTGTCCAAATATCTCCAATATCAATATCTACACGCCCGGGTCAGGTTGTGTACGCGTAATCTGCTGCAGCCGTGCGACTGAAGGGTGCCATAACACTGCTATTTCAGATCAGACGAGTGAAATGTATACCGACACGATAGCAGCAATTTGTTCGTGTCATTCGAGTAACGAGATAGTACCTCTTATGTAGGCTAAACACCGACGTTGTAACCATCGCCAGGTTTCAACTTCAAATTCACTCAATATGCATATTTCTTCTATGGTTTTTTCATTTGCGCAATACTCGTCAATATCAAAAACTATGTTATTATAACTAACATGGGCTCTCTAAAATCCAAATAAAATAAAACCAGCCATAAATTATATCGTATTTACTGTAATGCGCCCGCTAAAAGAACGGCGTTCAACTTCAAAGTCGGGGAAAGGAAAAATAAATCGAAAGAATTTCCCTACTACCAATATTGCACTTTCTATCTATGAATGTGGGTGGGTTGTAACAGTGTTTCTCCGTTGATCTAATGGAGAAAGGTCTTTCAGATCTGTAGTTACGTAGCAAAAGCATCGCTTATGACGACCTTGTTTCTAGTCGCTACAAGTGTTCCAATTAAAGGTACCATACAATATGAATAGTCCATGAAGCAATATCAATGTAACAGGTATCGTACAAGTGTACTCACCGAGTTAACCTTGCCGTCGAGGATCGTGTAATTCGAGCAACCCGCCTGGCACGCAGAGAAGTACGTTTTACCATCAACACCACAAATAGGACTGAATTTGTTCCGATCGCAGTCGCAGGCAATGTCACAGGTCGGCTCAAAGCTGGATATCCTGGAATATAAGAACCAAATTATAGATAATTAATGTGATGAGTCGTGATCAACTTCTGCTATTCTGTGCACTAAATCAACTAAATTTATATCCTCGGCTGTCGCGCGCTGTACTATATATACTATTACTTGGCGCGAGACTCTACCGAGTCTCCTGATACTTCAAAAAGTTATAAGGGATTTTCAATTTTTTGGGCGAAGTTGGAAGTGATTTTTTTTCAAACGTAAAACTAATTGGTAAGCTGAATTGTACTCAATTTGTGCTGGGTTGTGCTGCAAAACGAATAAGAATATCATAGCAAGTTGAAATGTTAACCATTTTTTATCCCTTTCAGTAAAATCGATAGAACTCTTTTAACAATGAAAAAATAGCTGAAGTGTATTCTTCCATTGGGTAAGAATTCTGCAAAGGTTGAAGTAATAGTATTGCAAAACAAACGAGAATATCTTAAACAAATAAAACATTTTCTCAGAGTTGAAGGTATTTATAAAGACGACGCGTAGGAAACGTTTATTCCACCCATTCAAAGTTGCAATCACCTGCTCTCGGAGATACTTACATCAAAAATGAAAAATATCAATTTTACTGAAATGGATAGAAAAATGGTTAATTTCTCAACTTGCCATGATATTTTTATTCTTTTTGTAGCACAACCCAGCACAAATTGAGTACAATTCAACGCACCGATTCTTAACGTTAAGCTTTACGTTGGGAAGGAAAGGTACTGCCAACTTCGTGCAAAAAATTTAAAACCGGCCATAACTTTTTGAATTATGAAGATATTTGCAATGGATTTACAGTACAGACTAACACAAGTTGACCACGATTCTGTGCATTAGTTAGCTTCGCTTTCCGAAAAAAAAGCCCCGTTAACTTGGTGGTAAAGATCCAAAATTGCTTACAAAATGTTAACGTTGTGAGATATTTTAATTTAATTTGCGGTACAATGCAGCACACGCTTAGCACAATGCAGCGCAACAATTTATTTTACTTTTTGAAAAAAAAACACCGCTAACTTCAGGCACATAATGACATCAGCAAATAACAGTAAATAGAGGGAAGAAGCAGAAAGAAAATCAAACGCTAAGAGGTTAAAACTAGATAACCGGAAAAAAGGTGAAACCATTTCTAGAATATTCACTAAAGTTATACAAATTCATGTTGAGATAAAAATACACAACGTTATGCACTTGAATGCAACGATGAAAAATTTGCACGAAACAAAAAACTCGTTGGTGATGGTCACCGGATCTGGGCCCCGACAGGGAAGTCAAGACAAGACCAGGACTATTAATGAATGCAGAGAGAATTCTTACCCGTCGGGATGCGAAACGAGACCGGCAAAATCGTCCATTGGGCAGCCGATAAACATCAGGACACCCATGCCAATGGCATAGACTACTGCAGTGAAGGCGATCCAGGCTGCGACGAACCTGGCGTTAGGCTTCGCCCTCAGGATGAACACTCCGCTAATTATTATACCCAGGCCCATTACTAAAATTCCACCCACACCTGCAAAAGAACAAGCAACATAAATAATCTCATTGTCAACCATTATTATTAGTAAGTTGATTGCCGGTATGCATAAGTAGACCAGACGATACAAATATTATGACAACATATAGAGAAAAATTACTTTGCCTAGGGCAACTATCTCTATAAAACGCTCACCCGAGATCATGTTAGCATGATGAGCTGGCAAGCGGAATTGGCTTTCGAGGTACTTTGGCAAAAAAGTGTAGAGGCCGGCAATCGGTAGGATGTGCAGCACGCTGCTCGCTGTCCTGAACATAAGAATGTCGTTCTTCAACAGCCTCTTCACCGCTTTAGGGAAGTCTGCAACAGGCGGAAAGGAAGGTATTATATTAACAACTGAAATATAGAAACAATTTCTTATTATCGGCTAAGTACGATGGGCCAGCACTTAACGTGTATGCATATAATGTCGTGAACATATGATTTGGTAAAAAATTTCGAGGCGCACATATTCCAGCTTGTTCGCACCATTAATTAAAGACACGGTCCGTGTGCACCTTATTAAAAGAAATAATTCGCAGCGTTTAATTCATAGGAGAAGTCCTGTTTTTAATATTGTCCATTTCCGGATTTATGATTCATAATAAGTTCGAATGCGAACGGAGTTCAGAATGCTGATTATATTTTTCGAAAGAATTCCTCGAGAAATCGGAGATTAGAGATAGCTCTGTCTGGCACACATACGCTGACGTGCGGACACACATTCGAGTGCTTATGCACGGCAGTCACTGCGTTAATAATAATGACTGACCGAGTGGCGTGCGAGGTGGGGCAAGTTCACGGTCAAGCCTGTATAGTCTACTCGCCCGTCGACTCTTGGATTAGGATCCCACCACGAGGAGGGCCCGGAGACGCACAATCAGTGCATTCAGAGATCACGCCCCACATAAATAAGCCAGACCCACCAAAGCCACCATAATGCGCCCAACTCCGTAACCTTTTTCTACCAAACTAATTATCATGAACATGAGAATTCTAGGGACTACAGTGCGCCACCTTATTTTTCAAAGGCAGAGCCTGGTAACAAAATATAGTGGTTTGACATATTTAACTGATCAATCTTTCTCAGGATTCTAAAATACTGACTCTCTAAAGACAAAGGTTTCTTGGTACTCTGTGACATATTGCCGGGTCGCCTCGGTTTTTACGCTAACATCTGAACATTCTCTGTCAAAGATCACCCCATTCGAGATTATATCGATAATAAAGGGGGCGTATATGTATATCTTGCAACACGCTCTGCATACTCAGTTTTAGTACTGGTGAAGAGCAGACCTATCTGTTGGATCACCCTATCCTTTTCAATGTCCGCCATAGCCAGAGGGAGGCGAGTAATCTTAGGTATAAATAACGGAGCCATTTAGCGTGTCAGGAGTGCAGTGTACCAAGTAGGTACTCGAATGCGTCACGTGTTGCCTGTTTCATTAGCGCCGCGGCGTTCATTGCATTTTGAGCGGCTGCTTCTTTTATGGGGATTCGCGGTCAAGGATCCTATAGCCTTACACTATGCATTTTAGGAACATGGAATCCCGCCTACGTACTCTTCAGTACCCTTAATAAGCTGGACTGCCGTATTATCCATTCCTTGATGGCACACATACTTTTCATCCCTTTTTCTTGTTGTAACAATCATACTCACCCAAAGATAGTTAACCTTTAACTACTGACCTGCTGCCTAACTAACTCAGAGTTTGCAGAACATTTGCTATTACATGAGTCTAAATGAAACTTGACTGGCTAATAATTTTATTGCTTTTATTTCTGACGTTATATCTGCGTATGTTTATCATTATTAAAAACATGAGTTATTTTATTTCACTGCAATCATTGTTCCAATATAGCATCCGTTCAGACCGCACGTTCCCCGGACATTACCATATTAACAATCTTTACATATACGATCTACCAAGAATTATCCAACATTTTAACACATCTGTAAGGCGTTAAGCTTTTTCATAGAGCAGAAATCCTGTTCGAAATGACAATGGTAATACTCTGCTCCAAGTTTCGTACAATTTTATTAAGTGGTTAGCCACTTCTAAAAAGATAACCGAAACGAGCCTGCTGTATAATTGGTTGGCAGGTCAAAACAATGTTAAAATTAATGATTTCCGTGTATACAATAGAACTGAAAAACATATGGTAGAGAAGGATCTCTTGTGCAACATATCGAGGCTCAATCCGTCTTACAGAGCGGGCGCCGTGCTCTTGGGATGCTTGGTACAAAGCGGCTTATGGGAAGCCATAAAGTTAGGATTAGATCTCGTGCGATTCGATGTTGAGCCATAAACATTTGAAGCTCCTGTTTGACGTTTTCCTCCGTACTTTCTTTTCCCCTGGTACTTTGATGCGGTCCTTCACTAATTCCTTTATCTACTATTGGATACTTTAGCAGATAAACGAAACTGATACTGTCTTATACACATAGGTATAAGTATTTGGAAATTGAATACATGCGAAAGTGGTCACCGCGGTCACAGTCCTTCTGGAGACTTGGCTTTCTGACTTATCTCTTTTCCCGAAGCCTTACTACCCTTGGAAGATAATTCCTGACTTAACTATAATATTTATCTAATTTATGCAGTAAGTCGTCATATTACGCCATTAAATCGTTACAACCGCATAAGACAAATAATGTCTGAGCATTGCATATCCTCTCCGGTCACTCAACCCCTAGACACTACGATGTTTTCATCACAGAATTGCTTTACCAATATTCAAAGACATACTTAAGGAATAAGTCACGCATTTAATGAATCGAAGGTGTGTTTCGTTTAATGTTAGATGACAACACTATCGGCTCTTACCTCTGAGACTAGGTTTCTTCGCGTCTGAACGCTTCGGCGGCGTCCTGCTCGTCGGCAGTCGCGTTGGGAACGCGAACATTCCTATACTGACCAACATCAGCATCGCGGAAATTAGCACCAAACCTGTCAACAATCGAATGAATAGGGCTTTAGTCATAATTGGTTTAAACTTCCTCGAAGTGTTCAGATTTCTTACAGCATCTTTTTGTGGTAAACCGACATTCTATAAAAAACTTCATTAAAATCGACGTGTTCGAGTTGAGTAATGTCCCTCTATCAGTGTAAAAAGCTAAAGGGTGTCAAGATCATTAAGGGATTAACAATTTATAACATTTAACTCAATCCTCCATAGGGAGGTCGTTAAAATGGAATAAATACAGTTCAAAATAAAGAATGTCATTTTCACGGGGACAAATAACCAACTGAAATTGAAGGACTTTAGTTTGAAACAAATTCTACAGCTATCGTTATTGTTCAATTCCCGGGTTACAGTGGCACTGCACCTAGGACGAGCGAAATTAAAAATAAGTGAAATCCCATGGTACAAGCATTAGGGCGGAAAAAATAATGTTCCGGGAAAAGCGGCCAAAAGTCACGTACATCAAAAGCCACTATTTTTACATACAACTTTCGCCCGGGCCGTGTGACACATCGCGAAGTGAAAACGAAATTTATCATTGTGTCAAGGCACACTTTTTCCCCGAAAAAAGTGTGGCGAGCTTTTTGCAAAACTATTTATAATGGCGACGACCGGACGACTCCGGGAAACATATTTATAAACGTGATATCAACTCGTGAAAGTCCAATGGATTTCAACAATTCTGGTAAGAAATGGGGATTTACTCATTTTTGTCAATAATTCAGTAATGCACGCTCCGCTGTTACAAAGGGAATGGGATTTTGAAATTGGAAATACAGAGTGTGATATCGCATGCGAGTAGTGTGGACTTACCAAGCCACCAGGCACCAACCCATCTAGGATCAGTGGGGGTGATTTGCGGGTCCACCGACAAATCCGCGTAAAGCATTGTGCACAGTGAGCCAAGGATGAATCCCAATGCCGGACCGAGAATCCTGACTCCAATAGTGATTGCTGCAACAGATAGCATTTGTTCCAGCCATCTATTCATCAAAAAAACAATGACAAAAATACGCCACTTTGCCAGTCCCGTCAAACAACACAAGTTATTTCTGGTAGACTCTATCGCTGTTATACTTCGCTAACCCTGTTTGCAAAAATTGCTGCCGCGACTTGAGTAATCTTCGAAATTTCACAACTTCAAAATGCATTAGTAGTTTTAGTCATTAATGTTGGACTAATATGTATAAAAAGAGTTGTTAGATCTTGAGAGTGAAAAACCGGTTTTCACTGAAATTAATATATAATAAAACATACATCGATTGCTATTCAATTAAATTGAAAGGGCAATTATAGAATGGACATTTTTGATAATCCAATAATCAATATTTAATTTGTAGTTCGATGTTAATAAATTCAAAGTAAAGGTGCTCACCAAAATAGAGGGGACTCTCTCTGCTAGCTACATTATCATCTATGTAGGGGATGCCGAGGGTGTAGACCGCAGTCTGGCCCATTCCTACCCCCAACAAGGAGACGAAAAATATGGCGAGGACCACTGTCGTTATTTTACTCTGTATTCTCTGCTCCGTCAGGAATTCACCCTCGCAGTATTCCGGTGAGTCGGTTTGCGGTGCTGACGTCGCCATAATCCACCTTTTGAACAGACAGAATCCTACCCTTTATCTGTCAGGTCTTACACTACCGACGCGTGTCCAAGACCATTTCGTAATTGGATCCTGCATGTTCCCGGGTGAAGCAGAACCGTTTCACCAAGTGAAATAAAGCCAGTGCAGCCACTGTATATAATTAAGGATTATAAGGGGCCTCTTTTACAAATTGAAACGTACGCCCTAAAAACGTGAGGGGGTACCGCGACACTTCAAACCTTACACAATTTCTAGGCCTCTACTTCCTCTCTTTACCCAGTATTGTTTAATCTTTACTCTGTAATCTTCATCGACAGCAGAAGTTTCCACTCATGAATAAGCTATCAAAAATACAAAGTGGCTATACATTTTAGAGATGACGTAAAATGCAAAAAATAGAAGACCAAATATCCTCTTCGTCTTGTAACTGACATTTTTTAGGAATTATCAAATGAGAGAAATGAGTTATGAAATAGTACAACTTTTTCATTTTGAATCGTTGGGTGTAATTAACTACCCCATAGAAGACAGACAGGTAGTTGCGGCGCAAGGGACACATTACTCGCCGATTTTTCAGTTAATTTGTCTTTCTAATTATCCAAGAGCTAATCTTAAAATTTGTGATTGTCAATGAGGTCTTACCCATCAAGAGTGCTGTTGGAGCGATTCTGATACTTGCAGAGATTGGCAGGTACAGGGTCGGTGTTGTTGGAGCCACCGGCCCCATCTGTTGACGGGCCGACTCCGCTGAAGAGCATCTCATTCTGATGGATCAGCTGGTCGCCAAAGATGAAATGGGGCATCGAGCAGGTGAAGGAGCTCACAGCGAAAAGTATCATGCCCCAGGCGATCCACTTCGGCCGATGGCCCTGACCTCCGTAATATGTTAATAGGAGGGAGGAACCGATCTGCCCAATCTCCGTCGCGGACATTATGATGCCTGTCGTCTTTGACTGGATCTGGAAGAGCTTCTCGATCGTCGTAATCACCGAAACGAAATACGTATAGTACATCCCCTGGAGAACCTGTAATCACAGAAACAAGCCCTACTTTTATTGGGTTATTTAAACCCTCTAACCGTACCATCTAAAAATGGAGTCTCGAACAATCCTATTGAGTCCTAAATGATTCCGATAGACAGCAACGTAGCCCACCCAATATCTAGTAGACACATCTCACAGAAATCGGGATGGGGGAAGAAAGTTATGGAAAGCTCCAGCAAATGCTTATTTACACTGTCAAGTTTGAGAGTGTTGGCAGGATGGCATTCTGATCAAGACTTTTAGTGTACAGTCTAACACCATTGGTTCTATTACGATTCGCTTGAATCCAGGATGAACTTAGATCGACAATAGAAGGATGACTAACCCAAGTAATGCAGAAGGTGACCAAGAAGGCCTGCTTCGTGGCAAAGTACTGCAACCAGTGGGGTCTGCAGGGTCCCCAACCACAGGAGACATCCGCATCGTCGAACTCAGTGTGCAAACTGCACGAGTTCTCATCAGGCACGATCAGCTTGCCATTCTCAGTCGCACTGAGCTCGTGCAGTTTTCCGTTCGGTATCGAACCATTGTTGTTGTGTTGTTTCCCGCATATCAAGCCATTCCCGTTGGTCATTTTTGGCGGGATGATCGTCAACACCTCGACATTTCCGTTCGCCAGAATCTGCGTGTCCTCGCCCGCCATTTCGTCGCCTGGTTCCTCGCTTCACTTTCACCTGGACCACCTTTTATCCCTTGATCTAACTCCTCGTACCCTCTAGCCAGGATTCTTCTTCGTGGGAGGGGACGCGCCGGCGCTTAGGATCACCAAACTTACACTCAAGTGGTGAACCTGTAATCAAAAATGCCAAGAAATTAATACAGTTATTGTATTAGTCATTATACAAACAAATTAAATTCATAAATTATCCCTGTTGTACGAAGATAAAAATCGATACTGACACGGTTTATTTGTTCTATGTACATATGTATACTGGGAAATGGCACCTTTTAACTTCTGTCAATGGCGAAAAGATGACAACTGTCGTCACACTTAAACGATCAACAGCAAATAATAATATATTGCAGTTGTTAACATTGTGTTTCTATATGTTTGCGTTTAAAGCGCCAATCATGTCAACTATAAAGCAATCGGTCCTATTTCAATGCGTGAAGACACAGGAGTTTCATCCTGTGAGTAAGATGTGTGCTAGCACAAAGTGCGAAGATAACACGGTAAACGAGAAAGAGCTCGAGGAATGCGGCGCGCGAGTGGCTAGAGAGTATTGTTTCGCTGTTAGAGGACCGATTAACAAGAGAGAAACAGAAGCCGGCACAGCCTGACAAGGCGGCAGGCTGTTCTAGCCGCTGCAGGCTGTGCAAGCAGCGTGTGCTCTCACTTTCATTGGTGCCCGACTTTCCTCATTTCCCCTGCGTTCCATTGCACCAGCTACGCTCGGCTATCGGGCCGATACGGTTTTCACTGACAGTGAGTAGGAGGCCTGGAGGACTAGAGCATGAATCGCCGAAGGTATCAGGAGACTCGGTAGAGTCTCGCGCCAAGTAGTAGTCCCCTCCCCACATATATATGTATGTATATGACAGTACGGCGCGTCGCAGCCGAGACTATACATATCCCGAAGTGTAGCGAATTTCGATCGAAACGAAACTTTCGCCTTCATTTATGTAAAAGTTACAGCTCCGAGGATTTATTTACGAACTTTGTATTTCTGAATCCAATGAGCCAAGAATCATGTCGATCAGTCCAGTCGTTCCGGAGATATGAATTTTTATAACGAGTGTCCACGAAATTCGTCTAACCGCGCTAACTCTAGTGAGACTGCGAACCTCTGTTGAACCTGATCATCTAATGCTAACTCTCCATTATTTAGCGAACAATAGTAGAGAATAGCTCTCGAAAACATTTATCAATATGGCACGTGGAAACACTCTCACGTACACAGTTCAATGTGAACTACGATCAAGAATGGTAATGTAGAATAATTATTCAAGTATGCCTGTTAATTACATTGTAAGTATTATGTAAAGTAAATGTTTATTGTACACATCGTTTCTATCATAATCCAACATATGATAGAAAGTCATAAACCTTGTAAACTTATATAAACTTATATTAAACTTTATTAAACCTATACCTTGTTGGGTAAATTCGCTATAACAAATTATACACTAGACTTTAATATCGCCAATTATATGTATCGGTTGCAATAGTCAATATGAAAATATAAACATTTGAAGGGTTTTATTTTCATGAACATGAAAAAGGTTAAATAAATGAATTTTTAAATTACACGTTTAGCATGAATCGGCCGCATAATTATCAATTGTTGGACGGAAAGCGTTACAATGGTATCCTAGTGAACAATGCAGTTGGCTTGTTATGAGAATTCATCATTATTATCAATTTAGGATTTAAGATCGGTGATTTATGACCTGCAGATCTACGACCCTGGGATTGACAAGTTTACATAGAAAAGTAGAGGAAACCACATGTTAACGATACTAATGACAGCGGAAAGACGCAAGCTGGCTAATGGGAATCTTTTTCTATTAGGTTGTTTTTCTATTAAAAATTAAGTTCACTGCGAAACCACTTTCATTGCTCGCCTGTCGCTTTCCAAGACTAGTTGTCTATGAAAGCAAAAGTGCGCCTTAATGATTCCGAGCATACACGCTTATTGACAAAGGAATTCCTTAGAAATCTACACTTTATTTCACTCGATCATGCGTGCTCGGAATTAAGTATATTAAGATGTCCACAGGTGTGTTTCTGAAAGCGGGCCATACTTAGATTTCTCCTTACTTATCGAGACATGTTCAGATTTGGTATAAGGCTTCACCTCTTATTTATCTAAACAAGAACTGACTGAGACTAAAATACCTACACCTGTACCAGACGATCTTTAAAGTCAGAGATTTATTAATGTTCCTACTTTCGCAGACCTCGTGTCCCTGTGCAAATGCGGTAAGGAATTTGTATGTTTGTTACTACTGGTTTATAACAACAATATAAAATCGTTGAAAAAATCAATGTAACTCAATGTTGCTGGTTTGATTAAACGGCACGTACGGATACACATTCCGACATACATTTAGAAATGTTGAGCTCGACATACTTTCACTTACAATTTAATTGATAGGCTTACCTCGAGTTTTGTATTACAAAGAGTTCTGGAAAATCGAACAATTAGATATTATCCATATTCACTTTAAAGTAAATAGAGTGTAAGTAAAATTTTACAAACTTGAAAATATATAAATACAGGAAACATCTAATTATTAGAATTCTTCGTGACATGTTTCTTATGGAAAGGCAAATGCAACGCAGGGTAAGCGATAATTTCAAATCGCCTCGAATGTGCTGCTCCCAATTGGAGCACTTTCACAATCGCCTACACAAACGTATCTACGAAGCAGCTGGTGGCTCTAGTTGTCCTTTACCTATTTGTTCAATAGCACAGCCCACATGGGCCGGAATTGCTGCGGGCTTACAAACGCGCCTGCAAGTCTGTAAATATGGCAAGTGTCGCAGAACCAAGTTTTTCCTATTTAAGGCAATATATTCATGAATGCTCCAGGCACGGGTAATTCCAGCCGATAACCGGCCCCGCGCGCTTGTTTTCGCCAAGCTTGCTGACAAACTTTTTTTTAAACACTCCCACGCCTCGCCCAGCCTTATCAAGCAACCCTGTTACACAAAGCCTCGGTGAAAGTAGTCTCCCCGAAATTTCAAAGACAAGCGCAAAAAGGGTGGGGGATCGAGCTCAAATATAAAAGTTAACAAAGTGATGTAAACGACATTTACATGTTTACGGATCGTTGGACCGATATTTTATGCAGGAACTAAGGTGTGTCGCTGGCTATTTTTATAATTTAAGACAGAATTTTAATATAAATCGCCAGATTTAAATAAGATTCATTAATCATACATTTCAAGAACTTTTCATTGTAGTTCTTTTTGCATTTTACTTAGCGGCTTGTGCTAGAAACATCTCATTAAAAATTTCATAGAGTATTGCGTGCTAAACTAATTACAAAGGTGCGTACCCTTACCGGGTAAGATTTTAACTTGCGAAAAAGAATCCTACGAGAGTGATTAAGAAGTACTACGATCTGTACAAGATCATAATGTGACAAGGATTGCTTTGTTCCGAAAATACACATTCACTGAGGATCTACATCGATTCCAAACCGTCAGAGACCAAGCCGCACCGGATGTGACGCAGAGCGGAGAAATTTCCGGCTATAAATTGGCGTGGTATGTCCGTAGGTTTGAATGGGGATTCAAGAATCCCGCACGAGATTGGCGTGAAGTTAGCCCACGTGGTTAAGACCAGATGAGATTTTCCCGGTTGATGCCGAGCAAACATGGGATTACTTCTCGGAATCGACGCAGACCTCATCTTCCAATTAGTAAGTTCAGTGTGAATGGGTTTAGGAATGCAGCGGAGACCCTCGGTGGGGCCTGCATCATGTGGAACACGTGTGCGTTCGTGCAAGCCCACCAGAGCAATAAGAGACTTGGTCTAGGTCGCCTTTCACTGTCCTACTGAGGTCTCGCATGGTTTAAGGTCTATTTACACATAACCGCCAGGTATACCAGAGACGAATGGACAGAGATACACCTGGACCCAGTGCCGCCCTTTGATATTATTTCTTCATCTTTACATGCTATGTAGAACCTGCCTTAACCGATATACCCGGGGGGTATGGCCGCCCATTTAAAGAAACTTTCTAACAATAAACCATAATAGAACAATAACAGAGCAATGGTACTACAAGAACAAAACAAAAATAGAAGCAGTAGAATATTCTGGGTAAGAGCGAGGTTCTACTGTAATTAGTACAAAACGCAATCGTTATTTTTTTTAATGCGCGATTTGAATAGTGTTCTTGTAGGAAAAAGGTGCGAAGTTTACGAAAAATATGTTTAAATAATCCCAGGAACCTCTGTCTACTAAGAATGAATGGGTTAAATCTGTACTATACTCCTGCTCTTAAGAGTACTATACTAGTACAGGAAGTACTGGAGTACATACAAGGGTATATACCGGAATTGTGTGAACATCGAAAGTGGTTTAAAGTGTAGTTTTCCTTAATTTTTCCCACGAATCAACCAACCCTCAGTGGGTTAGGATAAACACTTCCGACGTTCAAACCGAGGCTCAAGGATTCAACAACCGCACCACCCTTGGGCGTGATTTGAATTAAAACCGAAAATGAATTTTGAACAAATTTATATATCTCCAAAGCTACAATCTGAGACTTTTAAAAGTATCGTTTCAAATCGAGGCGCTCCAAAAATTGTAATGTTGCAAAAAAATTAATATGATTCAAAAATTAACAATTTCAGACTTTTAAAACTATTATTTTTTTCGTAATCCTGGCAAATTTTTCTTAAAGAAATAGCATTTGAATCGTAGTCTTGCCTATCTACAATAGCTTTAGTCTGGGTTAGGTTACTATCACACTTTGATGCTGCTGGTACTCAGAACCGAAAAAAAGTCTGATTTTCTCGAATTTTCTATTATCCGGAAATTTTGGTTGCCTCGTCACATATTACATTTGTGGTAAGGATTTCAATGACACCCCAGTTTGTGTAACTCATTGTCGCTTTACCTCAACTGGCACTCCCACAGGTGTAAACTTTAAATAGGATGTTAATAAAAGATTCCTCCTATTTAAGGACGACCATATATGAACTGGTGCAAGCATATTCATATGCAAACATACGAACTGGTGCAAAATCCCAAATAGTTCTATAATCGTTAAGTCAATTATACCACAAGAAACAAGACAATCTCCAAATGCATTGGGTTTTCCAAGCAAAGCAGCTCCGATGAAAAGAGCAAAATAAGTGAATACGGAACAAAATGATAAACATACTTTTGATACACCTAGATACTTTGTTTCACATTAGGACCATCCTACTAAGTCCCCCACAATAGACATATCTTTGCCACTATTAATAACTTTCTCGTTGAATATAAAATTATAGTTTTCGGTTCACGCAATTTCACCTAGATCGAATCATTATAGCGAAATAAGCCTTTATAGTGTGCAAAAAAGATTTTATTACCTGAATCTTTGTTTGGTACTAAGACCATCCGAATAAGTTCGGCATGAAACGTATACCTAGTGTAACATCAATTGCTAACAAAGATAGTTCATAGAGATTGTACGAACAATTGGCCGAAACAAGGAAGCACGGAGGAAGACAAAGGCAACGCAAAGTGCGAGGGAAAGAAGCGCGCGTCGGTTTGATGAGGAGGATGCAAACCCGAGCGCTTCCTGGTTCGTCCAAGCGATTACATTCGCCCACGGGCCTTTTCCGCCGCGATTACAGAGGGGGACGATATTAAAATTAATCGGAGCTCGGCCTAAAAAGAGAAGGAAACGCTAGCCAAAGGAGTGAAACATCCTCGAATCCGCACAATCCAAGTCCAACTGACTACGCTTTTATTGGAACGCTACATTATTCCGGTACAGCTCAAACTCCGGCCGAAACTTTTTTCAGATTGCTGCTTAATATCTTGCCACCATTAACCGTTTTCTCTTAGAATATAAAAGCATTGCTTTTCTGCTGAAATAGTCTGGTAATGATGTGGCATTGATTGCCCCGACATCAACTTAAGATCGACAAGAGGATGCTGAACATGGCACTTTTGGCCACGGTACACTAGCTAACTTCATATTTTCCAAAATGCATATTTTACTATCCTGGTTCCTAGTTTTCCAACTTTCACACAACATTTAAGATTAGGTTGGTGGAATTTGCCACTCAATTTTCGCATTTGAATCAAACTCTAGTCTGAAATGTAATTTAAAAACACAAATAAAATTTCTCCCAGGATCAGTGTTGTGTAACATGTTTGATACAATGCTCTACTATTTAATCAGAAGCAATGACGCTGATTCTCGAATAAAAGGGACAGGATTTGTATAACGAGTAGTTCATTTCTACCTACATAAACATACACATTTGCACTCCCTTCCATATACTTCATAATCAGCTAATAATTCTTGTATCGCTCTCTTCCTCTCTCTCTCTTTCACACTGATCCTCATGCGCCCGTGAAGCTTAGAACCTCGACTAGTTCTTTCAGAGGACTGAAGCAACTCAACACTACTGATTTTCCTAAACGGTTGCCCTTTTAAGTCGAACCATAAAAGCTAAAGCGACCAAGGCTAGTTTACGAGAGCGCAGTCATAATTCCGAAGGAAGATGAAAGTAGCGTGCGCGGTGCGGCGCGGCGGCCTGTTCCCGCCTATTGAATCACAGAGCCGAGCAGCGAGAACTGAAAGTAGCGAAAGTGGGAGTCGCGATCTCGATTTCTTCGAGGCGATCGGGATAATGGAACCAGAACAGAAAGGGAGATGGCGTTTTTACTTTCGCACTGCAACCGCAGACAAATTGCAATCCGACGCTAACCGTAAGGCTCCCACACAATAAAAGAGTCATTCCACTGAAAGCGTCTGTTTAATTAGTCCAATTGTTTATTGGCAATCCGACTCCGAGTTTCAACTAATTATAAGATTTCCTGTGAGTGCAGGTAGGAATGCGCAGTATTTTGAATCAATGCCTTTCAATCAACACGTTCATAACAACTGCATGTATCTACACGAGTATGGAAATATTTTTAAACATATTAATTCATACGCGATCCATCAACTACTGGTCAAATTTTATTGGACTTGGCCACACTGTTTCAAAATAATCGTCGGTCATGTAAAAAAATATTGAAAACTATGATGAAAAAATGTTGCGGCCAAGTCTAACAAAAGCTGGCCAGTACATGCAAAGATTATTATTGTACAAGATTACTATACAAGTTTAAGTTTAATACTTAAGAAAAGTGTTTTTTTAGCAACTACCTTCAGATAGTCTTTGAAATTATGCTTCTCAATAATCTTAACACTCGCTGAAAAACTTTAGCCGACACCCATAGAATGAATGTCGTTCTAACTGTAGTACAGCTAGCTTCTAAGTAATTCTAACTAACTAAATACACATTTCAATTCAGAGAGTATTTTTGATGCAGAATTGGTTCTCAAAGTTCCAGCTACAAGTCGAAGATAGCGCGTGTGGTTGTCGGACGTGTTGGAATGTCTGCGACAAATTAAGGTGTAAGTTGGCTAGGTGAGGCTCAACCTGGGATTACTGGCGGTCCGTAGACCTTGACCTAGGTCCGTTGGCTGGTGGTCTCCGAGCCTTGACTCGGGCCCCACTATATTTATCCATTTCTACATCCTCCGGCGCATAGTCCTAACAGCCATGCTTACGTCCAAGTCTGCAGACTCCTCGCAGGTATTCGCAGGAGTCCCTTAAGATATAGTTGTCAGATTACAGCTCTTTTCGTACGAATTGTCTGATATTTTTCAGACATCTCAATGAGAATATTACCGACCTATTCATAAAGTTTGAACTTGTTTCACCGCGTACGAGGACAGATACTTTCGATTAAAAACTTTACCTTTTCTACGCTTTCCCTATAGCTGCCCGATTCAAATGCGAACACTTTTCATATTACCATCAAAATAGGCCCCAAGAATTAGATACAAAAAGTACAGGCTTGTTAGCGATCCTCGATATGTCGACTTGAAAAAATACAGGCGAACACCTTGTCTTGAAAAAGGTTTCTAGAAAACCGAAAGTAATCGGTCGAAACTGTGACACAGTAGAAATGGCAGACTAAGTTTGCAGAACATCAATATGTATAATTTAACCAGTACAAACAAATTCTTTTTTCGTCATCATTCCATTGGGCTTATAAACAAATTCAAAATCCAAGGTATTAGCTGTTTTGTTATAAAGGGATCTAGGGATTTCTATCAAATATCACGGCTGGGGCGGTAATTTGTTTAAGGTTTGATTTTCGAATAATGCATATATGTGCCACGACAATTGTTGTCTTGAGAACTGAAAGGTGTTTTGATTTTCTAACAAATGCATCTTAGCAAGACTTGATTCCTGAATACTAGCGGAAGTAGCCGTGTGAGTATTGATGCGTTTGACGGAACCTAACCTAACCTCACTCGGCCAACAGATATAATTTAGTGGCAAAAATGTGAATGCGGAAGAGGTTAAGCCAGCTTGGGACCAGCGAGTGCAATAGTACCTCCAATTGCTTACTGGGAAAGTCGCACGTTCGTTACGCGGACCACTTTGAGCATCACAGATGATTGAAACGATTCAATACGTGATTCATGTGTTCCTGCCTTCCAATGAAATTGTTAACCACTAAACACTCTCGCGCGAGATTGACCTCACAGAACCATCACTCTGAATCAGCCCGCCGGTGAAATGGTAAACACATCGTCGGCCACGAAATATCAGCCTGCGGGAATCAAGGTGTTAGGCGGCTATAATTATGCGCCATGACCCTACCTACAGACGGAGACTTCCACCCGGGCGTCCCATTCGTCAAGACAGTTTTATTAACGCGTTAGGTGCAGCGAGGAATGTCGGAAAATCGCATTTTCCTTTCGAAATACATATTGCAGTTTTAAGAATATGACCTGAACATTTCAATCTGTTATCTGAAGTATTACTGATGTGGCACTTAATTTAGAGAACTTGAATTCCAATTAACGATGCTTGAAGCTTCAAGCTCGATTTTTAAAACCGGTGAACACTATTACTCGAAGACTGATCGATTGATTGACTTGAAATTAATAGCAGATCATCTTCGGTCCTTTATCCACTACTTGACATAGCAACTTTATCAAATTTTAGTTTCAATTGTTTACATTTGTAAAAGGTAGCGTACCATTTTTAAAGAAAATCAGGGGAAAAATTCCGTATGGACGCTATGAATGAGATATTGAGAAAAGAACGAACGCCAAAAGTACCGGCCAATCCATTAACTTTGAAAACCAACAGGTGATTTTTTTTTCCAATAGGGTCATAGGGACGTTTACCGCAAAATGCTTTTATAAAAACCATACTGGAAATCAGCATGGATATCTTTTTTATTTAAAAATATATTTTAATAAAAATGTGTGCTAAAGTAGCAAATGAATGCACCTTTTCATAGCAATACATCTTATTTTGTAGTTTAAACAAAATGTTCCTCAGCTTCATTAGTTTCTCCACTGTTAGTTTTAAACACCAGAGGTGCTGTAGGCACTTCTGGACCCTCACCCGCAAGGCTTTTTAACCCAAACGATCAACGTATTGTGTTTTGAATAAGTATATTGACTTTTAAAAAACAGAATCCGAACGTCACGCCTTGCAATCGAACGATTGTGCAGGGGGAATATTACGGGAGAAGTAACGAGGCCCGCATCGATAAAGGAAACTAGGAACAAAATGATCGCACTCGTCGAAAAGGTCAATAGACAATCTTTCGTACTCTTTAAGTAAGGCGTCATCGCGGTGCCCGTCTAAGCCAATACTCATCAACTAACCGTTACAAGGATGACATTTACGTCAGTCAGGCATTTCGTGCTGAGGACGAGCCACTGGAAGTAGGTGGAAGGTAAACGTTCCCATTACCATGCATATAAGGCTAGAATGATTTCATAAAGTGCTATCGCCCAATGAAAGGCTGTAATACCCATTATCAACCTTTGACTGATGACGCGCGGTTTCGTAGAAATTCATCTAATCATAAATAACTCTCTACAGAAAGTACCCATCTAAAGAATGCTAGTAGTGGAATTTATTGTATAAATCTACACAAAAGTTAACTGGCCAATCGTTATTTCCCCCTCATATCTACTCTTTCTTTCTCCTATTATAATCTACTCTGTCACTAATGAAAAGCTAAGGGACAAACTAATCGTTTATTTTATCCGTTGGAATGTGGATATCTAGAATTTGTCAATACGCCGGAGAATCTTCAAGACGTATGACGTGCTAAGGAATTCCATTACAACTGTCTATTTCTTAATAATAAAGTTATGATAAACCAAGTCGGGTAAAAAAGGTGGGAAGGTAAACCGGGCTAGGTATGTACATACATATACGTAATAGGTCGGTTCGCTCCGTGGCTGACAGGTGAGTTGTCCGCGCAGAGCGGGTAAGTGGTACCTTCCGATGATATTCAAAGATCGAGAATGGTGCCCGAACGACATTCGAAATGAATCGCGTGTTAAAATCAAAACGATCCGGTTTCTAATCAGCCTCATTGTCTAGAGGTTGATAACGATGGGAGTGCGGCAAGGCAAGGACAGGACGGGAAAAGAGCGGATCGCCCGGATGACCTAAGCTGCGAAGCTCCAGGAGCTCTAGCAGCAGGTACGCAGCTGCGGAGTGTCCCATATTCCCATGGTGGAGGTTGGACGCTCGATAATCGTGATATCGAAGCGACGGCGCGTTGCTCGCAACGCAGCTTCTCGCTGCTCTCTGTATAATCCGAGCGACGTTCATGCACACTTTACTTGATGAAGCAAATTGGCCTGACCCGGACCACTACTTCTCGTAATCGTCGCCTAGCACCGACTCCTTCACTCCCTTCCCCGATCTAGCATTCTCCTCTCGCCTGCCCTCAACATCGAGCACTCATCCATTAATAAAGTCGATCCTAGATCCTCTGCCGTTGACTATCCCCTGCGATTAGTGCCACAACAGTCCTCCCCCAATGGACCAGGGCAAACTCACTCGGGGACTATAATCCACTCGCTACATATCTGCGAGACCTAATCTAGCGAAAGAAGTCTATACCCGAGATTCGACATGGAACTTCCTTCAAACTCCGAACCAGGTTAATCAATGTCGAAACAGAATCTTAGAATTTCAAATCCTCGCGACGCTGTCCAGGTGTCGGACTATTAGAAATTAGAACCTACCAACACCCAGAAGCACTTTACTTAATCCCACGCCTCGACCCCGGAACCCAAAATTTCCAGGTCCTGATGGGCTTGAACTAGGATGATGTGGAAAACGCGAAACAGGATTTCCGCGCGTTTTCAACAGCAGATTGCCGGAGGACGCAAGTGGGGCTTGTTGCGAGTGGGGTGGTAGGTCAGCCCAGGGGGTGGTTCGCAGTGTACAGTATACCCGTCAAGTGGAAAAGGGGTTGAGAGCACACGCAGTTCAAAGATAGCCGAGACATAAAATATAGTAGTGTAATGCTGTACACGTGGATAAGACAGAACACGGGAGAGCTATGCTGAGCTGAGCTGAGCAGAGCAGAGCAGAGCAGAGCAGAGCAGAGCAGACAGAAGCAACTCGGCGTGGAGCAGAGCGCGCGCCATTGAGACCTGACCTACTTTGAGACGCACGGGTCGCCGACATCGCGAGCATTACTCGGGCAAAAGCACTGGGAGCGAGGCCGTTCAGCAGCAGCTCTCCGCTCAGTGTGGGTGGTGGCGGCTGTACAGGGTGATTCACTTGTCTTTAATCACCTCCGCCCGGTATACCCTCCTGTATAGTATATGATAATTATTAATTATCCACTAATTTTCGTTACACGCCAATGTTGACTAAATTCCTGCTGCCTATGCATTATCTAGTGTGTTATTGTATATATTGAACATACATCAATATTCTGTACACAACTGCTTACATGTCTGATTGAAAATCGAATCCAAAGCCAAGTGCCAAGTGTTATAGTACACTGCTGCACCTAAGTTAATTAGAAATCATCTATTAAGTTTGAATATAGAAAAATGTTTCCAAAATCTTCACTGCCTCATGTGCATTATACATATGATATTGGGCATAAAATGTAGTAAAATTGTGTCCTCAGAAGGCTAGACTGCACATATATATAGCAAATGTATTATTTACGCGTCAGATATATGTATGTATATATAATACAAGTGTATTCATGTCTGGGTTAAAAATGGGATAGGCGCCGCAACCCCGATTCAAAGGCAAGTGCATCACCCTGTACACCTGGATCGCGCCAGCCGTGTACTTGCACAGTGGCACCTACACAGAGCCGACGCCAGCCTGCGATGCGCACGTTTTCGGTATGTCATTGACGCATCAAGAGATTTCGAGTGCATCGACCCAGATAGCCGCGCGGAACCGGGTTGATATGGATTTTCCGCTGCGAGCTAAACGCCGACTTCTTGCCGTCCTCGTGTTCCCGGACTTTTTAGCTCCCTTGCCACCCGGGATACGAGGCAATGTGCATGCGCCTCTCCCTCCAGACGCTGACGGAGGAAATTCCCTCTCGACGATGAAAGCGCTGGAAAAAACCATGTGCCGACCTGACCACGCGCCCTGGGACGCTACCACTCTCGCAGTACGCATCTTTCATAAATTTGCGAATTTAGGCCAAAACCAGATTCCAGAGAATCAACTTGGATACGCGTATTTATTACCAAATATCGGAAATATAGAGTACACTTCGAGAATACCGTTCTCATATCTTTAAGGCAAGGATTATATCGATCGCTCTTGATATATTCCGGTATCCATGTTAGTCAAATTATGTAAGATTAAAACGCTTGAAAGAAAACTAATAGAGTAGTATAATAGTTCTTCTATTGCATTAAAAGTCATCATAAATTCTTGCAACTACATATTAACATATGATGCCAGTAATGTTTGAAGAAAGAAATTTGAAGCCCGTAATTTTGACAGAAATTATTTCTTCATCTCTGTGTATTCCTAATTACAATTTTCCATAGTTAACAAGGCAGGTAGATATCTATATATGTATATACCTATATATAGATGTTAATAGTTATGCAAGCCGACGGAATTTGTTCTTCGTCGTGCAACGGCGAGACTAAAAAAGGAATCGGCCGATCGGACGGTTGCCATTAATGGCGCCGGAATATACGATCCTTTCACCAATAAAATATGTAAACCCTGTCACTCTTAACTTTAAAAAGTAAAAAGAGAAATCAACGAGGAAAGTAGGTGCGAGGATCGACAGACTGATTTGCATTAATGCGGAATTCCCGGGGATATTTCTGGCGCACGATGCCACCACCTGACATTAAAAGTGTCACAGGACTTTTAAAAGGCTTTCCAGCATTGAAAGTTTAAAAACGATTGATGACGTCGCGAATGCCAATTACAGCTACCAGCTTATTTCGAGGCTCCATTAGCAATTCCAAAAGAAACGAAATCCATTTATCGCAAACGTTTCCTTTCTGCAGCCACTGTTAATTAATCATTCGTTGGTAGAGTCTGCGACTACTGTGTAACAAAAATATAAATGTGCTCTTTTCACCTCAATTCGCGGTTCATCGGACTGCCAGTTAATTGGCCTCAACCCAACGCGATCCCCGCAGTAGCTGCCAGAGTCCAATGGGTTTTCTTTAATACAATTTTCAGCGCAAATTCCAGAAATAAGGCGAAATGTTAATTGTAAGCCATACACTGGGACCGCCTCATTACCGAATGCACACGAGCGAGAGGAGGAGCGCACGCACCGCGGCATTGCTATTGTATGATGTCTGGCCAAAGTTGTGTTAGCCGAGCCGACAGAGGTTATATTGGACAAAGTGTCGAACATTATTATCCTCGTAGCAGACTGCTGAACACGTAGTATGCGTCAAGACGGCAGAATCGACCACGTGGCGCCCACGAAATACCATTAATCTTCTGCCGTCAGATTCAAATTGGCTGCAATCCAAAACTCTCACTAACAATAAAACCCAAAAGACCAAAATTGAAGGAAAGCATTTATTTTCATAAAAGCAAATTAATTAATTTTAAATTAAAGGCCATTTCAGAGAGTAACGAGGTTCTTATATTGCTTCGGATATTGCTTTAGAGCGTTTACGCACCTCCAAAGCAATAATATGGTATCAAACGCAGTTACTGCCACGAGTTACGACTGTGATGCAATTAGCTTAATTTGAAATATACACCCGACCGAACCTACAACTCTCTAGTCCGATTATACAAGTGAATGATCTTATACGTAGGGCGTAAAACGCTATACATATATTGAAAGTGCTGCATAATTTAAACTCGTACTATATTAGTCGCCGGCGAATCAATAGGCGGTTTCAAGGTCGCATTTCTTCCTATTCCACCTGTCTTCTTATTTTCGGCAAAAGATTTGGTAGCAACTTGTCGAACTTGTATTATTTTTCGTACCAAAACATATGTATAGGTTGGATAAAAGTTGGTACCAAATAATACAAATGGAACAAGTTGGGACCAAATATTGTCCAACTTGTATTACTTATTACCAACTTATCCAAGTCCTATTATTTGTTTGCGACTCGTCGAATTTGTGTTATTTCTGGTAGCAAATCATACAAGATGGATAAGTTCCTATTGCTCCTATGTTATCATTTTCGGAGTAGAATCGGAAATGCGACCGTGAAAGCTGGGTTGGCGGCGACCATAAGTATAAGCTAGGTACATCAGTAATTGTGCGTAATTTCAAAAATGATGAAAGATATATGTTCTCCACGAGCGAAAGTGGAAGGCGGGTGAAGCAAGTCACGTCCGCGCTCACAGACACGGGTGCACAAATAATCCGGCTGGTCTTTTATAAATTCACCTTGAAACGGCTATCGAACTTTAACGTGCCAGAGACGTAAATGCATCTGCTGCAACGTACGCGGACGCATATGTGTAACTGTACGTATCTCTCAATACGCGCGGCATAACCTGTACAGCAGCCTCCAACCACCAACATACTCATTCACATGGATCCATTTAAAAATATCAGACGATTAATTCGCATTCAACCATTGAGTCTTTCTCGCTCTAGTAGCAGGTATTAAGAATTATTCCAGAAACATCTCGATAAGTTTGACGCTGGCACTCTGTTCTTTATATATAGAGAGCGAGGTGATCTCGTGATTTTTGTGCTACCTTTGCTAAAGTATCTGGCGGAGATTCACAGGGATCGGTAACCTGGCCAGGTGAAAGTGCGGGGAATCACGAATTCTCGGCCGAAAGCACTTATACGTGGCCCACGAGCAAATGGCTTCGTTGATACACGGCGCGGCGGCGAGGAGTCACCACTTGCCGAAAGCAAGCATTCCCCGACAGCTGACAGTGGCACCGAAATGTGAGAGTGTTTGCGAAATTACGTCTCACCTGCCGTTTGGTCAACTGATTTACGGAGCCCAATTTCATGTCTTCATCCAAAAGCAAGAGTTCTTCTTATCATACGTGTGAGCTTCCCTCGCTACTATAGTCTCCGCCAACTCAATAGGCGGTTTCGGCTAGCGTTTCCAATTGTACTCCAAAATTGGTAACATAGAATGAATAGGAACTTATCCAGCTTATATGATTTGGCACTAAAATTAATAGAAGTTGGACTAGTTGGTATTAAATCTTCAGCCTAAAATGATAACACAGGAGGAATTGAAAGAGAGGCGACCTTGAAACCGCCGATTGAGTTCGCGGCGACTATAACACCCGTCAATAGTCATTGCCACCTGAAGGGAACTCGACTAGACCCTATACAGCCCCATGCGGAAAAAACACGTTAATGGACAACACCTATTAAAAGACGTTCCAATTACATCCTGTTATACATATATAGAGTTAATTAACCCATCGAACGGCTTCATAAGGTCCACCGTTAATACGAAACGCGAATCATGCGGAAGGCTTGCCAAATATAACGTGAAATTTGCAAAGGTGTTGATTAAAAATGATCGTCCCAGTTTCCGGATTAAAACCTTAACGGGACATATGCCGGCGTTACCAGGACTCGTAAAACCTAGAGCGAGCCACAGGCGAGCACAGTCCGAATGGTCTAAAATTCCCCGGTAAAATCTCTGCTACGATCTAGCCCCGTAATGGCACACATTTGCCTATGGAGTCGTGTGAGGAGGCGGTGGGGCTACACGCAGAAGCGGCGGTTTGCCACCCCCTATTCATTCGTGTGCGCGCGCGCATATATGTCCGGGCACACGTACAGGGTGATTCATTTCCATTGGAATTAACGATGTCGGAATTAGCGAGCGTATTCTTAAATTATCCATAATATAATATATCATAAACGTTATAAATGGGGATTAACAACGACTATCGATCAGCTAATGCAAACTATAACCCAAATAATAAACGATAATAAATTTTATCAAACCTTAGTTTATTTTGTGATATATGTATGGAGCGGGTAAAAAAGTAATTGCTTATTTGAAAACAATTGCGTTGTATTCAAGTGGTAGTAGGACGAGACAGCTGAGGAAACTTATTCAGAACAATACCGGTTTTTCATCGATACAGAAGTTTCATCTTAATTTTGAACAAGTTATTACTTATGAATTTTGTATTTCTTTGTGTATTTTTCTGAATAGTGTTATACATATGTAATATACGAAATGTGGAGCATGGTTCGGAAACTGTCGTGAATAAATAAAGTTACTAGACAATTTATCACTTTCTTGCCTACTCCTGTATGTTGCAGTTCTGTCGAGCTTATGCGCGATCTCTAAGTGTCGCACAGCTATAAATAAGCTATTAATTTTGATTATACGTAAATATTTCTCAACTCTTCTGTGGACAATAAAAATATGATATTACGTATGGTATGTAACAGTCCTATTTTATGCTATTAAATGAGCAATTCTTGTATGTTGTGAACTTTATTTTAAAAAGGCCCTATCGATTTTAATAGAACGGGGTAATCCGCCGTTTTCGAAAGCGAAAAAGCGATTCAGCTGGGTCTCAACTTTGAGAAAACTCGTTTAGGGGGTTAAAAATAATAAGATCCCTTTCTACCAACTAATAATCTACTTAGAATGAAGTAAATCGGAACTGGGATATGTTCGGTGCTCCAGGTATTGGAAACAATACATATAGTACACGCATAAGTCTGATCAATAGTGGGGTGAGAGAGTGCTGATTCAAAGGCAAGTGCATCACCCTGTACACACCGTGTGGGCTGGTTCGCCCACCTCCATGACCCAGATCCATCTCTGGGAATAAACCCGCGCGCGCGGGAATACCCTCCTCCACCACCACATCCTCCTCCTTGAGTTTCATTCGGGTGTACTGGCCATTGACGCACAGTTATCGACGACCCTCAAGGAACCAAACCGCTCTGCCGCGGGGGCAGCGGACAAAAATAGCAGCAAGAAATGGATTAACAGTTGCTGCAATAGATGTACCGGGATTCGTGGGTGGTGCAGTGGCAAACTGGCGGGAGCTTTGCTCGTGGGGAGGAAAGTGCTTCCGATAAGTAGATAACACTCACAAGGCTAACAATCAATTGAAGGATGCGGTGTAAAAACTATCTTGGGTGTCCCTTCCGATGGATTGGTGAAATCGCTTGTCATCTGAATCAGTAAGGCATTGAACCTCGAAAAAAGGTAGTAAGGATATCCTTAGTACCCAATGTCCTAATATGAAATATCAATTTAAGGTAGTTGTTCAAATGGACTTTTCTTACGAAATGATTGGATTTTCTGATTGGCATAGGAGTGGATTGTCTCTAGGACAATTAAAAACAGTGTTTGATATACGCATTTTCAATATACGACGGGTGCAAATAGCACAGTTTTAATTTGCCATTAAAATAGAAATCTTGCTATTCGGGATTATAGAAGAATACTATATGTATGAATATTCAACTAAGTATTCATAATTGTTAATTGTTTGGTTAAAGGAAGCAAAGGTGCGTTTTCTATGGATTCTTGACGTTTGAATATAGTTTGTAGGAGGGAAACTATATCCTAATTAATATTTGGAATGTAGAAGCAGAGTTCTCTACACATCGAAGAGCAATGAGCTGCGCTGGCTATGGCCGGAAATGATAGGGGCAACACGCCATCTCTCCGAGAACCTTGAACTCTGCACAGGACGACCTGTTAATTGTAATTTTTGCGACGACACTTTTGGCAAGGCTGAATGTTTTGGGCAGGCCCGAGCGGAATTAGCCTGGCGGTGGGGGCCATTGAAATCAGCGTAGCAGAGAGCTCTCTCGCCGCGCCGGATGCCCGGACATGTCTCTCCTTCCTTCCCTTGGCGACCTCCGCGCCACACGCCTCTGGAAGTCGTTTACCCCTCGGAGAGTTATTTGGCCCGTTCGAGGTTCGAGTTCGTCGCGGCACCCAACGACCCAACTCAAGCTGCCAGCCCGAGCAACACACGTCAAGGCACGTACTCACGTACTCGCAGCCGCTCGCATGCGTGTCGCCCGGCGGCCCGTTACCACACTGACCAGCAGGCGCAGCCGGTAGAGCTAACGAAAGCCTAAAATTCTGTATGCCGCCGAGGGACCGTAGGTAGCCATCGATCGAACCCGCCACAAGGAGCCCGCTTAGAATGCCTATAAATGTAAGAAAGCCCTCGAGTCTCCGGATTTCGACACGAAATTACCAAAAATCCGCCCGATCATGCGCCACCTTCCATCTAGACGCGCTCGGTCAACCTTTTATGCTGAATTCCTCTCGCGATCATTCTCCCATTTTCAAGCCCAACCCTTGCGTCCCCTAATTCACTTTCCGTTGAATAAAACTTGTTGCGTCAACTCTAAAAGCAACACGCTTTTCTTTAACTTAAACTCTTCAAAGCATGCATTCGATTACTAGCGCACAAATACATGTATTATAAAAGCCAACTGTTCATGAGTGGCAGGATTCGACGGTACACGAAAATCTCAGCGAAAACCTTGAAGATAAAGAAGGGGAGAAGCGCAGGCATAATTGGAAAGAGCAAGAATAAGACTAGTGGGCAGATCGGGCGGAAGAAATGGGAAAAGACAATAAATGGAGAGTGTTCGCGGTGGCTAGCTGAGGAACATGATGCCAAGGCAGACGAGCGCACAGTTTTAGGCGCGTCCTCTCCCTCTTCGGGATGCATCGCAAGGGTCCCCCTCTTTTTGGCGGCCGAAACGACGACGCCGCCGCCGCCGCCGCCGCGCCGCCGTGCTGGGACAACTCCGTATGGCAACTCCGAAACGCATCTCGCATACGTAAGCCCGCCAACTCTTTTCCTCCGCTGTGAAGGATCTCTTTGTATCCTTTGACCGGGAGTACGCGACTCCGCTCGGATTTTCGGGGAACGATAGTCTGGTCAGGAGTGATCGAACAACTCGGCGGTGTCTCGAATTTCTATGAGCAGGGGAGACTCAATCGAACCTCCCCACTATACATATGTCGTTCGGGGAAAGGCTCGACACTCGGCAACGAGCCTCTTGACTCTCTTGCAACATATCCGCTTTAGTAGAATTCCGAAGGGTTTATTTCGCAAATTAGTCCGGCACATTTGATGAATGTAAAGTGAAATTGAGCAATCGCATTCTTTCCCCCCAAAAGACCAATCGGCAAACTAGCCGAATGATGGAGGAGTTGGAGTGGTGTTAGTGGGTCGACGACGAGTGTCGCCGGAAACAGGCAATCGGATAGCCCAGTCACTAATGTATTCTCGATGCCGGGCAAAACTCGATTGTTGACTCTAGTCAAAGGTTGGGTAGATAGGTCGGCAGATATGATAGTCGGAGGAAGGAAAGAGCGGAAGAGGCCACACTCGAAGTAAGAAGAAGGTGGATTAACGGATAAGTGGGAAACGGGCGGTCGAGATCAATAGAGATTAGCAGTCTTTCACGCACAGTTAAGGGCTTTCGAAGTCGGGCTGATAAAGTGGTCAGATCGAAGCCAAGTATTTAACTTGTTCTGAGGCCTACGACCGCAGACACGCCGCGCCACGCCGCCGAGGGCTCCTCTGACGCTCTGACCATGGCCCCAATCGCAATTTACACCGATACGCGCCACGCGCATCACCTTTTACTGCCTGCGCCCCGATTTCAACCGACCCGATGGAAATCCATGTTCCCCTGTCCTACGGCTGCCGAGCGTAATCCCCGTTATCGCTGTCAATGCCCTCAAGACCTTCTCCTAGAAATCGACGAGCTCGATCCTCCAGCTGCTCGGCCCATTCTTTCTATCAGCTGTATCTCCAAGTGTAACTGGGTGCTAGGTTAGCACCCAACTGGCTCTCGATCAAGATTAATCCTTAACCTATCCAATCTTGAAAGTGACGTTGCATTCGGATTCCATAGAATTACCTAGCTCAAGGCAACACAGTATTTTCAAGTCCTCTGTGTACACGTATACTTTCAACAGCTACTTTCGTTGCGATTTGGGGAAATGTACATACAATGCACGCGTCAACTAGCCAATCTTTGCAAAAATGGCGAGACTTCTATCTATCACAATCTAAACTCGAAACTATAAACACCGCCAATTCAATAAGCGGTTTCAAGGTCGCTCTTCCCATTCTTCTCCGAAAATAACACAGCAGGAATAGCAGCTTATCAAACTTCTATGATTTGTTACGAAAAATAATGCAAGTTGTACAAGTTGTTACCCAATATTCTGGCAAAAATGGTAATAGAGGAGGACTGGGAAGAAAAGAAGCGACCTTGAAAGCTTGAAGCCTATTCAGTTGGCGGCGACTACAGTGACAGTCGAGATAAAACTTTCGTTTGATATTAGCTCTTGATATTAGTCACTGACTACCTCCTACGCCGCCAGACCCCTCTGTTATTCCCCGGAGATAACAACGATAACATCGGCAATTTCTCCCGAATAACAATTACGCATTCCGAATCGATATATCATAATCGCGCGGTGCGGAGCCGGCGATAACTCGGCGTGCGTGCGTGGGGCCGGACGGGCGCAGCAGCGGCAAAAACAATCAGCGCAAAAATTCCAAGAAAAGCGTAGGAACGTAGCTCCCTGGAAAGTATTGACCCAAATCGGAGAGCGAGCGAGCGAGCGTGCGCCATAACCTCGTATCGTGCATTGCACTTTCACGATATTAATGCCGCATGAGATAATCGGCGCCGATAACAGTCCCACTTGGGGGCACGCTTGTTCCTATTCCACGTACACAACAGAGTGAGAGAGAGAGGGGGGAGAAAAATCTGCTTTCCCGATAAGATAAAATAAAATAATACTCTGCAACATCGATCGCGACGCAGATACCTGGAACGAATGAGCCCTGCCGTGAGCGTCTCTCGTTCGGCGAGAGAGAGAGAGTGTGTGTGTGTGCGCGCGCGCGTGCTATGGATGTGCACCGGTATGTGTATCAGCCACTATGCATATATGTATACTACTACCTATTAGCGAGACGTTAATTTTATCTTCGATCATTAGTCAGCTTTTTCAGCGTCCTCCAATGTTCAACCGTGCACTTTCATTCTCGAGTGGCATCGCGTGAGATCCCACTTTAGCAAATCCGGTCTTAACGCGCCCGGTGTCAAGAAGAATCACTATTATATGTATAATTTTCCCTTGGTTAGATCGTTAATGCTTTTTATCCTCGGAGCGGGGCCCGTTGTTGGTCCGGTATTGAATTCTATCCTCCCTTTAAGACTTAACGGGTCAACGGCTCGACCGCCGCTCCACTTTTATCCCGCGCTTCTACTACGTTGCTCTCCTTCACTCTTGTTTTGCATATTAAATAATGTTCAAGTCACCAGAAGCACTGATCAATATTTAATCCGTGGAAAATTGCCTGCGCCCCGAGAGAGGCGCTCTTCGAGTGTCCCTCAATACCTTAAATCCCTAATGAATGTCTTAATCGTCGGTCCGAGTGCTTATCTTCGTCGCGATTGTTGAGAAAGGAAAGGTGTATTCTTTCCCGCGTTAGTAATAATCTCGATTGAGAGTGGGAAAGGAGACGAAATCCTGGTGGAATGGTGGGCCCGATAAATGGCAGATAGGCTGGTTGCTATCTGGAACACCACGTGCCATCGTGCCATCGTGCCATCGTGTGGTGTTATGTGTCTTTTGTTATGTAGGAGCACTCATTATGCACCCATTTAGATAGGAGCGGGCTAATGGAAGATCACGACCATGAGAACCTTTTCCCGAGACGGCAGAGCCGCACTGGGCTCCATGGGTACCAAGATAGTCCGCGTGGATGTAGACGTGACACCTTCCCTGTTGCACGCCTGTCCGAGTACTTTCATTGCTGTTATACAACCGTGGATCGAGCGGCCCACCACTGAAAGAAGAAATGGGAACAAACAGTGGCTCTCAGACGGGATACACCGAGCCACGTGGATTGCCGGATCAATCGATCGCACTTGCATGACCACCTACCCAGACCCTAGACTAGTCTGAATGCCCACTCAACAACTTCGGCAAACGAGGAATCCAATGTAATATTACCTTTTAACTATGAGTTTGATAAACATTCTATTACTCCGATATCCCAATACGACTCGCGGATCTGTCGGCGATCACAATTCGACGACGTCATCAACCATGTACACTCTATGTATAGTAAGCCAATGTCCTGGTGAATTTCCCAATTGAGGACTAAAAATATACATATGAAATATTCATACAAAATGGACAGTACGGCGAATTTATCTTCTCACTGCATAATTCTCTCCATAACCCCAGCATTATCTTCCGAAATTATTCTGACGCCGAAGAAAGTTTGGTGCTGGCAAAAATGAAATTGACAACTGGACGAGTTTCCAAGTTTTAAGTGTGTATTCTTTGTTCACTAATTTAGTAGCGAATACGGTGGAAATAGAGTTAGAGATTGTAATAGTGCCGATACTAATGAGAAATAACTACTTGGATCGAAGGTACGAATGACAGATAGTTGCGGTATTTTTAACTGCACCAGGTAATGATGAAAATGAGGGAGAAAACGAGGTAGAAAACGAGAAAATATTCAGCGCAAAATAAACGAAGCAACCGGGAACGTCGCAATAACGAGCGCAGAGAGGTCTCGGCGCATTTTTATCGGCGAGATTAAACCTGGACAAACAGATAAACCTGCAGATCCGAGTTTATCCGAGGCGGTACACAGTGCATTATGATATAACGGAATAAAGGCGTCGTGTCGCGACGCGCGGCGTCGTCGACGTCGTCGAGGACGGCGAACGATTCACGCGCGTCGGGGCGACTAGGTCGACGACTTCGGTCACCTCAATGCAAACGCACTCGTGGCATATCATTCAGCCTCGGAAATACCAGCCGCACACTGTGCTCCCGGGACCTTTTTCTTCCATGTACATAACCTATATCTTCCACCACGGCGACGACACATGTACGCCTAATTATTCCCTTACAGACAAAAGCCAGCTTCTGCGCAGAGTATAGAATGCTCCCACTTGGGAGTGCAAGCGTCCTACTAAGAGCTCCACGGTAGATGGAACCAAGTTACATCTGCGCCCTTCTCTTAGAATCTTAGATAGTCAGTGCAGTTATACTAGTTTCTTAGACCTGCTATCTTTCGTTACTCGCAAGTCAGACTATCCAGTAAATGTTTGTATGCCTCAACAGCTTGTATCGCCGAACTCCGCCTGATACATCTCCGCCTGATACAGTCAACCCCCATAGTCTCATCACTTAATCACCAACTGCAACGACAAACCACTTCTTTTTTTTTTCAAACCCTGAAACCAACAAACTTTGCGTGTCTAATTCACAAAGACAAGAGATTTTCATGTTCCCATTGTTGAGGAGCACCTCGAAAGAGAGAGAGAGAGAGAGAGAGAGAGAGAGAGAGAGAGATTACTCTGATTACCGGATAATGAAGTTTTCTCTTACTTATTAAGCCCGACAAGTCTCTGCAAGTCGGAATATTCTACTTGACTCGAGAGAGCTCACGCAACGAGAGACTTAATTGATTTTTCATTCATTACAGGTGTTGGCTGGAGTGGCTACTAATAGAACACCGAGTATGGAGGCTGGATGAAGGCGAGTTTCGCCTTGCCCTGTTCTTCCCAAGGTATCGTGCAATCTCGGCCGCGGAGAAAGTGCAAAAGTGTATCACTCACTTTATCCTCTATATAACGGGTGGCCGCGGAAGCAACGGGATCTAGTTCCAAGAGAATGTAACAACTGAAGTGCTCCAAAGAGAATTACAGATGGGAAGGGCGATCCCATTAATTATACCGAACGCCCGTCGACGTTTTCGAATAACTCAGCAAGACGTTTCCGGATTAAGGGTAGAGTACATCTCGCAACGCACACTTGAAATTCTCGCTTTAGTCATCATCCTAGAGATTTTCGCAGACTCATTGGAAAAGGGACAGCTCCCGATATAGGTATTTGTAACGCTAGCAGGTCGGAACCCTAGCCAAGTTCCTGGAGTCCGTCTGTATGCCGTGAAATCTAAATTTAGCACTCCCCACCCGACAACTCAAAAGCTGTCCTCGCTTCAATAAGAAAATGTTTACTACTCAGCGCTCACGTAGCCAAAGCACGGACGACATTATAATATCGAGGAGGAGACCGTGAAAAAGTGTCACGCCCAGTGTTTCCGGGAAAAGTTCGTAAAAGGCAAACTCGCTGTCGAGAGCTATCGAAACAATATTGCGCAGCCTGGAACGCAGCGGGGAAAACCTGAGTAATCTCTCTCCCGAGAGGTAAAAGCTCACCCATTGGAGTGAAAACTTGTCGTTCTAGCGATCAAGAAAATATATCGATTTTTACCATTTTGAAGTTCACTTAAAAAAAATATTTTTGTTTATGCGTCAACGAATATTTCGAGTTCTTACATTTAATTATTTTTGGCAAAATGGCCGGGCTAGAACTCCGCAAGTGAAACCTGTCATTACGTATAGTGCTCTGTGCCTGGAATGATTTCTCCTCGAATTTTCGATGTGGAACGATAGAACAAACATTTTTCAATTCTTAGTTTTTCAAAGCTTAGCTGTACCTTCAAGCTTCAAGTACCTAGCGTAATTAAAAAATATTGTTTTTTATTAAATTGACACACAACAGAAATACAATTTCAGTTTTCGGAATCAAAAATATCATGAAAAATCATTTATAACAAACAGATTTACAATATAACGGGAAACCCCTACGTACTTCTGTAGATAATGTAATTTCAAAGCTACAGTACAAATTTTATGTGAATCGGTGAAATTGTGTTTAAGTTTAAAAAATGAAGTTGTGAGATATGTATAAGCGTTTAAAGTTTCACGTTGCATTATTTATCGAAAATGTTGTGTTTACCTCTAGTCTGCGATGCCTGTACCATATAATTGGTCTTCTAGATTGACATTGACTCTAAGACATAATGTCTTATGTCTAAGACATAACTCGAGCAAACAATTTTTTTGCATTTTTCGCAAATTCTGAAGTTGTATATTGCACCTTAAGGTCGTTGTCGTGCTACATACTATCTAAAAGTATGACGATCTGACCCACGTTCTCCGATCGGAATTCTTGTTACACGTTAGACCCTTGCACATAAAAGTGTTAGAAAAAGTATCCCATCATTTAACATTGTTCCTAATACTCGTATCACAGTCTTTTGTAAATCTGCAGTTTCTTATTCAATGCTTAAGATCCATTTTATGCTAAATCGAAAAGTGTGTGTCAGTTGCACCCACCCGGCCAGCATAGGGAAACCGTGACAAAATCTAATTGTTAATCGCATATTGCAAATGGTTAGGTAATATTCTGCTGCGCGCCTCATACAAATGTCAAGGAATTCGTGAGGAAAGTGTTATAGCACACGGGGGGGCGGAATAAAAAGCCGGCACATCCACGGGGGGTATTTGTCATTCAGGGCATTCCGCCGTACACGTCCTCTCTCTTTTTCCTTGTAAATACTTCTTTATTGCTCGCGTGGCGGCCTTTAATTCGCATTCATAAGCGCGAGCTCGCGGCATGTCACGCTGATCTATCGCACCTGTGTCGTACGCGCAGGTTATGTAACTTATGCCGACGTGCCGTGTATCGAGAAAAATGCCGCCATCCGTCGGCCCCCATAAACAGCCTGCCCAGTGCTTCGATCCTTGTCGCTTCGCTTGTACTAATCGTTCGTGCAGTCAAGTATTGATGAAGCAAGCTTTTCTGATCTGCAGAATCGAGTTTTCCTACTCATCGACACATACTGCGATTGATTTTAATTGACACTTTCCTGAGAGTTAAATACAATTAATCACTTTTATTTCTTGTTATACTGCACATCTAACTTCCTTATTAGAGTACCAATCATTCGATTATTTGTGCGGGTTATAAAAATTGTCCGAAATATGAGGCAGGAACCGCTTCACTCTCTCGAACTTTTGTCAACAGTTACCGAAGCTAATAACTGCTTTATCGGTTGGCTGCAAAAACAAATCTGTAATTTGTGAGCTATTCAAAACTGTTAAGAGTAATCTTTGATAGGACGATATCAATACGATTCCGACGATAACGCGCATCTCACTTTCGACCACGACCCATGTAGGAAAATACAGTTGGTCCACAGTTGGTCCAAGTCGGGCGGGCCCGACCGCCAGAGTCGGCACGACTCTGGCAGCCAACTCTGGCCCAAATGTTCCTGGGGGTTGGGATGATCACTAGGGTCCAAAGTTCATAGCCTACTGTGGGCCACACATGGCAACCGAAGTTCGCCCAACCTTGGTAATCATATTGTGCCGATCCTAAGCCAATCATTTTTTTTGCGGTAAATGGATTTATTTAAACCCATAGCTGCATGATACATTCTCAAAAAGGCTACAAAGGAGTATACGTTACGTTGGTGGTTTTAGATACATTTTTTTTTAATTATTTGATTATTTGAAATTCAGTATTAACCTCTATAAGGTCCTCGGATAAAGCACGAGCAAAAAGCCGTCGAATGTCAATAATATTAATTTTGAACGTGAATTAAACAAAAATTAATTTTTTTCCTCACCTTCTATTGTACAGAATAATACGTAACGATTTTATATTTCAATCGAACCGAGTTACAGAGTTTCAAATTAACGTATTGGCACAATATAGAACAATCCATGTGAAGTAGTGAAGAAGAAAAATCGGCGGTGTTGGGATTCGAACCTGGGTCCTCGAAGTTGACGGTCCGTCGCTCTGCCATGTCAGCTATCCATCAGTATTACTAACGATAGCTAATTTTAGGCATAAAGAGTACCCGCGAATGTCTAGCCTGAAGCTTTATCCTCCGGAGGTATGAGGATGTTTGTAACTTTGCAAATTTGATGGTAGCGGCGGACGAATGTAGTGGGAGTTCGGAGAAAAATTGATTTGTAAAAAAAACCTGAATCATCAGCAGTTGTATACGAAATCGCATTTTCCCGATATCTATATATCTATCACCGACTATAATCTTCAAAATCTCAGAGGTAACAGTTTACTCAAATAAAATTACAGAAATCAAATTACTCGAAGTCATACTCTTAATCAAGTATGCATATCATCGGGTTCACCAACCGTTTGCCAATTCTTCCCCAACTCTGTCCCATCGAGTGAAATAAATCTATTAATATACTGTACTATCTAGCTTTGCCTATAATCAACTAGGCATCGCAATGAAATTCATAGTTGCTAATAGAAAAATTACTATCCCCTCAAGTATAACTGTTAAAAACATTACAGGACGCCCAACCATTTGCCAACTCCAGCCCGACTCTGTGCCGACTCTGAGCCGACTCTGAGCCGACTCTCTCGCATTAAGTAAAGTACATCTGTTATTGTATTATCTTATCTAACTTCACTTCGCGATCAGCTACGAATCTTAGTAAAATATATCGGAACTAGCAGAAAAATGCCTATTTCATCTAATCTAAGGATTAAAAACGTTATACTAGGGCGTCCAACTATGTGCCAACTCTTCCCCAACTCTGTCCCATCGAGTGAAATAAATCTACAATTATTATACGGTGCCACCTCACGTCATCTTACGATCGGCTAGGAATTCTACTAAAATTCATCGTCGCTAGCAGAAAAATGACTATTTCATCTAATCTAAGGATTAAAAACGTTATACTAGGGCATCCAACTATTTGCCAACTCGTCCCCAACTCTATCCCATCGAGTCAAGGAAATCTATTATTGTACCGTGCTATCTAGCTTTTGCCCATAATCAACTATAGGCATCGCAATAAAATTCATAGGTGCTAATAGAAAAATTACTATTCCCTCAAGTACAACTATTAAAAACATTACAGGACGCCCAACCATTTGCCAACTCCGGCCCGACTCTGTGCCGACTCTGAGCCGACTCTGAGCCGACTCTGAGCCGACTCTCTCCCATTAAGTGAAGTACATCTGTTATTGTATTATCTTATCTAACTTCACTTCGCGATCAGCTACGAATCTTAGTAAAATATATCAGAACTAGCAGAAAAATGACTATTTCATCTAATCTAAGGATTAAAAACGTTATACTAGGGCATCCAACTATGTGCCAACTCTTCCCCAACTCTGTCCCGACTCTTCCCCGACTCTCTCCCATTAAGTGAAGGAAATCTGTTATTGTACGATCTTATCTAACTTCAGTTAGCTATCTGCTACAAACCTTAGTAAAATGCATCGAGTGAAGTAAATCTATTATTGAACAGTACTATCTAACTTCAGTTCACGATCAGTTAAGAATCCTAGTATGTAAAATGCATCGTTTCTAACTGGAAATAACTATTTCCTGAAACGTAACTGTGAAAAACATTATGGTAGCACATCCCATAATTTGCTGACTTTGTTCCGCCGAATATACATAGAATATATAAGATTGGGCCCCCAAGCATGGTCCGACTCTTCCCCAAAGTTGCCGCCCAACCGAATGTATAAAGCCGGGCATGTAACAATTCACCGACTCTGGACCAACTATGGCCCGTTGTTTCTTGCCGATTCTCTGGTTATGAACGGGCAACCCGACTACGGCCCAACCATCGGCCTGGCCTTTCGCCCGGCAATTCCTACATGGGGATAAGCTAAGTTGCATCGGCGTCATTTGTGATTCACGGAGGGTACCTAAGGCAGCCGAGCTTAGATAATCGTTTTTGCGTGCAGTCAGCACTCGCTCGCATAACACATCTGCTTGCTCCTACAGCTACTCTTATGTCATTTGACAGAGTCAGGCATCTTTTTACTTCCGCCTGAGTTAAAGCCCCGAGCTATCGAGTTAGGTTTCCAGGCGTCAGGTGCCAAAACAAAGAGCAGCCTGCCAGTCACTGCGGATCGAAATATCGCCGAGTGTCTTTCCGGTTCCCCGCATCTTTCCAACTGTTCCGTATGTACATTAGTAGCAATCGATCGTGAGTTTTAACTTCGTAATGGGTATTAACCCTTTGCACTGCAGCTGCCAACTTGCTTGGCTTCTACGTACAACGAAATGTACAAAGGCTTACAATAATAGAAAAAAGCGGCTAAACGATCTAACACGTGCCCAATGGATTCTTAGGTTCAACACTAGTTCCATCACGGCGTATACGGATTATTAAAGTATTGAATAATCTATTTTCAGAAAGGCAAAGAGTTCGATAACACTATTATTAATCATATTGAAGTTTGAGTTATTTCGAACGATTATTGCAATAATATTATACCAAATCATTATCACATTGACACAATATTGCTAGCAACAATCAACCCAGTAAATTTATTAACATCATAATTCTTAGTCGCAAAAAACTTTACCCCCAAAGCAAACAAAACGGTTCGAATTCGGGTTGTCCAGGTGAATTATGCAATGTCACGGAACACTGTTATTTGAGTTATTTTTCCTCGGCACCGCAGACGACTCCATAAGCGATTCGGGGTTACAGGTCGCGTCGATAAGATATAATTATGAGTATCGCAAAAATAGCTGCTCATAATCCTCCCAGCGGCTTCGCCGCCTTCTGCCGTCCTCCTTACACTTGAGCCCGCCTCCCCCCTCGTCCTTCCTATACTCCCGCCATCTTCTTTTGTCCGTAGCGCGCGCGCGCGCGCGTCTTCTGCGTTCTTTCCGTCTCTACGCACGATCGGCCTTAATCTTAATTGCTTTATTTCGATGACCGCCAAAGCAGAGTCAAGGAGGAGGCGCACTTGCCGCGCGTTGAAATGTCAGATGACTATATTTATTCGTGATCACTGCCACTAAGGTTAGGATAAGTTGGGGCCTCGGCTTAGGGCAACTTATCCTAACCTTAGACTATTAGTCATCTAGAGTCTTTAACACTTTTACGCGTGACAAGTGCGACTCCCCCTTGAGTCTGCTTTTCATGAAACCGGCTTTAGAAAGTCAGGGTGAAAATTCCTTCGAAAGGCCCAAACTCGACAAGCTACATAGTTCAACCATCTTCTACCCTTCGTAAGAGTTTTTTTCGCTCGAACGGTCAAGAACGCCGCTACGCTAGCCTTCAGGCAGTACCGTCTATAGAAACCACGGTTGTTGTAATGCTGCGCATTCTCTGGTTCTCTTTCAATAAATCAGTTTCTTCACAATAATCAAAGTACCACGACTATATTCCTTTGAATGCAACAAAGTATCACCGGTGTTCGAGAAACAAAAGAGACTTTCGTTACTCCGGAAACATGTGTATCGTAGAAACCCAAGTAAAGTAGACAAACTTCTTTATATAAACCTCGAAATCTAATAATTTTTCTCATACAATAACCCGTTGAAATACTTGGTCGTAGGAATCTACCATGTGAATTTATAATCCAAATGAATCCTGTACAAGCAAAAGCTTTCAAACAAATTAAGCGCGTTGCTTTAATTAAGCAAATGAACATGCACATAGTTGAGTAAAGTAGAGAAGGCTGTTTGCAAGTGAAAGGTTGGCCGGTGAAATTTCGCCGACGAATGGACGTGCGAGTGCATTGCTTCCACGCGATTTCGGGATCAATATGAAGCAACAGAACGGGGCAGGCCGCCCTCTCAAGATTGAGGTCGCAGTCTAATTAGGGCAGCAACCATTAACAGAATGAAGTTTGTTGAGATCAGGGCTGTATCTCGAATGCAGATAGCAGCAGCGTGTGCCCTCTGCGTTCCCTCGTGCTCTCCGAAGCACAGCCACATTGTTTAGAAAGCATTGACTCCAAGTTATAGAGGAAACTCAGGGGAAAAATGGCCTGAAAACTAAGCTGCTCCCAACAGGTCTGGCTAACTACTGACCTTGTCGATTTACAGTCTCGACAGGCTACAAGTGCCAGACATTGGACTGGCCCTGCCATTGTGCGCTGGGATCATTTGAGCCTATTGTATGCTCCTAGTTCCAGGTCTAAGAAAGGGCTGGTCGAGAGGTGGCAAGGTTGCCTTAAGGTCTGTTTACACGTAGCTACGAGAAATCTGTCACTTTCTTACTCCTACAAGTTCGATACTTGGATGCCTCCGATTATCCACCAAGACCTTGATGTTACTTTCAATCTAGGTATCGTAGCAACACCCAGGTCCCTGTTCCAGTTATTTAAAATTGAAAAGTTACTACTTCTGACCCACAGACAAGTTAGCCGTAATTTTGCGAGGAAACATTCATTTTGAATTTCATACATGTTGCTTAAATTAGTTTATTGCTTGAAGAGCTAAACACTGGTGTCGAGGCTAATAAAGGAAGTAGATAGGTATGAGGTTATGAATGATGCTGGGAACTAATTGTGTAGATACCAACATAACTTATTCTAGTGGCAACGGCATTTGTCTTGAGCGACAGCGCGCGAAGCACCGACGCCGGAGCGAGATTGAGGAACGGCCGGAACGACGATACGGATACGTGAGTGATATGTGTGACTGGGCCTTTAAGGATCGCGGCCGTCCTTCAAACCCGTTCCAAGTGTGCACCTCTACTAATCTCCGGCTGTACAGGTACACAGAGGGTTGGCTCGGAGTGTCGGGGGACCTTTTCCTAGGCCGCGTAATACACGAATACAGGTTTCGAGCGATACGGAGCCCATTTTCCACGGCGCATTCCTGAGGATCGCCCGCCCGCCCCTCCCCCACTTATCCATCCTGTTCCCCCTGGCCGTCGCTCCTAATGGACCGCGTGCCTTTGTTGCCTCGTTTTTCTCGCTTTCCCGGCGCTCGCCGCACTCGGCTCGACCTGGACCTGGACCTGGACCTGGACCCTAGTCATCCGGCTAGAATCCAATCACGAGCCCGCTGCCATCCACTGGCTCATAACGCACGACTTACCGGCCGAACCTGATCCCTGAATAGCCCGATTCCTACCCGAAAACCCCTTTCCCTCGACCTCGCCCGCCAACTCCCCTGCGTCCGCCCGAATCCGACTCCGATTATTATTCCTCCGGTTCGGCCTCAACTATGTGCAATCCATGACACTGATTGGAGAATCGAATTGGTGTAGATCCCGATTTACTCTTACTGTGTATTGATAGATTGCTGGATTTCCTTTGCTCCGTCAAGCTCGAATGAGAATAGTGTCGAAGAAGCCGCTTGATATTATCAAAGGGAGAGAGACCCCTTCTCGATAAGAAACTTGATATTGGCAAAGAGAAAGGAGCTCGATATATAATCACGACTCTGCTCGGACTTGCTTTAGAAAGAAAGCTCTTGTTCCAGGTTTTATCAATATTCTATCTATTGCAATCAAGCTAGCTTTGATGTCCAACCTGCATATGATTTCAATTTCTCTCCGATGGATCTTTATAAATAGATACGTGGGAACTTTCCCAAGAAATTCATTCGTCGTACCATGTATCTCGGGATTTCTATTTTAATTGTACGTAAAAGTGAACCAAGCTGGCGCTGGGCGTCGACAGCGTGTCTCCAATTGTGGTAGAGTTCAAGTAAATTCTTCATAATCATTTTAAGTGTTCATTAGAGAGACCTGCAATACCTGACAATAATACTTACCCCTCACAAACATCATCGATCGATGAGCTCTTAGTTTATAATCTCTGATGACCGAGCGCATAAATGATCCCCGGCTGGCCGCAGTGCCATTCAGGGAGTCATAAATGAAGCCTGAGGGGTCAGAATCCCCATTGCAAAAGTGATAAACTAAATTGTGTTAAAACATTGCTAATTGACTGTGACAAGGTCCACTCACCCGAGAAATGGCAATCTTTCTACCCTCCCGAAGTTTTAAAACATTTATTTAGACTCACCAGTCCAATTACATTTATGGGTTTGCAGCAGTGACTTACTCGCCGAGCATTACTGCTCGAAAGACAAACAGAAGAAATAACTATCTCACCCATGCTGTCTGATCGACATTTTCAGCTGGATTAGTACACATTTGTTCATACACACATAGAGGTGTCATGCAGAAATACTGGTAACACTGCCATTTCAGTTCCAAATCCCTTTGTCGAATTCCTCAACAATTTGGATTATTTCTTCTAATATTGATATCACACTCTTCTACAAGCCTGTAGCCTGTTGTCTAATTCTCAAGAGGGATTTTGAGGCTAAAGTTAACAGTGTAGATTTGCATCTCTGTGCAAAAGGCATAGTTATTACTCGAAAGTATCTGCCTGCAAACATAGTCAGTTGAGTTTGAACTTAATAAACGGTCAGGCAATCATCTCCCCTAGAGATTTGACAAGTTTCAAGCAATTCGCACGGAAAGTGATGTAGTGCGATCAACTAGCTTAATTTGTACGGCGGAGAAAGGACGCTCTTTCTGCGCGATGGGATCGGCCTGCACTCGGCCACGTTCCGACTGAAAGGCGTTATAAATAACTGGGGCTCGGGCACGCGTGCATCCGTGATTACGATCGCGGAAGATGGCAGAATCCACGGCAGAACCAGTGCTCTCCGCATTAAAGAAGCCTCTCCGAACATTCCCTCGAGGCCCATTATTCATTTCGATGCCGATTAAACTCTATAGAGATTAGCACCCGGCTCGCTACATTTCCTCGACCGCACCTTCAAAGGATTCAATATAGTAATCTTTCCCTACTTTTCTAACATACATAAAAGAATATTTATTTCCCTTTGATTTACCATTGTTGTGTAAACGCCGCTGTACATACACATAGAGGATGTTTATAAATTACTATTAGCAGTAATAGATTTGCATACAAATCGGCCTGTATTACGTCTCATTCCAATTAAGTGTTGACCATATGAAGGTTAAAGTTTCATGTCTATTTGGGACTACTATCTCTGACTTATTTTGGAATTATAGCCCTTAAAGAAATTTTGTTGTATTTTTTTTTAATTATGTCTAATTCGACTACGTATTATTGCTCATTACGATTGTGAACAATTAATCCTTGATAACTATATTCCATATTCTCGGGGGACGAGACGCCCGATCACATCCCAAGCCGATTTCAATAGGGAAAAATGGATCTCGGTTATAAGTGATGCAAGATCGAAGGGGTCTTTTCGAATTGGCCGCGAACCGCTCCGGCGGCGCTGATATCGAATTTCAGTGGAGACAGGCGGAGGCTGCATTATCGGGTTCTCACGATAACGCGACGTTAAGAAAAAGGTAGCGAGCGAGGAGCGATAAGAGGGAAGGATATTTTCTGCGAAGAGAGTTTCTGTTCGGCAGGGGCCTCGTCGGGGCCGGGCTTGACCGAGCCGGACGAATGATAATGACTCGAGCGTTCCGCGTGCACTGATACCGATAAACCGGTTTAATGAGAGCGCTTTGATATAAAATGGTTGCGTTAATGAAAGCGAAAGTACTGCTACGGCCGTACATACTAGCTACGCGCAATTCCTCCTCGGCGCATTCTCGCTCTTTCTCCCTTCCACTCTTACGAGTTCGTACCCCCCCCCCCCCCCTACAAACCCCCCACCCTCCCCAACTTTGGCTGCTTTTTGCTCGCACCGCTCTCGCACCTCTCTGTGTTAAGCTCGATACACATTATACGCAACGTCAACGCCCGCCCGCAGCAACGTTCGACCAATTGTACTAGCAATTTATTATAGCACCCATCATCTACTGGCATTAATATTAGTGATCAGATTCGCTAACCAATTGGCTCTCACACTCTTTTGGGATAATATAAATATATACGATTGGAGAAAATCGCAGACTGTACGGAGTTCCGGGATATTCTTCCCCAGAAATCCGGACGACGCCTGCTTATGTGAACATTGTCGTACAAAATTAGTGGTTTGACATCATGTTGCTGGGTCGGTTTGAAATGCTGACGTCCCGAATAGTGTGAGACGACCTTTAGTCGGCATGTGCACGCTGGAAGCAGCCGTACATACATACCCGCCGACTGGGAGCCTACTTTACATAATAATCAAAAACACTGCTTTCACACTTGCGTTGTAATGTGCCGATGTATTTATTTGCTGTTACTCTCCGCTTCATTACTTTTTGGTCGCTGATAGTTTCTTGTTCGTTTAGTTTGATTGCAAGGAGCATGTTTTACGGCTTGAAATTATAGTCCCCGAATTGGCCACGTGTATGCGTTACGATACAATCTGCGTGCAGACCTAATTATTATTATGAATTGTAATAATGCTCAGCGTATTAAACTGCTGTGGCCTTTTGCTCGCGGCAATGTTGCTTTTACGATTACGAGCTATGTACTCGTTCTGAGAAAGTCTTTATTCATACTTTGTTACCATGGCGTATCATCGTCAACGTACTTTTTTTTCCTTTTCCAGAAGCTCATTATACATGGCTCATTACACTTGGCAATTGTCATGCGACGAAATTAGTTGCATCGTCGGGAACTACTATCTGTTGAGAGAACTTGAAGTAGAACAAAAGCACTCTAGCCAAAGTCAATGTAACTTTACATGTTGTACGAAAAAGTTATTTCTTCAGCTCAAATATGGGCAACGTTTAAGAAAAGTAGTAAAAAGCTTCTCAAGCGATGCACAATTGTCTAGTTACGAGTTCACTTCAAAACGAGCACAAATCTCTAAATTCTGCAAATTCCAGGACAGGGGACAACTCATCAAAGTTATATAAAAGAATGTTCGGGTATAGTAGAAAAATTGGAATGACCGATTATAGGATTGGAGCGAAACTAGTGTAATTAGTAATGATTTTTTACATTGCTCATCTATGCGTGAAATGACGTTACTACAAAAGCGTAATTCTCGTTTGGCACCCAATATTTGCCTGATCACCGCCTTATGCCTAATTTGTTGGGCAAGCAGTGGCCCCTGAAAATAGGGAGATAATGTGCCTCACCAGGCATAAGAGCAGCAGGAGAGGGGCACGAGGGAGGGCAAGGTTAAAGTATGCCCGGGCAAAAACACATTTACAGGCAAGTGCGAGGGGCCAAACCGGATTTCCCGAAATCTAATGAATGAAACCTTATCGCCCGATTCACCCACACATCCATCCTAGTCATTTACACCGGTACGGAGATAACGAAGCCGCACACGTGACCCCAACGCTTCGGTTCGTATATCTATATACATATATACCAAGTTTTCCCGGTACAATTTCACTTGACGGAATCTTCGCTCCTCTTATCGAACTCGGCAGTTTGCTCAGCGAGGCGTTTGGGGATTATCATCACCATAATCCTTGCAAATTTAGTGATTTCAAGGATATTATCAGGGATAGATCGATTCGGCGCGGCGACTCGAAATATATTACGTTCAAGGCTTAAAGCATTATCTTTGAATGATGCATTAGATTGTAATACTTCTTCTGCAATGTTCTTCAGTCTATTTGCATAATTGGACTCTGCTTTCAGCATTGTCGGTGTGCAAGCAATCAGCAAAAATTTGCGTAATCGTTCTGTTTCACTATCATACAGACGCCACTGAACTCGGGAACACCCGCGACAGTATTCTACGTACGACTGAAGAGTAAGTTTTAAATTATTATCAAACTTGGAACTTTATGACCTAAGAAATACAGGGGCAAAGATCGCTGGAAGGTGGCGTGAAGTTGGCCAGAGTAGCACAGTTGGAATGTATTGTCGCATTTCTTCGGGTTGGTTCGAGACTAACAAGTCAAGCTGATCTAACACCTCGTAACTCTCATCCTCGTTTGTTATTCAGTTCATACAAGAAATTCAGACGGAACCAAGGAACAAGATCATCATGACAGGAAAAATGAACCTGACCAGTACCAATGGAGAATTATTCATGAAGCATTTTTTCCGAAAAACAATTCGAACTTTTCACCTTTTCCCACGCCAATGCCTTTAGCAATATGTTAACACAACTGTCGAATACATGTGTCGAGCATATTATTCCTGCGGGTCTCATAATATTTATCGGTCCGATAGCACTATGTCACGGTGACAATGCAAATAATCACAAGTCCGTTGCATAAAATACTGCAATCAACAGGGTATTAGCAACTACGTTTGCCTCACGAATACAGTGGCGCACCCAAACGAAAAATCCCAATGGAACGCACACTTACAAAACGTTTAGGAAAGAAAAGTCGTTGATTTCATAGATGAAATGACGTCAAACTTTCGATTTGGGCACTGAGGAACGCCTCAATGCACCTCAAACTGATTCTGTTAATGTTTTATATTAAACATTGGTCAATATAAAATATAAAATGATGAATAATATATACAACTAGCCGTTTTCGGCTAGGTGGCATTTCATGTGCATGGTAACAATGATTTAATTTAAGCAATAGTAGGTTGTTACACCATCACTGAGGAATTTTGTTGACCTTTTTCACTAATGTTATATCTTTTCACTAATGGTAGGATAGTTAATGTCTATACTTGCAACATTATAATATATTTTTTATCACTGATTACCAGCCAGATACAAAACTACCTTACGTATCTCTAAGACTGAACATTGCTCAAAAAAGATTTTACCATTGTTCTTAGTAAAAGATTGATCCGTTGAAATCTTCTGGTTATTTTAAACCTCTCTAAATGAATTTTCTTAAAATCGAAATTCAGCTGAATCGTATTCTCGCACCCAAAAATTTGAGATTATCTTGTTTTATGAAAAATAAGTACAGTAGAAAACTATGGTATATCATTTTCATGTTTTTCCTGATACTCACTACTAATATTCGTGAAGTTGAAGAAACCCCACAAAAATGATATAACAAAGTGTTTGCATATATGCAGTGGAAAATAGTTGTACTGTATAATTAGAAAAAAGTCGGAAAGGATCTCCGAAAGAACTGTTCTGGATGGCCCGTTGGAGGATAATGTTGCGTATCAGCAGTGATATCGTCTCTGGCCGGGAACCCTTCTCCAACTAAGAGCACTCACAGGCGCTTCCTTGGCAAAGATACTGGAAGCTCTGTGCCACACAGAGCGAGCCGCCGATCGCTCGGATGAATATTCATCGCGTTATTTCGGCTTTGGCATTATTCAGCTACGGTATCCAGGCAGCCGAGCAAGGAGTAACGGTACCTACTTTCCGAGGACTACGGGCTAAGCAGCCTATTATCGGGAAGCCGTGAGGACTTAGCGCCTGGCCAACGCGAAAGCAAACAGCGGAAGCGAGGAGGCCACAGTTTCCGATAAGTGCTATGTTTTGGGAAAAGGCCACTCTTCGCCACGTGTACCCCCATGTTTCACTGCGGGCTACAACCATTCAATAGTCCCTTTTGCTACTTCCAAACGAAACGTCCTTTCTCAACTCAAGAACCGATCGTCGTCCTTTTCTTGCTTTAATATTTACGCAGTGCCGTTCGATACGCAGTCCCATATTTGACAATGAAATACACACACGCCAAACTTTAAAGTTAGAGATGCGGAAGATGGCAGAATCCGCGAGAGAATCAATGCTCAAGTTAATGTTTCTGTTTCATTTTTGGTCGATGTAGTTCAAGAAGCTAACTTTCATGCGGGTCATTAAACTACTCGGCGGTTTTCTTAAATTTTAATGTTTTTCGGAAGATATCGTGTCTTTTTGGTGGTTTCAAATGTCCGAAATCGATAACTCTTTAGTTACGAGTTGGTTACTAAGATTCTGAATATTACTTGGAATCAATTTTTCAACATCAAACTACTATCTAGTCTGTGGTGATGTTATGTCAATGAAGAAAATATGACAGGTGGCATATATCGGCAAGCTATTGATTAATTGACAAATCTAATAGCGCCGCCAGCACAGCGTGAGGAAAGTGAAGAGAATAGTAATTCATAACTCCGGAATGACTCAACCGATCTGTTTGTTTCCTAGTTCCCTGTATTCGGCAAAATGGACTATGAAATACAAAATTCATAAATTAATCCTTGGAGCTGTCACATTTTCAGAAATCAGGGTGAAAGATTTGTACCTATCGAATACTGCTATACTTCGGGGAAAGTATCTTCGGCTACCGCGCACTGTACTATATTATAAATATACTACTATTTTTCACCAACGAGATGTTTCTTGGACACCCAGACTCGTTAACTGTCTTCCAATGTATTACTTTCGTATTGTATGTAAGAAATTATTCCGAATTAAAACACCTTCATGCACAGTCAAGCTCTCAAACCATTACGGCGTTTTATCAAGACTGATTTTTGAAAATCCATAAGATGTTCATTTCTCCATTCAACCATTCTATGATTTTGCTACGCCAGCGTAGAGTCTACGAGAGAGACTACAATGATTAAGTTATAGTCAGTCAACTAGTAAAATACCCGACGACCAAACTCGACACAGCATCTGTCGATCCTACTGGAACACATAAGGATATATTCTCACAGTTCCAAGTTGGACGCTACCGTAAACGACATTCCCAGACCGCAAACTTTTACACTCTCATTAAAAAACGACATAGGCTAAGCGTTTCCATCCTTATTTAGCGGCGACTAATGCATTCAGGTTTCTTCTCACGCCCAGTGGCCGTGGCGAATTTTGGAAAGCCTTTCGGTCATTCTGTCTTCGCTCTCGTGTTTAATTCCGCAGTTCACGTGGCGAGCCGAACCCAAGTCGAGTCCCGAGTCTCGCTGGCAAGTTTCTTCGGTCCATGTATCATCAGCGCCAGGAAACATATCGGGGGAACACGAATTCCGCGCGTTCCTCGCACCGACAAGAAATCGTGAGCTTTTCTAATTAAAACCGATGACTTCAGCCTTCCTTTAACACACACCCGTGCCCGCGGGTACTCACTACAGGTTTTACTGTCAATTACCCTGCAGCATAGTTTTTCTCGCGCTTATACGCTCACCAACTTCACTCCACTTTCCAACCACTTTTACTCGCATATTTCCAGGGGCTTGTACTGTCAAAGTTCTATAATCAAATGTACGATTGTTCTAGTCCGATCTTACAATTCGCGCCTGTTGAATACTGCAAAAGTACAATTGTTCAAACAGGTGTTTGTTTTTGATTATGACAGAGCCAGATTAAGTGTATCGATAAAAAGGTGTATCTGCATTTGACACGCTAAACATTGGAAACCGTATCAATATTTAAATTACACAGTATGTGTGATTAATTGGAGACAGAAGAATGCAAGGAAACTTTGTCTACAGCTGGCCATAGGCGCTGCTGATTATAACATAGCAGCAAAGCTGTTGCTAAAGATGCCTAATTGTATTGAACAATTTCTGGGCTCTAAACCAAGTCACACCGTACTTTAATTAATTAGGGGAAATAGTAGGCCGAGAATGTTGGAATTCAATAAAGAGTGGTTTCACGAAGCCGTAAAGTCCGCCGAAAGCCGAGGGAAGAAACTGAAATTATTCGTGCATAAAGTAGTGACCTAGTTCCCGGTGCTTGAGGCCCCAATTCGGTCAATGCGAGATCCACCGACGTAGTATTTATGAACAAACGATTAAAGCGCCAGCCATTATCACTTGTAGACCCCATTGGCAGCCTTTGTTTCGCGAGCGCCCAGTGCATTCATCACGTCGGCAATTGTTAGCGGCATATTGTCGAAACGACGTTCTTTAACGCTGTATCCTCCCAGCCACACTTTTCATGTTGCCAATGATCATTTAACCCGCCTGCAAACTGATTCCGAAACTGGAACACGCCGCGATATAAATTACGGCCTTCTTCTTTTTTACGATCCGACGTATTAGCCCCGCTCCACACAACACTCTGCGCACTGTGTCCTCCTTGTGTCTCGCGAATTGCCAAAGATGGAAATAATGGGCAAGATTCATGCAACTTTTTAACTACCACGCCAATCTCATTGTTCCGTGCCGCTCGCGATTTTCATTCTGATAGTTTGGAGGTTGAACGGTTAGCTTTGATAATCATAGCGAGTCCGATACATTTTTGTTGTGAGTGAGGGGACATTTTTTAAAAAATATCTTTTAGATTTGCTTGTTCGTGTACTACAGGAGTCTATCTTACAATTTTGAATGAATGGCTCCAATCCTTTTTTTTCGTGCTCTTGCAATTTGCCTTAAGTATGCCTTAAGTATAAAATCTCGGATTCCAGATTCTACCTAGATTCAGAAATTGAGGCTCTACGACCTGACTCTGGGAGAGCGGGTTCGGGCCCCAGTAATCGTGAATCGTAACCACTAAGTCCTACATGTTCAAGGCACTATATATTGGACCCTACTTTGCATCCTAAGTCGTAGATTCCAAAGCCTAGGCCCTCAATCCCAAGTTATGGGTCATACATCCTAGAATGCTCGCTCATAATTCTTAAATTTCATTCCTAAGCCCTAATCCTACAACTTAGGCTATGATCCCATCCCGGCGTCCTGCATGTTAAGCTCCGAGCCCCAACCCTACTAGAGAAAATCAGTCCTAAGATTGAAATTCCAGAACGACAGACCGCCATCCTATGCCCTACTTCCTCACTCTGTAACCTTGGATAACACTTGACTTTTAAACTCGAAAGCACACTTTTTACACACCCCTGTGTACCCCCGCGAGTAGAGGAATCTGTACAGAGCTCCCCAAACCTACCGCTGATACTATTTAAACTGACAAAAAAGGTGTTTCACTTGGCCAATCGAAAATCCGCTAAATGATTAACTCCGATCAACATCGATGCGCCGGCAATTACTTGTTCTATTTTACAAGTCTAGCATCTTGATCTGGTTACTTTTACCAGACACACCAAGAGTCGAATAGCCAATTGGCCATCGGCACTCGAGGAAGATTCTCGGTGGCGGCAGAGAGGAGGCATCCAAGCGCAGTTTGCTCTTGGGCGGAATCAGTCCGGGGGAGTAATAGGACTAACCCATTTCCACGCTCCCGGCAAAAGGGACTCGGTCAAATGCAGAGAGGGTCAAGCAGGCAGAGCAGCCAACTGCGCGTGATCCGAAGTTAAGTCGAGCGCTATGCATCCTGCGCACTTGGTTGGTGCGGGGGGCTGGGGTCGGGGGTGGTTCAGGGGGAGGAATGCACAGCCGTGCGCTCACGGTCACGGCGCGCCACGACAGCACTGATACATGTCGTAGGTCAAGAGTTGGCGGGTGGCGGTTCGAGGGAAAAAAGGAGAGAAGAGAAGAGAGGGCAGGAGGAAAAATTGGCCCAACGAAAGAAAGCGCGGAGAGAAGATAGCAGAGGTGGCACGGAGGAACGTACCTGTCATATGTTGCTGCTCTCTTTCTCCCTCCCTCCCACGCGACCGTGCTTGGGGCTATGCGTCATCGGGCGCAGAATCGCTCGGTGGACGAGGACACTGCTGGTCCCGGAGAGAGAGAAAGAGACGTGACCGCCGCTGGGAGCGTGTTGCGTGTGTACGGGAGGGCAGCAGCGCGAGAAGAAATATCCGCCGCTCTCGAAAATAGCAATGCGACGCGTCGACTGGTGGTGCTGGTGGTGCTGGTGGTGCTGTTGGTGGTGCTGGTGGTGCTGTTGGTGGTGCTGGTTTGCTGCTTTCCTTGTGCTTTCGCTTCTACTCGTGGCACGCTCGTCTCTTCTTCCGCGCGCGCAGGAGAGCCACTGCGAGCTCGCTCCACCAGTACGCGCACTTGCCTCCGGCAGCGGGGACCGAGTGCGCGCGCGCGCGCGCGCCCTCACTCTCTCGGCTTTTCCTTTTTTCGGCGGCCGATCTCTCACTCGGTCACCAGCTGCAGATGCGAGAGAGCGTGCAGGAGAGGCAGGCAGGCGGGCCGAGCTTGCCTCGACGACTGAGCGCTGATGTGATGTAGTGATGTAGCAAGGCGCGCGCCGATAGCGGACACGCTCCGCAGCAAGATAACCCCGAAATTCGCACGTCCACCCCTCACTCCTTCGACTTTTCCACCCTCTCCCGCTCGAGAGAGTACAGTTCTCCCCCCTCTCTCTCTCCCACCCTCCCTCCCGCCCCCCACCCCTCTCGCGCGGCGCCGCTTCCCCCTACCCTCTCGCTCCCGCGGAGAGTCGGGCCGATCAGCCGAGAGCAGGCCTCTGCCTCGCCAGTTTCGTCTCAGCGCTATCCGCGACGGCCTGCGGCTCACTTGCACTTTGCGCGCATTACAGATTCATCAATCTTGGATGCACCTTGGCGAGGAGGAGAGAGTCCCCACCTGCCCGCTCGCACCTTCTCTTCCTTATTTAACTCGCCGGTGCTGACAGTCACCCTGCGAAAGCACCGATGTATGTAGGTCTCATCACTCGTCCGTACTTGGTTCTCTTCTCTCCTTCTCTCCTTCTCTTAGCTTCTCGAGATCGCGCGAGAGACTCCGCTATTAATGCTCCTCCGGCAGCACCTCACCCCACTCGAGCGGCGATTCGCCACTCTTGCCCGTGCTTCTTGTTCTTGTTCTTGCGGATCGATGAGCCAGCCGCTCAGAGCGCGCGCGGCTGCCAACTACCGGGACTGACCCGATATCGCGCGTAAACAACAATCCCACTGGCTATTCGGGCCACCGCGTCACGAGAACTCTCCTCGCCAAGGAGGGAGAACCGGACATAACACCAAGGCCCAGAACGCACTCGGACTCTCTTGAGATTCCTGCGATTCCTCCTTAGGAAATCGCTCTCCCTGGCGCGCACTGGTTCGTCGCGTTCGTTCCTCCCTCTCGCCCTCTCTCTCTCTGGTTTGCTTACCGGGCGGGAATTCTCCGGATTGCCCAGCGGAGACGACAGCACGACGTACGCGTCCCCTTATCTCGAGAGGTAGACAGGAGGACTAAGACCGCCGGACGACAGCGGCCACGAGGGCTAATCCGGTCATAAGGCCGACTGTCGGCGCAAATACCGCTCCGATCGCTCCGTCCCTCTTCTTCTCGGCTCTTTTCGCACGTGTAGATGCACACGCGGTTTGGCAGGGGCCAGACACGAGAGCGTGAGAGCGCCGGAATCCCCCCCGCGATTGGTCGATCGAGCGGGAGTAGTGCTAGAGAGGGAAAGGGGAGGTGGGCGCGAGTGAGAGGGAGAGAGGGAAAGAGAGAAAGACAGAGAGAGAGAGAGAGGGAGAGAGAGAGAGAGAAAGAGACGGAGAGATGCTAGCGGCTCGGCGGTTCGCGCACGACTGACCGAAGGCGAGAGTCGTTATTGGGAGGAGCACGAGCAGTGCGCCTCGCACTGCCGGTGAGCGCCTTCACTCTTTCTTTCTTACTCTCTCTAACTACCGGCGTTTCTCCCTCTCGCTCTGCCCTCCTGACCCCCTCCCGACGCGCCCGCAAAGTTGCTTTGCCGCTGCCGACGCCGCTGTCGCTGTCGCTGTCGCCGTCGCCGTCGCCGTCGCCGTCGCCGTCGCCGTCGTCTTGCCGCGCGCAGACCTCAACCCTCCTACGGTACCTTCTCCACGCTCTCTCGCACTCTCTCTTTCGTTCCCGGCTTAGCTTTTCCTCTCGCAGCTCCCTACCTCTTTCCGTACTTCGCCCGAGCACACTCTCACTCTCTCTCTCTCGTTGGCACTGGATCCTTCTCTCCGTGCCTCGCACCTCCTTTCTCCGTTGTTCTTTTAGCCGTGGACTTGTTCTTTCGCTCAGGCTTCCCCCGTCCGCTCCGAGAACCGAGAACGCTCACTCTCAACTCCCGTTCGACGTGGAGAAGGCGCGAAACCAACGAAACCGAAACTCAAGCTTCGCTTCGTCCTTTCCTTCGTCTCTTCCTTCCTCGGATGCTGCTGCTGCCGGCCTGCTGTAGATGGTGGTGGCAATCCAGCCTCTACACTTCGCCCGCCTCGTGTTCCTCGTCGCCTTCCTTCGCCTCTCCTCCTCGAGCAGTGGTTCTTAATCTTTCTACCTTGATTAACTATTGGCAAATCGAATCCAAGAAGCTACATCGATGTTCTCGTCGCCGGCGTCGATCCTCATTTACGGCTTCCTCCTCTCCAAATCGCTCTCCCGAGAACTTCACTATTTTACCGGGGATCGAACTTGTTAACTATCGCTGGCTTTCTTGCCCGATTTAGCAGTAACCTCGTTTTTGATGAATTCTATTTATCTCGAACGCCATGTTTGGAGACAAGTACGACCTAGTGCTTAATAGACCAACAAAAGGAGCCTACACGTTTCGTCAACATGATTAAGAACAACTTTCCCACGAAGAATCGCTTCCCGAATCTATTTTACTACTTGGAGCAAAAACAATTGAATTTGTCGGCTACTTGTACTACAAAACCCTTTCAATTATAAGTCGATATAAACTCAAAGCCTTCCTTCTTGAACTGCAATGGACCTCCCTTCGCTAGGACCTAACACCGTCAATATTTCCGTACTCCAACGTTTCAAGTGCACCTCTGTATTTCGTGTCGCCTCTCTCTCTCTCTCTCTCTCTCTCTCTCTCTCTCTCTCTACCCGGTCAATTTGCTCTCTCATTCCCTCTCTGGCGGCATATTCTTTCTCTTGTACGTGGAATTCGTGGGGCTACTGCACCTCCGTCATGGCATGGCGTGCCGGGCTCCTTGGCCGGCACGTGGTGCTTACCACGAGTCAAAGACACTGTCTAAAACTGGTTGGAGAGATTGCCGGGCACTCGTTTCGGCAGTGTAATCGGCTGATCGGACTCGCCGCGGTACACGGCTCCTCTGGAGCATCTTCTCAACCTCGGCCTCCCTTCCTCCCTCCCCTTTACTCCTCCTCCCCATACCTTTTGATCATCGTTCTCACCCTACCCGGCCACCCTTCTATCTGCTCTCTCTTCACAAGAGACGCGCCGCCATGAGGGAAGAGAACGTGCGACCGGTTCTTCGTGTTTACCTTCAGCCATGATAGCGCAGCCCAATTCCACTCCTGGGGGATGCTGTCCCGCTCGCCAGGAACAAGCGTCCAGGATTCCTCCTTCATTTTACTTCACTTCTTATTATAGTGCCACTTCGATTACCCGAGCTAATCGGCCAGCAGGCATGTCTACTCGAATAACGGAATTCTCGGATAATAGGACAATTACTTTCTTCATGTTAATTTTTTTATAATTGAAAAAAGAACGTACGAAGATCATAAATTGTAAAAATCGCAAATACTGAAATTCAGCGACACCTCGTTAAAGATTGATGGGTTTTGAAACTTTGTAGCTATCCAAGCTTTGTTGTGAGCACATGCAATACTAGATATCTATTGAACGGTGCACAGTACAGGTTTATGCACTTGTCTTTGAATCAGCACTTCGAATATGTATTATTACAGCACTTCGTATGTATTACATACATACGTATGTCTGACTGTTGCAATGAAAGCGAAATAAACGACCTTGTGCATACGAAACGTTCGGATAAGTGAGATTCTACTATGTGAGCCTACAGGGTAGGACAATCTGTACGAGGTGAGAGCCCTATTTATTGATGGACGAAACGTGTGTGAATTCGTGAGAGTGGTGTGAAAAGATTACGCATATTGGTTGGCCAGAGAACATATTCATGTTAAGGAGAATCATTCTTGGTTTTCTGTAGTAACTCTGACCTACCTTCGCTGAACTGTACCTCAGCAACCTTGTTTTCCAGATTTCCTTAATTTTTACCACAGACCTTTCGAAATCAATAAATTCTCCGCTGGCCATTTACAACAACTGGCAGAAATGTCGCCAAGATCGGGTTACTCGTGTACTATGCGTGTGTGGCTGCGCGCAGGCTTGAAACTGTATTTGCAAACAATCGGCAATACCAAGCATGTATTACATGTATGTTAACCAAGTTTAGACTTACGCCGTCGCATTAACTTGCTAGGACGGGCATTCCTGGCGCTTTTTCATAATTCTACAGTCTTCTTGTACGGTTTTCTTCATAAGAATAAAACACAAGTAAGAACTGCCGCACAGCCTTCGCCAGTTGTTCGAATAATTAGTTGCTCGCCGGTGAAACGGTGACTTCAGAGAAAATATATTTGTATATGTATAATATAAATATATTTGTAACAAAAAAGACTGGTGCTAATAAAAATTGGAGCTGGGGATGCATCGGAGGTAATAAACAGATTTGATAAAAAGAGAGTCGTCCTATTTAAATCGGGGTCTTATTGGGAGGGTTAAAGATACAGACAAAATAAAATCCTGTTGTTTCATGGGCTGACATTGTCCCATATATTTTAATGGTGCTCGGTTACTTCTAGAATTCGGTAACATAATTAACGAAACTTAAACTCGAATAGTCTAAAGTATAGCAACAAGAGGTGAGCGATATCTCCTACTTTTCACCCTCTGAGCAAAGAAATTTGGTAATGCTAACATTTTTTCATTACATCGTTTACCGGCCACAAGTTTATTTCTAATAAAGACACTTTGCACAAGCACAGTTGTTAAGAAGCCTATTTTATTCTTTGTGATTAATATCTAATTATTAATTCCTATTATTAATATGGTCGATGACGTGTCATATCATAGGCTTTACACGAATTAGCTAGTCAGCAATTTGTCAAAATCACAACGCAATTCATTTTGTGTCCACCATAACGCGACTTTTATTCTCATTAGTAATACTAGTGATTGGAGAACGGTGTCGGTGCAAAGTTCAAAATGCTTGAAACGCTAGTGTTGCTCAAAGTGTGAACGACGCAAATAAAAACTTGGGATCACATCGGTAGCGCAAATCAACAATAAAAGATGCTAGGTAACGAAGAATCATGAGGTGGAGCATGCAAGGGGAAAAACAAAGCGCGCGTGCAGGGGCGAGTGTGTCGAACTTTCCAGAGGGATTTCTCACCGGAGCATCTGTGCGGCACATAACGCTTGTGAAGAGTGTTGGTCCTCAAAATTGGAGCATTTGCCGTGGTGCGCGCGGGGACAAGTGGGGTTGGTGGTCCTGGATCGGAGAGAGAGTGTGTCTGTGCGTGGAGAGAGGGAGAGAGAGAGAGAGAGGAACAGAAGCCGGCACCGAAATCACTGGCTCCGATTCGGCTATCACCGGCTAACAAGACTCAATCCTTCGTATCCTCGGCGGATCTTCCTGCACTCGGCATTCCGAGCTCTCACCGCCCGACTGGTTTCGCACCGGAACGCCAAATCGCTCGCCCTTCCCTCAAAAGTCCGCCGCTCCGAGCACAAACTCTCCGTGTAGTTCACCTGCAAAGAAAAAGAGCACTCTTCGAACAAGCTTTTACCATTTCCCGACTAGAGTTAAAGAAAAAATGCTTTACGTCTTCTTCCCTGGTAAGACTTTGATTGCGATGCCACCTTAATTTCGGTGATACGTGCAAGTCCGGACATATTTATTTCTATGAAAATATTGCTAATAACCAGTTTTGGCAAGATGTAGTAGAAGAATTAGAAATCCACAAGACTGGAAGTTAACGTGTAAAACACTAGTTCAACCCCCATAAGATATGTAATGGATTATACACGCAGAATTGCAAAGAAGTGACCGTAATTTATCAATTTTTTCCTTGCACACCAATAAGTTTTTGGTGAAAACTTATCGTATACTGACATCTTCATTTACATAATCTATTTGGCCTGAATATACTGTGAATTTCATTATGACTTCTACATAATCCCGGGATGGAATAATAACATCCGCGAAGACGTGCGGTTGTTGCAACATGGTTCGCGATACCCATTCTAGTTCCAGTATTTTTTATCTCAATTGAACAAAACTATAAAACTATATTTCTTATTATATCAAAACTTTAGCCATGGGGCCGATTTTAAAAATATTGACTTCAAGTCAATGATATTCCCGCTTGAACACAAAATCGAGGTTTTTATGACAAAATGCCGAACTACTGGAGCACTATTTGTTATTGTAAAAAAAATAAAAGGGGCATTCGTGAAAGCTTCACTAGACAAGTAGGTACATAATCCTTAATGGGAACGTAATACCAAAATTTCAACCGAGGATGAATTAGCCCAGTTCTTTTACTATTGCTGTTCCTTCGAAAAAGGAAAAGAAGTTCGATTAAATGGCAAAATAATGTTTGCTTAAATTTCACCATAGTAATATTGGTGACAGGCCCTGCAAACTGATATGGAATATTCAAGTAGGTTTCATTATCTTACTTTACACATACTTTAATATAAAAATAAAGATGCTCTGGAGGGTGATTCACTTGCCTTTGAATGAGCATTGTGGCAATCCCTTTTTGGGCAGATATTTACATTGTACAATATTATAGATAGTGTATAAGATGATGTGCGAAAGATTAGGGAGTTAGTAATGAATAATTAAACTTGTTCTCTCGGCAGAAGTGTCTACTCGAGAGTAGTAACATTCACAAAACAAGGTAATAGAGAAGCAATTGAAGAGCAAGGCTAAACCTGATGGTCGCGACGAGTTCCCGTAGAAAGTGCAGGATAACAACTGCTTTCTGAGAAGGGCGGCGCGCACTGGAATTCAATTTCGTTTTCATTCTTGATCGTCGTCTTGTAATCACCGATATTGTCCTTCGCGGCATTTCTCTCAAGCCGCAAGAACCGCGCGCGCCAATTAGCCGCACAAGGATATCTCTGGCCGGCAAGATTTCCATATTGTATCGCGAGCTCGAACGATACTTTCTCGGGATTGAATTAGGAACAATATCGTGCTGATCGTATGCCATCCACTCATTAACACTGTCAGATTATATATGTACATATATATATATTATGTATTTAAGTTTATCCTTACACTAGCTGTTCTACCCGACTCTGCCCGGGCGGCATTTCGTGCATACTAATATTGATTTGATTTACAAAATGATGGGACATTCCACTGCCGCTGAGGAGTCTTAATAACCCCTCCCACAGAAAATTGAGGAAATATCTTTAATGGATGCTTAGAGCATATATTGTCTATACTTATATGCATCTATATCCGATATCTATACGTATTATACTTTTATACTTCATGAATGGTACTCAGGAAGAAATAACCTTTTACATAGTCAGACAATCTTTTAAATGTGTTTAGTTATTTCGGAGATTACCTCTTACACCCAAACAAACACCTTACACCTTTATCTATCAGTATACATAGGTTAGTATTAGTACATATATATAGAACTGAAGTATAGGTGTGTGCGTGACTATACCAACTTTTGGTTGGTTGACATATTTATTTTATGACAATTTGATCCTTTGCGAACAACACGCCGTTTTCCGTTTGTTGACACCGCTTCTATTTGTGGTGCTAGAATTTTTCAAAGAAAGCCCGATTTGGGGAAATCTTGTGTATGGAGTGTGATAGTCTAGCGTGGAATGGCCCATAGACGCTTTCTGGATGAACCAGAAAAAGATTTGGTTTACAGATAGTACAGTATGGATTCCGACGCTTCGAACAGAAAACAAATTTTTCAAGTTCTATGTTCGCAACTAGCGAAATAATGGCTCTCTATTGTGAAATATAATTTGCTCAAAAAACAAACGGAAGTGTGTTGTCCCATAATCCCTTACAACACGATGACCACCAACGACCTGCAATGGTGTGGTATTCGTACAGTAAGAATGTATAAATAAACACAAGTTTTGTACTGCAGATAAATCTTTTCTTACTATATTGACTACTACGTATCACGTTGTGTCCGATGGATCTGAGAAAATGTAAACGAATAAATGCCAATAGATAATAGTTCTGTATAATGGTTCTCTTCATAAATTCATTTGAAACCTCGTAGCACAAAGTTTAACAGGCACAATGTCTATGAAGTTGTGATTGTTGCATAAAATGTTTATTACTAGTCATATAAAAAAATGTACAAAGTAGCATACACCGGGCACAATTCAGCACAGTAATAGATTGTTGGTTTTTCCAAAATGACCATTCCGCTAAATTCATAGACATATGGGCACAACGTAGTAGTCCTTAATTAGTAAGGAGTAGTGTCAGGGTGTCACAGCTGTTCTTGCCTAGTTTTTACACGTACGTTTTTGAAAAAGAGTTAATATGTATGTAATGCTAAAGAGTTTACAGTAATACACGATGGATAGTTCGAAACGGGGATCATATCTAAAGCATTCGGTATCGGAATAATTGTAATTCGAGCAAGTCGATCTGACGGCGCTGTCCATCCAGGGTTAATTAGTGTGGAGCTAACACTTTAACAAGGAGCGAGCCATGCGAAAATGGAATTGTACGAGTCGGACACAATGTAGTGCAGAATCAATCGATCACGATTAAATGCACCTCCAAACGACTAGACAGACTAGTTAAGCTATTGAATATTGTGGCTTGTTAAAGAAACCGGTGTGTAGATATTCTGCCTCTACCGAGTATCCTGATAAACATAGTATAACAAATGTACATATGTCGATTTAAAGAGCGTTATATTATTTTTCTGCCCACGGGAGACTAGAGATATAAAAAAGTTCCATTACATTCTACTTTTCAGATTATGTAAGCTAAAAATTTGGAATTATACTTTGATTGGAAATGCTCAGAACAGGAATGTGAAATTAGAATACGCCAGCATTTTTAGGTTCTAGATCGGTTAAGAAAATATGTTTCACTAATAACGTATCGCACTGCCTAAGAGCGATAAAGTTGATAACAAAATATCTTTGTTCATAGTTAGCCGATTGTAATTCATCCATTGAAAAGAGTTTCATGAATGAGCAGAATACGAGAGATTGAAGATCGCGAGGGAAAAGAAACTGTCGACCTTCCCAAGTTTCAAAAAGCTGAAATGATCGAACTTGGAATAACCGATTTCCCGTGTAAGCAGCGTCGATCTAGGAGTAGTGTGAAAGCATTGAATAAGTTAGCGCGGGTATTTATTGTAATGAATTGGTGCTCCATATAGAGTGGAGGCATAACAGAGAGCGCAGACAGTAAAAATGTCAAATCGGCTACCAGCCGAGTCAATAACGGCCTCGCTCGATATATCACAAATCATCATCGCTCGGTTTGCATTTACTCAACTAGAACAATAACGTCCCCGCTGGCAGCAGGACGTGGTGCTTGCACTTTCATCGGTCCCAATGAAATTGCTACTTTCACGTACACTTGCCGACAAAAGTCGCGAAACCAGCCGATTCCTTGCAGATGAGATTGACATGTTCATAAACAGCTGAAATCTCTCAATATTTAATAACATCGTGGTGACAATTTTGATTTCATATGTGGAGAATTAAAAATAGAACTTTCAACCGTGTTAACATAATAAATGATAAAATAGGTCGCACTATAATATCCTTTAAAATCCAATTCGTTTTCTAGGGTAAAACTTGTGAACTTTCCCCCGCTTTCCTTTCTTCGGAAGCATATTTATTTCTATTCTACTTAATCTACAGTGTGTGAAGTAATACTTTTGGTTCACCCTGTACATAAGTTAGAAGTCGCGGTTTTAAGTGTGCGACCGCGATTTCTCGCTTGTTGTTGCATTATTTTTTTCGACGCGTGTGGTCCAATCTGGCCAGTGCCCTGCTTTCCCTTCACCCTTCGGCAAATTGCTCTCCTTTCCTTTAACCCTTGAGCCACTCCGGGCCCCATCCGAGCACCACGCTGGATGAGTACCTTCCTCTCGCACTTTTTTAGAAACAGTCAGCATTCTCCCTCATGATTATGCTCCCCTATTATTTTCTGGCCTTTCTTTTTTTCATTAATCCAATTCAGTTTCATTTCATTTATGCGTCAAGTTTTATGTATTGTAAAATTTAATTGGCCGTTAAATTTCATTTGGCTCCGGGTTTCTAATATACTGACGGCTTTCTATTTGTTATTTTACATGTACATATATGCATAGTGGTGATACCACAGCCAATACAGAGAAATATACTTTTTCATTTACTTTCCTTAACTTTTGCTTTAATAGAGGTTTCGATGGAGAAGTCTTAATGCGCTATATTGTATTGATCTTGCATTTTCAAAGGATTGTCAATTCTGAAATAGTTTCCAATGAATACGAAAGGAATTCGGACGATTGGAGAGTGATAAATAGTGATTGAACTATTCAGTGCAACATTTCCTAAAGTTTAGTGTTTAACGTTATACGGAAAACAGACTGGCGGTAGGTACCTATTCTACTTCATATTTAAATTGGAGAGATTCGAAAGAACTATGGGTCTAGGAACAATTGATTTCTATTGGAGGGATCATCCTCTGCCGCGTGAGGCAGAAGGCACTAATTTAAGGAAAGCAAGTAGCAGCAGTCGGGCGGGCAAAGCCCCACAAATTTCGGCTTATCGGCCGATCTCCGTTTTCTAATCGGCGCTCATCCGTTCCTCGGCCAATAGAGAAAATCCGAAGAGAGCGGCATTCAGCGAGTAACGGTAAACTGTTAACTCCTCGCGCCGCGCTAAGTCGTCGCGACGGCTGACGACGGCAGCCCGCCACCCGCCCGGACGCTCTTCGTCCGGAATGCCAGCCGGTTACGTCAAGAATTACGTCCCTCCACGCTGAATGTTAACAGGCTGACCACCCTAGCCTTCGCAATACTATACTTCCCTTGACGCACAACCTTCAATACATCCTTGCTTTTTTAACCTTTGCTTACTCACGTCGATTTTCCCTTAGTCCTGCAATAGAATACATATCGCCTTCAAACCGGAAAAACTATCTATCTTTAAATAATTAACTTGTATTTTTTCTTCGGAAATATTACAAAAAACTTTCGAACCAATGTTTTCAGAGAAAAGTTACTTCAGATTAATATCATGGAAGATCCCACATCAGAATTTAAAAATTAATCATATTTTACCAAAGCAATCAGAGAGCAACGGCCATTTCATTTTGATCCATGCGACTGTATCGTATCAAGTTGCACTTATTTGATACTGCTATTTATCGTTTACTGTGCTTTACGAGATGGATGTGTACTGTCGGCATGATTTTACAATTTCCTTATTAATTGTTAAAAATATACCCTAAGACTACTATATTGCTTAAGCGAGTCCTACAAAATATAGTACTATGTACATGTCAACCGCCAACGACAGACCTGACAATCGAAGGGTTAAAAGACAATGTTTTATTAGGTTTTTAACATTCCTTTTGCTTAAGAAAATATGTTGCATAAACGACTTGATCAAAGTCTATATATCATAATCGATTTCAATATACCATATTATAAGACGTTACCCTAATGTTACACCGGCAAGCTGAATGACGACAACTATGTACAATTGCAAGAGGTCGATTTATCCAAACATACATATGTGCACTACAATACATATATTCATTCCTTTAGGCTATTTGAATAAGGGAATAATTAATGGAGTACATTAATAACTGAAACATTCTGAGGAATGAATACACTGATGCATTTCTTCCGAAACATATACTTTTAACCATGCGATTTATATGAAGATACGTATAATATTTCCTTACATATTTTACTAATATACAAATTAAGTAAAGTGTCGATACGATAAACCGCATGAGCGATCATCCGCACTATTAGGAAAATCAACTCCCAAGAAATTACACCAAGGCAACTTTATAAATTCTATCACAAAATTTGGAAGTTTATACTCCGTGGAATGTGCTAATAAAATCAGTTAAGGGCTGATACGAAGTTGGAAAGCTAATTAGCAAGAAAGTCGAGGGGAAAGTTTACAAGTTTCCGGAAGGCTTCGATTCTTAAAGCTCGAATTACAATTAATATCGTCAGCGCCGAGAGTCGCGGCAGACTGGCATTAAGGAGAATTGCACGGAGTAAGCGGGGCGTGCAAAAGTCGTTGTCCTGGTGGCGTGAATCCCATTAACATAAATGAAAGGGCATTAGAGAATTTGCTGCAGTGAATGTGGATCGACCTTCGTGCGGATAAGGTGACCTTGATACACGTCCCCGGCGAGAGTCGAAGTTATACCCGCGATAGGCACGTTCTCCGCGCCTAAGTGAAAGGACTCTACCCAGGTATATATTGTATGTATACGTGGTATATAGATATACATATATATCCGGCAATAGCGTCCACACATGCCAGCATCGATCGCTTCGCCGATATTCTAAGACAATGCGACTCCTTCTCCGCCGATACTTGCCAGTGATAGACTTATTCTACTTTTTTATGCACCGATATACACTTACTGACAGTAGTCACGGAATAAGCTAACCTACCATTATTCAACCGCAAATGATTATGCTGGCATGCCATTGTCGTGTTTTTACACTTTTTTAATATAGGCAGTTTACAGTTATTATTAGCTCCCGATAGACTTACGCTACTTTGTATACATCGATGTACTTGCTGGCAATAGTCAAGGAGTAAAGCAACCTAGCATTATTTAACCGCAAATGATAATACTGGTATATGTGTAATTGTCATTCTGTATTCTACTGCTTTTTATTCTAGAGAGTTCTTCTGTTATTCTTAACCATGGATTGAGTTATACTACTCTTTATGCACTGATATGCTTGCCACTAATAGTCATGGAATAAAGCAGCCTTGCGATTTTTAACCGTAGATGATTATACCGGCGTGTGTCATTGTAATATTTTTTATTTATACGAGTATATGTATATGCTTATTATTACTAGACTGTTATTTGACAATATTGAACGGACTATATTTAAGGGCTTCATTTCATCACCCTTGGTATACATTCATTATTATATCGAAAATATCTAGATACATATTGAATATGTGGAGATTGACCGACGTAGATGCGGGATCAAATTAATAATAGTATTACTATTATTTAAAGGCCTATATGTACTTCAACGGGCTGCTTGAGCTTTTGTCGGTATTTGCTTGCTCGATTATTAAATATTGACAGTTCGCAGCAGCATTAAGAAAGAAAAAAACAGAATGATGAATAATTTCACGCCTTATCGATTCTCATTAAGAGTATAGTTATACTTACAAATCTGAGGTACATATTCTATATGTATATTGCGTAAGCACATCGGGTGGGTAATTATATAAAATCAATGAAATAATTAAACAACAAGCGGCGACAGTTGCTTTCTATCATTAACCAACTCCGATCGCTTCCACTTTCTCATGCACGTATGTTAACGCTTAACCCGGTTGCGATTGTTCGTTGTCTAACCACGATTAATTAAAGTAATTAGTGCGGGGAGGTTAGGTAACTCAACCTAGGAGACTGCCGGCACAAAAAAAGCCCAACAGGAAATTGGTCGAGCAGCCGATGACAAAGATAGTACGCAGGAGAACAACAGAAGAATTAGCCAGCCGGCTTCTCCGGATCAATTACACCCGGTATAATATACCAGGAAACGTCCAGCAATTATTGCTGGCTGGCCCATATATTACCGGGTGGCTGTCGGCTGAGCGGCAGCGTTGTTTCTTGTCTCCATGCCTATTTGCCTTCATTGCGCCCGCCTCAGGGTTGACTGCTCCATACAGATATATCAGCGTAGGCCCATCCTGCATTAGGCCTCATCTACTCGAGCTTATGCGTCTTCCCATGTCCATGTATGTGGGAATCGACCTGCGCGCAATAGTGCTCGCCACATTCCAGCAGGGAATTATCGTTAATTCATTACACAAACGCATTAACATCAGACATCTGTAATGGAATAGTTGGACGCTCGAGATTTCCCCATAATAACATTTCCCACTATCATATTATTCCTGACCAGTGATTCTATTCAATAAGTAACGTGTAGCAACTGCAGTTTTTGCTAATTGCTGTATTTCGACATAATTTATCTGCATCGCACACTTAAATTTCACGAAAATGAATTAGCTATATTTCGATGTAACGTATAATTTACAAATACGCACTCGGTGCAAGTGATCCTGGGCCTCGAAAGTACATAGATGGCGCACCGTAAGTGAACTTCACCTATCCCGACACCAAAATAAAGGAATCCAGTTTTCGAAAATCTTTGGACACCATCGTTTGGTATTAGTTTATGTTAGGTGGGAAGATCGGCGGGGTAAACATCTGACTGGTCACATTTCTTAGAGGCTAGTGGTAATTCATGTTACACCTGCTGAAACTATTTGAAAGTTTCTTCGCGTGATCCTGGGATTGTGTCTGTCCAGATTGCCAGGCTGTTTCCATATTCATTGTTATTGTTGTTAGACGGTATCGCAATACAACTGGTTGGAGGAATGAAAGTCATCGGACCAGAATGTAGCTCTCCTAGGCGACGCAATATCGTGATGTGTTGCGTGATACAATAGAATATCTGAGAAACTGCGTAGTTGAATGTAAAAGCCTCGATATTAAAGTAGGAATAGAAGCTCTTAGGAGATGGCCTCTAGTATATGTCTTTATTATTGCGTCCTTTTGGACCTTCGCTGCGTTTTGCAGAAGCCCCCTCCCCCAACTTGTAACAGTTGGGATTTTAAGGTTAGGTTCTGTTTTCAATGTCGCATAAATCTGAACAAGTTAAAGAGCAACAATCTCGAGAAGGCAAAACAATAAAACTTTGAAATTAATGGACATTTTTATTGTTTAAAGGCAAACATCGAAAAAATGACTGTTTTCTTTGATTTGTTTATATTTAAATGATTTTGAATGGACAGCAATTAAATAAAAGGGTTTCAGAAATTCGCAGTGAAATGTGTCTTGAGCCCCACGAGCATTCAAGGTAATGTCCGGGTCGAGAGGTTAAGTTCTCCAGCATAGACCGTAAAGACACGCCTATAATAAATCCAGTTCTCAATACGCAATACGCTCCTATTATTTTATTATTATTTGTCAGTCGATAAGTTGATAGGAACTGTTTTGAGTTTACGAAGTAATACTACGCAGGACCCGAGGCAGAAAAAGTCTACGAATTCGTTCCCCCGTACACGCTTCAATATTCCCCTTTACCCTCAATCAATCAGAGCAGCACTCCTCGGCTAAGTTATTGATAGTCTGATCGATAGATTTTGATAGATGGAAAAATTTTGATAGATGGCTCGGCGAAAGCGAAGACAGCCGAGGTCTGGCCTGGTCAGTGGCAGGCTGGACTAGCTTGATCGTGCTATTCGCACAGTCGAGGGTCGCACAAGTGCGTTGAACCAGTGCGGGACGATGACGATGAATCGTCATTAGGCGAATCGCTTGGATCCAACGAATTCATTGAGAAACGAGACACTGCGGCCCAGATACTCGTGCAAAAGCCTTTCCAGTGCTATGCGACGACCCTGCCCTTTCCTTATCCTTTGCCACTGGACTTTATTCCATTGCGATCTAATAAAACATTACTCCAACAATGACTTAAGAATTAAAAAAACATATTCTCCCCAAAACCTTCCAAGGTATATAAGTCAATAAGGGAGAAACGTGTCCCAATACCTGTTAGATACTACGTTCCAGTAGTGGATTCATTTTGAAAAGTCAATTTCACGTTCTTTTTAGGGACGCCCTAAGTTTCCTGCAAAACCACTCTTACATATTAGTTTACCTTCAAGACTCAATATGCGTGAATTGTGTACAAAAACATAATGTCAAATACTCTGGCGGGTGTATACGCCTTTCTAAACTGTGTAATTCTTTGCTATTTATAATTATTTATATGTATAATAACTGCTTGTTTTTGGAAAAAGTATTTTTGTTGTTCTGCAGGATTAATACAATCATTGACTAACATGTTGAGTAGTTAATTGCTTCTTCAATTTTAAGAAATTTATACAGCGAACAATAAAAGCAAACGAAGCTGATATTAGGAATGAAAATACAATCAATAAACAACGCGTGTACAATTGCCAGTGCAATCGCAAATAGTTGGGAACACAAATTCATTTGTTTATTTACCAATTAGTAAGCAATTTAACGTCTGGCATTTTAAAAACGTAGCCCTTTTGTTACTTTATATTTATAGTTTTGTTATTTTATTATAGTGGGCTTTAAGGGGTTAAACTGATGAAGTGCGACGCGGACTTGGCTAAAAGGCCAAAGCAGTCGCAATTTAATGAAGCGAGCAGTCCCACGCTGGGACGCAGTTGGAGCTGATGAAATAGACTTATGGCATAAGTACATAGCGTCACAATAGTCGAACCGTAGTTTGCCATACGTGGAACGAGGAAGAGCATTGACCCCTCCACCACTTCCCCCTCCCCGGCCCTCTTCCCTATCTGTATGCGGAACTGATTAAGGCTTCGTGTCGTTTAATAACACATACGGATTAACCTGGTTAAACTTAATCTTCAGAGATCAACGAAGACGATCTCCGGCAGAATTCGATCTTCTGATTGTGGCGTTCCAACCTCCCAATAGCTCCTTCGACTGGACCACCATTGGCCGTCAGCAGAGCTTTGATTCCAATCTACGCCAATTTACGTACTTCCACGAAATTTCGCCGAGCTTCCATTAGCTCGACCAATGGCAAGCCTAGAGTATCTCGAACTCGACGAGAATAGACACGTTTCTTTAGATGTAATAGGATGATGGCTTTAATTGGTCTAGACACTGGCGATATGTACTGTGATTTGACCGCCGGGAAGCGGAACCGGGACGTTTGACGTTGGATTCCTTTATTAAGAGAATAAACCATGTTGAATGTTCATATTGCGGCAGAACTACTTTTATCGGAATTTGCCTTTATTTTTAAACAGTACGTTACGTTTATAGATTTTCTTGAAGTACACAAAGATTAGTATTGAGGAAAATATCTAACTTGCCGGAGACAAAACTGTACACCTGCATTTTTTGCAAAAATGCACACATGCATTTTTTACTATCTGCACACTCTTTTACACTTTTTTTGTGGTTTTTCTTTATATCAGTTCCCGTCTATTTCAAGAAAAATCATAAAAATGATGTGCACGTGTTCGAATAGTAAACACATCAGACAAGACAGCGTAATTCGGATGAGGAAAGCTCTACAGCAATAAATGAAGCTACATATCCAATTGTTTAAATATCCGGTTAACTCGAGAAATAACGGTAACAAGTAACCGGCTGAGTGTTTGCCTTATAGTTTGATAGTATATCATTGAACAAATCATTATAATTAATGTGTTTCCTAACGGTCAGTTCCAAGAGACTGAATTCTAACAACATACTTTACTGGAAAACAGACAGTTCATAAAATAACATTGCAAATGTGTAAGAAGTTCGGCGGAAGTGACAGGAAACCAGACTAACAAAAGCAAAACGACACTTGCTATTGTAATGCTCAGGTTGACCGGAAACTGTTGAGACCAACTATATATGTATAAGAAGTATAAATGTATTATAATTTACTCGTATTATGGCATTGACTTATCCGATAGAGGACGGTGAAATGAATTGCTGATAACAATGCAGTAAAAGTTATAATTGAACTATTGTATTGGATAATTTGATGTAGCGGAAAGCTCAAAAGTGTGTGGGAGTTGTTCAATGACGGGTCGCTCCTGCGCTATTTTTCGATTCACTTTACAGCCACTATGCCCTCTACAATGTAGCATACAAATGCGCCCCGTGGCAATATATTTCGCCTGTCAGTTCCCAGAAGCCAATTATGATTGAATTAGCAAAGAAGGCAACCGTTGCCACTTTGGATTGTCGAATGTAGCTTGCGAGTCCGCTTCTTTCGGACTTCTGTTTCGCGATGCCCGACAAGGAGATTACCTAATATTCATTCAATTGTAATATCTCATTATCATTGCAACTTTATCATAACCTTATTCATTCTTTTTGCGTTGGGAATCCACAACTGAACTCTATCTATATGGAACATTACCATACTTGGTAAACTTGTACCATTTTTTGATTTTAATGAAATTATTCAGCGTCACGAGCAAGAATTTCTTCCTATCAATATAAATCTTATTTTCCTACTTCCTACATTCAGTATATTTAGTATCTTTTTAAGATCCATACCAAAGAAATGCACTAAATTTGCTTTTTCGGATCTGAAAAAGTGGCTCGGAGAGGAAGGAAATTTAACTTGACATTTCTTGGGTTACGTGTTCCCCTGATCGGATTCTGATATTTTAGTTTACCAATCATCCAGCGGACGCACGGCCGACTTCGTATTCATGAGTGCTAGGATTGTTTACGTCTTGTTACGTATCCCGGTGACGTGTCAACCCTGTTGAGCGACCAGGGAAAAAATGGCACTAAATTTCCTTTTTTTGGTCCACGAGAAAATGGATCGAGATGGCTGGAAATTTAACTTGGCATCTCTTGGGCGGTGGGTCCCCTGACCAGCTTCCGATTTTTTAGTTTACGTACGCACACGTGGTTTGGTATTCATGAGCGCTAGGTTTTTTTTTACGTCTTCTTGCGTATCCCAGTGACGTATCAACCCTGAGGAAGACGCGCCACGCCGCGGCCCGCCTGCATTTTGATGAAGAAGATTTTCGACATCTCGCCTGGAAATCTACGCAAAAGCGAAGCGTACCCGCCGGGGAATACGATCGACCTCGTTTCGAAAGTGACTGCTAAAGCCGTTTTTCCACGGCATCCGGTGAGCAGATCTGCCGAGCGATCGCACCAAGAGGAAAAATCGAAATTCAATTGTATGCCAATGAGGATTGGTTGGATAACGCGTCTCCCGCGACTTGTAAAACTGTGAGCGTCAGAGTTAGTTCCTTTTATGTACTAGGTGTACTTAAAGTAGTTCCGCAGACTACCCTTCTAAGCCATATTCTCATTCTATTCTTCGTCGACTTCATTATTAAAATGAGTGATATCAAGTAAATAATAAACAGGATTTCATTGTTTTGAAATGCATGTATTACCATTAGGTTAAGTATAGCTTGCCGATAAAGGCTTTCATTTCAAATCAAAAAGATTACTTTTCCCTAGTTTGGTATACTTTGCAAGGAAGCCCACAAAAGTAACAACAGACGTTATTACATAAACTTTAACACGAATTCCAGTAATCGTGTAGGTTAAATGTAATTCATAAGATACCTGATAAAAGTGGTAACAATGGATACTATAAAGTGATTAACGAGAAGAGAAATCAATTAAAATGCTGTCTAATTTAAAAACTGGCCAATGAAACCTACGAATGAAGAATTTCTTTTCTTTTCTCTTTGAACATGAGCTAGTAATTCTAAATTCCTATTGGCCTCATATAGACCTCATATATTGGCCTTAGTTGGCGTGGAAAATTCATAAACATTTGAGATGGACCACTTAATTTATTTGGTACGTGATCCGTTTCGTGGAAGTTGTTATATAACGTTGTAACTGAAAATTCATGGCTGGATGTTCATTGTTTATCTAAACTGATTGTGGGTTCTTCCAAAGCCCAACACACCCAGTACAGAGTGGAATTATTCAGCGGTTTTCACCTTGTTTTCAAATTTCTCGGGCGATCGAGCTCACTGAATTATTGATGAACCCCATAAGGCACGAGCTGCCGCGAGGAATTCAGATATTATTCGGTGACCAGGCACGTCGACGCGCAATCTTAATGTGACGGGCGATCGTCTGCCTTGACGGACGAGTCCCCTCCGCTCTCACAATGTCCAGCTGCTCCACCGATTTCCTAAGAAGATACGACCATCGCTAAGAACAACGGAAATTCGTCTCCACCACCAACCGGAAAAGCATATGCTCGATCACTGCGAGCCACAGTATTTGTATCGAGCAGTCTCAAAAACTCGAATCCTTCTGCTTATCAACTAGTCCCAATTGCAAGTTATTAATAATTCAACCGTTTTTCATATAAAAACTTGCAAATTCTTGCAGAGTTTCTGGGGATTTTGGATGGGTGGTTTTACGGGGTGGTTAATGGTTTGGTTCAATGATGAAAATCAGGTTACGTTTCAGTGAAAATGCGTTCAATGAAGGGATGAACATTAATCTTTGCGCTTCGCTTTTAACGCTGGCTGGTTGTCTATTTCGGCTTCAAAACAAAAAAAAACATAAAAAGTAAAACAACGCTCCAGTGTTCCCGGAAAGTCAACTAGGGGGTGTGTGAGTCGACGTTGCATCAGCCGTATGGTATTCAATACCGAACAATAGCAGTGTGGGCGTGCGCGCGCCTATGTGTATGTGTGAGTGAGAAAGAGAAATTAATCAAAAGAAAACGGAAAAATAGGTCGTGGAAAACATATGTTTCGGCAGAAAACAAAGTCAAAATAAAGTACAGGGCGTTTACCAATACACAGGTGGAATTACACTTCCAGAGTAATCAACTCCTGATTATACGAACCATACATACAAACAAACACACGAATTTGTTTAAGCATTTCATTAAACGAATAAAACGTCCAACAGAAACTGAATGGTTTGAAATGATTAAAATGATAGTGATACTGCTCTCCGATAGAGTGTGGAATTGAGAATAAGTCTGGACATAACGAAACCAAAGGTTTTCAAAGGTATTGAACGCACAAGTCCGTGACATCGTTTTCGAAGCAGCCTGTACACAGGGGCTCGGCATACTACTGCGTCGTAGACAGAAGGCGACAGTCGACCTTGTCTCGTGACGTCACCGGCCCGTCTAGACGGGATCTATCGCTTTGAATGTGTCCCCCATTCTCTCCCCCATTCTCTCGGATTAAATTCGAGAACGAAAAAACTCAAAACGAGCCATGGAGCAACCCGATCCACTCGTTGAGCGGATTCCCCGGCATTAATTTCGACGACCTCGCTCTGTCCCGTCCCGTCCCGTCCCTTGTTCTCCACCCTCCGCCTGTGCCCTATATCGACCTCCTTCTTCCTCTTCCCGGGCGGAATCTCTTCCTCCTGCCTCTCTTTACATCTTCCTCGATGAAGGTCGTGCATACGCCTTGCCGTGCCGCGCCGTGCTCCACTGCCACCATCAACACACTACACTCCCCATCCTAATGTGTCAGGAGTAGCTTCGTCGAGAAAGACTGCTTGCTTCCGTGTTTCCCTCTCATCTCGCTTAGACTTGCCCAGCCTTTCCGGCCCACCATCCGCAGTTCCCTTTACTTTGCTTTCCGCAGTTTTGCGGCCTCTTTCATCCCCTCTTGCCGCCGCCGCTGTTACGCTAACGCAAACCAAACCAGACGCTTTCTAATTACTTTTTAGAATATTCCCCTGCAGCTATGTCTTGGACTGCCAACGAATTCGGCCATCTTATCTCAGCTAGCGGGCGTGGTAGAAATGTGCATAGTCAAAGCAGTGCCTTTAGTCAGGCTAATCGACCAGCGAATTATAGAAAAAATAAGTTGGTTATTCATTGGGGTAGTAGCGCGCGGTTGATTCGAGGCGTTAATGAACTAACAGTGTCGGATTGTCCCGGTCGATTTTATCTGAATGGCGGCCTAAGCGACTCGAGCCGTAATTAAGTAAGGGTGGCAGGTGGCAAACAGAGGGTGCGGATGTTGTGATTATACCGAGACAGGGCATAATAAAGCGGGACACATGGTGTGAAAACGGTGACACTCTAAAGCTCCTTGGCAAGGAGGGTTGTGCTCTCGTGGGAAGAGAGAGAGAGTGAGAGCGAGAGCGAGAGGGTGGGTCGAGGCGATGAGAACAAGCGGATTGCGTCTCCTCTTCCTCCTTCTCTGCTGCGTAGAAGCTGTCTGCCTTCGCCGGGGTTGAAGTGCCGATCGATGTACGCACTCCTCGACCACACCCGTCGATGTTCCTCCTTTGGCTAGCTCGCTCCGCCGAACTTCCAAGGAATCGATACTCCGATCGTCTCGCCGAATTGCCCATACATGTCCTCCCTAGGACATTCTCCTGGCACATTTGCTATTCTTTGGTTAGTCCAACGGGCGTCCAAATTAAATTCAGACCAGAACTAAAAGTTGCAGAAAACTGCTGATTTCTCACCCAATGTTATAAAAAATGCAGAAAAATAAAGAAATATCTAATGCGTTCTATTACTTTTATGGGGTTTCTTCAAGCACGTCGCGCAGACTAACACCTAGAAGAACCATCAAAATAATATGACCAAGTGTTCCGATAGTAGACAATTCGGAGACGAGAGGTTCTATAGTATGTACTAGGAGAGGTCTGGAGATTGTTTCAAATTTTGTAGCTTAAATCGAGGGCTTTGGAAGAGCAGGGATGCCGAAATCTGTTGGGGGCTATTAAGAGCTAAATGCTGATGCCGGTTGAATGGGCTGGCTGCTCTCCGGAGTAGCAACGTGCTTTAACAATTGCTTTTAAATCTCACGACGGGGTTAGCCATTCGGGCCTCTCCAGTAGAGGTCAGGGTTAAGGTCTGGCCCGCAGTGAGTCGGATCATTTTGGTCGGGCATGTGGGTCGCAGCAGCGCACACGAACGCTTGCGCAAGTGTCTCAATTTACTATTAAGATTTATTAAATCAATATCCAGCGCAACACTCTCACAGGTGCTCCGTCCAAGAGAGCAAGTTAAGGAAGAACCCGTACACCTCCATAGATACACCTCCTCATTCATGTCACAAAGGATTCGAGTAGACGTTTCATTTAAGACAGCGATGTCGTCTTTCGTCTTCATATAATAGAGAATGTGAAGAGTGTCAGGGTTTGCAAAGTAGCTGCTCTTGTAATTCTGTAAAGTGATAAAGTGAAGTCTAGTTGAAACTCTTGGGGCGTCTTGATATTAGTCGCACAAGTTGCAACTGATGTCTGGGGAACTTTCTTCCGAGCAGTGGCATTTCTCCGAGTGGTTCCAGCGAAAGCTGTGGTTTCGGTCGGTCTACGAGGCTGCAACGGCGCGGCGGGTTATTTTGGACAGACATGTAGGTTAATGCGAGATGTCGGGTAGGAGAGATGGTGCATATTAGACCGGCAGATTGAAACACAATCGATTTAATGGAACGAATTATGCGGGCACGACGAGGGCCAAGGGCAAATCTGTTGAGAGTCTGATTCACCTGTTTGGCTTGGACAAGGCGCTCGGCTCCCGGCCGGAGCGAGCATTGCCTAGGTCAAACCCGGGGACTCCTCGCTCGCTTCTCACTTCAACCCTTTCGCCCTTCGTGGACCCCTCCTTCCTGCGCGACAAAGAAACTCCAGACTCGAGAGCCAATTATCAACGATTGATATAAACGGTTTAACACGACTGGAGACTGCGCCCTCTTAATGGCCATCGAAACTGGACTTCTTGCTCGTCTTTCGTCCTGTTGGGGTTATGTGATCTTATAAATGCTCGCATAACGCGCGAGCCTGACAGCTTTCCGTCGCCTCCAACTTAATTGCCCATTTGCGCGAGGGTAAAACTGCCAGATATTCAATGGGGCTTGAACTTTTTGTCTGGAAGACTCTCGGCTTAACGTATAATGTGAATAGCTAACGTCCATACAATGAGCAGCATAATGCCTGGAGAAGCGACGGCCGCTGCGCAAGGCTATGAACTTGGAATGCGCCAAGTAACCAACTAGTAACCCAGACTTTAGTATTCTCCAGGTGTCCCCCTGTACAAGACTTCCTCATTCCAGGTTCCAACTATCGTCGTGCTTCTCTCTTCTTGCACGTTCCCCCCAACGCTTCAGCCTTCCTCCTCTTTCTTCCTTCACCTATCTCCTTTCTGCCATCCTTCTTCGCCTGGTGTTGCTCCCGATTTATGTCTTCTTGCCACATTCTTTTCCGGAATCTTGCGTACATATAGTTTTCCCTGTGAGCTTTAGAATATTCTTCATCGTTTGAAATATCATTCAGCAATCTGCTTTGGGCTTGGGCGAGGTATTATTGAACAAGAATGTTGAACAAGATTTTCGGGGCACTCGGGGTCCAAGTTCACCGGCACATGACGTATTAAAACAGTCTCGTGTTTCGCGAGGAGCGTAGAGGATCCTTCGTGACTTAATCCTTGAGTAAATTAACAATCGATATCCCAGCCAAGTCCACTCAGCCGAGGGCTGACGCGATGAGAGAAAGGAAGCGTGATCCGAGTGGAAATGACTGTCGATGGAAAGTAGCGACCCCGAAAGCGAAGCCAACGCAAGCGCTTTAAAAAGTTTCGCGAAAGCGAAGAACGGCCGATTGCTCGAACGGGCGCCTTTGCATCTGCCGAGAGAGTGAATGCCTGCTCGAATTACAAATAAGAACAATGAATCAGAAAATCTATCAATTTCCACGATTAACATTTAAAAGTTGCATACCCCATCTTTCCCTAGTTTTACTGTTTTTCTACCAAAAAATCACAAATTCCCTGTTCATAGTTTTAGCGTTTTGTATTACGTGACTCGTTCAACAGATAAATATCGCCACATTATTGACCACTAACCGCACGATACACCACTACTGGATAATGACAGTTACATAATGTGAGTTTTTCCAACCATCATTCCACATTCAACCGGTGTCCACTTCGACTAGAAGACCTAGTCACACTTAGAACACTAAGAGAGTCCTGGCACATGTGCAACACATGAAATCACTATCGGACGAGAAAGGTTGGACGGCTGATTGATATTCCACACTGAATATTGCATGCACGCTTCTGGCAGCTGACCAATTACACCCTTTTTCCGTGAAAATCCGCAATTGCACCGAATAAACAATGAAGCGGCGCAGCCATGTTGCAGCAGGTGCATGTCCAATCATTAATTCCTCTTGTCCGTTTTTCTTTAAATAGGAGCACTACATATATATCAATCTTCTCGGATGATTGAACGCTGGACCAATGGAAACGGCTGATTCATAGTTATTGAAAGAGAAAGAACAAAAAGAGAACAATAATATCTTCATTCGTAACAGTCTTTCGTTCCTCGGACTGAAGCGCCATCTGGTAGACGGGCCTGGTCTTTCTATCAGAGCATTGCCACTTTGTCTATGGGAATCAAATCGCACTTAAACTTGGGGACTGGGTTCCAATTGATTCTTTTTCTTTCGCAATCATTTTATATTTCCTATTGCCGTTCTCGGCAAATATCTTGCGAAATACTTTTAACTCGGTGTACTCTCTCACTGAACGCATTCAATGTTATTTTGGGCGAAATGAGATCAGGCTTTTTCTTTTACGATGATCCCAGCATTCAGATCTCATCGCATAAATATCCCGATTTACGGCCAGCTGTATCAAGGAGCTTTCTCCTCTCTCAAGATAAAGCACGTGCAAACTCAGGGCTCTTGCTTTTTGCCAAAATACATATATGTATGTCTACCCAATTCATTGAGTACCTGGCTCCGATTGAAACAGCAGACACTTTCTTTTTTTCAACTATAACTATATATGCTTACTTCCAGACTTTAGTGTTGCTTTCCAGTGAACTTCGTAATAGCAAGGCTACGGAGCAAAGGTAGTTTGCGCAGGTAATATTCTGGGAAACGGTCGCCTACAATAACCTATAACTGGAGCTCGAAACGATCGCTAGATAGATTTGGGTCAGAGTAAATTCACTCTTGTACCGACCGCCGACGTAAGACGTTCTAAGTGGAAAATGAGTGGCTGCTCACTTGTGTCTGCTCATAGGGTTAAACGAGTCTGCTGCAAGCACTTCTCCCTGTTACAATGTTAACGAGGACACCAAGTGGTGTACGCTTTAAAAGCTGGATTTTTAGAAAAATATAATTTTATTAATATAATAGTTTCTTTCGCGAAAAGCGCAATCTTTGGAAATGTATCATTTGTTAGCGGTAATCTGGTACGTCCCAAAGTAAATTTTCCTCTTTTGGCTCCACACTAAATCAGAATCTTTTAACATTACTCACCAAGTACACGAATCTAATTAATATATGTATATCAAAAATATATTATCTAATTAATATATGCATTATCTTGTTATCACCGGTACGGCAATGAATTAAGCTTACAATCATGTCAAAGTTTCGTACCTAGCTATGAACATTTTCAAATTCACAAATTTAGGGGTCCGCAGATCTAACTTCCCACTCATTGTTAGTGAAGTGAAAATGTTACATCAATTGTATACGTGTTGAACTAACGAGCACAAAATTAAATAGTACCCCTTTCATGGTTTTCAAATACTGATATGTTAATGTAAAGAGTATGTTATAATAAACAAAATTGTTTACGGTACGTCGCCACCGTTATGCGTATAATGATCGAATATTGAGCAGCAATTTTTCAATATGGTACGAAAATTTACGTGGGGTAGACAATGGAATTTAATTGATTTAAGGAAAATCCAAAAAACCAAAACGCCAAAAGATTCATTCTGGCGAGTCCAGCGACTGCAAACAGTACCGACTGCGCTGGCAATGAGTCGCACAGTGCTTTGGCGCACTCTATCAAAAAGCTGGCCAAACTATAGAATCGGCAACGCAATAGTGGTAAAGTAGTGATGCCCTTCGAAATACAAGTGAACCGTCACTTACACATATTTATCATTGCTTACTTGTAAAAAAAGTTTGCGTTACAACTCTATAAATACCAATAGCACTATTCTCACTCTAATGGTAATTCATTGCTCCAATTAATAGCACCGACCAGGTTCCATACCTGTGATAATAGTAATTACTTAATTTACTGGGGGAATGTTAATGTCGGTGTATAAGCCGCGGCTGTATAATCCCGAAGTGTAGCGGTTTTCGATCGATACTAAACCTTCACCTTCATTTATGACAAAGTTGCAACTCGAAGAATTTATTTACGAATTTTGTATTTCATCATATTTTTCCAAATCTACTAAGCCAAGAACCAAGCGGATCGAATTTCCTCTTTATTTTTCTCGTGGTGCAATTACGTTTAAGGTTTCTATTATTCTTGCAGGCGAAGGAGCGAAGCACTAAATAAGTAGTTATGTACTTACATTCGGACCCGTACCTGGCCTGTGATAGAACGACATTACTCATTACATTTTCCTGCTATACTCAGCCCAATCCCAAAACACTTTATTATACTGTCTTTATGGTTTTAATCATAGAAATAGTGAAACTGAGTGTTTAGATAATAGAAAAATTAAAACACATTAATCGAATAAGAGAGTAATATTGTGTACATGTGTAGTCAATTATATCCTCACGGACTCGGGATTGTTTTGTATTAAACGAGCGATCAGTTTCATTCGTAATATGTAATATATCCATAGTTAAGTTAACGATCGTTAGAACTTAACCCTGACATTAGCCTGTTCAACAATATTGTACAATAGCCAAGGACTCTCTCTTATTTGAAACTCAAATAATGCGGGTGTGTGCGTGGTATGTCGAGAGAATGTCCACAGTGGTGCAAGCTAATCGCCGGGGTAAACACGAGCATGCACACTGTACGCACGCTCACCCGGTTACCGGCGCGTAGTGCCAAGTAGCAGAACAGCATAACGCCATGACGATTCAAGCATTGTTCTGCTTCCTTGCCACTTTCACTCACTCATTTAGCTGAATTTCCCGAAACAAACCACTGCACACCCTTCGTAGATGTCACGCAATCATCTAATTCTTTGCCTCAAATTCGTCTGTCATTTACCCATTTCCCTATGGCGGTATGATTTCTGAACATCATAAGTAAACACTACCAGCACATAATTCATGGAAATACTTCAATTTTGTATTAATTCCACGCTTTTATGCTACTTTACTCAAATCAGGGTTTTCGCAATTCATTGTCGCTCCAAGTGTTTCTACGATAATTTTGATCACAACTCATTTGGCAGCAGGTTTGCTGTAGGAAAAACTGAGTAATATTCGTAAAGCAAATAAAAGGCATAACAGAAGAACGGATTGACTACAGAACTCCATTAGATATACGATTAACCTGTACGCTGCGGCATTCATAGATTGTTGAATTTTCCAGTGAATAATCCAACAAAAAGATACAGAAACTCGAAATAGTAATACAATAATCATAAATGTAGACTTGTGTGTGACGATATATGTATATGTAATACGAAAAGTTGGGGGGGGGGCAGAGAGGATTCTCTCCCCTAAATAAGCTGAAGCTTGCTAAGAAAGTTCAAGTTGGAGAATATGAGGAGATGGCCTAAAGGCTAAAGAATGAAAAGCGAAATAAATACATGCGTGGCAAAGGCGATCGATACCTTAACATCCTCTTCATCCATCCACGCGGCTGACGTCACGATCAGCTGGCAGGAGAGGCGAAGCTTTTGTTCTACGGACCTTGAACGCGACCGAGCGTAAATAGGCCCGCTAACACGGTAGCACCGATAGCGACCAGACCGAGCCAGAGGGAAACGGACTCCTCCGCCGCAAGACTCTCACAAAGGGAACGAGGAAGGCGTGAGAGTTCACTTAGAACCTGCACGAACATGTCACCGGCGATCCGATCGTTGCCGCAACACTCGAACGACATTTTCGAACGATAACGCTGCCACCGGCACTCGGCTTCTACCACGCCACCACTCGCGATCACGTTCCACATGCACGGGGGTGATGCCGGTTATACAAAAGTAGAAAAAGGAGAATGAATGTTGTTTCGCCGAGAAGTGGGCGGTAGCGGGAGGCCACGAGCCAAGCGGCTTTTCGCTTTCGACTGAAAATCGTACCTGCCCTATCTGCCTGCCGGCTTCGAGCGACACTAACACTTCGATATTCCTCTTGATGCGCGCAAGTCTATTTAGCTTGTTGCTCGTGTGCGTTCCCTATGTAATACACACACACTCGCGTGTTCATGTTATTACATGACGCTTGTTATATATGTGCGTATATCAGATACAAACTCAAATTATGCACATTTTCCATTTCCATAGAGCTACATACTGTTATTGTGATGTTAATATAATATGTTGACACGTAAAGGATAACATATATTAAAATGATTATACTTTGCATAGCAAAACACTTAGGATACTAAATTTTTAACTAAAGGAAAAAATACTCTAGTACTTTGGTTGAGCCATCAAGTGATTCTAACATCAAGTCAGTTAGAATGTGGTGTAGTTTTGGATGTGTTACTACTGACAGCTATTAGTGACTGTATTAACATTCCTGTCACATATGAAAGAACTTACTGTTGATCCAACAGAGTGTAAAATATGTGTGATATTACAATATTATGTAATCATGCAGAAAATCTTTAAATTTGAATACTGTTAAGAAGAAAAAGATAGTACGTATGAATGCGAGTCTTCCATTTATATCTCAATGTTCACTTAAATCTATATCCAAGTATATTTTACACTTCATATAAATACATTGGTTGTGGGTTTATCTTACAACAGGTCACATTTCATTCTCTTACAAGCTACACTAATAGTATCAACTTAGGATCATAGAAAAATGTAGAATCATGATAAAAGTATGAGTTTGAATGAATCCATCTAGTGTTATTCTAGTATTCCTTATTTCTTTTCTTCGTTCAGATTATATTTCGTTTTGAGCTTGTCTATCTCCTCCATCTTTTTGTCAACATCCACCCGCTTAAATGCCTTATTACTCTGGTAATAAAGAACTACGAGATACCGGTTACACACATTGAAACCGCTCAAATGGTCGCAAGCGTTCTTCGCATCAAATATGTCCTCGTACACAACGAAAGCTGTCCCTCTTGTTTCAGCTGTATTCCCTCTGCAAAGCAAAGCATGAATTATTAATTAATATAAAACTTGATTTATATATGGAGCACATGTTTTAAGATCTCCCGGATATTTGGAATGAGTTTGCACTCTAGTTTAAAGAAGTATATAGTCAATCTGTGTCTAACAAATGCACATATTATCAGGTTTTAATGTTACATTTCTATTATGACTTTACAGGCTGTAAAACCAGTGAGATACAACTGACAACGTATTGCAAGGTATCCGATTTGCAAAGCAGCCAAGCACTAGTGACCATTGCTAAGATACTCACACTCTAATTTGCCTGATAGCTCCGTACTTGCCAAAAATATCGTACATCTCCTCGGCCGTGATTTTGTAGGGCAGATTCCTTATGTAGAGTACCCTGTTTACTTCTGGAGGGAGCCTCACCTAAGCCAGACACATTTTATACAAGTATAAGCCTGTCCAATCGAAGGTTAGAATACACAGAACACTGTCATTTCGACTGATTGGTTGTGCAGTACTTACGTTGGCCCTTCGTTGCAACATAGCCATCGTCATTTTGCCGAGATATTTGGTTTCTACTTTCTAGAGAGATGTAAACGGTATTTACTCCACTCTATCGGGAATAGTTCGGTAGAGTTGCATGCGTCAACAACACACAGATAAAATGTATTACGTGTGTATGTGCATAACGCAGCAGCAGGCGCATAGAAAGGTAGTATAGTACGAGAGCTGCGCAGTCTAGCGGTAGGTTTCAGTATTCTTTACAGTTTCAAGTATTTCAGTATTTGCATTGGAGACATCGTTACCAATATTGAACGGTGAATAAGGAGACTCAGAAATATGCGCCAAGTAGTCGTCCCTTTCCCATATTACAACAATATATGAAATTACGGTGCGCGACAGCCGTGACTATATTATCCCGAACTCTAGCTCTTATCCTAAGTTACGAAACTTTCACGATCATTTACGCAAAAGTTGCAGCTCGGAGAATTTATTTACGAATTTTGCATTTCATCATTTATTTTTCTGAATTCAATGAGCCAAGAATCATGTGGAACGGTCCAGTCACTCCGGAGATATGAATTTCTACTTTAATTTTTCTCGCGACAAAGGCCAGGCGGATTAAGATTCATCATGATTATTTTGGTTGTCGTCAACTCGAGATCTAGATGTCTTCAAATGATGTGGATTATTTAGGAAGAATTAGGGGGTTGTGAATTCACTCTCCAAGTCCATTTGTGTCCACGTTGTTTATTTATAACAATGAATGAAAACAAGATGGCGCATCGTAATATTCTTGAAAAGTTACAAACGAAGCCAAAATTGTACACTTCCTGTATACTACTTCCAATTTCTCCGAGTGTTACATCTTTAATTTTCTTAACTCTAATTGCCTCAAAAAACGCAAAAGATTTATATTCTCTCTTGTTAGGGGAACATTGACTGCACGGGGTTTTTCGACATGACGTTACATTGGGACATGGTTAAATAGTGTTATCTAAAAAATTGACACATTATCAAGTATTAAAATTCGACATGGAGATATCCGTGATTCTAAAGCGTATGCGCGCGATGTGTTTCCGTGTTTCGTGAATTCGAGATTAGCGGCGAGAATAGTTACGGCTAATGGAATGAAGTAGATGGCACAGTGAAACGAACGCATTAATTGCAATAAGAACTTTCCATATAGTTTCTACAAGAGAGCAGTTAGTTAATTTCATTTAGATCTTGTTAAACGCCGCGATATCCACGCTCTGGACGAAGTCTTCGATATCCTGGATCTTTTCTGTGAGCTCGTCTACGGAGACTTTGTCGTCCTCGACCACGCACGAGATTTGAAGCTTGTGAATGCCGAAGGCGAGGGGTACCAGTTTCGCTAAAAAGAAAATTACTGTTAATTCCAAGAAACCTAGGACCTGGTACATAGTATTCTCGTCGAAGTTGCACGTACCAGCGCCCCACAACAGGCCGTTCATTTCGATTTTTCTAACTTCGCCCTCCAATACTGCCATGTCTGTTTCATCGTCCCATGGCTTCACGTCCAATATAATACTGGACTTGGCGATTAGTACGGGTTCTGTGAAAATATTCACAATGAACACGATCCTTTCAACATATATACCTAAGTTATTGTGTTAGAAGAATTGGTTTACATACTCTTGGCCTTCTTCGCTGCATACGCGGCCAATCTTTCTTCCCTGATTTTCGCTGCTTCTTCATCTTCACCCTGGTAAGTCAAGCATGATAAAGGTTTTATGATGCGGATCGCACAGTGGCGGGTAGTACATATGTACGTATGATACTGTGTCAGTGTGGTTGAGTAAATGATACATGTGTGGAGAAAATATAATCACGAGAGTGGGTAGAGATAGAGTAGTCTGGGAATATCTGGTGTACGTAAGATCCGTAATTGTCGCATCAACGGAGAATATATCCTCTTATATCCTACGTGGAACGGTGTGTCGAGTATAGTCACATAACAATATGGCATTAGAGCTAGCGTGCAAGAGGTAGAACGAAGTAGAACCCCGACTATCATATCCGTCGAGAGAACATCGATAGAACCGCTGACTTTCAGTAGTATTTTTTGTCGCTACTAGGTCTGCTCACTTGCCTCGGACTCCGAGCCAAAGAGATCAACGTCGTCATCCTCATCCTCTTTCTCTTTTGGCTGCTGCTTTGCCGGTGCTACTGGCTTGGCGGGGCAAACTGCCATAATAGGACACACTTTCGGGCACACTTCCGTGCATGTAGCCAATACTTTGTCCTCCAAGACTCTCACGCGCTCCTCCAACTTCTGGATGGCTTCCTTGAGGCCTTAAAAACACAATACCACCCAAACTCTACATACACAGCTCGATATTAAAACTTACTGACTGTACTGCAATACAATATGCCAAAAGACGACATAATCTAATGTAAGGTGCGTTCGAATTATATTCCATATCATACGCTGTTACTAGTTAATATGATCAATTGTTTGTACCATTGTGAAGTTCCATGAAGCTCTTGTTGATGTCAGCGCCCTGACACACGCCTGCAACAGTGGCAATGTCTTCTACCTGGAAAATAGATATTCCCACCTACTTATTAGAATCACATTATTATACGTTTCATTTTCTTTTGACTCGAATAAGAACAATTGAAAGTGATAGGCCTTGTACGTATATCAGATATAAATTATGAACCATTTACATAACAGTATCATTTTATAGTGCCATGTCCAGATTACTGGCTTTAATAATGCACTAATCTAGATAGACCGCTCAATGTACAAAATGATTTAAACAATTTTATCTATAAGAGATGAAAGTATACAAGTTCAATGGATTGTACTATAGTGGTAACTATATAATATAAATAAATAATATTTATAACAGAAGTGAATACTAATGTTAATGCGCATTAGTAAGCAGAGAGAGTATGTTACTCAAAGGGTGAGAGCAAGAGAGTGCAGTACTCACACACTGTAAAGACTGTATAATATGTTGACGAGCCTTGGCGACCTCGTTGGCCAAACTTCCACCAGCGGGTAGGATGGGAGTAGCAGGCTGTTGGTTTCCCTGCATCCACCATTATTAAAAAAGTCAACTCACACCAAGTCGATTATGGTCAATTAACCCGCAGCCGTATCTCCACTGAGTATTATTCTCAAGATACGATAATCATTATTGGACCAGTTAATCATATAGAATAAGATTCCCCAGGTTTTGATAGTTTTATAAATTCTTATTTTCCAAAACTCCGATATCCCATTTCGAAGGGGGATGTACCATTCGGAAAGCAGCGGCTTGCTCTTCGAAAACCACATCTTTTTGAACAACACGATTTCTACCAAAAATCGGCTCAATATGTCTTTTGGACTTACTCATGTGGAGATACACACTATTAACTTCGCAGCAGAAACAAATGCAGTAATGGGAGTAATAAGCGTACTACAGAAATGAAAAAGCATGCATTTGTTAACTAAAAGGGTTGTGTGTCTATGATCGCACGAGTAGCGTTAGTAAATTATGTAAAAGGTCACACGAAAACAATTCATGCATAGGACATGTGGTGGGGACAGTCACATATAAACAGGTAGTGGGAATAGTCAGATACAAATCATTGTTCGGAACAATTGAAGGGACACATAAACACACGAGATCCTCATTACACTGGTGTGGATTGTCTCGCAGTAGGTCGATCATAATCATACTTGTGCCAGCTAAAACAACATAAGAAGAAAAAAGTGCCGCCTTCGGGGTGGGGGGCTAAGCGAACTCTTCTGCTGTGCACTCTACCAAACAAAAGTTGGTGAGAAAACTGATAATTGTAAAGTCAATGCGCGTACACACAGACTACTGTATTGGGGGTAGAGTACTCTTGCTATACCTGATTGGGCAATTGCTCTGTGTTCTTGATCAACGGCAGGGACTCTTTGAGCACCCGATTCTCATTCTCGGCGTCGCTCTTCCCCTTGCCGCGGTTTCTGTGCCGGGTGTCTGCCTTGTTCTTTTCCTCTTTGACCTCTTTCGTGTTGCACTTCTGGTTCCTCACCGGACTAGTCTTCACCACCTCCTTTTCTTTCGCATTCATTCTCGCATTGTTATTATTCTTGCGCTCCTCCTCGGAGTGACTCACTTTCTTTTGCTGCTCGTAATCTTCCTCGTTCTTGTGAGTCTTTTGGCCCTTCTCTTGGCACTTCGAGGACTTGGTGCCCTCCTTCAGCACGTTTTCAATCGCCAGTGTCTTCTCACGGTTTTCTTTGTTCTCTTTCGACTTGGACTTCTTTTTCGACTGGGTGCTTGCACTAGTAGTGATCGGTGCAATAACTGGCTCCCGACAGTAGTCGGTTACAGAAATGTCCGTTATCTTACGCGACACCACCTTAAAACATGTTTCGAACACTTGCAAATATTTTTCCCTTGCCTCTTCGAAGAGAACTCAAATGTGCTTTTATACATATACTTATACCGGTTAGGATCAGCCGAAATCTCTTTACTTGAATAGTTTATATATATTGCGCCTAATCTATTTACAAGTATAACCGGTTTTTGTACTGTTTTTTATTGGAATTTACATGCTAGTTTCGTGGATAAATACAGGTTTTTCCATAAAGAGGATTCAAATCATGTCAATTATTTTGGAAAGAGGGTATCTTTAGCTAACCTCTTATTAGTAGAATGGTTAAAATCTATTTTTCAGTTAAAATCTATATGGATACTTTCCAAATCATAAGAAGACCAACTACGTAAAATCAATTATTATTAGTATTCCCAATAATTTAATACACAAATCAACTGGAATATCCGACTAAATTGGAAAGCCACCTAGAAATTATCAGTTACAATCAATTAGAATAATCGAAACTACAAATGAATTGAAATAGCACTTATTCAATTGGTACTCAATTGAATAACCGTTATTATTTGCTATTATTCGAGAATTATCTTGTCGGTATATACGAAACACCCTGTAGTTATCTATTGCGCATTATTTGTTTCTTCCCTGGCTTATTGCTATCAGAGGTTGGAGCTACGCTTTGTCGATAATCTCATAGAATTGATTGATCCTGTCGAGAATGGATAATTCACATTGTCTTTTGGCAGGCCATTCGTTAAGAAGGAGGATCAGGTTACTCGTGACACGGAAGAACAGAAAACTCCCAAACACCTTGCAAAAACACTCAAGCAAGCGGCAGAAGAGCTAACGGAGATTAGTTATTCACTTATTCACCAGATATTCCCTGGAGAGAGTGTGTGTTAAGAATGTTAATCGGGCAAAAACAGAACACTATAAAAGGGGGATGCCAAAGTAAAAATGGATGATATTAGTCATGGCAGAGTCGGCTTCGCACCGGTTAACTTTTCACGCTTACATCTAGTGACTCACAATCTTTATAATACAAGTCTTTGTTAATTTTACCGAGCATCTGTCAAACTATAGTTTAAAGTTGATTGGACATAGTTAAACATTTGCTACATTGCAATCCTAAGACCGCTGAAACGTGATTATTACAAAAGCTTTGATATGCCGGAGACTCCGAAATACTTTCTGTAACACCTGCCAATGGTATTGACTATAATAATTGGTATTCTACAATTGAATTTTTCTATGCAAACGCATCTTCGTCTATATCTTATTGCAGGTTATAGTTAATTCAAAACAATCATCGGTCAATAGTTTTGTACTGTTAATGATTACTGGAGTCCTTCAAAAGCTGGGTATAAGACGTAAATTTATTTAAATATAGTATATTTCAAAATGTGTAACAAATTTTGTAAATCCTTTTATCGCATTCCTTTGTCGCCTCGTGTATAAATATTATTGGTCTTTTTATAATTTAGAGCTCGGACAGAATAAAGATTTGTTTTCCGGGTTAGGTCTGCCAAGAACCAAATTCGTTATAACTATTCATCGACTGAAAATCTGCAGTGTGTGCCTACCCTGAATGATAGGGAATCAGTGTCACAAGCAATGAAAATGAATGAGAAAGCCAAATGACGTTGTATTGAATGTTGCACGGCAATATTCACCCAGTCCCCAGCCACAATTTCACTTTTCCCAAAAACAGCGAGGCTAAAGTATAACGGACTCTTACCTTGCCTAATCTTTCGAAATAGATTCGCTCGGCTCTGTCGTAGGCTGGCTTGTCAAACCATACCTTTTCCTGGGCTAATGCTGACTTTTCCATGATTTTTGATTTTCACTACGCTGCACTTTCAACCAGAATTCCTGCACAGAAAAAAACTCGCCTGATTTACACGATTGGCGGAATGACCGAACTGAAATGCTGGTGAAAAACAATGTTCACAATTATGTTTGAATAAAATACATTTATTTGATAGAAAAAAATATAAATGTATCCAACAATGAGGTTTGTATAATCGTAAAGTTAATTTTCTAATACTGGTAATAGATTTAACGATAACAGTAGTCACTAACAACAATATTGCGTCCATTAATACTAATGTTAAAGCTTCATAGTTATTATCTTTTAAAAGTAAACGCATTAATTCGTTTATATAAAAATATGCTATAAAATAATACTTGTGCAAGTCATGTGAGAGTAAACCAGCTCAATGCAGAAACAATAATCAAAACCAGTCATCATCACTGCTAGACGAAGAGTGTGTGTTTGACCGCAATCTTAACATTTGTGTCTCATTACATGTAAATGTGTACTTTTGTGTCTCAGAATGAGAAGGCTCATCCTCCCTTAAAATTGTATTCAATAAGGCCTCTGTATCCGATTTCGTACAATCTATTGGATACACACAGGGCACGATTTTGCAGGGTTTGAAGTACTCAATAAAAGCTTTGAGCTCATTGAAGGAGCAGTGTGTGGAATAGCACACATTGTACTTTAATTGATTCTCCTCCCATTTCCCTACCGAACTTGTATCGCTATTTGTCCAACGAAGTGCGCTCACCCAAATTGTCAAGACATGTGGTGACGGTTTTGGTTTAAATGTCTGAATCCGCGTACTTCCGAGATTATTAGTCACATAAGCACGAAATCCCGGAATGTGTATGTAATTATTGTATGCAGTAGGCCCCACGCATATCTGTCTTTTAGACAGTTCTGACAATTCCATGTAGAGGCACTCGTAGCCAATTGGTGAAGGAGATTTCAGAAAGACAATGTTACTTGGATCTTTCATCAGCCAGTCTTCAATTACATCGTGAATATTCTTTATACTTTCTTCCCGGTCAGGGAAATTAGGGTATTTGGGATCCAAAAAAGTTGTGTCTAAGTAGATGCTGGTCAACTTTAAGGGCGACTGTACCAATGAGTCTTTATAATGTAAGAATTTTAGTTTTGGGTATTTACTGGGACTGAGGCGGAAATCACCGGTGTATAGTATTGATATATCATTCTTGTTAAACAAAAACATCACAGACCCGATGCAATGATTGGCAGACACGCATGTAACGTCCAAATACTCCTCTGTTTCAACATTGTCTTTTTTCAATTTGTAATTTATACAAACAGGACTATCTACATCTATTCCCCTAATAAAACTACTACCACCAAACTTGTTCTGCAATATTATTTTTGTAGCTTGGCTACAATAAAGGTATTTGTGCTCTCTGCCAAGCATGTAGATGAAATCATAATTCAAGCCTTTCATATGATCACTGTGGCAGTGGGACAGAAAATAGGCAGAGGAGTTTAAGTTGCAGCCTTCAAAGCAATCTACAGAGATGCCAGGTATCTCCTCGATGACGCCAGCAAATATCGACATTGTGACATCAGATGTTGCTCCTGGAAGTTATAAATCTGCTATCATCCCTGTTAGTCACTACTCAGGGAATAACTGAACACATGAAACACTATACCGAATACTGTGCTACTCTCGCTTATGTGAAAAATGATCTGAATAACACTAATAGACAATATATAGTTATAATTATTGAAAAATGTTATTTTACATTGAATTAGTGACACGTTAAAGGTGACACTCAACTTATCACATTTGATGCCTGTGTTATCTGTGGAATCTGCAATCTGCCTATGCAATCTACACTATATCCTGTTTTACAATAGATTCCCTGATCCGATAACTAATACTGCAGTATATTGTATATGCATCACATATATTGAATAACTACCTGAAACGACAATTCAATCAAAAACCAAGTCTAACGGTTTAATGCGAATGTAAGCCCTTTAACCGAATTTAAATATAGAACATATGTGTGGGTATAATAGTCTATAATAGCCTCACTGAAACGCAACACCTCATAAGCGACCGATGACTGAAAAACTAGATTATCAAATCAAATAGACGTAGTGTCCAGTCAACAACATCACAGAGGCCAATTTTTCAACTAACTCGATACTCTTTCGCAAGGATAATTATAATCGTGCGGGAAGTCTTGTCATATGCGAAAACAGATGTTCGTATCGAGATGAGTTTTCGAGTGTCAGCCGAAATACTCTCTCGCCGTCCGGTTTTCCACTGGTCCCACAGGAGTAGCTGGAATGACTTGGAAGCGATCGAGCAAGGAGTTAGCTTGCCGTCAGGTTAACGGTCAGAGATTTTTTCGTAGCAAGTGTCAGCCGCTCGAATGAGCCCGAAACCGCCATGTGCCGTATCGATCGGTTGGCACCCAAGGAATCGGTCAAACGCAATTAGCGAAGGTTTCGAAGGATCGAGACGGGCAGCAAGTAAGGTTGAATAGCAGTCATAATACCTTGAGTGCTCGGTGATTGTCAGTTCGCTGGGATAATTGTCCGTTGGCCAAAAAGGGTCGGTGTGTCGTTGTGCCGGATATAACGTGCCAATCCGAGTGAAAGAGAGTGCGGCCTGACGGTTCGGCAGAATCCGTGTGCACGTTTTGCTGTGTGCCACTACTGACCGAGTCAATTCAACAACTTTCTGCCACTCACGGTGCAACTCTATATTCACCTCTTTCCTCCCTAATTAAGTGATATCAATATACATCAATCAATATAGTGAGTTAAAATCATTTTCACTATGCTTCAGCCAACTCATATATCCATAAACGGCTGAACGGAATTGAAATAGTCGCTCTGTTGAGGCTGGGGTAATTGATCCACGTATATGTCAATGTTAAACGCGATAGCTTTTATTTCTCGTTATATTTAGATAAATTGTTGTATATCAGTCAATCCTTCCGCCCTGCCAAAAGGTCACGCATTTCTAAACATTTGCGACTTGATGCTATAGTGCTAGCTATACCTTCGATCGAATTATACATAATAATTTTCGCATTTAAATGAAATTTTCATTGTATTAAAATATATTAGTTTATAATATCGTATCCATTATATGCTGTCGTTCCGTTTTTAACGGAATAATAATTTTGGATCTAACAATATTAGATATAAAACATTTGTTTAAATCGGTCCAGATGGCATATAAACAAGATATATAGGGCTCCAAAAAATACTTTTAAGGAACAGATTTTATGAGGTCTCTATCTGTGCGGTTTGTATGCTGTATATATCATCTATATATGAGGTGCGGTAAATGCAATTAATAAGTTAAATCATATGTCTATAGAAGGGGGCTTAAAAAGAATGGATAGATATTGCATATAATATCACCATGGTGATATTGCAATTAGTATTCAATATAAATAATTGCGCACTAAGTCGTTTTATTTAATTCATTTCGGTTGAAAATGTACGTAATAATCGTAACGTATTATATATAGTTAGTAAATAGTCATATCCATGATGACATTCAATGACCTATCGCACATTAACGTCCCTTTTCTTTCTAAATCGATAACCCTGTTCAAAAATTTATGAAAAACTTTCTACAAGGAAAACTGCCAGTTTGGAAATCGAAAATGCTATCGTTCGCCACCTTTTCAAAATCCATGCGGCCATCAAAAAGATCATGCACATATTATATATAAATCAACGAGACTGACGAGACTTTTTTGTGATTTTCCGGAATTTCATAAAAACCAGATTGGCATATATTCACTTTGGCAGTATACATAACTGTAATACTTATTGTATACAGTATTTTTAAGTGGACGCAATGTCTGCTTGCGTCTCGGTGCCACTGGTAGAGTAGTACACGACGGCCACTATAGGGCGAGTGAATCGACATACATGCAAAAGCAAGACGATCAAGACCGTAACACTGGTAGGCGAGACAGGTAGCAGAAGAGCAGAAGGAAATCAATGCTCGAGTGCGAAGATGAGTGCACAAAGTTCGCCGAGCAAGATGAAGGAATTGAGGCTGCCGATCTCTCGAGTGAGGACGATCATGAAGAGTTCACCATACGTCGACGCGATCGGACAGGACGGATTGAATTTGGTCACCAAAGCCACGGTAAACTTCAAAGCGAACCGCTCTGCGCGTGAGGTTATACGACGCTAGCAGCGCGATCCCAACTTCCCCGCACGGCATCCATTTTCCATTTTGCGCGCCAAAATTGAATGCGCTCTAAGCTCAGTATACAATGAATCAATTTAATTAAAAATCTATCTTGCTTATGTCCAATTACTGTGAATGTAATTAAATATTTGATATAATCGAATATGGTAAATATTGCAACAAGGTTTCCTCTTAAATCGCTGCATTTTTAATTGTAATTATCACGATTGAACTATACGTGATATGGAATTAATTAATGCGTCGTAATTCCGACAATTCGAAAGCAGTACAAATGAAATATTTCATATTTCGAAGAGAGGCCAAAAAGCTGTTGAAATACTGCGTTAGTAAATATATTGTTGTAGAGATATATATGTAGATGATATATATGCATGATGGTTACTAAAACACGCAATATACCGCATTTTATAAGCTAATGTAATTCATTTCCGCGTGTATTGTTGTAATAGATTTAATATTCTAATTGTCCCTTTCCAGAGTGCTCTATCGATTATTGCTTAGTCGACACGTGTTAATTATTTCTCCGATTGACCTTAATTAATTTCAAGTACGGTAGCATTTAATAATATAAAAGTAGGGTCATACTGGCGGACAGAAATAAGGTTTATAAAAGAAATGTTCTATTTGCAGGAGTTGTTTATACACTTCTTAACAGAGGAGGCACACAGTCAGAATAACAAAGGACCGACCCTGGACTACAAGCACCTGGCAGAAATAGTACAGACAAATAATACCCTCGGGTTCCTTCGAGAGATAATGCCCCGAAAGATCACTGTCAGGCAATTCAAGGAGATGGTGGCCGAGAAAAATGCGAATAGCAGTTCCTCCGACAGTAGCTCCGAGTCTGGGAGCGATAGTGAGTCCGATACGGAATCTGATACAGATAGTGATAAGAAGGAAAACAATAGGCACAGCTCCGACGGGGAGCATAATGCAAAAGAGAACGGAAAGGCGAATTCGGCTAGTGAAAAGAGTGAGGAGAGTGGGAAGAGCGATAGTGAAGATGAGAGTAAGAGATAGGGCTCTCCTCGGGTTTAATTGCGTACCACTCATTTGCTCATCCAATAGGCTCTCTGATTATTCAAACGCCACGGTCTTCTGTTCTTTTGCTTGTCAAGCCGTCAACTAGGGACCACGATAGTCTTAGAGAATTGTATTTTTCTACACGGTTACTCGCTACGTGAACAGGCGGGCACGTTATTTCCACCGCATCATCGCAAATCATTCACGAATTTTTATACCGTTCTATGTGATAATTGTAAGAACTGAAACAGTATGTACAAATAAAACCTCGTATTTATTTGAATCCAGTCGCCTTTGATCAAGAATTTTATTATCAACATTGTACCTATATGCATTCGCACACATGTAGTTTCTCTGTACAAAGGAAAAAGCACAAAGGCTATAGAATACCCCAAATAGACAACAATCTTGTGTACTGTATGGGTAAATTTGATGCCTATATTACAGTCTTTTTCTGCCGGCAAACTAGTTCCAATACGACCTTTGGATTGGATGCTAGCATTCTGGAATCTGATTATTAATATTTATACTTACTCCTTGACAAAGTGCAAGGTAATACTAAGGAAAGTACTGTAATAAAGGAATGCAGTGTCTACTTTTACAACTAAAGCAAGTTTATTCTTGATGCAGTTTCTTTGATACGGGTGCCGCAACGAAATCGTCGTCTTCGTTCAGCTTTATTGCTAGGAAGTAGATCTCAGCTAATGCTATGATTAGTGCGCATATTATACCAAGGAGTAATCTAAACCCGAAGTCCAGATTGCCGACAATGAGCTCAATGCCGATAAAGCCGAATGCGAAGCCGGCCATCACCGAAATGACGAACTGGGCTACTGCAATGAGCTGCTTGTTTATCTGTTTCACTGAAAAATCAAATGAGTTTGCAAGTTACCATTTGTAATGCAGTATAATCTTAATTCATCGAATCAAAGCCGAGTTGGAAATAATGTTTCGAACATTGTTGTGTCATTCTAATATCCTTACTCTGGTAAGCGAGGGTATCCTCGGGATGTCCCTTCTTCGTGTTGTCGACATTCTTCGTCATGGCCGCGTAGTCCCGGGCATTTTGCTGTGCCGTTAACTTTTGTATCCTCGCTTCCAGCTCCGGATTCCTCGGCGTCACTTTTGGCGTCGGCAATCTCACATCCGCATCTTCCAATAATTCGTGAAGATATACCTTGTCCTTTGTCTCCTTCCTGTACTCCTCCAAGTAGTCGTTCAACCACTTCAAGTCTTCCAGACTTAATAGTACTTCATTTTGCTTATTTTTAGTGGACTTTCTGAGTGCGGAAATCCCAGCTGGCTCTCCCTCCGAGCTCTTTACGTTCGTCAAAACGAAATCCTCTATCTTTTTCGACGACTTTATCTTGATAGAAGGGTTCTCTATAGTTTCGACTGGCATTTTTTGGCTTTACTACTGCTTACTGTTATAAGTAAATTTACATTATCCCTAATTGTAGATATTGTGCTGTAAACTACTTTTGAGATATTAGGAGGTGATTTCAACAGTTTCGAGTTGTCGATACGGTCTGATATCCAGAGCGTTCTCAATTCTGTAATAATTATCCCTTGTTTCCTTCTCCTGTTTTTTGCAATCCTCATTCACCTTCTCACATTTGTCATTCATGTCATTGACAAACCTTTCCCACTCGCCCCTCCTTTGCTCTCTATTCTCTATTGTCTGCAATGATCTGCCCTGCATGATATAAAACGGTATCTATAGTGACTAAGAATCAGCATCCTATGACTTGGGGCTTTCTGATATTGGACATACAATGTCAAGGTTCTCTTCCGCCTCTAATATCCTTTCACACATACTCAGTGCAACATCGACATTGGCTTTTAAACCAGGTAGATGACAATCAGCAAGCTGCTCCGTTCGGTCAAACTGATTATCCTTCAGTTCAGTTGCATTCTCCAGTATTTTGAAAAGGTGCTCTATTTCCCTGTCATTCCTCTTCTCCTAAAATTACAAACAGTTGGTAATTGCGTATCTACCATGCCAGCATCTTACCACTATAAGTTTAGTTTCTATGTAGTAAAGCATACCAGTTGTAATGAATACTGTTGTGCTGTTTACAAAAAGTAAAATGATAATATTCAAATTAACAAAAAAAAAACAATACAGCTTTATGGTATTAACAACTGGACTAGCAAAGAACATATAATAAATGAAGGAGAATACATTTACAGCATTAGACCAAAGTAAGATTTTAGTTTCACAAACAGGTGGTTTCACATTCATTCTGTTATCCTTTGCATGTTCAAAATAGTTTATATATAGTGTAGCATGTCTTCATCTTGTGCCAATTATAGTATTCTGGTTACTTGAGAGAATAATCGGCAGATCGATATCAGTCTTCTTAAGTTATCCTTAATTTGATTCACTTTTGTTACATTCACAACTATTCCCATCATCGATAAATACATACAAATTCACAATAATGGGGAAACAACTCATTTTTGTATAATCAAGTGAATATCAAACTAGAAAAAGGACTCCGTGAGAAGGGAAAGAATATCTTTCTAGGAAGAGGCACCTTTCACTACGCATTAGGAGAATGATTTGCAATCACGTATGAACAAACTAAATAAAGAAAACTGGTTATCCATTAAAACTAATCGAATGAAAATGAACTATCGCCAGCGAGTTTGTAATGCTAATTGTAACTGCCTTACGATTATTGCCAAAATGAATCGAGCTAACGAAAGCAAGTGAAAGGAGAAAAGGTTATGAACACCAGACGACACTACATTAAGCGCACAATGGTTATAACAATATACGAGCATCGATTGGTTTGTGGAGATTTATGGTGCTGGAAAAATGTAGCCGATATTGCTGTTGGTGGGAAAATATGACAGTACCTGGAACTCGCGAAGGAAGAAGCGGATCTCGCCCTGCACGAAAGGACGGTGATCGAAGAGTCTGCTCCAGATTTCGCCGATGTCTACGGAACCGCAATAATCGCAAAGGTAAGAACTCAATTGTTAATCGGGCTTACAGCGGGTGCTATATTACGTCTGAATGGTAAGAGTGGAGGCGGAGAAAGTTTGGTAAGAATCAATGCGTGATTGCCGCACCTCTGATTACGGACGCCATGCCGCTCGGTTTGTGTCAGGTGATTGGAAACTCCTCGCACCGGGACTCGGGACTCGCTCTTACATAAATATATGTTCCAGGTGACCCCCGCTCTTATCCGAATCGTATGTATCGTGTTATCCCCAAGCTTCTATTCTACGAACCCTCTGTTATACACCATTTACTTATGTAGTTTTTCTTGAAACACACATGAAGACGACCATAAAAAACATAAAATATCATAGTAATATATTATGAATATATGAGCGAGTGTTTGCATTGCAGACAATTTATTATTGGGTAAGGGAGAGGTAGTGTGTTCTATTGTACTTTGGGACGCCACAACTCATGGCAATCGTCTCATCAATAGTTTTTTCCACCCCGACAATAAAGTTCAGTTATTTTCAGTGCCTTTTGTTGATGTATATGCGACTCTCATTGATATCTGCGCCGTGAAAATGTATCAGGAGACTCGGTACAGTCTCAACAACAAGTTATAATATTCGGGTTCGTTTAATCATGTTTTCGCCAGCTTGATTTGGCGGACTTATGATTCCGTTATTTTCATATTTCGTTGGGCAACTTTCTAACACTGATGGGAAAATTGTTCGTCCCAGTGCAAGCGTTATCCATTTGCAAACGATGTTGACAGGAGCAAAATTAACAATATGTTCAAAAGTGTATAAGTATTACCAGAAAGTGCACAACATATATTGTAGGCATACTTTTTACTATAAGATTACTTTTTTCAATATTTATGCTGATATACTTTCTCATGTAAGTAATAAATTCTACAATATGTTTCAAGTTTTAGAACAATATGTAATGTAAAATACATGAGTGGTGCTATTTACTTTGTTTATGTCGCTCGTATAATTATAAACCAATTTGCTATTAACAAATTTATAGTAGTTCGAGCGTATATGAGCCCTCGGTACATCCATATATGGGCCATTCCATGGTAGCTATTACACTTCATACACATAATTTTTCCACATCGGGGTTTCTTTGAAAAATTCTAGCGCCACAAATAAATGTGATATTAACAAACGGAAAACGGTATGTTGGTCACAAAGGATCCAATTTTCACAAAATAAATATGTCACCGAACCAAAAACTGTTTAAACATTAAATAATTTAGACTGCAAATATCCCCAATCGCGCACTTTTTTCCCCTTAAAATGTTGTCGGAAGATTCCTTGGAGTGTCCCCAACACACCATGTAAATTTTGTTTTAGCCTCTTCATAAATTTTTGAGTTACGCAATGAATTCGCCGCCACGCCATGTCTCCCCAAGCACATTTTACCGAGTCAATGTTTGTTTATAATATCGTAACATTGCAACAAAAAAGTGCGCGATTAGAGATATCTGCAGATAAATAATTCATTCTAAATTATATAATTTTTAAACAATTTTTGGTTCGTTGACGTATTTATTTTATGAAAATTGGGTCCTTTGTGAACAACATACCGTTTTCCGTTTGTTGATATCACATTTATTTGTGGCGCTAGAATTTTTCAAAGAAAACCCGTTTTGGAAAAATCTTGTGTATGGAGTTTGACGGCCTAGCATGGAATGGCCCATACATATACTTATTGACAAAAGCTTCAAAAGCTAACAACCTCATTGAACTTAAATCTGAATAAACCAGTGTAATTGTAAATACTGTTTCAGATTTATACATTGTAACATAATATTATGCTGGCAGCTACAAATCGTAACATTAAAAGCCATGCAAGCTGCTTCAAAGTGCTACTATCTTCTTCCAGCGAATACATGGATGCCAACTGCTGCCAATCGGCAAAGTGTGAGTATGCAATTTCGATGTCGGATGTGTTATTCGGAACGGCGCGGCGCGGCGTCCTAGCCATAACCCGATCACGTTAAATTTAGATTCATCCATATAATCCCTCCGGTATTATTGTCCGTCGGTGCGGTGCTGTCTTTCTCCTACAATCGATTGTAAGACTGCCGCATCCTGACAAAGTGCTACCAGATACGATTCACATTCGACACCGCTTTAATGATAGCACCCGATACCGAGTATATAACGCGCGACACCAACACAATTCTATGGTGTGTGCTTCCATTGTATATGTGGTATATGGGACGGATGTACAGGGCGGCATGTAAAATGTAACGCGTAACTTTGCCATTCTCCAGAAAAAATAATGACGTGGCATTTTCAAAGCTTTTTTTCCACTCGAAATTAATGATAATTTAAATCATATTACGGCATGAAGGAAACCGAAACACGAGGAATTATTTTCCAAAGCGATAAAAGTCCAAATTTAAAAAAGTAGAGTTTGCACTAATTTATTTCGCCACAGGTCTATTGCATCTGTTTATGAATTATAGAATCAACATTAAAGACTGTATTTATATTTTTGTATTTCTATTTCCTTGCATTATTGTTTATAAGATTGATGTTATTAAGGTATTATAACAATGGAGAAGAATGGATAGTTAAAACAACAGTTATACAACTGTCAAAGGTTATTCGGTCATAGCACGCAATACATTTCCTGTGAAGATTTATTTATCAGTAATATTACCTTTACAGCATTAAATATCTTCTAGTACCACGAAATGGATTTTAAAAACTACCACATGACATGCATATTCAACTAGATAACTAGGGGTATTTACCGGTAGAACTTAATAAATACTAGCAGAAAAAGGAAGCCTATCCCATTATGCAGGGTGTCTCATGTACGAACAAATATGAATAATTGGTAAAGAAGTATGACAAATGTTGGAGCTTTCCAGTTTTTCGGTACACCCAGTATATTTGCGTGCCTCGTTGTCAGCGCTGCTTATAAAAGGAAGGAGCTTCGTCTTTCCTTCATTGCAATTACGGATACGTGAAGTGTTAACAACTCAAAGTTAAACCAAGATTTTACTCTTTGTTGCCATGACTCGTTTTGCGTGCTATTTACTAGTGTTGGCCGTCCTTCTGTTCGCCACGTAAGTATACACTATATGTTTAAAAAAAAAAATTCTCAATTCAGATATTGTAATCCACAGTAAAACCCCAATTCAAATTATTATCTTTTTATTTTCATACTATATGACATCTGCAAAGACTATTCGTATTCTTTTGTGCACATTGATTTCAATGACCGTCACATTGTGTTTCGGTATGTTAAATAATATTCATCGGACTTAATAGTATGATGTCACTAACAACCATAGGCAGTTGGTGCCGCAATAAAAAATGAAACGAAAAATAGTAGGATATGTTTATGAATCATGAAGGGTTTGATTAAACTTAAACGTTTTTAAATATGCATTGTTCGAACGAGAATGTACAAAAGTTTAATACACTTCATTACATTATTAAAGGTATAAGACACCTTAAAACCATGATGTGAATATCATTGCAATTAAACAAATTTTAAGAGAAATGGAGGCGCTGGATTACGAGGTGGGTTCTTGTGAATGCGGTGCCTTCCGAATGGCACCGAGGTACCCGGAGCCAATACTGCATCGAAGACTACCACTAGTTGTATCTTGCGACGCCAAGGGTGCAGAGCTGTGCCGAAGGTTCTGCGTTAGTCTGGCGAGTAAAAAAACAAATATTCTCTTCTTTAATTCTTCTTTAACTTTTCTTTATCCTCACTATCGTTCTTTTCGCCCGATTTTCTATTGAAAATCCCGCCATTATTACACAATTACAAAGTGTCATTGTTGCTATTGTTGAAGTAGGCTGAAGCCACGGAGAGCAATGGCGCCGAATTACTCTGTGCGTCACTCATGGACGTCGATAGACTAACCGTAAGTTGATACGATTATTCGAAGGAATTAAGCAGAAACTATAACTTTAACACGAAATAATCGGCGAGTGTTCGGTCACTTATGCATGATATCACATCGTAGAATTGCAGCGTAGTAAAGCGACCGGCGTCGGCATTACTAATGAGATAATGAGCGTCTAATGAATATTTGTATTGTACACAGGTGGGAATCGAAACGAAGAGCTGTGATCAGGATCAATGGGTGTTCACTGGGCTTTCGTCCGAATCCATATGCTGCGTCGACGGGAAGTCTGTTGCTTGTCAATGAGATTTCACGTTACGAACTCGTCTCATCATTTAACAACACGAACAGGAAGATCAAAACAATATTTTTGGCGTTGATCAGAGTACATAAGCGCACCAATCATATTCATCTTCCGGAGTACATTGTTCGAGTAGTTTCGCATTTTTCAATAAATAATAATAGTAACCGATGTTATATGTATATGTATGTTAGAAATGCTGTCGCGTTTACTCCGACGGTCAAATTGCTTGTTAGATCGAGCAATTGTGCACAAAAATGTGCCACTACTCCGAGGAAGGCAGCAGACGTCGCTCTTCAGCAGATTCCAATCATTCGGAGTGACTCTAAACGAAAAGAACCTGTTTGTAGCGAATGTTTTCACGCCTTTTCTAAACGGTACATAATCATTTCGCTGTATAAAATGATGTAAAAGTGCTGGAACAAAAACGTTTGCTTTTTATTCAAACAGCAACTCTGAGCAACTTTTCTTATGTAATGCTAATCGTAATTACCTGAAATTACATGATCGACACTGGCTATATGTATGTATACAGTGGTTTAAAATGAATTTGTTGAAAAGAGTTTTACAAACATGTCTAAGCAGACAGAGATGGATTAGACTGTGAATTTCTATAGGGAAATCTATAAATTCGAAGGACATAAACTAAAAGATACATTATTAACCATGAAATATGAAGAACTAATAACAAGCTCGACACATTTTCGAAATATTTTGGAAAGAATCAATATGCTGGTTCCAACAATGAATTGAATTATCCAGAATTAGCAACCAAGCGCTAAAGACTAGTAATCTTTTGTGAGAAAAAAAAGTGTTTGCCAGGCAACTTACATTTTTGGCCCACCCATTTATTTAAACATGCGTATAAATAATAAGTTGCTGATGCGCTCACACGAAGCCGTCCATGGAATAATCAAAAATTGGGAAAGAAGTGTATTAGTGCTTAAGGCGAAAAATATGTGGTACGCCCGATACCCCAACTTTCATTTTTCGTTGATCCATTTATGTAAACGAGCGCATAAATAATACGCTCTTGATGCATTCATGTAGATAGGTACCGCCTTCATGTAAATCGGCTGTGGCAAACAATTGCGGTAAGCCCGATCGACCGTGAGCGGGAGGAAACTTATGGGGGATTATGCATCACTATACCGCATAATCAAATATGCAGTGGAACGAACGGCCCACCGGGAACAAGGTGCGCGCAGCTACATTCGCCGAAATAATGCTGATCGAATGACCAATGGGGCATATTATAGTATGTTACTCCACCGGCACAGATACCATGCCTGTCCAGTCAAGTCAAGTGGAAGGAGGCTTTTCCTTAGCTAAATACCTGACACTTTGCTACAATTATTTACTAGCTGAAATTCAGAAAGATTGGTGGATGTTATCGAGGTCTAATCGTATGTATACTTCGAAGAAAAAACTCTGGCATTGATTTCTTTCCATTTTTATAGATAGTAGAACGTTAGTACAATGAAGTAGAGCGATACAATTTGATTGGCGATGGAGAGGGTTCCGATACTTCCTTGCTTTTGATCATTGAATCTACGAATTTGTGTTCTCCATTTTGGACACTGGGACTTCAGCTAGTCATTGGGTTCAGGTTAGTATAGTTCAATGACTCTTTTACTGATTAATTCGTTCGACATATGGGCACGTTTTGCAAATTGTTGGGAATAAGGTTCCGGAAAAGTTGAAAAATAGATGGTGCATCCTTTTGTTGTTGCTCTTTTGCAGATTGTAGTAGATATCAATGATGTGCCAATCTGAACAACGTGAACAGGGCAGGCGAGTGCCCCCCGTTTGGGCTTTCGAAATTTTCGTAATCGTTCCAGTACAGTGAACGCTCGCGCCGATGCGGCGTGGCTGCCTGCGTGTGTCGTTAGTTCGGTAGTGGACGATATTAAATAGTTTGGACGAGCAGCCACGCGTACAAATGAGAACAAAGGGTGCGATATTGGAGAGGTCGCCGCGCTACTTGAAATAACCGTGCTCACGAGCCGACGCCGACGATTTCCAATTATTTGGAGGAATTAGATAGCATTTAAATTGAACGCGCTCCCATTGCCGCCCTTCCCCATCGATCTATTTCGCCCTCCCGTTAACCCTCTCGGAGGTGAGACCTTTCAGTCAGCATAACGTGCGGTCGTTTCGATGGTCGAACCTGTTATTCAATTTTCGAGCAATTTCGCGACGCTTACTTACTCCCAGAATTGTAGGCACAAAGCAGTCCCTATGCATTGTTCAACCGCGACTCATCCAAAAAGTTTTCACTGATTTGGCGAAGAGCAGTACAAGTTCTCTTATCTGAATCTGGTTATCCGAATAGTCTGTGTTATATGATTCCCAGCACTCTGCTAGATGAGTCGCATTAACAGAGTTACCGAAGTAACTATTGGATTAATTAGGAATGTAGTTCGCGCCTAAACATTTTTCTGCATAAAGCTAAATTAATTGATACTACCAAGTAACATTGTTTGGTGCAGTTGTAGCAGTTACCGAGCTGGCTTACTGTCAGAACAAGAAGAACTAATTCATTGTGGTGCTGACGGCAACTTTAAATGTGTTTATTTTTGTTCTACTTTCAGTTTAAAAGGAAGGCCTGTACAGCACCAGGTAGCTTAAGCCTCCTAACTGTAACATAATTACACGATATCTTTACGATATCTTTATAATTTGCAAGAGAACTTAGCCAGGTGTTAATCTGAAATGTTAATCTAAAAACCGCGGGTGTTAATCTAAATACCCGCGGGTGTTTAGCAAAATTCGTTTGTAAGGAAGATAAAAAGATTGATATCTAGCCTTACAACTGTGTTCATAGATGTCGTTTATTAAGATACACTTCTTGTAGTAAGATACTACTCTTAGAAAGTTGTCTTCGAGTTGACCAGATCGTTTTCGAAATAATTGATAGTGAAAATTGGCGATTTTAATACGGCATATAATTAGGAAAAACCATCCAATGACCCATATTATTAATTGTAACCGGGAAACAATTCTTAAGAATCGTATAAAAATAATAACAGATGCTGTGTTATCAATGTTCTATGAATGTATAGTAATTTTTTTAGAATTTCGGCCACCCTTGCTTAGTTAGGCTGACAAAACTAATAAGGAGGTTGGTCACGCAAATGAAAATGGTTACAATTGGACTGACATTTATACAGAATCATAATTAGCAGTCACTCCGCCCCTCTATAGAATTTCAACTTGAGTGTTTGTACTAAAAAATTGGTTCTATCGGAGTTCGAAAAGCCCACAGAATTTTCTGTCAGTGCTCAGATTCTACTTATTGACTAACAAATAGATTACAATAATGAATTATTTATTCGTTATGGGACATTTGTGAATACTGTCAGAGTTGTCGAAAGAATGAAAGAATGACAAAAGGGTAGAAGTGAAGGGTCGAACGAATGTTGGCAGAGAGGTTAATGAGAATTTGGCAGGCGGGTCGATACTAGGGCTCGGTGTGATAGGAGCTTGAGTTATGATAGCTTGTCGGGGAAGCGGCTAATTAATAACAGTGGAGTGGAAACTTGGGAGATGCAATAAGTTAATAAGCAGAGCCGCCAACTTTCGCGGAACCGATCGGGCTCTCCACCATCCTGATAGCGAACCCGATGCCTGCCAGCCCTCTAACCAGTTAGTTCTGCCTATCTACATAGATAGTGAGTTCGATCGCACACCATGCACGTGCTATTATTTTGGCAAGTGGTATATAAGTTCAACAGAAATATAATTAAAATTTTAGGTAGAAGATAAATAAGTCAAAAGTTGTGTATGTACATATGTGTACATGTCGATCGTCTTTAAAGATTGATTGGCGATGCCGTCCGTTTTTACTTAAAGTCTAATTTTCTGGAAGTTTTTTTAAATTTAATACTTTTGCTTTGTTATGCCATATTTATATATAAATTATTTAAATAGTAAGTTATGATAATTTTATATTACATTTAACTAATTGAAGCTATATTAGGGGTAGCGTGCATATGTTGCATTCTGCAGCATTTGTATTTCGATAGTACACATATTTTGTACGACATGTCAAAATTGTATACACATTACGGAATACAACACAGTCCGTCTATTCCTCGGTGATTCTTTGTTGGCTTGGGAGCTATACGCTCTAGCTATCAGCATGTGTAATTCAAAGGGCAGTCTATTACCCGAACATAAATAAACACAGGCGGGTTTTTCGCGTGCATCGGTACACACGGCAACTGGGTTTTCCGTATTTTACCGCTTTCTCCCTTGGGACACCCTCTTCGACCAGAAACCCTAACCTCTCTTCCCCTTTCGTCCTCGCGTCATTCCTCTCTGTCTTCTGGCATTGTGCAGGATTCCGGCAGTCGAGTGATTCTAGTGGGAAATATTCCAGCACGCCACGAAACTCTTACGGTTGGGCACGATGTTGACAGCGCGGCCCGCTGCGTGCTTGTCTTTGATGTTTGAGTGTGCACTGTCTTCCCAGACTTGTCGCACCTGGTTCTTCCAACATTTGTCGGAGCGCAGGTAATGAGGAATGTGATGCATCGTATTTAGGCCGCCGATATTTATGCGAATATATAGATTTGCTGCCTGATAGACAAACACTTGTATGTTGATATTCCAAGGAATAGTGTGTTAATTTGGTGCATGAACAAGAAGTACATGACGCCTAGAAGTACATGATACAAGAAGTATCTTGACGCCTCGTTATATTTTTCGATAATATTATGTTAAATTGCATCATTCTGGACACGGGACAGAAATTATGATTCCTAAAAAGAAAGTGTCGAAATCAAGTAATTGTTACTTGCTTGTGCAATAATGGCTGAAGAAAAACACATACGAAAACAAAAACTAAATCCCAACTTGCAACGCAACTTACTAGACCGCGTGCGTGCATGGTGGGTATTTTCGAGGATATCTATTAGCGAACAAAAATTCGTTTATCACTAAAGCGGAAGAAAAAATAAGAAAAACCTGCCGTAAAAGTCATGTGTTATTTAAAAAGTTAATTGGCTTTCAAAAACACATTGTTAATATACCTTTAGCCGATCACTATCTCTGAAAAAATAGAAAAACCTTTAGTTTCGCAAGCACGTTCGCAAAAACAGCCTCGGCCGCCTATTATTTATTTACACGGAATAACTGGCCGCTAAATGGTTGGCCGAAAATCCGTAAATTGCCGTGTAATTGGGCTTGAAATGCAAAGAGCCGCAGCGTGCGGTTCGAATGTTTGAATGTCAGTTTTCCACAAGAGCGATAATACGCGCGAGGTGCGCAGTGGCAACGATAGGGGGGAGTTCTGGTAGTAGGAAGTTGCGGAAAAATTCGCTGGATTAATTATTCCGAGTGGTGTCCAGAGCAGCAGACAAACAAATAATTCCGTGTGTTTGGTCGCACGGGTAATACAGCTTTTAGCTTCGCTCCAGTAGCATGTCCCACCTGTCCATCCTCCCCCCCATGCACTCCCACCGTATTCACCAGCTCTCTCCCAATTCGTCTCTTTCTGACGGCTGTCCGGTTAGAGCAAACGTCATACCCGCTTTTCACAGCACAATTAATCTGCCAGCCGTGCGGCTTGATGCCTCCAAGTCAAGGCTGCCTATCGGAAAATTCCTACATTGATAACAATTGGATGGTGGCATCGATTGCGACTTGATTTCAATGCGCTTTCGTCAATCTTTGACTGTTTCGTGATAATGGCGGGTCCTACCCCCCTAAAGTAGATGTGTTTTGCTGAGCAGTAGGTTAAAGAGCCGGTACAGGCGAAACGTTAGTAGTAGACTTGTGTCAAATTATACTGAAATTATCTTTGGTATAATTATTCTCATTGCGCATTCGGCGCCAATGAATTGGAAATAACCGTGGCGATTGCGTCACCCTGCCAAATACCAAATTCCATGATTGTCAAAAATTTAATTGGCCAGTTTTGATATTGACGTATGCTGCAAGTGACACGCATTGTGTGATATACGGCTTTTCTTTCTTAAAATAATTAAATAGATCTACGGTATACAAGACACTATTAAATAATCCGTAGACTTTGGAAGCAAAACTAAACCTAGTTAAAATTCAAAATATCAATGTAACCTAAATTGGCTAATTTGTCAAATTGTACTCGTATACTCTGCCAGAGTATAAGTAGCACAACTCGTGCGAAGGACACTTTTTGTGCGTTAGAGTCTGTTAATTCCACCATACATTCAACTCAACTCAGCTCGTTAGCCAGTTTCTCGAGTTTCACTCGTGTCTGACCGATTACTTAGTCATACTACTTAGACCGGAGTGGGAGAGCCTCACCATTCCCTCGTTTGTTCTTTCGCCTACTCTTGGATCATACTTTCCAGCGTGCCTTTGGTACTTTCAATCTAAACTTCAAACTCGACTCGCACTCCTCGTGCTACTCTTTGTCACTTGCCACATTGCTATTGTTCCTAACTCTTCCTCGGCATCCTCTCAGGCAACGATCAGGTTAGGTTCTTGTGACACTAGTGCTTTCTGAGATAGACGCCTTATTAGGTCAGGAATAAATATCATTATCATGTTCACACTAGAACAATTAACATTGATTCAAGTATCCAATAAGCATTTTGAAATTCAACATTAATCCTAAGTACATTACCATATTGTTTGTCGGAGCAATTGAGAATCGATTATTATATTTGCTGATATACCGAAATTCACAATTTATCCACACATGTATAATAATCTTTTGGTTCACAACAGCAGACCAGTGCAGCTACGTTACAAGAGACATTACCGAAGAGCTGCAAAAGGAATATCCACCAAATGCCATTACAATTAATTTGATATCATTGATTCTAAATTTCACATTGCGCTTCTGTATTCGCACGGCAGGTAAATATTTCACGGGACCTCGCTGGAATATCGATGGACAAGCCGCTTTGAAATATTCCACTCGCCGCGTCAAAGCTTGTAACTCGATAATCGCGCCCTCTAATCGAAGTCGACAGTTTTCACTTGGCTGCGCCAACAACTTTTTTCTCGCTCGCCAGTCGCGCCCCGCAGACCCGATTAATATCGACGTGTCCCGAGAGTTTGGCCCGGCGGGGGAAAAAGCCCCAAGTTCCCCAAGCGCCCTCGGCACGCACCCTGCTGCAGAAATTTTGGTCCGGCGATTATGCCACTTGAGATGCACTCGGGTTCGACAAGGACCTTAGGGTCCTTGTGGTGCTTTACCGCTCCACTTACGAATTGCCGGAAAATGTTAGAATCTCCAGCATCAAATATTTGTACCATTCCCAATACAGTTACTCATAATAATTGTCCGTAACTCAGTTTTGCATCCAGTTGTAAGCGAGGGCCGCTTTCAGATATATTTAAAACTTGAAAGACAACTTGAAAGGGTCTTCAAGTTTTCTCAAACTAAATCCAAAGAGAATTATTAACGTTTATCAGTGTGGGCACTACAGCTTACAACTTTTTCAACTGTTGCAGAGCAAGCGTACCGCACTTGTTGGGCTCCACCTAAAGAAGGATTGGGAACTTGGTTGCTCGGTTAGGGTGCGAAGACGAAAGTGTTAGCATTCGTTCTTCCAGTATTTCCCCATCACTCTCAGACGAATGCCTTATCGTCACAAGTTTTCCATTTTCATAACATCGTTCGCTAATCATAATAATAAATACTATATATAATACAATACTATATATTGTATATATTACATATTATTATAAACTTTATTATATTAATATACTATATTACATAATATAAAGATAAGAGATAAATTTAAAAAGAAGCATTAAAGGAATAATTTGTTGTATTTCAAGAACCACATTGAGGAAATGTAGGACACGGAACTACATTTGTGGGAAAGTTGGTCCTTTTCTTTAACACAAAGCAGTATCACAGCGGGGACCGCATTGATTTAGGCTGCAGTGATTCACTGTCAGTGGAACAGTACCACGGCATGCATCATTTACTTACGGCTTTGATCAGCTGGCCAGTGGGGTGCCGAGTCATCCAGCGGATTAAGTGAGCGATTTAAGTCTGTTTAAGGTTTTCATTGCCCCGATATCTGGTCCACCGGGGCACTCTGCTCTCCCTCTTCGGCGCTTCAAGACCACCATCATCTCCCCTCATCACCCCTTCTGCTCCTCTTGCTAGCTAGGTCAGTGTCGTAACACGATCTTTAGCGGAAAAGCCAATGATTTAAGAGCTTACATTAAGTATATTACATTGGAACGTTACTTCCAGACTCCATAGTACTGGCAGTAAGAGAGCTCTTGAGTTATATCACTCCGTGAAATGCGAGTCTATATTATTTAATTATCCCTGTAAAACATAAAATGTAAGAGTTGCTTAGTCTTTAATTGAATTGTGCGTTTGGCACGGAAAATACTTTAATCGAGAGGCTTTCAATAAACAGATTTCATTATTTTTCCACGCTATCATTGACAATCGTGGGTGCGCGTACAACTATTTTGTAGAAGGAATGGAAATATCGTTCACTCGAGGGTTAATGTTTAATGTAAAGGCTGACACAAATATCTGCGGCTATTGTTAGAATCCATGGTCTGAACATGATCTGAATATATTTAACAGTGAAAGTCTAATTTATTCTTGAAATATTCATTAACAGCACGGGGCTGGACAGGTAAGAATCTGACCCGCAAGGGATCAGTGTGATATACTTGGACTGCAATATAGTTAGTTCCTCGGGCGAACTTATTCAATTTCACACAAATTTGATTAAATGTTAGCACAAAAGGAAATTGGCTGTAAAATATTTAACTAAAATAAAGAGTTTAAGTATTATTAAGCAGGGCTTGATAGTTGCAAGGTAGTAACGAAAGTACCAGGAAATCATTTTTCATACCGGATGCTGCAATGAAATGTTATTTCCTTCGATAGAGTCTGGCACAGAAATGCAGCGAGTGGCTACAGGCGAAGACTGCGTAACTGGATTTCGCAATGCTAACACAGCAGGGCTTAATTGCTCCATTAGCATATAAAGCCGGCGTAAGAATGAACCTAATCAACTTGAAATTAAGTTCCTTCTTCGAGGAAGTGAGCTTTACATGTATATGGACACACGCAGGCTCACCCACGCAGTAAATAGCGTCAAACTGATTAAAACTAACAGCGCCCTCAAGCTCAATATAGCATGAACTATCGCTTTTATAACATACAGGGCCATCCAGGAATGTTTCACAAAAATTTCAATATTCGATGAATCATTTAACGTTGATAAACCTTAATTTATAGAAGCTAAACATTTTAATGCCTTTGCGTCATACAAGCTATGTGATTAAAGTTATTACCCTATTATATGTTGATGTAATGGAAATAAGTACAAAATGCCGGCCAGTTTATTTGTATAAAGGTATAATCTTTCTATCGAAAATTAGCAAAACTTCTTCCCAAGGATTCTACAACTTGTTAAAAAAGCACTCGATTACTTAAAACCCCAAGGGCCCATACTTTTGTGCCAACTGGGTCTACTTGTATTTATCTATTAACTTCGACTCAATGAAACGCGCTACCAATCCAGGGTTAATTCTTTCATTGGTAGTATATTGGTTTCCTTCTCGCGCTGGGACTTTATTCCTAACGTCGAGCAGATTTGATCGAACGGGTGCATTACAGGCTCCCTCATCTTCGACAGGCCACAGCGATGCGGCAATGTTTTCCAGCCAATATTTGCCGAGCAAATAATCTCTGGCACTCACGTCAATCTCTTGTCAATAGAGAATCAATCTCGAATACACGCCGTGTGGCACACCATAAATTCTCGGCAATCAAATGGCGGACGCAAAGTAACAAAAGGGGTTGTCGATGTGAGGCCGCAAGTGTTGGAAAATAGAGACGGCCACAGAGTTTAGGGTATCTCGCGCGTCAAGGATATATACGGTGCGTGCAAAGTCGTACTTGAACAGTCTAAGGAAGAGTGTCGACTCTGGGAACTCGACATGGCGATGCCAGGTCACCTTCGCCAGCGTGGCTAGTTGGGGCCTTTGTGACACCCTGTGTGCCCAGAGCTTTTCCCTCAAGAGAAGACAAATGCCGGACAACTTGCACTTGGCCCGATGTGCGTATATTCCAATATTTCGAATTTTCTTCACGGTAGCAAACTGATGCAACGCATTCCTGAATCGCCCTGTTGGCTCAGGATGAAATCGGTGCAAGAGGGATAAGAGGAGGCGGAAGGGGTAGGTTTGGCGGGGAATATATCTGTCACCGATTTTCCGTTACTCTCGAGTGGCGTTTCTCTGCTTTAGCTGCATGCCACTGGGTCATACTGGATCCGCAAAAAGGCCGGTAGGAGGGGTGTGGGCGATGGTGGTGCGAAGGAAGAGAGGGGGAGAGAGAAGTGGGTAGAAGAGAACGAAAAGACGGGGAGGGGAGAGGGCGAGAGCGGTACGTATTGAAAAAGCATTCTTTTTTATCGCCGGCGCCCTGAGGAACGGGGCTTTTCGATCTCTTATTGCCACCCACGTGAGTTTTATGAGGGCTTATTCAAAGGATCGCTCGCCCTATAGCCCGCTACAAAGGACAATATAAATCCATATCGAACTTTTCCCCCCTTCAAATTTACGCCCGAGGATTATTTTTTCCTCTTTTGATGGCAGGCCAACTTAACACTGCTGTATGAAGTGAATGAAGAAAATCCCGGCGAATTTCGTTTCTTCAACTTTTAACTCGCACTCTGAGAACATAAGCCTTACTTCCTGCTAAACTTGCCGCGTCTTCTCGCTTCCTTGAACTTCTCCCACAACGATATTTATTTTTTTGTAATTCTTTCCAGTGGAAGGTTAGTACAATCACTGGGTATATTTCTTATTAAATAGTTCATCTTGATTTGCAATCGCATCAACTACTTCGTTAATTGTAAGACGCAAGTTGAGAAGTTCCCGATTTGGAATAAAAGCAAAACTATATACATACTCTTGTCTAAGCGATACATATAATTTCAATTAAAAACTTTTTAGATTTTTTAGATCATAGTTTTTAATAAATAAATTACGGGTATTCAATGTTAATAATGATATGTGATTCAATCTACACAGATAAATCAATTGCTAAACTCTAATTAATTTAAAATTTAATAGTAAATCACTTACCCTAATACCGGGTGTTTCAAATGATGCAATCATATTTCTAATTTATGAGCTTCACTATATAATTCGTAGTATTGAATGAAATTGAAGGCTCGGAACAACGCGCCGTCTGTAAACTGCGTCTTTCTTAATTATTAGTAATCTGTCTTTCGTACCTTTTTGTACTCCGGCACACTCTGTCTTGGAATCCCATCATTTTGTTTCTTGACCAGGAGTAGTATCTTATTGTGTAGCGCCGGTATCGCCGAACAAATTCCTTTAATTTGAAGAATTCATCGGTCCAGAGAGCTCACGGAGTCCTTCCATTTTTCAGTGTTGCTTTCATTTTTCAGTGCGTCTTTCATTTTTCAGTATCCCCGATCTGTCCTGCCGGGCCATGCTTCCACGTCACCTCTTATTTCAACATTTCCTCCTGGCCGCCTGTCGGCGGATTTCATCCGTTTAAATTCTTCGCGGAAGAATCGATTTACGTCCCAGTTGCAACGATACTTCAAGCCGCTTTCTCTTTAGACAAATAGTTCGATTAAAGTCAAAGATATCATGGACGAAGCACGTTTAAATAGCCGTTCAGTTTGAGGACTGTGCAAATGCTATTTTTAAAATAACTTTCATCCACTGCGTTTTAGATTCTTTTTCCTTCATATTTTTACTGCAAGTTTTTCTTGGGCTCAAACACTGGGTGTTTATAGTAAATGGCTTGTTGGCGTACTTGCATTTTCGGCCACAGCTTATTCACCGAAGTAAGTCTTGTTCTCGAACATATTCGAATTAAAATCAGTACAGTTTTATCTCTTATCCATTAACTACTAATAACTATTTGGATTCCCACTTATCCACACCGTCAATTTCTGCAAACTTCGTTTATCTAGTCCAATTAGTGATTGAAGTCTCCAATTGGAGTCAATGTTTGCCACATAATGAATCGTCAAAATAGCGATGTCAACGTTTCCCTAAAATTCGCCAGCGTTAATCAAGATGTTAAGGTCGATCGTTAATTGATTCCTGCTGAAGTACCGCCGGGCAATTCACCATAAGATTCCTCGCGAGTTCCTGCAAAATTGAAGGTCCGTCGCTTCGGTTTCTGGCGGTTTCTCTGCAGGCATAAAGCCCGATTCACATGATAGATAAGCCAAGACCAGTCTCTTCCCCAACACTTACATCCGCTCCATGAATTGAGAATCGCCTTTAACACGAACGTTCCGGTTTATGTCAACGTAATAATTTTTTCCTTGTGAGCAAGTGGAGCGTGCGTATGATATGAGCATACTTGCACTGTGAACTAGGCTTAATCTTGCGGCAATAAGTAAGACTGTGAAACGAACCGTACAGTGGAAATGCGCGGCTCCAAGTTTGCCAGTTTGCCTTCCTCAATTAAACCGGAGCAATTCTTTGCCGAACTAAGCCAAATCTCGGTTCTAATAGGACCTAGGCACACACCCGCTAAGGGATAGGCTAGATGGGGATGAGTCTGAGAGAAAGGGAACCCTGCTAGAAGACAGTGCTTGCATTCCATTGGCTTTAAACATTCATTGCCTTGGTTGGGGGGGGGGGGGGGGGGGCAGCCTGATTTTCTGCTTCTCTGCCGCATCTCCTTTAGACTTTGCCGATCACCCTTAATTTCGTTGCTGGGTTTACCATCAGTATCCATAAATTTAATATTTACGAATGACACTTCGGTTGATTCTTGTCCATCATCGTCATTTATGATGATAATTGTCAGTGTCTATTGATGTTGTTTGTGTTGCTTGTCGTCATTTAACCACCGATTATCCTTGGATTCTTTGAAATCGAACATTTGAAATGGCAGTCAGAATGTCCAATATTTATCCTTCAAACCTATATCCTACAGGTTTTTCATTAAACCTATACCGGATTTCCCGATCATTGCGAAAACGATATAATCGACTACTTATTGATGTATTCATATCGAATCTATCGTATATCGATATATATCGCAAAGCACATCGAAGCACAATACCAATGACAGAGTAATCGGGCGTGCGTATAAGTCACAGACAGCGATGCAACTTTAGATGTTACATACGGCGAATTAAATAAAGTGTTGAGGCACATGAGGTTATTATGATAACCCCATGCCATTACAATTGCAGTACTCGACAAGTGGCTTTTTTCTAACATCTTCCAAAGCAATCGAAAGTATACACACGAATATCAAACGGCGCAAAAATCATTCTAAAATTAGGTAATTTCTGTTTGAAAACCATACAGGCAGCGTGCGCATGACTATACCAACTACGACCAACTAGAATACTTTGACCTATTAATCCAGGGTTAAGCAGTAGATACATTAATGCCAGCTTAATCAGTGCGCCTGGGAGGCAGATTTAGAATAGAATGTCAGATACTGAATCTGTACTCGATGACCGCACTTGGATCGCCAAGGGTTAACGTAGCAAAGTGTTTCTGAAGGATGAGTGTACGTGGGGGAGTAGTAGATCAAGTTCATCATCTACTACTCGTCGTCATCAACTGCAACTATAGTAGGGCCGTCAAGAGAACAGATTTGAACAGTGTCTAGTGACAATAGGCGCCCGTACGTACAGGGTGATTCACATGCCTCTTTCTTCTCTTTTCTCCCCCACCCCTTCCCATTCCCGGAAATATAATATAGAATGCATCATTCATGTGGTTCTTTCTATTTTGTCCATCTACGCATATTTTTTCCACTGGCAATAATCACACATCACGATCGTCTTAGTGTTCACTCATTCCTGGTCTACACATACCAAAAGTTTAATTAATGTACAGTCTCCTGTATCATAGAATAATTATGAATTATTTATCAACCTTTCATTATATACGAATGCATACATTTTACTTAATATTATATTGTATGCATAAGGCCTATACATACATTAAGTCTGATTAAAAGTGGAATGCAACATATTGGAATGCAAACACCTTGCATAGGCTGATTGTTTTGCATTTGGATCAGCACTCTGGAATTTCTCATTTTGTCAGAATGTGAAATTTGTTCAATATTGTATATAATATTGTATATAATATTAGAATGTGATTGAAATTAGGAAATAATTTATGATTGTCTTTTCTGCATCAGTGTTTACCCGACAGAAGTGATTCAAAGATAAGTGAATCACCGTGTGCAGCTACAGAGAGCGCAATAGGGGCAAAAACCCCGAAGGCTAGGGGCCCATTCATGAATAATTATATTGCACAACACTTGTTGTGCTGCAATGCTACTTGATTGCATAATTATGTAGTTGGGTTCCATGCACGAGAAGGTTCACAGCGTATCGTTGGATATGAAAAGCATCAGTGTATAGTCTAATTGTGAGAAAGGGGCGAAAACAAAAGAGCGAGAAGTACACGATAAAAGAATTGTTAGATCAACTTCGAGCTAAAATAATTTTATTTGCCACGATGTTTGAATATTTTTAAATTCATTGAATTGATTGGCGTCAAAGTAACGCAGATTCGAATTTTCACTATGTTTCGTTAATTACATTATTATTTACGGTGTAAAAGTTTTACGCGTCGGACGTGCGGGGGGAAAGCGATCAGAGGATTCAGACGAAGAGCGTGATGGCTACTGTAGAAAATGACAATTGGCTCCAGTCGCAATATGTTGTATAACGTATGATATACAGTTGACCGTGAATGGGTCCTTTAGTCCGAGAGTGTCACATTTTAGCGAGTTATTGCTACTTTTACCCAGGCCGAAGAGTACTTCCTCTGAGCGCGGCACTACTTGCCACGTATAGTCTATTCGACGGTTGATACCCTTTTGAATTAGTGCGGTACTAATACCCTGTTACGTGGACAACAGGCTGGGCGTGGGTGACTATCCCACTCCTAACACTGTTCGCCGCGGCGACGGGACGTTCGTAACTGGCATGCTGTTTATGCAGAAATTACGTGGCTTTGTGAAGGATGAGAGCAAGAATACATTCAACACCTATTACATTTTATCCTATTCAGACAGCGTGACACGTGTCTCTTTGGTATTGGTACTTAAATACTTTCATTACCAATAACAATAAAAAAATACTCTGAATTAAAGAGATGGTGTAACTATCAGTTACTCGATATAAGTCCTCCAGGAAAGAAAATTTCCAGACATATGCTTATACATTGAGGTTAACTACAATGCATATATGCGAAGTATGTCTAATACAATTCAACAACTAAATATTTGTTACATGATTCCGCTAAAGATATAGCAGTGTTTTGGATGTTGTTTCTGAAAGCAATAAAGGTAGAGGAGCATCATAATTTGAAGTGAGCGTGCTTCAACCCAGTAGAAAGAATACATTGAAGAGCCTTTTGCTTATGGTACATTGAAAATTAGCGGTTCACATGACCCGGTGCTGAAAACGGATAGGATTCCAGGTTGCGGAGGGGTTGGTGGATAATTCCCAGTGGAAACGGCGGGATCGAATGAAAAACCGTTCTCCATTTAATTCAATACCATTAGTTTGCAAATTGATAATGGTCCTGTAATAACAAGAGCTTACGGCGTCATGTCCCGGCCCCCTCTCCGAGCCCTCGGTAGTAGGCGTCCGAGCAAGTTCGGAGGGACGAAGGAAGGCAAGAGCGAGCGGCGTGCGAGAGAGGAGCAGCCGCGCACTGCTAGAAACGCCAGAGTGCCCTCCGACTCCGTCGCGCACGCATCCCTCTCTCGGCTCCAACCCGCTCGAGCACGCTCTCCTCATCGTACACTTGGCCAAGTACGCATTTCCCTCCTTTGCCATCCATTTCCCCCCTTTGACATTTTGATCCGAGCTAACACTTGCTTCTTCGGAGAATTCGCCACGCTGGATCCACCGCGACCCAGCAACAGTTGGAACTGTTTCCGAGTTGGCTCCTTTGACGGATCGAGCTCCAATCGAGCTGCTATCAGTTCGAACCCTTGGCCTCTCGCCCTTTCAATTAGACTGAACTCTTGGATACTTGGAGTATTCGGTGAAACTTCGGGATACTTGGATCTGTGGACCTGTGGATCTGCCAATGGTCTGGATCGCAAGCTATTGGAGGTGTTGGATCTGCCAATCATTTGGAGTTTGGGATTGTTGAGTTTTTGGACCTTTCAAGAATCTCAAAATCTTGGTTTAGCCGAATTGTTGGATATCTCGCTTCTGCATCGGTTCCCTTTGAGTAGCCAACTTGAAGAAACCGTTCGCTTGGAATTACTGTGATTCAACGATAACTGGCACTGGCAGCACTAGGGTTGCCTGGGAAAACATTACTCGAGACTGGCGTATGTGATGTGTTCTCAAGAGGAAACCCTGAGTAATTACCGATAAAGGATTATCGAGCCTGGTCGCATGAAGATAGTGGGGTTGATTGAATTCCATTCACCGATTGGAAATGTTTAAGCGTGCAAAGTGGTGCGAGTAGAGTTGGAAGAGGTGCGAGTGAATTCTAGAGGGGCCAGAGGATCAATTGAGAGAAGAGCTCCTCGAATTTCGACGGGCAATCCCGCTCTTTTTACGGGAACAAGAGCTGATAGGCTTTTCACTGGGTATTGTAGATCTTATCGCGGGAAAGAGTGATCGAGGGCGATGCTGTGGTACATCGATCACGGTTTATAAAAGCGAGACCAGCCATAGAACCGGGAGGGAAGTGCGGAGCGGGGCTCGCTTGGTTCACGAGGTTCAATTAAACCGCTTGAGGAGAGCAGGCAGTCCAAGCAAAAAGTAAAATAAGACCAGCATCAAAGACAGACATTAGACAAAGAATGGGACTATCAAACCCGATCATATCAGTTGACTAATTTACCAGCGGGAACAACCAATTTCACCATATCAAGCCAGAACCATACCTAAAGATCTTGGTAACCAGACCCAAGTTTCTATCAAGTCGATTCGATTTTTTTGCATAAAGACAGTTTTCTTGAAACCACTTGACTCGTTCTGCATCTAGCACCTGGGCCTTGTGTTATTTTTGGTCCCATCAATAACCAAAAGTAGTTTGTAACTTTCGGAAATAACAGTACTAACGACTGTGCTCTGGAGACTCTACAAGATCCATCAGCGAGTATTTTGTCTTCCGCACGAAGAGATCGTCGTTTCAGTGAGAAGAAACTTTGGTTTAACTTGGAGGCGATTTCTCGGTGAAGCTTGAGGAGGACTTTAAAAGGTGAATCATGAAGTGGTGGTGGTTCGTGGTGATGCTCGTCGGTGTTACGAGGGCGGACAATAACATCGAGACGGACTACTCGATCTTCAACTGCCCGGTTCTGAATTCCCAGGCTCAGATTGATCTTGACAAGGTATGGCTGCTTCCCAAGCTAATCATGGCTCAATCTGACTTAAACCCCTTTGGATCCTGCCTTAATCCTTACTGACAGTGCCAGGCCACGGAATATAGGTGTCACATCTTCCTATCGAAATGCTGTTTGATATAAGCTTACTGACAAAAGTGCAGGTATCGAATATCCGCTTTCAATGTGCCTTTGCTGATTTCAATATATGTAATCCATTTTCGCTATAATTCGAAAAATGTCAGTTTGCTTTTACGCAGGTTCCAAATTCGTTTGCTCAAAGATAACCATATTACATTCACTTTTACCAATAATTCGATATTTCAGAAGTTTGGAAATAAAGTAGACTTTATAAACCAAGTACATTATCTGCTTTCAAAAAAAGCGGTGTCTATGTAAAATATACAAAAATTGATCCCCCTTACGCACGACGTCAGCGGGAGCACAAATTGCCACAGTGCCTTTAGGAACTTGATCTGAAAGCTCCTGCTTTGGTCTCATTGTCAGTTAGAAATTTCCAGAGAGTGGGTTACGTAAGATTACATTGTCGCTGGGAAGCCACTCCGCGCGATGTTCGATTTACATTGCATTTTCTGAGATTGAATTTTTATCACCGTCGCCTGTCTCTTTTCCACGCCCACAGCACTTTATCAATTTCTTTGCCAAAGTGCACGCGATTGACACGTATATTGCTACAGTTGCCAACCAAAGTCGTAGGCGAAACTGCATTATTTGTTTTAATGAGTAGAATTACTGCCAAAACAGTTCTGCATATTATCGGTCATAAATTTCCAACTTATTACGGGGCTAGAATTGCTTGTATGAGATCGGAGTGTTGGAGCGGAATAAATAGTTTGTTAATAATATGAATATTAATCCCATGCATAGGTTAATGCATTAAACAATAGTGGGACTTGTGAGTAATTTCATTCGACTCTAAATTTGATCTAAATTAGATATTTTGTATACTATATTGAACCGTACACTGTGCACTTGAATGTAAAAAACCAATTGATGTTCCTACAAGTATTTTTAACATAACCAGCAGGCTTTTTAATATATCGAGTTCATGGAATTAATTAGATGCACGTATAAATTTATAAAGTGGAGTACAGAATTTATAGTCAATTAGATTGTACTCTGACTCTTATCAGTGAGTGTAAAAATGCAGTCGTTATTTACGTATTTGTAGTTCGGTGAGACCAAAATTAAACGAAACTCGATACTTTTTTATCCGAACCTACGTCACTGCTTCCAAGTTCTGTTCATTTGCGAGATATTTCCCTAATGCCACGTTACACTCTGCACTTAAAAGTTCAATAGCGCTGAAGTTGCTCCCAAGTATCGCAAGAATTATTAAGTATGTATGTACATACATATTCATACATGCGAGCACACATTATTAATGCAACTAAGCCTATGAGCGTATGATTGATTAAAGTGCCTTCTTTATCAACCCTCGTTAGAACAAATGTAAGAAAGCAATTTTCCTCATGCATCGTTTTATCATTTGCGAAATATGTGATGATTCGTTTATTTACACCAATGTATAAAAATTGAATGGTTTTACGTTTCTTTAAGACTTTATCAACATTGCGACTTATTTTTTATCATATTAATTTTGAAACATCACATCAAATGAACACACAACGGTATATTAATTTTGGTAGAGTGACTGATGAATGGGAATCACAGAAGAAAAAATTCAGCGTGCGAATGGGATCTCAAAAATGCGAGCTGCTTGAAAACGGGGACAGTTTAAAAAATGTGCCGAGCGGTGGAAAAACAAATTGCACCTTTACCGCAACGAGTGTATCGCGTAAAGATAGAGATCTCAGTGTGCCGTGTGTGTGTATGGGGTGGTGAGGCTAAGCTGTAGATTAATGGGACTCCGATAACTCCCGTTTGTCACGTATTTGAAAGTTTTGACAGCCGGCTCCCGACCACCTCCTCTCTCCCCCTTGCTACACCGCCTTTCGGCGACCCCTTCCAGTTCACCTGTCACGCAGAAATCCACTGGATAGAAAAGTAAGAGACAGAATTCCCATACGAACACCCAGCTTAGCGATAATTAATAATTTACGCATTGAGTCCATTAAACTTTACGGGATAAAAGTTGCACTGCGCTGATGATCCGGTCAGCTTCGTACAGCTTTTTCAGCGACTCCCACATTTAAATTAATCAAGCTGTATTCTTTAATTCAAATTTTTAATTTAATTTGGAATGATTACTTTGAGCACTATTTGACAAATCAATCAATTGTTCCACTATTGCCTAGAGCAATATCATCCGAAAGTTTATTCAGAATTATTAGCACTGTTAATTAGGGATAATGGTCGTAATTAATTGAAATTCGCCATTGGTTCACTCAAACTTACGTGACTGTTTTTCTTATCTACGGCGCACATTCGACACTTACAAGTAAATTAATAGCTTTAAAGTTAAAAGTGAAAGTGAATTATTTAATTAAGGTATGGTACCTTTGATTGAAAACTTGGCTTTTTTGTACAATGGCTATTTCGTTTTTGGACATAATAGGATTCCTTGCAAACGTATTTCCGAATAAGATGTAGGATGCATTAATGGGACCAAAATAAGGTGCTTATTACATTCGAATAACAATTCATTAGAAGAGCGGGAATAAAAATGCAGGTTGTAACCTACAAGTTACCCTTTCGCTCTCCGGGAAAGAGTATGTATCCTCCAGCTCTATTACTAGGCATATTACTGGCAAAAATGAGCTGCAACTAATTTAGAGATACTACATGCGATGTTATTCCATCTGAAACTGGAGCATTCAGTCTTTGCACGATTATAGACTTTTGCTGGAATTGAGTGGTGGTGGGCGGATGGGGGGAGGGTGTAGATGGAGATGATTAATAAAACGGGCAGAAAAAATATGTACCGGGACTCGAGTTGATGCGACGTCGATTGCTGGGGGTTTCTTATTGTTAATATTCAACGGTGCATTCTGCGTTATGAATGCAGCGGTATAGATTGAGGCACACCTACTCCCCTTCTCACTTTTTTTATTCCAGCCCTCTATTTCGCTTTCTCGCTCTCTATCCCGCACTTTTCCTATTTTTAAACTTTTTTCCCGTTTTTCATTCGGCACTGTATGTCGAGCCCATCGGCACATACAGGTTTTGTCGAGGAAACGCACGCGTCCGCTTTAGGCATCAGCTCGCATTTTCCTTTCCATCGACGCAACTAAATATTAATATTCTTGGGTATAATGACACTTACTGCGTCGTAATTTAATTTCGGCGTTTCGTTCTGATTTTATTTGTTTTCTCTTTTTGCGGGAGGGCTTGCACCCCTTTTCTATAACTGGATAAAATGGATAGCTGTTTATGGTATTTTAAAATTTGTTTTTTGTTAAGATTTTGTAAAGTTTCTTGCAAAATTTCGTTACGTGTAGTATATGGTTGCTGCTACCTCCACTTAAATTATTAAAAGAACGATCAATTAGCTCGGTAGGCAACCGACAAGGCAACCAATTTCCCGGTGAATCGTGCGGATGTTTTGCTCTAGAGATGTAAACTTAATCAGCTTTCCCATGTAATAAAAGCTTTTCGAGATTTAAATAGTTTTAAAAACAAGTTTCACATGGTTTTCTTGGTAAGTTATTAGCAGTTAAACTGTTTAGCATGTTCTTAATACTTTATTGACTATTTTTTATACTCTCAACCCTCTGTTTTGCAATCCAACTATGTTTATGCTAAAGTACTTGGCATTACTCAAAGAATTCTTCACTTCACTTAGCTAATGCAACACAAAATACCATCACAAGCCAATCTTTCATTCAATGAGCGTCAATATCTGGATGCGGTTCAAATTCGGTTAACAGTGTGACCGAACAAAAAGCGTCTAACATTCGAGTACTTCTATTCCTTAGTTAACATACTCAATAGGATTTACATAATTACTTCATTAGCAATTATAAGAAGTTCAGCAAATATTATCTGTCCCCGTTTAAGGATATGTTTAAACTTAGCCTTGCAATTTCTTCCAGCGATTTCTACCGAGCATAACAAAATAATTTTCTGAGCTAAACGGAAACAATACTAATAAAGATTTTGGAGCAATAGTTGGTAAGCCTAATTACGAGTAATATCAAATGTGTCGGAAAGCTGCTTTACTTTTATTATTGCGACACATTCCACAAATTAGGGTAGAACAAGTTGAACCCAACCAATTACTTCTAATAGACAATTGACTAATTAAATCACTTTTAAGTGGTTTGAAATGTCTAAATGTTTCTTACAATAACTTAAAATTGGCTTAAAGTAATTAATTTTAATTAATCATTGTTATGTTTCCACGTTAACGAAAGTTGTGTAATTAGTATTTGTACATTTGTATCCAAGTGAAGGAAATATTATTTTCCCTGTGATTTTTCGCCGGATACTAGGTTTCTAGGAATTCGACGAAAAGTTTCAAGTTAATACATATACAACTTTGTAATTGTAAGTTTTCAATTGCACTGCGAAGTGACACTCTCGCGGCAACCTATGTATAGAGTATAGAGAGAAGGGTCCAATGGAATTGTTTACCAGTGAAGGCAAATACGAATCTGCCAGTTGCGGGGATTAACGTTCACGTGTCTCTGCCAGTGAGGCATCCGTGGCGCTTTCCCGGAAGGGAGCCCGGGAGTAAAACCAAGTAAAACTGTTCCCTCCTGGCACTTAAGCGGCGCTGTAGTCGCAGGTTGGCTCTCTCCAAATATTTTCCCCTGTGTGCGTCCGACGCTACTTGGCTGCACGGGAGCGCATGGGAGCACCATTAACTTTTACTTTGAGAGATCGAGCGCCTTCGAGAGCCATGCAAATCGGCTGCGACTTCAAAGAGTTCGCAGCTCCGAGCGGACCCTCCATTCTCTCGCCTAATTGCTTTCGGAGGGCTTAATAAGCGCTCGACTCGGCTCGACTCGACGCGTCGCACGCTGCGCCATCTCATTCTCCTCCGGCGAATTTCGACTTCTACCGGCAAACATGCTGGCCAACTTTTGTCATAAGAATCAGCCGAAACTGGGCGAAGAATGGTGCCTCGAAATTGATTCTACGGATTGAAATCACAAGTAGTGTGTAACACATGCTTGTCTGTATTATGAGAGGCAAAACGTTTAGCACTCCATGACGAGGATGGAATAACACATTGCTAACACTTACTTGTAGGATGATTTTCACAAGTCTTGACAACAAAATCGAACAATGCATGCATTGTTTGGATGGCAAGAAAAAATATACCGTAGTCAGTACTAAGGTCTACTTGATTTGACGACACTTCCACTTGATTAACGACGTTTACATTGCACTCTACGGCTATGAACGTGTCCTTGATATCTCGAGAAGTATTACATTGACAACAAGCTTTCTCTTATCATAACGTTTTTATTTTCCAAGACTAGAATGCCTTTGCCTGTCATATCAGGAAATTCGATAGAATTACTCGTCAAGTAGTTTTAGTACGTGACAGAACCGAAAATACTTATTACATCCTAATTTTCTTTCTTCAACAATAACTAAGGGATGCAAATTCGCTGAGTTAGCCGGAATGGTCTTATTAAATAAATGGCTGTCCTTTAAAAAATACTTGTTCTCTGTTTGGGCTCAAAAAGTTGGGAACAGCAGGTTTACGGGCGAATACCAGGTGAATTGTGTATTCGAGTTAAAATTGTTAAAAATCGTCTGGCGGACGTGTGAAGTCTGGTGCGAGTAGAAAAAGACAGATGAGGGAAGAGGGGACAGATGACCACTTCCACTTTCTGGCAGCCCGCAGTTAGACGGCGAGCGGCTTAAAGTATCGTTAATTCAAACAATTACGGGTTCCTGGCGTAAGGGCTCCGAGTACAAAGTTGTCCGCTCGGCGATCGCTTGCAGCTTACCAAGCACACGTGTATTAACGTATCTGTATGTGTATACTCTACGAAAATTGCATATATACGTCTACGTGCATTAAGGGCTGAATGTTCGCCGTCCAAGTGCATGCATGCGTTGACAAAAGTCCGTGCGGACAGAAGAGTTTCTCATCCGCTCTGCTTCTTTTGTAGCTTTGGTTATCTTTTTTATTCATAGAAGGGGATGTATTGCATCCATAGGATTAAGCGATACTTAATGTTTAAATATACTTTGAGGAAAATTTGGATGGGTATTCACGTTTTCGGAAAGAAAAAACAATAACAATATAATATTTGTCACTGACTTTCTCAACTTAATTTTACCTTCCTGTGTATCTATCTGGCGCAAGGGTACAACACAAATCCGTTGAAAAAGGCCGACGATGAAATTTGTGAAGTAAAGTCAGTTGCAGAGCTTTTGCGCTAAATATTATAGCGGTGCTATGCACAAACTTCTTTTTCTTTCGTTCCTTTCAACCTATCAAATCAAGAGTAGAGTTTGGGTTAGTAAAGGCACCTCCCCATTTTGATCAATCATATGTGCGGTGAATTATATCAATTGTTTTATTAATGTATGCTGGCATGCATGCACCCACTTTATAGTTCTTGCGACACTCATAAGGAACATACGTAGCTATGGTATGAAGCAAATATCTAGCAAATGGATTCCGAATTACAAAACAGCGATGAGAGGTTGCGTAAAAAGTATCGAATTTCGTTTAGTTTCGAACTATCCAAGACATCAATACGTAAATGAGGAACTGCCGAAGCTTTCCGACAAAAGTCAAGTTATTGCTCATACATTTTTAAGCTATTAAAAGTCAAGCCATTGCAATTCGCTTCCCCTCGATAAGGTAAAAGCTTCACTGGGCTATCTACAACAGACATGCTACCGGTTTTTCATAATATGTTTTGTACATCGCCTATGTGCGAGGAATCAAACATTTTCACTTGAACCACTTCACGAAAATTAATAATAGATAATTGAAATGGAAAATCTATATTCGTATAAGCATTCGCAATTAATTATTATGTTTCATTATTATGCTACCTGTAAAAAGTGTGGTTGTACGTTTACAATAATATATATTTAAACAATACTATATAATTAGACCAATGAGATGTGCAGGCTTTTCAAGGAACCTCTTTGTTTCTCAACTCTTGCTGGTGTAGGTGTATGAAAGAAAGGAGAGGGTGAGGCAGCACCTGGCGCTAACGCGAGAAAAATTGTTGCTTCCACCTCCCTCCGGGGGTGGCCGGGAGTTGCGGGGACGGCGAGCAAAAAATATTTAATCGGGAAGATGCTTCCCCGCCGGCTGCTGCTCGCAATGACACCTTGAATTATTCCACGATTTTCCTTCTCCACTCAGAATTAGCATTTCCTCGTTAGACTGTAATTGCCGTCACGGCCAATGGCCGCTGCACACACCCTGGAAACCTTCATGTGTCATTACTTGCAGGCCAATGATTCCGTAAACTAATTGTAAGACAAGTTCTGGCACCAATAATTTCAATAAAGTGCTGGAGAATTCAGTATTATGAATATCCAAAATACTCACGCTGTAATTGTACATTTTGAAAAGGAATTAGTGACAGTAGCCGAACAATTGGAAATGGTCCTTTTTTCCCTGTGTTTGTCCTGTCCGGCGATTGCTCTGCGACGAATGGAGCGATCGGGATGAATCAGGGGGTACTCGGTAGAGTCTCGCGCTAAGTAGTTTTATACCGTTTATAAATTTGTTGAAATGTTATCAACATAACCCATCGTTATTCCAAAATAGTCGACTTTGGTTTAGTAGGCAATAACTTTGCAACGTTAACTGCACTAATATGAATGGAATATTTTCCATTTTGCGCACAGAAAGATGATACCGAAAGACACAGAAAGTTCTCACGGTATTTCATTTCCATAAATTCTTCAATTTACGAGTAGAATTTCGCTTGCCCGCGCTTAACTCTTGAACGAGTACTCCGATCCATATAAAATCTTTGGTATTTTCTAAATGACGCATCCGCCCGAATGCCTTTTATAAAGGCTTCAGAATTTGTTTTAGATAACCCGTTGTTATTTCAAAATATTCCTTTAATAATATCGTGCGAATTTTTATAAGAGTCGTTTCTTTGCTTTCTCAGCTTAAGCCAGGGATGACATCAAAAATGTATTAATAAATGTAATCTGACTTCAAAACCATCATCTCAAAGATGCATAAAAAAATTAAAACGTATGATATCTGTGATATTTCTATTTACTATGCATACATTACACATATGTATATTGGGGATTTTTTTGAAGTGGTGCAAATATACACTCCTGAATTAATTAAACGAAATCCGAATAGCCCGCCGCGGCGCAATTTATCTCCTTAGCATCCCCTATGTATGTATATGTATACCATGCTGCTCACATGCAACCGGTACACCATTCGAAGCCGGTGTACATTTCTTTAAAAAATATTTTTTGACTATCAACCATTCCATGGGTAACTAAGTGATGAATTAAAAGCGAAATGGGGTGCTTTTTCAGAGGAAAAAATGTGAAATGGAGGATAACACCGTTTCGGCTGCTTTGGTCAATAGCGGACAATCCATTTTTACAGGTAAACGCGCAATACTGTGAGGTATGATGGATTGGGTCTATTAAAAATTTAGATCGCTTTATATTTACACGATACACTCTGGCTAAGTGACATAGAACGGTAGATGATTAATATAGAGGGAGACACAGGCAGTCGGCGAAAGTGAGAAAGAGAGATAGAGTATTGTAGATGGGCTAGGGATCAAAAGAAGATTAAGTGATGGATGGCGCAAGTTGGACGCGGATATATCATTCGATATTTCATTAATATTTCCACCTTTCTTTCCTGCTGACTGGTGTCGCAGGCACTTTTTCAACGACTAGCATCTCCTCTGTCACTGGTTCCCTTTGGAAAAGATATCATTGCAGACACACTAATGCTCGAAACGTGACACTAAAGGGCAGGTTTATTTACAGACTGAGTAGTATTCAATAATCCATCCTATAGTACCGTCCCACTCATACTTTATGTCATAGAGTAGGAGTAGAGTAGTGTATAATGTACATTATTGGTAGCTTATACAGTCTAAGTGAGATAATGAACTGTGGGCGCACAAAAAGAAATGCGAGTGTTCAAGAATTCAACACACCGTTCCATTAGTGACAGAACATTTCTCACTCCAATACAAGTCAACTCAAGAGTCAAACCAAGAGTGACGCTCTAACTGACTCCACGCACCGCGTCGCGTCGTGTTCGGCCACCGCCGCCAGCGTAGCGTGGTCAGATCGGGGTTTTATGATACCCTGGGTTTTCCCTGAAGTAGAGAAGTCTACGGAGCTATGTTCACGCAGTCCACTCTGGGTGCACACCGACTACTCGAATTTTCTAACCAATATAACTACTGAACATTTTGGGCATCTTACATACATACATACATACGAGGGCCATTCCACGCAAGGCCATCACACTCCATACACAAGATTTCTCAAAATCGAGCTTTCTGTGCAAAATTGCAGCCAATTCTAGCAAACTTTCTTAAAATAAATATATTAACGAAGCAACAGTTGTTTAAACATTAAATAATTTAGATTGAATTATTTATCTGCAAATATATTCAACCGCGCTTTTTTTCCTGAATTTTTGTTAGAAGATCAGCCGCGGAGTGTACATACTTGTATGTATAGACTCGGCACGGACTTGACTCTGCTAGTATTATTATTAGTCTTAGTACGTTCAGTAGCCTTGCAACCCCACCTTAATCTCATTGGCTCAAGTCAATCCTCCGAGACGTAATAACTGGTCACTAATACAGAATACCGTAAGTCGTAAGACAATGACAATAATATGATCAAACGGGTCCGACTTGTCTCCGGCTGCGTTTACAAGGTAATGCCCCGACAGCTATTCCGGACAATGAACAGACAATGTTATATTACATTATACATAGATTCTATATGTAAACTTCATAGAGACCGAATATAGGACTCTATATTGGATGCTACTTGTTAGGAATCAGAATAGAAAAGATTTACAAGAGTTTGTTGAGATGAGGTGTTAGCTTATGGTGCATAGGAATTTTCTATTTACTCTATACATGTAAACAATTTTGTATAACATCACACAACAGGATAAAGATTCAGATAAGTTTCTCCAAATTAGGCATCATACCTTCTCTTTTCTCTATAGTATGATACGCTTTATGTATATCGACTTTAGCAAGGGAATCGCAATCAAAGAGACTTTCATGGATTAGTTGGGATCAGGTGTCAGCTCACGGTAACTTTTAGAAACAATTTGTATTCCCCGAGCTGTCGGAGAAATGTGATTTGACGGGATGGATTTTGGTTTTTGCACAGCAGGATTCATGGACGGACGAACAGTTTGGAAAGCATCGCATTCGGGGAATGACGCGCAACAGATATTTGACGGGTTATTAATAATCGCGGGGGATGCGTGATCAATATGGCAGGGCCGATATGCCTTTCTATTTCAATCTCGCTCGCTCAATAAACCTTGTTTTTTCTCCTCTCTCCGTCTCGCTCTTTCTGTTTCACTTCTTTTCAATCGCCACACGCGGTGAAGCGTATCCTGGGATATTACGGCTTCAGATTGAAAAATGAGACATTAATTATTCATCGGTATACATTGCGCCTGAATTACTAATGAGAGATGTGAAAGCGTTATCACGCGTAACTGGAAATGTAACTGGAAACGTTATTTAATTATGGAAAGCTGATTTTTATTATTGGGAGACGTTATCGGTATTCCGAGAAATGTCGATGGAATTTGTAAATTAATTACGAACCTTTTGGTAGTTTTCTGGTAATCGGGTATTGAAGCCTGTATCGTATTCATTCTAAATCCAATAAAATTCATTTTGAATCCACATGTTTAAAATCCTAATTTATTGTCAAATCTCGATATCTCGACAATTTTTTCTTTGACTGATATACCCTTGCAATCTTTCATGAAAAAGTCCTTGCAGCCCCAAATTTTGAAAGGGAAAGCTCTTAAAATTAGTTGAGGATGAAGAAAATAAGCGATTTTTCGAAATTAATCGTCCTACAATTCCGACGTCTCATTTGAAGCCATCGCTTATTCAATCAACACTATTTTGGCCACTGATTGTAAGAAATTCTTAGAAAATTCCATTTCTTCTTGTCTGAATGCTGTAGAAATACTTTCAGACTAAGTGCATGAAGGTTGATTAAAAAACTAAACGAAACTACCTTAAGTTGATAGACTTTAATCAACATCGAAAGCTTTAACCAGCAATATGCCTATCGCGTTTAAAGGTGAAAGCTTAGCATCGAAGTGGGCAACGCTCGTTCCATATTCTCATGTGCACACGGTACACATTGACGCTCACACACACATGGGACGCGGACATTGCGCTCACCAGAATGAATTATGCGCTACCTGGGCCACGCTGCATTCGGGATATTAGTTATCGTACTTTTGTACCCGTAACGCGATCGGGTTACTGGAATATACATTTTCCATCGTCGGAAAAAAGCCCATGGGAGAGGGGCGAAAGGGGAAGAGGGGGAGTTCCAGAGGAAAAAAGGCTTTTAGCATCGCAGGCCAGAAACCCCTTGATTTATGATACGCAACGTGCTGCTCGGGGTACTGAATTTCCAATTGTTAATCCGCCTTAATTGTATTGGGAGTTCGCTTTACTGCTTCTGCTTTCGCTTCTGCTGGCATTCGCTACACCTCCTACTTTCCGGATTGACACGCGCGCACGTGTCCTTCATGCATAACGATGGAGCGTTCCCATCCAGAATGCCGGCTTAATTAATCCAAGATCTCTTGGTGCTAAAGGTATGAACCGCAGAGGTATGCGACTGCGGCTCTCGGTACCGATGAAACGCCGAAGTAATTCCAGGAAAATGATGACACCTTGTTTGAATGATAGTTTGGAAACTTAACCAATACGAGTATAACTTCCTGGTAGATACTTGGCCAGCTACATCACGGACAGTTAGATAACACTTTATTATAAGATAGAAATGGAATCAAAGGTACTAAATGTATGTAAATATTATTTACAATTTCTACCATCACCTAAGAACTCACTTGCGAAGTATCGACGGAGTCCAAGGAAAACACTATTACTTTTATGATTTATGTACATACATACCTAGAGGACATTAGCAAGGTTATCAATGTAACTTGAGCCCTAGACTAAACATCCCAAAGGAACGACATAAAGACTAACGGATAATGATAGTATAAATCAAGGATCAGTCAGATTCGGGAGAGGACTGCAACGCATTCCTTGACACATATAGTAACGCAATATTCCAGTGCAACAAAAAGACAATATATTAATTAATCAAAGCTAAATGCGTTCTAGGCATAGTGCCGAAATGCAGCAAACTTCCAGCAGAATTCTGTCACCTTTTCCAGCCAATGGACAGATATTGGCTCTCAGAGAGCATAATGTTAATAGCCAATCCCAGATGACTGCCAATTGGAAATGTCTGCCGGCAAAACGAAGCCATAATACGAACATTAATTTTACGACAATAATACTGCTCAGGGTTATTGTCTGTCTGCATACTTGTTGATACCATCGAAGTACGATGGCGACGCCATTTCGACTGAATTTACTCCCTCTCACTGTTCTATCTTGGAGAGACGCCTCTGTCAATTGGTTGTTGCGTGCAAAAGTGAGAATAAAGCGGTAAATATTGCATTCTCAATTTGGCGCGGTCGTTAGCTCGAAAATCGTCCTTATTTACGGACTTAACCTCTCGCGCATCGCCGAGCACGAATTCCTCTGGCGGAGGTAGGTTTGCACTAAGGCTAACTCTCGTACACTGCCTTCCACTCGATTGCCTCGCGGGCCAAGCGTTCCACTGAAATTGATGCTGTTAACATGTTATTACCCGAAAGTTTCCTATTAATCGGCCGATAGCAGTATTATCACGGACTAGGCATTGCTAGTACAGCTTATGCAGCCAGTTGCTAGAGTTTTCTTATATGTATGTATATGTAGAGCTCTGTTCCTCTAGGAATGATATACATACAAACAGCATCTTATTAACACTAAGGCCAGCAAAAACAAATCAGATATCATGTACGAATTTTAATAATTAGAGTAAGTGACGGCAAATAAATCAATGTCTACAATCGTATGTTTTACCCCGACAGAAATAAATGATAATCCTACCTAAATGGCTTGCGGACTTTCAGAATTTTAAATAAGATAAAAGTCCTGAAACTGATATTTTCACGGATATGGTTGTCTAGTTTGAAGCCGGGAATACGTAACTTCTGGATTGGTCGTTTCCTCTCAATATTGAAATTTCACTGGAACGTAGATGACAACTGAAATCCCCAGGTTTTACGGAACTTGACAATGTTGAACAAGATTGAAATGTCGGTCCAACGTAGAGAATGACGATCGCAAATCCCAGTCATTGGATGTTTCTCGCTCGGCCACAATTTTGTTCTGGATAGAAAGCAATAATGTGATGGTGTGATTGACCTGTAAGATTGATAGTCTACCAAACGATGAAACTGAGACTACAGCAATATCATTAGAAGTAGCATAGTGAAATGCATACGCATCCTAGGGAGTAATTACACATATTTTCTGAACTGCACAACGTTGTTCCGCGCTGTATGAATTTGCAGCATCCAGACCGATAAGTGCCTTTAAACTTTGACGTGGTATTACAGGAGCATGTCAAATCCTGGAGTCATATATTACAAACTTAATAAGATTCTGTCGTGGTGATCTATCATCTCTCTAACAGTGAGTTCAACGCAGGTTTAAATGCAAATATCAACTGCAAAGAATTTTCGCGAAAATGGAAAATTAACAATACTGGCGTTTTTCAACATAGTCGTTCCATGGTTTTTCAATTAATTTTATCTGCGACGCAAAGCACCGTGGAAAATAACATTATGGCAAGTTATCCATTTTTATTGAACCAACGATTGTGGTTGCGTTGCAAAAGTTATTGACTCATCCTTGTAAAAAGCAATACTAGGTACAATAAAAGCGCATAAAACATGGTACATAAAACCCTTGATAAAATAAGGTAATCTATGGGTTTCCATTGGTTTTCAACTTTTTGTTAGCGAATGTATGTTCCCCAAGGGAATAAAGGGGTTTTCGTGGGAGTAGTGGATATAAATCTCTTCCGGGATCTCTGACGCCACTCCTTCCGGATTTCGGGGGCTTTAAAGGGGAATTTAAAATAGATCTCGGAGTAATTGTTCGATATCCCATTCTACCTGGCATCGACACACGAATCTGCGACAGTCTCTTCCATGGAAGACTGGCTTTTAAGTGGATTTTAGGAATAAGTGAAATCGAACAGGAAGAAATTACTTCCGAACCTTACTCCTTCGAACCTTCCTGTACATCTTACAGTTTTGTATATGCCGTCATTTTGTGTTTCTATAATTTTATCATCTCGTACTATTTCGTTTGATTTATCTGTCGTTCATGACTGATTTACTGCAGTAATGAAATTAACACGTCAACATGGACATGGACACATGGAAAAGCATGCCCATGTTTATGTTGGAAACTAGTTTAAATTTAAATTCTAGATGAAAACCTGTTATCACAATTTTGGTGTGAAACGAACGATATGGTGCATTGGTATTTATCTACCCTCTGGCAAGCTGCCAGGCTTCAATGTTCTGCATATTAGAAAAGCCTCTTCTGATAGAGTATGCTGTTGGTTAATCTGCGTCTGTCAGCAGTGATATTATGGTTAGAATTTCTAAACGCAATGTACTTCTAACTTAGAAATATGCGTTCGTTTAGCAGGTTCGTCGGCGAGATAGGTGGCACGCGGACGAAACCGTGCGCCACGGACATTCCCTGGATTTGAATCTTATGCATAGTGCAGCAGGGTGGAGGGGACCCTGTCCCTCGGTCACCTGTCGGGATAATGTGTTGATTGTCATGTCAATTATAGGCTTATTAGTAACAGATGGCATTGCATACATTATTATGTTTTTTAACAGATTGTTGCTCACTTTTGTACGTATAGAAGAACAATAGCGTAGAATAATAATGTCTGTTAAAACAAAGTAGATTCGTATGGTGTTCGGTTGTATAAACGAAAAGCTTGTTACATCACTGTAGAAAGTTATATGTATAAACTTTGCGTAGTAGAATATACAGCCGATAGCGGCATAGTCGACCAATTAGTTGGCAGTTGTTCTGCTTCCAACGTTTGGCTTGAAATTTTGCTATCAAACCTGTAGAATTGCGATTTGTACTGCAATTTCTAGAGTGAAGGTTGTAGCAGGGAAAAATAAAGAATTAGGGATTTGTTGGGTGAAAAGAAAACGTGATAGCGTGAGAGGAGTGAGGCTCAGCGGTATATTGGTTTTCTGTTCGTTCTGTCGTCATATCCACGCGTCCCGTTAATCTCCAGGAAATCCTCGGCTTCCAGGACTACCTTTCCCGTTTCCACCGCTATTTCGGATGCCCCGAAAATCTTGCGAAATCAGAGGGATTCCGTGGAATGCTGAGCCAAATGCTGCCGCGGTTTTAACTCTTTACCACTGCCAGCTGCATTGACACTGCTTCCTCAAAGGGCGAACCTTCGCCGGCCCTGATATAGTTTTGGCTAAAGCTTCACTATCGCCTGATCAGGAGATTCGGTAGAGTCTCCCGCCAAGTAGTAGCCCCCTCGCCATATACATATATGACAGTACGGCGCACGACAGCCGAGGCTGTATTATCCCGAAGTGTAGCTGTTGTCCATAGTTACCAAACTTTCGCCTACATTTATGCAAATATTACAGCTCCGAGAATTTATTTATGAATTTTGCATTGCACCATTTATTTTTCTAAATCCAATGAGCCAAGAATCATGTGAATTGGTCCAGTCGTTCCGGAGATATGGTTCCAGTCGTTCCGGCCAGGCGGATTAAGAGTTCATCACGATCAATTAAATAAAATATATTCATAATATACATACATATAATATAATAATATATATATTATTATATTATCTGCCCACATAATATCATTACTGGCACTTCAGTAGTGGTCAGTACATACATGGGCCATTCCATGCTAGACCATCACACTCCATACACCAGATTTTTCCAAATCAGGCTTTCTTTGAAAAATTCTAGTGCTACAAATAAAACTGATATCAACAAACGGAAAACGGCATGTTGTTCACAAAGGATCCAATTTTCGGAAAATAAATATGTCAACCAACCAATAGAAAACATTGATTAATTGAATAATTTAGACTGAATTATTTATCGGCAAATATCTGGAATCACGCACCTTTTTTTTTCATCGATATTTAATTTAATTTATCTCATTGATTTAGGTACGTCTCGACAGTTAAGTTCCTAACTCAAGGAATGCTTGAGCTAAAGAGCTAAAATAATGTAAGCAAGCAATGACTACCAATCACACGTCTTTTAGGGTTACTAGCTATTGGTAATCAGTACTTGCTTATAGTTTTGGGTTAGCGATTGTCAGTACTTGCTTATAGAAAAGTGCAGCATTGAAGGTTGCGCACTCCTTCAGTTAGACACTTGACAGTCAGGATGTACTACAATAAAGTGTGTATGGTGATAATCTATTCTCTCATACGGACGCTGCACGCTTAACTTTACTGTATCTTGATGATGACTACTAAGTGCGTAGCTCATGGAACGCAGAATCTAAAGTGTTGTACTTTGATAAACAGGTACTGATTACCAATAGCTAATATATCTTCAAATGATATATAATCATTGCTTGCTTTTGTCATTTTATCTCTTTAGCTGAATTTAGCTGAAGCGTTTTTTGAGCTACAAACACGCCTAAATAAATAAAATGAATAATAGTTGAAATAGAAATAGAATAGACTCGACTTAGTACTTGACAAGTCATGTTAGATAAGTTATGCTCTCATACGTAGGTTAATTTTAGTGTTTTTATGTATCCTGACTGCAAAGTGTGTAATTCAAGGAGCGCACAACTTACAGTGCCGGAATGAAATAAAGAAGTAAACAGGTACCAATCATACGTAGTTTGGAACATATACTCAGAAACACATAGCTTCTTCACAATTTGTATAGACTGTAAAATATATTCTTAAAAATATGAACGACCAAAAAGGCGTGAAATCCCCTAAAGAACATTAAAATGTAAAAACAGCGCCATGTAGTTTAATGATTCACATAAAAGGTATCTTCTTGAACTACGTTGTCCAAAAACGAAATAAATATCACACAAGAAAGCCAAGTTTTCAATCAAAGATACCACACGTTAATTAATATGGAACTCCTAACTTTGGACCCGTAACGTCGCTAGTGATAAAAGCCGATTGAGATTTAATACCGACAGTATATTCACGCGATGCCTTATTAATTTGTTACAAAGGTATCACTTGCCCCATTTGGAAAGTGGTTTATTATTCAAATAGGCAATTAATGGGTAATTTGAAAAACAAGGAGTATTATTATAATTAGTCGACTGCACGCGCGGTTTCATATAGTAGTTTCCTAAATTTCTTAATCGTCTATATTTGTTTCCAAGTATGCGAAATGTTACTTATGAATGTTATATTGCGGTTAAATGAGTGACTGACTCAACGAATTCTCGAGGTTCTATCGTTGAAAATTAATTAATGTTTCGTTAATTGATGACAGAAGATCACCAATGTTGTGTTGCAGCAGGATTTTCAAAGTCGGTTAGAGGGAGAGGGTGAGACATCCCCGCTCAAATCTAAACATCTTATTATAATTGAGTTCCTCACATTATTTCGTTTAATCATTTATTCGACCGAAACGCGACAATTGCGGGATAAATTTGAAATCAGTAAACTTTTCACGAAATTATGCGTTTCGACAGCTGCTTGTTGGGAACTATTGACTAATTTCCGGGGTTCGCCTAATCCGAAAGACAAATTACCGTCAGTTTTGACTAACATAAACGTGGCATATTAGTCTTTCGCCGGGAGCAATTATGCGGTGCAGGAAACTTCTCCGAGCATCTGCAACAGCAACAGCCAGGAGGCGCCACGGGAGAGGGATCGGCCTAAAAGTTTTCGGGGCATCGTTGCCTAAACTCGAGGGGAATCGTGTTAGAGCAGGAACCTACTGAACAGCGAAGCTTTGACAACCAGCCGCTTTCTCTCCTGGCCGCAAATGCATTTGGTGCTATCAAAAGGAATATAAGATGACGCAGAAATATTGGCACCTTTTTCAGTTTGCTGTGATTCGAAAACCTAGAGAACTTAGTGATGATTTTTGTTTAGGAGGGAGAGTCTAAGGTATAGGAGGACTCGTTTTTCTTTTTCCAATAGCGAGGAATACACCTTTGACTCTTAAAGCACCTAAAATACAATTAAGCTGTCCTGAAATACTATACATATTATACAGACCTGAAATCGATCCAACATACAATTTCAGATGCAAATATTATTATATTATATACATATACATATATTATATATGCAAATAATGCAAAATTCCAGATGCAATATTTCCTTCATTTAGTATACCAATTTAATATTATAATAGAATAATAGTATTTTTATACTATACTATATGCTGCGGTGCAAAAAACTTAATGAGTTCATCGTTGCAGCTGGTTGACTATCCATAGAAGATGAAAAGAAAGTGTCAAAGACGGGTTTTACAATCCACTTTTGCTTTATTTTCAGCCGACTTGGAACAGCAAGTTAAAAATTAGCAAAAAACCTGCCTGTAACCAAGAACAACCTCACTGGTTTTCATATTTTAACAGATTATATCCTCGTACAATAGAATTATATATTTAAAATGTTTTACTTTAATTGAACAAATTGAACTACAGAGCTGTATATTCCGTTAAACAAGGGTAAGACTGCTGTGCTTTCGAGTGGCCCTACGAAAGTACGTCTATGTGTATGTGTACGTGCCTTAGCTTTACTAGGCCTCTGAATAGGGAATGTGGCGCGTGAGTACTATGTGAATTTCCTCGCATTTCTCTGGACAAAAACCTACCGAGCTAGTAGAGAGGAAGGTTGGGGTGGAGGAGGGATGTGGCTGTTTTCTGTTAAGAGGGAACTGCTTCCGAGAAAGCATCACTGTGTGTGGATTAGAAGCGAGACTCGCTGAAATGAACAGCTTTCGCTTAAAGTTGACATTCCTTAACTCTTTCGGTCTCTCAGTTCGTATGTCGGGCAAAGCCAGCGTATATCCTATGGTATTAAGCTTTCGTCTTTAAATATGAGTCAGCTTTTATTAAGCAAAAGCTTTTCAACACTGTACCTCATATTTGACACCGCTCTACCATTCATCTTAAGTGAATTATAAAAGTTTAATCACGGAAAACCGGGAGTTTATAAGAACTTTGTAGGTAACGTAATAAAACACAAATGTGACAGAGTGTGCGTGCTGTAATCTCAATGGATATTTGTCCAAAATCATGGGGAATATAAATATTATAAATATTTCTGTAATCAGAGCCTGGATTAGTGAGATGTTACGAGCCGGGTATCGAGAGCTCGGTGAGTCTCTCTGAATCGAATTTGATTGATTTAAAATTAGTTGAAAATCTTCTTCCAAGACCATGTACCCTCGGATGCTTCAGGCGACCAGACTAACAACACTGAAAGTGATGTGTATAGCCCATCCACATTGAGAACACTATGACTTGTTAAAAATCCTCAACCTTTCAGAGTAAATTGAATCTAAACCGTCAGGTTAACGGTGTTGTCTTCCGTGAGTATCACTTGACCAGACTAACACCACTGAAAGTGATGTGTATAACCCTTCAACCCTTGGAATGCTATTTTCTCTAATATGCCTTAATCCTTTTTAAAGATCGCGTTGGATTAAGGTATTCGCGATCTGAGATTTCAGGAGACCCTTCTTCTCAGATTCCCCAACCAGGATAATTCTCCAAATGTTTCTACGATTTGGCTCGCCTTGGTTAACCTCGAGCGGCTAAGGTTACCAAGAGATTCTATTGCTCCTTTCCTCAAGGTTTTAATTCGGGATAATAATTATTACACTGCTTCTTTCTTACCAAAAATCACACAATGTAGATATATATATATATTGAACTAAAATGCTTCAAATACACGCTTGATCTCTCTAACAATGTTCGTATTATAAAATGCTTTCGGATTGTCAACTATTCGGAAGTTTTACACTGTTTTTTCTATGTTTCTTTTTAACGTTACGAGTTGAACGGGGGTGTTACGATGAACTATAAGACTTGCCTAACAGTCGCGGTATGTTGCTGTCACTGTACGGTTAATATAAACTGCTTCGGAGGAGACTAGTGCTCGATCTACTACAACGTTCACATAGTTTATCAAAGGAACAACTGGCAGAGCTCCGTCGTGCGAAGGGTTGCGAAACTGAATACCACTTTGCTTAGGAAAATCAGGGTTTATATACCTCAAAATCGGAAGTGAAGGGTAGCGGTGGGGTGTGTAGATGTATTTGAGTGTCTCTGTACCAGTACCGGAATTTTGAGAGCACGTGGGTGTAGGCGGCTGCGTGGGGCTGTTTTCCTGGTAAGACAAGGGTTAACGCGATAACGCAGGTCAGGAAAATCCAAGTGGTCGGTTTTAAGACTCTAAAAATACGCAGGAGAATCTACTGTAGAGGAAAATGCTAGCGACTACGTATTTAGTTTGTGCGGTTAATTCAGAAGAAAAGTCGTCAGATTCGCGCTGAAGATGTAACAAGTGGATCAATCGTACTCCAGATAATCGGGCTTGTAGGTTTAAGGTTTACATAGTAAATCGCAAATCAATTCATAATGTCTGTTAGGAATCTATTGAACTATTAAATTAGTCTCCAATTTAACAAAATAAAATAATCTAAAAAGTTTAAAGCAACCCTTTAATAATGCTGAATGACAATGTTGCAGCTATAATATAATAATACTACACACCCATAAGATATATAACAAGACAGTACATTACAAAGGAATCGTTATTAATCTTTCCAAAATCCTAGGACGCAAACACTATGATTTCACTAAATTATTCCACTCGAAATAAATGAATATTAACAGCAAATCGAATGGCGCAACTTGATAAGCTATTATCAAAGTATATCGGGTTAATTTTGAACCCAGGCTTATTTAATTGAATATGCTATGGTGGCCGGTGACGTAACCCATTATAAATTCGGCTTGTCAACCTGCCTCCGGCTGCACGAGCAATGGAATTTACGTGGTGCCGCGGTTTTGGCGTCGACGAATGGCGTAATTTTTGCGGTCATTCCGCCCATGCTTCCCTTCTCCCACCTCCTCCCTTTTCGTACTCCTGATGACAGGGAAAAATTGCCGTCGCCCTCCCCGCAATATGTCCGGATGATTCCTGGTAATTGCCAGTATGAATTCAAGCGGAGACGCCGGGTAGACTCTGGGAATGTGTTATGAACTCTACTCTGGACTACATAGTTGCGATGTCTGAGGTCCACTTCTATCGATGAGCTCTCTCTAATTTCTAATTAATATTTCTTTTAAGCTTTTAACCAACTTCAGTGGCCACTACATTTTTGTATGTTTATTCGCCTAAACCGATTCGAACTATTATGATTGTGAAATGAAGCACGTGTGCGATTGTTACTTCGCATTATGTGGATTGACTGTGGCAGTAGGTGTCAATAATGTTTCACACCTAATGATTAAAAACACAAACTGTGTGTGAAAAATTGATCACATTCGATTGTATCTCTGCACACAAATTTTACTCATCACGAAGTTTACCTTGCTTTTGCGCATTCTCAAGGAATGCCAGCGACAGTTTTCGAAGGTTATTATTAACACTTTGATTGCTTAATGACATTTATGGGAGATTGTGATTTAGACTGTACGTGTATAGGTTATAGACTGCTCCTGGTTATAAATAGTTTCTACTATTATTTTTATTCAAATAAGAATGCCTTTCCGCTTGCTCAGTTCTTCGATCTTTATGATGAATATTGTGTCCGATAGCATGATTGCTCCTAATAACAATGTGACTCTGTTCATTGAAATTGAAGAATCCATAAGTTACAGGAAGTTTGCCATCTTCATTTTTGAATGCGTCTCCAACACGTGCGACTGGAGCTTTATTTGTCGCGACAGCCATGCAATAATAATATTCACGTCTGCGACGTGACAAGAACTTTTCTCCAAACTTTGGAGAGCACTCGGGGAATTTTGCGAAAATTTCAATTGTCACTGTCTACGAGTTCGCCGAGCGGAGTCGACATGAAAATCGACTCGCTCGCACGCGCCAAGTGAGAACTCTCTCCCAGGGACTGGCCAAGTTAACGGAATCTTCCGGAAAGTTTCCCGGCCTTGTTGTCTTCCCTCCTCGCTCGAAGGGGACACCTTTGTACTTACTTGCGAAAATCTGCTGTCGGTAGTTTGGTGTGGTTGGGCTAGTTGAATTGAAAAAGATCTACTTAAGCTGAGTGTTCCACCTGTAAAGAACTAAACGTGGTCCCATTTTAGAACCAAAGGATCACTAGAGAAAGTAATAACAAATTGTAATTCCGCAGTGAAATTATTGATACGTCAGACGTTAGAGTGTTACCACTGAAATAACTATAAATATATGTATATGCATGTATATAGAACTTCGAAGCTGCAATTGTTGATGGTACATAAATCAGAGAATATGGTTACATTTCTTTGCACTTTGTTTATAACGTTTTGCTGAAACTTTGAGAAAAGTAAGAAAAGTCTTCTCGAAAGCTCTTTAACCCTTTAAAGATTTTATTTCACAAAATGCCACCTACACAGTTGTGGGCGGCACGAGCATCATTAAACAGTCATATTAATTATCATGAAAATAATTTTGATAAATATTACGTCGTAACAAAACTGTTACTTCATTGATTGAAGAATCAAAGAGTTAAAAATATCAGCGATTTCGAGCGAAATGAAAGCTGAAGACTGATGTTATTTCGAGGAATCGTTTGTATCAAAGACCAGTACATCGGATTTGTCTTGCAGGAACGTAATGTCTTGCGGTGGATGTAAGGATTAAGTGGGAGAACTTGGAAGATCACTGACTAGTTAGGGATGAGTAAGGTTGAGGAGTTAGGAGGATAGGATGCGTTTCGGGCGGGATAGGTCCGGAGCTGGGGTATCGGGTGGGGGCCTTGAAAGTAGTAAGTGGTCCTAATTCAATGATCAGCGGCCGGGAGAGCGTTGGAGCGCAGGCTAATGCGCCCGATTACATTTACGCGAAGGGAAGCGGACCGGGAGATGGGAGTGAACGTGCGTCCATGTCGCCAGACTCTCTCCGCCCGGCGCTATCTGGGTCATGGGATGCCAGTCCTTGTATGTACTCCTCGCCGTCATTCACCTAGGTACGCGATCGCCTAAACGCGCACGCACAGGGTAAACCCAGCACATCATTCCGTGGTATACCTCCAATTCCGAAAGTGAAGCACTCGGCGACATTTCGTGTGCTGCGCCAATCACGTTTTGACATGCGTATGTATGCACGTGTACGGTTCTGCTCCACTCACGGATACCTACCACCTACGACAGTTTCATTAAACAAGAAAAGTACTGGCATTTTATCGTGGAACTATGGAAACTGCTAATGGTTTGAAATAATGAAATCTCTAAATTAGTTACTCGAGAAATATAGTAAGTGCAGTATAGATAAAATTGATTTGTTTAGTCAAGCCGTTTGCTTTTGTGTTACTTTTACTAGTGGCTGCCCGGCTTTTGAAGGAAACTATAACTTCAATTCGTAACTTGCGGGGAAGCATAATGTTGATGAATATATACACTTTGTCAAATTGTATGTAAATAACAATTAGTGGTATCAATTTGTTATAATAAGTGATTGCCATTTAATCACTTTTTTTGTTATTCGAGAAATGTGTTAAAGACGTTTAAAACAATATCATGCTTGACGGTTTTTCGATTAATTATGAATTCATTTCAGAGATATAGTCGCTGTTGAAATATTTGAATTTATGAGGAGGGTTGCGTATTGAATTTGGTAATACCAATTCGATGGGAAATTGATTGGACATTCGGGGAACAGCCGTGGCTCCTATAGCTAATCCGGCAATTATAGGGTAAATCCACAATTGGTGTTTGTCTTCTTTATTCGCGGCACGTTTGCAATGAATTAATAAGGTCGGCGTTCAACGTGCGGCGATGCAAGTGGCCCGGACACCGGTGGCCTCATTTTACGAATTAAGTAGCTTCCGATTATCGAGGAGATTATTTATTCCTACCCATTGCACAATCTAACTGACATACCCGCATCGGCCAATTAAAGACAGAGAGCAAGTGGCTACGGGCTAATTGCCAGAACGGATCGTCGATTCCAATCAGACCATCCGGAAGAGGTAGAAGTATTCGACACAGGAAACCATCACTTTCCCCTTATATTGACATGGCGCGGCGCACACTGATACATCTGTCTGGATATCTCGAATGAGTGTCTCCGCGGTTGCATTTATTTCTAATAATATGTATACTTCGTGCCGATATCCCGTGAAAAAAGTGTTTGAAACCCCAGTAAGAACACCGGGATAATGGCCCGGGCTGAAATTGCTATAAGTACAGGATGATTCACGAACAAAGGCTTACTTAAATAGCCGCGGACTCTTAAATGAATACTTCACTGATGAATATATAACACCTAAATTAGAACGCTTATAGAATAATACTACACATAATACATTGATAAAAGATAGAATTGTGTGGGTTATCATTATAGTGACAGTTATTGTGTTTTAATTAATTAAACGGTTTTATTATTCAATAGATAATTAATTATATGAATTTCCGAGTGTTTCTGTTTACAATTATTAGCTTATTTGTTTGGCAATTAAGGCTATAATAATTGACCGATTTAAATTAAATTTTGCAGAAATATTTTTTGATTGTAGACAAATTATTATGTGCGTAAGGTTTTTTGAATATTCTACTCTTTTGAAGACAACTCACTTCAACTCCCTACAATCTAGGCAAACTGCAACCGCTAATTTTTATAGATGAATCGTGATGAAAAATAGCTAATACGTTATCGTACTTTCCATCTTGCTTGACAAACGACATTACTCTTGTGTGATGTGGCAGTAGTTCTTAAGGTCATTTTTAGTTGGAAGACGTGAGGGTATGCAAGGGTAGTCTTCATTTATGGACCAGTCTGTATAAATGGAAACTTGGCTCAGTGTACCGAATATTGACAACAGAATATCGTCTGGCTACTATACTTCCGCCATATTAATCCAGACAAAGCCACTTTGTTAACGGTCATCGGTATTTTTCCATCCTTTGACATCCTTTCCACCCATTGACTCTTCTTCCGCCCTTGCGTCAGACTTTCCAGTCTCTTTCCCCTTTCTCTATCGTCTCTACTCTTCTTCGACAAAAATTTCATCTTCCCCCTTTAGTAAACAAGCGGCTCCCGGCGTTCTCGGAAAGTTTCGTCATAGAGTTGGATGGGCAAGGGTGAGTCGGCGCGAGGCAAATTCATCTTCGTCATATTCAAGTTTCTCTTCGCGAGGAATGTGAGATTACGTGTCCACTGCTGACCTACGGTGCGCTCAACTGCCACCCTCAGTTGTACTTCATTTCTTATGAAATACTATCAAGTTCATGCCAAAAGTATGACAATTTACTACGAGTAACTTCATTTCGGCGATTTTTTGTTCTCGGGTCTTTTGTACCTGTCACAATTATATTCTGCAAAATGGCTACTAAATATTATGGTCAGACTGTCTTGCTTGCGGCTGTTCAATATTGTCGGAATCATTGGTACCCGGATTCATTACTGTAACTCTTGATAAACCTTCTCTAGACCGAGTGAAATTTGTTAATAAAGTAATCGCTACATAAAAATGCATATCAAATATTAATGAAATTTAAAAAGGACAATCAGTTGAGTATTTATCGGATGATAACATGTTTACTAATTTCCGTTTATTTGTTATTATGGCAAGTGAAACATAAAAAAAGTGTAACTGAATGATTCATCAGTTTTAATTAGATTAAGGTATTTGGTGAGGTCATTTCGTCATTTGCTGCGAGGATCAGAAGGGAAGATCTGAGCGCTGATAAAAGATTCTGCGGGCCTTTCAAACTACAATAAACCAATTTTTTAGTACGAAATTCAAAAATTTGGAATTTTATAGAAGGGTGAAGTGACAGCTAATTACTATTCTGAATAAAATTCAGTGCGATCTAACCATTTTCATTTGCGTGACCAACCTCCTTATTAGTTTGTCAGCTCCATTATGCACAAACTTGGGTGGCGAAAAATTCTAAAAAAATATCTACACATTCGCAGAACAGTGATAAAGCACGTGTTACTATTATTTTCACGCGATTCTTAAGAACCTTTTTCTAGTTGCAATTAATAACGTGCGTGATTCGATGGTTTTCCTTATCTATCCTGTGTTAAAAGCGTCAATTTCAACATCGATTAGAATGTGAAACAAAATTTGTTTAGAATGTGAAACAAAATTTCGTGAGAGCTTGTAAGACCTTATAAAGATTATTCTGACAATGTTTCAAGACATACGGGCGTCTACACCCCAAGCGCAATTGAAGAATAAAGAGCATTTATATGGGGGTGGCAATTAGTCCCATCCTTAATGCCTTCCTTTCAAGGAGGATAATTTCATATTCAACAGAAACATATTCATTCTGGTTCGTATACAGCGATACATATCTAAGTGCTTTTCAATATAAAAGATCAATAAAAATACCGTAAAATTACTTTCACATCTTTCTTACTCGGGTTTATTGCCGAGTGCTCTTGGAGGCGCTGAGATCGCCAATGGGCACACTGCGAGGTTCGGAGTGGGCGCAGTCAGATGGAAATGGTGAATGACGCGTCTTGCGAGAGCGAGTCGCTCGCAAAGTATCAGGCGGATCATCGATATCCAGTGAAAAGCGGCGGCTGTAACGAAGAGAGAAGCCAGTCGACGCTGCCAGCCAGCCACCCCGAGCTCTGCTCGTTAAAACTTCGTGAATGCTTAGTCCACGAATGACGTGAACTGCCGTTCGCAATTTTGCGAGGACTACTGACAAACAGCCAGGTTTCCAGGCCCTCTGCCTCTCCCTCTTACTTCTTACCTATCGTTCGCAATGCACCAGGAAGGGTTCGTTAGATGGCGAGAAATGGGTCATTATATCGACCAACTTACTCAATGATCCCGATTCCTTTTCTCCGACACATTCTCACACACCTCCATCTCCATTCGTTCCAACCACACTTGACCTATGTTCAGCTCCCCTGAGCTAATAAGTCCACCATGCCAAATCATGCTGGTGAATTAACCATGTTTTGCACGGACATTTCTGTGAAGTTGTGAAAGCAAACTCCTGAATAAGCTTTAGTTTTTCCAAGAAACGTGGTTGAACCAGCCATGAATTTATTATGGGACTTTTTGATGATATTCCGAGACCTAAGCAGCGCAAGTAAAGCGGCGGAAAATGATGTCGAGCTGTCTGGTACGCAATATAATGCAATGGTAAATAACGTTGATTGTTAAATTGTCGGTGCATTAAATACTAGAAGTGAAAGCGCTAGTATAATATTATGCTGGAATGGCAGGTCTGTTTCTAAACAAAGGATTAACTCGTCAAGCATGATTACTGACCCACTGACTCAGTACCGTCTTATTCTGTAATCGGATAAAAACATCTCTTATCACTACATATGATTGGTGCGCTGTAATAATTCATCAGTTATGAAAAAGTGACGAGTACATTATTTATGGGAGGAGTCAACACAAAATTTTGTTGATATCGTCATAACTAGACTGCGATTCTTTATGCAAAACTAAAGGATATTTGCGTTGGCAAGGATGAATTTCCTACCCTACTGCGGTAGTAGTGTTTACCAATGATTATCGATAATACATTTCTCACAATTCAAGCGCCTTAAGATTAACCCGCACCAGCTTAAACCATTACAGTAAATGACAGTTTCGACTAATAATGGAGAAATAAAAATATGTATTTGCATAAATATCCGTGGTCCAGCAATAACGTTTAAAAACTGAGAAAAGTCAATAACGAATTAATTTTTGCCAGTAATATCTGTAGAGGTAGAAATGTCTGTCTAATTCGTAGTATATATATGTTATATGTGTATGGATGCACGAGATCGTGAATCTGCCAGCTCGGCAAAAAGACGGACGATGGTCGCCAATCCACAACGAGTCATGATCTCCCAATCAATTTAAAAACGGTCGGTAGTAGTACACCAACTACAAAATTCAATCTTAAAGATTCCACATAATAATTTCTATGTATGAGATGATCGAGAAATAGATTTGCGTAATAAAGTGTAATCCAGTGTCAATAACCCACCACATCATAGCGAACCCAGCGCAATATACGTACTGTATTCCATTCATACTTAATAGTGGAAAGCAGCGGCACCGCACTAGTGCATCGCAAAGCGGCCCGAAAAGCCGCGCTTAAATCTGTAATACGTCCCATTTCGCTCTGGCACGTTGGTTGCTGCCGGCAAAAGCACGGTATGTAAATCTATTTGGCTTTGTTGCGATCTGCATTACAGATTCGTGCTTCGCTCACGCGCGCGCGTGCGCTCAAGCTCGCGGAAAGCGCGCTGCCGAGCTGCTGAAAGCGCGGAAAGAACTGCCTGGAAATCTGCTGTCAAAGCGAGTGGCTTTCTTTTTAAAACGCGCGCATACGGGAGAAAGAGAGGCAGAGGCAAATGGCGGGAGTGGGGATATCGTAATCGCTCTGTTATTCCATATACCGTGACCCAAAAACATTGTCAGACGCTTTGACAGCGTCCAGAGAATACAGTTCTGAACTTTCCTTCTCATACAACATAAGAAACGATTCAGTTCTCGTTTCCCCGAAGAAACAAGTACTTAGCAGTGAAATTGTCTTGGTACTCGAAATGCCTACGAGTGGAACGACAGAGTAGCGTTATTTAATAATTTATCAAATTCCACTTTTATCCCATTGAATCATAATGTTAAGTTAACCCAATATATTCGTAGTTTCTGTCTGTTAATTTATGTTATTCATTTTTATCTTTGAATAGTATGATTACAGAAATTACTAAACTATACTTGCTAGGATGCAGGGATTGTCTGATTTTAATTATAATAAAATGAGGGTTCGTTAAGCCGTATAGAATGCCAAACGAAACTGACGAGTCCAACGAACGCCAGTTGGGATTTGCTAAAGGTCCATTCTCAATGTGCGGAATCTTATAATTAACGTGCATGTCAGCAGCCAGCCACATTATTGGGAAATATCCACTTGTCCTTTCGTATGACAATCTTCACGCATCCTGAAAAATATTTTGGCATACCGTGCCTTGCAGTTATTGACAAATGCTACACTAACCTTGTCACAAACGAGTGTAAGAATAAATACGAGTAATATGATTTAACATTGCAGTAATTGCCGAGCGTATAGTGTGGATTGATAAGAAACTCAGATAATTTTGCCGTTCCTGTCCGGGCTATGCCGGTCATGCTTTGTGGAAGTAGCTTAATCTTAAACGATGGGACAGCGGCGAACGGGCCGGGCCCCTGCAGCTCACATATCGTGCGATGTGAAAGGAGCTTAAAGCAGAGGAGAGCGCGCGGCGAGCCAGTGGATAGTAGAGGCAGTTGCAAATAAAAGTGTGCCGTGTCGAAGGGTCGAAACACAGAGCGAGGGCATTTTTCGGGCGGCATTCCGCTGCTCGAGAGAAGAGTGAGGCGAGTGCACGATATTCTGCTGTTACTGCACACACCTGCTGATGGCGGAAAGTTGAGCCTTCAAACCACGGAGGTAAGCTCACTGCCGACTAAAAGCCCCGCCAGCTCGGAAATGTTTCCCGGCTCGTCTGGATTCCCGACCCTTTTTAACGAGCGGCTTTCGCCGACCCGGGTAAGCGTACAGCCCTATCTTTCACGCAGCATTACTTGTATTAGTGCGCACTTGAATACACCATGAATTTCATAAAGATATCGGGATTCAGTCCGACTGATGTTGACAGAGCACTTCCTCTTCAGGATCGGGTTTCCCGGCTTAGAGACAAATTGTCAAATTTTATGCTTAGTTTCATTTTCTCGTCTCGAATCGATAAGAAATGAACGTTTAATTAATAAACGGGAAGATTGGCTTGAAAGGTTAGAAAATTGCTGCTTTTTGATTATAATCTACTTGACAACTGCGTACATACCACTTTTCTTATGGTTTTACTGAAACGTATTAATTGGGTCTTGCGATTGACTATTCTATAATGAATGCATTCGCACAATGCTGATACAGAAATACATTTTTCAGAAACTATTCTGTACCAAATGATTTAACGATGATTGCATCACTACACAGTGTCGGACAATGCACAGCCCTTACTCACTAATAATAATTCAATTATTGCTGTTTTATATTAATGTTTGGAAGAATCGATGGTGTGCCAATCAAAAACAGGCATGACAAGGCTTAAGTGCTCCGTGCACACAACTACCAATTGAAATCTCAGTTCCCCCTTTTATCTGGCCACAAAAGCGCGAACCTTGTATCTTACTTTCGGGCACGTCAGCTGCCGGCGACTCGTTCCGCCTTGAAAAATAAAGGTTTTAGCCGCCGACTTTTGGGAATACAAATGAACGGGTGAATTCCCTCTGTTCTACACAGCTTCGTACAGTCAGCCCAATAAGTATCCAGTCAACCTAACCTTTACGTTGACTAAATTCACACTTGGGGAGCCCTGTCTTTGCATTAGGCTCCTCAATCTTTTAGAGCCAAGCCAAGTAAACAAAAAATATACTTTTTTAAAATAATGGTTATATGTTATAAATACGAAAACTTATTTATATGCAACTTATGAAGATAAAGCACATTGCTTTTTTAGCAAACCCTACAGACACCAATGGCCAACAATCTTAATTATAATAATTGCATATAATTATTATTAATCTATTAATCTCTTTAAGGATACATTTTTATGGCCGTACAACTGTATTGCTTTTGTGATGTGTGTGTCAGAAAACGATTGGCTGACCAATCTGCATATAAAGCCTTTCAAACAAAAAGAAGCACAAAAATTTGATCCTGAACCAACAAGTCTAGTAAGGATAATAATTTGATCGCATTTACTTTCTTATATTTTCAAATTTTATAGTATAATTTTCCGCGGTAGCGTAAAAACAGAATAATGTAGGGAGGTTCTGTCCGAGCGGGAGCTTCTACAGGGTGAGCCCAGAACCTCCCCTAGGGATTTGACACGTTGCTGTGAATAGAATCAAGATGAATGTTTGCCATCGCGGATACGGTGTGGATTCGACATCCGTATTCCAGTGGGAAGGGATCACAGGGCAGAGTAGCCGAATTCTACTTTATTCTCGATTTATGTGAGGAACTGTACGTCGGCATGGTGGCAAGCCGGCACGTGGTCTGCGACCCAATAATGTCATCTCTCGCTTGTCTCGGCCCGAAATCTCGCGCGTCCTTTAATGGAATATCCACGTGCGCCAAGAGACAGTTGGGATTTCTCTCTTCGATGGCCAATTCCGCACGAAACTCCCCCTCCTTTAGCAAGCCCCAAGAATAAATGAGGCTTGATTGTAAAATAAAGCTAATTCCGAAGTTCCAATATCTGAACGCGCTGATTGGCCTCTAGCGGCTTGACTTGGCAGGGAGTGGGGACGGTTGGTTGGGTGAAAATAATCAATGGCGGCCGAGAAATGTCGTTATGGAGTGCCTTTGATGCATAACAATGCGTATAATATTATTGCACCAAATGTGTTAGAATACGATAATCGATATAACGATTGGCAATGAAGATTGGTATCAGTGTGCAATTACTAATGGTAATCTGTGATTGGTAATGCGATTGTCGTTGGCGATTGTATCAAGGATTATTGGTAACTGTCATGTAGAATGTCAATTCTATGCATAGTGATCTAATGTATGGAAGTACAAAATACAGGGTCACGCAAACATGCAATGCAAGATTGTTGTATTCTGGATTGTAAGCAATTGCAATTCAGAAACTTCGGAGTTTGCCAAAACCAAATTTACACCCATCCCAGTGTATCTTCCGATGAACATTCAGTTACTTACTATTGGAGATGTTTTTCAGTTAAATACCGTCATATCTAAATTAATAATTGCTGAAACAACTCTTGCGTTGTTAACATATTTCTGTTGTGAAAATATGCCGTTCTCCGGTTGTCGTTATCTTTCCCAGTTGTGGAGCTCGAAGTTTTCTAAGAAAGCCCTATTGGGAAAATTCTGTGTATGAAATGTGATGACTCAGGACTTGATGACATATATGAGCCATTTCGTTTTCCTGTATGTATATGTATACATGCATACGTATATGGGTAATGATAATGATAACCTAACAACACGGAGACTAAGAAATACGAAAGGCCATCAGTCATTTGTGAATGAACCAGTACTCTCGACCCCGTTATTTCAAGCGCATACATCTTCCTGTTGGGGATGGTAATGGCTGGAAGAGAACTTTTAGTTCCATAAACGTTCGCAGACTAATAATAAGAGGCGGACCTGCGGGAATGAGTAAAAAGTGAGGTTATCCGTCTCGCATATCAAATGGCGGCAGGAGAGAGGAAGGGAGAAGGAAGGAGAAGAGATACTGGAGCTTCTGCCAAGAGATAATACACGCATAACTTTAAATTAAAAGCCATATCAGGAAGGATGGCGCGTCAGCTAGCTGGGAAGATGAGATTCCCAAAACATTTACATTTCCATATATTCCCGCCTTCCACTGATGGCGGTATGATGGTTGGGGGCAGAGGAGGAAGGGGTTTCCACTGCGGAAGAAAGTCAAACTCGAGCTTATCTTACGCCTTGCTTTGCTAGTGCAATGGTTTGCGACGAAATTGGATACGTCGAGTTAGAAATGAGAGCGGCCGATCGCGCTTACTATCCTCCCAAAGCCCTAATCGATTATTTATGCAAAGTTCTCGACATTCGAAGCGAATGTAATTTATTCTAGCGTGTTACAAGTTTTCTTGTTACGAAAGAATAGTGTTGAACTGGATCGGTTTCATATACAATCATATACTACTTATTAAGTTAAAATTAGCCTACAGTACACGCGTCCGATTACTTCAACGGTTCTTGGGGAAGTAGCATTCTGTTCATGACAGTCCTCTTGCCCGAAAAGCATATAGCTTTTCCTAGCCTGCGACCAGATCCTTTCTTCATAATCGGCGGCTATAATGTCAAACGTGTCTGTTGACTCCGATCGACCAGCCACAAAATCAAAGCCTATCCACTGCGATAGATCGCTGGAATTTTCATAACGGCAGTTGATGTCGTTATCCTTATAGATATAAACCTCCCTCACATATATAAACAGCGATAAAAGATTTATCAAGATTTAATTTGTCATTAATTATCGCCTTGGCACCTTGATTCCTCAAAGTCCTGGGTAACTTGCGCTAACCGAACTGTGGTCCTCCTAAATGTACTAACGCCAACGTAATTAGGTATAAATGTATGTAGGAACTAGCGAGGTTGGGGGTTTGTACGGCGCACGTGAAAGACGCGAGCGTAAGGAAACGCGATACAGTGTCATATTAGCGACAGAATTTTCTTGCTTCAATACAAGTGAGCTGAAGAGGCAAACCAAGAGTGGTGCTCTCGGTTACTGCATGCCGTTAGACCACCTTCGCCAATGCGGCCAGGCTAGGATTTTATGAGACCCTGGCATTTTCCAGAAGGGGGAGGTCTACAGGGGCTACGCCCACTCTATTCCCTTTGGACACATACACGGATTTCTGGAATTTTCTAACATATATGCAAATCAGGCAAAGTTGGGTAAAAGTATGTAATAAAATTAGTGTTGCGATGTCTATAGTTGTACGTCATTAATAGTGTTGTAACTCTGATGTAATTAGATAGAAATACGACATTCATCATTGTTTGCTAATGTTCCACCACCAACTGACTCAGAAGCTTAAAAAAAAATCCGAAATTGTGTTAACTTGTAACGAGTGTAGTAAATAGGTGTCTCAAAAGAAATATTGAATAATTATAGTGTCAATGAACAACAATAAAGTGAATTTGGAAGGAATTAATAAGAAATCTAATAAATATACTAGTTTCAAATATGTATTCGTACAATTTAAAGTTTCGGCCATTCATTTGTTATTTCGGTTCGAGCTAAACAAGTTTAAAGGAGGTCATGTAAGCGGAAAAACGGGATCGAGGCCAAAAAAGGCAGCTCGAGGAGACAAAGGGATGCCAAATGCACTTTCCGAGTAATTAGCTTTTTCCAACGCGTGATGCTGCCACTAAGAACCATCGGACATGATGCTGATCGATCGGACAAAAATCGGTGAGCTTCCGCTATCCTGGAAAAAGGGCAGAAAATAAGAGCCGCCGGGGTTAACCGATGCAAGAACTCACGAGTGACCCGAAGACAATCATTCACCACTCTATTCTCAAACTGACTTCGCCTAGTAAATGTTCCGTGCACTCTAATAGGTCGGAAGAGTAAAAAGATCGTCCGGATGACGGACGTTCCTTATGAGTCCACATTCATGAACAGCGACTACCTTAAATTGCCTTCAAACTAATGGAAATGTCGTTGCCAAGAATGAAATAAAGTTTTCCAAATCACTGCGAGTAATAAGTAAGGAGGAACTCATTAGGGAAGTTGAGGGCATAATGGAACAATGTATGTCAGTATCAACGCATCCCATAAATTTAAACGTTGCGCGTCAAAGATGCATGCTTAAATTGCAAGGTAATCTTATCCAAACTATAACTTAAACATAGGTCGTAAGAAAATTCAGACGATTGAAAGTGGTAAAAAGTGGTACTGCCAAATAAATAAAAAGAAATATTTCCACGTCGCAACCAAAGGAGTTCAAGTGTTACTGCCATTTAAGAAAAGCGAGAATCTCGAACTTGTAATTTCGTTATGCTTAGTTGTTCAAGTCAATATATACATACATAGACAGAAAAATACCTTCGCTGTACAGCCGCACATAAACACATATTCGTTTTAACTTATTTCAATCCCAGTATCTCAGGGAACTTTACCTTAAATGGCCAATTACAAGACTCGTTCACACAGTCCCGTCGAGAAGAAAAGTGTGCGTGGACACTACGCAACAGCGACGCATGAAGAGATTTGAAAAGATTGTCAAGCACCCCCTGGAAAGTTCCGACGCTCACTTCGACCTGGCGGGGTAGGGCAGATGGTAGAGGGGGGGGGGGGGGGGTATGGTGCTCGCTAGGAAACTTTTCTCGGGAAGTTGCACTTGCCATCCAAAACTTGGGGAATAAAGGAATTGCCTCGGAAATGCGCTCTGCTCCATTTTATTCAGGCCGACCAGGCTACCATTAATTGGATTAATGTGTATCAGGATGTACTCCCTACTTCTTGAAATATTTATAAGGATGCCGTTGCTTCGCAACTTTTAAGTGCAGTGGTAAATATTTCCCAAATGGATTCGCTGCCGAGAAACGGTGAAACAGGTTCGCACCGGCCGCTAATTTCGTGGTAGAAATTTGGTGTTGAAAATCTCGTATTCTTTCGAGTAACATAGCAACCATTTTGACTATATGTTTGGTTTATTCGTTAGGTTACGAAGTTCATAAGAAGTTTTATAAGAAATTCGAATTTGGTTTGGTCCACGCATGCAAAATCCACGCACGCGTCCAAATTGCAAAATATATGTACATATATATTCTGGAATATTTGGGATTTAGTCAAATAGCCTGGAATTGATTTGTTAGGTTCTCAAATTCAAGACTTATACATATGATATAGTAATTACATGAACGTTCTGAACAGACGAAACAATATGTGTAGACCATAAATCATAAATATTCCCGCTAATATATCAGGAGATTCGGTTGGATTTCGCACAATTACATAGCAGTAGTAGCGCGAAACAGTCGAGGATACTTATCCCGAACTGTAGCGGTTTTCAATCAATAAAAAACGTTTAGGTTGCAGTGCAAAGAATGAATTTGTGAATTTTGTATTGCATATATGTATATTCATTGTAAAAACAGTCATCTATCATCATAAGTTCTAAAAGCTTGTCTTTAAAAAATCATTCTATTGCTTATATATAGTGAAGAGTAAAGAACTGTTTGTTAACTTGCTTCTTAATGTTTAACACAGATCTGTGCAAAGTCTTTTATTGGCTATAAGAGGCTCGCACTCGGAGGGCAGGGGCGTCCTCCCTTTTTACTGCATTCCTGTTCATTGAATTACACGACGGCGTTTTGTCCCCAGACTACCGTCGATCAATGTTCGCAGTTTGCCAGTGGTAGGAGTCACTTAGGCATTATGTATTCTCACGCGATTGATTAGATCGGCTTTCGCATGGGCGGCTCGGGGCCGAAGCAGTTAATGCTCTAGAGTTCTTTGCCTCGGCAGCGTATCGGGAAATTTTTCGAACACGGTTCACTGATCACCTTCCACCAGCCAATCCAATCAGACTACGACCCCATCGCTCTATCTAATTTATCTAAAATATCTTGTATAATCCTCGGCCTAAAGTCAAGAATAGCGCTAATACTTCTTCTAGGGAACTATCACGGTAAACTCTAGGAAACAATCGTAATGAAATCCGAGCCTGGACAATTCTTGCCCTGAATGCTTTTTCGTTTATTTCAATAGCAATACTGTTAGTAATCTACCAATAACTGGAGCAAGCACACATTACGGATCACTATGTCACTTATGCACAGTAATAAAATTGTCAATTAAGCATAGTAAAATATATAGCCTCGGATATTACAAACGAGATTTAAGGCAGAATGGGAGGCAATTCCTTTTTATAATATTTAATAATTATAATCAAGCTGGCTGTAAAAATACTATGTCTAGTATACTTCATGCAACCTTGAAAGTTTAAATATGCTTATCAGC